>CM076711.1:15678750-20602500 GCA_038501285.1 Penstemon eatonii
CAGGACTGCCACGTGGACAGCCCACGCGCGACCATCAGGTCGGCGCGTGAGCTGCCTGTGGCAGCAGCCGCGCACAGCAACGCACGGACAGCAGCCCGAAGGCTGCAGCCGCGTGCTGCGTGTGCGGCCAGCATGCTGCTCGCACGCTGCCGTAGGCAGCGGCTTGCGGTGGCCGCCTAGCCGCGGTGCGTTGCCGAGCACCGTCGCGTGCCACCGCGAGTCGGATCTAAAAAAAATATTTTTTTTGTTTCTTCGATTACTTATGATTTAATTAAATTCAAATTCAATCAAATCCAAATCCAAAATTAAAAATAACATGATAAAATTTTCGAATCCAAAATTAAACATTAACATCAAGTTAATAGTTCTAAGTTCTAAAACATGCAAAGTTAAAGAACTAGCCACATAAATCAAACATATGATTTAAATCACAGAATTTGGAAATTCATATATATACAAAGCCTAAATCTGGCTCTGATACCACTGTTGGGATTCGGTAAGATAAACAGCCCTAGGCACAGCGGAAATTAAAATTTTTATAGGACCTCTTACAGAATCTTGCCAGGATAATCTCTATGTGTATATATATGAATATTAAAACGACAAGAATAATTAGATCCAAATTATACCTGTCTCCTTGCAAATCCAAGTAGTTAGCAAATAAAACTCTGATTTCTCCTCTAGCAAGAATCGATCCAAGCTCTGCAGCAGCGCCCCACGTGTTGCACCTCTACGGTTTGATACATCACAATATCACGAAAAATAATATATCTTGATCGACTAGAACACAAGATAAATTAAGATCTAGGACTTAGGAACGATTTGGGAACAAAATCGAAAATGAAAAATTCTTCCACAGGGAAGAATGGGTTCGGCCAATTACACTGGGAGAGGGGAGAGAATTTTGCTCTTGCTCAAATTTTGCTTATGAGTTGTATATGAAAAATAACTACAAGTTACCTACTTATAGTTATCTCCCTAACCTAGTCCTATTAGGACTAGGATTCCATTCTCCTACATGGACCATGGCCCTTTCTAATTAGAAGACTAAGTCTTCTAATTAATTCATGGCCCAGTTAATTAATTTTGACTCTAAGTCTAATTAATTAATTATTCCTTCAATTAATTAAATCCAACTTAATTAATTTACTCACAAATTAAATTTCAATTTAATTTATGATCCTGATCCAATTCCAATTGGATCCTTCTTCGTTCCAATTGGGTCGACCCAGTCGACCCACCCAATATAATCGAACCAGTCGATCAATTGCCAGTCGACTCGGTCGTTCTTATTTCCTCGCTTTCACTTCATGTGTATTGTGTATGCCCCCGTAGGTTCACCACATAATTAGTCGTGGGTTATAATTAAATACTATTTAATTATTCGAGTAATATATACTCTAAATCAATCGAACACTCTGTCGACTGATCATCCCAAAATTAGCACCCCTGCTAATTTAGGAATTCTCCCACACTCCACGGTCGATGTCCAGTCACAAGCCCATGGAGCCCAATCACTGGTGAATTAATTCAGTGAACCTTTTAATTCATTTACAATTTCCATATACGACATAATCTCTCCATCGATCAATCTCCCAGTCGAGACTTAAGGGTATGGTCTTTCATCGATTCCCCTTTTATTTTGTCTCGACCTTATGTACTCTGGTCTCGAAATAAATTCTCTTTGACTTAGTCTTTATGAGCTGCTTACATAAAGTCGTCAGATACCTTGGCCAAGGATTTCATCAGAATTAATTTCTCACAGAAATACATAGAAGAATTTCCCAACTTACCAAGTCGGGTCAATGGATCCTTTGTCGATGATATGAATCTGCATACGAGTTACTCTATTCCCAATATGAGTCCTCAGAGACTTTCTGGCGATCTCCAGTCAGTCGGAACTCATATCAAAGTATAGACGTTCTCATACCAGATAAACCCTATCATCTCAAGTAGTTAGGGATCGTTCCTCGTATACTATTGCAAATTGGAATAACTTCAACCCCGATATGCGACTACCGCTTCCATGGTGAGTTATTTCCTAATTGGGGTATTCAGTGCGCTTGCCATCCCAGCAAGCCACCCACTTATGTGTGTCGACTATCCCAGTCACGCTCGTAGATCCCAGCGTTCTCCAGTTCATCGGAGTACACACAACAGTGAGAGTCTAACCGAATCCAACGATGTCCCATCTCGATTGGATTCTACGACTCTTGAATAAGTTCTAGATCACGGCCTTGGAGATCAGTCCACGGGTTTGTCCCATAGCCCTGTGATCTAAGGACTTCTTTCCTTATGCGTAGATATATATTACATAAGATAAAGATTTTAAATAAAGTGCATTTATTAATCGAAATTGAATAGTTCCTCATTTATTATAATAAATGCTAGCCATACAGCTGGCTTGCAGGACATTATTTCTATCACATGTAATATTGCATGTCCCCAAGCAGAGGTGGGTAAATTTGACCTCAAAAGTAAAGGTCTAGCAATTAAATGCAACCTCTTTATAAATGACTCAGATAGGCCATTTTGGGTATGAACATGTGTAACAGAATGTTCAATATCAATTCCCATTGACATGCAATATTTATCAAATGCCTGAGATGTAAACTCACCGACATTATCAAGACGGATTGTCTTTATCGAATAATCAGGGAATTGTGCCCTTAATTTTATTTGAGCAAAAAGCTTAGCAAAAGCCATTGTACGCGTTGACGGTAGGCATACATGAGACCATCTCGAAGATGCGTCTATCAGGACCATAAAATAATGAAAAGGTCCCCAAGGTGGATCTACAGGCCCACATATATCTCCATGAATTCGTTATAAAAACATTGGGGATTCAGTACCAATCTTCATAGGAGACGGTCTGATATTTAATTTCTCTTGTGAGCATGCCACACACACATTTTCTTGCGGCAAAAGAATCTTCTGGTTCTTTAAAGGATGTCCGCTCGAATTCTTTATTATTCGACGCATCATAATTGCTCCCGGGTGGCCAAGTCGGTCATGACAAAGCGAGAAAAGTTTTGAATCATTGAACTTCCGGTTCAATATTTTGATTCAAAAACTCTTATGGTCGCATAATATTAACCCGATGAGAAAACTGGGAGTTTTTCATTTACATGCTTCTGGCATGAAATCATGGATGTGATACAAAGATATTCCATATTCCCCTCATTCATGGTCTCAATATGAAATCCATTCAAACGTATATCTTTGAAACTTAACAAGTATCTTTTGGATTTCGGAGAGTACAATGCCTCTATTATCAATCCGGGCAACATTATATTGGCTCTTCCGGAGCCTTCAATTAATGTTGTAGTACCACAAGTTGTACTAACATTAGCCTTTGGTAATTTCAAATTCGAGAAATACTTCTTATCTCGAAGAATCGTGTGTGTGGTCCCACTGTCAACCAAACAAATATCTCCACCGTTCATGGCTTTCTTTAAAATGTACTCAAATCTTCGGGTTTGAGTCTTTCACCTAGACTTTCTTTCAAGTCTAAAATTTTCGAAGCTTTGTTTCAAACTTAGAACCTTTGAAACTTTCTTTCAAGCTTAAAACTTACTACGCTTTCTTTCGAGCCAAAAATGTTCTCAAATCTTCGGATTTGAGTCTTTTGCCTTGTGGAAGCACACAAGTAGTAGGCTTTCTTTCAAGTCAAAAATATACTCAAAACTTCAGGTTTGAGTTTTTCGCCTAGACTTTCTTTCAAGTCTAAAATTTTCGAAGCTTTCTTTCAAGCTTAAACTTCAAAGCTTTATTTCAAGCTTAAAACTTATTAGGCTTTCTTTCAAGCTGAAAACAATTTGTTCATATTCGAATTTCAAGTTATTTATACTACAATAAAGTATGCATATTACTTGTTTGTAGATTTTAATTCTTCCGAATAGAGGCAATTGCTACTTTCCCCGAATTTTTTCGTCAACTTCTGATGGATGCCGTGTCGCCTACAAATGTTGTAAGGACGATCCGAACGGTCAGAATGAAGAGCCTGGTTTGAGGAACCTTCGTTTAAAATTTGAGCATGATCCAACGGTTAATATAGTCGGAATGATAGAAAAACCGAAGCTATTGTTTGCAAATCCGAGAATATACTCTCAAAATGTTTACCTATTTTCTCTCTTGTTTGTGGGATATATTGTGATAACTTGAAATCGAATTATAGAGCAAAATCATGCTGATAACGTGTTATAAAACTTAGGATAAAAAGGATGAACAAATTGTAGTAAGCAAAGTAATATGTATAGAAAACTCATCATCTCTTTTCATTCATTTCATGTTGAAGTTGTTCTTGTTACAAATGAGGGATGAACTCATCTATATATACAAGTTCAAGACTTCAAGTAGTAATACACATGTCTTCCTTGAAAGGGTAATGGGTGGCATCTATGCATTGTG
This sequence comes from Penstemon eatonii, assembly GCA_038501285.1. Taxonomy (NCBI): domain Eukaryota; kingdom Viridiplantae; phylum Streptophyta; class Magnoliopsida; order Lamiales; family Plantaginaceae; genus Penstemon; species Penstemon eatonii. Next base: position 15,683,161 of record CM076711.1, read on the forward strand.
ATACTTGGATATACATAAAGCATCCACTTGTTCTTGCCTTGCCACACTTTATTCTTGTTTTGACACATATTGTGTTATGTGTTAATTCTTTGTTTCACCAAGTGAAAAAATCTTATATAGCCACCTTATATCTTAAATGGTAAATTACCAATAACATCCACAAAATATGCATATTTCACGAAAAAAAATACAAATGTAAGAGCAATTATTTCATTATTACAAATCTGACTTTCATTTATTAATTATTATTGTAGTAGCTAAAGACAAGAAGATGTAATTTAGTAATTTACCCATGTCTCTCCTCAATCATTCCCCGACATTATCCGAAATTTGGTCCAACGTTGCTTTCTTTTTTCCTTTTCCTTTTTTTTTGGAGGGGCTTCACCGCTGCTAATGGTGTATGTTTCATCTTCTTCTTTTTTCTTTTCGTAAACGTATCTTATCGCAGATATAGTAATTAAAAAAATTTGATATTATTAACACTCTTTCGATCCGAATCGTAAATACACATAAGTAAAATTAGCAAAAACTATCTTAATGAAAATTATAAGTTCAATTGCCAACAACTTTATTCTATGGATTAATATTTATTTACCTCATGTGATATACATAATGTTAAATCATTACCATATAATTTCAAATAGTTATGTAAGTTGAGATATTAATGGAAAAAAAAAAACTGAAATCTCCAAATCAAAATCTTCGATCCAAATCAGCCTGGCTGGTTGACACCCTAATTAATTCCAAATAGATCATCGGGAATTTCTTGACCATATATATTTTAATAAATAAAAATGAAAGAGAAGAATAGTGGATCACAAAAACCAACTACATTACAAGTTGGAAAGGGTAAGAACAAGATTGTGTAATTTCATGTTTATAATCATGTAATTTCATTGACAACTTTTTGTTTTTCAGATGACAAAAAAAAAAAAAAAAAGAAAGAAAGAAAAAGGAAAAGACCGAAGTTATATTGGTCAACTAGAGGCAGTAAAAAGAGTATTTGGAGCAAATAAGCGCATGACAATCGCCACATTCTTTATCAAATAAACAAGATAGAAGTCTAGCCCCAATATCACTCCATGCCAAAATGGGGTCGAAAACAAACGCGTGAAACCAGTAAAATATCAAAAGAGTGAATAGCATTTTGGTCCTCTTTATGAGTCAAATTTTGCATTTGCGTCTCTTTAAAAAAATTTTGTAGCAGATTGGTCCCTCTTATCAATGTAATGTATTACATTCGTCCCTCTTATAACACATTCTTCCCTCTTAAATTTTTTGTAGCAAATTTGTCCCTCTTATCAATGTAGTGTAACACATTAGTCCATTTTAAATATAAATTACATCACTTACATTCAAAATACTAAAATGGACAAAAGTTGATGTACTTTGTAAGAGGGACTAATGTGTTACACTACATTGATAAGAGGGGCGAATTTACTACAAAAAATTTAAAAGGGACGAATGTTTTATAAGAGGGACGAATGTGATATACTACATTGATAAGAGGGACCAATCTGCTACAAAAAAATTAAGAGGGACGAAAGTGCAAAAGTTAATTATAAGGAGGATCAAAAGCGCTATTTACTCAATATGAAAAACACGCTGCTTCCAATTTTTACTTTAACAATACTTTGTTTCTTCCTCTCAATTCAGTTTTTATGGAAACTAAATGTCCAAATTGGTTGGAATATTGGAAAGAATAGTTAAGTTCATTTTATAAGGTCTTTGACAATTTAAATCTTTTGAGTTAGCTTTTTCGAGATTTAGTTAGACCCAAACTATGTAAGTGAACTCGATTCAATTAATGTGGTGAATTCTAATATGATATCAAAGTTCCAATTTAATGTGGCCAATCTCTCCATGATGGACTACTTTTGTACCCATGATGGACTTCAAATCTACCCACACACTTCTCCAATTAAACAAGGCTTGGAGTGTCATTATTCCTCCGGTTAACAAAGGTTCGAAGTGTCATTCTTCGTGTGTTGGATTTTATTCACATGTTGCAAATTCACGTCCCAAATTTGTTAAAAGTATACCTTATTAGGTCTTGGACAATAACACTAAGTTTTGAGTTTTGAGTTATGCCCAAACTTTGTAATAAATTCTAATAATTTTCCTAGTCAACAAAGCAAAAGCAAAGAGTTAAAAGTCATGAATTATAATTCCAATTCCACGGTCTCTTCACTCAACAGTCTTATTGGTATTTCCAATAACTCATTCCACTGAGAATTCTTCTAGCTTTCTCATGGCTTAACGATCTAAATAAACGACTAAATCTAATAAACATTTAATTAACTCAAATCGGTAATTAAACATAAACAATTTAATAATATTTTTACAATTAAAATATAAAGCATTAAATTTCAGGAATTCAATAAGATATTTATAAATTAAAATATAGCATTTTACAAAATCTGATTATAAACATAAAGTCTTCACAAATTTATACACAGATAAATATTGGTGGTGGTTGGGATATTAATTTGGTGACATGAATATACTGTATAAATATACAAATTTATACAATGACGTTCATATATGCAAGTCTAAATTTGCATTATATATAGTTTTGTATTTATACAGGTCACTGATGTCAGGGACAGATCCAGGAATTTTAGGGGGGGAGCTAAAGTAGATAAAAAAATATTATTCAATCAAATACTCAAACTTATATTTCATTCACGAGAAAATATATGATGAGATTAAAAAACAAGGTGAAGTAATTTCATTAACAACGTTTTGTTTTTCAGATGAAAAAAAAAAAAGACCAAAGTTAATTGGTCGACAAGAGGGAATCTACACTCTTTATCACATAAACAAGATAAAAGACTTTATTTTTCACATAAGTCTAGCCCCAAAATCACTCCAAGACATAATTTAAAATGGGGCCGACATTAACAAGCTCGTGAAACCAACAAAATATCAAAAACACGAGTTTTCAATTTTTTTATGAAAACTAAATGTCCAACGATGATTGGTTTATAAGGTCTTGTACAATTTTCATCTCTTAAGTTTTTAGTTTGAATTAATCTCAAATCATGTAAGTAGACTCGGTTCAATTCATGTGATGAATTCTAATATGGTATCAAAATTCCAAGTTGATGTGGTCAACCTTCTTTCATGATGGACTACTTTTGTACCCACGATGGGCCTCTTTAACTACCCACACACTTCTCCAATTAAACAAGGCTTCGCATGTCATTATTCTTCTGGTTAACAAAGACTCGAAGTGTCATCATTCGTGTGTGAGTTTTACCCGCATATTGCATATTCATGTCCCATATTTATTGAAAACAATAGTTAAATCCACATTCTTTAGACAATACCGCTAACTTTTGAGTTTGAGTTATGTCCAAACTATGTAATAATTTTCCTCGTCAACAAAGCAAAAGCAAAGACTTAATATTCATGGATTATAATTCCACAATCTCTTCACTCAACACTCTGTTTGGTATTTCCAATAACTCATTCCAATGAAAATTCTTCTAGCTTTTTCATGGCTTCTTTTAATTCAAATCCTGAATGTTTCTTGGGTATCAAGTCAATGTCTAAATGATCAAAGATCATTATTGCTCCAGTTAAAGAACAACCTTATTTTCGAATCATCGTATTCGACGAAGCTGGTGCACTGGAACCAGAATGTAGACTGCTGCAATTGGAATGGGATAGACTGTGATAGCTCAGGACATGTGATCAGTTTAGAGCTCGATAACGAGTCCATTAATGGAGGGATCGAAAACTCCACTACCCTTTTCAGTTTTCAGTATCTCGAGAGGCTAAATTTAGCTAACAACGATTTTTTCAATATTCAGATTCCGAAACAACTTGTAAATCTTACGCGTTTGGCGTACCTGAATTTATCCAATGTTGGATTTATTGGGCAGATTCCTCCTGAAATATCAAAAATTAAAAGCTTGGTTAGTCTTGATCTCTCCAATCAATGGGGTTCTTTTCCATTGAAATTAGAGGATCCAAATTTGGAGATTCTTGTTCAGAATCTTACAAGTTTGAAAGAACTTTATCTAGATGGTGTTGAGATATCGAATCATACTAATGATTGGTGGGGAAGTTTGTCTCAATCTTTACCAAACTTGCGAAACCTGAGTTTGCGAAACTGTGATCTATCAGGTTCTTTGAATCCTACTCTTACACAGCTTCAATCTCTTTCGGTTCTTCGCCTAGACAGGAACAATCTATCTACAATAGTTCCGGACTTCTTTGCAAATTTCAGAAATTTGACAGTTTTGACTCTCAGCTTTTGTTATTTGCAAGGTTCATTCCCGGAAACGATTTTCCAGGTACCCAGTTTACATTATCTCGATCTATCAAACAATACACTTCTGAAAGGAAAAATACCCGAGTTTCCATTTCGCGGATCTTTTAGGACTATAGTACTTAGATCCAGTAGCTTCTCAGGCTCACTACCAGATTCTATTAGCAATCTTAGCATGTTGTCCATAATAGACCTGTCCAATTGCAATTTCACAGGTTCGATTCCATACACGATAGCCAATTTAATGGAACTTAGTTACTTGGATTTCTCAATGAACTTCTTCTTTGGTTCAATCCCAGTTTTTCGTACGTCCAAGAAACTTGCGTACATAGACCTCAGTCGTAATAGTATAAATGGTTCACTTTTATCGGCAAATTTTGAAGGCTTATCAAATCTTTCGTATTTGAACTTGCAGTGCAATTCATTGACAGGAAGCATTCCTTGGTCTTTATTTAGTCTCCCTTCATTGAACACGGTTTGGCTTTCTAACAACAAATTTAGTTTCCTAGTTGATGACTTTTCCACTATGAATTCATCTAATTTGGAAACACTAGATTTGAGCAGTAATGAGCTACAAGGTTCTATTCCTCAGTCTTTGTTCAAGCTTGAAAGACTTAAGATTCTCTCGCTTTCTTTCAACTTCTTCAATGGAACCATAGAGCTTGAGAAGCTCCAAAACCTTCGAAATCTTACAACTCTGGACCTTTCTTACAGCAATCTGTCAGTAGTTGTAAGAAGCAACAACAATTCAGAAATGCCTCAGTTTCCAAATCTCAGTGGGCTAACTCTAGCTTCTTGCAATTTGCACGAATTTCCCAATCTGATGAAGCAAACAAAATTGCCATATTTGGATCTCTCAAACAACAAAATCACAGGGGAAATACCAAGTTGGATATGGGAAATGGCGGGACTAGTTCATTTGAATGTTTCTTACAATTCCCTTGTTGATCTGCAAAAGCCTTACAAAATTACAAGTAGTAATCTAGTCGTGTTAGACTTACACTCGAACAAGCTCCGTGGCAAGTTGCCTCTGACCCCTGCGCATGCTACGTACGTAGATTACTCGAGTAATAACTTTGAAGAAACCATTCCCCTTGGTATTGGCAACTTCATTTCATTTGTTTCTTTAGCAAATAATAACCTTACTGGGGTAATTCCTACATCACTTTGCAATGCGAGATACCTTAGAGTTCTTGATTTGTCCGGAAACTTCTTGAGCGGTGGCATACCGCCCTGTCTACTGCAAAATGTCGAGAGGCTTGGGGTATTGAATCTTGGGAGAAACAACATTAGTGGAGATATCCCTGATACAATTTCAGCCAATTGTGGTCTACAAACGTTAGACCTCAGAGAGAACAATCTAGAAGGGAAGATCCCGACATCCTTAGCCAACTGCAAATTGTTAGAGGTAATGAATGTTGGAAATAACTACATTAATGATGGATTCCCTTGCATGATGAAAAACTCATCCAGCTTACGTGTTCTTGTTCTACGATCCAACAAATTTTACGGTGACATCAGATGTCCTAGGGTCGATCAAAGCTGGCCAAATCTTCAGATTATTGACATTGCTTTCAATAGTTTCAGTGGGAAACTATTTCCGAAAAGCATAGAAAGTTGGAAAGGAATGAAGCTCAATAACAATGATCAAGACCACTTGCACTTTAACTTGGGTTTAGAAAACTTCTATTACCAGGACATGGTGACTGTAACCATTAAAGCACAAGAAATGGAGCTTCTGAAGATATTGACAGTCTTTACGACTATTGATTTCTCAAGCAATAACTTTGAAGGGGAAATACCTGAAACAATTGGTCAGTTGAGCATGCTCTATGGGCTAAACTTATCACACAATTCTTTCACGGGCACAATTCCAGAATCAATTGGAAACTTGACACAGCTTGAATCTTTAGACCTTTCAAGGAATCAGTTAACAGGGGAGATACCGGAAAAGCTTACAAGGCTCACATTCCTTTCGGTCCTGAACCTTTCCTATAACAAACTAGTAGGAAAGATCCCAAGTGGTAATCAATTTCAAACATTTTCTGCAGAAAGCTATGAAGGAAACGAGAGACTTTGTGACTTTCCTTTGAACAAACCTTGTGGTGATCATGACAATGGACAACAAGTTACAAAGGTGAAAAAAGAAGAGCAGGAAAGTTCAGATGTTGTATTCTATTTTATAAGTGCTGGAGTGGGATTTGTCGTGGGTTTAGGACTCATTTTTTGGCCGATTATGTTTTGTGAACGATGGAGAAAGTGTTACTATAAGCATGTTGATAAATTTGTCCTCATCATCATCCGGAAATTGAGGAGTGGAGACAACCACTAGTTGGAAGGAAATTGAGTTGAGCAGGATTTGCTGATGTGCTTTATTCAATAAATAAAATTGATGTTTTATAGTCAATGTTATAAATATTAGATATTAATGGGTATTTCTATTGTTAATGTAATAGTTCAAGGATTTTGTTGTAATATATTCATTTATGGGCATTTAATGAGTGTAACATGATAGTAAATTTTTAAATCACGTTCGTAGTCTTTAATGATGAGTGTATGCCATTTTTTTGGACCATACATGCTTTCATGTTTTGAAACAAACTTGCGGGTAAAACACCATCATTCATTAAACATGTTAGAAGCTAATCATACCCCTTTGAAGAAATATTCACTCCATCAAGATAATGTTTTGAAAGTGGGTTCTTGAGGTTCAGTAATGAGTAATCGGAAGCAGGGCTGGCCCTGAGCTTAAGTCGCACATATGGTCTCTTAAGGTCACCGATGAATCATTTTCTTAATAGATAGAAGTGTGTCTCGTATTACCGATAATTTTTACAAAGCGAGATTATATTTTATTCATATTATTATTGTTTCTTATTTTTCTAATTAATAGTTTTATTTTTAGTTTAACTAGAAAAGTGTACGTGTGCGTTGCAGGTAAATTAATTAATTTCCTACTTTAGTTGCATCATACTATTGTCTTAATGACATACTATATAATTTTACGACTTATTATGATGTTACCATAAATTAAAGTTGAGATCATAAATACGTAAAACTAAAACCTTAAAATAAAAAATGAACTATAATTAACTACGTGTATACATAAGTATTATTCTAAAACTAAATTGTTTGAACGAATGAACAACATCAAATTTTTTTTTTTTACCTTGATATATCTATCTAAACCATTTTTCACAGGTTTATTTTATTGATTTCATTAGTTTTTCCGGTTATACCCTGTCTTTTACTGATTTCATCCATTTTCAATTACATGTTAATTCATTTTTTAACCAATATAACTCGTTTTTATTAATTTTCCTCAATTTTGTCGGATAAAGATATTTTATCGATTTAACCTGCTTTCACATTGAGTTTAACATTTTTTTTGTTATATTAATATGTTATTTCACCGATTTCAGCCATTTTTTTTTTGTTTATCCTATTTGTTAATCAATTCATTCATTCTCCCTGGTTTCGCTAAATTTAACATGTTTTCTCACATATTTCAACTTTTTTTTTAATATTTTTTTTCTTAGCTCATTTTTTTTGTTCTTGTCTTTTTATCGATTTGACCACTCATGTTTAGCCGATAACATTAAATTTTTTACTCTTTTAAACATTTTTTTTTGTCGGTTAACCCCGTTTTATCGATTACATCATTTTTTGTTGCTTTAACTCATTTTTTAACTAACCTATTTTTTCATTTATTTTACCATTTTTATCACATATTTTTTTTAATCGAATTTTTTCCGTCGTCACCATTTTTAACCATTTCTATGTTTTGACTTTTTTTGGCCTAAGCTAATTATAAGTTTTTCAGTTTATTAAGCAATATCTTTTTTTATTCATATAGCACGAAGGTAGGTTAATTTTATTTTTTGATGTTCTTTAATGTTTTTAGGTTCTTTAATAAGTGATAATTTCTTAAGAACTTTCCGAATAAATATTGATTCACCCACTTTTATACTGAGTTTACAATTTCTTTTTAGTTATTTTAAAATGTTCTTTCACCGATTTCACCCATTTTTTGTGGTTTATCTCATTTGTTAATCAATTTCTCCGGTTTAACCCTAAATTTAGTCGATTTTATCTCATTTGTTAATCAATTCACTCATTCTCTCAAGATTAACCCAATTTTAGTCGATTGTATTTATTATTTTGCTGATTTAGCTTATTTTCATTTTATCCAAAAAAAGATTTAACTTATTTTCTCACATATTTCATCTTTTTTTTGCTAATTAACTCATATGTTTGTTCTTGTTATTTTATCTATTTGACCCCATTTTTTGTTATCCTGGATTTAATCGATTTCATTAATTTTGACATCGGTTTTACCCTTTTTTTTTTGCGGTTGTCCCTATTATAATAATTGCACCATTTTTTGTTGCTTTAACTTGTTTTCCTCTGTCCAACACATTTTTTCATTGATTTTATCATTTTTAACCATTTCTATATTTTTATTTTTGCTTAAGCCAATTATAAGTTTTTCAGTTAAATAAATATAGTACTTTTGTTTTATTCATATAGCACGAAAGTGATAATTTTAAGTTATTTGATAAGTGATAATTTCTTAAGAATTTTTCAAAGAAATATCGATTTCATTCGCTTTTACACTGAGTTTATCATTTTTTTCTATTTTAACATATTATTTCATCGATTTCACCAAATTTTTTTGGTTTATCTCATCCGTTAATCAATTCACACATTCTCCCCATTTTAGCCCAATTTTAGACGATTTTATATCACTTGGTAATCATTTCATCCATTATCCCCAGTTTAACACAATTTTAGTCTATCATACTTTTTCTTTTGATGATTTAACCTATTTTCAAACATATTGCACATTTTTCTCAATTAAACTCAATTTTTTGTTCGTTTATTGATTTGGTCCCTTTTTTTTAATCCCGCGTTAGCCGATATCAATCATTTTTTTTAATAAATTTTACCCATTTTTATCCGGTTTATCTCGTTGATTCATTAATTGCACCATATTTTTTTCTTCAACTCATTATTCTTTATCTAACTCATTTTTTCATTGATTTTACCATATTTTATTAATCAAATTTTACTCGTTTTCACCGGTTTCAACCATTTCATTAACTCATTTGTAGTCATTTTTACTTATTTTTGCTGATTTAACCTATTTTCTCACTTATTTCACATTTTTTATTTGACATTTTTTAAGTCGATTTTTTTTGTTTTTGTTCTTTGATCGATTTGATCCTTTACGTTTGTTATCCCATGTTTAGCCAATATCATTCATTTCTTTCTCTCTCTTGCCCGATTTGTGTCGATTTTCAATGTTATTTTATCAATTGTACCATATTTTTTCGCTTTAACTCATTTTTCTTCTATCTAACCAGTATTCCATGAATTTAATTCCAACGTGAACCTTACACGAATTGATTATCTATTTAAAGATTGTTGGTTAATCTTCAAAAGTATGATTAAATGTAGTGTAGCTTAAATTTTGATTCTCCGCTTCTTAATTGATGATGGGATTTCTTGACAATAACTTAATTTTATCGGTGGGAAAAATTCTTCAATTTGAGGTATAACTTTTTTTTTTTTAATTAAAGATCTTTAATTAGGAAGAAATCATTTGATTAAATAAGAAGAATCCTTTGAGCTCTAAATAATTTATTCTTGACGGTAGTGCAGATAGGTTGGATTGAAGTATAGTTTTTTTTTTTTTTTTTTTTTTTTTCTTCCCTCAAAAAAAAAAGTATAGTTTTTCTTTTCCTTTTGATGATAACTATTGATAAATATTGACTTATACAAATTGTTTGTGTTAAGGTAGAAGTTCACTTCTTCAAGTTTTTTCCTATTTTGCCATTTATATTAAATATTATTGTAGAATTTAAGTAGGGGTATATTAGCCTTCACAAAAAATTCAAGAAATTCTTTTTCTTGAACTCGTACTTTTATATGTATTGGAAACGTGCACGTGCGTTGCACGTGACTAACTAATTAATTACATTAATTGAATCATCATGTAATAATTTTTTATCATACTATCATCTTAATGACATTCTACACAATTTTTTGATTAAGTCGCTATAATTAATATTTGTTACCAAAAAGTTAAAGTTGAGATCATAAATACCCAAAATCAAGAGTTAAAAATTGAAAACGAACTATAATTATTAAGTATTTCTAACCTAAAGCTACATGTTTGCATATTTTAGGTACCTTTTATCGACTAAACCTATTTTTTCACTGATTTCACCTGCTTTTACATTTAGTTTACTATTTCTTTTGTTATTTTAACCCCATTTTTTCACCGATATCACCCACTTTTACATTGAGTTTACTATTTTTTTTTGTTATTTTAACTCATTCATTCATATAGTTTGTCCATTTTTCAAGGTTTATCCCTTTCATTAATCAATTCACTTATTCTCTTAACCCAATTTTAGTCAAAAAATTGTGCTGAGCTCATTTTTTTTTTATCTAATTAATTTTTCATTGATTTTACAATTTTTTTTATCATAGAACTTTTCAAGAAATATCTATTTCATCCGCTTTTACCCTGAGTTTACTATTTCTTTTTTGTTATTTTAACCCATTCGTTTACCGATTTCACCCATTTTTTGTGGTTTATACCATTTGATAATCAATTCACTCATTCTCTCTGGTTGAACTCAAATTTAGTCAATTTTGTCTCATTTTTAATTAATTCACCCATTTTCTATAATTTAATTCAATTTTAGTCGATTTTATCCCATTTATTAATTTATTCACCAATTATCTCTGAATTAATCCAATTTAAATTGATTTTAAGTTTTTCTGTTAACTAAATAGCAATTTATAGCTTCTTTATTAGTAATTGAAAATGTGATTGATGCTTAGAACATATTTTTTTTTTCCTTTTGCCCATGAGAAGGGGAAATGTGATTTATTTTCCTTTTATGAAGATTTTTGAATGTGTGATTATTTCATATGACTTTTAGAAGGATGACTTTTATTTATTAGGTTTACTATTGACATTTCAATGAGTTATAAAACTTAAAAAGAATATAAAATTTGATGTAGTAGAGATCTTTTGTGTAATTATACTTCTTAAATTTTATTCTTTCATTTTTTTTGCCATTGTATTATATATCGCAATGAGTTGTAAGACTTAGAAATTATTATAAGAGATGATATAGGAGATACTTATTGCCTAATGTTATCTTGTTTAATTATATTTCTTAATATTAATATTTTAATAACTTGTAAACTTTCAATATTGTCTATTAATAATTAATAATAACAACATAATTAATTTTCAATCTCAACACCTATGAACGTTCAATTGTTTTTCTCTAGAATATGTTTGTTGTGTTAGTTTGTAGAAGCAATACGATTAAATTTGTTAGTGATATTCTACAACATAATTCTAGAAGTATATTATGAAAAATGCCTTATCAAGATCACAAGATTAATGTTAAAGGTGTTTAGTTTATGTGGGAAAATAATTGTTAATGTTAAAGTATACTTCTTCAAGTGTTAGTGTTTGGGTTGAAGTATGCTTTTTCAATTATTTTTAATTTTGCCATTTAAATTATGTATCATAGTAGAATTTAAGTAGGGTATATTAGTCTACCCAAAAAAATTCAAGAAATTTCATTTGATGAACTCGTACTTTTATATGTAATATAATAATAATAATAAATATAATAATAATAATAATAATATAGAATAGATATAGATATAGATTTAAAAAAAATGTAAAATTTCGAATTTCCGAATTATACCCGACTCACGCCCAACCCTATGAAATTGTTCAACAAATGTGATTGTCTCTTAGGATAGTTAAATAACATTTCTCTCATTCTATTTTATCCAGTTGAATTTAATTACTAATCATGTAATCATGATCAATAGTTCAATGTACATAGTCCCTCTTATTAATTGAACTACCGCCTATACTTCATTTCTATAAATGTAACTATTTTTTTCTTCTCAAAATACGTTCTCACACAAAATAATGATTTGAGACTACTAACTCTCAATAACTGCTATTAAGTATATTTATATAAAAATTCCTAAAAAAATTATATTTTTAACTTTTAAATAAAATTCTGCAGCAAAAGTAAAATGAGAAAAAAAAAAAGGGGGCGGGGACGTAATGAGTACACATATTAGGTTAATAACCAAACATAAATTAAGAGAATGATTCCTCTTAATTAGTTTCTTAATGGTGAATTAACAATAATTTTTCCATAAAATGCATAACTGAGATTAACTTGGGCTTGGACTATACGTGTATCGGTGTATGGCAGTTCGGCCTGGCTGATTGGGGTCCAGATATTAAACTAAAATAAGTTTTATATCAAGTGGACCTTTATTTTCCCCATCCCTCTATAATTAAATCCGTCGACTAGCTGTGCCAAAAGCGGGGTAAAATTATCTTTATGGTCCCTCTAATTTAAATGTTATACATTTATATCCTCTTTTATTAAAATTACACTTTAGTCCATTTTATATAAAATATGTTACATTTATATTACTCGTGCGAAAAAATTACGTTTAAGTCTCTCTCTTATGTAATATTATGTTACACGATAGACACTTTTTCGACATGATATGCAATCACGTGCAAGTCACGTGAGTTTTATTAAGGGTATTTAAGATTTTATGTGTTATAATATTTTAATATTTGATCGAGATAATACACTTTATCGGTGTAATTTGGTCGAAAAAGTGTCTATTTTAAAAGAACTTGAGTGTAACTTTTATTGGCAAGAGGAATATAATTGTAAAATACTTTATACAAGAATCACCATACATGTGATTTAGCCTCCAAACGGGATTTCCATATTCAATAGTATAGTTATTGAAATTTTAAGATTCATATGGATTAGTGCAAGTTTTATTTAGCTTGATTTAAGTTTAAAAAATAATAAGTGAGATTCTAATAAAACATTTGAAACACCATTTGGATACAGCCTGAATGTCGGATTTTATGGTTTATTAAAAGTTTGAGATATAATTTAGATTGAAGATAAATGTAGGGATTTGAGTGAAAAAATGGATGATATTCATCAAAATCAATAATTTATACAGTGAGAAAGTAGGTTTAAAAGAAATGAATTTTAATAGGTAGGGTTCATTAAGTTTGATGGGTAGATGAGTTGAAGACTGGAAACATGACTTTCACGAAATTCATGAAAAAACATTGTTGGGCCCGGTGTTAGTTCAGTGTCACAAAACTATATAATTGGGCCAACAACAATCCATAAACTTTGTACTAGTGGATCCTCGAACTCATATTATAATGAAAATATTTGGTTGGGTAGATGGGTTTATGACTTAGGATTTGTTTGGATGGATGATTGAGAATATAACATAAATTTTCATGTAAATCCTTTTCTTTTTCATCATGCAACCTGATTTAAGGAAAGAAGAGAATTGCGGTATATATAAGATGTGATGAACCTAAGGACAACTCGTATCGAATAGGGCATGTTTACAGAGCTCGATTGACAATCCTACGATTAAGTAAAGCGACTCCAAATAGGTAGCAAATTAAACGAATCATTTGATTGGGAATACAATATAAATTTTCATGTAAATCCTATTCTTTTTCATCATGCAACCTGATTTAGAGAAAGAAGAGAATTGCGTTTATAAGATGCGATGAACCTTAGGACAACTCGTATCCAAAATGGCATGTTTACAAGGCCCGCCTGATTGACAGTCCTACTACCAACTGGAGTGACTATAAAGAGGTAGCAAACGAATCATAAGATACATGAATAAAACAACTTAGAGACTTGAAATCACCCATGATCCGTATAATATTGGTGATCGATTTTTAGAAAATACTCAATTGTTAAACAAATGTGATTGTCACTTAGGCTAGTTAAACAACGTTTCTTTCATTATTTTATCCAGTTGAATTATATTACCTCTGTTCCATTTATTTTGCTCAACTGGTACGGTCAATTGGTTAACTTGACTAAATTTATAAATATTCTAATAAATAATTTAATTATTATATTTCACTAATGAGTTGTTAATATCATATGACACCATATATATTAATATTTAAATTTTTAAATACAATACAAATGTGAATAATTTAATATGATAAGTCGCTTAAAAAATTGAAAAATTTGACCAAGTACTGTAGCAAATGGAGCAAAATAAATGAGACCGGGGGAGTATTACTTATCATGTAATTATGATCAATAGTTCAACGTAGGTGGTTCCTCTGGATTGGATACTCATACTTAGATACACTTTATTACTTGTACTACCGCGTATATTTACATGTACAATATATACGAGTTCTTAAAAATTAGAGGATATGATATGAGAAAAATAAGCAATGCAAATAACCCCATGTGCAAAATTGAAACTTTTTAATTATATAAAGTATGAAAAGAACAAACCAGAAAAGATCATTCCAATTGAGGATTATTTGCACAACTGGTGTGTTATATCACCTGATATTTTTGCTTTGGACTAAATTACATTTTAGACACTTAGAATAAGAGATAATACCAATTTACCCCTGTGAAAAGTATATTGTTCAATTTACCTTTACGTGATTTTAAAAAAACAACTTACCTCCTTCAGCTGAAAAGTAGTGTAAAACATTTTTCGAAATTGAGAGTGAAATGAAAAGTATTTTTATAACAAAGCAAAGGGAAGAGAAGGTAAATTGGCACATTTATCATAATACATGAGGTAAAAGGAGTCAACTGCTACATATTATAATATAGAGGGTAAAGTGTCACATATAAAATATCAGGGAGACGATGTGAAAACTATTATAAAATTGTAGAAGAATAAATTTTATTTTTTTCAAATCACGTAGAGATAAATTAAACATTATAAATTGCCATTAACTCATTGAAAATAATCTGTCACATGAGGAGTATTTAGACAAAGAAAGACATAATTTATTCATTAAAGGTAGATCGCGTCGTATTAATCCATAAGAATATGGATTATATATAATTCACGGTACAAATACTATTAATAAATAAAACTAAAAATACAAAAACGCCACACACATAAGAAACAAACACCGCGATACATTGGATCAAACTCCTTATTTTTCTAATATTAATCAATTTACCAAAACCAGATCTAAAAAGGAGCCATTGCCGGAGCAGACACAAAATACTCACCGTTCAAATGTCCGCCTGATACCGGTCCAGGAGCAACAAATCCAGAGCTTTTAATCTCCGCCATTCCCCGCCGCGCATTCACTCCCTCCGCTTCACATAATTTTGGAAGGTACACACCTTCTCCTGCGGCGAGATTGAAGTATAGGTCAACTACGTTTGGGCAACTTTTGTAGCACTCATTTGAGCAAATCTTCTGCGCAAAACGCGATTCTAGCAAAAAATCGGAGGAAATTCCGAGCGATTTCCTTTGGAGTCCACAAGCGTTGATGCATTCGTCCGTTTCGATCCAGTCCTTCAAATTTTCAGCCTCAATTTCTGATGTGGTACACGTGTACAGATCCTCACCGCTTCTTCGCACGTGCTTCTCGAGCACGCACCGATGACCGGTAGATGAAACAGCAAATGCGCATGAGTCTTTGTTCAGATTCTCGCACGCAATGTTTCCTATATTTGTCACAGAAATTAATATTAGGAATATTTACTTTTTTTTTGTGAAAATTTTGGACTTGACCAGTTGACCCCTAAAAGGACGAAAATATGTCTTTAGGAGATTAAAAAGCAAAAACCAAATTATTTTGGGGGCAACAAGTAAATTTCCCCATAAAAAGGCGCATATTGTTATAAGAGAGTGTTTGGGCTTACTTGTTTGGTGTTTGGGAGAGTAGCGGAGGTTTGTGAAATAATCTCGATTTGTTTTTGTTCGAGTTTTGAGAGATTGTTTTAGTAAATAAAGTAAATGTAGATTTTTTATGAAAGAGTTATAGCCTGTTTGTCTCGCTTTTCCGAAAAAAAATTCGATTTTCGGAAAGGCCAAACAAACAATCCAACCACTTCCCCAATTAATTAGCTACAGTAATTTTTTTCTCAAACCACTCTCCGAAAGGCCAAACAAACAGGCAACTTTTCTACTCTATTTCTATTTCTCTCTATATTAGAAAAGTCAACAATTGCGGCTACTTTCCCAAACAACTCTCCCAAAACACAAACAAACAACATTACGCAAATCGAGATTATTTCTCAAACCTCTACCACTTTCCCAAACCACTCTCCGAAAGACGAGACAAACAAGCCCTTAGATTGTAGGTATAAAATGTGTAAGCCTTTATGTCAAATTATGTTAAATTGAGTAGATTTTATGTCAAATCAAAATATTGTTTGTATAAAACTTTTTTAGATATAAGATTTTTTTTCTTTGGCTTCTAGGAGAATAGTTTGAGAAAAATAGGAGATAAAAAATTTATTTCAAAAAGTAGAAAACATGTTTATTTCGTTTTTTTCAAACACGAAATAATTTTCGAAAAAACGCAAACAAACAGGCCCTTAATTTTTGGACTTGACCCCTAAAGGCGAAAATGCCTTATGTGCCCCGTTAAATTTAATTAGTAGCTGCATTTGACCCTAAATCAACATTTTAGTAGATTTTAAAAGGGCAAATGTGTGTTATGGGAGTCTAGGGCAACTTTTATAGTATGAAATGAAAATTTTAAAATTTATGAGTATGCATAAACCACACATATTGTTAATTTGAATTGAAATTGTAATTATTAGCACACTAATGGTATGTGTATTGTTTTGAATTCCAAAATTTCTTGTATTTTCTTTTTAATATACATTCATTAGAAATTATTTCAATAACAATAATAGACAACTATCAAATATTAATAATAAATCAGAATAAATATCCATATTAGATGGAACAAATACCCACATTAGTGAGAGTCGAACTCAAAACTTTTTGATCCTAGGACCACGTTTTTACCAGTGATTACCACTAGGCTATGGTCTCATCGACATATTTCCTATATTATTTAGGCAGTATTAATCCACACTAAATAAGATATTAAAATATAGCCGAATATACAAACTTGACCTCTTTTATATGAACTAATACAAGTTTAAACGATAAAATTGCCATTATATATTGATTCAAAGAATGAAATATATATTTGTAAAAAGATGAAGTTATAGTTTTTACATTGCCAAATATATGTTTGTTCGCGATTAGGTCAAATTCACAGGAATATCAATGGGAATTTTCCTTTGTCTAATTAAAGAAATTGAATAATGCATATGACACTTCACGATCACATATTATAAAACAAGGGTGGTTTGGCCTAGCGATTTGAAAAATAATTATAGAAAAAATAATTTTGGTAATAATTGATTATGATAAAAATTAATTATAGAATAATTACTTTTGTAAAAGTAACACTTTAGTTGCTTTTAAAATAAGTTAATTTTTTTGCTTCTAGATATCCCAAAAATGATTATGATATCGGGGGTCAAACACCATGAAAATCATGATTGAACAGAAGTAATTTTTTTAATCGGGGCCAAACACTTCAAAAATCACAAACGAGATTTAAAAGTAATTGTAGAAAACTCAAAAAATAATAATAATAATAATAATAATGATCAATCACTCACCTAAAGATCCTTGCACGAAGAATGACATGGCAAGAGCAAAAATTGTTACAATCTTTGAAATATGTTGTGACGCCATTAGAGATGAACTTTGGTTTATAATTAAAATTAAAAATGTGGTACAATTGAATCCTAAAGTCACTTATAATGCAATGAAAATCTATTGGGAAGAAAGGCTATTTATACATTGCTAATATGAAGAGACCAACTTGTAAACCAAGTTGTGGACTAATTGAAAATTACACAATCCTACTTTCCGCAAAGTTTGGCAAACTATATATTGATTTTGGGCCCTACTTGACCCGGCTTTAACTCAAATTGCCGGTCCAACACTCCGCTAGTTATGGCGGGTTTGTGAAATTGGAAATTAGGAAAGTCCTCCATCTTTTTACTTTTCTTGAAAAGATTGGAAAAATCGCGGTGGCTCTAATTAACTGAATTTTATCCTTTTCCAATTGGGAGAATTTTTCACTTATCTAAAATGGAATTGTCTAGGAGTCTTACGGTGAGTTTGGTCTAACGATTCGAAGAATCAATTAATTGAGAATTGATTTTGTTAAAATGGATTTTGGCGATAATTGATTATGTAAATTTCAGTAATAAAATAATTGTTTTTGAATAATAACTATTATTTTTAGTTTCTGGAAATTCGAAAAATGATTATAATATTGGGAGTCTAACAACATTAAAATCACAATTGACTAAAAATAATTTCTATAATTGAGACCAAACACTTTCAAAAACACAATGAAGGTCTAAAAGTGTTTTTAGAAGTTTCCACCGCTGGGTCAAGCTCAGCCTTAGAATTACGCGAACATGAAATCCAAGACCTTAGGCTTCTTATCGATCTATTTTGGTCTGATTTCGCCAAACATTAAAACTAGAGCATAATTAATTCAACTCGCTTTTTGAACTAGGCTTCAGTGAAAGCCAGCCCAAAATACTATATACTTTTTCTATATAAATTATGTAAAATTGATTTGAAATCTATCAGTTCATCTATTTTTTTTTTCTCAAATTTTATAAAAGTTATTGATTTGACATCGAACTATCACATATTTTATCCTAGAAACTCCAGCAATCAAATTCCATTTTCAATCTAAATTACATCTCAAATTTTCACAATCCACATCAAAACACGATATTCAAATTGAAGTCAGCAAATTTTTGAATTAGTTTGGTAGCATAAGTCAGCAAAGTTAAAAAGCCCAAAATTGGGATCATGGATTTTTTTTTTTAATATTATTCATTTGGGATCATGGATTGAGCTTTTATTTTTTCTCGTGTGTTTTGATTAGTTAAAACTTAAATATAATATTAGAAAATTTCGTGAATTTTTCAAATTTGTTTGAAAATTTTGCGAAAATATTTTGCAATATTATAATTCAAAGAAATATCTTGAAGTAGAGACTACTCTCATTTTGATCCATGCATGGGATTTTGAGGTTGATGAGGCAGAGTGACAATTAGGCCGTTTATTTGAGTTTTATTAGAGTATATTTAGAGATTTATAGGATTTTTTCATATATTTAAACATAATCGTGTCTTTGAATTTTTAGAGATGAAAATAATAGTGAATTTAATTTTTAGAAATTAATGGGTTTCTTTGGAGATTATGGAGAAAAGAGGAGTAGGGTAAAATTTAAATTATTTTATTTTAAATTAAAATTATTATATGATGAAAGTGGAGTAAAAAATATGTTTTTATGTCAGAGCAATGTATGATTTGTTTGGATGTTTTTCTAAGAATAACATAATTCTTTTAGGAGTAAATTGTTTTAAAATTTAATTATAAACTTTTCATATATAAGTCTTTCTCTAAAAAGAAAAAAATGAACATGTTTGTTGACTTTTCGGAGAGTATTTTTTCTATCCGAAAAGTCAAACAAACAAGATTTGAGTTTTGCTTTTTAGCTACCTATTCCCGTCGTAGTATAAATACACAGGATGTAAACTATTGTGTATTCATAAATCATAATAAAAGTACTATAATAAAAGTACTTCTCAGCTTCTAGGGGAAAAAAGTGTTATCTATAATTTATTAAAATCTTAAATATTAATGTGGCATGCTTTCAACATAGAATGTGTCTAGATCGTCAAGAAATTTTTAGTGAAACGATATCGTATATTTGTGAAGGTATTTTTAGTTAAAGGATATTATAATGGTGTTAGTGTAACTGTGTCACATGTTTAATACAGTTCCTCAATATGAAGTCCAGATGGTCAAATCGTACTCCTCTTTCACTTTAAGAACCTAACATATAGTCAAAGAAACTCGTTTGAAAATGTCGGTGGTGACCCGACGATAACTCTCCGATGCTTTTGTAAGTATGAGATTGAATGAAAAAAGGATAACCGGAGCTTAAAGTCTAGTATTGTGTGTGTGTCCCTTTGGGGTATTTATAGATAGTAAAATGTCAATCGAGTCAAGTATTGCAATATCAAGTCGGATTCGGGTCGACCTGGGTAAATGTAGATGGCCTAGTGGTATTTTGCCTATATTAAGCATCATAAGTACATGATTCTCAAGTGCGAGGTTGTGTCGTCGCTGTTGTCCCTAACGAGATCGACATCAGTGTATAGGTCGATCGCTCAGTGCTTGTCGATTGATGCATATACCTGATGTCAATTAAGATAAGACGATAAACAGATGATTGATGTTTGGTTATCCACGTAAAAGGTTTGACCTCTAAGGACATTCCACATAGGATAGTGAAGATTTGATATATCATATATAGTTACACCAAACATCTTTCAATAATTGATTTTCAAAAAATAAAACAAAAAACTCTTTCAATTATTAGTTAAAGATCTAAGAATATACAAAAATCATGTAGTCAAGTAAATAAATGCTTAATACTTAAATTAGATTCACACGTTTTCTGTGAAGACTACCCAAGGAGTCTATGGCCTACGCAGATTTGAAAATTATCTAAAGCGTCTAGGTTGGGCTGAAATTAAATAAACATTTATGATTCCCACGTACAATTGAAGGCAAGACCAAATAATATTGAAAATTCATGATTTTTTAAATGCTCATTGGGTTTTGGCCCAAATGTCACGCTTACAATATATGTATACATCGAAGTAGGTCTGTAAGATCTTAAAATCCGTTTACAGACCTAATTCTGAAATTTTCGAGCCCTTTAGGCATGGCCTATATAGAGATGGTTGGGCTCGGGGTCGGAAGGGAAATGATCTCCAAGGGCAGGGGCAGTGAGGCGGGCTTGGGAACGGGTAGGGCTGAAAATCGAACCAAGCTACTCGATACTCGACTCGAGCTCGTTCGATAAAAGCTCGTTTGAGCTCGGTTCGTCACACTAATCAAACAAGTTTGAACATCTTTCGTTCGATACTTTTGAAGCTCGGCTCGAGCTCGACTCGATAAGCTAAGAATTTAAAAAATACATGAAAATATCAAGCTACTCGATACTCGGCTCGAGCTCGTTCGATAAAAGCTCGTTTGAGCTCAGCTTGTTTGAAAATCAAACCAAGCTCAAACATAAAAATTAAAGCTCGATAAAAATCAAACGAAGCTTGAACAGTGTTTCGTTCGATACTACTCGGCTCAATTACTGCCCTAGGAACAGGGCGAGAGGAGAGGTGGGGTGAAACCTGCTCGCGGCCCGGGGTCGTGTGAGTAAGAAGGGAGAAAAGAGGATGCGTGCAGCCAGTTGGCGCCACCTGATTGGTGTTTTTTAATTGCTTTATTTGTTTTGTTTATTAATTTCTTTTAAATATTACTATTAATTATTTAAGAAAATATTAATAATTTAAAGTTTCTTCCTAAGCTAAATTAAATTTGTAGAATTGAATTGTTTAATAAGATTTGTTAGTATATTTTGTAGTATTTAATAAAAATTTATAGCCACCAATTTTACATTGAATTATTTAATATAATTAAAATGAAAAGTTTTATAATGGACAAATCATTAATAATTAAATAGAATTGTAATTCTTAAATTAGTTAGAATTGCAATTAGAACTATTAATTAGAATTGTAATTTAAAATATTAAATTAGAATTGTAATTAATATTTTCTTTTAAAAATTTTATTTTAATTTATTTTATTGTAATTTAATCATTTAATTAATTACAATATTGGTGGTGGCTATATATTTTTGAAAATATCGAATTAGTTGAAAATATAATTAAACACTTATACAAACTATTCAAATTAATACTTAAATTAAATAGATACTTAAATTAACATGATAAGTAAGTTTCCTTCTTGTTTCTTGTATTTCCTCTCTTGAGTCAATTTTAATTTTATTATTATCAGCTCTCTTTAATTCTAATATTGTAATATATGATTATTATTTTAATTATATTATTAAAATAGTAGTTATTAATATTATTATTATTAATTTTAAAAATTAAATTAAAAATATTATTATAATGGTAAGAGTAGGAAATAAATTAAATTGAAAGTATATGGGGCTCGGAGCTCAGCCATTGGAGACGTCCAGGCAGGGGCGGCGGCAAGAGCAACCATAGCCCCAGGACTCCGAAGCCCTGACCCTGCCCCTACCATTGGAGATGATCTTAAATTATTCGAATGATCGAAAATTCTATATTACATTATATATGCATATGGACCACATTCAAATACGGTATCAAGATGTACCGCTTGTGTAGTCTCAATATTCAGTTTTTTTAGCTAAATGACAATTGACATATACAATAACACCGATAACTTCTCATGGATATACATAACTCCGCTGCACAAAAATGATATATGTACTTGAAATGGATGTCCGAGTGATGAATATAACATATTCAAATTCTTTGATTTAACACCTATCACATATTTTATTCTCGAAACTTCAGCAATCAAATTCCATTTTCAATCAAATTCCATTTTCAATCTACATTACATCTCAAATTTTCAAAACCCACATCAAAACACAATATTCAAATTCAAGTCAGCAAATTTTGAATTAATTTGGTAGCATAAGTCAGCAAAGTTAAAAAGCCAAAATTTGGGATCATGGATTTCTGTTTTATAAATTTTTTATTTTATTTTTATTTTTTATGATTCATTTGGGATCATGGATTGAACTCTTATTTTTTGTGGTATGTTTATTAGAACTAGAAAAGTACACGTACCTTGTACGTATCTAGTTAATTTCATAAATAAATTATAGTAAAATAAACTTTATCATGTCACAAAATAGCAGAAATTAATGACTAATATTCAATTTAATTAATAAAAATAATGTTTTTAAATTATTGTAATCAAATATAATTGATTGATTAGTTCATATGATCTTGTAGATTTTTTTCTAAAATAAGAGCATAACAAATTAATTTGGTTCAATCCATTGTAGTAGTTTCCATTTAAAATTATTTGTTTTAATGATTTATTTGTTATTTGAAATGCATTTGTTTACGGACAACTTTTTGTCCTCTCATGCCCATGTGTAAGACATCCAACCACAATTGATTAAATCCACTGGAGTCGGATTTAAGTAACCGTAATACCTAAAAAGTTTTTCACCTATTCAATTCATTAGTTTAAACCATCTTTTCACGGGTTTATCCCATCTTTTTACCTTTTGCATTGATTTAATATAATTTTTTTCTCCGATTTACCCGTTCTTTTATCGAAACCTACTTTCATTATTTTCCATTTTTTCGTCGATTTCTTTTATTTTTTTCAATTAAAGCATTTTCGACCGGTTTCATCCTGTTTTTATTCGTTAAACTATTTTTTTCTTTTTACAGTTTTCACTCGTTTTCCCACGGATTTACATGTTTATTCACCAATTTCACCTCATATTTAATTGATTTCACATGTTTTCAAGACTTCACTTTTGTTCCCGATTCATTGATTTCACCTTTTTGTCGGATTTCATCCGTATTTCACTAATGTCACCCCTCTCATCCATTTTTCACAAACTTCATCCAAAGTTATTCGATTCCAAGTGTAATTATCAATTTTGTAGGCGCATTTTTACCAGGTTCACTTTAATTATTATTAAAATTATTAAAATGATGACTTTAAATTATTGTAATTATCAATTTTGTAGGCGCATTATTAAAATTATTATTTCATCAAAAAAATGATGACTTTAAATTATTGTAATCAAATATAAAATGATGATTGATTTGTTCTTAAGATCTTGTAAGTACTTTTCTAAAATAAGATCATAACAAAACTATTTAGTTAATTTCATTAAAGTAGTTTTCATTTAAGAAGCACTACTTTAAGAACACTATTTATTTATTTTTATTTGAAATGATATCATGTCATTTGAAATGTATTTTTTTACAAACCTATGCCAGTTTTCACATATTTAATTCAATTTTTCACGGATTTAACACGTCTTTTTATCGATTTCATTCATTTTGCATTGTTTTAATATATATATTTATTTGATTTATCCGTTCTTTTATCAGTTTAACCCACATTAGTTTTTTTTTTCCATTTTTCGTCAATTTATTTTGTTTTCCTATTTCGCCATTTAAAATAATTTTTAAGTAAGGGTATATTAGTCTTCACAAAAAATTTAAGAAATTCTATTTTCTGAACTCGTACTTTAATATGTAAAAAAATATATATGTAGAAATTTTGTGATTTTTTGAAAATTTTCGAAAATTTTGCGGAAATATTTCGCAAAATTATAATTCAAAAGAAATATCTTGAAGTAGAAACTACTCTAATTTTGATACATACATGGGATTTTGAGGTTGGTGAGATAGAATGACTATTAGGCCGTTTGTTCGAGTTTTATTAGAGTATATTTAGGGATTAATAGGATTTTTTCTGATATTTAAACATAATTGTGTCTTTGAATTTTTAGAGTCGAAAATAATAGTGATTGAATTTAATTTTTAGAAATTGATGGGTTTCTTTAGAGATTATGGAAAAAAGAGGAGTAGAATAAGGGATAAATTATTTTATGTTAAATTAAAATTATTATGTGATGGAAGTAGAGTATAATATATGTTTTTATGTCACAGGAATGAATGATTTGTTTGGATATTTCTCTAAGGATGACATAATTCTTAGGAGTAAATTGTTTCAAAATTTACTGAAAAGTCAAACAAACAAGCTCTGAATTTTGCTTTTTACCTAGCTAAGTAGCTATTCCCGTCGTGTATAAAATTTATACTACTATAAATACATAGGATGTAAACTATCATAATAAAAGTAATTCTCATCTTCTAGGGGGAAAAAAGGTGCTATCTATAATTTATTTAAATCTTAAATATTAATGTGGCATGCTTTCAAACATAGAATGTGTCTAGATCGCATATTGATGGAGGTATTATTAGTGAATAGTGTTGGATCTAAATCGAATACATAAACATAATGATCATTAGATCTGATTCGATTTAATACCGAAAACCTTATTGCCTAACCATGTCGATTGTCAAGAGATTAAAAGTAGATCTGAAACTATAATGCAGCGGAAACTTACCTTGATTCATGCCATCAATCTTGATGTTATTGATGATTTAGTGATGATGGGTTTTATGATCTTCCACTTGATACACACCTTAGAATCTTAATACTCATGCAGAAAGGGATTGCAGAGAATATGAGTTATGTAACTCTATATTTTTGTTGTTGTGTTGTGTACAAGTGGGGATCATAACCCCTTATATATAATAACCTAGTAGGGTTAGTATATGTTTCATTATTTTCAATTCGGCCCTTCATCAAATTGAAAATATCAAATTGGTATCTACACTTTTATTCCATGATAAACTTAATACCTATAGTCCAAAAGTTATCATAATTAGACCACATAATTATGGACTTTACTTTATAATAGCAATACACACTAAATTAACATATTAGGCCCACATAACTATTGGAATTAGGGGTGTTCATTCGGTGAAAACCGAACCGAACCGAACCGAAATTTCGGATAACCGAAATTTCGGTTCTTGATTTTTTAGAACCGAAAACCGAACCGAACATCCTAATTCGGTTTTCGGTTTTAACCGAAAAATTTCGGTTCGGTTCGGTTTGGTTTCGGTTTAACCGAAATTTTATATTATACAAAATTTATTAAAATTTTATAATCAAATACTAAATTATTTATCATAAAAACATCAAATTAATAGGTAACCATAACACTAAACATTATTAAAAATTACATAGAACTAAATAGTTAAGTGGTTAACATTTAATTATCATCAAATGACATAAATTAAACTACTAAAACCCAAATCATAGGCATAAAATTAAAAAAATTTACAATCCAACTACAAAAACTAACATTAAATAATCCTCAATTGATATAAATTAAACAAATAAAATTCATATCCATAGGCATATAATTAAAGAATTTTGAAGCCCATAAAATCGAACAAAAAATGTTAACTATTTGAACCAAAATTTCGGTTTTCGGTTCGGTTCGGTTAACCGAACAAAAATAACCGAACCGAACCGAAAACCGAATTAGGTCAAATCTCCAAACCGAAAACCGAACCGAATAGCTTTGGTTCGGTTCGGTTTTCACCGAACTCATGTCGGTTCGGTTCGGTTCGGACGGTTATCCGAACCGTGAACAACCCTAATTGGAATTTTCCAACAATCTCCCACTTGGGCCACATATGTTATCAGATAAATGTGTATATCTTCATGAGCTCAAAATTTGCTATTATTTCCTTAGGTATTCCAAACAATCTCGTCCATTGATTTAGTCGGCAAAGGACTAAAGGAGCTTTCGTCACAAATAGCGTAACTAAACCCATCAGTAATCACATACACCAACAAAACCAAATGACATAGATCTATCATGGAGCGTAGCATGAAAATTACATGTAATGTGATCTTAAACATGCCTATTTTCAACTGATCCTCCTTAATCTTTATTGAGATCAACTTTAACATAATCGTACATAGAGTAAAAAAAACTGTAAACCTTATTTCTGCAGAAATATCCAAATATACAAATGGATCCAAAATTAACGACATATAGAGCAACTAAATCACAAACTCCCACTAAAATCTGATATCTTTATTTAATATTACACCCATAAGAGCAGTATGCTCAGGAAGACCTTCAGGTTGTAATACTTTAATTAGTTGAACCGTAATCATGGAGTTTGTCCCAATATGCTCTATAAAAATATGTCAACTATGTACTCTTTAGTTTACAACTAGGAACTTTGAGCCAATATGCATTGACTTTGATGAGCTTCTATTGTTGTCATAATATAAGATTGCTAAGTTATTGTCACAACATATCTTCGGTGGTCTTTTTAACCGAATCATAATATGCAACCTAGTGACAAAACTCTTCAATCACACAACTTGATTGGATGCCTCATAACAAGCTACAAACTTTTATGCCAAGATGGAGGAAGCTAGGAGTGTTTGTTCGATAGTCTTTAACTAGATAGCTTCTCCAGCTAGCAAACAGTTATAGCATTATGCGGATCTCCTAGTGTTTTGGCATCCACAAAAAATCAGAAATCAGAATATCTTATGATCTCTAACTGGTCTGATTTCCGGTATGTAAACATGTAGTCTTTAGTTCTTTGTAAATACTTTAAAATTCTACCGGTTGCTTTCCAATGATCCATCTTAAGATTTCTAAGTATCCGCCAAGCATCCCAACAATAAATGTTATGTCAGGACGTGTACAAATTTGAGCATACATCAGACTTCCAACTACTGAAGCGTAGGGAACCTTTTGCATTTCTTTAACTTCAAGCTCATTTTTAGGGCACTTATCGAGACTAAATTTGTCTCCTTTAGCGATATGGGTATCTTCTGGTTTACATGCACGTCATGCACATTTTCTATATAGTTTTTTTGTGATAATCCAAGGATACCTCGAGTGTTGTCTCGATGTATCTGAATCCCTAGTACAAAAGAATTTTTCCCCAAGATCTTTCATCTCAAATTTCTTGGTTTCGTGCAACATATTTATATCATTGGTGGCAATTAGTATGTCATCAACATATTAAACCAAAAATACAAATTTACTCCCACTGAACTTTTGGTAAACACAATCTTCAACAGTGTTTGTCTCGAAACCGAATGAGACAATTACTTGATGAAATTTGCGGTACCATTGATAGGAAGCCTGCTTAAGTCCATAGATGGATTTTCTTAATTTGCAAACCATTTTCTTTGGGTCTCCAGACAGAAAGTTTTCCGGTTGCATCATATAGATCGTTTCATCAATGTCACCATTTAGAAACGCCGTCTTAACATCCATCTGATGTAACTCAAGATTCAAATGTGCAACAAGAGACATAATCATCCTAAAAGAGTCTTTCGAAGATACCGGAGAGAAAGTTTCTTTATAGTCGATGCCTTCCTTTTGAGTAAAGCCTTTAGCTACAAGACGGGCTTTATATCTTTCCACATTACCTTGTGAATCCTTCTTGGTTTTAAATATCCATTTGCAACCAATTGGTTTCTTTCCTTCAGGTAATGGGACAAGATCCCAAACTTGATTGTCTTGCATAGACTTGTACTCCTCGTTCATGGCTTCAATCCATTTGAGAGAATTAATATCTTTCATGGCTTGACGGAAGTTAATTGGATCATTTTCCGTCGATCCATTATGTTCCTCATTTTCTTGGAGAAACACTATATAATCATCTGGTATAGGATTTCTCCTCTCTCTCGTGGATCTCCTTAAGGGTGGTTCTTCTTGAGGTTGTTGAGGTTGAACTTGAGGTTGTTGAGGTTGAACTTCAGGATCAATCATCTCAACTTCAGTTGGGGTTCGATCAACATTGTCTTGTTGAGGATTCAAACCTGCTTCTCGACTAAATGCAGGAATGAAAATCTGAACAGTATCAGAAGTAGTAGGAGGAGACATAATTGATTCCTCCTCCGTAATTGATTCTTTTTCAAAGACAATGTCTCTAACCTTATTTCTCCCCCCAAACTCAACATCCTCAAAAAATATTGCGTTTTCCGTTTCAAAAATTGACCTTAGTGTGGGATTGTAAAACTTAAAGCCCTTAGATCGTTCAGAGTTTCCAATAAAGTAGCTTCTCACTGTTTTGGAGTCCAATTTTCCTTCTTTGGGCCTATAAGGCCTAGCTTCAGCAGGACATCCCCAAATGTGAAAATGCTTTAGACTAGGTTTGTGGCATGTCCAAAGCTCATAAGGTGTTTTGGCGGCTGCTTTAGTTGGTACTCTATTCAGAATGTAAGCTGCTGTCTTTAGTGCTTCTCCCCAGAGTGATTCTGGCAAGGTAGAATGACTGATCATACTCCTTACCATGTCCTTAAGTGTTCTGTTTCGTCTTTCAGCTACACCATTCATGCTAGGTGACCCCGGCATAGTGTACTGTGGGACGATTCCACATTCCTCTAGGAATCTAGCGAATGGTCTTGCACGTTGTTCACCTGAACCATCGTATCTGCCGTAGTACTCACCACCACGATCAGACTTGACGGACTTAATTCTTTTGTTGAGTTGGTTCTCAACCTCAGCTTTAAAAGCTTTGAACATGTCCAGAGACTCTGATTTTTCATGAATGAGATACAGGTACCCAAAACGTGAGTAATCGTCTATGAATGATATGAAATATCGTTGGCCATTCCAAGAAGTCGAAGGGAATGGTCCACAAATATATGTATGAATCAACTCTAAGACGTCTGAAGATCTATAGGCACCTAATCTTCTTTATTTGGTCTGTTTTCCTTTAATACACTCGACACAAATATCGAAGTCCGAAAAATCGAGTGAATCTAAAATATTTTCTGACACAAGTCTCTCAATTCTAGACTTTGAGATGTGACCTAAGCGCTTGTGCCATAATTTTGAAGAATTTTCTTTATTTAATTTGCGTTTAGTACCACGTGATTCCACATGCAGGGTTTCATTATAAGAAGTAATAGTATCAAGTAAGTATAGGTTATCATGCATGTTTATTGAACTAGTTCCAATAATATTGGAATTTAAAGAAAGACTGAACTTACTGTTTCCAAAAGAACAATGATAACCAAATTTATCCAATAAAGAAACAGAAACCAAATTTCGTCTAAAAGACGGCACGACAAAAGTGTCTTTCAAATCCAAATAATGACCAGTTCCTAACAATAACCTAAAATGACCTATTGCTTCTACTTCTACCGATTTTTCATCGCCCACAAAGATGTGTCTTTCAACATCATTTGGCTTTCGGTAGCTTAGGCAACCATGCATAGAAACATTTATGTGGGTAGTAGCACCAGAATCTAACCACCAAGTGTTTATTGGTACTGAAGCTAAATTAACTTCAGAACAGACCAAATTAAAGAAAGAACCTTTAGCAGCATTATTTTCTGATTTTATTTTATTGCCCAAGTTATTCCCATTGAGCATGGAAATGCGGTCATTATTCTCAAATAGTGAACTGGTAGATACAGTAATATCATATATTATAGCTGTTACAAAGAACAAATTTTAAGTTTAGGCACATGTTCACATGTTGAATAATTATAGAATAATTATTTACTTTATGAAAGACATTAATTCAAATAATTATTAAATACATCGCAAGATACCTAGCACAACATTAATATCAAGTCTTTGGACAGTAATATTAATTGTAAGTGGTACTCTTGTTGTAGTGATCGAATGTTGAAAATAAATCCTGTCAAATAAATAGTCTATCTTTGGATCGACTAAATACCCACATGGACACCTAATAATAATCACACATTCATCACCACAGGTGTATATGCAATTCGGCCAAACATTATCCTTCCTTTGGGCCGGTTTAATATTTGCATGAATTTGCATACACAAATCATCTTAACATTCTCAATAAGTCAATCTACACAAGAGAGGTCACTTTGGCGACATGTTGCTTCAATTGGTTATATTGAATGTCAGACTGACTGATAAAGTCACTGTTATGTATCAAAATTATTCGAATTTTATTGCCAAATAAGACAATTTCCTTAAAAATATTTCAGCCAAACAGGCCCTTAAGAATAGTAAATTATGAATTTACTGTAAGCCAAACATGCCCATAGGAACATTAATTTCGGATTTGCAGGAGCCAAACAGCCCCTAATTCTGGTAAGGTTTCGTCTTCTTTACCTATTTCTGAAATTGCAGGAAACGTTCCAACGTTGTTGTTTATGCCGTTTGAAGCACGACAAGGACACGATAACATAAGAATCATGATTTCTAACAACAAAATCAGAGAAATCAAGAAAGTACGCAACAAGATTTTAATCAGTTGAAGAAAACCAAAAGTTCCGACAATTGATTTCACTTTAGCGAGATCGGGCAGTGACTATAATTCCCCTTGTATTCACAACCATGGAAGTGGTTTCCTTTATTCCTTCATGAGTGGAGTTGACGGCTTGGCGGCATAGATGAAGAAAGCTGTAAACTCAATTTTCCTTTCTTGATTCAACTATTTCCATAGTAGTGCATAGGTATTTCCCTTTTCTTTAATTTCTTAATAATTATTTATTTACTTGAAAAATAATAATAAATTATGTCAGAATTTCTCAATCCATAAAGGAGAAATCTAAATTGAAGTTCGATAATCCTAGTCAAGAAAACATATTTCTACTAGGTCTAACTTAAGTGATCATGCGAAAGATCAATAACTTTAATTGCATATACATAAGACATGAACCATAATCTTTAATTCAAATCAAGAAAGCAATAAACCCTAATTTGCATAATCAAGATCTACAAAGCATGAAATTCTAGATTTTCACAAACAAGATCGAGATAGCAAAAAATTCCTAACATGCATAATCTAGATCTTTTAAACTTAATCAACAAAACTTAAGAACCAAATCCAGATTTTCATAGATCATAAACATAAGTTTTTGAAAATCTCATGTAATCGAACATGGGTGGCTCTGATACCACTTGTTGGATCTAAATCGAATACATAAACATAATGATCATTAGATCTGATTCGATTTAATACCGAAAACCTTATTGCCTAACCATGTCGATTGTCAAGAGATTAAAAGTAGATCTGAAACTATAATGCAGCGGAAACTTACCTTGATTCATGCCAGCAATCTTGATGTTATTGATGATTTAGTGATGATGGGTTTTATGATCTTCCACTTGATACACACCTTAGAATCTTAATACTCATGCAGAAAGGGATTGCAGAGAATATGAGTTATGTAACTCTATATTTTTGTTGTTGTGTTGTGTACAAGTGGGGATCATAACCCCTTATATATAATAACCTAGTAGGGTTAGTATATGTTTCATTATTTTCAATTCGGCCCTTCATCAAATTGAAAATATCAAATTGGTATCTACACTTTTATTCCATGATAAACTTAATACCTATAGTCCAAAAGTTATCATAATTAGACCACATAATTATGGACTTTACTTTATAATAGCAATACACACTAAATTAACATATTAGGCCCACATAACTATTGGAATTTTCCATAGGATGTAAACTATCATAATAAAAGTAATTCTCATCTTCTAGGGGGAAAAAAGGTGCTATCTATAATTTATTTAAATCTTAAATATTAATGTGGCATGCTTTCAAACATAGAATGTGTCTAGATCGCATATTGATGGAGGTATTATTAGTGAATAGATGTTATAATGGTGTTAGTGCCACGTGTATAATACAGTTCCTCAATATGAAGTCGAGATGGTCAAATCGTACTTCACTTCACTTTAAGAACGTAACATGTAGTCAAAGAAACTCGTTAGGAAATGTCGGTGGTGACCCGATGATAACCCTCTGATGCTTAAGTATGAGATTGAGATGAAAAGGATAATCGGAGCTTAAAGTTCAGTATTTTGTGTGTACCTTTTGGGGTATTTATAGATAGTTAAAAGTCAATCGAGTCAAGTATTACAGATATCGAGTCCGATCCGAGTTGACCCGGGTAAATGTAGATGGCCTGGTGGTATTTTGCCAATATTAAGCATCATAAGTGATAATATGGTCATACATGATCTCAAGGGCGAGGTCATGTCGACGTTGTCCCTAAGGAGATTAACATCAGTGCATAGGTCGATTTCTCTGTGCTTGTCGATAAATGCATGTACCTAATGTCAATTAAGATTAGTCGATAAGCAAGTAATTGATGTCTGGATTTCCACGTAAAAGCTTTGATCTCTAAAAACCTTCCACGTAGAATAGTAAAGATTTAATATATCATATATAGTTACACCAAACATCTTTCAATAATTGTTTTTCAAAAAATAAAACAAAAAGCTCTTTCAAATTTTTTTTTTTTTTTTGAGAGAATCTTTCAATTATTTAAAGATTTAAGAATATACAATAACCATGTAGTCAAGTAAACAAATACTTAATACATGTAAATTAGATTCGATCACACGTTTTCTGTGAAGACTACCCAAGGAGTCTATGGCTTACGCAGATTTGAAAATTACCTAGAGCGTATAGGTCGGGCTGAAATTAAATAAACATTTATGGTTCCCTCGTACAATTTAAGGCAAGACCAAATATTGAAAATTCTCATTGGGTTTTGGCCCAAATGTCAAGCTCACGATATGTATACATAGAAATAGGTCTGTAAACGTATTTCAATTGGATCAAATCAGTTTAGATTTTGATCCAGTTCAATTTATTTTCGATCAGATTAATATCTTCTCAAATTCTAAAATTTTCGAGCCCACTAGGCCATCTCCAATAGAGATGACTTGGGTCGGGGTCGGGGTGGGCAGGGAAATGATCTCCAATGACATGGGCAGCGAGGCGGGCTTGGGAATGGGGCGGGAGGAGGGGTGGAGCGAGCCCTGCTCGCGGCCTGGGGTCGCGTGAGGAAGAAGGGAGAAAAGAGGGCGCATGCAGTCAGTCAGTGGTGCCACTTGGCACCACCTGATTGGTTTTTTTATTTCCTTTATTTGTTTTATTTATTTATTTCTTTTAATTATTTACTATTAATTATTTAAGAAAATATTTAATAAATTAAAATTTCCTCCTAAATTAAATTAAAATTGTAGAATTGAATTATTTAATAAGATTTGTTAATATATTTGCTAGTATAATAATATATAGCCACCAATTTTCAATTGAATTATGTAATATAATTAAAATTAAAATTTCTTTTACGAACAAATCATTAATATTAATTAGAATTGTAATTCTTAAATTCATAATTAGTCAGAATTGTAATTAGAATTAGAATTAATTAGAATTTTAATTTAAAATATTTAATCAGAATTGTAATTAATATTTAAAATTAATAATTTCTTTTTAACATTTTATTTTATTTTAATTTCTTTTATTATAATAAAAAATCAAAACATTTCATTACAATATTGAAGGTGGCTATATGTTTTAAAAATATCGAATTAGCTAAAATATAATTAAACACTTATACAAACAATTCAAATTAATACTTAAATTAAATACAAACTTAAATTAACAAGATAAGTAAGTTTCTTGTTAGTTGTATTTCCTCTCTTGAATCAATTTTAATATTATTATTATCAACTCTCTTTAATTTTAATATTTAAAAATTACTATTATATGATTATTAATTTAATTATATTATTAAAATAGTTATTATTATTATTTCTATTATTATTATTATTATTATTATTATTATTATTATTATTATTATTATTATTATTATTATTATTATTATTAAAAACAAAATTAAAAATATTATTATAATGGTGAGAGTGGGACATAAATTAAATTGGAAGTAAATACGGTTCGGAGCCTGCCGTTAGAGATGACCAGGCAAGGGCAGCTGCAGCCCCAGAGCTCCGGAGCCTTGGCCCTGCCCCTATCATTGGAGGTGACCTTAGAAGTTAGTCGAATAATCGAAAATTGAACATTTATATATGCATATGGACCACATTCAAATACAGTATCAAGAAGTACCGCCTGTGTAATCTTAATATTCACGAGTTCTTTTTAGCTAAATGACAATTGACATATACAATACTATCGATAACTTCTCATGGATTTACATAACTTCGCTGCACAAGAATGAGATATGTACTTGAAATGGATGTCCGAGTGATGAATCAAAAAAAAAAATCTTCTTATTTTAAATAGAAAAATAATTAATTGGATAATATGTTATCATCATAATGAGTTAGATTAGAAACATAATTATTCTAATAAGAGGAACCTAAGGACCATATTCTTCTCTAATTGAGTTATACTCACATCTCGAATAAATTCAAGAACATATTCGAAGAAACTCTAACTTCCATTCGGAATGGTTTTGTGGGTTCCGAACAACTACAGTAGTTGAACCTAACAAGATAGCTTTTACATCCCATAAAGTAATAAATACTTGGCCAAAATAGAAAATATTGACCAATTTCTACACCAATTATTTCTTACAACCCTTTTAGCTTGTTGATGAAGCATTATAACACATCCATATTCGTATTACCCACTAAAAAAGATCATCTTTAAACAAAACTATTTTGATTCAACCATATCTTTGTTTACTGGAATCAAATATTTTGAATACTAACTAATCACAAAATATTTCAATTATTTTTATCTATCTTTAGAAATTATTAAGTAATAGCATATCCTTAAATCTACTATATTTTGAAAGTAATTTCTTTTTTAAAAAAATTATCTTATTATTAATCAATGATTTCTTTTATAGGGGTTTTTGAAATACAACATAGAAAATAAAGGAGCAATAACCCCTCTTGATGAGAAAGAAGAGGGGTTATTGCTCCTATATTTTCTTTTAAATTTTAAATAGTACTCAGGAGTATTTTATTTGGAAGTTGTATAAGAAAGAAGATAAATGAAATTATATAAATTTAGTTTTTTGTTAAAAAAAAAAACAAAAAATCTCAAAAAAACTAAGATGAAATAAACACCTTTACTTAATGTTGTAAAAAGTGTGGATGAAGTCAAGTGGATCAAGGCAGATCGTGAAATCCATCATGTCCAGGTTCAATTCCTATAGGACATGTTTTTTTAGTGAATGTATCACATAATCACATTAGACTTTCTATTTTATTTTTCATTTTTTTTGGTTATTTATGGAAAGTGGCATTGCCATATCACTTTATTTGTTTGCTGCTGTATCAAATACAAATCGGTATGCAATTTCCTCGTGTCCCATTAATTACAGCATGCATTGTATAGAGCAAGATATAGGTATTTTGGCTTATTACTTTTAATAATATTACAAAAAAATTATTACTCATTTTTTTTTTTTATCAAGGAGATGAGATATTACTCCATTAAATAAATTCATTTTATTTAAATAGATGCCATTTTAATTTTTGTCACAAGCGTTTATTTAGTGTGATATTGCCAGCAATTTTCAATTGGAGAGTATCACATAGTATATAAATTTTCAAAATTTATGTAGTGATGTCCTCATCATTTCAATGGTAAAGAAATAATAAATTGCGTTCGAATTAATTAATCAATCTTTATCAGTTTATCTTCATCTCATGAAGCTCATTTTGATGTTTGAGTTTGATTGAAATTTGTTAAAAAACATATTTGAATGTTGAAGGGGATGACGAAAATCAAATTAATAAACTATATCATCAATATAGACATAATTACACATAATTTAACAATAGATTCATTCTCTCAAATTTGCAATATGTATACGAAATATTGGCTAATAATTTAAGAGGATATTATTATTTATTATCCATTTTATTGAAAAATAGAAGTGCCAGAGAAAATCAGAAAGAAACAAAAAAATCATATGAAGGGCCCAACCGGGTTCGAACCGGTGACCTCTTGATCTGCAGTCAAATGCTCTACCACTGAGCTATGGACCCTTTGTTGAAATACAAAGTCCCAATTAATTATATAATGCTGCCAAATAACTCCTACGGCAACTCTAACTTTTTTTTTTTGGGAAAATCGCACTTCACCCCCCAACCTTTTTATGTTTTTGCAGTCTCCTCCCTAACCTTTAAAGTTTCGCACTTTTCCACCTCACCTATTTAAAAAGTCTCAGGTAACCACCTCATTGAGCAAGGCACCCCCCAACCTTTTTAAGTTTTTGCAGTCTCCCCCCTAACCTTTAAAGTTTCGCACTTTCCCACCTCATCTATTTAGAAAGTCTCAGGCAACCACCTCATTGAGCAAGGAAATGGAATCTGGCGGAATATTCCGTTTGCTTGAAGTGACGTGGCTTTAGTCAAGGGTAGAATAGTCCTTTAAGGCACAAAAGTGCAAAACTGTAAAGGTTAGGAGGGAGACTGCGAAAACTTGAAAAGGTTGGGGGTAAAGTGCGATTTTCCCTATTTATAATAATTTCTAGATCAAAATTTCATTTCGAGTATATATGTTTCGTCAACAAAATATTGAAATTTTTTGAAGAAATAACTTACTAAATGAATATTTCACAATTTTTCTTAATATTTTCGAAGAATTTCTTCAAAAAGTTTCAATATTTTGTTGACCGAAACATATATATTCGAAATGAAATTTTATCTAGAAATTATTATAAATAGGGAAAATTGCATTTTACCCCCCAACCTTTTCAAGTTTTCGCAGTCTCCCCCCTAACCTTTACAGTTTCGCACTTTTGTGCCTTAAAGGACTATTCTACCCTTGACTAAAGCCACGTCACTTCAAGCAAACGGAATATTTCGCCAGATTCCATTTCCTTGCTCAATGAGGTGGTTGCCTGAGACTTTTTTAATAGGTGAGGTGGGAAAGTGTGAAACTTTAAAGGTTAGGGGGGAGACTGCAAAAACTTAAAAAAGTTGGGGGGTGAAGTGCGATTTTCCCTCGGAAATATTAAGAAAAATTGTGAAATATTCATTTAGTAAGTTATTTCTTAAAAAAATTTCAATATTTTGTTGACCGAAACATATATACTCGAAATGAAATTTTGATCTAGAAATTATTATAAATAGGAAAAATCGCACTTTACCCCCCAACCTTTTCAAGTTTTCGCAGTCTCCCCCTAACCTTTACAGTTTCGCACTTTTGTGCCTTAAAGGACTATTCTACCCTTGACTAAAGCCACGTCACTTCAAGCAAACGGAATATTCCGTCAGATTCCATTTCCTTGCTCAATGAGGTGGTTGCCTGAGACTTTCTAAATAGGTGAGGTGGGAAAGTGCAAAACTTTAAAGGTTAGGGGGGAGACTGCAAAAACTTAAAAAGGTTGGGGGGTGCCTTGCTCAATGAGGTGGTTACCTGAGACTTTTTAAATAGGTGAGGTGGGAAAGTGCGAAACTTTAAAGGTTAGGGAGGAGACTGCAAAAACATAAATAGGTTGGGGGGTGAAGTGCGATTTTCCCTTTTTTTTTGTTTCCCAAGGTTTTAATCCCTTTCGAGGCGCGTCGGGCACATAAAGTGGGAACCTCTCCCAACAGGGATTCGAACCTGAGTCCGCTACTTTGTAGTGACTAGTCCCTTCCACTAGACCAATTACATGATTTTTTTTTTATTTTTATTATTTTTTTTTTTGGGAGAACACGGCAACTCTACCTTTATTTCCACTATTAGTCTAAATAGAATATCGTTTTTTACTCACTTCTTATTTTTCAATCATAGTCTTAAATATATATTGTATCTTTTTATTAAGGAGCAAGAATTAATGGTTAATATTTGTCGTCATAGATGTTAATTGTTGGTTGAATTTAATTTAATTTTATTTTTTGATAAAATTCATTGGTCGAATTTATAAGGCAACTTTATTTAGAAATTTTAAATGTTTTGAAATTGACTTTATTAGCCAATGAGCAAAGCCGAATGAAGCCTTAATTAGGGTTCAATATCCATTACAGTGAATTTTCTTAGTTCGATCTAGATCTAATTTTGTTTTTATTAGTATTGTTGTTAGTTATTTTTATATTTTGACATAATCGAATTGATGATGTTGTATTAATGTATTTATCATCTTAAAAAAATTGATTTTTATTACGTATTTGATAATCAAACTATGTATATTAGAAATTAATAATTGACAATATTTTCGAATTCGTGATTTTATATGATGACTAAATAAGGTGTTTTAGGACTTAATCTTTTGAGATTTGATGATTTTTCAAAAAATAATAATCTCATGAATTTAATTTATAAATAAAATGTTAAAAAATGCTTGATCATGGATCTACTGTAATTGTCGAAATGAAGAACTTTTGTTGTTCAGAGTCCTTTTTTTTTTTTTTTTTTTTTTTTTTTTACGGGAACGTTGACTATATCATTGCGTCTATTACAACTTCATATAATTTATTCAACTAGATCTATTCGGTTATTATTAAAGTAAAAATAAAAATTGACTACCAGGAATTAATATTAATATTAAACTAGAGACATGCTCACAACACGAACACAATGATATGAAAATGATACCAAGTATCACTTCTTCTTCGAAAAGGATCAAGAATGGTTGGCTCAAGGTTAATTAATATGGATGCGGCATTAATAGAAAGGTTAACCGTTAATCTCGACTGTGATTAATGTTCGTAAATGTTCTATTAATCTCTTTGCAATTTGCATCTACATCTAATTAAGCAGCATTGTTCCAATCCATGTACCTCCAATCCTTGCAACCGAATGGAAATATACATGAAGTTATCTTAGAAAGTGATTGTCTACGAGTAACATTTGAAATTAATTAGAGCATTGATCGATCGACTCTAATATATTGATCGGCTAGGCTTGATTTTCGGATGTTATTCCTATTAATGTTGATTTTATTAAACCTTAATTTCTTCTAGTTTATAAATTGAGTAATTGATCAAGGGAAAAAAAACTTAAAAGAAATATATTCATGGTTAAAAATTGAAACCACATGCATTTGTAAATTAAGGTAAGCGATTAAATATTTTTATCCAACAAAAATAAGAATATTCATGATATTTGTCAAGAAGAACTATTTCTTATAATCGAGCGTTGGCCAAGAAAAATACATTTTCTAGAGTCTTATTACACATATTTTGGGTGTTAAATCTAAATTTTTATACTGTAAAAAAATACATATCATATACTTAATTTGTCGAAATAAATCTTCGCCGGTCATTCCATATCAATATAAAAATGCAATTGTACCAAAAAAAATATATAAAATATATATAACTTAATGCAATGTTTCCGATATATCAATGATATATAAAGGAGTGGATCATGATTGATCTGGTCAATTGCTTGGATCGAGTTTAGCAAGACTGTCCAAATCTCAAACGACAAAGTTTGATAGATTTGAGTATAATATTCGAGAAATTTTGAGTAGTACTGGAGTGAAAATAAATAGTTAAATCACGCTTATG
Source organism: Penstemon eatonii (assembly GCA_038501285.1). NCBI lineage: Eukaryota > Viridiplantae > Streptophyta > Magnoliopsida > Lamiales > Plantaginaceae > Penstemon > Penstemon eatonii. The sequence continues at coordinate 15,723,132 of CM076711.1, forward strand.
ATCCTCTAAGTACAAAAAATATTTTATAATTACAAAAATTTTATTATATCCCTATTATCAAAGAATTTACACTTAAGTTCTTCCTATATAAAATATGTTACATCGATTAATTATCACTTTTTCTATGAAAGGCATTCTCGTGCAAGTTACGTGACTTTTTATATAAGGGTATTCTAATATATAAAACCCAAAAACACAAAAATATATGTACTAACTACTAAGTTTGGTCAACCGTGTATTATACAGGTCGACTTAGGAATAACACGTAGATTTTGGAGTAAAGAAGTGGTGTACATAAACCGATCAAACCCGACCCAACCAGCCAGCAGTCTACCGGTTCTATTTCAAAATAATCAAGGGCAAGTTGGTCTAACATGTAAATCTGCATGGTACAGATCGGGTGACGGGCTTGATGATTAGACCCACCAACAAGCCGCACTTAATCCTTCTTAATATATTTTTTTGTTCATGTTCTAATAAAGGTGTGAAATAAATCATTTTTATTAACATTTGACTAAGAACAAACAAACTTTCTTCAAATTACTTGTTTATATTAGTGTTCACGGTATGAATATAGTGGTAGATAAAGTTATCACATTTTTTACTCGAATGTAACTCTGAATTATAATCAACTCATAAGTTGGTTAGAATATTCAGTATTGCCAAGATAAATAGTTAATATTCAAACTTTCTAAGTAAGATGTTGAAAATATATATGTTTATTTTAATTAATTTAATGTTAGCAATGATGCGTGTTCAAAGACGTAATAAAGGTGTTGCGGTTTTGGTAATTTAGGAATCAATTTGTGATGGATCGGGTTGATTTTTCTATGAAAAACACATCCTTGTTCATCCCTATGTTTAATGTGATTTTCATGTTTTAATTAGGGCATAATTGTTCAAACTTAGGTGACAAATCCTAAGACAACAACGTTGAATAATCAACTATAAGATTCAACAATAAATCAATAACATTTCATTGAAGCTCGAGTGTTCTGGTTTAACCAAGTCGTTTTTAATCTAGCGATATCGACTAAAACATTGATTGAAACCTCATAATCTAGCCACATCAATTTGTCGCTCAAACAAGTTATTTGATCTTTTCACCTATCGTATTTGACTATTTAAAGCTATCACATAATTAGTACAACAATATTTTACAAATTAAATCTTAATAATTAATTTTATTACACTGTACCGTATAAACAATATAAAGGCTCGTACATACCAAATTCAACCAAAACTAAAATTATTTAGGAATAATACATAAAATATAGGGGCAAATGCATCCTTCATAATATATACACCTCATAAAATTAAATAGATTCTACCAAATATAAAAGGGAAAAACATAAGCCCACAATTTTACTTTTTAGATGTCACTCATTAATGAATGAATGTGAAGTGCCAAAATAAAAAAAGGGTCCTTAAAACTTTAGTAGGCGATTGCAAGATGAACCCGTTTTGACAATATAGACAAAGACATCAACGTGAAAAACCATCTTTGGATTTGGAGCCGACATTACCGGCCTTCAAATTGTCGTCTAGTTGTCCTTATTTCTGGAATTCCTAGCTAGAAATGATTGAGATTATAACGTGTAGGTTAGATTGACACTCATGTACATAATAATAATTTCAATTGCTGAATTTAGCAAATATAATACGATGTTTATGTCACATTTTGTTTAATTTGTTCAAAAAGGAAGGAGTTTTTTTTTTTTTTTCATCTACTCCGTAACTATAGTATTTGTAAATGTTAAACGGGTTAATTCTCGTTTACCTTCATTGATAATATTAATATTCAATTTACTCTCTCTTAAATATTATATAACAGACGTGGAAAGTTTAAGTGAGTATACGTCTCCTCACATCAATGGATCAAAATTTCGATGCATTTTTATCAAAAAATATCGAAAAGCTTCTGAAAAGTTTCTGTTTTTTTACTAATCGAAACATACTCCGAAAACAAAAGTTTAATTAATTCATGCTTACATCAGCATAAACTGCTACGTATGCAATGACAAAATTTTGACGCACAATTAAATAAAAAATGACGTAATAAAATTGAGAGATTGAGGGTTAAATAATGAACAGTCAAATTATGTGAAACTTTAGAAGAAGACGTTCGACCTACGCAATTGTCAAAGGATTTATATAACCAATCAAGTTGAAACAGCAAGTCTGTACTGAAGCGAGTAATTTATAGCTTTTATTTGAAATATATTTAGGTCCACATTTTAGTGTGAATAGGAAATTAAGGGTACTAGAAAAAAAATTATTATTTCTAAATCTAATCAAAGAGACTTAATGGCTTGTTTATTTGGTGTTTGGAAACGGACACCATTATCATAACAGTCAAGTGTCACAGTTCTTTTGTGAAATCTCAAAAGTCATTGAAATTGAACTCTTAAAACATAAAATTGCAAAAAAAAATCCAGAATTAATGTTAAAGTAAAAATAAGCCCTACTTATATGTCAATCAACACAAACTCATTATTAACATAACCCTAATTATATGACAATCAACACAACGCTTCTTCCCTACCAAGAAAAGTAGGAAAAGGATTGTTAACATTCATCATTAAAAAGTTGGATTCTTTGAAGGGGGCTTCTAGGAGCAGTTCAACTAGTGGAAAATTACTGGCAGTTTTCCTCAATTTTGAACTGCTGGAATATTTTATTATTAAAAAAGTCACATGTTGTTCAGGTTACTCATAGCAGGTAACATTAATTCCTTTTACACATTTGCCCCTCCTTATTAATAATATAGCAACTAACAACAGCTATTTCTATTGTTCGTAATATACAAATTCTTTTAGCAGCTATGAAAGAAAGAGAGAGAGAGTCATTAACAGCCATTAACAATTAAAACTAACTCTTGGAGACAAATGCAATTTTATAATATATAAACTAATTTTCTGCTATAACTTCAGGAGCAGGAATTTTAAAACTAACCTGCTGGAATTTTAAAACTAACACGTACGAAAATATATAACTTCAGCAGCAGGAATTTTAAAACAGGGCCGGTCCTGAGTTTTTTGTGGCCCTAAGCCAACTCTAAAATTGTGGCCCTTAAGTTTTCATGTGCAATTAAATTGTGTTAATAACTAATATAATTTTTTGTAAAAATAAAACTATTAATTAGAAAAATAAGAAACAATAATAATGTGAATAAAATATAATATCGATTTGTAAAAAATATCGGTAATACGAGACACACTTCTATTTAATAAGAAAATGATAACATATATAAAGACATAAAATCTTAGTAAAATATTATCTAAATATTCTTCTACTAGCATTTTTATAGCATAATCACTAATTAAACTTGCATAACAAATATTTTTCAATCAACAATATGGCTAACCAATTCGATTTATTTTGTGACAATGGTTTATCAGAAGTAAGACTTAATCAACTATAGCTTCGAAAATATTATCTCTACAACTGCAATTGTAACGAGAATACTTAACAATATTCTATAAGCAATCCATCTATTTGAGAAATCAATATTATATAGTTTGCAAATAATTCAAGTTTTTTAGTTCTTTTGGTGAAATATATCTTAAGACTCTCAACTCAAATAATTAAGTCAATATCATCTATATCATAATTTCATTCAAATAATATTCAAAGTTTGAAACAATAAATACTTAAAAGCCATCATCAATAAATTTTAACATTATCAAGTCGATTTTTTTTTTTTTGATATATTAATATGGATCTCTTGGTCACATGACTCACAACTCCAAAATTTTAAAATTACAATAAAAAGATTCATTTTCTTACTTTTTGATTTAGACAACGTCTATCTTAATTAATGGGGTTTATTTAATTGTCAATATGTTGGGCCTGATTTTTTTAGCTATGCATTTGGACTTTCCATATTAGAATTTTAGTACAAAAATAACAAAAATTAAAGACAATTTGAAGATGCAAGGATTCGAACACTGACCTCACACACACACTCATCAGGAGGTTTACCATCTATGCCACAAGGAATCTTTGTATAATTACTAAATATGTACATGTAAATATATATAAATATATATCAAAATATTTCGTAATTGGAGGCCATCGTTCATTGGTGGCCCTAAGCGACCGCATGTGCGGCTTACGCTCAGGGCCGGCCCTGTTTTAAAACAACACGTACGAAAGCAATTATTTTTAATTTTCCAGCAATTAAAAATAAACTCTAATATATAAACTAACCTGCTGCTAATTTTATAACTTCACATACGAAAATAATTAAAAATCATATAAAATCTTTTGACATCACGTAGAGACAATTGCTGCTTGTTTACTCTTCTCTAGAGCATGGGTAGAGTGTTTTCGAAGTTAATTTCACATTACATACACTAATTGAGCTGGAATTTAATTCGGGCCGTGAAGAACTGAACGGGCCATGAGATTTCTGTTCGATTTTGATTGGAAAACACTCCTGGAGTGTTTAATTGCTGTTTGCCGTGTTCATTCAAGTGATTTAGAGGTTCGGGCCCTCAAGAACTTAAATGTGCCGTGAATTCCATTCAAAATTGGTTCGGATTTCTTGAGGAATCTTCTTCTTTTTGTTCGGAGGTTTGATTACAGCCTATTTCATACGCAATTAACAGCATCTCTTGTTGAATTTTGCAAATTGGGCTTCAAATCAGATTTTGGATTCTTCGATTGCAGCGATTTTTTTAGTGTTTTTGTTCTTGATTCTTGTTCTACATTGCTTGTTTTGGTTCGTAGTTTTAATTTCAGGTGTTTTTTGGTTAAATTTGATGATCTATTAATTGGCATACTGCTCTGTTTTAAAAAGAATGGAAGAAGAAGAAGAAGGGAAGAAGAAGAAGAAGACAGGGGCATAGAAGTCATTTCTCACGATCCTATAGTGTAAATTTTTATCAGGTAATATGTGACCTTTTTGCCACATGGCGCCCGGTAAGTGGTGAACTGCCCACAGTGCTGCCAAACGTGAACTGCAATTAGCAAGCCCGTTCTTTGAAAGGTATTATATATTAAGTATATACTATTATATTATTGTAATTTTTTACTCATATTTTTGTTCAATAGTATTTTTAATATAAAAACCAGTTTAGATTAAATTTAGTTTTTCACTGCAAAATTTATGAATGTTCAATTATCATTAGGAAAGTATTGAATTATTTTTTATATGAGTAATATCAGAAAATTTTGATGCTCTTTTGTAATTTTTGAAAGTTAAGTGGGTTATTAATAGATTAAAAAAATTATTTAAAAAAAAAAACCTGTTAAACAAGTAGTAGGTAACACAATTAATTTTAAAAACATAAAACATAGACTGTACAAAAGGCTGTAAAACTTTTGGCTGTGATATAATCATTTTCCTTTGGAAAAGTAGTTTGGGAGAGTAAGGTAGTTTATGAAATAATCTCGATTTGCATAATGTTATTTGTTTGAATTTTGAGAAAGTGGTTTGAGAAATAAAGTAGATGTATGTTTTTTTTGGAAGAGTTATATTGTAAGTGTAAGATGCGTAAAACTTTATGTCAAATCATATTTGTTATATGAGATAAAATGTGTAAGAGTCAGGATATTTTATGTCAAATCATGGGTTTTTTGCACTTTGCACCCCCGAAACATAGAAAATAGGCACTTTGCACCCTCAAAACTTAAATTTAGCACTTTGCATCCTCGAAATATGAAAAATATAGCACTTTGCACCCTATTTTATTTTCAAGCAAAATCTCAAGGGCAAAATAGGTAATTCTATTGTAGATTTTTGGCACTTTGCCCCCCCCCCCCCCACCAACATAAAATTAGCAATTAACACTCCCTAATTAAGAACAATATTAACAACTTGCACCCCCGAAACACAATAAATTGACACTTTGCACCCCCAAAATACAAAATTAACACTTAACACCCTCAAATTAAAAAAAAAAACTCAAACCCCACATTTTTTCGGACAAAGTTGACCATTAAGGTGAATTTTTTTAAGGCAAAATATGTAATTATTTATGGGTCTTTGATATGTTGAAGTAGTCAATGGGTCTTCGAGAAGTTTACTTGTACTTTATTTAGTTATTTATGATTATATTGTTGAAAAGAAAGATTGAGAGAGAAATGAGTATTCGAGTATCTATAATTGTATTTTATAATTTGCAAAATTTAAGTGAAAAAATGAATTACCTATTTTGCGTTAGAATTTTTTCACTCCGGTAGTCAACTTTGACGAAAAAAACGAGGGGTTTGGATTTTTTAAATTTGAGGGTGTTAAGTGTTAATTTTGTGTTTTTGGGTGCAAAGTACCATTTATTGTGTTTTGGGGGTGGAAGTTGGTGATTTGTTCTTAATTGCTAATTTTATTTTGGGGGTACAAAGTGCAAAATTCTCAAGTTTTGAGGGTGCAAAGTGCCAATACTATTGAATTACCTATTTTGCCCTTGAATTTTTGCTTGAAAATAAAAGAGGGTGCAAAGTGCTGTATTTATCATATTTTGAGGGTGCAAAGTGCTAAATCTAAGTTTTTGGGGTGCAAAGTGCCTATTTATCATGTTTCGGGGGTGCAAAGTGCAAAAAACCCTCAAATCATAGTAAAGTTTGTATATGTTTTATTTAGAGATAAAAATATTATTGTTCATTTAGTTTTTGAGAGATTAATTTGAAAAAATTGAGAAATGAAAAATTTATGTAAAAAATTAGAAAATATGCTTTTTTGATATTTTCCAAACACAAAAAGAATTGAAATACGTAACGTTCCCAATTTTCGAAGTGCTAAGCTGCTTTAATAATATCTAAATTTCTATTCTGGAAAGGTTTCGTTGTGGGCCGTTTATATTAGTTTGGGCTGATTAACAATTAATAACACGGCTAGCATTTTCCTATATATGTTTATATAATCTCTACAAATTTGATGTTGTATATCCAATTTCAGAATTGCTTCACCAAAAATTATTTCCATAATTAGAAGATTGTCTTTATCAATGCATAAATCTCCTTTTTTTTTAATTAAATCAAATACAAGTATCATTGGAAACTTTTACGTGACATGTAGGTAAATAATACTTATACTAATACTAATAATAAAACGCTCGTAAATCAATCAATCAATCAACCATATGTTCTCAAACTGTAACTGCAAAAGTCAAATTGTGATAAAGTTAGGGTTTTTAACATTTTGAACTCTAAAATTATAGGATTTTGGTATTTTACATTTTGTTTTAAAAGTTTGATATTTTGTATCCTGAAAATATAACTTATTTGATAATTTACACCTTAATGTGTATTTTGATGAAAAAATTAATTATTGGAACGGTATAATAGTATTTTTCGTATATTTCTTACACATTCCACCCTAATAACTATAGATTTTGGTACTCTGCCACCTGAAAATCTAGAATATTTGCATTTTGCACATTGAAAGTATTAAATTTTGGCACTCTTCACCCTGATTAATTTTTTTGATACTCTACACCCTAGAATCATATTTTGTAGGGCATTTTGCAACCTAAAAACCTAAAATTATTTGCTACAAGAGAAAAAAAAGAGTTCTTACCTAATCACTAATAGTTAGTAATTTGGTTAAAATAAATAATGTGCCCAAAAAATTAGGTTTCAAAAATATTTCAAGGGTGCAAAATATCAAAATCTATATTTCCATTGTGGAAAGTACAAAGAATATTAAAAATGACTATTCTATCATTCCATCAATAAAGATTTTCATCAAAACACACACTAAGATGCAAAATACCAAATAAGTTATATTTCCAAGATTCAAAATACCAAACATTTAAGTCAGATGCAAAGTGCAAAAATTCATAAAGTTATTTCATATAAAACTCTTAAAAGAAAATATTAAAAATCTTGAATTTCATCAGGAAAACAAGAAGAAATGTGGTCCCTATCTTTTTCAAGTAACATGTACTCTACATATTTTGATTTTCTAATTAAAGTCAGATGTTTGATTTTTGAGACCTTGACCTACTGCAAGTAATTTGACCAAAAAAAGGTTTTAATTACTACGTTGTTGAAAAAGATGGACGGAGAGGCACTTATATGATGAAGTTTCAATATTTATGTTTGAATCATTACTTGAAGTAACTAACTTTCAATTGATGAAAAGTAAAGTGCATGATATGCTTTCTGCCCATGATACATGTGCATGCACATTAAAACCATTGAAAAGATAATTAAACGAAACGAATAAAAATGGACAAAAAAATTTATCTTAATTCACGTATTTTATATCAAAATTGATTAGTCGATGCACTTTTTATATTTGTCGTCAAATATTTTGATCATTTCACTAAATTATCATCAAATTCAAACAACATTAATTCTTCAAACTTAATGTCAAATTGGAGAATAGTTGTAGTTCTAGTTGCTGCCCACAATGCGTTTTTGAACTCTTTAAGGGTCGAATATAAGTTAATGTTCGAATCTTTGACAAAAAAAATAATATGTCAAGGACCGTCAAACTATGGTATCAAATATATCAGAAGATTTGGTACCAAATGTGTAAAATGAGATAAAACGTGATATGAAAAATCTAATTAAGTCTAAATGTATAGCATCACTCAAAATATTAATCAATTCGTTCTAAGTTTCTTTACTCCTACCTTTTCTTTTTTGGAATGTTCAAAATTAGACTCTATTTTTTAAAATAAATTTATTCCCCTCAGGGTTTTTGACATTTTGCATTCTGAAATTATAGGGTTTTGAATTTGCACCCTAGTGTATGTTTTAGTGAGAAAATTCATTGGTAGAAGGGCAGAATAGTTATCTTCAATTTTTTTTTTCACTTTGCACCTTGGCAATATAGATTTTGCACCCTTAAAATCTAGAATATTGGTATTTTGCATCCTAAAATATGAAATATAAGCATTTTTCACCCCGATTTAAATTTATTGGTACTATGCACCCTAAAAATATAATGTATATGACATTTTGCACGGTAATGTATTTTTCTTAAAAGAAACAAATTCATGAATGACGGCGATGTAGAAATAAAAAGGTCGTTTCTATGCAGAATAATCATAAACTTGTTATTCTAAATTTATTTTACTTTATAATAACTTATTTCAACATTTTCTCTCAGTAAAATTTAGATTAAAAAAAGACATTGTCTTCTTTTTATTTCAAGTATCCTCTAAATTATTTACTTTATATCTAAAATACACGTTTACATATCTAACATATTGTTATATTGCATGTTATTTACATTATTTAGATTATCATATTAACGGGGTTAAAAATGTCAGAAATTATATTTTTTGGGTGCATGCAAAGTACCAGTATTCTATATATCAGAGTGCAAAGTGTGTCAAAAACTATATTTTTAGGGTGCTAAGTGTCAAAAATATTCGAAAATAACTCTGTTCCCTTCAATCAATGAATTTTTTCTTCAAAATACACACTAGGGTGCAAAGTGCCAACTAGATTATATTTTCAGGGTGCAAAGGGCCAAAACTTTTAAGTTAGAATACAAAGTATCAAAATCCTATAATTTCAGGCTACAAAGTACCAAAAGACCTTCCCCTCATTATAATTTTCTCACATAAATAATAATTTGATGCCATTAATTTTCAACCAGTAATTTTGAGGATGTAAGCATGTACAAAAGTTTCACCTATTAGAATTCTTAATTTCTTACCTACAGAAAGTAAATGAAGCCAAAATATTAAGACAGGGAAACTATATTGGAAGAGTTATTAGTTAAAAGTTGGTATACATGCATTATCTTTTGACACAAAAGTCAGAAATAGATGTATTCCATTTTAATGTCATATGTATGCATTCAATAATACTTACGATTCAGACTATATATAGGTGGACTGACATCTACACATGTCAAAAGAATTTTAACGTAACGCCAAAGAGTGAGAGCTGATTTGTTTCATTAAAAAACGAAATTGTTCAAAAATAATATACTTAGATATTTAAGAGAAATATAGTTTATATACTTAGCTTCTTCCGTCCCATATTTCTTTATTCTTTGGTAAACTGGTCAATCAGCTTGACTAAATTTATAAAAATTATAGGAAAAATAATTTTTTTGGTACTCAGGATCAGTCACCTTGAAATTTTAGAATCATTGGACACGAAAATATAAATTTGATACCACAGTTGAACTTTTCATTGCAATTTTCATATCAAGCTCAATTTTTCTCCGGAGTTAATGACAATTTACCTCCTGTGATATTCATAATATTCAATTTACCTCTCTGTGATTTGAAAAAGAGCATTTTACCCCCTGTAATTTTATAAAAGTTTCATACCGCCTCCCTGATATTTTTATTTGTGGTACTTTACCACATGTGTTATGATAATGCGACAGTTATCCTCCTATGTTATGATAAATGTGGTAATTTATAATTTACCCCCATGTGTTATGATGAACGTGGCAATTTAACCCCTATGTTACAAAACGCTTTTCATGTCCACTCTCAATTTTGGCAAGTGAGTTACACTCTCTGACTGAAAGAGGTAAATTGCTTCTATAAAATTTTCACAGGAGGATAAATTGCTCTTTTTAGAATCACAGGGGGTAAATTGCTCTTTTTAGATTCACATGTGGGTAAATTGCCATTAAGTCCGGAGTTGATATGAAAGTTGCAATAAAAATTTAAAATGTGGTATCAAATTTGTATTTTCATGTCCAATTGTACCAAAGTTGCAAGGTACCTATCAAGTGGTACCAAAAATGTAAATTTCCCTAATAAATAATTCAATTAATATATTTCACAAATAATTTGATAATATCATATGATATCATATATATATTAATATTAAAAATGTCTAATACAACACAAATGTGAATAATTAATTAACATGATAAGTCACTTAAAAATCAAAAAGTTTAATTGTATATTGTAGTATATTGTAGCTAATAGAGTAAAAATATATAATTGGACGGAGGAGATATTTTTTTTCTAGAGTTGTGATTAATCATGAAAAATTGTAAGCAAATAGAATTTGTAATTGAATGAATTACAAATAATTGGTGGGTTTGTGGTGGCAAGGGGTATGCCGGTATTTATTACAGAGAATATAATGTGTACTCGTTTTCCGCCGAAATAAGAAAAGGAGTTCAAATCAAACTGAGTCGAGTCTTTGTTAATTAATTCCTTAAACCAGATAAGGAAACCTGTAAGAAACACACTAAAAAACAAGGAGAATTTCCATTCACAGACCAGACATTATTAAAAATGTTCATTCAAATTCGGTAACCATCAATTTTTGACGTTCTATGAAGTTATAAGACTAGTAATACTCTCCCCTATAAATACCCCTATTCTTATACTAGACACAAACACACACACACAAAACACACACAGAGAGAGAAAAAAGATGGAATATTTATCATCATCACTATTAATTATTCTTCTTGGGTTGATATTAATTGTGGGGAGATTGTTATATTGTTGGTGGGTTTTGCCTCACTTTGTGTATAGAAAACTTAAATCAAATGGGTTTATTTCTGGGCCAAAGCCTCATTTCCCCTTGGGAAACTTGGATGAAATGAAAAAATCGAATAAGGATATATTATGTTCTAGCCCATCATCTTTGCTATCCAATGATATTCACTCCACTGCATTTCCCTACTTTTCTTTATGGCAAAAATTGCATGGTAAGTAAGCAACATTTTATTTTTTTGAATTCATTACATTACATACATGCATATTCAAATTTAGAGTGCTTTGAATTCAATTTACCCTTATAAAAGTTTCACACTGTCTCACTGAACATCTTATATGTGGCATTTTACCCCGCTGTGTTATGATAATGTAGCATTTTACCCCTTCATGTTGTGATAAATGTGGTAATTTATCCCCCGTGTTAGGATAAATATGTCAATTTACTCTCTATGTTACAACCGCACTTTTCATGCTCACCCTCAATTTTGAAAAGTTAGTTACACTCTCCAGCTGAATGAGGTATATTGCTTCTTTAAATATTTCACGAAAGATAAATTGCTATTTTTCAAATTCAAGAGGGTAAATTGAACATTATTCATTTTAAGAGGTGTAAGTTGGCATTAGCTCTTCAAACTTTATTTTGCATGAAAAACAGTACTGCATACATAAAAGATGTCACAGCCCAAATCAAATATGATCACGGATTATTTGGACCGGCTAAATTAATTAATTGCAGCGCATGAATTAATTCCAGTAAATTGATATGAATTCATTATTTTATTTATAAACATATATATAATTTAATTGATGCAGGGAAAGTGTTCATCTACTGGCTAGGGACAGAGCCGTTCCTATATATTGCAGATCCTGAGTTTCTTAAGAAGATGAGTGCAGACATAAAAGGTAAAAGCTGGGGAAAACCAAATGTTTTTAAGCATGATAGAGAACCCATGTTCGGCAGTGGCCTCGTAATGGTCGAAGGCGACGAATGGGTTCGACATAGGCACCTCATCACTCCTGCGTTCTCTCCAGCCAACTTGAAGGTACGTATTTACGTACGTATATTCTCAAGCCAAAATTTTCATAAGTTTTCGCTGAAAAGATGAAAATGTTATTTTCTGTTTATGAATCAATGATGAATACGTGCGATCGAGTAGTTTCTCAATTCTTCGTTTTCCTGGCTAGCTGATTACATATTTTTCAGATGTTTTCAGAAAATTTTATAATATTTAACTGGCCGAAACATATTAACAAAATAAAATTTAAATTCATTACTAAAACATAACATTCTTTTAGGCCATGGCAAGCTTAATGGTTGATTCCGCCACAAGCATGCTTGATAGATGGACAAGCCTGATTGACTCCGGCCAACAAGAAATCGACGTTGAAAGAGAGATCATTAGCACAGCCGGAGAAATCATCGCAAAAACAAGCTTCGGCCTAAGCTATGAAAATGGGAGAAAGGTGTTTGAAAAGCTAAGAACCATGCAAATCACTCTTTTCAAGTCCAACCGCTACGTAGGGGTACCCTTCGGCAAGTTCTTGAACCCTAGACAAAACCTAAATGCCAAGAAACTAGGCAAAGAAATTGACACCCTTCTCCTGTCAATAATCACTGAACGGAGAAACAAACCGAGAAGTGGGAAGCCGGAGAAAGACCTTCTCGGCCTACTTTTGGAGGATAACACGGTGGAGGGTCGGGAGAAAAAGGCGCTGACCACCAAGGAGCTGGTGGATGAATGCAAGACTTTTTTCTTTGGCGGTCACGAGACAACGGCGTTAGCACTGACGTGGACTTTGCTCCTCCTTGCCGTCCACCCGGAGTGGCAAAAGGAGTTGCGAGAGGAGATTGGAGAAGTGATTGGAGATGGCCAACTTACAAATATAGATGTCACAATGCTTGCTAGACTAAAGAAGGTAAGATTTTTTATCTTTTTGTTTATGGTTGGCATGCATGTTGAGTTGTTCCTAGAGCTTACTTAGAAAGAAGAAAAAGATTGGGAGGCACGAAAAAAGTTCTATGTACTTTAGTAGGCTATAATTTGAGGACATAGCTAGAAGCGGAAATAGAAAGAAACTACATAATAACAATGATATTTTTTTTCTCAAATTTGATTTTACCACATTCAATTTACCATAATGCAAGTACAGTACATATATTTTTTAATTGAATTACAAAATCTCAAGTTAAGTGTAATACATTCAATCAGTCACTTGCATTGTGATTAATTATGTGTTCTTCATGATTTCTATAATAATTATATATATATATATATATATATATATATATATATATATATATAATTTGATATTTTCGTACTCGCCTTTTCATCTTCATTCTTAAAAAAAAAAAGGTAAGGTAAATCTTCACTCTATAGTCACTTTTAGCACTATCTAATTTGATTCTTATAAAAATTAATAAATTTAGGATAAAATGTCACATCTTTTGTTTGTATCTTTTGTTTGTTGACTTTGTGTCATGCTGTTGATTGGTCAAAGAATCATTTTTCCGTACTCTCATATTTTAAAGAAAATATAATTAGCACATACTCTTTTTTACATAAGAATCATTTGACTATATTTAGGGAGTCCACGCGTTTAAAAAAACAGAACTTGGCTTCACACATGAATTGCATTGCCACATGGCACCACCCCTTCAATCTAATAAGACTGCTCCACGACCCAAATTGACCTTCACAAATTATAGGAGGAATCCTCGGTTCCTACGACCCATTAAAGATTTATTTCAAATATTTGACTTAAAATTGGTTAACTATTAAAAAGTGCTCATAATAATTAATACATAAATTAGTTAAAGAATAAAGCAAAATCTCTAACATGTTTGGTAACAATCATGCTGAATTCTTGTTTGATATATTGGTGTAAGTGCTACTTAGTAAGATTAAATAGCTTGTTAATGTCCTATATAATTGGGGTGTATATTAAAAATTTAAAGTATAGACGATATCAATAAATGTGAAATTGGATTGTAATCTGTTTATGTGCAATCTATCTATCCTAATTACCTATTCCGAGTCAGATTAAATTTAGCTAAATGCCCCTTTTCTCTTTTGAAATATAATTAAAAAGCTTGCATCTTTTAAATCAGAAGCTTCTTATTTTTGCTAATAGTTGTATTTTTTTTATCTCTTCCTAATGCAGATGGGATGGGTCATGAACGAAGTTTTGCGTTTGTACTCTCCAGCACCCAACGTACAAAGGCAAGCAAGACAAGACATTCAGGTAGATGACCTAGTCGTTCCCAATGGCACAAACATATGGATTGATGTCGTATCAATGCATCACGATGAAAAACTTTGGGGACAAGATGTTAATGAATTCAAGCCAGAAAGGTTTAAGGATGATATATTTGGAGGGTGCAATCACAAAATGGGATTTTTGCCGTTCGGATTTGGAGGGAGAATGTGTGTTGGGAGGAATTTGACAAACATGGAGTACAAGATTGTGTTAACATTGATCCTTTCAAGGTTTTCATTTTCCCTTTCCCCAAATTATTGTCATACACCCTCAATTCTGCTGTCCCTTAGGCCTATGCATGGGCTACCCCTCATTTTTAAGCCCATATAGACCTAAGTAATTAATTATGTATGATCTTCTTGTAATATATAGGAGTATTTTATTTTTTGGGGTTCAACCATTTTGGATTCGAGCATTCTTTATAGATTCCATATTCCGATAATTGAATACTTGTGAAATAATCGTGGATGTTTATATTGTAACTAGGCTGATAAGGGTTGTTTAATCCTTCTTTAGATAATTATGTTGTCAAATTCAGGGATGAATAATGTTTTTGTAGTAAATTAAATAGTCTAGAGCTTTTGTATAATGTTGTTATTCAAATTTGCAATTTGCGACTCCTCAGTTGTGTCCATATTTTAGAATGCCACAAATCAAGGCTCAAGTTTTACAAATGATTTTTTCCCCATAATATAATCTCAAGTAAAATAATGATTTGATACCACTAATTTTCTAACTTTTACTCTTTAGTCCTAAATCTAAAAGTTCTCATATTAAATGTTTTAAAACTCTATACACCAAACCAAAAGATTAGAAAAAAGTTGAGTAGAATATAAGAGGATATGATATTTGATATTTCGCTATACTTTTCTCAAGAGACGCAGTTCGCAGTTTGTCAAGGAATGTGTATCGGGCTAGATCAACCAAGCTAACCCCAAGACTCTTTTCTCAAGAGGTGCAAACTTAGATGCTAGTCCACATTGATCTTCACGATCACAATATGACCAAAAATTGAATGAAAGAGCTGATTTCAAAGTTCTTGGTTTTATGAGGATGTGTTTTAGGTACTTCACATTTTCTTCTCCTTGAGCTTAAACCTAAACCTAAATCCGTGCTCGAGAGATTACTATGCAAACTCTGGTAAATAATTTATGGATTTCTCAAAAGGACTTCTACTTGTGCCCCAGTCCGATTTGATACGTTAATATCTCTTAGTTCAAATCCAAATGTAGCTCAAGGTTACCACAATGTCATATTATGACTCAAGGAAAATGTACACACATTTTATGTAAGATTTAAGCTTCAAGTTAGAAAAGTACTAACAAGATTGATAATATTATTATTTCAAAGGTTGAAACTAGTCCATCCTACTATACTTCCATGTCCTCATCATAAATAACAGATTGTTTTCAAGAGGATTGCATTTTTGACACGGCATAAAGGTACAAAGACGACTACTATGGCATAGATGACTATTATAAATAAGCATAACCTTAAAAGAGAGGTAGGCTGGCTTGGAACAGAACATTCATCCATTATTTCTTATATGTTACCAGATGGTCCTATCCTATTTGCTCCAGCAACGATAGCTTCAGTTCGTAAAACTATTTCTTTGGAGGTTGACCATCTTCTTGAATCATGTCACTTAGCACTTGGCCGATTTAACAAGACAAGAAAAAACCTTAAGATAATGAGGGCGTAATAGGGAATGTACTTTGTTACAAATGAGTTCAGGTATTACTATTGTTCAATTCCCAAGAAAATGCACAAAAAGAAATCAAAAAGTAATGCCAAAATTTACTTTACACATTCATTTACACCCTTATTTCCAAGATAGCTATAGTAAGATGACATAAAAACTAAAATGATTAACGAGAACCTTATTTTTTTTTTTTGAGAATTTTTTCATGCTCAAGTCTTTGGGCATCCCATTTGAAAATATATTCAAATAACCTTTCTAGAATGGAGAACATCATACGCATCAATTTGGTAATAATTCATATTAAAGAGCTTAAGGGAATAAAACTACCAAAAATTTAAGATGACTCACTCTTTCTATTACACTACCACTAGCCGAAAATTTGTGGTTGCAACCCCAGGAGTAGCAAGCCACAAATTTGTATAATTTCTGTTACAAATTCAATTCAATTTTAATCTTTACATGGTTAAAGATCGGTAAAAAATAAAAAAGTTAAGGTTAATCAATTTCGCTTGATCTCGATTTTCAATGAAACCTTTTAAACAAGATTTGGATTGTGTGAAAATTCGAGGATTATCATGTCCATTATTTCATTTTATTAAGTTTTTCTTTTAAAGTATGGATTGAAAATGGGTAATTTACACCAATACCCAATATCGGATCAATTATGAATTGGGAAAGTGGCACTGACATGCACATCATTATTATCAGCAAAAAGGACAAAGCTTGTAAAGGGTGAATAAGAAATGAATAATTTGCACCAGTACCTAGACACTTAGGAGTTGTAATATTTTTCTGGAAGCTCCAGGTATAGAATTATTTTCGACGGAATTATTTTCCGTCGAAAATTCCGTCGTAACTCTATCCGTTGAAATTTCCATCGATAATTCCGTTGAAATTTTTGATTTTGAAGATATTTTTTTCGACGACCCATATCGGTCGAAATTTCCGTCGAAATTTTGTTGTTTTCTTGTAGTGGCATTTCGAGGCTAGGTGTAGCACGTTACTTGAAATGGTCTAGCCCGTGACAGGTGGTATTAGAGCCCGAAAGGGCAAAGATATCTTGGGAATTTAAAGAAATGGCAAATGACAACATCACCAACTCGGATGTCGAGAACCAGACGGCGGGGGAGACCACCAGTAATGCCTACCAAAGGAGGCAGGGCAAAAATCGGTATCTTGAAGGTATTATCTGGGAAAGTACTAAACCAATGATCCATTTTGATAACCCAAACCTCCAAATTAACCCTAACAAACTTAATGGCAAAGGTCTCACCCCAATCAACCCCAAGCTTAAACAACTTTTCTTTAGAGGGGGTCAAATTCAAAAGAATTTAAAAAAAACTGCGTCAAAATATGTGTAAATGCGAAACCACAGCGCATATCTTTTTCCTACATGAAACAAATAGAATCAATTGAATTAAAAAATTAAAATAAACTAAAATAACATTATACTGACTTACCTGCCTAAAATAGACAACAACAACGTATTTGACATTAATATTTTTCATACTATTCATTGCCTTGATAATTTCGTTAGAACTCATGAGAATCTCAAAGTTAGTAAATACAAATACATAAAAAATAAAAATAAAACATGGAATAAATACTTAAAACAAAGTGTTATAGGACAATCATTACCTCTTTTCTGTTGACAAATACATAGATCTTTTGCAATGTATCTTAGGATTTGATTCGACACAAATGTCAGACACGTCTTTAGCATTGAATTCACCTTCTAGGTGAGGATCTAGCCACAAAAATCTTTAAGGTAATGAGGGCGTAATTGGGAATGTACTTTGTTACAAATGAGTTATGGTAATACTATTGTCCAGTTCCCAAGAAAATGCATAAAAAAATAAAAAAATAATGCCAAAATTTTCTTGACACATTCAGATACATCCTTATTTCCAAGAAAGCTATAGCATGAAGACATATAAATTGAAATAATTAACGGGCATCCCATGTGAAAATATAATCAAATTAACCTTTCCGGAATGGAAAACATCATATGCATCAGTTTGGTAATAAATCATATTAAAGAGCTTAAAAGAATAAAACTACCAAAAATTATAGATGACTCATACTTTTTATTACCTTCCCACTAGCCGAAAATTTATGGTCGCAAATCTCAATAACAACTTCGGTATTCCTTAGAATTCTTGGTGGCGATATGTAACCCAGGGAAAAACAAGTCACAAATTTGTATAATTCTTGTTACAGATTAAATTTAATTTTAATCTTCACATGGTTAAAGATTGGCAAAAAAAATTAAAGTTCATCGATTTCGAATAGTTATTTTTAGTGGTTTCAATGAAACCTTTTAAACACGATTTGGATTGTGTGAAAACCAAAGGATTATCATGTACATTGTGTCATTTTATGAAGTTTACCTTTTAAAGTATGGATAAAAAATGGATAATTTACACTAATATCCAATATCGGGTCCATTATGAATTGGGAAAGTGGCATTGACCTGCACATCATTATTATCACAAAAAATGACAAAGCCTGTAAGGGGTGAATAGGAAATGGTAATTTGCACCAGTAACTAGACCCTTAGGAGTTGTAATATTTTTTTGTAGGCTCCTCACATAGAAGCCTCGTTCAGGATTTTTTACTTGTGTTTCCATAATTTCCTACACCGACCAAGAAAAAGTTGAAACATTAAATACAGTTAAAAAATCATACTAATGAGATATAATGCAAGCAAGTGCTTTACACATAGTGTTCTGCTTATAAGATGAGTTCCTAGAAGACGCGGATAAAAAAGTTACTTACCTCTAACAGGTTTCGATGGGAAATGAATCACTCTCTATTCGAGGATAACTAATGACTTTTTTTTTTTATATGGTATTGGCAATCTATTTTAAAACACAGACATATTAACTATTGTGGGGAGGAAGGGAGGAATGTAACGTAATTGAATAGTTATAAAAAGAATTAGAAACTACCTCCATGATTTGAGAACACCACATACTGAGGTAGCTTGATGTAACAGACAGCCCGTCGAGAGGCCATTGTATGCAACAAAGGAACCCAACGGCAAGGCATGGCCTAACCCAAGCTTTGCTACAACATGGAGATTCTAGGTTTCTCTACCAATTTATACATGGAAAAATTCTTGAGTATTCTAGATAGTTCTACAAGTTTGTACATAGTTCTGCACATTGTGGATAGATATAGAAGGGTCTAGAGAATTAATATCAACCGTTGGATCGTATTGATCTAAACCATCCATTTGAGGAGGTCGAACTATAAGTAGGGCTCCTTAGTTCATTTGTAACCATCTAAGTTTGGGAATAAACAAACATTCTAAAGTGTTATCTTAAGCTCTCTAATTTCCTGGAAAGCCAAAAGGCAACCCACGGTTTCTAAATCTTCTGCCGAAGCAGAGTATCGTTCCTTAGCATCTATCACCAGTGAAATTATTTGGCTTTCTCAATTACTACGGGATTTTCAAATTAAACTCACACTACCTCCTACAGTCTACTGTGATAATCAATCAGCTTTACAATTAGCACAAAATCCCATATATCAAGAAAGAAAAAAACACATCGAAATAGACTTACATTTCATCCGTGAGCATGTGGCCACGAAACATCTCAAGCTGTTTCCAATTACTTCTGCTGCTCAACTCGCAGATATATTCACGAAACCCTTGCACCGACGTCCGTTTCATGC
The DNA here is from genome assembly GCA_038501285.1 of Penstemon eatonii. Classification (NCBI taxonomy): domain Eukaryota; kingdom Viridiplantae; phylum Streptophyta; class Magnoliopsida; order Lamiales; family Plantaginaceae; genus Penstemon; species Penstemon eatonii. Next base: position 15,743,157 of record CM076711.1, read on the forward strand.
TTTATTGTCCAAGCTTGGTGTTAGAAATATCTACACACCAGTTTGCGAGGGGTATTAACAGGGATTAAAGAAAAGGAAGAAAAGGAAGAAAAATCTCAATTCAATTTAGAGAATTAGGGCTCATGTTATATTTACGGATTTAGTTTCTATTTTATATAAATTGTAAGTAAGTCCCGTATTAGTTAGGCAGTTAGGAGTTTATTACTATTTTACCCTTCAGTTCTTGTATATATTAGTGGGTCGTGCTCATTTGTAAATACACAACAGATTTTAATCAAAGTTTAATTGCTTTTCATCTTTCTGAATCAATATAATATACTTATAGTAATTTCATATACAATATTCAACTAATTACAATTAATACACATTCATTCACTGGCTTTAAGTTTTTTTGTTACCGTTTCTTCGATAATGTTGAAAGAGATGTGTACAGTTAAACCCGATTTTTTAGCCCAACATCTGTGGTTGTGTGTATAGTTTTTTTTTCTCATTAAAGGCATAAACTTCTTCTCATGTTGCATCTAAACCAATAATTCATTTTGATAACCCAAAACTTCAAACTAACCCTGAGAAACTTAATGCCAAAAGTCTCACCTCAACCAACTCCAAGATTAAACAACTTTTCTTTAGAGGAGGGTCAAATTCAAAAGATTTTCTCAAAAAGTGTGTCAAAATATGTGTAAATGCGAAACATTGCACATATTTATTTCCTACATGAAACAAATAGAAGCAATTGAATTAAAAAAATACATTTTGATGATTAAGATAAACCAAAATAACATTTTACTGACTTACCTGCCTAGAATTGACAGCATCAATATTTTTTTTTCATCACCTCGATAATTTCACTAGAACTCATTAGAATATCAAAGTTTACATAAAAAATTAAAATAATACTTAGTATAAATAATTAAAATAGAGTGCTCTAGGACAATCATCACCTTTTTTATGTTTACAAATACATAGCTCTTTTGATATGTATCTTAGGATTTGATTCGACACAAATGTCATACACGTCTTGAAAAATAGCCACAAGATAAGCAATTCGCCAAGTTTTGCATACTTTTCATGAATTGTCATTAACTCCAGAGAAAAATAGGACTTGATATAAAAGCTGCAACAAAAACTTAAACTGTGGTATCAAATTTATATTTTCGTGTCCAAAGGTACCAAAATTACAAGGTGGTCTATCATGTATTACCAAATAAGTAAATATCCCTAATAAATAATTTTTAACATATTTCACTAATAATTCGATAATATCATATGATACCATATATAATAATATTTAAAAGATTTAATACAATACAAATGCTAATAATTTATTAACATAATAATAAGTCACTTAGAAGACTAAAAAGTTTAACCGAGTATTATGGCCAATGGTGTTAAAATATTGGGACAGAAAGATTATTATTTCTATAGAGTGATGATTAATCATATAATATTGTAAGCAAATACAATTGTAATTGAATGAATTCGACATATATATGAAAGTCCAAAATAATTGGTGGGATATGACCGTATGTAATATGGAGAATATAAGCGATATGTAGATGGGTTTTGGCTTGGTCATGTGAGTTTTGCGAGATCGGGCCAAAACCATTTCAAATGAATTTCGTCAAATCTATGAAACTCATCACAAACATATTCACAAATTTATCTTCAAACTCTTGAAACATATAAAATATTGAATTGACACTTACCATCTAGTTTTTCCTCAAAACTCTCCAAAAAAGACATTGATTTGACACCTAATACCTACTTTTTTCCCCAAACTCCAATATCCAATAGCAATTCAAGTAGGGATTCTAATTTTTTAGAAAATCCAACATTCAATACCTAACCAAATGGGATTTCAAAGGTTTCACCGAAATCACTCAAACTATTTTTTTAAAATAGAGCCCCGCGAAACCGAGCCAGAACCCATCCAGGTAGACCCATAATGTATTATATGTGGCACTCATGGATCAAAATTTCGTTTCGAGTGTATGCATGGATCAAAATTTCGTTTCGAGTGTATGTTTCGGTCAGTCAAATATTGGAAACTTTTCGAGACATTTCGGAAACACTAAGGAAAAATTGTAATAAAAGTTACTAAATTTAGATAAATAACAGAGTTTAAGGCAAACAAATAGTTTCGAAATTACATCTTATTTTCGTTTCGCTTGATTCAAAAACGGAAAGTTTTCGATGTTTTCGAAGGAAAAGATGGAAATTTTGATCCATGAGTGTATGTTTCGGTCAGTCAAATATTGGAAACTTTTCGAGACATTTCGGAAATGTTTCGGAAACACAAGGAAAAATTGTAATAAAAGTTACTAAATTTAGATAAATAACAGAGTTTAAGGCAAACAAATAGTTTCGAAATTACATCTTATTTTCGTTTCGCTTGATTCAAAAACGAGAACTTTTCGATGTTTTCGAAGGAAAAGATGAAAATTTTGATCCATGACTGGCACTTTACCTTGTTGTGTTATGATAATGTGGCACTTTGTGTGGCACATATAATACATGATGGGTAATTTATGTGGGTAAAATTTTCATAACTTTACCTCACTGTGTTATGATAATGTATTATTTTACCCCTTCATGTTGTGATAAATGTGGTAATTTATCCCCTGTATTAGGATAAATATGGCAATTTATCCCTATGTTACAACCACACTTTTCATGCACACTCTCAATTTCGAAAAGTTAGTTACACTCTCCGACTGAAGGAAGTAAATTGCTTCTTTAAATTTTTCACAGAGAATAAATTGCTATTTTCAAATTCAAGAAGGTAAATTAAACATTATTAATTTCAAGCGGGATAAATCGGCATTAGCTCTTCAAAATTTATTTTGCCTGGAAAACAGTACTGCATACATAAAATATGTGACAGCCCAAATCAAATATGATCACGGATTATTTGGACGGCTAAATTAATTAATTGTAGACTATTCCAACATAAATTGGCATGAATTAATATATTCCACTAAATTATTTTGAAATGATAACATATTTATAATTTAATTGATGCAGGAAAAGTGTTCATCTACAGGCTAGGGACAGAGCCGTTCCTATATATTGCAGATCCTGAGTTTATCAAGAAAAGAAGATGAGTGCAGACATAAAAGGTAAACGCTGGGGAAAACCAAATGTTTTTAAGCATGATAGAGAACCCATGTTCGGCAATGGCCTCGTAATGGTCGAAGGCGATGAATGGGTTCGACATAGGCACCTCGTCACTCCTGCGTTCTCTCCGGCCAACTTGAAGGTACGTACTTACATTCGTACATTCACAAGTCAAAATTTTCATAAATTTTCGCTGAAAACATGAAAATGTTAATTTCTGTTTATGAATCAGTTCAATGAATATGTGCGATCGAGTAGTTTCTCAATTCTTTGTTTTCCTGGCTAGCTGATTACATATTTTTCGGATGTTTTCAAGAAAATTTTATAAAATTTAACTGGCCGAAACATATTAACAAAATAAAATTTAAATTCATTACTAAAACATAAAATTTCAAATGAAAAGTGTTTCTTCGATAATTGCAACAAATTACCCACAAAATATTGGAAAATAATATTTTTTTATAGGAATTTGGTTGTTAAGTTGTAGGAAAAAATTATCCATAGAGACGAAATCATTCCAACGGAAAATTATCCATTGCTATTTAGATTTAGTAACTGAACAGCGACGGAACCATCAACAAAAATATATTCCACCAATAAAAATGATAAATTACCAAGGAAAAATTGGGAAAAAATATTTTTCTTAGGAATTCAGTTGTTAAGTTGTAGGAAAAAGTTATCCATAGCGATGAAATTATTCCAATGGATAAATTATCAAAATACCATTGATAGAAATATGTTTCACGAATAATAACAATAAATTACGTTTTACGAATAATAACAACAAATTACCAAAGAATTTGAAATAAAAAAATATTCTATGTATGACATTTGTTATTAAGTTGTCGGGAAAGGTGATCCATAGTAGTGAAATCATTCAGTTGAAAAAAATACGTGACTACTTCTCTTTCATAAATTTTGACCCATTTTTTCGTCATTTTAACTTTTTCTTACCAATTTCACCGCTATATCCCATTTTAACCGATATCATTGATTTCCTCATTTTTTATCAGTTTAACCCATTTTTACGATTTCGTCAATTATTTCATCAATTTCACTAGTCTAACCATTTTTAACGATTTAACACGTTTTTCATCGAATTTTTTAACCAATTTAACTCTTTTTACCAACTTCACTAATTTTACCAGGTATACTCGTTTTTAACCAGTTTTACATATTTTTTTTTCACCAATTTCATTGACTTAATCAATTTCTGATGAATTTAACTTGTTCTTTTAATCGGATTCACCATTTTTTCATAAATTTCACCGAACTTTTTAATTTTCCAACTAATTTCATCATTTTATAGCACATTTAACCAATTTTATAACATCGATGTTTTCACTCGTTCACCTATAAAACTCATTTTCGATCGTTTTAACCAGATTTTACATTGATTAAATTCATTTTCCAATGGATTAACCAAATTTTTTAATAATTCATAAATTTCATATATTTTCACTGCTCTTACACTTCGATAAAATTAGTGGAAAAAAAAATTATTCGACGAAAAAACGTGTAAATCTGTAAATTGGTGAAAAAATATTGAAAACGGGGTATTGAAAACGAATGATATCAGTTAAATTGAAGAAAAAATTGGTAAATTCGATTTAAAACGAGTTTAACCTATCAGGAACATGTAAATTTGATGAAATTCGTAAAAACAATTGAAATCGGTAAAAAAAAAATTGAAACATGTTGAATCAGCTAACTTAGTTAAAACTAAGTGATGTCGACGAAAAATGGTGAATGGTTAAATCAATCAAACAAATCAAGTTGATAAAATGTGTGGCGAAAATGGATGAAAATGGTGGAAAAACTAGTTAAATTGGTCAAAACGATTTAAATTGATGAAATTAAGGAGAAAACTAGTTATATCGATAAACAAATTAAATCATTTAATTGAGGGAAAAAAGGGTGAAATCAATAAAAAATGGGTTCAATTGATAAATTTGGAAAAATAAAAAAACTTATGAGAATGATGAAATAAACTATTAGGTGGCTCATATATATAATTGTCTAATGAAATTACAATAAAGTAGTCCAACTCAAATGGTTTGATCCTTTAATATGTATATATGAGGTCAAGGGTTCAAATCTCATATCCAACAAGTTAATTAAAAACATATTGCCTAGGCATCAAGCATCGCCTGGGGCACATTGCCCAGGCGAGCCCCAGACAGCCCCTGGAGTGACCCGGGCGCCCGGGCTAGAACTAAGAATGGCATTAGCGCCTAGGCCAAGCCCAGGCGATACAGAGGCGCTCAGGGTAGCCCCGTGAGTGGCACGGGCGCCTGGGCTAAGACCGGTCAGGCGCCCAGGCATAGACCGATCACTCGAATGCCCAGTCGAAGCCTGACTGCTTGACCAGTCAGGCATAGCCCCATCGCCTGGGCGCCCAGGCAAAGCTCAACTCACGGGCTCTTAGGCTAAGCATGATTGCCTGGGCGCCAGGCAATGCCTGACCGCTCAAACGACTAGTCGAGGACCAACTGCCAGGCGAAGCCCGACCGCCTAGGCAAAGCCCGATTAAATGGGCTATGTGAGCACAACGGAAAATATTTTGATTATAATATCGTCAGTATTTTTTCAACCGATCAGTGACAAAATACTAACAAATCTAAGCTGACGGAATAGTTCTGATGCTAAAGCTGTCGGAATGCTTCCAACAAAATTAGCAACAAATTACCAACATATTACAAGCAACAAAATAATTTGGATGCTAGATCCGTTGATATGTTTCCAACCGATTAGTAACAAAACAATAACTGAATTAAGCCGAAGGAAATCTGTTAGTAATATTCTAACAGAATTACCTACAATTTTTTCCATTTGCAAAGCTATTTGAAGCGGAGTACTTTTCAACGGTATTACCAACAAACAAATTGTTGTCGCTATATTTACAAACGGAAATGATTCCGTCACTCCATTTACCTATGGGGCCTTCACACACGGAATATCCAACGGAAAAATCCGTTGCTACTCTTGAATACCAACGAAAATCGAGGCTTCACTAACAAAAAATTATGTTACAGAAGACCCATTTTCTTGTAGTGCAAGCTTAATGGTTGATTCCACCACAAGCATGCTTGATAGATGGACAAGCCGGATTGACTCCGGCCAACAAGAAATCGACGTTGAAAGAGAGATCATTAGCACAGCCGGAGAAATCATTGCAAAAACAAGCTTCGGCCTAAGCTATGAAAATGGGAGAAAGGTGTTTGAAAAGCTAAGAACCATGCAAATCACTCTTTTCAAGTCCAACCGCTACGTAGGGGTCCCTTTTGGCAAGTTCTTGAACCCTAAACAGAACCTAAATGCCAAGAAACTAGGCAAAGAAATTGACACCCTTCTTCGGTCAATAATCACTGAACGGAGAAACAAACCGAGAAGTGGGAAGCCGGAGAAAGACCTTCTCGGCCTACTTTTGGAGGATTACACGGTGGAGGGTCGGGAGAAAAAGGCGCTGACCACCAAGGAGCTGGTGGATGAATGCAAGACTTTTTTCTTTGGCGGTCACGAGACAACGGCGTTAGCACTGACGTGGACTTTGCTCCTTCTTGCCGTCCACCCGGAGTGGCAAAAGGAGTTGCGAGAGGAGATTGGAGAAGTGATTGGAGATGGACAACTTACGAATATAGATGTCACAATGCTTGCTAGACTAAAGAAGGTAAGATTTTTTATCTTTTTGTTTATGGTTGGCATGCATGTTGAGTTGTTCCTAGAGCTTACTTAGAAAGAAGAAAAAGATTGGGAGGCACGAAAAAAGTTCTATGTACTTTAGTAGGCTATAATTTGAGGACATAGCAAGAAGCGGAAATAGAAAGAACATAAGAACCATGATTTTTTTTCTTTCTCAAATTCAATTTTGCCACATTCATCCATGATAATGCAAATGAAGTACATATATTTTTTGATTTAATAACAAAATCTCAAGATAACTTGCATTGTGATTAATTATATGTATCCTACTAGCCATTTCATTCTTGAAAAAAAAAAAGGTAAATTTTCACTCTATAGTAACTTTTAGCACTATCTAATTTGATTCTAATAAAATTAATAAATTTAGGATAAATTGACACATCTTTTGTTTATTGACTTTGTGTCAACTGTTGATTGGTCAAAGAATCATTTTTCCGTACTCTCATATTTTAAAGAAAATCTAAGGAGCACATACTCTTTTTTACATAAGAATCATTTGACTATATTTAGTGAGTCCACGCGTTTAAAAAAACAGAACTTGGCTTCACACATGAATTGCATTGCCACATGGCACCAGCCCTTTAATCTAATAAGACTGCTCCACGACCCAAATTGACCTTCACAAATTATAGGAGGAATCCTCGGTTCCTACGACCCATTAAAGATTTATTTCAAATATTTGACTTAAAATTGGTTAACTGTTAAAAAGTGCTCATAATAATTAATACATAAATTAGTTAAAGAATAAAGCAAAATCTCTAACATATTTGGTAACAATCATGCTGAATTCTTGTTTGATATATTGGTATAAGTGCTACTTAATGTCCTATATAATTGGGGTGTATATTAAAATTTTAAAGTATAGACGATATCAATAAATGTGAAATTGGATTGTAATCTGTTTATGTGCAATCTATCTATCCTAATTACCTATTCCGAGTCAGATCAAATTTAGCTAAATGCCCCTTTTCTCCTTTGAAATATAATTAAAAAGCTTGCATCTTTTAAATCAGAAGCTTCTTATTTTTGCTAATAGTTGTATTTTTTTATCTCTTCCTAATGCAGATGGGATGGGTCATGAACGAAGTTTTGCGTTTGTACTCTCCGGCACCCAACGTACAAAGGCAAGCAAGACAAGACATTCTAGTAGACGACCTAGTCGTTCCCAATGGCACAAACATATGGATCGATGTCGTATCAATGCATCACGATGAAAAACTTTGGGGACAAGATGTTAATGAATTCAAGCCAGAAGGTTTAAGGATGATATATTTGGAGGGTGCAATCACAAAATGGGATTTTTGCCGTTCGGATTTGGAGGGAGAATGTGTGTTGGGAGGAATTTGACAAACATGGAGTACAAGATTGTGTTAACATTGATCCTTTCAAGGTTTTCATTTTCCCTTTCCCCAAATTATTGTCATACACCCTCAATTCTGTTGTCCCTTAGGCCTATGCATGGGCTACCCCTCATTTTTAAGCCCATATAGACCTAAGTAATTAATTATGCCCTGGCCCATGGTGGCGACCGGAGCCGAACCCACCCAAATTTTTATGTATAAAAAAAAAATTTAATTATGTCTCTTCTTGTAATATATAGGAGTATTTTATTTTTTGGGGTTGAGCCATTTTAGAATCGACCATTCTTTATAGATTCCATATTCCGATAATTGAATACTTATGAAATAATCGTGGATGTTTATATTGTAACTAGGTACTTGCATAGACCAGGTCTTTCATAGACCATGAACAAAATCAGTGCATTCACTAAACATATTTACAAGATTTTGTGTATGGTCTATGAAAGACCGGGTCTAGGCAATAATTTTCCGCTAATAAGGGTTGTTTAATCATTTTTTAGATAATTATGTTGTCAAAATCAGGGATGAATAATTTTTTTGTAGTAAATTAAATAGTCTAGAGCTATTGTATAATGTTGTTATTCAAATTTGCAATTTGCGACTCCTCAGTTGTGTCCATATTTTAGAATGCCACAAATCAAGGCTCAAGCTTTACAAAGGATTTTCCCCCCATAATATAATCTCAAGTAAAATAATGATTTGATACCACTAATTTTCAAACTATTACTCTTTAGTCTTAAATCTAAAAGTTCTCATATTAAATGTTTTAAAACTCTATACACCACAAACCAAAAGATTAGAAAAAAGTTGAGTAGAATATAAGAGGATATGATATTTGATATTTTGATATACTTTTCTCAAGAGACGCAGTTTGTCAAGGAACGTGTATCGGGCTAGATCAACCAAGCTAACCTCAAGATTCTTTTCTCAAGAGGTGCAAACTTAGATGCTAGTCCACATTGATCTTCACGATCACAATATGACCAAAAATTGAATAAAAGAGCTGATTTCAAAGTTCTTGGTTTTATGAGGATGTGTTTTAGGTACTTCACATTTTCTTCTCCTTGAGCCTAAACCTAAAACTAAATCCGTACTCGAGAGATTACTATGCAATTTCTGGTAAAGAATTTATGGATTTCTCAAAAGGACTTCTACTTGTGCCCCAGTCCGATTTGATACGTTAATATCTCTTAGTTCAAATCCAAATGTAGCTCAAGGTTACCACAATGTCATATTATGACTCAAGGAAAATGTACACACATTTTATGTAAGATTTAAGCTTCAAGTTAGAAAAGTACTAACAAGATTGATAATATTATTATTTCAAAGGTTGAAACTAGTCCATCCTACTATACTTCCATGTCCTCAGCATAAATAACAGATTCTTTTCAAGAGGATTGCATTTTTGACACGGCATCGAGGTACAAAGACGACTACTATGGCATAGATGACTATTATAAATAAGCATATCCTTAAAAGAGAGGTAGGTTGGTTGGGAACCGAACATTCATCCATTATTTCTTATACGTCACTAGATGGCCCTATCCTATTTTCTCCAGCAACGATAGCTTCAGTTCATAAAACTTCTTTGGAGGTTGACCATCTTCTTGGATTATGTCACTTAGCATTTGGTCGATTTAACAAGACAAGAAAAAGCCTTAAGATAATGAGAGCATAATATGGAATGTACTTTGTTACAAATGAGTTCAGGTAATACTTTTGTTCAATTCCCAAGAAAAAGCACAAAAAAATCAAAAAATAATGCCAAAATTTTCTTGACACATTCATTTACATCTTTATTTCCAAGATAGCTATAGTAATATGACATAAAAACTGAAATGATTAACGAGAATCTTGTTCTTTTTTGAGAATTTTTTCATGCTCAAGTCTTAAAGCATCCCATTTGAAAATATATTCAAATTACCTTTCTAGAATGGAGAATATCATACGCATCAATTTGGTAATAATTCATATTAAAGAGCTTAAGGGAATAAAACTATAAAAAATTTAAGATGACTCGCAATTTCTATTACACTACCACTAGCCCAAAATTTGTGGCTGCAACCCAGGGAGTAGCAAGCCACAAACTTGTATAATTTCTGTTACAAATTCAATTCAATTTTAATCTTTACATGGTTAAAGATCGGTAAAAAAAATATTAAAATCAAGGTTCATCGATTTTGCTTGATCTTGACTTTCAATGAAACCTTTTAAACAAGATTTGGATTGTGTGAAAATTCGAGGACTATCGTGTCCATTATTTAAATTTATTAAGTTTTTATTTTAAAGTATGGATTGAAAATGGGTAATTTACACCAATACCCAATATCGGACCCATTATGAATTGGGAAAGTGGCACTAACATGCACATCATTATTATCAGCAAAAAGGACAAAGCTTGTAAAGGGTGAATAAGAAATGGGTAATTTGCACCAGTACCTAGACCCTTAGGAGTTGTAATATTTTTTTGCAAGCTCCAGGTATAGAAGTCCCATTCAAGATTCCACAATTTCCTACATCGACCAAGAAAAGTTGAAGAAATGAATACAGTTAAAAAATCATAGTGATGACTTGTAATGCAAAAAAGTGCTTTACACATAGTGTTCTGCTTATAAGATGAGTTCCTAGAAGACGCGGATAAAAAAAGATACTTACCTCTAACATGATTTCATTAGGAAATGAATCACTCTATGTCCAAGGATAACTAATGACTTCTTTCTTATATAGGGTATTATCTATTTTAAAATATAGACATTTGAATTATTGTGGGGAAGGAGGGAGGAATGTAACGTAATTGAGTACTTATAAAAAAAATTAGAAACTACCTCCATGATTTGAGAACACCACATTTTGAGGTAATGTGATGTAACGGACCGCCTGCCAGGAGGCCGATCTATGCAACAAAGGGACCCGACGGCAAGGCATGGCCTAACCCAAGCTTTGCTACAACATGGAGGTTCTAGATTTCTCTACCACTTTATACTTAGAAGAATTCTTGAGTATTCTAGATAGTTCCACAAGCTTGTACATAGTTCTACACATTGTAAATAGATATAGAAGGGTCTACATAATTAATATCAACCATTAGATCGGACTAATTTCACCATCCATTTGAGGAGGTGGAACTATAAATAGGGCAACTTAGTTCATTTGTAACCATTCAAGTTTGAGGAAATAAACAAGCATTCTAAAGTGTTCTCTTCAGCTCTCTATGTAACTTTCCCCATTTCTCGCTTTCTCACTTGTGCCAAAATTAGGCTGACTTAGCCAAATCCACAAGAGGCGGGAATCAATTGCAAGAAGCATTTCGAGCTAGGTGTCGCACGCTACTTGAAAAGGTCTAGCCCGTGACAGGTGGTATTAGAACCCGAAAGGGCAAAGATATCTTGGGAATTTAAAGAAATGGCAAACGACAACATCACCAACTTGGATGTAGAGAACCAGATGGTGGGGGAGACCGCCAATAATGCAGACCAAATGAGGCAAGGCAAAAATCAGTATCTTGAAGGTACTATGTGGGAAAGTACTAAACCAATGATCCATTTTGATATCCCAAACCTCCAAATTAACCCTAAAAAACTAATGGCAAAGGTCTCACCCCAATCAACCCCAAGCTTAAACAACTTTTCTTTAGAGGGGGTCAAATTCAAAAGATTTTTCAAAAAACTGCATCAAAACATGTGTAAATGCGAAACCACTGCGCATATCTATTTCCTTCATGAAACAAATTGAGTCAATTGAATTAAAAAAATACATTTCGATGATTAAAATAAACTAAAATAACATTATACTGACTTACCTGCCTAAAATAGACAACATCAACATATGCCTTGATAATTTTGTTAGAACTCATGAGAATCTTAAAGTTAGTAAATACAAATACATAAAAAATAAAAATAAAACTTGGAATAAATACTTAAAACAAAGTGCTATAGGACAATCATTACCTCTTTTCTGTTGACAAATACATAGCTCTTTTGAAATGTATTTTAGGTTTGATTCGACACAAATGTCATACACGTCTTGAGCAATGAATTCACCTTCTAGTTCAGGATATAGCCACAAAAACTTTAAGGTAATGAGGGTGCAATTGAAAATGTACTTTTTTATAAATGAGTTCTGGTAATACTATTGTTCAGTTCCCAAGAAAATGCATAAAAAAAATAATGCCAAAATTTTCTTTTCATATTCATATACATCCTTATTTCCAAGAAAGCTATAGTAAGAAGACCTAAAAATTGAAATGATTAACGAGAATCTTGTCCTTGTTTGAGAATTTTCTTATCCTCAAGTCTTTGGGCATCCCATGTGAAAATATATTCAAATTAACCTTTCTGGAATGGAAAACATCATACGCATCAATTTGGTAATAATTCATATTAAAGAGCTTAAGAGAATAAATCTACCAAAAAATTTAGATGACTCATACTTTCTATTAGCCTCCCATTAGCCGAAAATTTATGGCCGCAAGTCTCAATAACAAATTCGTTATTCCTTAGAATTCTTGTGGGCGATATGTAACCCAGGGAATAGCAAGCCACAAATTTGTATAGTTCTTGTTACAAATTAAATTCAATTTTAATCTTCACATGGTTAAAGATTGGTAAAAAAAATTAAGGATCATCGATTTCGTTTGATTTCGATTTTGAATAGTTAGTTTTAGTGGTTTCTATGAAACCTTTTAAACACGATTTGGATTGTGTGAAACCCCAAGGACTATCGTGTACATTGTGTTATTTTATTAAGTTTTCCTTTTAAAGTATGGATAGGATATGAATAATTTACACCAATATCCAATATCAAGTCCTTTATGGATTGGGAAAATGGCATTGACCTGCACATCATTATTATCACAAAAAATGACAAAGCCTGTAAGGGTGAATAGGAAATGGTAATTTGCACCAGTAACTAGACCCTTATGAATTGTAATATTTTTTCGCAGGCTCCTGGCATAGAAGCCTCATTCAAGATTTTTTACTTGTGCTTCCATAATTTCCTACACCGACTTAGAAAAGGTTGAAGAAATGAATACAGTTTAAAAGTCATACTAAGGAGATATAATGCAAGAAACTGCTTTACACATAGTGTTCTGCTTATAAGATGAGTTCCTAGATGACGTGGATAAAAAAGTACTTACCTCTAACATGGTTCCGTTGGGAAATGAATCGCTCTCTATTCGAGGATAACTAATGACTTCTTTCTTATATATGGTATTGGCAATCTATTTTAAAACGCATGATAGAAATAGTGTCAGACAATCCAACTGTATGGCTGTCATTTAATGTAATAAATGAAGGAACTATTCAATTTAGATTAATAAATGCACTTTATCATATGGCTAACTTTATCTTATTAATAATTATCTACGCATAAGGATAAAAGTCCTTAGATCACAGGGCTATGGGACAACCCGGATCTCCAAGGCCGTGATCTAGAACATATTCAAGAGTCGTAGAATTCAATCGAGATTGAAAATCGTTGGATTCGGTTAGACTCTCGGTAATGTGTATACTCCGATGTGATAGAAATAGTGTCCTGCAAGCCATTTGTATGGCTAGCATTTAACGTAATAAATGAGGAACTATTCAATTTTGATTAATATAAGCACTTTATTAAATGATCATCTTTATCTTATGTAATAATTATCTACGCATAAGGATAGAAGTCCTTAGATCACAGGGCTATGAGACAACCCGTGGACTGATCTCTTAGGCTGTGGTCTAGAACATATTCAAGAGTCATAGAATCCAATCGAGGTAGGATATCGTTGGATTCGGTAAGACTCTCACTGTTGTGTATACTTCGATGAACTGGAGAACGCTGGGGTCTACGAGCGTGACTGGGATTATCGATACACATAAGTGGGTGGCTTGCTGGGATGACAAGTGCACTGAATACCCCAACTAGGAAATAACTCACCATGGAAGCGGTAATCGCATATCGGGGTTGAAGTTATTTCAATTTACAATAGTATACGAGGAACGATCCCTAATCACTTGAGATGATAGGGTTTATCTGGTGCGAGAACGTCTATGTTTTGATATGAGTTCCGACTGACTGGAGATCACCAGAAAGTCTATGTGGACTCATGTTGGATATAGAGGAACTCGTATGCAGATTCATATCATCAACAAAGGATCCATTGACCCGACTTGATAGGTTGAGAAATTCTCCTATGGATTTCTGTGAGAAATTAATTCTAGCAAAAATCCTTGGCCAAGGTATCTGACAGCTTTATGTAAGTAGCTCATAAAGATTAAGTCAAAGAGAATTATTTCGAGACCAGAATACATAAGGTCATGACAAAATAAAAGGGAGACCGATGAAAGACCATACCCTTAAGTCTCGACTGGGAGATTGATCGATGGAGAGATTATGGCGTATATGGTAATTGTAAATGATAAATGGTTCACTGAATTAATTCACCAGTGATTGGGCTCCATGGGCTTGTGGCTGGACATCGATCGTGGAGTGTGGGAGAATTCATATCATCAACAAAGGATCCATTGACCCGACTTGATAGGTTGGAAAATTCTCCTATGGATTTCTGTGAGAAATTAATTCTAGCAAAAATCCTTGGCCAAGGTATCTGACAGCTTTATGTAAGTAGCTCATAAAGATTAAGTCAAAGAGAATTATTTCGAGACCAGAATACATAAGGTCATGACAAAATAAAAGGGAGACCGATGAAAGACCATACCCTTAAGTCTCGACTGGGAGATTGATCGATGGAGAGATTATGGCGTATATGGTAATTGTAAATGATAAATGGTTCACTGAATTAATTCACCAGTGATTGGGCTCCATGGGCTTGTGGCTGGACATCGACCGTGGAGTGTGGGAGAATTCCCAAATTGGCAGGGGTGCTAATTTTGGAATGATCAGTCGACAGAGTGTTCGATTATTTAGAGTATATGTGGCTCGAATAATTAAATTATATTTAATTATAACCCACGACCAATTATGTGGTGAACCTACGGGGGCATACACAATACACATGAAGCGAAATCGAGGAAAGGAAAACAACTGGGTCGACCAAATCGACTGGGTCGACTGGGTCGATTAATTGACTGGGTCGACCCAATTGGAGCTAAAATGGATCCGATTGGAATTGGATCAAGATCATAAATTAAATTGGAATTTAATTTGTGAGCTAATTAATTAAGTTTGATTTAATTAATTAAAAGAAAAATTAATTAAATAGATTCAGAGTCTAGTTTAATTAATTGGGAGATTAATTAATTAATTGAGCTATTTAATTGGAAAATTAAATAAAGCCTAAGGGTGTGTTCACTTTGCATAATTGACCCTCAATTAGCCATCAATTAGGCCGGAAATTATTTTTGTTGTGGGCTAATACCATGTTCAGTTTGGATGATAAATTCACGGGCTGCCCGTTCCTAATTGCCCGATTTGTGGGTCAGCCCCCCTTATTTGCCCAATTATAACTTGCCCAACCTAGGTCCAATTGAGATATAATGGGCCAAACTAATTATTTTCAGACCAATTTGCCCTTTGATTTCGGCTTAATAACAAAAAAACCAGAGACAATAAAAACATAAATTATAATTTCCCCCCATTTCCCAAAATTCCCAGCTGCTAGTCCGAAAATTGCACAGTAGATCTCCCATTTCATTCCTCCATTGCCGACTCATTTTCCAGGTGAGAAATCATGGTTTCTTCCAAAAAAGCTGAAAATTGCACAATTGAACCTTAGGTTTTCTCCTCCTTCACCAATTTTTCCAAAATAGCATAAAAAGGTTGAGCTTCAATTTTTTGAAATGTAGTATACTTATTTTGTATGTATGTACTACAAATTTTACATTTATTTATGGTTTCTGCCTTTTATTACAAATTATTATGTTTTTTACGTAGTATTAATTGATTTATGAATTCTTGTGTTTCTATTGTTCTATTTTATGAAATAATTGGTATATGAAATTCTTATGTAGTATATTGTTTTATGATTGGTATACTTTTATTTACGTAGTATAAATTGTTTTATGAATTCTTATGTAGTATATTTTTTTAGGAGTTCCTAGCTAATTTAAATTGTGTAGAGCCGTCGGGATTGAGGGAGAACACGATGAACAACCAAACCCTAGCGCCGTCGCCGTGGAAGGAGAGAGTTGGGGAGAGAAGGAATGAATTGAGAAATTGTAACCCTAAAGCACTATTATACCAACCAAATAAACGGCCAGGATTAAATGGTATGAACGATCGAGATCAAATCTCGGTCAGGGGCAAAATTGTCCATGATTAATTGTTGGGCCAAGTAAATAGATCATGATATGGGCTGAAAAAATGATTAATCAGGCAACTATAATATGCCATACGGGCCATTATATCAATTAGGATTATTTATTGGGCCGAATTCATTTTCTGGGCCATTAACAATTAGACAAAGTGAACACACCCTAATTAAATTAATTAAGTGGGCCATGAGTTAATTAGGAAGACTTGGTCTTCTAAATTAAAGAGGGCCATGACCCATGTAGGAGAATTAAAGTCCTAATACTAAGAGGACTAGGTTAATGAGATAACTA
This sequence comes from Penstemon eatonii, assembly GCA_038501285.1. Classification (NCBI taxonomy): domain Eukaryota; kingdom Viridiplantae; phylum Streptophyta; class Magnoliopsida; order Lamiales; family Plantaginaceae; genus Penstemon; species Penstemon eatonii. The sequence continues at coordinate 15,759,883 of CM076711.1, forward strand.
TAAGTATGTAACTTATTGTTATCTCACACACACAACTCTAAAACAAAAAACCAAGCAAAGCAAAATTCTCTCTCCCTCTCCCTACACGGAATCGGCCGAACCCTTCTTCCTATTTGGAAGAATTTTTCGTCTTCGATTTTAGCTCCTAAGTCGTTCTCAAGTCCTAGATATTAATATACTCTATGTTCTAGTCGATTAGGTTATATTAATTTTCGTGATATTGTGGTGTATCAACTCGTAGAGGCGCAACACGTGGGGCGCTACAAGGAGGCTTTGGATCGACCTACCCGAGGGAGAAACGCAACTTTGCTAAGCTACCGGAATTTGCAATGAGACAGGTATAACATGTAAACTGTTTATATTGTCGTTTATTTAAAGTTCATATATATACAACTAGAGTAGTATCCTGACAAGATTCCGTCAGAGGTTCTAAAAATTTTAAATTCCGCTGTGCCTAGGGCTGTTTATCTTACACAATCACAACAGTGGTATCAGAGCCAACTCTAGGCTTTGTATATATATGAATTTGCAAATTATGTGTTATAAATCATATGTTTGATTTATGTATGGCTAGTTCTTTAACTTTGCATGTTATTGGACGTTTATTATTTAACTTGGAGTTAAGAAAACTTTTTGATTCGAAATTTTATCATGTTAATTTTATTTTTGGATTAGAATTTAATTGGACCAACCCGCGGGTGGCACGTTCTTATGTGAATTAATGGAGCCGGTAAATTTACATTTATGCCCTTATGTGAATTTATACATGTTCTGAGTGAATATGTGGATTGGTCGATTTTGCCCTTAAGCCCTGTGTAGTTTTTGGTTTATTTATTTTATGGGTTGTAATTAAATGGACCTGATTGGTGCCCTTGCTTGCGCAAATAAATGTAATAGAATAGGACCCTTTATTTTTATAAGCTAGACTTAGATTAGGCTTGGAGCCAAGAAGACCTCATGAAGACTTGGAGATCCACATGGAGGCCCATAACCTTGGAGGACATGGAGGCCAAATTCATTACATGGAGGCCCAATCAAGCTGGAAATTACAAGAAAGTCCATGATGTATGTATTGAAAATTGTAATAGTTAGGACATTTAATTTCCACCCTAGACTGATCAATTGATTTATCACAAGGCTCGTGATGGATCGCATAGGATGGGCAATCGATCAATCATATCCTGCTAGGTGATGTATGTTTACTTATATTCTTTGATGTATGTCTTGCATACTTAGAATAGATCACGTAAACAAGATAAAGCATAATCTGATGAGACCTCACACGAAAAAACATAAAACCTCCAATTGAACTTAAAATTCAATTAGAATATTAAATCGAATAACGGGCCCATAAGAATAGTGTCTATGGTCCGAGCCTACCCAATTACTAGGTCTTATGCATATTGTACGAATATATCTCGATGTCTCACGAGTCGTGGGTCGAGCTATAGGAAGATGATATGTCTATTGCCTCGATGCACGAGTTTAGTGCCAAGGGAGGGGATAGCAAGGTTTTAGGCGTTGTCTCACAAGTCGTGGGGCGTCTAGGATTGAACTATTTCTCTCCACGAGTATTGGACATGATTTAACCCTAGTAAGTATGGATATCTCACAAGTCGTGGGTCCATATCGAAAAACGAGGCTAAATGAACTTAAGGGTTAGCTGCGATGGTTAACCGACGACGTAGTTGACCACCAAGTGAATCAGATTGTATGGCAAACGAGTCGTGGGTACTAGGAGATTGCATTTGGGCCTTAAGCCCGCTAGGATATTTTAAATTCCCGAAACTTATGTGGGGGCATAAGATTTTGATTAAAATAGTGAGAGTAATTTACAAATAAAAACAATGTTTTTAAATTGTGCATTTTAAATTAATCTTTCGCGTATTTATTTCTTCTCTCGTCGTTTTGTAGATATAATGTCTAAGAATCCGATTTCCATCATACTTGAACAAAACAAATTAACTGGACCCAACTTCTATGACAGGGTCAGGAACCTTAAGATCATTCTCGCTTCTGAAAAGCGAGGTTTTGTCCTTGATGGGCCCCCTCATGAACTTGCTGAGGATGCCGATGATACTGAGAAGGAAGCCGTTGATCTATGGCTAGACGATGACTTGCAGTCACGTTGTCTCATGATGGCATCCATGTCGAATGAGCTTCAAAAGCAGCACGAGCATATGAAATATGCTTTTGAGATCTACACGCACCTGATTGGTCTATTTGGGGTGTAAAGTAGATACGAGCGGTTTGAAACTGCCAAGACTCTTCAACAAACGAGGATGGCAGAAGGTGCGGATGTTCGTACTCACTGCATCAAGATGATTGGGCTTATTGAAAAGCTTGGTCATCTAGACGTAAAGATGGACAAAACCTACTGCCAGGATATAATCCTTCAATCGTTGCCAAGATCATTCGAGCAATTCGTAGTAAACTACAACATGCACAAGATGGATGTTGAACTTCACGAGTTGGCTAATATGCTCGCCACTACCGAGGCTTCCATGAAAAGAGAGAAGTCAGTGATGGTTGCTACCTCGACCCAATCTAAGTCCAAAAAGACGAAGAAATGGAAGGGGAAGGGAAATGCTTCTTCAAGCAAAAGGCAAGGACCATCTGGGCCCATAGGGAAAGAAAAGAAGCGAAAAGTTTCTGCTAGTGAACAAAAATGTTTCTACTGCAAGAAACCTGGACACTGGAAGAGGAACTGCAAAGAGTTCTTGGAGAGCTCGAAAGGTATATTCCTTGTTGAAATTAATTTATCAATTAATTGTGCATCATGGATGCTAGACACTGCTTGTGGTTCTCATCTTTGTAATGATTTACAGGTGATGGGAGCAACAAGGCCACTTAGGCTAGGGTATTGGATCATGAGATTTGGCAATGGAGCTAGAGCTGCTGCCGAGGCAATAGGTGAAGTGGAGTTAGATTTAGGTTGTAATAAATTAGTCCTTAGGAACGTTCTTTATGTACCTGGTTTGGTGAAAAACATTATTTCTATTCTTGTTTTGGATAATGAAGGTTTTAATTTTACTATTAACAAAGGTTCATTTTCGTTATTCATGAATGACAATTTGTTTTTCACTGGTACATTAAAAGATGGACTATATACCATTGAACCACCTAAGTTAGTTATGCACGTACAACAAAACAAAAGGAAACAAGATAATGAAATATCTGCCCAATTGTGGCACGCTCGACTTGGACATATATCTAGGTCAAGGATTCAAAAGTTAGCATCATCTTGCACGATTGAAATCAATCGCATTGATGAAATGCCGACTTGTGAACCATGTCTAAAGGGTAAAATGGCTAAGTTGCCATTTAAGGGAAACCCTGAGCGAGCCAAACAAACATTGGACTTAATACATACTGACGTATGTGGACCACTAAGAAAAAGCGCCCGAGGTGGCTATGACTACTTCATCACTTTCACTGACAACTATAGTCGTTATGGATATGTGTTCTTGTTGAAACACAAGTCTAAAGCCTTTGAGCGATTCAAAGAATTCAAGATGGAAATAGAGAATCAACTTGGTCATACGATAAAGGTTCTTCGTTCTGACCGAGGTGGAGAATTTATTAGTAACGAATTTCTAAATTATCTTGTAGAGCATGGAATACTATCGCAGTGGACTCCTCCTGCAACACCTCAATTAAATGGAGTAGCAGAGAGAAAGAATCGAACCTTGATGGACATGGTTCGATCCATGATGAGTGCCACTGTTCTTCCTCTTTCATTTTGGGGACATGCCCTCCTCACGGCAACGAAGATACTAAACATAGTACCTTCTAAATTCGTAGAAAAGACGCCATACCAATTATGGTTTGGCAAGGCACCCTCATACGCATTCATGCGCATATGGGGATCTCCCGCTTACGTTAAATAGCTAGTGGGAGATAAATTGGAAACTAAATCCACTTTGTGCAAATTCGTGGGGTATCCCGAAAACTCAATTGGATACGAGTTCTACGATCCTACAAGACAAACTACGTTTGTCTCGAGGAACACACATTTCTTGGAGAAGGATCTTTTGGTGGACAAGAAGGAAAACAACGTAGAACTAGATGAGGTCACTGAAGCTGAAAAGGCCGAAGAGGTCGATCAAGGTGACCCATCACCACAGGCAGTGGGAGAACAAGCGCATGAAAGTGCACCAAAGAGTACACCGATACTTCGTAGGTCAGAAAGACAACGTAGAGAACCCGAGAGGTACTATGGTCTGCTGCATGAGACTGGACAGTCTCTAACCGACCCAAGGACTTACGAAGAGGCTATGCTAGACATAGACTCGGGAAAGTGGTGCGAAGCCATGTAATCCGAATTGGACTCCATGCACTCAAACAAGGTCTAGGCCTTGGTAGATCAACCAGTGGGTGTGACTCCCGTGGGTTGCAAGTGCATCTATAAGCGAAAGCTTGGAGTGAACGGAGAGGTAATAACCTACAAGGCGCGACTAGTGGCAAAAGGATACACTTAAAGGCCAGTCATCGACTTTGAGGAGACCTTCTCGCCCGTCTCAATGCCTAAATCCATTCGAGTCTTGCTGGCCATAGCTGCGTGGTATAACTACGAGATATGGCAGATGGATGTAAAGACTGCCTTTCTTAATGGGGACATTGACAAGGAGATCTACATGGAGCAACCAAAAGGATATACATCCAAAGGAGATGAGCACAAGGTGTGCAAGCTCCAGAGGTCCATTATGGGCTGAAGCAAGCTTCCCGAAGTTGGAACATCCGTTTCGATGAAACAATCCAAACTTTTGGATTCATCAAAAACTTGTTCGAACCTTGCGTGTACGAGAAGATCAGTGGGAGTACAATTGAATTTTTGGTGCTTTATGTTGATGACATTCTTCTCATTGTAAACAATGTGAAAGTATTGTCCGAAACTAAAGCATGGTTATCTATACAATTCTCAATGAAGGATTTGGGAGAAACATCTTTTGTTCTAGGTATAAGGATCTACCGAGATAGATCAAAAGGACTGCTGGGCCTCTCCCAATCCCAGTACATAGATAAAATCTTGAAAAGATTTAATATGGAAGAATCAAAGAGATGATTGCTTCCAATGAAACATGAAATTGCACTCTCTAAGTCTATGGCCCCGAAGACGCCTGAAGAGAGAAGCAATATGTCTCGAGTACCATATGAATCTGCAATAGGAAGCATAATGTATGGTATGTTATGTACTAGACCAAACGTAGCGTACGCTTTAAGCGTTACAAGTCGCTACCAGTCTGATCCAGGTGAGCAGCACTGGATAGCCGTAAAGGCAATTCTGAAGTACCTGAGAAGGGCTAAGGAATTGTTCTTGGTATACGGTGGAGGAGAATTGAAATTGGAAGGCTATACAGACTCGAGCTTCCAATGTGACGTAGACGATTTTAAGTCGACATCTGGATACGTATTCTGCCTCAATGGTGGTGCGGTTAGCTGGAAAAGCTCGAAGCAAGACACTACCGCAGATTCAACCACCGAAGCAGAATACATTGCCGCGTGTGATGCAACAAAGGAAGGTGTTTGAATGAGGAACTTCATCCAAGAATTGGATATGATACCTAGCATCGCTGAGCCCATTACTATCTTCTGCGATAATAATGGGGCAATAGCGCAAGCAAAGGAGCCAAGATCTCATCAGAAATCCAAGCAAATACAAAGACGATACCACGTGATAAGAGATATCATTGGTAGAGGAGACATTAAGATGGAACGTGTTAACTTAGAAGATAATACCGCGGATCCGCTCTGTCTCAAAAGGCATTTGAGAAACATCTGGTTAAGATGGGACTCAAGAACATAAAAGACTGGCTTTAGGACAAGTGGGAGATTGATAGAAATAGTGTCCTGCAAGCCAGTTGTATGGCTAGCATTTAATGTAATAAATGAGGAACTATTCAATTTTGATTAGTAAAAGCACTTTATTAAATGGTCATCTTTATCTTATGTAATAATTATCTACGCATAAGGATAGAAGTCCTTAGATCACAGGGCTATGGGACAACCCGTGGACTGATCTCCAAGGCTGTGGTCTAGAACATATTCAAGAGTGATAGAATCCAATCGAGATAAGACATCGTTGGATTCGGTAAGACTCTCACTGTTGTGTATACTCCGATGAACTGGAGAACGCTGGGGTCCACGAGCGTGACTGGGATAGTCGATACACATAAGTGGGTGGCTTGCTGGGATGGCAAGTGCACTGAATACCCCAAGTAGGAAATAACTCACCATGGAAGCGGTAATCGCATATCGGGGTTGAAGTTATTTCAATTTACAATAGTATACGAGGAACGATCCCTAATCACTTGAGATGATAGGGTTTATCTAGTGCGAGAACGTCTGTGTTTTGATATGAGTTCCGACTGACTGGAGATCACCAGAAAGTCTCTGTGGACTCATGTCGGATATAGAAGAACTCGTATGCAGATTCATATCATCAACAAAGGATCCATTGACCCGACTTGATAGGTTGGGAAATTCTCCTATGGATTTCTGTGAGAAATTAATTCTGGTAAAAATCCTTGGCCAATATCTGACGGCTTTATGTTAGTAGCTCATAAAGATTAAGTCAAAGAGAATTATTTCGAGACCAGAATACATAAGGTCAAGACAAAATAAAAGGGATACCGATGAAAGACCATACCCTTAAGTCTCGACATTATGGCGTATATGGTAATTGTAAATGATAAATGGTTCACTGAATTAATTCATCAGTGATTGGGCTCCATGGGCTTGTGGCTGGACATCGACCGTGGAGTGTGGGAGAATTCCCAAATTGGCTGGACATAGTGTTCGATTGATTTAGAGTATATGTTGCTCAAATAATTAAATTATATTTAACTATAACCCACGGCCAATTATGTGGTGAACCTATGAGGGCATACACAATACACTTGAAGCGAAAGCGAGGAAAGGAAAACAACTAGGTCGACCAAATCGACTGGGTCGTTTGGGTCAAGTGAATTGACTGGGTCGATTAATTGACTAGGTCGACTGGGTCGACCCAATTGGAGCTAAAATGGATCCGATTGGAATGGGATCAAAATCATAAATTAAATTGAAATTTAATTTGTGAGCTAATTAATTAAGTTGGATTTAATTAATTAAAAGAAAAACTAATTAAATATATTTAGAGTCTAATTTAATTAATTGGGCTATTTAATTGAGAAATTAAATAAAGCCTAATTAAATTAATTAAGTGGGCCATGAATTAATTAGGAAAACTTGGTCTTCTAAATTAAAGAGGGTCATGACCCATGTAGGAGAATTAAAGTCCTAATCCTAAGAGGACTAGGTTAATGAGATAACTATAAGTAGGTAACTTATTGTTATCTCAAACACACAACTCTAATAGCAAAAAACCAAGCAAAGCAAAATTCTCTCTCCCTTTCCCTACACAGAATCGACCTGATAGAAATAGTGCCCTGCAAGCCAGCTGTATGGCGAACATTTATTGTAATAAATAAGGAAGTATTCAATTTTGATTAATAAATGCACTTTATTAAATGGTCAATTTTATCTTATGTAATAATTATCTACGCATAAGGATAGAAGTCCTTAGATCACAGGGCTATGGGACAACCCGTGGACTGATCTCCAAGGCCGTGATCTAGAACATATTCAAGAGTCGTAGAATCTAATTGAGATAGGACATCGTTGGGTTCGGTTAGACTCTCACTGTTGTGTATCCTCCGATGAACTGGAGGACGCTGGGGTCCACGAACGTGACTGGAATAGTCGATACACATAAGTGGGTGGCTTGCTGGGATGGCAAGCGCACCGAGTACCCCAATTAGGAAATAACTCACCATGGAAGCGGTAGTCACATATCGGGGTTGAAGTTATTCCAATTTGCAATAGTATACGAGGAACGATCCCTAACTACTTGAGGTGATAGGGTTTATCTGGTGCGATAACGTCTATGCTTTGATATGAGTTCCGACTGACTGGGGATTGCCAGAAAGTCTTTGTGGACTCGTATTGGGTATAGAGGAACTCGTATGCAGATTCATATCATCAATAAATGATCCATTGACCCGACTTGATAGGTTGGGACATTCTCCTATGGATTTCTGTGAGAAATTAATTCTAGTAAAATCATTGGCCAAGGTATCTGACACTTTATGTAAGTAGCCATAAAGATTAAGTCAAAGAGAATTTATTTCAAGATCAGAGTACATAAGGTCATGACAAAATAAAAGGGAATCCGATGAAAGACCATTCCCTTAAGTCTCGACTGGGAGATTGTTCGATGGAGAGATTATGTCGTATATGGAAATTGTAAATGATAAAAGGTTCACTGAATTAATTCACCATGATTGGGCTCCATGGGCTTGTGGCTGAACATCGACCGTGGAGTGTGGGAGAATTTCCAAATTGGCAGGGGTGCTAATTTTGGAATGATCAATTGACAGAGTGTTCGATTGATTTAGAGTAAGTCTTACTCGAATAATTAAATAATATTTAATTATAACCCACGGCCAATTATGTGGTGAACCTACGAGGGCATACACAATACACATGAAGCGAAAGCGAGGAAATAAGAACGACCGAGTCGACTGGGTCGACTGGGTGAATAATCGACTGGGTCGATTGTAATGGATGGGTCGACTGGGTCGACCCAGTTGGAACAAAGAAGGATCCAATTGGAATTGGATCAGGATCATAAATTAAATTAGAATTTAATTTGTGAGTTAAATTAATTAAGTTGGATTTAATTAATTAAAGGAATAATTAATTAATTCGACTTAGAGTCAAAATTAATTAATTGGGAGAATAGTTAATTAATTGGGCTATTTAATTGGGAGATTAAATAAAAGCCTGGTCGAGATTAATTAACTGGACCATGAATTAATTTGAAGACTTTGTCTTCTAATTAGAGAGGGCCATGACCCATGTAGGAGAATGGAATCCTAGTCCTAATAGGATTAGGTTAAGGAGATAACTATAAGTAGCTTACTTGTAGTTATTTTTCACACAACTCAACAAGCAAAATTTGAGCAGAGCAAAAAATTCTCTCCCCTCTCCCTGTGCAATCGGCCGAACCCTTCCAGTGTTTGGAAAAATTTTTCGTTTTCGATTTTGTTCCAAGATCGTTGCTAATTCCTAGATTATAATATATCTTGTGTTCTAGCTGATCAAGATTTATTATTTTCGTGTAATTGTGGTGTATCAACCCATAGAGGCGCAACACGTGGGGGCGCTGCTGCAGAGCTTGGATCGATTTTGCTGAAGAGAAATTCAGAGTTCGTTTTGCCAACTTGGATTTGCAAGGAGACATGTATAACGTGTAAACTGTTTATACTGTCGTTTAAATTAATATTTTTATATATACACCTCGAGTAGTATCCTGTCAAGATTCCGTAAGAGGTCCTAAAATTTTTATATTCCGCTGTGCCTAGGACTGTTTATCTTACCGAATCCCAACAGTGGTATCAGAGCCAACTCTAGTCTTTGTATATATATGAATTTGCAAATTCTGTGTTTTTAAATCATATGTTTGATTTATGTGGCTAGTTCTTTAACTTTGCATGTTTTAGAACGCAGATCTGTTAACTTAGAGTTAATGTATAATTTTAGATTCGAAAATTTTATCATGTTAGTTTTTTTTTTTTTTGTTTGGATTGGGATTTAATTGACTGGATATGTTAAATTAAATCATGTGAGTAATCGCAACAAAAAAAAATTTGAGTTCAACCGCGGTGGCACGCGACGGTGCGCAGCAGCGCATCGCGGCTAGGCGGCCACCGCGAGCTGCCGCACGCTGCAGCGCGTAAACAGCGCGCTGTCTGCACGTGCAGCACACGGCAGCTGCTTACGGGCAGTCTGCCGCGTGCTGGCAACGCGCAGCAGCATGCTGCTGCGTGCTGGCAACGCGCGGCAGCAGCTGCTGCGTGCTGTTACGCGCGGCAGCAGCCGCTGCGTGCGGCTCACGCGCGGCCTCCGTGGTCGCGTGTGTGCTGCCACGTGGCGGTGTCCTATTCGTCACTCCGTGGCTGAATTTTGGTTGATCTCAAACACGCCTATTTTGGAAGTCCTGAAAATCTTGGAGAATTTTGGAAGATTAGGAAACTTAGAGTTTTTGGATAAGGTAGTTATCTTGTTAGATGTGAAAACTACCTTAATTAAACTAATCTAGACAAAATAGGATTATCTTGAAAATCTTGGAGATTTGGAAATATTTGGGAAACTTAGAGTTTTGGATAAGGTAGGAATCTTAGAGATTTGGTCTACCTTAATTAACCAATTATAATCAAGATAAGTTTTATAGATTACTTAGAACTCAAGTAAGAGTTAATTAATCTTAGAGATTAATTGTTAATTCAAAATAAATTAACTTGGATAATTTTTGAGAATTAAAATTAATGGAGCCGGTAAATTTACATTTATGCCCTTATGTGAATTTATGCATGTTCTTGAGTGAATATGTGGATTGGTCGATTTTGCCCTTAAGCCCTGTGTAGTTTTTGGTTTATTGATTTTAGGGTTGTAATTAAATGGGCCTGATTGGTGCCCTTGTTTGCGCAAACGAATGTAATAGAATAGGACCATTTTTTGATTTATAAGTTAGGCTTAGAATAGGCTTGGAGCCGAGAAGACCTCATGAAGACTTGGAGATCCACATGGAGGCCCATTTACCTTGGAGGACATGGAGGCCCAATCAAGCTGGATATTACAATAAGGCCCATGATGTATGGGTTTGAAAATTGTAATAGTTAGGACATTTAATTTCCACCCTAGACTGACCAATTGATTCATCACTTGGCTCGTGATGAATCGCATAGGATGGGCAATCGATCAATCATATCCTGCTAGGTGATGTATGTTTAAACAACACAATTACTCACTTTTCTTTTGTTCGCGACCCATGGTTCATTTAGCTTGACCTCGCTCGATTGTGCTTGTCAATCTTCGATCTTTCACGCGCGCTCATTTACCTACAACACAAAACGCGACAACGAAAAGAAAAACAAAAACAACACAAAACACAAAACAACAAAGGAAAAAGAAATAGGCTCGGGTTGCCTCCCGAGAAGCGCTTGTTTATAGTCAGTAGCTCGACTTTAAACTTTTCTTTTCTTTTAGGGTGGCCAATAATCGAATAGGATCCCATCGGGATCAAGTATGAGCCCCGGCCTCCTCGCTTTTAAATTCGTTCCACGCCTTAATTTTTCCATTGTACGGCCTTTTGAGACGGATTTGAACCACATATCAAATCGAAAACTTTTATCTCCCGGTTCAAATCTCTTGTAATCTTTACCCATAATTATCCACGTTGCTTTGCTCGGGTGGATCCACTTGTCTTCTTCGGGAATAACCAAGTCCACATAAGAATATTTGATGACATTTTGATCAAACCCTTCATCCATGATGAATTTGTCTTCCCTCGCAAGCTCTTTCGTTCCACCTTGTTCTTCTTCTCTTGTGGAAAGCTCATTTGTTTCTAACATTTCACTCGGTTCATTAAAACTTTCATTAGGAGCAACTGATTCGATTGTACTCGGCAAAGTTTCAGGGGATCTTATGAATAAAGCTTGTGAGATTTGCTCCATTTGTGTTTGAAGATCCCTTAATGTCCTCGAGTCTTCTTGCAATTGTTTGGAAATTTCTTCCAATTTAGAATCATTGTCAACCATGTATTTGGTGGTGTGCTCCATGAATATAGTGAATGCTTCTTCCAAAGATGATTTTGCTTCTACCGGAGGTTGAGAATATTCATGATAGTTCGGTTGGATGAATGAAGTAGTCATCATCATATCCGGGTGTGGTCCACCTCCCCACTCATTGTTCCTTGGATAATACGGGTTATCTCCCCATTCGATATTGTAGCTATTGTAAGGGGGACTCGGCTCATAATGATTACCCATGTATGAATTCCCATATTGAAAATGAGTTGGACTCATTGGGCAACCGGCGATTGTGCTCTCCCCCATGCAATGCATACAATAACAAAGTGATCGTCCCTCGGTTGACCTTGGATAGCAATCATTGTAGGCCATCGTACCTAGGAAGATAAAGATCACAACGTAAATAGCAAATCCAAGTTAAGATATACAAGAATATAAATTGGCAAACAATCGTTACAACTCCCCGGCAACGGCGCCAAAAACTTGTTGCGTTCCAAATACTAATACGCAAACACGCAAGTATACAGTCGTTACAAGTAATAAAGTGAAAAGGAGTGTCGAACCCACGAGGAATTGTTCAATTAATTACCAACTAACGTCTTGTTACTTCGACTTAGATTTGTAAGTTGAGTTTTTGTGAGGTGATGGTGGTTTTGATACTACAATTCAATTAAGGTGACTAAGGAAACTAACACTTGACTTAATATATGTAAAGGCTTCTACGATTTTACGTCACCTAGTTCAATTCAAGACAAACGACTCAACAATTGACAACCACGCTCATGTTTGTTGTTCAAGATTTCATAAAATATTCATACGTATCTTTCGATATCGTACAAACCTACCAAAGTAGACTAATCCAATTTATGTCTAAAAGGATTAAGCCTAAGTGATGCTTTAATTCTCAAACCTTATAAGAACATGAAATGACCTAGGTATATTTCTATCCTAAAATCAATTCACAACCTAGTTTCATAATCTAATCTTTAATCAACTATGTCTAGCAATTAAAGATCAATCCATTTCATCCTATGGTTGGCCTAACCACAAGTTGACAAAGGCTCAAACTAGTTTAACAAACACTTGTATACAAGCATAGCAACAATCATTAACTCATCATTTAATCAAGAATCAAGAACCAAACATATGATCAATAAAAACATAGAATAAAGGAGATTAGCCACTCATAACAATAATATATCATTCATTACATTAAAAGACATCAATATAAATGAACAAAGTAAAAGAGTTTAGAGTAAGCTTAGTGAAGAGGTCTTCAACAACTTCTCCCTCAATGCCTTTTTATCTTCTTTGGGGAGTCCAAGTGAGAGTTCTTCTCTTTTCTTCAAAAGGGAGGCAAGAGAGAAAATGTAAAGTGATGAAGTGTAGAATGTGTGAAGTTGGTTGAATGATTCCACCTTTAAGCCTCTAACCTAGAGGAACAACAAGTTCCTCATGCCTAAGTTACCCTCCAAACTAAGCAACTAAGGCCAAAAAGTCCCCCAAGATGCCTAAAAATACAAGTGGGATCAAAGGGGGATAATACCAAAAGCCCCCTGCCTTTCCCGCAGCAAAAAAATCTGCTAGTAGCAGGGACCTCGCCGCGGTTTAGGCCGTAGGTTCCTGCAAATTTTCTGCTCTGCTTCACTTTCTTCCGAGCAGCATATCTTTTGATTCCGAACTCCGAATCCAGATCCGTAAAGTCCGTAGCGTAGCTAACTCACTCATATATAACATATACAAAATTCAGCTCATTTGGATCATCCATGAAATATTTATGCAAGTTCTAGTGAGCAGCTATCTACATTCTTGTACAATTCGCTCCGGGTTCTAATTCCTTTGAAGCTCAAGCTTGACTTGCGGGGTGGGTAGAGCGACTCGCATCATTGATACGCAACTCCGAATCTCTCTAAGATGTCATTACCTACAAACCACGGAGAAAACGATCAAAACGAGAACAAAAACACAAAAACCAAACAAAGGCCGAACAAAAGGGCCAAAAGCACAAAAGACACGAACAAACGCAAAGACAAACAAAACTTGGATCAAAACAAGATGTTTTGGGCTTAAAGAGATAGGTAATAACGACGTTTTCACGGCGTTATCAAATAGTTATTAAAAAAAAATTAGAAACTACCTACATGATTTGAGAACACCAGATATTGAGGTAGCTTGATGTAACGGACATCCCGTCGGGAGGCCAATGTATGCAACAAAGGAACCCGACGACAAGGCATGGCCTAACCCAAGCTTTGCTACAACATGGAGGTTCTAGGTTTTTCTACCAATTCATACTTGGAAAAATTCTTGAGTATTCTAGATAGTTCTACAAGCTTGTACATAGTTCTACACATTGTGGATAGATATAGAGGGTCTAGAGAATTAATATCAACCGTTAGATCGGATTGATCTAAACATTCCATTTGAGGAGGTCGAACTATAAATAGGGCTCCTTAGTTCATTTGTAACCATCCAAGTTTAAGGGAATAAACAAACATTCTAAAGTGTTATCTTAGGCTCTCTTAGTAACTTTCTCCATTTCTTGCTTTCAAACTTGTGCCAAAATTAGGCTGACTTAGCCAAATCCCCAAGGGGCGGGAATCGATCGCATGGGGCGTTTCGAGGCTTTGTGTTGCACGTTACTTGATAAGGTCAAGTCCGTGATAGTGAGCCTTGAACAAGAAGTTCTCATGTAGTAAATGGAGGAAGTGCATGATATTCATCTTTCTCCTCAACTGTTTTTAACTGAAAGTGGGAGAATCGTGAAATATGGGCTCCGTATGAATTTATATTTGTCATCTCTCTTTCACACATTGGAAAGCAATAATAAGTATTCGCCAAAGCTTTTCTTACATTCAAGTTACAACATTAGTATGTATAAGGGACTTACAGTCACAGGTACATTTGCAGGTTGATAACCATTTATCTCTTCATATACTGCATCAGCATCAACTGCATTACTACCAAACTTATTGAAGTTATACTTCAACATTAGTTTAAATTGATTATTAGATTACTATTAAAAGATTAATAATAATTACTATTTAAATGTGGATTATTAATCAAGAGTAACCTTTTATGCTGTCAACAGACATTTTATCGCATTCAGTGATGATCACGTTTATTAGCTTACCCTGCAGACAATCATAATTAAAAATTTGCAAGGCCACACATAGTAAATAGCTAAGTACACAACTGCGATAAATCAAATTGCAAAATTAAGTCTTTATTTCTATTTCCATATTCATTCACTGGCTTTAAGTTTTTTTTATTACCGTTTCTTCGATAATGTTGTAAGAGAGCCGTGCAGTTAAACCCGATTTTTTAGCCCAACATCTGTGGTTGTGTGTATAGTTTTTTTTTTTTCTCATTAAAGGCATAAAGTTCTTCTCATATTGTATCTAAACCAATAATTCATTTTGATAACCCAAACCTTCAAATTAACCCTGCAACCAACCCCAAGATTAAACAACTCTTCTTTAGAAGAGAGTCAAATTCAAAAGATTTTCTCAAAATGTGTGTCAAAATAAGTAAATGCGAAACCACTGCGCATATCTATTTCCAACATGAAATAAATAGAAGCAATTGAATTAAAAAAATACATTTCGATGATTAAGATAAACCAAAATAACATTTTACTAACTTACCTACCTAGGATTGACAGCATCAACGTATTTTTTCATTAATGTTTGTCATATATTCATCACATCGATTATTTCACTAGAACTCATTAGAATCTCAAAGTTAATGAATACAAATACATAAAAATTAAAATAATACTTAGTATAAATACTTAAAACAGAGTGCTATAGGACAATCATTACCTCTTTTCTGTTTACAAATACATATAGCTCTTTTGATATATATCTTGGGATTTGATTCGGCACAAATGTCATACATGTCTTGAGAAATAGCCACAAGATAAGCAACTCGCATAGTTTTGCATACTTCTTCATAAATTGTCATTTACTCCGAAGAAAAATAGGGCTTGATATGAAAGTTGCAACAAAAACTTAAACTGTGGTATGAAATTTATATTTTCGTGTCCAATGGTACCAAAATTGCAAGGTGGCCTATCATGTATTACCAAATAAGTAAATTTCCCTAATAAATAATTAGTAACATATTTCACTAATAATTCGATAACATCATATGATACTATATATAATAGTTTAAAGGATTTAATATAATACAAATGCGAATAATTTGTTAACATAATAATAAGTCACTTAGAAGACTAAAAAGTTTAACCGAGTATTATGGCCAATGGTATTAAAATATTGGGACAAAGAGATTATTATTTCTATAGAGTGATGATTAATCATATAATATTGTAAGCAAATACAATTTGCAATTGAATGAATTCTACATATATATATATATATATATATATATATGAAAGTCCAAAATAATTGGTGGGTTTGTAGTGGCAAGGGATATGGCCGTATGTAATATGGAGAAATATAAGCGATATGTTGATTGGTTTTGGTCCGGTCACGCGAGTTTTGCAAGATCAGGTCAAAATCATTTTAAATGAATTTTCATCAAATCTATGAAATTCATCACAAACCTATTCACAAATTTATCTTCAAACTCTTGAAACCTATAAAATATTGAATTACCATCTAGTTTTTCCCCAAAACTCTCCAAAAAAGACATTGATTTGACACCTAATACCTACTTTTTTTCCCAAACCCCAATATCCAAAAACAATTCAAGTAGGGTTTCTATTTTTTCAGAAGACCCAACATCCAAAACCTAACCAAATGGGATTTCAAAGGTTTCACCGAAACCACTCAAATTATTTTTTTAAAATCGAGCCCCGCAAAACCGAGCCAGAACGCATCCAGATAGACCCATAATGTATTATATGTGGCACTTTACCTCGTTGTGTTATGATAATGTGGCACTTTACCTCGTTGTGTTATGATAATGTGGCACTTTGTGTGGCACATATAATACAATATGGGTAATTTATATGTGGGTAAAATTTTAATAACTTTACCTCATTGTATTATGATAATGTATTATTAAAACCCTTCATGTTGTGATAAATGTGGTAATTTATCCCCTGTATTAGGATAAATATGACAATTTATCCCCTATGTTACAACCACAATTTTCATGCACACTCTTCGAAAAGTTAGTTACACTCTCCAACTGAAGGAAGTAAATTGCTTCTTTAAATTTTTCACAAAGGATAAATTGATACTTTTCAAATTCAGGAAGGTAAATTAAACATTATTAATTCCAAGCGGGATAAATCGGCATTAGCTCTTCAAAATTTATTTTGCATGGAAAACAGTACTGCATACATAAAATATGTCACAGCCCAAATCAAATATGATGACGGAAAATTTGGACGGCTAAATTAATTAATTGTAGCCTATTCCAACATAAATTGGCATGAATTAATATATTCCACTAAATTATTTTGAATTGAAAACATATTTATAATTTAATTGATGCAGGAAAAGTGTTCATCTACTCAGGGATGGATCCCTTTGGGGACTTCCCCCATAAAAATCCGCTGCAGTATTATTAGTAGTATTCGTAGCAAAAACTAATAAAATATCTTCACTTGATCATGTAGTTATGATATGTATTTGTTAAGCCAAGGTTCAGTGTTCAATCCCTGGCAACAACATTTTTTATTTTAGTATGACTTTCCTCTAGGTTAGGTGTGTTTTTTCCTCCTTTTAATAGTTCAATTTTATTTTGCAATATTTTCGTTTATTGATTATCTTAACTTTGTATATATATATTTTAAGCATAATTTTTTATCCTTCAAATTACACTATTTTATGAGTTGCGAATGGTAAAGCTTAGGTGTTCAAATTATAGAGTTGTGAAGCTATCTAAATTTTGTTAATGGAACACTTGGGCTTAAAGTTTTCTAGTCGTAATTTATTTTTATGCTTAATTAGCTAGTTCTCAGATAGACGATTTTTAATCAAACAAACATCGCCAACCATAGTTGAAACGATATTATTTAATTTTATGATATATATTTATGTTTCTACGTTTGTGGATAATAATATGACTTAATCTTGACATAATTTTTTATCACTTTATCAGAATAACAGTCAAAATATCAAGTATATTACGAAAATAAAATATCGCCCCTTAATAAAAATCGTATATCTCCACTTGACTACTGTATAAATTTTGGCCCCCCGACACAAAGGGTCTAGGTCCGTCCCTGCGTCTACTGGCTAGGGACAGCCGTTCCTATATATTGCAAATCCTAAGTTTCTCAAGAAGATGAGTGCAAACATGTTCGGCAATGGCCTCGTAATGGTCGAAGGCGATGAATGGGTTCGACATAGGCACCTCGTCACTCCTGCGTTCTCTCTGGCCAACTTGAAGGTACGTACTTACATTCGTACATTCACAAGTCAAAATTTTCATAAGTTTTCGATGAAAACATGAAAATGTTAATTTCTGTTTATGAATCAATTCAATGAATATGTGCGATCAAATAGTTTCTCAATTCTTTGTTTTCCGAGAAAATTTCACTTTTCATACCATAATTCAACCTACTTTAGGGATTTAATACCACAACTTTTTCTACCGACACATTTGATACCATAACTCAAATAAACTCGACACATTTGATACTTCCGTTAAATTGAAAACGGAATTGTCACGTGATTGTCACGTGGCCGTTAAAACTTTGCACATTTGATACCATAACTTATGTTGACTGTTAATTTTACCCCATAACATTTCAGGTTACCAAAAAAGCCCCACATCTCCAAATTTAGTGACGATTTTAGTCCACATTGTTGCCAAATTTCCAAATTGACTCGAATAAGACCACGTGCTGACCAATTTAGAACTTTACACATTTGATACCATTATTTATGTTGACTGATAATTTTACCCCATAACATTTCAGGTTACCAAAAAAGCCCCATATCTCCAAATTTAGTGACGATTTTAGTCCACATTGTTGTCAAATTTCCAAATTGACTCGAATAAAACCACGTGCTGGCCAATTTAGAAAATTTTACTTATTTTATTTAAATAACTAATTTAATTTATAAACAATATTAATAAATTAAATAATACATTAACATAAATATCACAAAATAAGAAAATATATTCTTTTTAAATATAAAATTTATATAATAGAATTAATATATTTAATATTTATTAAAATAATAAATTATATAATTTAAAACTATTAAATAATAAATAATTTTAATTTAAAAAAAAATCCCCACCCCACCCACCACCTCCCCACCCTTCCCCCTACTCCCGATTCCCAGGCCGCCGGCGGCCTGGGTCTTCTGTCCCAGGCCACCGCCGGCCTGGGACCGAAGATCCCAGGCCGACAGTGGCCTGGGATCTGAAAACCCAGGCCGACGGCCTGGGTTCTGTTCGGGAATCGGGGGGTAGGGGGAGGGGTGGGTTGGGTTGGGTGGGTGGGGTGGGGATTTTTTTATTAAATTATAATTATTTATTATTTAATTTTTTAATAAATATTAAATAGTTTTTAATTATATAATTTATTATTTTAATAAATATTAAATAGATTAATTCTATTATATAAATTTTATATTTAAAAAGAATATGTTTTCTTAATTTTGGTGATATTTATGTTAATGTATTATTTAATTTATTAATATTGTTTATAAATTAAATTAGTTATTTAAATAAAATAAGTCCAATTTTCTAAATTGGACAGCACGTGGTCTTATTCGAGTCAATTTGGAAATTCGGCGACAATGTGGATAAAAATCGTCACTAAATTTGGAGATGTGGGGCTTTTTTGGTAACCTGAAATGTTATGGGGTAAAATTAGCAATCAAAATAAGTAATGGTATCAAATGTGTAAAGTTCTAAATTGGTCAGCACGTGGTCTTATTCGAGTCAATTTGGAAATTTGGCAACAATGTGGACTAAAATCGTCACTAAATTTGGAGATGTGGGGCTTTTTTGGTAACCAGAAATGTTATGGGGTAAAATTATCAGTCAACATAAGTAATGGTATCAAATGTGTAAAGTTCTAATTAAATTGGTCAGCACGTGGTCTTATTCGAGTCAATTTGAAAATTTGGCAACACTGTGGCCTAAAATCATCACTAAATTTGGAGATGTGGGGCTTTTTTGGTAACCTGAAATGTTATGGGGTAAAATTATCAGTCAACATAAGTTATGGTATCAAATGTGCAAAGTTTTAACGGCCACGTGACAATCACGTGACAATTCCGTTTCCAATTTGACGGAAGTATCAAATGTGTCGAGTTGATTTGAGTTATGGTATCAAATGTGTCGGTAGAAAAAGTTGTGGTATCAAATCCCTAAAGTAGGTTGAATTATGGTATGAAAAGTGAAATTCACTCTTTGTTTTCCTGGCTAGCTGATTACATATTTTTCAGATGTTTTCAGAAAATTTTATAATATTTAATTGACCGAAATATATCAAGAAAATAAAATTTAAATTCATTACTAAAACATAACCTTCTTTTAGGCCATGGCAAGCTTAATGGTTGATTCCGCCACAAGCATGCTTGATAGATGGACAAGGCTAATCGACTCCGGCCAACAAGAAATCGACGTTGAAAGAGAGATCATTAGCACAGCCGGAGAAATCATCGCAAAACAAGCTTTGGCCTAAGCTATGAAAATGGAAGAAAAGTGTTTGAAAAGCTAAGAACCATGCAAATCACTCTCTTCAAGTCCAACCGCTTTGTAGGTGTACCCTTCGGCAAGTTCTTGAACCCTAAACAAAATCTAAAAGCCAAGAAACCAATGTTATTAAACCCGGACCGGACCGGCCAGTCGGACCGGTTTGACCGTGAACCAGTGCCCTCTCCTGTCCGGACTACCCATCAAAACCGGATGACTTCAAAACCAGTACGAACCGCTCAAAACCGGTGAACCGGTCTGATCCACGGTTCTCAACTTTCTCTATTAAAAAAAAAGGTTTGGGTCTTATAACCCAAATTCTACACGCTGAAAATTGAGGAGAAAGCTTAGGCACAGCTGTGAAGGTAAGAAAAATCTTCTTTTCTCTTCAATTTTTTTCTTTTTCTTCTTCTTTTCCTTCAATCTCCTTCAAAATCTTTCTTTTTCTAGTCATTCTTCATGTTAATTTGAGAATGTTAATATTTCAAACTTCACCAAACAACAGAGTATTCTATAGTATTTTAAAAAGCTTCTCTCTTTGTGAAGGTGTGTGTATTTTAATTCTTGAAGTCCAGGAAAAGAGGAAATATTTTGATAGATGTAGTTGGAGCAAATTTTGAAAATGAAAGTGCTGTAAAAGAAGGAAGAATTGGAAGTTCGGTTTGTTGGTGTCTAACAATCTGTGTACTTAAATATTTCGATCTATCATAAAAAATAGTGAGAAATACTTATTTGTTTCGAAACCAAAGATCACTTCAATCTTTACGTAAAAACGAGGAAATTAGACTGAGGCTTGCCGAAACAAATTTCCTTAAGACAATATTTCCGGGCTGCCACGGTGCATACAGTTTGATTCCCGGTAGTCTCCCAAGATACAACAGTCTGTTGTTCATTATTTGCACAAATAATGAACCCACGGCGAACCAAAGCAAATAGAAAATTCGATATAAATTTAAAGTAGAAAATAGAGTAATTTTTATTATTGTCTGAAAAAAGGATACTTAATTGGCCAGATTAAGTCTCCTATTTATAGGCACATAAATGTCTATTCGCAAGAGACACATCACTTGGATTGCACTGTTTCGGTCCAAAGGGTACCTCTTCAAATCGAACAGACGCAACCCCTTAATTACTCTCAACTAATTTTATTCATTTAAATTGTAAAATCCAACAATCCCCCACATGAATAAAATAGTTCTTCGTGTTCCGTATCACAGGACATGTTATGTCGAAGTATTCTTTAGGTATAATACTGCATCGGGATAGGTGAAATATTTCATCTTGAACCTTCCCTAGTTAAAGTTTATCGGATTTACTTAGCCAATCGGTGAAATATTTCATCTTGAACCGTCGGCTGTTGGTGTAAACCAAGACAATAAACTTAACCAGCATTAAACCGATTTGCTTCAAGTTCTCGGTTGTGTTCGTTTTGGCCCTGAACATTCTTGGTTATGCGAGTGCTTTAGAGAATTCCAGCCTATAATGAAAATCTCAACGAGCCGACCCAGCTCACACTAACATAGGTGACCGCATCTATCAAGAGTATCCTACCATACTCCACTTGTTCTTGACAAGGTGTAGACGTCATTAAAAGCGTTTGCTTAACCTTATAAACGCGATAGGCTTGCACTTATTGCATCATAGGAATGGGATAGAGTTATACTCTTAAGTGCTTTCTTTTAAGTTAGCCAAGACTGGTTGTCCTATTGAACCTGATCCATGGGATCTCCAGTCGCCAGGTTAGGTTTCCGTACGAGGTAACTTAGTCTAATTTAGGCTTTAAGCCCATTCCCCTCAATGCACATACTACTCTCTAGATAACCTTTAATATCCGGAACCAGGATTATTTCTTGACTTCATAAAGTCCATTCTATTTGAAAGTAGATGTCTCTCGGTATTGTATCAACGACAACGAATATGTCGTGACTTTACCATTATACATAGAGTTTGTTGAGCTCTGTGTATCACCGCTTGATTATCACATTTTTACATATGACTAACACAATTTTCGTCATATTAGAATATCTTCCAAGAATTTTGTGAAGTCACTCAAATTCTTCATTAGCTTTATCTAATGTTATGCACTCATAGTGGATTGTGCTATATATGTTTATTTGGAAGATCCTCAAGAAATTGCGGTGCCTCATAAATTGAATACATGTCCACTTATAAACTTTGATTCCTCTAAATCAGAAGTTTTATTTGCATTAATATATTCCCCATGAATCGTTGGAAATTTTTCCAAAATATAATGCACATACACATGTATTCTTTCAAGATTCAAGCATTCTTATTAATGCATCACAAAGAATCTTGCTAAGATTGCTCATGTATCTCCTTAGTTTATTAACAAATGAGACAATGTCTAGCCTCTTGCATTTTACGATATATGCGTGACATCTAATTTTATGAGCATACTCAAATTGTGATACTCTATCACATTTGTTTTCGTGTAGCACACATGAAATCCCTTAATTTCATAAGTATTAAACTATCTATAACTCATTCACGTAATGTGCTTGAGATAATATAATGTCATCACATGACCTCTTAATTTTGATTGATTAAACCGAAGTTTTTCATATAATAAGTTAATATTTTCTCAATGGATTTAATACTCACAGTATTAGTCTCAAATATTAACATATCATTTGCATATAAACAAACTCTGATACTCAATTATCCAGTTAGTTTATATAGACGCACTTGTCATATTTATTATGATGACAGTCAAAATTTGTTAGTGACACTATCACATTTTCATGTCATTGTTTATAAGTTTGTTAAAGGTCAACAAGAAAATACAAAAGTTTCGCAAACTATGTTTTCTTTTCATTTAACAACTAAACTCTTTGGTTACTCCTTATAAATTTTCTCATTTAATTCACCATTAAGAATGATAATCTCAACGTCCATTATATATAGCTATTAGAGCTATTAACATTCAAATGGATGTCATCCTAATCGCTAGTGAATATGAGTCAAATAAGTAAAATTATTTCTTTTATAAGGCAACTTGGCTACTCGTCTAGCCTAGTTTTTATCGATTGACTTATCAAAGTTGTTAAACTCTTGAACTTAAAAATCCGTCTACATTTAATTGGTTCACTCCTCGAGGTCTACCAATTTTATAAATGTAACTCGCTGTCAATCGCCTCTTTCCAATCCACGAAATTGAAATGTGACATAATTTATTTATGTTTGAGGTTAATCATTTAACATGTAAGTGAGAATATTTGGATCAAATAACTTCGAGCTTTTAGCTCATTTGTCTCTTCAACTCATCAACAAACTCATGTTGAAATAAACGATTCATATGTATAATGGTAAAGTCACGACATATTCGTTGTCGTTGATACAATACCGAGAGACATCTACTTTCAAATAGAATGGACTTTATGAAGTCAAGAGATAATCCTGGTTCCGGATATTAAAGGTTATCTAGAGAGTAGTGTGTGCATTGAGGGGAATGGGCTTAAAGCCTAAATTAGACTAAGTTACCTCGTACGGAAACCTAACCTGGCGACTGGAGATCCCATGGATCAGGTTCAATAGGACAACCAGTCTTGGCTAACTTAAAAGAAAGCACTTAAGAGTATAACTCTATCCCATTCCTATGATGCAATAAGTGCAAGCCTATCGCGTTTATAAGGTTAAGCAAACGCTTTTAATGACGTCTATACCTTGTCAAGAACAAGTGGAGTATGGTAGGATACTCTTGATAGATGCGGTCACCTATGTTAGTGTGAGCTGGGTCGGCTTGTTGAGATTTTCATTATAGGCTGGAATTCTCTAAAGCACTCGCATAACCAAGAATGTTCAGGGCCAAAACGAACACAACCGAGAACTTGAAGCAAATCGGTTTAATGCTGTGTTAAGTTTATTGTCTTGGTTTACACCAACAGCCGACGGTTCAAGATGAAATATTTCACCGATTGGCTAAGTAAATCCGATAAACTTTAACTAGGGAAGGTTCAAGATGAAATATTTCACCTATCCCGATGCAGTATTATACCTAAAGAATACTTCGACATAACATGTCCTGTGATACGGAACACGAAGAACTATTTTATTCATGTGGGGGATTATTGGATTTTACAATTTAAATGAATAAAATTAGTTGAGAGTAATTAAGGGGTTGCGTCTGTTCGATTTGAAGAGGTACCCTTTGGACCGAAACAGTGCAATCCAAGTGATGTGTCTCTTGCGAATAGACATTTATGTGCCTATAAATAGGAGACTTAATCTGGCCAATTAAGTATCCTTTTTTCAGACAATAATAAAAATTACTCTATTTTCTACTTTAAATTTATGTCGAATTTTCTATTTGCTTTGGTTCGCCGTGGGTTCATTATTTGTGCAAATGATGAACAACAGACTGTTGTATCTTGGGAGACTACCGGGAATCAAACTGTATGCACCGTGGCAGCCCGGAAATATTGTCTTAAGGAAATTTGTTTCGGCAAGCCTCAGTCTAATTTCCTCGTTTTTACGTAAAGATTGAAGTGATCTTTGGTTTCGAAACAAGTAAGTATTTCTCACTATTTTTTATGATAGATCGAAATATTTAAGTACACAGATTGTTAGACACCAACAATTGCACAAATAATGAACCCACGGCGAACTTGAACAAACAGAAATTTCGAACTAAATTTTGACGAAAGTAAGAGAAAGAGAAAGTAGTGTTTTTCCTTTTTGTTCCTATATGAATTAATTCAGAATTGGTCAGATTCTGTTTCATATTTATAGGCACAAAAGTGCCTCTTGAAAAAGGGACACAATGGTTCGGTCCAAAGGGTACCTCTTCGGACCGAATAGACACATCTCTTACTTTATTTATTTCATTCACACATAAAACCCCAACAATCCCCCACATGAATGAAATTGTGGCTTGAGTTCCTTCACATAGACATATCATGTCGAAATTTCTTTAGGAATAATACCGCATCGGGATAGGTGAAATATTTCATCTTGAACCTTCCCTAGTTAAAGCTTATCGGATTTACTTAGCCAATCGGTGAAATATTTCATCTTGAACCGTCGGCTGTTTATGTAAACCAAGACAATAAACTTAACACAGTACTAAACCGATTTGTTTCAACTTCTCGGTTGTGTTCGTTTTGGCCCTGAACATTCTTGGTTATGCGAGTGCTTTAGAGAATTCCAGCCTTTAAAGAAATTCTCAACGAGCCGACCCAGCTCACACTAACATAGGTGACCGCATCTATCAAGAGTATCCTACCATACTCCACTTGTTCTTAACAAGGTATAGACGTCATTAAAAGCGTTAGCTTAACCTTACAAACGCGGTAGGCTTGCACTTATTGCATCATAAGAATGGGATAGAGTTATACTCTTAAGTGCTTTCTTTTAAGTTAGCCAAGACTGGTTGTCCTATTGAACCTGGTCCGTGGGATCTCCAGTCGCCAGGTTAGGTTTCCGTACGAGGTAACTTAGTCTAATTTAGGCTTTAAGCCCATTCCCCTCGATGCACATACTACTCTCTAGATAAACCTTTAATATCCGGAATCAGGATTATCTCTTGACTTCATTAAGTCCATATATTTGAAAGTAGATGTCTCTCGGTATTGTATCAACGACAACGAATATGTCAAGTCGTGACTTTACCATTATACATAGAGCTTGTTGAGCTCTGTGTATCACCGCTTGATTATCGCATTTTACGTATGACTAACACAATTCTCAGTCATATTAAATATCTTCCAAGAATTTTGTGAAGCCACTCAAATTCTTCACTAGCTTTATCCAATGCTATGCACTCTTATAGCGGATTGAGTTATATGCGTATGTTTGGAAGATTCTCAGGAAATAGCGGTGCCTCCAGAATTGAATACATATCCGCTTATAAACTTTGATTCCTCTAAATCAGAAGTTTCATTTGCATTACTATATCTATCCTAGATAATTTGAAATTTTTCAAAATGTAATGCACATATGTATGTATTCTTTCAAGATTCAAACATTCTTATTCTTTCAAGATTCAAACATTCTCATTAATGCATCCTTACGAATCTTGCTAAGATTGCTCATATATCTCCTTAGTTTATTAACCAAAGAGACGATGTCTAGCCTCTTGCATTTTACGATATATGCATGACATCTAATTTTATGAGCATACTCAAATTATGATATCCTATCACATTTGTTCTCATATAGCATACTAGATATGAATTAAATAAAATTATGAAATCCCTTAATTTCATAAGTATTTAACTTAGACATCATTCATGTACTTGAGATAATTTAATGTCATCACATGACCTCATAAACATAATTGATTAAATTGATGTTTTTCATATCATAAGTTCATATTTTCTCGATGGATTTAATATTCACAATATTAGTCTCAAATATTAACATATCATTTGCGCATAAACAAACTCTGATACTCAATTATCCAGTTAGTTTATATGGACACACTTGTCATATTTATTAATATGACAGTCAAAATTTGTTAGTGACACTGTCACATTTTCCGTGTCATTGTATAGGAGTTTGTTAAAGTTCATACAAGAAAATACAAAAGTTTCACAAACTATGTTTTCTATTTCATTTAACAACTAAACTCTCTGGTTACTCCTTATAAATTTTCTCATTTAATTCACCATTAAGGATTATAATTTTAACGTCCATTGTATATAGCTATTAGAGCTATTAACATTCAAATGGATGTTATCCTAATCGCTGGTGAATATGAGTCAAAGAAGTAAAATTATTTCTTTTTATAAGGCAACTTGGCTACTCGTCTAGCCTAGTTTTTATTGATTGACTTATCAAAGTTTTTGAACTCTTGAACTTTAAAACCCATATACATCTAATTGGTTCACTCCTCGAGGTCTACCAATTTTATGAATGTAACTCGCTGTCGATCGTTTATTTCCAATCCACGATATTGGAATGTGATATTATTTATTTATATGTTTAGGTTAATCCTCTACATATAAGTTAGAGTATCTAGATCGAAGAACTTAGAGATTTTAGCTCATTTGTCTCTTCAACAAACTCATGTTGATGAAATATTCATATGTATATTCTCGCAGAATATTGTAGTTTTTAATTAAATATAATTATAAACTTCACAAATTTGACCCCCTTGATCAAAATTAATTAAATATTTTCGCAAAATATTCTAGTCTAAAATGGGTTAGACTATAATGTTTATTCTCACAGAATAAAAATTTATAATTAACTCTAATTATAAAAAGGTTTATGTAAGTAATATAATAAATAATATTACTTTATCATATTTTAATATCAGTAAATCACGCTTACTGAAAATAAATCTGAATCAAAAGAAGAATCAATTTTATAAGAAATGTTTCTCTCAAATCCTTCTTACATTCTCAATTAATGTTACATCACGTGACTCAGTTCACATGATTACATTTATTTCAGATGTAAACACAAAAAATATGAACTGCTACTATTTATCGCATAAGCTAGTATTAATTAATATTTTTAAATTATTTAACTTTTTCGGTGGTGAAACCGAAATCTGACCCAAGTACCCCCACATTTTAGGTATTTGGTTTTTCTTCCCTTCCAGAACTCATATGAAATGATAATTGATTTTCTTGTATGAAACCCGACTTAGTATGTCTCTAGACATCTAACGAGCTTTCCCCCACAAGTTTTCAAGTAAGCCTGAATTTAAAAATTGATGTTTAACCACATCTTAAAATTCTGTTATTTTAGCAACCAAATTCAATTGAGTCATACTAGGTAAATTATTTGACAAATTATTCCTAATTTAACACACTCTAGTGTAAATGAATATATTCGTATTTACCCCCGCAATTTGGATATAAGAATTTCTTATTCCATTATACGGATTTATATTTCACAAATGCAGCTCTTTGTATTTTGCAAATACATTTGTTGCCTCGTATGCAACAATATCTATGTGATTAAATACATTCTCAAACTCCAAGAGTTAGTAATGATTTCAAAATCACACAGCTAATTTAAAATTAGTTCAAAATTTGAACTCACATGCATGATAATCACGAGTTAGTAATGATTTCAAAATCACACAGCTAATTTAAAATTAGTTCAAAATTTGAACTCACATGCATGATAATTAGTTTCGCAAACAAATAAAATTATAATTATTTCACAAATAATTTATAATTATTTCTCACAATAAATTATCAATATTTTCTCAATAAAATATTGATATTTTAGTAAATTATAATTATTTTACAAATAAATTATAATTACATTTACAAATAGATTTTCAATATTTCCACAATAAATATTGTTATAAATTATAATTAATTCGCAAATAATTATTTTCACAAATAAAAAATTGATTTCGTAGTAAATACTAATTAATCATTTATCTCTACATAAAGATTATTAGTAATATAAGTCGCACTTATATTAATACATGAGCTATTATAATAACCCATACACGTATGAGATTATTATTTTGATGCCCATGACATTTTTAATTACAGTCATTATCTCATATAATGACGTAACGTATGAATTACTTCAAATAACAAAGATTAGTGCACCACCAAAATATTGTACACGAAAAATTATTCATTCATAAATATGAAAATGTCTTTCATTTTAGTAATTCCAAAAAAATTAGATATAATCAAATTTTGGAGTAAATGATTTGTCTGTATATTTAATTCGTAATTCATATGTAATAATTATAAGCATGACCAATATGTTAAATGAGATTTTCTTTTCATAATCTCCAAATGCTAAATCACACAATTAGAAATTGTAACCACAATAGTAACCGCTTAATTTGAAAGGTTATCATGATGTGGTCGGTGCGGTCCAGAATACCATTCAAATATTTCAATGACACTTCATTTTTCCCTCAAAAATGAATATTACACTTTGAATAGTCAATATAATTTTTCAAAGGTGTCAAGACACACCTCTTCACATTGTTACGGAATTCAAATTTCTGAGACATACAAAATCTTAGAAACTGAATTGTCCTCCGATTATAAGAAGGCACCGATTCATAGATACGGCACTCACCATGAAATGCACCATTTCATTTATGAAGTTAAACGGCATCAAATTAGTTGAATCACCTTTTTAATCCATTAGACTGGAAAAATGACTTCCACAAGAGATATATCAATTAATTTGTTTCCCCATTTTTTGAAGTGGTGTGTTTTTGGAGAATCAAAACAAATATTGTTTTCAACACTCCAGATGCTAAGAATTAGATGATTATTTCTACTGCTCTCCTGCAGAAAATTATAGTTTCTGTTTTTGGAGTAATAAATTTCTACTTCCAGAAACTTAGAAAATATGATGTCCTCTTGCAGTTCTTAGCAATACGTTTCAAAACCCATCTTTCTTCAATATTTACAATAAATCATCTTTGTTTGATAATCCAGAAAATTCGTTAACTCAAATTAAAAGACATGGCTAAATATTAATTCTGCACTCATATATAGTTATTCTAATTGGCATGAACCTTTATATTTTCTGCCAATAGCATTGGCATTCGATCGGCAGTCAATATTAGATCACATTAAGCCCATAAAATGAGGAATGAATGAAGCTAGAAGAATGAAAAATGCCTTCATCCCACATGGAGGAAAGTAAGAAGTTTTTTGTCATTTATAATGCAAAAAAATGTATAAGGGTAGGGCCCCTTGGGGGTACCAAGTTTTATGAGGGGAGAAGACGTAGATGACAATGGTTTCCCACACGCGCGCGCCTCCGACCGACTCGACTCGGGTCGGATCGGGTTTGGGCTTGGGCCTCAACATAACATTATTCTTTTTGGACAAAATTTATTTAATTTTTTAGCCCAAAATTAAAAGCCCAATTTTAAAATCCATACAGGACTAGATCCGCGTACCAGATTGACCCGAACAAAGATCCGCGCGGCTGACCCGTTTTGCTCCAAAAAGATCCGCGCGCTTATTTTGAATTGTGGCAACGGTTCGGTTTGAATCGAACCGATTCGCACCCATTCGGACCGAACCATCTCTACTAGTTTAATCCGAATGGTCATGTCCTTCCAAAAACACCCCTTCTGCAGCTATAAATAGGAGGAGAATCTGGCCAATTCTCTCATCCCGTTTTCTAGCAACCTAAAGCAGAATCCTATTCTTTCTTCTATATTCTTCTCTTCTTCTTCTCTTCTCAAGTATCTTATTTGTTAAAGTTCGCTGTGGACTTGTTCTTAGTGCAAAGAAACAAGTATCCGACCGTTGAATCTTGGGAGACCACTGGGACGAACTGTTGCACCTTTGACAGCCCAGAAATATTGTCTTAAGGATATTGCATTTGCAAGCCTCGGTCGATTTTACGGTTCAGAATTATTTCAGTAAGTACGCTGTTATTAAATTCTGATTTTGTTTGTTCTGCGAGAATAAACTATACTAAAGTTTATAATTTGAGTTAATTATAAATAATTATTCTGTTGGAATAATTTACTATAGTTTTATAATATAAAGTATTTCATAATATTTTATAATTCACTATAGTACTTAGAAATATAAAATATTCTATAATATTTTATATACACAGATTGTTTTAAACATATTTAACAACACGGTTTATTCGATGTAAAGGGGGCTAAGATAAATGGGAATTGAATGAAGGAAGTCATTAAATGAAAAGGGGAAGTGGGTTTTAGTCTTTTGAGAAAATAATTAAGGAGATCAAAAATCTGAATTCTTTTTGTTTTCTCAATGTAATTTTTTTGTGTGCAGTATTAGGAGATCAAAAAGTCTAGTATTCAATTTTTTTATTTAAAATATTTTGTGTGTGTCATGAGTTGTGTGTTTAATTTGGATCCTATATAAATATTATATGACTTATCAGTTATCACAATAATTTTTCTTCTGCTCTATGTATTATTATAAATAAGAAGTAATGAAAGAATTTTAAAAAATAAATAATAATTATGACGTCATCACCGGTTCGACCAGTGGTTGAACCGGTAAAATCGGTAACCAGTTGAGTCACCGGTTCGATTACCGGTCCGGTTATGAAAACATTGCAAGAAACTAGGCAAAGAAATCGACACCCTTCTCAGGTCAATAAGCACGGAAAGGAGCAACAAATCGAGATGTGGGAAGCTGGAGAAAGACCTTCTCGGCCTACTTTTGGAGGAAAACACGGTGGAGGATCGCAAGAAATTAAAAAGGCGTTGACCACCAAGGAGCTGGTGGATGAATACAAGACTTTTTTCTTTGGCGGTCACAACACAACGGCGTTAACATTGACGTGGACTTTGCTCCTTCTTGCCGTCCACCAGGAGTGGCAAAAGGAGTTGCTAGAGGAGATTGGGGAAGTGATTGGAGGTGGCCGACTATGTCACAATGCTTAAGAAGGTAAGATTGTGTATTTTTTTTTTTAATGGTTGGCATGCATGTTGAGTTGTTCCTAGAGCTTACTTAGGCCATCTCCAACCCGTAGGGCTATTTACAGCCCTGGGGTGTCAATCTCCACCCGGGGAATCTGCACCCCCCTGAGTATCATCTCCAATCGGTAGGGCTATCTCCTCCAATTAATTAAAAAAAAAGCCTTCCCCACTCTCACCTATATTATCTATAATAATAATAATAATAGTAGTAGTAGTACCAATAATAATAATAATAATAATAATAATAATAATAATAATTATTATTATTATTATTATTATTATTTTAAAAATAAGTAATATTAATTTAAATATGAAAATGCATAATAATTAATTTTAGAGACAATGATAATAAAATAATAATATTACATTCGGGACAAGAAAAACAACAAGGATTACATGAAAATAACAACGAAATTGCAACGATGAAGACAACATTGAAAATGCAACAATACAACAAAAGTAAACAATACATTCAAGATAAATTATTATTTCATAGACAAATATATGATTTTAAAATATTTATTTGAGTTAATTATCTAATTTTATTTGAGTTCATTTTCATTCATAATGTGTAAAATATTTATTTGAGTTAATTATCTAATTTATAAATAAATTTGGCTACAAGTTTCTATAATTTATAAATTTTAATTTGTACTAAAAGTTTAATAAAAGTGATGTAGCTCAAATGGTAAGGAAGTCATGTTTCACTATAAAGGTTTCGTGTTCAAATCTCAATTGGTTACAATAATTTTTAACATTAAAAAAATAAAAAAAATAAAAAAGGAAATCCATGGATTATGGCTGGGATAGCGCGTCCCAGCCTTGGGGCTCGCCCAGCCCATCGACCTGGGCGGTCCAAATGGACCGCCCAGTGTCCTCTCCAACCCGCAGCTGGCGGGCTGGCCCAAATCGACCCACCCCCCAGCCCGGGTTGGAGATGCCCTTAGAAAGAAGAAAAAGATTGGGAGGCCCGAAAAAATTTCTATGTACTTAGTAGCAATGTTATTAAAACCGGATCGGATCGGTTGGTCCGACCGGTTTGACCGCGAATCAAAAGTTGGTCCGGTCGATCAGCGATTCGCCCGGTTCGACCAGTAAAACCACTAAACCAGTAGATTCACCGGTTCGCTCTTCGGTCCGATTTTAAAAACATTGCTTAGTAGGCTATAATATGATAGCAAGAAGGAAATAGAAAGAACATAAGAACCATGATTTTTTTTTTCTCAAATTCGATTTTGCCACATTAACCCATCATAATGCAAATGTAGTGCACATATTTTTTGATTAATTGAATGTGTTTTCATGATTTCTATAAAAATTTTATAGAAATTGAATGTAATTGACTGAATGTCTTTTTCATAATTTCTACAAAATTTACATATATGTTTAGAATTTTCGTGTGCTCGTATTTTCATTTTTGCAAAAAGGAAGATAAATTCTCACTCCATAGTCACTTTTGCCACTTTCTAATTTGAATCTTATAAAAATTAATAATTTTAGGTTAAAGTGTCACATCTTATCTTTATTGGCTTCGTGTCATGCTGTTTGATTGGTCAAAGATTCATTTTTCCGTACTCTCATATTTTACGGGACATAAAAAAATTCTAAGCACCACATATTTTTTTCATTAATTAATATTCCAAGAATTCTCACATTGACTATATTGAGTCCACGCGTTTAGAAGAACAGAACTTGGCTTCGAACATGATTTGCATTGCCACATGGCACCACCCCTTCAATTTAATATTAATAAGACTGCTCCACGACCCAAATTGACCTTCACAAATCGAAAGAGGAATCCTCGTTTCCACCTACCCATTAAAGATTTATTTCAAATATTTTAGTTAAAAAAAATTAGTCAACCGTTAAAAGTGCTCATAATAATTAATACACAAATTACTTAAAGAATAAAGTATAATCTCAAAACATGTGTGGGTATAATTTTAACTTGTAACTTTTATATCACAAGTTTATTGATTTTTGCTAATAGTTGGTTTTATTATATCTTCCTAATGCAGATGGGATGGGTCATGAACGAAGTTTTGCGTTTATACTCTCCGGCACCCAATGTACAAAGACAAGCAAGACAAGACATTCAAGTCGACGACCTAGTCGTTCCCAACGGCAACACATATGGATCGATGTCGTATCAATGCATCACGATCAAAATCGTTGGGGACAAGATGTTAATAAATTCAAGCCAAAAAAAATTAAGGATGACATATTCGGAGGGTGCAATCACAAAATGGGATTTTTGCCGTTAGGATTTGGAGGAAGAATATGTGTTGGGAGGAATTTGACAAAAATTGAGTACAAGATTGTGTTAACCTTAATCCTCTCAAGTTTTCATTTTCCCTTTCCCCTAACTATTGTCATACACCCTCTATTCTACTCTACCTAAGGCATATGCATGGACTACCCCTCATTTTTAAGGCTATAAAAAACCTAAGTAATTAATTATGTCTCTTCTTGTAATATATAGGAGTATTTCATTTTTTGGGGTTGAGCCATTTTAGGATCGAGCATTCTATATAGAATCCATATTTTGATAATCGAATACTTGTAAAATAATCATGGATGTTTATATTGTAACTAAGCTAATAAGAGTTGTTCAATCCTTTTTTAGATAATTATGTTGTCAAAATCAGGGATGATGAATGTTTTTGTAGTAAATAGTTTAGAGTTATTGTATAATGTTGATATTCAATTTGCAATTTACGTCTCCTCAGTTGTGTCCGTATTTTAGAATGCACAAATAAGGCTCAAGTTTTTCTAAAATTTTTTTTCCATAATATAATATCAAGTAATATAATAATTTAATACCACTAATTCTCAAAACCTCAATTCTTCTTATGCATAACTGCTGTTTATTGTTTACAAAACTTCATTTGTGTTGAAGGATTCTTGTTGTGCAAACATGCTAAGCTATTGCGAA
Organism: Penstemon eatonii; assembly: GCA_038501285.1. NCBI lineage: Eukaryota > Viridiplantae > Streptophyta > Magnoliopsida > Lamiales > Plantaginaceae > Penstemon > Penstemon eatonii. Next base: position 15,794,468 of record CM076711.1, read on the forward strand.
TATGAATTATCAAAAAAAAAAAGAAAAAGCTATTGTGAATATGATTTGAATGGAAAGATTTGGAATTAAGTGGTATTTTTAATTCATCATATATTTTTTGAAATTAAGATTTTATATATTTAAAATCTACAAAATAACCATTATGTCCTATCGTTTTAACCGAAAAGCCATAAATTCATCTCATCTAAAAGTCCATTGATTTTCTTAATCTATAACGACCTTTCATTTGGATACCACAATATAAGATTTAAGCTTCAACTTAGAAAAGTACTAACAAGATAGATAATTTCATTATTTCAAAGGTTGAAACTACTCCATCCTTTTATTACTTCCTTGTCCTCATCATAAATAACAGATTGTTTTCAAGAGGATTGCATTTTTGACACAGCGTTGAGGTACAAACACGAGTACTATGGCATAAATGACTATTATAAATAAGTTGTAAGCATAACATTAGAAGAGAGGTAGGCTAGCTGGGAAACGAACATTCATCCATTGTTTCTCATATGTCACCAGATGGCTCCATCCTATTTGCTCCAGCAACGATAGCTTCAGTTCGTAAAACTTCTTCTTTGGCGGTTGACCATCTTCTTGGATCATGTCACTTAGCACCTGGTCGGTTTAACAAGACAAGACAAAGTTTTAAGGTAACGAGGGCGTAATAGGGAATGTACTTTGTCACGAATGAGTTCATGTAATAATATTGTTCAGTCCCCAAACTTTTATCTATCGATAAATTAGGAAAGTTGAGACTTCTGAGCTTAAAAAGTACCTTTAGTGCATTTCCGAGGCGTCCTTTACGCCTCTCGTGTATAACAAAGAGGGTTCCGTATTTGGAGGATTTAATATCTACCCATTGCTTGAGTTCTTTGAAATTCTCTTCAAACAAATCTGGTGTGTGGACAGTTGTAGAATCTGATGCTACTTGAACATAATCTTCATTCTCACTAACTTTCTCATCCTGCTACAAGGATCATTAGCATGATCAGAAACGATAAATTCAAAAATGTAAAATAGTGCTTCATGTCATTAAATTGAAACTGGTTCATACGAAGTTAGTCGACATATTATTACACACTTTTAGATAAAAATGGAACATGAGTCATGATACAAAATGTCAATTTTTGCATCATGGCAAGAGGTGAACACTACAGATTAAGTACTGTTTATAATCATGAATTCACAATGCAATGTATTCTTACCTTCAATGATTCAATCTCTGCCAAAGCTAATCCTTTCTGATACAAAGCCTCAGCAAATTGGTCACGAGTTGTTTCCATTTTCTTCTTCAATTTCTAGGTTAGGAACAAAATGGTCATTAAAAAGCTCGATTTTTCAAGAATTAGAAAGAAAAAAAACAATTTAGCATGTCAACTCTATTAACAAGCTAAAGCTAAATAAGGAGCAAATGAAATATTAAATGCTCACCTCTGCACCCTCATCTTCTGGATCACTCTTGAGCGAAAAATATTTTGCCAACTCATCTTTATCAACACTTTTAATAACCTCATCTGCAGCACCAACAATCTGCAAACGCACATTAAAATTGGGAATCAATCACAATTAATAATGGGACACTAGTTGAATATGATTGGACAAATCAAATGATCCTAATGCTTGGATTACCTCTTCATAATGATGAATTTTGTCGTCGACATTATTCTGCGATAGCAACCCTTCCAATATTTTAGCAAGCAATGGTGTGTATTTTGGGTACTCTGACTGCCAAGTGTGCCAACAGTGTTATGATTAATAAGGATTTTAGCATTTAAATGACAAAAAGATACAATGGTGTCTGCTAAATCAAGTTTAGCATTCATCAAATTCAGAAACTGCACCAACATTCTAATGACAAGGGTGAAAACATGTAAATTTATTTATTCATAAAATTGATAGTGAGAGTGGGATTACACAGTTGCAGTTGTTAAAAACTTAAAACGTTTAGTGGTTTTGTATTCATAAGGATTGGTTAGGTTGAGGGAAGAGCACACTAATTCAGTAGAACATGGACTCCATAAAAAAACCCAGATACTCCTATAAAAGCCCACATTTGGGCAAAAGAACAAAACTCGGATTGTAATAGCTAAAATAAATTCCCGCGCTGTGGAACAAAAAAATATAGCTTAGACATGTTAAGAAGCAATATAGCAATCATTGACATGAAGAAATAATGCTGGGTTTCCCAAAAAAAAGTTAGTTGGTTCACATTTGGTTATAAATACTAAGAATAATCGACAATTTCATTTTTGTGAGAAAAGAAGTTGCTATTCTAGATTTTAATATTTAGATGACCATAGTGACACTTTATTATCATGGAATAAATAGTACCATGTAAAAGTAAAATATGACAGGAATAAAAGTTCAGAGAATGATGACCTTAAGTGAGATGGATAACTTTTTCCACTCAGAACGTTCCTCCTCAGTGCTATGTTTAAGATTGGAGAGAACCCTAATTTTGACATCCCGGACCTGGTTGACAAGGTGAGGTTCAAATAAGCATCACAATTGTTCAAAAAAAAGGAAAAGTTCAATTTTTTAACATGAAATAAATAATAGCAATTAATAGCATCTTAACATGCATATTTTTTTTCCCTTCCTCGTCGCAGAGTTTTTGAGTTTCTTTAATGTTCCTTAGTTTCTTTTCCCTGAACTTTTCTTTTCATTTTCTTTTTGGAGTCGAGGCATTTGGAGGGGCGCACCAAATCATGAATTAAAGGTATTTGCTCAATAGTGTATAATAAAATATTGACTGAGACCACCAAAAAAAATTAGCAGAAGGTTGTAACTTCAGAACCAGGAAAAGCAAGAGACCGCGCCGCCCCCCCAACCCCCCCTTCCCAAAAATAAAAAGATACCGAAGGAGCAAGAAAAATAAACATAATCATATCTTTTGAAACACATTGAAATCCATTGAACAATCATAATAATACCTCTTCTTCTAGCTGTTCCGCCACACTCTTGGTGCAACTTAAGGAAGAACTTTTACCCTTGTCCTCATCAACCTGATTATGAGATAGCATGCTCAAAATTGTAAAAAAAATAAACATACAGAAAAATAATTAGGGGAAAAAATTTCCATCACAGACCACGCTAAGATAGATTAGGGAAGAAGAGAGAAGGTCAATAACCTGTGTAGGTGGAATTATATATGATATATTATAAGATACAGGATTCTTTTCTGGATTTTTCCCTTCATTATTAACCCCGAAAGAAACTTTTCCATATGAAATTGCCCCAATCAATACAGATCCTGCTGAAGTGCCCTGCAAGTAGAAAATAGATATTAGCATTCTCAAATACAACTGAATATCTACAATTGATAAACTTCAACAGATGCAAAACCTTGGGGAGCTTGTCCTTTGATGGAGGTCCCACATAAAATGCTTCCTTCGCTCTATCATCCATGATTATACAATACATAACTTAATAAATGTTAATAGGGGACAGACTGGGAAGAATGCTAATGGCAACAGAGGGGGAATGACACAACAACATACCCAGGAACTAAAACTGATGAAGTAAAGCTTCCATTACCAATCACTGGGCCATCAGGCTGAGTATAAAAGCTCAAACGAACTGCGTCCTGCATTACGAAATCTTACGAGTGTCAAACAAAAGTTCTAAAAAGAAAACAAAATCCTTTGCAAAGATAGAAGAATTTTTGAAGAACCCTAGTCCTCAGAAAATAAAGGCCATATAATAATTTAGTTCAAAAAGCGTGGTCTGTCAGGGTAATTTACCTTCTCTTCCAAATTTTTCTCAATGAATAGCACCAACTGCCTCATCTTTTCCAAATACTGCACATTGTCATGCCTGAAACAAGGACATATGAGATTGTAATCAGAAAATGCTCTTAGACAAGGTGAAGGTTTACCGTATCTCCGTCATTCTCCACCTTCAGTTCAAAACCGACACACAGTATATATAGGAGACCCTCAGCATACCACAGTCAAAGGAAAGGATTATCAGTCACAGTCACAAGTACCTTAAGTAAAGCTGCAAAGTGTATTCACCCTTGGGAAGTTTTGCTGCTTCTGGATAAACATCTCCCATTGAAAATACGCGCTACATTTACGATTGGAACAATGAGAATAGAGAAAACCAGCAGAGCACAAACAGGGTTAGAATCACTAGCAGAATCCGGTGGAAATTAGAATATGTACACTAAAGGTTTAGCATATAGGAGAAATAATTGTTAGGAGTGAAACCACAGAGAAAAGAATAAGTCACTGTAAGTTGACCAAGAAATTTGATTTGTTATAAAAATAACTTCTAAATGCAGTTTGGACATAATTGTGGCACTTCTGAGTGTTCATTAACAAATAGCAAATAAGTAACAAGGCAAAGATGCTTATGCCCCCATAATGGTCATGGTGAGGTAAGGCTTTCTCCCTATATTAGTAAACAGAAGCAGGGAGGAAAACCTGCTTTACTGGAGAATAACATATATAATATCTGAGAAGAATAAGACGAGAGAAGTCGATCATAAGCAATAAGACTAAAAGATCAGAGCAACACGTCATAAGAAAAATGAAATAATTCAGAAAACTAAGCTACTCACCTTGTTTGTATCTGATATCATGTAAAATTGAGACTCAAATTTGTTATCATATATGCGATTGTTCAGCAAAGGAATGTGAGGCTTTATTTCAGCACTCTCTTCCAATTTGAATTTGTATCTGCAGCACCACGGGGAAAGCTCTTAAAAATAATTTTATGGTCTAAGGATGTAACAGGGTGCAATTTACAACAAACTAAAACCTACGTCAGTATGAGTGCCAGTGTTTGTTTGCCTGAAGGCAGTTTGTCTCGCTCTGCTGAAAGCGTGCTCAATTTAGAATCAACAGGACGATATGGGACTCTCACCTGCAACAGTTTATGCATGAAGATACAGATCAGAGTTTAGGGAGAAAAACAAGAAAGGTGATGAATATGATGATGACAGCGATTATGGATGGATTTATTAAAGGCAGCAAACAACTCTTATCACCTTATTTAGCACAGCTGCTGGGGTAAGATTCTCCAACGAAAGAAGAGCCTCGACATCAACTCGCTGAGGTGCTTCACTCCCATCAAGTATGATTTCCTCTTTATCGATGCTGATTCCATGAAATGCAACCTGAAAATTTACATTGAAGTCCAGTAAAGGATAATACTTTAATGTTTTAAGTTAATGACTACATAGAGAGAATGTCGTCAAAGATCCAATAACATTTCCATTCCCCCTGAAAACAAATTCATTGCAGAATGAGTCAAAGGAACACAAAATAATCATGAAGAAAGAGTAGCTTAGTGGACAGAGAGCTAATTGTTGAACATATGCAGAAAGACTACAAGGCTACAAACCCATGAATTGGGCAAAAGGCAGAAGTCCCTTTTTCATTAAACCCATCTGTCTCGAGCGAGAGGTTTGGTAAGAACGCCTATCAATTTACCAATTACAAAAGAAAAAATTAAAGAAGGGGGCATCCTCCTCATCAAACTTATAACAACGTATATGGCAGAAAAGCTGCTATAGATACTAATTGAAAACAACTTTTCTAGATGAGTCTTCACCTTATCTAATTGAAAGCCACCATAACACTACAATTCTTGGTCTAAAGACAATAACTTGGCAAAAAAACCATAGATGTTAGAAATAGTCAAAACGTTACAACCACACTTATAAAATTTATATGTTCAAAAAGTTAAAAGCTATTGATTGACATGAAAATTTGCATGCCCACATTAGGTAAAACAAGATAAAGGGAAAAACAATAATTAGTTTCTGCACAGCATTTCACATTTACAGTAACTAAAGGATGATAAAATGATTAACATACATGCATTTAAATAGATTAAGTTAGCAAACACGTGGCAACACGCAGGAGTAGAAATATGGGTGTAGTTAGTCAATTAGTTGATCTAGGGTTCCTTGTGAAACCGCACAGTTAAGTCCAGAACATAGGACAGGAACACTTTATATGCATCAGTTTCAATTAAAAAGCATTTTCAGTCTTACGAAAATAGAGATGTTACCTCAAAATCTACAATAGTGGTATCACGGCTTCCCGTACCACTTGACCAAAACTGAGCAATTGCTAGTTCCATAGTTCGGCCACCCTCTACCGCAAAGGCAAAACTCTTGGAAGAAGGAGAAGAAAATGTGGCAACACTTTCCCATTTCATGGGTCTTTTCAGTGGAGAGATCTACATATAGCAAGCATGTCAATAAATTCCAGAAGAAGTATCGAAGGAGAGAGGCAGAGAGACTAACCAAACACAATGAAGCATTCCAGCCCCATTCCATACCTGAACAGAATCGATAAAAAATCTTCGAGCAGTACTAAAGCCGGATGTTTTCATGGTTATCTCAACCCAGGTAGAACCAATTGGTACTTGGACAAATTTGCGTTCAATATGTCCTACAAATTGACAAGTCGAAATCACAAACTCTCAGCTACATAAAAATTGCACAGTCATGGAAGATGGTTTTGAAGTGTTTCTAATTTAGCAGGCCATTTTTCTCTTATAATGTGGCTTTTTACCTGGAATAATGCAATGTTATCTATACTGGGTGAAGTTGGCAACAAACTGCCCAGTGAATGATAATTAGATATCAAATGAATGATCTCAAACAGTTCCCTCAAGTACATTCTGTCATTCCTCATTCTTAAACTGACTACTTTTTATCTTGTTCTCCTAGAATACCCTCGAAGAATCTCACTCTTTTACTTCATAATTTGGGACAACTGAAGAGCCTTGCATTTCAAATCTTATCTAATTGGTTGTTCCAAGTCATTTAGATGGACAATAAGCACAGTATAATTCCATTCACAAAAGGAACTCCTAAAATAAATTAGTTAAAATTTAACACGGAGCATTGTACATCAGTAACAACTAAAAGGAGAATCTAAGATTTCATCTTAAATCTAAAATGATGATATACCTGGTACAAATGACATCCCTTCATATGCGACTAGTGGAGGTCGACTTTTCACAGTTTGGGGTTTTGTGATTGTGATTGGAATTCTGAAAAGAGGACCACGCCAAGGAGATTTGCAATCTAATGCATAGACTTCATAATAGTGTAAACCATCACTGAGATTGGTAGGATCCACAATTATGCTGAAAAATAGAGGACAAGGTGTGCATGGGTTACAAACTAAAACCATGTACGCATTAAAAATTGCAGAAAGATACATAATTCAACTGAAGATATCTTATAAAAAGCAAACCTTTTACATATTAGGGATAATAAAAAATAAAAAAAATAGAAAACCAATTATGTCCTTAACTGCAAAAGTTCATCTTAATTTACAATAAAAGATATTACACTTGTATTCTAGATCAGTAGCTTCAAAGTTTCGGAAGTGGACCCAGCAAAAGTACAGTCACGGAATGATAAATCTGGCCTATGTAACTCGATTCACTTTTGGAGAAACTTGCATGCCTTATTACAAATAAAATTTGGGCTTAAACGAGATTGAGATTCTCCTTCAGAATTTTTCTATAAGATACACCCAAGGAACAAAACGAGTCTATGACATAGTTATTTAAGAAAGACATAACACGGCAAAAAGTTAGTAAGATCACAAGAGTCTAATGAAACTCCACACAAGTTCTTATGTACCGTTACGATGGCAATTATTGGTTTACCGCTCTCTGTTTGTGAAGGAACTACCAGAGCAATATAAAGTAGGTAGGTATTCAAACAATGAGAGTTTATAATAAAGATAGGTCCATAGTTACAATGCGTGCGGCTTTTCGACAATTTAAACATTTTGATGTTTTTGCAGACCAGACTCCAGAGTATGACCTAATAAATTGACTACAGCCCAAGAGTCATCTGACTAATTAAATAGTTTACTGTTTCACTTCAAGCATGCATGTTCCACCACCCCCAACAAAAGCGAAGAGCATAAATAACAATAACATAAAGTACAACAAAGTATATGTGCATCCAAGCACACAACCAAAATGAGATTGAGCGAGAGAAGCAAACTAACTTGAATTCACGGCCATTGTGAGTCAGGAGAAGATACTCTGGAGCTCTCACCACTGATTCTCCAGTAGAATGTAACTTTATACATTCCTCAAAAGGAACTAGTTGGTCTAAGTTGCTTGCATCTTTGTGGAATTTCGGGGCAATTTTCACTGTCCACTGAGAGTAAAAAGTTATCAGCAACTCACGACAATAAAATAATTTATTACTAAATAAACAAAGAAGCAAACCACAGTTACCACACTCCAACAGAAACTGCAGTCCATTAAATTTCACTGAGAAAAACGGATGAAGTAATCTCTCAAACTAAGGTAGCAAACACATCGACATTCATCAGTAAGTACCATCTAAAATGACCCTATGAATTGTTAAATAGAAAATAAGTTGTCTCAAACAGAAAATAACAAAAAGCCACACTGATGGAAAGCAACTCTAAGGTTGTACCAAACATATGTTCGTTCATGCACAAAAAGTGAACAGCATGCAGCTGAATTAAGATACTTATTTGCTAGTTACATTATGTTTTCCAAGAATATGTGTTATTTAGGGACTAATATTAGCCCTTTCATATAGCACAATGTTCTCTTTTGCCAGTCTGCAACTCTGCATCATATGCTCAAGTACATAGATTTTAATGCATTAATAGTCTGTGAATGGAAGTTCAAATTATCAACAACCATAAAGGCTTATCCTTTATGTGCCTCCCTTTCTGATATAAACCAATGTCATCCAATTGTACTGAGAATGTCTAACCTAATTATGCTCAGAATACTACTACAAGTTTAAATAGTTAGTAAATGTAGTCCATATTCTAATAGCTATTAGCCAGTTTTAAAAGAGGAAGATTAGTCTAACGTTCAGTTCATCAAAACAATAGCTGCTACTACCATTCAATAATTGATATACATAGATATAGATATAGAATATTAGATTAAAATAACTCCAATGGAAACAAACCTCAACTACTGCTTAACTACACTATCTTACCTCCGTCGATCGTTGACATAAATCAGCCTCCCTGAGGTAGATGCCTCGCGATGTAGGTGCTGCATACAAAAGAGTAACTTAGAAAAAGTTGTATATGGTTGCTAATGGCAACATGACCACATAGCAAGAAATTTTCACCAGTGATTAAATATGAAAATGCCCAAAAAAACAGAAATTGTAAATAAATTCCAACGATGATTAAAAACCAAATGAAGATACCCTAAACCCAGAAATGATCTAGGACTAGAGTAAATAATAGTCTAGTCGAAAGTTATTTGGACATCAACCTATCCATCATAATCAGGGAAGCAATTTCAAGTAAATGGTTAAGATGTGACAGGAATTCCCTAAGAGGAAGATTTACACACTTGATTTTCCAGATTGACTGATCTTTAATTGATACCAAACAGATGGCACATCACTCGACTTCTGAATGTAGTCATAGGCCCTGCCACCAAATAATATTAAAATTCAAATTACAGAGGGTTATATTAACCTCTTGCATGTATGAAAAGAAGCTCGAACAGTAATTCTTACTTGTCAACTTGCATTAAACCTTGCCCAGCAGATAATTTATCTTCCGGAGAACTACCAACAGGAATAGTTGTATTCTCAAGAGCCTCCCTTACACTATATGGACTCACAGGAAGGCCTTCAGCCTAAGAGTTTACACATCCATATCAAAAGATGAACATGGCAGGGGAGAAAAAAATATAAAATCTGACTACAAATTTTAAAATAAACACAAAAGACCTTCATAGCACTGATAAGCAGAGCAACCCCTCCACATGCACAAGGAGATGACATTGATGTTCCATTCATAAACATGCGATGTTGAAGAGTCCATGTAGGAACAGGAGCCATGGCACCACCCGCAGCACTTATACTGACTCCAAGATCCCCATCAGCTGTTGGACCTCTACTAGACCTACATCTTCTAGCTAATGAGTTCAAATGTAACTTAAGTAATACAGTGTCCAGTAGACTGTTTACAGATTTTACATGCACCATTTATAAAACTCGAAAATATGTTTGGGGATTAGATTGCGACGCACCAAGTATATTCAAGACCTTCAGGAGGAGCTTCAACTAAGGTGTGGGCCCCAGCAGCCATTGCAGGTGAAACATATGCTCCTACGCCTATTATACTTGATGTTGTACCACCCGGTGCACCCACAGTATTCAATGCTGGCCCGTTATTTCCAGCGCTACTGATGAATATCAGTCGATGCTTGTTGACTACCTAAATATATTAAGTTATCGCGTGACACATACAGGCAGCATGACCCAGAGTAATCCAAAGAGCTAGTCCTAATAAAAGGAATGGAATATCTTACCTCATTTACTAGGTCAACAAAGCGCCCATAATCTGGAAGCAAAGTGGCTTCCCCGTAACTCATATTTATAAGATCACATTTATGCTGCAACACAATAACCTAAAATGAATATCCCGAGAACCAAAAAAATGGTGCATCAAAAGTATAATTACGAAATATCTGAGTTCAGAAAGTAGTTAGAATTGCAACTCTTGCACTAGCCAAAAACTGCAACTCCTGCAATCTTTCTTTGGCTTCAGGTTAGCAATTGCTAGGTGAGGGGTACTTTTGCCTATCCCTAAGTATGGATGTTTCAAATACCAAGAAAGAGGTGTTCGCCAAAAATGTAAGTCCAGAGAAGCGAAATCTCACTAAAAGAGAGCTCCGACATAGTTTCTAAGAAAGGGTCTTTTCAGTTATGATTTGGGTGAAGTTGCAGTGAAAGGGCAACCAAACAATATTTGTATACTGTACAGTTTCCACTCTATTCAAGAAACGAGAATAAAAAAGCCAAACAAACCAGCATTTAATTCCTCTGATTACGTTTCCCCAAAGGCCCTATCAAATGCAAGTGAAGATTGACTATGGGCTTGGAGTAACACCACACTTGCAGGAATGACTGTTTCGACAGTAAAAGACTACAGACGTGCTGTTCTAGTATCTGCTGTAAGCTTACATGTTTCAAGAGCAAAACCTACCTCCACAGCAGCAATCAGTGCTCGAACCAAGCCTGTCCCTGTTTCCATTGAACCTAAACGTGAGTCTCCAATTTTGCATGATATCAACTGAGCTCCAGGGGCAACTCCATTTAGCAGAGGCTCCTAAGTGAAGATAACTTGAGATATAAATGAACACATGCAACAAAAAACGCCTATGTAATTTGATTTAATGAGTATCTCTATACTAAGGTACCTTTGGATTGTTAGCAGACGTTATACCAGCAACATGAGTACCATGAGGAGAACTGTCTGTAACAATACTCAAAACATTGCCTTCATTGAATACATTAAGGACACATGTACAGGCATCTAATTTGCTGAAGATTCCATACTTCCGTTCAATCCTACAATGACATGGACACTAATCTAGTTACCATCCGAGAAAAATATGGTCAAATGCTCATAAAGCAAGCTTTGTCAATATTTATTCAAGTGATGTGGGTTGGTTGACTAAATATGACAGAACACTAAGTACGCATATCTATACGCTGAAGTAAAAGAGAACATATAATCATGCATAGATGAAGGTTGAGTTCCAAACCAATATATCCAAACACCTAAAAGACAAGAGTGCCAAGTATTCCCTAGAAAATATTTAAGCAGAAAGAAATATATTTATCTATGTGACTGCTTGAGAGAGAGAGAGTTAATAATGAACAATGTAGAAATTGGTAAAACAATACAAGTAACTCGTATATAAATTTTAACAATATTAATAACGGAATAAAAAAAAATTATCACAAAAATCTCCTAGGAGTCAAAATTTATTCTGTTTTCAAAATGAATGCAAGAAACTTATCAACACACCCCAAAATGTATAGTGTGTTTGTATGGGTGCTAGTGTGCTGCCCACTTCATTAACTTCGCGCTTCCAAATTCTTCATTCAACCAAGACTAATCATACTGGTAAATTATAATAAATACTCGCATATTTCCGTCAAGTTATTCATCCACTTCTTTAAGATTCATGAAAGTTACTAGTGTGCATAGACAACCTGTAATTAGTTAGAGGAACAAAGTCGGCGAGCTTTCCACATCCTGGTTCATCCTCAAGACTCTGCGTGTCAAGAGCAGCCCTCCAAACTTCTCCATCATGCCATACAACAGCATCTATGATAGGTCCTTTGTCATCATAGCTCTAACAGATCACCATGATCAAACATTAAAACAGGAATACAATCTAGATTGGAAAAAGAAACAAGAAATTAATCAAGGACAAAAGAGCACTTACATCACCCTGCTTTCGTAAAAGATCAACTCTGCTCTGGAGATCTTCCCGTTTCTTTTTCAATTTTGTGTCATTAACCTTTGTGTGTTTCTACAAGTTCAAAAGAAAGATTCTACTGTGAAACTTCAAATGGAGAAAATAAAATGACAAAACATTTACCCACTAATTTTTAAATATATCCATTGGTTGAGGTACCCGCGATAATGATATTGGAGGGCATAAATGGGTAAAAGAGAAACGAATAAATGAAGAATTTTTATTACAAATTCCAATACCTTGTTGTAAAATCGTAAGTTCGTGTTCAGAGGAGTAACACTATCCACTAGATATTTGTTAGTTCAGCAGATCAAGGCCGAAGTTCACTTTCTCACCATCCTTATATTTGAGTCGATCGGGTTAATTTGAATAAACACAAAGCTGATTAGAATCTAAAACCAACTAGTGAATTTCCCTAACAAGGTTTAATATGGCAAAATTACTCCGTAATTACTTTTTATCCAATTTTATGCTGATATTTGACTTCAAATAAACTTATTTTCTTTTTAAAAATTCTCATAATATGTCACGCACAGTTTTTCAAAAGTTTTACTTTACTAATGGAACTCTTAAAAAATTGTAAGCCAACTTGATATGAGCCTGAATTGCCTAAATATGATGAGATAAGGTTGCGCGAAGACAAAAGAGGTTTGGTGGATTAACTAAGATAGTAATCCGAAATGCTTTGGAGCATGGCTCAACTTGTATTCTTGTAAAGTTAAAGTTACATTTCTACAAACTAGTTTATGAAATAATCAACAAAATCAATGCAGAAAGAAAGTATAAGCACTTATCTGTATATTGTCCCTTGTCACATGCCGTATAAGTTATACCCTTTACCCTTTACCCTTTTCCCAAACCCCAAAAGCAGGGGGTGAAAGGGAGAAAAAGAAAACAAAAGAATACTCATTATGCACACACTATCATTCTCCTGCCTTCTTTCTAATCATTGGAAAAACATTGATGTTTTTCTGTGGTATAAATTGCAACTCCATTCAATTCAATGAAAGAAAACTGAGTTGTAACAAAATATTTTTTGCATTGCCTATTTGCATGGAGTGTGTAGTATCTTAAGATTACCTGCAACTAGATATAAGTCTCCCACAACTCTATAGGGTAAAGAAAAAATTACACTACATACAGCTAGTAAGACTGGAAAGGCAAATGGCTAAATAAACAAATGAACACAATTTCCTTTTGCGTAATAAGTAACAACATTCTTGAAAGTGTAGAGTGAAGAGGAATACTATTAAATATTCATACTTGGAATATAATATTGCTACCAATTAATAACATTATGATCACGGTATTAACTACCTTATCAAATTGATCAAGTTGCTTTACAGCATCAGCAATTGCTTCCTGATTTTTCTCATCCCACCTTTTTTTCCTCTCTTTCTGCACACATGAATAAAAAATAAGGGGAAATACAGAAAGTTAGGATACCGAAGCAATAAAACAATATTACATCACAAAGTGTTGCATAGCAAAAGCTACAAATATCAAAAACTGAATTTAAATTACAAGGGTTACCTTCAATCGATCTGTCAGTGTACTTGTAAATAGCTCATAAACCAATTTATAGCCAACATGCCATTCTCCAGATGGATTCTTCCAGGAAGGATTAACAACCAAAGTATTCCCTGTTAAAGTTCATTTACATAGTTGAAACAAGAACAATGAACCAGAATTGAAGCGCCACATCATATCCAAGTTTTGCTAAAACACGTCAATCGAGAAAACAAACCAGATGTCCCACGTATGCACCCATCATCACCAGCCTTCACAACAGTCGAAGTATCAACATCACCACTCCCAGTACTATCAAAAGAAATGCAATTAACAATTAAACATTCAACCTAAATTGGACTACATAAGTGTAAATTGCATGCTAGTAATACCAAAATGCACAAGTAGTACTAAAAAAATACCTAATTAGTCAACCAAATAAAATCCTTCTAGTTAATCACAACTTTAATCACAGATTAAATTCACATACCAATCAATAACATCTAAAATTTTCGGCTTTCCTTCTGAAGTCAGTTTCAGCCCATCAGCTGCAGGGTCCACACCAGAATCTACCCAACATCAACAAAAAACAAATAAACACCATGCAAAATACAATACATAAAGTCACTTTCACTTCCAAAAATAAATTCTTCTACCAAAAATAGCAATAAGTACTCCACGGCCGTCGTATTCCGGGTGCGCTTCGACAAAACGATCGGCGGCGATTTCTCTCTTCGGCATGAGCGAAGCTAAAAATGTCGATTCGTTCAACTTGAAATTGCGAATAGCCCCGTTGTCTTCGCCAGAAGGCATTGCCCTGGTTCTGAAATTATTTGGAGGGTTTTTTCTCTCTCTAGCTTTTGTGCTGAAAATGGGTCTTTTGAGTGACGAGGGAATGATGTAGTGAGAGGAGTGTGATTGGAAATTGATTGCATTTATAAATAATAAAGGGCTTTGCATTAAATAATGATTTCAGTAGGGGTAGTTTGGGAATTTCACACAGGTTGGAGTGGTGGTTTCCGGTGAGGTGGAGTTAGGAATTGCTGACGAGTGGCGGTGTATGGGGTGGTAGTGGCCAGTTTGGGTCGGAGTTTTCTATGTTGATTGGTTATATTACCTTATCTATCCTTGCATGGAAATGAGTTGACTAATTTGACCCACGTATGTTGTGGATAGGATTGTCAAAGGATCGGATTGGACCCGATCCAGATATGTCTTCATTTCTAAGTTATTTGGCTTTCAAAACTAATACAACAAGTTAATAATCAGGCAATGTTTTAAAAATCGGACCGGACATCGAATCGGTAGCCTTACTGATTACTGGTTAGATCGGTTTAACCGGTTTAACCACTGGTTCAACCAGTATGACGTCATTACAATATAATATTTTAATTTTAATTTTAATATATGTAATCAACTATTTAAAAAAATATATTATTCATTTTTTCAAATTTATTTCCATAAACTAAATGTTTATCTCATGATCAATTATTTTTCCTACAAAATTTGAGTTAAGAATGAATGATAGCAATAAAATTACAAGTATGATAACATGATATCAACGCAATAATTCAAATTATAATAAACATCATATCAAAAATAATAATTTTATTACTAATCACCTATGAAAAAAAGAAATTATTGATGAATTTTGTCATTAAATTATATAAAAAATAAAAATATTTGAAGTTTGTGAAAAAAATGACTTTTCTAATGAATTTGATACTCAAATATATTTATATAACTTATTATATATAAGATTTTTTTGTTTTTGTTAATTTTGTTTAATTCAAAGTGAAAAATAGAAGAAGAGATGTGAGAGTATTGTTGAAGTTTAAAGGTCGCGGAAGAGAAATAAAAATCCGTAGCGTAAACTTTTTATTTTTATAAGTGAACCAGTGGTTCAATCGGTTCACTGGTTCATTGGTTTTACCGGTTTTTAACCGATTTCTTCCGGTTCAAACTGGTCAAGAACAAAGCTGGTTTTGGAGGATTAACCGGACCGGATTGGCAACTGGTTACTGGTTAAACCGGTCGAACCGGCCGGTTCGGTCCGGTTTTTAAAACACTGTAATCAGGGCCGGCTCTATACTTTTGGGGACACTAGAAGAAATTTAAAATTGGGCCTTATATTGTAAAAAATTATTTCATAAATTTTTTTTTTGGCTTTAATTAATGCAAAATATTGATTAAATCTTTTTATGTTAGCTTTTTTAACATATCCTTTTTTATAGATAAAATAGTTGCTTCACTTAATATTTCTTATGACATAATTAATTGTGAATTTATCTATTTTAGTTTTGAAAAAATTCTTTCAGCAAAAGTAATTGTTACATATATAGTAAATATTATTATATTGCAAATACACGTATATGGATAAGAATCAAATGATTTTATACGATTAAGAATGTCAATCGGCTGGACAATAATATAAATTGGAATCATCTATTTTTTATATTATTTTATGTTTTAGATAATTTTCAATATTGATACAACATTCTTTCAAAGTGTTATTGATTAAAAACTTGGGATTGTCTAGCCTTACTCACCCCCGTAGAAGAGGCATTTACGGGTTAGTCATATTATGGCACGTGGCACTGTACGATCCCAGTTATGAACCCCACTTAAAAGATGCAAATACTAAAATACCCTTTCTCTATAAATATTTAAACATGAAATTGAAAACAGAGACTTCACTTTCACCATCTCCATTTCATTTTCCTTAATCACGTGGAAATTCTCTTGTCTCTAAAAATATTTAAACATAAAATTGAAAACAGAGACATCGCCATTTCCTTTTCCTTAATCACTTCCTTTTCCTAAATCACGTAGAAACCCTCTTGTCCGAAAATTGGGAGGAACTTATCCAATAATTATTTTCTCGAAATTGAAATTATGTTTAAGTTGGAAGGAACTAGAAATTGAAATTTTGAGAGAAACCCTCTTGTGTCCTCGTCATTAATTTCACCATTGTTGTCCATTGTTACATAAATTTCATTTGCTCAACTAGCTCAATTACAATGGCTACAGGTATTAGATGCTATTTTTATTAATTAGTTTATCCTCTATTCTTAATCTCGGTTAGTTATACAAGATTTTAAGTCTAGTTAATTAACCATAATTTTTCGAATTCATAGTATCACGTTTATGTTGTCTCCTAACTTCATTTTCCTATTATTAGATTGTGATTAAAATTATAAATGTGTTTTTTCAGTAATTAATTATGATTGTATTAAACTTAACGATGATTTTGTGTAGTACACTGCTTTAAGATATTGCAATTAGATTCATCCTAGAAAATTTTGTCTAACTAGCTGAATTACAGAATAATTTAAGAATGATTGATATTGGAAGACTTACGTAATGATTACCACAAAATTTATTGTATGCCTAAGAGACTTATCACATTTATGTTTTATTTAGTAACACTAAATTACAATGATGTATGTCTCCGAAACCAGAAGAATGAGTATTTGCAAAAAAGTGAATTTTGGGTTGATTTATATGTTCGTTCTTATTTATGTGTGAAGAGTGTAGGTTCAAAAGTGAACTTTGGGTTGATTAGGTTGGTTGTTTTATTTATCCTAATTTAGATTATAACTGTGAAAATGAGAGCAAACTTGACGATGAAGGTTGTAGCAAACATGGGAATGAAGTATATGAGCAATGTGAAGAAGAATTAGGAGATTTTGTTAATCCTGGGTTTTTTGCACTTTGCACCCCCGAAACTTAGATTTAGCACTTTGCACCCTCGAAATATGAAAAATGCAGCACTTTGCACTCTCTCTTATTTTCAAGCAAAAATTCAAGGGCAAAATAGGTAATTCAATAGTATTGACACTTTGCACCCTCAAACTTGAGAATTTCGCACTTTGTACCCCCAAAATAAAATTAGCACTACCCTCTAATAAGAACAAATCACCAGCTTCCACCCCCAAAACACAATAAATGGGCACTTTGCACCCCAAAACACAAAATTAACACTTAACACCCTCAAATTTATAAAACCCAAACCCCTCATTTTTTTCGTCAAAGTTGAAAATCGGAGTGAAAAAAATCTAACGCAAAATAGGTAATTCATTTTTTTACTTAATTTTGCAAAATACAATTATAAATACTCGAATGCTCATTTCTCTCTCAATATTTCTTTTCAACAATATAATCATAAATAACTAAATAAAGTACAAGTAAACTTCTCGAAGACCCATTGTCTACTTCAACATATCAAATACCATAAATAATTACCTATTTTGCCTTAAAAAAATTCACCTTAATGGTCAACTTTGCGGGAAAAAATGAGGGGTTTGAGTTTTTTTTTTGTTTTTAATTTGAGGGTGTTAAGTGTTAATTTCGTATTTTGGGGTGCAAAGTGTCCATTTATTGTGTTTCGGGGGTGCAAGTTGTTAATTTATTCTTAATTAGTGAGTGTTAAATGAAAAAAAAAATTTTTTTTTGGGGGGGGGGGGAGGGGAAGTGCCAAAGACCTACAATAGAATTACCTATTTTTGCCCTTGAGATTTTGCTTGAAAATAGAAGAGGATGCAAAGTGTTATATTTTTCATATTTCGAGGGTGCAAAGTGCTAAATCTAAGTTTCGGGGGTGCAAAGTGCCTATTTCACATGTTTCGGGGGTGCAAAGTGCAAAAAACCCGTTAATTCTTGTATAAATGAGGAGTTGATTGGTCAAGTGATTTTCGATAGTATTGATGAGGCAGAAAATTTTTATGTTGCTTATGCCAAAGCCCAAGGTTTTTATGTTAGGAGATGAAGTATTCAAAAGAAGGGTGAAGTAGTTAAAAATAGGGTATGGGTTTGTACCCGAGAAGGGTTCCGAGGAAAAAAAGAAGAAGGGCAAAATATGCTTCGAGAAGTTAAACCATTAACTAGGTGTGGCTGCAAAGCTTGTCTCCGAGTGATACAAGACTTGAATTCTGGAAAATATATTGTTTCGAGATTTTCGAACAATCACAAACATGAGTTACACGGATGTATGAAGAGGTACATTATTAATCCTTAGTCACT
The DNA here is from genome assembly GCA_038501285.1 of Penstemon eatonii. Classification (NCBI taxonomy): domain Eukaryota; kingdom Viridiplantae; phylum Streptophyta; class Magnoliopsida; order Lamiales; family Plantaginaceae; genus Penstemon; species Penstemon eatonii. The sequence continues at coordinate 15,813,269 of CM076711.1, forward strand.
TGATGTAAATTACTTTGTTGGGAGTTTTATTGATTGATTTTTATTTTTTTATAATGTAGCACAATGTCTCGGTCGGACAAGACTATGCTTGCATTGATGACTAAAATTGGATTTAAGCCATCCTAGGTGATGCATTACTTGGAGCAGTTAGCTGGAGGTGCTGGAAAGCTCTCGTTTAGAAGGAAGACTGGGTACAATTGGTTGAATAAGCTATGAGCAGAAAGGATACAAGAAGGGGATATGAAAACCGTGATTAATGATCTAGAAGAATTGAAGTTGAAGGATGCTAGACTTTTTTATAAGTACAGTCGGATGAAGTTGGCACCCTTACTAGACTTTTTTGGTGTGATGGTTGCTCTAGGGCAGAGTACGAGGTTTTTGGTGATGTTATGGTATTTGATAGCACTTACAAGACGAATAAGTATTTGTATCCTCTTGTCATATTTTCTGGGGTTAATAACCATGGTTCCACTTGCATATTTGGTGCATGTCTACAAATGAAACGATTGAAAGTTATCAATGCGTTTTGCAAACTTTTTTAGAGGCAATGGGAGGCAAAATTCCTGAAGCTGTTCTAACAGATCAAGATGCAGCTATGCGTTCAGCTATCATTTCTGAATTTGCTGGTACACGACACGGGATATGTAGTTGGCATTTATGTCGCAATGTCCGCAAAAATATTAAAAACTCTACCTTTTGCAATGATTTTTGTTCTTTGATGGATTTGAATTGCTCGGTCGAAGAGTTTGAGTTGACCTGGTCTAATATGGTGGAGAAGCACGATTTATGAAATAACAAATGGGTAGTTGTCACCTATGAAATTGGAGAAAGGTGGGCGGGAGCTTACTTTCGTGAACAGTTTATGAGGATGATGACAACTACGCAGAGAGCTGAATCTGTGAATGCTTTAATTAAGTTGAGCGTAAACCACAATATGAGCATAACTGATTTTCTTGACCACTACTTTCGCACACTACAAAGACTTAGGAGTGATTTTATAGAGATGCAAAAGTTGTATGAGCAAGATGAACGTGAAGCTAGAGAAAGTTCATTGAAGAGGTTAGAAGAGCAAGCTCTCAGCATATACACGTTGAAGATCTATATTCTGATTCGCAAGGAGATACGAAACGAACAAGGTGTTGTGGGAGAAAATAGAATCAAAGATAGTGATGGAAATGAGATATTCGTATATCGCGAGAACAAGAAGACTGAGGTTTCAATTCACAGAGTGGTAGTTGATGAGTGTCTTTCCAAGTTCCAATGTGATTGCTTTAAACTCTCAGAGGGCATCCCATGCCGACACATCATATCAACCTTGAAGTACTATGCTATCAAGAAGTTCCCTGAGTACATGATAAAACGTAGATGGTCAAAGGAGGTAGGGACTTTACTAAGAAAACAATTTCCTGATCCTTGCCATGTTGCCGATAGTCAAGAACAATGATTTGGTGAATTGAATAAAGAATGCCTCAATATGTCTTATGTATCATCCCAATCTGAGAAGGGATATTCCAGTTCTATCAAGCGGGTGCGGGAGGTAGCTGAAATGGCAAACGATGAAATAATGAAGCAATCTCAATGTGGTAGTGTTCCTTCTAAAAATAAAGTTAAGGTTGAGATTGATTTGTCTGATGAAGGTCTACAAGATCCCGTAATTGATAAGACTACTACCTTTCGTGATCCTTGTCGTAAGAAAAGTAAAGGAGCAACCGGAGGAAAGAAACAAAAGTGTGGCATGTGTGGGTATGTTTGCCAATATATGTTGTTAGGAATATATTTTATTAAATTTTTTCACGTCTATTTATTGATTATTTCACATCTTTGAAGTGTCCTTGGCCACAAATCAACCACTTGTGAGTTAAACAATCCTTCCATTGATGATGGAGAAAAGAAAAAGAAGACAAATATAACACGTAGCCCGAAAGAGAAGAGCACTCGTGTGGATAATTCAACTGAAGATCCAGAAATCCCATCCCAGGAAAGCACCCATCCTGATAGCCATATCAACAATACCCATTATTTGGGTTCATATGGTCCATTACCACAGTTTCCAGTAATATTTAATATGCAACGAAACAGTCCATAGTTTTGAATATGCAACCAAACAGCAGTTTGCTGCCATTTTCATACCCTATGGTACCTAGAGCAGGTGGGATGGGAAGTTTGGGAGTTCAAAATGTGATAGGACCAAACACAACATTGTTATGACAACAACAAACCGTAAGTCTTTTTAAGTATGATTTAATATGAGTGTGTTTAAATAATTGATCAAAATATAATTTTCTTTGTATAGGTTGCACCACTAGGAAGCATTCACTACCCGTTCAAAACTTCGCAAAGTGAGCAGACTCGTACTTTTCATTGACAATGTTTAATGGTTTATGTTTGGTAATAATAATTGTTAGACAATTGATGGCTTATATTCAAGATCTTTATATTGTAATTTGTTTGAACTTCTCTGTATGTTAGAACAATATTGATTATCTTGTAATTTTCTTGTAATTTTTTTGTAATTTGCATGAATTTTCCTCCTCTATTAAAGAATATCAAGACATGCATAACCTTATACTTTCGATGAAAAATATGTTGGAATAAAAAAAATGAAAAAAATGTGAAATCGATGTAAGTCCAGGCAGGGGCGGACCTAGACGGTTTTGGTTGGAGGGCGAGATTTTTTTGAATAGCAAACTCGATATATTTATGATATTGTGGCGGATCGAGGAATTTGGTCCAGTGGGGGCTGAAAATCTACGATAAATTTATTAATCGAAAAATAAAGTTTCAATTAAATGGTCAAACTTAAAAGTTACTTCATTCAAGCAAAAATATACGAGATACAAAAAAAAAAAGATGAAGTTTGACAAAAATAACCCGTACAAATTATTTTAGTTACATATGATACCCCGTCGTAATTCAAAAAATCCCGAACATCTACTTATTTTAACTATAATTTTTTATTTTTAAAAATGATTTTAAATTTTTTAAAAAATGATTCATGATAACTAGGGTTAGAGATTTTATTTTTAGGGATTTGTGTAGTAGTGTATTAAATAAAAAAAAATCAGAAGAAATCATATAACCAAAAATAATTGAATTCTCTTGATAGTTATTAAAAGAAAATAATTTAAAAAATAAAGTAAAAGAAGAATTGTTAACAAAAGAAAATAACATAAACTGTAAAATGGAATAAGGGAATCTAGAGTGTTGAAGCTACGGTTCGAACCCTCATCAGTTCACATACTGCTAGCAACAAATCAACTTCCTATCCAATGGGCCAAATTTTATTTTATGAGAGGATGTTTATTTGTTTGGTATATATTGAGTATAAAGGTTGAGTGGGGGCTATAACCCCCACTTGTCCCAACGTGGGTCCGCTCAATGATTACTAAAAGAAAATAAGTAATGTTGTATATTAATCAAATAAAAGGTGAAGAAATATATTATTAAATATTTTAAAGAGTCTCATTCAAGAACAAAGTATTGAGTAATCATAAAACACATAAACATTTTCACTACATAAATTCAGTTTTGTTAAAAACAGATGTTATAAAATATACCAAAAATATTAATATTTTTTTTATTATAGTGTAATTTATAAAATAAAATATTTACATCAATGTTAACTAAAAAGAAAGAAAATTGAAGCTCAAGGTATTCGAACATGAGCTTCTAAGTTACAACCATTGCAATACCTAAACTAATGCTCCACCGACTTCTTTCAGAAATATTTGACGAATTGCTATATAAATATTTGGTTTAGATTTTCCCTAGGGGGCGACCGCCCCCTCACCCCCCCCCTCTCTAAGCCCCTTAAGCGGTCCGTCCCTGAGTCCGGGTGAATTGGTGAACCCTGGTGAAAGTGTTTAATAAACATGTGAAATCGGTTTAAAAATGCATGTATATAGTTGAGGTTTATTTTTAAAAAATTGGGTGAAAATTGTGAATACTTGATGAAAACTTTTCATATAGGTTAAAGAATTCTATTTAAATGAGTTAGAGTGGAATTTTTAAGAAAAATGATGAAACCAGTGAGATCCAGAAAAAATGGGTAAATCTGGTGAAAAAATGATAAAATCGGTAAGAACATATTTAATCTATAAAAATGGTAAAAACGAGTGAAATCAGATAACTATTTTTTTTTATTGAGTGAATAGAAGTCAAAAGTGAAAACATATGAAACGATAAGACTTCGGTGAAAAAACTCTTGAAAGTGTCAAACCAGTAAAATTGGCATTTATGTTGTCACACAATTAAAGGTTAGTTGAAATTTGTGACAAAATGGATGAAACATGTGTAATTGGAAAATATGAGATAAACTTGGAATGAAGTAAATAATTTTCTTAAAATGTATAATGTTTTATTTACCCTTATGATTTAAAAAGAACATTTTACCCCCTTTTAATTTTTTAAAATTTTCACACCGTCTCCCTGTTATTTTGTAGAGACGGCACTTTATCCAGATTTCTATATACATGTAAGATTGATTTGATGTTTTTTTAGGTTGCATATCTCAAACTCATAAAAAATACAATATTTGCAAATTATAGAAGACAAATAAGTTATCAAAAATAATATAGTCACATGTCCTTTTAAAGCACAACATAACAAAATATTAATCACAAAATTATCCGGCAACATACAACCAACAAGAGAATCTAAAAGCACATAGTCTAACTATCCGAACATATTTGTAGTCTTAATTACATTCTTAATTCGAAAGCTAATCACAAAAGTTTAAGGCAAAATAACACCAACATAATCCAAAGTTAACATCAATTGTACAACATGTCCATTTGAATTACTTCATTAGGCTCATTGAGTTGGTCATTCGGCTTGAATATTTGAAATTCTACATTATCACCTACTCTTAAATTGTTAGCAATGGCAAATTCTTTCTGCCCTTCAGTCAATGCAACACGAGGAGTTTTTCTATCTATATCATTGTATTTATGCACCTGGACATCCCAATTTTGTTGACTATGTTGTGGAAATTTCAATCTTGCCATTTTCTTCTTACATAGGTTATAGCGCCTTGTTTTGTCTGCTGGAAAGTACTGCGAACAAGAAAATCAATAAGTAAGTTAGTCAGTGAATAAAATGTTAATTCAAGGTAAACTGAGAAAAAATTAGTAGATATACCACTCTTATAGGGGCACTCATAGAATCATTAGGGATGTTATTTTCGGTAAGGGTTTGCTTCATGGAGTAACAAATGCTAATTCAACCGATCCAGGGTTGTCATTATTGCCATTGTCATCATCTACATAAATAATTTCAGGTTCTTTAGGTTTGTAGTTTGACGAAGGAGCAGGCCTCAAATGACGGCATTCGCAATTGTATGCTTCCTCTTCAACAGAAACTATGTAGAACCAAATACACCGAAATGTTAGAAATATAAACTGAAACGATATTGACACATATAATTTGTAATGTAGTAAATTTTTTTATGAAACATAACCTTGAATTGGTGAATTCCCTGGGAGCATGAATGATCGCTCACAGCCATCTCGCTGGTAAATTCTTACTTGAAACTTCAAACCTCCACAATACTCGAACATGATTAGGCATTTAGCATCCACTTGGTGTGCAACCGAGAAAGACTCCCAACATTTCCCATCCATACTCCAAAGATTACTATTAAAAGGTACTACCCTTATCTTCCAAACTTCAAGACGGGTATAAATTGTCGCGAAAGTTCTACCTTTTCTAATGGGATATTCGGAGAAAATATCCGGCAATATCTGCATTCATTGAAAAGACACTGGCATCAAGTATGTATAAGACTTTAGTAGTTGTCAATTATAAAAGGGTCTATTTAATCAACAATCTATGAGATTTCTTACCAAAGTGCGTTTGTAACTTAATCCAGCCTCCACATAGAACTTCAATATCCACCTTTGATGAAGTCCCCAAAATTTATCGATATATGTTTTTCCACAACAAACAAAACATTTGAAGTATGAATCTTCCAAGTAATGAAAAAATACATCTCCTTCTCCCAAAGTGTAGTCAGTTGCAAATTTACTGACCTTGTCTCCACATAGGTAAAAATCCTCCTCCCTGCCTAATAGTACATTCATATATCATCCCATTTATGTTTATTAAGCTCCCTTTTTATCACGTAATTCAGTTGACGCAGGCCCAAAAAATGAGAACAGAATTTTCTACAGTAAAACAATTTTCTACAGTAATAACAATTTTCTAGTTGCCATGTAAAGACAATTTTAGCATGAACCACGACATACAATCTATAAATACATTAAAGTACCATCGGCAAATATAAAATGATGTCCTAAGCTAAGTATAATAAACGACATTGAAATTATTAAGAACAAGCCGGCCTATAAAATTGCATAAACTAAAGAGGGATAATGAGATCTTAGTACGGGCTCATTTCTCATCTATCTTTGACACTGATCAGCCACAGACAATTTCATCTCATGAGTAAGTGGTCAATGAATATCAACACTTTAACCCAAAAGTATGATTTTAAAGTGATTAATGCATATGTTGAGCTATCCCTATTTGTGCCAACTTATTAAGAACAGTAACACTAGATCCAACCCCAACAAAGTAGACCAAGAATAAGAGCCAAAAATCAGCTTTAACCAAAGCTTCAACAAACGTAAAATCCTCCCTTCAGGGCAAATATGAAATTTAAAATCCAATTGCTAAAATACAACATCTACATTCATATATACTATTTTAACATCAAATTCAATCTCAATAAACGAATTCAAACCACCAATAAACAAAATATTTAAAATTAAACAACCACCATTGCTACAAATTCAACAAATTAATTAACTTTACAAAACAATTATACTTACAAACATGCCAGTGAATGTAGCTGCAATCTTTAAGAAGAATCATATTTCGTACTCCATGTTATTTTGAAGCCTGTCACGAATTTGGGGAAACGGGGGATTTTTGTTTTAGGAAAATATTCCTAACTATAATGCCTCCAAAGATCTAAGAGAAAACTATAATTCAAGTAAATATTCCTATAAATATACTCGGCTTGAAATATTGAAGATTTGAAATTGGATTTAGTGGGTTGTAAGTGGCAACCTGCCAAGGACTGAACAAGGAGGAAAATGCAGCCGTCTAGAGTAATTTATATTTGTGAGCACCCTGGAAATGTATACATAAATACGGTTATTTTAATTTTTCTCCTAGAAATATGTCAATTTTACTCTTTTCACCCCTCAAAATATATATTGTATTAGATGCACCCTAAATGAATTTAAAGCCAAAAAACATTAAAGTATAATTGACATATATTCCATTCATATATATAATAATGTGATATTTATGTACAATTAATAGTATAATTGAAAAATGATCCATTAATGTTACTTTCTTAGTCGTACTTAAAAATTTTATTTCATTCGATCCTATACTACATTTAGTAAACTTATTGGCAATTATAATCACAAAAAAATTAGTGTAACGAATTAATTCATGTCATGACATAATTACCAACCTATCAAAGAAGGGTCTATCTAATCACTACACGTCACATGTAATATTGTGATAATTTTAGTTGAATACTTAAAAATATTCGAAATTATCTAATTGAACATTACAAAGTAGAGATCAGTTACATAATATTTATAATTACTTAATGTTTCTCCTCTTTATTGTCCACATCCAATTTTTCCAAGTTCCTGATCATCGCAATAATATTTTGGGTAACATTCAGAGCTACATCTCGCTCTAATTGTGCTCTATCCCGTTGTAGACGTGTTACCAATAGTTCGTGTTGTATTTCTTCAAATTCTTTGTTCTTGCTTCGACTTTTGGAAGAACTCGAGTTTGAGATGTTGAAAGTGTTTTGAGAAGAAGATGCCTCCAAAGATGAAAAGTATGCTTTCTCTGCATCCTTTAGAGTACTGAAAGACTGGTGACATGCGTTACTATATCCATACACTTGTTTATGAGCATCGTGCCAATTTTCATATACTCCTGGTACTCTGCCTTTAAACACGACATAGTAGCGTTTACCCTGTTTAAAAAAATTTAAAACTCATGGGAAAATTGAATTATAAATATAAATCTAATTAATGAGATGTTACCATGGTGTGTCTTCACGTAGCAACCTAGAAACCTGAAACTTATAAGATGAAAATTGAGATGGTGGAATGAGAAGCTTATAAGATGGCTACATATATAAGCTAGAATAAAATTCAAGTCACGTGAATTATGGGTGTAAATGGCATTCCAATTTTTTTTTGTCAAATTACGGTACAAAGATGTGATGGGGATACTACTTATAAATTAAGGGAAATTTGTTTTTTTGTACCAAAGGATAGGTTAACTTGCACGTTTGAAACGATATTGGATATGAAAATGCACATTTGGTACCATATGATAGGTTTTCATTGTATCAAATCCCTAAAGTAAGTATAATTATGGTATCAAAAGTGAAATTCTCTCCAATGATAAGTATGTTTCAAGTTGGTCTATCATATGGTTCCAAACAATAAATTTCTCCAATAAAGTTAAACGAAGTAAAATTTAATCCCAACTAAAAATTTAAAGAAAGCCTTTTTTCACCACCAAAATATACATTTCATGTTATACACATTTTAACTAATTGATTAGTTGTCTTGATTAGTATGTAATAGTTGTTTTTAATTGTCTTATCATTTTATTTAAAAAAATAATTGATCCGATAAACCAATACGTTAGAAAAATGAGAAGGGAAAATCAACTACCCTCACAATTGAGATGTTGAATATAGCACCAAGTTGCTTCCCTACTTTAATTTCCTTCACGTAATCTCTGCAAAAATTGGCAGCAGCAGAGAGATAAGAGAAGCATCGTTTAAGTACTATTGATTATGCAGCTTTTTGACAGGATTTGACAAGTCATCCAATGCAAAGAAAACCATATATATATATATATATATATATATATATATATATATATATATATATCATTGAATAAATGCCGGCTAGCTACATTGGTTTCATTAAATATATATGGTCATTATTAAACATGATATGATGAATAATCTGTATCGATTTTAAAAATAGTTTCATATATACGATACTTAACACTTTAGTATCATCAAATAAATAATTATAAATTTGTATGGATTTGAATTTAAGTAGTATGAAATTAAATTTTATCCTAGGATAATTTATTGCTTTGCAGGAAAGTACAAAAGTTTTTGTACAATTGCAAATAGCAATTTGTATTTGCCCATGGATATTTGGTCATCCAAACCTATAAATTTTAAAAACACATAAATTATACATGTGCTCTTGGAGAGCAATTTTTGTGATAATTTTAACAAAACTCTTATAATTAAACTTACACATATGCTCTTGGAGATGGCCTTAAAATACGACATGGTCCAATATGATTTTAAAAATCATGTGCACCCCTAATTAAAACAAGGTGTAAACAAATTATTTGTTCAAATAGCATTTACATGTGAGTTTCTAAATAAATAGTGAGGTGATGTGAGAATTAAGGGTCTATTTGGATGGGTTTTGGCTCGGTTTCGCGAGTCTCGATTTAAAAAAATTGGTTTGAGTGGTTTCGATGAAACCTTTGAGACTTTATTTGGATGGGTTTTGACTCTTGAATTTTGTGGTTTGAATAAGTTGAAACCCCACTTGGATCGGGTTTGGATGTTGGGGTTTAGGAAAAAAAGTAGGTGATATGTGTCAAATCAATGTCTTTTTTAGTGAGATTTGGGGCGAAAAATAGGTGGTAGGTGTCAAATCAATGTTATATAGGTTTGAAGAGTTTGAGTGTGAGTTTTTGAAAAGATTTTTGATGATTTTATGGGTTTGGCGAAAACTCATTTGAAAGGGATTTTGCTCGGTCTCGCGAAACCCGCGAGACCGGGCCAAAACTCATCCACACACACCCTAAGACTACACAATTTGATTGGAGGTGGTTGTAAATTCCAGTCCACGCCTAGAAGGATAGTAAGGCTATAACCATGTAGGCAATAGCTACATTTCTCGTAAATCCATGTCTGACTTTTGTAATGATGTGAGTAGAGTAGGTTTTGTTTTTCCTTCCTTTTTCTTACCAGGTAACCCATATCCATGACTACATATGGTCTTCGGGAATCACATTTAATGATTAGAAGGTTTTATTATTTAAATTTTTTGCATTATATACATTAAATCCATAGATCAAATAAATCACAGTATTAAATCTTACTATTATATATATATATATATATATATATATATATATATATATATATATATATATATATATATATACATTTATAAATTCGAAGTTGTATTGAATTTATCTTAACTAAATTTGTTTACAAATAAATTACAAAATACGAATTTTTCATGGAATCCTTCTCATGAAACCGGATGAAATTGGTGGAAATTTCTGAAATCGATGGAAAAAATTCAATTGAAATCATTGAAAACATGTGAAATCAATTAAAATTCGGGTGAAATTGGTGAACATTGGCAAAAATGGTGAAATTTAGGGGTGAAACCAGTAAAATTTGAAATCATGCTTCTGGATAGGATAGGACACTTTAACAAGTTATTTGATACGAGATTTCAACTTGTTCGATAAAAGCTCGTTTCATCTCGGTTCATTAATAAATTAAATCTAGTTGGAGTGAAAATATTATCAATTAATTGCATTTATTATTTTTACATTATTTTTTACATTCTTTACGAGTGCATGTGAAAATATTATTAATTAATTACATTTACATCCTTTAAATATACAATAACCACATAGAATTTTTTATTCTCCTCATTCCACTTACCAATCACATTCCTGCATTTTATCATTAAGCTTATTTGGAATGAGGAATAAGAGAATATTTCCTATTGCTCCAGCATCATCCATTGCAAAGATTAACATTGCCGTTAAAGATGAGTTATATTTTGAAACCATTTTTTTCTCATTTTTTACAACTTATGTATATTATAATTCCCTTAAAAATTATTTTTCTTTATGCCAATGTAGATTGGAAACGAAATTTATTTTTGGGTGAATAGTAACAAGCCAATTCAAAAACTACTCATGTATTATTGTTACCTTAATCACGTGGATAATGATATGATCAATTTCTACTTCAATGGCATACAAATCAATGATTCACTTACCCTCATTCAGCTTGGGGTTGAGGATGAAGACTTCGCAGATGCGGTGTACATTTGAAATAGAGGTGTGAACTTGGAGGTGGTGTTATTTTGCCGTTTTATGTATTAGGCTTATTCTCATTTTGTAACACAATATCAACTTTCATGATATATTTATTAAAATTGCAAAACCTACTAATTAATGATACAACCTTAATAAAGTGGAATTACAAACACTCCTTAATATAAAAAATTATAATCTACCAATCAAATGTATCCTTAATTACGAGAATTTCTTCTTTATTTCGTCCAACTAACCCATATTTTTGTTCTTTTCACAAACTTCAACAATCGGCTTGGCCCGGCCCTTCCATAATTAAATCAACTAATTTTCTTTTGATCTCGGCTCTAAAATGGAAAATTGGACACTTTTCTCCATTTTGCTCCAAGTACTTCACATATGCAGATAACCTTCATAATCAAGAAATTAATTATGTTTATAAACATTCAAGCAATTGTCAATATATATTTGCAATAGATATTTACCTCGGTTTCACCGGACTTGAAACATATGGTCTTAGTTTATACACCGCACTAAGTTCATATGTTCAAAAAAATTAGTAACAAAACTTTGTAATAAATTATTTAAGATATATTATACTCTCAACAGAATAACCGAATTAAAATTAGTAAAACTTACAGTTTACTTGGCTTCATATTTGCCTTATGCACAACTTGAAAATATTGCATAGCAATTTCGTACTTTTCAAACAAACAAATGTTAAGTAAGTTGAAATACATCAAAAATTCACCATTGGAGTACCTAGAAACCAAGAATTGAAGCAAAAAGTGGAATTGATTCTTAATGCTTGTAAGATATTGACAACGTTCACAAGGGAGTGTTCGATTAGCCTCGTATATTTGGACGTGAGCATCTGCACAGCAACCATATATTTCACATTTTTTTTGTTTTATTCGAACTGCAGTTTGATCGCCCATGACCTTAGTTGGAATAATGTATGTAGTAAGCATGCAATTGTGGTACATATATATGGAGGGACTGAATATTTGGGGATTACTATTGAATATTAATAGTTTAAGGGGTATAAGAGCAAATAACCAACCCATAAAAGTGAGCATGCATTCCGTTTGTCTGTATGTACTTGGTCAATGAATAAGAAATTGTCACTCTTTTTTGGTATTGCATGCATTTAGAATACCATTTTTTTCTAAGGAATGATCGATTATCAAACTGAAATAGTACTGATAATAGTGGAATCAAAAACTTCCTAATTAAAAATAAAAAATTCACACTAATTTTTGTTGATTAGTATGAAAAAAAAATTAAATCTATTCGCAAAAGGTAACGACTGCGTGTTTAACATAATATAGTGTAACAATATAATATATTGCAATACTTATTACAGGGGGGGGGGGAATAAAGAAAGTGCAAAAGAAGCATTCACGGTTCGAAATCTAGACCTCGTTCAATATTTTGAATACACTTTCGAATGAGCAAATCCAATTGCTATGTTAAGAATATTACTTATAAATATGTTAAGAATACTACTTATAAATTTGATCCAAAGAATGACTGGTTATTGATTTTCTTAGAACTATTCATATATTTGAACCTACGGAGGAGTTAGTGTTACATAACCACATAGAAGACAATTTGATCCAAATAATGACCGATTATCGATTTTCTTAAAGAGTAAATCTCACTTTTGGTCCTCCTTATGGTAACTTTTGCACTTTCGTCCCTCTTAAATTTTTTGTAGCAGATTGGTCCCTCTTATCAATGTAGTATATCATATTCGTCCCTCTTAAATAGAAAATACATCACTTAAATTCAAAATATATTTTAAAGTGGACAAAATTGATGTATTTTATAATTAAGAGGGACTAATGTGTTACACTACATTGATAAGAGGGACGAATTTGTTACAAAAAATTTAAGAGGGAATAATGTGTTATAAGAGGGACGAATGTGTTACACTATATTGATAAGAGGGACCAATATGCTTTAAAAGTTGCAAGAGGGACGAAAATAAAAAAAATTGACCCATAAGGAGGACCAAAAATTCTATTCACTCTTTCTTAAAATTATTCATATATTTTGAACCTACGGAGGAGTTAGTGTTACATAACCACATAGAAGACAATTTGATCCAAAGAATGACCGGTTATCGATTTTCTTAAAATTATTCATATATTTTGAACATACGGGGGAGTTAGTGTTACATAACCACATCGAAGACAATTTGATCCAAAGAATGACCGGTTATCGATTTTCGTAAAATTATTCATATATTATGAACCTACGGAGGAGTTAGTGTTACATAACCACATAGAAGACAATTTGATCCAAAGAATGACCGATTATCGATTTTATTAAAATTATTCGTATATTTTGAACTTACGGAGGAGTTAGTGATACATAACCACATAGAAGACAATTTGATCCAAAGAATGACCGATTATCGACTTTATTAAAATTATTCGTATATTTTGAACCTACGGAGGAGTTAGTGTTACATAACCACATAGAAGATAATTTGATCCAAAGAATGACCGATTATCGATATTTTTAAAATTATTTATCTATTGTGATTTTTGAAGTATTTGGACCCGATTATAATACTTATGTTCAATCGTAATTTTCATGGAATTTGACCCCAAGATCATAATTTTTTGAGTCTCCAGAAGCAAAAAAATCAACTTACTTTATAAATAACTAGAATGTTACTTTTACAAAAGCTTTTATACAAAAGTAATTATTCTATAATTAATTTTTATCATAATCAATTATTACCAAAATCAAGTTTAGTAAAATTAATTTACCTATAATTGCATTTTGAATCGTGATTTCAATACTACCCTTATTCTTATCATAAAAAATTGCAATGACATTTACAACTTTATATAATAAGAATACATATAATATTGGAATTAAAAAACAGTGTTGTAAATAATATCAAATTGGGTAACTTAATAGAATACAAACTTGCTCAAAGTATTAAATACAATAGATAAATATAATGAAGACTTCAGCAAATGTTCCACCATTGTAAAATAAGCCATAAATTTGTCCCGCCAAATGTACTATTCCCCTACCTACTACAATACAATCCGAAATAATATATTTAGTCTCCACCTATTGTAGCTGCATGATGGCACTGCACATCAAAAAGAGAATGTCAACTCAGTACCTACTATTTATTTCATTATGTATTATTCTCGGCAAAACTTCGTAAAGTGGATGAATGAATTTAATGTGAAGTGACAATAAAATAATTTTCAGATTTCTTCCTCATTTATGGACTACTCTTTTGGCATGTTTCCAGCAACCATCTATTTTACTATCTCATTCAATTTGCTCAACACATTTTAGAGAAGGAGCTCAACATTTCAAATCATAAATGCAGAACATTATTTCTGAACTCTAAAACCATTAAACACTCTCAACGACTCCATAGTGAGTGCAAGCAAATATGAAAGTTTACATAAACTATATCTCAAGTTCCATCAGAGTATTTAATGCTAGTAGTCCATACACTTGTGCAAAAAATTATCAATACATGGTTTAAGTATATTTTCTAGCATATTTTTATATATGATTTGGGTGTTTAAGTGACAATATTTGAACTACTCTAATATTTATACATGATTTAATTACATTTTCTAGCACATTTAATATATGATTTGAGTGTTTTTAAGTGATAATATTTGAATTACTCTACTATTTATACAGGGTTTAAGTAGATTTTCTAGCATATTTTAAGTTCTTATTTGAGTGTTTAAGTGATAATATTTGAACTACTCTAATATTTATACATGGTTGAATACATTTTCTAGCATGTTTTAATATATGATTTGAGTGTTTAAGTGATAACAAATGAACTCGGGTGAGTGTTTAGACTACACATGCCATGGGTTGGTTCTACTCTACATTAAATCCATATGCTACACTCATTTGTCTGGCCGTCTGGGCAAGACCCTATTGATTGGGTCTAGTCCATATCCCTATTGATCGATTCTGCCGATCAAGTATGTTGAGCCCGTATAATATTTTATTTTAAAATATTACAATATCTTTTTATGGAAAAATAATCACGAAGGAATGATAGAGTCTTGATATGGAATTGGGTCTGCTCCTTGATTGGATTGGGCCTCTGTTTGGGCCTGAGTTGGACACAAACCTTCTTACGGGGTATAAATTGTTTATTAGAAATAACATAGGAGAATAGATTGCAATTGATTCATTCTATATATATAATAGAGTAATACATTTTTGGGAAAGAATAACCAATGATCATTAAGCAATGCACTTCTCCTTTACTTATATATTGAATTAAAAGTGGTAGTATTTTGAACTATCTTTGAATTGCAGAAAAGTTGGAAAAATTACATATTTCATAAACAAACATATTAAGACATATTTCATTTATGTTTCTTGGTAAGTATGTATATATTTTTGCTTCCTGCTAAATATTTATAATTTATGTTGCTATTATATTCCTTCATCAAATATAATTTTATATTTCATTTGGCCAAAACAACTTAAATATGTCTTCTCACAAGTATTTTTTCGTGGATTATGACTTAGGGTGATCCGCCAAAATCCCAGGAATTAAAAAAAACTGATCTACGTTGACTCAGGTGAGAGTAAGACAAAAAATGTTGTGACAAATTCGAAAGGAAACCTAGTCAAACCATGTTTGAAAAAGGGAAGGCCAAGCATACCTACAATAGTCCAACCAAGAAAGGATTCACAATTATCAGATTTGGACTCTATGATAGATTCAAAGGTGTCTGCCCTCAACAAATCGCAGTCTTCGTTGTCGGATATAAAGGTTAAATATTATATAGATCACTTATGCAAGTTAATTTATTCCATTCTCAATATTATGAACGAGAGGACCAAACTAACTAATATTTATAACAGGTTAAAGAAGGTCCACATACACGCCAACTAAACAAGGAGAATGAAGAAGTTCTCAGCGTTTTTGGAGCCAAATGTGGTACAAATTGCATATTTTCATATGTTAAAAAAATATTTATATTGAAATTTATATGGGTTCCCAAAAATATAACAATGCATTTTTACAGGGAATAAAATTTGAACACCGAACCTCACTCTGTAAGCTTATTGACATTAACAGTCAACTAAATGCATCACAAATAAAGTCGATTCAAGATTTGGGGTTTGGAGCACTTTGCAAGGTTCAAATGATTCCATTGATAAGGTAATGGTCAAATGGATAATTGACCATTATGATTGTGAAACATATAGAATTCATGTTCACGAAGCTTATGTACCAATCAACGGCGTAGCTATTATCCCCATTTCAGATTTAAGTTTTACATTGGATATGGATTCTTCTAAAGGCTTCACACTTTTTGGGGAATATTTTGTCACTGTTAAGGGGAGGATTGACATTTCAGCATTGGTAGTAAGGCTAAAAAAGTGCACTGATTCAGGGAAAGAATTCAAGGTTATGCACATGGCATTGCTTTTGGGGACAGTGTTGTTCCCAAGTAGTCAACAAAATATGCCTATATATTACTTTAATCTACATTTGGATTGGGAAAACTTTCAACATTATAAATGGGCAGGTTTAGTCTTAGAAAAACTTGAAGATGGAATTACAAAATGGAAGGCTAGTACACAGACATATGTTGGTGGTTGTTTGTTGGCCTTGCAGGTACTAAATGAAAGTTACAAATTTATTATACAATACAAATTGTTAGAGAAACATTTTTTTTTAAATGTTTGTGTAACTTTTTTTTCATTAAACAGGTCATATTTCTAGCTACTGTGATGCCAATTGGAACTCCTTATTATATAAGGCTTCACACAGAATGTCCTTATATGAGTTACCTAACAAAATAAAGTACCAATCTACTAACAATGGATATGCAAAGGTTGGGAGGTTATTGGTGTGCAAAGGTACCTATTATCATTTTGTAGATACATTATAAAATGCTTATCAAATAATTTATGACATGTATTAATCTAGTGTATTGTAATTCTAACAGGCATGTCAAAAAAAATAATGGTTATACACCATTGTCTAGCCCAAAACTATTTCAAGTTCAAACAGAAAATAGGGATAAGATCAATGAGAGTGAAAGTGGTGATACAATTGGAGATCCTTGTGTTGAGGAAAAACATAACAGAAATGATGGAAATAATTTCACAACTAAGGAGAGGGAGCAAGAATTCATCACAAGATCTAATTGTGGACAAGAGAAGATTGGTGATGTTTATGATGTGTCAGTGATGACTTCTCAATGTTATAGTGTGTGTCCCAAAAATTCAGTCATCACCTTATGACAGTCACTACATCTGACAATTCAGTTTAATGTCAAAGAGGATGGATGAACTTGGGGAAGAAGTCAGGATGTTAAAGCGTGCAATTAAAGAAGTTTCTATTGGATACATGCCTTCTAATAAAAAAGGTTTTTTTGGTTCATCTGACCCGGAAATTGGAAGCTTGATTCCAAAGATGAATGACAACTTCAAAGAGATTGCTAACAATATAAACAACAACTTACATGCATCAATAAAGGAAGCCCTTGATAAATACATCCAACGAGGTGGGGTGCCAAGTACAATCTCAAATTTTGAAACACCCGATTCAAAATGTTGTAGTTCAAATGAGAAGACAAATGATCTATCACCAAGTGATATTACCCAGGGTGCAAAATTGGTGTTTTCATGTCATCCAATAAATCCAGAGTCAGGGGACGATGATATTTGTTGTTTCTTGTTTGATGAGGGTCTGAGCTTAAGGTATATTAACATATTTGAATTATCCTAATCATAATTTCATATCAACTTTATAGCTTTACAAGTAAATATAAGACTAACATTTATGCCTTAACAGTCAGTTGGTGATTGACTATGGAGCATGGCATTCCAACAGAGAGAAAATATTATGCTTAAAACCTGAATAATTCATCAGTGGGAACGTAAGCTTTCAAATACAAACATCAATTTCACATTGTACCATGTCACAGTTACAAAATAATATATGTTGTTATATGTCATGGACTGTGTAGTCTATTTTTGCACGATGCAGAATAGGGAGGAGAATGTAAGGCAAACTTGTTGGTACTTCCCACCAATCTTTAGTGTATGTTCTTTACCATCTAGTTTATGATATTTAGATTATTTGATGATTAATTATTACATTAAAAATTAAAGATATTGGAATGCTATTTGTATTGCAGCATATGTGTTTGATACCGACAATGTCAGATGAAAGAATTCTCAAGCATTTCTTTAGTTCAAACCAGAATTTTGTGTCAAAAGATATGGCATTTTTGGAACGTGTATACATATCTATCAATGATTGCCGTCAACATTGGTTCTTGGTCATAATTGACATGGATACTTATGATATATGCATTTGTGACACCAAGCCCTCGGCTGCCATGAAGTCATTCGGGAAACAAATTGCAATGAAAGTGGTAAACATTCAAAACTAGTAGTATATTAATGAAAAGTAGTTATCAATATGCTACTTTACCAACATGTTTTCAAACAAAACAGGTTTATCGTTTCGAGTATTTGTTGCAACAATGGGCCCCTGACCGGTATAAGAATCAGAATATTGCTAATGGTTGGCTATGGTACAAACCAGACTGGGTACCAATACAACCTAATGGGTAATGCTCATTAATGTCTCAAATACTTATTGTAGAGCTTTTTTATTTAATACTTTAACTGTTAAAACTGTTATGATTGCGGCTTGTATATTTGCCTAATGATGATGTTTAGTTCCGGCATGCAAAAGCAGTTAAGCGAGGTAACTTAATAAACAATTCACAACTTAGTACTTGCTTTATGTGAATAATAGTTGTTTAATAAATTCATGTATTATAATATGACATGCAGAGTCCATAATTGCTCGACAACGTATGGCTGTTACGCTTTACAAAGCCAAGTTTAATGGATTTGCATGAAATGCTTAGATGGGATTCGCAGCTATATGTTCAGTTAGAGTAATCTACAATGATGGCATAAATTTGGTTCCGTAATTATCTACTTATTTTGAAGGAACAATAATGTTTATTGTCCTTGTGGGATTAGGCGTTTTGCTTATCTACTTATTTTGAAGGAACAATAATGTTTATTGTCCTTGTGGGATTAGGCATTTTGCTTTGATGGGATTTGGTTCCATAATTATCTACTTCTCTTGAAGAAACAATAATGTTTATTGTCCTTGTGGGATTAGGCCTTTTGTTTTAATATGTACTTTATAACTAAATTCCAGTGGTTGTTTAATAGGTATTAATTAGGTAGGTTTTATAACTTGTTTCTAGCATCCTTGTTGCTTTATTGCTTTCTTGTCAATGCCAAGATAACAGGAGATTGCTATTTTTGTTCACCTACTTTTAAATTTTTGTGTACATGTGCAATGCTTTAATTTTTTTGTGCGGAGTAGGTAGATAACCATAGGAGTATAAACCAACCAATTAGTGTCGAATTATATGTTTCATGCTTGGTTTGAATTTTGTATCTTGCCAGAAATTGTGTTTGAGCTTTGTTCGATTGTTAAATGTTGGTTTGATTATTAAAAGGATTGAGCTCATACTAGGTTTTATCGATCGAGCTCGAGTCGAGTACTGAGTAGCTTGAGATTTTTACATGTATTTTGTTGATTTTTATTTTATTGAGTGGAACTCGAAATTCATTACAAAAATTATGTAAAATAATGTTTTTAAGCTTGTTTAACTATGTGATGAACCGAGCTCAAAAAGCCGAGTAGCTTGTCTGATATTCAAACTTAGATTTGTTTAAAGGCCTCCAACATCAAAGGCTGACATAATTGTTAAATCCTCCAATGGTACTCCCATTATGCTTTTAAGTTTTATACTTCAAGTCTTCAACTAAAGAGGCAACCTAAAGTTTCATCACTATAAAAAGCAGATTATTCATTGCTAGTGAAGCATGAACTTTCCAGTTTTAGGAACAAGTGATTCAGGCACTGATATCTGATTTGCCATTAGTACATCCATATATTTGATAGTAGTCAAGATTTACTTGTGAGAGCAATTGATGATTACATGTTTGTTCATGCATATAGAAGTTATTTGGTTCTCTAGATAAGTAATCACCTCACTCTAACCTCTAGTTTTATATAACCAACCATTGCATTTAAAACATTTCAATGTAATTATTTAAAATTTATACTTAACCTTCAAAACAATTATATTTATACTGCAGCTGGAATACATCAAGATGGAATCATTAGATACCGACTACTAACTGTCTAAACATAGAAATATTGATTAACACATAAAATGAATGAAGTGTGCAGGCAAAAACGGTAACAAATGGTCATAGAGTGAAGATAAATACATCAAATAAACTCTGTTGCAGACAGAAGAGACAACCAACATATCAATCATAATTCAGACATGAATACAATTTCAATCAAGTGCAGATGCATGTGATTGAAACAAGTATACATCGTGGTACCTCTGTAAGAGTTTCCTGTACAGCAGAGCACATTGCTTCCCCACGAGCTTCCTTCCGGTCGATTTCTTCTCAAGACATGCCCTAAAAGAAAACAAGTTATTCCCAAGCTAATTTTAGAAATAAAAGTTTCAAATTGGCACAATCATGTGGAGTAACAACGTCGAAGAAACTTACTGTAGGCTTCCAACAAAGCAGTGCAGCAAGATGCAGGAACTGGAGATAAAGGTAGCTCCCGAAGAACATGCTTCGGGAGAGAGGTGGTTTTTTTAATAACCATCAGTTAAATAAAATTGTATTAGAAGAACTTAGTAATTAGGCCAAAATCAAACCCTCACACAGTCGCCAATGACATGAGCATCTTCATCGGGACCAAATTCAATCTTGCCTACAATCAAGTAGCTTCAAATTGGTATTCAATTGATCCAAGTTATGTAAAGGTTTATTCCTATAAAGAGGTTTTAATTTCTACTACAAGGTAGAAAATCATTTACAGATTGACCAAGTGAAGTTTTTTAAGAAAGACGCTGGTTCACCGTTGACTCGACTAGTAAAAAAAATGCAAGAAAAAAGCTTAAATGAATAACCTCATTAGTCAAGGTTGTATTGAAGTATTTATGATCAGCACAAATGAAATTGTTTGTGCAAAACATTATAGAAAAATTTGATTAGCACAAATTTATACATGTACATAGAAAAACTAAATCCAGACAGACTAATTAAACATACATCTAAATCATGATTTCTGACCAATCAAATTAAGTGACTATTGTTGTTCACAGCTACTTGACCTAGGCAGCTACTTGACCTACGCAGAGATAATAGCTTAGTAATATTAGGAATAACTATCGAATCCCAGAAAGTAATTACCTGTAAGGTCTCTAGCATTACAGCACCAGCAACTGCTGACTATGAATAGAAGTAAGAGCACCCTAGTATCCATGCTGCAATAAAAATCATTCGTCAGCTCAAACTATAGAACAATATCAGGGAAAGTAGAAAACAAATAGTAGAATGTAACAAGAATGTATCAGGAATAAGGAACGGATAAGACAAACCAAACACTTAGCAACGTGGATAAAGGGGCAGCAAAGAAATGCAAAAATTGAAAAAGAGACAATTCAAATGAAAGAATGTGAAGCTCTTGATGGAGATTACATATAATTGTATTGTGGGCATGGTATGGACTTCGACTTCACTCAAATCAATATTTCAACCAAAAAAAAATCACGACTAAATAAACTTTTTAGGACTTAAACTCCCAAGCTTCCATAGTCTGTAAAATATGCCAAAAGCCAGATTTGACTAACTTCAATAATAAGAGTGCAGAAGGAAAACATTTTTAGGTTGTTTTTACTTGGCTACGATACAAAGAGCATATGCAAGAACCTAAGCTCAAACTAAGTATTAGTAAACTTTTTCGAGAAAAAGCAAATGCAGAAGAAATTACCTGAAATATCAGCAATTAAGAAAATTCCCATTCACCAATTTCTTCATTTTACCTTTCCTAATTCAGACTCCAGTTTTGCCAATTATGTTGCAGGGTCCAGGATCTGTTCTCGCTTAGGTGGAGGTGGTTGAGAGTCTTCACGTTTCTCGGTTTCAAGTTCCTTTGTTGCTTGTTCCGTGGAACTGGTTACACTCTGTAACTTCTCACTAGAAGATGAATCTGTCTCTTTAGTAGGACTCTCCAGTTCTAAAGTAGGTCTCTCAATTGATTCAAATTCCTCTCTTAGCTTTTCAATATTGTCAAATAGCTCCTTAACCTTCAGATTCTCTTTACTGAATAGATGTAAACCCAAATAATTAAAAAAAATGCAACTTCAATAAGGGATTCCCGAAAGGAACAAAATGGAAAATATAACGAGTTTGAGCAGTCGGACCTAGAGATACCTGAAATATCAGCAATTAAGAGACGGCTAGGGGTGGGCGCGGGTCGAGTATTTCGGGTATTGGGTATTTCGGGTCGGGTACCCGACTTGGCGGGTAGTGAATTTTCACACCCGAAACCCGACCCGATTTGGTGGGTACCCGAAGTTCGGGTACCCGAAATTTTTGGGTATTTCGGGTATTGGGTTTCGGGTACCCGAAATTTCACACTTTTTTTTCTTTTTTTTTTCAAGATTTTGTTTTAACATATATGTACGTAAAATTGTAAATAAATGAATTCAAACATTAATTATACACAATAACTTCAAAACAAAACAATACAAATGTCTAAGCCTTCAAGATTCAAGTATTCAATAAATTACAATAAAATCAAACTCCAAGTCTCAAAGCATCAAAATATTAAATATTACAATCGCATGAAAGTTACAACTTACAATAGACACAAAATCACAAATCACATTCAATAATATTTAACATTTTAACTCATCATTCGGATCTTCACCAATCATATCCAACTACAAGCTTGAAAATCCAACTAAATTACTCAAGGATCAAGCATAGATGAATCCACGCCAAAAATTTTTTTTCTAAAATACCCGAACGGGTACCCGAATACCCGTTCGGGTGTGAAACTAATACCCAATACCCAACCCGAAAATATATTTCGGGTTCGGATACCCGAACCCGAATGTCAAAATACCCATTTTTTTATCCCAAACGAGAAATACCCAAATGGGTCGGGACGGGTCCCAAAAAACCCGACCCAAACGCCCACCCCTATTTAGAGACCCAACAAAAATGCAAACTGCAAGACATTAATTATAGCATTTGCCCAGAAAGAAAAATTTCGAAATTGGGAGAAAAATTTTAGACAGAAAGAAAAAATTTGATTAGGAAAGACCTCACGACAGATCTCGGCAACAAGGAAGGTTTTCATAAGAATTTGATGGAATCCAACTACAAATCTCGGCAACAAAGAAATTGGGTGGAATGATAACGACATTATTTTAGCTGTGAGAAGGGGAATTCACTTTTCGATTTGCAAATCTCATCAAGAAACAAATGGGAGGGGTATAAAGGAAATTGATAATTTTTTATGGGTATAAAAGTAAATTCAATGTGTACAGCCCAGTTTACTGGTGCCATATCCGATTTGTTGGTCTCATACACATGTACTTATATTAACGGTCAAGATTAATCCGAATTTATAATCAAAGGCTGAGAATCTTTTTTTATTATGACTCACGTATGATGAATGAGGCATAATAGACTGCCCGTAAAGACTTTAGGGTTGAAACATCCTATAAAAATCCAAAAGTATTTGCATTACTTTAAATTGTTCAAATATAATTTTAATTAGAGAAATAACTCAATCAAAAAAATATAAATACTCAACACTATAATAACTTGAGTGATGGGGCCGAAGATGTTGGGGTCCTAGACCTTGGCCTAGTTTGTCAAGTGACAAGGCTGGCCCTGTTAATAATGTTACATTCATGGATCAAAATTTCGTTTCGAGTGTATGTTTCGGTCAGCAAAAAATTGGAAACTTTTCGAGACTTTTCAGAAATGTTTCGGAAACACTAAGGAAAAATTGTAATACAAGTTACTAAATTTAGATAGATAACAGAGTTTAAGGCAAACAAATAGTTTCGGGATTACATCTTATTTTTGTTTCGCTTGACTCAAAAACGGAAACTTTTCGATGTTTTCGAAGGAAAATATGGAAATTTTGATCCATGGTTACATTTTCATTCAACTTAACTTTATATGTTCAAATTTTATTCATAACTAAGCTTAATATAGAAAAGATTAACTATTGACATATTTAACAACTTGATTCAAATCATTTAAGTGTTTAACAGGTTACATAGAAGGAGAATGAAGGTGATTTTAGTTTTAATGCATTAAAACTAATCATGTTATTAGGTCATCTCCAGCCGAAACAAGCAATAGACCCCTCATGCTTGTCTGTGTGTCTGTCTTACCTAATTTGTCATCTCCAACCTAACCAACAATTCAAAATATTTAATTCATTTTCAAACTTTTCCACTCTCACTTAACAATAACCATAACAACAACAATAATAATAACAATAATAGTAATATTATTAGTATCGGCAATAATAATACTTATAAAAATAATTATGAACACAATTAATGAAAAACAAAAACAATTATCATTAATGGAAAACATAATTATATTTTTAAATTAAGTTGCAATAATAATAAGTTTTGTTCAGTCATAGTTATATAAAAATAATTTATTTATTTAAAACTAAGTCGTAGTTTATCAAAATACAACCCATTTTTTTTACAAACACACATAAATATTTTAATTTATTGAAAAAAAAAGTGAGCCATTACATAAAATTGACTATTTTTTAAGAATATTTACACAAATTTTTTGAGGATTTTTACATACAAATATATACATGTTTTATCTAATTTTTTTAAAAGTGACCAATTAAATTTTTTATACTCATTTTAAATTGTTTTTATAAATTAAAAATTAAAAAAAATATAGGGGGGTGCCAAATGGCGGCCACCCATTGGCCTGAGCCTTGCTTGCCCGGAGGCAGATTTGCATGCCTGCCTGCCTAGATGCCCCCCGGTTGCCTTCATGCCTGCTTGCCCTAAGAAAAAAATTCCATCTCCGGCCGACTCCCCTTCGGCTGGAAATGGCCTTATATTAAAAAAAATGCTTAAAGTGAGATTATAAAGACAACACAAGTTAAACTGACCGTAAAATATTTTAAATTACTTAAAAAAAATTAAATATTATGTTCGCTCTACATATATGTAATTTTGAATGGGTTTTTTTCGCCGTGCATCCCGAAATAAAGGAAATAGACACTTAACAATCTCAAAATACGGATTTAACACTTTGCAACCCCCGAATTATGAACAATTAAACACATCGGCATATTTAGAAATGCATGTTTCGTGTCAAAAACTTAGTATGTACCGATGATGATGGCAATACCAATGAGGAGATACATTCCATCGAATGGCAGTTTAAGAATTGTTAATTTATGGTACAAATAACTAGTAGTTTTCAGCTCAATTAGAACTCGTTCTGAGTTCAGGTTATTTTAAAATCAAATTAAAATTAAACACAATCTCAGCCGCAACTAGAAAAAGATATTGTTTCAGTTTCACTGTATTGAACTCCTTTATGCCCCTATTTACAAAGTCTCTCTCCATTCCATTATTTTTACTCAATTAGCTATAATACCTGATCAAATTTTTCAATTTTTTAAATGATCTATCATATTCACATTTATGGTGTATTAAAACTTTTTAAATATTAATATATATAAGAGCAATATCAAATTAACTTCCTGTGTTATTCTAAACAGACAGTTTAACTCCCTGTGATTAATAAAATGGCGAAATACCTCCCAGTATTTTTATAAAAGAAGTAAATTGCCTCCCTCTTGATTTTTACATTTTTACAAGGGGGTAAAATGTTGGTTATGCAATATCACAGGTAGTTAAAGTGTCCATTTACGAATATCACATGGAGTAAAAATATCTATTTACGCATATCAAAGTGGGTAAATTGATCATTTTTTTTACATAAAAATAAAGTCTCGGTCGCATTATAGAGTGTGTGTGCAACACCTCCACTAGCAATGAGGTAAATTACTCATTATTTCATTTCACATGGAGTTAATTTATCTATTTTCATATCACATGAAGATAAATTACCCATTAAACATATCACATGGATTTAACTCGTCAAAATCCATGTATAGAGTATCATATAATATTATCAAAATATTATAATTAATTATTTATATAATTTTTTGAAACCCACAAGTTTACTAGAAATGCATTCAATCGTGAAAAAAGAGGATTTGATTATGGAGGAGGCAAGGAATTTATGTCAAAATACCAACTGAAAATAGATGGTTTTTTTTCATTCCCGAGGAAGTGCATATTTTACCCGGATACGGAACAATAGTATAGTTGGGGTAGAAGAAGCCTTATTCAAAATTAAGATTTGAATAAGAAGTTGGCCGACCAATATAATAGAAAGTGAATATTGGTTGAGAAAAGGTAGGATATTAAGTGGACCGTACTGAGGGATAAAGAATTATGAGACGGAGAAAGTATATGATAAGGAATTATGAGACGGAGAAAGTATATGATAAGTTCAACAATTGGTGAGGAGCTGAAAGCTACCAAAAGACAAATACCCAAATGAAACAAGTCATGGCTTATGTGTAATTTGTGAATCACAATTTATTCACTTGTATCACTAAACAGATAACAATCACATAATATGGAATGAAGACAATAAAGCTACATCACTTTTGAGTATAAGTATGAGCCAAAATGTAAATGCTTTCATAAAATACTATGCATTGCCAAAATTGATGCAGTGTACAATTTGTTGCTGCAATATATAATCTGTAAACATGTATATATAATGTATGTTAAGAGGTGTGAACTTTTAGCATGTATAATCTATATATCCTTTCTAAAGTTTTTTCCTAGAGGCTACCAAACTGCTTAATTGGAGAAGGGTAAAACCTCAATAAAAGAATGTCTTCTATGCTGCTTCTAAAGTACAAATTGGACTAAACCTGCACCACAAATTTGAAGTATAAATATCTTGGAATCTGGATTAAAAATCAATTGTTTTAAAGAAATCATTATCTTATCAAATGTAAATACCTGAATATAAATGTCAAGGTATCAAGTTATGGCAAGTTTTATCACAAGGATATGGACAATCAATCTCCTTGCTTCTGCTTCTGCTGAAGTACCAATTTCCAACAGCTTTTGAGATTGTCTAGAAAACATTATAGTGGTCAGTAGGGTCGAAAATAAAGGCGATTCAACCATAAAAAAAAGCGCTTGTGGATTCACGTTTTCAAGTAATCAATAAACTATAACTGCTGTATGGTCGAATTACAAGGAAATCCCCTCTGCTTTAGAAATTACACACACTACCCTTAAAGGATGTAACTTTGTCGTTCGTAAAAGAATGAAATACCTCTATAATGTAACACAGACTTAGGGACATAACTTTTGTACCGTTTCTCATGATGGGTGTCGTAGTCTTAGTAAATAAGGTATAGTTGGAGGTGTGTTGAAGTAATAGTCGGTTGAATTTTCATACATATGAACTTGGACATTTACGTACTTGTAGTTAAACCGTTAGGTGTCACAATGGATATCAGAATTAGGGTGGTTTGTGTACTTTCTCAATGTATGATTTAAGTATAACGGGTCTTGACCATACCTCAAGAATTATTTGTGTAATTAGAATATCCACTTAAATACGAAGAATGAGGCGACATACCACGTTATTCACTCTGGGTGAGTCGGGTGCAAGCCAAGTGCCTTGATCTTCACTTTGGCAATGAGCAAAACATGAATTTATAAACATCCCTCCTCGAGTGGAGTTGGTTAAGAAAAAATGCAAAGTTCCGAGCATATATTTCCTGAATCCTGAGACAATGTATGAACAAATGTATTTTAGCGTGGAACTACGAATGAGGGGACAAAGAAAACTAGTACATTTAGAAGGGGAAATTAACCTTGCAATGTATTAATCTGGACTGCATTACAAGCTGCTGGATCAAGCTTGCAATGATACCAATGTCCGTGAGGATCAGCAGATGGAGGCACCAATATGTGATGAAACTGCAAGAAAAAATAAAAATAAAAAGCTTTATAATTTGATAATCTATGCTTGTAATGCAGTGATTAAGTAAGGAGCCAATGATAATCTTACTTGGTACACGTCATATGCCGAGTTCAAGATGAAATACGGTGTTCTAATAAACGGTAATGCATATTGTGGGAAGAAGCACTGCAACGAAAAACGAGAGCAAGAGAGAGTGTTAATTTAATGTTATTGATGGCAAAATAAACACCGAAAAGAACAATCGTGCGTACAAGTTCAGGATCAAGAGAGCTTGTGCAATTCTTATCCAGGTTCTTTGCTACACCCTGTCAAGTAATTTTTCGTAAGTGATTAGTTCATATTTTAGACGATCGATGCTCTTAAATGACAGGCATACCTGTAGAGAAACAACACCTTTGAAGAAAAATCTCATGGTGTAATTCAGAGCTATGTCTCTTCTGCAAAAGGATGCCAAAATGTATTAAGGATAAAGTACAAGTGATCAAATGTGAATATCCTACGTTTGTTTTCGAAAGAAACGTACGTACCCATTAAGAAAGAATCCAGCATCGCTCAAACATTTAACACTCGCGTTCCTAGGCAAATAACCAGCAAAACTGTCACAATGATGGAAAGTCGCCAAACCACCAGCGGAGCAACCAGAAAGCAACGCCTGAGATATATGAAGATAACTTTTTATACTTTCGATAATTAACTCATAAGTCCAAATATGAAACAATGGCACAAGAACAATAAAATGTTGAACATATAAGTACCTTCTCTGCTTGAGCCAAGCCTTTTGGGAGAAGATCGTGAATTATGGCTTGCCAAATTCTTTGCCCTCTGAAATAAAGCAATGATGTCTGTTCAAAACCGAAAGTTCACGAGTTAAAAATAAGAACTAATAAAGTCTCAAGCAACACCGCGCTATGTTAAACGATAAGTTGGTATTTCATCAAAATACAGAAAATAAAGTTTATAGCAAACTCACTCCGTTTTTATATACAGCGTCTCCAGCAAACGAGGCACCATCACAGTATCGGAGCTTTACCCGGTTCCAGTTGTAAAAATCTGTACAATTTGGTTAACAAGATTAACTTTTTCGAAGACAAATTTGTCAAGATGTTCTGAATAAATACATTTCTTACAATTATTAACATGTTAGTAACAGTAAAATGTCTCTAATTCTAATCCCATTAATTAGTAGTTAGTACCTATAAGTATATTTTGTTTCACCATTTGTTCATGTAAAACATTTTCCATCTTTTTCTTGAATGATTACATGACCATACATACCTATATCTGGTTCATCAAACTATAACTGAACAACCAATAAATTTAATAATGTTAAATGTGTGCTTGAGTTCTTGTAGTTTTTCAATCAGAAAAAGTAGTTTATGTAATTACAACAAACCTCAGGGGTCTTATATTAATTTATTCTTGTACTTGTACATAATTAAAGAATAAGTTAAAAGAGCATGTAAAGGAAGACCCCCTTTCAATTAATGAAGAAAGAGTGTGCAAGTTGCATACAATAAATTGACACACATGAATAAAGGCCTGCCTAGAATTACACAAGAAACTATAACAGATGAGTCCATAATTCGCATACTGTACTGGCTGATTCTTGTCTTTAATTGGAGTTGGTGTCCCTACTTAATTAAATCAATGATACATTCTTTTTTTTCCTTAAATACATTTAATATTTGTATATCATTTGGATAATTGGAAATTATATTACTTGAAGAGTCAACAAAAGGGAATCTTCACTATTATTTCTTCTCTTCTCGAGAAATCAATAAAAAGATTAAGGAGGTTTATAGAGCAGAACATGAACTTAACTAGAGACCATTTTTGTTTAATCCACATTTTGTTTATTTTTTCTTTGAGCTAAATGCAAAAATACCCCTTGTGCTTGCCTAATGGACAAAAAATCGCTCTTTGTTATTTTTATTACAAACCTACATGCATTTCTTTTTATTAGCAAAAAAAATCCTTGTATCGACATTTTATTCATTCACCACACCCAATATAAATACTCTCACAAGTCAATAATGGGATTATTGTCAATTTCTAAGCAAAAGGGTTGGGGGGTTGGGGGGGGGGGGGGTTATTGTTAATTTTAAATTTAATAGGAAATTATTGTCAATCTGTTAGGTGAACAAGGGTGTTTTCACATTTTATGGTAGGGTATAAATATAATTTTTCCTACAAATTATGAAAAAATTCACATTTACAACGTGTGAAGCACACTGCAGCTCGAGATGGGTATTCGGTAATATAGGGATTTTTTAGCTAGTAAAAATAACACAAAGAAATTTTTGTCAATTACCCAAAATATAATGGGTAGTTTTGCATTTGACTCTTTTTTCTTTTAATATTAATTTTTTTCTATTAACGTGTTTAAAGATAACATGGAATGAATGGATATGGGAACTGCAAAGATGAAATAAAGTAGTGCTTAGCTATTCTATTTGGCATTGATTACTGTAGACTATCTCACACGAGAGGACCACATGTCATGATACAGGAGGAACATGGAATTATTTTGTTATGCGACTTCATAATAAATTATCTTCGAGCATGTTACCATTTATTAAAGATTTTGATTAATAATTTGACCATAATCAATCCAAATTTTTAGTTCATTCGAAAATTGAATATTTAATTTGGTCAAACTCAACTGATCACGTATTAACTCATACAGCTATACTTATCAAAAGATTTCGCATTTGAAGTGTGACTCAATTAAACAACTATTGAATTGCTTAAAATTTGACGGGACTCGATCCAAAGTGATGGATATAAACTTTCATAACGATATTTACATAAGTTTAGAAGATTACCCGGATTTAAAGAAGCATTGTTGCTTAGAATTCCCGAAAACACTTCAGTCTTGCTCATGTAGCTAGTCGAACCGCGTCGAGTCGGAGCTCGCTCCAAGCAAGATTTGATGTCATTGCACCAGCCACCACCCTTTAATGTTCATCAATTTTGAATTTAAATTTGTTATCAGTAACATGGCTCATAATATCATCAATATATACTATATAGTATAACATTTCAACCACTAATCATTAGAATTAACTTGGGATCGTACAACCTAGGCTATGTTGTCTTGGGTTTGTGCATTGTCGGTCAATCATTCAATTGTGACTAACAAATGTAACATGTTTCTTGATTACCTGGACACGTGATGTTGCATGTGACAAAAAATATTAATTCTTTAAATAATTGATTTGCTAGTTGAGACTTGCAGGGAGGTCCCCCAATCTCAAAGATGTGACCTCAAAATATGTTACATTGATAAATGTTAAGGTTTTTTTTATTAAATTACACTGATAAAATGTGTTAGCATACGTCAAGTCAATATATTATAACACATAGAATCCCAGAAACACCCTTACTAATAGTATCGTGATTACATTTTTTTTTTGGAAAAGTGTTGGGAAACTGATCGGTGTAACACATTTTACATAAGAGGGACTTAAGTAAAAATTCTTTGGTAAGAAGAATATAAGTGTAAAACATACTTTATACTTGGAGGATCATAAATGTGATTTAGCCTTACGTTCAAATCATAAAACTTATAAGAAAAAAAAACATGTTCCAATACAGTATAAAAAAATAATTTTTTTATTTAACATTTTTAAATTTGAAAAAACCTAGAATAATTGCTTACTTATTCAATAAAAACCAAATATCTAAAATAATTGCAAATTAAGACCTTTTCACATTTTAAAATGCACAAACAATTAATAAGAGTGAAATGCAAAAACACTTTACTAAACCCACGTCCCAAGAACCATACAGTTCCCACTTTTCTAATCAACAAAACCATTTTTTTTAAAATGTTTACATTTGAAAACTAAAAATCATAAAACATAATGCAATTAAAGTGCAAGTTACGTCCACAATAGAAAGATAGAATGGCTAAGTATAAAAGAAATTCAATAATTTTGAGGTTGATTGATACAGATGTTAATTATCTTTAGTTCGCCTATTAGTTGCAATGCAGCTGGATTGAGATAAGGTTTGGCACTTCTAATTGTTTTGTTAGGCGTTTTTTTAATGTCGGCCCCAGCCCCCAGTGTATTTCAGAATATTATATATTTATAGAAAAATTAGAAAATATGTATGAAATAATGAAAAATATGGGAGCTTAGAATCAGCACATCACTTGAAGTTTTGACTTCAGAAAAATAAATTCAAGAATTTGTTCAATTGTTTATTCTTTATAGTTTTGTTTGGCAAAGGTTA
This sequence comes from Penstemon eatonii, assembly GCA_038501285.1. Taxonomy (NCBI): domain Eukaryota; kingdom Viridiplantae; phylum Streptophyta; class Magnoliopsida; order Lamiales; family Plantaginaceae; genus Penstemon; species Penstemon eatonii. The sequence goes on from CM076711.1 coordinate 15,845,639, forward strand.
CATCATGATTAATGTTCTTGTAATGCGTTACATGTTGCATGTTTTGGACATTTTAGCAAATCATTATTCTTAAAAAAAAAAGTTGGAAATGATTCGATTATTAAATAGTCAATAATCTTTGAACTGAATACCAAAAAGTAATTTAAAAGTCTAAATTATAGTATCAAATATGGTTTTCAGTCTACTATCCCCTAAACGTAAGAGATTATTTAGTACAATCGCTGCACCACGTCATCAAGTATATATGGTGCAGCCCACCAATACACTCGGGACATGTGTAGTGATAATCCACATCACCCCATATTCTGGCCATGTTCCCAAAAAATAGAGTTTCGAAAAATTGTGTTCACATTGTCAGAATATGGGGTGATGTGGATTATTACTCCACATGTCCCAAATGTATTGCTAGACACGTGGTGCAGCTGTTACACTAAATAATTTCTCACTAAATGAACCTATTGGATAACTTAATATGTTTTCATCTTAAAATAGACAAATTATCCCTTTATGAAAACCAAAAAATTATTCTTCAAAGGACTAAAGAGAATTGCATGATGTTATATATATATATATATCAAATCATCAATAATATCTAATACGACATCTAATTTTAAATTCACTAAATCTTGTCCCATTCTTATGGATTTCATTTCTATATAGAGATTAAATTTTTCAAAAACTTTGCTTAAATCCAACCTAGATTCATGACCACGTAAAGAACAAAAGAAAATAATTGTATAAAAACCAAGTGAAAAGCATAAAAGTAAATAAATAAAATCACATGACACGTGGCAGAGGTCTGATTTGGAAGGCCATTATTGGACAAAACAAGAAAAGCACATTTACTCCTACGCAGAAATCCTTTTCCCTTTTCGTCCCACAAAAGGTAAAAATTTTATACTACCAAACAAACAAAACACAAAAGTATGTTGCTTTGCGTGCATGTTTTCTGTACACGCTTAATCTTTCCTTTATTCCCCAATTTACCCCCACAAAAGCAGAAAATTACAAAAGTTTACCTCAAACTGCAAAAGCCAGTTGCGTGCCCCTGCCCCGAATCCTCTGTCCAGATGATATGCCGGTAAGCTACCGTCCAAACAAACTAACAGAATACGAATAAATTAATTATCATTAGTTAAATTTAAGACGAATAATTAAACTACTTATTATCATAAATTCATAATTAAGAAGAAAAAAAAAGTTAATTTCAGATTTTAAATGCCGACGGTGATTACTAACATGCGCCGAGAGACGACGCTTTTCGAACGAGAGTCATGCTCACAAGACGACGCTCCGGTTGGGAGTAAATGCGCCACGGTGCGCACGTTAGCAGTATCAGTAAACTTAATGCAGCTGTCATTGCTTTCACATTCATTTCTTCTTCTTCTGCGCTTCTTATCAGAAAACTTAATGTATGAGACTTTCGTCGGATTTGAAGAGAAATATAAATAGAATTTGAGTAAGCGGATTATGGAAATTTTATGTTAATCCTTTTGGATTATTAATTCATCGATTTGTTGAATATGGAAAAATATTTAATGGAATAATATCTACAGAGAATGAAAAAAATGGAAAATAACTTGTAAAAATGGGAGAAAAAAAAACAGAGGGAAAGAAAAAAATTGGGGTCGGAGCGAATTTATTATTACTCCATAGAAATATTTTTTTCCTTTTAAAGAAGAGGAAATATTTGTGGGCTTTTATATGGGGGTGGGGGGTTGTAAATGGGCCAATGGAAGCCAAATTTTTTGGGGCCCATTTTTTATTAATGATGATGAAAAATGAGATGAGTGAATTGCAAGTTACATGAGATGCGACATAAATGAATTTTTTAGGTGAGTTTTACACGCTTTTTCGGTTAAGGTTGTTTGAGTTTTGATGGTAGTTGATGTAATTGTACATTTGTGGCGTGAATGATGGGGGTGTTTGGAAGTTAATTAGATTTTTTTTTTTTGTGATTTTTCAAGGATTTAATCCCTTCGAGTTATTTCTCTTTGTTTCGAGGTTTAATTTTATAAATAATATTTTATTTGGCTATCTAACTAGAGATAATCTTGTGGTTGAACTTATGGTTTCGAAACCCTAGTTATGGTACTAACTTTTGGAAAATCGAATAACGTTAACTTTTTGTTGTGCTCAATTAGACGTTGTAGGAAGAATTTTCGTTGATCTTATGTGTAACTCATGTAATTTCCTTGATCTTACATGTAACTCATGTAATTTTTTTTCTCAGATGAAAAGTATGATTAATTGAAGTGAGGGAAAAAAATTGTGTTTAAGCGTATCCTTATTTAAGTGATAAAAATGATAGAGAGAAAAAAGACTTGTAGAGAAAGTGGGTTAGTTGGGAGTTACCAAAACTCTCTCCACTAACAATCATAGTAGTAAGTATCTTACGATTCACAATACGAATCATACGATTCGATGCGATTACAGGTCCTGGCGATTCGACTTTGGTCGAAGAAACGCTGGATGTTTGTTTCGCAACGATTCGTTTGCGATACGTATACGATTCTTTGACTTTAAGTAGTTTTTTTTAGTAAAAATATGGATCTTGGATCCAGATTGAGTCAGCCCACATAGGCGACTCTGATCGAATCCAATTCGAACGGGTCAGACTAATAGTATGTTTGTTGACTCATTGTCATTAAATATACTTACATTTTTTTTTTTTAGTTTATTAGCTAGCTCAAATGCTAACAAATGTGTATTCAATTATTCATGTAATGAAAGTATTTATTCTTCATATTTTTTTTATTACAAATCTTAAGATTTTTGCAGTTAACTTTCATAAAAGAGGAATTTGACAAAGAAAAGTACACCCACTTTTTAAAATTAGATTCAAATTTAATCGATGTGTTTATTTCCTTAGCTCTACTATATTTTAGGAGTCTAATTTTAGTTACATGAATTCGAATAAGTTCATTGATGAATTATTTCAATAAAAGGACTAAGAATGCTCACATGCCTAAATATTAGGGCCTGTTTGTTTAATGTTTGGAAGAGTAGTGAAAATTTGTGAAATAATATCAATTTGTGTTGTGTTGTGTTGTTTGACATGTGAATCAAAGTAGAGTTTATATATGTATATTTTTAGAGATAAGAAAATTATTGTTTGACTTTTGAAAGACAAGTTTGAGGAAATTGTGAGATGATAAATTTATTGTAGAAAATAGAAAACATATTTGTTTCGTTTTTTCCAAATACGAAATAATTTTGCAAAAAGCCACACAAACAAGCCCTAGGTATTTTTAACATGAGGATGTTGGATATTTTATGGACTACATTACTTAAATAAATTGGTTTTGCTAAAATTAGGGTTGTCACTGGGGCGGATTTCAATCTGAATCCGATTCAACCCGAGTCCAACCCAATTTGCTAGGATTTTGATCCGATTAGAGATTCGATGGATCCGATCCAATTATAAGATCCGAAATTCGAAATACGTTAATATGAATTTGATTTATCCTATCCATTATAAATCCGTGTCCTACGATAAACAAAATATTTATACATATACATAATAATCTATTAAAATAAATAACATTAATAATATTTTACCATTAGGTTAAGATGATAAAAGTTAATATTTCATTCCTAATTACATTTTATGCATATTTTCATCCAAAAATGTGGATAATAGTTAAGAAGAGTTAAATTACATACAACCGTAAAGTTATAACACTTGTTATATGAAAAAATACATGTGTAAATTCTTATATAAAATTTTTATTGAATCCGAAAAATCCGATATATATCCTATCAAATCCGACTAAGATCCGATTGACTTTAGAAATCTAAATCCAAGTGAGATTCGAATTCAAGCCTACCCTAATCCGACCCATTTAGCCAAATCATGTATAGGTTAATGAATAGTATATTGTTTAAGCAGCCCAATAAATCCCTACCATATTTCATGTTTAGGCCGTGATATTTTTTTATGATGCCAAGTGTAGGTCATAGACTCATAGGGTCTCGGACTAGGTGGAGGTTGTTATGGTTATGATTCATCAATTACACACAAGATATCATACATTGATTTATTTATTAATATATATTATATTTTATTTGGTTGTGTAATCAAAGAAAATCTTGAGATTGAACTTTTGATTTTGTACCCAAGCTCTAGTGCCAACTTGTGTAAAATCGAATTGTTAACACATAAGTTTTTTCAATTAAACATTGTATGATATTTCCAATTGTTACTATGTGTGACACATATAAAAATTCTGCGTATAAGAAGATTAATATTGTGTTTGCATGGAGGAGGGAGAAAATTGATTTTGTTCTTCAAATTTGAGATTGATTTTGCTTGTTTTAGTTCAATAAAATTGATAGTATAATCTTTTAAAGTTGCATGAATCCTTAGAAACCCTCAAAGAAGTGTATGAAAAGCTGCTCCAACATGTCCAAAATTCAATACGAAAATTGAAAATAATTCTAAAATCATCAATTTATTTCAAAAATCACTTTCCAAAAAGCAATACAACCAAGCAGGCCCTGAAATTTTTGTTACTTATAAATTGGGGAACTCTAAACAAACACTTGATTTGATTAGGTCAATAGTCAGCCAACTACATAACTTGATTTGGGTTTTCTTTCAACCCTCAATCAATTTGGAGATAATTAAAAGTGAGTAGCATAGCTTATCTATTTTACCTCAAAATTGCACTTTTCAGATTTTATTTGGATTTATTTTCAAGCTCAAAGTTATTCTGGTTGAATAATTTAAGCTCGATTGTTCAAACTTTCACCTAAAACTTTGAAATGTAATTTCCATTGAGTTTTAGGGATATTGAAAATTTAAAACATTGATATGCGTCAAATCAATAACTTTATTTTTTAGATTTTTGAATTATGATTCTTGTTAAATTTGAAAAGATAGATGAAGAGCTGGCCCTAAAGTTATGGGTTTAAAGTTTAAATGTGTGATAATTTGGGCTTGGACTATCATTATGAACTATGAAGTTTTATCATAATTTGGGCTCAATTTAGAATTTGGTTCCATTTTAAAGTGGGCTTAACATGCATATTTTGAAATTCATTATCTAGGTAACTTGACTAGAATTTAGGTAAAATAAGTGGCACGTGATTAATGAGCTATAACTCAATGGACTATTAATCAATTGGTTTAGTTTGACTTGGACCAACTTGGCTGAGACTTCGGCTAAATAAATATAAATATTAAACTTTGATTTAATTATTATTATAGTTTGGGCTGGATTTGGTGTTCGAACGCGAAGGTGTGAGGGCGTTGAACAAGGAGTTGAAGTCGAATGGGAATAAATGCAAGAAACTCTTATGTTATATTGAATTTGTACAAAATTACCTTGTGAAATGTTTATTACATAAAATTCATCAGTATTACTATTAGATATTCAGCACAAAACCCCTTATTTGTACGTCAAGGTATAATACAATTTCAATTTCAATAAAAAAAATAAATAAATAAAGCCACACTCAAGCGGTTGTTTGAAACATAAATAATATATTATTCGTCTTTAGTATTCAAACATAAATGTCTCACATTGGTTGAAAACAATAGTTAAGTCCACCTTATAAGGTTTTGAGCAATTTTCACCTTACAAGCTAGCTTTTGAGGTTGATTTAGGTATAAACCAAGTAAGTGGACTTAGTCAAATCCATGTGGTGAATTCTAATATGGTATCAGAGCCCAGGTTAAATTGGGCCACCTCTTTCCGTGATGGGTTCCTCTTTGTACGTATGATGGGCTTCAATATCTACCCACACACTTCGCTCAAATAACAAAGACTTGGGTTGTCATTATTCCTCCAGTTAATCAAGGCTTGGAGTGTCATTGTTCCTCTGGTTAACAAAGGCCTAATTTGTCATTATTCATGTGTTGGATTCACCCACATATCGCAAATTCATAAGGTTGGGCTTTCATATGTCACATGTTGGGTTTGTTTCACCCACACATTATACCCGCCCTCACGTGAATTCTAATACGTTCACATAATAATTTACTAAATGAAGAAATCTAATATAAAATAGGCAAAATTGCAGAAAACGTCCCAAACTAAAAAAATCCCAAACATCAAACAACATTCAAAATATCAAAAATTAGAAAAAATGTAAACATCAAACAATATTGATATACCGAAATCCAAAAATTAAAAAAAATTATATTATACTACACAACAAATCAACATTCTAATAACTCAACATTGTTTTGTATTTCGGGAACTGCAGTGTTATTAGAGCCCTGAGAACCACCTTGTTGCAACGGTTGTTGATCGTTTACCTTTGTACATCGATGCTCGGGTGTGTCCTATGTGATACCCCTACCTCCTCTACATCTACCTCTACCTCTTCCTCTGTCCGGAGTTGACATCTACATTTTGGATAATATGTTATTATATGTAATGACAATTAAACTCACAACATGAGCAAATACATGATGTTATGAGCAATATCACTAATTTATTAAAAAAATCATAATTCTTGAATATTGGACGGACAATATGTTGGATGAAATATTCGACCAAATTCAAATATTTTCACCGAATTGGATCAACTCTTAATAAAATCATTTCTAGGTATCCATCAACTAAGGGCATCAATTTTGATTTGCCTCATGTTGTCAAAGATGCACCATCTTGTAAAGGTACGTTCCGATTCTTGTTATAAACTAGTCAAGTAACAAAATTTAATCATAAATTTCGGACCAATTTTCGAGTAATTTGATTTTCAGTCCTACTAATTAGAACTAAATATTCAAATAATACTTGGTTAATCTAGGGGTGGAGCACATTGGTGGTGACATGTTTGTTACCGTGCCCAAGGCCGATGCCATTTTCATGAAGGTATTAATGTCCAAATTGCATTTTTAGCCTCACACAATGATCTTCAATACTTTTGATCCCATACTTTATAAGTTGCATTTTTAATTTCCATCTGAGTTCTTAAATTTCTATGCATTGTTGGTACCAATATAATAATCTATATCAACATTCTTTGGTCCCATAAGATTAATGGCTTAATTCCACTCATTTTTCACTTTGCACCCTAAAAAAAATTGAATTGTAGATTGCACCCTGAAAACCATATGCATTCTGATCATATTTCTAAACATATCCCTCGACGTTGAGAGGGTATTTTAGTACATGCCTATTAAATATCACCCTGGTCCCACAATATTAACTGTCTCATGTCATATTTTTGGTCAGTAAGAAGGCGTCGGACCGAAAGTGCAAAAAATATTTGAAAAAAGGTACCAACATTCCATTTTGTGAAGTCCTAAAACGTGCTAGGGTCAAGTTCTATGGGACTAAAAGTGTAACTTCCTCATGTATAACATAATTACATATCATTGCACAGAAAATGACCAACAAGATTATTCTACAACCAAAAAACATTAGTATTTTAACTTTTTTATGGAGCGATGATCGGGTACCATCGATCGGTGGTTTTCCGGGACATTGACTCTCGGAAACGGGAGAAAAATTACGGGTTGGACTATGTTTCCCGTACGTGCCATGGTCAGAGACTTGTCTATTGTTTACAATGAGACCTTATCAGCTTGCAATTCAATTGATTTACTAGCGGAATGTAACGGACCACCCGACAGGAAGCCAAAATCTGCACCCGAGGAACCCGACGACAAGGCCAAGGCACCCGACGACAAGACATGGCTTGGTTCAAGCTTTGCCATGACTTGGAGGTTTTAGAAGTCTCTACTACCTTCTACATTACTCTTGTACATAATAGAATTTTCTAGATTAGCCCACATACTTCTACACAAGTCTTGTGTATGGTAGGGGATTCTAGATTAGCCCACACATGTGTAGAAGATTGTACAAAGCTCTACATTTTGGTAGATAGGTGTAGAAGGGTCGAGAGAGTAAATCTCAACCCTTGCATCAAGTTAATCACCACCATCCATTTGAGGAGGTGGGACTATAAATAGGGCCCTCTTGATCATTTGTATTCATCCAAGTTTCAAGCAAATAAAAGCATACTTAAGTTCTCTCAAAAGCTTTCTTACTTACTTTCCACTTTCACCCACTTTATCCTTCAAGAAGTAGGCTGACTTAGCCAATTCCACAAGGGGCGGTAAAAGAGCGCAAGGGGCGACGAGGCTAGGTTCCGCACGACACTTGAAAGAAACAAGTTGAGGACAGGAAGCTCCAGATCCAAGTATCAATCATCATATGCAATATAACCGATGAAACTACAGAATTTTTCTTCCTAAATCGTTACCTATCCCAATCTAATGTCCGAGCAACGATCATACTATCTGAAGACACATTACGGGAGGGAATGTATCTAAAAAACATGGGTAGCAGATTGATTTCGTGCCCAGAAATTGGGAGTTGCCACTCCCAATTTCAGTTTTTGTGAACTCATGGACTGTCGGAGTTTACAAGGTTGATACCTAATGAACAACTTACGTTAAGGTATCCTTTCATTAAGCTTATGTGTTCTTCCAAAAGATCACCTTTCTTCTTTATGCCCATCCTAATATCATTTATATCTTTCTCCATCACCCCACGGAACGACAATGGAATACTGGTGCAAAAAAAAAAGAAAAATTTTTGCGAGCAATTCTTCTCGAGTAGTGCTACTGACGGAATATATAAAATAAAATGATAATATAGATTATCATATAGGTAACTCACCTCATGCTTTCATATGCTTTGACTATTGAGAGACCCTGCAATTATATAAAGCTCGTGTAAGACTTATGCAACAAAATTAGAAAAGCATTAAAGTAGCTACACCAAGCCACAAAATGTTATGAAAATTAAGTAACGAAGAACCTTGATTACATACTCATCTACCAATCTTAATCTTAAATTCAGAAGGCGAAATGTTGGTCTTTCATCGAATTTTCGAAAGGGCATCAGTGTTGTAGCATAAGATTATATGCAGTTTTTTCTAAATATAAAATATAGTTTAAGATATTAACCTATCATATCAAAAGATGTGGAAAATGGAAATGGTAGAGAAAGTGTTGATAAAACAAATAATTTCAGAGATAGAAAGAGATTACCAGTTTTGTAGGACTGAAACTGGAAGAAACTTGAGTAACATAACCACGTTCAACTAGATTTTTTATTTGTCCATGCATGGTCGCTGCCGAACCAATTCCAGCCTATAAAATGAACATTGCAATCAATGGGATAAGTTAATTAGTATAAACGAATTTACATGGGCTGTTAAAAAATTAGAAAGAACATATGGAACTAAACGTGTTTAACACCAAAATTGATAATTCCTTACTTTATACATACGATCTAGTAACTCGGCCTCACTTAACAAATGAGGTTTGGTAAGTTCACATTCTACAACTGTGACAACAGGATTAAACTGCAATAAACGAAGCATCAGTATAATGTAAGGAAAAATTGATAAACTGAAAGAGGTGGATAGATCATTGAATGGCCTCAGTTGCTTTTTAAATTTTATGCTAACAATATTCATTTACAAGATTAAGAAAAAACAAAGGATCAATAAGTTCAACCACGAGAGAGAAAAGAAGGTCCAACAATATTTTGTGAACTAGTGAGCAACTTAAAATAGAGTTGGACTAAGTAAAATAATATAGCCTTATATGCTTCACAAGATACAAAGTATTGAATTTTCTTGTTGCAGTATTTTAACGATGTACTCCATAAAAGAAGAAAAAAAAAGTAGAAAGCACAAAAAAACATCAAATGTGTTAACTACATTGAATCAAAACCAATACAAGTTCTTGGAAGGAAAAGAGAACAGAAAAATCTTCATTATTAGAGAGAAAAACTCAAAATACAAAAGTGAATAGGCTATTTATACTTCTTAATAAATATAACCGACTAAAAAGACTCATTTACTTGTACATGCTTAACCTAAAGAAACTACATATGAGATGATTAGTTAGAACCTAGTATCCACTTTGTATTCTGGGATCTCCTGAACTTGTTCCCACTGCGCAGATGGCCATAAATTGAAGTAACTTAGCTGAACAAGAAGCAGCGAATAAGTTTATTCAGCATTTTAGATATAATTATCATAAAATATTCATCAAAAAATTAGGTATTGATGATATTAATGCATACATATCTAAACAATCTTCACATGGAAGGCAACCGCCAAAAAACATATTAAACAGCATAAGGTTACATACTGATGTTATCATCTTTCCATATGCATAAAATTGTTCATCGCCCATTTTGATCAGAACTGTTTTTTCAATGCCTATTACAGGGGGCGAAACACTCGCCAAAAAATGGCGTGCCACCACATCGTGCACAATCTGCAAAAATAAGATTCAACTTAATATTGACAAATGGTGACAGATATAGAGCAAAAATATAATCAAGGTTTCATGATGGTTTTGGCTCGATTTCGCTAAATTTTGGTTTTGAAAAGTTGATTTGAGAGGTTACAACGAAACTTTTGAAATACGATTTGTATTGAGTTTTGATGTAGGATTTTGTGGGTTTAAAAATTGAGATATGATTTGGAATTTGGATTAAGTTTGGATGTTGGGGTTTGTAGGGTAAAAGTAGGTGGCAAGTGTCAAATCAACCTTCGATTTCACAAAATCTAGGCCCAATCATTCTTTGGGTATGTGATGGCCTAGTTTGCGGTTTCACAAAACTGAGCCAAAACAATCCACGTGAAGCCCAATAAATTAGCTTTTGTCAAAAAGTGTCACTGACGAATTTTGTATTAAGCCATGACTTTTTTGCTTCAGGAGGCCTAGACTTTAAGGGGTAAATGAGAGAAAAAAAGGTTTCACCACGGTCAACTTTAAGAGGACCTTTCACCAAGTCTATTGCATACTGGCCCCATTCACCATCTTGAATTTGTTCTTCCACTAATTTCTACGCCAAACAGTTAATGAATTTAAAACAGTTAAACAAAGCTTACCGATAAGTTGTGATGCGAGGAAGTTTAAAACTCTCTTGGCGCTAGAGTACCTTGTTGTGCATGGTCACAATGGGACAACAACGTCTCTATAAACTCTAACATGCCAAAGACATGTGATATATATCTTAGGAAACCGTAAACCCGGGTTTGGGCAAGCAAAGTGACATGTTTTACTAAATTATTATGTGGCAATTACCTTCTGTATAACTAAGAGTTTTAGCCATTTTGATTATTACCTTCATACATGTTGTCCATTGACCAATCAAAGGTAACCAATATACAATTATATGCAAATTTATGGAATCTATATTCTGATTTTCCTTCTCTAGTAGCCATCAACTTGTTGATACAAAAGGCCAGATAAAAGAAGCTTTTGATTTTCTAGCGAACAAGCTTGGACTTATCAACATCTATAGTCAAGCTTGAGAGGAAGTAGTGGCAGATCAGATTTGATATGATCAAAGCTTATTTATCATGGAGGTATTTTAGGAGGTAGAGGTGGTACCGTAGTAGTCAAATAGGTTTCCTTCATAAGAGTTAGTAATCAATTAGATTAGCTTGTGAAAGTCACAAGTACAAATTCTTTCCTTAATATATAAATCAGAAGGGTATAAATCATCAGTGGTTCGTGGATAGCTAATGTAACCTTCATTATGTAGAATTTGTGCTTGCTGCTTGAAATTAGTTTCAGATATATATTAATATCAATTTAGAGCTAACAAAAAAAAAATAATACTAACAAAATTATTATTTTCAACTAACCTCCATGATAGCTGCAGAATTTAGTTTGCATAAATTTGTAGCAAGCTTGAGCAGTTGAATTGTAGTCAAAGAACGAAAAAGTTCAGATATATCCGTTCGTTCATATTTTGCTACCTGAAGAAGAACAATTGGAAACTTAAGTCATGAGTTCACTTGCAAGATTAATGTTTTTTAGTAACAATATGGATCCTGGATCCAGATTGAGTCAGTCCACATAGGCGACTCTAATCCGACCCAATTTGATCGGGTCAGACTAATAGTATGTTTGTTAACTCATTATCATTATATACTTACATTTTTTTTTAGTTTATTAGCTAGCTCAAAGGCTAACACATGTGTATTCAAGTATTCATGTAGTGAAAGTATTTATTCTTCATATTTTTTTTTTATAAAATCTTAAGATTTTTGCAGTTAACTTTCATAAAAGAGGAATTTGACAAAGAAAATTAAACCCACTTTTTAAAATTAAATTCTGTTATAAAACTTAAGATAAAATGATGAACAAATTGTAGTAAACAAAGTAATATGTAGAGAAAACTCCTCAACTCTTTTCATTCATTTCATGTTGTAGTTCATCTTGTACAAATGAACTCATCTATTTATAGGAGTTCAAGACTACACATGTCTTACAAAGAAAAGTGATGGGTGGCTTTCACTAGTTAATGCCACACTTAATCCTTCATGTCTTGCCACATATCATATGTAATGCCACACTTCTTCTTGTCTTGACACATAAAGAGATATGTGTTAATTATTTATACAACCAAGTGCAATAATTTTGTCTTGACACCATATAACTTATAGTGTATATTGCAATGGCATCCACAACTTATAAATATATATATATATATATATATATATATATATATATATATATATATATATATTTCATAACACTCCCCCTTGGATGCCCATTGTTTCTGGAGTATGCCTCGTTAAAACCTAGTCAAGAAAAACCCATTGGGACAAAAACTTGAACAAAGGAAAAAGAGTACATATCCAAAAGGGGCTTATAAGCGTGTAATACTGCTTCGATAGAAAAACCCATTGGGACAAAAACTTGGACGACGAAAAAAGAGTACAGTGTAATTATCGTTAATTACACGCTCCCCCTGATGCCGACATAAGATCCACAAGTCGCCGCATTCCAATGTTGTAAACCATATTCCTGAATGTTGTAGTCGGCAATGCTTTAGTGAATAAATCAGCAAAGTTGTTACATGACTGAATCTGAAGAACGTCTATATCACCCCTTTTTTGAAGCTCGTGGGTAAAGAAAAACTTTGGTGATATGTGTTTTGTTCTGTCTCCTTTGATATATCCATTTTTTATTTGAGCAATACAGGCGGCATTGTCTTCATATAATGATTTTGGTATGTTCTTTGTTGAAGGCAACCCACAAGATTCTTGAATATACAGAACCATTGATCTCAGCCATAAACATTCTCGACTTGCTTCATGCAATGCCAAAATTTCAGCATGATTGGAAGAAGTGGCTGCTAGAGTTTGTTTAACAGATCGCCATGATATTGCAGCGCTAGCACAAGTAAATACATATCCACTTTGTGATCTACCTTTGTGTGGATCAGGAAGATAACCGGCATCTGCATAACCTGCTACATGTGCATCAGCATCTCTAGAGTAAAATAAGCTCATGTCTATTGTTCCACGAAGATAGCGCAATATGTGTTTAACTCCTTTCCAATGTCTTCGTGTTGGTGCAGAGTTATATCTTGCCAGTAAGTTAACCGAGAAGGCTATATCAGGTCTCGTACAATTTGCAAGATACATCAAGGCTCCAATTGCACTTAGATAAGGTACTTCAGGACCAAGCAATTCTTCATTTTCCTCCCGAGGACGAAAAGGATCTTTCTTTATATCCAAATATCGGACAACCATGGGACTGCTCAATGGATGAGCTTTGTCCATATAAAATTTCTTCATAATCTTTTTTGTATATGCTGATTGATGGATAAAGATTCCAGTTGATAAATGTTCGATCTGCAGGTCGTGACAAAACTTTGTTTTCCCGAGATTTTTCATCTCAAATTCTTTCATTAAATAGTTTGCGGTCTTTGTGAGCTCTTCAGGACTCCCCACAAGATTTAAGTCGTCCACGTATACCGCAGTAATGGATAACGTGTTATAAAACTTAGGATAAAAATATGATGAACAAATTGTAGTAAACAAAGTAATATATAGAGAAAACTCCTCAACTCTTTCATTCATTTCATGTTGTAGTTCATCTTGTACAAATGAACTCATCTATTTATAGGAGTTCAAGACTACACATGTCTTACAAAGAAAAGTGATGGGTGGCTTTCACTAGTTAATGCCACACTTAATCCTTCATGTCTTGCCACATATCATATGCAATGCCACACTTCTTCTTATCTTGACACATAAAGAGATATGTGTTAATTCCTTTTACAACCAAGTGCAATAATATTGTCTTGATACCATATAACTTGAATTGTAAATTGCAATGGCATCCACAACTTATATATATATATTTCATACCAAATTCAAATTTAATCGATGTGTTTATTTCCTTAGCTCTATTATATTATAGGAGTCTAGGTTTAGTTACATGAATTCGAATAAGTTCATTGGTGAATTATTTCAATAAAAAGACTAAGAATGCTCACATGCCTAAAATATTAGGGCCTGTTTGTTTAATGTTTGGCAGAGTAGTGGAAATTTGTGAAATAATCTCACTTTGTGTTGTGTTGTTTGACTTTATGTGAAATCAAGTAGAGTTTATATATGTATATTTTTAGAGATAAGAAAATTATTGTTTGACTTTTGGAAGACTAGTTTGAGGAAACTGAGAGATGATAAATTTATTGTCAACGTTATTAAAATTGGACCGGACCGGCCGGTCCGACCGGTTGGACCGCGAACCGGAGGTTGGTCCGGTCCGGTTTACCCCCTAAAACCACTTACTCCAAAATCCAGTTTGAACCGGGTTGAACCGATCCGAAACCGCCGAACCGGTGAACCGGTATGGACCGGTTCAACCCGGTTTTGAATTTCCTTTTTTTTTAAAAAAATTTTTTAATGTTAAAAATAAACTAAAAATTCTTGTAAAAGTTGGGATTTGAACACCTAACCTTTAGAGTAAAACATGACTTCCTTACCATTTGAGCTACATCACTTTTGTTGAACTTTTAGTACAAATTAAAATTTATAAATTATAGAAACTTGTAGCCAAATTTATTTATAAATTAGATAATTAACTCAAGTAAATATTTTACACATTATGAATGAAAATTAATACTCAAATAACAAATTATAATAATTTATTCTATAAAATATTTATTTTCAATATTATTTTTAGGATAAATAGTCAAATCGATATAATATGCAAGTTTGACTTTGAATATTAGACTTTTATACATAACCATATTTTAAAATTTATGAATTTCTTAGTTTGTTGTATTTTTAACTTACACTTTTAAATTTTTATAAAGAAATATAATCATTTATATGAGCATACAAATTAGTACCATATTACCGTTATGATATAAGTTAGATAAATATTTTATGATTTAATTTTAGTATAATTTAACAAATTTTATATTTTTAATCAATTGTAGGATAATGTTTAAATTTTACGCACATTACATATACTTTAAAATTAAATATATTTATTATATTATTATGACGTCATTCGGTCCGACCAGTGGTCCGACCGGTTCGACCAGTAAAACCAGTAACCACTCGGCTCATTGGTTCACTGTCCGGTCCGGTTCTGAAAACATTGTTTATTGTAGAAAATAGGAAACATATTTGTTTCGTTTTTTTCAAATACGAAATAATTTTGGAAAAAGTCACACAAACAAGCCCTAGGTATTTTTAACATGAGGATGTTGGATATTTTATGGGCTACGTTACTTAAATAAATTGGTTTTGCTAAAATTAGGGCTGTCAATGGGGCAGATATCAATCCGAATCCGATTCAACTCGTGTCCAACCCAATTTGCTAGGATTTTGATTCGATTAGAGATTTGATGGATCCGATCCAATTATAAGATACGAAATTCGAAATACGTGAAGTAAATATGAATTTGATTTATCCTATCCGTTATAGATCCGTTGTCCTTTATACATATACATAATAATCTATTAAAATAAATAACATTAATAATATTTTACCATTAGGTTAAGATAATAAAAGTTAATATTTCCTTCCTAATTACATTTTATGCATATTAACATCCAAAAATAGCGATAACAGTTAAGAAGTTTGAACATGTGAGTTAAATTACATACAACCGCAAAGTTATCATACTTGTTTTATGAAAAAATACATGTGTAAATTTTTAAATAAAATTTTCATTGAATCCAAAGAAATCCGATATCCGATCGAATCCGGCTAAGATCCGATTGACTTAAGAAATCTAGATCCAAGTGAGATTCGAATTCAACTCTACCCTAATCCGACCCATTTAGCTAAAATCATGTATAGGTTAATGAATAGTATATTGTTTAAGCAGCCCAATAAATCCCTACCATATTTTTTTATTTAGGCCGTGATATTTTTATGATGTCAAGTGTAGGTCATAGACTCATAGGGTCTCGGACTAGGTGGAGGTTGTTATGGTTATATATGATTCATCAATTACACACAAGATCTCATACATTGATTTATCTATTAATATACTCCGTATACTATATTTTATTTAGTTGTGTAATCAAAGAAAATCTTGTGATTGAACTTTTGATTTTGTACCCAAGCTCTAGTGCCAACTTGTGTAAAATCGAATTGTTAACTCATAAATTTTTTCAATTAAACATTTTATGATATTTCCAATTGTTACTATGTGTAACACATATAAAAATTCTGCGTATAAGAAGATTAATATTGTGTTTGCATGGAGAAGGGAGAAAATTGATTTTGTTCTTCAAATTTGAGAGTGATTTTGCTTGTTTTAGTTCAATAATTTGATAGTATAATTTTTTAAAGTTGCAAGAATCTTTAGAAACCCTCGAAGAAATGTAAGAAAAGCTGCTCCAACATGTCCAAATTCAATACGAAAATTGAAAAAAAAAATTCTAAAATCATCAATTTATTTCAAAAATCACTTTCCAAAAAGCAATACGAACCAAACAGGCCCTGAAATTCTTGTCACTTATAAAATGGGGAACTCTAAACAAACACTTGATTTAACTAGGTCAATAGTCAGCCAGCTACATAACTTGATTTGGGTTTCCTTTCAACCCTCAATCAATTTGAAGATAATTAAAAGTGAGTAGTATAGCTTATCTATTTTACCTCAAAAATGCACTTTTCAGATTTTATTTGGATTTTTTTCAAGCTCAAAGTTATGTAATTTGCATTGGAATATATTCAAATTAAATTTAATTACTACATATTTCTAAATACTTATTAAGGTCAATTATTTTCGATTTAAGGTTCTACAAGAATAGACCTTGGCACGATTTTAATTCATTCTGGTTCAATAATTTAAGCTTGATTGTTCATATTCTCACCCAAAACTTTGAAATGTAATTTCCATTGAGCTTTAGGGATATTGAAAGTTTGAAACATGATATGCGTCAAATCAATGACTTTATATTGTAGATTTATGAATTACTTCAATGATTCTTGTTAAATTTGAAAAGATAGATGAAAAATTGATTTGAGCTTCTCATTAGGTGGAATGAAGTAAAATTGAGTTTTTTTTATCCGAGCTGGGCCCTAAAGTTATGGGTTTCAAGTTAAATGTGTGATAATTTGGGCTTGGACTATCATTATGAACTATGTAGTTTTATCATAGTTTGGGCTCAATTTAGAATTTGGTTCGATTTTAAATTGGGCTTAACATGCATATTTTGTAATTCATTATTTAGGTAACTGGACTAGAATTTAGGTAAAATAAGTGGCACGTGATTAATGAGCTATAACTCAATGGGACTATTAATCAATTGGTTTAGTTTGACTTGGACCAACTTGGCTGAGACTTCGGCTAAATAATTATAATATTAAAGGGTAAATACCACTTTTGATCCCTCTTATCATTAACTTTTTACAGAGTGATATCTCTTATGTTTTTTTCCTACTTTAGTCCCTACTATGAATTATTTGTTTCACTTTAGTCCCTACTATGAATTATGTGTTTCACTTTAGTCCTTATCAGATGGTTCCGATAATACGTGACATGCATATGAATATTTTTTAGGGCATTTTCATCCGTTCACTATTGAGACTATTTGAAATATTGTTTAATTGGTGAGCAATTTTGGTGTTTGAAAAAGATTTCAGGAAAAAACTTTAGTTTGGAACGAAATGTACGATTAAGTTGGATTGGAATGAAAGCCTAGTTTGGAAGACATTATGTATTTAGTGTTTTTTTAAATAATTAGAAAGACGAAAATATTCCTGTTAGTTTACTTGAAATGACAAAATTGCCCTCATGAGCATATCACATGTTATCGGAATCGCCTTGGACCACTTGAAAAGGACTAAAGTGAAACAAATAATTCATAGTAGGGACTAAAGTGAGAAAAAAAAAAACGTAAGAGGGACCACTATGTAAAAAGTTAATGATAAGAGGGACCAAAAGTGGTGTTTACCCAATATTAAACTTTGATTTGATTATTATAATAGTTCGGGCTGGATTTGGTGTTCGAACGCGAAGGTGTGAGGGCGTTGAACAAGGAGTTGAAGTCGAATGGGAATAAATGCAAGAAACTCTTGTGTTATATCGAACTTGCATAAAATTACCTTGTGAAATGTTTATTGCATAAAATTCATCCATATTACTATTAGATATTCAGCACAAAGCCCATTATTTGTACGTCAAGGTATAATACAATTTCAATAAAATTAAATAAATAAATAATTAAAGCCAAGCTCAAGCGATTGTTTGAAACATGAATAATATATTATTCGTCTTTAGTATTGAGACTAAATGTCTCACATTGGTTGAAAATAATAGTTAAGTCCACCTTATAAAGTTTTGAGCAATCCTCTTAAAAAGTACATCAACTTTTGTCCACTTTAATATTTTGAATTTAAGAGGGACACACTACATTGATAAGAGGGACGAATTTAATACAAAAAAATTAAGAGGGAATAATGTGTTATAAGAGGGACGAATGTGATACGTTACATTGATAAGAGGGACCAGTCTGCTACAAAAAATTTAAGAGGGACGAAAATGTAAAATTTGACCCATAAGGAGGGACCAGTCTGCTACACTAATAGTCTTCGTTGTCATTATCTTTTTACAAAGTCATCATTCTTAAGGGTTTTTTTTTTCTTACATTAGTCTCTACTAAGAGTTATTTGTTTCACTTTTACCTTTTTCAAGCTGAGCACAACGGATCCGATATCTCCATCATGATTTTCATGTTTTCACAGAGGGGTAAGTGTCCATTAAGCAATATCTCAAGGGTGTAAATTGTTCATTATATTTTATCAATGAATAATTAAATTGATCAGTTTTCACATCAAAATAATATTTTAATTACATTTTTGGAGCGTATGCACCATACCTCCATAAAGAATATATCACATGGATGTAATATGTCTCTTTTGATTTTAAAGACGAGGCATGTTTGTTTGGTGTTTGGGAAAGTAGTTTGGGAGAGTAGTGGAGGTTTTTGAAATAATCTCGATTTGCGTAATGTTGTTTGTTTAGGTTTTGGGAGAGTGGTTTGGGAAATAAAGTAGATGTATGTTTTATTTGGAAGGATTAAGTTGTAGGTGTAAGATGTGTAAGACTTTATGTCAAATCAAAATAGAGTTTGTATAGGTTTTATTTAGAGATAAGAAAATTGTTGTTTGTTTAGGTTTTAAGAAAATTGAGAGATAAAAAATTTATTTCAGAAAATAGAAAACATGTTTGTTTGGCATTTCCCAAACATGAAATTTTTTGGGAAACACAAAACAAACAGGCTCGATATATTTGACATAACATATGAACTTAACTTTTGTAAGAAAAACGATAGAAATTTGATCTCGCTTGACATGAGTTGGAATGAAGTAAAAATGTATAGATTTAAAATGTATGATAGTTTGGGCTTGGACTATCATTATGAGCTATAAAGTTCAATCGTAGTTGGGCTCAATTTAGAATTTGGTTGAATTTGAAGTGGACATAATTTATGTTGGACATTCATTGTTTAGGTTGGAGTAGAATTAAAATTTAAAATTGATATGGAGGGAACTGGACTAGATAAAATAAGTGGCACATTAATCATTAATGAGCTATAAATCATTATTTTGACTTGGACCAACTTGGCTGAAACTTCTAACTAAATAATTAAAATAAATTTTGTTGTTGAAGTTAAAATTTAAAATTTAGTAAGTATGGAGGTCGTGGTGGTTTCAAATAAGGGCTCGATTTGGGTTTAGTTTTTGGCACAATGGAGTGACTGACACAAATGGTTCGGGCTGGGTTTGGTGTTCGGGCCCTAAACTTGGAGTTGAAGTCGAATGGTAATAAATGCAAGAAGCTTCTCATATGTTATGTCAAATTTGCAAAAAATTATCTTTTGAAATGTTTAATGCATAGACTTCATTCGGTCAAGGTATAATATAATTTTCAATTTAGATTATAAAAAGAGAAAAAATCAAACCAAGATGAAGCAGTTTTTGAACTTGAATAATAAATTGTTTATCTTTAGGCAAAATTGTAAAAATCGTCACAAACTAATCATTGATTTTGAATTTTCGTCCTAAACTATATTACTAGACAAATTTCGTCCAGTAATTTAAATTTTTTTTGGAATATCGTGTTACCGTTAATTATGAGACGAAAATTGCGCATTTGTTCGTTAAATTACCACATGGCTGCTTATGTGTCATGACGTGGTAAATTTTAACATGAATAATTATATAATATTACAGAATTTGTCTCAAACTAATTATAAGATTGAACCGTCATTTTCATTAAATTAAAATTTTAATATTGAGTCTAAATTCATACAAAATGATAAATTATAGGACGAAATTCAACGAGTTGATATAGTTTTGGATGAACAAAAATAAAAATTAATTTGAGACAATATTTAAAAAAAAAAATTAATTTACGAAATAAAATGCAGTGAGATAATATAATTTGAATGAAAATAAAAAATTACTAATTAATTTTTAACATTTCCTATAATTTGACCTTATCTTTACTTGACTTGTAAGATTTACGTATTAATTAATGATTTATTGTATCAAGAAGTTGGTCCGCCTATGTCATTTTGCTAATTAATAGCTTGGTCAAACAAATTAGTTTATACTAATTTTCATGAGCTCGCCAGTTGCGTCAATAAATTATTTTAACAGCCGGCCTCTGCCATTCTGCTAATTAATAGCTAGTTCATTAATTTTTACAATGTGGGACTTTGAGAGGATATAACTTCTTTTTGCGGCAAGTAGGTCTCGTCACTTAACTTTTCAATGTTTACAATTTGTCGATTAATTCGAGGCTAACCCAAACCATCTGTCATGATAGGTCCCTTTTAAATATACTTTTACATAAAAAAATATCCCTAAAATCTCCCTAACAGAGCGGATCGTGGCTACTTAAGAGGGTAGCTATGGAAATTCCCAATTTGTCCACATATTTGGTCCAATGTTCTCGGAATTACTCTTTCCATTTTTTTTCTTTGTCGCTTTGGCAATAAAAAAAAGTTTCTTTTTATTTTTATTTCAGTATTGCAATGTAAAATTAATGTTCTTTTATCATTTTTACCCTTCATACTAATACTTGTCATTAATGCTTATAGTATTTGATTAAAAGAGTATTTTGAAACTTTTGCTTAAAGGATTGACTATTTATGATATTTTTTAATTCGTGTACAATCCTCCAAAATAAAAAATAAAAATAAAAAACAGAGGAAGTATTCAAAACCCATCCGAATTTGTCATATATTCGAGCAACATATGACCAAAAATTGAGGATTTTTTCTTAGTTGACTTCCACATATGGACCAAAATTGGAGGCGATAATGCGTTGCTCAAATCACAAATTGCACCGGAAACTTTTGAATTCCAATAGAAACGAGACAAAATTACAAGTAAAGTAAATGTCCTAAAATTGTAAACACTAAAATTTTAAAGGAGTGAATAGCAATTTAACTCCCTGTGTTATTCTAAATAGACAATTTAACTCCCTGTGATAAATAAAATGGCAAAATACCTCCATATGATATCCTAAATAAGCAATTTAACTCCCTGTAATAAGAAAAAGGGCAAAATGCCTCCCTGTGTTTTTATAAAAGAAGCACATTGTCTCCCTCTAAATTGCTCATTTATTCATATCATAGGGAAGTAAATTGCTCATTATTTCATTTGACAGGGAGGTAAATTGCCTATTTTTATATCACAAGGAGGTAAATTGCTCATTATTCATTTCACAGGGAGTTAAATTCCCTATTTTTATTTCACAGGGAGATAAATTGTCCAGTAGACATATCACGGGGAGTTAACTTGCAAAAATCCCAATTTTAAAGTGTCGAATAAGCAATCGCCTCATAATCGCCGCCCAATAAAAATTAAAAGGACTAAAAGTGTATTTTTTTTCCTCAACCCCCTATATATTCTCCTCCTCTACCAACTCTTAGTCCCACACAAAGAACAAATTAAACAATCAACTTTTTTTTCTCAATGGAAGAACAGGATTGTTTATATGCAATGCAACTTGTAGGAGGTTTAGTGCTTCCAATGGTACTAAAATCAGCTATAGAGCTTGATCTTTTGGAACTTATTAAAAAAGCTGGTCCAAATGCTTCTGCTTTTGAACTAGCTTCTCAACTTCCAACAAACAACCCTAATGCAGCTAGCATGATTGATAGGATTCTTCGTCTACTCTCCGGCCACTCCATTCTCAACTGCAGCCTCGAAACGCTGCCCGATGGTGGCGGCGTTGAGCGGCGATATTCTTTGGCTCCGGTTTGTAAATTTCTTACTAAGAATGAAGATGGATTCTCTGTAGCCCCCCTTTCACTCATGAATCATGACAAGGTCTTGGTTGAGATTTGGTAAGTAGTCAATTAATCACTATACATTGATTCGATATTTTATCATTTTTAACTTGTCAATAAACTAATTCGAATATGATCTAACATACTTAATTTCTCGACTAAATATGACTTTATCTGATTCGATTTTGATCCGATCATTTTTTTTAATGACTCAAATTTTGGTCGTATAGTAGTTTTTTAAATGATTTTAAATCTTAAAAGCCATGGAAAAAGATTAAGTCCCTTTAATTTTATTTAATTATAGTATTTATAAACAAGATAGATATTTATACAATTGAATTTGTTTTTTTAGTGATGAATTCGTGTGTTCTTAATAGTGAAGTCAGGCATCTTTTTAATGTTAAATAGAAGAAAACACATACTACTATTATTTTTAGAGCAAAAGACAAAAACACCCCCTATGTTTTGTCTAATTTTCGAAAATCTCCCTGTGTTATTTTAAATACCAAGAAAACCCCTATGTTTTATTTTAAATACCACACTCGACCCAAGTAGTATATATTTATAATTTTATTTTTGACGTTTGATGGAATGACAAGATTACCCCTATGCGTTTGTTTTTTTTAAAATTTATTTATTCTTTTTGAAAAAAACAAGTATATACTACTTGGGTCGAATGTGGTATATAAAATCAAATACAGAGGGGTTTTGGGGATTTAAAATGACACATAGGGGGGTTTTTTTGGGAGTTAAACAAAGCATTGGGATGTTTTTGTCTTTCGATGTCAGGGGTAAAATTGTCATATCAAAAATAAATTGTGAACAAATTCTTGCAATTTTGGCGTTTGAAACACACTCTCTTTCTTGGATGTATTTGGCACTTATTTGAAATCATAGGGGATATTTTGAGAGTTAAAATAATACAGGATGATTTTTGGGAGTTAGACAAAATATAGGGGGTGTTTTTATCTTTTGCTCTTAATTTTATATAGAAGAGAAAAGTAATGGTTGAGCTGATCCAAAATTGTGATCCAACAAAGGGGTTATGGGAAATTTATTCTAGTTTTTTTTGGTGGATTTGTCCAAGTCAGATTTTGATAAGATTTTTTTCGGGGCGAGCAAATAACTTAAACTTGTATATATATAAATAAATCTGAATTTAAATTTAGCATCACATGCATTGAGATGTCATTAGTTTACCTAATACTATTTAAAAATGTTTAATCATAGGTGTCATTTAAAAGATGCAGTTCTTGAGGGTGGAATTCCATTCAACAGAACATATGGCAAGAGTTTATTTGAGTATACTGCTACAGATTCAAGATTTAACCAAGTATTTAATAAAGCCATGTCTGAACAATCAACAATCTCTGTGAATAAAATTCTTGAATCATACAAAGGATTTGATGGTCTCAAATCCATAGTGGATGTTGGTGGTGGAATTGGATCAACTCTTAATAAAATCATAACTAAGTATCCATCAATTAAGGGCATTAATTTTGATTTGCCTCATGTTGTCAAAGATGCACCATCTTATAAAGGTACGTTCCGATTCTTGTTATAAACTAGTCAAGTAACAAAATTTAACCATAAATTTCGGACCAATTTTCGAGTAATTTGATTTTCAGTCCTACTAATTAGAATTAATTAGAACTAAATAGTCAATTTTCTCTAGTTTCATACTAGTTTTTCTCTAATTTAATACTAGTAATTAGTTCACTTTGATATCATTGTAATAGTTTTGATTCGATATAATGTTTGATGTAACAATATATTCACTATCTAAAAAAAATCTATAAAAATTGGTACAGGGGTGGAGCACATTGGTGGTGACATGTTTGTTAGCGTGCCCAAGGCCGATGCCATTTTCATGAAGGTATTAAAGTCAAAATTACATTTTTAGCCTCACACAATGATCTTCAATACTTTTCCCATACTTCATAAGTTGCATTTTTAATTTCATTTTAGTTTCTAAATTATTTTGCATCATTGGTACTTATATAATAATCTATATCAACATTCTTTGGTCCCATAAGATTAATGACTTAATTCCACTCATTTTTCACCTTGCACCCTAAAAAAACTGAATTGTAGATTATACCCTGAAAACCATATATTCGTTTTACTATGCATCCTGGTCATTTTTCTAGCCATTTCACTCGACGTTGGGAGAGTATTTTAGTCCATGCCTGTTAAATATCACCCTGATCCCACAATATTAACTTTCTCAATTTACATTTTCGGTCAATAAGAAGGCGATGGGACCAAAAGTGCAAACAATATTTGAAAAAAGGGACCAACTACCCATTTTGTAAAGTCCCAATCTAGGATCAAGTTCTATGGACTAAAAGTGCAACTTCCCCAATCCCATGTATAATATAATTACATAATTTGGCACATAAAATTACCAACAAGATTATTTCTAAAAAAATTATTATTATTTGTCTTTTTTGTAGTGGATTTGTCATGATTGGAGCGATGAACACTGCAAGAAACTGTTGAAGAATTGCTATGAATCAATTCCAGAGAATGGGAAAGTGATTATTGCTGAATCACTTCTTCCAGAAATGCCAAACAGTGGACTAAGTTTTCTGAAGGCAGCTCAAGTTGATTTAATCATGATGGCCTATACCCCAGGTGGTAGAGAAAGGACAGAGAAAGAATATGAGGCTTTGGCAAAATCAGCAGGATTTAAACAACTCCACAAAGTTTGTTGTGCCTTTAACATATGGATCATGGAATTGTATAAATAAATGGAAAACACATTAGTGCTTCTCTCTAGCTGTGGATTTTTAACTTCAGTTTATCAATGTACTTTGATCCTAAATTTGAATAAAAGCATAACATTGATATTGAACTAAATATATAGATTTTTTTTTAATTTTCTTTTTGCATGGTGATTTAGGCAGTGTTTTACTAATCAGACCGACTGGTTCGACCGATATCCGGCTGGTATTCGATCCGATCAACACTTCAAAACTAGTAATCTTTGCTTTGTTGGATGCTAAGGTGCAGTGCACTAGTCTGCACCCCTTTGATGATTGACAAGTGCATTTGTGATATTAATTTTAAATCTATTTTATCTTATTTTTCTCTCCTTCATGGGACACTTGTCAATCTACAGGGAGTGCAGACCACTACACTGCACCCTAGCATCCAATATTCTGTCCAATTCGAACCCAAAAAAAACCTATTAGAAACTGGTGAACAAGTGATTCAGTCAGTTCACCAGTTTCTGAAAAGTTTTTTCCAATTTCAACAGGACAGAAAGATTACTGATTTTGAGGAGTTGACCTGACCCAATTACACTTATAATCACTTATGTAATTCTTGATGAATATTGATGTTATAATTCTTCATCTGAACATGTTATTCTAAATTTAAAATTACATAATTACTTGTATTTATTTTATTTTTAGTTACTTAGATAATTTCTTGTCTACTACTTTTGATTTGTGAGATAGTATTTACCATTTAGTTTAAGAAAATAACTTGAAAAAACGTGGATAAGAATTGATCTTTTATATGGTAGATTACATACATTAAACTAAAATAAAATTATTATTTCGTAATGACGCCACGCCGGTTGAACCGGAAGTTAACATGGTATTCAACCAGTAACCAATAAGGTTACCGATTCGATGTCCGGTCCGGTTTTCAACGCATATGATTAGGTAAGAAGTAAACTCCTTTTATGGTCTAGACCAGTACAAACAAATTCTTGTTTTTACAATCAAGTGGTACTAAGCTCACACTTCTGTTATATGTATTTTCTCATTTTGATTTGTTGTATCAGTTCCTTCCCACAGTTCCCATAGTTCCTTGTTCATCCAAGAGAGCACGATCACCGGTCCCAACGTACAAGGTACCTACATTCCTCATCATATATATAAAGGTTAAGAATATGAGTTGCATAATCAGATGTATAATCGTCTGGATATATCAACCTGTCATAATAAGCTTTGTCCAGTCGGACCTGTCCCTAAAATTCGAGATTAAGAAAGAGTTAGTGCATTCATACCAGATAGAGAAGTGCCGGCTGAGGTGAGCGAGTTAAAATTCCAGCTACTAAGGCAGTAACTAGTCCAATTGCATACCCAGAAAGGGCGTACCTAAAGTACTTGAATCCCTTTGAAGATTGTTCATCCAAGATAGTTGCGGTCTTTCTATGATCGAAACAGAGAACCAAAGCTAAAAGCATAGAGGGAATAGCCTGCAAGTCCAGTACACAGCAGCAAATGCTCAGTTTGTTATCAACCACATTTCTTGAGCAGAACTCGGGACCAAAAAAGAAGGAAATAAGACAATGCATGGATATACTTGAAATTTAATATAACAAAGTTACACGACGCCGCTTCCATTTCAAAAAATCACACGCACTCAGGGAAAAGAAAAAAGAAAAAAAAAACAGTAAAACAGTAAAACAGTGGATTTCTTTACCGCCACACTGCAAACTACTAACACCACCAAATTACTGCAGATCATTGAAACTAAGATGCAATAAAAAAGACAACATTACAAGTTATGACAATTGTTTGCAAAAACATCTATCAAACAAAAGGAAAATCATTAAGACATTACAAATAGAAATCATGTTGGATCAAGTTCAAGGTCCAAATAATAATAGCAAAAACTTCTGAAGGGGATCTAATCATAGCTTTGTCTATTACAATTGCACGGGGAGTTCTCCTAATATTAGCTTATCGGTCATTTGCTGTCACCTAATGACTGAATATGGAGGATATATGAAACTTAAAACAATTTACTGTATTGAACAGATTCATCTGATTATGATCATCAGCTCTAAAAAAAATGGTTGATTGATCCGGGAGGTGGTTAAAGTCTAATGGTTAAGCTCTAGTAGCCCGAACTTTATAGAGCAGTTCTAAATTTCTATAATCCCACCTCCTATTCTTGCATTACTCAAAGAGGAAGAGTGCAATGTGTCTTGCACAACCAGGCTTATATAAGAAGCACAACTGTTAAAGTCCTCATCACTACATCTTAAGCAATAAAATATACCAAAGGAATTTTGCTCGTGTTTTAACTCACTAACACAACCGCGAAATGACATTGAATAAGATGCACGACTTCAAACATGACCAAAATTGCAGGCAGTTAGAACATTAATTTATTTCAAATGCCACAGATGAATTGCAACGAAATTTAAATTAACTACTACCCAAATGCCATTTCTGATATTGTTGATGATACAACAGTCATTCGCTCCAACATTTGCTCAATTGTATCTTTGGTCATCTTTGAAGAAATGTTGGAGCAAAGTGTTGTGTCGTCAACAATGTCAAAAATGGCATATGGATAGAAGGTAGTTAAAATGAAATTTTCATTGAAATTCATGTATAACACTTGAAATAAACGCTCTAATAGTCTACAACCTAGGTCATATTTGAAGAGTTTGATGTCATTCTTGTTGAGATGGTGAATTAAAATGCGAGGAGATGTACCATTGGGTATATATGTTTTATTGATTGACACAAAGCGATAGGGACTTTAATTAAAACTTGTGCTTCTTATAGAATTAATGACAACCCTAATCGAATAATTGATCTATACAGTTCAGGCGAGTAGAGCTCTAACCTAAATATTTAATTTTAACCACCTGGAATGAATTTTTTTTTTGAAGGGAAGATTATCTAAATTTCGATGAATATGTTCAAGAAACAAGTTAATTCAGATGCCTTCATTGTTAATCATGGGGAACAACCTAATGATCTATAAGGCTGCTAAAATTAGGAAGACTAATAATGAGGTTGCAACTTGCAATAAACAGCAGTACTTAGTTTCATCTATGAAATTCATTTAATAAAAATATTGACTTCAGAAGCAACAAGGATAAAAAAAAATAATAAAAACAATCAATTTAATACAAGTCATAGGAACTTACAATAATAAGAAATGAATACATCAAAGGGTGTCGCATGGTAGAACATATGAATCTTTTAACAAAGATAATTAAATGAAGATGAGAATAGGTCAATCTGCATGTCAACTTTAAGAACAAAGGACTAGAAATTTAAGATAAATGACCTTGAACTCGTGACTTTATCTTATAATAGAGCACTAATATGTCCTTCATTAAGCACATAAGGAGTAACATAAAAATCTTACTGAAATCTGAGTGTGAATAAAAAATTTGGCATTACTCCATAGAAATTATAAACAACTTATAGTAATAGCAGCCGTAATGAAAACATATCTTACCATGTCACCAAGACCAAGCATCATATAATCAGAAATATTATTTCCAGGTACTGCACGGCCCAACATATTCCTGGGGAAAACAATCTTTACAGGCAACTCGAGTTTTTTGGTTATTAACTGCAGTCCTGGAAGACTTAAACTATTAGCCACCGTGTGTACCGGATTTGATGCTTGTTGTGTTGCAACTGATACCATAACATTTGCCCCAAAAAATCTCTCAGAGAAGAAAACCCAGAATATGTCGTAGACAAATAAACACGCAAGGAGCATGGCACATATCTTGATATTGGGTAACCGAACATGGCTGACAAAAGCTATGCAAAGTGAGATACCCAACAGGTTGTTTAATATCCAGTTGCCCGTTACAAGCCATGCTACAACTAAAGAAATACATAGGGTCAATAGAAGACCTTGGATTCGTGTAAATGACTTGGAACAACACCGAGATACATATGGGTCGGATAACCCAAATTGTGACTTGATATGAGCAGGATATGGTGATAGACAAAAGTATAGGGCTGATGCTGAAGCAACTGCAGTAAAAGCAGTGAGGATTTGAGAAACGGAAGAGAACATGTAGAACATGAAAAGCAAGCTGCAAGAGCTCATTATTGGGATCATTAATGCTTGAGACCTATCTAAAGTAATGGAAGCTTCAGACATGTCGCGATTCCGTTCCATTTCCTTTCCGTAGTTCAGTGCTCTAGTAGCAGATGCATATGACACCGCTATAGCTGTGGCAATAAGAGTGACTGAAGATGGTTCCAGCAAATAAAGAAGCTTCCATAGAGGCTCCATGTTCGATCCTCCACTTTCAACAACTGCAAATTTTCCTAAAACCACAATAAGAGCTGATCCTCAACAATCGGGATGAGTTAGAATCCAACTATATACCTTTGAAGTCAGATGAAAATTATCGAAGTAAGAATGCCAATTGCAGTTCTTATATACTCAAAAACATTTCATCAGAACTGCAAACCTGAAAAATAAATCACTTGAATAAGATATCACTCGACAGAGGAATGAATACAAATTGACAATGCAAAATAATCAAATTTACAACTATAATGCCAGAAACTGTAATAAGTCTGATTTCCAGACCCAATTTATAAATACACTCATCTATGACGCATCAATTCATCAGACCTTACAAAAAAGAGTGAAAACCCTGCCATTAAATTAATCCAGTGTTCCTAATGCTGTCAACGTTCAAATTCAACAATGTCTATGCTTATTTCAAACACTCAATTGGTAAAAGGGTATCTATTTCGATTAAATTTTTTCGACTGCTCCATTTTTTAGGGAAAATGAAAATTCTTCAGCAAAATTGACAATTAGTTGACTGAATAATCAACTGTGGATAAATAATAACAAGAAGAAATATCATGAAATTAAACCACAAAGATCTTACAGTAAATAACAATGGGGTTTTTCTAGGGATTTACCTTTGACTTTACAATTTTGAGAGGAGGAAATGGGATTCATTTCAATTTCAATTGTGATATGATGATATAGTGATGCTACGAGTAAAAAGAAATTGATAATTAAGCGAAATTGGGTCGTGAATAATTAGTGGACTTGTCCGGCCCAATATCTATTGTTCTGTTACGGTGAGCCCATCTAATATGGGTGATATTTATTTATGTTTTGGGTTGTAGATTTTGACTTAAATATATGGCATATAAAAGTAAAATTGCAGAAAACGTCTTAAATTAATTACTGATTTTGGATTTTCGTCTCGAACTATTTAACTTGGCGAATTTTTTTCCGTAATTTAATATTTTTTTGGAATATCTCCCACACTAATTACTAATTTTGATTTTTCGTCCCAAACTATATCAACTCGCCAAATTTCGTTCCATAATTTACCATTTTGCATGAATTTAGTCCCAATATTAAATTTCTAATTAATGAAAATGACGTTCAGTCTTGTAGTTAATTTGGGACGAACTCTGCAATATTATATAATTATTCATGTTAAAATTTATCGTGTCATGACACTCAAGCAGCCATGTGATAATTCATCGGCAAATGCACAATTTCGTCTTATAATTATGATGGGACGATATTCCAAAAAAATATTAAATTACGGGGCGAAATTCGCCAAATTAAATAGTTTGGGACGAAAATCCAAAATCAGTGATTAGTTTGTGACGATTTTTGCAATTTTGCCCATATATAATAATGAAGTAAGAAAAATGGTTTCATCATATTAATTGTACTATTGTAGGGAGCTTAGCTTTTTCCCTATTGTTGCAATGGAAAATTATTACTCCTATTAAATTTCACGAGTGTCAAAAGCTTGTGTGTGTGTTAATGTTTAAAAGGTATCAGGCCGCCTATGTATTAAACACCAAATAAAGAAAGAAACAAGACATAATTAATATTCAGAAGTTGTAGTAGTAGTAGTAATATAATGGGATCTTAAAGGAACTTTTTCTTGTATACATACACAAAATGATCAGATGGATCTTATAGGTAGGAGGGGGAAGGGAAAGAAGGGAAAGAAATTAATGTGCTCTTTCTTTTCTGAATTGTTTCAACTTAAGGTATTAAGATTTAAGGGCTAGCAATGGATAGCCCTTCCCTTGCTGCCAACAATTTGGCCATGGTGATCGAGATATTCCCAAGTTTTCAGGTAAACCCCAAGATCCACCCGCCATAGTCATCTCGAATTAAACCCCCGCTGCAGTCGAGCCACTGTTGATGATAACACTACCATCATTGTTAAATATATGCCAACCCGCACTAGGTTTTTTTCAAGACATCTCCTTACTCGCCTTATCTTTGGGTTTGTGGTAGTTACCAAATACACACCATGAGTCTTCAGCTAACCGTTTAGCCGCAAGGATGATCCCACAAACAGTCTCCTTTTCATTTTTAAATATGGACATGTTGCGAGATTTCCAAATGTTCCACAGTACATATGTAAACATGATAGGTCAGGGAACCTTTGGAGCAATAATATTCTCAAAACTTTCCTTAGGGCATCTCACATGTACCAAGGTGAGACTGGATTTGAATTTAGGGGGTGAAAATGTGAACTAAAATGAATAGAGGGGAAAATGGCTAATTACCCCTTGAATCCAATAAAGACCGCTTGAAGTGGTCTCTCAGTCGTTCACTCTCCAGGTGGGCGAGTGCACGCCCAGCTAGCAGGTGGCCGACACTTGTCGGCCACCTGTTCATTCTCTTTATTTTTTTATTATTTTTATTTAATAAAAATCCTTTTATTTTAAAAAAAATTATTTAAAATACCTTATTAAATAAAATGTAACTCTTATTTAATCTTAGTTTTATTTAATTTGTGTACTATTTTTAAAAAGTTAATTTTAGTATAAAAAGTATTGTTGTGTTTTTTTTTAAAATATTGGTTGTTATTGTTATTATTAATGTCAATCTTAAATTATATCTTATTGTTATTTATTATTTATTTATTTATTATTTATTATTTATTATTATTATTATTGCTAAATGAGAATTTTAATTAAATGGAATTGATAGATTGAAACATTTCAGATGACTTATGAAAAGGAAAGGGAAAGTTGGACTTGGATTCTGAGGGGAAGCTGGACTGAGTGAGGAAAAGTTGGACTTGGACTGAATGCAACACTGGAGATGCCCTTAGTAATGTTGTCCCGAATTCAAGTTTCAGAATTAATGTTAAGGAGCTTTAAAGAGTGAGTTCGGTAATAACATATTCAATCCCAAACCTCTTTGACAGTGTTGCAATCTCTTAAAGTGTGAACAATCTGTAACCAAAAGAAAAAAGTGTGAACAATCGTTTCCGAGTGAGCAAGACACCTTTGGCATGAGTTTGAGTCTAATACCCTACGTTAGGGGTGCACAAGGTTTTCAAAACCTTACGGGACCATCCCATACCGTACCAAATTGTATCGAATGTTAGGTTTTTTTCTCAAAACCGAAGGTCTTGGTATGGATGAAAATCGTACCGAGTATTTTGGTATGATTTTATTTTTAGACTTCTCATACCGTAAAAAATCGTACCGTACCGAAATTGAAAAGAAGCATGAATTAACTATTCATTTTTCTTATATTTACAACTAAATTTTATAAATTTATAATTCAAATATTGTCGAATACTATATTATTTATAATATATATTATAGTCCATCATAGTTTATTATTACTACATTGCTCGCGTTCAATTTAAAAAAGACATGCTCGAATTTAGCACAAATTAAACTTGTTATATGTTGAAAACTTAAAATGCAAAAATTTTAGACAACAAATACCAAATAGTAAGTTTTTTCACATAATAAAAATAATGATCAAATAATTAACTAATTAATTTTATTCAACTAGGTCGAATTATAGCGTTAAATTTGTGAACATTTTCTTTTCCAATGCTTTATTTAATGTAAAAAAATAGTTTGTATGATATTATATTATTAATTTTTATATAATTGTCAACTACGTAAATCATTAATCATTCAACTAGGTCGAATTATAGCGTTAAATTTGTGAACATTTTCTTTTCCAATGCTTTATTTAATGTAAAAAAATAGTTTGTATGATATTATATTATTAATTTTTATATAATTGTCAACTACGTAAATCATTAATCATTTATATAAGAAAAATTGCATGAAAAAAGTTTGCTTGAAAAAACCGCAAAACCAGACCGTACCGAAACCGCACAAAACCAAGCTTGTTGGTATGGTTCATAAAACTCTAGTTTGTTTTAGAGTTTTTAAAAACTGCACTAATTGGTATG
Source organism: Penstemon eatonii (assembly GCA_038501285.1). Taxonomy (NCBI): domain Eukaryota; kingdom Viridiplantae; phylum Streptophyta; class Magnoliopsida; order Lamiales; family Plantaginaceae; genus Penstemon; species Penstemon eatonii. Next base: position 15,879,168 of record CM076711.1, read on the forward strand.
GTACAAATTTTGTTAAAAATGCCGCCGAACCGTATGATGTGCCCCCAGCCTACATTTGTACCTCAGTGTGTTGGTTGCAATACTTTATGCATACAAAGCCAAACAAAAAATCTAATCCTTTCGCTGCATTTTAATCTCCACAACCAATTCCAATTATGATCCCTCTTTAAATAGTGGAGTCCTTCATTCCTACCAAGACATGAGAATACTGACTTGCAAGAGAACATGCCATTCGACGAGCCTCCCCATATCCGCGTATCATCCCGATCAAGATTTGAGCCATCAATGTGTTACGAATAGCTTTCTTAATCCCTTGGGCAATTCTGTAGTAATACAATTCGAATTCCAATTACCATTTTCATCAAGGTTATTAGTCACCTTCTCTTTCATTCGACTCAACTACATTTTCAAGGGATTTGCAAATAGGTTCCTTACCTAACCAAGTATCATTTCATAGAGAAATCAATCTCCCATTCCCAATCCTCCAATGTACACAGGATATCACTGCATTGAAGCTTCTCGTTATACCCTTCCATGTGGGAGAATCGTTGTTTTTAAACACATAATCAAGAAAGTCCACTCCATTTAAATATTTGTGCCGAAAAGTCTGTCCTCGTACCTCATTGGCCCCATTAATCATTTTCCACCCAATCTTGGCTAAGAGACATTGTTCATTTCGGCCTTTCGAATCCCCAACCCTCTGTGACATTTACTTCTTGCGACTTCATCTCATCCCACAAGGTGTAATTTACGTTGAGTGAGGTCCGAGGACCAAAGGAAATTTCTATTAATGCAGTCTAATCAGTGCAGTCTAACTGATTAGACAATCATACGGTCTGCATAATATGGCCAGGGGCAGTCGATGTAACCGCTTGGATTAACGTGGCTCTACCAGCTGATGAAAGTAATTTAGCTTTTCACGATGAGAAACGCCCCACAACTCTGTCCACCACATCCCGAAACAATCGTGATGACATTCTCTCATGCCAACATTTATGACGTATTAATATTTCATTTATGATCTTATTTTTATGCATGTTAATAACGTGCCAACATGAGTTAATCTAATTTCATCAATATTAATTACGCTATTTTTCAACAAGGTGATCATCTGAATTAAGTTGGCACTGTGTTGGAGCTTAATTGATTGTGAGAAATGTTTAAGCCGTTAGCTTATAGGAAAGTTATACGGAGTATATGATAATTTGATTTTCTTATTTAAAAAAAAAAAAAAAAATTTAACAATAACAATAATAAAATTAACAACCAATAAAGTTACCCCAATCTATTTCCGATTCCGTTATTCAGTTGGATAAGATGGATAACAAATTATCAATAAACATGTATATGCACAAATACATACAGGCAAAACCCTAATCGAATTTCAACGACAAAAACCCTAGAAATATCCAAAAATCTTAATTGATCTACAAGAACCACAATATAATTGTTATCCATAATTGATTTCGCAACTGCATTTCACCACGGATTGATTTTTATTAGGAATGATGAACGCTTTGACTGCTACGACGACGTTCAGTCCGAGCTCATTTCAGCTCAAGTTAAAACTCAATGGCAGGAAATCTCCATTTGCTTTTGTGCACGCGCGCTCGCCGGAGATTGATCGGCGCAGCTTGAACTACGTATCGGTGGTGGTTAGGAGTGGCGCGGTCAATGGTAATGGAGTGGAACGACGTCGTGCGGAGAATTCATCATGGATTAATTCGAATTATTCACCCGATGATTTCTCTGGTTGGTCCAATGCGGATGGTGAATTACACTCTAATGATTCTAAACGCAAGCAATCGCTTGCAGGTGAGAGCGTTTTATTTGATTTTTATTAAATTATTCTGGGGCTCAATATGTGGTTGGTGTTTCTGTGAATTGGTATTGAGTAAAATTGTGATTCTTTTTTTTCTGATGGTGGTGGGTTCTCTCTTACGCTAATAACACTTGTGAAGTAGTTTACTTTCAGGGTTACTTGGAGCTGGAGCTGCAGGGGTTGTTCTGGTGGCTGGCCTCACTTTTGCCGCGCTGTCCATAAGCAGTAGAAGCACTTCAAGTGAGTAGATTCATAAAAAGGATACATAGTTTGATGTCTGATCATAACTTGTTTCTAGAAACTTTTCCTTTTGATTCATTGTGTAATTGGCATAAAAGTGCTGAGTTCAAATTTTGTTATGTGCAGAAGCCAAACAACAAATGGAACCCTTGACTACGCAGCAAGATAAGTCATTGTCCTCTGAAAACCACCAGGATCGAGGTCATCGAGGTGAAGAGGAGAGAACTGATGAGAAACTTGAGACGCTGGAGAGTGGTAGTGAAGAAAGCAATACAGGTATAAATGAAGATCTTACTTTAGATAGAGAAAATAATGAAGCTAATGAAAATAGAATTAGTGGAGATGATACTGGCGTGGGGCAGTCAGCTGAGGACGGTGATCTCACCAACAATGGCTCGATTCAGAAAGCTGTCCAAAGTGAATCAGCTGTTAGCGACAATTCTGTTTCTCCTGAAGCCACTGAAAAACCACCTACATCTGATAGTGAAGATAGTTTCTTATCTTTGCCAAACATTCAGAATCAAAATGGAAGTATAGCTTCTGAAAACCTCAATAATACAGAAGCAGAGAACGTCGCCAATTCCAAATTCTTTGATTCATCCATATCTGCAGTTGATAATACTTCAGAAACTTTAAATACTAACCATTCGGATGCGGTATCCGCCTTGAATGAAAAGGAAAGTTTCAACTTTCCATTGGACAGTTCTTATGTCGAGACTTCAGGTTTAAATATCCCAGCCAAATCACAGTCAGATTCATTTATTGAATATATCAGTGTCTATAATGATTTTGTGGATTCTGGAAGCTTTGCTGAGCTCAGCGAAAATGTTGGGGTTTCTGCTGATGGAGATGATAAATTTCCAGAAGTGCAAAATTTAAATGGAAGTGGAGATCCTTTAACGCCAGAAGTAGTCTATCAGTCCTCACATGAACAGCATGGAATTGAATATAATAATATCAATGTTGCCAGATCCTATTTTGACTCGACAAATCCTGGAAATCTTTTCACTTCAGCTGGCATACCTGCTCCATCTGTTGTCTCTGCAGCTCTGCAGGCTCCTCCAGGAAAGGTTTTGGTTCCTGCTGTCGTTGATCAACTCCAAAGTCAGGCTTTATCTGCTTTGCAAGTTTTAAAGGTTTGTTTAACATTGTTTTAGCATTTGGGTTTTTCTTTCGGAACTTACTGTTCCATATGAACATATAAACCTCATTTGGATGCTATATAGGATGCAGGAAATTTAATTTAATTATATGTTATAAGATGAATAGCTGAAGTAGTTCTTGAACAAATGCACGTTAGAAATTTAGAATTGCATAGGAAGTTATATCTGTATATCTTTTTCTGAACAAGAAAAATAGGGATGGACAAACCATTAGTCCTAGCTGGAGAGATAGAGAGTCTACCGTATGAAATGTGTACAAGTTTTCATATTTCCCTAAAAATGTGCGACTGGATTGTTCTTAAAAACTAACATACTAATAACCCTGCAATAGGTCAAACCTTGGTTGATTTCATTTTCTGTTAGTAGTTCTTAACTATAGCAGAAATATTTTAGACAAGATCCTGTAGAGTATAAAAAATGTTATAGAAACCAGAAGAGTAATTCTGAATCCCAGCATCCAATGGCATGTATGCACACAAACATGCTGGGGATCTCGTCTATTTGAATCCACTTGTTGCTTTTATTTTTTATCCCTTTAAAAAATTGAAGGACACATTGAGTCAGAACAAGGTTATGACCCATATGAAGATGAAGTTCTCAGTGGTCTTAAGATTCAGTTGTAAATGTTAAAATTCCTATATGAAGGTCTAACCCTCCAATCTTAATTACTTACCTCTAATAGGTTATCGAGGATGATGTTCAACCTGGAGATCTATGTTCGCGCCGAGAGTATGCTCGTTGGTTGGTTGTAGCCAGCAGTGCTCTTTCCAGGTAAACAATCTTTTGTATAATGAGAGACAATGAAATCTTAATCTTATGTTGTTCAAAATAACTATTGATAGAATATCATGGATATATTGCAGATTCTCACATCCTCTTAATTACTTGTAGGAACACAACTTCAAAAGTTTATCCTGCCATGTACATTGAAAATTTTTCAGAACTTGCATTTGATGACATTACTCCTGAAGACCCTGATTTCTCGTCCATTCAAGGTTGAAAATTGACTTTCTGGTGATTATCCAGAAGATTTCTCATTCAATTGTGCAGTGATTTTTATTTTTTGTGTGGTCAATTTATCATCTCTCAACTAGTTCCGATGTTGCCAGGCTTAGCAGAAGCTGGACTTATTGCCAGCAAGCTTTCAAGACGTGACATGCAGTCATCTTTAGATGGAGACCCAAGTCCTTTAGTCTTCTCTCCTGAAAGGTGTGCCAAAATTGCTCATGAATCCACTACCATCTGATTAGATTACTGTTTTCATTAACTCCTAATGTGAATGGATAAATAGTGAATGAAGATGACTAGCAATTGTTATGTTGGTGGGTGCATGAGTTTGGTGGATATCAAGTTTCTGACTTGTTTTATTGTGCTTTATTCAATTATCATGAAGCCGCTGATCCAATTTTTGTGAACTGAATTTTAATAAATGTTTGTTACTGTTATACAAAAATTAAATTCCACTGCTTGATCTAGTGAAAAAAAACTGTGTTGCAGCCCTTTATCTCGTCAGGATCTTGTCAGTTGGAAGATGGCCCTTGAGAAAAGGCAGCTTCCAGCAGTTGACAAAAAGGTTTTAATATTTTTAAATTATTTGATTTATTTCAGATAGCAGTGAGATCATAATAAACTAATCACTAAACATGCCTTTTGCTTTTATTAGACCTTGCAGCAGTTATCTGGTTTCATAGATATTGACAAGATCGACCCAGATGCATGGCCTGCACTTGCAGCTGATTTAGCAGCCGGAGAGCAGGGTATTACAACCTTAGCATTCGGTGGGTTTCTAACATATGCATCATCTTCTTCAGGCGTGTGCTTCTCTCATATTTCAAGAGTTAATATGTTTTATTATGTGACAGGATATACAAGACTTTTCCAGCCAGAGAAACCTGTGACAAAAGCACAGGCTGCTATTGCACTTTCAACCGGTGACGCTTCTGCCATAGTTGGTGAGGAACTTGCACGTATTGAAGCTGAATCTATGGCAGAAAACGTTGTTGCTGAACATAGTGCTCTAGTTGCTCAAGTTGAGAAGGATCTCAATGCGAGTTATGAGAAGGAGCTTTCTATGGAAAAGGAAAAGATAAATGCTATAGAGAAATTAGCTGAGGAAGCAAGAAGAGAAGTGGAAAGACTGAAGGCTGAGAGGGAGGAAGAAAATCTTTTGTTAATGAAGGAGCGTGCTGCTGCTGATTCAGAAATGGAAATTCTATCTAGGTTAAGGCGTGAGGTGGAAGAACAGTTGCAGACCCTTATGACTAATAAGGTGGAGATTTCATATGAAAAGGAAAGGATGAGTAAACTTCGCAAAGACGCAGAAACTGAGAATCAGGAGATAACACGGTTACAATATGAGCTAGAAGTTGAGCGCAAAGCCTTGTCCATGGCTAGGTAAGAAAGTTCTTAATATTTACATTTTGATTTACAGCTTATACCATATGATGCTGACAAGGGTAATTTCACCAACTACCCCTGAATTATTGAGGTATGATCAAATTACATGATGACTCCCATGTTTGAAAAATTACAGAAACTACCCTGAGGTATGCAATTCACTAAATTGACAACCCAACAGTGTTAAACTCCTACAAGGAATTGGGTTTGTCATTAACAAATAATTGACCCTCGTTCTTATTGACTTAAATACATCTGTCTACATTAGACAAACCTTAGGGTAACTGTTATATGTTTTCCCGGGTGTGTTAGTAAATATATGTGGTTGGAGAAGTGTCGAAGTAATTAAGGCTTGAGTTTTCATAAATAAGGACGAGGGAACAAGGGCATTTATGTACTTCCAGCCAATCGACTAGGATTTTTTAACAAACGTCTTCAGGAAGAGTTTGTGTATTTTATCAAACATGAGTGGGTCTCTTTTTAATTTGACCATACCTTAGTTTGTCTATTGCCTTTATTGGAGAATACAGATAAATGGATAACATTTAGTGAGTTTGCGAATTGATATCAAGTGATCATTTAGTTTTATGGTTAAGAGGGGGGAGAGGAACAAAGATAAATAATAAAATTTCTGGTAACTTGTTATCTTCCTGCATTTTTTGCACAGGGCATGGGCTGAAGATGAGGCGAAGAGGGCAAGAGAGCAAGCAAAAGCCCTAGAAGCGGCAAGAGATCGTTGGGAGAGGCAAGGCATAAAAGTTGTGGTCGACAAAGACCTACAAGACGAAGCAGACACCGGAGTTACATGGCTTGCTGCTGAAAAACAATTCTCAGTTGAAGAAACCGTTGAAAGGTCTCAGACCTTGGTTGACAAACTTAAGGCAATGGCAGATGAAGTTAAAGGGAAATGCAAAATCACAATTAATAGAATCATTGAGAAGATACTTCTCCTGATATCAAATTTGAAGGAAAAGGCAGGCGAGCTAAAAGATGCCACCAAGTCAAAGTTCGGTGGCTCTTTACAAGGGGTACAGCAAAGCTCTGCTGAGTTAACCGTGGCTGCTAAGGAAGGTGTGAAGAGAGTTGCCGGAGATTGGAAAGAAGGGGTTGATAGATTATCGCAAAAGTTCAAGACATGATTATGTCTTTGAACGTTTCTGCATTGGATAACTCTTTTTTTGGGCGAAATAAAAATGTCACCTCCTATTCTGTTGCTGCTACTTTACTGCTACACAGGTCAGTGAATTAATTGTCATTTGTGAAACGAGGCTGGTTTGTAGAAAGAAATGGAGCATAGAATACTGATAATACGAACGGTTTTGCAGAATGATTCTTGGAAGAAGATGTTACTGCAGAATAATCTGTGGAGGAATTGTAGACATGTAGTAATGTACTATTACATTTTTGTACGATAATCGTGTTATGAGATGATATATGCAAACCGCGTCTGTTAATTCTGATTCCTGCATAAGTTTGCTGTTCTTTACGAGAAATTAACACGAACTGTTATTTACCGGTCAACCAAACCATATTCAGTTTGATCATCAGCCTTTTTCCTAAAAAAAGATTAATTTACATTTCTTATAACATCAAAAAAAGGAAGAACAAAGTTCGTACAAAGATGAACTCCTAACAAAGCCATGTTGGGACTATGGGAGCGTAATACATATTTTTTCTTGCTCCAATTACTTTTGGTGCGAATTTTTATTAAAAAAGTAAAGGAGATGCTCCAAGTATTCTTACATTAAGACACCATTTATTGAAAGGATCTGGTTTTGGGACATTATAAAAACATAACAAGAATAATATAATTTATGGACATAATGAGTTAAAAGAATCCGTAACGATGCACGTTATTGACATGCTTTGTTTCGTATTTGAAATTTTAAAATAAATTGCGGAAAAAGATAAGGGACACATCTTAGACATAGCTAAAATTAACGTTCTAAACGACATATAAAAGTGTTGTTTAAATATTATACATTTTAAATTTGGGTAATAAATCATTAAAGTCAGTTTCAGTAACTTCAATGGTACCAAATAACAGAAAAACATAAATTGGCAATGTCCACAATAGAGTTCATGCGTGTTCTAAAGATCGGTGCGTTGATTCGCCAACAGATCAAATCTCAAATCTGGATAATATAGAAAAGCACATTTAACACAGACATACAAGAAATAGACATTTCAGAAAATATATATCAAAGTTGTTTAAAATGACATAAGATTCAAGTAACTCAAAAGTCGATTTGTATTGCCAAAGACAAGTTTCAGTTCTAAACGTAGATCGAGTCTTAAAGAAGAAAATACATTAGTAGATAAAGGATATTGTTCTCTAATACAAACTTCCAACAGATAATCCAATTGAAAATATTTCAATCTATCAAATGGAAAACCTAATTAAACAGACTTCACTTCTTCTTCTCACCACCTCCGGCAGCCCTGCAGAAAGCACATATATTGTAAGCACATCGAATAATAAATCACAATATCTAAAACTGTATTAAAGAATGTAAATAAGTTCGATGAAAACTACAATCACTTCCATAGAAACATATGTCGCAAAATTATGAAATATAATTCTCACTCAAACCGAAAGATGAGATTGACAAGTCCTCGGAAAAAATACCTCATCTTTCGGAGAGCACCAGCCATCTCCTCTCTCTTCTTCTTTGCCCTCTTGTGAGTGCCCAACTTTCTCTTTGCGACTTTCAAAGCACGCTTGTCCTTACCAACTTTAAGAAGTTCAGTGATCCTCTTCTCGTATGGTGCAAACCCAGCAACTTCCCTGATAAGGCTCCTCACAAAATGCACTCTCTTGCTTGTTTTCTACAGCAATAGTTAATGACCATATATGAGTCGAGAGTACAGACTTACTTGTATTAGAAAGAAGTGAATGTAGTCTGATAATTTAAAACAGAATGACGAATTGCCAGAATTGACAAACCAATGAGCTTAAAATTAATCAGATAAGCATTTCTAATACGGGAAATAAGCTAAGTTACACATTTGAGTCTAGATAACAAGACATCTGCGGATGAGAAGTGTAATTAACAGCCTTATCAAATCAAACATAACAATAAACACGGAAAACACTTACGCCTTTCCTATCGGATGGACGTGGAGCTAATTCCTTTGGGGTCGTAACATGACCTTTCTTCAATCCTACAAATAGCCCACTATTTGGCTGCTTCGGAGCCATTACCTATATCACAACAACAAAAACTGCAACATTATTTTCTCTATTTTATCATTCCACCCAAAATAAAACAGAAATGTGCCAAAAAACCCTAATCCTATTGAAATAAGAAGCCCAAACTATACTTGGGCATTTGGATTTCGGATTTTACAAAAAAAAAAAAAAAACTTAAAAGTAAACTTTTTATTCATTCAACACCTTTCACTTCCTACTAAAATTCAAAGACAAACCATAATCATAACAATTAGTGCTGTACGATTCACGCAGCAATGATTTCGTGGGAACAAAATAACACAAACGTTTATCAAACTTCTCAAAATACACACGAAAACACACATTGACACAAATGACGATATTTGTACCGTACAATCAAGCCTCGCGCAAAAATTCTAATTCTAATTCGTGGCCGTACCTTTTTCTTCGATTTGTCTGCGTTATAGTTCTGAAAAAACTGAGGCTGTGAGAGAAGGAGAATTAGGGTTTTGTGGAAGTGGTTCTCTTATATATCTAAAGTTTGGGGTGAGGTTATTATTGGGATTTTGTAACTGGTTGAGGGCAAAGTTGTCATGTCAGGTCAAATATAAAGGCCTCCGGCGTCGTTTGTGTTTGGGCTGATAAATCTCTTCCGTTCTTGATGCGTGTTTGGCCCAATAGCCAGATCTTAACAAAGTGGGCCAATCATACTCATTTGTGGATTATAAAATTGAGGGCTGTTAGTTGGGCCGAATTTGAATCCACATATAGTCCGGTTTGGGCCCAATTTATTAAAAGATATTATCGAGTTATAGATTCCATAGAGTTGATCGGATTAAGGAGGTGTGCAGTCCTGATAGTAAACGAGTCGAGTAGTGTCGAAGAACACCTTATTCAATCTTGGTTTGAAATTTATCGAGCTTGAAATTGTGTTTAAGGTTAGTTAGATTGTTAAACGAACTGAAATTTGATTTAACTTTTAGAAAATGAGTTCGAGTATTGAGTAACTTCATATTTTTTTACATTTTTCTCATTTTCTATCTAATGGAGTAAAGCTGGATCGAGCTTTAAAAGTTGTTGACCGAAAAAATATTGGATCCAATCGCATTGATCCCATGGAATTGATATTTAGGTCCGAGTAAAAATCGGATTTGACCTGAATTTAATCTGTGTAAATGAAATTGAATCTCAATTCGAAATATTTCACATGAATTTCACATGTTGGGCCTCGTGCAATAATTTTGTCATCTTACAAGCTTGTCTTTACCTAGAAAAGTCAGGCCTAGTAGTACACAATCACAACATGTTATTCGGCCCACCTGTTTACCCATTAGGAAAAAAATAAAAAAATAAAAGGAGGTACTTTGATTTAAACTTGACTTATTTATTTTTGTTATTTTAAGAATATAATAATATATTGTAGTAAAAAAAGATATTCGTTCTACTTGGAATTCGATAATATCTATATACCCAATAGAAAAGTGGAATATGTTTGGTCTGTTTTTCATTTTATTTTTCCTAAAATTAATGAGACTGGAGCAAATATTGTATTTTTACAATATATGGAACTACTCAAAGTTTCAATGACCTAGAAATACAAAAATGTATTAATGCTAAAATTTCAAAAAATATTCATATATTATTACTAAAACAACTTTTGATCGCAAGTAATCGGTTCGCTTTTTTATTTTATTATCAAATATATATTTGGAGAGTCTCAAGACATTTATTATTAATTTCAGCTTTTGTTTTTCTTTTAACGAAATGGTTAATACATCATTGTTTTGGCAAATATATTTGATCGTCACTCATAAAATTTAACGAGTGTCTAATTGACAACTTCAAAGAACATTAAATGAAAAAATTAGTATAAGACATACATCTGGTGAGGTTTCAACGTAAGACTCTAAAGTCTTGAAGTATTCACTATTATCAGCTTATATTTACAACATATATATTTCATTGTGTAACATCAATCTTTTCATGAATATCAATTATGTGGCCTCCATGTCGATAGAGACAAGCAAGCCCTCATCGACATAATCTTTGGAGCTCGAAGATCGATCTACAACACCATCATTATCGACGTACCGTTTTTATAGATAGATTGAATGATTACAATATCCATCGAAGAATATAAATTACTAAATACTCCAAAGATCTGCACCTGAGTGGACCCGAATTCGACCCACCTTTGGAATTCTCCTAATATAAATACCCCTCATTATTAAATTCTAATGTACGTATTAATTATTGCATCTATTAGGCTCTACTCGGTTTACCCCCCCGTTATACCATAACGAGTTTATTTGAGTACATGCTTAGGTTCCAATCGAAATGAAGCCTCCATCGATATGACCATCATTGGACTTTTATATTGGCAACTGTCACAACCTCATCCTCTGTCCCGGACCTATAATGAAAATACCCTTCATAAGAAATCTCTATCGTTATTCTAAAAAAAAATGTTGATTAATAAGTTTGCTATTGTACGTACACGTTGTGTAGAAAAACAGTAACAAATGTAGCAATTACTTTATATGACAGATGTAGGAAAACGGAATTATAGAATATTATAATTTTATTTATATTCATTATCTTAAAACGGACTTATATTCACGTAATCCAATTGAGTTTCTTACTATAAAAAAAATTCCAAGTGAGTTTCACCAAGGTTAATATGGAAATTGTAATTGTCAGACAAAATAAAAAAAATAAAAATATGGAGATTGGAAGTGGTGTTGTGAGTTTAATAAACAATATAAAACAACTTTTTTTTTTTTTTAAGATAATAGAATAAGAAGTAAAGAAAATAGTGAATAACGAGATTGATTCATGTATATGAAAAATTTTGATGCCACAAACATTGATTAAAGTTTCATTTTCGATATATGTTTCGATCAGCTGAAATTTTTTTAAAAACGTTCAGGAAAAATTATGAAAAAAATTATTAAATTAAAAAAAAAAATTCAAGATAAATATAGAGTTTCGAAAATACATCTTATCTTCATTTCGATTGAGTTAAAAACATAAATTTTTCAATATTTATTACAAAAAATATGAAAATTTTGATCCATGGCCATAAATAGTAAAATGTAACATGTAGTTTCAATTAATAGGACTCATAATTATTGAACGTGCCAGCACATATACACTAATTTTTATTAATTAAATATTGGCCTAATACAGGGCCACAACAACAATACATGAACAACTTAAATGATTGCCCATTATTAGCATTCTTATTTTCTCCAATCTATAAAAATTCAAGCAATATATAAACTTATGTTTGGTATAAATTGACTATATTGCAAATCATTTTAAAAAATAGTTTAAAATATTATTTTTCGACATAAGTTTACAAATCACTGAAAATATTTATTTTTAATTTTTTTGAGATTTTTTTGCTTCAAATAAGCTTATGCAAACACCACATTTTTTTCAAGCTGCCTAAATTATATATTTACACATTCTTTTATACATCTTTTGTCATATAGTTACAATACTGCCATTAATTTAAAATAATTTCCGTACATTTGAGTTTTTCTTTTTTATTTTTTCCCCCAAAATATTACCACCAATAAAATACTCCACACAAAAAAAATATTTATCTCCATCTACCCTATAAGAATATTCTTTTCATTTCAAATTATGTTTTTTATTTATTTAATTCTGATTCAACACCAAATGCTTAGTTGACTTGCCGGCAAATACCCCCTTCATCTTCATCTTCAACTCCAAAAATCTCTGTAAATCTATCTCATTTGAACCACAACCGACCCATGACTCGCGCAAGATAATCTTAGCATGGAATGAAAATCGTTTTCATATGTCTTTTATTGCTTATTTCTTGCCCCCCAAAACGCAACAAATAAAGCTTTCTCACTGAAAATTCAGTAAACGAGCTTTATCGCTTTTAAATCCTCAATTTCTTGAATCAGTTATGAAAACTGGTAATTGGGTTCCTTTTGTCTTACTCTTGGAATAGTTAATTATATTATTTTTAATTTGTTTGGGGGGTTTTACACTTTTACTCAATATATTATTGGAAACCCAAATCATAGTTTATTGCTGTATTTGTATCATAATTGGCATTACATTGGTCGTCTGTTTGATTTATTATAGATACATACACAAGCCCTGAAATTGTTTCTGATATTTCTCTTGGAATTCAGATAAAAATTGCTCTTTATCTGTTCATTTGTCGGAAGTATTGATTGTTACTGTTCCTATTTCTGTTCTTGAAGTTGCTAATTTGATGTGTCCAATCAACTTTTGAAGAAAATCCAAGTTCCCAATTTCCAGTTTCTAGTTATAAACAGTTTCGTTTTGGCTTTATAATTATTCCCCTGTTGAATCAATTTCATGTCCTTCTTTGAGCCATTTCCTTTTCATTTTGTTACTAATGCTTAGATAATAGGTTCCAATGTCGATTCTCTGTGGCTTGCCCCTTATCGAGTGTGTATACTGCATAGGCTGTGCCCGTTGGGCATGGAAACGTTGCCTACACACTGCAGGCCACGATAGTGAGACGTGGGGCCTAGCCACGCCGGAAGAATTCGAACCCGTCCCTAGGCTTTGTCGATACATACTAGCTGTATACGAGGACGACCTCAGACAACCCCTTTGGGAGCCTCCTCGTGGGTATGGAATCGATCCCGATTGCTTAGTTATAAAAAAAGATTACACAGATACACACGGTCAAGCTCCTCCATACATATTGTATCTTGACCATGGTCATGCTGATATAGTTCTTGCTATAAGAGGCCTAAATCTAGCTAAGGAGAGTGACTATGCACTTTTGCTTGATAATAAGCTTGGGAAGAGGAAATTCGATGGCGGGTATGTTCACAATGGGCTTTTGAAAGCGGCTGGGTGTATTTTGGATGCGGAATGTGAGAGACTGAAGGAGTTGATTGGAAAATATCCGAGTTATACTTTGACCTTTACAGGGCATTCTTTGGGGTCGGGTGTGGCAGCGTTGTTGACTATGGTGGCGGTTCAAAATCGAGATAGACTGGGAAATATTGAGAGGAAAAGAGTTAGGTGCTACGCTATTGCACCCGCGAGATGTATGTCGCTTAATTTGGCTGTTAGATATGCTGATGTTATCAATTCTGTTGTACTTCAGGTAAGTTGTTATACAATTGTTGCTTTTTACATTTTGAATGTTAACGTCCCACATTGAATCTTGTAACTAAGGGTGAGTTTGCAAAAGCTTAGGGATAAGTAGAAGCAGAAGCATCTCTTGAGATGCTTATAGCTTATTTTAGTTTATTTTAAGGGAAGCAGAAGCAAAAGCAACTTTTGCAAACACTAAAAAACAGCTTATGAGCAGAAATAAGCTCAGAAGCTGTTTCTAAAAGCTGTTGCAAACACCCCCTAAGTCGATAAACTTCTCATTGTTTACAAATATTTTTTCATTTGGTTTTAGATTGTTTGTGTATGGAGAAAATGAAATACTAAACTTCATTGCCTCATCTCGTAAAAGTATATGAAAATTGTAGTATGGAGTTCATATTTGTTTTAGTTTAAAAACAGGATGATTTCTTGCCCAGAACAGCCACACCTTTGGAAGACATTTTCAAGTCACTATTCTGGTAAAGAAATTTCCTGGAGTATATTTTTTATCTTTACATTTTTCTACAATTATGAACTTTTTCCAAATTAAATATTTCAATTCTTGAACAGTTTGCCGTGCCTATTATGCCTGAGGTGCATGGGAGATACATGTATACCAGAGGAGAAAAAGCTCAAAGATCCAAGAAGGCTATATGCACCCGGTCGACTTTATCACATTGTAGAAAGAAAGCCTTTGAGGTAAATGAAGAAAGATAAGTTACCCTTTGATATTTTTCGACAAATAACACTCAAATTTAGTTAATCCTATGAATATTTCAGTACTATTATGATGTATGATTTCCCACTTGGTATGAACGAATTTTATGTATTTGTGTTTACTAGAAATAAAGTGAAAAATCAGAATATTTAAATTACAGTATGAGTTAAAAGTTGATGTTTTATGCCTTATGTTAAATGTTGATAGTTTTGTAATTACTGATTATATGCAGATGTGGACGATTTCCTCCGGTAGTGAGGACTGCAGTACCCGTAGATGGAAGATTTGAGCATATAGTTCTCTCTTGTAATGCCCTTTCCGACCATGCCATTATTTGGATAGAGAAGGAAGCTGAAAGAGCTTTGGAAGTAAGTTTTCTTTCCTTCACTTTAATGGTTGTAAAATTGCACTTTTAGTCCCATCGGACTGGAACTTCATAACTTCTGGTCCAAAGTTTTATAACTTTTGGTCTCAAAGGAGTATGATCTTCTGCACTTTGGTAATACTCCCCCTTTCCATTCAACTTGGGACCAAAAGTGCAAAAAGTGGAGAAATTTTGTAATGAATAGCACCGAAACTGCAAACCATTTTAAAAATTTTGGATTTAAAAATGCTGAGTCAATCATGTGGGACTAAAAATGCAAGTTAGTCTTTTAATGGCTGAATTCTCTTGTTAGCAAAACTGCATTTTTAGTCCCATAGACGATTCAGCACTTTTGGTCCCGTGACTTATGAGATTGCACATTTGGTCCCATCTTTTTAGAATGTTCTGCACTTTTTGTCCTATCTGTCACAGACTTAGACTTCTCGAAAGTACCGTGCGGCACTTAGCCACTAACGCCTCTTGCGATGTTCCGCCCCTCTGTCGGAAATTGGCTAAGTCAGCCTCCCTTGTCCCTAAGAAAGGTTGCTAAGGAAGTGTGGTGGGAAAGTAAAGTGTGCTAGAGAGAACTTTGAAGGAATGCTCTTTATTCACTTGGAGAAAGCTTTACAACTTGGTGGTTACAAATGAGGGCTCCTACCTCTATTTATACTACTTCCCTAACTCTAGATCATTCTACAAAAGTCCTATCTACAAGTCTCTACATAATTCTAGAACATTCCACAATGTTCTAGTACATACTACTACATACTACTACTTATTTCTAGAACCTTCTATAAGGTTCTACCACCTTCTACAATATTCTTCATTCTTCTAGAAGGTTCCGCACCCTTCTAGAATATTCTACATACTTCTAGAATGTTCCGGACCCTTCCGGAACCTTGTAGAATATTCCGGATCCCTCCGGAACCGTGTAGAACATTCCGGATCCCTCCGGAACCGTGTAGAACATTCCGGACCCTTCCGGAACCTTGTGGAATACTCCGGACCCCTCCGGAGCCTTGTAGCACATTCCGGACCCCTCCGGAACCATGTAGAATACTCCGGACCCCTCCGGAGTTCTCTTGAACATCCCGGACCCGTGTAGAATCCTCTGGAACTTCCCGGAACCTCATAGGGCTTGTTTGGTTCTTCAACTCGCCCAGGACAGCCCCTGGGATGCCGTAATGCCACCCGACGGGTCTTGTTTCGCCCCAATGTCTTCCCGTCGGCCGCATCTGTCCCTGCCTCACCCGGGCCGCGCCCCGGGTGCCATGATGCACGCCCGGCAAGCTCTCTAGCCTTGCCGGTAGTCCCGTTATGTCCCTCTTGGCCCTTGCCTCGGTCAAATGCCTTGCTCGCTCGGCCCCCGTGGTCGGGCAAAGTGCCGGGGCGTGCCATATCACTCCCTTTCCCATTCTATATTTGCACTTGATGTCCTATAAAATAATCTCTATTTGCATTTTGGTCTCATAGGTCTTAGTTTTGCACTTTTAGTCCAAAATTGAATGGAATAGGGACGATAAAGTCAATGCAAAACATTTTGAAAAATTGGGTCAAAATGTGCAATTCTGTAAACTGTGGGACCAAAAGTGCTGACTATCCAGTTATATAGGACAAAAAAATGAAGTGTCTATGTATATTGTCTAATGCTTAAAACCCACGATTTTCTGAAACTATTTTGTCGAACTTGAAGTTGATGAGAGAGAAGGATCACACGTTGGAGATTCCGGCAAAACAAAGGATGGAGCGACAAGAGACGATGGAAAAAGAGCACGGTGAGGAGTACAGGGCTGCTTTACGGAGGGCTGTTTCTTTGGCTGTTCCTCATGCATTCTCACCTTCACAATACGGAACTTTCGATGAGAAAGATGAAGAATATACACATAAATCGATCGGTGATGCTTCCACGGGATCATCGACTAGAAGCATGACTAGAGAAAGCTGGGACGAACTAATCGAGCGTCTTTTTGAGAAGGATGAGTCTGGTCATATGGTGCTGAAGAAACCACTCATTGCTCATTGATATTGTAAATTGTCAATTTGTAATGTATCATTCTTTTCATTTAATTGTGATGTTATTTTTTTGTATGGTTTTGTCATCTTTGTTGTTCTTCAATGAAGGATTTGATTTATACATAGAGAAGTCACAATTGTTTAAGTGATGTATAATTGCACTACACCAGTATGTTAAAAGTTTTGTAGATTATTTGATGAGTTCATATATAGGGTAAATCGCGTTTTTAGTCCTCTTTATGGATTAACTTTTGCACTTTCGTCCCTCTTAAATTTTTTGTAGCAGATTGGTCCCTCTTATCAATGTAGTATATCACATTCGTCTCTCTTAAATTGTTTGTATCAAATTCGTTCCTCTTATAAATGCAGTGTAACAAATTAGTCCCTCTTAAATATAAAATAGATCAAGTAAATTCAAAATATATTCTAAAGTGGACGAAAGTTGATGTATTTTGTATTTAAGAGGGATTAATGTGTTACACTACATTGATAAGAGAGATAAATTTGCTTCAAAAAATTTAAGAAGGACGAATATGTTATAAGAGGGACAAATATAATACGTTATATTGATAAGAGGGACCAATATACTACAAAAAATTTAAGAGGAACGAAAATGAAAATTTTGGCCAATAGGAGGACCAAAAATACTATTCACTCTATGCATTCATTTGAGTTGAGGTTTATTTACACTTTTTTTTTAGAAGATTATTTGCACTTGTATGTAGTGAAATTGGACTTAAAACTCTTAACAAATAGCATGCAATTAGGAAGTGCAAGGTGAGAACTTAAGTATTTTTTTGCTAAATTTGAAACTTAAATGTTTAAATTTCAAAATATCACAATATTATTTGACATTAAATCTATAAATTAGATTATATGGCCAAATCTGTAAATGAAAGCTTAAGATTTCAGCTTCTGAAACAAATAGACGGGTATTTAAAAAATAAAATAAATGCGTGAAATTACGACTTGAGTTTGATCAATATGAATTCATTTGAACTACATTTGTTATTTTTAATACTTATTAAGTTTGAACAAAATTAGCTTTTAAAGTTCAATTGGTGTTTGATTTTAAGCTGAACATGGAAAATATATGTAATGATAACTATTTTTAGCTTGATATTTGTCTCTAATGGATCAAAGTATCAAACCTAAATAATATATATTCTTTTTTGAAAAAAAAAAATCTTTAATAGCCTTTAAAGTTCAATTTGTAGTGACGAAAACTAAAAGCAAATAGAAGATGAAATATGTAAGAAATAAAAAATTAATTGAGTTTGGCTAAATAACATGATCTAGATAAAAAAAATTAAAAAAACTTGAACCAAAAAGATGCTACTTTTAATTTTTCTTAAAAGGTCACTTAACTAATAATATCAAGAATTTAGGAAAAGAGTAATCGCTACTGCGTTTTTTCCACTTTCTCCCATTCAATTAACATTAATTGCTCTTTCGGTTTACTTCACTCAAAAATCAATGGCGATCTATCTCAGATTTCTCTACCTGTTATTCTTTGCAATATCATTTGCTGGTTCTTTAACTCAATCGTAAGAAAACCCTTTCTTTTATTCGCTTCAGCATTAACTGGGTTCAATTCCATTTTCACGTGTATAATCTCATGTATAGGTGAAATGTTAAGTCTTCTTGTCTGAGTATGTAGACGAATTTATTTGCAGATTACAATTAATACAGTTTTGTAATTGGGAAAAAATTGGGACTAGCTGAAATGAAATGTTTACAATCTTCTAGGGTTTTTCTTGATTAAAGCTGACAATGAGAGGTACTATGTGAAACTGTTAATTTTTTTTGTATGGAGTTGATATTTATGCGAAATTCAAATATTGAAAAGATTAGAGTTCTTTAAATGGATATGTATTATTTACTGTATCCATAAGGCATACAGGTGACGAGTTATAAAGGATTGTATTATTTTTGAGGATATCAATCAAGAATGCTTAAGGAAATTGATTTTAAGCATTCTATGTAAAGAAGATTTTGTAGAAATTCTACCTGTTGATAATTTAGTATTTTTATCTGAGTGACTTGAGATGGGATATTGATTGTCACATCATGAGATTTAGCATAGGGTCCTCGATTTACACATTAAGACTAGGGGTGTAATCGAGCCGAGTAGTGTCGAGCGACACATTGTTCAAGCTTGGTTTGAATTTATCGAGCTTGAAATTTTGTGTTTGAGCTTGGTTTGATTGTTAA
This sequence comes from Penstemon eatonii, assembly GCA_038501285.1. NCBI lineage: Eukaryota > Viridiplantae > Streptophyta > Magnoliopsida > Lamiales > Plantaginaceae > Penstemon > Penstemon eatonii. Next base: position 15,898,392 of record CM076711.1, read on the forward strand.
AACGAGCCGAGCTCAAACGAGCTTTTATCGAACCGATATCAAAGTTTAGCTTCTCGAGTCGAGCTTTGTAAGTTAACAAACGGAAAATGATGTTCAAGCTTGTTTGATTTGTGCGACGACCCGAGCTCAAACAAGCTTTTATCGTACGAGCTCGAATCGAGTATCAAGTAGCTTGGACTGATTTTCAGCCCTGATAAAAACTATGCATTATCTATGACTTTCTTATGTAGAAAGAGTCTGAAATGCCTTGAGCTAATGGATTTCATTTGCATCTATGTGATTTCAGTTCTGAAAATGTTGATCCATCAAAAGTCATCCAAATATCATGGCAACCAAGGTCAGGTAATCCAAAGAAGCAGTGATATTATACTGGCAACTCAATATTTACAAGGACAAATATTGGGGAATTTTGCATTTTACTATTTGAAAGATGCTTGCATTAGGATTTTGATTGGGAAATTAGACTTTTTTGCATAATGACGTTTTGTACGCGATCAGGGTGTTTCTGTATAGGGGCTTTTTGTCGGAAGAGGAATGTGACTACCTGATTTCACAGGTTCCTTACTCTTCTACTATCTATAAAATCTAGGTGGCCTTTTAATTGCTTGTTATTTCTAAATTATTTGTTGAATTAGGTTCAAGGCAAGAAAAGTGATACTCTGCAAAGCAACGGTTTATCCAAGGCTCAAATGAATGATGGTCTTTCCTTGGGCACAAACGTAAGTTCTTGTCCCATGAAACGTAGACAAATGTGCATTGTTTGTGCTTTAAGACCTCATATAAGTTTGTTCAATTTTCCGTAAGTAACATACCTGTTACATGAATGATACGTAGAACAATCGGGGGTACATGGTGATAGCATTTACAATTTATTCTTTGTTCAAGTGAATATTGCTTGTTTGGACGTACTTTTTATTTCATTTTCTGCTTAAATCATATTGATTCAATGATAATATGTAAGCTACACAGAATGAAATTGCTACAAGAATCGAGGAAAAGATTTCTGCTTGGACTTTTCTTCCCAAAGGTATTTCTCAACTCTACACTCCCGAGTATTCTTCTATGTGTATCTAGCTACCCTTTTGACTGTTATATAATTGCGTGATTGGTTGTTACAAAGAAAACAGCGAATCTGTGAGGGTACTTCACTTTGGTCCTGAAGATCCTAAAAAGAATTATAATTATTTTGACAAGAAGTCAATCGAACAAGTAGGCGGTCAACCTTTGTTGGCAACCGTAATATTATATCTCTCAAACGTTACTCAGGGTGGACAAATACTTTTCCCTGAGTCAGAGGTAAGACCATAACAGCTCTTCTATTTCCATTTCCGTTTGTCTTGAAAATTTTATTTTTTGCTTAAATTTCCGCAGAATAAAATGTGGTCTGATTGCGCAAAAAGTAGCAAAATATTAAGACCAACTAGAGGAAACGCTGTCGTGTTCTTCAATCTACACATTAATGCGACTCCGGATAGCACTAGTGTACATGCTAGATGCCCTGTTCTTGAGGGCGAAATGTGGTATGCCACTAAATTCTTTTATTTGAAACGGGCTAAATTCGAAAAGGAAGTCGAACAATCGAATGATGCTGATTGCACTGATGAAGACGACAATTGTCCTAGATGGGCTGCGGTGGGTGAGTGCCAAAGGAATTCTGTTTTCATGATTGGTTCGCCTGATTATTACGGGACATGTAGGAAGAGTTGCAATGTGTGCTGATGGGTGCTCAAATCATGTAAATTACTCCAACACCCCCCCTCCCCCCCTATTTCTCTTTCATTACAGCTTCGGTAGAGGAGATTAGTGTATATGTTCAATTCGTCGTTTGTTTTACAGTAGACATAGTTAGCCAACTTATGGCTCTTTTTTGTGATTAGAGTTCTATCCTTTTTTGCATTGTTGATTAATTAATGTCTATATGTTTGTTAATTTATTTCTGCATTTCCTACATAAGATTGCTTCTATACTGCAATAGTGATTTATTTCTGATACGAAGTTGTATTATGACCCCTAATCTTTAAACCAATTTGGAGTTTTATATTTACTTTTTGTTTTTGCAATTGCTTTCCTCAATTTTTATTGTAGTTCACAATCTTTGGTTGATCAGTCCTGGAGAATCTTTCTTATCTTCCAACATTTTGATCATATTGCAATTCACTCCGTTGTCTTTCGATTGTTTCACATTTTAATCATTGAGGGACATCGAATGTAGTGAATTACGACAATTTAAGAATCGCAAAATCTAGTGCGAATGCAAATCGCCTTTGCAAGGCGTGAAAGTGCAAATTTTTCTTAATATACAAGTTTTGTTTATTGCCATGTAAAACGAGTTGAGCGCGCTTCATAATTTTAATTTTATTATTACAATTTAATAATTTATCGAGTTGAGCTCAAAGCTTTAGAACTATCAAAAAAAATATTATTGGTTTTTAAGTTCATGCTATTCTTTTAGATTCACTACCTTAGACCCAACCTCAAGTTCAAGTTCTAGATGTCCATTTTGTTGCTAAGTTTACATTTGATCATAAAATAAAATCAAAGAAGCTGCAGCCTGCAGCTCACTAATTGGTAAAAGGATGGAGTATTTGCAATACACCTTTGTGTTCATTTTATTTGCTATTTTTCTTATAAACATAATAGGATAATTGTTAATTTAAATTACAACATTCATCAATTAAAACAATATAAAGGGTATATTGCAAATAATCCAAGAAAATTAGAAATCCCTTTCAATACTCACAGATTCAATTTTACAAATTTTATGATCCAAGGAAACACAAGAAGCAAGCAACATATATACTATCTAGCTAGTTCATTGCTAAAATGAAAAAAAAAAATAAAAAAAAAAAAATAAAAAATAAAAATCACACCTCAATCCCTGCAAATTTTTTAACTGTGAAACCAACTTTCTCAAACTTCCCTTCTTCACTATTCTCTCTAAATCTTACATAATCTACACAAACAAAAGGCTTATACATCCTTAAACTCCCTTCTCCCACAATTTCTTCCGGTGAAATAATCACCTTCTCATCTTCAAAACACCAGAAAAAAGCAAACGATATTCGTTCCACATCGTGTCTTAAAACGACTCTATGTTCAGACGACCTTAATTTCCCATTGCTCCATGCTTGCATTAAGTCACCAATGTTCACGACTAGTGTGTTTTCACGTGGATTTATATCCATCCACTTCCCTTCCTTAGATTTCACTTGAAGTCCTCCAATGTTGTCTTGATAGAGTATTGTTATGCAGCTCATGTCTGTATGCATCCCAAGCCCTTCGATTTCTTGTTCGTTTATGCACTTTGGTGGAGAGTAGTTGTTTATTCTTAAGTAGCCATGGCAGTTCTCGAACTCGGGTAGTAACTTCATTTCCAAATCAGTCCCTAAACACTTGATCAAAATTTCTTGAATTGTTTTTGATAAGTGTGTCATTTTGCTTCCATACTCTTTCAATGTCTCACTAGCAAAAATGACAAACAAAAGATCAATACATGTTACATACATAAGGGATAAAGAAGAAACAAATTAGAAGAAGAGAGAATAAAGGAAAATGACAATCTTATTTGTTGAAATTTGGTCGTGAATAGTAGAGAATAAAAGAGAAGGCCTTTATATAGGCATAACTAACCAAACTTTCATTAAAACTAATCTAATTGTATCTTGGCATACCACACTTTACTCTACTTTACACATTTGATATCAAACCCTCTGAAATAACACATATGATGCCAAAATTTGACTGCATTTGACATATTAGTTTTGTCGTCAAATATTTGAATCATTTCTATCTTCTATAAACTTAATGTCAAATTGAGGAATAGTTGTAGCTCTAGTTGCTGCCACGGTGCATCTTCAAACTATTTTAAGGGTCGGATAAAATTTAATGGTTCAAATATTTGACGGCAAAACTAAATCTGTCAAATGCCGTCAAAATATACAGATAATATATTCACAATATATTCAAACAACGTGCATCAGAAATAATTGAACTTAGATCAAGTTTACACTAAGCTTTTCGACGTTTTTTCGGATAGTTATAACAATGACAAAATTGCATTTATAGTCCCACAAGACTGGACTTTTAACACTTTTGTTCTGCACTTCACAAAATTACACTTTCGATCTCAATTTCTTAAAATGTTTTGCACTTTTGGTCCTATCACCCACCTTCCATTCAATTTCGGACTATTCTACGGGAATGAATAGTGTAAAATTTGGATGGTAAAGGGATGATAGGACTGAAATGCAAAATATTTCAACATATTGAGAACAAAGTGCAATTTTATAAAACGCGCGACTAAAAGCCTGTCGAACTAAAATGAAATTTTGCCGATAACCACCAGGCACTCAAAGATGATATGATAGATTCTTCAGTACTAATATGTTTAGCAAATCATGTTCCAATTGAACACACATGGTTATCATTTCCATTGAATGTTTTCAAATAATTGTTTATGTTCTCACATGTCACAAATGTCAGTTGTATTATATCTAAATCAAATATGGATCATTTGAGTTTACCTGAATTCCGAGTCTTCCTGGTTCAAAAGGGTTTCTGAAGAACTCCGCGCAGAAGCAAAGAAGTCGGGTCCAGATACGCGTATACTCTCGAAAAAAGGCGAGGCAATGAAGTGAGGTGTATACGTTTTTACACTCGATGAAGGACCAGCTTTGTGTTTCACCTCTGAAGGAAGATTAAATATCTTTGTCGATAAAGAATGCAATTTCCTGTATAAATCTTCGGAAATCCCATGATTGGTTATGTGAAAAAAGCCCCATTCTTTACAGGCTAGAGCAATGGAAGAGAGATAGGATGAAGTAAAAGGCTGTGAAATGTCAAAAATAGGAAGTTCAACTGACATACTGAGAAAATATGTTAGAATGAGTTAGTTTCTTTAAGTTATGTGAGGATATAGTCTTAAATAGAAAGCTAAATCAATAATTATAAGTAAAAAAGTAGACAAGTACTTCAACATAATCATGCAGTCATAAGGCATGATTTGCATGCATTTTTAGTCAATGTAAGAGACATTACTCAATAGTAAATAGTTTGACAATGCAATTTGGCCTTAAATACTTAGGTCAATGAAAAAAAATAAGTTAATATTAGAAGGTGGGGGACATAAAAAAGGAATGAAGGAGCTTTGCAAATAATTTATGCTTAATCAAACATGTTATGCTGAGGCTCTTGAGCTTCGATTCTTAAGATGCAAGTTTTGACTTGGCACTGATTTTCAATGCCAACATTTGAGGTATGTTATGAATATAGGCTCTTAAGCATAGTTATTAGTTGATTTACCTGCACTGTCTGTTGGGGTCCCTGAGCCATCTTTCATAACTTTAAAAAGGCACTTTTAACAGAAAATTCTATGATAATTGCAATTTTATAATCTATAGAACAAAAAGAGGATCCACTAAGAACTACAGTATATCATTGTTTGTAATTTAGGTATAGACATGACAGTTACCAAATGATGATTAGTACTCCTAATTAGCAACATCCATTGTCCCTATCCTTTTCTTCTTTTTCTTTCTTCTTTCTCCTTCACTTTTTGACCAATTCTTATGTATCTATTGTTATTGCACACTAGTGGATCACGATACTACATATAAGTTAATCTCGTACGTTTAGGTTAACCAAAAAAGGCTATCGGTTCATGAACATAAGGTGTCCCAGGGTTTATCATTGCGTATGTCATCATTTTTGACAATTCAACTAAAGAAGAATAAGTGATACGACAAGATAAAGTCATGAATAATGAGCAACATCTCATTCAAATACAACACAAAGAATTTACGCAAGCATTGTATTACAACGAAATGCAAACTTACAAAACAAAGGGAGAATATCACAAACCAATTTTGAACGCGTTCAACTCAAATCGAGTAAAACTCATGAATGCAAGACCATATTGGCAAGTAATAAACTTAAAACAAATGGTGCAAGAAACTAGCAATTTATTTCGGCCTTAATTCCCATCTTCATGAGAGTAGCATTGACCTTTCTCTCAACTAGTTCAGGGTCAACTTCTACCATGTGAAAGAAAGATGCCTTCTTTATATAATAACAGATGCAACTGTCCCTTGGCCTAACCAAAAACATCTCCTAAAGCCATAATTTGGAGAGATTTCGAGAAGGAAAATGGTACATATTAGACCAAGAAATCCCAAAGTACATCACCATTTCAGGGGGTAGGGTGGGGTGTATTGCAAGATACCTCATTGCTTATTGAAATTGGACAAATAAGCAACATAAACTGATCTCCACATTCCACAAGTGACAATTATATTGCAGAAAAATAATATACTATTCAGATGCTAAATTGCTAATAATAAGAAAAGCCAAGAATTTTATTAATTATAACATCTCTTTTCATAAACTACAGAACTAAAAAACAACAGCCTTGTATGATTGTATATATAAATAGGAACAGGAACAAAAAAAGGGTATCTAGAAAACACACAATTAAACATCAAGATTGAATTTTTTTCAAAGTTCAATGTTAATTTGAAGATGGGTTAGGCTTCTTTATGGAGCATGAGTTTTTGAAAGCCTCAATATGTGATTGGCATTTACTCTGATCACCTTTGTTCTCCTCCAAACACTTCTTAAGGGCTTCAACATCACATGGTGACATTACTTTTCTCACATTTGTGCTGCTTCTTTTGTTGCTTTCCCCATTTTCTTCCATTTTCTTGAAAACCCAAAATAGTTCTAAATTCTAATTAATGAAAAATGGGTTGGTTGAATATGAAAAATTAGTGAGATTTTTCTGCAAATTAACGAGTAGGTTTTTGTTCACCTGGGTATAGCTTGGGGAAAGGAGAGAGAAGAAGAAGAGTTCAGATAGCCCACTGCGGCCCATTTGATATGGGCTGATGGTAGATAAAATAAATATAAATTTAATTTATAGATTCTTAATTTTGATTTCATTTACTTTAGTTATTGAGATATCTTATTTATTTATTTTTCATTTTAATTAGACTGTCAAAATTATTTCAGTTGGTCAATATAGATTTTTTTTTTTTTGTGACAACCATCATTTTTTATATATATTTTATTACATTATAAACTAAAATATAGCAGAATATACTAAAATAACTGTACAGCAGTACGAAAAATTTACCAAAATAAAAAAAGTACTGCCAAATATGTGGTTCCCTAAAAGAAAAGGAAAATATGTGTTGCGGTTTTACGAAATTAAATAGTTTACTATATAAACCTAAACAAGGAAATGTTGCTTTCAATATTGCATAATTTTAAATAAATTACTAAAATAACATGTAAACAACAGGGTTTTTAGGCATTTTCCACCCCATCAAAGTAGGGTTTTGACATTTTGCAATTTAACATAATTTTTTTGGTATTTTGCATACTGAAAATATAATTTATTTGACACTTTGCATCATATTGTGTGTTGGAAAATTCATTGACGGAAGAGTATAATAATTATTTTCAAATAATTTTGGTACTTTGCACCCTAGAAAATATAAATTTTAGCACTCTGCACCTTGAAAATATAAAATAATGACACTTTGTACACGAAAATATAAAAAAATTGGCACTTTTCACCTCGGCTTAAATTTTTTGGCACATTTTTTATTTTCAACCAAATTACTAGCTATTATAGATTAGGTAAAAACTTTTTTTTTTTTTTTTTTTTTTGTGTAAATCCTAAATTTTAGATGCTAGTAGTTAATAATTATAGATTTAACCATATGAGAAATTCTGAAAATAAAATTCAAACATGACCTTTCTGCGAAGATTCTCTTGAAATTAGTGTTAACAATTGAAATTTGATCTGAATGTATTCTGATTAGAATCTTTTGAATGTAAAATAATGTTAATTTAATAATGACTTGAGTTTGAAAATGTAGTTTGTGATTTAGATGTTGAAGTTTTGATGGGAAAATATAAGCGATAAATATGTAAAATCAAATACTTGTTTTAAAAAAATTGATTAATTAGATTTTTTTTTTGGCGTTAGAACACTTGTTTTTTTTTTTTTTACTTTAGTCAGACAAAATAATTTAAATTTTATTTTTGACAAATTGCAGAAAATATTTCAAATTAATTAATAATTTTGGATTTTCGTCCCAACCTATATGATTTCACCATATTTTGTTTCGTAATTTAATATTTTTCGAATATGTTGGCAGCACACGTGTCTAGACGTGACAAAAATTAGCATGAACAATTATATAAGATTGTAGAATTTGTCCCAAACTAATTACAATTTTTTATTTTTCGTCCAAATTATATCAACTCACTGAATTTCATCCCGTAAGTTACCATTTTAGATAAATTTTTCCCACTATTGAAGTTATAATTTAATGGAAATTAAGATTCAATCCTTTACTTTTTTTCAGAGAAAAATAGTATGAACTTTCGAAACTGTTGTTCGCTTTTGAGAGAGAGACTTGTCATTTCATTAGGAATTCATTGTGCGTTCTTTTTTAGCATTAATAAATAATAAATATTAAAGAATTTCTCCATATGCATGCCGTAAATCAATAGTTTCAGAAATCTTTTCTTTGGTTACAATAACAATCAAACTCACATCAACGTTACAAACCACATATATTGAATAAGTGGCCCTATTTTAATAACACTAATACAAAATAAATTAATGAAAATTGGTTGTTACGACAAAATAAAATCACAAGTTAATTATACTTTACCAAATGCTTGACAAAAATAGGCAACGAAATTCAACGCATATTTCATATTGTTTTGACACTACAACAAATTAATGCAAAATAAGAATATATTAAATTACGAAATAAAGTTCAGTAAATATGATATAATTTGAGACGAAAATTTAAAATAATTAACTAATTTGGAATGTTTTTGCAATTTTGTAACACACGAGTTCGAACAAATCCAAACGGCTTACGTATTTATTCCTATCAATTATGGACACGCGCTCTTTTTTAAAGGAAATACTGCCAGCGCGTGCATTACGTACCAAATACGCTCAAACGGCTGAATCCCACACCGTTTTGACCAAATTACCCTTTTGTGTCTTTTTCAAGAGCGTATACAGATTTTGAAAACCAAAAAACAACACCAAACGGCTACTATTATCTTCTCCGCTCCTCATCATACATAAAACAATCTTTCTCTTCAAATTTTTACAAGGCCAGTATTTATCATTGATATTTTTAATTCCTGTAATGGCAGAAATCAACAACGTAGAATCCAGTAGGTGCTCAAGAAGAGTGCGAATAATCGGGAAAATCAAGGGTTTTACTGAGCAGGAATCGAAATCTCTGAATCAGGATTCAAAGCCATGGATCACTGTTAAAAATCCCGTAAAAATTGGCTATTCTGATAAATCTACGGTTTATTTTGAGGCTCAATCGACCAGGTAATTTCTTATTTTGTAATTTTTGCGTTCCTATTTGATTTTTGAAATGGGTATTGTTTTTAGGACTGATTATATAGATTTCTGCTTCTCGGAGGTTACAGTGACAATTTTTTGAATTTGACTGCTGCTAATATTGCATTGAATTTTTCTTTGGCAAAATTTCATTTTTGGCCCCTTTCTTGTGGTACCTTATTCATCATTTACGGGACAGACGTATATTGTGAAGGTAGCACAATAAAGAGTTAATTTTGAAATGCAGTAAATTTAGAGGAACAAAAATGAAATTTTGCAGTTCTTCTTTTATAATTAAGATTTATGTATTCTGGATGTTAATTGTTTTTAGGGAAGAAATTAATAAAAAAATTGCATCATTTAAAGCAAGAAGAACCTAAACATTGGTGTTTTATTTACTAAAAAAATATTTATTCAAATATAACCCAACAATTTCTGAATTGCATTGGGAGGTTGTGATTAGAGAAAAAAAAACCTTATTTTATGTAATTCACGTTCACCCAATAAATAAGCTTTTTAAACTGTTTATAGTTAGTTAGTTTATCTCACATCTGGCATGTGTAGAAACATACACTAATATTTTGAAATATAAGTTGGAGCTACAATCTCTATTTTACATGCTTAAATGGACCTGGTCTTTTTTTTTTTTAAAATATATTTTGGTCGCATCACAGTCGCAAGGATTTGTATGAACTGGACTATTGTTATGAACATAATGAAGAGATTGGCTTGATATACTCAAAGGAGATAAAACCCGTCATTTTAGAGGTTTTTGATGGCCGAAATGCATCCATTGTTGCACTAGGTGCTAGAGGAAGTGGAAAAACCTACACTATCCAGGTTTTCAGTTTTCTACATTCTCTTTTGTTTGTTTATGTGAATTCCACATCTAAGATTGCTAAAATTGTATATTTCTATTTAATTTTCAATCCACTATAGGGAACTCAAGAAAATCCAGGTTTGGCGGTGTTGGCAATGTCTGAGATCCTCTCTAAAGCCAAAGACTTAAATAAGTTAGTTTATGTATCACTTTACGAGTTGATACATGACCATGCCTATGACCTTTTGGATCCTAAGCACCCGGAGGTTCAAGTACTGGAAGATGGCCATGGTAAAATCAACCTTAAGGGACTTTCACAGGCAAGAAATATGTTTGTAATTCTCGCAAAAACATAGATTTTTTTTACTTATAATCAATTAATAATGTCATTTTGTTCTTTTGACTGATATGTGTGTAATACTCTTTTGCAGGTCCCCGTGAAGTCAATTTCAGAATTTAATACTATATACTTTAGTCAAGGTGGTTTACAGAAAACCCAAAAAACACCTATGGATCAACCACGAAATCATAAGGGCTTAATGGTACATATATCATCTGAGGACGACAAACTAAAGCCCAAGAGGGTGAACAAGATTAATTTTGTTGATTTAGCAGGTTGTTTTACTTGTGAATTCTTCATTTGCTTGCATTGTGTTTCACTTTATATATTTATTGTGTATTATTCCTATACGATCTTATCAGGCTATGAGGATTCTAGAAGAAGTAGCAAAGATGGGATCAAACTTGCTGAAAGTAATAGGACTAATAAGTCCTTATATGCATTATTGAATGTCGTTAGTGCCCTTAATGCCAATGAGATTCGTTTGCCATATAGAGAAAGTAAATTCACTCGAATCTTACAAGACTCCCTTGGCCGCACTAGTCACGTAGTACTGCTCACTTGCTTGGTATGGTTTTCATTTTTTCACATCAGTTGTATCTTTAATGGCTTTTTATATTTTTTCTTATTCTTCTGTTGGATGCAGAATGCCTCTTTTTGTCAAGACACAATTAGCTGTGTAAGCTTAGTTTCTCGGTCATATCGTAGTTCTAAGCAAGTATTGACAGACTCTACCAATAGAAGTCAAAGTTCAGCGAAAGTGAATGTGCTTTCATCATTAAAAAGTGGGAAACCTATTTCTGAAAAAAAGGCCAGTTGCATTTTGAAGGGAAGGTAAAACATTTGAATCTCACATTCAACTAAAACTCAAGGAAATTCAGTTGGCATCGTTACTGACATTCATGCTTTTTTTCTTCAAGGAAACTCTTTCATGAAGAAAAAAGAATCAATTCTAAGCAGGTATCGTCTAACAAATCAATTAATCAGGTAAATATTCTTTCTTTCTCGCTCTAGTTCATGTATGTGGATATAATAGTTGACTATTTGAAGTTTGTCCAATTTTTATGAACTTATTTTGTTTTTCAAGTTTGTGGATACAGAGAAAATGCATTGTGCATATCATAGTGTTTATTTATTTTTATACTAATTTGAAATGCAGTTGAGATGTTTGTCTGAAGATACTTCGAGCCAGAAGTCGAAAATTCTTACAGATCTTGCTTTAGCACCATTTTCACTGGAAGAGGTAATAGCTGAGCTCTCAGAAACTTCTCTTATTGATTGTCACACATCAATGTCAATGATATGTTTGTTTAAAATACTTAACAATCTTATATATTGCAGGATACACCAAATCAATCTATTTCAGACGTTACTCCACTCGTAGAATTGAAAGAAGACAATAATCTTGAAAAACTTGGAGGTCAATCTATTTCTACAGTGGAAAACACTTCGTTACCAGAAGCCGTAAATGATAAGTATACTATTTTGGAAGAAAAGGTAGTAACCCAATCTTCATTACATGGTGTCAAAAGAAGTACTATTATTTTTCATGTTTGTTTGGTCCTTTAGTTTATAACTACTCTTACAAAAAGCATATTGTTGATTTCTCAGGATGTTTCTACTTCTATTGGTATCAATAATTTGGATGATAATTCTTCAACTCATTCTGAAATTGGTAATACAAGTTACCCCCAAAATTATTTTCTTGATATTGATTAAATTTTTTATTGGTTTCTTATATATGATGCGATTCAGCTAACATGACTGTGGAGAACAATATTCTAAACAAGGAGGATAATGAATTCCCGAGACTTAGTGAAACAATTAGTCAATTGGCGGCTGACTTAAAGCTTTTGAATTCATCAAGTCAAATGCGGATTAAGTTGCCAGAAGTGGTGGCAACTCCATATAGTAGTCAATTAGTTCCATATAATGATACTCAAGAACCAAAAACCCCTATTAGTGAACTTGGCCTTGCAAGAATTTCTAGTCCTCGTGGTACATTCGGCAACCGAAGTACTGGATTGAAGGTTTGTGAACTTATAACATGTTTGTTTCCATATAATTCATATGCGGAGCCATTTCTCATTAAGCTTTTGTTTCCCATTACAGCAATCCCTTGTCCAAGATTGCCTCGATTTTTTGAATTCAGCTAAAAAGTAAGTATGATTTATTATCCCATTTCATCCTAGTTTCTTTAGATTTGTAGCAAGTTGATAATTGTTTTTTGTATAGTTTATTACTATTCATAATATCCGTTATATATAGACCTCCACTAATAAACGTAAACCTTTAAATGTTTCGTCAATAGATTGCTCAGATGTAATAATGTTTTTCTTTTCTTCGAATCTGCAGGGAAGAGTTGAAAAGTCTAAAAGTATGTCAACATTTATATTTCTTTAATTATGCTGTCATTTTTGAAAGAAAATATATAAGAATTTCGATATTATATGTTCATGTAGGGTATTGGAGAAAAAAGAGCTACCTATATTCTTCAAATGCGCGAAGAATCTCCGGTGCCATTCAAGAGTGTAAGATTTTTTTTATTTTTTGCAAACTACCATAGAGTATAGACTAATGTAGTTTATTCTAATTAAATTCATTGATTTTGTATTGTGTCTAATGTGATGAATATTTTGCTTCATAGATTGATGATTTGCAGGATATTGGCATGTCTGGAAAGCAGGTAATGTAGCAAATAAGTTTTTAGTCATTTTTAATAGTCAAGCCACTGTATAGACTGTGAATTTATCTGTTTTATTTATTATTTATTTATGTGATTTGTTTCACAGATAAAAAACATGATGAAAAATGTGGCTGGAGGGCTTTTCAATTAGGTGAAAATTGTAATGTGTTTGGCAACAAGATGTTGCCATTGATATGCTGTGAAGATTTTTTTTTTTTTTTTTTTTTTTGGGGGTAATTTAAGTACTTTGAAAGAAAAGAAAGCTGTAATCTACTTCATCTATCCTATATATGTTATAAATTACTTGGTTTAATCTGTATTATTTTTCTGTAGGGTTCGTGATTATATTGTACATTATGTCTGAAAATCTATTTGATCAGGGTTTTTGCACTTTGCACCCTCAAAATATGAAAAATACAACACTTTGCATCCTCTTTAATTTTCAAGCAAAAACTCAAGAGCAAAATTGATAATTCAATTATAAATTTTTGACACTTTGCACCCCCAAAATAAAATGAGCGCTTATCACCCTCGAATTAAGAACAAATTAGCAACTTGCACCCCCGAAACACAATAAATTGACACTTTGCACATCGATACACATAATTAACACTTAACACCCTCGAATAAAAAAATAAAAAAAACTCGAACCTAAGTCGACCATCGGGGTGAAAAAGATCTAAGGCAAAGTTGAACTTACCAATTTTTACTCATTCAATTGTTATGCATAGCACGTTTAATTTGTACAAGCTATAAATTCATGGTTCTTAATTTGAGGATGATAAGTGCTAATTTTATTTTGGGGGTGCAAAGTGCCAATTTTTCAAGTTTTTGGGGTACAAAGTGCCAAAGATTTAAATTAAATTACATATTTTGCCCTTGAGTTTTTGCCTGAAAATAAAAGAGGGTGCAAAGTGCTGTATTTTTCATATTTCGAGGGTGCAAAGTGCTAAATCTAAGTTTCGGATGTGCAAAGTGCCTATTTACCATATTTCGGGAGTGTAAAGTGCAAAAAACCCATTTGATCACTAACAAAGTACATAAAATTTACGATTAACAGATTCAATGAATATTCTCTAACTCATGACCTCTCTATGTCATGGGGCATCAACTTGATGACAATATAATTCGAATACTTGGTTACTAATTTTAATTTTATTTACATGTGAGTTTACCATATTATCCTTGGAGTCACAAGTAATTTTACATTTAATACTTTGAGTAACACAATATTTAAAAATTACCAGTTATGAAACAAAACAAAGCCACAACAAGAAATAATTTTTTTATTTCTCTTTGACACTTCTCCGTTGCTCTATTCTAGCGAAGGTAAATGTTGTACGAAGTATTTTATTAAGTGATGAAATTAGCTCCTCATGTCATTTCCAACCGCTTAATTAAATCACGGCCTCTTATCTTAAAATTTAGAGGTTGAACGATGTTATACATTCTTATTTTTTTACTCTACACTCCAACATCTCGTTTATAATTTATGATTCTCATCTTATATTTTTACAGGAAAGTACAAAAAGTGTTGTATTTTCTTTCAAATCACAACATTTTCACTATATTTGAGAGTGCAAACTTAAACATTTAAATGGTTTTTATATTATAAAAGCTCAGTTGTAGCTAAATTTGTTTTTACAAAACTTATAATTTTTCTTATAATTTGAAATATAAATTATTTTCGTGTTTTCGAGAAAGTAGACCTACACAAACTATATTTGTCTAGTTTCTCGAAAACACGAAAATAATTTTGAAAAATGCAAGACAATTGCCTTTACCAAATATATAAATAAATAAGGCAATTGAAAAAGAAGTGAGTTAGATTTATAAAACAAACAATTTCTACATTATCCCAATTCTTGCCTTTTTCTAGTCTAACCAAGACACCTTTTTGTTGTGAAATTCAATTTACTTTTTCCTAAAATTCTCATAAGCAAAAAACAAAAAGGGGTTTTGTCTTGTCCCTAATTCTCAACCAACAAATTACATCAAACACTATTTAACCTGCCGACCTATTGTGTTCTATTGTAGACACGTATATATTGTAAAGCACAGCCCAAGAAAAGCAAAATTCTTGGATAATTAAAACAAGCCACATCATACCCAAGGTGGTTGGGCCAAGTGGTAGTGACTTGCGATCCCCAGAGGCGAGACTCAAGTTCGAACCTTACTGGAGACACCACACTGAGGAGGACCTATACCCTTTGCACTCTTCGGTCCGAGCTGTAAATACACAGTCTAGTAGATCAAAAAAAAAACAAGCCACATCATCATAAGCAAGCAAATAATTGCACCTTTTACTAATTTGGAGTATTGTTATGTAACATCGCTGCCAGAATATTAGTATATGCTAGAAAATAATTTAGCTGAAAATTAAACAAAGTTTAAAATTTTCAATCACTATATTATAAATCCATTTGAATATATTCTTCTATTATATAAGGACAAAAATAAATCAATTATCAAGACAAATAATTAAACTAGATGATTCATACCAAAAAAAATTAGTTTTGGAACCTCGGTTTTATCACTAAGTTAAGTCCTCATCGATAGTACCATTAGATATTTTTTTGTAGCTTCCTAAAATCATTTTGACATTGTCTTAATAAGTTGGTAAATAAATAAAGTGGGTAAGCTCGTGTAGATTGAACTTATTTTATGATCAAATTAACTAAATACATATTCTCTTTATTAAGATTAGTAAAATGCACATCTGTTGCGCATGTGTATCGATTTTTGAAAATTTTCAGATAAAATGATGCTCAATATTATATAAGTAGGTATTAAAGAAAATGTGAACATGTTACAAAATGATATTAATAAGAATATTACTGTAACTTTAAAGTATTATATAGATTTATTAAAATCTTATAAAGTTTTATGAAATATTAATTATTCATGAAAGAGTTAGACCGAAAATTAAGTCTTATGAAATATAACAGGAGATATATCAATATATAGTTATCATGTTTCCTAATATAAAAAACTGATATTTTATTTTAAATTTAATTATGTAAATTTTAAATAATTATACTCATTTTTACTAATTTAAATAAAATATTAATTATTCATGAAAAAGTTATACCGTAAACTAATTAAGTTTTAGGAAATATAAGATCTAAAAGAGAAAGAAAAAACCAGGGGTATTCGTTTATAATTAATATAATGTTTTATAATAAGAAAAATTATTTTACTTTAGTTTTACTTATTTTCAATTTGACAATAAATTTATGTGAATAATGACCCCATTATATATTTTATGTATTTGAATATTTAGATTAAATGATACTTAAATATAAACTTAAAATAAATTTAATTTCAACTTTTATTAGGAAACATGATAACATATTTACACATATCTTCTATTTTTTCTCATAAAACTTAATTTGTGATATTGATAATTATAAGAACAAATTAATAATAAATATTAAAATTTTCAGTTAGAGTAGACAACATTTAATTAGTCTTATGTTTTTCTAGCTTGGTCTATAAATTAAGGAGAAAATAAAGTATACATTTAAACTAGCTAGTTTCAACGTTATATAAAGAAGAGTTCATCTCCTTTATAATTTGTATTGATTTGTGTTCATTTACTTTAGCGAGTTTAAGTATTTTACATAAGAATGTTCATTGCCTGAAAGAGCTGAGATAAATATAATTTTGAAATATTGGATTCAGTCTAAAAGAAATATCGGAAACAGCAAGAAGGGACATATAAGAGTTCTAATTCCCATGCTCATAAGTTGGTTTTTGTGGCTTGAAAGAAACAATGCTAAGCATAAAGAGATTAAAATGGATCATGAGAGAGTTATTAATAGGATCATGCAGATGATAAGAGACTTACATATGGCAGCTAAGGTTGATAGGGATTTCTGGAAAGGGGACTGTTTTATAGCTAGAGATCTGGGATTACAAGTAGTAAAGAAGCCTATTAAGGGCCCTATAAAAGTAGTATGGAAACCTCCCCCGATTGGGATTTTTAAACTAAATTGTGATGGATGCTCAAGGGGGAACCCAGGCAAAGCTGCAGCTGGTGGTTTGATAAGAGATTGGACTGGGAATGTTTTGGTGGCTTTTCATGTTTTCCTAGGAATAACGGATAATATTAATGGGGAGTTAAATGGAGTTCTGAGGGGCTTTCAAATTTGTGTTGATAATGGTTATCAGGAGGTAATAGTGGAAGTTGATGCTAGGGGGATTATTAACATGATAGAAAAGAGAGATAGTGATGCTTGGAAATATAGTGCCATCATTAGAAAAATCAGGCGGTTGATGAGCAGTTTGCAAGTGACTTTTTGTCATATATTTAGAGAAGGAAATGGCTCTGCTGATTTACTAGCAAATGAGGCTTGTGACTTTGAGGATAATAGACTGCTTTTACCTAATGAATGTTCTCGAAATCTGCTTGCAAAAGTTAAATTGGAGCAACTAGGATTGGAGTATATTAGATGGAGAGGTTGAACTGTAATTTTGACAATACTCTTCAAATGATTAATGGAGGATTGAGGGGGCAAATGATTGTTCAAAGCTTATGGGTCCTGGATCGGCAACTTCAAAACTCCCAACTTGGAAGTGTGGATAAATCCAGTCCTTCTCATAGGAGGTCCATTTCCTTGTCTCTTTTTTAATATCATTCATCAATTTTTAAGTTTGCATTAGATTCTTCCTATTCTGAATTTCAGTTGGTTAATGTTGTGCCTGGTGTTCAATTTGGATGGTAATGGGAGCATGATAGAGAGATGGATAATGGTTTTATGCACACGTGCACACAGTTTTTTAATTCTCATTTTTTATAAGCTTTCACTTCCACACAAGCACAAATCTTGGGACTGTGACATCTTTTATTTTTTGAAGCTATCTTTGAAGAGAACTCAATTCTGGATGGAGTTTTACATATAGATATGGAAAAAAAAATGTATGGGAGCTTTTTTCTGGAGCTGGAAGGATTATAAGGCTTGGATTAAAGTGCTGGAAATGAGTGATGGACAAATAAAGTTAGGGCTGGGTAAATGGGATCGGGTTTCGGGTACCCGTCCCGTCCCGGTTGAGTTTTTCCCATTTGGGACGGGACAAAACGGGTATTTTTCCATTTGGGACGGGACAAAACCCGGTCAAGAAAAATTGGGACGGGTTTCGGGTATTGATCCCTACCCGATCGGGAAACCCGGTCCCGATTACATATTTTAATTAAAATAATTAATATATATATATATATATATATATAATCAATCAAAATACCTAATTTAAATCAAAATTCAACTATTATTCATATCTCCCTCTATGTATTAGTCTTCTATAAAATCCAATCTTAACTCCACCACAACTCAACTCCCGTCGTCCGCCACTGATCCGTTACTCGCCAACGTCCGAGTTTTCAACATATATCATGGCAAAGGATTACAATTTTCAAGTTTCTCCAATAATTTTTCAATCAGATCTTAAGGTTTTGAGATCCTTTCTAAGTCTACATGTGGTGCATAACTCCAAGTGGCACGTGGCGCAAAATGGTGAAATGGGACACCAATATTGACAAAGA
This sequence comes from Penstemon eatonii, assembly GCA_038501285.1. NCBI lineage: Eukaryota > Viridiplantae > Streptophyta > Magnoliopsida > Lamiales > Plantaginaceae > Penstemon > Penstemon eatonii. The sequence continues at coordinate 15,917,165 of CM076711.1, forward strand.
AGATCCGAGACGGTTTAAAATTGCATTAAACTAAAAAAAAATTTAATTGTTTATCGGGACACCCGGTCCCGTCCCGAAATCCCGAAATTAAATCGGGTACCCGAAATTCTCGGGACCTTGGTTGATCTACCAGGTTTCGGGATTTAAATTTAGAAACCCGAAACCCGATATCCCGTCCCGAAACACCCAAATTCCCGAAAACTCGTCCCGATCCCACCCCTAAATAAAGTGTATGGGAATTTATTTTCTGGAGCTGGAAGGAATAAAAGGCATGGTTTGGAGTGCTAGAAATGTAAGTGAGTTGAACATATTTGGTTTTAATGGTTGTAATAGTTAGCAGGTAGCTGGAAATTTAAAGTTGGCATTATAAATTGTACATTTGTTTCAATAAAATATCTTTTGCCTAAAGAAAAAACATAAGAATGTTCATTTTTATCTTTTTCTTTTTTTTTTGTGGTTTCCCTTTTTTGGTTTCCCAAGGGTTTTATCCCTTTCGAGACGCGTCAGACACATAAAGTGGAAACCTCTTCCAACAGGGATTCGAACTGAGTCCGCTACTTTGTAGTGAATAGTCCCTTCCACTAGACCAATCACCTTGATTTTTTTTTTCAATTTTTGAAAATTAATTTGTTCTTCTTACTTGGAAGAAATGGCCATAACAAACTAAAATAGCTGCATTAAATTGTTGGATGTCCAAATTAGCTACCATTTTTTTTAAATCTCACCTATGACCAATAATATGAGTTATGACATTGTAGAGACATATCTTTTGTCTACTAAAATATTTTAATTTTAATTTTAATTTTAATTTTATTTTTTCTTATCCTTATCAAAATCACAAAAAGTATTATAGTTCGCACAAAAATTTAAAAAAAAGATTATCCTATTCTATTCATGCTTTTATAATAAATTTTTTTTTTTGGGAAAAATGATTTCATAATAGTAGATGGATGGATAATTTAAGGGCCATACAATATCAAATCAAATATAATCAATAAATTATTCGAGAAATAATCAAATCAACAAACAAACATGAGACTGATAAAATGTCAATTTAAATTTAAACTATATATTGATTGATTCCATTTCTGTAAGGACATGGTTTCGGAATATATTACTACTTACTAGTAACATGAAAAAGAAAGAATAAAAAAAGAAAGAAAAAGAGAACCATTATTCCGGGAAAAGGAAGTGAAAGAAAGCAATTCAGTTGAATTTTGGAATTTTTCGATTAAACTTTTTTCCTTTTATCATCTGGTCCCAATTTTTCTATTTTTTTTTACTAGTTAATTTGAATAAATCAATTCATCGCAAACCAACAATACGCACCGATCAAATCTTCTTCTTCTACAGGAAATGTAAAGTACACTCCACTAATTTTCCCACTCACCGCGACTTTTTGTTGAACTTTCTTCACCAAACAATGTTCTACTTCACACACTAACGAAATTCAATCTCTATTTGAAGTTGTTAATAGAAATTAATTGCGATTTGCAGGAGTTAATGGGTAGTGAAGGTGAAATCAGTGATTTGAATCTGCCGATTCACGTGGCGGTGGGAAGAAATGTGAAGGAGGGGAAGTTGTTGCTGAATTGGGCAGTGAAGAATTTTGAAGGGAGAGATATTTGCCTTGTTCATGTTCATCGGCCCAACGATTTGGTTTCACTCTGTATGTTTGTGTATATGTGTGTATATATGTGATTTTTACTTCATTACTGAGAATTTGATGTGTTGTGTTGCTGGGAATGTGGGGGATTTGATTGGGTTATTTTCTTTGATGGGTATTTCGAAGCTTTTGTATTTCTTAGAAATTTCTTGGTGGTTATTTAATGTTATATGTGTATGACCGGTCCTTAGAGAATTTTTATGCATGTATTTTTATACTTTATCTGATTTTGTCTTTTTTTGCTATTTTTATTTTTTGTGTTGTTTTCTCTGAACAAAAGAAAGTTTGGGCTCAAATGTTTGTTTTATTCTAGAATCTACTGGGGATTTAGCATACACTGTTTATTCTGATAGAATGCTGGAACATAATATTTCTTAATAGCTAATATAATTGTTGTGAATGCTGAAATGATGGAATGATATTTATGGCTTTGTCTTACAAGCTCAAATTGCAGTTCATAAATGTTCTACTATAACTATTTTTCAAAAATGGAGGATTTGATGACCAAAAAGGGCTGAGTTATATTATCCTTTTTTTTTTTTTTGGTAAATATGGTCCTTGGAAAAATGGTGATATCTCTGAGCATGCATTGATTTTCTATTGTGTTGGTCTTCCTAAATACCGAAGAGCTTTTCACGTAGTGAACGTTTCAGTAGGTTCCTCTAATTTTATCATATTCGTATTGCCCTGAAACAAATCTGGAATCATATTATTTGTCTTCACTTATTTAATAAGTTATGCTAATTGCTTGTGAGGATTGAAGCTATTCCTTTTGTCTTCTGTTGACATCACCTATGCTTTCCTATATGTTTTCAGTAAATGGGAAGCTGCCAGTGAGCAAACTAATGAAACAAGCAATTAAGGCATGTCAAGAATTTATACAGCCAAAGATGCAGAAACTTATAGACCAATACCTTGAATTCCTGTCGCAGATGGGGGTAATTATTTTTTTATGTATCCTCTTGCATTCACAGCATAATTCTTAAATTACTTTTTAGTACTCTATATATATATATACTCACATAACTTCTCATGATAAGAGGTCCTCAGTCTTTAAAAAAGCATCTTGCATTTTTTGAATTAATTCAGGAGCCGTCTTTTGATAAGAACAATTGCTATACCCTTTCGCAGATACAAGCTGATAAAGTTTGGATAGAAATGAGCAACATCGAGGAAGGGATTCTACAACTCATCACTCAACATAACATAAGACGGCTTATCATGGGAGCTGCAGCTGAGACATTCAACACAAAGTACGAAGAAATTCTTTTCTTACATCTCATTTTTCTTTATCACTTAATTATCACTGGTTTCTAGTATGTTTACTTTTGCTGAGAGTTTGTGTATGGCTGTTATGTTGGTCTCAAGTATGAGCTCAAAATGATATGATATGGATAGCTGCACTCAGAATCCTAAATGTTTATTCCGTTAAGTTATGACATCTAATTACTGATATGGACTCACTAGATTGCAGGAAATTTTCAGAATTTAACTCGAGTAAAGCTATGATTGTCTGCCAGCAGTCTCCACCATCATGCCATATTTGGTTTATTTGCAAAGGATCCCTCGTGTACACAAGGTGTGTCAATGTGTGAATTTGTTGGGTTACAATGTTGTTTTGCTTGCTCCTTAACAAATAAGAAGTCACAAAATGAATTTAAAGGCGAAGAAAGGTCCAATTTATTCTTTTTTACCTTTTGTGGATGCATTCTTTGGTATGCTGCTATTTTATCATTGAGTCAAATGTTGCATTGCAAAATTTTATGTTCCATTTTATTGGTCATCAGATTTCGCTGCGGCTTTTTACTATTTTGGTAAGTACATTGCACACTGTAAATTTGGATTGGTGGCTAGGCATGTTTTTACAAAGAAAGATCTGGTTCATATTAAATGTAGCGTTTGTACCTTTTATATATTTAAAAATCAGTTGGAAGATCAACATGTGTTTGTTTATTCGATTTTTGTGACTAACACGGCATAGCTCTCTTGATTCTTGGAGGATTTCTGTTGTCTCTGCTTTGTTTCTTATAGAATGACAAGATATCATAGTATACTAACAAACATCATTTCATTTTCTTGATTAGGCCTGTAGTCTCTAGCTCTCAGTCAACTACTACCTCAAATTTGTCATCTTCAACAAATAATGGTGGAACACTATTAAAAGGTACTACCAAGGATAACAAAGATGTCGATTCTGTCAATTTGCAGTCTCTTGCTCTGCCTACTATGTCAAAAGAAGAGGCTGTAGCCACGACTCCAACCACTCCAATAGTGGGCCAGACAAATCAAGAGGATTCAACTTTACTGTTGAAAGTCGAGTCTCCACAGCATTTATCCCGTTTTTCTTCTAGTACTTCATCGGTATGCTTGATTATTACTAACGAAGTATCACTTAGTATATAACCTCTACCCAGTTAGAATTCTCCAAGACTTGAATGTGGATTCTTATGTCTACATGTTGCATAATGTAATGAATGTAAACCAAGTGGATAATTATAAATTCTGATGAATTAATCGATTAGTAGAATTTCATTATGGTTTGAATTTGCATTCAAATGACTTGAACAATACTCATTTGATGTTGACGGTACTTTAGTTGACAAACTGAGTATTTTCATTACTTGATCTGTAAATTAGGAATTTGACAAGAAATTTTCCAGGATTGCAAATTCGAAGAAATTGAAACTTGTGACGTACGCAATAAACTAGAGCAAGCTGTGAAAGATCTTAAGAATGCAAGGCAGAGAGCACTTGAAGAGTCGTTGAGGCGGTGGAGAGCTGAAGAAGATGCATTTGAGGCTGTACGTGAGGTAAACTTAGAATATTGGTTTTTAATTTTTTATCCTTTTTCTCATATATTTTTCTCTTGTTTGTTCTATTACTGTTTCTGTTGCAAATTGAGTTCTCTTGGTTTCTAATGATTTTTACACTTTATGTTCTGGAATTAAAAGAACATTTCAACACGAAATAAGCTTGTTATCTGCCCCTCAATAGTGGCAGATCCATTTTTTCTTTTAAAATGTAGGTCAGTTGACCTAAATATTGTATCATTTTCATATCAAAATGTGGAGTTTTCTTATAGTCCTTTAAGAAGAACTAAAATGAAAACATATTCATTTCTATCAATATCAGAAATTAAAGGAGCTACACTGATATACAAGCATATGCGTGTGTTAATATATGTTTACTCCTAACCTATTGCATGTATTTGTTGAGGACGCTAAAACAAGGCATGTTAGGGGGAAGACTAATAAAAACAACATGGATATCATTTTAGAGATCGAAGTTTTAGCTGGCGTACACACAAAAGAAAATATGTTAGGTTAACTGCATTGTACGATGTCCTTAAGAACTTTGGTATGTTGAGTGAGATCAATTGTCACCCTCAATATTTTTTTAAATGTAAAGAATTAGTTTTTGAGGTGTAATTGTATTCCTTTGTTGATTGCATAACATAGATCAATTGCATTCAAAGGCGTAAAAATTCTCAAGGGATGATAGAATTGAAAATTTAACTTGCGAGTCAAAAGTGAGTATAAGATAACTATGTCTAATTAACTTCACTTAAATTTAGCATCTTTTGTCCTCCCAATTTGACTCATAAGCATGAGTTCCTTTCCATGGCAAATCATCGTAAACGACTATTCAGAACCGGAAACTGTAAATTATTGGTTATTATTATGTTCCTTAATTCACACATTTAGGTTTCATTTTTATAATTTTATGATTTCACTCGAGGTCAATATTTTCTTTATGATAATGTGTTTATGGGACTACAAGCTTAATTCTAGCATTAAAATGTGATAATATTTTGTCAGTTGACTAATGAAAATTGGTTTGGCTCCACTGACGCACACATGTGTAAAATTGGTTATCTATTGATGAATCTGACCTTTGGACTCAAAACTCAACAACATAGGTGCTATCTTTCTATCAAGAAGTTCCTTTTTTGTATTACTTGTATCTGGATATCAATAACAGACAAATGTAGGACTCCTCTTTTTTCCTATAGCTTACGTATAGCATATCATCATACTATTTTGCAGGCGGAAGCAGCAGAAAGTCTTTGCAATGAAGAGATGAGCAGAAATAAAGAACTTGATGAACAATTAATTAGACTTAGGCAAGAGATTGAAACCATGAAAAATCAGCACGGTCAATCATTAAAAGAACTTCGACTGATCCAGGACCTGAAGCCTGCACTGGAAACCCAACTAAGAGAGGCCTACTGCTCAGAGAAAGAGATTGAAGTCAAATTTTTTCAAGCAGTGTATCTCTTGAGAACATTCAAGGAAACACGGGATAAACTGCAGTTAGAGTATGATTCTGTTATTAGAGAAGTTAATAAAGTTCGAACATTACAAACAGAAGATACAATAGGAATATTAGGCATGGGTTTTTTCGGGATCTCTTTCTCAGATATTGTTGATGCTACTAATAGATTTAACCCGTCCAAGAAAATTGGAGAAGGAAGATATGGGAGTGTTTTTAAGGGAACTCTTGGCCATGTTAAGGTAGCTATAAAGATGTTACCTTCTTCTGGTTCTCAAAGTGAATTGGAGTTCAAGCATGAGGTAATTCATATCATAATTTGGTTGCTGGATTCATATTAACTTTAATTCTCTGAACTGTGTTACTATTTGAAATTGTAGTTGTACTCAGTAGTTCGAGATTGATTTTGGATATTAAATGTCACCTTTAAAAATTTCTTAGGCCTCGTTTCGATTTAGGGATTTAAATTAATGAAGGGTTTGGTGAAAGGATTCCTAATGACTCAAGGGTGGAGTTTAATTGACCAAATTGCATTCTTGGTCCAACAGGATTGGACCGACCCTCAGCACTTCTAGTTCTGTGCTTTATGAAATTGCATTTTTTATCTTAATTTATTCAAATGTTTTGCACTTTTGGTCCTATTGCCCTCGTTTCCATCCAATTTTGCACTTCTAGTCCCATAGTTTGCACTTTGATCCCAAAGGACCACCACATTTTTGCAATTTGGTCCCAAATTGGATGAAAATGGGCAATAGGACCTAAAAACATTTAAAAGTGCAAGTTTGTGAGGAGACCATCTTGTGGGACTATTTTACCATTTTAAACTCCTCATGTTAGATAAAAGTAGAGTGCAAAATGGTCAACAAAATATTTCAAGTCCATGTAAAATCAGAATGATCCGAAGAAACGATTTGGTATTAGAATTTTAAGTGCTCAGTTTCAAATTCTTCAATCCAAATAAAGTCCTAGTTTTTCATGTGTATAAATATTATCCTTCTAGACAGTTTTGTTTCTTCCTTATCAAAGTAAATGGCATATCCTTATTCTAGCTATCTTTCTTTTTAACGCAGGTGGAAGTTTTGAGTAGGGTGAGACATCCAAATCTTGTAACACTCATCGGTGCTTGTCCAGAATCTCGGTCTCTTATATATGAGTATATCGAGAATCGCAGCCTTGAAAATTACCTATCCGGCATAGCAAAAACTCCCTCTCTTTCATGGCAAACTCGTATAAGAATTGCAATTGAAATATGCTCTACCCTTCTCTTCTTGCATGCCAACAATACTTATAGTGTGCATGGAAATTTAATGCCCTCCAATATTCTTCTTAATTCAAATTTTGTTTGCAAAATAAGTGACTTTGGTATCCATACTTTGATATCTCAGAACGAAAATCCTTGTAAAAATGATCCAGAAATTTCAGCTTACATAGACCCTGAAGCTTTTGACAACGGGAAACTTACCCCTGAATCTGATATCTACTCATTTGGAATTGTACTTTTACGTCTTTTAACTGCAAGACCAGCCGCTGGTGTAATTAGGGATGTAAAATGTGCTCTGGAAAGAGGAAATCTGGACACAGTCTTAGACATCTCAGCTGGCGATTGGCCACTGGAGAACGCGAAGCAGTTAGCTAATTTAGCTTTGAGTTGCTGTAAGAAGGACCGTTTGGATCGACCAAATCTTGTGTCAGATGTTTGGACGGTACTCGAGCCAATGAGGAAAAAGTTCACCTTGTCGCAATTAACTTCTACCTTATCATGCAATGGTTCCAGGACTCAGCAAAAAGTCCCTTCTCATTTCGTATGTCCTATTTTTCAGGTAGTAATCATTATTTTCATTGTTGTATTTTTGTTAAAAAGCACATGCCAAGACCTACAGTACTCACTATAGACAGTCTGTGTAGTGTCTGAGTTTGAAATCCAATTTTGAACAAGTACCTGTTCCTTTAAAATAAAATCGACGCTCGGAGACGTTAAAAGACCCAACACTGTAGACATAATGCAAGTAACTATATCCGGTGCATCTTTATACAGTGAACATAAGAGCACTTGCCAATTTAGATTTTTTCTTGGTGAAACTGCATATTTAGTCCTAGGATCGGGCCCTTTGCACTTCTTGTTTCGAGCTTTACAGTATTGCTCTTTTGGTCCCAAATCTTTGAAATATTTGCACTTTTGGTCCTATCTCCCTCTTTCCCTCCAATTTTTGCACTTTTGGTCCCGTAGGATAGTATGTTTTTCACTTTTGACGAGACTGTCTCAACTTTGCAATTTCGGTCCCTAATTGGATGGAATAGGACCAAAAGTGCAAAAAACAATAGGACAGAAAACCCACATTTTGTAAAATACATAACCAAAAGCGCTGAAGAATCAGTCATATGGGACTAAAAGTGCAGTTCTACCAATTTCTCTTACTTATCCCAATTGAGACTAATTTTGATCTTCTCTCATGATTTGTAGGAAGTTATGAAAGATCCACATATAGCACCAGATGGTTTCACATATGAAGGGGATGCTATAAAAGGATGGTTTAATAGTGGTCACATGACTTCACCAATGACAAATATGAAGCTTCACAATTGTGATCTACTTCCTAATTATGCTCTTTATTATGCAATTCAAGAATGGGAGCAAAACAGCTAAACTCTTTTGTATTGTTTTATACAAACATTTAGCAAAAACAAATATCCCATCTTACATTTGGTCAGTTAATTGGTTGATAATTAATGTAAAACAGATTACATACAATCATGGTTTCTATATTGTTTGTATTTAAAGATTTATGAAGTTTCTCTGATGAGAATTTTGTCTTGATGATTTAGTTGTTGCTTTTTTCAATTATACTAGTATTAATTTGTTACATTTAGTGTTTAGAGTATAATCCTTGTATTCTAGACTATCTCAAATTCGGATATGAGTCGTGGGTGCTCGGGTTTTGGTCTAAAAGGTGGTGTTTTCAAATGCTTGACTTTTACTTAGATTATAGATTTTTGAAAAATCACTTAAAAATAGTTGAAAATAGAACGTAGGAGGTATTTGTATTTTAAGAGAAATGTTTGCAAATTAAGAAAAAAAAAAAGCCATCCAAAGTTAGAAAAAGTTCCTCTTTTGCTTCAGCTTTTCTTTTCTTTTTAATTTTTTTTCTGGAGAATTCAATGAAGAAGTTGAAATCGAAAACACACCATCAAGCTTTTGATGAAAAAAAAAATGAAAAAGTAATTTTATAAGCTCTTGAAAACACCACAAAAGTGTCCTAATGCCATACAATTGCTTAATTCAACTAACGAGATAAAACTTTTTATATTCTAATCTTAAAAAAAAAAATATATTAACAAACAAATAAACAATCTAAACTATATAATGAAGTATTTATCAGATGCTGCAACACCTCTCTTGAGCATGCTACTGCTCACATAGAAAGCTCATTATTGCAAAAGAGCCTTGCATTAGCTCTGATTGGTCTCCAAATCAATGTCGATGCCACATTCCATGAAACTGGTTCTTCGTTAGCTATCATCATTCGGAACACTGCTGGATCAATTGTTTTTGCATCAATCAAACAAGACACCTTCTCCGATGCTACTATTGTCGAAACTTGTGCAATTTAAGAAGCTTTGCTCATCATCAATCAAGCTCGTTGCATGTTTTTTATTTTCGAAAGCAACTCAATCAATACCATTCTTATGATTACCACTGCTACTCCTGTCTTCGAATGGTCAAGCAAAACGGACGCCCTCTTTGCTAGTCAAATCCTTGGTTTTTGGCCCAAATGGAAAATAAGTCCCAAGACTCGGAAACAAAGCCGCCCATAATTTAGCAAAATGGGAAAAATCTTGTATTTGGTATGGTTGTGTTACTCTTCCCCCCCCCCCTCCCAATTGTTTTTTGTGATTCTGGTAGCCCGAAAACAACTGTAACTATCGACTTTGATCCGTTTTATTTACCCAAAAAAAAAATCATATCTTGTCGGGAAACATCAGTCAACGATTTTGATAATGTACAATATTTCTTCATGTTCTATGTTGACCTTGACGAAATGAAAATAAGATCACGATTGAAACTATTAACTCATATTTTCTTGTGTTACTTAAATAAATAAAATATTATGTGTATATATGATAGTATTTTTAATGGATCACATCATCCTATATTTATAATCATCGCATATGTTATGGATTATAAATCTCCTTAACTAGTTATGATCCATCGAATCTTTAATAAAGGTAAGGATCATAATTGATCGAGTCAAATAGTAACGGGGCTCTTATTAAAATAAAAATAAAAAGAAAAAAGCAAGCCAATGTTCATTAAGCCCAAACAAACACGGGTTTGGCTGACAGAATAAATGAACCATGTTTGGGCCAATGTAAATGGGCTCCATGTTTGGGCCAATGTAAATGGGCTCCATTGTGGACTTTACCATGGTAGTTAAATTTATAAAATAAGGCATGGCTTTGAAATAGATTGTCTTCAAAAATATATTTGCTAAAACATGATTATAATTAGGGAAAATTCCACCTTTCCCCCCTATTCTTTCAACATTTGCTCATTTTCCCTCCAATCCTTTGATAGAGATAGACATGATTGCCTTTTTGATTAAAAAAAAGCTTGAAAAATTATTAAAAAAAAACAATTTTTTAGATCCAATACGGTGTTTATCATACATAAACTCTATTAGTAATTGAGTGTGGCTGTCGAGAACTTTCTCAATAGGAAATTTGATTATCTTCTATTTTTTAGTTGAGAAACCAACTCGTGATTTAAGTGATATCAATGTACAATCCGGCCTTCAACGTCATTCGATCCCCTACATTAAAATATATATGTATGTATATTTGCATGTTCTTTGTTATTTATTACCAAATAAGTTTTGAATGATAAATATTCACTTGCTTGTAAAAGAAAAAATGGGGGTTACAATACATTTTAAAAGTTCATGTCATTAGTATACCTTATCTATCGTTAGATAAGAGAATATTGCTATCATAAATAAATTAGATATCAAAGTTTTGTCAAAAAGATTTTCTTTTATGAGTACTTTAATCTTTATCTTTTTAGGAGATGATATTTTCCGTTTTAGAAAATGAATATCCGGTATATTTGAAAACTTATTTTAAGAGAGTAAGATCCCAAAAGCCTAAGTTGTTATACAATATAGATAAATGAAAAACTTTCCTACGACCAAACATACTGTAAAAAAAAAAAAAGAGAGTATATATTTTAGGAGAAAACATACTGATTTAATTGATTTTAAAAAAAAAAATTTCGACATTTTAGTAATATATAAGTAAAAATATTTTTTCACGCACCTAATTTTCATCTCACCTAATTTTCGTCACTCTTCTAAATTAGTTACTCACTTTTGTCCCTTTATAATAAAAGGTTTCAATTCAGCTTTTCGCCGACCCTATTTTATACACTCTTTCGATTTATAAACAATTCCGTGCACTCATAAAAAATATATATTATAGCTTATGTGTATCTATTAATTATACGGTACCATTTTTATCGGCGACCATTTCCCGAAGATCTCTCCGGTCATCACTGGTAAGAGAGCTTTTTCACTCTTATGAACTGTTGGTAACGTTCTAATCACACAGATCACGTAACCTTAGCCCTAGCACTGGTTTTAATTTGCTTATTTGATTTCTAAATATTTTATTTAGTGATGGCGATCACATCAATGTGCTGGCTGATTTTTCCTATTCGGCGATAATATTTTGATTTAACCATTCATGTTTATGTGTTTGGCACATTTGGTTAGGAATTTTCGGTAAAGACTGCTTTGGAAATAAATATCTGTCAACCTATGTTAGTCCGTGCATGCACGAACTGGATCTACTGCTAATTAGGTTAATGTAGAATCAGGAGTTAGATTTAGCATTAATTGGTAGTAGAAATTTCTACTAATATTGTGTATGATTTGGTATCTGTTTTCCTATGTTGCAAATTGATTTTATTGCTCTGTTTCTGTTATTCTGTTTTTTTGGTGGTGTAATTCCACGCTGTGTGGATGTAAGGTATGTTAATAAATGATTTTGATGTTTATTAGTTGTCGGTGAAGGTATTAAATTTCACGTATATATCGTTATTAGAATATTAAAGTAGGTAGGTGAGAGTTTTTGATCTAGTGTAGAATGGAGTCTGTGAAGGCTTTTAAGCAGATGTTTACTTCAATTTGGGATATATGCAGTAATACCAAGCCAAGATTTTCTGGGTTGCTGAGGTAGGGGAGTGGGGGAGCATTTAATTATGGTGCTTAGATGCAGTCTTTTTTTTTTTTTTTTTGAAAATATTAATTGGTTTAGCGCTTGGTTAATCGAATTAACAGATTAGTTCTATGGAAATATTGTTTGTTGATTAGGGATGCTTGGTGCTTATTATATTCTGTTCAAGTAAGTATTGCTGCAATTTACATAATAAAGCCTATGTTGAAAAAAGGAAAAGAAACTTCTCTAAATCATTAACAGTGAGACTGAACTTGTAATTGTGGTCAAGAACTGCAGATCCAAGTTGGCATCACTACAGTGTCTTTCTACAGATTCACTAATCTATGAACAAAATGTAATATATTTGCAAATTGTTATATGAATTTCTTAATAAAACTATGTCTCTAGTTGAGTTATTATATTAGGCAGATTTCACACAATCTTTTTTTTGTTTGTTCAAGTTAGTTTCCTTGTTTGTTCTAAGATTTGTTTGAAAATTTATGCAGTGTCCTGTATGAGCCCTTTGTAGTTGAAAGCCTAGATGCCTGTTGCAAAGCTTGGCACAATTGGAACTCCTAATGCAATGAAATCAGAAGAAGGGAATGATTCCCTTGACATTTTCACCAGACAAGCTACTGCAAATGAGTCTATTCTCCCTTATTCAAGAACGGCGGATGCTCAATTGCAGTGGGTTCAATTGTTTAATGCATTAGATCAGCCAGGTATTTAACATCAATTGTCTAAATTTTGAAGGAATAACTTAGAATGGAGAGTCATCTATTGCCCACCACAATTATTTTGTGCAAATTTTTTTTCCAACTACTGTGTTCGTGTAAGTGCTTATTGTCACAATGCATAAATTCCCGATATTGGTACCTTTCTTCCCACCATAACTATCACATCTCAGATGAAAAATAAACTCTTCGCACAAAAAATGAGGTGTGCATGAACGGTGAAAGAATTTTATGTTGTGCTGACTTGTACACTGTCAATTTCTTCCTCCAGGCCATCTTGGTCGAAAGTATGATTTTCCCATGCTGGCTTATTATTCCTTAAACCTCCAAACTTGTGGTGGCCTAATTTAAAGAGAGACAAGTAGAGGAATAGAGAATCTATGTAGGTAGTATTTTAAAATGTTTTGTTCAAGATGCGCCCTTCATGCCATAATGCTTGACACTGCTTTTCTTAACCATTTAATTTCTGGACATGACTCCGAATGCCAATTATTAGTTATGGCTTGTCCTTTGTCCAAATGTTAAGAACTATACGGCGTGATCTTTTGACTTGTTTCGGCATAATAGAAGAAATATTACTCAATGTTTGTTGATCAATAAAAAAGCTGCTGTTGATGCATTTGTTGAATGGAAAAAGTCTACCATAGATCTGACGATTTGTCAACAGTGTGTTTGCTTCATTTTACATGATACTTTTCTTATTCTCGCAGAGCTCCCTGGCTGGCCCTTCTTGACTCCTCTGAAAGTTCAGGTGCAAAAGTGTGAGAAATGTTCCCTGGAGTTTTGTTCACCAGTTAACTATAGGAGACACATTCGAGTGCACCGTCGATCTTTAAATGTCAATAAGGTAAACTTAGTTTTCCAAGATTTAATTAGTTCATGCAAAATTGATGGCCCTTTCTAAATTATTAGCTTGACCTTTTTAGATAAGTTTATTTTTATTAAGCTTTTAATTGCCTGACAAGGTTGAAAACATGTTTCTGAATATTGCATTATCTAATTTCTATCAAGTTTGCACTTTTTGTAGGATTCTTATAACATTAGGGATTTATTGGCTACATTTTGGGATAAGGTAATTTAGCTATCCCAATGGATTCATCTCTTTCCATGTCCCCATTATAAATTTTTTAATATACTTACTCTTGTAATGTACAGCTGTCATTGGAGGAGGCTAAAGAAGTAATGTCATTTAATGATGTTATGATAAAGGTGACCTTGTTCCTCCCTTTTTTATCTGTATATCTTGTACTTCCTCCGATTCATATTATGTCATTTTGGGTAGTGGCACATAGATTAAGAAACCTATTAAATAGCTACTATCTGAAGATAAAAATCCTAAAATACCCTCATTGGATTATTAATTGTTTTTCTCTCTCCTCTCTTGATTAAGAGTTACAACAATTAATATGATAGGGTAAATTTGGAAAAAACAAACTAGTTATGAATTGAAGTTCTAAAATGACAAATAATATGAAACTATAAATTTTTTGCCAAAACGACAAATAATATGAAAGGGAGGGAGTATTTGTTTGTTTAGCATATCGAGTTACGTCGTCTTTATGAGGTTGCTTTGTCTAACATTGTGTCAAGGCAGTTGCTCCTCGTAAGCTTAATTTTTATGTCCTCATTTCATATGAATGTAAAGAAGTGGACATCTGGACATTTTCAACATGTAAATTCTTCTTTTGTCTCACTTTTCATGAGAACCTCTTTTCAGTAGAAGTCAAGTTCGAATTTTGTGTTCTCTTACTTTATAAAAGTTCAATACTTAAATTGCTTTGCTAAGGATTAGCTACAAAGGGAAGTATATTATGGTTCTCCCAGTTCTCAAAGTATTGTCTTCTAGAAAACATGTTCTGGAACATAATGCATAGCTTCATTGTATTATGAAGGTTTGTTCGTGATATTTCAATACGCTGTACGAGATTGTGTTCCCTGATCCTCGTGCTTTGAAACTTTCTTTGATTTGATTTGTAATTGGCCCTGTAATTCTTATTAGAATTCACTGGATTTGTCTTGGTATTAAGATATGTTGAATGTGAAATATTAAGGGGCCGTTTGGATTGAGTTTCATGCTGGTGGTTTGGTGTTTCAATCTCATCATCCAAATGCCCAAAAGACTTATTTTCGCATGCATTTTTACATAATTTTTACATTAATATTACTGGACCCACACTGCAAACCATTTCCAAATTTTCACACGAAATCCAAAATAATCTTCCAAAATACCAAACCATAATCCCGAACTTTTGAAGATTCGATCAGACGAGCCCTAACATATATTCCAGAATATGCAATGTGGTGTATATTACTGTTTCATTTTTAATGGAGAAGTATATAGAGTGAAATTAGCTGAAAAAAGTTATGTTGACTGAAAAAAAGGACTCCTAATTCCATGTTGCTTAGAGATATGTGGAGCTAAGTCATACTCATCTATTCAAGGGTTTGAATTATAAATATTATGATTTTGGTTATGTGATCCTTTCCTCTCTCCTTTTCGTTTCTTAGACTACTTAGGATTATGGATATTACCAAGCAAAACACTAAGAAAGAACAATGTTTTTGTTGCTTCAGGATAGGACATTGTATTTTCCTTTTGTTCATTTTCATTTTTCTTGTCACTTTCACCAATGAATCCCAATTACCTTAAAAATGGTTTAGCTTTTTTACTTTATCTTCTTAATAACACTTTTGAAATTAACTTTAATTGTTTGTATCTTGCAAAAGAAAAAATGATACAGCATGTGGTGTTTTGTCTTTCTTTCTTTTATTATTATCTTGTTGAAGTACTTGTCTTTTGGTGTAATGATATCCATAATACCCTTCAGGAAATACCTGGAGCATCAATTATAAGGGCTTTGGCATCCTCTTTCCGGAATTTAGGGTTTTATACTCTTCCACAGGCTTACGTGAAGGCTGGCTCTACACTATTGGTAAGGGGGATCAGTTTTCCTTTTGCCTTATGTGCAACTGCTCAATTAGTAAATTGTAAATGCTATTATCTGTGTTCTTATTTCTTTTACATATTTCCTTGATTTGTAGGATATCATCCAAGCTAAGCCTTCCAGACTACCAATATCCTCAAGGGAATTGTTTAGTATCCTCGATGAGGCTAGTGAGGGAACATTCTTATGTGCTGGAACAGCTGAGTCTGTGAAAAAATATGTATTTGATGGAGAAACTGCTAAAAATAGCTTGGATTTGAAGAACTTAGTTGCTTGCACTTGCTTCCTAATCGAGCAGCAACTGGTATTTGCTTATATTTCCCTTGTTCAACATTTATTATTTTAATAACTATTAATGCCCAATGATTACCTGTCACTCTACATGTGCAACGAGAGCCAGGTCTATGGTTGAGTTATATCTTTGTAAGGACGTGAAAGTTGTGTTTGGATATGAGTTGTCAATAAGAACTTGACAATATGCATGCCTTCAATTGGGATTCGAGCAGAAAAAGACAGAAACATACTCGTTTTTATAGAGCCTTTATTGGCTAACGCTTGACTTTGAAACTGAAAGAAAAACATCAGCATGTTTGTTTCTCAAGAAGCCCTTTTTGTGAAACCTCATTTCTTAACTAGACCTTTTTTAAAGTTGAAGCTTCAACTCTCTTTTTTGATTCTTTTCGCGTTTGGGTGGAGTGGGGATTTTCTGAAGACTAATTAATTCTATTCATCCGTTCTAGACCTACCCCTTTGATCCGGTTGGTTCAGATGTCATCTCATCTCTGAAGCAACTTATCTGAAAATACTATTTTAAGTCTTAATGCTTCTGTAACAGGTGAAAGCTTGGATAGCTGACAAAGACATCGAGTCTTTGAGATGCCAGAAGCTGCTTGTGGAGGAGGAAGAAGCTGCACAGAGAAGGTAGATTTTGTTTGTTGAGACTCAATTTCAGTGGGATGGGCTGTGTACTTAATGATTACGTGCTTTTATTTAGCTCATATTTGATTATTGTTTTAATTAGTACTCATTGTTAGTAACACCTTCATAATATTGCTTTGGTTTACCATTATCTTCTATGTATCTCATCGTTAAAATTTTAGGGTGAAGAGGGAAAGTACACAAAATGCCAATTTGATCACATAAAAATACATTTTATTATAGTAACAAATTATGATTATATTCTCTGGGATTTATGCTCTGTATTGAAATAAAAGCTAATTGTTATTTTTACCATGATTACCCTCTGAAAAAGTTAATTCTAGGTATATAATAATAATAAATACAGCTTAGTATATTCATCTAAAATCGGTATAATTTTATTTTTCACATTTAATAAAAGATCTGAATGTAGTTTGTCACGTGTCTGTAAGCAGGCTTAACTATGCAAGGAGCATATAAAAGGAATTACATATACTCATATTGACATACTCAAATTGCAGTTTATGCAGATACCTGTTCAAATGATGTAGTCACTTGTAACCCAAAAAAAGGATGTACTCACTTGTCAATAATATCCACATTGGGATTAGTAAATCCAAATTAACATGGTTAATAGATGGATTCCAGGGTTCTTTTCATTCTATTACATGTAAATAACCTCATAGAATCTTATATATGAAGTGCATTAGTGTTGTTTCCCCCCTGATCATTTTGTTTTGGTTTTTCACTAGGCAAACAGAGCTTTTAGAGAGGAAAAAACAGAAAAAGCTTCGTCAGAAGGAACAGAAAGCGAGGGAACAATTCCGCGGGCAAAATGGAGATTTAAGTGTGGGTGTTGTTGCAGTAGATGCTCCAGCTTCACCTGAAACATCTGAGCTTTCATCCCCATCTGATTCCGCTTTAACACTAAATGACACCGAGAATCTTGTCTCAATCCTGGAATCCATTCAAATCCAAAGCAAAGAATTAGAGGAATTTGAAACCCAGCTTGATTTCAACAGTAAACCTTTCGACCAAATCGAATCTCAGACCATTGAGCCCCAGGTGGTAGGTACAAATGACCATCTACAGGTAACCGACAACCACTGGCAAGTTCCTAGGTCGCAAAGGAGGGGTCCCCGCGAAATCAATGTGGGCCAAAACCTTCAAACATCCAAACCTGAACCTCTACACAAGCCTGGTCAGTCCAAAGACCGTAGTGTACAGAATGGGAGCAAAGTATGGACCAAGAAGATTAAAATGGACAGTAATTTGGAAAACTTGAAACCACCCACATTAAAACAAGAGACTAGCTACCAGATTGAAGAAAATGACAGTGAGGTGATAATAGGTTCTATTCCCATCACAATCAAAAGTTATGTTGATAAAAAACAAGATATTCACCTAGACAAAGCACAAGAGAATTGCAGCACGGACCTTGCTATGCTTAAGAAGAACGCCTCCGAAAAGCTACTTGAAGACCGATTTACATCCAATGATAGGTGTATGCAATCACAATCCACAGAAGATTCAGGTGGAAATATCCAACGCGGAAATTTGCCTTTCTGCAGAATTGCCGCAAAAGAGTTTCTTGATCGAAGTACGTATATGTGCTATTTTCTTGTTATAACCGTATTAGTTGAACTGCTAAATCAATTTGATTCAACATTGTTCAGGATGGAAGGAAGCTATCTCGGGAGATCATGTGACATTAGTCCTTTCTCCGCGTGAACCCAGCAATGCAAAGAAACAGGTTAGTAAAAATACTCAAGTTAAGATAAGAAAAAAGCCAGAGAAGAGTCTGAAACTTAAATACATACCCAAACAAAAAGCCGTTGCTTAGCTTAAAGGAGATAAGTACAAAGTTTGTTTAGTTTTACTCAATGCCCTCGCAGTGTCAGCTGAGGTTTTAGTTTCGTTACCGGTGGTCTTCTGTCAGAAAATTCAAGAAAGATTTTGTTATTTGAGGTGTAGTTCTGGATTGGAAAGGGGTTTGGGAGCTGGTATATTATACATGTCTGTTCTATTTTAAGCATTTGAAAAAAAATTAGGAGTTTTTTTTAATTTTCGGATTGGTTTATACTTGTCATAAGTTGGATTGTGTTCTTATTTGAAGAATGGGACCATGCTTATTATATTGAACTTTTACATTTATGTTGCTTCAGTTCTATATATATATATATATATATATATATATATATATATATATATATATATATATATATTTGTGAAGTTATTTAATACTTTTATATGAAAAATTAGTGGTACAAATGAACTAGAATGGTTATTTTAAAATTCTTTAAGTTGATTAGTTGATTGCAACAAAGAATAGTGAAATAGACGGGAGTGTTGTACTTTGTTGCTATATTTATGAAAATCTTTCAATTTTGTGAAACATAAATAATGGTTAAAAGTAGTATGATGCAAATGTGTCATTAATTTTTTTATCCATTATAACTTGACGTTCATTCAAAAGTTCAATTATAATAAGAAAAAAATGGGTTACAAAGTTTGAACAATGATATCGATTAGGGATGTCAATGGGGCGGATTTCAATTCGGATTCGTCTGAATTCGGTCCGATTTACTAGGATAATTGTCCGATTAGAGATTCGATGGATATGATCCGATTATAAAGATTCAAAATTCGAAATTCATGGAGCGAATATGGATTTAGGTCGATCCGATCCATTAAAGATCCGTATCCGACAACAAATAAAAAGAAAGGTATATATACAAAATGATTTATAAAAATAAGTATTATTAATAATATTTTAATGACAATTTAAGAAGATAGTATTTTATAATTCGTTTATAAATTTTTTTAAACCAATATATTCATTCTACAAATATGAATATAGTAAAAAAACTTTAAAAATGTGAGCTAAAATTAAATAAAATTAAAAAGATAATAAACTTGTTTTAGGAATAAAAATATTAATTTAACTTTTTATATACAAATTTATTGGATCCGAAAAATATCCGATATTCGGTCAAATCCGACCAAGATCCGTTGGATTCAAAAAATCTAAATTCGAACACAATCCAAGCAAGATCCGAATCCGACAGAATTTGATCCGATATAAATGAACCCGAATCTGGACGACCCTGATCCGACCCGAATTCAACCCATTGACAGCCCTAATATCGACGCCTGTTGGACGTAATTCAATTAGACCCCGGTTGGCAACTTTTCCGTTCCAACATATTTGATTCTATTTTCATCAAATTTCAGTTTCTTTTTACCCTTTTATCATTCATTTTTTATTTTCAAGTGAAATTATGTAAGATTATTAAAAATAATAATTAATATGTATTGAGCTAACTCTATCTAGATGAAGTGGGTCTGTTTCATCTTGAAAATTAGCTGAAGAGGTTAGATTTTTTTAAAAACGATCACTTTTCAAAGTTACTAAAATTATGAGAAATATTAATTAATGGATTGAGTAAAATCTACCTAGATGAAGAGAGTTTAACTAACGCAAATTTTTAATTTTAGTCATCTAGATTGACTGGATTTCAAAACTGATTCTTTATTGTGGACCTGTGGTACATAAAAATATAAGTTATTTATCCGTGTCATCGTCATCAATTTCAGTCCTTATTATCGGAAAATTTTAATTATTACTGAAAATCATTAATTGATATCTTGATTGGAAAATTTATATTTTGCCGGAAACATCGATGTCAAAAAAAATATAATTTTCGTCAAAATATCATATCGAGTGACACTTAAAAGTTGGGAATTTCAGATTTTGACCCCAAAATTTACAAGTTCAAGTCACGTGAAGGGTATATAACTTCGATTTTTGACGAAAAACGATTAAAGATCATCAAAAATCGAAGACACCTATTTTTGTTAATAAAAAAATAAATAGGTCAAATCACAAAATAAGTATTAATTTAAAATACACATTACATGGTGAAATTTGAATTGGTCGTGTAGTATAAGGCAAATGTGATTGTAAATTTGACCTATTTATTTCATTATAAATAAAAAAATATATTTTCGATTTATTGGGTAATTTTAATCATTTTTAATCAAATTTGAAATTATAGACCCATTGCGTAATTTTGACTTGTAAATTTTGGAGTCGAAATATGAAATATCAAATTTTTAAGTGTCACTGGACATATGATATTTTTGACGAAAATTAAATTTTCCGGTCGGAAAGAATATAAATTGATGATTTTTGACAAAAAAATTAATTTATCGGTCAAATAAGACATAAATTATATTTTCCAATAATAAGGACTGAAATTAATGACGATGACATAATAAATGACTTATATTGTCGAGATACTACAATAAAAGACCAATTTTAAAATCCAACCACTTTAAATAACTAAAATTAAAATTTTGCCGTCTAACTCACCTAGATAAAGAGATGAACATATGTCATTAATTTTGCCTTGACTGTTCTTCCTACTTGGATCCAAAATATTGTACCCTCTGATTTGAATAATGAATGAATGCTATCTCTTACCTAAAAAAAAAAAGGGAGTATTCAGTTATATCCAATCTACGTGGGGATCTTAATCTCAACATTGGTACCATATTATGCAATATAGGTTGTATACAATGTTTTAAAAATCGGACAGGACATCGAATCAGTAGCCTTACTGGTTATTGGTTAGATCGGTTTAACCGTTTTAACCACTGGTTCAACCGATAACGTCATTACAATATAATATTTTAATTTAAGTTTTAATGTAACTATTTAAAAAAATATATTATTCATTTTTACAAGTTTATTTTCATAAACTAAATGTTTATCTTATGATCAATTATTTTTCCTATAAACTTTGAGTTGATAATGCATGATAGCAACAAAATTACAAGTATGATAACATGATATCAACGCAATAATTCGAATTATAATAAACACCATATCAAAAACAATATTTTATTACAAATCACCTATGAAAAAAAGAAATCATTGATGAATTTTGTCATTGAATCGTATAAAAAAAAATGAAAATACTTAAAGTTTGAGCAAAAAATGACTTTTCTAATGAAATTGGTGCTCAAATACATTTATATAACTTATTATATAAAATATTTTTTGTTTCTTGTTGATTTTGTTTAATTCAAAGTGAAAAATAGAAGAAGAGACGTGAGAGTATTGTTGAAGTTTAAATATCGCGGAAGAGAAATAAAAAATCGTAGCTTAAATTTTTTATTTTTATAAGTGAACCAGTGGTTCAATCGGTTCACTGGTTCATTGGTTTTACCGGCTTTTGACCGATTTTTTTCGATTCGAACTGGTCATGAACAAAAGGTGATTTTGGAGGGTTAACCGAGTCGAATTGACAACCGATTACTGATTAAACCGATCGAAACGACCGGTCCGATCCAGTTTTTAAAACACTGTTTGTATATTGAGAGTTAAAACTAAACATCCTTATATATTTCAGAATATTATTCACTTTTTTATCTAACTTTTGAGATGAGTCCGACCTAATTTATTCATGTATTTAGCTAAGTTTATGTTTAACATGTTATTAGAATCCAAATTAATTAGATAACCTCCTTTCATGATGCCCCTCATTTGTTTTTGCTCGAAATTCATTCTCACTTAATACATTTTATCCAAATACAATTTCTCGTTGATTGCATATAACGAGTTGGACTTTCATATATCGGGTATTATTATTATTTATTAACTTTGATTTATAGGTTCGTTCAGTGACTTCAGTCCACTCTATCGTGAAAAGAAAAAAGGTTAAGAATAAAAGTTCAATATGAGTTAAATATCAAGATTAAGTGGTCTTTTGTGCACAATTTATTAAAATGGACTTGTTCACGTAAAATACTGCCAAATACTTCCTTCGTTCCATTTATCTTGTTCCCCTTGATATAGATGATCAGTTAATTTGACTAAATTTATTAAGTTATAATAAATTATTTAATTAATACATTTCATTAATAAGTTGATAAGATCATATGACACCATATATATTATTTAAAAAATTTAAGATACAAAAGAATATGAATAATTTAACACGATAAATCACTTAAAAAAGTAAAAAATTTGATCAGTACACATGGATCAAAATTTTCATCTTTTCCGTCGATAACATTGAAAAGTTTTCGTTTTTGGATCAGCCGAAATGAAAACAAGATGTAATTCCGAAACTATTTGTTTGCCTTAAACCTTATTATTTTTCTAAATTTAGTAACTTATTTTACAATTTTTCCTTAATGTTTTCGAAATATTTCCAAAAAATCTCGAAAAATTTTCAATATTTGATTGACCGAAATATACACTCGAAACGAAATTTAGATCCATGTCAATAAGACGAGAAAATAAAATATTCCTCTTTTACAAAAGGTAGACACGTAGCTCCCCTAATTCCTCAACATATGCCACGTGTATCTCAACCTCCTTGAAACCCTCCCACCCCATCGTCTCCCTAAAAACCCTCTTCTCCTCTACCTTCAAATTAGTACCAACTTTATTACTTCTACTTTACTTAATCTCACTTTCTTCACAATATTCTAATCTTCCTATTTTTATTTTAAAAAATAAAAATTAAATTCAAAATTCAACTAAAATGTCAGGTGGAGTGGGTCCATCAAGCGACATTAGTCTCCCAAAAGAGGATCCATCACGCGAACCGCACATCACCAACGCCGCCCTAAAGTCCACAAAAAACCGCCGGAGTTTCTTCACTCTCCGGCAACTCAACGTCCTCGCCGTCGCAATCGTCCTCTCCGCCAGCGGCATGGTAAGCCTCGAAGACTTCGCTTTCGTCTTCTTCTCCATCTTCTACATGTACTTCATTTCCAAAATCGCATTTCCCCCAATTTCTCACTCCGAAGAAAACAAATCCTCTGTTTTCGGCGACAACAACAAAATTCTCACCCTCTACGTCTTCCTCGGATCCGTAATCGGACTATTCCTCCCGATCGCGTACATTTTCGAAGGCATTTTCGAAGGTGATAAAGAAGGAATCAAAGCGGCGGCACCACATGTTTTTTTGCTAGCTAGTCAAGTTTTCATGGAAGGGCTTTCGTTTTCGGGTAATTTTTCGATGCCGATTCGTGTGTTCGTGCCGGTTTTTTACAATGCGAGGAGGATTTTTACGATTGTGGAGTGGTTGAGGAGTGAAATTGGGAAAGTGGATGTTGAATTTGGAGGGAATGTGAGGAGATTGCATATTGGGAGAGGTCTTGCGATTGCGAATATGGCGTTTTGGTGCTTTAATTTGTTTGGGTTTTTGTTGCCTGTGTTTCTTCCCAAAGCGTTCAGGATGTATTACACTTATAGGAAAATTAATATGGACTGAGTTTGTGTTTTGTGTTTTGTGTGGGTCTTTTTTGTAGTTTTCGCTGCTTGTAATTTTTTTTATTTATCAGTAGGCTTTGTTTTGGTGGGAACTAGACTGTGATGTAAATTTTGTTTTATTTAATTCTTTTTTATTGAAAAATGATTATCTCACAACCCATATGATCACAGTCGTTTTTACCAATCTTATTTAATGCTTTCATATTTAATTGTGTTACCTGGTACTTGTTAACATGTTTTTTCTTAAAATAATTTTTTTAATCAATTAACAACTCAATCAACTTTAAAAAAATTACAAAAGAGACAAAATTTTTTCGATATTAATCATATAAAAAATAATTCAATACTTTCCAAATGAGAATTGAACATTCACCAATATTTGAATATAAATATCTCAACTTTCAAAAATTACAGAAGAAAACCTAAATTATACTATATATTGGGTTTGGGTCCCTTTAATACCCATTCTTTTGGTAGTCCATTTGGTATTCACTTAGCCCATTACTTGGCCCATATATTTAAGGTTATGTTAGGGTTATTGGCAAGTAATTTTCAGCACATTTTTCTACAACATAAATCAAGAGAGAAAAGAGAGGAAACAATTTTCGGCTACACTCACAGCTGCTTCGGTTTTTTGGCCTTTCCGACTTTATCCATCGTTGGATCATTGTCAAATTTTAACTGGAAATTCTACACATCCAGATCTATGATTTGACCGTTCGGATCGTCATTTTGGTTCCTGAAGGTGAAACGGCAGCCATTGGAAGTTGGTGTTAAAGTGTGAGCTTTTATCTCTATTTTGTTCCTTGTATTGCTATCTCTTGTGTAAGTGTTTGGTGAATGTTTTGTACCTATTTAGGGCTATATTGAACACTTGTATTTGTGATTGGTGATAGTGGAATGCTTTGGGGCTCCCGTGGTTTTTCCCTCTTCGATTTGGAGAGATTTTCCACGTAAAAATCTTCGTGTTGATTATTTACTTTTTGTTGCATATTGGTTGGTTGTTTTTGATAAGTTTGTCGCATTTCCATCTTGGTTCAATCAAGGGAGAAAGATTTGGTGTTGTGTTCTTTGTGAAATATTGCTTAAAGTGATATCAAGAGCTTAGGTTATTTTCCTTGTTAGTTTGATTGAACAATGGAGGGGAGTATGAACAAAATGGTTTGTTTGAATGTCACAATTTATCATATTTGGAAAAACAAAATGAAAGATCTTTTGTTTGTTAAATCTATGCACCTTCCAGTTTTTGCTAAAGAGAAGCCGAAAGAAAAATCCGATGATGATTGGAGTTTTGAGTATGAACAAGTTTGTGGGTTCATTCGACAATTTGTTGATGAATCACATTTGTAATGTGAATGATGCAAAGAGTGTGCCATACCGGCAATCTCACAACAAGTGTCAAACTTTCCCTTAGGAAGTGCTTTAGTCAACATATCAGCCCCATTATCATCCGTGTGAACCTTTTCAAGTTCTACCAATCTATCATTCAAAACATCTCGTATCCAATGATACCTCACATCAATATGTCCATAAACTCTTTGCATCATTCACATTACAAATGTGATTATAAACATTATCATCAACAAATTGTCGAATGAACCCACAAACTTGTTCATGCTCAAAACTCCAATCATCATCGGATTTTTCTTTCGGCTTCTCTTCAGCAAAAACTGAAAGGTGCATAGATTTAACAAACAAAATATCTTTCATTTTGTTTTTCCAAATATGATAATTTGTGCTATTCAAACAAACCATTTTGTTCATACTCCCCTCCATTTTTCAATAAACTAACAAGGACAATAACCAAAGCTCTTGATACCACTTTGTTGAGAAACACTACAAGAAATTGCACATTAAGTAACGAAAAAAATAGTTACAAAAAATGCATTTTTTGTTACCAGAAGTTTTTGTAACGAAATAATTTCGTTACAAAGTTGGTGCTTTAAAGTTTGTCGCAAATAGTTTTGGTAACGAAATAAAGAGGTTCGTTACCATAGTATTTGTAACAGAGCCTAATTTGTTACAAATCATATCTACTGGTAACTATTGTTTTGGTTACGAAAACTATTCAACTTTGTTGTTTAAAGTGCATTCGTTACCAATAAGTAAATTTAATAACAATTAATTTATTAAAAAAAATTGTTACTAGTAGTAAATATCACTATGAAAATCGTTACAAATATATTTTTTTCTCTTTTTATTTAATTATTCTAATTAGTTGCAAATATTTTAGTACGATAAGATTCCAATTATATTTTATTTATCTTAACCCGCTTTGAAAATTATATTCTTATGTAATATTCTTTATTACTTCAATTATCTTCAATTTGTATCATATTTTCTAATTTAATTGTTATGTAATTTATTATTTAAATAAATTATTTAATATGAGAAATGGACATATCAACTATAATAATAAACATACAAATTCATATTTATTTTTAGTCTAGATCTTATTAGTTAAAACTAAATAAATAAGAGTCTAAGTTGAGACGATTATCTTTAAAAAATTCACCACTGCAGATTACTCAAATTAGTCAAGCAAATAATAGTTCAAGTACGATAATTTAAAAGCCAGATTCATTGAAACTGAAAATACTTAAAATAGTTAATAAGATATTTAAATGCTAAAACTCAACCTACACCACAACAAATTTACACTAATAACCCTATCACATAACCCGATCCAAAACAAAACCAACAGAATCACACAGATCCAAACTCGATCCCACTCTAAGCCCTCTCTCCCCTAATCCTTCTAGCAAGCTGAATATCCTTAAGCATAATAGTAAACCTCTTAGTGAATAGCGCAGAGATTGGTGTCCTCAAACAACCCTACCAAATAAGCCTCCGCCGCCTCCTGCAGCGCCGCCACGGCGGAGCTCTGAAACCTCAGATCCGTCTTAAAATCCTGAGCAATCTCACGGACTAACCTTTGGAAAGGCAACTTACGAATGAGAAGGTCGGTGGACTTCTGGTACTTACGGATCTCACGAAGAGCGACGGTTCCAGGGCGGAAACGGTGGGGCTTCTTCACGCCGCCGGTGGCGGGGCGGATTTCCTGGCAGCCTTGGTGGCCAGCTGCTTTCTCGGAGCCTTGCCGCCGGTGGATTTGCGGGCGGTTTGCTTAGTACGAGCCATTTGGAGGATTTGAAATGGACAACTCGAAGAGATGTATGTATTAATGTATAGATTGACTTCTTTTGCTTTGATCTGTGAATGAATGGAGGAAGTGGTGGATAATTTATATACTGGAGAGGGGGCGGGAGGGGGAAAATTTTGGAGGTCATTTGAAAATTTTTGGGGGTGGTTTGAAATTTTCGGGGGATGGGGTGCGGGAGAACCGTTGATTGGGAGAAAATTGGACGGCGAATATATTTTTTTTTAATATTTTCCATTCTTAGTTAAATATATTTATCAAATTAAATATAATTATTTGTATATAAATAGCTTTATTTTCATATGAATATAAAGTTGATAATAGAACATTTATTTGTATAAGACTAATCACAAAATCAACAAGATAATAATATTATAGGTTTGAACGATTATTATTGAAAACGAAAAAAATTATTTTTTGGGACCATATGATAGGCCACTTGAACATGAATTGTTTTCTCCGAAGTTAATGCCAATTTATCATAACATTGGGGGGGGGGGGTAAACTTTCACATTAACGTAACATAAGGGGGTTAAACTGTCATATTTAAAAATATTAAGGAGACGGTGTAAAAAATTTATAAAATTTTGTGGGGGCATAGTGCTCCTATTCAAATCACAGGTAGGTAAATTGAACATTATGAATATCATAGAGGTAAATTATCTTTAACTCCAGAGAAATATTGGGCTTGATATGAAAGTTGCAATTGAAACTTACACTGTCATATCATATTTACATTTTCTTGTCCAACGGTATCAAAATTGCAGGATGGTCTATCATTTGGTACCAAAAAAACAAATTTCCTTATTGGAACACATGATTAAGTTTTGCTAAATATTTTTACTGAGTTCGGATTTTTTACCTCGTTTTTAATCATAGGAAATGTTCTTTTATTATTCTATTCAATAAAGTTAAAAAACAAGATCCCCTCAGGAACTTAACATAATAATATAGGGAAAATTACTTTTTTGGTATCATAAGATAGACCTACTTGCAATTTGGTACCATTAGATATGAAAATAGAATTTTGGTACTATATGATAGGTTTTCATTGCAATTTTGGTATCAAACCCATTTTTTCTCGGGTTTTTTGCACTTTGCACCCCCGAAACATTGAAAATAGGCACTTTGCACCCCCGAAAATTAAATTTGGCACTTTGCACCCTCAAAATATGGAAAATGTAGCACTTTGCACCCTCTTTCATTTTTAGCCAAAATTTCAAGGGCAAAATAGGTAATTCAATTGTAAATTTTTGGCACTTTGCACCCCCAAAACATGCGAAATTAGCACTTTGCACCCCCAAAATAAAATTAGCACTTAACACCCTCGAATTAAGAATAAATCAACAACTTGCACCCCTAAAACATAATAAATGGACATTTTGCACCCCGAAACACAAATTCAACACTTAAAACCCTCAAATTTAAAAAAAAACTCAAATCCCTCGTTTTTTCCTGCGAAGTTGACCATCGAGGGTGAAAAACATCTAAGGCAAAATAGGTAAGTCATTTTTTTTCTTAAATTTTGCAAAATATAATTATAAATACTAGAATACTCATTTCTCACTCCATCTTTCTTTTCATCAATATACATATCCATAAATAATTAAATAAAGTACAATTAAACTTATTTTGTAAGGGCAAAATAGGTAATTCAATTTCACTCTCCCTTAAACAACTCCCCACATTCTTCCTAATCAATTCTTATTTTGTAAGAACTGATTATGTTAATATCATTTCTTTTAAGAAATGGGTTGGATTTGGAGACAAGAATATGATGATAAGAAAAATCAAATTCCTATAGGTTGGATTTTGTAAAATGTGGATTTTGTAATTTTTTTAATATTAGAGAGTTATTGGTGAATGCAGTTCATGAAGTTTATTTTGAACTTTTAAGTGTGTATTTTGAACATCATGTTCGTATTTGATTTTTGAAATAGGCAATGGGTATTTGAGAAGTTTAATTGTACTTTATTTAATTATTTATGGATATGTATATTGATGAAAATAAAAATGGAGTGAGAAATGAGTATTCTAGTATTTATAATTATATTTTGCAAAATTTAAGAAAAGAAACGACTTACCTATTTTGCCTTAGATGTTTTTCACCCTCGATGGTCAACTTTGCAGGAAAAAACGAGGGATTTGAGTTTTTTTTTTAAATTTGAGGGTGTTAAGTGTTATATTTGTGTTTCGGGGTGCAAAATGTCCATTTATTATGATTTGGGGGTGCAAGTTGTTGATTTATTCTTAATTCGAGGGTGTTAAGTGCTAATTTTATTTCGGGGGTGCAAAGTGCTAATTTCTCATGTTTTGAGGGTGCAAAGTGCCAAAGTTTTACAATTGAATTACCTATTTTGCCCTTGAAATTTTGGCTAAAAATGAAAGAGGGTGCAAAGTGCTACATTTTCCATATTCCGAGGGTGCAAAGTGCCAAATTTAATTTTCGAGGGTGCAAAGTGCCTATTTCCTATATTTCGGGGGTGCAAAGTGCAAAAAACCCTTTTTTCTCCAAAGTTAATGATAATTTAACCCCTATAAAATACATCATGTTCAATTTACCCCCTCGTGGTTTAAAAAGAGCATCTTACCCCCTAAAATTTAATTTGTAAAAGTTTCACATCGCCTGCATGATTTTTTTTTATAGCTGGCACTTTATGCACTTTTGTATGATAATGTGGCATTTTACCCTATGTGTTATGATAAACGTGACAATATATATATATATATATATATATATATATATATATCCCCTATGTTATAAAATAATTTGCATGCCTACTCTCAATTTTGGCATTTAAGTTACACTCTCCTATTGAAGGGGGTAAATTGCCTAATGAAAAATTGTACAAGGGGTAAATTTATTTATTTCCCATATTATAGAGTAAATTGAACATTATGCATTTCATAAGGGGTGAAGTGCCATTAAATTTTTGGAAAAATAGGGTTTGGTACCAAAATTACAATGAAAATCTTTCATATGTTACGTACCAAATATGCATTTTTGTACCAATGGTACAAAAAATGCAAGTTAGTATATCCTATGGTACCAAAAAAAAAAAATTTCACAATAATATATGTACACCACTATTTCTAAAGATTATTCATCATCATAAAATACTTCCATAAAAATATTTGTGCGATTGTACAATAACTTTATTATTCCTCATATATTGCGAAATTCTTCATGAAAGATGGTCCATCTGTAACGACTTTTTTTTCCTTAAGTAACAAATAAATTTTTTGGTTACCCAAAATGACACATTTGTAACGATTTTTTTCTTTAGTAACGAAGAAGTTTCTTTGTTACTAAAACATAGATGTTTTGTAACGATATTTGTGATTTAGTAACAAATTTTGTATTTAGTTACCAAAAACTAGATTATTTGTAACGATGTTTTATTTCTTGTAACTAAATTTCTTGTTTGTTACCAAAGACGGGATTATTTGTAACGAAATCTAGATTTCGTTACACAAAGGCTGATTTCGTAACAAATTTAGAATTCGTTACGGATGTTTTTGTTACAAGAAATGCATTTTCTTGTAGTGAAAGAAGCAATATTTCACAAAGAACACAACACCAAATCTTTCTCCCTTGATTGAACCAAGATGGAAATGCGACAAACTTATTAAAAACAACCAACCAATATGCAACAAAAAGTAAATAATCAATACGAAGATTTTTACGTGGAAAACATCTCCAAATCGAAGAGGGAAAAACCACGGGAGCCCCAAAGCATTTCACTATCACCAATCACAAATACAAGTGTTCAATACAACCCCAAATAGGTACAAAACCTTCACCAAACACTTACACTAGAGATAGCAATACAAGGAACAAAATATAGATAAAGGCTCACACTTTAACACCAACTTCCAATGGCTGCCGTTTCACCTTCAGGCACCAAAATGACGATCCGAACGGTCAAATCATAGATCTGGATGTGTAGAATCTCCAGTTA
Organism: Penstemon eatonii; assembly: GCA_038501285.1. Classification (NCBI taxonomy): domain Eukaryota; kingdom Viridiplantae; phylum Streptophyta; class Magnoliopsida; order Lamiales; family Plantaginaceae; genus Penstemon; species Penstemon eatonii. Next base: position 15,948,323 of record CM076711.1, read on the forward strand.
AAATTTGACGATGATCCAACGGTGGATAAAGTCGGAAAGGCCAATAAACCGAAGCAGCTGTGAGTGTAGCCGAAAATTGTTTCCTCTCTTTTCTCTCTTGATTTGTGTTGTAGAAAAATGTGCTGAAAATTACTTGTCAATAACCCTAACATAACCTTAAATATGTGGGCCAAGTAATGGGCTAAGTGAATACAAAATGAACTAACAAAAGATTGGGCATTTATCACATAGGAAGGAACCCAAAACCCGACAATATTACTCATATAAAAAATAATTCATTACTTTTCAAATGTTAATTTATCATTTATCAATATTTGAATATCTCAAAAATTACAATAAAAATTTAAACTCATAATTTAAAAGTATTTGCAATGCCTAGAATTTAAGATTTTTGACATAATATTTGATTTAGGGTTTAGGATTTTAGGGTTTAGGGTCTACGGTTTTAGGGTTTAGGGTTTATTTTATAAATAGAATATATTTTTATTTGATGATTAATTATGAGTTTTTTTTGCAATTTATATTTTATAATTAATTTTTTATATATATATATATATATCAAATTAAATGGCAAAAGAAAATGAAAACTTAGGCCCACAATGGGCTATATAGATATACAGCCGGTTGTGGGCTGTGAGGCTAGCATTACTCTTTTTTATTGGATTTACGAATCACGGTATTATCAGGGCTGAAAATGAAACTAAGCTACTCGATACTCGACTGGAGTTCGTTTGAGCTCGGTTCGTCACACTAATCAAACAAGTTTGAACATCGTTTTTCGTTCGATAACTTTTGAAGCTCGGCTCGAGCTTGACTCGATAAGCTAAAAATTAAAAAAATACATTTAAAATATCAAGCTACTCGATACTCGGCTCGACTTCGTTCGATAAAAGCTCGTTTGAGCTCGACTCGATTGAAAATCAAATCAAGCTCAAAAATAAAATTTTAAGCTAGATAAAATTCAAATCAAGTTTGAATAGTGTGTCGTTCAATATTCCTCGACTCAATTACCGCCTAAATTGAGCCTTAAGTATTATGTGTGGCAATTAAAATTCAAGCAGAGTTCACACACTAAAGTGTTTAGCTCGAGTCTATATACACATTCAATGATTTTTTTTTTTGTTTGTTCTAGTATGAAGTGTTCCAAAAGCTGCTATTTCTGAAAGTTAAGGGACTTTTCTGCAAGCATGTGTTTCGAAATTGAGAAGCTAAAAGGGACGTTTTTGACAATTTTGCCATTAATTGCAATGAGTGTGGTATTAATTCTTGATCTTATATTCCTAGTTGATAGTATTAATTTAATTATGCTTTTTTATATAAATATGCTAAATTTAGGTACGAGTACAAAATGTGAAGTGGGTGTGCATTTGATTTATTAAATAAGAAAAATAGGCTAGATTTGATAATAGGGTGAATCGCATTTTTCGTCCTTATTATGAGTTGATTTTTGCACATTCATTTCTCCTAAAAAATTCAGACTTTTGCTAATTCGTTTCCGTTAATATTTTGTAGCAAATGCATGTGTATCACCACTGGCGGAGCTATTGAGGGGCTGGGGGCGGTCGCCCTCCCCCCCCCCCCCCAAGAATATATATATATAAATTATTTTCGTAGAAAGACAAATTATGACCTGTGGTCTGATGGTTAGGGAAAGTAAGTTATAATTTGAGGTCTAGAGTTCGAATTTGAATTCGAGCATTCTCCTCTTATTATATAAATATAATTTATTGTGTTGTAAATAATTTATATTAGTGGGTATTCCTATCTAATATTTGTATAGTTTAGGGACTTATCTTGTAATTACTACCCACTATCCCACATCCCAGATATTGTGGGTTTTGTAACTCCCCATGTAACAATTGGTTATATAATAATATCTCTCCCCTCCCCAAATGAGATCCCCCAATTTTCTATACGTATTGTTTTCTCTGTATTCTTGTTTTTCTCTTTACACTTATTATCACCATTGTTCATCAATCTCTTCACATGAAATCACTAAACCAAATAGAACGAATATTTTACAACACGTTATCAGCACGATTTTGCTCTATAACTTGGTTGTAAGGTTGTACAAATATATCACAAAACAAGAGAGAAAAGAGGAAAATACTTTGAGAGGTAGATTTTCGGATTTGCACGCAGCAACTTCGGTTTTTCGATGATTCCGGCCTTCTCAACCGTTGGATCGTTTTCAAATTTGAACCGAAGGTTCATCACACAAGGATCTTAATTCTGACCGTTCGGATCGTCATTCCAGTGTCTGGAAATGAAACGGCAGCCATCAGAAGTTTATGGAAAAGTTGAAGGAAGTAGTCTTAGCCTTTCTCTGGTATGATCAAATTAACAAACAACTTTAACCTTATTAATTATATGCTTTAAATCTGAAAATTTATGAATCTAAAGCATGTTCTAGGGTTTAAGTATAATTATTGTTGCAAGAAAGTTGAAGTTGTTTATCTATTCGGCAAATTAGATGGGTTATGTTACTTCATTCGGTACTCTAATTATGTGATCTAAAATTTATGCTTACCTTTAGATTCATATTTTTGGGTTTTGGAATACATGAATTGCATGCTTTAATAATTATAATTATTCTATTATATCCATGTAATATATGGCTTGAACCGATTCATGTAAACAAAAGGATTTGGTTTGATTTACATATTATTTGTGATCATAATTTTGGCTTCAACTTTGTCTTTATTAGCACGAATATTATGATAATGCAAGCATGAGAATTTTATCTAAATTCTGAATTTACATGGAAATTCTTGTATGATATGATTTTTAGAATTTTCGGAAATATGTTTATACGGAAGTCGTAATTTTCAGAGCATGTTATTCTAGTCCGATTGACCTGAAACTTTTACTGAAGTATGCTCGTATTGTATTGTAACTGCCTGAATATTTTCAGATTTGTTAGATATGTAATTTGTTCTGAACAAATTGTTTTCTTTGAAAACTAATATGCAATTTCCCGTTTAAGTAATTGGAATTATGTAACTTGTTGCATATGCTTAGAATCGTCTTGAAAATAGCTTTCTAACCATGTGTCCAGATTATTTTTTGGATAAGTAATTAATAAGTTATTTGAGCTTTAAGCCTCTGCAAATTACTTGAATAATCTGGAAATTGTTTAAAAGGCACTATAAGCATAATATACAAACCCACTCTCAAATTTATTTTCAGTTTCTTCATGTTTTGTGTTTGATCGTTGAAGAACTTGATGGTGGTAATTATTGTTGTGTTTGGGCCTATCAATTCCGACAAAGAAACCGTGCAAATCAATTGTTTTCGGCAAATTTGCGATTTCTTCATAAACCGGGTCAAGAAAATAGGTCTTTTGGATCAGACCCAAATTTTGAGATTTCTGATCCGGTCAAACTGGATCATGTACGGATCATGGGGATACGGTTATACCCGAACTGGTTGGGATTCGATTTGGGTGATATGATTTAGGTATACGACCCGATTCGGGTTATTTGGTTTTAAACTCGGTTATTTGTTCAGATTTTGGTTTAAGTTGGATCATTTTTTGTTTAACCTAATCCTAAACTAATTTGTTCCTTTACCAACATGGTGACTTGGATTTTATCTATTCGTGTACAATTGATAGAATAGACATGTTATGCTCAAAGTTATTTTTGGAAATTTTATTTTATATGAGATGCATGCTAGATAAATCTGAAATCTCATGGAATAATTGTATAGCAAGTTTATCTTGGATTATTATGCTTTATGGTGATCACATGAATGATAGCATGATATATATTGATACTCTGCAAATTAGCATTGTGATACTTTAAAATTGGTAGACATGTCCAAGGGTTGTTTGGATTTTTACTTTTTGGTTTTGAAAAGAAAAGGGGCAAAACTATGTAATTTACTATTTAAATGAGTCCGTATAATTCTAAGCGAGAATCATACCACTAGACCAAATGCCCGGGCTTTATCTTGTTCAATACATTATGTTGAAACTTAATATTTACTTGCTTTCATACAAATGTGCATCATGGCATTTATCTCAGTTCTTTGAATTCTCAACGAACACGTTATTAGTAAATTACGTAATTGAGAATTTAAGTTAACTGGATGTTTTGGAATAAACCTTCGAATAGGGTCTATTGGTTTAGAGGATTAAATGTTGGAATTTATGTGGTAGGCATGCATATAAATGATCCAATTTTTCGCAAGTTTTTATATAAATTTGAAGTTATCTTCTTGCCCTATCGAAAATATGTTATCTCTCATTTATTTATTGCAAATTTATATAAGTTTATTACCTTGGGAAAGAGGGGCTTGGTTTAAGTTCCCAAGTTGTAATTTGCAATTTAATTTTTGGTCGATTCATTCAATTATCATGTCTTATTTTTGGAGCATAAGTATCTAAACTATAAGCTTTATTAAGATTCGCTTTTATGTTTTATCTTATGCATGTGGTGAGTGGTTATATATCACATATATTGGGACTGGAGTTCCCTCAGATTAAAACCACATATATAGTTCATTATGAATTCAAAAATGGAACCAAAGGGGTTCAATTTATTTATAGGGGCTATAGGCCCGTAATATACATATATATACTTAAATGAGTTCAATTAAAATTACTTATGGAGGCTATATGCCCGTAAGAAACTGAGCTTGTCAATTGTCGGGGACAATTTGCTAACTAATGCCCAAAAGGTTGAGGCTATGATTATGATCAAGAAACAATTGGATGAGGCCCTAAGATGGAACTACTCATCAATTTGAATAATGACCATATTCATATTTGAACTATATTTGGTTTGTTTTGGACCACATTTTGAGTGGTTTTATTTTAATCCGATTACTAAGGTATTTAGTGGTATTAATTCGATTTACTTTTTCAAGTAAATGTTTAAATTGGAATATATTTGGTTCCTAGGCATGCCATGTGGGGAATAATGTCTGGCTAATAGTGCAACTACGCACACTATCCTAAGGGATAAATCATTAATATAATGCCTAGTAAGACCTCTATGACAACAATATATGGCACATATTTGATAGATGGCTTTGGAAATGTCTACCTTATGTTGTCAAATGGCACGATTTTAGCCATTACAGAGGCTATGTATGCTCCACGTTCAAGGAGAATGTTGTTGAGTTTTAAAGATATTCGAGTTAGTGGTTACCACATTGAAACCACTGAGAAAAAGGGAATAGAGAATTTGTGCATTACCTCTAATTTGTACGACCAAAAGCGTACTTCGAAGAAATTAGAGGAACTATCGACTAAGTTATATAGGACCACATTGAGTGCCCGAGGCACACCTTGTAGATAGCTCGAAGCCAACTGACTCGACCATGTATTTTTCTATCCACTAACAAATAATAAGGATCTAGTACACAGTGATAACTTGTGTGTACCATGTTATATTAGAAAAATGGATCCTATGTCAGCTTATGCACAAACGAGTAATGATTCCCTCGCTTTCTTGGAGCGTATCCAATGGGAAATATGTGGACACATAAACCACCTTCTGGACTTTTCAACGACTATTGCATGTCCTTGTGTATTGAAGTAAAACATCTGGTAGCACATATTAGTACGTTTGAGGCCCACTGCGACCCAACTTCTTAATTGGTGTTCGGGTATACATCAAATATTTCCCATATATGCACATTTGGGTGCGCAGTATATGTACCGATTGATCCGTCACAGCGGACTAAAATGGGACCTCAACGTCGATTGTGCATATATACGGGGTTTGTATAGCCATCTTTTATTCGATATTTGAAATCCTTGACAGACGATCTCTTTATTGCACGATTTGCGAACTGTCACTTTGATGAGACTGTCTTCCCGCCGTTAGGGAGAGGAAATAATGTTCACACTAACGTTCAGGATGAACGGCGTGAAGTCGTGTGGAACGACCCCACTGTGTCTCATCACGATCCCCTTATAGCAATCAGAGAATCTGAAGTATGTATACTAATCGAACTTCAGAAAGTAGCCAATAATATGCCAGACTTATTCTCTGATTTAGCTAAAGTGACGAGATCTCATATAACAGCTGCAAATGTGCCTGCAAGGATAGATGTCCAAGATGGACAAAATATGGGAATGCCATCAATCACAGCTAACCAGTCGTATCTCCCGACCCATAAGAGGGGGGAGACCAATAGGATAAAGGATTTGCATCCCCGAAAGAGGGCGAATGCACAACAGTTGAATATGGTTAGTACTAGTAACAATGGGATCCCACCCGATCCATCTCATAAAATAGTTTCGGACTATGGATCCATCTTGGAGACGACGTCGGGGGACGCCTCGACATCAGTATCCATTACCGAGAATAGGAAAATCTCGGTTGGTTATTCATGCATGAATGAGATGTGACTTCGGGAATAAATAATCATCGATGATGTGTTTGCTCACAGAGTAGCTACTGAAATTATATCAAATGATGGTATTGAGCCTCGATCAATGGACGAGTGCAAACAAAGGGATGGTTGGCTGAAATGGGAAAAAGCAATCCAGGCTGAGTTTGATTCATTATCGAAAAGAGGAGTGTTTGGACAAATTGCTCCTACACCTCCCGGAGTTCTACCCGTGGGATACAAATGGGTATTTACAAGGAAAATGAATGAGAAAAATGGAATTGTGAGGTACAAGGCTCATCTTGTTGCACAAGGATTTTCTCAGCGACCTGGGATTGACTTTGGGGAGACATACTCTCCTGTGATGGACGTTATTACGTTCAAATACTTAGTCAATTTAGAAGTATCCGAGGAATTGACTATGCAGCTCATGGATGTGGTCACATCGTATCTTTATGGGGATCTAGATACGGTTATATATATGAAAGTACCGGAGGGACTTATGGAACCCAAGACAAGTAGTTCTAGACCACGGAACACGCTCTCTATAAGGTTGAGGCGTTCACTTTATGGCTTAAACAATCCGGGAGGATGTGGTATAATCGCCTAAGTGAGTACTTGATTAAAATGGGATACATGAACAACGATATTTGTCCTTGCGTGTTCATTAAGAGGACAGGTTTTGGGTTTGCTATTATTGTCGTTTATGTCGATGACATAAACTTGATCGGGACTCCCGAAGAGGTTAGGGAGACAACCCAGCTCCTGAAATCCGAATTCGAGATGAAGGATCTCGGACGGACTAATTTCTATCTCGGGCTTGAGATAGTACACCGTGCTGATTGGATTTTGGTCCATCAATCGAATTACATCCAGAAGATGTTAAGACGCTTTAATGAGGATAAAGCAAAGCCAGCAAGCACCCTAATGGTAGTCCGATCATTGGATAGGTCGAATGATCCATTTCGTCCCGTGGAGGAGGGCGAGGAAGTGTTAGCACCCGAGGTGCCATATCTAAGTGCAGTAGGCACATTATTGTACTTAGTTCAATGTACTCGACCTGATATTGCATTTGCGGTAAATCTACTAGCTAGGTTTAGCTCAACACCAACACGCCGCCATTGGAATGGCATAAATGACATATTCCGATACCTTCGTGGTACAACGGACATAGGTTTGTTCTATCCCTATGCGTCACTAAAAGACACGAAACGTGTGGGGTATGCCGATGTTGGTTATCTATCGGACCCGCACAAAGCTCGTTCCCAGACTGGGTATGTCTTTACGATTGGGAATATAATTGTGTCTTGGAGGTCTACAAAACAGACTTTAGTTGCCACTTCGTCGAATCATGCCGAGATTTTAGCACTTCACGAGGCAGTGCGTGAATGCACATGGCTTAGGGCCGTGATTGGGCATGTTCGAGGTTCCTGTGAATTGGCTACCACAGAAGATCCTACGGTTATATTTGAGGATAATGCGGCCTGCATCGAGCAGATGAAAACGAGTTTTATTAAGGGTGACAACACCAATCACATAGCTCCGAAATTTTTCTTCAATCAGCAACAACAAGAGCTCAAGCAAATAGTGATCCAACATATCAGAAGTCAGGACAATTGCGCCGACTTATTTACTAAGTCATTACCGAAAATCACTTTTGAAAAAACATGTTAAAGCTATTTGCTTGCGCGGGTTATTTGAGCTCGCTCCATTATAGGTTTAAGTGGAGTTAACTTGAGGGGGAGTACCGTGTAGGTATTCCGTATCCAGAAGATACCCGGGTGCCCTGTTGTACTCTTTTTCCTTCGAGCGGGGTTTATTTTTCCCACAGGGTTTTTGTTACCCGCCAAGGTTTTAATGAGGCAACATTTGCTGGTTGAAAAGGTTATGCGTTGTACTCTTTTTCCTAACCGAGGTTCTTTTTTCCCATAGGGTTTTTATTACTCGGAAGGTTTTAACGAGGCAACATGAATAGCATAATAATGACTCAATAGGAATCCCCAAGGGGGAGTGTTGTAAATAATATATATTAGTGGGTATTCCTATCTAATATTTGTATAGTTTAGGGACTTATCTTGTAATTACTACCCACTATCCCACATCCCAGATATTGTGGGTTTTGTAACTCCCCATGTAACAATTGGTTATATAATAATATCTCTCCCCTCCCCAAATGAGATCCCCCAATTTTCTATACGTATTGTTTTCTCTGTATTCTTGTTTTTCTCTTTACACTTATTATCACCATTGTTCATCAATCTCTTCACATGAAATCACTAAACCAAATAGAACGAATATTTTACAACAGTATTTCTTTATTAAATATCAATTATAAAGCATCTTAGGTTACATAAATATTTTTGGTACTTTATTAATTTCTAAATATTTTTGAACCGTATATTTAATAGACTCTTAACAAACTTACCGGTGGATTTTTTTTATCATTTGTTGGATAAAATAATTGCTAGTATATTTTTTTATCTTATGTTAGATAATATTATAGTGTTAATTTATCTTAAATAAAAATTTCTCATACTATCATAACTTTAAAAAGCTATCAAGTTTGCGATGAAAAAAATTTCGCCACCCCTAGAATAATTGTCTAGCTCCGCCACTGTGCATCACCGATTTATTTTCAGCTATTTCACGGTGAAGATGGCCTCACGTGCACTTGAAGTTTTAATATTAGATGAATGTACGTGAATGTCTAATATTAGATGAAGGACGTAAATGTCCTTCAAGTAATGCACACGTGAGATCGTTCCTGCCGTGTAATAGTCCAAAAATGAATCGGCGATACCCTACATTGATAAGAAGAAAACATTTGCTATGAAAGTTTTAGGAGAAACGTATATGCAAAATACGTTCTATAAGGAGGACTAAAAATGTGATTCACTATTTGATAAACGAGTGAATGGCAAATTTCCCTGTGTTATTTTAAATAGGCACCTTAACTCCCTGTAATAAATAAAAGGGCAAAATACCTCTATGTGATATCCTAAATAGACAATTTAATTCTCTGTGATAATAAAAATGGCAAAATACCTCCCTGTGTTTTTATGAAAGAAGCACATTGTCTCTCTCTAAATTGCTAATTAATTCATATCACAAGGAGTTAAATTGCTCATTATTTTATTTCACAGGGAGTTAAATTGCTTATTGTTATTTCACAGGAAGATAAATTGTCCATTAAACATATTAGATAGAGTTAACTTAAAAAAACCCAATATTATACTACAAGAACGGCCCCAATTTAGATGCACTGCATTTTTCTATCCCAATAGTCTTTGGAGTTTGGGTTAGAATGCTGAAAACCTGTAAATTGGGCAATAAATAAGCCAATTTCTATATATAAAAAAACAATACTGATTTTTCATTTTCACCAACTTTTTCCTTGAACTTAAACATCCAAATCAATTTTAATCACATTTTAACTTTTCGAAAATTATAAAACTCAATATTCACACTCAATTCAACTAATGTTTCATGAAAATCATTCAACAATTTTCTCAAAATAAAAATCAAGTGAAATCGAGTTAAATCAGCCAAATGACTCAGAGGCTCCTTATCAAAGTGGTCTAGTTTGGTTGGTTTGTTTAGCTAAATTGTAAAACTAAGCCATAACTTTTCCAACTCGTGTAGGGATGAGGTTCACCTTAAACTCAATCCAAAATCAAATGAGACATATTAAAATCTATCAACTTTTTTTTTTTTCTTTCTAATCTTAAAATTATGGAAGTCATATACGTTTGTCATCTATCACCTAGATTGCACGGATACGGATACGGCGATACGATATAATACGATACGTATACGGCGATATGAATTTTTAAAATTTATAGGATTCGATACGGCAAAGATATGCATATAAAATAAAATAATTTTATATTATGCATAAGAGTAGAATTAATTTGATCCTTCTAATATATCACAAAAGCAAAAGATTATATTCAAAATATGTATTGTTTATTAGTTTAATTTCGGGTAGGACAACATCACATAAAAGTTTTACCCTAAAATTCTCCAAGACCATTCAAAATACACAAAAATTATATATCAAAAGTTGATAAAGTTAGACAAAACCCGTATTGATTTAAAATTTCCAAGTAAACATTACGAGTATTGATACCCGTATCCAAGACCATTCAGAATTCACGGTTTTTTTAAAATTTAATTTATTAATTTTTTAATCCATAACTTTGAAAAACTAACAAAAACACCCTCTGCGTATCCAAGACGTGTCCAAAACCTCCAGGATACTCCAAAATAACGTACTGTACCCGTATCCGAATTATTTTTTATTTAATTTAATCAGGATACTCCAGATAGCGTACAGTACGCGTATCCCACGCGTATCCATATCCCCGGAATACTGGATACTGCACGGGGCCATTTTTCGAAGTATCCGTGCAACCTAGTCTATCACCTACATTTTTCCATCTCAAACATCCATAAAAATCAATGATTATTATTTATCACCTATTTTTTCAACCCCAAAATTCGAATCAATCCAAATTATATATTTAGTTCTCAACAACCTCAAAATCCAACATACCATTCTGTCTTTCAAATATTCTATCAAAATCATCCGAACCAATTTTCTAAAACAAAAACTTATTGAAACCAGACCAACTCCGATCCGTATAAACCCAATACTTTGTGATGAACAAAAAAAAAAAAAATCTTCCTTTAAATTTCCCTTGCTCCTTTTCTTTTTTATATTCTCTTTATCTTTAAATGTGGTGCAGTGCAGACCACAAATTTTGTAGAATAATCATACTGACATGCAGCTAATTTTCAGCGGTCATGTGAAAATAATCAAATTCTTAATGTGACAATTTTAGACAAAATTAAAGTGCACCCTCATTTATTGTCATTTATCAATTACCATCTTTTTTATGGTGGTCTTATCTTTTTATTTAAATAAAATCTCTTCAATAAAACTGAACCAAGATTTAATCTTCCCATCTTTTAATTTGGATGCGAAAAACCCATATTCAAAAAAGATTGTAAGTGAGAGTGAGATTTCACAGGATATGTGGCTTTTCAAAAGAAAAGGGCCTTCTGGATTTTCTTCCTCATCTACAGCCGAGGAAGTTACCAATGGAATCGACGCTTCCGGCCTCACCGCCATTGTTACAGGTCAATATATATATATATATATATATATATATATATATATATATATATATATATTATATTTTTGCAATTTTTTTTTGTACGCTTGTAATCATTTTCTGATTTGATCTCAACTGGGTTTTAATCATTTTCATAATTTCATTACTTCTTTACCCATTTTTTTGTGTGTTATGGAAATTTGGGTTTTTTGCAAAACGCACCCCTATGTTTGTTTTAATTGACACAGGTCTGGGTTAGTACTTAGTATATACACCATATGGAGCTAAATGTGCCTAATAGTTTAAAATCAAATGAAAAATATACAGTTCTCTATTTGTAATTATTGGATACTCCTAAATTGTTCCATTTCAACATTCCATAGGAAAAATAATACTATTAAGATAAAAGGGTGATTTAGGACTGGAACCCCCGAGATTTAATCGTATTACTAGGAACCCTCCGATTTATATTTTGTACCAAAACACCCCGTACAGCTTCAACAATCCTTACAAGAACCCCATAAATGCTGACAAAAACCCCCTTAAGAGGTATCCTTGTAATTTTGGAAACCAAAGGGGGTTTTCTGTAATTATGGTAAACCTTAGGGGGTCCAAGTGTAAATCATCAAAGATAATAAAATTATGACTTTATTCTGAATTAAAAACAAAGGGTATTTTTTTTTTTTGAATTAAACTGATAAATCTTAAAACTACACTTGCTTATATTCAAACAGATTATAATACATGGACAACACAATATGGATATTTAGAGGTCTTTTAGCACACACGAAAAAATATCATCCATTGCGATTAATCACTGTGTACATCACTTTTGCTGCATATAAAGGTCTCATTATACGCGTATTTGCAATTGGATTGGGGGAATATTATGCAAATGAATGGAAAAAGCTTGTAAATAGTTGAAATTGGAATTTTAAGGAAATAGTTATTGTAAAATCATTTGCTATATTCTATGTTTTCTATCAATTACGCACGCCTTTGCTTGTGTTATGACAAATTTCAGGGGCATCAAGTGGTATTGGTTCAGAAACTGCTCGTGTTCTTGCTCTTCGAGGAGTGAATGTAGTAATGGGAGTTAGAAATATGGATGCTGGAAAAAAAGTTAAAGAAACAATAGTTAAAGAAATCCCTTCTGCTAAAATTGATGCTATGGAATTGGATCTTAGTTCATTAGCATCTGTTAGAAATTTTGCATCCGAATTTAGATCTTCTGGTCGTCCGTTGAACCTTCTGATGTAAGTAGACACAGCACAAATTACGTAGCTTTGAACTTGAATTTAATTTTAGGGTGACTTACGACCGAACCCCAAGGAACCCCCTGACGGCTGACGTTTTAAAAATTACAAGAAAACCCCCTCTGGTTTATACTATGTATCAAAACACCCCTTACAACTTCAACAATTTTTACAAAGACCCCCTCGAAAATGTTTACAACGGGTGTCCTTGTGATTTTTGAAATCACAGGGGATTTTCTGTAATTACGGTAAACCTCAGGGGGTCCAGTTTAAACCAACCTTAATTTTAATGTGTATATGCCTTCAGTAATAATGCAGGAGTGATGGCACCACCATTCAAGCTTTCTAAAGACAAGATAGAGTTACAATTCGCCACAAACCATCTGGGTATTTTGCCTCGTTTCGGAAATGATTTTATTTATCTGTATGGATGAAACCGGGAAGTCATATGTTGTAGTAAATTGTCTATATCTTTTTTTGTAGGCCATTTTCTATTAGCAAATATGTTGTTAGACACGATGAAAAAATCAGCTCGTAAGATGAAAAGGGAAGGAAGGATTGTGAATGTTTCTTCGGAGGCTCACCGTCTAACATACAAAGAGGGAATCCGATTTGACCGGCTTAATGATGAAGAAGGGTATGATTGTGATATTGCTTTGTTAGTTTTAGTATTGTATAATAAGCTTTTTCACTTGGAATTAACATTGCTTGTTTATGTGTTTAATATGTAATTTTGCTGCTTAATTACATTCGCAGATATGCAAAATGGCCTGCATATGGCCAATCGAAGCTTGCAAATGTACTGCATGCTAATGAACTTGGAAGGCGATTAAAGGTTTATAATTAAAATTAATAACAATTATCGTGTGACACAAGTTATTATACATCCTTGTATTGTTGACAATTTTCTGAAGCTCGCAAAATGCTTTATCTATATTGCTCAATTACGTTTATGAGCATAAACGTTATACTTCAAGAGTACGTTTGTGTACTTGCTAATACGGTATAATCGCTGTAATAAGACATTAAGGTTACTAAAATTCTATATTTTGTTGGAATTATTGTAAAGCTGATAATTTTGGTAAACAGGAAGAAGGTGCAGAAATAACTGCAAATTCACTTCATCCCGGAGTAATTACAACCAATCTTTTCCGTCATATGGGTGTATTTGAAGGTAACCTAAATAGTTTGACTTAGTAAATTTTTTCATTAAGGTATTTTCAAATGCAAATGGTAGATGAAACCGTGAAAGGTAAATGTGATTTTTTGCTACTGGACGTGTAAATATCTAACTCGGCTAATCCCTTTTGTATGAGCAGGTTTAGTAAGTACACTAGGGAAATTGGTGTTTAAGAACGTTCAACAGGTAAATACCCTCATTTTACATGAAAAAAATAAAATTATTTTTTTGAGCTGTAAATTTTGATGCGTTTGCGTGATCTAATAACTTAAAGGGGGCTTCGACTACCTGTTATGTGGCATTGCATCCACAGTTGAAGGGAGTTAGTGGCGAATATTTTTCGGACAACAACTTGGCCAAAGCAAGTGCGACTGCAACAGACGGAGATTTGGCTAAGAAACTATGGGATTTTAGCATGAATTTGGCTAAGTAATATACCTGAAAACAAAAATTACAACACATGTTTATGTTATTTTTGCACTGTTTTTTTCTTGAAAATGTAATTTATAAACCACAGTATGAAGTTGCAGCATATACATTTTACTTGAACAATAAATATGCCAAATGTTCAGTTTATCCTTAGGGAAGAAGTTGTTGAGGTTTGTATTGATTTGAGCTTTGATATTCAAGTTGGATGGATTCTTGCAAATTCAATCTGAGCTTTTAATGTTGTCGCTACTACAGGTTTCAGCCTGTTTCAGTCAGTTAAATATTAATTTTTATTAGATCTTTGGAAGATATTACGAACATATAAGAAAATATTATAATAAATATTGTTACTTACTAAGAAGGGCTAAAGACAAACAAAAAGTTTATGAAGATACCTATTTTCATTTGTATTTATTCAAACATTAAACTATTTTCATTTTTTTTACGGAAATCAGAATTTTTTTGATCCATTAATAGCCTTCACATCGAAAGAGGCATAGAGATAAAGATGTTTTGTGATCATACAATTAGGACGCCTAAGTTTAAAAAAAAAAGGGGAAAATAAAAGAGCTAATGGTAATTTACCCCTAGCGTAAATTAGTGTGTCTATTTTTTTTTTTTATAATAAAAATAATATGGAGTGAGTTTTGCTAGTTAGGCAAAATATAGGTGATATTCTTGCATTTCACTCTTTTATCTATAGTGGTAGAGTTGGCAAAATGGAGCAAACCCCGCGTTCAGCCCGACCCAAATCCTTCTATTTTTTTTAATAGATTTTATTAAAAATTATTTTTTGAGACTAAAAATACCAAATTGATTGGATATTAAGATTAAAAGCTTCTTAGACGGTCTTGGACAATCATCGCTTGCTGAGTTATCTTTCGAGTTAGAATTGAGTCTAGTCTATATGGAATTAGCACAATTAGTTTGTTCAGTATGGTATGTTAATCTTGATATCCAATTCATGTGTATTAAATAGTAAGATACTTTAAAAGGGACAACCTGAACCCAAGTTTTTTTCCGTTTCGACCTGACCTGACCCAATTCAAACCGGAAAGACCGTACCAGGTCCCTAACAGGCTACATTTATTCCCCTGGCCCGACCGACCCAGCCAAAACCCGGACCGACCCACCCAAATGCCACTCTTTATTGGGGCTTATGATATATACTAAGCTAATCTGCACTTTATTTGCTCATATTCATGATGTCATTGCTGCTATTACAGGAGCTTCAAGTGGTATTGGAGCAGAAGCTGCAAGACTCCTTGCATTGCGTGGTGTACATGTCATTATGGCATTAAGAAATCTTTTTTCGGGACATGAGGTTAAAGAATCGATAATCAAGCAAGTTCGAACTGCCAAAGTTGATTCCATGGAGTTAGATCTCTGTTCCATGAAATCAATCACCAATTTCGCATCAAACTTCAACTCCTCGGGCGAAGACTCGTGTAAGATACGTATTAATTAGAAATACATACTTTTCTGATTGTCTGATGGCCTGTTCCTCAAGTGATCTTGATCACACTGGACGATCCTGTTTCTCCCACATCCAAAGCAATTCTATGCATCATATATAGTTTTTGGTTAATTCATTTCAGGACTTGAATCTGTTCTTGGTAAGCATGTAATGAAAAATGTTCAGCAGGTACTCTTTGTTTACTTGTTTTATTAAGTATCAATTCAATATAATGAGTCTTAATTTTCTCTGTTTTTCATTTAATTTTGACAATACTTTGTGGGGGCAGCAACAACATGCTATGTGGCACTGCATCCAGATGTTAAAGGGATGAGTGGAAAATATTATGCAGACAGTAATTTGGCCAAGACAAGTTTGCAAGCTAATGGTAATGAATTGGCCAAAAGTATTTAAGATAAAAACATCTTAATAACGAGCCGCAGTTATTAAATAGAAGCTACGCAACCAACACTCGGATATAAAGAGCCTTGCCTGAAGATACTGCCGAAGTCTCCTTAAATAGAAGCAAATCTTCATCGCAGGCTAGCACAATCCAATCGCCATCTTCATCTTGATACTGCAGTTCGAAACGTCCAATCACTAAATTGAGTCTCCTCGCTACTTCTTCCATGAGCTTATCCAACCCAGATGAAATACATAACTTAAATTTCACAATTTTATCTTTAAATCTTGCCTTCATCATCAAAACATCAGTTGTCTTTGGCTCTTTGGTAAGGTTTTGAGATATTACGGATTTGTCTAGGGGCACTGGTGGAGTTGCTAGCTCAAAATTTGCAGCAGAATTCTTCTTGTTTTTCTTATTGGATGGCCCACTATTGATACCACAATCTATGAATCCACGTTTCGATGTTGATTTGTTGACTGCAATATAAATTTAAAAGTAAAGTAAATCGAATGAAGTTTATATCGAGTCTATGAAGTTCACCATATTAAAGATAGAAGCTTCTATACTTACCACTGAGATTTTCTGAAACTTTGAGTTTCTTTCCAGCAGAATCTGATGTAACTTGTACTTGATGAAAGTTGATGACTGTAACATCTATATCATCTCCTAGTTTACCCGATGAAACCTTAAAACTTAATAGCTTCAGCATTTGGACAAGTATGTGCATGAGCTTATGATATCCATTTTTACGACTGGTGTGCTTGAGAAAGAACTCTACAACGTATATTTCGTTCCCTGTGTGTGAGCTCTGTAAACAAATCGCAAATGAAACATTTAACCTTGCGTGTTGGGCAAAATGTGCCAGAGGATAGTTAATTATGCTAAAATGGCATAAGCTTTTGCAAAAGCACATCTTGGTATGAGATTTAAATGCTGTCCCAGCGACTCCCTTTCCCATTTGTACTCCATGGAAATTACTAGCTTGCATAAAGTCAGGGGGCAGCTCACGGAAAATGGATGTCTTCAGTTTCATGCAGCTGGTGCTTTTAGCACATTGGACACAGGGCAACCATACCTGTACCCCAACTACTTGCGGCATCCTCAGTACTGCTCGAATCAGTTCCTCCATGTCTCTAGCCGCTAATTCCTGACCAAAATTCTATTTCTCAAAATTGATTAGCAGAGACCACTTTAGGCAGTAATTGCAGTTTTATACATATATATGTAAAGTGCAAGCTTTTCGACTCTTATTGCAACGCAATCAACCATAAGAGTAAATGCAACCAAGTTTCAACAATTTCAAGCACTTCACTCAATTTTATTCATATAATTCTAGGTATCATTCTTCTCTTTTTTCAGTTCAAGTTAAGGTAAACTAAAAGCAAATTAAATCAACATACAAAATGACATTCACCGAAAAGGTCACATCATTATATACTAGTACTTGTTTAAGTTTTGTAACATACATTGTGAATTGGAACATCGACGGTGGTGTGAGTTGATCTCAAATTTGCTTTCTGCAAGAAGCAACCAAAGTGATTAGTAAGTAATTTTTGGTAAATTTAGCACCATAAATAAACACATCATGTAGAAACAAAACACCTCTAGTCCTTTATGTAAAAGTTAAGTACTCTAACACGCCCAAACAACATTGATCTAAAACATCAAATACAGGCAAAGCCATATATGCTTTGAGTCTGCAAAATGCAGCATTATTCCTGAGTGGATAGTCTTTGGTAGAGTAGAGACACAGGTCCGGGCTGGATTCTGGATGCCCGTATTTAAAGACGCGTCCGGGGGGACCAATTTCCTCTTCTCTTACTGATTCTTCTTCGCCCCCCACATAATATCGATGTTTTAAGCTAGGCTTGTGCTTTAGATACAAGCCCAACATCTTGATAGCAGGCAACCACTTTTTCCCACCAATAACAAAAGGTTGGTCTAAATTGGTGATGTAAGACCTTCCATCAAACACTTTGTGTGCCCAAAATTGAATCAGATAACATGGGTTGCTGTTTAAAGTTAATATTTCCCTAAGACCAAGAACGATTTTCTTTCGGATTTCTCTTTCTACTTCGGAAGATTCAGGCGGCAGATTCTTCCAAAACACCGTCCCAAAGAGCTCGTGTTTTTCTAACAATTCGGCCATATATTCGTCGATTTCGGCATTTTTCATGAATTCGGAACGTGAATACTCTTTCGCTGATTTCGGCAGCATCCTTGATTTCATGATTTGATGGAGAAACCCTACAGATCGAGGTGAAATAAGATATGAAATTAGAGCTTTTGGTGGAAAATTTTGGTAAAAGGTTTAATGGCAAAATGGCAATTTACGTCATTTAAGAGTCTGTTTGTTTGGCGTTTCTCAAATTTTTTTTTTGTATTTGAAAATATCAAACAAACATGTATTTTATTTTTTAAAATAAATTTTTGCATCTTTTGATTTTCTAAAACTACTCTCTTAAAACCTAAACAAACAACAATTTTCTTATCTCTAAACAAAATATTTACAATTTTTACTCTGATTTGACATAAAATAACTTATCTCTTACACAACTTATCTCACAACAAACATGATTTGACATAAAGTCTTATAAATCTTACACCTACAACTCAATTCTTCCAAATAAAACATATACATACTTTATTTCTCAAATCACTCTCTCAAAACCCAAATAAACAACATTACGCAAATCGAGATTATTTCATAAACCTACATTACTCTCCCAAACTACTTTCCCAAACACCTAACAAATGGGCTCTTAATTTTTCAGCAAGCATTATACGTCCCTTAATTTTCATTGTTTCGCAGAATCATGACATTTAATTTTTCAGCAAATATTTTATGCCCTTAATTTTCACTAGCCCGTAAAATCAGTACACTTAAACGTTCAGCAAGATATTACGTCCCTTAATTTTCACTGATCCGCGGAATCAGTACACTTAATTTTCTAGCAAGCAATTTACATCCCTTAACTTTCACTCATCCGCGAAATTAGGACACTTAATTTTTCGGCAAGCAAATACATTTTATAACTTTTTCGTACCCACAATTTTAGTCCATTTAATCATAATTTCAGTCCATAACACGCCGAAAATTGCATAATTGGCAATTGGACAAATAATTTGGGGATTTGAATTAATATTGATGTCGTTAAATAGTCGTAGATAGTTTGTAAAGTGAGTGTTTGTTTTGTCAAGTGGAATTTAATGTCCTGTAAACAAAATGCGTCAAATTGGTTTTAAAATTTTGCGGTTTAAAAGTTATAAGTTTTGTAAAGTAATTTTGAGAGTTGAAATAGTAGAATGTACACTATTCTTTCCAATTCATTCATAACATTAAGTAGTACATATTGAAACAAAGCATAGTACTCTATAAATAAGAATCTACATAAGTCAACTAAAAACAAAGAAGCATGACGTATGCAAAGTTATAGGATATTCGGAAAATTTATAGGAATGAAATTTCGGTCAAGTAGACTAAAATTACGTTTATAGGACATATTTTGCTTGCCGAAAAATTAAGTGTCTTGATTCTACGAGACAGTGAAAGTTAACTGATGTAAAATACTTGCTCAAATATTAAGTGTCATGATTCTGTGAAATTAAGGTACGTAAATTGCTATTTTGAGTGAATTTGATGAATGAAACAACAGACTGGCGGGAAATAATTGAATGGAGATTGGAGGACCCTATTTATATGCTATTTGATCTGGGCCATTGGATCGCTGAAGAAAAGCTGGGCCACTGATTTAAGTTGTTATTTTGGGCCGAATATATACATCTTAAAAGACTTGGAGCTGGTTGTTAATGTGTAGGATCCGATTTAATAGGATCTTTCTCTTATTAGAAATTCATTAATTTGTTCCAGTTAGGAAGATTCGTAATTCAAAAAATGTGAAGCAAATATATATGGTGCTGGATTGAAGTTTATGTATTTAATTTGAGTAAAGCAATAATATTGGATGCTAAAAATTCATGCTCGAAACTTGCCTATACAAGAACCAAATTATGTTGTCATATTTACATGTGGATTAATTTTTCAGTGTATATTATTAATATATACTTTATCCATATGTAGGGCCGTAGAGAACAATATAAGAAAAACGACTCCTTTCTTTTTTTATGAAAAATTTGTTGAATAAATGAAGATGATCTTGTGTAAATACGATCGAGGAATGTTTTCGGGATTTCTTTATTCTTCTCCAAGTTTGTAGAATAAATGAGCCTATACATGTTGTAGTAGTGTGTATTCGTATTCGTATTGTGTCATCGTTCGTATTTAGAGGTGCAAATAAGCTGAGTAGTGTTGAACGACTTACTACTCAAGTTTGATTTGAATTTTATAGAACTTGATATTTTGTGTTTGATCTTGAATTGATCGATTGTTAACCGAATCGAGTTCAAACAAGAAATTTTCGAAAGAACTTTATAAAAAATTTAGTATTTATTTCCATTTTATCAAAAATTAAAACATTTTCATATTTTTTTTTACAACTCAAAATCGGGTGCGACTGATTTTCAATGTTAAATCAAAATGTGGGGTTTTTTGCACTTTGCACCCCCGAAATATAGGAAATAGGCACTTTGCACCCTCAAAAATTAAATTTGGCACTTTGCACCCTCGGAATATGGAAAATGTAGCACTTTGCACCCTCTTTCATTTTTAGCCAAAATTTCAAGGGCAAAATAGGTAATTCAATTGTAAAACTTTGGCACTTTGCACCCTCAAAACATGAGAAATTAGCACTTTGCACCCCCGAAATAAAATTAGCACTTAACACCCTCGAATTAAGAATAAATCAACAACTTGCACCCCCAAATCATAATAAATGGACATTTTGCACCCCGAAACACAAATATAACACTTAACACCCTCAAATTTAAAAAAAAAACTCAAATCCCTCGTTTTTTCCTGCAAAGTTGACCATCGAGGGTGAAAAACATCTAAGGCAAAATAGGTAAGTCGTTTCTTTTCTTAAATTTTGCAAAATATAATTATAAATACTAGAATACTCATTTCTCACTCCATTTTTATTTTCATCAATATACATATCCATAAATAATTAAATAAAGTACAATTAAACTTCTCAAATACCCATTGCCTATTTCAAAAATCAAATACGAACATGATGTTCAAAATACACACTTAAAAGTTCAAAATAAACTTCATGAACTGCATTCACCAATAACTCTCTAATATTAAAAAAATTACAAAATCCACATTTTACAAAATCCAACCTATAGGAATTTGATTTTTCTTATCATCATATTCTTGTCTCCAAATCCAACCCATTTCTTAAAAGAAATGATATTAACATAATCAGCTCTTACAAAATAAGAATTGATTAGGAAGAATGTGGGGAGTTGTTTAAGGGAGAGTGAAATTGAATTACCTATTTTGCCCTTACAAAATAAGTTTAATTGTACTTTATTTAATTATTTATGGATATGTATATTGATGAAAAGAAAGATGGAGTGAGAAATGAGTATTCTAGTATTTATAATTATATTTTGCAAAATTTAAGAAAAAAAATGACTTACCTATTTTGCCTTAGATGTTTTTCACCCTCGATGGTCAACTTCGCAGGAAAAAACGAGGGATTTGAGTTTTTTTTTAAATTTGAGGGTTTTAAGTGTTGAATTTGTGTTTCGGGGTGCAAAATGTCCATTTATTATGTTTTAGGGGTGCAAGTTGTTGATTTATTCTTAATTCGAGGGTGTTAAGTGCTAATTTTATTTTGGGGGTGCAAAGTGCTAATTTCGCATGTTTTGGGGGTGCAAAGTGCCAAAAATTTACAATTGAATTACCTATTTTGCCCTTGAAATTTTGGCTAAAAATGAAAGAGGGTGCAAAGTGCTACATTTTCCATATTTTGAGGGTGCAAAGTGCCAAATTTAATTTTCGGGGGTGCAAAGTGCCTATTTTCAATGTTTCGGGGGTGCAAAGTGCAAAAAACCCTCAAAATGTGGCCTGCTTTTATCAGCAAGTTTACCTCCCCTAGGCCTTCAATTTACTAATTAGCCATGATGGACAATAAATTATAAAATTACTTTAACTCATAAAGACTTGGATTTGAGATATTGCGAATTACTACTACTTCACAAAAGAATTGGGGAAAATGCAAGATACTCCCCTGTGTTATGCTAAACCTGCAAGAAACTACCCTGTGAAATTTTTTTTGCGCCAAATTTCCTTGTGTTTTCAAAAACCCTGCAAAAAACACCCAATTTGTAAAAAACAGGTCGTTTTGGATCGATATATTTCAAGAAATAATTTCTAAAACACTTCAAGTTGGTCCCTACAACTTTACGTGATCTATTTTTAAAATATTTTCTTGAAAAATGTCGATTCAAAACGACCTATTTTTTTATAAATTGGATGTTTTTTGCAAGATTTTTGAAAACACAAGGAAGTGTAGCGCAATAAAAATTTCACATGGTAGTTTTTTGCAAGTTTAGTATAACATGGGGGAGTATTTTGCATTTATCCCCAAAAGAATTTGAAGTACTAAAGTGCAAATATGGTAAAATAACTATAGCAAGAATCAAACTACATCTTGTATCGAGTTCCCCAATTAGTTTTAGCATAATATCTACTAGAAAGGATGTTGAATAATAGTTTCATCAATAATAAATCAGGAAAGGAGAACCAAACCATTAAATAACCAACTGAACTACCTAAGTGCCTCAGCAACCAACTTTCATGGAAACATCATATCATACATTTTCCTTTTGTAATAAAAATCAACATATACATATATATGCAATTTCAGTAATGTCACTTAATATTTTATCACTAAAATTCATTTTTCTTGTAATGCAATGGATTACTGGTTCTTTTAGTTAAGAGGTGAATCCAAGTCTTCCCAAGGACATATAAGAGCAGCCCAGATTCTGGGGCATTAAAAGATATGCAAATGCAACAGAGCAGTCATTGTATACATTCGCAAAATAGATACCTATTAAACATGGTGAAGAAGAATGCAACTGGAGCAACTTTTCAGGCAAAAGTCCACAGAAAGCGGCCTCCTAATTGGAGAGATAGTCCAATAATACCAAAAGATTTGCTCCCCTCGGGCAGAAGATATTGAGGCTACACGCAAAACATGGGAAGTTTTGGGCACCCGCACAACATGATTTGCGATGAAGGAAACATAATAAACGTAATTGGTAAAAGAAGGAATGAGCAATGAGATATCAATGTTGTATGAGTTAGGGAAATCACAATGAATATGCGCTAGCTGAAGATCGGAGACAGCATAACGTTTTTAGACATCTCAACATGAATACTACTTAAAAGCCTTCATCCCAAAAAACCAAATCTAATATGTAACGTTTTTATCAGCCTACGGCCCAAAATAAAACAAAATCTAATATCAGCTCTACAATAAGAAGTAACTAATAGTAGATACAATCAATTTCACGAAGACTGGCTGAAACGTTCTTAGACATCTCAACGCCTTCTAAAACCAATTCTAATAAGTTACTTAAAGATAGACAAAACCAGTTTCACAAAGACTAACTGTAACATGTTTCATAAAGGCTCAATCTACTTTAAGTTCTCGAGATCAACAGTACTATGGGACCAGTTCTCATATAAAAAATCCTCGAACTCAAATATGCGATTCCTGCCGTTGACTTGAGATGGTTGTTACCGCAGTATTTTTATACAAATTACGCCCTTAGCAGCATCAACTAAAATATGCATGTGGATAGATACAAAAAAAGTAAGTATGCAAATGCCACAGAGCAGTCATTGTATACATTCGTAAATTAGATACCGCAGTCGCACTGAGATTTTATTGGACTGTTTGTCCTGGTGTTTGAGATGGGAATTCTGTGTTTGTTGAGCATCTTCTTCGTGATTGTAATCTTATTGGGAAGATTCTTGAAGCAGAGAAGAACTTCACTTTGGCTATTGATAAGATCAAGGTGATCTTGTCTTGTTTATCTTCTTTGGAGCTTTTACATGTTTCCAGTTTTTCTCATTTTTGTATTTTGTCTCATCATATACCTCTACTAACTTAGTCCCTTTTTAAATCTTTTGTTTGGTAAGATGTTGATCAAATATTTTATTTATACTTATAATACTAGAACCAATCTTTTTAATGTGTCTTGCAGCCTAGACAACATTCAATACATTTGCTTCCTCCTGTTTTAATCAAGTTATAGGAGTTGAAGTGATCCTCTTTTTGCAGTAGCAATTGGACTTTTATATTCACAAGGAAAGTGCACGTACGTTGTTGTACGTGTCTAGTTAATTTCATTGGTATGTTTTGTAAGTTAGAGTAAAATTAATTTTATTATGTCATAAAATAAAGTAAATTACCCATTTTTCACGTATTTAATTCATTAGTTCAATTCATTTTTCACCAATTTAACCTATTTTTTAACCGATATAATTCATTTCTACCAGTTTTTTTTTTTTTTTTTACTGTTTTAATCATTTTCTCAATTATAACTTATTTTCATTGTTTTTATAATTTTGTCCTCTTGTTTTATCCGTTTAAAACTAATTTTCTACCAGTTTCACCTTATTTTGTCTGTTAAACTTTTTTTTTATTGATTAAAACGTTTTTTGTCATATTACCCATTTTCATCTATATTACACATATTTTTCACTGATCAATTTTAATTTTTTTTTGTAACATAATGATATTTAAGATAATTTTATTTTAAATATTTATACTTAGAGTGTTTATGACTTTGTACTAAATCTTTTAATTTAACATATTTTTACTTAAATAAATATTGATGCTAAAATATAATAATTTTTATATATATTTTGGGGGCTATTTAATATAATAGTGTTTTCTTGAGATTAAAATCACAAAATTCATGTAAAAGAGAATTTATAAATTTTAGAATCTTATGTAGGAGATAAATATAATAAGACTTCATGTCTAAATATATTACTTTTATTATTTATTATTTTATATATTTACTATTTAATTAAATATCACTTTATAATTTAAGTAAGGGTATTTTAGTCTTCACAAAAAAGTTAAGAAATATTTTAGGCTGCAAAAAAGTGGTTAAGGCTACATCTGAGATTGAAGGAAAAAGTGAAGAAAATAAATATCAGCTCAGCTCAGCTCACTGAAACCGTAAAACGGAGCTTCTACCAGTCATCCCAGTTACTCTTCTCACCTCATAAATAAAAGTGCTAGGCTCATTTCGACATGATTTAGCACAAGAATTTACACTTAATATATTCCCCTCAATTAATTCTTCTCACAAACATCAAGTTCGGAAGAGTCTTTTTTACTGGGACGAGCATCTTCTACTTTTCCCATGTTTTGGTTCCGTACGTTCATCGACTCCTGCAAGCAATTGAATCAGATGACTGCTCATTAGCTATTCTTTCATCCTCAAATGCAAACCAATTGGAGTTCGTAAAAAGAGATCCACTGCAAACATGAGCAGAAGTCAAGTTATAAGCACAATAAGTAAATAAGAATAAAGGAGCTCTGGAACAGATAGCAATAGGCTATATAATTGCTGTTGTCATGACTTTTTTTTTTTTTTTCCAGCCAAGTAAACTGCAAATTTGTGTTGGAAAAAGTCTTTTAATTTAACAAAAGCAGAACATATTATTAAGTTTAGTTTGACTAACTTTGAACTATTTGAAAGTGCTTTTCCATCCAAAAAAAAATAAAAATATATTTGTGATTATAAAACATCATCAACCTCCGAACTTATTGAGGCAATAAGAAAAAACTTCAATGCCAAATAGCAAATTTAATTTTCATTGCTTTATACTTGCCTGTCCTGGTCATCCCCCAACCGAAGAGAAGAAATGACAACTTCAGCAGATTCATAATCAAAATAAACATCCTGTGGAAGTCATAGTAAAAATTTATGCAAATGCTTAATAATATATGTGCATAAAGTGTACAGATGGTCAACAAGAATGATACCTACGAGGGGGGGTGAATTAGGTATATAACTTTTTAGTCTTTTTTCTCGTTATTTTATTCGTGGGGGGTTGTGGAAGAATTGGGTTCGAGTCACATAAGGAGACCAAAAACGGAGCTCATTTCCGCTCTCGCCATGATGAAAGCAGCGGTGATGAAGGCCGACACGATTGACCGGAACTGGAGTCTCACGAGGGATTTCCGACGATTGGCCGAGCGAATAAGTCAACTTCAAAGTGGAATTGTTGTGCGAAGAAGCTTCTCAAACCAGAGAGTAGGAATTCGATCAATCGCTACCTGAGTGATTGTTTTCACTTTTAGATATTCCAGTAACTTTAAATAAAAGTTGATCGTTCCAATGATTTTAAGATTAAAGTTACGAAAGAAGTAAAGTGCAAAAAATAAAAGGAGAGAAGGCAAACACAATTTATAGAGGTTCGCGCCCCAACGGCCTACTTCCTCTCTTCCAGCACCCCTGGGTAAAATTCACTAATATATCGTGGCTTGCAGGAAGAACCTTCGCCACTCGAGATTACAAGATCAATTCTTTCTCTCGAAACGAGCTTGCTAGGCCTAACCTATCGCTCAACAAAAACCGTGCTTGCTAGGTTCCTACCTATCGCACAAAAACAGTGCTTGCTAGAACACTCAGTCCTATCGCACTACGAGCTTGCAAGTACAAAACTTTCGCTAAAAAACAGTAGTAAAATTTTGATTACAAATATATGCTCCAAAATGAGCTGATTTTGCAAAGTAGTAAACGCTGATCTTTTTCTTCTATAACTTAGAGTATATTCAAGATTTCAAGAGCAAGAAGAAAAGATATTTTAAAAAGCCTTTTCGAGAAAAACGATTTTGACAAGATTAAAAGCACTCAAGGACTTTAACTAGGAGGAATGATTTTGCAAGTGAGAAATGTAGAGAATTGAGTTGTGTTCAGAATGATTATGAAGAGCTCAATTTATAGGTGGAGAAATCGGATTTATTAGGAAATATTTTGGAGGACAATATCTCTAAAATATTAAGAATGATTTTGTCAAAATCTTGAGATATGGCCGAGTATGTATATTAAAAAATGTGGGAAATGAACTTGGACATACTTTAATATAAGTTGAAGAATGAATCTTTCCTTTAAAAAAGATATGGACAATATTTTCAAGAGATCACATTGAAATGGTAAGATTTAGCTAGGAGAAAATTACTTGCTAGCCAAGTTTTAAAATCTTAAAAAATCTTTCCTTAAAAGATATTTTTTCAAATAAGCTTGTGGAAAAAAAAAGATTTTCGGCCAAAATTAAGTAAAAGGCAGGTCATGTTGGGATTCGGTAAGAAAAACAGCCCTAGGCACAGCGGAATATAAAAAATTTTAGGGTCTCTTAAAGAATCTTGCCAGGATATTCTCTAGTTGTATATATATGAATATAAATAAATAGATAGTATAAGTTTCCTCGTTTATACCTATCTCCTTGCAAATCCTCGGCTAGCAAGATGAGCTCTGAATTCTGCCCCGGCAAGATCGACCCACACCTTTGAGTAGCGCCCCACGTGTTGCGCCTCTACGAGTTGATACACCACAATATCACGAAAATTAATACATCCTAATCGACTAGAACGTAGGGTATATTAATATCTAGGTTTTAGAACAACTTTGGAACGAAAAATCGAAAACGAAAAATTCTTCCAAAGAGGAAGTGGGTTCGGCCGATTCAGTGAGGGAGAGGGAGATAATTTTTTGCTCTTCTTATTTTTCTTGTAGAATTGTGTGTGAGATATGAGACCTAGTCTCCTATTTATAGATATCTCTCATATCCTAATCCTTCTAGGTTTAGGATACTAACTCTCCTACATGGGCCATGGCCCTTTTTAATTAGAAGACCAAGTCTTCTAATTAATTCATGGCCCATATTAATTAATCTCTCAGGGCTTTATTTAATTTCCCAATTATATAGCCCAATTAATTAAATCATCTCCCAATTAATTAATTTAAACTCCAAGTTTAATTAATTAATTATTCCATTAATTAATTAAATCCTAATTAATTAATTTTCTCATAAATTAAATTCCAATTTAATTTACAATCTTGATCCATTTCCAATTAGATCCAATTTCGTTCCACATGGGTCGACCCAGTCGACCCACCCATTTAATCGACCCAGTCGATTTTGACTCAGTCGACCCAGTCGACTCGTTTGTTCTTATTTCCTCGCTTTCGCTTCATGTGTATTGTGTATGCCCCCGTAGGTTCACCACATAATTGGTCGTGGGTTATAATTAAATATTATTTAATTATTCGAGCAATTAATACTCTAAATTAATCGAACACTCTGTCGATTAATCATTCCAAAATTAGCACCCCTGCTAATTTGGGAATTCTCCCACACTCCACGGTCGATGTCCAGTCACAAGCCCATGGAGCCCAATCACTGGTGAATTAATTCAGTGAACCTTTTATCATTTACAATTTCCATATACGACATAATCTCTCCATCGATCAATCTCCCAGTCGAGACTTAAGGGTATGGTCTTTCATCGGATTCCCTTTTATTTCGTTTCGACCTTATGTATTCTGATCTTGAAATAAATTCTCTTTGACTTAATCTTTATGAGCTACTTACACAAAGTCGTCAGATACCTTGGCCAAGGATTTTATCAGAATTAATTTCTCACAGAAATTCATAGGAGAATTTCTCAACCTATCAAGTCGGGTCAACGGATCATTTGTTGATGATATGAATCTGCATACGAGTTCCTCGAAACCCAACGTGAGTTCACAGAGACTTTCTGGTGATCCCCAGTCAGTCGGAACTCACATCAAAGCATAGACGTTCTCGCACCAGATAAACCCTATCACCTCAAGTTGTTAGGGATCGTTCCTCGTATACTATTGTAAATTGGAATAACTTCAACCCCGATATGCGACTACCGCTTCCATGGTGAGTTATTTCCTAATTGGGGTATTCAGTGCGCTTGCCATCCCAGCAAGCCACCCACTTATGTGTATCGACTATCCCAGTCACGCTCGTGGATCCCAGCGTCGTCCAGTTCATCGGAGTATACACAACAGTGAGAGTCTAACCGAATCCAACGATGTCCCATCTCGATTGGATTCTACGACTCTTGAATATATTCTAGATCACGGCCTTGGAGATCAGTCCACGGGTTGTCCCATAACCCTGTGATCTAAGGACTTCTATCCTTATGCGTAGATAATTATTACATAAGATAAAGTTGACCATTTAATAAAGTGCATTTATTAATCTAAATTGAATAGTTCCGCATTTATTACAATAAATACTAGCCATACAGCTGGCTTGCAGGACACTATTTCTATCAGGTCACGGCTCATATTAAAATTGGTAGGATGACTACTTTGATTCAAAGGATTTTATGAAAAATGACCGAAGACATTTGGGCCAAAATATTAAAAAAAGTTTGGGCTTGAAATTTTTCTTGTTCTTTTAATCAATTGAACAATACTTACTAAGTTGACCACAATTTTCATGAATCGAAAATTGGGCCCTTCAGGGATGCTAGGGGCTTCGATCTTGATCTTCATTCATAACAAGCCTTTAGCTAAAATTGGTCTTCTCACGATCTTCCTTCATAATTCGCATAAATCTTTTCGTATCAAACTTGGGCCTTCTTCATTATTTTGGACTATCTCAAATTCCAAATGGGTTGCTCTTTTATAAATAAGAACCTGTCAAAATCATAAAACTAAAGAGCACCAATATATTAAAAGTTCGTTTGTAAATCATCAACTTTTCGGCTAACAATCTCCCCCTTGATTGACAAACAACTTTTGATGCGAAAAAGATTTTAAGGGAACTCCCCCTAACTTTATGCAATTTTAAAAATTTCAAACTCCCCCTCAATTGAGGCTTTTTCAAAAAATATTTCTTGGGAAATATAAGAGGCCTTAACATTAATTGTTAAGTCTCTTTGACCAATGAATTTTTGAGAAAATATTTTTATGCAAATTTTCAAAATCATGCAATGCCAATGTATATATGAGCAAGTTAAGCAATAATAATATTCAAAATATAAGCAGATCTTTGAACAAGCATCAAATTACTTCTTCTCCCCCTTTTGTCAATCAATCAGTTCACCATTAAGTTAGGCAATATTCGCAATATAAGATCAGAGTTTCACGAATAATTAGGCGGAAGCATATTTCAAATTTCATTTTCACTTAAAATGCCCAAATTTTTTCTATTCAAACAAAATTGATCTTCAACGACTGCCTTTGTAAAAATATCTGCAAGTTGATTTTCAGAGTTCACAAAATTAACACAAATATTTCCTTTTTGCACATTGTCACGTATGAAATGAAATTTAATATCTATATGCTTAGTACGAGAATGTTGCACTGGATTCTTAGTAATAGTAATGGCACTCGAATTATCACATAATATTTCCACATTTTCAAACATTAAACCAAAATCACGCAAATAACTTTTCATCCACATAATTTGAGCACAACAATTAGATAATGCAACATATTCCGCTTCAGCGGTTGAAAGTGCAACAGAGTTTTGTTTTTTACTATGCCATGCAACAAGACAATTTCCCAAGAGTTGACATGTGCCACTGGTACTTTTACGGTCTAGCAAGCATCCTGCTAAGTCCGCATCAGAGTATCCAGTGAGATTAAAAATTTTGCTGGTTGGATACCATAGACCAAAATTTATGGTTCCTTTTAAGTACCGAAAAATTCTTTTGACAGCGACGAAATGCGACTCTTTTGGTGCAGATTGAAAACGAGCACAATAACAAGTGGCAAACATTATATCGGGCCTACTAGCAGTTAAGTAAAGAAGACTTCCGATCATACCTCGATACCTTGTTTCATCAAAGGGTTTACCTTTCTCGTCCTTATCAAGTTTCGTGGTAGGGCTCATGGGAGTACCCATTTCTTTACACTCGTCCATTCCAAATCTTTTGATGAGTTCATTTGTGTATTTCGTTTGGCAAATAAAGATTCCCTTTTCATTTTGTTTTATTTGGAGCCCAAGGAAATATGTTAGTTTGCCCATAAGACTCATCTCAAATTCATCCTGCATACACTTAGCAAAGTCTCGACATATAAGATCATTAGTAGCACCAAATATTATATCATCAACGTAAATTTGAACAATTAACAAGTCATTTTCATTTGCTTTTAGAAAAGGTGTTGTATCAACAGTACCAATAGAAAAACCATTTTCTAAGAGAAATTTACTTAATCTTTCGTACCAAGCCCTAGGGGCTTGTTTTAATCCATAAAGAGCTTTTGACAATTTAAAAACATGGTTAGGAAATTTTTCATTTTCAAAACCCGGAGGTTGCTCCACAAAAACTTCTTCATTCAAAAAACCATTTAAAAAGGCACTTTTAACGTCCATTTGAAAAAGAGTAAATTTTCTAAAAGAGGCATAAGCAAGTAACATACGAATAGATTCAAGTCTAGCAACATGAGCATAGGTTTCATCGAAATCGATACATTCTTGTTGATTGTAGCCTTTAGCGACTAATCTCGCCTTGTTTCGAGTAACCTCACCTTCTTCATTGAGTTTATTTCTAAACACCCATTTTGTTCCAATGATGGTGTGCTTACTCGGCCTTTCGACTAGAGTCCATACCTGATTTTTATCGAATTGAGCGAGCTCATCCTTCATAGCGGCAACCCAAGACTCATCCCTTAGTGCTTCATTAACGTCTCTTGGTTCGGTGATTGAGAGTAGGATGAAATTGGCACTTTGATGTTGTTGTACCTTTGATCTGGTTTGAAGTCCACTCCTTAGATCACCAATCACTTGTGTAGTGGGATGGTTAGATGCATGTTTGAACTATCTGACGGCTGGTTCATTTTTGGTTCTGGAACTTCCTTCTTTAGTTTCTTTTTCTGCTTCATGTTCCGAATCCTTTTCGGAATGTTCTTCTATTTTGGTTACTTGTTCCAGTACTGGTTCCGACAGTTTCTGTTTTTCAATTGTGATTTCGTCTTCAACATCTGAAACATTATTGCTCAAGGATTTCTTGGCATCAAAGGGGTTAATTTCATCAAAACGAACATGCATAGATTCTTGTATAGTTTGTTTCATTTTATTATAAACACGATATGCTTTACTAGTTACAGAGTATCCAACAAACATGCCTTCATCAGCTTTAGGATCAAATTTAGTAAGATAATCACGATCATTAAGAATATAACATTTGCAACCAAAGACTCTAAAGTAAGCAATATTAGGCGTTTTTCCATTCCAAAGTTCATACGGAGTTTTATTTAAAATGGATCTAAGAAAAACACGATTAGATATATGGCATGCAGTACTAACGGCTTCAGCCCAGAATGATTTAGGCACACTATATTCATGTAAAAAAGTTCTTGCCATTTCTTGTAAAACACGATTCTTTCTTTCAACTACCCCATTTTGTTGAGGGGTCTTAGGTGCAGAAAAATTATGAGAGTAACCATTTTCATCACAAAATGAAGCAATGTATTTAGAATCAAATTCAGTACCATGATCAGTTCTAATTGAATTAATAAGATAACCCTTTTTATTTTGCAACTTTTTAGTCAAAGTAATAAACGCATCTAAGGCTTCATTTTTGTGCGCAAGAAATAGAACCCATGTAAAGCGAGAATAATCATCAACAATGACGAAAACAAATCTTTTACCTGCTATAGTTCTTGTTTTCATAGGACCGAAAAGATCAAGGTGCAGTAGTTCAAGAGGTCTTGTTGTGGTTACTACCTTTTTGGGTTTGAATGAGCTCTTGATTTGTTTGCCCATTTGGCAAGCATCGCAAAGTCCTTCCTTTTGATAAGTGATTTTTGGTATTCCTCTCACAAGGTCGGACTTGGCAATTTTTGACATTAAATCAGTGTTTACGTGGCCAAGACGTCTATGCCAGATTGATTGGGAGTTATCACTTACTGCTAAACACTTGACATTTTGGTTAGATAAATCAACAAAATAAACTTCATAACCGTTATCACAGAATTGGCTAATACTCAATAAATTATATTTTAATCCTTTAACAAACCAAACGTCTTCAATGCAAGGAGATGAATTCTTACCAACAGTTCCACGACCAATCATTTTACCTTTCGTGTTGTCCGCAAAAGTGACATAGCCTCCTTCACATTTATCAATTTCACAAAATATTGATAGATCTCCCGTCATGTGACGAGAACAGACGCTATCAAGAAACCATTTGTCTTTTCGTGAAGGAGTCTTTCGTACCTATTCAACAATGAGACAATGTTTGCACTTTAGGTACCCAGATTTTGGGTCCTTGCAAGTTAGTCACAGCATTTTTAGGTATCCACATAAGTTTATTGGCGTTGTTCCTTTTGTAGATGCAGTTAAAGGATTTGTGACCAATTTTTCCACAGAAATTGCAAGTATGGTAAGACAAAGAAGAATTTTTTGCAAGTTTGCTTAATCTGTCAAAAGAATGCTCATAACCAATTCCGGCTCTATTTAATGACACATTTTGCATTCCTAGAAGTCTATCTAGATTCTCCTTTCCTTTAGTGAATTTTTCTAGACATCTAGTTAGATCAACAACTTTGGCTTTAAGAAAAGCATTTTCTTTTGAAATACGAGAATTTTCATTTTCAAGTTTTTCAATTTTCTCGAGGCTTTCTGTCATTCTGGTGTCAAATTCTTCTCTTTCTCTATTTAGCAAAGTTATCTTTTTCTTGAGTTTTTCATTTTTAGAAGCAAGATTTTTAAGATCCCTTTTGCATTCATTTATCATAACGGTCCATTCATCTTCACAATCTATTTCATTATCTAAATCATCACATTCATCAAAATAGTATGAAGGTAGTACCTCATTTCGAGTCATGAAGCAAAGATTTCCGGATTCGTCTTCCGTTTGTTCTTCTTCGGAGTCCGGTTCATCCCAAGACGCGATCATTCCTTTGCTTTTGGTTCTCATGAATGCCTTATCAGATTTCTTCAATTTTGGACATTCAGTACGTATGTGTCCCGTTTCGTGACATTCGTAGCATCTCACTTTGTTCTCGGCTTTGAATGGCTTCTTATTGTTTTTCGAGAATCTTTTTGTGAACCTATTTCTTGAAAGTTGGTTAAGCCTTTTGGTAAGCATGGCTATCTCTTCATTCCGCTCATCTTCGTCTAGTTCCTCGATGTCACTATCATCGTCCTGCAAAATATTTGAGTTAAATGCGATAGATCTTCTATCTTTAATTGTGCTTACCTCATCCTTAGACAGGATCGTGAGTTCATGTGATGTGAGTGAGCCTATGAGTTCAGCCATGGTCATTTTGTTGAGGTCTTTGGCTTCTTGTATGGCAGTGACTTTACGTGTCCATTCTCGTGGGAGAGATCTCAGAATCTTCTTGACTTGCTCACTTTGAGGGTATATTTTTCCAAGTGCAGTTATGGGGTTAATGATCTCCATGAATCGAGCATACATTTGCCTTATGCTTTCATCCTCTTTCATGTTAAACATTTCATATTGATGAACCAATATGGTTTCTTTGACTTGACTTGTCCCCTCATGAGTTACTTGTAACATATCCCACATGTCTTTTGCCGTAGCGCACGAACATACCCGATTGTATTCGGATTTGGTGAGGGCGCATGCTAGTAGATTTTTTGCCTTTGAATTTAGTGACACCAGTTTCTTGTCAGTGTCGGTTAGTTCCTTCCATGCTTTGGGGATTTGCTTCTCGCCTTCGGTTTTCATGGGTATGGAAGGTCCTTCAAGAATTTCACTCCATAGATCACAATCAATGGAGATCATGAATTCCTCCATTCTATTTTTCCATATAGAGTATGCAGTTCCATCAAATAGTGGGGGCCTGTTATGCGATTGTCCTTCTGCGAAAACATCATTGCTAAAAGTAGACATAAGATCGTTAGCTCTCGGGGGTTAACCCGCAGAGTTAAATAAATAATATAGCACCTGCTCTGGTACCAATTGATACCTAAGAGGGGGGGGGGGTGAATTAGGTATATAACTTTTTCAAAGAGTTTATTTCGCAAAAGATAATTAGTAAATAGTTCCAGTAACTTTAAATAAAAGTTGATCGTTCCAATGATTTTAAGATTAAAGTTACGAAAGAAGTAAAGTGCAAAAAATAAAAGGAGAGAAGGCAAACACAATTTAT
Source organism: Penstemon eatonii (assembly GCA_038501285.1). Classification (NCBI taxonomy): domain Eukaryota; kingdom Viridiplantae; phylum Streptophyta; class Magnoliopsida; order Lamiales; family Plantaginaceae; genus Penstemon; species Penstemon eatonii. Next base: position 15,983,562 of record CM076711.1, read on the forward strand.
AGAGGTTCGCGCCCCAACGGCCTACTTCCTCTCTTCCAGCACCCCTGGGTAAAATTCACTAATATATCGTGGCTTGCAAGATGAACCTTCGCCACTCGAGATTACAAGATCAATTCTTTCTCTCGAAACGAGCTTGCTAGGCCTAACATATCGCTCAACAAAAACCATGCTTGCTAGGTTCCTACCTATCGCACAAAAACAGTGCTTGCTAGAACACTCAGTCCTATCGCACTACGAGCTTGCAAGTACAAAACTTTCGCTCAAAAACAGTAATAAAATTTTGATTACAAATATATGCTCCAAAATGAGCTGATTTTGCAAAGTAGTAAACGCTGATCTTTTTCTTCTATAACTTAGAGTATATTCAAGATTTCAAGAGCAAGAAGAAAAGATATTTTCAAAAGCCTTTTTGAGAAAAGCGATTTTGACAAGATTAAAAGCACTCAAGGACTTTAACTAGGAGGAATGATTTTGCAAGTGAGAAATGTAGAGAATTGAGTTGTGTTCAGAATGATTATGAAGAGCTCAATTTATAGGTGGAGAAATCGGATTTATTAGGAAATATTTTGGAGGAGAATATCTCTAAAATATTAAGAATGATTTTGTCAAAATCTTGAGATATGGCCGAGTATGTATATTAAAAAATGTGGGAAATGAACTTGGACATACTTTAATATAAGTTGAAGAATGAATCTTTCCTTTAAAAAAGATATGGACAATATTTTCAAGAGATCACATTGAAATGGTAAGATTTAGCTAGGAGAAAATTACTTGCTAGCCAAGTTTTAAAATCTTAAAAAATCTTTCCTTAAAAGATATTTTTTCAAATAAGCTTGTGGAAAAAAAAAGATTTTCGGCCAAAATTAAGTAAAAGGCAGGTCACGGCTCATTTTAAAATTGGTAGGATGACTACTTTGATTCAAAGGATTTTATGAAAAATGACCAAAGACATTTGGGCCAAAATATTAAAAAAAGTTTGGGTTTGAAAATTTTCTTGCTCTTTTAATCAATTGAACAATACTTACTAAGTTGACCACAATTTTCATGAATCGAAAATTGGGCCCTTCAGGGATGCTAGGGGCTTCGATCTTGATCTTCATTCATAACAAGCCTTTAGCTAAAATTGGCCTTCTCACGATCTTCCTTCATAATTCGCATAAATCTTTTCGTATCAAACTTGGGCCTTCTTCATTATTTTGGACTATCTCAAATTCCAAATGGGTTGCTCTTTTATAAATAAGAACCTGTCAAAATCATAAAACTAAAGAGCACCAATATATTAAAAGTTCGTTTGTTAATCATCAACTTTTCGGCTAACAAAGAATGTGATAGGATAATGGTGTAGAAACTGGCAACGGATGAAAACTACAATATTTCGACATTGCATAATCGTAAGAGGATAGTGAATAGCCATTAGCATACATGTGAATAATTTTCAAAATTTACTTCACATGCCTGCTTGAATAGGTATCTCTAACTCTTTGAAAAATAAACTAGTAAACATCCATAGGTGTATTGGCTGTGTATTTCTTTACTCTTCACCTACCATCTGCTTCATCATTCATTTTACCCTTGAGAAAGTGCAACATCATAATCCCTATCATGGTAATCATCATCATCACTATCTCTTGTCTGATCATGCAGTGAAGTTGGCCTCCTGGAATGCCAAAATGAATAATACATCCATAATCTAAAGTTCAAACTTAGGATGAGATTAGCGAAATGGATCATACCATCAGTAATGGAAATCATAAGAAACCTGTCATGACTCAGTATCAGAGTGGAAGTAAATATCTAACACATGACATGACATGGACCTAACAACTACCAAATCTTCACCTCTTCACACTACCATTGACGAACAAGAACCTTAACAAACTAGCCAAATTCTTCAAACAAATCTCTAGTGAGCCCATAAGCCAGATGTTTAGTTGATCTGTTTCATTGAAAATCATCTTGATCAAAAATTTCAGCTTTGATGTTCATTACTGTAAGGCAAACAGGAATCGAGGTTTCTAGGATTGTTTTGGTCACTGAAAGTTCTGGATTACGATAAGTCGATAACAAACAAAATAATACATGTTGGGCAACAGCAGATACATACATCTTATAGTTTGTGCACGTGAGTTAAGCATGCACAGACAATTAATAAAACTTACCCACATGCCCACTGCAGCACATTTTCCACTGCATTGCGCTTAAGCAGCAACCCAATCACTGTTTTCCTGCCAATAAAAAGATACACAATGGACTTTCTTAGAAGACATATCCAACTTATTCAAAAATAGCCAGAACAGTTAACTATTGTCAAACATATGTAAGCATGATGACACTGGCGTAAGGTATAAAGGAAACACGACGAAAGCAATCAGAAAGAAAGCCAGCAGTATAGGGTGAGGAGAGATACCACTCTACGTCAAACATAGCCATGAAAAAGATGTCATGAGAAGGGTGGGTGGTGGGTTGTGGAGGCTGTCATGACTCACCAAGTGAAATGAGGTATCAAGAAAAAGATATGAAGATTGGTAAAACCTGCAGAAATGTCTGTATCTCGCTGTTGCTATTTCCCAATTGAACAAGTTTGTTAGCTATATAGGTTAGGTGACCGATATTCCCTATCCTTGGTGGTGATCTTCCCTCGGATGGTACGGTTTACAGGATTATCACAAATTCACAGGAAACACGCTGATGACAACTGATTAACAGTCATTAGTTGTACTAGATGCACCACACTACAATATGGCACAGGCTCTGGCTTCCTCTAACCTCAACCTTCCACTTCAAACCAAATAAATATGCATATACATATACAAATGAAACAAACAATATATTCCCACCCTTGGCCCAAAATAATAGATACACAACACATATAAACATGTAACAACTAGCAAATATATTAGTAAATGAAGAGAACCGAATAACAAGATGTTTGAATTTGTAGGCCTTGTTACATAAGACGTGATTATTTTCCACGAAGCATTTGCGCCTTTATTACCCTTCATATGTTTTAGTTTCAATGCAAGCCAACCCTTAATTTAATCCAAATCTTCTTTCATTTAAACCAATAAGGCCACGATCAATTATGTTTAATGATGGCATATGTGACTCTATGATGTAGTTAAAAGAAGGAAGTGCACCCATTCAGCAAAGTAAGAAGGACAATGGAAACTTGTGTGCTCTCAGTCCCAGACCAAATTTTTGTATGCATTAGCAGTTGAAATAAACGTAAGAACTTTTAATGCAATGATTAAACTTCAAAGCATTACCTGTCTCATGTCGTGTGAGCATTCTCCAAAAGATGCCCGTAAGAGATAATATAAAGATAACTAAGCATCGGATTGTGGGAACTGATATTTTTTTGTCCGCTGAGCATAATTTGTATTACGATTTTGAAAAAATCTGTTAGAGTTTCCATAGTTGTAAGAAGTTAATTAAACACATAACAGCAGTTAATCTGTTAGAGTCTCCATGAACCTTGACATACATGCCAACTCTAAGTAAAAAAAAAAGATATACGAAAGCCAAGTAAAGAAAGAAGAAAATGAAATATTTTGGTAACTCTCTCGACAGCAATGTACAAACAAGTCATATTGAGCCTAAAAGCTCAAGCACTATCATAAGGCGTTTTAGTCACCCTAAAACTGTAAAAGTGTAAAATGATTCTATTTTACCATGCTAATTATGCTACTGATTTGTAACCAACAAAATCAAAAAACTAAAAATAGAAATCTCAGGCAGCGTAGCTAGTCCAAATACAGCTTCGTGTGGTCAAGCTCGTCTGCCGATCTTCATCTATGCAGCCTGCCCTGCTGCAGGGCCACCTACTCGTCGACGAACCACCTCAAAATCGAAGCCCCCGTTAAAGGGCTTGAACCTGAGAACATCTCCATTACCAAAATTGTTTGCAGTAACAAAGGCCAGCCATCTGCCCTGGAACTTGAACCTATGATCAAGCTCCGTGAGTTTAACTGACCATGTCTGGCCAGTTGGACTCCGTAGCACGTTGTCATCGTCCGCAACAGCTAGATGTGCTCGTGAATACCTCTTCGGAATACTCTACAAAACAGAGAGAAAGCTCAATTAATGTTTAAACATTTAAACATTTAAAGATGATTTTGGGGCTCGACTTCTTCCGAGAGGTAAATGGTCTTGTTATACCTCATTTAAATATCTTGGTCCTTGCAGATGGGGGCAAGACAGTTGTGGTCCCGTGCTCAAAGGGGCCTAACGATCAGGATGCGAGCAAACTATCCTCCATCGTGGTGCCGTGCCTTGAGGGGCCAAAGGATGCCGGGACTGCTAGGGTGTCGGCATTACGCTTCTTTCCGGGGACATACCAAGGGAGGCCGACAAGCAAAGTCCAAGGCAAGTCGAAGGGTTCGTTTACCTTTAGGGAAGGTGACTACGTCCGAAGCAACTCATCAACGAGGGCGTCGATGGAATAAGTGGGGGAGGATGTCACGCCCCAACACTTTGGCCGACCACGTGGGCCGAGAGAGCAAGGCATTTGACCGAGGCAAAGGCCGAAAGGGACATAGCGGGACTGTCGACAGGGCTGGAGAGCTTGTCGGGCGCGTAGCATGTTACCCGGGGTGTGGACCGCGTGAGACAGGGACTTATACGGCCGACGGGAAGGCAGTGTGGCGAGACATGACCTGTCGGATGGCACAGGGGCTGCCAGGGGCGGCCTTAGAAAATTTAAAGTTGCCAAATAAGGCCTTGGAGGTTCCAGGAGGTTCTAGAAGACTCCACACAAGTCCGGAACATTCAAGGAGACTCCGGGAGGTTCCACACGACTCCGGAGGGATCCGGTAGATACCGGAAGACGTCCGAAGGATTCGGAAGAGCCTACACGAATGTAGAACATTGCGGAAGACTCTAGAAACGTGTGGAAGGCTCAAGAAGCAAGTAGAGCTCCCTTGTACATATTAGGCCTTTCTAGAATTATGTATATAGTTCTAGTTGTGTAGGAATTTTGTAGAAGGGTCTAGAGAATCACTCCTAGCCCTTAGATCAAATAAATCTTGGCCGTCCGTTCAAGGAGGCTAGTAGTATAAATAGGTAGGAGCTCTCATTTGTAAGACCATCCTTCAAGTTGTAAGCATTCTCCAAGCTAATAAAGAGAGTTTTCTTAAGTTCTTTGCTCACACTTTCCTTAGCATTACCTGTCTCATGTCGTGTGAGCATTCTCCAAAAGATGCCCGTAAGAGATAATATAAAGATAACTAAGCATCGGACTGTGAGAACTGAGATTTTTCTGTCCGCTGAGCATAATTTGTATTACGATTTTGAAAAAATCTGTTAGAGTTTCCATAGTTGTAAGAAGTTAATTAAACACATAACAGCAGTTAATCTGTTAGAGTCTCCATGAACCTTGACATACATGCCAACTCTAAGTAAAAGAAAAAAAAGATATACGAAAGCCAAGTAAAAAAAGAAGAAAATGAAATATTTTGGTAACTCTCTCGACATCAATGTACAAACAAGTCATATTGAGCCTAAAAGCTCAAACACTATCATAAGGCGTTCTAGTCACCCTAAAACTGTAAAAGTGTAAAATGATTCTATTTTACCATGCTAATTATGCTACTGATTTGTAACCAACAAAATCAAAAAACTAAAAATAGAAATCTCAGGCAGCGTAGCTAGTCCAAATACAGCTTCATGTGGTCAAGCTCGTCTTCCGATCTTCATCTATGCAGCCTGCCCTGCTGCAGGGCCACCTACTCGTCGACGAACCACCTCAAAATCGAAGCCCCCGTTAAAGGGCTTGAATCTGAGAACATCACCATTACCAAAGTTGTTTGCAGTAACAAAGGCCAGCCATCTACCCTGGAACTTGAACCTATGATCAAGCTCCGTGAGTTTAACTGACCATGTCCAGCCAGTTGGACTTCGTAGCACGTTGTCATCGTCCGCAACAGCTAGATGTGCTCGTGAATACCTCTTCGGAATACTCTACAAAACAGAGAGAGAGAGCTCAATTAATGTTTAAACAATTTAAAAAATTCTAGCTTTTTCACAGCTACGATTATTGATTAATATCGCAATTTGGAGTTGTAACAATTTTTGAGAAAGTAATGGAAAAGATCGATTAATTAGACTAATTAACTACTTTTTGGTGGTTAACAAACTCTTGATAGCTTTGAAATTTAGCCATCAACCAAAGATAATGACAATTAAGCCATAGATCAACTCTCTAAACATACATATTTATAATTTATGCATGGAGGGAGGGAAGACATATAGTAGCAAACTTTTTAGGAGAAAAATAATTTTACTCCTTTAATTTTTGAAGAGACGCGAAAATAGGAATATATGGTTCCCACAAGCAATGTACATTCTTTATGTTTTTAAGTTTCCGCAAATTTGGTCTTATTTTCTCTTTAAATTAGTGTCATTAAATTATTATGCAAACAAATAATTGGGGGGAGGGGGGTTGTCCTTTTGGCACGGTGATAATCCATCACGCCACCTCGTCGAATTACCTTAAATTTGAGTAAAAATAACACCTTATAAGTTTCCTTCATTTCCTTGATTAATCTTAGCATTAATGATAATTATTAGCAAGAAGGGTAAAATTGGTAAAAGAACATTAATTTTTCATTTAAATTCTAAAATGATAAATAAAAGTAAACATTTTCTTTTTTGCCAAAGCGACAAATAAAAAAAACGGAGGGAGTAATTATTAAGACAAATATGTTATAATCCTTAATTTGTTTGCTTAACAAAAAATTATGGGCGCTAATTTTAAATTCAGATAACTTATAACTAAAATTACGTGTAAAATGATTAAATTATATTGCTGCTTACCGAAACTACAAGCATTTTATTTCTTCCTTCCCGTCAAAGTTAAAGGACTTTATGTGGCTTCTTGTGTGCCAATGAGTGTCTACATCAAAGTTGTATATTTGTAGGGAATGTAATTTTCCCTCAGGACAGAGGCACATTGGCATATCTCCAAGAAGATAAAGAGGGTCCACAAAACAACCCCATGAATTGGATTATCCAACATGAGGAAAAAGGTAAAATAAAAGGACAAAATCAAGGCTTTAATCCAAGTGGCTATTATATAATACATAATATGATATTATGGATTAAAGTTTGGTTTTTTATGTTTGTTTTGGTGAGTTCGAACTATTCGATAAATTCTTGGAAACGTTTCGAAAAAATTGTGAAGATAGTTATTAAATTAAGAAAAAGAGAAAGTTTCAAGACAAATATAGGGTTTCGATTGATTCAAAAATAGAAATTTTTCGATGTTTTCGACGAAAAAGAAGGAAATTCGGATCCATGCATGACGATATATAAATGCGACTGATATAGTGGAATAGACTTGTCTCCAGAAAGTGGCGAACTTATAAAGTTTGGATTTTCGTCGTGAGAGGTTTTCATATGATATATTTAACATGTCTTGAAATGACTAAATCAAATTTAAGACCTGATCTTCCATTATATTTTGGATAGAAATTCCTTCATGTGAGTATTTGAGTGGGAAAATAGATTACACCTAAATAAAACATAATTGAATTTTTGTCATTTTAATTCCTAAAACGTGGGAGATTTTTTGCCCTATAGTTAACAAGTTTTGAAAATTTATGTCCTATTAACTACTAATCTATTTTTTCTCTACGATGATGGTGTTGTAAACTAACATTTAAAGCAAAATTATATAAAAGCCACCAACATATTCAGAAAAATCTGATACATAAGAGGTTGAATTATCGGGTTGCACATTTATCGCTGAAATATCACAAAACAAAAGCACAAGATTTTTTTGGTATTTTTATTAATCAGGAGGCCGTGGGACAAGATTTTTGACACGAGCTTCATTTAGTTTAGTTTAACTAGCAACCGGCGCATGCATCCTGCGAGCATCATTCCAATATTATTATAGCGCGTGGTTTGAACACAACGAAATCGGAGTTTATTAAAAAACCAAGTTAAAGTTTAATATATATGTAATGGAATTTCATAATTCTATGTTTGATAAACTATAATTTATAAATCTTTAACCGTAATTCAAAACTTTCACTAATCTCTAATAATGAATATACAATTTTAGAATACAATATAGTGCTTATCTTCTCCTAATTTTATTTGTGCTCATAACTTGAGCGTACGCATAATCATCTGCTTAAATTATCCATCCCCAACAATACTAAACAATAAACAGATTAATCCAATTTAATAGAATTTTTTGCTATTTCTAAAAAAAATAATGTACATCAGCAAAAGTACACTCTTAAGGCAAAGTTGAAATGAATTTCAGGGTAATGTACTATTGAAATATTATATAGCTGTTTTATTATAAGTAAAAACATATTGCTTAGCCCTTTTTCTCAAAGTTTGATTCTTATAACTTCCCTACATATATATTTTCTCAATGAAACTCCTAAAATATTGCAAATTGAACAGTCACGAAACCAAAATATGTCATGACTTATTCCTTCATCAATTTGTTCTTCTAATTTACCTAAACAACCACAAATTAATATGAAGAGATAAGTGCAGAACTTATGGATATATAAGGAATCAGAGGTTGAGATTAAAAAAAAATATATATACAGAATAAGTCAATAAGTTTTAAGAGTATTATGAACTAAATAAGAAAGAAAAAAAATTAATAGGGTAAACACCACTTTTGGTCCCTCTTATCATTAACTTTTTACAGAGTGATCCCTCTTATGTTTTTTTTCCCACTTTAGTCCCTACTAGGAAAATAGAAAGATATGTTATCTTGATCCGATTGCCTTTCAGAAACTGTCATAACTGCATCACAGACAAAAACCACATAAGAAAGATTAAAAAAATCAAAGTAATTGTCAGATTGTATCAAGTAATATTAATATGTATGACAATATTAGTCAATTAAAGAAGCCGAATGTTGTTGAAATCTCATAAATTGTTAAAATTCATGTATCTAACCTTGAATTATAGAGTATGCTCCAAGCAAATTCCTTTTCAATTGAGATTTTCTGTTCTGGAATTAGAATAAGAAAATGTCAATAAGAATAATAACATAAAAAATTGCTCAAAGAATTTAAGATTAAAAACATAGGATGATTTAACGTAAGAGTTAAAATATAACCTTCCATGACCAATTATGTGATCCAATGTTCCAACCATTCTGTTTAATATTTAGACTAACAAAATGTCAATCATAAAAATATGGTAGATCGAACATTTATATTCATGGAATGGAATATTAAACAATAAAAGTCAAGAATTAAAGAATTGCCCATTAGCCTATCTTCATCGATCTCCTTTCTGGCACCTTTATTTTCTGTTCTAGGGTTCTGAAAAATTACTTGCAATTAATGTAAAGCAACGGAAAATGGCAATGTAAAATTTACTGAGATAGTGGTTAGAGGGACAGAATTTGGGGAATGGGTAGGAGTTAGAGAGAGTGCGGGGGAAAATGCATGTATGTTACTACCCTGTGATATCGAAAACCTGCAAAAAACTATCCTGTGAAATTTTTTTTGCACCAGACTTCGAAGTTTGGTGCAAAAAAAATTTCACAGGGTAGTTTTTTGCAGGTTTTCGATATCACGAGGTAGTAATATGCATTTTCCCCATTAATAAAAATATAATTTTTTTATTAATATATAAGGGTTGATTTAGGCAATTCAATTCAAAATTAACGGTGTCAATGATTAACAGAGAATGGGTGTAATTTGCAGGGTTTTTGAAAATACAGGGAAATTTGGTGAAAAAAATTTCACAGGGTAGAATAGTTTTTTACAGGTTTCCGATATCACAGGGTAGTAATATGCATTTTCCCCGAGAGTGCGGCTTTAAATTTTTGAGATGAATTAAGAGGAGAAGTGGGGGAGATAATGGGATTTTGCAGTTACACACCGTGGAAAGTTACATGGTTGTAAATTTACAAAAAGCCACATCTGATGAAGCTTTGCAAAAGGTATCCGTGGGTCCAAATTTGGAAAATACTTTATTGGTATAACAACTTCCAAAATATTACACATTTTTCCAAAATTGACCCTTCTTTTTAATTAAGCCATCGAAATTTCGGAGGTCAATATGTGTAAAATTAACAAAAAAAACTGCCGGTTTGTCTCACAAAAATGCCTCTCTTTAGTATATTAGTATAGAAGTATAGATGCATAGTTGAACTGAAAATTATGATTTATGAATTGCATATATTTTGAATGTTGGAGTTTGAAGGGAATAATTAATTAATAGATGTCATGTATGTCTTTTCACGGGAAAATGATTATATAACAGCCCATTTCTTCACAGCCTTTTGTACAGCCTTATTTAATGCTTTCAAACTTGGTTGTGATACCTATTACCTGTTTAACAGGTTACTTTTTTAAATAATTTTTCTCATATTCTACTGACTGTACAAATAAACTGTGATAAAAAGCTGTTATGCTAGTAGTGTCCCTTTTCATATTAAATAATCTTACTTACTATTATTTTAAAGGGGTGAATTGGTCAAACTTATATTATTTTGACTCAATATTATTTTCTGAGAATTTAGAATTATCTTTTAATAATATAGTGAAATAAATTACATTTCCTACTTTCTTTCTTTATTTTTTTTAGGCGTTCAGTTTCCTACTTTCTCCCAACTTCTCTATTCTCTTGCCCACTTCTCTCAAAAACCTCCATAGTCCCCACTATCTCCTTAACTGCCATTTTCCCTTGCATCACATCTCCATGACTTTGGAAAATGACAACTTCTACAACATCATACTTCCACTCACTTCTTCTGAGAATCTCGCCGGCCGATTCATGAAGGAGGTGCAAGTTTTAGATGGCGCGTGCGTTTTGCGGCTTCCAAATTGCAATCGAGAATATTCACTCCGAGATGTACAGTCTCTTAATCGAAACTTACATCAAAGATTCATCCGAGAATAATATGCTAATTCACACTATAGATACTATCCCCTGTATTCAGAAAAAGGCAGAGTGGGCCCTACGTTGGATTGACGGATCTGGATCATTCGCGGAGAGAATCATTGGGCCTGTTTGTCTCGCTTTTCAGAAAAAAAAATTCGGTTTTCGGAAAGGCCAAACAAACAACCCAACCACTTTCCCAATTAATTAGCTACAGTAATTTTTTTCTCAAACCACTCTCCGAAAGGCCAAACAAACAGGCCACTTTTCTACTCTATTTCTATTTCTCTCTATATTAGAAAAGTCAAAAATTGCGGCTACTTTCCCAAACAACTCTCCCAAAACCCAAACAAACAACATTACGCAAATCGAGATTATTTCTCAAACCTCTACCACTTTCCCAAACCACTCTCCGAAAGGCCAAACAAATAGGCCCATTGCTTTTGCATGCGTGGAAGGGATATTTTTCTCCGGAAGCTTCTGTTCGAAATTTTGGTTGAAGAAGCGTGGATTGATGCCTGGTCTAACATTCTGAGTTGATCTCGCGAGATGAGGGTCTGCACCGCGATTTTGCGTGCTTGCTGTACGGGTTACTAAAGATGAAGCTGAGTGAGGAGAAAGTGAAGGCGTTAGTGTCGGAAGCAGTGGAGATAGAGAGGGAGTTTGTGTATGACGCGCTTCCGTGTGCTTTGGTGGGTATGAATTGTGAGTTGATGACTGAGTACATTTAATATTATAATCTATTGAAAATAGTTTTTGATAGTTTTGTTTATTGGAGTAAACTAATATCTATTGGCATCATCATTATCATCATTATGAACTTTAACTGAACAAAATTTTATCAATGAAAGAAGACTATAAACTAAGTCTATATTTAAATTTTTTAAGGATATATCCAAGTTTCCATCAGACTATTTATATATTATAGTAGAAAACATGTATTCTAATTTTCTAGGATTAGGATTAATTAATTTATTTGAAATAAAAAGATAATGATTGCATATCTTTGAGTTGGTTTCAGATTGAACTTCCACACCTACATTCCCTATTTCCTATGAATGACATTACATGTATCTATCTACTTTTGGTTTCAATGACTTAAAGAGGAAAGAAAACTTTAAACTTTACTGAGTAGTACTAAATTGTCCTTATTTGGTTGTCATGCATGTAAATTCTCCTTTATCTGAGTTCTGTGCAACCAATCAGGACATATTATGTATACAATAATATCTTAATTTTATTTACATTAGTTGATAGAGTGCAGGTAAAACTTACTCATTAATTTTTTTTGGCTTTAAATGATTTTTTTTATTTATCCTAACTATTACATGGTGTGGTGTGGCTTAACTAAATTTTTTTTATCAAATGTTTCATGGCAGAAAGATCAAGGGATGCCAAACGCATTTCACTGAACAAAAAGAAAAGGCTGGAAATCTAGCCAAGATTGGATGTCATCTTAACCAATTCCTAGCACAATTATTAGCATTCTTGATGATATACTAAAGGTATGCGCAATGATAAATAATTCTTTAGCATCTAATATTCTCTTGGACAATTAAGTGTTTACTTTATAGTTAGATTACTAAATACTTCAACCTCAACTTTATATGTACATAAATAATATTGAAAGACCGGGAAGAGAAAAACAAAGCTTAGTAATTAGATTTCATGATACATAGTATTATGCCGTATTTGTTTATTTTGATTACATGTTTCTGTAAAGCCCTTGAAAAGTGGATGAAAATGAAACGTGGAAGTGCTTTTTATTCTTTATTGTAGTTAATACCATATATAAATTCAGAAAGAAATTTCAAAAATATGATTAAATAAAATATATATATACTATTTACGAGTTCATTAACCAATAATTTTATCATGTTTTAAAAAATAACAGAGTTTGCTTCAATTGCAGGTACAAGAAGCCTTAAACGAGTGTTGAACTCGACACATGCAAGAATACATTTTTTTATTAATTGATAGAGTTAAAGTTTGTAAGATTATTTGTATATCTGATTATCCAAGTTTGTTGATTATATATTTATAATGTATAATGTATCTTCACTTTTCGAATTGTACCACTTTACAGGAACTATTGTGTTTAGGTCTTATTACTATGAGATGATGTTTGTCAAAACTCAAAAGAATGGAATAGTGAAAGCTATCATTTACATTTTGATCAGCCAAATTAATTCATGAATATCGAATACTAAAAGATATCCATAAATACTTCAATCTATATAGTTTAGACTTTGAGAAAAACCTTGATCCACATTTTAGAGATTGAAGTAGAAAAGGTGATGTGTGCTAAATATCAATTTTATATGTTGTTTGTGTTATGAAATGAAAAGGAGAAATCTAAATAATTACTTTGAACAAGTAAACCTTTAGTTGTTTTTTCTATTATCGATAAAATCATGTTCTTTTAGAAATCATGTTTTGTTTTATGCAATTCTAAAAACTTAAATATCTAAATTTCAATACTTTTATAATCAATTTAATTATACAAACTAATATATAAAATAATTTAACGTGATTCCGTGCATAGCACGGGTTTATGCTAGTTAATATTATAATGTATAATAACAGAACAAATCATTAAAAATATAATATTTTATGATTAAATAATTAGTTGGTATGATGATGATATTGGGATGGATGGGACGGTGCTGTTTGTAAAACAATTTTGGGCCGTCATGTTTTGGTCCTTCGCCAATTTTGGGCAACAATTTTCACTCATTTGGGCCAATGGGAAGTGTTCCAGCTTGCAGATGATTATAGGACGCCTAAGGGCAAAAGATAAAAACATCTCATATGTTTTATCTACTTTGAAATTTTTTTCTATTTTATTTTAATTTTCAAAAAATTCTCTATAATTTCAAATAGTGCCAAATACACCTCAAAAAAGATAGTATGTTTCAAATGTCAAAATTGCAAGTATTTGTTCACATTTTACTTTTGATATGACAATTTTACCCTTGATATCGAAAGATAAAAACATCTCTATGCTTTGTTTAAGTCCCAAAAAATCCCCTATGTGTCATTTTAAATCCTCAAAACCCCCTTATGTTTGATTTTATATGACACACTCAACCCAAGTAGTATATACTTATTTTTTTAAAAAGAATAAATAAATTTAAAAAAAAACAAACACATAGGGGTAATCTTGTCATTCCACCAAAAGTCAAAAATAAAATTATAAGTATATACTACTTGGGTCGAGTGTGGTATTTAAAATCAAACACAGGGGTTTTTTGGGTAGTTAAAATAACACAGGGGGGGTTTTGGGAGTTAGACAAAGCATATGGGGTGTTTTTGTCTTTTGCTCTTTAAAAAAGAAAGTAAAAGGGTTTTCGCACTTTGCACCTCCGGAATACAAAGATATAGACACTTGGCAGTTTGCACCCCTCAAAACACAGACTTACCATTCGCCCCCTTAAATTAAGAAAAACTCAACAACTTGAATCCTTTCAAAAAATATAGGGACAAAATAAGTAATTCATTTTTTGGGTTTTTAGAACTTCGCCCCCTCGAAACACGAAAACTTGACACTTTGCAATTTTCTGACGGCCCGTTCCTCGAGTGATTTTGATCACACAGGATAATCCTGTTTCTCCCACATCAAAAGCAATTCTGTGCATCTTGTTAAATCAGTTAATATTTAGTTTTTGGTTAATTCATTTCAGGGAGTTGTTTCTGTTCTTGTTAAGCATGTAATGAAAATTGTTCAGCAGGTAATCTTTGTGTACTTATGTTATTGAGTATCAATTCAATATAATGAGTCTTAAATTATGCAGAAAGTAATTTGGCCAAGACAAGTTTGCAAGCAAATGATAATGAATTGGCCAAAAGTACTTAAGATAAAAACATCTTAATATTCAATTTATTTCTTGTAATTTGAAAAAAACAATTTATCCCACGTGAAAATTTAAAGAAACAATTTACCTTCTTAGTGTTATTCACTCGTCGAGATTGAAAGTGGGCATGAAAATTATTTTTCTAACATACCACATTTATAATAACGTTGGGTGTAAATTGACACATCATCGAACACAAGGGGTAAAGTGTCATATATAAAAATTTCAAGGAAACGATATGAAACTTTTATAAGATTATATATCGATAAAATATTCTTTTTCAAATTACATGAAGGTAAACTACTCCCTCTGTTTTTCTTATTTATCGCTTGGACAATAAAATTCCGTTTACTTTTATTTGTCATATTAGGAGTTGAACGTAAAATTAATTTTTTTATCAATTTTTTCCTTCTTCTTAACCCTTGTAATTAATGTTAGTTAATGATGTGATTATCTAGTTAAAAGTTATTTTGAAATTTTTATTTAAAAAAAGTGTATATTTCTTAATAATTGTGCAATCTACCAAAACTATAAAATAAAAATAGAAACGGGGGAATTAAATATTATGAATAACTGCCATTAACTCGAAAATAAAACCCCTATTCAAAATATTTTTGAAAAATGAGTTTCTTAATTCAGAAAAGTCAATAGTTGTGAAATTAATAGATGTTAAATCCGTTTTAACTTTTAGTGAGAGGGAGAAAGAGAAATGTGGTTATTTAGCAGAAATGGGGCTTCTGGATTTTCAGCTTCCTCCACTGCAGAGGAAGTTACTCAAGGGGTAAACGGGTCGGGTCTCACCGCTATTGTTACAGGTTCTTTCTTTCTTTTTCTTCAATGTTTTGTGTGGTTCATGATTTCAGAAATTGTACAGTTAATTGAATTTAACATATGGCAAATTTATGACACTAGAAGAAATAATTTCCTTATTAATGTAGAATATGAGTCTAGAATTTTTATGCGTGGAACTGAATACAGAAGAAGATTTCCCCATTTTTTCTAGAATTTAAAAGCAAAAAATATCCCCTGCTTTTATGCCTAATTGGAAAAATTACCGTGTTATTTTTATCTCTGTCTCTAAGGTTAAGAAAGCATAAATATTTCTTAACGTTTTTTGTGTAGACTAAAATATCCTATTTAAATTGTAAGTAATATTTTAGGGTGTAATTGTCATTTTGACTTGGGATGGGTAATTTGCTGATAAAAATTAGCACATGGGGGTTTTGATAATAAAAATAAGTAATAACACGGGGTGATTTTTGTTGGCAAAAACCGGTTTTAAGATTATCAAAACTTGAATACAAAATTGAAATTGAAACAAACAAACCAATATGAACAGTAAACGAAAATATAATTAGTTATATAAAACGAACAGATAAATTGAAATCAACTTATCTCACAATTCTGTATAGTAACAGAATTGATCCAAACCAAATCGCAGAATTATTTCTGCTTGCCTTGAAGAAATTATCGACCCACTTCCGGTGCAATTGGGAATCACGAACACTTCTTCCAGGATAATTTGGTTACAAGAATTCCTCCACTGCACAGTAGCAGAAATTCCACCTCGAAGAACACTCAGAAGCAAAAATAACCCAGAAATATTTTTCTTAGAAAGGATTTCGAGTGAGAGAGAACAGATTGATGTTTCTGTTGGTGTGTTTTTCAGAGCTGAAAGGCACTCGTATATATAGGCGAATAGGGAAGCCTTGGGGAGCCTTGCAATTTAATGCTGGCCATTGAATTCGAATAAAACTGCAGCAATAATGATAAAAACGTTTTTATCAATTCAATTCTGTAACTGAAACGTTACACTTTCAGCTGAATTTAAAATTCGAGCTACAGAATTTAATTTCGAATTCAAACTTCTTCCAAAAAGATAATGATAAAAACGTTTTTATCAATTCAATTCTGTAACTGAAACGTTACACTTTCAGCTGAATTTAAAATTTGAGCTACAGAATTTAATTTCGAATTCAAACTTCTTCCAAAAAGATAATGATAAAAACGTTTTTATCAATTCAATTCTGTAACTGAAACGTTACACTTTCAGCTGAATTTAAAATTCGAGCTACAGAATTTAATTTCGAATTCAAACTTCTTCCAAAAAGATAAGTCCGAGACGAGACAATTCGCCCAAACGCCCGAGCCGAGCCGAGCCGAGCCGGGTCGGGCGGGCGGCGGCGGCGCGCGTGTGGTGTATTCATATGATCCCCTTTGCAAAGACTTATACCAAGTCTAAACACTTAAGTTCATATATACTAGTACACACAATTATAAATGGTCAATGTGGGACATATTAAGAGTTTGAAACTCTTCAACTTCCTCACAAGGCCTTTATAATTAGTCTTGGACCAATGAGGGACAAGCCCACATACAATTATCTTTATTGAATATTAATTTCCCCAATTTATCTATATATATAACATTTTATCTATGGATTCCAACCATTTAATTAGGTATCCATCCACATAATTACAACAATTTTTGCTAATGAGGCAAAATATAGGGGATAATTTTACATTTCACTCTTTTATCTATAATGGCAGAGTTGGGAAAATGGAGCAAAACTTGCGTTCGCCCCGACCTAAATCCTTCTATTTATTTATTTATTTATTTTTTTTTTTTTTAATGTTTGTTTGAAATAGATTCGATTAAAATTTATTCATCGAGACTAAAAATATCAAATTGATTGGTCATCAAGACTAATACTTATATGGTCTTGGACAATTATCGCTTGTTGAGCTAACTTTTGAGTTGAGTTATGTCTAGTCCATTTGGACGGCCTAATTAATATGTATTAATTTTGTGTTATGCCATTTTTATTACAGGAGCTTCAAGTGGTATTGGAGCAGAAACTGCAAGAGTACTTGCATTGCGTGGCGTACATGTCATTATGGCCATAAGAAATCTTTCTTCGGGACACGAGGTTAAAGAATCGATCATCAAACAAGTTCCTACTGCCAAAGTTGATTCCATGGAGTTAGATCTCGGTTCCATGATATTCAACTATTGTGTTAACCTCTATGCCAGGAATTTCTGATTTTATAACCAGAAACCTGAGTGCATAGCTTGTTTCCACATAGCCTATAAAGATTGCATCAACAGTCTTTGGACCCAGTTTCTTTCTTTTGTGTTCTGGAACTAGAACTTTTGCAAGACAGCCCCACACACGAAAGTATTTTAAACTAGGTTTTCTGCCTTTCCAGAATTCAAACGGAGTGCTTTCATTATGTTTTAGAGGAACTCTATTCAGAATATGGCAAGCCGTATTCAAAGCTTCTCCCCACATATATTTAGGCAATCCAGAATTCAAAAGCAAACTATTAATCATATCTTTAAAAGTTCTATTCTTTCGTTCTGCTATCCCATTCGACGAAGGGGAATATGGAGGAGTCTCTTCGTGAATAATGCCAAAATTTCGGCAATATTCTTCGAAAAAATTAGACTCATATTCTCCAACTCTATATGATCTTAACCGTTTAAGTTTCTTACCAGTTTGAGTTACAGCTTCATTTTTAAACGTTATGAATTTTTCAAGTGCTTCAGATTTATGTTCTAACAAATAAACATAACAATATCTACTGCAATCATCTATAAAAGTAATAAAGTATTTCTTATTATCTTTAGTTAAAATTCCATTGAATTTACAAATGTCCGTATGAACCAAATCAAGTATTTCAGAATGCCTTTCAACCGATTGGTATGGCTTTCTTACTTGTTTTGCTTCAACACAAATGTGACATTTGTCTTTATGGTTTATTTCATGTTTGGGGATTAGATTTAAATTCATCATCCGTTTAACAGAACCAAAATTTAAATGTCCTAATCTATCATGCCAAACATTAGAAGATTCAATTGCATTCACAACTGGAAATTCAGAAAATTTATTAGAATCAACATTTTCAACTCTTAATTTAAATAAACCATCATCTAAATAACCTTTACCAACAAAAGTCCCATAATACAGAATTACGACTTTATTGGATTTAAAGTTCATTTCGTAACCCTCCCTAACTATTACAGAACCACTTATTATATTCCTCCTGATCGTTGGAACATGATGCACCCTTTGTAGTGATAGTATGCGCCCTGAAGGAAACTTCAAGTCCACGCGTCCTATCCCTAACACTTTTGCACCACTTGAATTTCCCATCGTCACGGATTTTCCATCAACAGGCTGATAAGACACAAATAGCAATTTATCAGCACATACATGCACATTTGCTCCAGTGTCTATTAGCCAATCAAATGGTTCATAAATAGTAAGAATTTCAGGTTTCAAGGAAACATACCCATCAACAGAGTTTTCTGGAGCTTTAGGTTCACTAGTATCCCCCACAACCATGTTTACCATAGCCGGAGCTCTAGTTTCACCAATGTCTCCCACAACCATGTTGACTGTAGCCGGTGTAGTAGACTCAGATTTGGCTTTGGACTTTTTAGTAGGACACTCCTTAGCCCAGTGACCCATCTGTCCACAAGTCCAGCATGGTTTGTTTGCCTTTGGTTTCTTTTTGTTTTTCGGTTTATTTATAAATTTCGAGTTTGGATTTACATGATTCACTTTTTTCTTTCCAGTTATCATATTTGCCTTAGGTTGGTACTCAACAGGAACACCATGAGTTTGGTTTTTGTGTTCCTCTTCGATACTTATGGCAATCATAAGATCATCAAGAGTCAGCTTTCCCTTTTGATGTTTCAATGTCATCCAAAGTTTTCCCAAGATTTGGGAAACTTATCAATGATTGACATAACCAGAAATTTATCTGGAAGTTTCATTTCAGCATCAGAAAGAGCGTGCTCAAGATTTATCAGTTCATGCGTTTGTTCAGTTACAGACTTTCCTTCAACCATCTGAAATTTCAGGAACTTGGAAACAGAATACTTTTCGAGCCCTTGCTCTTCAGTATTATATTTCCTGTCCAATTCGTCCCAAAGAGACTTAGTAGTGTATGAATCAGAACAGTACACGTCAAAGAGTATATTCGATAAAGCAGACAGAATGACTCTTCGACCAATTTGGTCCCGTTCTGACCATTCAGCTATTTGAACAGTCTTTGGATCGGTTTCAGTTGGTTCAGGTCTAGTCACCTGAATAACCGATAAAAGTCCCTTCATCGTAAACAAAATTTTCATGCGCTGTTGCCAACGCTTAAAAAATTGGCCCGAAAACTTTTCCGGTAAACCGGATAAGTCGACTTTTGTGGGTTGCATGGACACAGTACCGGAGCCTCCTGCAGATGACATGATAATTTTAAAACACGAAAATAATTTCTTCAAGATTTTTGGCAAAAACCGGTTTTAAGATTATCAAAACTTGAATACAAAATTGAAACTGAAACAAACAAACCAATATGAACAGTAAACGAAAATATAATTAGTTATATAAAACGAACAGATAAATTGAAATCAACTTATCTCACAATTCTGTATAGTAACAGAATTGATCCAAACCAAATCGCAGAATTATTTCTGCTTGCCTTGAAGAAATTATCGACCCACTTCCGGTGCAATTGGGAATCACGAACACTTCTTCCAGGATAATTTGGTTACAAGAATTCCTCCACTGCACAGTAGCAGAAATTCCACCTCGAAGAACACTCAGAAGCAAAAATAACCCAGAAATATTTTTCTTAGAAAGGATTTCGAGTGAGAGAGAACAGATTGATGTTTCTGTTGGTGTGTTTTTCAGAGCTGAAAGGCACTCGTATATATAGGCGAATAGGGAAGCCTTGGGGAGCCTTGCAATTTAATGCTGGCCATTGAATTCGAATAAAACTGCAGCAATAATGATAAAAACGTTTTTATCAATTCAATTCTGTAACTGAAACGTTACACTTTCAGCTGAATTTAAAATTCGAGCTACAGAATTTAATTTCGAATTCAAACTTCTTCCAAAAAGATAATGATAAAAACGTTTTTATCAATTCAATTCTGTAACTGAAACGTTACACTTTCAGCTGAATTTAAAATTCGAGCTACAGAATTTAATTTCGAATTCAAACTTCTTCCAAAAAGATAATGATAAAAACGTTTTTATCAATTCAATTCTGTAACTGAAACGTTACACTTTCAGCTGAATTTAAAATTCGAGCTACAGAATTTAATTTCGAATTCAAACTTCTTCCAAAAAGATAAGTCCGAGACGAGACAATTCGCCCAAACGCCCGAGCCGAGCCGAGCCGAGCCGGGTCGGGCGGGCGGCGGCGGCGCGCGTGTGGTG
Organism: Penstemon eatonii; assembly: GCA_038501285.1. Taxonomy (NCBI): domain Eukaryota; kingdom Viridiplantae; phylum Streptophyta; class Magnoliopsida; order Lamiales; family Plantaginaceae; genus Penstemon; species Penstemon eatonii. The sequence goes on from CM076711.1 coordinate 16,004,508, forward strand.
TATTCATATGATCCCCTTTGCAAAGACTTATACCAAGTCTAAACACTTAAGTTCATATATACTAGTACACACAATTATAAATGGTCAATGTGGGACATATTAAGAGTTTGAAACTCTTCAACTTCCTCACAAGGCCTTTATAATTAGTCTTGGACCAATGAGGGACAAGCCCACATACAATTATCTTTATTGAATATTAATTTCCCCAATTTATCTATATATATAACATTTTATCTATGGATTCCAACCATTTAATTAGGTATCCATCCACATAATTACAACAATTTTTGCTAATGAGGCAAAATATAGGGGATAATTTTACATTTCACTCTTTTATCTATAATGGCAGAGTTGGGAAAATGGAGCAAAACTTGCGTTCGCCCCGACCTAAATCCTTCTATTTATTTATTTATTTATTTTTTTTTTTTTTAATGTTTGTTTGAAATAGATTCGATTAAAATTTATTCATCGAGACTAAAAATATCAAATTGATTGGTCATCAAGACTAATACTTATATGGTCTTGGACAATTATCGCTTGTTGAGCTAACTTTTGAGTTGAGTTATGTCTAGTCCATTTGGACGGCCTAATTAATATGTATTAATTTTGTGTTATGCCATTTTTATTACAGGAGCTTCAAGTGGTATTGGAGCAGAAACTGCAAGAGTACTTGCATTGCGTGGCGTACATGTCATTATGGCCATAAGAAATCTTTCTTCGGGACACGAGGTTAAAGAATCGATCATCAAACAAGTTCCTACTGCCAAAGTTGATTCCATGGAGTTAGATCTCGGTTCCATGAAATCAATCACCGATTTCGCGTCAAACTTCAACTCCTCGGGCCTTCCTCTCAATCTACTCGTGTAAGATACGTATTCATTAGAAATTCTAGTTCGGTTTAATTATAATTGTCGATCTTTAGTAACAATGCAGGAGTTATGGCGACACCATTCATGCTTTCAAAAGACAACATAGAGCTGCAGTTTGCAATAAACCATGTTGGTAAGAGTCCTTGCTTTCATGTGCTACATAATTTGAAATGGAGGGGAAAGTATCTTATTATTCGATTTGTTTAGACACGAACACACGTTATGTAGAATTTGAATTCAATTTTTGCTTGATTTTTTAATAGAATACACTTTTTTGTTTTTTTTTGTTTTCTTAGTTAAGAATCATTGATGCCTTCCACTCCACTAAATGTCTTGATTCTTTAATTTCTAGTGACAAAAATGATACGCAAGAACAAAAATTAAAGCATAATATTCTATCATCCAATGATTAACAAAAATGTTTACCTAGAGTTTTCTAACTAAAATTCAAGAACCAATCATAGTTCTAAGCATTTCCTTCTTGCAGGACACTTCCTTCTGACAAATTTAATGTTGGAAACCATGAAGAAAACCACACGTGAAAGTAGTCGAGAAGGAAGAATCGTGAACGTATCATCGCGAAGGCACAAGTTTTCATACCCTGAAGGGATCCGCTTCGACAAAATAAATGATCAATCAGAGTAAACTCATTTTCGAAACATATTACTCATAATATATATTTTTATGATAAAATTTCTTCAATTGTTAATTAATCTTTGTTATGTTTGCGTGCAGGTACAACAGTCTATCTGCATATGGACAATCAAAGCTTGCCAATGTGCTCCATGCTAATGAACTTGCTAAGCATTTAAAGGTAGAAAAAAGGTTTACTCTTTTTTTTGGTATATTATATATAAATTGTAATATAACATTAATGTGGATGTGTGATTTCTCTGAAGGAAGAGAAAGTGGAGATAATAGTTAATTCAGTTCATTCTGGAGAACCGAAATACCCTAACCTCTATAAATTCAGATCTGATCAGCTCAGTCACTCTTTACGCACCCTAAAAGACTTAAGCATTCTTGAGAGAAAAATTTCCTGCATATTACTTTCTGCATACCTCGTTTCTTCACTAACTCTTTCAGATTCATCATGGGTTCAAACCAAGAAGCAAAGGCTGAGGGTATGTATCTTGTATACGATGCGTACTACCAGTCTGGTACTGATGTTATTGATTACGCCCAAACTTGTCGAAACAAAGCGATCGATGTAGAATAGATTGGGCGGTCGTATCCACGAGGAGATGACTAAACTAAGCTAAAATCGTTAGTAGACAAAGTAGCTTTAAAGATAAATAAACAAACTAAATTAACGAAGCGATTTGATTTTAAGAAAACTTAAAGAAAAGTGAATTTTTGGTTGTTGGAAAATACGATAATTAAAACGGTAAGATATCAAGAATCCCTTATATGCTTCGTTCACTTATTTGGATTGATTCATAAAATTACTCAATTGAAAGTTTCACATCCCAAACAATCAATCGGAAGATAAAGAATTGAAAAACACATAATTTCTAATGTATTTGAGTAAACAATTTTCTTGCTTTTAGAGTTGGCACAAAATATCATCTTATGAGAAATCAAAAACATACTATATACCAAGGCATATTGCATTAAAAGACTACCCATAAAACAAAAGATTATATCAATATAATTATATCATAAAGATTTTCACATAAAAAGAGCATGACTAGATTTATATGAAAACTAATGAAACAATTGTATTAACAGAAAAGTTGATGAAAATAGATGAAGAAGAATAAATTACTCAAAATTATTAAACTTACAAAACCTTGAAGAATCGAATCCAAACAAGATCACTACGCATATAAGTTCATCTCTAATCTCACCAAAGAACTCTTAGCCTAATTTGCTGATCATTATCACAAAAAATATGATAATGATTTTAGAGAGAATTGTAAATAAAACTAAGAATTGTGTTTTAAGATGTGTGATTCTAGGACTATATATAGGTGCTAAATAGCCCTAATCCAAGTAGGAGAATGCTTAGGAGGTAGAAATTGAGTAGGACATGTTTAGGAGGCTTATGGAAAGGATTTATGCAAGTTTCCTTATCACTTTAGGACAAAAATCGCGATTCCCGCATAGAAGATTCTGCTCTGCGCGACATATTTGAAAAATACATATCTTTGTGCTCCGAACTCCAAATCCAGATCCGTAAAGTCCATAATGTAGCTAACTCCTTCCTCTACAACATATCCGAAATTCAGCTTAATAGGAGTTTCCTTGCGAGAGTTATCGTCCTTGGAAGTAGCAGCAATATTTCTGGCAGATTCCTTATGTTGTTCTTGCACTAATTGACTTCCTTGAATCTTTCCTTGCTTCAAATTATGCCTTTGATACTTGTACAATTTGGGAAAGCTAAATATTCCGGGGTACATATTTTATATTCCTATAAAAACAAATCAAAACTCAATATTTTCTAACTACAATAATTTCTATTAATTTCATGAAAATATCAAATTAACACTTGATTTATTTAGAAAATAAGAACAACTTAAGTGCATTTTCAAGCACTAATCACAACCCCCAACCAGCTTATTGCTAGTCTCTTAGCAATTCAAGCGCAAATAAGATATAAGCATGATGAACAAAACTGAGAAGAAATGAGATAAACTATCCAAGTACTTCAATCAAAGAGCTAGTCAAAGATCACAATCGCTATCAAGATTACTTCGATCATAACTCCCAAAATGTGTGTGTGTGAATGCTAAGCCAAAACCTTCATACCACAAACCACAATACACATAGCTTTCGAAAATTTACCAAGTAAAGTATCAACTCCATTTTCTCACGGGTAAAGTGTTTAAATTTTTAGGACAGGAATTTCACTCATGGAGTTGGAAAACAGATAGTCACTCAAAGAAATAGGCCATATTTTTACGGACAAGCATACAAACAAACATTGATCCAATTATAGGAAACATAACTATCTAGAGGTCACATTCTTTCACAATTTAGCTTAAGGATTTCAATTGGTCATACTATAGAGCCATATAAATATTCGTCTTTTAACATGACGAAAACTAAGAACTTTTCTCTTTTTTTTTTTTCTTTTTTTTTCACTTTCTTTTTCACTTTTTTTTTTTTTTAAATATGGCTCATGAAGCCATTTTACTCTTGACCAATATCATCCATATTTTTTACTTTTCTTTAAAAATGTTACTCTAAATAGCAATTAACCAATTCAAAAGAGCAATATAAGTTCATAAGTTGTTTTCTCAACCTCTCCACTCACTCACAAAAGATGTGTGAGTAAAAAAAAAAATTAACATGGAAAATTTCTAGGCTACATGCATCGAACATCCATCTTACCACAAGCTTAGTAATGTGTTCTTGAGATTATTTCGGAAGCTACTTTCTAATAATAAAGATAGAAAAAATGACTAAGACTTTACACGATGAAATCATACCTAAAAAGCAAATCTAGCATCTCAAATCAATCCATTCATACATACCTTATAGCCCATTTTCAAGAGAATCGCTAATATAAAAGCAATAAACTAATTTTTCTTTAAAATGCATTTTTTTTTCTCTCAAAAGGCTACCACCCCCAACCTAAATATGACAGTGTCCTCATTGTCACTATAATATGAATGCAGAAAATACAAGAGACAAAGGACTACTACTTGAATGATGTAAGTCTAGAGATGATCTTAAAACACACAAACGAAAAAAAAAAACAAAACACACAAACAAAAAAGAAAAAGGAAAAAAAATCTATAGTACATAATGGAAGGATAGAACCTGATTAATGGTAGATAGGAGATGCCAGTGCAATCTCCTCACGTTCATCCACCATCTCCACAATTTGCTTTAATCTTTGGCCATTCGCACAAAAAAGTCTTCCATCTTTAGAATCTTCAACTTCTATGGAATCATTTGGAAAGAATTGTTTCACCACAAACGGACCAGTCCATCTTGATTTCAACTTTCCAGGGTGGAGATGTAAACGAGAATCGTAGAGAAATACTCGTTGGTTTAGCTCAAAGTTCTTTCTGAGGATTTGCTTGTCATGAGCGACTTTCAGTTTAGCTATGTAGATCCTTGAGTTGTCGTAAGCATCATTCCTTAATTCTTCTATTTCTGACAATTGTAAGTTCCTTTGAAGACCTGCAGCATTCAAATCAAAATTAAGCGATTTAACTGCCCAATAAGTTTTATGTTCTAACTCTACGGGTAAATGACAAGCTTTCCCATAAACAATCCGATATGGGGACATCCCTAGAATAGTCTTGTAAGCAGTACGGTATGCCCAAAGTGCATCAGAAAGTCGTAAAGACCAATCCTTGCGGTTTTGGTTAACCGTTTTCTCCAGAATTTGCTTAACTTCCCTATTTGCTAACTCAGCTTGCCCATTGGTTTGCGGATGATATGCATTGGAAACCTTGTGAATAACACCATACCTGCGCAGCAAAGCTTCAAAAGAACGGTTACAAAAATGTGTCCCTTTATCACTAATAATAACTCGTGGTGTACCATACCTAGCTAACACATTTTCCTTTAAGAATTTTACTATTGTAGTGTTATCATTCTTACAACATGGTACAGCTTCTACCCATTTGGATACATAATCAACAGCAAGAAGAATATATAGATAACCATAAGAAGAAGGAAATGGACCCATAAAATCAATACCCCAACAATCAAAAATTTCAATAACAAGAATTGGGTTAAGGGGCATCATGTGGCGTCGAGTCAAAGCTCCCAACTTTTGGCATCTATCACAAGAACGACAAAAATGATTAGTATCTTTGAACAAACGTGGCCAATAAAGACCACATTGTAAAATTTTAGCAGCTGTCTTTTTCATAGAAAAATGACCACCACAAGCCTCAGAATGACAAAAATTCAAGACACTATTTACCTCAGTCTCGGGAATGCACCTTCTCATGATTTGGTCGGGGCAATATTTATATAAATAAGGATCATCCCAATAAAAATTTCTTACCTCGATCAAGAACTTACGCTTATCTTGTGCAGTCCAGCTTGACGGAAGTTCACCAGCAACCAAGTAGTTAACAATATTAGCATACCATGGCAATTGATCTACATTGAACAGTTGTTCATCGGGAAAGTCATCTCGAATTGGGGGATCTTTTGTAGAATCAATGAACTCCAAACGAGATAGATGATCCGCCACAACATTCTCGACACCCTTCTTATCTTTAATTGTTAGATCAAATTCCTGCAACAAAAGAATCCACCTAATTAAACGAGCTTTAACATCCTTTTTGGAAAGAAGATACTTAAGAGCTGCATGGTCAGTATAAACAGTAATAGGTGAACCAATAAGATAAGGTCGAAATTTTTCCATAGCAAAGACGACTGCTAGCAGTTCCTTTTCAGTAGTAGAATAGTTCTGTTGAGCACTATTTAAGGTCCTACTAGCATAATAGATAACAAATGGTTTTCCTTCCCTACGTTGTCCTAAAACAGCTCCAAGAGCATTGTCACTAGCGTCACACATGATTTCGAAAGGTAAGCTCCAATCTGGTGATTGTATGATGGGTGCGGTAGTGAGTTTTTGGACAAGGATTTTGAATGCTTTTTCACACTCAGGAGTCCAGCCGAACCTAGCATCTTTGACTAAGAGGTTACACAGGGGACGAGATATAGAAGAGAAATTTTGTATGAACCTCCGATAAAAACCAGCATGTCCAAGAAATGACCTAACATCTTTCACAATTTTGGGTATATGTAGGTTAGAAATCAACTCAATTTTGGCTTTGTCAACCTCTATTCCTTTTTCAGACACTATATGACCTAAAACAATCCCAGATGAAACCATGAAGTGACATTTCTCCCAGTTCAGAACAAGACCTTTTTCCTCACACCTGCTCAAAACAACTTTCAAGTTAAGTAAACAAGAATCAAAAGAGTCTCCAAAAACAGTTAATCATCCATAAAAACTTCCATGAATTTTTCAACCATATCAGAAAATATGCTCATCATACAACGTTGGAAAGTAGCAGGTGCATTACATAAACCAAATGGCATTCTACGAAATGCAAAAGTACCAAAAGGGCATGTAAATGTTGTCTTTTCTTGATCCTCCAAAGCTATTTCAATTTGATAATATCCAGAATATCCATCAAGAAAGCAATAAAACAGATGACCAGCTATATGTTCCAATATTTGATCGATAAAAGGAAGTGGAAAGTGATCTTTTCGTGTTGCAGAGTTTAATTTCCTATAGTCAATGCACATGCGCCACCCAGTTACAACTCTAGTGGGAATAGGATGCCCTTCTTCATTTTCTACAACTGTAACTCCAGATTTCTTTGGTACTACTTGTGTAGGACTAACCCATTGACTATCAGATATAGGAAAGATGATGTCTACATCTAATAATTTCAAGACTTCTTTTTTCACTACTTCTTTCATGGTGGGGTTTAATCTTCTTTGAGGATCTCTACGCGGGTTAGCACCTTCTTCTAAATGAATCTTATGTGAACAAATTAAGGGACTAATACCTTTAATATCAGCTATCGACCAACCTAGTGCAGACTTATGTTCTTTCAACAAATTTATGAGTTTCTCATCTTGCTCGACACTAAGTTTAGACGAAATTATAACAGGAAAGGTATCACCTGATCCCAAGAATGCATATTTCAGTCCTTCTGGTAGTTGAGATAATTCGACTTTTGGTGCCTCAATGGAAGATGCCTTTGGTTGTGTTCTTTCTTTTGGTAGCTCCTCAAAGCGTGGCTGCCAAACATTCCTTTCATTTAACCCTGTTTCATTAACAAAATTAGATGAATTAATATTATTAACAGAGTTAGGCGAATCATCAAAATCAGAATTACAAAGGAGATAGTGTAAGGATTCAGAATTTTCCCTTTCGAATGTTTCAGACACCAATGAATCTATCATATAAGTATGGTGACACTCATCTTCATCTTGTAGTTGCTTCCCAACATGGAATACATTGACTTCCAGTGTCATATTACCAAATGTAAGCTTCATGAGACCATTCCTACAATTGATGAGAGCATTTGCTGTAGCAAGGAAAGGTCTACCTAGGATCAATGGTATCTTAGACTCCATATTAACCACAGATTGAGTATCTAAAACCAAGAAATCAACAGGATAATAGAATTTGTCAATTTGAAGCAAAACATCCTCTACTATTCCTTTGGGTCTACGAATGGTTCGGTCAGCTAGTTGCAAAACAACAGATGTAGGCTTGATCTCTCCAAGGCCAAGTTGCAAGTAAACTGAGTATGGCATAAGGTTTACACTTGCTCCAAGGTCTAATAAAGCTTGACTAAACTCATGTGGACCAATTTGACAGGTTATTGTGGGACACCCAGGATCTTTATATTTAGGTGGTACCTTTTGCTCAATCACTGCACTTACTTGCTCGGTTAAAAATGCAGTTTTCTTGACATTGTGTTTTCTTTTCACAGTGCACAAATCCTTAATCACCTTTGCATAAGAAGGTACCTGCCTGATAACATGTAACAAAGGCAAATTAATTTTGACTTGTTTCAAATGTTCAAGAATTTCACCATGATTTTCTGGTATTTTTCCCAGTTTCAGTGCTTGAGGGAAAGGAACATGGACCAAGGCTTTCTGCTCTACTTCCTTAGGGGGGTCGTTTGGCGGACTAGGTAAAGTTGGTCCCTCTATGACCTTACCGCTACGAGTGGTGATGGCATTGATATCTTTGATGTTATGTGATTCGGAAGATTCTACCTTATGTTGCCCCTTAGGATTGGACTGTGGTTGGGAAGGGAACTTGCCTCGTTCTTGTATAGTAAGCGCACTAGTTAGCTTACCAATTTGATTTTTTATCTCTTTGTTCTCTTCCACAATCTGAGTTATTACAGCTTCTACCTTTTTATTAGTCTTACTTTGTGCCTCAATAAATGCTTGAAGTGTGTCCTCTAAAGGATTCCTATTTTGGTGAGCATTATTTTGAGGTGCAGGGTAAGTTCTAGGTGCTTGTCCCTCGGATTTCCAACTAAAGTTAGGGTGATTTCTCCAACCAGGATTGTACGTCTCAGAATAAGGTGAAAAAGGTTTCCTATATGTTCCTAAGGCATTACATTGTTCTTCGTAAACCTCTCTCATCTCACCAAGTGTAGGACATACTTGAGCTAAATGATCTACCCCACCACAAATGAAACAACTATCTCGTGACTCTACCCTTGCAACTGGTTGATGTTTTTGACTATCTTTTGTTTCTAAAGCTTTTAATTTGTTAGTCAATGCTTCAACTTGTGCTTTAAGGTTGTATTCTTCCTTAAGATAGTAAATTCCACTAGTTTTTGTTCTACTAGTACTATCGGTAGTACTAGGTCCAGTCCAGGTGTGAGCTTTTTCGGCTATGTCATTTAGGTAATCTATGGCCTCATCAGGATCCTTTTCAAGAAACTCCCCATTACACATCATTTCAATAAATTGACGCTCCCTAGATGTAAGTCCCTCATAGAAATAACTAACAAGACGCCAATTTTCATACCCATGGTGCGGACACATATTCAACAATTCTTTGAACCTCTCCCAGGCTTGGTATAAAGTTTCATTATCTTTTTGGGAAAAGGTAGAGATTTGTCTCTTAAGGTTGTTGGTCTTATGTTGGGGAAAGTATTTGTTGAAAAAGGCTTCGGTCATTTCTGCCCATGTACATATAGATCTAGGTCTCAAAGAGTACAACCAACTTTTTGCTTTGTCTTTTAGGGAGAAAGGGAAGAATTTCAACCTAATTGACTCTACGACATTGGGTTGACTATTAAAAGTGACGATGACGTCCTCGAATTCCCTAATGTGTAAGTAAGGATTCTCACTATCCATGCCATGAAAGGTTGGTAAGAGTTGGATCATTCCAGGTTTGAAATCTATTTGCTGGGTATTTGCGGGAAACATGATGCATGAGGGAGTGGATGTGCGGTTTGGGTGTAGGTATTCCCTTAGGGAACGTGCATGGTTGTTTTCAATTTGGTCCATGGTGGTAGGTGTATCGGTTAATGCAATGCTTGACCAAGATTCGCTTAAATCTTGAGAAGTGGTATTGATTCCCTCAGTGGTTTCCTTATGTTCTTTCCTTAACCTACGCAAAGTTTTCTCAATTTCTGGATCGTACTGCAATTCACCTTGATTAGAAGATCGAGTTACAAACATAAAAAATAGAACACTTTTTTTTTGTTTAATTTTTGTTTTTTTTTGTTTTAATAATACTAATCAATTAACTAATAAATAGAAATAGTACGAAACTTCCTACAATTACCTAAGAGAACAAAATTTGAATAAAATAAAGTTTACTTACCTTGTTAGCTAAATAACTACTTATGATGCTTACTTGTTGCACCTCCCCGGCAACGGCGCCAAAATTTGATTACGCCCAAACTTGTCGAAACAAAGCGATCGATGTAGAATAGATTGGGCGGTCGTATCCACGAGGAGATGACTAAACTAAGCTAAAATCGTTAGTAGACAAAGTAGCTTTAAAGATAAATAAACAAACTAAATTAACGAAGCGATTTGATTTTAAGAAAACTTAAAGAAAAATGAATTTTTGGTTGTTGGAAAATACGATAATTAAAACGGTAAGATATCAAGAATCCCTTATATGCTTCGTTCACTTATTTGGATTGATTCATAAAATTACTCAATTGAAAGTTTCATATCCCAAACAATCAATCGGAAGATAAAGAATTGAAAAACACATAATTTCTAATGTATTTGAGTAAATAATTTTCTTGCTTTTAGAGTTGGCACAAAATATCATCTTATGAGAAATCAAAAACATACTATATACCAAGGCATATTGCATTAAAAGACTACCCATAAAACGAAAGATTATATCAATATAATTATATCATAAAGATTTTCACATAAAAAGAGCATGACTAGATTTATATGAAAACTAATGAAACAATTGTATTAACAGAAAAGTTGATGAAAATAGATGAAGAAGAATAAATTACTCAAAATTATTAAACTTACAAAACCTTGAAGAATCGAATCTAAACAAGATCACTACGCATATAAGTTCATCTCTAATCTCACCAAAGAACTCTTAGCCTAATTTGCTAATCATTATCACAAGTTCTAGAGAGAAAATATGATAATGATTTTAGAGAGAATTGTAAATAAAACTAAGAATTGTGTTTTAAGATGTGTGATTCTAGGACTATATATAGGTGCTAAATAGCCCTAATCCAAGTAGGAGAATGCTTAGGAGGTAGAAATTGAGTAGGAAGATGTTTAGGAGGCTTAATCCCGTATGGAAAGGATTTATGCAAGTTTCCTTATCACTTTAGGACAAAAATCGCGATTCCCGCGTAGAAGATTCTGCTCTGCGCGACATATTTGAAAAATACATATCTTTGTGCTCCGAACTCCAAATCCAGATCCGTAAAGTCCATAATGTAGCTAACTCCTTCCTCTACAACATATCCGAAATTCAGCTTAATAGAAGTTTCCTTGCGAGAGTTATCGTCCTTGGAAGTAGCAGCAATATTTCTGGCAGATTCCTTATTTTTTGTTCTTGCACTAATTGACTTCCTTGAATCTTTCCTTGCTTCAAATTATGCCTTTGATACTTGTACAATTTGGGAAAGCTAAATATTCCGGGGTCCATATTTTATATTCCTATAAAAACAAATCAAAACTCAATATTTTCTAACTACAATAATTTCTATTAATTTCATGAAAATATCAAATTAACACTTGATTTATTTAGAAAATAAGAACAACTTAAGTGCATTTTCAAGCACTAATCAGTTATGAAGCAGTTACTGGAGAAATTTAAGGCTGCTTCACTGGTCAACTTCATGGAGAGGCATGAAGGCTTGGTCTGGAAAGATCAAGTTATGGAGTACTACAACTCAGCTGTTGTTGATTTCACGAAGAGGGAGATCACTGCTACTGTCGGAGACAAATCTGTTGTCATTATTCCTACCCTGCTTCTTGAGACCTTTGGACTGACTAACAGTGGTCGACATGACGTCACCACCATAGCTGAAGATAAGCACCAAGACTTCTGGGCAATCTGTGCCAAAGAAGGAGAGATGTTGACTGACAACATCAAGAAAAGACAGTTAAAGGATGAATATCAGCGCATGGCTGATATGGTTGCAAAATTGATTGAAAACTGTACTTTTTCTCTGGATGCTGTTACGATGAAGAGGTTCAGCATCATGGCTGCTATCTATTACTCTCTGAACGTGAACTGGGCAGTGGTAATCTGGTATATACTGGCCCAATTTCATGAAAAGAAAGGAAAGAGGTCTACTGCTCAAGCAAATCACAGGATTACATTGAGCTACTTATTTCACAGTCTGGGCTGCTCATTGACGAATGGAAAAGAAATCCACTCTTCTAAAGCAATGGCAAGGTACATGCCAGTTCTGAAAAGGAAAGCTGATGAAGCTGAGGCAGAAGAAGAAGTTGAGGAACAAAAGGAGGTTCCTACCAAAAGGCCAAGAAGACTGGTTAAAACAGCTCAGTTAGTTGTTGAAACCCAGAAGCAAAAGGCTGAAGAGCCTAAGGAGAAGGCTACTAAGAAACTGAAGACAGTGTCTGATGCTCAAGCTGATGAGATCATAAATCAGACAACTGCTGATGTTGGGAAAATGTCACCTGCATCATCTTCAAGAACCCCTTCTGCTGAGGTTCCTGCTGAGAATGTCTCTCACAGGACCAGAAGTCAAATCAGGGATACAGGTGCGTCTCAACCTGTTCAAGGAAAAAGGACAAAGAAGACTGCTCGAAAGAAAATGACATTCCTTGACTCCCCCCACTGAGTTAAAAGACTTAGTAAGAGAAAGCCCTCATTCAGCAGAGAGGCCTGTTGGAGCTGACGAAGCTTCTGTTGCTGAACATAATAATGCGCAACAGACTACTCAATCAAAGCCAACAGTTGAGGTTGCTAAACCTCAAGATGATCCGGACGTGATGATCATCGAACCAATTGCTGCTGCACCTCTCGCATCTGCTGGTCCAGCCCCTGCCCCAGCTGATAAAGGCAAGAGAAAAGTTCTTATCAAGAAGAAAAAGATATCCAAGGCTGATAAGAAAAAGAGAGAGGAGGCTGAACAGAGGAAGAGGGATGATGAGGAAGAGAAGAAAGCTCTTGAACTTAGCAAGATTCAAGCTGAAAAAGATGCACAACGAAGAAAAATGTCTGAAGCAGAGCAGAAAGCTGCTGAAGATGCTGAAGTTGCAATGGTGATTGAGCTAAGCAAGAAGGACGCTCATGGTCCTCAGATTGCTGGTGGTGTAAAGATTGGTGAGTCTTTACAAGCCAAAACGAAGATGCCTGCTGGCATGAAAAAGGAGAAGGAAAAGTTTGAGGTCAGAAGAGCTTTTGAGATCATAAACTCAGACCCTTCTATCTTCAACATGTTTGAGAAAGCAGTAGCTTATGCTGATAAAAAGCTGATGATGAAGACTTTGTTTACTCATGAAAAGAAAAGATATATTCAGTGGAGAGACTACAGAATAAACAAAAGTATTGAAGAGGTTCAAGGCTGGAAAGAGTTTGCTAAAGAAGAAAAGTTTGTCTTAAGTTGGCTGCAAACAGATTCCATCACCAAAGCCTTAGATCCTGATTTTGTTAGAGATCGGATGCACAAATATGCTCAAGAGTATGCCACTCAAGAGATAAAGATCATCTCTAACAGCTTGCCTGATAAAAAGAGGAAATCTGATGACCCCGTGGAGAGAGCTGTTCTGATTGCTGTGAGGAAAGCTCTGCAGAACTGGTAAGCCAGATCAAGATATGAAAAAGGCTCACCAAGTGATCTGCCCTCCATGCCTGGCATTCAACAGATTACATTTGGGAAGGAAATAAAGGATTATCAAGACTTGCCCAAAGTAAAGCAGGGTCCTTCAGCTGGATGGACTGTTGTAAGACAAATTCGTCAAACAACTGTCTTTACTGATGATGGGAAGATACTTGATAAAACTTTTGAGGATGTCACTGATCAGCCCAAAGCTGCTGATAAACACTTAGCTCTTGAGTGGAAAGCTAAGGTGTCTGAAGCTGATCAGGAGACTGATCTGAAGGATGCTCCTGTCCACCAGGAGAGTGAAGATAATCGAGCTGCTGATCCGTCTGCTTCATCAGGTGACCAGCACTCATCACTGATGGAAGCCTTCCAAATGCTATTGGAAAACTCACTCAAAGAAATGGAAGCAAGGAACAGCCAACAGCTTGAGAGGTTGCAACAAGAAATGGCAGAGTCAAACAGACTGCATCTTGAGAAAATGCAAAAAGAGTTAGCAGAAGCTAACAGACAACAACTTGAGAGCATGCAACTGCTTACTGCAAGGACAATCAGAAATGCAATTGACACTTTTCCTATGCCTGAGGATCACTCTAAGGCTCTGACTCAGAGTATGGTAGAGATGAGCAGAAGTATTGAAGATGTAAAGGTTGATGTAGATCAACTTCACACTTCTCTGAAAAGAACTGAAGATAAAATTGCTGACCTCACTACTGCCTTCATCAAAGTCAGTGAACAAGAAAAGGAAGCCAACCTGCTGATGTTGAACGGAGTCCAGAAATCAGGTCAAGTTGTTGAAGAAGAGCTCGACATAATGCAACTAAATGTGGACTGCATAAATGACAAGACTGATATTATCACCACAACCCTTGATCACTTAACTGCTAGTCATGATGTGGTTAATCAGAACTTAAAAGCCTTGTGTGCTGCTATAAAGGTTCCTACTGTTGCTCTCAACCCTGCTGCTGAACCTGAAAATGTCACCATTCCTGATGATGACAAAAAGGGGAAAGAGAAGAAGGAAGAGGAAACTGCTGCCACTAAAGCTGATAAGTCTGAAGCTGCTGAAGAGACTAAAGCTGCTGAAGAGTCTGAAAAAGAAACCAAAGATAAAGCTAAGAAAACATCCGCATCTAAGGATTCTGATGAAGACAAATCAGAGCCCTTTACCAAATTCAAGGATGCAGAAAGGATCAAGAAGAAGATTGACGAAATAGCAAAGGAAGAAGAGACCAAAGCAAAGATGGAAGCTGTTAAGTCAAATCTATTCTTGGATGATAATGATGATGATGAAGATGATGATGATGAAGAATCATCCTATGAATACATTGAAGTGCTAGAAGGATCTGATGAAGAAGCTAATAGCTAGGAAAGACAAATCCATTTGTAATCAATTCACTTTATCTATCTTTCAGACATCTCATCTGATAAACTTGTACTTGTAATATTTTCATCATAAATAAAAGTCAAGTTTACTCAAACACATCTTTTCTATCTCAAAAAATTTTGAGGATTACAATCTTTAGTATAGGTATAACAGGTACTTAGCTGAAGTTTTGTCATCATCAAAAAGGGGGAAATTGTTGGATAAGGATGAAGATGAAGAGCACTGAAGACAATTAGTAAAGGGAGGTTTTGATGCATTCCAAAACTTCAAATATGCTAAGTATAAATCAACTTAGCTGATATCCCTTTGAAGAATTTTGACTAAGTAAGAAGACATTAGACGAGTCAAAATTCAAGGTCCAGAAGACTACTGATCTGCTGAAGGAAAGTTATCAGACTGATGAAGATCAGCCGACTCAAATCAGATTTGTTCAAGTTTGGGATCAGCTCTGTTCACCATCAGACTTGCACTTTCGTCAGCCAAGTAGAAAGGATCAAGAAGTCGTCCCAATGGTAATAAATGCCCTGGAAGTAATAAATGCTGAAGTACAAGGCTATTTAAGACAAATGATTGAAGAAATGCTTCGCATCAGCTGGGTGCATTTAATGCAGTCTGCAGAAAAGTACTGTTAACGGTACGGACAGCTGCAGAGAGCCGTTCGCGGAAATTAAGGACCGACATTTTTCAAACCTCAAGTATAAATAGCTGAGAGAGACGAAGAGAAAAATAACAACACAATCTCTGAGAAGAAATCCGAAGCAAAATCTCTTAAGTCTCAAGAACAGCTCACTCACCAGCTCAGTCATTTGTTGACGAAAGCAAAGTTGAAGAACAACGATAAATACATCTTCTGAGTGATTTTGTAAACGTGAGTGTTGTGCGAAGAGTAGATCCATCTTTTTGAGTGATCTAACTTCAGAGGATAGGTTTTCTTAGTGATTTCCTATTGCGAGCTTACGGCCAGATTCATTTGTTGTTTTGGCGTAAGTGGAGTGTACTAATTACTTTGTGTTCTTAGTATAACCCAAGAACTTTGTGACTTGGAAGAGTGGACTAAAGGATATTCAAATCCATATAACCACTATAAAAATTACTTGTGTTTTTACATTGCTTTTACTTGCATATTTTCTGATCTGCACAAAACACATTAAGAACTGTTTGAAAATCATTTTAAAAGGAGTTTATAAAACTGGGGATAAAATTTTCAAACTACTAAGTTTACTTGTGAAAAACACTTTGAAAATCCGCTGCAAGTACTCTAAGTATTGAAACTGATTTCAACTAAAATCAGCTAAGTGAATATCAGATTAGTGGTCAACCAAGCTGTTCAAAGATTTGTTCGCGATCAGCCGAGTAACTTACTGTTCTGTAACAGCCTAGTCTGTTTAAGTTTTCATAACAGTTTTAAAGTTAAAATCTAATTTAAATTTTCAGAGGTCTATTCACCCCCCCCTCTAGACCTCATCTGACCACTTGGGACCAACAGTTTATCTATAAGTGAAGAAGTTTAAAATTTCAAAAATTGATGTAAGAGAGAATTTATAAATTTGAGGAGTTTATGTTGGAGATAAATTAAATATAACAAGACTCCATGTCTAATTATACCTCTTTAATTACTTTTATATTTTTACCATTGAATTAATATCACTTTACAATTTAACTAAGGACATTTTAGTCCGCACAAAAAAGTTAAGAAATATTCATTTTTTTATAATAGTAGAGATAGCGATAGAGATATGCCAAATTTAGGAAGGAGTACGAAATGTGAAGTTGTGCATCTGATTTATTAAATAAGAAAAATAGGCTAGATTTGAAAATAGAATAATCGCATTTTTCATCCTTCTTATGAGTTGACTTTTGCACATTCGTTTCTCCTAAAAAACTCGACCTTTGCTAATTCGTTTTTCCTAATATTTTGTAGTAAATGCATGTGTCACCGATTCATTTTCAGCTTTTCACGGTGAAGATGGCCTCACGCGCACTTGAAGGTTTAATATTAGATGAATCGTGAAGTTCTAATATTAAATGAAGGGACCTAAATGTCCTTCAAATAATGCACACGTGAGACCATCTCTGCTGTGTAATAGCCCAAAAATAAATCGGTGATACCTTACATTGATAAGAAGAATGCATTTGCTACGAAAATTTTAGGAGAAACGTATATGTAAAATACGTTCTATAAGGTGGGCTAAAAATATGATTCACTATTTGATAATATTAAACTACAAGAACCGCCCCATTTTAAATGCACTGCATTTTTCTATCCCAATATTCTTTGGAGTTTGGGTTAGAATGCTGGAAATCTGTAAATTGGGCAAAAAATAAGCCAATTTTTATATAAAACAAATAATAATATTGATTTTACATTTTCCACCTACTTTTCCCTTGAACTTAAACATCCAAATCAACTTTCACATTTTAATTTTTCAAAAATTATAAAATCCAATATTCAAACTCAATTCAACTAATGTTTCATGAAAATTGTTCAACAATTTTCTCAAAGTCAAAACCAAGTGAAATCGAGTCAAATCACCCAAATGGACTCAAAGGCTCCTTATCAAACTGCTCTAGTTTGGTTGGTTTGGTTTAGCTAAATTGTAAAACTAAGCAATAACTTTTCCAACTCGTGTTTGGATTGAGGTTCACGTGAAACTCAATCCAAAATCAAATAATACATATTAAAATTTATCAAATTTTTTTTTCTTCTAATCTTAAAATTATAGAAGTCATATACACTTGTCATCTATCACGGAAAATTCTTGTCCAAGCCTGGCTTGGTCAAGCCCATCCAACCACCAAGCAAGTGTATTGCACTTGCTTTGTGATTGGTCACTTTCCTGAAAGTTACATCCAATCCCAAAGCAAGTGTATTACACTTGTCATGTAGTTATTTTGGGTTCGTCCAAACCCGATTTGGGTAAGAATCCTACATTTTCCATTTCAAACATCCATAAAATTGAATGATTATTTTTTATCACCTACTATTTCAACCCAATATTCGAAATCAATCCAAATTACATATTTAGTTCTCAACAACTTCAAAATTCAACATTCAAATCGCCTTTCAAATGTTCTATCAAAATCACCCAAACCAATTTTCTAAAACAAAAACTCATTGAAACCAGACCAACACCGATCCATATAAACTCAATACTTTGTCATGAAAAAAAAAAAAAATCTTCCTTTAAATTCCCCTTGCTCGTTTTCTTTTTTATATTCTCTTTATCTTTAAATCTCTTTATCTTTAAATGTGGTACCGTGCAGACCACAAATTTTGTTGAATAATCATATATGACATGCAGCTAATTTTCACTGGCCATGTGAAAATAATCAAACTTTTTAATGTGTCAATTTTAAACAGAATTAAAGTGCACCCTCATTTATCTTTAAAGAATATCGTCTTTATCAATTACCATTTTTTTATGGTGGTCTTATCTTTTTATTTAAATAAAATTTCTTCAATAAAACTGAACCAAGATTCAATCTTGCCATCTTTTAATTTGGATGCGAAAAACCGGAATATTTTTGCATAGACCTGGTCTATGAGATTTTTATAGACCTTGTGTAAATAAGCCACATCATACATTTTGAGAGCATGACATCATCAAAATATATGATGTGGCTTATTTACCACTACAAGGTCTATGAAAATCTTATAGACTAGCTCAATACAAGAATTTTCCCGAAAAATCTTATAGACTAGCTCTATACAAGAATTTTCCCCAAAAACCCATATTCAAAAAAGATTGTGAGTGAGTGAGATTTCACAGGATATGTGGCCTTTCAGTAAAAAAGGGCCTTCTGGATTTTCTCCCTCATCTACAGCCGAGGAAGTTACCAATGGAATCGACGCTTCCGGTCTCACCGCCATTGTTACAGGTCAATATATATATATATATATTTTATATTTTTAAATTTTTTTTTTGTACGCTTGTAATCATTTTCTGATTTGATCTCAACTGGGTTTTAATCATTTTCATTATTTCATTACTTCTTTACCGATTTTTTGGTGTGTTATGGAAATTTGGTTTATTTGCAAAACGCACACCTATGTTTGTTTTAATTGACACAGGTCTGGGTTAGTACTTAGTATATACACCATATGGAGCTAAATGTGCCTAATAGTTTAAAATCAAATGAAAAATATACAATTCTCTATTTGTAATTATTGAATACTCCTATATTGTTCCATTTCAACATTCCATAGGAAAAAGAATGCTAATAAGATAAAAGGGTGATTTAGGACTGGAACCCCCGAGATTTAATCGTATTACAAGGAACCCTCGGATTTATATTTTGTACCAAAACACCCCGTACAGCTTCAACAATCCTTACAAGGACCCAATAAATGCTGGCAAAAACCCCCCTAAGAGGTATCCTTGTAATTTTGGAAACCAAAGGGGGTTTCTGTAATTATGGTAAACCTTAGGGGGTCCAAGTGTAAATCATCAAAGATAATATAATTATGACTTTATTCTGAATTAAAAACAAAGGGTATATATATATTTTTTTTTGTATTAAACTGATAAATCTTAAAGTACACTTGCTTATATTCAAACAGATTATAATACATGGAAAACACAATATGGATATTTAGAGGTCTTTTTGCACACACGAAAAAATATCATCCATCGTGATTAATCACGTGTACATCACTTTTGCTGCGTATAAAGGTCTCATTGTACGCGTATTTGCAATTAGAATGGGGGAATATTATGCAAATGAATGGAAAAAGCTTGTAAATACTTGAAATTGGAATTTTAAGGATATAGTTATTGTAAAATCATTTTCTATATGCTATGTTTTCTATCAATTACGCACGCTTTTGCTTATTTTACGACAAATTTCAGGGGCGTCAAGTGGTATTGGTTCAGAAACTGCTCGTGTTCTTGCTCTTCGAGGAGTGCAAGTAGTAATGGGAGTTAGAAATATGGATGCTGGAAAAAAAGTTAAAGAAATCCCTTCTGCTAAAATTGATGCTATGGAATTGGATCTTAGTTCATTAGCATCTGTTAGAAATTTTGCATCCGAATTTAGATCTTCTGGTCGTCCGTTGAACCTTCTGATGTAAGTAGACACAGCACAAATTACGTAGCTTTGAACTTGAATTTAATTTTAGGGTGACTTACGACCGAACCCCAAGGAACCCCCTGACGGCTGACATTTTAAAAATTACAAGAAAACCCCCTCTGGTTTATACTATGTATCAAAACACCCCTTACAACTTCAACAATTTTTACAAAGACCCCCTCGAAAATGTTTACAACGGGTGTCCTTGTGATTTTTGAAATCACAGGGGATTTTCTGTAATTACGGTAAACCTCAGGGGGTCCAGTTTAAACCAACCTTAATTTTAATGTGTATATGCCTTCAGTAATAATGCAGGAGTGATGGCACCACCATTCAAGCTTTCTAAAGACAAGATAGAGTTACAATTCGCCACAAACCATCTGGGTATTTTGCCTCGTTGTAGGAAATGATTATATTTATCTGTATGGATGAAACGAGAAAATCATATGTTGTAGTGAATTGTCTATATCTTGTTTTGCAGGCCATTTTCTTTTAGCAAATATGTTGTTAGACACGATGAAAAAAACCGCTCGTAAGATGAAAAGGGAAGGAAGGATTGTGAATGTTTCTTCGGAGGCTCACCGTCTAACGTACAAAGAGGGAATCCGATTTGACAGGCTTAATGATGAAGAAGGGTATGATTGTAATATTGCTTTGTTAGTTTTAGTATTGTATAATAAGCTTTTTCACTTGGAATTAACATTGCTTGTTTGTGTGTTTAATATGTAATTTTGCTTGTTAATTACATTCGCAGATATGCAAAATGGGCTGCATATGGCCAATCAAAGCTTGCTAATGTACTGCATGCTAATGAACTTGGAAGGCGATTAAAGGTTTATAATTAAAATTAATGTGCAATTATCGCACACGACACAAGTTATTATACGTCCTTGTATTGTTGAAAATTTTCTGAAGCTCGCAAAATGCTTTATCTATATTGCTCGTTTACGTTTACGAGCATAAACATGATACTCTAAGAATACGTTTGTGTTCTTGCTAATGCGGTATAATCGCTGTAATAAGATATTAAGGTTACTAAAATTCTATATGTTATTGGAATTATTGTAAAGCTAATATTTTTGGTAAACAGGAAGAAGGTGCAGAAATAACTGCAAATTCACTTCATCCCGGAGTTATTACAACCAATCTTTTCCGTCATATGGGTGTATTTGAAGGTAACTTAGGTGTTTTCGAAGGTAACCTAAATAGTTCGACTTAGTAAATTTTTTGATCATTAATCGGTATTTTCAAATGCAAATGGTAGATGAAACCGTGAACGGTAAATGTGTTTTTTTTACTATTGGACGTGTAAATATCTAACTTGGCTAATCCCTTTTGTATGTGCAGGTTTAGTAAGTACAGTAGGGAAATTGGTGCTTAAGAACGTTCAACAGGTATATATGTCGGCGTTTGGATTAAATTAGATATACTCGATAGCATTTTTTGCATTTACGCGACTAATTTTTTCTTCGTTTGCGTGATTTAATAACTTGAAGGGGGCTTCGACTACCTGTTATGTGGCATTGCATCCACAGTTGAAGGGAGTTAGTGGCGAATATTTTTCGGACAACAACTTGGCCAAAGCAAGTGCGACTGCGACAGACGGAGATTTGGCTAAGAAACTATGGGATTTTAGCATGAGTTTGGCTAAGTAATATTATTTGAAAAAAAATTATAGCACATGTTTATGCTATTTTTGCACTGTTTTTTTTTTTCTTGAAAATGTTATTTGAAAACCACAGTATGAAGTTGCAGCATATACATTTTAATAAGCCAAATGTTTAGTTTATACTTGAGGATGAAGTTGTTGAGGTTTGTGTTGGATGGATTCTTGCAATTGCAATTCTAGTATATGTTTCTATTAGTTAAATATTAATAACTTTTTGTAAACCTTTTGAAGATATTACGAACATATAAGTAAAAATTACTTACAAATTTAAAGAAAAAAAACTTTAGACAAACGAAAAATTTCATGAAGATACCTTATTTTCATTTCTATTTATTCGAAAATTAAACCATTTTTATACTATTTTACGAAAATCATAAAAAAAAAATTGATCCATTAATAGCACTCACCTCGAGAGAGGAATCTCCAGTGTATATTCAGTCCAAGTCCAGCTTCCCCTTACTCGGTCCAGCTTCCCCTCAGAATCCAAGTCCAGCTTCCCCTTTCCTTTTCATAAGTCATCTAAAATGTATCAATCTATCAATTCCATTTAATTAAAAATCTCAATCACTTAATAATAATAATAATAATAGCAATAATAATAATAATTAACTCGTATGTGAAATAAATAAATTATTAATAACAATAAGATATAATTTAAGATTGACAATAATAATAACAATAACAACCAATATTTTTTTTTTAAAAAACACAACAATACAATAATTAAATAGTTGACAACCAATAATTTTTTTAAAGTACATAATAATATAACAACTAATTATCCATGTAAGGAAAAGCCACCCTCCCCGCCATCGTCGTTATCACCGTTGTTGCTACTGCCGTCGCCTAGGTCGTAAGAACCCCCAGAAAAGCCTCCAAATAAGCGAGTCCGAGCATTTTTTTCGCGGATTTCATTCCTTACGTCATGCCAATATAACTTTGTATTAGGAGTCATATATCACCGTCCTTAGTCGTTCACCCTTGTTCGACCAACTCACTTCTGCAGAATCCCCACAAGTTAAATATACGGTAAATAATACTGACTATTTTATGATATACTATCTTGCAGATGGTATATACCCTAAATGGGCGACGTTAGTCCAGTCCTTTAGAAATCCGATGAACAAGAAAGATGCATTGTTCTCTAAGCTACAAGAATCATATCAGAAGGACGTTGAACGAGCTTTCGGAATTCTTCAAGCTCGTTTTGCCATCGTAAAGCAACCCGTCAGGGGGTGGAGTACTAGAGACCTAGGGAACATTATGTTAACATGTATCATTCTTCACAATATGATTGTGGAGGACGAACGAGATGAATACGGAGATGATGACTCGGACGATGATGATAGCAATCCCACCATATCTCGTAGGGCCCATGCCACCATTTATGATCAAGGTAATACTGAGCTAGATTTGAATCCTCGCTCCAGTCCGATATCCGTGGAAGAATATTTGTTACGTCATCAACAAATACACTCAATAGAGGTTAACCGTCAACTTCAAAAGAACTTAGTTGAACATGTGTGGGCAATACACGGTCCAAATGGCGATCATATGTAATCGTATTTATTTTAGATGTCTAATTGTAAGGTTTATATCGTTTTTTATTTCCCGAATCATATGTAAGATTCATTAAGTTCTTTTAAGGTTTATTATCAAAAAAAAAAAAAAGTTCTTTTAAGGTTTCAATTTTATTAATTAAATTAAATTTGAGTTTCTAATAATTAACTTTTAAAGGGATTTTAAAATTGGTGCACAATAATACACCAATTAAATACTTGATTGACATGATTTGAAAATAATAAAAATAATTTTATATTCACATTAAATTTTCCAACATAATAGTTACATTAAATTTGATTTTATTAAATAAAAGTTACATTTTTATACTAAAATTAACTTTTTAAAAATAGTACACAAATTAAATAAAAGTAAGATTAAATAAGAGTTACATTTTATTAAATAAGGTATTTTAATTTAAAGGATTTTTATTAAATAAAAACGAAAAAACAAAAAAAAAAAACTGCTGGCCAGCGCACTCGCCCGCCTGGCGATTGATGCCTCTCGATCGGTGAGGCAAGGTGGCTTGCCTCACCGATTCAATCTACAAAAGCACCCCCCAATCTATTTTTGCATTTTTCTCCCCTTTATATAATTTTCTTTATTTTTTTTCCCTCTAGATCCAAAAACCCCCAAATTCACTCTTCCCTTTATACACTAGAGATGCCCTTAGTTCAGTTTCACCCACTTTCAATGAAATTAATTTGGTTGGGTGTTTTGAAGATTTTTTTGAAAGTTTTGTGTGAAATAACTAAAAATAAATTTTGATGTCTTTTGGTTGAAAACTTTTGTATATAAGATAATATTAATTAAATGAATAATTGGATCGAAAATTGTGAAGTATAATTGCATGTATTTTGGATGTTAAAGTTTGAAGGAATAATTAATATTACGTGTATAATAATTGAACATATGATTAAAAATATAATATTTTATGATTAATAATTAGTTGGTACGATGATGATATTGGGCCGTCATGTTTTGGTCCTCCAATTTTGGGCAACAATTTTCACTCATTTGGGCCGATGGGAAGTGTTCCAAGTTGCAGGTGATTATAGGACGCCTAAGTTTAAAAAAAGAAAATAAAAGGGTTTTCACACTTTCTACCTTTGAAATGCGAGATATAGACATTTTTCAGTTTGCACCTCTCAAAACACAGACTTAGCATTTGTCCCTTTAAATTAAGAAAAACTCAACAACTTGAACCATTTCAAATAATCTAGGGGCAAAATAAATAATTCATTTTTCGGGTCTTTAGAACTTCGCCCTCTCGAAACACGAAAAATGAACACTTCTCAATTTTTTAAAGGCCTGTTCCTCGAGTGATTTTGATCACACAGGATAATCCTGTTTCTCCCACATCAAAAGCAATTCTATGCATCTTGTTAAATCAGTTAATATCTGGTTTTTGGTTTTTCAATTCAGGACTTGATTCTGTTCTTGGTAAGCATGTAATGAAAAATGTTCAGCAGGTACTAATGTAATGGGTCTAAATTTTCTCTGTTTTTTTCATTTAACTTTGACAATTTTTTGTAGGGGGCAGCAACAACATGCTATGTGGCACTGCATCCAGATGTTAAAGGGATGAGTGGAAAATATTATGCAGACAGTAATTTGGCCAAGACAAGTTTGCAAGCTAATGGTAATGAATTGGCCAAAAGTATTTAAGATAAAAACATCTTAATAACGAGCCGCAGTTATTAAATAGAAGCTACGCAACCAACACTCGGATATAAAGAGCCTTGCCTGAAGATACTGCCGAAGTCTCCTTAAATAGAAGCAAATCTTCATCGCAGGCTAGCACAATCCAATCGCCATCTTCATCTTGATACTGCAGTTCGAAACGTCCAATCACTAAATTGAGTCTCCTCGCTACTTCTTCCATGAGCTTATCCAACCCAGATGAAATACATAACTTAAATTTCACAATTTTATCTTTAAATCTTGCCTTCATCATCAAAACATCAGTTGTCTTTGGCTCTTTGGTAAGGTTTTGAGATATTACGGATTTGTCTAGGGGCACTGGTGGAGTTGCTAGCTCAAAATTTGCAGCAGAATTCTTCTTGTTTTTCTTACTGGATGGCCCACTATTGATACCACAATCTATGAATCCACGTTTCGATGTTGATTTGTTGACTGCAATATAAATTTAAAAGTAAAGTAAATCGAATGAAGTTTATATCGAGTCTATGAAGTTCACCATATTAAAGATAGAAGCTTCTATACTTACCACTGAGATTTTCTGAAACTTTGAGTTTCTTTCCAGCAGAATCTGATGTAACTTGTACTTGATGAAAGTTGATGACTGTAACATCTATATCATCTCCTAGTTTACCCGATGAAACCTTAAAACTTAATAGCTTCAGCATTTGGACAAGTATGTGCATGAGCTTATGATATCCATTTTTACGACTGGTGTGCTTGAGAAAGAACTCTACAACGTATATTTCGTTCCCTGTGTGTGAGCTCTGTAAACAAATCGCAAATGAAACATTTAACCTTGCGTGTTGGGCAAAATGTGCCAGAGGATAGTTAATTATGCTAAAATGGCATAAGCTTTTGCAAAAGCACATCTTGGTATGAGATTTAAATGCTGTCCCAGCGACTCCCTTTCCCATTTGTACTCCATGGAAATTACTAGCTTGCATAAAGTCAGGGGGCAGCTCACGGAAAATGGATGTCTTCAGTTTCATGCAGCTGGTGCTTTTAGCACATTGGACACAGGGCAACCATACCTGTACCCCAACTACTTGCGGCATCCTCAGTACTGCTCGAATCAGTTCCTCCATGTCTCTAGCCGCTAATTCCTGACCAAAATTCTATTTCTCAAAATTGATTAGCAGAGACCACTTTAGGCAGTAATTGCAGTTTTATACATATATATGTAAAGTGCAAGCTTTTCGACTCTTATTGCAACGCAATCAACCATAAGAGTAAATGCAACCAAGTTTCAACAATTTCAAGCACTTCACTCAATTTTATTCATATAATTCTAGGTATCATTCTTCTCTTTTTTCAGTTCAAGTTAAGGTAAACTAAAAGCAAATTAAATCAACATACAAAATGACATTCACCGAAAAGGTCACATCATTATATACTAGTACTTGTTTAAGTTTTGTAACATACATTGTGAATTGGAACATCGACGGTGGTGTGAGTTGATCTCAAATTTGCTTTCTGCAAGAAGCAACCAAAGTGATTAGTAAGTAATTTTTGGTAAATTTAGCACCATAAATAAACACATCATGTAGAAACAAAACACCTCTAGTCCTTTATGTAAAAGTTAAGTACTCTAACACGCCCAAACAACATTGATCTAAAACATCAAATACAGGCAAAGCCATATATGCTTTGAGTCTGCAAAATGCAGCATTATTCCTGAGTGGATAGTCTTTGGTAGAGTAGAGACACAGGTCCGGGCTGGATTCTGGATGCCCGTATTTAAAGACGCGTCCGGGGGGACCAATTTCCTCTTCTCTTACTGATTCTTCTTCGCCCCCCACATAATATCGATGTTTTAAGCTAGGCTTGTGCTTTAGATACAAGCCCAACATCTTGATAGCAGGCAACCACTTTTTCCCACCAATAACAAAAGGTTGGTCTAAATTGGTGATGTAAGACCTTCCATCAAACACTTTGTGTGCCCAAAATTGAATCAGATAACATGGGTTGCTGTTTAAAGTTAATATTTCCCTAAGACCAAGAACGATTTTCTTTCGGATTTCTCTTTCTACTTCGGAAGATTCAGGCGGCAGATTCTTCCAAAACACCGTCCCAAAGAGCTCGTGTTTTTCTAACAATTCGGCCATATATTCGTCGATTTCGGCATTTTTCATGAATTCGGAACGTGAATACTCTTTCGCTGATTTCGGCAGCATCCTTGATTTCATGATTTGATGGAGAAACCCTAAAGATCGAGGTGAAATTAGATATGAAATTAGAGCTTTTGGTGGAAAATTTTGGTAAAAGGTTTAATGGCAAAATGGCAATTTACGTCATTTAATTTTCACTTGTCCCAAAATCAAGATACTTAAGAGTCTGTTTGTTTGGCGTTTCTCAATTTTTTTTTTTGTATTTGAAAATATCAAACAAACATGTATTTTATTTTTTAAAATAAATTTTTGCATTTTTTGATTTTCTAAAACTACTCTCTTAAAATCTAAACAAACAACAATTTTCTTATCTCTAAACAAAATATTTACAATTTTTACTCTGATTTGACATAAAATAACTTATCTCTTACACAACTTATCTCACAACAAACATGATTTGACATAAAGTCTTATAAATCTTACACCTACAACTCAATTCTTCCAAATAAAACATATACATACTTTATTTCTCAAATCACTCTCTCAAAACCCAAATAAACAACATTACGCAAATCGAGATTATTTCATAAACCTACATTACTCTCCCAAACTACTTTCCCAAACACCTAACAAATGGGCTCTTAATTTTTCAGCAAGCATTATACGTCCCTTAATTTTCATTGTTTCGCAGAATCGTGACATTTAATTTTTCAGCAAATATTTTATGCCCTTAATTTTCACTAGCCCGTAAAATCAGTACACTTAAACGTTCAGCAAGATATTACGTCCCTTAATTTTCACTGATCCGCGGAATCAGTACACTTAATTTTCTAGCAAGCAATTTACATCCCTTAACTTTCACTCATCCGCGAAATTAGGACACTTAATTTTTCGGCAAGCAAATACATTTTATAACTTTTTCGTACCCACAATTTTAGTCCATTTAATCATAATTTCAGTCCATAACACGCCGAAAATTGCATAATTGGCAATTGGACAAATAATTTGGGGATTTGAATTAATATTGATGTCGTTAAATAGTCGTAGATAGTTTGTAAAGTGAGTGTTTGTTTTGTCAAGTGGAATTTAATGTCCTGTAAACAAAATGCGTCAAATTGGTTTTAAAATTTTGCGGTTTAAAAGTTATAAGTTTTGTAAAGTAATTTTGAGAGTTGAAATAGTAGAATGTATACTATTCTTTCCAATTCATTCATAACATTAAGTAGTACATATTGAAACAAAGCATAGTACTCTATAAATAAGAATCTACATAAGTCAACTAAAAACAAAGAAGCATGACGTATGCAAAGTTATAGAATATTCGGAAAATTTATAGGAATGAAATTTCAGTCAAGTAGACTAAAATTACGTTTATAGGACATATTTTGCTTGCCGAAAAATTAAGTGTCTTGATTCTATGGGACAGTGAAAGTTAACTGATGTAAAATACTTGCTCAAATATTAAGTGTCATGATTATGTGAAATTAAGGTACGTAAATTGCTATTTTGAGTGAATTTGATGAATGAAACAACAGACTCGCGGGAAATAATTGAATGGATATTGGAGGACCCTATTTATATGCTATTTGATCTGGGCCATTGGATCGCTGAAGAAAAGCTGGGCCACTGATTTAAGTTGTTATTTTGGGCCGAATATATACAATTATACATCTTAAAAGACTTGGAGCTGGTTGTTAATGTGTCGGATCCGATTTAATAGGATCTTTCTCTTATTAGAAATTCATTAATTTGTTGAAGATCCGTAATTCAAAAAATGTGAAGCAAATATATATGGTGCTGGATTGAAGTTTATGTATTTAATTTGAGTAAAGCAATAATATTGGATGCTAAAAATTCATGCTCGAAACTTGCCTATACAAGAACCAAATTATCTTGTCACATATACATGTGGATTAATTTTTCAGTGTATATTATTAATATACTTTATCCATATGTAGGGCCCGTAAATGATAAGAAAAACGACTCCTTTCTTTTTTTATGAAAAATTTGTTGAATAAATGAAGATGATCTTGTGTAAATACGATTGAGGAATGTTTTCGGGATTTCGTTATTCTTCTCCAAGTTTGTATAATAAATGAGCTTATACATGTTGTAGTAGTGTGTATTCGTATTCGTATTTGTATTCGTGTCACCGTATTTAGGGGTGTAAATAAGCTGATTAGTGTTGAACGACTTATTATTTAAGTTTGGTTTGAATTTTATAGAGCTTGAAATTTTGTGTTTGATCTTGATTTGATCGATTGTTAACCGAATCGAGTTCAAAGGAGAAATCTTCAAAGGAACTTTATGAAAAAATTAGTATTTATTTCCATTTTATCAAAAAATTAAAACATTTTCATATTTTTTTTACAACTCATTAATTTTTTTATCCATTAATTGCATTCAGCTCGAGAGCGGCATAATGATACAGATGTTCTGAGATAATACTTAAAGGCAATGTTTTCAGAACCGGACCAGACAATGAACCGATGAGCCGACTGGTTACTGATTTTACTGGTCGAATCACTGGTCGGACCGGATGACGTCATAATAATATAATAAATATTTTTTAAATTTAAAGTATATGTAATGTGCGTAAAATTTAAACATTATCCTACAACTGATTAAAAAGAAAATTTGTTATATTATACTAAAATTAAATCATATAATATTTTTCTAACTTATATCATAAAGGTAATATGGTACTAATTTGTATGCTCATATAAATGATTATATTTCTTTATAAAAATTAAAAGTGTAAGTTAAAAATACAACAAACTAAGAAATTCATAAATTTTAAAATATGGTTATGTATAAAAGTCTAATATTCAAAGTCAAACTTGCATATTATATTGACTTGACTCTTTATCCTAAAAACAATATAGAATTTGAGTATTAATTTTCATTCATATTGTGTAAATATTTATTTGACTTTATTATCTAATTTATAAATAAATTTGGCTACAAGTTTCTATAATTTATAAATTTTAGTTTGTATAAAAAATTCAATAAAGTGGTGTAGTTCAAATGGTAAGGAAATCATGTTGTACTCTAAATGTTAGGTGTTCGAATCCAACTTTTACAATAATTTTTAACATTAAAAAAATTAAAAAAAATAGAAGGAAATTCAAAACCGGGTTGAACCGGTCCATACTGGTTCGGCGGTTTCGGACCGGTTCAAACTAGATTTTGAAGTAAGTGGTTTTAGGGGGTAAACCGAACCGGACCAACCTCCGGTTCGCGGTCCAACTGGTCGAACCGGCCGGTCCGGTCCGGTTTTAATAACATTGCTTAAAGGACAACTAAGTTCACATAAGGGAAAACAAAAGAGCTACGTCAATTTATCCCATTAAAACATAGCTCTCCAGAAAATCACACAATCTTATGTTTGAATTTTAGTTGTTAGAGCATTTGGCGAGACAATCTAACTGCCTTAATAAGTTGATCGTTATAGTTAATACTTTCAATATAATTATCCCAACAGTCAGGGGCGGATCCAGGATTTTCACACTGAGGGGGCTAAAGTAGATAAAAAAAAAAATTTCAATAAAACATAAAAATTATATTTAATTTACGAGAAAATATATAACTAGATACAAAAACTGTGAAGTGGAGTTTGACAAAAACAATCCCACAAATTACATTAGTTACATATAATACCCCGTTATGCCTCCAAAAATTCAAAATATCTACGTATTTAAAATAACACACCGCGACGATTTTTCATTTTCTGAAATCTGTCTATGATAGCATCATTTGAAATATCACTAAATTAATATGTCTCTCTCTATAAGGACAATTAGACTATCATTCAACCACTGATCGCCCATTCTGTTACGGAGTCGATTCTTCAACATCTTCATAGTCGAAAAATGCTCTCTCTACTGATGCAGTTGCAATAAGGAGAATAAGTGACAGTGTCACAAGTTTGTAAACCAATGAGAATGCGAATGTCTTTTCGTTGCTACCAACTTCTGAGCAAGATCACCAATTCCTTTCAAATTAGAAAAGTCTTCACTTGATCTAACATCTCTAATGTAATTTTCAAGTTGATTAGGCAAGGCTGAGACTCAAGAAAAGAGAAGTCATTAGGATAAAGTTCAGCAAGACGAACAAGTTTATTCTTGTCAAAAGCAATCCGATGGGTTGAAGCAAGCAGCACAAAGAAGCAACTCCGTGTTTACTTAATTGAAACTGTTGTTTAACTATTGCATTTGTCTATCTATTACTGAATTAAATCTCTCTACTTTGTAATGGTGTTCGACGGTCACTTGTTCATTTCTACGTCTTGGCCTCCTATACGGAACATAGACATTAGTCATAGAAGGAATTTCAATTTCATACTTTGAACAAAAATAAGTAACTTCCTCCAACAAATGTGCCCATCCCTCATCTCTTGTCTCTTGAAGTCTATCCTTAGATACTTTGACTAATCTCATAGCATTCACTATGTCTTGATCTTTTCTTTGCAAAGCTTGAGACAAATCATTAGTAATTCCCAATATCAACGTCATTAAATGTAGATTGAAGACAAATGAAAATGATTGAAGTATTACTAATAGATTTCTTGCTTCCCCATTCTTATCGATGGACTCCTCAACTATGAATCCAAGAACATCAATCACGGAAGGGAACATGTTAACTAAACTCATCAACGTACCATAATGTGATCCCCAACGTGTGTCACTTGCAGGGACGAGAGTTCTCTCTTGGTTGAGACCTTGACCGCTTTCAATTTCATTATTTGATAAAGCCTCGACCACTTTCTCATATTGCTTGTCAAGAAGAAAATCACGACGTTTGGTAGAGCCTCCAAAAATATTGACCACCATAGTCACCGAATCAAAGAGTCCAGCCATATAAGGGCATTTCCTTGCTACCGCAACAAGAGCAAGTTGAAGTTGATGAGCAAAATAATGGACATAATATGCACTTTGATTTTGAGCAAAATAATGGACATAATATGCACTTTGATTTTCTCTTAGAACCAATGCCTTTAATCCATTAAATTCACCTTGCATATTGCTTGCCCCATCATAACCTTGCCCACGTAATCGATCAATACTCAATCCATATGTAGAGAATAAATCATCAATAGATTATTTGAGAGAAAGAGTTGTAGTACTCTTGACATGTTTGATTCCTATATAACACGTTCCATCACATATCCTCGTGAATCAACATATCTCAAAACAACCGCCATTTGTTCCCTTCATGATATATCACTAGATTAATCAACAAGAATAGCAAATAACTCATCACAAAGCTCTCTAATAATAGCATTGGTAGTTTCAATTGAACAAGCATTCACAATATCTTTTTGAATTGATGCAGCTATCAAATTAAGATTTTCGGGGGCATTTCCTAAAATAACGGCTCTAGCAACCTCATTTTGATCCGCTAGAAAACTTAAAAGCTCAAGAAAGTTCCCTTGATTGCTTGAGAATTATGATTCATTATGTCCACGAAATGCAAGTCCTTGTTTAAGAAGAAATCGTATGCAATCGATTGATGCAACCAATCGAATTCGGTAGTCATTACATTGGTTTTACGATTGAACATAGGTTCAATTTGTTGTTTTTGATCCAATAATGCTTGACATTTTTCCCATGCTCGGTTATGAATACTATTTGAATCTCTTCCCACGTGATATGCCAACCTTTCTTTCTTTTTACAACAAAGACAAAAAACGGCATCTTTATTTTCACTATTTTCCAACCAATTATTATTTCCATTATACCAAGTAGGAGAAAATCTTCTAAGTTGACCTCCCTTATACGTTTTCGGGAACTCAATATTGCGTGGTTGACATGGACATTTGAGCAAGTATTTTATAATAACTCTCTCTCGTTAGGATGATAAGTCATTATATGAGGTCGTAGACCAGGATCACTCGGAAGCTCGGGCAAGTTCATTTCAATTTGATCGTTTGGAAGCTCATGTGAGTCACTTTGAATGTGAATTCTACTAGAAGTTGAAGGATCCTCATAAGGTGTAGATGTATTTGTCGCTTTAAAGTATCTCTTCATATCTATAAAATGGACCAAAGTACCACATATAAATATCACAATTCTCAATAATAACATATACTATCCCCAAATACACAAATAAGGTTTACACTTCTAAGTAATGTAAGTAAATATAGGAGATACTACATTTTCAATGTAGGAGAGGAAAAAAGTGGACCAAACCATATAATCTTTTCAACAAAATCAATGAATATAATATATTATTATTGATCTCCTAAACCAATGTTGTAATCTTGTTACGTTGAATTGGTATAATATTATTGATCACATAGTTAAACTATTAATTTCATTAATTTATTAATAATAAGTTAAGTCATTGATTCTTATAATCTTAACTCTCATCAAACTTAGATTTTAACCCTTTGAGCTTGTATTCATCTACTTGGATTTATTGTATAATGTATATACAACTCATTTATGTGATTTCTATTACCTTATTTTACCTATAAACCATTTACACATCTCATTGGAGGCCCCAACAATATAAATTATTTACATATCTCATTTGATGCCCCAACAAATTAGCAAAGACCATTAGCTCCTAGAAAAGCTAATAAATACAAGACATTATAAATGAATCCAAGCTTCAAGGGTTCTACTTTATACACTTCATAAGATCAAAAAATTCTCATTAAACAAATAAATGAGATATGTATATCAAATGCTCGGGCCGGACCAACAATGAAAATACATTTTTTTTTCGGATAAATAGCAATGAAAATACATTGAAAACCGAAATTTCCTTACTTTAATGATGGCCGCCCTAAGTCAAAATCAAGGGTTTTGAAGAAGTATCAAAAGGTGAAATAGGAGTTTTGATTTGTCCTTATTTGTCTTTCTTCTTTGTTGTCTTTCTTCTTTGTTGATGAATAAAATTTTAGTTTTCTTGGCCGTTGCTGCAGAAATGAATAACTTTAAAGAGGAGCTCCAAAGCCTCCAATGGAGAAAATTTATATCGTGAGAAATGAAGGGGATATAAGGTATTTTTATTAAATGTAGATCAATTTTTAATTGGAAAGTCTGACTTTCTTTTAGCAATTTGATAAATTGGCCACTTAATTGCTGAAAAATGAAATGGGCCTCATTATTAGCGTAAAGATTGACCCAACACACACTATACTACTACTACTATAAAAAAAATAAAAATCGAGTGGGGTCTATAGACCCCACTAGCCCTGCACTAGATCCGCCCCTGCCAACAGTCAGATATACCAGGTGTTGGTCCCAAAAGTGGTCAATGAGATCTAAAAGGGGGGGGGGTGAATAGATCTCTGAAAACTTTAAAACTTTTTCTCTAACTTTTTCTGTCAGCAGACTAAGCTGATCTGATTCGTAAGTTTACTAAGCTGATCGCGCACAAAGCTTTGAACAGCAGAGTTGACCACTCATCTGATTTCACTAAGCTGATTCAGATATACTCAGAGTTTCAAAACTTGTATGCAGCGGATATATCAAGTATGTTTTTCAAACAAGTTTATCTTTCAAAGTTTTACCCCAGTTTTACAAAATTCTTTTCAAAACATTTTTAACGGTTGAATGCTCTTTTTGAGATATGCAAGAAAAGAATGCAGATGTAAGACACCGATATTTTTATAGTGGTTATATGGATCAAAGTCCTTTAGTCCACTCTTCCAAGTCACACAGATCTTGGGTTATACTAGAAACACAAAGTAACCAGTATACAATGCTTGCGCTGATCAACAAATGAAAAGCCACAAGTGCGCAGTAAGAAATCACAAAGAAATCCTACCCTCCGAAGCTAGATCACTTACACAGATGGATCTACACTCCTCACGCTATTTTCAGTATAGGAGCTCACAAAGAAAACCTACACTAAGAAGCTATATCACTTCACACAGATGGATATACACTCCTTTCTTTTCTCAGTTGAAAGTCACTCAGACAGACAACGCGAGTTCTCTGTTCTTCAACGAAAAGCTTCGTCAACAAATGACTGGGCTTGTGATCAGACGACTCAACTGATGGATCTCGCTCTTAAGATGTGATCTTGAATTGTGCAAGTCCTCATTTAGATCTTCAGTTAGTCTTCTATTTATACTCTCGAATTTGAATTTCTGCCCGTTGAAGATGAGACAGAAATCTGCAGTCATCGAGTTCTGGTCCCCAATTTCTGGAACGGCTCCCTGCAACTGCTACAGTACAGTCTGCTGTACTTTCTGTCAGTCGCATTTAATGCACTCAGCAGGTTACCGTTGGACAGCTTGCTGACCGTCTTCACTTGGCTGATGGGAGTACTAAGCTGATGGCTACTCTGCTGATTCAAGAATGAACACATCTATCTTGACTCGGCTGATGATAACCAATCTGATCTTCACTGATCTGATATCCCACTCGGCTGATTCGGTCACACAGCTTCCAGACCTTGAGATAGGTTTCACTAAGCTGTTCTTAGTTGATGACTTATCCTTTTGATCTTCAAAACCATTATGGCATTTTTGTCATCTTCAAAACCTTCTCTAATTTATATCAACAATTTCCCCCTTTTTGATGATGACAAAACCTTCAACTAAGAACGTCTTCTAAGTCTTCAGATTTGGTCTTCATACCTTGAGATGGAAATTTATTGATCTGATACAACTTTAAAAAATTACCAATAGTTAGTTCTTTTCCCTTTTCTGATCTTCTGTTTAAAGGGTTCTTAGTTGCATCATTTATCTTCCCCCTTTTTGTCATCAACAATGATAATTGAGTTGCATCTCTTCTTCCCCTTTTTCTCTTTATAGGATTGCAAACTTAGTATGCTGAAGACAATTAGGTGAGTACTAGGCTGATTTAGGTAGTCTTCGTTGCTGTTTATCACTCCAGCTTAGAACATTTCCCTTAACTTCAAGAATTGATACCACTTGTTGGTATTTGTGATCTGATTCCACTTGTAGTCTGATGCTACTTGTATTAATGTAAATCAGATTAGTCAGCTGATATCACTTGTTGATGTGATAACACTTGCTGATACCACTTGATGTAGTACATTCTTGAATAACACTTGGCTGTTGAGTTCCAGTCGGCTGATAAGAAGCAGTCTTCTGATAGCTTCATTTTGACTTATTGAAAACTTCATCTTTATTTAGGAGTACCGCTCGTTGTACACGTTCCCCCTAAGTTTAAGAATCCGTGGTCAAGTAGTCTAATGAGAGTTTCTCTTCGAAGACACTCAGCCGTTGAATTCCAGTAAGCTGTTTTGGGTTAGTCTTCTGATATGTTCCCCCTCAACTTATGAATCCAAAGTCAACAAACCACTTTCTTTGTCACATGGCTGACTGATACCACACTTGTTGGTGATACTGCTTGTTGCGATTAGTTGTTGGTCTTTAATACCACTTGTTCTTTGATAATCTTCAACTTTTCAACACTCTTGCGTTCCTTGAAATCTCCAAATGTAGTGTCTACCACTTGAATTATACCACTTTGTTGATATCACTTATTTGATAACACACTTGTTTGTACATGCTCGCTGGTGAGACCACTTGTTGAACTTGGTGAAATTTGCAAGGCAGTCAACTCATCTTTGTCATCTCACATGTACTTCACCTGTAAAACAGATGACTGATTTTGGTACCCTTTATTTTATTGGGTCCAGCAGGGTTAGTAAAACCTTTGACATGTGATGATCTAGTGACTTATGTTTTATCATGATGATACCACTTGTCATTATGATACCACTTTCTGGTCATGATTAAAACAATGCTCATAAGCAAGGTAAGATGCATGAAGTTTGTGATAAACATGCATATTGAAATGAGGATGGCAATCAGCACAGTGAACATGATCAATATGATAATATGAATAAGCATAGTACATGTCATAATAACAATTATCATAATGTGATTCAAATTCTTGCCAGATAATTCATTTTTGCCTCAATTTCTTACCTGAGTTATTTAATAACTCACCTTAGATTTAACAGACTTGACATTTAAATTTTACTCCTATCAGCAGCCTATTCGGCTGATGGGTTTTAGTAGTCTGATTCGTCTTAGGTAGCTTACTAGGTTTTCTAACCTATTGAGCATCAGTAGACTCCTTCTTTTAAGCCTCTGATTTCTTTTTGTTTAGAGAATGATGCAAGTTTTTCTTTTAAATTTCATTTATATCTTCAAAACAAACTGCATACTCATCTTTTAGAGTTTCATTCTCATGCTCAAGCTTTTTGGTAGTCAGCTGATTCTTGAGGTTTTTCAACCTGAAGTTTCAGTGATCTGATTTGCTCTTTTCAGCAGAGTCATCTCTTCCTTAAGCTTGGCAAATGCACACACAATATTTGAATTTGTAATTCAGCATTTATTCAAACGATTCAAATAGTGCATTTAATTAATAGTAGAAGTTACCTCAGATTCAGAATCATCAGATTCTATGACAGTTAAGCACAGTTTTTCAGGTACTTCTTCAAGTTCTTTATCAGACGACTGACGGTCTGAATAAGATGTGCAGGAGTTTATTAGCTTTGCTGCATCAGCTAACTTTGATTTGCTCTTTCTAAGCTTACGCTCCTTTTTGGCACGCTTTTCCTTTTCAGCAAACTTTTCAGATGATAAGTGAGAATGATCTTTGATCAAGAGTCCAGACTCCTCTTCATTTTGGTCTCTAAGTTTTGCTTTGGAGGAATCCCTGTTTTCCTGAAAATGATTAGAAGAAGATGAAGTAGCATTTTTATATTTTAATTTCATTTTCTTCTTGTAGAACTTCTCAAAATCATTCAGCAGCAGGGTAACGTCGTCAGCAGTGTAGACTTTTTCTGAACTCAGCAGAGTCTTCTGTTTTGACTTGTCTGCTGATTTTCTTGACTTGTCTGACGTCATTAGAGCAGCAGTAGGGTTTGAACTGGTTGACACTTCTAATCCCATTCTTGGCATTTGATACTCAAAAGCTTTGAGGGATGAGAACAGTTCGGAAAGGAAAATCTTCCCTAAATCCCTTGATTCTTCCATGGTTGTCACCTTCATGTTGAATTTAGGTGGCAAGGCCTTCAGAACCTTTGCGGTGATCTCCTTGTTCGAAAATTCTTTACCAAACCTTAGAACTTCATTCAGAGCTTTGGTAAATCTGATATCCATCTGATCAATCGTTTCACCAGACTTCATCTTGAAATTTTCAAACTCCTCAAGAGCCACACTGAGCTTGTGTTCTTTGATAGCGTCGTTTCCTTCGCTTAGCTCGCAGACTTTATCCCACATCTCTTTGGCAGTTTTGAAATGTTTGATCTTCTGGAATTTTTCTTCGTCTACAGCTTTGAACATGATGAGCTTAGCCTTTTTGTCAAGATTTACTAACTTGACTTCTTTGGGAGTCAGCTCATCCAGCTCTTTGTCAACTATCTGATCTGGTCGGCCAACAACCTTCACAATCTTCTGAAATCTGAATGGTCCTTTTGTAAAACAAGTAAGCATGTTGTCGTCGTAAGCGGCAAGAAGGATTTCCATTCTGATTTTCCAGCTTTCAAAGTCCATAAGACCAATGTGAGGAACATGGCTTATGACATCCATTTTTCAAAAAAATTTTGATTTTCAAAATATGCTCTGTTTTTGAAAAATTTGAAAACACACCTTGGATCAAGTTAGTTTGATCAGGCAATTGATTCTAATGAACCACCCGCTCTGATACCACTTGTTGGTCCCAAAAGTGGTCAATGAGATCTAGAGGGGGGGGGGGTGAATAGATCTCTGAAAACTTTAAAACTTTTTCTCTAACTTTTTCTGTCAGCAGACTAAGCTGATCTGATTCGTAAGTTTACTAAGCTGATCGCGCACAAAGCTTTGAACAGCAGAGTTGACCACTCATCTGATTTCACTAAGCTGATTCAGATATACTCAGAGTTTCAAAACTTGTATGCAGCGGATATATCAAGTATGTTTTTCAAACAAGTTTATCTTTCAAAGTTTTACCCCATTTTTACAAAATTCTTTTCAAAACATTTTTAACGGTTGAATGCTCTTTTTGAGATATGCAAGAAAAGAATGCAGATGTAAGACACCGATATTTTTATAGTGGTTATATGGATCAAAGTCCTTTAGTCCACTCTTCCAAGTCACACAGATCTTGGGTTATACTAGAAACACAAAGTAACCAGTATACAATGCTTGCGCTGATCAACAAATGAAAAGCCACAAGTGCGCAGTAAGAAATCACAAAGAAATCCTACCCTCCGAAGCTAGATCACTCACACAGATGGATCTACACTCCTCACGCTATTTTCAGTATAGGAGCTCACAAAGAAAACCTACACTAAGAAGCTATATCACTTCACACAGATGGATATACACTCCTTTCTTTTCTCAGTTGAAAGTCACTCAGACAGACAACGCGAGTTCTCTGTTCTTCAACGAAAAGCTTCGTCAAAAAATGACTGGGCTTGTGATCAGACGACTCAACTGATGGATCTCGCTCTTAAGATGTGATCTTGAATTGTGCAAGTCCTCCTTTAGATCTTCAGTTAGTCTTCTATTTATACTCTCGAATTTGAATTTCTGCCCGTTGAAGATGAGACAGAAATCTGCAGTCCTCAAGTTCTGGTCCCCAATTTCTGGAACGGCTCCCTGCAACTGCTACAGTACAGTCTGCTGTACTTTCTGTCAGTCGCATTTAATGCACTCAGCAGGTTACCGTTGGACAGCTTGCTGACCGTCTTCACTTGGCTGATGGGAGTACTAAGCTGATGGCTACTCTGCTGATTCAAGAATGAACACATCTATCTTGACTCGGCTGATGATAACCAATCTAATCTTCACTGATCTGATATCCCACTCGGCTGATTCGATCTTCAAAACCATTATGGCCTTTTTGTCATCTTCAAAACCTTCTCTAATTTATATCAACACCAGGATTAATATAATCCGTCTGATTTCATCCTGATCATATTATTAACAAGATCCAATCATGATCGTCCTTTCTAAAGTGTGTTAAAAAAATACACCAACCAACGCACGGCACTCGCACAACGGTGCTATGCACCATCTATAACACTAGCGATTTCCATAAATATAAGATCTTCAGTGTATGATCTGGACTTGAATAAGGCTAAAAGCCTTGTATTGAACTTTACAATACATCTTCAAACAAAGTAAAACTCTAAATCTCAATATTTTAAATATTCCTAACTTTATAATTGGGAAGTTTTCAACACTATCTACACGCATAACAACCAACAAAAAATATCAGCAATCAATCATACCTATTAAAACAAATGTGAATGTATCCAAATGTGTCTGCATTAAGCAGTTTCCTTCTTTTCCAAGGCGAGCCAGGGCTTGCAAGATTCCCTACTCTTCCAGAACTACATGGTACAGCAGAAAGTGATGAGTTTGCAGCTGAATCGGAAACTCTTTTTGGAGGAAGGGGCAGGGGATGACTTCCATGTTTTTCATCATTAGGCCAATTTTTAGGTGTTTCTTGGCGTCCCCCTCTGCCTCTTCGATGAATTGGTGTAGAATTAGGGACAGGATTTGGTGTCCCGTTTAGAGAAAGTTTTATGATATCCGAAGTACCACCAAATGCAATCTGATACTGAGTATGTAAATCAGGAACATGAATAAACAAATCCCTTCTTCTCGGAGATTTAGAGTACACTTTTTTCACTTGAATAGGCGATTGTTGCACATTAGGGGACTGTTCCACAACTAAATCACTTCAGTTCAAAACATAACCAATCAAAATCAGAAAAAAAACAAACTGAAAACAATGATAATATTTTACTAATTCAACATCTCCAATACTCACTTTAATGGACCACCTGCAGCTAAATCTTCAACACTTGAGGAGCTAAAATAAAAATCATCAAGCGAAGAACTTACCCAGAAGCTGAAGCTGAAACCTGATGAATATTCAGAAATGAGGCTAGGGCTTCTCGATTGCTCGTGAAAAAGCTCCCAAAGCTACTGTTTCTTCACAACAGCTGCGGTCAATTTCTCCCAATTGTCGTAGATTCGCGACATGGTTGAAGAATTCCTCTGAATATTTCGTAAAGAAATTTGATATGCTTTGTCAAAAATACAAATTGATTAATGTGACGCGCAACATTGTTGTTTTGTAGTAGTTAATTTAACGCGGAAACCCTAATCTTTCCTTCTTCTGTACTGTAGTAATCAATATGATGAGTGAAGTTGACCTAATTGGGTTTTCACACGAGGGCTTCTTCCAAATTTCTTACTTAGTAGTGTATCAACTTTTTATTTATTATTGTAATGTTTCTATCAATGTCTCACAAAAAATGTAGATTTTGGTTGCTAAAATCATACTAACTGTAAATAAAAAAAAAAAAAAATACTAACTAGAATCATTATGCAGCACTTTGTCACGCCCCAGCACTTTGCCCGACCACGGGGACCGGGCGGACAAGGCATTTGATCGTGGTAAGACCCGAAAGGAACATTACGGGATTGTCGGCAAGGTGGGAGGCATTGAAGGGCGCGCAACATATCACCCGGGGTGCGACCCGGGTAACGCAGGGACTTACACGGGCAACGGCAAAACCTTTGGGCAGGGGAAGGCCGTCGGGTGGCACAAGGGGCGTCCCAGGGGTTGTCCCAAGTATTTTGATGCACCAAACATGCCCTTGGAGGTTCGGGAGGACTCTAGAGGATCCCACACGGGTTCGGGACGTTCAGGAGAGTTCCGGAAGGTTCCACATAGCTCCGGAAGGATAAAGAAGCCGGAAGGTGCCGGATGGGTCCGGAAGAATCTGAAAGGTGTCGGAACGCACTAGAAGGAACCGGAAGAGCCTACACAAGTGTAGAACACGCCGGAAGGGTCTAGAACCTTGTGGAAGGCTCAAAAAGCTTATAGAATGTGGTAGCATGTTGTAGGAGTATCTAGAAGGCTCTACTACCTTGTATGTATATAGTAGAATAACCTAGAACATTGTATATAGTTCTAGTTTAAGTAGGATTTTGTTGAAGGTGCTAGAGACTCAATCCTAGCCTTAGATTAAGTAGATCCTAGCCATCCATTTGAGGAGGCTTGTAGTATAAATAGGTGTAGGGCTCATTTGTACAAACCAATCCAAGCATTTCCAAGTTAGAGAACATTCAAAGCATTCTCAAGTTCTTGTGCTTTTTCTTACTTTTTTTTAGCAATTTTCTTAGCAACCCTACTTAGGGACAAAGTCGAAACCTGCCGTCAAATACCTGCTGCAGGGCCACCTACTCGATGAACTACTACAAAATCAAAGCCCCCATTAAATGTCCGAAACCGTAGAACATCTCCATCACCCAAGTTATTTTCAATAACAAAGTCTATCCAGCCTCCTTGGAACTTGAATCTGGAATGAAGCTCCGTGAGTCTCACTGGCCATGTCTGGCCAGTTGGACTCCTTAAGACATTGTTGTGATTTGCAACTGCCAAATGTGCTCTTGAATATCTGAACTACTTCAAAATCAAAGTCCCCGTAAAATGGCCGGAACCGTAGAACATCTCCATTACCCAAGTTATTTTCAATAACAAAGTCTATCCAGCCGCCTTGGAATTTGTATCTGGAATGAAGCTCCGTGAGTCTCACTGGCCATGTATGGCCAGTTGGACTCCTCAAGACATTGTTTTGACATGCAACTGCCAAATGTGCTCTTGAATATCTAATCGGAATGCTCTACAAAACAGAGAGCTCAATTAATAGAAGTTCTAGCATCAGTTCAATTTAAACTAGCAAAGAGAGAGAACTAAACATAGAGCTCAATTATTACTTATAGAGAGAAACAGAGTTTTTTCTAATTAAAAAATACTGATCAATTAATAAAGCAGAATGTTGTAGCAGCTCGAGAGAAACAAAGTTTTTTCTAGTTAACAAATATACTTACAGGCGATCAATTTATAAAGCAATTCAATTAAGGAAAGAGATCTTTCAAGCTCAGTTAATCAACAATCAGATATAGCTCAATAATAATAAAAAAAATACAAGTTGATCACGGCATTTTAACCTAGATCTAATAATTACTTTAATTTAATAATTCGAAAAGGTTAGACAATGCGGAAAGTTTAATTTAATAATTCGAAAAGGTCAGACTATGCGGAAAGTTGATTATTCGTGAGTAGACATTACCATAGACGCGTGTGTTCCTACTTCGCTCGGAAAGAGGTGCTTTCTGAAGTTGTTCGCCATTTTCGAAGGTTGAAATGATTGTGATTGTATGTGAGTGTGATATTTTCGAAGTTTGAAATTATGCTTTATTTTATATATGTAGGGAGAATGTCGGGTCTTTTCCGTGATTGTGTGTGAGTGTGATATTTAATGCTTTAATTTATATATATAGGGAGAATGGCTGGTCTTTTGAGTTTAACTCCTAACCATGTGGATTGTAATTTTTGCAAAAAAGTATTGACTGATATGCAATTTCCTTTTTTTTTTTTTTTTTTATCCGCGAAATCTAAGGAATAAGCTACATAATTGTTTTCGAAAATTATAATTGCAAAATCAGAAACTAAATTGCAGTTTTTTTAAAAGTAAAAATAAAATTGTATCAATGATTATAGCTAACCAAATGCAAAATCATGGATATAACGAGTTAATTTATGAACTCCAACATATATTTAGTATTATTCCCCTAGGTACACTGGCGGAGCTATTTGTAGACTGGGGGGGGCGACCGCCCCCCCAAAACTTTCAGGATTAAATATTAGTAGTAGTAAAATATGAAGTAATGTCTGTGTTGGCCGACTGGTTAAGGAATTGCTGGGGTAGGACGGAGATCTGGGTTCGAACCTAGCTTGGTTCAATTGATTCTTATATCAATTCTTAAGCCTTTTTTAAAATTTTTCCCTTCTTTCTCTTCAATTCTTAAGCCATTTTTTTTTAATTTT
Organism: Penstemon eatonii; assembly: GCA_038501285.1. NCBI lineage: Eukaryota > Viridiplantae > Streptophyta > Magnoliopsida > Lamiales > Plantaginaceae > Penstemon > Penstemon eatonii. The sequence goes on from CM076711.1 coordinate 16,048,468, forward strand.
TCTTTCTTTCTCAATAGTTAAGCCTTTCTTTTAATTGTTTCTTTCTTCTTAATAATTATTTAAGGAATATGATATTTTATTGTTATTATAATACAAGCATTTTTTTTATAATTTTTTTTATTTAGTGCATTATTCCTAAAAAAATCTAAATAGTTGTGAGAAGAATAAAAATTTTATTTTCTTTATAATATATAAGGTCTTCTCCTTATAATTATATTTATTTAGTGCACTTTTCTTTATGTAATATTCTTTATTTAGTATATTGTACATTTCAAAAAAATCTTTGTCAATAATTGTAAAAGAATATATTATTTTTCTAATTATTTAATCCCTCGAAAAAATTTCGCCCCCCAATAAAATCGATCTAGCTCCGCCATTGCCTAGGTATATAGATCATAAATTCAAACCATCAATTTGTTTAATTTAGAGAGTAGGAATGAATTGTGTCAAATAGTGCAACACACTATACATGTAATATTACACGTCATGACCATAAATTACACCAAAGAAATTATATTAACCAGTAACCACATGAAATCTCTGTGATGACTGAAAATTATAAATAAAACAAGGATTCATTAGAAGATATGCCAATTAATAAATTTCTTGAACAGACTAGGTCTTATCCTCTAGCGTAAAAGTTATGTTGTAATTTGGAAATGGCAAAATTGCAAAAATCATCCAAACTATTTAACTTCGCGAATTTCGTCCCGTAATTTAATATTTTTGGAATATCGTCCCACCGTTAATTATAAGACGAAAATTGCGCATTTGCCATTAAATTACCACATGGCTGCTTACGTGTCATAACATGATAAATTTTAACATTAAAAATTATATAATATTAATTGCAGAATTTGTCCCAAACTAATTACAAGATTGAACCGTCATTTCCATTAAATTAGAAATTTAATACTAGGAGTAAATTCATACAAAATGGTAAATTATGGGACAAAATTCAGCGAGTTGAAACAATTTGGGACGAAAAATCAAAACTAGTAATTAATTTGGGACGATATTTCAAATAAATATTGAATTGTGGGTAGGTGATGTAATACAGTTTTGAACGAAAATCCAAAATCACTAATTAATTTAGAACGTTTTTTGCAATTTTACATTGAAAAAACAATACACCACTTCTTTAAAAACTTACTAATTTATCACGTACCTTGTCCCAATATTGGTATCTAATTTTACTGCACGTATATATAAATTTATTTACAAACACATATAGACATATCAAATATTTTATTTTAGCTCTTCTTTAAAAAAAAAGAAAAAATTATTTTAGCATTTGAAACTCCCATGTACATTCATAATAATCAATATTCAGCAAGATATGCGATTTTTTTTTCTTCATTTGAATACATGATAAGCAATATTATAGTTGTACTATTTTATGCATCATACTAACACCAACTTGAAAATTTCACATTATATCAATCTTGAATTAAATTATAGAACAGTAGATTAAACTATAGAGGTTAGCATACCTGATCATTCAAACAAGAGAACAAAGAGAGCAATCGTAATGACTACGTGTTGTAAAACAATACAAAAACTAAAGAACAAGAGAGCACAAGAATTGATCAAACATTTTATTCTTTTTCTTGGTCGGTTTATATAAACAAAAATCTCCTCTATTTATATTATAGATATAATAGAGGAGATAAGATCAAAATTAACATACATCTAATTAATTAAAAAGGGTGCATGTATTTAAATGAAGAGCTAAATATACTGGACATGGGAAATGAATATTCTTCATGCAGTATTTCAAGGAGGGAGTTTTGTTATGATCCGGAAACAGCGGAGGCAGAGGCGTTGAAACGTGAACTGGAGCTTGGTATTTCTAAAGGTTGGTCCCTTATTGAACTAGAGGGGACTGCAAAAATGTGATTGGTGGGTTCTTAATTCCTACTAGTAATACTCATTTCCACCCCCTGGGTCTTGTGTTTGATGATATTAGAGTTTTAGCTAGTAGTGTTCAGTCTTTTTACTGCTCCCATGTGTTTTGGGAAAGTAATGCGGTTGCTCACGCTCTTGTCAAGTTAGCTCTTTCTATTTCCCCGGGTTCTTCTGTTTTACCGGACTCTATTTGTAGGCAGGGACGGATCCAAGATCGGAGAGTTGGGGGGGGCCGAGTTTAACCACCATCGAAACTAATTGACAATGATATTTGATATATTTTATTTACTTAAGAATAAAATATTACTGAAAAATACATTAAATTCAAAATTCTTAAGTAATTTAGTGAAAAAATTATCGAAGTTCTACACGACGTTCTCACATTTCGTAAAATTCTTCTACTAATAAGTAGCAAAAATCTCAACAAATTTATTTTCAATGTTAATAATCAAACAATCCATGCAAGGTATTGACCTTTCATTTTGTTTCTATGCCTATTTTTGACCAACTTCATTATTGATCGCTCGATTGTTATGGTTGTAACATGAAGCGTTAATATCAAACGAATCAAGCAATCAATTAAAGGTTACACTATATACTTCTTTGTACTTCAATCACAAACATAGCTTACATATTGTGGATGTAATTTAACATTAAAAGATTAGAGGACTAATATGAACTATTTATAAAATAATAATACTAAATTAATTTTTTCAAAATTCTTGGGGGGCCAGGGCCCCCAAAGAAGAAGAAGAAGAAGAAGGGCAGTTCATGTATGGAAAAAAGAGAATATATCAATGATGAGTTGAGGTGCAAAATTCTTGCCTAGCTATGATAACTACATCAAAGATTATTCATGAATTATTATATTAATCTACTAGTATATTTTTTAAATAGTATCATTAAGTACGTAATTCTTGTTTTACGTAAACATTATACTTATATAATCTCATTTCAATTCTTTGTACACTACAATTAATCCTATTTCACCAATATTTTTCAATTTAGATTGATTAAAACCCTAAGGATTCAACAACACAAACTTACAACAGAGCAACACAACAATCTTAAAAAATCTCCTAACTAAAAGTATTTTTTGGAAGCTCAAACAAATAACTCTAAATTGATTCACTTGGCATTTCCTTAATTAGTTGCATGTGAGAAAAAGGATAGTTAATTAGCTAGTACTATTTTTTTTTTTGGTTTCCCAAGAATTTAATCTCTTTCGAGGCGCGTCAGTCACATAAAGTGGGAATCTCTCCCAACAGGGATTCAAACCTGAGTGTGCTACTTTGTAGTGACTAGTCCCTTCCACTAGACCAGTCACCTGTTGGTATTAGCTAGTACTATTAATAATCATTAAACTATCATCTTCAAGTTTAGAGAAACTACATCAAGAAAAAATATGTTTAGACCTGCCAAATTTATCTGGATTTTTTTTTTGTTAAAGTCTGTCTTGATCAAATTTATATAATTCCAAAATAAGTATATTACACTAATTATTTAGTTACTTTGAATTCGACTAAACTCGGTATGGGTAAAAATTTCTCAATCTATCTCATATGACGAATTACACAAGTACATTCCTTTGACCCTCAAACACTTGCAACACCCCACCGGAACTCCCTGCCACCAACGTACACCGTTCCTCCTCCATCTGTCACCAACAAATTCCGCTTACAAATCCCCGATCACACCGTCTAACCCACCGGTTCAAACCCACGACCCAAATCGGGTCGCCCCATCTCTTATCATAAACAAAAACTCGATTATTTTCCGATCTGCAACTCAACAACCCACCTTTTCTCCAAACGGATAACCCCACTAATCTCCTATTATTCACATGCCCTCTATAAGTTCTAATGAGGCTCTGATCCGTGTTCCATATCATCAAACACCCATCAACGGATGAAGAAACCATTGTTTGTGAATCAAGAAATCTCGTATAAGTCACGGATTTTTGGTGTCCTTTAAAAATAAAAATCGGGTCCACCATTCTCCGTACAACGTAGCCGTAGATTTTCTTGTCAGCGCATCCGACGGCTATTATTAGTTGTCCAAATGGGTTAAACTCCACGCAACAAACTGAACTGCTAACAACCCGGTTTGGTTGAATCCAAGCTATGATCCTCACCCTAGCAACGTGGGTCCCACATTTGCAGTGTTCCGTCATCTGACCCGGATGCTCCGAGAACTGGATCCGAATTCGAATAATCCATACTACAGACACGTTTACCACCATGCTCGTCCCTCTCGAAAATGGGTACCTTAATTAATTAAAATCTAGTTTTCTCAAATATTAAAAAAAATTATTGATATTCCATTTCGATTTGATGAAAAAAAAAAATTAATCTAATCCATGGGTACTTGTTTTTCGAGATCGTGTTCCATGACTACTCCGTCGTAGTCTCCGGATCCGATTACCCGGGAACCCGACCCGGGTTTCCATTTAAGGCTGCTGAGTTTAGCTGGTGTGCAAATGTAGTACTCGCATGCAGCGGCGTGGTCGAGAAACGTGACTCTGTTTTCTCTGGCGGCGCCACCTCCGCCGCCGTTCTCCGGCGATGTGAGTGATTTTTGAACGCTGTAAATCCTGATTTTTCTTGCGATTCCACCTTTGGCTAAAAAGTTTTCGCTCTGGTCGAATTCGACTACGCCAATGGCGTCAGTAGCGGAATTTGGAGAAGAAATTACAGTTGAAAGACTGAAATCCCATTCGGGTCTGGGTTTTTCTCCTGGGTCATTATCGTGGGCGGGTTGTGGGTTATTTTGTCCTTCTTCTTCTTCTGGGATTAGTGTCCTGTGACCTGTTTGGATGTGTTGGAATTTGAAGGGGACTAGAATAGTTTTTCATTAGTTTCCATGCATATGAGGTGAAGGTTGATGTTGGCTCCTGTTTTGGTGATGGGAAATTTTACCCATATCGAGTTTGGTCGAACCCAAACTAATTACATGGTAAGTGTAACACATTTGCTTTGGGATTGGATGTAACTTCCAGGAAAGTGACCAATCACAAAGCAAGTGCAATACACTTGCTTGGTGGTTGGATGGGTTTGGCCAAATCAGGCTTGGGCAAGATTTTCCCAGAAATGACAGGGTTCACTAGAGGCCAAGCTTTTCATACTTTAAGTACTTATTTATTTATTTTGAGAAGTGATACTTAGGTACTTTATTATTGTGTGAAGTAGGGTAGATAAATGTGATGGTTGTTGGGGAATGTGGATTGTGTTTTGATAATTCTTTTTATTTTATTTTTTGATAATTATTCTCTTCGTGCTTTCTCATGTTAATTACTGCAGACACGTTATTCGTTTTCGAGATTTACCTCTTTCCGTAGGAATTCGAACTTAAATTTACTATTTTAACGATTATTTAGACCTTTTTTATTAGATCAATTACATGTTGCTTTTAGTCCTAGATATGGAATAATACCCCGACCCTCTTCTCTGAGGTCATATCTTTTTCATCCATCATATATGATAAATATATGAACAACTACTTAGATTTTTTTGTTTTTTTAAAATTCTATGCATTTTGTAAATCAGTTAATATATAGTTTTTGGTTAATTCATTTCAGGGACTTGTTTCTGTTCTTGTTAAGCAGGTACTGAAAAATGTTCAGCAGGTAATCTTTGTGTACTTGTGTTATTGAGTATCAGTTCAATATAATGAGTCTTAACTTAGAGCGGAAAATATTATTTTGCAAGCTAATGATAATGAATTGGCCAAAAGTATTTAAGTTAAAAACCTCTTAATATTCAATTTATTTCTTGAAATTTGAAAAAAAATAATTTATCCCATGTGAAAATTTAAAGAAACAAAGTCGAAGAGTGTAACACACTTGTCGAGATTAAAAGTGGGCTTTAAAATTAATTTTGTAACATACCACATTTATAATAATCAAGGGGTGTTCAACGAAACCGCTAGACCGCCCCAACCGATCAACCCAACCCAAACCGACCGCAATTTTACGGGTTGAAGGTTTGATGGGTTGATCTTGGACATCGTGAAAAAAAAACCGCAATTTTCGATCGGGTTTGGTTTTTTTTAAACCGCATAACCACATTCGACCACACTTTATATAAATGATGATGTATATATGTTTTATTTTATTTTATTTTATTATTTAATTTAGTCCTAAATTTAAGAAAATGAGAAATATAATATAAGTATATACTTTAAGAAATTAGTCGTGTTCCACAACCCAAACTCGAATTATAGATAAACCCTACAATCTTACGTAAATCTCCAATTTTAAGTGTCAAAAAGATAAAAAAAAAAACAGTTCCAAAACTAGAACAAATTAGTTAAAAAATATTATGCGAATAACAAAAAGTAAAGCAAAAAAAAAAATATCAATCAAACTTTTCATTGGCCATTAACCACCAACACCAAGTTCGAATATAAAGATATTTTTCTCTTTTGTTTATTCTTTGGGAACAATTTGATTTTTGTGTAATGAAAACTTGTTAATTTAATGTTCGGGTTTGTTTTTAGCTTTCCTTAAATTATGTATAGAAGTTTACTAAATTTATTAATTAAAACAAAAAATTGTAATTAACTTGTGCATTTATATTTAACTCATCAAATAATAAAAATACAAGAAAGTTGATAATTGAGACCGCAAAACCCGTCCCAAACCACCCCAACCCAAATGAACCGTATAGTGCAATCTCAAGACTTGTTGGGTTGAGTTTGGGCTAGAGATTTCAAAACCCGCAAATATTGGGTTGGATATGGGCAAGTATAAAACCGCACTAGAGCGCACCGCGAACACCCCTATAATAATGTTAGGTGTAAATTGTCACATCTCGAACACAATGGGATAAAATGTCATATATAAAAACGTCAAGAAAATGATATGAAACTTTTATAAGATTATATATTGGTAAAATATTCTTTATCAAATTACATGAAAATAAACTACTCCCTCTTTTTTTTCTTATTTATCGCTTGGATAATAAAGTTTTGTTTACTTTTATTTGTCGTTTTAGGAGTTCAACATGAAATTACTTTTTTCATTCTTCTTAACCCTTGTAATTAATGTTAGTTAATATTGTGATTATTTAGTTAAAAGTTATTTTGAAATTTTTACTTAAAAAAAGGAAAAATTGCTTTTGGTACCATCTGACTTACGCTTTTGGTACCATTAGATATGAAAATGCAAATTTGGTATCATAGAATAGGTTTTCATTGCAATTTTTGTAACAAACCCAATTTTTCTACAAAGTTAATGGCAATTTACCCCCTATGAAATGCATAATGTTCAATTTAATCCCTCGTGGTTAAAAAAGAGCATTTTACCCCTTGAAACTCCCTAATATTTTTATAGGCGACACTTAATCCATTTTTATTATGATAATGTGATTTTTATTATGAAAATTGCCACATTTATCATAAAACAATGGGCAAAAAATCACATTATCATAATAAAAGTGGATTAAGTGTCGCCTATAAAAATATTAGGGAGGCGATGTGAAATTTTTACAAAATTTCAAGGGGTAAAATGCTCTTTTTTAACCACGAGGAGTTAAATTGAACATTATGCATTTCATAGAGGTAAATTGCCATTAACTTTGTAGAAAATTTGAATTTGATACCAAAATTGTAATAAAAACATATCCTATGGTACCAAATTTGCATTTTCGTATCCAATTATATCAAAAGTATAAATTAGTCTATCCTATGGTACCAAAAAAATAATTTTTCCCTTAAAATATATATATATATATTTGTGCAATCCACCAAAACTATAAAAATGATTTAGGAGATGGTACCTGGTGGGTAGTGCCTCCCGCTTCCTTTATTTGACATAAAAGTAGAAACGGAGGAAGTAAATATTATGAATAACTGCCATTAACTCGAAAATAAAACCCCTATTCAAAATGTTTTTGAAAAATGAGTTTCTTAATCAGAAAAGTCAATAGCTGTGAAATTAATAGTAGTTAAATCCGTTTTAACTGTTAGAGAGAGGGAGAAAGAGAAATGTGGTTATTTAGCAGAAAAGGGGCTTCTGGGTTTTCAGCTTCCTCCACTGCAGAGGAAGTTACTCAAGGGGTAAACGGGTCGGGTCTCACCGCCATTGTTACAGGTTCTTTCTTTCTTTTTCTTCAATGTTTTGTGTGGTTCATGATTTCAGAAATTGTACAAGTAATTGAATTTAACATATGGTGAATTTTAGACACTAGAGGAACTAATTTTCTTATTTATGCAGAATATAAGTCTAAAATTTTTATGCTGGAACTGAGTACAGAAGAAGATTTCCCATTTTTTCTAAAAGCAAAAATATCCCCTGTTTTTATGCCTAATTGGAAAAATTACCGTGTTATTTTTATTACCAAAAACGTGTTCTTGTTTTATTAGCAAAAAACTCCATAAATCACGGGGAGGTTATTATCAATTTTGAAGTGAACAAAAAGTTTATTGTCAATTTTTAAAGTTAATCTGGGGATTATTGTCAATTATTTTAAGTGAATAGGGAAGTTCTTGAATGTTTTGGAGAGGGTATAATTGTCATTTTGACTTGGGATGGGTAATTTGCTAATAAAAATTAGCACATGGGGGTTTCGATAATAAAAATAACATTTTTGCTAATGAGGCAAAATATAGGGGATAATTTTACATTTCATTCTTTTATCTATCATGGCAGAGTTGGGAAAATGGAGCAAAACCCGCGTTCGCCCCGACCTAAATCCTCTTTTTTATTTTTTATTTTTTTATTTTTTTTTATTTTTTTTTTATTTTATGTTTGTTTGAAATAGATTCGATTAAAATTTATTCATCGAGACTTAAAATATCAAATTGATTGGTCATCAAGACTAATACTTATATGGTCTTGGACAATCATCTCTTGTTGAGCTAACTTTTGAGTTGAGTTATGTCTAGTCCATTTGGACGGCCTAATTAATATGTATTAGTTTTGTGTTATGCCATTTTTATTACAGGAGCTTCAAGTGGTATTGGAGCAGAAACTGCAAGAGTACTTGCATTGCGTGGCGTACATGTCATTATGGCCGTAAGAAATATTTCTTTGGGACACGAGGTTAAAGAATCGATCATCAAACAAGTTCCTACTGCCAAAGTTGATTCCGTGGAGTTAGATCTCGGTTCCATGAAATCAATCACCAATTTCGCGTCAAACTTCAACTCCTCGGGCCTTCCTCTCAATCTACTCGTGTAAGATACGTATTCATTAGAAATTCTAGTTCGGTTTAATTATAATTGTCGATCTTTAGTAACAATGCAGGAGTTATGGCGACACCATTCATGCTTTCAAAAGACCACATAGAGCTGCAGTTTGCAATAAACCATGTTGGTAAGAGTCCTTGCTTTCATGTTTAACATAATTTGAAATGGAGGGGAAAGTATCTTATTATTCGATTTGTTTAGAAACGGACACAGTAACACACGGTATGTAGAATTTGAATTCAATTTTTGCTTGATTTTTGAATAGAATACAATTTTTTCTTGTTTTCTTAGTTAAGAATCATTGATGCCTTCCACTCCACTAAATGTCTTGATTCTTTAATTTCTAGTGACAGAAATGTTTACCTAGTGTTTTCTAACTAAAATTCAAGAACCAATCTTCTTGCAGGACACTTCCTTCTGACAAATTTAATGTTGGAAACCATGAATAAAACCGCACGTGAAAGTAGTCGAGAAGGAAGAATCGTGAACGTCTCATCGCGAAGGCACAAGTTTTCATACCCTGAAGGGATCCGCTTCGACAAAATAAATGATCAATCAGAGTAAACTCATTTTCGAAACATATTACTCATAATATATATTTTTATGATAAAATTTCTTCAATTGTTAATTAATCTTTTTTATGTTTGCATGCAGATACAACAGTCTATCTGCATATGGACAATCAAAGCTTGCCAATGTGCTCCATGCTAATGAACTTGCTAAGCATTTAAAGGTAGAGAAAAGGTTTACTCTTTTTTTGGGTATATTATATATAAATTGTAATATAACATTAATGTGGATGTGTGATTTCTCTGAAGGAAGAGAAAGTGGAGATAACAGCTAATTCAGTTCATCCTGGAGCTATTGCGACCAATCTTTTCCGTCACCATAGCTTCGTAAACGGTAATATTTCTCCCACGTTGCAAGCAATACTAAGCATCTTATTAAATCACAAAATTTTGGTTGATTCATTTTAGGACTTGTTGCTGTTCTTGGTAAGCATGTAATGAAAAATGTTCAGCAGGTACTCTTTCTTTACTTATGTTATTAAGTATGAATTCAATGTAATGTGTCTTAATTTTCTCTGTTTTTCATTTAATTTTGACAATACTTTGTAGGGGGCAGCAACAACATGCTATGTGGCACTGCATCCAGATGTTAAAGGGATGAGTGGAAAATATTTTGCAGACAGTAATTTGGCCAAGACAAGTTTGCCAGCTAATGATAATGAACTGGCCAAAAGATTATGGGACTTTATACTAAATTTGATAGGTCAATGTAAATTTTAGACAAGTTCTTTCATTTGACTAATTGATGCCATACTACAACACTTGTTGCTTGTACTGACTAAAGGTGTACTGTACAATTACTTGTATGTACACGAGAACACTAAGTAAGATTCGTTAGCATTCACTAGCTGCATATGAAAACAAAAGTCGATACATGGACTCTCCTATTGTCGATGCAGCTTGTCAAAGAGAAAGCTTTATGATAAGGCATGTTTGTGAGTCTTGTTCTCTCAAACAAAAGTATTGAATGAATTTGTGTTTAAGATTCTCGCACATTTTCATCCCTTAATTGTTTTTATCTTCAGTATATTGAGTAGTTATATTTTTTTTACTTGAATCTATCAGATGAAGTGTTCTTAGTTGCATTTGACATTTGAGTTTTCTCATTTCAGCAATGAACAATGTATATACAATATTTTATCGTTTTTGGCATTATGACTTGGCAACTTGAGAGTAGAATTCTATGTTTTATGCATGACATTATGACTTCTCGAAGCCAACTTCTGTGTGTTTTACCTTACTAGGAAAGTGCACGTACGTTGTACGTGTTTAGTTAATTTCATTGGTATTTTTTGTAAATTGGAGTAAAATTAATTTTATTATGTCATAAAATAAAGTAAATTCACCCGTTTGTACGTATTTCATTCATTAGTTTAATTCATTTTTCACCGATTTAACCGATTTTATTCATTTTTTACCGTTTTATCCATTTTTGTCGATTATAACTTATTTTCATTGTTTTTCCATTGTTTTTCCACTGATTCATTACTTTCACCTGCTTTTCACTATTTTTGTCGTTTTATTGGTTCCATCTTTTTTTCACGAATTTTCATCGATTTCAGGGGTATTTTATTTTATTTTATCATTTTCAACCAAATTTTCATTGATTTCACATGTTTCTATGATTATATTTTATCTATTTCAATTTCACCATTTTCCACGAATTTCACATGTTTTTCACGAAAAGAATTACATAGAGGTTATGCTTGTCTTGAAATTATTGAATATTCTTCATATTTTATATTCTAGTCAAAGTAAAATTACATAATTATCTAAGTTATAAGTAATTTTATTCTTTCATATATAGTAAGATGGTGATTCAATTATAATTTTTTTTTTGTAACATAATGATATTTAAGAGAATTTCATTTTAAATATTTATATTTAGAGTGTTTATGACTTATGTTGTACTAAATCTTTAAATTAACATTTTCTTAAATAAATAGTGATGCTAAAATATAATCATTTTTATATCCTTTTAGGGGTTATTTAAAATAATAGTTTTTTCTTAAGATTAAAATTACAAAAATTCATGTAAAAGAGAATTTATAAATTTTAGGAGTTTATATAGAAGATAAATATAATAAGACTTCATGTCTAAATATACCTCTTAGATTTCTCTTATTCTTTTATATTTTATATATTTATTATTTAATTAAGTATCACTTTACATTTTAAATAGGGGTATTTTAGTCTTCACAAAAATGTTAAGAAATATTCATGCTTTTATAATAGTATAGATATAGATATAGATAGATATAGATATAGATAAATTTTCATGAGGTTAAGAGTCCAAAGACGTGATATATTAAAATCCAACCTTGCAAATTGCGATGTGGGTAAGAGCCCAACAAAGCGGATTTCCTAAACAATATGGATGAAGAATAAATTTCATCATGCGAACAAGAACAAATGAAACCTATCACGGGAGGTGGCTCAAATTAACCTTGTGGCTCTGATGTCATATTGATATTGTGTTTGTGTAAATGCCCAAAATAGAAAAGGAAAACATCTTTTTATTCATCCTTAAATTACACAATGAATAAATACAAAAAGGGAAAGAAGAAGCCCAAACAAAGCTACCATTCAAGTGTGAATTGTGAAAACAAAATGTTTTCATATAATCCCGACACGCCTAGAAAGAGATTAAGTCGGGTTTTATACCTGAACACTCCTGGAAACAAAAAAGAAAGGCAGAAAACCTATGTTGCCCTTAACTAACCTAACTGACATAAAATATAAGATTAAGCTTTCGTAATTATACAACCATTTTATGTACATTAGATGCATATATCACCTTAAAATATGACTTAATCTTCATACCAAGAGAATCTTCATAGGATACCTAAGGACACGCGATCAGCCAGGACAGAATAATTTCTATCATAAGATAAAGTTTTCTGTCGTTCATTATCACTGGATGGTTGTTCGTGGATAGCAGCACGATATCCTGAATGCAGCCCTCGGAGTATGTCAGGATCCCAGTAAGTCGGGCTATTTCTGCACGGACTTGGTAGGAGCTTTGGCATTTTATAAGAACTTCCCGGAGATATTATAGATTGATTAAGATGATGATGTAGAATCACACCAGTTTGAGCCGTGGATGTTCTGGATCTTGTTTGGGAGTTAGATACCGGTGACGGAGACATCTTCTCGTTCTGAGCAGGAAACACAACAGGAGACACCGCGTGCCCTATGTTCCTCGGAGAATACATATCACTGGAAATACAAACAATAGAATCAGAGAACAAAATTTGCATTATTTATTACAACACAATTCAAGAAATGAGATTGTATCCTCTTCTTCACCAGAGAGAGAGAGACCTTGCATGAATATTGTATTTGACAAAAGGGTGCTCCAAAAGCTTAGCAGCTGTGGGACGATTTAAAGGGTTCCGCTGTAAGCATAGCCTCACAAATTGTCTACCTTCCTCCGAGAGGTGATCTGGGATTGTTGGAAGTTCTTTACTATTACCAATCTTGAAGAGAGCTGCAATCTTTAATTCGAAAGACAAAAAGCATTAGATACTGGAGAAGTTCGACGCATTTGGTTTGGAAGAGAAATGGACAGACCTTATCATACTGGCTCCAAGGTGGTTTGGATGTAGCCATTTCTAAAACTGTGCATCCAAGACTCCATATATCGACAGCTAGGCTACACCCATTTGGATTCATCACAACCTTAAATGAAACAACAGAAAAGTTCACAAATTTATGCAGCTGAGCTGATAAAGCAAGCCATACATAGAGTTGCAGGAAACTAAAGAAGACAACTAACCTCAGGTGCCAACCAATAAGAGCTACCCTCAAATGATAAAAGATCAAATTGACTTGTAATCTGTTATACAACATATGAAAATAAAAGTTGAGTACCATACTAGACATGAAATTCCACGTGGGATCAAATTTTAAACAGCCAGAGAATATTCCAACACCAAAAGAACACTATCATACTTACATGCTTTGCAATGCCAAAGTTGGCCAACTTAACACTGCCATTTGGGTCAAAAAGTATACTCGCCCCTTTAATATCCCTGAAACATGTATGCGGCATAAGCTCACGATTATACATGGATAAATATGAAGAAATAAATTGATCCCAATTTCATGGTAAACTTTTAACCTGTGCACAGTATTTTTGGAATGTAAATATGCTAGTCCCAACAAAATTTGTCTGGTGTAAGTACGTATGGCTGATTCCCCTAATCTGCCATATTCTTTAAGAATCTTATGGACTGTACCGCCAGATACATATTCCAAGCATACATATAACTTCTCATCCACCTGAACAAATATAATATGTTAAGTAAAAAATTAAGAAAAATGACTCTACACAAAAACAAAAGGTATAAAAATTTGCCACTGACAGTTTCAGATCCATAATACTGCACAATATTGGGATGGCTTAAACTACTCAATACTGCAATCTCCTGTAAGAAAATAAGATATGGCAAAAAAATCGACGTAAGAGGTAAATTTGTCTAGAAAGGTTGCAATTGCAAGTGGCATCATCATACATTTACTACTCCATAAATCTAATGGCCAGAAAACTCACTTGTTCCAACTTTTTTGCAAATTTCTTCGACTTTGCATCATCAGAAAACAACATAACCTCTTTCATAGCACACATTTCGCCAGTTTCACTACCCATGAAACCAAGAAACAACTTCAACAAGCGTACAAGAAAAGTAGCATATACATAATCAATGAGTTATACATAGTCATAATCTGAAAAAAATCCATGCACATAACAAGGACCCAAGAAATGAGATTCCATATACACATTAGCTGTTAGTAATTTGGTTGAAGATTCAGGTTCTGGTACTTTTAGGCACAAAATATTCCACCCCTAATAATTCCCGTGTGCAAAGAGGTTTCAGCTCGCTTCCAAGATATAAAAAAGCACAAAATTGAGCTGTTTAATTGATTCCATCTTACATATGCGTTCCTAGAATGAAAACACAGTATGCCAAACCACAAAAAACTATTTCTAGAGTACTTGATTGTGTGAGGAAAAAAGAGAGATTCGAGTTTGATGTTCTGGTTCCTGAACAAATCCTGCAAATTTTAGTTCTTCAAAAGTCAAAACATAACTCTAGAAAATCACACAATCTTATGTTTGAATTTTAGTTGTTAGAGCATTTGGCGAGACAATCTAACTGCCTTAATAAGTTGATCGTTATAGTTAATACTTTCAATATAATTATCCCTATCCCAATAGTCAGATTCCAGGATTAATATAATCCTTCTGATTTCATCTTGATCATATTATTAACAAGATCCAATCATGATCGTGCTTTCTAAAGTGTGTTAAAAAAAATACCACAACCAACGCACGGCACTCGCATAACGGTGCTACGCACCATCTATAACACTAGCGATTTCCATAAATACAAGATCTTCAGTGTAGGATCTAGACTTGAATAAGGCTAAAAGCCTTGTATTGAACTTTACAACACATCTTCAAACAAAACTCTAAATATCAATATTTTAAATATTCCTAAGTTTATAATTGGGAAGTTTTCAACACTATCTATACACATAACAACCAACAACAAATATCAGCAATCAATCATACCTATTAAAACAAAGGTAAGCACATCCAAATGCGTCTGCATTAAGCAGCTTCCCTCTCTTCCAAGGCGAGCCTGGGCTTGCAAGGTTCCCTACTCTTCCAGGACTACATGGTACAGCAGAAGGTGGTGAGTTTGCAGCTGAATTGGAAACTCTTTTGGGAGGAAGGGGCAGGGGATAACTTCCATGTTTTTCATCATTAGGCCAATTTTTAGGTGTTTCTTGGCGTCCCCCTCTGCCTCTTCGATGAATTGGTGTAGAATTAGGGACAGAATTTGGTGTCCCATTTAGAGAAAGTTTTAAGATATCCGAAGTACCACCAAATGCAATCTGATACTGAGTACGTAAATCAGGCACTTGAATAAACAAATCCCTTCTTCTCGGAGATTTAGAGTACACTTTTTTCACTTGAACAGGAGATTGTTGCACATCAGGGGACTGTTCCTCAACTAAATCGCTTCAGTTCAAAACATAACCAATCAAAATCAGAAAAAAACAAACTGAAAACAATGATAAAATTTTACTAAACCAACATCTCCAATACTCACTTTAATGGACTACCTCCAGTTGAATCTTCAACACTTGAAGAGCTAAAATCCAAATCATCAAGCGAAGAACTTACCCAAAAGCTGAAGCTGTAACCTGATGATGATTCAGAACTGAGGCTAGGGCTTCTCGATTGCTCGTGAAAAAGCTCCCAAAGCTGCTGTTTCTTCACAACAGCTGCGACCAATTTCTCCCAATTGTCGTAGATTCGCGACATGGTTGAAGAATTCCTCTGAATATGTCGTAAAGAAATTTGATATGCTTTGACAAAAATACAAATTGATTAATGTGACGAGCAACATTGTTGTTTTGTAGTAGTTATTTTAACGCGGAAACCCTAATCTCTCCTTCTTCTGTACTGTAGTAATCAATACGATGAGTGAAGTTGACCTAATTGGGGTTTCACACGAGGGCTTCTTCCAAATTTCTATGACTGTGATTGAGCGAGAGTGACGACGAGAAAGGGTCAATTAATAATATAATATCCGTGTTGAGTTATTTTTTCTAATTATATATTTTTTTTGTTTATTGTTTAATTTTCTTTTTCTTTCTTTCTTTTTTTTTTTTATGAATGGAGTATTTATGTATTAAATTAGCTAGCTAGAATGGTTATTACTTCACATTGATTGCAATTTTTCCTTCTTGGTTGAAAACAGAGTGTTTGTAATGTAACTGATCAAACAATAATGTTTTACCGTATGAATGTGCTTTTCTTTTATTTAGTTTATTCATGGATCAAAATTTCGCTGCGAATATATGTTTCGGTCAGCCAAATATTGGAAACTTTTCGAGACTATTCGGAAATGTTTTGGAAACACTAAGGAAAAATTGTAAAAAAAGTTAATAATTTAGGAAAATGACAGAGTTTAAGGCAAATAAATAGTTTCGGAATTACATCTTGTTTTCGTTTCGCCTGATTCAAAAACGAAAAATTTTCGATGTTTTCGATGGAAAAGATGGAAATTTTTGATCCATGGTTTTATTTATTGTGAATAATCGAAAATGGTGGGTTTTTTTTTCTTTCTAATTCATCAAAAAAAAATGGTGGTTTTTTTGTTTACAAAATTGTCCTTATACTTGTGTATATCCCAAAAAAAACCACCATTTTTTTTATCATGCATATAAGGACAATTTTGTAAATGAAATAAAATACTATATTTTTATAATCAATTTTGAAAAATCGAAACCAAACACTAAATCAATCATAATAAAAGCATTTATCTCAAAAGCAATTATCATAAAAACAATTATCGTAAAAGCAATTATACAATTGCTAGGCCAAACTCACCCGTTACATTACATTTCTCTTTCACTATTATTCTTTTTGGATAAGAACCCAACCAAACACAGATCAGAGATGAATGTAGATTGAAAAGTTTTGGGAGCATAGAGATAACTAGACAAGAAGGATATATAACAGGATACATGAACATGGAGTAAATTGATTGATTGTAAAATTTTCTCATTGTCCAACTTTTAAGATGATATACAATGTATACACTATAAATACAAATATAATAAAGATAAGGTATGCAATACTTCGGTATTTATAAGCACTAAATGCGGGATTTGTATAGTACCAAATGCATAAAATTTATAGATGAATATATTTTATGCATTCCTAATTATGACATTTAATGTAGATTATGACATTCCTAATTAGGTCAACCCTTCATCGTGTATAGAAGAATCGTGAAGACCCCTTTGTGCGCAGAGTGTACAACAGTATGGTGGGATCCCGAGGCTTGGTGGAGACACATCATGCGATTTACATCCTTCAGGGTTCTAGGGCAAGGGTTCTGAGGGTCCAGGATTAGTCTAGTGTTAGCTTGTACACCTGAGTTATAAAAAAAAAAAAAAAAGAATCGAGAGTTCATGACACTGTTCCTAATATTCGATCTAAATAAATGCGATAAACCATTTAAAACAATAGTCACTTTCATTAACGTGGCATATACTATAATAAATGTGTACGATAATTTTTCACTGTGAATTGATAATAACAATAAGGGATTTTACGCCCTTGGATTATAAAGTTTTGACACTTTGCACATTAAATATATAATTTTTTTGATATTTTGTACACTGAAAATATAATTTATTTGGCACTTTACATTATAATGTGTGTTATGGTGAGAAAGTTTATTGGCAGAAGGGTAGAATAATTATTCTCAAATTTTTTGGCACTAATTGGCACCTTGACAATATAAATTTGACACTCTATACCTTGAAAATATAAATTATTGACAATTTACACCCTAAAAATATAAAATTTTGACACTTTTCACCCTAATTTAAAATGTTGGTATTCTGCACCCTAAAATATAAATTAGTATGGCATTTTGCACCCTTGTGTTTTTCTTTGAAAAAAATTCGTGAATATCGTCAATGGAGAGATAAAATCTTCATTTCTATGCACAACAATCATACACATTTTATTCCTAATTTATTTTACTTTGTATTATCTTATTTTATCATTTTCTCTCAGTAAATTTTATATAAAAATAGGCGTTGTCTTCGTTTTGTTTCCAAGTATCCTCTAGAGTATTTACATTATATATAAAAAAACATGTTCTAATATTGCCTGATATTATTTCTATAAAAATGCATATATAATCGATCATAAATTTTTCTACATAACATACTCTACAAATTTAAAATTATTTACTATTAGCATATTAAATTTATTAAATTACAAAAAAAAAAAATGCTTACCTAATCACTAATAACTAATAATCTGGTTAAAAATGTGTCAAAAATATTAAGTCAATGTTGAAAATATCAAAAACTATATTTTTAGAGTGCAAAGTACAAACGTTCTATATTTTTTAGGGTACAAAATGTCAAATTTTATATTTTCAAGTGTAAAGTGCCAAAAATATTAAAAAAATAACTATTCTACCTTTTCATCAATAAATAATTTCATCAAAACATACATTAGGGTGTAAAGTGTCAAATAAATTATATTTCATGATATAAAGTGCTAAAACTTTTAAATTTAAGTATAAAATGTCAAAATCTTATAATTTTAGAATGGAAAGTGTCAAAAATCCAAACAATAATATAATATACCTAATACTTTGTACCGTTCCAGCTCATGTACCAATGATTAAGATTTAAATAAGTACGGGTTAATTGGTCACCAGATTATACTTTATAATCATCCAAATTAATTTATGAAATGGGCCAGACTTTCGGGATTTCGTGCATTTATTCCCTGATATTTCTGTCTATGGGATTTGCCGCTCCTCCCATAAGTTGAACAAAAAATTAAACCATGTCCTCCAATCACAAGTGGAAACCCTTGGAGGATCTCCCACTGTTCACCAAATCCTATTTATTTCATCTAATTTAAATGTTTTAAGCCTCCCACCCTAAATCACTAAATCACCATAACACCAAAAAATATAGAGATTTTGTTTTAGTCTCTCATCATTTCACCATTTCACCAAATCCTATTTCTACACCAAATTTTTTGGGGAAGGAATTTGCATCTCCCACCATTTCACCATTTTTTACACCAAATCCTATATTTATCACCAAATATAGGGAAAGAAATAGGATTTGGTGTAATTGTCCCTATTTGATTAATTAGCATCTAATTGTATGATTAGCAACGTATTGTCATGTTTATTCTAATTTATATGTATTTAACTATATTTTAAATAATTTATCGGCTTTTATTATATAAATACACTAATTATTATTAATAAAAAAATATTGTTAATAAAAATAAATATTATTCACAACATTGTTAATTAGTTGTATAATAATCAATTAATTTATTGATTTTTATCAAATAAATACACTAATTAGCATTAATAATTAAAATGCAATAAACGACAACAAATCCTTTAATGAAATACATTGTTAATAAAACGACAATAAGCTACATTTATATTATTAAAAACTACAGGGGATTTTCTGTAATTGCGCTAAACCTCGGGGGGTCTGAGTGTCAATCACCCTAAGATATAATTGATGATGTAAGCGATTGCATCATCCGCAATCCTAGATGAGTGGATAAGACGTACGTGTCGCCTTGCAATTAGTTGTCCAAATCCGCCTGTAGATAAGATAATTGATGATGTAAAAGTGATTGCATCATCCGCAATCCGAGATGAGTGGATAAGACGTACGTGTCGTCTTGTAATTGGTTGTCCAAATTTTGTTTGTAGATAAGCTTATCATATCAATTCAAATATTATACATATAAGTACAAGATAGTTGAAACTTTACTTGTACATCAACTTATTAATCAAAAATCCCTAGTTAAGCAACACTATGAGTTACGAATCTAGGCCATCAAACCACCATATTTTAAATTACTCCTCATCTTCATCCAGTAATGACTTTGAGCTTGAAGATGCTTCAGCCGAGTTTGACATGGAAACTCAAAACACAAATTATCAATGGAACCATATCATTCAACAACAACAGATGGCGCAACAATATTATTTAATGCAATCGCAGAATTCTACCAACTGGGGTGGAGCCGTTGTTGGACATGCACATATTGATCGTGGACGACAAACTGCTGCTACTCTACTGAAAAACGATTAGTTTGGTGAAAATCCCACATACGGTGCACAATTTCGTAGGTGATTCCGAATGAGTCGTGAAATATTTCAGCGTTAGGAGCGCACTAAAAGAACATTCAAGTTTCTGGGGAAAACACCATGATAGTGCAAGGCGACCAGGTTTTACTTCTTATCAGAAAATATGTGTGTCTATTCAGTTTCTTGCTTATTGTACTTCTGCTGATTCATTTGACCAATATTTTCGTATTGGCGAGTCAACTTTAATCCGTTTTGTTAAACAATTTTGTCGGGATATTGTCACGATATTTGGGGAAATTTATATGAGAAACCTCAATGCGGAAGACATTGAGAAGTTAGTACAAGTTGCAGAAGCTCGTGGTTTTCCTGGGATGTTAGGGAGTCTAGATTGCAAGCACTGGGAGTGGAAGAACTGTCCAACAGCTGATGCAGGGGCATACCGTGGACGCAACAAAAAGTGCACTATCATACTTGAGGCCGTCGCATCGTATGATACTTGGATATGGCATGCATTTTTTGGCCTCCCGGGTACCAATAACGATGTCAATGTCCTACAAAAATCAACTCTCTTTCAAGCCTTGACCAATGGTACTTCTCTACCAGTAAACTATTCGATTAAAGGTATAATGTCGGTTATTTTCTAGCTGACGGTATTTATCCTAAATGGTCAACTTTGGTACAAGCCATTCGTGTACCCAAATGTGCCAAAGAAAGATATTTTGTACAGAAACATGAATCATATCGCAAAGATGTTGAACGAGCATTTGGGGTTCTCTAAGCTAGGTTTGCAATTATTAGAGGAGCAGCTCGATTCTGGGGTAAAAAAGACTTGCATGAAGTCATGTCAGCATGCATTATTATGCACAATATGATAGTCGAAGAAGAACGCGGTGGATATCTCAACGCTTACATTTTCAATGATTCTCAGCCTCCCACCAACCTTGACTATGAAAGTTCACCTTTTATACCGCCTGTTGAGCTTTTGAGAGATTTAAATAATACGATGTATAGGAATTTTCTTGGCCGACATCGGAATTTGATAAATCAAGGAGAGCACAATGAACTACGAAGAAGACTGGTTGCACGCTTGTGGGATAAACGTAGCCAAATAGGTGATGATGACGATGATGAGTGAAATGTTTTGTAATGAGTTAAGATTATTTCGTTTTGTAATGTTGTTTTTTCTTTATCAGTTTGTAATGTTGTTTAATTATGCAAGTGTTTATGAAAATGTTGTTTATGTTATTATTTTATTATATGTATAACATTTTGAGTTCATTGTGTAACATGTTTTAATCATTTTTCATAACTTATAGCATAAAATTTAATTAACACGGTTATAAAATTTAAATACTTTTAAAAATGGTTTGTAATTGTAAATAACACTTTAAAAGTGATAATATTGTGTTGAAAGTTTAATGAAATAAAATTATGATAAACCTCAAATTTATTATTTGGTGATACATTTGGTGAAATACCATGGGAGATCAAACCAAATCCTATTCTCTAAAAATGGTGAAATGGTGAAATATTATTATTTTATAATTTGGTGTAAATTTTGATGAAAACTATGGGAGACCAAACACACCATTCTTTCATAAAAAATGGTGAAATGGTGTGCTAACCATGGGAGTTCAACTCATCTCCATTACACTAAATATAGGATTTGGTGAAAAAAATGGTGATGACCATGGGAGATGCTCTAATAGCCCTCTAACTCATATAGATTCTTATTTATTTATTTATTTTTAATAAATCGGGTAGTATGACTTTAGGAATTTTACAAATATAAGAAATTTTCTAATTTAATACTAACTTTAATAGTAGTGACTCGTCTTCATATATACTATATGCCTCCCCGTCCATTATTGGATAATACTTTTAATAAGGAAAAAACTACTCCAAAATCTAATTTTGTTAATCAAAATCCTTTATTTGAAATTCAAATTTCAAAACCCCCAACTCACCCTATATATTCCATCACCAATAAATCTCCTCCTCCCTTGCTAAGGACTCGACAATCCCTCCCTCCAGTCTTCGACTTTCACCACTACACAAAAACTCTCTCCTCAACTTCAAATTCAATTCTCACATTCACATGCATTAACTAACTTTAATAGTAGTGACTGCACCCACCTATATAATTTGTTACATCATCATATATATAATCTAGGCATATCTAGCAATTTAAACTAAGTATGTATATATAAAATTCAATTCTATCACTATTTACTACTTACCATACAAACACACCCACATAATTTTCCTCATCAATGGAAGAAGAATCACATATCCATAACCCAATAAACCAATTCAATAAATGCACCATCTTCGGAAAATACGAAATGGGCCGATTATTAGGTAAAGGCTCTTTCGCTAAAGTGTACCACGGCAGAAACCTCAACACATCCGAAAGCGTCACCATAAAAGTCATATGCAAAAATAAAGTAAAAAACCAACGCTTCATCGAACAAATCAAACGCGAAATCTCAATCATGAATTTGGTCTGACACCCAAGCATCGTCGAAATCAAGGAAGTCCTAGCCACAAAGCAAAAAATCTTCTTCATCATGGAATACGTAAAAAGGGGCGAACATTTCGCAAAAGTCGCTCGAGGCAAGTTAAAAGAAGAAGTCGCAAGAAAGTCCTTTCAACAACTCATAAGCTCTGTCGACTTTTGTCATAGCCGTGGCGTTTCGCATAGAGACCTGAAGCCGAAAAATCTGCTTCTCGATGAAAATGGGAATTTAAAGGTTTCGGATTTCGGATTTCGGATTATCCGCTTTCCCGGAACAGGGGCTTTTGCATACTTAATGTGGGACACAGCTTATGTAGCTCCAGAAGTGCTTCATAAAAAAGGGTACGATGGTAGTAAATCTGATATCTGCTTTCCAATTTTGTGTAATTGCTTTGCTGGCCAAGAGGTATTGCATTTATACGGAGTGTATCAACTTTTTATTTATTATTGTAATGTTTCTATCAATGTCTCACAAAAAATATAGATTTTAGTAACTAAAATCATACTAACTGTAACAAAAAAAAAAAAAAAAAAAAAAAAAAAAAAAAAAAAAAAACTAGAATACTAACTAGAATCATTATGCAGCACTTTGTCACGCCCCAGCACTTTGCCCGACCACGGGAACTGGGCGACAAGGCATTTGATCGCGGCAAGGCCCAAAAGGAACATTACGGGATTGCCGGCAAGGTGGGAGGCCTTGCCGGGCGCGCAACATATCACCCGGGGCGCGACCCGGGTAACGCAGGGACTTACACGGGCGACGGCAAAGCCTTTGGGCACTGGAAGGCCGTCGGGTGGCACAAGGGGCGTCCCAGGGGTGGCCTCAAGTATTTTGATGCACCAAACATGCCCTTGGAGGTTCCGGAGGACTCTAGAGGGTCCCACACGGGTCCGGGACATTCAAGAGAGTTTCGGAAGGTTCCACATAGCTCTGGAAGGATCAAGAAGAAGCCGGAAGGTGCCGGATGGGTCCAAAAGAATCTGAAAGGTGTCGGAAGGCACTAGAAGGAACCGGAAGAGCCTACACAAGTGTAGAACACGCCGGAAGGGACTAGAACCTTATGGAAGGCTCAAAAAGCTTATAGAATATTGTAGCATGTTGTAGGAGCATCTAGAAGGCTCTACAACCTTGTATGTATATAGTACAATAACCTAGAACATTGTATATAGTTCTAGTTTGAGTAGGATTTTGTAGAAGGTACTAGAGACTCAATCCTAGCCCTTAGATTAAGTAGATCCTAGCCATCCATTTGAGGAGGCTTGTAGTATAAATAGGTGTAGGGCTCATTTGTACAAATCAATCCAAGCATTTCCAAGTTAGAGAGCATTCAAAGCATTCTCAAGTTCTTGTGCACTTTTAGTTGATCTGAATTGGATGGATCAAATTATTTGAAGTGAATATTTATCAAAAAAATAAACAATACAAGTGAATTAAAATCTGCAACACAGACATGATGTTATGAGAAAGAAGATGAATATAAATTTAATTTAATTAATCAAATATGGCAATGAACGGATCTTATTGATAATAGTTTATCCCTTTCATGATTAAATTACTTAATTCGTCCAATCCTGCTTAGGCACTAGTCAATTTAAAAAATATCAGATTTCACAGCTACGATTATTGAATTAATATCGCAATTTGGAGTTGTAACATTTTTTAGAAAGTAATGGGAAAGGTCGATTAATTAGACTAATTAACTACTTTTTGGTGGTTAACAAACTCTTGACTAGCTTTGAAATTTAGCCATCAACCCAATATAATGACAATTAAGCCATAGATCAACTCTACATTAGTATTGAGATTATATGGACAAGAGGTTATGAACTCTCTAAACGTACATATTTATAATGTATGCATGGAGGGAGGGAAGACATATAGTAGAAAACTTTTCAGGAGTAGAAAACTTTTCAGGAAAAAAATAATTTTAGTCCTTTAATATTTGGAGAGATGAGGAAATAGGAATATATGGTTCCGACAAGCAATGTAGATTCTTTAAGTTTTAAGTTTTCGCAATTTTGGTTTTATATCCGTCGAAATTTAAATTAGAGGGAAGACATATAGTAGCAAACTTTTCAGGAAAAAAATAATTTTAGTCCTTTAATATTTGGAGAGATGAGGAAATAGGAATATATGGTTCCGACAAGCAATGTAGATTCTTTATGTTTTAAGTTTTCGCAATTTTGGTTTTATATTCGTCGAAATTTAAATTAGTGTCCTTAATTGTTACGCTAACAAATAAATTGGGGAAGGGGGAGGGGGTGGGGATTCCTTTTGGCACAGTGATAATCCACCACGTCACCTCGTCGAATTAGCCTAAATTTGAGTAAATTAACACATTATAAACTTCCTTCATTTCCTTGATTAATCTTAGCATTAATGATAACTATTAGTAAGAAGGGTAAAATTGGTAAAAGAACATTGATTTTCTATTTAAATCCTAAAACGACAAATAAAAGTAAACAATTTCTTTTTTGTCAAAGCGACAAATAAAAAACGGAGGGAGTAATTATTAAGGCAAATATGTTATAATCCTTAATTTGTTTGCTTAATAAAAATTTATGGGCGCTAATTTTAAATTCGGATAACTTATGACTAAAATTGCGTGTAAGATGATTAAATTATATCACTGCTTACCAAAACAACAAACATTTTATTTCCGCGTCCGCGTCGAAGTTAAAGGACTTTTGTGTCATTTCGTTATTTGGGTGTTAATTGTGCATTCAGTTATGTACTTGAAATTTTATTGGAAGATAAGATAATTATGTGGCTTCTTGTGTGCCAACGAGTGTCTACATCAAAACTTGTATATTTGTAATGTAATTCTCCCTCAGGATAGTGGCACACGGGCATATCTCCAAGAAGACAAAGAGGGTCCACAAATCAACCCCATGAATTGGATTATCCAACATGAGGAAAAAGGTAAAATAAAAGGGCAAAATCAAGGCTCTAATCCAAGTGGCTATTATATAATACATGATATGATATCATGGATTAAAGTTGGGTTTTTTATGTATTTTTTGGCGAGCTCAGTATAGGGTACTATTCGATAAATTTTGGGAAATGTTTCGAAAAAAATTATGAAGAAAGTTATTAAATTAAGAAAAAGAGAAAGTTGTAAGGCAAATATAGGGTTTCGATTGATTCAAAAATATAAATATTTCAATGTTTTCGATGAAAAAAAAGGAAATTTTGATCCGTGCATGACGATATATAAAGGTGACTGATATAGTAGAATAGACTTGTCTCCATAAAGTGGCAAACTTACAAAGTTTGGATCTCCATCGTGAGAGGTTTTCATATGATATTTTTAACGCGTCTTGAAATGATTAATTTAACGCGTCTTGAAATGATTAAATCAAATTTAAGACCTGAACTTCCATTATATTTTGGATAGAAATTCCTTTCATGTGAGTATTTGAGTGGGAAAATAGATTACACCCAAATAAAATATAATTGAAATTTTGTCATTTTAATTCCTAAAATGTGGGAGATTTTTTTTCCCTATAGTTCATAAATTTTGAAAATTTATGTAGTATTAACTAATAATCTATTTTTCTCTACGATAATGGCGTTGTAAACTAACATTTAAAGCAAAATTAAATAAAAGCCACAGATTCAGAAAAATCTGATACATAAGAGGCTGGATTATCAGGTTGCACATTTATTGCTGAAATATCAAAAAACAAAAGCAGAAGACAACTGAAGTTTCTGTTCCAAATTGAATAAATTTTGCATTCATTTCACTGGTTGGGCCGTAACCTTTGTCACCGTTGTTGTAAGCAGTAAGACCCTAATATGAAAAGCTCTCGACTGCACTCGATCATACCGATTGGGCCGTAACTTTTTCCACTGTTGTTGCAAGTAAGACTCTAATCTGAAAAGCTCTCAACTGCACTCGATAATACCGGGAGAGACTCATTCACCTTTTTTTGGTATCTTACTTACTATTATTTCAAGGGTGTCTTTTGGTCAAAATATTTAATTTTGACTCAAATTCTATTTTTCTAGAATTTACAATTATTTTAAAAACAAAACTAGGATTTACAATTAATGGCAATAACTTTCACTCACATGTCTCCAACATAACCCACGTTTAATATAGTTTGTGATCACATAAAAATATTTTAAAAAAAAATTATTATAGAAAAAATCCACACACCCACTATCTATTTGTCTCCACTAACTCAACTCCATGAACTCAACCTCTAAAACTTCATCATCCACCAAACGGTTTACATAAACTTATAGTTACATTAAATAAATTTAAAAAAAAAAAAAAACTATACTCTAAACCAAACCTCACAGCACATAATATAGTTAAGGCCGTGTCCTAACTCAAGCACATGTACTTTCAGCTTCATTTATCTATTGACAAACACATTGACGCGCAAAACTTTCATCAACGCTTCATCACGGTTCAAATGCTCTAGGTTGGTGTCATTAATCCAATATTTGGTTTCTAATTCTTTTAATTTTGACTCAAATTCTATTTTTCTAGAATTTACAATTATTTTAAAAACAAAACTAGGATTTACAATTAATGGCAATAACTTCCACTTACATGTCTCCAACATAACCCACGTTTAATATAGTTTGTGATCACATAAAAATATTTAAAAAAAAAATTTATTATAGAAAAAATCCATACACCCACTATCTATTTGTCTCCACTAACTCAACTCCATGAACTCAACCGCTAAAACTTCATCATCCACCAAACGGTTTACATAAACTTATAGTTACATTAAATAAATTTAAAAAAAAAAACTATACTCTAAACCAAACCTCACAGCACATAATATAGTTAAGGCCGTGTCCTAACTCAAGCACATGTACTTTCAGCTTCATTTATCTATTGACAAACACATTGACGCGCAAAACTTTCGTCAACGCTTCATCACGGTTCAAATGCTCTAGGTTGGTGTCATTAATCCAATATTTGGTTTCTAATTCTTTTAACATCATTTAACTACCACATCTTTTTTTTTCAGATTTTACATTCCGGAGAAATTCACGAAATTTTAATCACAGTTCATCAGGGCTCAAAAGCTGCAGGTTTGTTCTACTTTTATCATCATCCAATCCACTCAATATTTCCACTCCATGATACATATTTTACTTGCATTACTTTGAGGTTTGACAAATATCACTATATTCTTATAAACATGAGTTCTTTGGTGTCATGGAATACAAAGCTACACTGGAAACATTGGAACACAGTCTTTATGGAGAAATTGACAAAACTTACATCTACTCAAGTCCATTTTCAGGTATTTTCTTTGCCCGATAATTAATCTTTTTAGTTCGTGTCAAAATCAGATGTCGAGTGTTTAAATTTTGCAGTATGTCCAAATATTGATTTTCTCATAGAATTCGCAGCAACTTTTTACTTATTTTCATGTTCTAGGGTATTTATTTATTTTCCTCATATATTCTCTTAATTGCCTGCTTTTCAATCATTGTCACCTTATTTTTTGTGTTGATTTTTGGGGTGAATTATAATGATGTACTCATTGAACTTCATTTATAATGTTTTATTTTCATTGTTCACCGCACCCATTCGAAATACCCTCATATACGAAGATTTTTGCTAATTTCCAAACTCAATAAGGGGTTATTGTTATTTTTAAAATGAATAGATGTTCTTTCACATTTTAAGGTGAGGGTATAAAATAAACTTTCTTACTACTTTTTATTCACAAAAATATAAAAACACTCATATTCATACAAAAAAATAACTTCTTTTTTTTTTTTTGTAATTTTTAACTTTAAAAATTGTCAATAACCTCTTTATTCATGACTTTTGAAGGAGTTTCAATTGAATTTTTACTAATAAAAGAGAACACATGGAGATTTTGCTAAAATAACACAGGAATATCTTTTACAATTAAAGAAAATGTCAGGGAGGTTTGCTTTAAGCTACCATAAAAATACAAGTTGCATTCATATAGATAGAGAAAGTCAGTGATTAAAAAAATATATTTTCTAATTTTCAAGTAATGCTATTTTAAAAATAATCGTCGAGTAAATTTCAAGATCGTTAGAATGCGACGAAGAATACACTTATTGGTCAAACGCCACGGACGTCGACATATCCATTCGTTGTCGTTTGTGTTTTATGCAGATATCACTTCACTATACAATATTGAACATGGGATTTTTATCACTTTTATTAAATTGGCGTATGATTGTTATGTTTAAATTTTATTTTAAAATCATAAATATTTGTATTTTTTTTGTCACATCAACAATTGTACTAAATATCTAATATGATCCCGTGCATAGCACGGGTTTAGGCTAGTTTTTATTAATTAGGAGGCCGTGAGACAAGATTTTTGACACGAGCTTCATTTAGTTTAGTATAATTTTTGTTTTTTGCTATTTTTCAGAAAAAAGAGAAAAGAAAAATAGGTTTTAGCGTTATTGACTACACGTCCGGTTTGTGGTTTGTTATCGTACAAGTTTCTTTTTTAGAACAGTTAGGTGTTGAATACTATTATTTGAATTTACTTATTGCTTCTTCAATTATGTAAATTTATGATTCAATTAAACCTACAAATAAATAATACTTTGTTTCCGGTTTCACACTTTTCTAGTGTAATATTGTTGAAGCGTATATTAAAGGCAAGATGTTGTCAATTATTTGAGTGATATTCGAAGCCGATCTCATCTAAACTTGAACAATCGTGAAATTAAATGGATACAGTCAATAAATTCATTAATTTATACTCTCTCCGTTTTTTTTATTAGCTTTGACAAAAAAAAAATTATTTATTTTTATTTATCATTTGACAAGATAAAATTAATTATTTTCTATCAATATTACCCTCCTTGTTAATATTTGAAATAAATGCTAATTAATGATGTTATTATTTAATTAAAAGGGTGTTTTGGGGTTTTTTGCTTAAAAAATAATTATTTATTGCATTTTTTAATTCGTGTGCAATCCTAAAAAACGACAAATAAAAAACACAAAAGGAGTAATATGCCGAATTGTCGAGCTTAAAATTCATGAACGGAATAAATACTACTCTTTCTCTATAAAAACATAGGGATTGTGTACAAAAGATTTCATAAAATTTGATATATAATACGCAGTTAAGAAAGCATAATAAAATAGAAAATCCCAACACCAATCGTAGCAGCAAAAAATAGTGAATAGATGGGAAGAGCAAATTAACAGCTACAAGGTTTGACTCCCTGCTCAATCGAGCAATATAAGAAAAACGAGCTAATGTCAATTTATCTCCGTAAAATGAATAATGTTCAATTTATCTTTTGTGATTTGAAAAGAAAAACATTTTACCCCCTGAAAATTTTAAAGAAGCTGTTGGAATTTATATTCTATATGTAAATAAAATTAGTTGAGAGTAAGGGGTCGTGTCTGTTTGATCTGAAGAGGTACCCTTTGGATCGAAACAGTACAATCCAAACATTGTGTCTCTTGCGAAAAGATATTTTTTGAGTCTATAAATAGGAGACTTAATCTGGCCAATTAAGTATCATTTTTCCGACAATAATCAAAATAAAATTACTCTCATCTCAACTTTAAATTTATGTCGAGTTTTCTATTTGCCTTCGGTTCGCCGTGGGTTCATTATTTGTGCAAATAATGAACAACAGACTGTTGTATCTTGGGAGACTACCGGGAATCAAACTGTATGCACCGTGGCAGCCCCGGAAATATTGTCTTAAGGAAATTTGTTTCGGCAAGCCTCAGTCTAATTTCCTCATTTTTTACGTAAAGATTGAAGTGATCTTTGGTTTCGATACAAGTAAGTATTTCTCACTATTTTTTGTGTTAGATTGAAATATTTAAGTACACAGATTGTTAGACACCAACAATCTTAAGACAATATATATCTTTGTTTAACTTATCTGTGTTCGGCATAGTATTTGTACTAATCTAGATCACACAGTGAATTTGAAAGTGTGTTAAACTGAAAATTCCTCGTCTATGTGAAAAATTGCAACGCTTGATTTTAAAATGGCCAAACAAGCAAACTCTGCTTTAGTTTCTATGATTTTTGGCTTAATCTTATTCTGAAAATTATATAAAGAGGCTTCACCATATTAATTAGCGTGAATTGGAAAAGGAAACAAGGAATACTTGATTAAGTTGATAAGAAAATACAAAATCAATGACCTATATATTTGGTATTTTATTGAATAACGTATAATGAATGTTTTTATCTCAAAGGAGATAAATATGAAGCACCATCAGTCAAAGTTCTAGAATTCTAGACATGCAATGATTGTTTGAGATTCTTTCTTTTAAAACTTTGTAAAAGAAAAAGAAAAGGAGAAATAATTTAAGATCCGACAATTCCTTTCTGCGAGGAAAGAGTTGAATTTGATATTTTCAGAAACATTTTAGTTTGCGAGAGGAATAATAATCAACTTCTGAGAAGTTGTTAATTTCCAAAAATGGAGAATATCAATTTAACTACTGGGTATATTCTCGTTAAAAGGAAATGAAGGATGAATATCATAGATTACTTCATCTTTTTGGTATTATAAGCGAGTATGAAATTTGAAGTTGTAAATGATTGATAATAAATAAAGCACCTTCATCTTTGAAGCCAAAAATAAATTTTGAAGAATTGTGCCTTGGGCTAATGATTACTGCACATAAAACATACAAAGAACACAATCTGACAGAATTGAGAATTCTTTGCTTTGTTCGAAGCGTCGTGCATCACTTTGTGTATTATTTAGCAACTAGCGGTTAATTATGACCATTTGACGTTGCTAAAAATAATATATCTAACTAAATTTGCCGTCCTTGGAAGGATTATATTTTGGCTAGATGAAAAGATGTATTTTTTTGAGACAAATATTGATGATGAATGGGTGTGTTCAATTTTCAGCAAATGAATAAGTGTGTTAATTTTCAAATTTTAGTTTTACAAAATTAATGCAATTTCATTATATTGCATTTGAACCGATGCGTTCATAGCATCTTTGTGAATCAAGGCCATTTATATTTCAATTTTTGGTTGTTATTAGTTAAAACTATTATTATATGATTGAAAATTATTGCGTGTATCCAATTCGGAATGAGGGTTATTTCTATTTTGAATTGTGAATTATATACACAAGAAATTTATTTATAAGAGTAATTTCAATTCTGAAATTTAAATGTCGCGTTTTCATATTATACAAGTTAAAATAAATTACTTCTTATATAAATATTCTAGTGGTGCACTAATTTAGTTTATTGATTGAAGTAAATTATACTTGAGCACCGAAGTATGAACATCATATATGAGGATGTGATTCATAGCTCGTGTATATTATTTAATCAGTGCGACTTATATATATGCGAGGCATATTAAAAACATATAAATTTACTAATATCCTTAATGTGGAGATAAGGGATCAATGAGTATTAATCAATGTTTTAATTGAGATTGATTATTTAAGTTTGAAAATGGTCATAATTTATTTGCAAAATAAATATGATTTATTTTCAAATCAATATTTTATTTGAGAAAATATTGATAATATAATTGTGAAAAATAATTATGATTTATTTGTGAAATAATTATAAATTATTTTCATTTCAATATGTTAAATGGGAATATATTGATAATTATAAATTATTTGTTAAAATATTTATAATTTATTTGTGAAATAAATGTCAATATTTTATTGAGGAAATATTGATAATATTTGTAATTTTTCGCAGAATAATTATAATTTATTTGTGAAAAATAATTATAAATTATTTGTGAAATAAATTATAATTTATTTGTTTGTGAACAAATGTGTAAGAGTTCAAAACTTTTGAACTAATTTAAATTAAATGTTTGATTTTGAAATCATTACTAACTCGTAGAGTTTGAGAATGCATTTAATCACATAGATATTGTTGCATACGAGGCAACAATTGTATTTGCAAAATACAAAGAGATGCATTTGTGAAATACAAATCCAGATAATGGAATAAGAAAATTTAAATTCTTATATCCAAATTGTGGGGGTAAATACGAATATTTTTATTAACACTAGAGTGTGTTAAATTAGGAATAATTCGTCAAATAATTTACCTAGCTCAACTCAATTGAATTTGGTTGCTAAAATAACATAATTTTAAGATGTGGTTAAACATTATCTTTAAATTCAGGTTTACTTGACAACTTGTGGGGGAAAGCTCATTAGATGTCTAGAGACATACTAAGTCGGGTTTCATACAAGAAAGTCAATTATCATTCCATATGAGTTCTGGAAGGGAAGAAAAACCAAATACCTTAAAATGTGGGGGTACTTAGTTCAGATTTCGATTTCACCACCGAAAAAGATAAATAATTTTAAAATATTAATTACTACTAGTTTATGCGATAAATAGTAGTAGTTCATATTTTTTGTGTTTAAAACTGAAATAAATGTAATCATATGAATTGAGTCACGTGATGTAACATTAATTGAGAACGTAAGAAGGATTTGAGATAATCATTTCTTATAAAATTGATCCTTCTTTTGGCTCATATTTATTTTCAGTAAGCATGATTTACTGATATTAAAATATGATAAAGTAATATTATTAATTATATTACTTACATAAACCATTTTATAATTAGAGTTAATTATAAATTTTTTATTCTGCGAGAATAAACATTATAGTCTAACCCATTTTAGACTAGAATATTCTGCGAAAATATTTAATTAATTTTGATCAAGGGGGTCAAATTTGTGAAGTTTATAATTATATTTAGTTAAAAACTACTTCAACATGAGTTTGTTGACGAGTTGAAGAGACAAATGAGCTAAAAGCTCTAAGCTTCGATCTAGATATTCTAACTTATATGTAGAGGATTAACCTCAAACATATAAATAAATAATATCACATTCCAATATCGTGGATTGGAAATAGACGATTAACAGCGAGTTACATTCATAAAATTGGTAGACATCGAGGAGTGAACCAATTAGATATAGATGGGTTTTTAAGTTCAAGAGTTCAAAAAAAAAACTTTGATAAGTCAATTAATAAAAGCTAGGCTAGACGAGTAGCCAAGTTGCCTTATTAAAATAAATAGTTTTACTGCTTTGACTTATATTCACTAGCGATTATGATAACATCTATTTGAATGTTAATAGCTCCAATAGCAAGGAGTAACCAGAGAGTTTAGTTGTTAAATGAAAATAAAACATAGTTTGCGAAACTTATGTATTTTCTTGTTGACCTTTAACAAACTCCTAAACAATGACACGAAAAATGTGATATTGTTAATAACAAATTTTGACTGTCATATTAATAAAATATGACAAGTGTGTCTATATAAACTAACTGGATAATTGAGTATTAGAGTTTGTTTTATACAAATGATATGTCAATATTTGTGACTAATACTGTGAGTATTAAATCCATTGAGAAAATATTAACTTATGATATGAAAAACTTAGGTTTAATCAATCATGATTAAGAGGTCATGTGATGACATTAAACTATCTCAAGCACATACATGGATGAGTTATAGATAGTTTAATACTTAAGAAAAGGGATTTCATAATTCTATTTAACTCATACCTTGTGTGCTATACGAGAACAAATGTGATAGAGTATCATAATTTGAGTGTTCTCATAAAATTAGATGTCAAGCATATATCGTAAAATGCAAGAGGATAGACTTCTTCTCTTTGGTTAAGAAACTAAGGAGATACATGAGCAAGATTCATTGGGATGCATTAATGAGAATGCTTGAATCTTGAAAGAATACATACATATGTGCATTATATTTGAGAGAAAAAAAAAAGTTTCAAATGATTTAGGAGAGATATAGTAATGCAAATGAAACTTCTTATTTAAATGAATCAAAGTTTATAAGCGGATATGTATTCAAATTTTGGAGGCACCGCTATTTCCTAGAAATCTTCCAAATTAGCATTTGATAAAGCTAGTGAAGAATTTGAAAGACTTCACAAAATTCTTGGAAGATTATTTAAAATGACTAAAAATTGTGGTAGTCATACGTAAAATGAGATAAATCAAGCGGTGATACACAGAGCTTCAACAAGCTCTATGTATAATGGTAAAGTCACGACATGACATATTCGATGTCGTTGATACAATACCGAGAGACGTCTACTTTCAAATAGAAAGGACTTTAAGAAGTCAAGAGATAATCCTGATTTCGGATATTAAAAGGTTATCTAGAGAGTAGTATGTGCACCGAGGGGAATGGGCTTAAAGCCTAAATCAGACTAAGTTACCTCGTACGGAAACCTAACCTGGCGACTGGAGATCCCACGGACCAGGTTCAATAGGACAACCAGTCTTGACTAACTTAAAAGAAAGCA
Source organism: Penstemon eatonii (assembly GCA_038501285.1). NCBI lineage: Eukaryota > Viridiplantae > Streptophyta > Magnoliopsida > Lamiales > Plantaginaceae > Penstemon > Penstemon eatonii. The sequence goes on from CM076711.1 coordinate 16,083,637, forward strand.
CTTAAGAGTATAACTCTATCCCATTCTTATGATGCAATAAGTGCAAGCCTACCGCGTTATTTTATAGGTTAAGGAAATGCTTTTAATGATGTCTATATCTTGTCAAAACAAATAGAGTATGGTAGGATACTCTTGATAGATGCGGTCACCTATGTTAGTGTGAGCTGGGTCGGCTCGTTGAGAATTTCTTTATAGGCTGGAATTCTCTAAAGCACTCGCATAACCAAGAATATGTTCAGGGCCAAAACGAACACAACCGAGAACTTGAAACAAATCGGTTTATTAATGTGTTAAGTTTATTGTATTGGTTTACACAAACAGTCGACGGTTCAAGATGAAATATTTCACCGATTGGCTAAGTAAATCCGATAAGCTTTAACTAGGGAAGGTTCAAGATGAAATATTTCACCTATCTCGATGCGGTATTATTCCTAAAGAAATTTCGACATGAGGAGAACTATTTTATTCATGTGGGGGATTGTTGGAATTTATATTCTATATGTGAATAAAATTAGTTGAGAGTAAGGGGTCGTGTCTGTTTGATCTGAAGAGGTACCCTTTAGATCGAAACAATACAATCCAAACATTGTGTCTCTTGCGAAAAGATATTTTTTGAGTCTATAAATAGGGGACTTAATCTGGCCAATTAAGTATCCTTTTTCCGACAATAATCAAAATAAAATTACTCTCATCTCAACTTTAAATTTATGTCGAGTTTTCTATTTGCCTTCGGTTCGCCGTGGGTTCATTATTTGTGCAAATAATGAACAACAGACTGTTGTATCTTGGGAGACTACCGGGAATCAAACTGTATGCACCGTGGCAGCCCCGAAAATATTGTCTTAAGGAAATTTGTTTCGGCAAGCCTCAGTCTAATTTCCTTATTTTTTACGTAAAGTTTGAAGTGATGTTTGGTTTCGATACAAGTAAGTATTTCTCACTTTTTTTTGTGTTAGATTGAAATATTTAAGTACACAGATTGTTAGACACCAACAGAAGCAATCTACCTCCTTCAGTTGGAGAGTGTAATTCAGTTGTCGAAATTAAGAGTGAGCATGAAAAATGTCTTTGTAACAACCAGGGTGTGGGGTGGTGGAGAATTGCTCAATTATCTTAATATGTGTAGATAAATTGTCACATTTATCACAACACGTGAGGTAAACTGATACATTATCATAACACATGAGGGTTAAGTGCCACATATAAAAATATCAGGAAGGCAGTGTTAAATTTTATAAGATTAGAGGGGGTAGAATGTTCTTTTTTAAATTACAGGAAGATAAATTAAACATTATGAATATCACGTCTAGGAATTTTTTTAAGAAACTAAATGGCTAGTAATGCATTACATTATTAATTGTGTAGATATCAACGTTGAACCAAGATTGGAGTTTGGGAATGGGGGTGGCACAAATTTAACCATGGATTAAAAATATTCTTTGAATGTATGTTTCTGTCAGTAAAAAATTAAAAAAATATTCAATAATTTCTCGGAAACATTTTAGAAATACTAGAAAAAATATGAATTTTTTTTTCCTAAATTAAGAATAATAGTCCCAAGACAAACTAATAGTTTTATAATTACAACTTCTTTCGTTTCCATCGATTCACATACGAAATCTTTTCATTATTTCTAATAAAAATATGCAAATTTTAATCCATGAATTTAACTATTATTCAATATTTTAATTGTAATTCATACAACATTTTTTTTATAAATTACAGAAATACATGAAAAAAAAAGGTAATTTTTTATATGATTACCAATAGTATTGAACTTTAAGGTTTAAGGCCCTGTTTGGAACATGTGTGGCCCAACATTTTTTATTTTTCGCTGGGCCAAACTGGAGTTGGAACAATCTTCATAAGCTCAAATAGATGAAAATATTCAAAATAGCCCAAATCTTTTATTTTTTGGCCCAGGTTCTGAAATATGTTCTGACATGCAGAACCCTATGGATATGTAAGATTTCTTAATATTTATTATTTTTCTCATGTCTCTAAATCTTATAAAACTTACTTATTCAATTATCTTTCAAATCATTTCAACTTAAATATTAGAATTTTAATCAATATTTCAACTATTACAAAATTTAATATCAATTTATTCATTTTGAGAAGACATTTTTTTTTTTTTTGGTAATGATTTTTAGAAGACATGATATGACATCTATCAACTAACATTCACCCTCAAATTCATTTAATCAGGATTAAGATGCAATTCACAATTACTACTAAATATAAATAACTGAAATATAATCTAGTCTTAAATTCTTCTTTTGCTTTGCTTTACAAGAATGGGCCAAAGCCTTACTGGAGAAGGGTATTTTGGTGCCACTAGCTTAATTGAACTGGTTTCTTAGCCCGTGAAAAGAAGAAGAGAGAAGAGATAGAATAAATGTTTTGAGGGCTTTAAAGTAAATTCAATAATATATCCAATTAACAACATTACACAACCGGGGACAATGATCGGTTGTGTCGAGGACAATGACCGGTTGTGTCGGTCGCCTCCAAAAAAAATAAAAAAAATAAAAAAATCATTCCAAGACTATTTTGTTCCTGACCTTCTGTAAGGTTTTTGTTGCTGAACTTATGGGAGACAATTCCTAATTATCAACGGTTTGTTGAAAATACAAAGCACTCTTCAAGATTATAACACAAAACATTTCCTACCTTTAAACTTTAATTTTTTTTTTAAATACTAGACCTTCCATAAAGATTTTAGACAATATTACTATTCATTGCTTTTAATGAATTAGCTTTTTAAAAACATAAACTTAATCATCTCTCAAATAGATCAACTCAAAGTTAATGGTTAATTTCTTCATGATTTGTTCGTACGAGTTTCGATGTGCTGACTCACCATGACAATCAGGTGACCTCGCCGGGGCAATGTCATCACAAAATCGTGAACTATAAATGTCACTGACAATATAGATCTTGGGTATTGATGGGTGTGAAAGGTGAGTGTCGATTTTTAAGAATTTTTTAAATTAATTTAAATATTATTATAGTTTTTAAGAAAATAGGTTGATTTAGAATAAAACTATAAATTTCATAGGTCACATTTAACTTCTGATTTAAGTAAATACTAAAATACTACATATAATTCATTTTAATATATATTTAAAAATGTAAATGATTTTTAGATGTAACATCACCTATACACCTCTTCTCATGCATATCAAGTTATAAATTCACTCCTCAATAAATAAGAGAACATTCTGATCTAAAAAGTTAAGTCAAGAAAATCAATGTTTACTAAAAAGAGTGAAAGACAAAAATACCCCTAATTTTCTCTAACTCTCAAAAATCCAATGCGTTTGTTTTTATTACCATACTCAATTCAAGTAGAATTTAACTTTTGACTTTTGACTTTTAACAAAATGATAAACTTACCCCTATTGCTTTTGATATGACAATAGAGGGTGTTTTTATCTTTCACTGTCAGGGGTAAAATTGTTATATCAAAATTAAAATATAAGCAAATACTTGCAATTTTCGCGTTTGAATCACACTCTCTTCTTGAAAGTGTAATTGGTACTGACTTGAGGGTACAAGTGAATTTTTTAGGGTTAAAATAACACATAGTATTTTTGAAAACTAGACAAATCATAGAGAGTGCTTTTCTCTTTGCTCAAAATAAAAGTAAATTTTCATTGGAAAAAAAAAATCATGTGACATCACTTCTTCCATTCATGAGACGATTCTCAAGTAGGACAATTTATAATTATCGAGACTTCAAAAGGCATACTTGCAATTCATATAACCTCAAGGACTGAGTAGGTAATTATCCCTATTCATAATTACATCTTGCATCATACACCTTCATCCGCCAATTCATTAACAAATAAAAGTAAATTTCGATTCATATTTCTCCATTTTCTGTACAGCCAGTTTGAATACTGTAAAAGAAACAGTTCTAAAGCCAGTTATTACCCATCTTGCTTACTACTCTCTCTCCTTCTATTCAATAAATGTAAATAAATATACATTTTCAGAGCAAAAAATTTAGCAAAAGGATCAGCTATACATCGAAGCTCTACATCCGCAGGCAAATAATCCTTTCAATCGAATTCGAAGTCAGCAATATGTCAAATCAAATCTAGACCACCCAATATCTTCAGCAAAATGAATGGAACAAGCCGCCTACCTCATTGTACAACCGAGGTGAAGCCATTATCCGGCATTCTCAAAAAAATGTCTTGACCTTGGTTTCCGTTTCAATGGCTTTTTTAATCTTGATCAGAACAAAGTCAACAATGGCAAGTCAATGAAGATGGGAGAGTCAAATCAAAAGATGGTTCAATTTCACAGGGTCCCGTAACAGTTGCTGCGACAACCGGTCAGCCAAAACCGACTGCCCATCGTAAATTTCTCCGTTAGTAGACCTTCCGAATTGCTTTCCAAGAGCATCATTATCGAAAGATCCAAGTTCCCTGAAAGCTTGTGATCCCGATTGTACCCCTCGGAGAATGTCGGGATCCCAGTAAGAGGGGCTATTGGCGCAAGGACTAGGTGGGCGTTTTGGTAAATTACTGAAGCCGTCTTGTGATAGCATAGGTTGATTGTGAAATGGGATTGCACCAATTCCACCGGTTAGAGGTGTAGATGAGCCGGAGGTTGCACGGGGGCTGGATATGGGCGAAGGAGACATTTTACCACTGAGGTGTTGAGGTGACCTTGGATGAAGAGGACTCCCAATTGGAGATACCGGACATGATATGTTTCTTGCAATATATATGTCACTGGAAATGAGAAGGAACTCGAGATTAAGAGTAAGCTCAAATATCAAAACTAATAATTTATGAGATACATATACACATATTTAGAGAGAGGTGGAGAAAGAGAGAGACCTAGAATGAAAACTCGATTTTGATACTCTGGATGAGTGGATAGAGAGTTTCTCTGTATCTGACGGTTGAAGACTTCTTGCATGACCAATGCCCTATAGTGATGCATATAGATCACTTACATTATCAGTAAAACATACAAAAAAAATAAAATTAACAAGAATGATCATTTGCAGGTGCTTTTATCTGGACACTCCGCACTATAAAAAAAGCACCTTTGGTCCCAACTGTTTTTAGATTTAATGCACATTTCGTTCCCCTTTTAATCCAATGTTTGCACAGTTAGCTTCATAGAACAGTCTAGGTTTTTCATTTGATCACATATGAAAGATTTTCTATGTTTTGCACTTTCGGACCAAAATTGGATGGGAAGGCGGTGAAATGTGCCAAACAAAAGCTTGAACAAAAAAGCAAATTTTTAAAAGCGCGGGACTAAACGTGTTGAGTATACCGTCCTGTGGGACTAAAAATTCAATTGTACCAGGCATGGATCTACTGATCCAAGAGAAGAAAATAAACTGAATTTAAAAGTCTTAGCAAATGTCAAAGGAGTGAGATAAAGAGAAAATAGTACCATGGATTTCACAGCATTTGTCACTGAAGAATGATCTGAAGATGTCGAGCTCAGATTCTGTTTCTCCAGAGGAGCAGCACTTTTCACAAAAGAGTGCTCCAAAAGCTGAGCAGCTGTAGGACGATGCAGGGGATTCCGCTGCAAGCAAAGCCTCACAAATTCTTTCCCTTCATCCGGTAAATGTTCTGGAATTGTTGGAAGTTCTTTACTATTACCAATCTTGAACATAGCCGCAACCTTTAATAAGCCCAAACAGAAAGAATCAAGTACTGATAAAAATACTTATGAAGCAAACAAAAGATCAATAATTGAATTCTCAAGGGTCTAAGTTACGAACCCCTTCATACTGGCTCCAAGGTGGTTTTGATGTAGCCATTTCTAAGACAGTGCACCCAAGACTCCATATATCAACAGCTAGGCTACACCCACTCGGATTTCTTATGATCTATGAAAACAAAAAAACAAAAAAAACTTGACACAGTTTGAAAGAAAGCCGTAGAGGTATTTGGTTGCAGATAATTAATAAACAACTAACCTCAGGTGCCATCCAATAAGGACTACCCTTAAAAGATAATGGACAGGATTGCCCTGCAATCTGTTAAGTAATACAAAAATATGAGTTTATAACATTACTGAACATTAAATTTCTACAATTTCATACAATCGGGCTATATTTGAAAGAAGAGGTCACACTTACATGCTTTGCCATGCCAAAGTCTGCTAATTTGACACGACCATTTGGGTCCACAAGTATGTTGGCTCCTTTAATATCCCTGCCGCATATGTGAAGCATTATAAGTGTTTACATACGAATAAAGGAGAGAGTATATACAAACAGGGTACCGCATTTACCTGTGCACAGTTTTTTTAGCATGTAAAAATGCAAGCCCTGACAAAATTTGTTGAGTGTAACTACGGATGGCAGATTCTCCAAGTTTTCCATATTCTTGTAGAATCTTATGGATGGAACCACCGGATACATATTCCAAATAAATATATAATTTATCGCTCACCTGATAAAGGAAATAAAGACAGAATAAAAGGAAGCACAAAAAAAATGACTCCATGAACTAATTCATGAGTAGTACTGAACATGTTACATAAGAATTATCCTATGATAGCTTTTATTAGAAATGTGACTCGGTAATAATGTTTCTACAGTTTATGGCTCTCAGATGAAATGTTACATGAAACTGTTCCAGTCAATTAAATTAACTTTCAGATTTTGAATGTAAATGAGAGAGGCATCTGGTCAACCAAAGTTCAAAAGAGGAAATCTAGAAAGATCATGGACGATACAGAACCACCTTAAAACAAAATAACTTGACAGATAGATGGAATAAGACATACCGATTCCGATCCATAATACTGCACAATATTAGGATGTCTTAAGCGGCTCAAAAGTGCAATCTCCTGTTAGAAACACAGATGTCTTTAAGAATTTTCTCACTAACATAATAAATAAAATTGAAAAGAGACTGCCCTTGAAAAAAGCATTTAATAAGACTTAAAAAATAAGCCTCTCCATATCTCCAACGGCCGAAAGACTCACTTGTCCCAACTGTTTTGCACTTTCCTTGGACTTTGCATCATCAGCAAACAATGTAACCTCCTTCATAGCGCACATCTCACCAGTTTCACTGATACCAACAAAAAACCACCAATATGTCAAGAAAAAGCTTCAAAGAATGAACTAGTCTAAGAAATAACGCATCAATCCATTAACTTATTTGGGGTTCTACCAGAGATAAATATAAAATGCTTGACAAATACAAGTCTCAGCAAGAAAAAAGAGGTTCCCTAAACAAATGGAGGACGAACAAAAGTATGCATGAGCCTTATTAGTAATGGAGGATAGCAGTTTATCAGATCTACCCACCTATTAAAACCAACGTAAACATGTCCAAATGTGCCTCGACCAAGTAACTTCCCTTTTTTCCAGCGTGAGCCAGGGCTTGCAAGACTTTCCGTTCTTCCAGGACTACGTGGTACTGAAGGTGAAGTCACGGCTGAACTTGGATGAGAGAAAGGTGACGAATTTGAAATTATTATAGGAGGAAGAGGCAGACGGTGACTTTGTTGTTTTGCATCATCAGGCCAGTTATTCTGTGATTCCGAATATCCCCCTCCAGCTCTGGGATGGAGTGGTGTTACAGCACCACTATGAATTCTAGAACCTGGTCCAGGACTTGTCATTCTTGGACTCGGAATTGGAGAATATTCTGGGCTCCCTCTACTTGGCTGCCAAAATAATTGCCCTGACATATCTCCTCCCATTGAATTATGCCCAGAAGTTTGACCCGAGCCTGGACTGGAGCATTGACCAGAACCAAGAAAAGAAAGATCTGGATAAAGCTTTCCAGCATTAAAAGCAGAATTTGTAACTTGATCGTAACCATAAGCTCTCATTGGACTTCTGGAGGGACTAGACATTGAGCTATCAGGAGCACTGAAAAAGGCACCGTGATGCGGAACTTGTAAATTCGGCACTTGACTATTCAGCATTCGTCGTCTAGGAGGTGAAGGGGACACATTTTTATTGGAGGAGAGGTTCACTGGAACTGGTGACTCCCTCGAAATCAGTGGCGTAAGAGGTGCATGATCCTTAACAGAAATGCTTCATAGAGAAAATAAGGGCAAAATGAGAAACCTTCACATGAGCAAATCAAAATCATTAGAACAAACTGAGGATAAATTTCTTAGGATGAGTTCTAGAACTTCTCACCTTGAAGGGCTACCTGCAGCAGTTCTACTCCCAATATCATAGTCATTTGCCAGTGGACTACGTTGCCGTGAATCAACTGGATCATCACTTTCGATGGAACATTCACTAGAAATTGAAGCAACAACTAGTTCACTGTCCAAGTCTGTAGGGTCCAGCCTGTGCCTGATGCATGAAGGCCTAGGGAGAGGCAGAAATAATGATGGTTTGGAAACTTTTTCAGGTTTTGGTTTCGCCTTTTCACTTATTCCAGAATCTGTACGCCTCACGTCTGTAGGGCGCAGGCCTGGAAGTGGAAGTGGTTGGGCTTGAGGCCTTTCTGCAAAACTTTGGCATCGTGCTACATGTTTTGAAGGAGATGATGACCTTGACTCAGCTCGTGACTGAGACCCCCTCTCTGAAACCGTATCACTTGCACGTCTTTTAGATCCTCCTGACCTACTTGAAGATTTACTTTCAGGACTCTTAAACTTCTTATGCAATGTGTCTATAAAACTATCTTTCGTTGTTTTCTTCTTTGCTTCTTTTGATGATGACTTACCCCACCATGAAGGCATATTTTCTGAAAAGAGAGTTTCAAGAGCATGCCCTCAATAACATATCTGCTCAATAAAACAAGCTAATTGGAAATACAAGCATATTATGTCAATGTCATACTTAGCCATATCTTCAAATACAAAATAAGACAAATAATATAACCTTCGAGTTAATAGTTATCACCACAAAATATTGGAACAGAACTAAACCAGTCAACCTATTGAAATTTATTCACCACTCGTGTTTTCAACTCTTTTTCAGTAACTTTGTAAACACGTCGCTACATTCTATATTATCATATTTATCCCCGTTAATCCCATGATTATTCCATTACAAGAACTTTCATCATAGCTTAAGTAAATTTTGATGGAATTTCACATGTTTTTCAGCTCTTGTGAACTAAAGCTACACACATCATTCTATCTTGAAACCTAACTTTATCCATATCCCCTCTTCTTGCTTTTCTTTCTCCTTTTTTGTACTTCTTCAGTTAACATCAGTGGTCAAGAGGGTACATTTCAACCAGAAATATCTCCCTCGATTTCAACATAAAAGTAAATTTCGATTCATATTTCTCCATTTTCTGTACAGCCAGTTTGAATACTGTAAATGAAACAGTTCTAAAGCCAGTTATTACCCATCTTGCTTACTACTCTCTCTCCTTCTATTCAATAAATGTAAATAAATACACATTTTCAGAGCAAAAAATTTTAGCAAAAGGATCAGCTATACATCGAAGCTCTACATCCGCAGGCAAATAATCCTTTCAATCGAATTCGAAGTCAGCAATATGTCAAATCAAATCTAGACCACCCAATATCTTCAGCAAAATGAATGGTACAAGCCGCCTACCTCATTGTACAACCGAGGTGAAGCCATTATCCGGCATTCTCAAAAAAATGTCTTGACCTTGGTTTCCGTTTCAATGGCTTTTTTAATCTTGATCAGAACAAAGTCAACAATGGCAAGTCAATGCAGATGGGAGAGTCAAATCAAAAGATGGTTCAATTTCACAGGGTCCCGTAACAGTTGCTGCGACAACCGGTCAGCCAAAACCGACTGCCCATCGTAAATTTCTCCGTTAGTAGACCTCCCGAATTGCTTTCCAAGAGCATCATTATCGAAAGATCCAAGTTCCCTGAAAGCTTGTGATCCCGATTGTAACCCTCGGAGAATGTCGGGATCCCAGTAAGAGGGGCTATTGGCGCAAGGACTAGGTGGGCGTTTTGGTAAATTACTGAAGCCGTCTTGTGATAGCATAGGTTGGTTGTGAAATGGGATTGCACCAATTCCACCGGTTAGAGGTGTAGATGAGCCGGAGGTTGCACGGGGGCTGGATATGGGCGAAGGAGACATTTTACCACTGAGGTGTTGAGGTGACATTTTAACATCAGTGGTCAAGAGGGTACATTTCAACCAGAAATATCTCCCTCGATTTCAACATAATCAAAACGAAACCCAATATTCTTAAATCATATATAAAACTTCAAAACCAAACACTTTTTTAGCCACACTCCTTAACAAAAACACTCATAAATTCACATCTCCTTCTGTTCATTCATCAATCAACTAATAACAAGTGATCACTGAGTAACCAAGTACAGTGAAAAATACAACAGATCTAAGCGTACTTCAAAAAATTTCAACTAAGAAAAAAGATAAACTCATTAATTAAAAGTAATCGCACTAAACTAAACAAACTTAATAAAAAATTCACCTCAAGTTATCAGATTTTCACATCTCACAAGCAAGAAACAGCTCACTTGATTCTGCACAAAGAATCAATCAAATTTGGGCGTTTGATTTAAGCAAATCCCTAACGCCCAAATGCTTAAAACCTACGCTGTAATAATTTTAACTGCGTGTTTTGTGTGTGTGAATTCAGATTTTCTGAAGAGATCGCATAGAGAGAGAGTGAGTGAGATAGAGAAATGGAGTTGTCTGATAGAAGAATTTAATAATACTCGCAATTATTGTAATTATTATTATTATTATTATTATCAAAGGGAAAAGGACAATTATTTAATGTAGTTTTAGTGGAATAATTGTAAATGGAATTCAATTATTTACTATTAGAATAATATATTTATTTTCTTTACAACTTTTTCGAGTACACTTTGGCTGCTTTTGAGGTGTTCTTTATTGCATCATTTTCTCTATTATATTTAAATATTAAATAATTAGGAAAGCGTGAGTTTGAAATTTATTTTAGAGAACATAGTACTCAAGAAAGTGACATGAGATTTGGAGGTGAAATTGTTTCAACCCTTTGAGGAAAAATAATAATCTTTTGATTTGAAAATTGAATAGTTGGCTTTCTTTATTGTATGATGATATAATGATATTATTTTTATGATAATATGTCCATCAATTTGGATTTGGTGATGTATCATTATTAGTATTGTATTGGTCTTTAGATTTAAATCAACATAGAAGCAAGTAATATGTTTATGGATTTGTCATGCAATTAAGTTTTAAAGTTAAAATAAAATAAAAAATCGGAAAAAGACCATTTGAATCTCCAAATTATCTCATGGTATTTGGGTGAACCGGTCGATTAAGAATATTCGATGTTGGCGGGAGAGCGTACGAATAATTGTTTCATCATAGATTAAGTATACTTTCCTATTTAAATATAGCCTAGAAAATATTTCAAAAAATGTCTATAATAAGATGTTATGTCTTGGTCGTGAACATGTATAGCAATATTTATGTTTGATGACAAAAAAGGAAAGGCACTAGTTATATATTTGAATTTGAAAAAGTTAATAGAGAAAGAAGACTCATGGTATTTCTTTTTTAAGAATGTTGTGTATTATAGCCAAGTGCTTTAAATTAAATAAGTAAAATATCTACATAGGTTAATAAAGTGAATATCAAATTAATTTTATGTGTTATTTTTAAAATACACTTTAATTCCTTTAAAAAATAAAAGGATAAACTATCTTTATGTGTTTTTGTAAAAAATGTCTCCCTCTTATCTTTTAGATTTTTATACAAAGCAAAGTATTCATTTATGCATGTCACGGTAAGTGAAGTGAATATGTTGTTAATGTATAATTAAAATGGTCATTTTTCACATCAGAATGAAATATCAATCGTATTATAGAGCTCATGTGCAACACATCATGAGAAAGAGAAAATTGTTCATTAGTATATATCATATGTGAGTAAATTGTCATTTTTTATATCACAAAGGGTAGATTTCTCAATAAACATAATACATGATAACTTACCAAAAATCCTATGTTAGTAATAAATTATACAATTTATAAAGATTTATCGGTAAATTTTATTTTTAATGGAGAATAAAATAGCTTAAACTATACTTTTCCATATTAAACTCTTGCAATAAAAATATATAGAAGATATAAAAAGTTTATCTTACATAACATTTTTGGCATGATGAGTTATTCTTATTCATATGATCTCTAAGACATAGATACCATGTTCAACTTATTTCAGAATTCTAAGAGTTGTATATTATTTATTTTGATTTTATGCTCCACGAAATCTAAAACTAAGCTTAATCTTGAGATATGTTTTGTAGTGTAATTTAGATAAGATAGAATCTTTATAGGTAATAGATAAGATAGATACTTTCCAATAAAATAGAATTTTGTTTTATATATTATTATCTATACTACTAATAAAAAGAAAGGCATTTTCCTCTCACAAAACGGCGGTTTCTTCTGTAAATTTACACAAATGATTCTCAAAAGTAACTGCATTTATCCGACTTCTGCTCCAATTTAAGGGTCAAAATGGGAAAATGATGGAAAATAACGGCTGTTGTTATACCAAAAAAGTGTTTTCCATTTTCACCCTTATCTACTCTACTTTACAATACTTCAGCAATTGGGTTTAATGTAAATTTATTCCCACAACCGTAGCCCCACGACCCCCACTCTCTTTCTATACCTCAACACACAAACCACTTTTATATTTTCAATTTTGAATTAACTGATCCCTTCCGCCACCGTCTTCTCTTCACTCCATTTAATTCTTATTAATGTCTTATTCCTATGTATCCATGTAAACATTTTATCTCTGTGTATAGTTGATTTGTTCCTATGTAGCTTTAATCCTCTTTGTATATATATATTTGCACTTACCTTTTTGTTTTTGTGGTTGTTTGTAGTTTAATTACAAAACAAAAGGAGTGAGTTTTGATTATTGCTTCATCTTGGGAGTTTTGGTTCTAATAAGAAATTGATGTTGGGAAGTGCAGGTGCTGGTAACTTCAACAAACGGCAGATTTAATGAGCTTTGAAGTTTGATTTGGTGTCCACCAATGTAAATGCTCTTGCGTTCTTCGTTCATAAATTTAAGATTTTTTTATCACTGACTTTGAAGTGGCTTATTCAAAGATGAATTTAACTGTGTTTTAGTTAAGTTCATTATTAAAAGTGAAGTCATTTATAATAATAAAAACTGTATTCTTAATTAATCATTCATTTTCAATCATATATACACACATCCATCCGTCTCTATTTTTTTTGTTATTTCAAATGAAATGTTATACATTTAAATGAATTTATGCGCGCGAGTATCGCGTGCCACAGCGGCTAGTGCCATTAAATATAACCACTTAATTAAAAATGGGCTTCATCCATAAAATTTGCATTTGGGCTAAGGTGGACTCTAGTCTACTTTTTATTTAAAAACGAGCTTACGGCGAGCACAGGCTAATAAGCTCCATTCTCACCCCTAATATTCCTATTTATCAAAAAAAAAAAAAAAAAAGGGCTTATAATATGTCCTAAACTTTGAACTTGTTTCTTATGCTAATAACAAATTACCCCCTATATTATTATTAAAATATAGTTTACCCCGATAAATAAAAGAACAAGATATCCCCATGTAATTTCATAAAAGAAGCGCACCTACTTCCCTCTTGGTTTTTACATTTTCACGAAGGGCATGTTATTAGATAATATCATAGGGGTTAAAATGTTCATTAAGCAATACCACAAGATAAGAAGTTATTCATTTTGCAATATTGCAGGGAATGTACAGTGCATATCACACATATCAAATGGGATAAATTAAAAGGAATATATTGTAAATATAAGGTCAAATTTGTTATATTTCACATAAAAATAAAGTTTTAGGTACATTATAGAGCGCACGTCCAACACCTCAACAAAAAAGAAGATAAATTGCGCATTATTATATATCATAATCATAGAGGTAATATGTCCATTTCAATTTTATACGTGATAAATTGTCCATTAAACATATCATAGGGGTGACTCGCCAAAACCCTAACTATTTCAACAATGGCATGGAAAGCTTTCAAAAAGAAAATGACAGGAAATGCAATTTCTTATATTTAATTGAAAACTTTAATGATTTATAGATACTCATTTTTGTCTAGTCTAAAGCTGTGATAAGTTGATCACCCTTCTCGTCAATATTATCATCCTTTCATCTGAATATTTTGTTTTTTCCTTGGATACTTGGATTCATCATTGATGTAGTAGTTGTTTATTATATTTTTATTTCTCAAAGATATTTAGTTGTTAGAATTATATTCATTTCGGAAAGTATCCAATATATTATATTTGAATATCTCACAGTGAAGGTTCGAATCCGATTGTACTAATATCTATTTTGTTGAAAGTTTAGGGAAAAATACTTTTAATATCAAATTTTTGTCTAGATTACATATTTGATATCAAGCTTTCTAAAAAAATACATTTAATACCATGATTTAGGCCATCTTGTCACATTTTATTTGACCATCAATTTTTTAACAGAATTCATCACGCGCGCAATACGTGGCATGGGTTTTGCACGTGCACGGGGTAATATCTTACTTTTCAAATCAGACTTTTACTTACTTTACACATTTGATATCAAACCTTCGAAAAAGACACATTTAATACCAAAATTGAAGGTCATTTTACAAATTTGCTTTGAACATCAATTTTTTGGACGGGAACGACCATGTGCCCGTTAAGTCACCAAAATTTACTTTTTTTGCACGTAATGTGCTCGGTAGGAAGTATTTGAACATAATCTTAATTTTTCCATAACTCCTTCGTTGCAATGCCAAATTTCGTGTTTTTATATGGTTGGAAAGCTCTTGATAAGAGCTCTCTAACGGCAAAGTTTCAATTCATGAATTACAATAATTTGGTATCAAAAGTGTTTTTCCCTCTTTCTTTTTAGGAAGTGGAATAGATTTTGCCACATTGGCTGATTTATTATTTGATTGATTCATATTTTTTTTCTTTCTAAAATCTAGTTTTCTCGAAATTTCATATTTATATATCTCGTCAAAGGACATTAGTAATAAATAGATGTCTGAAAAATCATTTGTAAATCCTATAGATATATGTATAAAAAATAATTTGTTAATCCGAGCGAACAACTAAATAATGTGTTTGTAATTTGGATACATTTATTTTTTGGGTTTTTCAATGGGCGCTAGACATATTTATTTATATAAATATATAAGTAAGTGTTTTATGGATATATATGATGTTTTTCGTATATTTATTTATTGGGTTAATTACAGGGATTTTCCATGTGATTTGGTGTATTTCGCGTTCAATCCCCTCGGAGAATCATAATTACAGAGACCTCCCCTGAAGTTTGCAAAGCCTTACAAAATCCTAATAGAGACTAACGAAGGTGGACAGAATGCGTGAAATTATACCTTCTTATCCTCGTCAAGTTTAATTACGCCAACCTCCTCTGAGGTTTGCAAAACATTACAAAAATTTATATGTACATATTGGTCCCTAAAATTTAGTAAAATTCAATTTATACATAAAAAAAAAATAACTAATCCCACCACAATGTATAATACATAAAAATAAAATAGTTTATTAATTATGAAAAATAAGATCAAATTTTATAATATAAAATTTTGTATTAGTTTATTAATATTAAAAAATAATTTAATAAATATGTAAATAAGATTTTATTTTCGTATTTCATAGTAAAATATTTAAGTCTAAAACTAAAATAATTGGGTATCTTTTTTTTTTCCCAGAAAAACCCATCAATTTAATTAATTGCAAATATTACGTAGATAACTATTTTATTAAAAGGGTATTTGAATGACTATTTTTAAATTTTGTAAACAAATTTTTATAAAATGTATATTTCATTTATATATAATTTATTCATTCACTTTTCCTTGTGCTTCAATTTTCAAATATTATGAAAAAAGTTTGAAATTAAGATATACACATTTATAAATTAATTTTAAAGTCTTGAATTTTTATTGATATTTATAACATTTACATCCAAAACAAACCACATCAACGCATTGAAACCCCTCCCATGCAACAAACATAACAAGGGTATAGCTAAAATAACCTCAAGGGTAAAATGAAATTTTAATAAATTTTGGGTGATGACATCAGCAAAAACTAGCGGTGGATCGATGAATGTAAGGTTTTGCAAACATCAAAGGAGATCTCTGTAATTATGATTTTTCGAGGAAATTGAAAGTGAAATACACCAAACCACAAGGGAGATCTATGCAATGAGCGAATAGCACTTTTGGTCCTCCTTATGGGTCAAGTTTTGCATTTTCGTCCGTCTTAAATTTTTTGGTCCCTTTTATCAATGTAATGTATCACATTCGTCCCTCTAATAACACATTCTTCCCTCTTAAATTTTTTGTAGCAAATTCGTCCTTCCTATCAATGTAGTGTAACAAATTAGTCCCTCTTAATTACAAAATTTATCAATTTTCGTCCAATTTAGAATATATATTGAATTTAAGTGATGTATTTTGTATTTAAGAGGGACTAATGTGTTACACGACATTGATAAGAGGGACGAATTTGCTACAAAAAAAATTAAGAGGGACAAATGTGATATACTACATTGATAAGAGGGATCAATATGCTACAAAAAATTAAGAGGGACAAAAATGCAAAAGTTAATCCACAAGGAGGACCAAAAATGCAATTTACTCCTCTGTAATTAACCCTTATTTATTTATTTTGATTTGTTGGAAACGCATTAGACATTGACTCTTGAATCCATTCCATCCAAACGAAAACTAATTATATACATCTTTTAATCTACACATCGTACATACCTAAAAATAGTTTCCCAATCACATCTCATATGCATAATTGTTATCAAGTTATCATTTTATGGGGACAATGACAAGCATTAAGTATCAAATAATCAAAATATAGCAGAGCGGATTTGGGAAGAAGAAGAAACCTAGGGATTTTTGTATCTAAATTAATTTGGGAATTATGTTTGTTATTTCTATTTTGTAATTAGAAACGGGTTATATTAAACCAAACCCGGTTGTTAGCCTGTTTAGTTAGTTAGGACTAATGTTACTTTTTTGCCCCTGATAGTTTCTTATTTATAGGCTGTTTCATAGCAGATTTTGTACACAATTAATTCATCAGTTATTCAATAAGAAATACAGCTTTCTATTTACTCTCAGATTCAATCTTTCTATTATTTTCATTATACAACATATTCATATACATATTCAGTTTATTAGAATTAACATGGTATCAGCAGTTCTTCATTGAACTCCACCACCGCTGCCGTTCTTCATCCATCCATCAGAGAGTTTTTTTGGTCATCTTTTCCACAAATTCATCTACAAAGTTCCTGTCATTCATCTCCCCATCTTTATCTTCGGATTTGCACCAATCATCAGGTTATATTGTTCTTCATCTACTGTTTTTACTTCAGATTTCCCATAATTTTTCTTCATACATCTTCATCTCTATCAAGATTCAGAGATCTAATCACTATTTTTCCAGAAAATCAATCACAGTCAAAATTTCCTTATCAATCAAAAACTTCTTTATTCACACTTTTGATCCCCTTTCTTGATTCAAGAAACCCCTTTTCTTCTTTCTTTCTGTTCATATGGCTTCCTCAGGACCAGTCACTGATTCGACCATCTCATCCTCCACCTCCTCTCGCTCTAGACCTGTGATTGAGGACCCTTCAAGTCCCTTCTATCTTCACCCTGCAGACGGGCCAGGAGTCATCTTAGTTTCAGAAAAGCTTGATGATAAAAACTATCAAACATGGTCAAAAGCAATGACAAGAGCCTTAATGGTCAAAAATAAACTTTCCTTTATTGATGATTCCTTACCAAGACCCACGGATGATCCTATTCTTGCCAATTACTGGGACAGGAATAACACTATTGTTATCACATGGATCCTAAACTCTCTCACTAAAGATATAAATCATACTGTCCAGAATCATACCTCTGCACCTATCTTGTGGAAAGAATTAAAGAACAGGTTTCAACAGGCCAATGGCCCAAGAATGTTTCAGTTACATAGAGATTTACTCATACTACAGCAGCAATCTTTATCTGTCAACACTTATTTTTCTAAACTCAAAACTATTTGGGATGAAATTTGTAATTTCAGGCCCAAATGTACTTGTGGTGAATTAGACCAGTACTTTGAACACTTTTATCTCATCATCTTTTTAATGGGACTCCAAGAAAATTTAGCACACACTAGAAGCCAACTCCTTCTCATGGATCCACTCCCTGATGTTACAAAAGCATACTCTTTGGTTTCTCAAGAAGAAACACAGAGAGAAGTCTCCTCACTTTCAGTACCTAACACAAACCTAAACACTATGGCTTTCTCTACTAAGTCAGCCCCTATCTACATTTCACCCAGACCTCCTAACACATCATTTACATCAACCAGACCACATGTTCCCTACCAGAACAATAACTTTAGACCCCCTTCCAGACCAAACTACAATCCCAATTTTCCTAGACAAAACAGACCTTTTTGTACACACTGTCAAATGCCTGGACATACAATTAACACCTGTTTTAAAATACATGGTTATCCCCCTGGGTATAGACCTCCTGCACCCAGAAATCCAAATACAAATACCAACAGCATTAACAACATTGCTTCAGACCCTACTTCCACCCCTAATCCCTTTCAAAATTTCATACAATCCATGACTCCTGACCAGTACCATCAACTATCTCAAATCTTCAATTCACAAACCAACTCACAGGATACAACCACAGAGGCACAGGCACAGAATAATGAAACAAACACATGCACTGCTCAAACTCAAACAGGTATGTCTTCTACTTCTATTAATATTACTTCAAACAGTTTCAAAAACAACTGGATTTTAGACTCAGGCGCCTCAAATCATATTTGCAATAATCTGTCCTACTTCACTAAGCTCACCCCTGCCTTAAATACCACCATAACTCTTCCTAATAATACTATCATCCCTGCCCTGTTCAAAGGGACTGTTACTTTAAATTCTCATATCACTCTCTTTAATGTCCTTTATGTACCATTCTTTAAATTCAATCTACTATCAGTTAGTGCCTTATTAGATTCTACAAATCATAGCATAATTTTTGAATCAAATCATTTTTACATCCAGGAAATGACTTCTTTGAAGAAGATTGGCAAGGGTGACCTAGTGGATGGACTCTATGTTTTTTGTCATAATAAGAACAACAATGTCAATTGTAACACCATTAGTATAGATATTTGGCATAAAAGATTAGGTCATCCAGCTATAGATAGAATTCATCTTTTACAATCTGTGTTACATCTTTCTACTCAGTCTACTATCAATAAACATTTTTGTGAGATTTGTCCTTTAGCTAAACAAAAACACTTACCATTTTCAACCAGTTTATCTAATTCTTCTCATCCCTTTGATATCATCCATTGTGATATCTGGGGACCATATAAAATAACTTCTTACAATGGTCATAGATATTTCTTAACTTTAGTAGATGACTTTACAAGATTCACTTGGGTTTTTCTTTTACAGTTTAAATCTGATGTTCACCATATTTTACCTAAATTCATTAACATGGTACACACTCAATTCAATTCTAAAATTAAAAAGTTCAGAAGTGACAATGCTAAGGAACTCACATTTTCTACTTTATTTTCTAGAATGGGCATTTTACATCAATTTTCCTGTGTAGAAACCCCACAACAGAATGCTAGAGTTGAGAGGAAGCATCAACACATCCTAAATGTAGCTAGATCACTCTTATTTCAATCTAACATTCCATTGCAATATTGGACTGAATGCATCCTTACAGCTGTCTTTTTAATTAATAGACTACCTACTTCTGTTTTACATAATTGCACACCTTATTTTAAACTTTTCAATAAACAAGTTGATTATTCTTATATGAGGTCTTTTGGCTGTTTAACATTTGCTTCAACTTTAAAAGAACACAGGACCAAATTTGACCCTAGAGCACAAAAATGTGTATTTCTAGGATACACTCCAGGCATAAAAGGCTACAAGCTATTAAATTTATCTAATCACAATGTATTTCATTCCAGAAATGTTGTTTTTTATGAAGAAATTTTTCCCTTTTCTGATCCTGCTATATTTAGTCAATTTTCCAGCTCCCCTAATCATGTTGATATCACTAATTCTATTAGTCCTTATTTTTATGATCCTATTGCATCTAACCCACTGCCTCAACCTACTTCATCTACCTTTCCTCCCCAAAATATTTCACCACCTTCTTCTCCTATTTCAACTTCCAATGAGAATCTCAGAAAATCATCAAGGCCCCATAACCCCCCATCCTACTTGAAAGATTATCAGTGTAATGTCTCTACTACTTATCCTTCTAGATATCCTATTCATTCTGTTATTAACTATACCCATACATCCAAATCCCACCAAACATTCATTAATAACCTCTCAGCCATTTCAGAACCTCATACTTACAAACAAGCTATTAAAAATCCTGAATGGACTAAAGCCATACAGGAAGAACTACATGCTTTGGAAACTAACAACACTTGGACATTAACTGTTCTTCCTAAAAACAAAACACCTATTGGATGTAAGTGGATTTTTAAGATTAAAACTAACTCAGATGGATCCATAGAAAGGTATAAGGCCAGACTAGTGGCCCAAGGATTTACACAGCAGGAAGGAATTGATTACACATCAACCTTCTCTCCTGTAGCTAAACTTGTTTCTGTTAGGGTTATTCTTTCACTAGCCATGGCACAACATTGGGATTTGCATCAATTGGATATCACCAATGCTTTTCTAAATGGGGATTTAGAAGAAGAAATCTATATGCAACTACCAAAAGGTTATACTCCTACCCCTTCACATATTACAGGTATGGAAGAAACCTAGGGATTTTTGTATCTAAATTAATTTGGGAATTATGTTTGTTATTTCTATTTTGTAATTAGAAACGGGTTATATTAAACCAAACCCGGTTGTTAGCCTGTTTAGTTAGTTAGGACTAATGTTACTTTTTTGCCCCTGATAGTTTCTTATTTATAGGCTGTTTCATAGCAGATTTTGTACACAATTAATTCATCAGTTATTCAATAAAAAATACAGCTTTCTATTTACTCTCAGATTCAATCTTTCTATTATTTTCATTATACAACATATTCATATACATATTCAGTTTATTAGAATTAACATTAAGAAAGCATATTACTAAACAAAGACAACTAAACTTAACATCATCAAATCTAGGCCACATTCTTAAAGAAGATGCCTAAAATCCTAATAAGCAAGGGGGAATGCATTTAGGTAGTTTGTGGCAAAGAAAAATGTGATGGTAGTTAAGATATGCTCTTTAAAAAAACTTGACCCCACAAAAAAATGTGATGTTTCAATTTGTAATTAATGTGACATTGTGACCAAATCCATAAATAATTAATTACCCTTTGATAAGCATGTCATTTTGTCACTTTTCCAATGATACATCTCCCCAAGTCCACATGATAGCTAGAAATTCAATACAAGGTGATTAGAAAGGTTAGGAATGTGGCCATGTGGGTCATGTACGATGTATTTTTGTCTATGAATTTCATGTTTTTTTCGGAAAAAACAAAAAAAATTAATATGATGAACGATTCTAAAACAAATTTCAGTAAAAAAGTCATACTCTAATCATAAAAGTCCTATTTGTTTGGATTTTATGAAGTGTTTTTACTCCCTAAATATCTAAACAAAAAACATTCAAATTTTAGAATCGTTTGACATTTTTATACATGGAAATTTTCTAAAAATTGACTAAATCTCTTGAACTTATATCTTAGAAAGTCCAATTCCAAACGAGCCGAAGCTTTTGAAATATGTTATGGAGAATTTTAAAGAGTTTAAGAAAGAAAAATAGTTACATGTTCTTCTAATACTTTTAACAAGATATATAATTGCTTCCATGTTTAAAAATGGTCAAACTAAAATAATTTAATCAGCCCTAACTTTTTTCTTGAGAATATATACAGTCACTTCATTTCTTTTAGTACTGACTGAATATTAAATCAAGCTATTTTTTATTCGACTCGAGTTCGTTGGATAAAATTTATTTTGAACTTGATTAGTTATATAAATCCAATATGTTTGAAAAATATTCTTACATTAGAAAAATTTTTAAGTTCGGTTCGAGCTCGACAAGCAAAAAATTGATAAAATGCATATAAAAATATCAAGCTACTCTATATTTGACTCGAGCTTGTTTGATGAAAACTTCTTCAAGCTCAATTTGTCTCAAGATTCGACCAAGCTTAATCACAATTTCAAATTCAATACAAAATATTCAAACCAAACTTGAATATGTTGTTTGACATTACTTGACTCGTTTATATTACACCTCTATTTTCAATTTTATATGTCATGAGACTCCTTATATTTTGTCAAAATTTGAATTTTATTTGTGTCTTGCATTCTATTCCTATTTTCTAGTGTATGGTTAGAGTATAAAAACGATCTAGTTGTGTCAAACGACACATTGTTCAAGTTTAATTTGAATGTTTTGAGCTTGAAATTGTGTTTGAACTTGATTTGATTATTAAGGGAATCAGGCTCGAATGAACGTACCGATCGTCGAGCTCAACTCGAGTTTCAAGTAATTTGATTTTTATTACAAGTATTTTGTAATTTTTAAACTTATCGGTCGAATTCGAATCGAACTTAAAAAATGATCAAATGAAAAATATCATTTAAATTATTTGATTTGTATGACAAAATTAGATCAAATAAAAAATTTCTGATAAACTGAAACTGAATTTTAAGTGATTGGTTTGATTTTCAGCCCTAAGGCCCAACAACACACCCAAACCAAATTCATCACAAATTTTAGACAGATTCATTTCGTAAAGCAGAAGCTATAATACTTTCAATTCAACAAAAAAGGAGAAGAAAAAAGACTCATTATTAGCTTATTGGGTGGGCTTTTACCAATCCCTGGAAGCCCACCCGAGCTGGGCTACTGGGCCTTCTTGAGTTGCAACACTGCTGATTTTCACAGAATCAATTCAAGTATAAAACATTGCCCATGAGATTAAGCTCGTTCTAAACATGTTTATCACCAAATTATTTCTATATTGGTCTAGTGGAAGGGACTAGTCACTACAAAGTAGTTGACTCATATTCGAATCCCTGTTGGGAGAGGTACCCACTTAATGTGCTCGACCCGCCTCGAAAGGGATTCAACCCTTGGAAACCAAAAAAAAATATATATATAAGAAAAAAATAGGATTTGGTGTAATTGAAATCTAATTGTATCATTAGCAACATATTGACATGTTTATTACTATTTATATGCATTTAACTATATTTTAAATAATTTATCGGCTTTTATTAAATAAATACACTAATTATTATTAATAAAAAAATATTGTTAATAAAAATAATTAGTCTTTACATTATTGTGGATTAATTGTACAATAATCAAGTAATTTATTGAGTTTATCAAAGAAATACACTAATTTATGAAAGTTCATCTCTTATGCCTCATATGGAGCTTTTGAGAGATTTAAATAATACAATGTCTAAAAAAATTTCTCGACCGACATTGGAATTTGATAAAACAAGGAGAGCACAGTGAACTAAGAAGAAGACTGCTTGCACACTTATGGGATAAACGTAGTCAAATAGATGATGATGACGATGATGAGTGAGATGCTTTGTAATGAGTTAAGATTATTTCGTTTTGTAATGTTGTTTTTTCTATACCAGTTTGTAATGTTGTTTAATTATGCAAGTGTTTATGAAAATGTTATTCATGTTATGATTTTATTATATGTATAACATTTTGAGTTAATTATGTTACATGTTTTAATCATTTTTATAACTTATAGCATAAAATTTAATTAACATAGTTATAAAAATTTAATACTATTTAAAATAGCACTTTAAAATTGATAATATTGTGTTGAAAGTTTAATGAAATAAAATTATGATAAACATGAAATTTATTATTTGGCGACACATTTGGTGAAATATCATGGAAAATCAAACCAAATCCTATTCTTTAAAAATGGTGAAGTGGTGAAATATTATTATTTTAAAATTTGGTGTAAATTTTGATGAAAACTATGGGATGCCAAACACACCATTCCTTCACAAAAAATGATAAAATTGTGAAATGGTATTCTAACAATGTAAGCTCAACTCATATCCATTACACCAAATACAGGATTTGGTGAAAAAAAAATGGTGATGACCATATTTAATTATATTTAATTATATGGTTTCTCAATCAGCCCAAATGCCCAAGCAATCTGCTAGGGCGTTGGCTCCCGGGCGGCCAAGAACATGATAAGACGATATGTTCTGCGATTTTGAATTTTTTTAAATTTTAACTAATTAATTAAACAGAGGGTCGAATTAAAAAAATTTAAGTCATATATAAAAAATTGATTTCCTCTAAGATCATTTACAAAATTCACTATAAAAAACTGCAAAATTGTATTTTCACTCCAATTTTTTTCCAGAAAAGCTTGCAGTTTTTCTGTCTCTCTGTATTTCAAGAAGAAAAGTTGTAGGTTTAAAAATAAAATAACAATTTTGAATTTAATTTCTTTGAAATTCAAATTTACAAGAAAAAGATGCATATACATTAAAGAGGGAAGGGCCAATATTCATCCTCTAATGAGAGTCAAACCAATAGCAGTTACAATAAGAGTAGAAGGAACTCCAAACTTGAGATGACTCCAAAAAGTTAAATTGTAGCCACAATGTGGAGCACGACGAGCCTGCTCACACACGATCAAGTTAGCCGCTGATCCCAAAAGCGAAAGGTTTCCAGCCACCGTGCTGACCCAAGCTAACACGAGCCATGCTTTCTTCTCGCTCGCAGGCGATATTTCAGCCGCTGAAGTCGCCACCCGAGCTCCAAGTAGCAAAACTGAAAAGAGGCAAAGCATACTATTGTAACAGTCTCAACTCTTGCCTATGTATCATTGAAAAATAGAGCAATATGATTGGTCTAGTGGAAGAGACTAGTCAGTACAAAGTAGCGGACTCAAGTTCGAATCCTTGTTGGGAAAGGTACCCACTTAATGTGTCCAACCCGTCTCGAAAGGAGGTTTTGCTGTTTTCTTGAGGCTTTAGAATGGAGCTTAATTCAAAACTACCCCCTGTGCTTTGCCTAATTAGGAAAAAAACCATGTGTTCTTTTTATTTGCAAAATCCCCATGTGTTCTTTTTTATTAGTAAAAGACCCAGTTAGAAATTCCTTAATTAATCAATGAGGAGGTTATTGTCATTTTTTAAAGTAAACTGGGGGTTACTGCCAATTTTAAAGTTAACATGACATTATTGTCAATTTCTTAGGTGAATATGGGTGTTCTTTTTTTTGTTTTTTTTTTTTTTTTGGGGGAGGGGGGTATAATTGTCGTTTTTCCTGCAATATATGTACTCAGAATAGGGATTTTCTTTTAATAATAAAAAATAGCACAAGATGGATTTTGCTAATAAAAATAACACATGAGAATATGAGATGTTTTGATTAGGCAAAGCATATGGGCTATTTCTACATTTCACTCCTTTAGAATGTGTAATGGGACACCCGTTACATTTTTGCAATAATCACAAGTAATTTGCAATAAAGGGTGAATAATTATTTTACCATACCAATTTTATTACCATTAGCAAGTGAAAAACACTGTCTAGACTCTAGATGGAGGGGTTCATTGCTGTTTTTCAGAAACACAAAGGTATAATTGCTAACAATTAAAAAGACATAAGGGAGTACTGGTAAATTAGAAGAAACACAAGGGAGTAAATTGCAAATGACCCCTATAATCATCAAGATTGTTTATGTAAGGAAAAAATTACTCAGCTCTAATATAGTAACAACAATATTGAGCTCAAAAAATAACTATAAACTGCGTGTTATACGCATATATATGCGTAAAATCTATATCAAAATTTGCAGAACTTAATGTAACCATGGAATTATAAGGCACCGATATGGCTTTATTGACAGTTAAAACGACTGAAAGTGAGCAAAATACGAGGCAAGAGGTCGACTGACATAATTGTGCTTAAAGAACATGTAATGAATCTATTTTCTTGCTTTAGTTGAACTAACATAGAGCTGCACAGGCAATTCTAATACATTCGATTTCTTTCTTTTTTCCAATAAAGTATGCTAGAGAGGAAATAAGCAAAAACAAAAGGTGGCAACGTAAAGAGGCAACACACCTGTGGGTACATTAGAAGCCAAATTTGAGAGGACAAGTATAACAACTGCTAAAACTGCAGTTCCACTGATATGATCTATTTTCGCGTAAGGCTCCATGAATTCCCATAAAGTGCTCGGAATTCCCGTTTTGTTGAAGCCATCGACTGTAATAAACATTCCGCAAAAGAATATCAAGAGTGAATACGATACCTGCACAAAAAATATAAACCATGATCCTTCCCAATACTATAGATCACCGTGGATAAAATTGCATCACTAGTCCGCATGAGTGTTCAACACTTTTGTCTCAATTTTAGAATTTCACCCAATTTGGGCCAAAAGTGAAAACTGAAACAGTCGAATTGGAACAAAAGTGCCAAAATTGGATAGAAAAAGGGACACAGAAAAAGTGCAAAATACTGTCCAATTGTATGGGACTAAAAATGCAATTTTTCCAATCGCAATGAAATTAAGATATAAAGGGAATCCTAAAATGGATATAACCTTTTCCAAAGAAGGCCTAGCATCCTTAAAATCAAGAACCACAAGAACAAGTGCAGCTGTAATTGCAGTCCATGACATATTCAAACCCAAAAGCAAAGATATAAGCATTCCTAAAGTAACAAGATAAACGCAAGCTTTCCATAACATCCTTTTCCATTTCTCTGAAAAACCTAAACTTTCTTCCGTAAATACAGCAAAACTATCGGACTCGACTCCATTTACGGAAGAGCTCCTCTTCGAAAGTATAGGTCCAGAATTATCGGTTTCTTTTGAAGCATCCGAGATTCTAATCGACTCAAATCCCACACTAGGGACTTTTTGGATTTCACTCTCATTGGGAGAGCCTTGAATACTATCCCGCTCTACCAAAGTGACACGACTCCTAAGTGTCGACTCAACATGATTTGTTGATTCTAACATAGAGTTTGCTTCTTGGGAATTTGATGATGTCATATGCGACAATGTTGCAGGTGAAAATCGATGAGAATTTACATCATCTTCCCCCACAACTTCCGAAGCTACATCTTCTTCATCCTTTTGAACCGACAACAATTTCCAATACATACACAAGAGGATCAAAGCATTGACAATAACTCCCACAAGCATTGCAGGAAAAATACCAAACAAAAACATCCCGAAACTAATCTTACTTTGTACCGCTATAACTAAGTTCTGAGGATTTCCAATGGGAGTCGCTGATGAACCTATGTTCGCACTCGAGGCAAGTGCCAATAAAAAAGGATGAGGTGGAAGATTCTGTTGCCTCGCAATTTTCAACACAAACTCGGTTAAAACAACACAAGAAGTATCGTTCGTGAAAAGAGCACTTGAAATTGCAGAAATTAAGCAGATTCGACAGAGTAAGTCTTTAGCTCCTAGACTTTTCCATGATAGTAATTTACCTAAGTACTTAAACATATCTGCTCTTTCAAGATATACACTAACTACCATGGTACCGAAAAGTAAACCAAGAATCGGAAGATCAATAGCTGCATAAGCTTGATCGGGAGTTATGACTCGGAAAAGTACCATAAGCATACCTCCGAGTAGAGACCCTGCAGTTCTTCCAATGGGTAGAAACGGAACCGCAGGGAAAACCGCTAGTACCCAGAATATAACAAAGGCAATTGAACCAAGAACCACTTTTACAGTAGGAGCCATAGCCATTTTTTTACAGTCTAAATCCCGAGTCAATACTTTTATCAAACACCTTAGATCATTAGCTACATATGAGGTTGAAATTTTCTCCGAAACAACAATATGTCTAAAATCAAATCTTATAAAGGTTTGATATTTACCAACTCAAATGACATTCAATACAATGGCATCAAAATTCAAAATCCCAATTAAAATTATTCAGCAGAAGACGATAGACCATCAATCAACAATTCAAAAATTATAGTAATCAAGCAACTAAGCGCAGTAGAAGAACGAGATGAACAAAACTTCAAGAACGCACATTAAAGTTCAAATTTCAAGACTGAACTTTTTAGAGGATTAAATCACCTGAAAATGGAAACTTTTTCGCTATTTACTATGAAATCTAACCCCAAAAGTTTGGAACTTGAAAGAATCGTGTTATGTCATCACTTTTTAAGGTAATTATTTACCATTTCTTCATGACTTTTTAGCATATTTGGATGGATAAATGCTCTTTTCAAGACACGTTAGTGAACACATGATTATTCGTCTCGGCTGGTCGGCTAGTATATATGTAGGATATGGATATTGCCAGAAATGTTTTGACTACTTCCAGTCAAATGAGAGTTGACCAAGGCACTCTCTACGAGAAAGGAAAGAACTCCCCGAGTATTTTAATTGAAAAGGGGGGTTAAAATACATGAAAATTATATTTGTTATATGAAAAATCTACACGGAACTATTATGTGTTAAAGGTGATGTTTGGTAGGATCTAATAGGGGGTATTGAGTCGTATTATATGAGTTAATATGGCCTAATACAATTTTTGTTAAGACTAGATTATAATTCATCCAAGCATGGGTAGATTAGTTAATCTGGGTGAATATGGATTAGGTAAAATGTCACTAATAACCTCAAATTCACATATTTTTTTTAACATTTTCTTTTTAACATATTATAAGAATTTTTTTTTAACATTTTCTTTTTAAGATATTATTAGAATTCACCACATGGATTGGGCTAAGTCCACTTACTTGGCTTGGGCCTAAGTCAACCTCAAAAGCTAGCTTGTAAGGTGAGGATTGTCCAAGTCCTTATAAGGTGGACTTAACTATTGTTTTCAACCAATGTGGGACATTTAGTCTCAATACTCCCCCTTCACATGTGGGCGAGCAGAATGTGTGGGTGAAACAAGCCCATCACGTGACATATGAAAGCCCAACCTTGTGAATTTGCGACATGTGGGTGAAGATCCAACACACGAATAATGACACTCCGGGCCTTTGTTAATCGGAGGAATAATGAATCTCCAAGCCTTGAATAACTGGAGGAATAATGACAACCCAGACCTTTGTTATCTGGGTGAAGTGTGTTGGTAGATAATGAAGCCCATCATGCGAACAAAGAGGAGCCCATCACGGAAGGAGGCGGCCCACTTTAACCTGGGGCTCTAATACCATATTAGAATTCACCACATGAATTGGGCTAAGTCCACTTACTTGGCTTGGGACTAACTCAACCTCAAAAGCTAGCTTGTAAGGTGATGATTGCCCAAGTCCTTATAAGGTGGACTTAACTATTGTTTTCAACCAATGTGAGACATTTAGTATCAATACATATCATTAAATCTTCTCAAATCTTTGAAAATATATAAATATATATCTAAACTCATAACTCTACAAAACATATTACAGTAGATTGTTTTAATATAATATGACTCAATTAAATCTACCAAACGTATTTTTAATATGGCCTTCGATCTGATTCTAATCTAATCTACCTTAATCCCATATACCCTACCAAACGGCCCCTTACGGTAGATTGTTTTAATACAATATGACTCAATTAAATCTACCGAATGTATTTTTAATATGGCCTTCGATCTGACTCTAATATAATCTACCTTAATCCCATATACTTTACCAAACGGTCTCTAAGTTTATTGTTCTAATTATTCTTTTTTTTTTTTAATATAAAAGATGGTGAGAGAAATCACAATTTATTTAACCCTCAATAGAATAGGACTAGAAAAATCAAAATGTTTCAAACATCAATGTCCTAACAAAGTACAAAGCAAAGTGTCAAAAGTAGAATCGCAGCTCTAGGAAAAATAAAAAGAAAATAATAACATAAATGTCAGCAAGAGAGACCTAATTTAATAAGTACATAATAACATGTATTTGTTATTCTAAATTCTACTACTTCCATTTCCGTTAATAACCGATAGTAACTTAACTTTACCCTCGTTATTTACATATTTATTACAACAATTTAATTGCATATATTATTCATAATTACAAAACGAAAGAAAATAATATTTTATATATAAAAAAAAAATTGCATTGTGCTTACATATTTATTAAAATAAATCTTTTATATATAAATAGTCAATTATAACAAATTTAATTTAATATTTCATTAAATAAAAAATAAAAATCGTATTTATATTTATATTAATAATTATATATTTATACTTTATTAATTTAATTAAATAAAATTGTTATGTAATATTTCATATTATAAAAACTTAATTATATATTTATCAAAGTAATATAATTTTATTTAATTCAATAAATTAATAAAATATAAAAATAAAATTTTGCCCAGAGTTTATAAAAATAAAAGGAAATTTGATGCAATAAAACCTAACATATTGTAGTTTAATGGAGGTTATCCATAATAAATGAGGGTTTTGTGCTTAATTAACTAGATATTTTTTTTTTAAAAAAAAGTCTCAGTCTCATTAAGGTGGTGTTTTCAAAAGCTTATAAAATTACTTTTCCGATTTTTTTCATTCAAAAGTATTTAATTGTGTGTTGTCGATTTCAGCTTCTCCATTAGATTCTCTAAAGAATTAGATTTCATCAAAAAGTTTAGCGGAATTAGAAGGGTTGAGAATTTACTGAGGATTTGTAATAAGGAGAAAAAAAAAAAAAAAAGGAATTTCATGCAACAAACTTAGCACAGTTTGTTTCAAGAAGGTTTCCCACATGGGGATTTTGTGCATTTATCCATGAAAAGGGTTCAATTATGAATTATATTTTTATAAGTTTTCATGATCTTAAACATGAAAAGTAATTTGTTTCCGGCTCAATAGAATTAAAATATAGAAGTCAGTATAAATTTTGATTTGCAATTAACAAAACAAAATTTTATTTAAATTTTTAATTTGCAATTAACAAAACAAACTTTTAATTCGTGGCTCAATCGTCATTCCTCACTTTCAGAATTTTAATTAGAATCTTGGATTTAATAATTGATACCCCACTATTTAATTAGTTTTGCTCGGTTTAAATTAAGATAATAGAATATGAAAGGAAATTCTTGAATATACACACATATATTTATCAATTTTACACTAGACTAATGGATGCTTCTATGATACTATCCAATTATATATGTATTAAAGTTATATTAATAATCCCAGCATAATTGCATTTTATCATAATTTGATCTTAGCACTTCTGACGTATTTTATAAAATTGTATTTTTAGACCAATTTGTTAAAAATGTTTTGTACTTTTGGTTCAATTGTCTCTTGAGCAGTCCTAACTCCTACGAGAATGAAAGGGCGAAATTGGTAAGTCTTATCTCTAAAAGTTTGAGACAAAATTAAGTATAATTTAGAAAGTGTGGAACC
Source organism: Penstemon eatonii (assembly GCA_038501285.1). NCBI lineage: Eukaryota > Viridiplantae > Streptophyta > Magnoliopsida > Lamiales > Plantaginaceae > Penstemon > Penstemon eatonii. The sequence continues at coordinate 16,115,044 of CM076711.1, forward strand.
AAAAGTACAAAACCTTAAAAAAAAAGTTTGGATCAAATGTATGATTTCGAAAAGGACCTAAAAATAAAATTCAAGATCGTCCGGTATTGTAACAAGTCATTGTTTCTACTATATCAAAATTCTTTATTATAACAAATTTGTCTTGTACATAAACTCTTAAATAAAGGTCAAACAAATTAAAATATAGGAGAGGATTATTTGTCACGCCTAATAAAATTTAGCACTAATGTAGAGGATCAATTTTGTGATGTGAAGCTTTACCTACATTTATTCGGGATCGAGCTAATTGTACGTACAATCTTTCTCCAAGTTGCTTTCTCGAAGAAAAATAATCATGAATTATTGCTATCTCAAATTTTATATTATAATTAATTAATTAATTAATTACTAATCAACAAGATATGCTGATTAAGAGAGAAGAATTTGGTTAAGCAAAAGCATGTAGAAAAAAATTTAACGATCCAACATAACTTTTAGTTAATTTTTAGTTTTTGCTTTTCCTTACAAAAAAAGCTTCCAATATTAACAATCGAAAATTAACGCATTTGCCCTTATAATTAATCTTGTCCAACGGAAAAATGAGGACAAAATCACCTGGTTATTTTTATTACTAAAATGCCACATACCAAAAAGAAAAATATGAACTAGATAAACAGTCTTTGCAGGCACTAAAAAACTGCTTAAAGCAGTTGACAGATGATTTTTCAATTTCATCATTAGTTTTTCATAAGAAAATTAATATAGGGTAAATACCACTTTTGGTCCCTCTTATCATTAATTTTTTACAGAGTGGTCCCTTTTATGTTTTTTTTCCACTCTAGTCCCTACTATGAATTATTTGTTTCACTTTAGTCCTTACTATGAATTATGTGTTTCATTTTAGTCCTTATAAGGTGATTCCGATAACACGTGACATGCATATGAATATTTTTTAGGGCATTTTTGTCCGTTCACTATTGAGACTATTTGAGATATTGTTTAATTGGTGAGCAATTGGTGTTTGAAAATTTTTTTAGGAAAAAACTTTAGTTTGGAACGAAATTTACGATTAAGTTCGATTGGGATGAAAGCCTAGTTTGGAAATTTAGTTTTTTTTTTAATTTTTTTAAATAATTAGAAAGACGAAAATATCCATGTTAGTTTACTTGAAATGACAAAATTGTCCTCATGAGGATATCACATGTTATCGGAATCGCCTTGGACCACTTGAAAAGGACTAAAGTGAAACAAATAATTCATAGTAAGGACTAAAGTGGAAAAAAAACATAAGAGGGACCACTCTGTAAAAATTTAATGATAAGAGGGACCAAAAGTGGTGTTTACCCATTAATATATTACTTCCTCCGTCATAATTATCTTTATCCTTTGATACAGTTGATCAGTCAACTTGACTAAATTTATGAAAATTATAATAAATAATTTAATTAGTATATTTTACTAATAAGTTGAGAATATCATATGACACCATATATATTAATATTTAAAATGTTTAATACACCACAAATGTGAATAATTTAATATGATAAGTCACTTAAAAGACTGAAAAGTTTGACCGAGTTTTGTAGCAAATGGAGCAAAATAAATGAGACGGAGGGAGTATTAATTATTATTATTATTATTATCTATATGTAAAAATGTTAAGTATGGATCAAAATTTCGTTTTGAGTGTATGTTTCGGTCTGCTAAATTTTGAAAACTTTTTGATATTTTTTTGGGAGACATTTCGGAAACAATAGGAAAAATTGTAAAAAAAGTTATAACAGAGTTTAAGGCAAATAAATTGTTTCGAAATTACACCTTATTTCGAATCCGTTAATTAAAAAATGAAAACTTTTTGATATTTTCGATGAAAAAGCTGAAAATTTTGATCCATGATGTTAAAGGTGTGTCCGAGTTGAAGGGTTAGGGTAATAATATGTTATGTTTATTATACAAACCTGTAGTCTCGATTGTATATTTTAGAATCTATTTGAAATATTAATATATTTAAGTTTTTTTTTTGAGAAACTTAATATATTTAAGTAATTGTTTTTACTATTTTAAACTAAAACAACTGAACTTATTAAAATCACTTAAATAATAATCATTTGAACTCCTTGCTTTAATCATCCAGGTAAACCTAAATCTATTAATTCAAATACACTCTAGAAGAATTGATATCATAGGCTTATTGATTCTAGGCTAAATTACATTAATGGTCCCCCAAGTTTTAAGTTGATTATGTTGTTAAATATGTTTAAAACAATCTGTGTATATAAAATATTATAGAATATTTTATATTTCTAAGTACTATAGTGAATTATAAAATATTATAAAATACTTTATATTATAAAACTATAGTAAATTATTCCAACAGAATAATTATTTATAATTAACTCTAATTATAAATCTTAGTATAGTTTATTCTCGCAGAACAAACAAAATCAGAATTTAATAACAGTGTACTTACTGTAATAATTCTGAACCGTAAAATCGACCGAGGCTTGCAAATGCAATATCCTTAAGACAATATTTCTGGGCTGTCAAGGTGCAACAGTTCGTCCCAGTGGTCTCCCAAGATTCAACGGTCGGATACTTGTTTCTTTGCACTAAGAACAAGTCCACAGCGAACTTTAACAAATAGAATATTTAATTTGAGAGGAGAAAAATATAGAGAAGAATAGATGATTTTCTGCTTTGATTGCTTGAAAATGGGATGGGAGAATTGGCCAGATTCTCCCCCTATTTATAGCAGCAGAAGGGTTGTGCTGGAGGGTCACAACTATTCGGATTTAAACCAAACAGTGGTTTGGTCCGAACGGGTGCCACCCGTTCGGTTCAAAATCCGACCTACACACCCTTTTATTCAAAAAATTGGGCGGGCGAACGGATCCTTCTCAGACCTTCTAGAAGTGGGTCTCGCGGATCCTGTTCGGATCACATGCGGATCCTATTCGGATCACACGTGGATCCTAACTGGATCACATGCGGATCCTAATTGGATCACATGCGGATCCTAATCGGATCACCAAGGATCTTTATTAAAAAAATTTAGACTTTAATAATTATTGGGCCCAGATATTACTCTAGGCCCACTCCCACAAAAAGCCTTACAACTCAAAAGCTAGGTGCCCTTTTTATAACAATTGTGTAGCTCAATTTTCTTCTTCTTTTCCATGTGGGATAGAGACACTCAACTTCTCTTCTCATTTTATTCATTTAAGGTGTAATAATTAATATGGCTAACTCAATTTAATTAACTATAACTAATTTAATTACACCAACAATCCCCCACAAATGAATGAAATTATTTTTCATATCTCGCGTTAAATATTCTTTAGGAATAGTACTGCATCGGGATAGGTGAAATATTCCATCTTGAACCTTCCCTAGTTAGAATTTATCGGATTTACTTAGCCAATCAGTGAAATATTTCATCTTGAACTGTCGGCTGTTTATGTAAACCAAAACAATAAACTTAACACAGCACTAAACCTATTTGTTAAGAGTTCTCGGTTGTGTTCGTTTTGGCCCTGAACATTCTTGGGTTCTGCGAGTGCTTTAGAGGATTCCAGCCTTATAAGAATTCTCAACGAGCCGACCCAGCTCACACTTACATAGGTGACCGCATCTATTAAGAGTATCCTACTATACTCCACTTGTTCTTGACAAGATATAGACGTCATTAAAAGCATAAGCTTAACCTAATCAAACGCTGTAGGTTGCACTTTTTGCATCATAGGAATGAGCTAGAGTTGGACTCTAAAGTGCTCCACTTTTTAAGTTAACCAAGACTGGTTGTCCTATTGAACCTGGTCCGTGGGATCTCCAGTCGCCAAGTTAGGTTTCCGTACAAGGTAACTTAGTTATATTTTAGGCTTTTAAGCCCATTCCCCTCGACGCACATTCTACTCTCTCACCAGATAAACCTTTAGTAAACGGATCCGCGAGGTTATCTTTTGATTTCACAAAATCAATGGAAATTATTCCATTTGAGAGTAAATGTCTCACGGTATTATGTCGACGACGAATGTGTCGTGATTTACCATTATACATAAAGTTATGAGCTCTATGTAATGCCGCCTGATTATCACAATGAATACATATAGCCGACACAGGTTTCGGCCATAGTGGAATATCTTCCAGAAAGTTATGAAGCCACTCAGCTTCTTCTCCAGCTTTATCCAAAGCTATAAACTCTGATTCCATAGTGGATCGAGCTATACAAGTTTGTTTGGAAGATTTCCAAGAAATAGCGGCTCCCCCCAAAGTAAATACATACCCGCTTGTGGATTTTGACTCCTCTGAATCAGAAATCCAATTTGCATCACTATATCCCTCAAGGACAGCTGGATATTTTCCATAATGTAATGCATATTTTGATGTATTTTTTAAGTATCCAAGCACTCTCTTCAGAGCATTCCAATGTTCTTTGCTTGGATTGCTCGTGTACCTACTCAATTTATTGACTGAGTAAGCGATGTCTGGCCTCGTGCAATTCATGATATACATGAGACATCCAATGATACGAGCATACTCGTTTTGTGATACACTATCACCTTTATTCTTGTGTAAAACAAGAGATGGAATAAATGGGTTATTTGTTCCCTTAATTCCATAGTTTTTAAATCTCTCAAGCACTTTATCTACATAATGTGACTGAGATAATTTAATCCCATCCGGTGATCTTGTTATTTTAATTCCCAAAATAACATCCGCTTCACCGAGATCTTTCATATCGAAGTGTTTTGTTAATATTTTCTTTGCGGACTTAATGACCTCCATATTAGTCCCAAGTATTAACATATCGTCTACATATAAACATATTATGACAGTTGCTTGTCCAAATTGTTTAATATAGACACACTTGTCGCATTCATTGATTTGAAAACCATTTTTAATCATGACACTATCGAATTTTTCGTGCCATTGTTTAGGAGCTTGTTTAAGGCCATAAAGAGATCGAACAAGTTTACATACTTTGTTCTCTTTGCCTTTAACAATGAAACCCTCAGGTTGCTCCATATATATTTCCTCATTTAATTCTCCATTGAGGAAAGCGGTCTTAACATCCATTTGATGTATCTCTAGATTATATATAGCTGCTAAAGCTATTAATGTTCTAATGGATGTTATCCTAGTCACTGGTGAATAGGTGTCAAAGAAATCTATTCCCTCTTTTTGACTATAACCTTTGGCTACTAATCTAGCCTTATATTTATCAATTGAGCCATCGGGTTTTAGTTTCTTTTTAAATACCCATTTACATCCAATTGGCTTACTTCCCTTAGGAAGATCCACCAGCTCCCAAGTATTATTACTTAGAATGGATTGTAATTCACTGTCTATTGCCTCTTTCCAATAAGAGGCATCAGGAATAGACATGGCTTCAGTATATGTTTTAGGATCATCCTCTAACATATAAGTTAAGAAATCTGGTCCGAATGATTTAGCAATTTTAGCTCGCTTGCTTCTTCGGGGCTCGTCAGATTCTTCAGCAATCTCTTTATTGATTTGAGAATCATTTTCCTTAGAAATTGATTTATTTGACCAATGATCAACAACCTCATTGCTGATTTGAGAATTATCTTCCTTAGAAATTAATTCATATGGTCTTTTATGAGAAGTAACATCCGAGTTTTTCTTATGTGGAAATACATTCTCGAAGAATGTAGCATCACGTGATTCAATTATAGTATTCACGTGTATGTTGCTTACTTCAGATTTGAACACTAGAAATCTGTAAGCGCTACTATTTTCTGCATGACCTATATAGTAGCAATCCACGGTTTTTGGTCCAATTTTTGGTCCAACCTTTTCTTTCATAGGTTTTGGTACAGCTACCTTTGCCAAGCACCCCCACACTTTGAGATATTTATAGCTTGGTTGTCTACCTTTCCATAACTCATACGGAATGATATCATTTTTCTTGTGCGGAACTCTATTTAGTATATGATTAGCCATAAATAAAGCTTCCCCCCACAAGTTCCTAGGTAAACCCGAATTCAAAAGTAATACATTGATCATGTCCCTTAAGGTTCGGTTTTTTCTTTCGGCTATTCCATTTGATTGAGGTGAGTATGGTGCCGTTGTTTGGTGAATTATCCCCGAGTCGGCACACAACTGTGCAAATGGATATTCATATTCACCACCTCTATCAGATCTAAGAATTTTTATCTTCTTATTTAACTGATTCTCTACTTCAGCCTTGTATCTTACAAAGGCATTTATTGCTTCCTTTTTCTTATTCAATAAGTAAACGTAGCAATAACGTGTACAATCATCAATAAATGTGATGAAGTATTTTTTTCCTCCTCGAGTTGGAGTTGACTTGAGATTGCACAAGTCTGTGTGAATTAGCTCTAATGGTTGTGAGCTCCTTTCCACTGAAGGGAAAGGTTGTTTCGCAAACTTTGCCTCAATGCAAATTTCACACTTATAAGATTTATCAATATCAAATTTAGGAATTAATCCTAAGTTTGATAATTTTTTCATTTTTCTAAAATTAATATGACCTAATCTTTCATGCCAAAGTAAAGTGGACTCAAGCAAGTAAGCAGAAGAATTATTATTATTAATAAATTTGTTGTTTTTGCCAATAACGGCTACATTAGCCTTAAATAGGCCATCACACACATATCCTTTGCCTACATACATACCCCCTTTGGTCAGTACAAATTTATCTGACTCAAAGGCTAATCTAAAACCTTTCTTAGATAGGACAGATCCAGAAATTAAATTCTTCCTAATGTCTGGGACATGAAGAACTTCATTGAGAGTAACATCTTTTCCTGAGGTGAATTTGAGAACCACTGTGCCTTGTCCCTCCACCACGGAGTGAGCATTATTTCCCATGTACAGCTTCTCTTCATGATCAAACTTCTTGTATGAAGTGAACATGTTTATGTCAGAGCAAATGTGACGGGTAGCTCCTGTATCCACCCACCAGCCTTTGGATTCACTTGTCAGGAATGCTTCAGCAACTGCAGATAAATGCATGTTATCAATGTCAGATGGAGCTAGGTTGATGCTAACATTTGCTTCATCCTTTGGCTGAGCACGGCTACGACAATCCTTTGCAAGGTGTCCATTTTTTCCACATGTGAAGCAAGCTCCATTGAACTTTCGCTTCTTGTTACCCTTATGTCCTTTGTTGGAGGTATTGGCCTTACGCTTCTTGCTTTTCTTTGAGTCTTCTACGACGTGAACCTTAGCCCCTCCGAGCTGAGGCATAGCCACATAGTTACTGCTGCCTTTGTCAGTATACCGATTGTTTTCTTCGGTTTTCAGATATTCTGTGAGATCTTGCAAGTTCCACTTTGCAACTGATTTCTTGTGCCTCAAGTGATGTTTGAACCCCGTCCAACCAGGAGGAAGCTTGCCAATGATACAAGCAACCAGGTAAGACTCGCTAAGTTCATGTCCTTCGGCCAAGATGTCGTGAATCATATTCTGGAGTTCTTCGACTTGCTCATTCACAGTTTTACTGTCAACCATTCGATAAAACTGGAATTTATCCACCACGAATTTTCTGTAGCCTGCATCTTCAGTCTTAAACTTTTTGATTAAACCTTCCCACAAGAGTTTACTAGTCTTAAATTGACTATAAATCTTGTACAAAGATTCATCCAAATAGCTAAGAATGTAGTTTCGGCACATAAAATCCGAGTTATTCCAAGCTTTTAACACTAGTGCCATTTCTTCAAGTTCCTCTGGACTGGCCCCCTCCTTTGGCTTAGGTACCTCCTCGGTGAGAAATCTAGCCATGCTCAAGGATGTGATGTAAAAGTACATCTTATTTTGCCATGTTCCAAAGTCAGTCCCTTTGAACTTGAATGGTGGTATTGCCGGCGGAGCAGCGACTTTTGGCGTTTCAACTATTTCAGTGTTTGATGCCATCTACACAGATGAATTAAACAGATTAAATATATTGTCTTAAGATTGTTGTTAAATATGTTTAAAACAATCTGTGTATATAAAATATTATAGAATATTTTATATTTCTAAGTACTATAGTGAATTATAAAATATTATAAAATACTTTATATTATAAAACTATAGTAAATTATTCCAACAGAATAATTATTTATAATTAACTCTAATTATAAATCTTAGTATAGTTTATTCTCGCAGAACAAACAAAATCAGAATTTAATAACAGTGTACTTACTGTAATAATTCTGAACCGTAAAATCGACCGAGGCTTGCAAATGCAATATCCTTAAGACAATATTTCTGGGCTGTCAAGGTGCAACAGTTCGTCCCAGTGGTCTCCCAAGATTCAACGGTCGGATACTTGTTTCTTTGCACTAAGAACAAGTCCACAGCGAACTTTAACAAATAGAATATTTAATTTGAGAGGAGAAAAATATAGAGAAGAATAGATGATTTTCTGCTTTGATTGCTTGAAAATGGGATGGGAGAATTGGCCAGATTCTCCCCCTATTTATAGCAGCAGAAGGGTTGTGCTGGAGGGTCACAACTATTCGGATTTAAACCAAACAGTGGTTTGGTCCGAACGGGTGCCACCCGTTCGGTTCAAAATCCGACCTACACACCCTTTTATTCAAAAAATTGGGCGGGCGAACGGATCCTTCTCAGACCTTCTAGAAGTGGGTCTCGCGGATCCTGTTCGGATCACATGCGGATCCTATTCGGATCACACGTGGATCCTAACTGGATCACATGCGGATCCTAATTGGATCACATGCGGATCCTAATCGGATCACCAAGGATCTTTATTAAAAAAATTTAGACTTTAATAATTATTGGGCCCAGATATTACTCTAGGCCCACTCCCACAAAAAGCCTTACAACTCAAAAGCTAGGTGCCCTTTTTATAACAATTGTGTAGCTCAATTTTCTTCTTCTTTTCCATGTGGGATAGAGACACTCAACTTCTCTTCTCATTTTATTCATTTAAGGTGTAATAATTAATATGGCTAACTCAATTTAATTAACTATAACTAATTTAATTACACCAACAGATTATGCTTTCATCCCTCATAAATAAAATGTTACACTTTTGTTCCTCATACATAATATGTATCACACTTATATTCCTCATTGATAAAGTGTTACACTTTCGTCCCTCTTAATTAGATAATATGTGTTACATTACGTCCCTCGTATTAATATTTTATTTCATTTTCGTCCTTATGTTAATATTTTGTATAAAAAGGGTGTATTTACAATAATGTAACACGAGGGACGTAATAGGGACGAAAGTGTAACAGATACTATCTAATTAGAGGAACGAAAGAGTAATACTTTATCTACAATAGAAGTAAGTTTAACACATATTATCTATGAGAGATGAAAGTATAACACTTTATCTATGAGGGACGAAAACGTATCCTACTTTAAATACGAGGGATCATTAGTGTCATTTAACCTTGATTCTATCATATAATAATGCACCGGGTGGTTTGAAGTTTCGATTAAAACTAATAACAATAACAATAATACAGAAAAAAAAGTTAATTTATTTAATTGAAACCTCCCAGGATAAAGAGTTTTCCAATTGATTAGGTCAAGTTGCATTTTGAATGTAATAAATTAATTTCAAAGATTCTGCTTCAATTATTGGGGGAAAAAACAATATTAGTCCCTTAAACTTAGTAGGGATGTGGAAATAGGACATATGTAGTTTCGACAAACAGTTTACATCTTTCTTGTTTTAAGTTGTTGTAATTTTAGTCATCTTAGACAATTTTAAGTTGTTGCCACGAATTTTAGTTGATTTGACAAGGTGACTTGGCGGGTTACGCTTGCAAGCTGGACAAAATTCTTAATTTGTTAGTTCGCGTCGTCGTGACGACGTTTATTTAAATTGCGGCGAGTTTAAGACTATAATAACGGGTAAGATAAATAAAAATAAGAAAACTTAAAACATAAAGGGATTTTTGCACGTCGCCCCCCAGTTTTTTTCGATTTTCGCACTCCCCCCCCCACCCGAAACACCTTAAATGTGACCGTGCCCCCTGCTTTTATGTATGTTTGTGCACTTACCCCCATACCAAATTCCGGCCAGATTTTTCACCGGAACAAAAGCACCTGCAAAGCACTCAAAATTTAAGAGGGCGCAAAAGGGTAAAATTATCCTTATTTCCCACAAAACCAAAACATCAATTAAAAACGTGAATTGAAATTGAGAAAATAAATTAGGGTTTATCTCAGTTAGGCTCAATTTCTCCTCCATTTACTGAAATTGAGTGAATCATGAACAATTTTACAAATTCATATCGTCTCTCTCTCACACAAAACTCATGATTTAGAGAAATCAATACCAATATTTCTTGTTGCTTTCTTATTCCTTTTTTATGGATCGAGACCCCTTCATTACATACACCGAAAAATCAAGTCACCTAGGAATTAGAACTGGATATGGAATATTGCCACACCGCTGGTAATATTACCCTTTTGCCCTCTTAAATTGTGTGTGCTTTGCAGGTGCTTTAGTTCCGGTGGAAAATCTGGCCGGAATTTGATATAGGGGCTAAGTGCACAAACATACATAAAAGAAGGGGGCACGGTCACATTTAAGGTGTTTCGGGGCGGGGGGGGGGGGTAAGTGCACAAACATACATAAAAGCAGGAGGCACGGTCACATTTAAGGCGTTTCGAGGGAAAAAATGTGAAAATTGAAAAAAACTGGGAGATGACGTGCAAAAATCTCAAACATAAATGATATAAATTGTTCGTCGGCAATACAAGTGGCCGATTTCCGCATGCATAATTTTTAAGACTAGGACCAATATTGCTTTTTTTCCTCAATTATTGCCTAGGTCACGTGAGCTGGATACCAATGTGAAAAATTTCTGGCTTTAACATGCAATATGACTGTGGAGTGTTGACAATCAACAACAAAGAAAACAGAATGAAAAGAAAGGCCAAGAATTCGGGTACACAACTACACATGAACATATCAGCCTTTTTTCACTGCTAAGCACTGCCTCTGATCAATACATTCCTTTCTTTTCCGCTCAACATGATTACTATGAACTTAGAGTTAATTGCAATTTATCCCACTTTATATAAATATTTAATTTATTTTCCCTTTAAAAAATTTAAAGAAGCAATTTACCTTTTCATCCGGAGAGTGTAACTTAGTTGTCGAAATTGAGAGTAGACAGCAAAAATATTTTGTAACAAGGGGGGGGGGGGTGTAAATTGCCACATTTGTCATAACACAGAGGGGTAAACTGCCACATTATCATTACACAAGCTGGCAAAACTGTGAGAAATTTTTATAAAATTACAGTTAGGAATGTAATCAAACAAAGCTATTCGATACTCGGCTCGAGTTTGATAAAATCTCGTTTGAGCTCGCTTCGTCAAACACATTAAACAAGCTTGAACATGATTTTTTGTTTGATAAGCTCGGCTCGAACTCGACTCGATAAGCTAAATATTGAAAAAATACATGTAGAATATCAAGCTACTCAATATTCAATTCGAACTCGTTCGATAAAGCCTCGTTTGAGCTCGGTTCGTTAAGAAATCAAACCAGCCTCAAACACAAAATTTCAAGCTCGATAAAATTTAAACCAAGCTTGAACAATGTGTCGTTTGAACACGTTCGATAAAGTGCTATTTTTTAAATCATAAGGAGGTTGAACATTATGAATATCACGTTTATCACGTTGGATAAATTGTCGTTAACTCTATTAACTTAGTTTATTTTCTAAAATATCAGTGTAAGAGTCATCAAACGATATATATTATTTAATTAAGACTTTGTTTGTACCCGAAAAATAAAAAATTTATAACAAACAGAATTAAACTACTTTAATCAATTAAACTTAAATAAAATATGAAATTAAAAAAAATGACAGATAGACCAAACTGTATTGATGGCAACAGGACAGTGGGGATCCCCCAATGAAAACCAAATAGTGAGTGGGCCAATCCCAATTCTTAACCATTTGTCCAAGAACCCTACAATTTACTACAATATTTGATATTTGTATTAGTATTTGTTTCTTAAGAATGGCAGATATGCCATTCCTTAGTACCATATCTCAATATGTGCCAAAATTCTCAAAGCTGACACAAACATACATTCAGAATCACTCTTCTTTGTTATCCCACAACATTACTATTCTGCAGGCATTTTCTGCATCATATGCCACAGAAGAATGACCATCTCGTTTATCGAATTGTATTTTGAATCGTACGTGAAAAATACGGAAAATTCTTACGTAGATCAAGTCTATTAAAGCTAGTTAAACCTTGTGATCGGGAATTCACAGATGTGGTGAATTTCAGAACTTAAGGTCTCTCATAGATCTGGTCTATGTAAGAATTTTCAGGAAAAAAAAGCAAATTGTATATTCATGTAACTAACTATAATAAGAAAGATAATTCTAACATGTGAAAGAATTTCGACAATTTAAAAAATATCTTCACACTGCAATAACTTAAAAGAAAACAACTAATTAGCACTGCACCAATGAAGATAAATACTAGAACAATCCAATGTTTGTACAATTTGGCAAGGGCATTTGAATATTATCATGTTTCTTGGCACAGTGTTTGAATTACAAGAATGTTTTTGTTTCTGTCAATGATAACTGAGAGAAGAACCAGCTAAAAAAGAGATTGTTTACATAATACTACAAAATAAAAAACTCACAATATCTATATACATGAAAATGCTTTTATTGTATACATCTAAAATACTGATACTACAGGAAAAATCTTGAGTAATTTCTTCTTACCTCTGGCTCAGAAATTCATTTACACGACTAATCAACGAGTTTGCAAAATCACCATCACCAAAACTGTGCATCCTAGTATGCACCTTTACAGCAGTAAGTTCCACAACTTTCAAATTTTTTCAATCTTTATCGAGATATATACACTTGTTCTTGCATTATCTGACCCCTGATTGCAGCAATGGAAAGAAAGTCCAGTTGTTCAGAGGGCCTAATTCTTTTTGGACAACTTTGTCATTGGTCCACCACTCACAGTCGATTGTCGATTTGTCTGGTACTTCTCCGTTTGCATTATTGAAATTAAAATCTTTGCTTGAACCAAACGAGCCCTTACGTTGCTTATCTGGTATCATACTAGGAACTCCATTCACATGTTCCCCACTACTATGTGCATCCATTTTCATTAAATCCTTCTCATTGGTGCCTTGTGGTATTTCCTGGCGTAGGTTCTCGTATGAAGGGAGTGGTTCCCGGATTACACAGATTGGGATATCTTCACCGATCAATTCAAATGAGACTCTATGATGAACTAAACCATCATCATTTTGCAGTTCTTGATCCGAGTTAGCAAGTGATGCGACTTCAGATATTTGGTTCTCAAGAATGTTACTACATGGAATTTCTCCGCCATTAGGAGTCAAAGTTCCGGAACCTAGCCTCGAAATCTCACCATTTGGTGTCAAACTTCCCGAACCTAGCCTTGAAACCTCACCATTTGGTGTCAAAGTTCCGGAACCAACTCTTGATCCCCATTTATAACTAGAAAAGTGTTCATAGCCAATATATTTTGGAGCTTGGCTTTTATCAGGGAACGGTGAAGAGGTTCCGGAAGTAGAAAATGCCGAGCCAGGTGATATAATATGCCCTCCGGGGCTTCCCGGGTATTGATAAGGTTGGAATTCGTATTGAGACCATGCGTACTTGTGATGGGTCCCACTATTTCTCTTACTCCGAGCTAGTGAAGACGACAAAAGTTGTGCAAACGGCACTTCAGGTGAAGAAGGTGTTGTCATTTGCACAGGCTCAGGAGGTGGAGTAAATGAAGCAGTTGATGGTTCCGTGGTGAAGGTAGAAAAAACGGGCGGTGATACTAACTGAGTCTCGTGTGCGTAAGGGCCAATCGTGTAAATAGGTGCCGTTTCCGAAAGGGAAGCAAGGGAAAGCAAACCGGCAGGTGATTGAGTGGATGAGGGTGGATCAGATTGGAGAAAGGAAGCAGGAGAAGAGGGAGGGGCTATGAAGGGTAATACTGCGGAAGCAGAGTGGCTCAGATTTTCAACTACGGGTGCTACAGAGCCTTGTACCGTGGGTTCGGAAACAAGGGCCGCGTGGCTTATTCGTTTGCTGTGCTTAGTATAAGAACCGAAACACCAGTAGATACTCCACCAGCTCCCCCATCTTCTCTTCTGAAGTGAAAATATACAAGTATCATCAGTTATTATATTTGGTCTTTCAAGATTCTTTTAAGTGCTTTAGTATTACGAATAATTCAGATTATAAAAGTCGTGGTAACTACAACCACACAAAAATCAGCATTATAATAAAGCATCCTACGTTGCAATCAAAAAAATTGAATAGTGATTCAACTCACAAATGGCTATTTTTTTTAATTTTTAATTTTCTTGCATCAGATCTCAAATTGTAGAACATATTGCACCATAGATCCTCCGTAAAATGTGGTGTCCTTGTGGCCCAACAGCTCATAAACATAAATATTGGATTAAACTCAAAGATTAAGAACATTTATACAGTGCAAAATTAAAAAGAAAAAGCCTGGAAATCACAAAAGCTATTCTAGTAATCATCATTTCTAGGTCAAAATTAGCTGCCACATAACTTTTTAACTTGGGGAAAAAGCTAATTTTCTTATTCCAATACAATTTCTATGTAATTATAGCCCCAAAAAGGTATTTATCCAAACGAAACATCTCTAATCACTACACAAATCACCACAAACAAATCCTCCAATATGATAAACCTACGCCAAATTACTCATCATCATTTAATCTAATTCGATCTAAACACACAAAATTAAATAATCAAAACAAACGAAGAAGAAGAATATACATGAATAAATAACTGTCTGAATTACTGTGTATGAATGTGTATTTACCTCAACTGCAGAGGGTTGTACCCTGCTTTCAGCTGTAACTATGGCAGTAGCTGCAGCATTTACAGTTTCCACGCTGTTCATGGTGAATTTATCGTTTCTCCGGTGAGGTGACGTAAGATTCCGGTGAGTTATTGATGTGTTTTCCGGTGGCTTTGGGGAGAAGTCAATCAGAGAGAAGAGTTTGTTACGCAAGATCACATGGCATATTTCAAGAGGAGAAGACACAAACACAAACAAATTATGTAACGGTGGCTTTTATAATGAAGCCCCCCAATAATTGTTTTATTTATTTGGTGCCCCCTCCTTTTTTTAATAGTGAATTTTATATACACACTCCCATCCCATCTGTCTTTAATTTTTTATTCTAGTTTCTTGGATGGAATTGGGGCTATAAAGCCTATAATGATATATAAATTTCAGAAAATCATACTCCCTCCATTTCAAAATATCTGTCTTTTCACGTGTATGCATACAAATTAAGAAAATCATTGAATATGACTGAATTCTATTAAAAAAAAATTGAAAAAGACTAAAATATCCTTTTAATTATTTATCATCCACTAATGTTTGAGAAAATTTATGAGCATAAAGGGCAAAAATGGAAAAAGAGCAATTAATTCTTTATTGAAAATCCAAAGTGACAGATAATATGGCACAAGAAAATCTTTCCAAAGCGACAGATATTATGAAACGAAGGGAGTAGTATATATATATCCTAGTTAATGTATTTCAATATTAATTTAATAATATTATGTAACACTACATATATTAATATATGAAAGATTTAAAATATATAAATGTAAAAAAATCAACATGATAATCACTTAGAAATATAAAAATTTAACTCTAGATAATAGCTAATGGAATAAAAAGTTGAGGACAAAAGGAATATTATACTTACTACATTTACAAAATTGCGGCACAAAATTTGTATAATATTCCACATTGACATGTTATATTGTGAATTGATACATATTTGTGTCATTAGATGGCTATTCTCGGAGTGGTAACTAATTCAAATAAAATTTGGAACTTTTACAATCATCACATTCAAATGTAACATGTGTAAAAACTTGAGTTCCTTGAGTTAGGAACTCAACTTATATTTAATTTTCTTATTTTATTTATCGGTTCATTAATAAGTTTACTTCTCTTATAAACCTAGAATATTATTTAATTTTCAGTCATGTATACATGTTTATGATTAAAAGTATCTTACAACTTCTTGTACAAAATTTTCATGAGATGAAAATTGAATTACTAAAAAGAAATTTAATAATGAAAGAAATACTTTCATAAACTATTTTATTTCTTGCAAAGTAGAAAATGGATGGAATAGTAATGTTTCTTTAATCTTTAGTAGCATTTCTTCTAATCTCTAAAGATGGTTTCTCTCTCTAGCTGTTATTTTGTAATTATATGAAATGGGTGGGGTCAATAAAATAACATAGAGAAATGAAGGATTAAAAAGTTAGTTACTAGATGGGCTTAAGGGACAAAGATGTAATTTTAATCGACAGAGTGGCATAGGCAGTGTCTTTTCGCATTACGGCGCGGCGGAGATAACTGATAAGAATAGATGGGCTGTTGCTATTAATGGTTAAAATTGACGCCAGGTGGAGGAGGGGTGCGCATTTAATATGGCCTATGTTTTTAGTTGTGTTGTGTGGACCCCACCTACAAACGAATTTTACTCTATGTCACGTGACATTCGTGATTTTCTTTCGGTGAGAGAAAATTATTTGATGATTTCATTTTCTAAATTTTGAGGAAAGGTTGATTTTATGATTTCATTTTCATCGTCTCTAGTATGTAAATAATTTGATGATTATGATGTGGCCTAAAATGTAACGAGATTAGGTTGGTAATTCGATCTTTCTGTTTTTCATTTCTTCATATTTTGGAATGATCTTATCTACACATAAGAATATTAGGGAGAGTCGGATGTTCTCGTCTGAGACCCGAGAGATTATTTAGTACAATCGCTGCACCACGTCATCAATTACACGTGATGCAGCCCACCAATACAATTGGGGCATATGGATTGATAATCCACATCACCCCATATTCTAGCCATGTTCCAAAAAAATAGAAATTCAGAAAATTGTGTTCACATTGTCAGAACATAGGTGATTAATCCACATGTCCCAAGTATATTGGTGGGTTGCACCACGTGTACTTGATGACGTGGTGCAATAATTGTACTAAATAATTCCCTTGATGACATGGCTGTTTGGAATTAAATTCAAGTATTTATTTGAAATGATGATATGTTTATAATATTTGGTTCCGCTGGTAATTAGTAAAGACGAGGGCAAAATAGTCTTATTTGGAAAGACCTTATGCGTAACTCGTTTATACTGATTTAATATTAATATAAATAGGAATATTTCCCTAATTGCCCTTGATCATAAATTATCACCATCAGATTATATTTTACTATTTGTTGCATCACGTTAATATATGCAAAAAAATATTCTCTAATTGGGTCAGGTGGTAGTGAATTGTGATCCACATAGACGAAACTCAAATTCATATCATACTGGAAACACCATACTGGAGAGGACATATACATTTTGCACTTATCGATCTGAATTGTAGAAGATAAAAAAATATACTATATATATTTGGATCTCGTTTAAAAAATTAACCCTAATATCTATTTTGATTGAATAATAACCTGAATTATCCTTAAATTGATTACCAATTTTTTACTCCTTTTGTTATAGGACCAAAAGAGAGACTTGCTTGTGTGGTAACTGGTAAATATCGTTTGATAACAAAAACTAACAGGATTTGCACTTATAACAATACTAAAATATTAGTCATTATGACAAATTATTATACGATAATGCTAAAATTGTCATATATATATATATATATATATATATATATATATATATATATATATATATATATATATATATATATATATATATATATATATAACCCAAGGTGGTTGGGCCAAGTGGTAGTGACTTGCGACCCCCAGAGGCGAGACTCAAGTTCGAACCCTACTGGAGGCACCACACTGGGGAGGACCTATACCCTTTGCACTCTTCGGTCCGAGCTGTAAATACACAGTCTAGTAGATCAAAAAAAAAAAAATATATATATATATATATATCTATATATATATATATATATATCTATATATATAGAAAGATAAAAACACTCCTTATGTTCTGTCTAACTCTCAAAAAATTCTCTGTGTTATTTTAATTCTCAAAAATTACTCCGTGTTTTCAAGTCAGTGCCAAATATACCCCTTAGAAAAGAGAGTGTGATTCAAACGCGGAAATTGCAAGTATTTGTTCACGTTTTGCTTTTGATATGACAATTTTAACCCTAACAACGAAAGACACAAATACCTCCTATGCTTTGTATAACTCCCAAAAACCCCTTGAGTTATTTTAGCTCTAAAAAGTCCCACTGCATTTTGTATTAATTATCTCACTCGACCCAAGTAGTATATACTTGAATTTTCAAAATGATATAAAAAAAATAATACATAGGGGTAATCTTGCCTTTTCATCAAAAGTCAAAAGACAAAAGTCAAATTCTACTTAAATCGAGTGTGGTAATTAAATCAAACACAGGAAATTTTTTGGGAGATAAATAACACAAGAGTTTGTTTAGTAGTTAGACAAAGCATAGAGGGTGTTTTTATCTTTCGCTCATTTAAAGTTTGTTACTGATGTGATTTTTGTACATGTATTATGGATAAGAATGGAAAATTCTTGTATAGACCTGGTCTATTAGCTTTTCATAGGCTTTGTGATTGTAAATGTGCCATATCATACATTTTGATGATATCATGCTCTCAAAATGTATGATGTGGCGTATTTACCACCACAACTCCACAAGGTCTATAAAAATCTCATAGACCAGGTCTATGCAAGAATATCCCGATAAGAATTGTAAATAAAGAAACTTAGAGTAGAGTACAATTTAAGCAATTTTTTGTCGAACATTTTTTTCAGTTATCTCAATATATGATAATACATGTTTGAATATGGTTGATCGATATACAATTAAAAAAAAAAAAACAATATATACCCGTTATTTAGATTGAGATATTTTAGATTGACGATGAAAATTAATGCAAGTTGTCAATTTAATTTAGATTGAGATATATTAGATTGACGGTGAAAATTAATGCAAGTTGTCAATTTACATTATACTCCTAGTATTGTAGATAGAACTTGCACAAATGAGTCATGTGAAACAAAAATTCTAAAATAACATAGGGCCAGTTTGTTTGAGTTTTCTTAAGCTTTTAGAGATATCATAGATTTCTATATATATTTCAAAAATGTGTTAAAATAGTGAAAATTTCTCAGGAGGACTTGATATCGGTAGTCCCCTCCCCCCACCCCTAAAATGTGCTTCTTTGAATTTTGATATACAAATAACACAAATCCGAAAGAATGAAGATGCTCGAAAAATATATAAGATAATTTATCTCCGTGATAATTATAATGTTCAATTTTACTTTTTTCTGGTCTGAAAAGAGCTCATTACCCCTTTGTAATCTTATAAAAGTTTCACATGCCTTACTCAAATTTTTATATGGCAGTTTACCCCTTTTTGTTATGATAATGTGACAGTCTACCCCTGTTTTACGATAAATGTCAATTTACCCCATTATGTTACAACCAGAAAATTATAATGTTCAATTTTACTTTTTTCTGGTCTGAAAAGAGCTCATTACCCCTTTGCAATCTTATAAAAGTTTCACATGGCTCACTCAAATTTTTATGTGGCAGTTTACCCCTTTTTGTTATGATAATGTGATAGTCTACCCTTGTTTTACGATAAATGTCAATTTACCCCCTTATATTACAATCAGAATTTTCATGTCCACTTTAAATTTCGACAAGTGAATCTTTAAATAATTTCACATGAATGATAACGTGCTTTTTTCAAATTATAAATTATATAGTTTATTCAATTAAATGGGTAAATTATAAAATATTAGTGATATTTGTCAAGTAATCTTCTTCTACAACTTTTATAGTGTGCTTTATACTCATTTTGAGGAGACTTTTTGTGAGGGTTTGCACGTGCGCAGAACCAGTTGTTAAGGGGATGGGTTTTCGTGCTATGGGTAAAGCTATAGCCTTTAGGCCTCGTGTAATAGACAATGACACAATTGTAAATTTTACCCTTAATTTAACTACTTTTGCACGGGTGGATCCTTTTTCACATTATCCTTTTCTTTTCCCTATTTGATAATGATATCACAACTTCCCCATAAATTCTTGGCTTCATTATATTCCCCTTTCAATTCTTTTTTCTTCTTTTGAATTTAGAATCACCATATGATAAAGTTGTTTGGACTCCTTATAAAAGAATTTTATTTTTTTTGGATTTTAGATATATGTTAAAAACGGAAATTTGAAATTGACTGTGTTGTGTTTTTTTCGTAAAATAGGTTATGAAACTGATAGAAAAATTTGAGGCTGTTTAATTTGTTTCGCTTTTTAAGATAGTATTTTATGTTTTTTGAAATGCATAACATATAATATTTTTCTTTCCAAAAAATTACACTTTAAAAAGAACTTTTCTTATCTCTCAATTCTCTTGTAAGTTATTTTGATTTGATGTAGCATATTGCTTACTCATTCAAAAAAAAAAAAAAACATATTGCTTATCCTATTTATTTTACCTAACAAAATTTAATTTGACAGAAAATACATTATTTATTAGATAAATTGTCTTCTTTTTATATCTTTAAGAAAACCTATGACTTTCTAATAATAAACTTACAATTCATTTATCTCTAAAAACTCAAACAATCATTCACGAAAATTAATAATATCTCAAACTCCTACAAATTTCAAGATGTACCTTCTGAAAACTCAAACAAACATGCCCTTTATTTCGATATCATTTCGCTACATGTAACACAATAACGTTGAAATCATATAGTTAATGGCATGCGTGTTTGCAACAGTATTAACATCTAAATACATTCTTGTAATTTTTAGCATGGTTTTTACTTTCTAAATTGAGAATCGTTTATATAATTGTTAATTTATTGATCAATTAAATAATCTCATATAAAAAAGTTGAATAGTTGCTACATGAAGGCTTCATGTAGCACATACGCTAAAGTTTTTATTGATGAAGCACATTCTCTTGGAATTTTGATTTTCTACCCCTCTTATTACATGACTCGTCAAAAGACTCAAAACTATGGATACAGTTTTATTATATAGTTATTAATTAATTAAATCGTACTAAAAGTAAATTACTTTCTATGTAAATGAATAGGGCCTGTTTGTCTCCTTTTTCCAAAATAAATTTGTGTTTGAAAAAAGCGTGACAAACATATTTTCTAATTTATTAAATAACTTTTTCTTCTCTCAGTTTTCTCAAAGTCTCAAACTACTCTAGCAAAAGCAAAAGAAAAAAATAGTAATTTCTTCTCTCTA
Organism: Penstemon eatonii; assembly: GCA_038501285.1. Lineage (NCBI taxonomy): Eukaryota > Viridiplantae > Streptophyta > Magnoliopsida > Lamiales > Plantaginaceae > Penstemon > Penstemon eatonii. The sequence continues at coordinate 16,136,295 of CM076711.1, forward strand.
CTTTGAGTCGATATAAAGTAACACACCTCTTACACAACGTATTATACTTGACAAACATGATTTGATATACCCGTAATATTTAGACTAAATGTCCCACATTGATTATAAATAATAGTTAAGTCCACCTTATAAGGCATTGAACAATCCCCACCTTTCGAGCTAACTTTTGATGTTGAGTTAGGCCCAAACCAAGTAAATGAACTTAGCCCAATCCATATGACGAATTCTAATACGTAACCTAAAATCCTCCAATAAAACATATACTTATCAAAATACTTACCCAAAATCCAAACTAACCAACATTACGAAAATCAAGAAATTTTCTCAAACCGCTATTGAAAAAGCGATACAACCGGGTTCTATATATATAACTTTTTTACCTTATTAATTTATTATAAAAAAAACTTTGTACCTTTTTAAACTCTTTACATTACATACCTTTCACGAGACTTTATGCGATTGCCTTTATGTAACATATCTTTTTCACACGAGTACATCACTAACTACATAAATTATTGACTTGACTAGAGCTTCCAAATTATTTACCATGATTGTTTCTTTTAGTTTAGGCCCATCTCAAGAATGTGATAATAAGTTCTAGTCCATAAAGTAGAATAATTTGCAGTGAGAAAAGAAAAAATCTAACAAGAAAAGAGAAAATAATATTTTTTTCCTTGAGGGGACCCACCATGACAAGCCTCCACTATATAGTTCACACACTGACCCATCTTATGAGGGGTGGCTTAGTATGGATGTGGCCCTACTAGACAAAAGCTTAACCAACATATCACATGTTCAAGTAGGTGGTTGTTGATTTTTAATTAATTATATGAAATACAATTCATATATTATATTTTTGTTGTGATTGTTTGGTACATTGTATTAGTCTGCATATCATATAGTTTAATTGATTTTGTTCTCTTTTACATGTCAAAATTTAAATTTAAATTTAAATTTCACTTAAGATTGTAGATGGTCCTATTTTTTCTTTCTTTTGATAAGTTGTTGAAGTGTTTCCAAGAATAATTATGTTTGATTCAAGAAAAGATGTGGGAAAGGGACTTATGTTATTATTACCTTTCAATTTATTTGGGCCGTAGATCTATCACTTTGTCTCATATTTTCTTTGGGTTTGGACAATTATCAAATTTGTAACATGGCCCAAATTTCGGTTGCGAGGATATAGTGGAGGCTTAATCTCATTTTGCACCTTGGAATTAGCTCGTTTTGCACTTTGCACTATTAGAAAAATTTAATAGTAGATTGCACCCTAAAGATTATGTTTTTACTTTAGTTCACATCCTGCTTATTTTTCCGGCCATTTGACTAGCAATTGGAAGGGTATTTTAGTCCATTCTCATTAAATATTACCCCTCATTATTTTCTCATAATAAAATGGGTTATTTCCCTCCCAAGTTTTACACCAAAAATAAAGAATAACCCACTTAAATTGCTTCTCCGATCCACAAATATTACATCATTTTTTCTTCAAAAGTCAACGTTTAAGATCTTTCTTACATAAATGTCAAGTTTTCTGCAAAAATACAATGGCGATCATGCTCTAGATTTAAAGTCTGTCAAATGAAAAATGGAATCCCTTGAACCCTAACTCGTATATTTGGGAGATCTTATATAAATCAATTACTTTTCAATGTTACTTTTGAAATAATTTGACAATTTTATCTTTACTTGCACATCTAACTCAGGTGATGTTATTTGTTGAGGGGGGGGGGGGTTGATTATTAACGAGAATGGATTAAATTAGTCCATCAATGACAAGTCAAATGAAAAAAAAAAAAATAAGGAGAGTACAAAGTAAAACAAAAATATAATTTTCAGAGTACAATTTGCTATTAACTTTTTTTTTGGCTGCAAAGTGCAAAAAAGCTATTCCTATGTACAAAGTGGGATTAAACCTATAATGTTAGATATGTAGCTCTGTAAGAGTATAAGAAGTTAAAGAATTTGTTTAGTGAAAAATATTTCTTTCCGCCTACCTTTATTTCTAGTATTAAATTAATTGAGTAAAGTTAGTAGACCCAAAAGTGATAAGGAAAATCCCACTTTACTAGTTAACATTTGAACTTTTATTAACTTTGTCCCATAATTTTTGTGAGTTTTTAATTAATTCTTTCAGCTATTAAAAATATCATAAATCACTGATTTTTGGACGTTTCCCGGCGGAATCTGTGAGAATATTCCATTTTTTAGACTTCACGTGGCTTTAGCCAGGGGCAAACTAGACATTCAATGGTTGGGATGACAAAGTGAAAAAATGTTCAAAGGTTGAGAGGCAAAGTGCGAAATGTTCAAAGATTGGGTAGTAAAGTGCGAAAACGTTGAAAGGTTGGATGACAAAACGAGAAAACTTTCAAAGTCACATCATTAAAGCTGTACGAAATTTTTTGTTAAATTCTAGTTTTTTGCATCGTTGACTGCCTGAAATATTTTTAATAATTGAGATGGTTGAGTGACAATTTGTAATTACAGGAAACAAAATAAAAAAAACGTTCAAGGGTTAGGAGATAAAGTGGAATTTTCCTCAAGTGATAACCCGTCACTTTTGGGCACTAATGGGAAAACTAATTTCAATGTTCTCATGATACGATGTTTTTAAGGTCCAAATAGGTCGTTATTAAAAATTGCATCATTTTAGTTGTTCGATTGGAGTTAATACAATAAATTTATAATGCATACTTACATAAACATCAATAATATTAATAACTGTGACTTGATCTACACCTGCTTCATTGCTCACGACAATCTTCGATATGGAACAATTGCTGTCAAACAATAATCATCATATATTTTACACATTGCTAGCATATATTTCAACAAATATATTATCATATTTATAATTGTATAAATTAAGTTATATTCAATATTCAATATTATTTTTTATGCAGTTATGCATATATTACACTCATCATTTAAGAAATGAACTCTAAAACCCATTATTTTGGAAAACACTTGAACAAATTTCGGGCCGAAGTGTATAAATTATAAAAGTTACTGGATATATCGGCCCACACGTTCAAGACCAAGCATAAAATCTTCCAATCTATTGATAACTCATCATCAACCTTTTGGGCTCAAGGCCCAAACCAAATATATTGGGCTTGTAACAAAAAAATTTATTGGGCTAAAAAATTTAAACACCAACTGCACTTGGCTACAGTTTCACCTACTTCAATCTTCATTAATCAAGAATATTTTACAATAAGTTATAATAATAATAACAAAATGACAACATTTTTCACATTGGACTAAACCAAACAGCATCCATACATTTTTCCATGTCTAAAGAACCTCCAAAATCAAGCTCAGTTTTTTGACTCTCACATGACCAATACAATGGCTTTTGCTATTTCCACTCCCACATCATCTTTGTTTCATTCATCAACTACTGTGAAACTCTCCTCCATTTGCGGTTTCTCCAATTCTGCAATTTCAATCCCTAAAAATGTAATCTTTCAGCAAGTTAAGGGCATACCTCAACTGGGTTTCACTCCTTTCTCGCAATGGAATGGCCTCAAGAATTTGGGAATCTCAATTTCACAATATTCAGTTAAAATAGGTATTCCCCCCTTTCTTTTTAGTTTGTGCTGTTCTTTCATTAGATTTCTCATTGCAGAACTGTATGTGAAATTGGTTTTGGTTTGGAACAATTTTTTAGCTTTTATGATCTATATATGAATTTATGTGTTCTTTGATGTTGTATATTGTGATTTTTCAGAAAAGAAGAGAAAGTGTAAAGGTAAAGGAGTGTATGCTTCTTTATTTGGAGTTGGGGCTCCAGAGGCTCTCGTGATTGGGGTTGTTGCTTTGTTAGTTTTTGGACCAAAAGGTCTTGCTGAGGTTTGATTTCTTGAACTATAATGTTTTGTATGTGTTTGTGGTGGTCGTGGTGAAGAGCTAATGCCAATTACCCCGTGATATCCATAATGTTCAATTCTTGCCATGTGATTCGAAAAAGAACACTTTTTACCCGTGGAAATTTTAAAGGAGCAATTTACTGAAATTGAGAGTATGCATGAAAGTGTTATTGTTACATAGGGGGTAAAGTGCAACATTTATGATAACACAGGGGGATAAAGTACCACATTTATCTAAAGACAGGGAGTAAAGTGCCACATATAAGAGGGGTAGTTTTTGGACCAAAAGGTCTTGCCGAGGTTAGATTTTTGTATGTGTTTGGTGGTAGTTGTGAGGGTGGGGTGCGGTGGGGGTGTTAGGTGGGTAAGTGGGTGGATGGATTATCAAGTGATCTTTACATAGAAAGAGATGATGCCTCGATGCGATGCTTGTTTAAGTTTAGCTTAACTCGATAATATATCAAGACTATCGTTATGCCAGAGCAACAATTTTTTCTGACATTGCAAAACTACACCAGATAACCATCAACTCGATTACTTAAGTATTGAGGATAGAGTGAAGAAAAGGATAAATAAGGTGAGAGTGAAATATAAGGATAATTAAGGTGCGGGAATGGAAGAAAGTGTAATTAAAGTAACTAAGATATTATACTAGTTTTAAATACTAAGATTTAAGGGCATCTTAGGGAGTTGACAAAGTTTGCTCTGGCAACAACAATTATTGGTTTGGCAATATATCAAGCCATTTATTAATAATCTAATGAATTGGTTACCATGAAATTTCTCGAGTAGTTATATCACTTGGAATTGTGCACAAGCTTTGGTTATGTACTTGAGTCAAATATATATGCAGGAGTATTCTTGGCTCTTTGAATTTAATGCGGCAATAAGCATTCCAAAATATGTGTAGTGAATTTTGAAAACGAACATTGCAACTTCTAAAAAGGAGAAGGGAATGAAAGAAAAGCTTCCAACACTTTATATTTTACTCATTTAGGTTTACTTTTTGGTGACAGGTTGCTCGTAACTTGGGTAAAACTTTAAGGCAATTCCAACCCACAATAAGAGAACTTCAGGCAGGTCTTTATAGCTTTCATTTACAAATTCATATGTATGCAGAACTCGATCGTTTGACTTTCTGTAAGTGTAATTAGCTCTGATTTGACGGTATACTTTCCATTATAGGAAGTTTCAAGGGAATTTAAGAGCACCCTTGAGCGTGAAATTGGTCTCGATGACATTGACAATGTTCCAGTGCCAAAAAGTAACCGTTCCAACACAATCAAACCTACGCCAGATGACTCAGGGACGAACGTTGAACCCAGTGAGTGATGCTAAAAGAACATTTCCTTTTGTTTGTTAATGTGAACGTGATCTTGAAATGCAAAAGTAATTGAAATTTGATTGCTTGGTCTTTGAAAAGCTAATCCAAAAATACTTCCTGGTACTTTGCCTAATTGGCAAACAAACCCGTGTGTTATTTCTATTAGCTAAACCCGCTTATGTTCATTTATATTAGCAAAGAACCCCATTTGAAAAACCTTCATAAATCAATCAACAGGAAGGTGATTGCCATTTTTTTAAGTGAATATGGGGTAATTGGCTATTTTCAAAGTTAGCATGGAGAATATTGTCAATTTTTTTGGTGAATAAGGCTGTTTTCGCATTTCTTGGTGGGTGTATAATTGTCATTTTTCCTGCAAATTATGCACTCCTGCTTTTGAGATGTGGGGGGCGCGGATTGCTAATAAAAAATAGCACGGGGGAATTTTATTAGTTAATTTAACATAGTTTTCGGTTTTTTTCTTTGTTTTGCTAATTAGGCAAAGCATAAGGGGGCATTTCTGCAGTTCACTCTTAATTAATTAGTATCGTACAATATGTAAAAATTTAGCTAAACCCCTGTGAAAGCAGTCAATGTCTTGTTTTATAATGTTACCTTAAATGTATTTCCGAGCAAGAAAACGAAGCTTTCATTGAATTTTGTTTATCTTCTAATACTTCCAAATCATTGTTGATCAAATTAGCCATGACGGAATTAATTTACAAAACGAAATCCATTAATGACAGTTTTTCTAAATTTCAGATGGTTCCCCGTCTGAAAGTGGAGAAGTCGCAAATGACGACTCTGTTTTCCGATTGAAAGAAACTCTTGCCCAGCTGCAAAAAGAACAAGAAGAGGAGAGAGAGCGAGAGGAGAAAGAGAAAGAGGAGAAAGAATTACAAACTCAATCCGAATCCCCACCTCCCTCTCAAGGTCAGTATAAGGGTATGTTTGCAACGATTATGAACAGTTTGAAGCAGAAGCTTCTATTGAGGTGCTTATAGCTTATCATCTTATTTCCGTTTATTTTAAATTTCCGTTTATTTTAAGGGAAGTAGATGCTAAAGCACCTCTGGCAAATACTCCAAAACAACTAAGTAAAAATAAGCTCAGAAGCTCTTTCCAGAACATGTTTCAAACACTACCTAAATGTTGGACAACTATCTTTCTCTCTGTATATAGAGTGAAATGGAAAAAGTATCCCCTATTCTTCGCCTAGCGAAAAAACCCTCCCATGTCCAAGTACGTATTTCGCAGGAAAAATGGCAGTTATACCCCCTTCACAAAATGCGAAAACACCTTATTTTAACCAAAAAAAATGACAATAATTTCCTGGTAACTTTAGAAATTGGCAATAACACCCTTATTCACTTTAAAAATTGACAACCGCTATTGACTTATGTTGATATTTCAAATGGGTGCAATTAGCTATTAAAATGTCGATACAAGGGTTTTTATGCTAATAAAAAATAACACTGGGGACTTTTGCCAATTAGGCAAACTACAGGGAGTGTTTTTGCATTTAGCTCATATATATGTATGTACGTACGTATATAAATCTCATGTTCATGTACGATTGTTATCAGATACACCTGAAGCAGTAGATACTCCTCAAGAATCTACCGTTTCTGCAGAGATTACGGCTCCCTCTGAAAGTCCTGAAAGTAATGCTCTTCAAGAAGCCGCATCAACAGTGCCTTCTGCCCCAACTCCGAAGCTTGAAAATGAAACATGAAGCTCGTTAACGAAAATTCTAGGAAGACGAGGTCGATGAAATACTTGCAGCGGGATTATAGCCCTTCACATGTCTGCCTTAAGCAGCAACGAGTTTAGTGTTTTTGGCATTCGTTCGAGAAAGTAGTGTTTGTACTTTGATATTGCTTAATGAGTGAGGATTTATAATGTATTTCCACTTGTGTATTGGCGATGATCATTTTATCATGTAGTAACTTCAAATAAATTTACCATTTATGTAATGTATTAATTTTTGGATTTTAGTGAGTAAAACATTAGGTAGATTAATTTTTGTGACGATACGTAACAGCTGTAGTTCTACCATTTGTTTTTCGTGTTTTGCTCACTAAAATTCAATATTAGTTCTACCATTAATAGCCGAAATTTCTCTTACTTCTACCATTTTAAATAGTAAATATATATATTGAAAAGATATGCAGAAATGAAAGACAAAGCTTCTAGACCAAAAATGACATTGATCATATGATTCATTTATTTATTTAATTAGGAAACAAGAAGATAACATTCACAAAAGATCAGAGATTACTTTGTTATGAATTACAGACGATAGATCAAAAGAAAGAGAAAAACCCGAGACAACTAGTTTGGCAAGATGATAAGCTGTCATGTTGCATTTGCGCACTACGTGTAAAGCTCGAAAAGATTCCAATCGAGAAGTCAAGTTCGAAATGTCTTCAGAACACCATTTGAAGCAGATGGGTTCGAGATTCCCTTAATGGCCAAGACATTGATCATATGGTTCACGATTATAATTGATTAATGATTACCTTAAGCAGTAATACCTCAGTTTCTAGAAGAATTATTAAACTTTAGATGATCTGTAGAGCTCTAATTGCAAATTAAATAATTGTAAATAAAATTGAAAGTTTTAGTATACTTAAAAATGCATGGCCACGTATTTGTTGGAACGGATTTTCTATCACATATCGGTGTCACATCTTTGTTTTACGCAATATGTGATTGACATGTGTCTTTCTCATAAAAGTTATTATGCACTCCCTCCGGTTCATACTTATTGGCACATGTGCCAAATTTTTATGTTTAATATTAATTGCACATTTGGGTTTCCAATGCAATTTTTTTTCAATTTTGTCCTTCCTCTTACATCTAGGTTGGGAAGCTCAAGAGTCACTAATAAACAATTGAAAAAGATAGAAAGAACATGTATGGAAGAGTATTTTTGATATTTTACTATGTCAAAGTGATTAATCACGAGGTTTTTCAATATGTGTGAAAAGTAACAATTTGTCAATTAATATGAATCGGAGGGAGTATCACATAACATAAACTAACACATAATAGATTTAAAAATAGAAGACAATTAAATTAGATTGTAAATAAAGCCAGGAAAGAAATGGCCTAAAAGTAGAAAAGGAAACAAAATTCATGCGTTATGGTAGATTGGTAGATCACAATATAGTTACTTCTTCTAAAAATCTCAACCAAAATTTATATGAATGTTAAAGTGTTTGTGTCTCAATAATATTATGTGAAGGTATTGCAAATATATTCTTATACCCCCAAATTTGTTTATGATCGTATAATGCAAATATATTCTCATACCTTTTTTATGAAAACTTAAATTTTGAATTATAATTAGAAGAGTTAATAAATACGCACAACACGATTTCATTCATGGGGAAAAATCAGGCTCTTCAATTGTAGGCCTCATGTTAGCATACAATTATGTCGAGAATTATCAAAAGGTTTTTTCTTATGATAAAACTTTGGTGGAGAAGTTTTAGAAGTGTAGAAAAGAAGGAGCCATAGTTTTTATCATAAAAAATCTATCGATTTTGTTTCCTTTTTTTTTTTTGCCATCACCTTTCTCGTTTAATTTACAATTTATTTTAATTACATTCCCTTCTAAAATCTATGGAGCTGTTTGTCTCATATCTCGGAAAATTATTTCCCATTTTCGAGAGGCGAGACAAACTAGCCCAACTTTTTCCAAGATAATTGCCTTTGGGAGATTATTTCTGTTGCGGATTTTACACACGCAAATAAACGCAAGTGCACGTATCGAACAAGTAATAAAGAGTAAGTATAAGAGTATCGTCTCCACAGGGACTTGACTAATGTCTACCAATTCCAATTCCTAATTTACTTTTAATATGGTTCCAAATTCAAATGTGCTTTTGGGTTTTAATTAACTAAATTAACTAAATGAATTAACTAAAATAAGTACTTGGATTGAGTTCGAATAACGAGAAGAGAAACCCAGGGTTATAATTTACTATGTTATCTATCGATTGCTCAATTGAGATTTTCGTAGTTATTGTGGTGACAAGAGTGCTACCCGAGGATTCAAGTATATTCCTACGTATCTTCCGAATTACGTAAGAACCTAATGTATTATACAAATCGATCCTATTCCTAGGTGATTCATAAATAACACAAAGCATTAAACACAAACCTCATGTAACGGGTATAAATGCCTTAAGTATAGGAATATTCCTATACTAAGAGTCGTTTACTATTCAATTTCCTATCTAATCCTTATCTCCCTTTTCCAAGTTCAAAAAGAATATTAAATCTAACAACTAGGTGATCAGTCAAGTTGCAAGCATAGAGAACGAAATTAAATCAAACACAAGAATTGCCCCTAACTACGAATAATCCAATAAAAATAATCAAAGTAACATAGTTTCATAAAAAACCCTAGATCCTAAAGAATTAGTTCATGATAAATATAAGAAGAAAATAATAAAGGAAAACAAATCTGAGTTCATGTGGTTTTATAGACAAAACGATGAATCTGAGATAAAGATCTTCAATATTGCGTTCTTCTTGCTTGGGTGATCTTCAGGACTTCTCTCTTTTCTTCTTCAATCTTTCTCCAAGTAGATCTTTGATGTTGTAGGTGTATTCTATGAGAAAAGTATGTTTAGAGCTGATCAAAGATGTGTAATTTCGTGACCTAGAAGTCCTTATATAGATCTACCAAGTTGAGTCCAAGTAGGAGACTTTGGGCCCAAGAATTTCCTTGAAAGCCCACTGAAAATCGCGACAGATTTGCGCGACAGTTTTGTAAGTGTCATAACTCTCAGCTCCGAACTCCAAATCAAGATCCGTAAAATCTGTGGTGTAGCTAACTCATTTCTCTACATCATAATCGAAATTCAACTTCATTGGAGCTTCCTTGAATGAGTTATGGTCCTCGGAGTGCATAATACATTTCTGACAGCTTCTTCGTTCTTGCAATCCTTGACTTCCTTTGATTTTTAATTCATTGTTCTTCGCTTCCAATCATGTCTTTAAATCCAAAATAGCTCGGGCCTACAAATATGAACACAATATATAAGAAAATATCTCAATTCATGCACAAAACAATCAAACCAATGACTCGAGCGACAAAACACAAAACTAACTAAAATTGCCTAAGATTCTACCAAAACTCTAATAAAAATAATCGAATGAGTTAAGGAAATAGACTTGATAACATTTTTTTCACAGAGTTATCAATTTCCCAAACCAAGTGGGCTTGTCCTATACAAATCCTACCCTACTCATCAGCCAACAATCTCCAGCCGCTTTCACCTTTTCTCCTCCTCTCTTCTCTTTCCAGACTCTGGTTTACAATTTTTTTGGAATTACTGATATTAATTGTAAAATTGTCATTTTTATTAGCTAGACAATATGAAGACAACTTAATATATTATTTCCGTACGTAAATTAATCTGAATATTGTGTAATAACTATTAGGTTAATATTTTAAGGATATTGTGTAATTTCTAGCATATTTAATATGTCATTTGAATGAATTCGTCGGTGAGATAAAATAATTAAAATACTTTTATTTAAAAAATTCAAAAAAATGAAAATTAATCTACTTTTTTTTTTATTATTTTAGAAAGCACAAATAACTAATTATAAAATATTTTTTACCACATATATTACATATAATATATACACCGATAAAATAATTATATATAACTAACTGATCTGACATAAAGCCTACACTATCTTACACTTAATTCAAACCTACAAAAAAAATCTACACCTACTTTATTTTTCAAACAACTATCTCAAAACCCAAACAAACAACACTACGCAAATCAAGATTATTTCCCAAACCTCTATCACTTTCCCAAACCACTCTCCCAAAGGCCAAATAAATAGACCCTATTAGAGCATCTCCATTGAGGAAGTGGGAAGGTGAATCTATGAGAAGAGGGGAAAAAATAATGTTTAATGGGTAAATGGATCAAAAATGAGGTGGATGTGGCGGTGGTTACCCACCGCCCAAATATGTGGAGCGGTGGGTTCACCCACCTCACCACGCCTTTCTTGTTGGGCGACGCGCCCAGCCCCACTTTCTTCATTTTTTTTTGTTTTTGTTTTTTACCTTTGCTTATTTGGGCTGGGAAACTCCCAGCCCATATACTTTTTTTTTTTTACATTTAAATTAATTGTAAATCGGCAGGCCATATACTTTTTATTTATTTATTAAATAATAATATAATTATCTATTATCATTTAAATATTTTTCTTACTTGTACATTTTGTATTTTTTTAACTTGTAATATTGTAATTTTATGTACAATGTTTATTAATTGTTATTGTTATTTAATTCTATTAATATTAATTGAGAGTGAAAAATTTGAGAATTAATTTTGTGGAATAAATGGTAATAAAGTTACATTGAAATTAAATACGATTTCTAGATTAAAAATAGAATACTGGTTACATAATTTAAATACGATAAATTAAATTAGACATGACATAACCCTATCAATTATATATTGGAAATATTTCACATGACCACCATTTGGACCGTGTGTTAACCACGCATGTTCGACTAAGTCGGCTTGAAGTTGGCGATTGACTTCTACTGATCGTATCCGGTGACGCCGGAATATATATTCTTCTAGGGATACGGGACTTGTTCTTGGATTCAAATCCAAAGTAGTGCCTCTTTCTTGATGATAAATGGTGGCGACAATAACAGCGGCAACGGCAGTGGCAACAACATCGGCAATAATGGTGGCACCGGCGATGAATTTCCATATATGAGTTATTAATTATTGTAATGCTATTGTATTGTTATTATTAAATATTTTTTATTATTAATGTCAATGCTAAATTAGTTATTATTAATGACAATGTTAAATTACTTATTAATTTATTATTAATGCCAATATTTAAGTTACTATTGACTTTATTATTATTATTATTATTATATTAAATGAATGAGAATTGGAATTAAATAGAATGTGAAGATTGGAAAAATTAAGTGAGAGTGGGGAAGTTTGAGAATTGAAATTAAATAGAATGTGAAGATTGAGTCACTGAAGATGACTATAAAAAGAGGAGTCTGAAGGGAAAGGAGAATCTGAGGGGAACGGGTGTCTGAGGGGAATGGGAGTCCATACCCATTGGAGATGCTCTTAAGTGTGGGTATATGTTATTCAATACATAACAACTTTTAAGAAGAAGACACTTGTCAATCACACAATAGTGTGACATAAAGGCGTGACTCTAATAGATTCCGCATCTTTGCCTTTCTTGAACTAGGCAAGATACTCTCCAGTAAAAGCTTCCCAATATTTTTGTTCTACAACTATCTATCTTAATTCAATCAAAATAAAGTATTCAAAATAATCTGGTAACTGGTAATAAAAAAGAAATTTTTTCAGAAGTGTTTATATGCTTTATTAGTCCGCATAGATTGTCCCAGGAGCAAATGCTTGAGATTGCAAAAGGGCTAAAGCTATCTTTTATAAACTTCATATCATAGTAATAAGAGGCGTATGGCGCAGCGATGAGTTATGTTTAGTAATAGAATATCATATAGCTCAAAATCTGGGATTTAGTGGATATGAACTAGCTTGAAATCTGAAAATGATTAACTCCAATTAGGCTACATAAATCTTGGGTTCAAATCAAGAGAGCAACATCAATGGCTACACTTATGTAATATTATGTCATTTCCCCATGTTCTTGTAATTCCACTTCAAATGTTATATCTTATCAAAACCATGAACGTTTAATGGAGTTTCTAATGGGGCTTAATGATTCTTACAGTGCAATTCGCAGCCAAATATTACTGATGGACCCATTGCCTAGTGTCTCAAAAGCATATTCTCTTCTCCTTCAAGAAGGGACTCAACGATGCTTATATATCAGCCCTCCATCGCAAGAAACAACTGCTTTTTCTATAGCAGGCCCTAAATCTGGAGGAACACAAACTCCTTTTTGCACTTATTGTAAGCGCAACAATCACACGAAAGATCGTTGTTATAAACTTCATGGGTTTCCAAAAGGCCATCCTCTTTATAATGCTCAAAACAATAAGAAGAAACCACCATCTCATGATTTTAGCATTGCAAATGCAGCAAGTGTGACATCTCCAATAAGTGCTCCACAATTTACTACCGAGCAACATCGACAACTCTTAAACTTACTGAATGCAGGCATATCTACTCCAAGTGTTAGCCTTGCAGGTACAATTTTTTGCTCTGCCTTCTCTTCATTGACATCTTTTATTATTGATAGTGGAGCCACAAATCATATAGCTTATTCACCTTCATTGCTCTCTACTATTCATTCTACTTCTTCAGTATCCACAGTTACTTTACCAAATGGTAATCAAGCCCCAGTCTTACACATAGGTTCTGTTTTTATTTCTGATAACATTATTTTACAAAATGTTCTATGTGTTCCTTCCTTTTCATATAACTTACTTTCGGTTCAAAAATTAACTCAAGATTCAAATTGTTCAGCTCACTTTTCTTCTACTGGGTGCTATTTTCAGGACAACAACTCGAACAAGATGATTGGAGCGGGTAAAGAATGCAACGGTCTCTACATACTGCAGTCTAATACTACAGCTTTAGCATCTTCAATAAATAAATCTGCTACTTTTGATTTATGGCATTGGCGACTTGGCCACCCTTCCAAGACACGCCTATGCACAATAAAACAGCAAAATTCAAATGTTTTATTTCATTCTTGTCACTGTGATGTATGCCCTCGGGCTAAACTTTCTCGATCTGTTTTTCCTATTAGTACATCTATTTCTTCTCATCCTTTTGCACTTTTACATTGCGATATATGGGGTGGGTATCATACTCCTTCAAGAAATGGTGCACATTATTTTTTAACCATTGTGGATGATTTCACTCGAACAACTTGGGCTTTTATGATGAAATACAAATCAGAAACCGAGACCACAATAAAAAACTTTTTTGCTTATGTCAAAACACAATTTTCGCATACTATTGAGTCCATTAGAACTGACAATGGTCGTGAATTTTTCAGTAATGGTTTAAAAACCTTTTTTAATGACCATGGAATTGTACATCAACATTCTTGTGTTTATACACCCCAACAAAATGGAAGAGTCGAACGTAAGCATAGACACTTACTTGAAGTAGCCCGAGCCTTGCGTTTTCAAGCCCATTTACCAATAAAATTTTGGGGTGATTGCATTCTTACAGCTACATATTTAATTAACCGAATTCCTACACCTATATTAAAGAATAAAAGTCCTTATGAGGTTCTATTTAATACACCACCAGATTTATCTCATCTGCGAGTCTTCGGGTGCTTGTGTTATGCACAAAATACAAATTTTAAACACAAATTTGATCCTAAAGCTTGAAAATGTATTTTTTTGGGATATCCGGTCAATCAAAAAGCTTATCGCGTTTATGACCTTGAAAATCACCAATCCTTTGTTAGTAGAGACGTCATATTCCATGAGGAACTTTTCCCTTTTTCTACTAATGAAGAAAACATTGAAAGTTCAGTTTTACCACTACCAGTGTTAGAAACACATTCCTTCCCCCCTCGAAATCAGCCCTCAGATTTACAGGGAAACATTAGTCCCGAAACAGCTCCTATTCCTATGCCAAATTCTGATAATATCTCAACCCATAATCCAGCTAGTAATCGGCGTTCTACAAGACAAAAGCAGAAGCCTCGATATCTTGAAGATTATCACTGCTCGACTGTTGCATCTTTACCAACTCCAAAATCTTGTTCTCCACCTCACAAGGTAACAAAATATCCATTGATTGATGTATTATCTTATGAGCGTCTTTCTCCAAAATCCAAATTTTTTGCAGCTACAATCTCTAAAAATACAGAACCCTCCTCATTCAAAGATGCTGTTACACAACCTCAATGGAGAGAAGCCATGAGCAAAGAAATCGATGCATTAGAGGCAAACAACACTTGGACCTTGATGGAACTTCCTTCAGGTAAATCACCCATAGGTTGCAAATGGGTTTATAAAATAAATCAAAAGGCCGATGGTTCTATTGAGCGCTATAAAGCGCGACTTGTAGCCAAAGGATATAATCAGATAGAGGGTATAGACTATCACGAAACATTCGCACCAGTTGCGAAACTTACCACCGTTTGTTGTCTCCTTGCTCTAGCTGCTTCTAAAAATTGGTCATTACATCAGTTAGATGTACAAAATGCTTTCTTACATGGAGATTTGGAAGAGGAAGTATTCATGAAACTTCCACCCGGTTATGCAAAAAAGGGGGAGAATCGTGTTTGTAAACTCAACAAATCTCTTTACGGACTCAAACAAGCCTCACGTCAGTGGTTTTCTAAATTTTCAGATGCTATACTTTCTGCAGGGTTTTGTCAATCCAAAGCTGATTATTCTTTGTTTACAAAGATAAATGATAACTCTTTTACATATATTTTAGTTTACGTTGACGATATTGTTGTCACAGGAAATAATGATAGTGACATTTCAAGATTGAAAACTTTTCTCCAAAGTCAGTTTCATATCAAAGATCTTGGCCCTTTAAGTTATTTTTTGGGTATTGAGGTGCTCCGTTAAAAAAAAGGCATCATTCTTACACAACGTAAATATGTTCTGGAAATTCTTCAAGATATGGGAATGTTGGTAACCAAACCAGTAAGTTTTCCAATGGAGCAAAATTTACGTTTGACACCGACTGATGGACCTTTGCTAGAGGATCCTTCTAGTTATCGACGGTTGATTGGATGTCTTATTTATCTCACAATCACAAGGCCGAACATATTATTTCCTGGCCACAATCTAAGCCAATTTATGAGTACCCCACGTAAACCTCACCTTGATGCTGCACTTCGTCTCCTTCGTTTTTTAAAGGGAACACTAGGGCAAGGAATACTTTTATTATCTAATAGTATGTTGGTCCCAAGTGGTCAGATGAGGTCTAGAGGGGGGGGGTGAATAGACCTCTGAAAATTTTTGAACTTAAAAACTTTTCAGTCTTCTGTCAGCAGACTAAGCTGATGAAGAACAGTAAGCAGACTAGTCTGATCGTGAACAAATCTTGAACAGACGACTGACCACTCTTCTTACAATGACTTAGCTGTTTTTCAGCAAACAGTTTTTCAAGAGTATACTTGCAGCGGATTGTTTAAAAGTGTTTTTCACAAGTAAACTAAGTTCTAAAAAGATTTTATCCCCAGTTTTCAAACTCCTTATAAAATCTTTTGTTTGATTCAAAGTGTTTAAAATGCAAACTTTAAAATATGCAAGAAAACTTTAAATGCAAGATAACACAAAGAATTTTTATAGTGGTTATATGGATAAAAATCCTTTAGTCCACTCTTCCAGATCACACAGATTCTGGGTTATACTATAATCACAAAGATTACAATATTTCTCCACTTACACCTAAACAACTAATGAGAAGGCTGTAAGCTCGCAATAGGAATTCACAAAGAAAACCTATCCTCTAAAGTAGAATCACTCACACAGATGGATTCTCACTTCGCACAACACTCAGCTATTACAAAATCACTCAGATAATGTTTTTCTGATTTCTTCAACTGGGTTTCTGTCAACAGATGACTTCCACCAGACGAGTGAGCTGTTCGAGCTTTTGAGACTTAGAGAAATTCTGCTTCAAAATTTCGATCTCTGATTGTTGTTTTGTTCTTGCTCGATTTGAAATTCAGCTCTATTTATACATGGAGATGAAATTATGACCGTTGAAGGCAAGTCACAATTCAAATCCATCCTTCAGCTCTTTTTGAAACGGCTCCCTGCAGCATTCCGTACTGTGTACAGTACCTTTCTGTCCATCGCATTTAATGCTGCATTTAATGCACTCTGCTGATCCGAGGATATCTTCAATCATTTGCCATTGCTACCCTTCTCTTACAGCATTTATTACACTTAGGTGCATTTATTACCGTTGGACTAATCTCATGACCTCTTCTACTCTGCTGATCAAAACGACTCTGCTGATAGATACTCTGCTGATCAAATACTGAACTCATCTGATTTGACTCGGCTGATGATCTACCCTTCTGTTCGCTGATTCAGCAAGAGATCACTAGTCTTCTGAGCTTTGAACTTTGAACTCTTCTGATGTCTTCTTTTACCAGTTCAATATTCTTCTAAAGGAACTAAGCTTTCCATACTTAGCTGATTATGACGTTTTGGAAATCATCAAAACCTTCCCTTAATTACTTGTCTTCTTTCATCTTCATCTTCATCCAACAATTTCCCCCTTTTTGATGATGACAAAACTCCAGCTAAGTACCTGTACCTAAACTAAAGTTTTGATCCTCAAAAATTTCTGAGATAGAAATGATATGTTGGAGTCAAACTTGCAATTTTATAAATATAGAACTGATTACATTTTACAAGTTGAAAGATGAGAAGTACAAAATACTTTAAAAGATTACAAGAATTTTTAAAGAAAATCTAGCTAAGCTAGTCTTCTGTCTTCTTTTTTTCTTCAGCAGACTTGGAGGTTCCAACTTCCAATTTCTGCATCAACAGCTCTAGCTTCTTCTTTTTAACATCAGGATCAAGCTGTTCTTCAACTGAATCTTTGGCAGCAGCTAGTTCTTTGTCTGACTTGGCTTTTGCTTCAGATTCTTCCTCATCAGCTTGGTCTTCTTCTTCTGTGATCTTCTCATCTGCTAATCTGCTTGTGTCTTCATTTGCTGCTTCATTCCTATTATTAGCAGACTCTTCAGATTCTTCTAACACTTCTGTTTCTTCAGCATTTTGATTTCCTTCCCTTTGGAAATCAACCCTTTGCTGTCCAAATATCCTTTCTTCCCCCTTTTTGTCATCATCAGCAGGATCAGTTGGATATTGTGGTACAACTGGTGTAATCAGAAGTGAATCACAAAGAAGTTTGATGTTCTCTTCCATGGCGTTTATCTGAGCTTGCTGTTTGAGTTGATTGGCCTTAACAGTTCTTACTTCTTTGAGTAAGTCTTCTCCTTGATCACCCAACTGGATTTGAGTTCCCAGAATCCAATTTGATGAAGCAGTGAAGTCCTTCATCATATTGCCCATGACTTCATCTTCTGCTTGGAGTGCCAATTCAACAGTCTGTTCAATGTTCTTCCAACCTTCAGTGGTGCTTTGTGTCCTTCTCCTGAGTAAATCCATATCCTGACATATAGATTGTACATTCTGAGCAGTATCTTTCATTAAATCAGTAGGAACAGCAGCAGCAACCTTCTGAATAGGTTGATGAACAGCAGCTAACACTTCTGCTTTTAACTCTTCTTTCATCTCCTTCATGGATTTGGTAAACATTAGATGAATAGAGTCCAACAGATTTGAAGTTGAAGGTATATCTGTTGTTGCAGCAGGTGTTTCTTTAATCGTGCGGATGAGAGTCGCGGATTTCAATTTTATTATTTTAATGTCAGATGGGCGGGAAACTCTATCGACACTAATCTGTTTACTTATAAAAGCGTGTTACTAATAATGCGTTTTATGACCATGCTCATATAAGGTATCAGATGAGTAGAGTTAAACTTATCTGACAGACGAGTGATCTGTTATCTGATATTACTAGAGAATGCCAATAGCTAGTAATCTTCCTCTGCTGTTTGTCAATCCAGCAAGATAAAATAATCTTCACTCTTCAAGAATTAAGAACACATCTTCTTGGTAACATAACTTCAACTAACTGTCATTAACAGATTTCATCTTTAGAACAGAAGTACCGCTAGTCTTACACGTTCCCCCTGTCTTTAAGAATTCATAAGTTAACTAGTCTGTTGAGAGTTAATTCTTGAAATAAATGACTGATGACTAAGCTGTTGAACTCCAGTCTTCTGATGAGTTCCCCCTCAGCTTATGCATCCAGGTTAAGTAATCCTAACTCAGCTCTTAGAGTTGAGAACCTTGCTTCACTTAGAGGTTTGGTGAAGATATCAGCAATCTGATTATCAGTATGAACATACTCAATCAAAACATTGCCTTTTTCCACATGATCTCTAATGAAATGATGTTTAATCTCAATATGTTTAGTCCTTGAATGACTTGTAGTGTTCTGAGTAAGTGAAATTGCACTTGTATTGTCACAGTAGATTGGTATTCCACTGATCTTGATGTTGTAGTCTTCTAGTTGGTGCTTCAACCAAAGTATCTGTGCACAGCAGGCTCCAGCAGCTATATATTCAGCTTCAGCAGTAGATATAGAAACTGAGGTTTGCTTCTTACTCATCCATGAGATCAGACGACTGCCTAAGAACTGACAGGCACCTGTTGTGCTCTTTCTGTCAATCTTGCAGCCAGCAAGGTCTGAATCTGAATAACCAATAAGCTCAAATCCAGATTCTCTAGGATACCACAATCCCAATTCTTGAGTGCCTTTAACATACTTCAATATTCTCTTGGCAGCTAAGAGATGAGATTCTTTGGGGTTTGATTGAAATCTTGCACAGACTCCAACTGAGTACATTATGTCAGGTCTGCTTGCTGTTAGATACAACAATGAGCCAATAATGCCTCTATATTTGGTTATGTCCACTGATTTGCCAACTTCATCTTTATCCAAACGAAGACTTGTAGACATAGGAATGTTAGCTGTTGAGCTAGTTTCCATACCAAATTTCTTGAACAGATCTCTTGTGTACTTTGCTTGGCTAATGAATATTTCATCAGGCAACTGTCTAACTTGCAATCCAAGAAAGTAATTAAGTTCACCCATCATGCTCATTTCAAACTTATTCTGCATCAGCTTGGAGAACTTATCACACATCTGTTGGTTAGTTGAACCAAAAATAATATCGTCCACATATATTTGCACAAGTAATATATGATTTTCCCATTCAATTGTGAACAAGGTTTTATCTACCTTACCTTTACGAAATCCTTTAATTAAAAGAAAATCAGATAGGGTATCATACCATGCTCTTGGAGCTTGTTTCAGTCCATAAAGAGCTTTCTTCAGACGATATACTTTGTCCTCTTCTTGATAGACTTCAAATCCTGGAGGTTGTTCAACATAAACTTCTTCTTGCAATTCTCCATTGAGAAAAGCAGACTTCACATCCATCTGATAGACAGTGAAGTTCTTGTGAGCAGCATAGGCAAGAAACAGTCTGATTGCTTCAAGTCTTGCTACTGGTGCAAAAGTTTCATCAAAGTCAATTCCTTCTTCTTGACAATAACCCTTGGCCACTAGTCTTGCTTTGTTTCTGGTGACAACACCATCTTCATTCATCTTATTTCTGAATACCCACTTAGTGCCAATTACTCTTTGATGACTTGGTCTAGGAACTAAGTACCAGACTTCATTCCTTTCAAATTGATTCAACTCTTCTTGCATAGCTTCTATCCAGAAGGAGTCATTGAGAGCTTCTTCAATTTGTTTAGGCTCTATTTGAGATAGAAATGTGACAAACATAGCATCTTGTGCAGCAGCTCTTCTTGTTTTCACTCTATCTAAAGGATCACCAATAACCAATTCAGGAGGGTGATTCTTGAGCCATCTGAGATCAGGTTGCAGATCAGGATGTTGTCCTCTGTTATGATCTTGCAACACTACTGTTGGAGTTCCAGTAGTAGTCTGTTGAACATTTGCCGTCTGTTGAACAGTCTCTGGTCTGTCAGCTGTTAGCAACTCGTCTGTTAGACAATCAGCACTGTGATTATGAACAGCACTTGAGTTAGCAGCTGAACTTAGATTAGGTAGTATGATGGGAACATATTCTTCATTTCTTCCAACGTCCAACTTCTGTAACTCAGCAGACAGATCTTGATTTATACTTTGATTCTTTTCAGAAGATTGACTTGGCTCATCAAATACTACATGGATAGATTCTTCTATTAGCAATGTTCTTTTATTGAAAACTCTATAAGCCTTACTAACAGATGAGTATCCTACAAAAACAGCTTCATCAGCCTTTTCTGCAAAAGCAGTAAGGTGATTTTTCCCATTATTCAATACAAAACATTTACAACCAAAAATCTTAAAGTAATGAATGTTTGGCTTTCTGTTGTTCCAAACTTCATATGGAGTCTTGTTCTGATTTTTGTTGATCATACATCTGTTTTGGGTAAAACATGCTGTATTTGTTGCTTCTGCCCAAAATCTTTGTGGCAGCTTAGCTTCAGCTATCATGGTTCTGACAGCTTCTTTCAGTGTTCTGTTTCTCCTTTCAGCAACACCATTCTGTTGAGGGGTTCTAGCAGCAGAATACTCATGATGTATTCCTTTGATATTACAATACTCTTCAACAGTAGAGTTTGTAAACTCTGTCCCTCTATCTGATCTGATCTTCAATATCTTGATACTCTTCTCATTCTGAATCAGTTCCATCAGATTGGTAAGATGTTCCTTGGTTTCACTTTTCTTCTTCATGAAAATCACCCAAGTATATCTTGAATAATCATCCACAACAGCTAGGCAGTATTTCTTTCCACCATTGCTGACTGGATCAATGGGTCCAAATAAGTCCATATGCAACAGCTCCAATATTCTTCCAGAAGATTGGTGCTTCTTTTCTTTGAAAGATGACTTGATTTGTTTACCCTTCTGACAGGCGTCACAGAGCTTGTCTTTGCTCATGACTGCTTTTGGAATCCCTTCTACCAAATCATTCTTGATTAATCTGTTTATGGTCTTGAAGTTTAAGTGATTCATCCTCTTGTGCCATAGCCAACTGACTTCACTTGGTGCAGATGCCACCAAACAAATACTTGAATTCTTGTCAACAGAATTCCAGTCAACTATGTAGATATTTCCTTGTCGTCTTCCAGATAAAATTACCTTCTTTGTACCAATCTGTTCAACGTAGCACTTATCTGTTGAGAAGATGACTGAATATCCCTTGTCACAAAATTGACTTATGCTCAGCAGATTATATTTTAGGCCTTTAACATAGGAGACGTCAGATATCTCTATGTTTCCCTTGATTAATCTTCCTTTAGCTTTAATCTTGCCTTCTTTGCTGTCTCCAAAAGTGACTTTTGGACCATCCACAGCAACTGCATCAGTCAACTCATGTATGTTTCCACACATGTGCCTTGAACATCCACTGTCCAAGTACCAAATCTTCTCTACTTTACTCCTACTCCTAATCCTAACCTACAAAACAAAAATAAAATTGTTTTAGGTACCCTTATTGAGAGGGTCCTGAAGGATTAGTTCCACCCTTGACAACCCAAGATGTTGAAGTCTTAGGCTTCTTAGGTTTCTGAGTTTTAGGAGCATGAACAGTTTCATTTTTATCATAGTTATCAGATAAGTCATGTTGATGATCAGTATGATATGAATAGTGTTCATAAGCAGGGTAAGGTGCATGATATGCAGGATATGCATGCATTGGATGAGCAGGGTAAGGTGCATAGTAATTAGGAAACTGAGGTGCATGATACATAGGATGATATGCAGCAGGTTGCACATAATATGACTCATTTCCATACCAAGCATTTTGATTTTTCTTATTCTTATGCTTCTTTGGTTTACTAGATGCTTGCTCATTTGATTTTGACTTAGTTTTACCAACAGATTGATTCAATTTAGCTTTATCAGCAGACTTCTTAGGACTCTGCTGTTTGGTCTTACTAGTCTGATTTCCTACACTAGGCTCTTTGCTCTTTTTAGCCTTAGGAGATTTCTTCTCCTTTACCACTTTCTCAGTTGAGGTAGGTCTAGAGGTTTGAACATACAGAATGACCTTACTATTGTCAGCTGATACAAATTTTTCAGTATAGTTCAACTCTAATTTTTCCTTTTCTAAAGGTGTCTCCTGTTTACTAGATGTATGCATGGATGCAACAGTAGACTTATCATGAGACTCAATGATTTTCTCAAGTTCCATGATTTTTCCTTTATAAACCTCACATTCAGCTTTCAGAGATTCATGCTCTTGCTCAAGCTGTTTATATTCAGCTGATTCTTTTGGCTTTTCAGCTAAAAGTTTCAGTGAACTATTTTGCTCTTTTAGCAAGTTCATCTCTTCCTTAAGCTTAACAAACTCTCCAGCAATAGTAGTATTATTCAACATCATTTGCTCTAGAGAATTAAACAGTTCATTTTCTTGAGGAGTTACCTCATCCTCAGAGTCATCAGATTCCTTTGCCATCAGGCACAGGAGAGCAGGTTTTTCTTCATCAGACGATTCTTCATCAGACGAGTCTGAGTCTGAATCAGATGAGTAGACGGCAGCTGGCTTTTCTGCTTCAGCCATCATTGCCTTAGCTCTCTGATGCTTTCTTTCTTTTCTCATTTTCTTCTCTTCCTCAGTGTACTTCTCTGCTTTTGGATATGGGCAGTCTCTTATGAAGTGTCCCAATTTCCTGCAGTTGTAGCACATCAGTTTTGATTTATAATCTTCTTTATCCTGAGAAGAAAAATTAGGTTTAGAAGTAGAAGCAGCATGATTGTATTTGTTTTTCATCTTTCTCTTATAGAACTTCTTGAAGTTGTTCATCAATAAAGCTACATCTCCAGCAGTGTACTCCTTTTTGTTGAGTAGAGTGGCTTCATCAGATGAGTCCACTTCTTTGCTTTTCTGTGCTGGTCTTCTGGTGTTTTCAGCAGCAACAAGTGCAGCTGTGGGTCCTGAAGTTGAGGTTTCTTCAATTCCCATCCTTGGCAGTTTATACTCATAAGCCTTGAGTACGGAGAACAGCTCTGTAAGAGAAATCTTGCCCAGATCTCTTGATTCTTCCATTGCTGTCACCTTCATGTTGAACTTGGAAGGTAGGGCCTTCAGTACTTTGACAGTGATTTCTTTATCAGTGAAAGTCTTTCCCAGCTTCAAAACTTCATTCAGAGTTCTGGTGAATCTGGTATCCATCTGATCAATGGTTTCTCCAGACTTCATCTTGAAGTTGTCTAGCTTCTCCAAGGCAACACTGAGCTGATGCTCTTTAATAGCATCATTGCCTTCGCTCATGTCACGAACCTTATCCCACATCTCCTTTGCAGTTTTGCAATGTTTGACTTTGTCAAACCGATCATTATCCAGGGCTTTAGTCATGATGAATCTCCCAACTTTATCTAGATTGTAAAGCTTTATTTCTTCTGGAGTCATCTCATGAAGGTCTTTCTCCACAACCGTATCTACTTCATTTATCTTTATGGTCTTTGTGAATCTGAGTGGACCTTTAATGATACATGTGTGCATGTTGTCATTATAGGCAGCAAGGAAAATCTCCATTCTGATTTTCCAATCCTCAAAGGACATACCAGCAATGTGGGGAACATGACTGATACAATCCATTTTTCAAAAAGTTTCTGTTTTTCAAAAAGATGCTCTTTTGAAAAGTTTTGAAAACCTTTGAAAAACACTCGGATCAAGCTCGTTGATCAGGCAGCTGATTCTAATGAACCACCTGCTCTGATACCACTTGTTGGTCCCAAGTGGTCAGATGAGGTCTAGAGGGGGGGGGTGAATAGACCTCTGAAAATTTTTGAACTTAAAAACTTTTCAGTCTTCTGTCAGCAGACTAAGCTGATGAAGAACAGTAAGCAGACTAGTCTGATCGTGAACAAATCTTGAACAGACGACTGACCACTCTTCTTACAATGACTTAGCTGTTTTTCAGCAAACAGTTTTTCAAGAGTATACTTGCAGCGGATTGTTTAAAAGTGTTTTTCACAAGTAAACTAAGTTCTAAAAAGATTTTATCCCCAGTTTTCAAACTCCTTATAAAATCTTTTGTTTGATTCAAAGTGTTTAAAATGCAAACTTTAAAATATGCAAGAAAACTTTAAATGCAAGATAACACAAAGAATTTTTATAGTGGTTATATGGATAAAAATCCTTTAGTCCACTCTTCCAGATCACACAGATTCTGGGTTATACTATAATCACAAAGATTACAATATTTCTCCACTTACACCTAAACAACTAATGAGAAGGCTGTAAGCTCGCAATAGGAATTCACAAAGAAAACCTATCCTCTAAAGTAGAATCACTCACACAGATGGATTCTCACTTCGCACAACACTCAGCTATTACAAAATCACTCAGATAATGTTTTTCTGATTTCTTCAACTGGGTTTCTGTCAACAGATGACTTCCACCAGACGAGTGAGCTGTTCGAGCTTTTGAGACTTAGAGAAATTCTGCTTCAAAATTTCGATCTCTGATTGTTGTTTTGTTCTTGCTCGATTTGAAATTCAGCTCTATTTATACATGGAGATGAAATTATGACCGTTGAAGGCAAGTCACAATTCAAATCCATCCTTCAGCTCTTTTTGAAACGGCTCCCTGCAGCATTCCGTACTGTGTACAGTACCTTTCTGTCCATCGCATTTAATGCTGCATTTAATGCACTCTGCTGATCCGAGGATATCTTCAATCATTTGCCATTGCTACCCTTCTCTTACAGCATTTATTACACTTAGGTGCATTTATTACCGTTGGACTAATCTCATGACCTCTTCTACTCTGCTGATCAAAACGACTCTGCTGATAGATACTCTGCTGATCAAATACTGAACTCATCTGATTTGACTCGGCTGATGATCTACCCTTCTGTTCGCTGATTCAGCAAGAGATCACTAGTCTTCTGAGCTTTGAACTTTGAACTCTTCTGATGTCTTCTTTTACCAGTTCAATATTCTTCTAAAGGAACTAAGCTTTCCATACTTAGCTGATTATGACGTTTTGGAAATCATCAAAACCTTCCCTTAATTACTTGTCTTCTTTCATCTTCATCTTCATCCAACATAGTACACTTCAGATTTCAGCCTATTGTGATTCAGATTGGGCTACATGTCCAACGACTCGTCGATCAATTACAGGATACTGCACTTTTTTGGGAAACAACCCAATATCATGGCGCACTAAAAAGCAACAAACTATATCTAGATCTTCTGCGGAAGCAGAGTACCGTGCAATGGCAGCAGCTTGTTGTGAATTGACTTGGTTACGCTACTTATTCAAAGACCTTGGGCTCCCACATTCCGCTCCTATGAAGCTATATTGTGACAATAAATCGGCTATTCACATTGCTTCAAATCCCTTGTTTCATTAAAGAACTAAACATATAGAACTCGATTGTCATTTTGTTCGTGAAAAGATTCAAAATGGAGAAGTTCAACCTGCCTATGTTCCTTCTTCACAACAACATGCCGACATCCTAACCAAAGCACTTGGTTCCGATCAATATCATTTCCTTTTTTCCAAGTTGGGCATTCTCAACATTCATGCTCCAACTTGAGGGGGAGTAATAGAATATCATATAGCTCAAAATCTGGGATTTAGTGGATATGAACTAGCTTGAAATCTGAAAATGATTAACTCCAATTAGGCTACATAAATCTTGGGTTCAAATCAAGAGAGCAACATCAATGGCTACACTTATGTAATATACTTTAATCAAGAGCTGTAAATTAGGACATTAGTTGTGTATATATATATGTAGGCCGTAGCAATTGTAACATACACTTTGAATTAATATATACAAAGTTTTCTTCACATTTAGTGAGGACTTTTTAGAAAATGAAGTACATTTATTTTTTTTAATAATAATTATGGATTTTTAACTATATTATTTTCAACTAAGAGTCTAAAGTATATAAAAACAATAAAACCAAGAAATTTTAGTTCATTAATTCCAAAATAACTCCTAAATATCCAAAAAAGTAGTAAAAACTACAAAAACAAGCAAATAACCTAAAAGTACTAGAAAATTATAATAATTAGTAAACCCAAAAGTATGATACCTAATCTCTATAAAGCCTAAAAAGCATCAATCATAAAGCTCATCGTCACTAGACTATATTTTTAGATTTTCACTAGAATTAGATATTTTTATATTTTAACCTAAGTGGGCTGAACCTTTTTTTTCACAAATTAGGTTAAAAGTTAAAACATGGCTGGAGCTGGAACACATTTAAACAAAAGAAAGCACAATTTTTGATTTTTGCCTTTTAAAGGCAGAAAAATTAAAGCGCACTTAATTACTCGCCTAAATTAGTGCATTATACTGCGATAGCGCCACATGGGGCGCACCAATTGGATAGTGGCTGAGCAAGACGCAACCATGCGATACACCTAAGCTATAACAAATAACAAGTTTTAGTGTGCTTTATTGACTACTATGCTTCATTTGTCACTTGATTTTGAATAACAATTACTTGAATTCTAGATTTATTTAATTAATAAATTTTGTAGTTAATTCCTCATTTTACCAAATTGTTTGTCCTATCATATAATCAAGGGCCAATTTTGCGAAGCTTACAACCAATTCTTCATCCGAGGGTGGAATTTGAGCACCAAAGCTGAACATGAAAAAATAAAATAAAATAATTCAATACAACATGAACAATGAAATCACTTTAATTACAAGAACAAATGAAAATAATTAAGAAGATAAGAATTAATTAATTAATTGACCTTTGGAGAAAATGGTTGAAGAAGCTGAAAAGCTGTCGTGTAGCTTAGATGGGTTTTCTTTGAAGAAAGGGACTTTTCAACATATCAATCGATTTCGAATCCATCTTCTTAAGTAGTACACTCTCCTTTTGCGTTATAAAAAAAAAATTGACAAAATCGAATATATGTCTTAATTGTCAACTTTTCAGGTTATCTTTTGTTCTAGGAATTTCCGAAATATATATACATTTAATACGGGTCAAGGGCTTGTCTAGGTTAGCCCATCAATAAAACGCGGTAAATTTGTAGTTAGACTTAGTGCACTATAGCGCGATAGCGCCACATTGGACGCGCTAATTGGAAGAGAATGAATCTTTTTCTCGAAGGATCAGAAAAAAGCTGGTCCGGATCTCCTGCAGGAATGATTTGGAAATTCCAAAACAAAAAATAGTGGTAGCGGCTGCGCATGACGTAATGATGCGATACACCAGGGCTATAGCGAATAGTGTGCTTTAACGCGCGTTATTAACTACTCTGCTTCATATGGATAATTAGATTCATACTAAACCTACGGTGCAATGTGATCTACTTCTGGCTAATCCTATTTATATATGCTTCACTCATAACAACAAATGCTTGTGTAGTGTTAAAAAAATGACAAAATATGGAAATGAATTAATATTACACGGTACCTTTTCGCTTGTTCAACTTTTGAAGAATCAATGTCGAGTGTTGTTTCATATTCGTCTTCAGATTCATTTAGTCTATTGAAAGAAGATGATTCACTTGTAGTCCATGACTTGTCCCTTGAACCAGCTGAGTTCATAGACATGGTAGGTACCACAAGTGTTGTAGATGCTTCCGCCTCTTGTTGTACATTTGACGGTTCATTTCTTGCACCTACAACATCGAAACACTGCCCGAAATCCAAAATTGAGAATTCCGCCTCTTGTTGTACATTTGACAGTTCCTTTGAACATGCAACATCAAAGCACATCCCGAAATCCAAAATTGAGTATTACGCATCTTGTTGAACATTTGACGCTTCTTTTCCTACACCCGCAACACCATAACACAACCCGAAATCCAAAACTTAGTATTTCGCCTCTTTTTCTACATTTGACGGTTCCATTATGCCTCTTGTTGTTAAAAGATGAAGTGAAATCTCCTAATTATTACGCCTACACTAATTAATCTCCATTTGTCTTATATGCTGCATGGCTCTCAAGAATTTATTCAACTGATGTTTTTAACTTTTTCAAAACCACAAAACTTAATATCCAAAATCAAGTTATTTTGACTTACACCACTGAGCTATTGTTATTTGACAGTCACCCTTGACAATTACACTCCTTCCATTAGTTGACAGTCAATTTCACCATTAAATATTAACCAAATGTCTATATAAATTAATCCTCTAATAGCTAGTTGAATTCATTCTAATATTATGAACTTTGAATAAATGAAAATTGCTTTATTTTGTATGCAATTTTGCCAATTTGTTTTAACGAAAAACACAAATTTGTTCTTTCTATGTTCCAATACAGAAACTCAAATACTAGTGTTGATTTTATGCACGAAAACTATAACCAGAGTAACAAAATAAAAATATTATGTGCAATAATACTATGTTTAATACTTTCATATTAAAAAAAAAAAATACCAAAATAAATATATAAGTTCCACCATTTTTGAATTTAATCGTTGCAAAATATTACTGTGGCCCACTGATATTTTCATAACTGAAATCATCTAGTTAAATAGTTGCATCAAATGTCTTTTAGAACAGTACAAAATAATACTATCAGACATAAATTTAACTCCAACACATCAAAACAAAAAGGTAGTAATTTTATGTAGTAAACACAATTAACAACTTTGCACTATATATCAAAACAAAATGTTGGAGATAACCTTTGAATGTTATGAAAGTTGCTCCATTAATAATCTGTAACAAAAAAAGTTTATGAATATTAAGTTTATATGTGATATTAATGTTATGAAAATCTTTAAAGTTAACTAATCAAACTTACGAAGCGTTGTAACCATTATTGACCCCCTGAGCATTATGGATATCCATTGGACGTGTGATCTACAAAGATTAAATAGAGTTATAGATTTTGCTATTTTATAAAATCAAATTAACATATGCATATTTTATTAAACCACCTCTTGGTTGCTAGAAGAATATGGGGGCATTTTGGTTATAATTTTCGTGCATATCAACACCATTATATTTATTTGAATTTTTGGATTAGAAATATAAAAAGAACAAACTTGTGTTTTGTTTTTCTTTTTGGCAAAATTCCATATAAATAAAGCAATGTTATTTTTCCAAAGTTCATAATGTTAGACTGAGTTCAACTAGTTATTAGAGGGTGATTTGGACATTTGATTAATCTTTAACGGTGGAATGGATGGTCAACTAACGGAAGGGGATTGACTACCAAAATTTGAGAAGTTTGAGGGGGGGGGGGTGAATGCCGAATAATAATTCTTGTCGTCCCATACACCACTTTCAAAGAACTACAAAGGTAAAATTAATTTATACTTTTTGCGATGACTTTCCATCTTGTTCGCATTAGTTTCAACCTGAAAACTTTAAGCAAAATTTAGTAAGGTATCTATTTCCATCTTTAAAACCTTGAAAATATCTAACAAAAATAAATGAGATTAAGCGCTAAGTGTTAAAATAATTTAAATGATATTTTTAAACATCAAGGCTATCTACTCATCATCTGAATCCAAATTTCAAGTCACGTGCAAATTAGAAGCGACCTCTTCCCATAAGCCCACCATGGCTCTTGCCATCCATCATGCTTTATATCCCATTGCTGAATCACGATTGATCTTACGTAACATTGCATAAATCATGATCACTGATATTTACATAGTAAATATGTAATATGTCGTAATACATGTAACGCATTGGATGAATTGTTCACATTTTTTATTTAATCTAAGAGCTACATCTTACAATTAAGAGTCACGAATCAATGGTTCAAAGCACATCCATGGTGACTTACACATGAAACGTGACTCTTTAACAACTGTGACTATATATTAAATCATTAAAATTCAACTTGGAATCAAATAATTCAATATAGGT
This sequence comes from Penstemon eatonii, assembly GCA_038501285.1. Taxonomy (NCBI): domain Eukaryota; kingdom Viridiplantae; phylum Streptophyta; class Magnoliopsida; order Lamiales; family Plantaginaceae; genus Penstemon; species Penstemon eatonii. The sequence goes on from CM076711.1 coordinate 16,166,917, forward strand.
TATGAAGCAATTGTGATTTAATGCAAAAGATCGATCTAAAAGCATTCATATGAACTTAACCAACATGGAATAAACAATTTTAAGAACCGTTACATCCCATGACAATCATTTTTGCATTCCCAAATAGAATTTTGTTCAATAAGTAACATAAGAATTTGGAAAGCAATAAAAAAAAAAAACAATCCAAAACGAGTTAATAAGTCAAAATTAGTGGTTAGTAATTGTCATTGTAACTTTACATGATTATGAATACCAGTTGATAAATTACTTGAATTCTAGATCTATTCAATTAATTTTTTTTTTGTAATTAATTCCTTATTTTTATCAAAATGTTTGACCTAACATATAATTAAGAGCCGATTTTGAGGAGCTTACCACCAATTCTTCATCCGATGGTGGTATTTGAGCACCAAAGCTGGAAATGATAAATCAAATTGAACAATGAAATCACATTAATTACAAGAACATATATACAATGAAATATAAAATAATCGTTGTTGTCAACTTCTTAGAGTATCTTTTGTTCTAGGAATTTACAAATATATATACATATAATACGGGTCAGGGCTTTTCTTAGTTAGTCCATGCATTTATAAAGCGCACTAAATTTGTCGTCAGGTTTAGTGCGGTATAGCGCAATAACACCACATTGGGCGCGCTAATTGGATAGCGGATGCACATGGCGCAACGATGCGGTACACTCATAAAAGCAAATGCATATGTGATGCTATTAACTACTATGCTTCATAATTAGATTCGTACTAAACGTAAGGTGCAATGTGATCTATTTCTGGCTAATCCTATATATGTGTTTCACTCATAAAAAAAAATGCTTATATATGTGATGTTTGTGATGATCATGATCATGTTCAGGTTTGAAATGAAAGTTCTTGTATCTGAAAAGGATAATTTCATAAAAATCTTCAACTGATATATTAATAGATGAATCCAAAATACTTAAGGCATGAAAACTCTGGTTGCATTACATGGAGGGCTCTAAATGGGATTATTGAATTTCTGGTGTCACAACTATAGCTCGCTTGAGTTTCTACTCCGTATCTTTTCGCGCTGTCACATTTGATACCACAACTTCCACATCAATGACTATTTTGGTGCAATGTAAACTACTTCTGTTACATCAAGACCCTGGTGATGGTCTCTGTGCTGGACCGTTGGCTCTTTGAATAATCCCTTATATATATATATATATATATATATATATTTGAATCATTATAAAATTTGACATGAACTTATATAGTATATTACTACTAGAGAATATTGGATCAAGCAAATTGGTCGTAATCTCAAATCCCCAACTTGGTCTTTCAACATTAATGTCTTTTCAGTTCCTTGCTCGTTCATGTGAATTGTCTCTGTAAGCTGCTTCACCAAATTAGAGTGTAGTCTTCTTTGTATTAATCGCCTGGCTACTTTTCTGTTTAGAAGAATCAATGTCGAGTGTTGTTTCAAATTCGTCTTCAGATTCACTTGTAGTCCATGACTTGTCCTTTGAACTAGCCGAGTTCATAGACATGGAAGGTACCACTATTGCTGCAAATGCTTCTGCCTCTTTTTGCACATTTGATGGTTCATTTTCTTTACTGCAACATCGGAACACTGCTCAAAATCCAAAACTGAGTATTTCGCCTTTTGTTGTACATTTTACGGTTCCTTAATTTCCTGCACCTACATCATCGAAGCACAACCCGAAATCAAAAACTGAGTATTCCGCCTCTTGTTGTACATTTGACGGTTCTTTTCCTGCACCTGCAACATCGGAACACAGCCCGAAATCCAAAAATGAGTATTCGGCCTCTTGTTGTTCATTTGACGGTTCCAATATTATGCCTCTTGTTGTTTAAGGAAGACGTGAAATCTCCTCATTATTATGCCTACACTGATTAATCTCCATTTGTCTCATATGCTGCATGGCTCTCAAGAATTTATTCAATAGAGGTTTTAACTTTTTCAAAACCACAAAACTTAATATAAAAATCAGGTTATTTGAATTTACACCCCCGGGCTATTATTATTTGGCAGTCACCCTTGACAATTACACCCTTTCTGTTAGTTGACCATTAATTTCACCGTTACATACTAACCCAAATGTCCAAATTAATCCTCTAATAGCTAGTTGAATTCATTATAATATTATGAACTTTGAAAAAATGAAAACTTGCTTCATTTATATGCAATTTTTGCCAAATTTTTAATGCAAAATATAAATTTATTCTTTCTATGTTTCTAATCCAAAAACTCCAATAATGATGTTGAATATATGCACAAAAATTGTAACCAGAGTAACAAAATAAAAAAAATTATATGCAATAGTACCATGCTTAATACTTTCATATCCAAAAAAGTATCAAAACAAATACTTCTATATAAGTTTCACCATTTTTTAATTTAATCCTTGCAAACTATTAGCGTCAATGGGGATTTACTGATAGTTACATAACTAAAACCATGTAGCTAAATTAGTTGCATCAAATATCCTTTGCAATAGTACACAATAATACCATAAGACATAAATGGAACTCCAACACTTCAAAATAAAAAGGTCGTAACTGCATGTACGAAACACAACTAACAACTTTAGTCCCCCAGGGCATTAGCGGAGTGGTAAGGACTGAGGTGATATGGGGAGTATTTCCTTGGCAACACAAGTTCAAACCTTGTTTGGCACAAATTTCCACTGAAATATTACGGAGTTTGTGCTGGGGTTAGTATCATGTTGGCTCACTATTTCAGAACCCTTATAGCCATGTACGTTCCTCGATTTGCATCATTCTTGAGCAAGGATCCTCTAACACAGGATGGGGGTATCTCATTTGAGATTAACCTTTTTAAAAATAATACTAATAGCTTTGCACTTCATGTCAAAACAAAATGTTGTAGACAACCTAGTTAAGGATGTTATGAAAACAACTCCATTACTAACTTGTAACCAAAAAAAAATTTAAATTTTAAATTTCTATGTGATTTTAACATTATGATTTTTTTTTTAACGTTAACTAATCAAACCTGTGAAGTGGTGGAACCATTATTGACCCCCTGAGAGCTATGGATATCCACTGGACTTGTGACCTACAAAGATTCAATATAATTAATGATTTTGTTACTGCATAAAATTAAATTAAAATATGCATGTTAAATTAATACAGCCTCTTGGTTGCTAGAAGAATATGGGGGCATTCTGGTTAAAATATTTGGATTAGAAACATAGAAAGAAAAAACTTGTATTTTGTGTTAACTTTTTTGGCAACAAGAATTGTACGTTTTCAGTAGTGTCGAAACTCATATCCCATTTTCTTTGTCATTTTAGTCCGGGAACTAAACATAGCATATGTCACGTTCTTGAATTTCAAAGAGTCAAACGCTAAGGAATACCAAATGATAAAAAATGAGTAAGTGTTTGCATGGTAGCACTGATTAATCTCCATGGGCCATTTTTTTATGGTACACTGATTAATTATATGACATTTTTAGACATAAAGGCTATCTCATCATCTGAATCCAAATTTGAAGCCACGTACAAATTATAAGTTGCCTCTTCCCATAAGTCCAACATGGCTCTTGCCATCCCTCGTGCTTTATATCCCATTACTGAATAACGGTTGATCTAACCTAACATTCTAACCCTAAAGAAAACCAACGAGTCACACACTAAGCATAAATCATGATCATTAAAGTTCAAAGAACAAAATCAAACTTAAGTTGTAATACATGTAATGCATTAATTGGATGAATGGTTCAATCAAAATTCACTACAAGAAATGCAGGTATTTCCGACGGGAATTTTCCTACGGACCAAAATCCGTAGGGACGGAATTTCCTACGGAACAAAATCCATCGGAAATTCCGACGGATTTCCCGATGGTCGATATCCGTAGGAATTTCCGATAGATTTTCCGACTCTTTGATTGATCCGTCGGAAAAAGTATTAAAATTAAATTAGAAACTAAAATAAATATATTTCCTACGGATTATAGCCGTAGGAAAATAATAAAAAAATCCCATTAATTATTTCCGACGCCTTATATCCGTAGGAAGATACATTAAAAAAATATATCGCATATTCCTACGGATTAAATCCGTAGGAAAATAATAGAATTTTTTTTTAAAATTTCTACGGATAAAAATCTATAGGAAAATATTTTAAAATATGAAATTATATCGTCGGTTGATAAATAAAAATAATGTTGACTTTGATTTCGAATAATTTCAATGTACATAACTCTAATGTCAACAATGTTGAGTTGGTCAACTAACGTAACAAATAGAGAGTCAATCAATCAGCTGTGCAAATAACCTCAACGTACATAACCATATTGTCAACAATTTTGAATTAATGACTAATTAAGTCATTTCTAGTCAAGTTTCAATTTGATTTCGAATAACATTAATGTACATACCATAAGGTCAACATAATGTTGACTTTGGTCAATAAATAATACAAATCGAGAATCGATCGATATAATTGCAAATAACATCAACGTACATAACCATATAGTCCATAATTTTGAATTAATGACTAATTAAGTAATTTTGAGTTAAATATCGATTTAATTTCGAATAACTTCAACGTACATAACCATAAGGTCAACAATGTTGACTTTTCTCAATTAGTGTTACAGATCGAGAATCAATCGATCCGAGTAGTCAACAATTTTGAATTAGTGATTGATTAATTAATTCAGAGCCAAATCTCAATTTCATTCCGAATAATAACTTCAATATACAAAATCATAAGGTCAACAATGTTGATTTTGGTCAAGTTATGTTACAAATCGAGAATTGATCAATCTGATTTGTCAACAATTTTGAATCAGTGGTTATTAATTAATTCAGAGCTAATTATCCGTTTGATTCCGAATAACCTCAATGTACATAACGCTATAAGGTCAACAATGTTGACTTTGTCAATTAACGCTACAAATCGAGAATTCATCGATCTAATTGCGAATAATCTCAAAAGTACATAACAATATAGTCATTGATGGACTAATTAATTTAGAGCCAAATATTGGTTTGATTTTGAATAATCTCAATTTAACTCGTTTTTCACTAACATTCTCCGGCTTCATTAATTCAACCTATACTAATAATTTAACTCATTTTTTTACCAATTTTTATCGATTTAAACAGTTTTTATAATTCAATCAATTTTCTGCTATACTTTAAAATGTTTTAGACTAATTTAATTTAAACCCTTATCAATTGATTTAAGTTGTTTGTCACCAATTTTCATTCAATTTAACCATTTAAGTTAATTTATTTATCTATAACATTACTAATTTTATTACTTTAAAAAAAATAACAATAATTAATAATTTGAGTTAAAAAAATGTGTAGACACTAAATTATTTAGGGCTTTTAACCCATTCCCCGCCCAAATTATCAAAGGAAAAAAAAAACCCCTTTCCCTTTCCCTCCCCTTCTCTCTTAGGCCATCTCCAATCGTTGGGGCAAAACTGTCCCCTCCCCCTCTCCCCCTCCCACTTCCCCTCCCACTCCATAATCCTCTTCAACAGTTAGGGACATAGAATAATAATAATAAAATAATAATAACAATAATAAAAATACAAAAAAATAAAAATAATAATACAAAAATAATTATATAATAATAATAATAATAACAATACAAAAATTATTATTATAAAATAATATAATAATAAAAATACAAAAATATTAATAATAATACAAAAAATTTATAATAATAAAAATAAAATAATAATAATAATAATAATAACAACAATAAATAATAAGTAACAATAATAATAATAATAATAATAATAATAATGTGAAAGATAAAGATAATAATAATAGTAACAATAATAATAATAATAATAATAATAATAATAATAATAATAATAATAATAATAATAATAATAATAATAATAATAATAATCATGTGATACCAAACTTGTATAGTACTTCACAATATGATTGTGGAGGATGAACGTCATGAATACGATGATCCCGAGTCTGAAGACGATGATACAAATATTTCAACATCTCGTAGAGCCCGTGCTAATATTTATCCTGGACCAACGCGAGAGGTTAATCCAAGATGTGGTGAATTATCCATGGAGAATTATATGATGCCCCATCAAGCAATACGATCGGTAGTAGCCAATCGTAAACTTCGGGACGACTTAATTGCCCATGTGTGGGAAAGGCACGGTCGATGATTTTTAGTATGTATTCTTATTTGTTTAAATATTTTAAGTGTTCTATTATGAAGTTTAACTTTTTTTTAATATGTAATTTTGTTAAATTAATCGTACTTATATAAAAGATTATATTTTAATATTAATAATAGTAATAATAATATTAGTAATAATAATAATAATAATAATAATAATAATAATTATTATTATTATTAATTATTATTATTATTATTATTATTATTATTATTATTATGAAATAATAATTATTATTATTATAAAAAAAATCGCAATCACTTATATATATCAAGTTATACTCGAGTTTTGATCATATTAAAGTTCATTTATTTGATAAAAAAATAATTTATAATTTGAATCATTTGTACATTTTATCCAAATTAAAATACGAATTTAAAATATCTAATTAAAACTAATTCCTGTAAAGATTTAATTTTTTGAAATATAAAATTTATTAATCCATACACAAAATTTATTAAAATAAAAACCACCAAATGTACAAAAAATGAAAAAAAAAATGTAGTGTGTGAGCCGAGGGGTAAAGGAGGGGCAAGCTTTTGCCCTTTCTTTCCCACTTTCACTCCCACTCTCCTCCCCCTCCCCACTCCCCCCCACCATTGAAGACCATAATTTTAGAAAAACCCAAAAATCCCCATCCCCCTCTCCCTTACCATTGAAGATGGCCGGAGGGCAAGTTTTTGCCCTTTGTCTCTCATTCCCCCTCCCACTCTCCCTCCCCTCCCCACTTCCCCCCACTATTGAAGACCACAATTTTCCCCCCTCAAAATCCCCCTCCCCCTCCCCCTAACGATTAGAGATGGCCTTACTCGCCCTCTCAAATTAAACCGCCGCACTCTTCCTCTCTCTCCCACCCACCACCGCGCACTGCCTCCTGTAGCCGTCTGGTTCACGCACCACCACCGCCTCCCGCAGCCGTCTTGTTCACGCACCTCCACCGCCTCCCGCGCGCAGCCCTTATAGTTCACGCCCCACCCACCACCGCCTTGCACCACCACGAAAGTCACACCACCACCGCCTCCCTCAGTCCGTTTCTTTCACTCGTTTCTTTCAGAGAAGTATTGAGATTCTAAATCTTTTTTATGACTTGTTTCTACATCTAATTCTTAAATTAATTCCTATCTGTTGATGCTTAGGTAAATGTAGTCTATTGTATAAACAAATCTGTATGTTATGGGGGTGTTTAATTTTTTTCTCTGCTGAAGCTTTTGTTTGATTCTTGTGTTTATATGTTATTGCATTTTTAAATAACATATATGTGATTCTTTCTTGATTTGGCTCTGTTCTCTGTTTTAATAACATATATGCATTGTATGTTATGTGTTTATGTGATTCTTTCTTGATTTGGGTCTGTTCTCCATATATTAATATATATATACACTGATAAACATAAGAGGTAGGTGCCCTTTGATTATTTTCACTGAACTGGCTGGCTACTCATGCATTAATTAATCAACCAAAAGCAATAATTATTGTTATATGTAAATAGTACAAAAGATGAATTTTGATGCACCTTTTCTTCACATAAAGGGATATGGGATACATTTAATCTCACAGAAATCCCAATTGGTAAAAATGGTATCTTTTTTTAAATTTGAGAGATGAAAGAAAGTTACAGTTGGAGAGTGTTTCATTTTTTGCATTTAGATTCGTCTTGTGCTTTACTTTCTTTATCGTACATTTAAACAGCTCACATAAGCCAGCTTACATTTTCTGCAATAAAGTTGGTTAGAACTTTGTTAATTAAAACAAACACACGAGTTTATTTTGATAATAGGAGTAAAGTGTTAACTTTGTTTCATTTACTTTGTAGATGAGCAAGAAGAATAAGAGAGCTAGAGAGCTAGAGAATAGGTCGTATAGGCCTCCATTCAACCAAGGTCCCCCTACCACTTTCACTTCCACAAGTCCCACCCATAGTCCTACTACCACTCCCAGCCCCCCTGGTTATCTCGGCTTAGATACTTTTTCAGCCGGTCCTAGCCATATTGGTGCTAGTTCAAGTGTCGGTGATGGTTCGAGTACTGCTGCTGGTGCTAGTGCTTGTCCTAGCACAGGGCAGGATGATGGGAGAAAGTTGATTTCTCCTTCCTTCACTTATAAGTTTGAGTACGTATTATTTTCGTTGTTTTATAAATGTTAATTTAGTATAAATTTTTGTTAATGTGGAGAGTGTTTGGACGTAGGTTTCATGAAGATAATTGCAATGTCGTGCGGAAGGTTGGTGAGACAATCGTTACACATTGGGAAGGAGCATATCACTCGTATAATAATGCCCCTAAAAGACTAAGGGACAAGTGGTTTCGAGAGTTCCAGGTATTGAACTAAATTATTACTAAATTATATTTATGTATATATGAGTTCTAACTACTTGTAGTTTAATAATTCATGTTTATATTTTTATTTCATATAACTATATATATTAATAATTTGGGAGTTAGTTTTATGTTCAAGACACTTGTTATTATGTGATGGTCAACTAAGAAATGCTTTTGTCATTACACTTTTTTGTTTGAGCTTTTGAAGATAGAAACTATGTTGATGGGATAGTTCAAGATTAGTTTTTGTTTAAAAGACTGTTAGCATGAGTAATATTGATAAGAAATGGAATTTGTTTGCAAAAACTTAAAAGAGGGTGCTATGCATATTTTCTTGATATGTGTTGTCTAAGTGTTACACTTAGTTAATATCCCTTGTATAATATGAATTTTTGACATGCTTTTCTATTTCAGGTCAAGGCAGGAGTGGTAGTAACCCAACCCAAACTATTTATGCATACTCATTCGCATATGATGAAAACGGACAAATGAGTAAATGGGTTAATGAGCGTGCACGGAGAACATATGTAAGTCAAATAACCCATAAATTAATTGTTTAATATGTGTTATTAACTAACTTATAATATTCGTCGTGTATGTTAGGCTAAGTTTGTGGAAAAATTGCCTTCTACCCAAAACTCGGAAACGGGTGAAACAATACCAGTACCGCCAGATGTTGAGTTGCAGGTACATAAAGATTTAACAAATACGAGTAATAATTTAATTTATTTAATTACAATTTATATACTTAAAATTAATTTATAATCTAATTATTGTTTTCTTTTGTTATTTAGACAGGGTAGAGACCGTAGGTATCGGAAAGAAAGGCAATGTTTATGGTTTAGGTCCTGAGGCTGCTCGGTTTAGGCCATGAGGCTGCTCGGCTCAGGCCTAATTCATCATCACATTATTCCGGACCTAGTTCATCAGTTGATCCAGAGCTTGTGTTTAGAATTCAAACTCTGGAAAAATTGCAAAGCCAGAAGGAGGATTATGGGCAAATCAAAGAACAATTGGCAAAAGCTCAACAAAGGATGGAGAAATTCGAGCGTTTGTTTGACAGACTTACAAAGAAAAGAAAGATATCAAAACCGCCCATGTACCCGGCCAAGAACCAACAACGGTCTGAATATGATGATGAGGACGAGGACGATTCGTCGGATGACGATGACGAATCATCGGATGGCGGTGAGTAATTGTCAGATGGAGATTTTGTTGAATGTTGACATTTTCCTACGATTTAAGTTTGAGACTTGTGTAATTGTGGGACGATTGAGACTTTTGTAAATATTTTGTGATTATGAACATATTAATATATCGCGTTAGCCTTATTTAATGTTTTAAATACCCAACTATTAATTGGGTATTCTTATATTAAAAAAATATTTTTTATAAATTTATAATAAAAAATTAAAAATAAATTTTGACTGAAATAAAAAAGTAAAAAATTAAACGTTTCCTACGGGAATTAACCGTCGGAAACTGAAATTCAGACGGAAAATGTCCGTCGGAATTTTCCGACGGGAAGATTTTGTAGAAAATTTCCTACGGATAGTAACCCGTCGGAACAATTTCCTACGGATTTCCTACGGCAAAAACCGTCGGAAACAGTCCGTCGGAAATTTTTCGTCCTGCGGATTTTCCCGTCGCAGAAAATCCGTAGCAAAACCCGTCGGAAACATTTCCGACTCCACTTTTTCCTACGGATTTTCCGACGGGTGATTCGTAGGAAAACCCGTTTTCCTACGGAGTTTTCGGAAAATCCGTCTGAAATTCCGTTTGAAATAGCCCTTTTTTTGTAGTGATTTCTATATTTTGACAGACTAATTTTTATTAAAGAGCTTCATTTTACAATTATAAGTCATGAATCAACGGTCCAAAACATATCCATGGTGACTTAAGTAACACATTACATGTGCAACGTGACTCTTAACAAATGTGACTATATATTAAATCATTAAAATTCAACTTAGAATCAAATCATTCAATATAGGTTATGAAGCCAAATTGTTATTTCATAAAAATCCAAAAGATCGATTTAAAAACATTCATATGAACTTAACCATCACGGAACAAGTGGGACCGGAGCACCAACAATTATATATCTACTTTTGAACTGGATCGATAACGACGACAACAACAGAGAAATAAACAATTTTAAGTACCGTGACATATCGTTACAACCGTTTTTGCATATGAAATTTGTTCAATAAGTAACATATAAATTTGGAAAGCAATAAATAATACACGCCTCAAAATGAAAATTAATCAAAATAATTGGTTATTAATTGATTGTCAGTTTTACTTAATTATGAATACCAATTGATTAATTACTTGGATTCTTGATCTATTTAATTAATAAAATTTTGTAATTAATTCCTTGGTTTACTAAATTGTTTGTCCTATCATATAATTATGGGCCGATTTTGAGAAGCTTACCACCAATTCTTCATCTGATGGTGGGATTTGAGCACCAAAGCTGAAAATGAAAAAAAAAAAAATCAATGCAAAATAACAATAAAATCACATTAATTACATGAACAAATGAAAATAAGAAGAGAAGAATTAACTAATTAATTGACCATTAATTGGAGATTATTTTTGAATATGTCTTAGTTATCAACTTTTCAGGGTATTTTATGTTCTAGGAATTTCCGAATATATATACATGTAATACGGGTCAAGGGCTTGTTTAGATTAGCCAATTTATAAAGCGTGTTAAATTTGTCGCCAGGTTTAGTGTGGTATAGTGCAATAGCGCCACATTGGGCATGCTAATTGGATTGCGACTGTGCATGCGATACACATGGGCTATAGCGAACAACATGCTTTAGCGTGCGCTATTAACTACTATGCTTCATATGGATAATTAGATTCATATTAAATCTAAGGTGCAATGTGATCTACTTCTGGCTAATCCTATATATATGCTTCACTCATAAAAACAAATTTATATATGTGATGCTAGTGCTGATCATGTTCAAGTTTGAAACGAAATTTCTTGTATCCAAAAAGGATAATTTCAGATTCAACTGCTACATGTAAAATTAATTAAGCGCTTAGAAAATTGAGCAAGTTGACTTGTAAATTGGACGATATCAAAGAGAACTACTTAGCTGTGCAAATTTTGGGGATACACAATCAATCTTTCTTCTACTATAGAAGTGAAACTATTTTACACAAATGTAAAATAAACATTTTTATATAGCATTATGTAAACTTTACACCTACATGCATCATTCACAATTAAACAAAAATAGCTTACAAACATGTCTAATATACAATTAAAACATTTAAGTCGAGGAATAATACAAACACATATACACAGAGGCGGAGCCATGATTTTTAATCCGGGGGGGGGGGGGCGAGATTAAATTAAAGAATTATCAGTATTTACAATATAATATGTTGGTATAAATTAGAGAAGGTTTTGAAGATGACAAAAAGGCCATAATGGTTTTGAAGATCAAAAGGATAAGTCATCAACTAATAACAGCTTAGTGAAACCTATCTCAAGGTCTGGAAGCTATGTGACCGAATCAGCCGAGTGGGATATCAGACCAGTGAAGATCAGATTGGTTATCATCAGCCGAGTCAAGATAGATGTGTTCATTCTTGAATCAGCAGAGTAGCCATCAGCTCAGTACTTCCATCAGCCAAGTGAAGACGGTCAGTAAGCTGTCCAACGGTAACCAGCTGAGTGCATTAAATGCGACTGACAAAAAGTACAGCAGACTGTACTGTAGCAGTTGCAGGGAGCCGTTCCAGAAAATGGGGACCAGAACTCGACGACTGCAGATTTCTGTCTCATCTTCAATGGGCAGAAATTAAAATTCAAGAGTATAAATAGAAGACTAACTGAAGATCTAAGGGAGGACTTGCACAATTCAAGATCACATCTTAAGAGCGAGATCCATCAGTTGAGTCGTCTGATCAAGCCCAGTCATCTGTTGACGAAGCTTTTTGTTGAAGAACAGAGAACTTGCGTTGTTTGTCTGAGTGACTTCCAACTGAGAAAAGAAAGGAGTGTATATCCATATGTGTGAAGTGATATAGCTTCTTAGTGTAGGTTTTCTTTGTGAGCTCTTATACTGAAAATAGCGTGAGGAGTGTAGATCCATCTGTGTAAGTGATCTAGCTTCGGAGAGTAGGATTTCTGTGTGATTTCTTACTGCGCACTTGTGGCCATTTCATTTGTTGTTTGGCACAAGCATTGTATACTGTTAACTTTGTGTTTTCTAGTATAACCCAAGATCTGTGTGACTTGGAAGAGTGGACTAAAGGATTTTTATCCGTATAACCACTATAAAAATTATGTGTGTTTGATTCATAGTTTCTTTACCTTGCTTACTTTCAAAAGAACTCAAACATACGAACTGAACCAAAAGATTTTATAAAGGAGTTGTGAAAACTGGGGATAAAATCTTTTGAGTGAGAAAACTTAAAAAGGAACAAATTGGTTGAAAAACACTTGATAAATCCGCTGCCATCTAGTTTCTAAAACTCTGATATTTCATCTGAATCAGCTGAGTGAAATCAGATGAGTGGTCAAATCTGCTGTTCAAAGCTTTGTGCGCGATCAGCTTAGTAATCTTACGAATCAGATCAGCTTAGTCTGCTGACAGAAAAAATTGAAGAAAAAGTTTTTAAAGTTTTCAGAGGTCTATTCACCCCCCTCTAGACCTCATTGACCACTTTTGGGACCAACAAATGGTATCAGAGCAGATTTCGGGTTGACACATTTAATTTGGTGTCGCAACTTCAAAATTGGTGGCAATTTTGATATCAATTGAATTCCAATTTCAAAATTTGCCCAAAATCACACACGTACGAACCATATGACATGAAAATTAGCTTCAGTTGAGCTTCAGTTCGCACCAAATTATCACAAATGTTGACGTTGTGGCACCAAATACACCCGCCGAAAAAGACACGAGGTAGAAAAGCTAACGAGCTATAGTTGTTGCACAAAAATTAACTATTAAATGCAGTATTTTATAGGTTTTGCATATGGATAAGAAGTTTTTGGATTTCAAAATCGATTTTCTGCATAAACTTAATTTCACCTTTGCTCCGACATCACGAAGTTGCAGTTTCAAATAATTACACTTTTCAGATTATCGTACAATTAGAGGAACAATGTAGCAGAAGAGGATTTCAACGGGGGCGCGTCTACTATAGAGTTATTTAATTAGTCAGGTGTATAATGTCGGGCTTATATTAAGAATTTAATGTTGAGAGATAGTTGGAAAAATCAATGAACTGTAATAGAAAATTAGATCTCTGAATTGCATTCATTAAAATTCTATTGTTATTTTGTTCATAGAAGAGGAATTTTTGTGGCTACCCTCTGAGGTAGCCTCCATCCGTCATGTTAGGAGGGTTTTAGGGACACTTTTTATGCAAAAGTGTCCTTAAAAGTGATTCAACATGACAGATGATGTAGCTACAAATATTCCGAAGACAACTGTTGGTCATCGGGCCCATACTAAATGCATGGCAATTTTTCCTAAAATCGTAATCTTATATGCACAATTGTAACATGAATATTCATCATAAATTTGTCCATTGTTTAAGGTTGATATTCAATGATAAAAAAGTCATGGATTCAATTCCACTATCATGGGTATTTATCTTGGTTAATAATAATTTTTGTAATTGGTTTATCTTTTGTACTTTGATATCAATTATATAGATTCAACATAATGATTGATGTAACAATGTATTCACTGTCCAAAAAGAAGCTATGTGAGAGCCATTTAATCCGTGATTGGAATATCAAGCATTCCTATATTATTTTTAGGAAAGAATATGACACCACTTTTCAACATGAAGGGATTTCCACATCTTCCAGTAGTACATCAACAACCTTAGGTTTCTCGCGAAACATACAAAGTAGTCCGAGTTGTACTATTCCCAATAGTATCCCAATTCCATTCGCAATCTGCATAATCATGGAATAGAAATTCAATGCTAAAAAAAATAACTAAAGAAGAAGAAAAACGATATACTCAAATTTCTTAATCGTTAATTTCTTTTAAATTTTAATTAACTTACAGCAAGATAGATGTCAATGGTTGGGAGAAAAGCATATATAAACCATACAATTCCATTGAGCAAAGAAGCAAGACAAAACGAAAATGAGAAACATCCAACTCTCTTTGTCTTGTAAACATTTATCTGATAATGGAAAATCAACACAAATATTCAATTAATACATAAAATAAAATTGAAGTTGACAGAGTAATTAATTCAAAAGATAAAGGGACAAATAAGGATCTTACAATGACAAATAGAGGAGAACAGTGCATAATAATGCCAAATACAACAGCAATAGGCCCAAATATAACAGATTTTCCCACTATGTTGTCCAACTTGATGAAAATGGCAATATACAACACACCATTAGCAAGCGATAAAACGAACATGATGATTTTCTGATAAACATGGAGAAATTAAACAATAGTGTGTAAAATTAGCTTAACTTCAAACATCTTGAAATTAAATGACAACTTAAAACGATGATACAACTTGCCTGTTTCTTTTCGGTGGTGTGATATAGTAAACCGAAGATATACAACATTTCGAACATCATACCAATATGATTGACGTACAATAGAAATTGTAAACGTAACTTGTGAGGCGGTGTTCCTTTATTATGTGACTCTGTACTGAATAATAAGGTTGCACTATATGATGACCAGAAAATATAACTAGAGAAACACATCAGGCACACATAAGGATGTAACTTCTCAGTAATATTCTGTTTGCGAATACTCCTAATAGCTAGTCTACAATAAAAAGTATCAATCCAATTACAGTTAAACCGAACTATTCCAAACTAAATATTTTAAAGAATAATAAAAAAAAGAACTACTTACACTCGTGAAATAATCAATCCAAGAGATGTCATACTCGCTATAAGAAAATATCATCATCATAAAGATCAACAACAACAACAACAATAATAATAATAATAATAATAATAATAATAATAATTGCATAAAGAAGAAGAAAATGGAACAAAACAAAACGAAGCATGGAAAAACGAACCGATAATGCCAACAACTAAGGCAGCAGTACAGTGCGCCATCTCAAATTCAAAAAGGAGGAGTGAGAAAAAAAAATCGAGAGAAACATTAAATAAACGAGGAAGAAAAGATTAATGCTTATCTTTATATAATATATAATATGGTGGAATTAGGTTTAATTTTGGACGAGAAATAATCAAGAGTTTGTTGGAGCATAAATTGTCAACCAAGATAAGCTTTATCAGTTAGTTAGACTCCTTGAATTGGACACGAACTAGTTGATCTTGAACTTTAAATTAATAAGACATTGGACTTGAAGTAATGTAGTTTAACTAAACTATTAAAATCAAATATTAATCGCCTAGGTATTTTAGTGATTATATAAGTATCTTTAATATTAACTGTAACTGCGGTATGTTATATGTTTTGCATATGAATAGGAAGTTCCTGGATTTCCAAATGGATTTATCTACTGTAGAGTTATTTAATTAGTGAGGTGAATGTTGAGCTTATATTAAGAATTTAATGTTGAGAGATAGTTGGCCCTTGGGTTGTAGATGTGTCAAACTTAGGTAACTTTATTATTAAATTTAAATCATACAAATTGCCAAGTATATGAATTAGATAGAAGTTCGCTGGAGATATATATTTGTAAAAACAGATCGACTTTGATGAAATATGGAGTACCACCTTTTTGGGGTATTACTTACCCCTGAGCCCAATTCCCTTTTACTCCACGGGCCCAATACTAGAGCACTTTTTGTTCAATTCTATTTAATTGGAAATGGGAATTTTTTTTTTTTTATATAAACTTGAAAAGTGCGCGTAGGTTGTACGTGTCTAGTTTTAATTTCATGGGTTTTTTTTGTAAATTAAAGTGAAATTAGACATTTTATGTCATAGAATATCTGAAATAAGATCATAAAAACATTATTTAGTTCATTCCATCATAGTAGTTTTCATGTCAAGTTTATTCGTTATTCACCGATGAACTGTTTCTTCATAAATTTCATCTTAACTTTCATCAATTTCACGAGTATTTTTTCTCACTGGTTTCTCCAGTTTTTTCACCAACTTCACCAGTGTCTACCAATTTTACCCGAAGTTTCATCGATTCATATACTTTCACTGTTTAATTTTTTTTTTATCAATTTTTTCGCTTTCTAATTGATTATACATTTTTCATTGTTTTTCCATTTTATTGACTTCACTCATTTTTCAAAGTCGATGAACTTTTTTCATTTTATTGATTTCACACGTTTCTACCACTTTAATCAATTTTCACATGTTTTCACCAACTTTAGCATTTTTCACATGTTTCATCATTTTCATCGTTTCACTGATATCATCCATTTTTTCACGAATTTCACTTGAATTTTCATCGGTTTGACATGTACTTACCTAATTTTCATCTCAAATAATTATACATTGTACATTTTCAATTACTTTCAAGTATATCTCAAATTATTTCACTTACCTTATCATTTGAAAGATATTTCTTTACTGATATAAGCCATTTCACTTATTATATTAATTAGTTTAGTTCAATTTTTATTGATTTTATATTTTTTTCCTGATTTACTCGTAACTTATTGCTCATTGTTTTTTCTATTTTTCATAAATTTTTTTGTTTTCTCATTTTCAACCAAAAAAAAAAAACAAAAATTTTCTACTGGTTTAGTTCACACTGTTTTTGCTAGTTAAACTTTTTCTTTTTCAGATTTTACTTATTTTTATCAATTTAACTTATATTTTACCGATTTCACATATTTTTCTTGAATTTTTATTTATTTTACATTATTTCACAGACTTTGACATTTTTCGATGATTTAACCCATTATTCATATAATACACTCATTTCTCATTGATTTCCCCAATTTGTTTCCCATATTTTCACAAATGTCAGCAAAATTTTTTTCATTAATTTCACATCTATTTATTGATTTTAGCATAACAATTTATTACATATCTCACCCATTTTTTCACCTACTTCACCAGTGTTCATAAATTCCATCCACATCGATTTCACATGTTTTCATAACATAAAATTTATTTGATCGGTTTCACCAATTTTAATTGATTTTCATCCATTTTTTCACTTATTTCACACGTTTCTACATAAAATTTATTTGATCCGTTTCACCAACTTTCATTGATTTTATCCATTTTTTTCACTTATTTCACATGTTTTTCTCGAAAAGATTTCCATGAAAACTTGAGGTAATCTCATGTGAAATAAAGATTACTTAGTTCACTAAGTTATAAATATTTTTGTTAATTGGTAAGATGGATTCTGCTTTAACAAATTTTATGATATTTAATAGAATTTGATTTTTTTTAAGGAGAGCCATATTGTATTAAATATTTAAATGAAACATATAATATTTTTTACATAATAACATATTGATAATACATTACAATAATTTTACCTGTATATCATAGCAACTATTCAAAATAATAGTGTTTTTTTATATGTTTTAGGAGAAAAATAATGAAATTTTAAAAGTGATGTAAGAGTTAATTTATAAATTATTGGAGTTATTATAGTAAATAACTATAATAAAAGTTTTTGTCTGATTTGAATATACTTTTGTTTTTCTTCCATATTCATGTAGCTTGATTAGTAGGAAAGGAACTTACAAATTTTCTTAAAATATTTTCCTACCAAATTTTTGATGAGTAAATTTAAGGAAAATTTATGTCTAATCTAATACATATATATATTTTAAGGGTGTCTTTTGACCCCAATTAGTTGTTTTGACCAAAATTCTAATTTTCTAAAATTTGAATTTTTTTAATAATTTTTTTTTATTGTTCAATGAATGTAATAACTCCTATATATAATATGCACAAAATTAGAGAATTTAATTATTCCTTAAACTTATCCTTAAAACATGCTAAAACTATAATTAACTTAATTATTCCTTAAATTTAGTCTTAAGAATTCGAATTTGATATATATATATATATATATATATATATATATACATTTGTCATTTTAGGGGCAAGGGATTAATTATAAGAAAGTGAAAAACACGAGGGTTTTTTTTTGTAATTGAATTATACTTAAAAATTTGGTAGAAAAATTATAAAATTATGATTGTGTATGATTTTCATAGATAGAGAAGACCGTATTTTATTATATTTTGTACCCTTTCGAAAAAGAACTAGGAATGTTATCGATCATATGATTTATTACGGTTTCCTCAAATTGAGAAGACCCTATGTGGTACTACTGTTTATTAATTGATATAATTTATAATTGCCCATAAATTTCAATTTTTTACATATTTATTAGTACTAATAACACCCAAGGGTAAAATTGGAACATTTTAGGGGGCAAGGGGTTAATTGTAAAAAAGTGATGAACAAGGATAGCATATGTGGTAGTATAGCGCCCGTGAGGTTTTTTTTTTTTTTTTTTTTTTTTTTTTTTTTTTTTGTGATTTAACGTCGGTATGAAAATTGAAAAAGATTGATTGATTTTGGTATGAAATGTGTCATTCTGAAAGGTGTGGTATGCAATGTATAAAGTAGGTAAATATTTGGTATGAAAACTGAAATTCAGAACTCTTGCCCGAAATATTCCCCTCTGCCTGCGACACTTTTTTTTCCCTTTTTTTTTTTTTTGCGAGTTAACGGGCACGTGCGGCGCACGTGTCCAATTCCGTCCAAAATTTAACGGAGGTATGTAAATTGAAAAGGATTGATTGATTTTGGTATGAAATGTGCCATTATGAAATGTGTGGTATGAAATGTATAAAATAGGTAAAAGTTTGGCATAAAAAGCGCAATTCCCTCATTTGTTAAATCAAATTGGAATTTGCTTAATTTTTTGTCTAGAAATCCATAAAAGAATCTTTTTTAAGAGGATATTTTTTTTCAAAATTGTGATACTAAATTTTATTTTTGAAATGAAAATATTTTTTGTTTGATTTTTCAAAATAATGACAAACATG
Organism: Penstemon eatonii; assembly: GCA_038501285.1. Taxonomy (NCBI): domain Eukaryota; kingdom Viridiplantae; phylum Streptophyta; class Magnoliopsida; order Lamiales; family Plantaginaceae; genus Penstemon; species Penstemon eatonii. The sequence goes on from CM076711.1 coordinate 16,186,431, forward strand.
CCTTTTAGTTTTAGAGCTCTCAATAGGTTGCACCACATAATTAGTTACTAGTGAAGAGGTATATATAGGGTAAATATCATTTTTTTTTCCTCTTATCGTTAACTTTTTATAGGGTGGTTCCGTTTATATTTTTTTTTCCACTTTAGGCCCTACTATGAATTATTTATTTCACTTTAGTCTCTACTATGAATTATGTGTTTCACTTTGGTCCTTGTCAGGTGATTCCGATAACATGTGACATGCATATGAATATTTTTGGGAGAAAACTTTAGTTTGGAATGAAATGGATGATTAAGTTGGACTGGAATGAAAACCTAGTTTGGAAGAGATCAAATCTTTAGTTTTTTTAAATGATTACAAAGACAAATATGTCCATATTAGTCTACTTGAAATGATAAAATTGCCCTCATGAGCATATCACGTGTTACTAGAACCATCTTGGACCACCTGAAAAGGACTAGAATGAAACAAATAATACATAGTAGAGACTAAAGTGGGAAAAGTATAAGAAGGACCACTCTATAAAAAGTTAATGATAATAGGGACAAAAATGATATTTACCCGACATATATATACATTGGTTCTCTGACTTCTCTCTTAATAGTACTCTTATCTCTTATGGTTCACATTTTAAGTGGTGTTTTAATTAGCCTAAAATAATCATATTTTTTTCTCCAAAATTATTTATGGTTGTGTTTACAAATTTAACTCATGAATTAACTTCCGAGAACAAGTCAAAAAGGACAAAATAGCAAAGGAGGCAGCTTTTCCTTTAGGTGATTTTTTTTTCTCCCCTCTATATATGCTACACAGACACAGAGTAATACTACCCACTTAGGCACTTAACATTCATTATGACTAATGCATTCAATGTAACTAAACTATTATAATATATTGAAAGTGGTATTATAACGTGTGATAAAACGAGCATAAAAAAACATGAATGTATAATTGAGAAAAATTTGAAATATCTGATTGTATATAACAAAAAATTCAAATTATACTTTGTCATCCTAATTAAATTGTGCTTTATTTTTTATTGACACTAAACTAATTTCATAATTTTGAGCAATTTCTTTTACAATATACATTATTAAAGAATCTGATTAGAAATTATTTTTATCTAACAAGTGCACTACATTTACTTTGATATTCGATAAAACTTTTAGAAGAGTGATTAATCAAAAATCAAATACAATACACTTTTTTTTCTTTTTAATAGCAAATGCAGTACAATTTTCCCAAAAAGTGTTTGTTGCCCACTGGTAATGTCTTTCCCGTTCTATCCTTTTCAAAACCTTGTATACCTTTTTTAATAAATACCCTGTATTAGGTCGAAAAGTGTTTTGTAATATATGGGGTTAATTGTCACAATTACCGTAACACATGGGATGAATTGTCACATTTATCATAACGTATGAGGATAAATTGCCATTTTATCATAACAAAGGAAGATAAAATGCCACATATGAAAATGTCAGGGAGGCGATGTGAAACTTTTATAAGATTACAGGGAGTAAAGTGTTCTTTTTTAAATCACATGGAGATAAATTGAACATTATAAATATTAAAGGGTAGATTATCATTAACTCGTTTACTTTGGCTATGAATGTTTATCAATTTTTATTTTATTTTCAGTTTGGTGGATCATATATCGGGAGGATAAAAAAAAGAATACTCCCCTTTACCTATTAATTGTCATATTCGGTATTTTCATATAGATTAAGAAATTCAATAACTAATTATTTTGGTATTTTCATATAGATTAAGAAATTCAATAATTAATTATTTTTCTAAGTTAATTTCATATAGATTAAGAAATTCAATAATTAATTATTTTTCTAAGTTAAGATGTCGAAAATATCTTTTTAATGATTGCTTTGATTAATGTTATTGATTTTAGTGCATTCTACTTTATTATGTAAACCTAGAAGTAAAAAGGAATAAAATTAAAAAAAAAATGCATTGGGAAAACCAAATGTGCCATTTAAATTGAAATTACATATGTGCTAATTAATTTGAAACTGGATTAGTTCATTGCTATAAAACTAATGAGCTTGAACTTACTAGTTCATTGCTAAATCTAAACTTACTACGCTTAGCTTGAAAAGTATCTAAACTATTAATTGATAATTTAAACGGTTGGTTTTAACAAAACTTTGAACTATATCTATGAGCTTTACATGGAGATTAGTTAAACAATTAGTGACTTAAACTTCAACTTAAAAAAGGGTCCAATTTTGACACTAAATCTGCCACTAAAACCAATTCATGAATCTTGGTTTCACTTATGCATTAACCATTTTACGTAAGTAATTACTAATAAGATACATGAATTCTTTTTGGAATTCTCTAAATTCATTGATTCATAATCTTCGGATTTTAAAACTATTCGTGGGGTTGTCCATAATATCCTATAAAACTATAATATTTTTGAGACATATCTCTCAAAAATAAACTTTGCTTAGCGATATTTTTTAGACTAGCCTCTTTTAGATTTTTTAGTAGACCAAACACTCTTTTGCTCATTCATTCCTTATAATTGCGATTATTTGTGCATAGTGCTAAAAATGTAAAAATGACAAAGTAAATTCACAATTTGCAAAATTCATATTTAGCGTAATTTCCCTAGTGCTTTATCCAACAAAGAGTCATGTGAATATGAAAATATAAAAGGTTATGTGAACCATGGATTAAAGTTTCATTTTCGATGTATGTTTCTGTCAACTCAATATAGAAAAGTTTTCGACATATTTACGAAAACGTTTCGAAAAATCTAGAAAAAATTATGAAAAAAGTTACTAAAATTAAGAAAGAAGAAAAAGTTCCAAGGCAAATAAAGAGTTTAGGAAATACACTTTATTTTCGTTTCGACTGATTCAAAAACAGAAAATTTTCGATATTTCCAAAGGAAAATTGAAGGATGTGAAAGGATGTGAAATGTGAATTGTGAAGGTTTCGTGGTATATATGGAGAAGAGCAATGTAGATTAATAAAGGGATGGGGTTTTGAATTGATCACCAACTCATTTTAATCAAATTTCAAACAATAAAAGATTCGGAACTATTTTCAACTGCTTGAATGTAGGAATATAAAAAGTAAGTTCCAATCACTATATCTTTGTATATGTAGCAATTTTTAGAAAAATAAGAATATGTAAATAATTTCCTAATATTATGCAGCTATATATATATATATATATATATATATATATATATATATATATATAGCAACTGTGAGACAAATAAGACCATGTAACTAATTTCCTAATATTATGCTGATTAAATATAATCATTATGCCTTTAATTTATCAATTTGTAGCTTAGACACGGATAACCTTTCCTAAATTCTTGCAATTAGCATATTTTATAGCTTAGATCCATATATGGAAAAGCTTTTGGACCAATTATCCAAGGAGCCTGCTAAAACATAAAATTTATATTAAGGGATTCTAAATCATAGAATAAACAGTCCCACAACATAGACAAGAAATCATTAACCATTCTAAATCACAACAAAAGCAGTGAACGATATAAGTCTCACATATATGATCTACCATTCTAATTGCTACAACCAAAGCAGGGAGCGAAATAAATAGCACATACATGATTTACCATTCTAATCGCAACAGGGTATTGTTCGGCTTCATCGGGATGGTTCACACCAGCAGGGGCAACACCATCACCACCAGCTTCAGCATCATGAATTTCATCATCAACAAAACCTTCACCTTCAACAACTTCTTCAACAACATCTCCAACAACTTCTTCAACAGCATCTTCAACAACATCTTCAACAACTTCTTCAACAGCATCTTCAAAAACTTCTTCAACAGCATCTCCACCAACTTGAGTTTCGATATCATGAACAACAACTAGTCCAGGTTTGGCCCAATTTCCAAACCTTCTCACTAGTGGCAATATCACGACTCTCATAGTCGAAACCGTAGCGACTGCAGGCAATATCAAATACAAGACCCTATCATGCATGCTAATTTCAAGGCCTAGAACGATGACAGTAAAAGAATCCGCTATCCCAAAATCATCTTTTCCTAGCATACCCAAGCATAACATAACCGTTGATAGAGCAAAGTAATCGGAAGCATACGCGTAATTCCTAGGCTTGTGTAACTTCGAACCAAGGCCCGCTGATGCAAGAGGAAGCACCACAGTAAAAAGAAAATGGAATGAAGTCCTGAAAATTATCAGGCAGTTTCGGAACCACCATCCATGCTCCTCCATGTTTTCCCATTCCAGAAGTCGATCGTAGATAAGACCATAGAGGGCGTACAACAGAATATCAAAGAAGATGATGATAACCAAATCTATACTCCCACATAGCATCTCTTTTCCACATTTGTCCCCATCAGAATCGGGATAGTATGCTACAAGTATTTGGTATACACCACAAACCTCTGCCACACACGCAAAGATAAAATACAATAAAACCATGTGTCGACAATACCAGACGGCTTCCCGTAGTGTACACATCTTTTAAAAAAGAAGTGAGTTGAAGGTGGTAGTTGAGAACTCAATTAAATGAGGTATTTAGACAGCGGCAGAGACAACGGGGCTACTAGTGGCCTGAGAGATAGAGAGAAATGATAATGTTGGGGGGCAAGGGTGAAGTTGGAAGAAGTGAGTTTATGTAGAGCGGTTAGAGGTGTTTAGGCGGTGGCGGTGGCTCATTTTCATATTCGGTGGTTTGGGAGAAATAGAGTTGCGGCGGGATGTTTGCCTAAAAGAAAAGAGAGAGAGAGATAGAGAAAAAGGTCGAGAATTGTGGGGATGGTGATTGTGTGGTACAAGTTGAAAATACCATTTTCCCTCCTTTTTTGTACTCTTCATCTTGTTTAATTAATTAATTTTATTTGGATTCATGTACTATATTTCTTTGTGTGTCTAGCAACTAAAATTTAATAGCACGAACTTAATCAGTTTTAGTTTATGTGATGTTCAATTTAATTCGAGTTTATAGTTTTAAATTTATTGATTATTTCGTTGTATATATTATAGTTGAAATAGAAGTCACACTATATCTTCAATTCGTTTAAATGAAAAGTGGAAACTTATTGATGTTATTTATGTATAAAAATTAGGTCTTAGTTACATTTTCAGTTATGTGTGATAAAGTGTTTGTGTTTAGTTAACTGTCTTTGACCCAATTAGATATAATCAATATTAAAAATAATAATACAATTACTATGACTTTAATTTATCAATATATACCTTAGAATTTATTACAAAGGTACACACGGGTATGTTATAAACTTTCCTAAATTCTTGTAATTAGCATATTTTATAACTTAGATCGATATATGGAAAAACTTTTGGGCCAATTATCCAAGGAGCTTGATAAAACATGAAATATACATAACGGGATTCTAAACCATAGGTCCCACATATATGATCTACCATTCTAATCGCTAACCAAAATAGGGGGCTAACTAAGTCACACATACATGGTTTACTATTCTTATCGTAGCAGGGTATTGTTCGCCTTCACCGGGATGGTTTACACCAGCAGGGGCAACACAATCACCATCATCTTCATCATCATAAAATTCATCATCAACAGAACCTTCTGCTTCAACAACTTCTTCCACAGTATCTTCAACAACTTCTTCAACAGCATCTTCAAAACCTGCTTCAACGACATCTCCACCAACTTGAGCTTCGATATCATCAACAACAACAGGTGCAGGTCTGGCCCAATTTTCCAACCTTCTCACTAGTGGCAATATCACGACTCTCATAGTCGGGACCGTAGCGACTGCAGGCAATATCAAATACAAGACCCTATCATGCATGCTAATCTCGAGGCCAAGAACGACGACAGTAAAAGCATCTGCTATTCCAAAATTTCTTCGTCTAGCATACTCAAGCATAACAGAACCGTTGATAGCGCAAAGTAACAAGAAGCATATGCGTAATTTCTAGGCTTGCGTACTTTCGAACCAAGGCCCGCTGATGCAAGAGGAAGCGCCACAGTAAAAAGAAAATGAAATGAAGTCCTGAAAATTGTCGGGCCGTTTCTGAACCACAATCCCTGCTCCGCCATTTTTCCCCATCCAGAAGTCGATCGTAGATAAAACCATAGAGGGCGTACAACAGAATATCAAAGAAGATAATGATAGCCAAAGCTATACCCCCACATCATCTTTTTTCCACCTTCGTCCCCGTCAGAATCGGGACAGGACGCTATAAGTATTTGGTATACACCACAAACCTCTGCCACACACGCAAAGATAAAGCACAATAAAACCATGTGCCAACAAGACCAGACGACTTCCCGAAGTGTTCACATCTTTTAACAAAGATGTGAGTTGGAGGTGGTGGTTGAGAACTCTGTTAAATGAGGTATTTAGGCAGCGACAAAGACGGTGGAATTACTGGTGGTGTGAGAGATAGAGAGAGAAAAGGTAATGATGGGGGGGCGAGGATGAAGTTGAAAGAAGTGAATTTATGTGGCGCGGTTAGAGGTGTTTAGGCGCTGGTGGTGGCGGTGGCTCATTTTCATATTCGGTGGTTTGGGAGAAATAGAGATGCCGCGGGACGTTTGTCTGAAAGAAAAGAGAGAGAGAGAGAGAGAGATAGAGAAAAATGTCGAGAATTGTGGGGATGGTGATTGTTTGGTACAAGTTGAAAATACCATTTTGCCCTCCTTTTTTGTACTCTTCATCTTGTTGAATTAATTTATTTCATTTAGGATTCATGTACTATTTTTCTATGTGTGTCTAGCACCTAAAATTTAATGGCACGGACTTAATTAGTTTTAGTTCATGTGATATTCTATTTAATTCCACTTTATAGTTTTAACTTTTTTGATTAATTTCGTTGTATATACTATTGTTGTTTGCATGGATTAAAGTTTCGTATTTGAGTATATTTCGATTGGTTAAAAAAACCATTGCGGCAATTTCTCGATAAATATTTTGAAAAATTGTTAATCAAAGATAGATATTGAATTAGAAGTTACACTATGTTTTCATTTCGTTTAGTTGAAAAGTTGAAACTTATTGATGTTATTTATGTATAAAAATTAGATCTTAGTTACATTTTAAGTTATATGTGATAAAGTGTTTGTGTTTAGTTAACTGGCTTTGACCAATTAGATATAATAAATATTAAAAATAATAATACAATTATTATGCCTTTAATTTGTCAATTTATAGCTTCGACTTTATTACATAGGTACACACGGGTATGTTCTAAACTTTTCCTAAATTCTTGCAATTAGCATATTTTATAGCTTAGATCGATATATGGAAAAACTTTTGGACCAATCATTCAAGGAGCTTGCTAAAACATGAAATTTACATAACGGGATTCTAAATCATAACATAAAATTGGTCTCACATATATGATCTACCATTCTAATCGCTACAACCAAAATAGGGAGCGAAATAAGTCTCACATACATGGTTTACCATTCTACTCGCTGCAGAGTATTGTTCGCCTTCACCGGGATGGTTTACACCAGTAGGGCCAACACCATCACCACCATCTTAAGCATCATAAAATTCATCATCAACAGAACCTTCCCCTTCTACAACTTCTTCAGCAGCATCTTCAACAACTTCTTCAACAACATCTTAAAAAACTTCTTCAACGGCATCTCCACCAACTTCTTCAACAACATCTTAAAAAACTTCTTCAACGGCATCTCCACCAACTTGAGCTTCGATATCATCAACAACAACAGGTGCAGGTCTGGCCCACTTTTCGAACCTTTTCACTAGTGGCAATATCACGACTCTAGTAGTCGGAACCATAGCGACTGGAGGAAATATCAAATACAAGACTCTATTATGCATGCTAATCTCGAGGCCTAGAACGATGGCAGTAAAAAAAACCGCTATCACAAAATCGTCTTTGTGTAGCATACCCAAGCATAACAGAACCGTTGATAGCGCAAAGTAACCGGAAGAATACGCGTAATTTCTAGGCTTGTGTAACTTCGAACCAAGGCCCGCCGATACAAGAGGAAGCACCACAGTAAAAAGAAAATGGAATGAAGTCCTGAAAATTATCCGGCAGTTTCGGAACCACAATCCCTGATCCTCCATGTTTTCCCATTCCAGAAGTCAATCATAGATAAGACCATAGAGGGCGTACAACAGAATTTCAAAGAAGATGATGATAACCAAATCTATACTCCCACATAGCATCTCTTTTCCACATTTGTCCCCATCAGAATCGGGATAGTATGCTACAAGTATTTGGTATACACCACACACCTCTGCCACACATGCAAAGATAAAACCCAATAAAACCATGTGTCGACAATACCAAACGGCTTCCCGTAGATTAAACATCTTTTGACAAAGAAGTGAGTTGGAGGTGGTAGTTGAGAACTCTATTAAATAAGGTATTTAGGCAGCGGCAGAGACAGCGGGGCTACTAGTAGCCTGAGAGATAGAGAGAGAAATGATAATGTTGGGGGGCAAGGGTGAAGTTGGAAGAAGTGAGTTTATGTAGAGCGGTTAAAGGTGTTTAGGCGGTGGCGGTGGCTCATTTTCATATTCGGTGGTTTGGCAGAAATAGAGATGCGGCGGGATGTTTGCCTAAAAGAAAAGAGAGAGAGAGATAGAGAAAAAGATCGAGAATTGTGGGGATGGTGATTGTGTGGTACAAGTTGAAAATCATATTTTTCCCTCCATTTTTGTACTCTTCATCTTGTTTAATTAATTAATTTTATTTGTATTCATGTACTATATTTCTTTGTGTGTCTAGCAACTAAAATTTAATAGCACAAACTTAATCAGTTTTAGTTTATGTGATGTTCAATTTAATTCGAGTTTATAGTTTTAAATTTATTGATTATTTCGTTGTATATATTATAGTTGTTTGCATGGATTAAAGTTTCGTGTTTGAGGTATATTTCGATTGGTTAAAAAAATATTGCGGTAATTTTTTGATAAATATTTGGGAAAATTGTTAATCAAAGATAGATATTGAAATAGAAGTCACTCTATATCTTCAATTCGTTTAAATGAAAAGTGGAAACTTATTGATGTTATTTATGTATAAAAATTAGGTCTTAGTTACATTTTCAGTTATGTGTGATAAAGTGTTTGTGTTTAGTTAACTGTCTTTGACCCAATTAGATATAATCAATATTAAAAATAATAATACAATTACTATGACTTTAATTTATCAATATATACCTTAGATTTTATTACAAAGGTACACACGGGTATGTTATAAACTTTCCTAAATTCTTGCAATTAGCATATTTTATAACTTAGATCGATATATGGAAAAACTTTTGGGCCAATTATCCAAGGAGCTTGATAAAACATGAAATTTACATAACGGGATTCTAAACCATAACATAAAATAGGTCCCACATATATGATCTACCATTCTAATCGCTAACCAAAATAGGGGGCTAAATAAGTCGCACATACATGGTTTACCATTCTTATCGTAGCAGGGTATTGTTCGCCTTCACCGGGATGGTTTACACCAGCAGGGGCATCACAATCACCATCATCTTCAGCATCATCAACAGAACCTTCTGCTTCAACAACTTCTTCAACAACATCTTCTAAAACTTCTTCAACAGCATCTTCAAAACCTTCTTCAACGACATCTCCACCAACTTGAGCTTCGATATCATAATTAAACAACAACACGTGCAGGTCTGGCCCAATTTCCCAACCTTCTCACTAGTGGCAATATCACGACTTTCATAGCCGGGACCGTAGCGACTGCAGGCAATATCAAATACAAGACCCTATCATGCATGCTAATATCGAGACCTAGAACGACGACAGTAAAAGCATCCGCTATTCCAAAATTTCTTTGTCTAGTATAATCAAGCATAACAGAACCGTTGATAGCGCAAAGTAACAAGAAGCATATGCGTAATTTGTAGGCTTGCGTACTTTCGAACAAAGGCCCGCTGATGCAAGAGGAAGCGCCACAGTAAAAAGAAAATGAAATGAAGTCCTGAAAATTGTCGAGCTGTTTCAGAACCACCATCCCTGCTCCGCAATTTTTCCCCATCCTGAAGTCGATCGTAGATAAAACCGTAGAGGGCGTACAACAGAATATAAAAGAAGATAATGATAGCCAAAACTATAACCCCACATCATCTTCTTTCCACCTTCGTCCCCATTAGAATCGGGATAGGACGCTACAAGTATTTGGTATACACCACAAACCTCTGCCACACACGCAAAGATAAATCACAATAAAACCATGTGCCAACAAGACCAGACGACTTCCCGAAGTGTACACATCTTTTAACAAAGATGTGAGTTGGAGGTGGTGGTTGAGAACTCTGTTAAATGAGGTATTTAGGCAATGGCAGAGACGGCGGCGCTACTGGTGGTGTGAGAGATAGAGAGAGAAAAGGTAATGATGTGGGGGCGAGGATGAAGTTGAAAGAAGTGAATTTATGTGGCGCTGTTAGAGGTGTTTAGTGGGTGGTGGTGGCGGTGGCTCAATTTCCTATTCGGTGGTTTGGGAGAAATAGAGATGCCGCGGGACGTTTGTTATAAAGAAAAGAGGGAGAGAGAGAGAGAGATAGAAAAAAATGTCGAGAATTGTGGGGATGGTGATTGTTTGGTACAAGTTGAAAATACCATTTTGCCCTCTTTTTTGTACTCTTCATCTTGTTGAATTAATTTATTTCATTTTAGATTCATGTACTATTTTTCTGTGTGTGTCTAGCACCTAAAATTTAATGGCACGGACTTAATTAGTTTTAGTTCATGTGATATTCTATTTAATTCCACTTTATAGTTTTAACTTTTTTGATTAATTTCGTTGTATATACTATTGTTGTTTGCATGGATTAAAGTTTCGTGTTTGAGTATATTTCGATTGGTTAAAAAAAACATTGCGGCAATTTCTCGATAAATATTTGAAAAAATTGTTAATCAAAGATATATATATTGAATTAGAAGTTACACTATGTTTTCATTTCGTTTAATTGAAAAGTTGAAACTTATTGATGTTATGTATGAAAAAAATTAGATCTTAGTTACATTTTAAGTTATATGTGATAAAGTGTTTGAGTTTAGTTAACTGGCTTTAACCAATTAGATATAATCAATATTAAAAATAATAATACAATTATTATGCCTTTAATTTTTCAATTTATAGCTTAGACTTTATTACATAGGCACACACGGGTATGTAATAAACTTTTCCTAAATTCTTTCAATTAGCATATTTTATAGCTTAGATCGATATATGGAAAAACTTTTGGACCAATCATCCAAGGAGCATGCTAAAACTTGAAATTTACATAACGGGATTCTAAATCATAACATAAAATGGGTCTCACATACATGGTTTACCATTCAACTCGCTGTAGAGTATTGTTCGCCTTCACCGGGATGGTTTACACCAGTAGGGCCAACACCATCACCACCATCTTCAGCATCATAAAATTCATCATCAACAGAACCTTCACCTTCTACAACTTCTTCCGCAGCATCTACAACAACTTCTTCAACAGCATCTTCAAAAACTTCTTCAACGGCATCTCCACCAACTTGAGCTTCGATATCATCAACAACAACAGGTGCAGGTCTTGCCCAATTTTCGAACCTTTTCACTAGTGGCAATATCACGACTCTCGTAGTCGGAACCATAGCGACAAAAGACAATATCAAATACAAGACTCTATTATGCATGCTAATCTCGAGGCCTAGAACGATGGCAGTTAAAGCATCCGCTATCACAAAATCGTCTTTGTCTAGCATACCCAAGCTTAACAGAACCGTTGATAGCGCAAAGTAACCCGAAGCATAGGCATAATTTCTAGGCTTGTGTACTTTCGAAACAAGGCCCGCTGATTGATAACTCTGTGAAAATAGTGTTATCAAATATATTTCCTTAACTCATTCAATTACTTTTATTAGAGTTTTGGTAGAATTTTAGGCAATTTTAGTTAGTTTTGTATTTTGTCGCTCGAGTCATTGGTTTAATTGTTTTCTGCATGAATTGAGATATTTTCTTATATATTGTGTTCATATTTGTAGGCCCGAGCTATTTTGGATTTAAAGACATGATTGGAAGCGAAGAACAACGAATTAAAGATCAAATTGAGTCAAGTAGTGCAAGAACGAAGAAGGAAAAAACTGTCAGAAATGTTGTTATGCACTCCGAGGACCATAACTCATTCGAGGAAGCTCCAATGAAGTTGAATTTCGACTATGATGTAGAGGAATGAGTTAGCTACACCACAGAATTTACGGATCTTGATTTGGAGTTCGGAGCTGAGAGTTATGACACGTGCAAAACTGTCGCGCAAATCTGTCGCGATTTTCAGCGGGCTTTTAAGAGAATTCTTGGGCCCAAAGTCTCCTACTTGGACTCAACTTGGTAGATCTATTTAAGGACTTCTAGGTCACGAAATTACACATCTTTGATCAGCTCTAAACATAATTTTCTCATAGAATACACCTACAACATCAAAGATCTACTTGGAGAAAGATTGAAGAAGAAAAGAGAAAAGTCCTGAAGATCACCCAAGCAAGAAGAATGCAATATTGAAGATCTTTATCTCAGATTCATCGTTTTGTCTATAAAATCACATGAACTCAGATTTGTCTTTCTTTATTATTTTTCTTCATATATTTATCATGAACTAATTCATTAGGATCTAGGGTTTTTATGAAACTATGTTACATTGATTATTTTCAATAGATTATTCGTAGTTAGGGGCAATTCTTGTGTTTGATTTAATTTCGTTCTCTATGCTTGCAACTTGACTGATCACCTAGTTGTTAGATTTAATATTCTTTTCGATCTTGGAAAAGGGAGATTAGGATTAGATAGGAAATTGAATAGTAAACGACTCTTAGGATAGGAATATACTTAAGGCGTTTATACCCGTTACATGAGGTTCGTGTTTAATGCTTTGTGTTATTTATGAATCACCTAGGAATAGGATCGATTTGTATAATACATTAGGTTCTTACGTAATTCGGAAGATACATAGGAATATACTTGAATCCTCGGGTAGCACTCTTGTCACCACAATAACTACGAAAATCTTAATTGAGCAATCGATAGATAACATAGTGGATTATAACCCTAGGTTTCTCTTCTCATTATTCGAACTCAATCCAAGTATTTAGATTAGTTAACTAGTTTAGTTAATTTAGTTAAAACTCCAAAATTATATTTGAATTAGGAACCATATTAAAAGTAAATTAGGAATTGGAATTGGTAGATATTAGTCAAGTCCCTGTGGAGACGATACTCATATACTTACTCTTTATTACTTGTTCGATACGTGCACTTGCGTTTATTTGCGTGTGTAAATTCCGCAACAAGTTTTTGGCGCCGTTGCCGGGGACTTGCAACATTTGTTTGCCAATTTTTATTTTTGATTTTTCTTTTGGTTGGTTCCTAGTTAATTATTCTTTTTCTCGTTCTCTTCATTTGGTATGAATCATGGCAGTTATCATTGGCTTTATGAAGGAACTACTTGTGTGTATTGTGCAGGTGAACACTCGTACGATCGTTGCCCACTGAATTCAAATTCATGGTTATACGTGGATCAATTTCAGGATAGTCAGTATGGTCAGAATCTTCACCCCAACAACTACAATTCAGGGTGGGGGACTAACCCAAATGTTCCATGGAGCGATGATCTGGGTAGTAATCAAGACACATACTTCATGATGACCAACTCGTTCATACCTCCAAGCCACCAAGAGTATTCTCAACTACCACCGACAGAACCAAGTATTGCATTTATGATGGAATTCACCGATTGTATGGAGAAGTTGAAAAATATCGAATCTGAAATTAACGCATTCAATTTAAGAATGGGTAATCTACCTCAAGGCTCACTCTTGAATGAAGAGGATAATTCGATGTTATCAGATACTAAGCCGAGCGAGACAAATTCTCTTATTGTTGAGAGTGAAATAGAGCAGCCGCATAGCAATAAATGGACAAGTTTCGATGTTCGTCATAACGAGGAGATCCCGGATGTAGAAGAAAATATCTTAACCATTCCGGAGGACGATCAAATCAGGGAATACATCGAAGTCAACAAGTCAATGACGTTGATAGATGAGATTGAGGTAATGGAGATAAAGGAGGATACAATTGAGTTTATCATACCTCCAATTTATGAGTCAAAATGCGATGAATCTTATTTTGGTGTGGATGAGATATTAATGAGAGATACGCAAAAAGGAAGGGTTGATGATAAAACGAAGTACAATATGCATACCCATCCTCAAAGCGTGACTTGGATAAGAGTTGGTAAAGATTACAAGAGATTTGAACCTGGGGATAGAGCTTGTCGATTCGATACGAGGTTCAAATTTGTCCCAATTAAGCTTACAAGGGAAAGACCAAATTTTGGGACAACAAAGAAAGCAAAAAGGCCCGGACTTATGCTTGATCCGGACGGGACCCTATTCGATTATTGGCCACCTTAAAAGGGAAATATCAAAGTCAAGCTAATGACTTAAAACTAAGCGCTTCTTGGGAGGCAACCCAAGCTTTTTTTTTGTTTTTGTTTTTGCGTTTTTTTGTTTCGTTTTGTTTTTGTTTTAGTGTGATCTGTGGTGTTTTGTCGGGTTTTGCAGGCGTATCGCGGTGCAAGGTAACGAGGAGTTGAATATTTCGTGGACTGGGACGTTGTGGAGAAGAAGAATAATCAAGCCATGGCACAACTTGAGTCAGGCCATGGCTCAATTTTGACCAAAAAGAGTGAACAAATTCCAGCAGCTTTAAGCCATGGCACAACTTTAGTCATGCCATGGCTCAACTTCAAGTGCCCAAAAAGGCATAAATTTTCAGAATCGAAAGGCCATGGCTCAAATTGCATCGAGCCATGGCCTCAAAAAAAAAAAAAAAAAAAGAAAAAGAAAAAAAAAAACGGGTTGAGCTTTCTCTCCAAACTTGCCAATTTCAAAATCAACCCAATCATTCATCCCTAACAAATCAGCCGCCGACCAACACCACCCCGCCGCCGCCTGTCCTTCCCCCAAGCAAACAGCAGCCGCCGCACTTTCCTCTCTTCACGCTAAAGCGAGTTCAGATCTGCGCCGCCGCGCCATCTCTTCCCCCACGCGAGTTCAGCCTCGCCGAAACCCCACCCTGCCGCGCCGAAACCAACACATCGCGCCACCAAGCCTCTTACCACGAACCGCCTTCTCCAGTTCACGAGCAGCACCAGCCTACAGCCACACAGTCGCGATCGCGCTGCCCACCGAAACCCTAACTCCGCCGCACCAACCGCCAGCACAGCTGTGCCGCCACAGCTCTTCCATCTCGGTTGGCCTTATCTCAAGTGCCGGGCATTGGTCACAGATTATTGCCTTTCTTCGTTCGAGTCTTGATTTTGATTTCGATTGCTAGTTGGAGGGCTTGTTATGCTATTTTTGGATTTTTACTTGTGATTAATTGAAAAGTGTGGAGGAACGGTGTCTTGAACGATTCTTGTGGTTACGATATTGTTTCTTGATTGCGTGATTAGTTGGTAGGAGTGGTTGGGATTGATTAGACTTTGGTTTCGGTGTGATACTTGTGAATTGATTGTCTTGGTGGAGTAAACCAAATGGTACCACGAAGTCGAGCGGTCCTGAGGATGATGCGTAAGATGGACAGACATGCAGGAGACCGCCAGATACAGCCTCGTAGGGACGTATTCTTTTCACTTATCTCAGTTATATTTTGTTGGTGGTTTTCTTACTGTCTGCATGTGCATATTCCCGTTTTTCCTGTTTGGTTAATCTGGCATGTTTCAACTCGTGTGTTTATGTCACAGTGAGGACACTGCTTAGTTTAAGTTTGGGGGTGAGGTCGCATTTACTTCATGCATGCTAGGTCGACTTTGACTAAATTTTTTGAAATTTTATGTGTTTTTGAATGTTTTTTCTGCACATTTAAAGCACGAATACATAATCGAGAATTTAGGATGACGTTAGAGAATTATAGTTAGAATAGAACTTAAGAAATCCTTTCTTGCCTACATGATCTCTAGATTCGAGGGTTAAAATGCTAAGGATCTAAGTGATAGTTTTGCCTAAGTTTGGGGGGAAGGATAACTTTAACAAGAACCAAATGAAGCAAATAATTGAAAAAACTATAAGTTAAATTCAAAGAAAATAACCTCACTTGTATGAGACCTGAAAAACCTCATCGCTTGAGACTTATACTTGCACTCCTCTAACTTGACTGCGATAAGATGAACGATATATGGGTGCATCGACTTAACTATTCTACTATTCTGCACTCCTCTATTTTGACTGCTTCTTTAGAACGAGTTATGAGTGTGAGTGGTGCTAAATATACTTAAGTTATGCTGATTTAATGAAGAAAGTGCTAAGTGAAAGTTCAAACTTAAAGGATTCCATAACTTCGACTGAAAGCTTTGTTATAACTTAGTAATTAGTATGATAACCTAAGAAAATAGAGAATATGTTTAGCAATTTAGGAATTCATGCAATTAGGCTCAATGATTTCGAAGCTATATGGATCTAGGTGATTCCGACGTTCTCGTTTTATGTATACACACACACGCAGGAACTACATGATAGAATGCATAAGGTTTTGAAATTGTTAGTTAGTAGTTTGACTTGGGATGCATGATTATAAATGTTCGTGTCGTTGTTTAAATTTTTGTCATTACTCGAGGACGAGCAATAGTTTAAGTTTGGGGGTGTGATAACTCTGTGAAAACAGTGTTATCAAGCCTATTTCCTTAACTCATTCGATTATTCTTATTAGAGTTTTGATAGAATCTTAGGTAGTTTTAGTTAGTTTTGTATTTTGTCGCTCGAGTCATTGGTTTAATTGTTTTATGCATGAATTGAGATATTTTCTTATATATTGTGTTCATATTTATAGGCCTAAGCTATTTTGGATTTAAGAACATGATTGGAAGCGAAGAACACCGAATTAAAGATCAAATGAAGTCAAGTAGTGCAAGAACAAAGAAGCTGTCAGAAATGTTGTTGTGCACTCCGAGGACCAGAACTCATTCAAGGAAGCTCCAATGAAGTTGAATTTCGACTATGATGTAGAGGAATGAGTTAGCTACACCACAGATTTTACGGATCTTGATTTGGAGTTCGGAGCTGAGAGTTATGACACTTACAAAACTGTCGCGCAAATCTGTCGCGATTTTCAGCGGAATTTAAGAGAATCCTTGGGCCTAAAGTCTCCTACTTGGACTCAACTTGGTAGATCTATTTAAGGACTTCTAGGTCACGAAATTACACATCTTTGATCAGCTCTAAACATAATTTTCTCATAGAATACACTTACAACATCAAAGATCTACTTGGAGAAAGATTGAAGAAGAAAAGAGAAAAGTCCTGAAGATCACCCAAGCAAGAAGAATGCAATATTGAAGATCTTTATCTCAGATTCATCGTTTTGTCTATAAAATCACATGAACTCAGATTTGTCTTTCTTTATTATTTTTCTTCATATATTTATCATGAACTAATTCATTAGGATCTAGGGTTTTTATGAAACTATGTTACATTGATTATTTTCAATAGATTATTCGTAGTTAGGGGCAATTCTTGTGTTTGATTTAATTTCGTTCTCTATGCTTGCAACTTGACTGATCACCTAGTTGTTAGATTTAATATTCTTTTCGATCTTGGAAAAGGGAGATTAGGATTAGATAGGAAATTGAATAGTAAACGACTCTTAGGATAGGAATATACTTAAGGCGTTTATACCCGTTACATGAGGTTCGTGTTTAATGCTTTGTGTTATTTATGAATCACCTAGGAATAGGATCGATTTGTATAATACATTAGGTTCTTACGTAATTCGGAAGATACATAGGAATATACTTGAATCCTCGGGTAGCACTCTTGTCACCACAATAACTACGAAAATCTTAATTGAGCAATCGATAGATAACATAGTGGATTATAACCCTAGGTTTCTCTTCTCATTATTCGAACTCAATCCAAGTATTTAGATTAGTTAACTAGTTTAGTTAATTTAGTTAAAACTCCAAAATTATATTTGAATTAGGAACCATATTAAAAGTAAATTAGGAATTGGAATTGGTAGATATTAGTCAAGTCCCTGTGGAGACGATACTCTTATACTTACTCTTTATTACTTGTTCGATACGTGCACTTGCGTTTATTTGCGTGTGTAAAATCCGCAACACTGATGCAAGTGGAAGCGCCACAGTAAAAAGAAAATGGAATGAAGTCCTGAAAATTGTCGGGCCATTTTGGATCAACCATCCCTGCTCCGCCATGTTTTTCCATTCCAGAAGTTGATTGTAGGTAAGACCATAGAGGGCGTACTACATAATATCAAAGAAAATGGTGATAACCAAAACTAGGCCCCCACATAGCACCTCTTTTCCGCATTTTTCCCAATCAGAATCGGGATAGTACGCTGCAAGTATTTGGTATACACCACAAACCTCTGCCACACACGCAAAGATAAAACACAATAAAACCATGTGCTGACAAGATCAGACGACTTCCCGAAGTGTACACATCTTTTAACAGAGAAGTGAGTTGGATGTGGTGGTTTAGAACTCTGTTAAATGAGGTATTTGGGCAGCGGCAGAGACAGGGGCGATACTGGTGTGGTGAGAGATAGAGAAAGAAATGGTAATGTTGGGGCGCGAGGGTGAAGTTGGAAGAAGTTAGTTTATGTGGCGCGGTTAGAGGTGTTTAGGCGGTGGCGATGGCTCATTTTCATATTCGGTGGTTTGGGAGAAATAGAGATGCGGCGGGATGTTTGCCTGAAAGAAAAGAGAGAGAGAGAGATAGAGAAAAAGGTCGAGAATTGTGGGGATGGTGATTTTGTGGTAAAAGTTGAAAATACTATTTTGCCCTCCTTTTTTGTACTCTTCATCTCGTTTAATTAATTTATTTTATTTGGATTCATGTACTATTTTTCTTTGTGTGTCTAGCACCTAAAATTTAATAGCACGAACTTAATCAGTTTTAGTTTATGTGATGTTCTATTTAGTTCGACTTTGTAGTTTTAAACTTATTGATTAATTTCGTTGTATATATTATAGTTTTTTTGCATGGATTAAAGTTTCGTGTTTGAGGTATATTTCGATTTGTTAAAAAAAATATTGCGGCAATTTGTCAATAAATATTTAGGAAAATTGTTAATTAAAGATGGATATTGAAGTAGAAGCCACACTATATTTTTCATTTCGTTTAAATGAAAAGTGGAAACTTATTGATGTTATTTATGTATAAAAATTAGGTCTTAGTTACATTTTCAGTTATGTGCGATAAAGTGTTTGTGTTTAGTTAATTGGCTTTGACCCAATTAGATAGAATCAATATTAAAAATAGTAATACAATTACTATGCCTTTAATTTATCAATTTATAGCTTAGACTTTATTACATAGGTACACACGAGGATGTTATAAACTTTCCCTAAATTCTTGCAATCAGCATATTTTATAGCTTAGATCGATATATGGAAAAACATTTTGACCAATTATCCAAGAAGCTTGCTAAAACTTGAAATTTACATAACGGAATTCTAAATCATAACATAAAATAGTTCCCACATATATGATCTAATATTCTAATCGCTAACCAAAATAGGGAGCTAACTAAGTCGCACATACATGGTTTACCATTTTTATCGTAGCAGGGTATTGTTCGCCTTCACCGGGATGGTTTACACCAGCAGGGGCAACACAATCACCATCATCTTCAGCATCATAAAATTCATCATCAACAGAACCTTCTGCTTCAACAACTTCTTCAACAGCATCTTCAACAACTTCTTCAAAAGCATCTTCAACAACTTCTTCAAAAGCATCTTCAAAAACTTCTTCAACGACATCTCCACCAACTTGAGCTTCAATATCATAAACAACAACATGTGCAGGTCTGGCTCAATTTCCTAACCCTCTCACTAATGGCAATATCACGACTCTCATAGCCGGGACCGTAGCGACTGCAGGCAATATCAAATACAAGACCCTATCAATCATGCTAATCTTGAGGCCAAGAACGACGGCAGTAAAAGCATCCGCTATCCCAAAATTTCTTTGTCTAGCATACCCAGGCATAACAGAACCATTGATAGCACAAAGTAACCGGAAGCATACGCGTAATTTCTAGGCTTGCGTACTTTCGAAACAAGGCCCTCTGATGCAAGAGGAAGCGCCACAGTATAAAGAAAATGAAATGAAGTCCTGAAAATTGTCTGGCCGTTTCACAACCACCATCCCTGCTTCTCCATTTTTTCACATCTGTTGGATGAAGATGAAGATGAAGGCACTAAAGGAAATTTGATAAGGGAGGTTTTGATGCATTCCAAAACTTCAAAGATTGGCTAAGTATGGAGTAACTTAGCTGATAAACTTATCAAGGAATTTTGACTAAGTAATGAAGACATCAGAAGAGTCAAAGTTTCAAGGTCCAAGACTTCTGATCTGCTGAAGTAAAGTTATCAGACTAGTGAAGATCAGCCGACTCAAATCAGATTTGTTCAAGTTTGAGATCAGCCGAGTTCACCATCAGACTTGTACTTTCGTCAGCCAAGTGAAGAAGATCATGAAGTGTTCCCAACGGTAATAAATGCCCCTTGGTGTAATAAATGCTGAAGTACGAGGATATTTAAGACAAATGATTGAAGAAAAGCTTCGCATCAGCCGAGTGCATTTAATGCTGCATTTAATGCTGCCTGCAGAATAGTACTGTTCACAGTACGGACAGACTGCAAAAGAGCCGTTCGCGGATTTTAAGGACCAGTACTCGAGGAATTTGAAACCTGTCTCTCTTCAACGGACACTTTTCAATCCTCAAGTATAAATAGCTGAAAGAGACGAAGAAGAAACAAGCAACACACTTTCTGAGAGAAAATTCCGAAGCAAAATTCTTTAAGTCTCAAGAACAGCTCACTCATCAGCTGAGTCATTTGTTGACGAAAGCAGAGTTGAAGAATCAAGAAAAATACATCTTCTGAGTGATTTTGTAAACAAGAGTGTTGTGCGGAGTTGTGATCCATCTTTGTGAGTGATCAAACTTCAGAGAATAGGTTTTCTGTGTGATTTCCTATTGCGAACTTGTGGTCGTTTCATTTGTTGTTCGACGCAAGCAGAGTATACTGTAAACTTTGTGATTATAGTATAACCCAAGATCTGTGTGACTTGGAAGAGTGGACTAAAGGATATTCAAATCCATATAACCACTATAAAAATTGATTGTGTTTTTACATTGCTTTAAATCTGCATATCTTCTGTTTTCATAAAAACACATTAAGTTAACTGTTTGAAAAGGGAATTAAAAAGGAGTTTATAAAACTGGGGAAGCATTTTTCAAACTGCTAAGATTACTTGTGAAAAACACTTTGAAAATCCGCTGCAAGTACTCTAAGTATTAAAACTGATTTCTGCAAAATCAGCTAAGTAACCATCAGACGAGTGGTCAACAAGACTGTTCAAAGATTTGTTCGCGAACAGAAGTGTAACTTACTAATCTGATCAGCTTAGTCTGTTCAGTTTGTGTAACAGTTTTAAAGTTAAAATTGGAAGAAATTTTTAAAGAGGTTTATTCACCCCCCCCCTCTAAACCTCTTCTGACCACTTGGGACCAACAAGTGGTATCAGAGCGGGTGGTTCATTAGAATCAGCTGCCTGATCAACGAGCTTGATCCAAGTGTTTTTCAAAGGTTTTCAAAACTTTTCAAAAGAGCATCTTTTTGAAATATCAAATCTTTTTGAAAAATGGATTGTATCAGCCATGTTCCCCACATTGCTGGTATGTCTTTTGAAGACTGGAAGATTAAAATGGAAATCTTTTTAGCAGCTTACAATGACAACATGTATACATGTATCATCAAAGGTCCATTCAAATTCACCAAGACCATCATCGTAGATGAAGCTCAAATAGTGGTGGAAAAAGACTTAACAGAAATGACAGCAGAAGAAATAAAGCTGTTCAACCTGGACAAAGTCGGAAGATTCATCATGACCAAAGCCCTGGATAATGATCGGTTTGACAAAGTCAAGCATTGCAAAACTGCAAAGGAGATGTGGGATAAGGTTCGTGACATGAGTGAAGGCAATGATGCAATTAAAGAGCATCAGCTAAGTGTTGCCTTGGAGAAGCTGGATAACTTCAAGATGAAGTCTGGAGAAACCATTGATCAGATGGACACCAGATTCACCAGAACTCTGAATGAAGTTTTGAAGCTGGGAAAGACTTTCACTGACAAAGAAATTTCTGTCAGAGTACTGAAGGCTCTACCTTCCAAGTTCAACATGAAGGTGACAGCAATGGAAGAATCAAGAGATCTGGGCAAGATTTCTCTTACAGAGCTGTTCTCCGTACTCAAGGCGTATGAGTATAAACTGCCAAGGATGGGAATTGAAGAAACCTCAACTTCAGGACCCACAGCTGCACTTGTTGCTGCTGAAAACCAAAGAAGACCGGCTCAAAGAAA
This sequence comes from Penstemon eatonii, assembly GCA_038501285.1. Classification (NCBI taxonomy): domain Eukaryota; kingdom Viridiplantae; phylum Streptophyta; class Magnoliopsida; order Lamiales; family Plantaginaceae; genus Penstemon; species Penstemon eatonii. The sequence goes on from CM076711.1 coordinate 16,208,832, forward strand.
TGCTGAAGTGGACTCATCTGATGAAGCCACTCTACTCAACAAAAAGGAGTACACTGCTGGAGATGTTGCACTGTTGATGAACAACTTCAAGAAGTTCTACAAGAGAAAGATGAAAAACAAATACAACAATGCTTCTACTTCTAAACCTAATTTTTCTTCTCAAGATAAGGATGATTATAAATCAAAACTAATGTGTTACAACTGCAGGAAATTGGGACACTTCATAAGAGACTGCCCATATCCAAAAGCAGAAAAGTACACTGAGGAAGAGAAGAAAATAAGAAAAGAAAGAAAGCATCAGAGAAGCAAGGCAATGATGGCTGAAGCAGAAAAGCTGACTGCTGTCTACACATCTGATTCAGATTCAGACACGTCTGATGAAGAATCGTCTGATGAAGGAAAACCTGCTCTCCTATGTCTCATGGCAAAGGAATCTGATGACTCTGAGGATGAGGTAACTCCTCAAGAAAATGAACTGTTTAATTCTCTAGAGCAAATGATGTTGAACAATACTACTATTGCTGGAGAGTTTGTTAAGCTTAAGGAAGAGATGAACTTGCTAAAAGAGCAAAATAGTTCACTGAAACTTTTAGCTGAAAAGCCAAAAGAATCAGCTGAATATAAACAGCTTGAGCAAGAGCATGAATCTCTGAAAGCTGAATGTGAGGTTTATAAAGGAAAAATCATGGAACTTGAGAAAATTATTGAGTCTCATGATAAGTCAACTGTTGCATCCATGCATACATCTAGTAAACAGGAGACACCTTTAGAAAAGGATAAATTAGAATTGAATCATACTGAAAAATTCATATCAGCTGACAATAGCAATGTCATTCTGTATGTTCAAACCTCTAAACCTACCTCATCTGAGAAAGTGGTAAAGGAGAAGAAATCTCCTAAGGCTAAAAAGAGCAAAGAGCCTAGTGTAGGAAATCAGACTAGTAAGACCAAACAGCAGAGTCCTAAGAAGTCTGCTGATAAAGCTAAAGTCAATCAGACTAGTGGTAAAACTAAGTCAAAATCAGTTGAGCAAGCGCCTAGTAAACCAAAGAAGCATAAGAACAAGAAAAATCAAAACGCTTGGTATGGAAATGAGTCATATTATGTGCAACCTGCTGCATATCATCCTATGTATCATGCACCTCAATTTCCTAGTTACTATGCACCTTACCCTGCTCATCCAATGCATGCATATCCTGCATATCATGCACCTTACCCTGCTTATGAACATTATTCATATCATACTGATCATCAACATGAATTATCTGATAACTATGATAAAAATGAAACTGTTCATGTTCCTAAAACTCAGAAACCTAAGAAGCCTAAGACTTCAACATCTTGGGTTGTCAAAGGTGGAACTAATCCTTCAGGACCCTCTCAATAAGGGTACCTAAAACAATTTTATTTTTGTTTTGTAGGTTAGGATTAGGAGTAGGAGTAAAGTAGAGAAGATTTGGTACTTGGACAGTGGATGTTCAAGGCACATGTGTGGAAACATACATGAGTTGACTGATGCAGTTGCTGTGGATGGTCCAAAAGTAACTTTTGGAGACAGCAAAGAAGGCAAGATTAAAGCTAAAGGAAGACTAATCAAGGGAAACATAGAGATATCTGACGTCTCATATGTTAAAGGCCTAAAATATAATCTGCTGAGCATAAGTCAATTTTGTGACAAGGGATATTCAGTCATCTTCTCAACAGATAAGTGCTACGTTGAACAGATTGGTACAAAGAAGGTAATTTTATCTGGAAGACGACAAGGAAATATCTACATAGTTGACTGGAGTTCTGTTGACAAGAATTCAAGTATTTGTTTGGTGGCATATGCACCAAGTGAAGTCAGTTGGCTATGGCACAAGAGAATGAATCATTTAAACTTCAAGACCATAAACAGATTAATCAAGAATGATTTGGTAGAAGGGATTCCAAAAGCTGTCATGAGCAAAGACAAGCTCTGTGATGCATGTCAGAAGGGTAAACAAATCAAGTCATCGTTTAAAGAAAAGAAGCACCAATCTTCTGGAAGAATATTGGAGCTGTTGCATATGGACTTATTTGGACCCATTGATCCAGTCAGCAATGGTGGAAAGAAATACTGCCTAGCTGTTGTGGATGATTATTCAAGATATACTTGGGTGATTTTCATGAAAAAGAAAAGTGAAACCAAGGAACATCTTACAAATCTGATGGAACTGATCCAGAATGAGAAGAGTATCAAAATATTGAAGATCAGATCAGATAGAGGAACAGAGTTCACAAACTCTACTGTTGAAGAATATTGTAGCATAAAAGGAATACATCATGAGTATTCAGCTGCTAGAACCCCTCAACAGAATGGTGTTGCTGAAAGGAGAAACAGAACACTAAAGGAAGCTGTCAGAACCATGATAGCTGAAGCTAAGCTGCCTCAAAGATTTTGGGCAGAAGCAACAAACACAGCATGCTTTACCCAGAACAGATGTATGATCAACAAAAATCAGAACAAGACTCCATATGAAGTTTGGAACAACAGAAAGCCAAACATTCATTACTTTAAGATTTTTGGTTGTAAATGTTTTGTATTGAATAATGGGAAAAATCACCTTACTGCATTCGCAGAAAAGGCTAATGAAGCTGTTTTTGTAGGATACTCTACTGTTAGTAAAGCTTACAGAGTTTTTAACAAAAGAACATTACTAATAGAAGAATCTATCCATGTAGTATTTGATGAGCCAAGTCAATCTTCTGAAAAGAATCAAAGTGTTAATCAAGATCTGTCTGCTGATTTACAGAAGTTAGACGTTTGAAGAAATGAAGAATATGTTCCCATCATACTACCTAATCTAAGTTCAGCTGCAAACTCAAGTGTTGTTCAAAATCACAGTGCTGATTGTCTAACAGACGAGTTGCAAACAGCTGACAGACCAGAGACTGTTCAACAGACTACAAATGTTCAACAGACTACTACTGTATCTCCAACAGTAGTGTTGCAAGATCAAAACAGAGGACAACATCCTGATTTGCAACCTGATCTCAGATGGCTCAAGAATCACCCTCCTGAGTTAGTAATTGGTGATCCTTTAGATAGAGTGAAAACAAGAAGAGCTGCTGCACAAGATGCCATGTTTGTCACATTTCTATCTCAAATAGAGCCCAAGCAAATTGAAGAAGCTCTCAATGATTCCTTCTGGATAGAAGCTATGCAAGAAGAGTTGAATCAATTTGAAAGAAATGAAGTCTGGTACTTAGTTCCTAGACCAAGTCATCAAAGAGTAATTGGCACTAAGTGGGTTTTCAGAAATAAGATGAATGAAGATGGTGTTGTCACCAGAAATAAAGCAAGACTAGTGGCCAAGGGTTATTGTCAAGAAGAAGGAATTGACTTTGATGAAACTTTTGCACCAGTAGCAAGACTTGAAGCAATCAGACTGTTTCTAGCCTATGCTGCTTACAAGAACTTCACTGTCTATCAGATGGATGTGAAGTCTGCTTTTCTCAATGGAGAATTGCAAGAAGAAGTATATGTTGAACAACCTCCTGGATTTGAAGTTTATCAAGAAGAGGACAAAGTATATCGTCTGAAGAAAGCCCTTTATGGACTGAAACAAGCTCCAAGAGCATGGTATGATACCCTATCTGATTTTCTTTTAATTAAAGGATTTCGAAAAGGTAAGGTAGATAAAACCTTGTTCACAATTGAATGGGAAAATCATATATTACTTGTGCAAATATATGTGGACGATATTATTTTTGGTTCAACTAATCAACAGATGTGTGATAAGTTCTCCAAGCTGATGCAGAATAAGTTTGAAATGAGCATGATGGGTGAACTTAATTACTTTCTTGGATTGCAAGTTAGACAGTTGCCTGATGGAATATTCATCAGCCAAGCAAAGTACACAAGAGATCTGTTCAAGAAATTTGGTATGGAAACTAGCTCAACAGCTACTATTCCTATGTCTACAAGTCTTCGTTTGGATAAAGATGAAGATGGCAAATCAGTAGACATTACCAAATATAGAGGCATTATTGGTTCATTGTTGTATCTAACAGCAAGCAGACCTGATATAATGTACTCAGTTGGAGTCTGTGCAAGATTTCAATCAAACCCCAAAGAATCTCATCTCTTAGCTGCCAAGAGGATATTGAAGTATGTTAAAGGCACTCAAGAATTGGGATTATGGTATCCTAGAGAATCTGGATTTGAGCTTATTGGCTATTCAGACTCAGATCTTGCTGGCTGCAAGATTGACAGAAAAAGCACAACAGGTGCATGTCAGTTCTTAGGCAGTCGTCTGATCTCATGGATGAGTAAGAAGCAAACCTCAGTCTCTATATCTACTGCTGAAGCTGAATATATAGCTGCTGGAGCTTGTTGTGCACAGATACTATGGTTGAAGCATCAACTAGAAGACTACAACATAAAGATCAGTGGAATACCAATCTACTGTGATAATACAAGTGCTATTTCACTTACTCAGAACACTACAAGTCATTCAAGGACTAAGCATATTGAGATCAAACATCATTTCATTAGAGATCATGTGGAAAAAGGCAATGTAATGATTGAGTATGTTCATACTGATAATCAAATTGCTGATATCTTCACTAAACCTCTAAGTGAAGTAAGGTTCTCAACTCTAAGAGCTGAGCTAGGACTACTTAATTTGGAAGCATAAGCTGAGGGGGAACTCATCAGAAGACTGGAGTTCAACAGCTTAGTTATCTATTATTATCTTCAAGGATTAACTCTCAACAGACTAGTTAACTTATGAATTCTTAAACTCAGGGGGAACGTGTAAGACTAGCGGTACTTCTGAATTAAAGATGAAATTTGTTAATGACAGTTAGTTGAAGTTATGATTTCATCAGAAGACTTAACTATCGAAGATTGAAGTCATTTTATCTAGCTGGATTGACAAACAGCTGAGGAAGGTTATCAGCTATTGGCATTCTCTGATAACAGCATTGTCATCAGGACAGTAGTCAATCAGATAAGTATTTATGTTACTCATCTGATTACTTTAATAAAAGCGGAACTGTTTAAAAACGTATATTCAAAAACACGCTTTTATAAGTAACTGTTGGGCGGTACATATTCCCGCTCTTCATTAAATATCTTTTGAATTCGAAAAGTCGTAACTGACGCCGCACGATCAGCACTGACAGAAAAACGGATCTAACGGTTGGCGGATATCACGGAAACCGAAAAACCCCAACACTATAAATCCTCATCTGATCAGTCGAGTAGCTCTTTACGCACTCTAAGCATTCAAAAGTACTTGTGAGAAATTTCTGCAAATTTGCTGCATACTTTCCTTTGTTTTTCTAACCTTCAACAGATCTACAATGGCCGCTGAAGGCATGTTTCTCGTCTATGATTCCTACTACCAAACCGGTACGGATCTGATGAAAGAACTGCTTGAAAAGTTCAAAGCTGCTTCGCTGGTAAACTTCATGGAATACCACGAAGGTATTATCTGGACTGACCAAGTGATGGAGTACTACAACTCTGCGAAAGCTGACTACAACAAACTGGAGATTAAGGCTTCAGTGGGAGGCAAATCTATCACTATCACTCCTGCTGTTCTTCACGAGACGTTTGGGCTTCCTAACAGTGGACGACATGACGTCACTGTGCTGACAGAGGACAAACATCAACAGTTCTGGGCGATCTGCGCCAAAGAGGGAGAAACGTTATCTGGAAATATAAGGAAAAAGCAACTGAAGGATGAATATCAGCGGATGGCTGATATGGTGTGCAAGCTGATTGAGAACTGCACATTCTCATTGGATGCTGTTACCATGAAGAGGTTCAGCATCATGGCTGCCATATACTATGGATTGGAGATCAACTGGTCCATCATAGTTTGGTACATATTAGCTGACTTTCTTGATGATAAGAAAGGAAAAGGCCCCACTACCAACCACAGGATCACACTCAGTTATCTGCTGTCAAAGCTGGGTTGTGATATGAAGAATGGAAAGGAGATCCATAAATCTAAGGCATTGTCCAAGTACATGCCTGTTCAAAAGAGGAAGGCTGGTGAGCCTGAGGAAGCTGATGTTGAGGAACCAAAGGAGGTTCCTGCCAAAAGGCAGAGGAAACTGGTCAAGACTGCTGACCTAGCTGCTGAGACCAAAAGGAAGAAGGCTGCTGACAAGCCTAAGGAAAAGATTCCTAAGCAGATGGAGAAAGTGACTTCTGCTGCTGAAGCCACTAAAATTGTTGAGAATATAATTGCTGATGTAAGGACTGGATCTCCTGCATCACCATCAAGAACTCCATCAGCAGAGAGGCCTGCTGAAGGTATCTCTAAACGAACAAGAAGTCAACAGAGAGATACTGCTACAACCATTTACCGTGAAGGGAGGACCAAGAAGTCTGCTAGAAAGCAGATGACATTTATAGAAGAACCAACGGACTTGGAAAATGTAGCAAGGGAAGATCCTGAGGCTGCTGAAAGGCCTGCTGTAACAGTTGAGACTGTTGTGATTGACAAAGCTGATGAGCAACAGCCAAGTCAAGTCACATCAACAGCTGAGGTTACTCAACCTCAAGAAGATCCAGATGTTCAAATCATCCATCCTATTGCTGCTGCTCCCATATCATCTGCTGGACCAGCCCCTGCTGATAAAGGCAAGAGAAAAATAGTGCTAAGGAGAAAGAAAGTCTCCAAAGCTGATAAGAAAGCAAGGGAAGAAGCTGAACAGAGGAAGCATGATGAGCTTGAAGAGAAGAAAGCACTTGAGCTAAGCAAAGCTCAAGAAGCAAAGGATGAAGCCAGAAGACGCATGTCTGCAGCAGAAAGAAAAGCTGCTGAGGATGCTGAAATGGCTGCGGTGATTGAATTGAGTAAAGTTGATGCCTATGGACCTGTCCATGGAGGTGGCATCAAGATTGGTGAAGGGAAGGATGAAGAAGACAAGAAGAAAATATTGCTGCCTACCCCCAAAACCAAGTCAAAAGACAAGTTTGAAGTCAGAAAAGCATTTGAGATAGTCTATGCTGATAAGGAGCTGTTCAAGAAGTTTGAAAAGTCCTTGGCTTACTATGATCAGAAGCTTATGTTGATGACTCTGTTCAACCAAGAAAAGCCAAGATACATCAGTTGGAGGGACAACAGGCTGAACAAGTCAATCACTGAACTTCAAAGTATGAAGGAGTTGGCTGATGAAGAACGATGGGTTCTAAGTTGGCTGAAGACAAACTCCATTCAAAAGGCTCTTGATCCCAGCTATGTGAGAGATATCATGCATAGCTATGCAAAAGGCTTTGCACTGGAGGAAGCCAAGAAAATCAAGAGCACCTTGCCTGAGAAGAAGAAGAAGTCTGAAGATGCTGAGGAAAGAGCAATTAAGTTTGCTGTTATGGCTGCCCTGAAGAGATGGGCTAAAAAGTCTAAGTATCAGCAAGGCTGTTCAAGTGACTTGCCACTACTGCCAAGCATCCAGCAAATCGTTTTTGGCAAGGAAGTGCAACCGTTCTATGAAGTACCAAAGGGGAATAATGCTTTTGTTAACCCCTGGATCATTGTGAGGCAAATCAGACAAACCACTTGCTTCAATGATGATGGCACTATCACCAACTTAGTCTATGATGATGTTACTGATGAGCCTAAAGCTGCGGACAAGCCTGAAGTCAAGTCTGCTGATCAGACTGAAGACAAGCCTGCTGATCAAACTGCTGACAAGCCTGCTGATCAAATTGCTGATAAGTCTGCTGATCAGACTGAAGATAAGTCTGCTGAAAAGGCTGCTGATGAACCCCTGGCCATTGAGTGGAAGGCTACGGACTCTGGAAATCATCAAGACGAAAAGATGGAAGATATTCCTGTCCACCAGGAAATTGATGAAAGGGATGTAGCTGCTGCTTCTGCTTCATCAGGTGATAAGCACTCATCACTGATGGAAGCAATCCAGATGCTGATGGAAAACCAACTTAAGGAACTGGAAGACAAGCACAAGCAACAGCTATTGAAGGTTAAGGAGGAGCTGAAAGCAGAGTTGGCAGAAACCAACAGACTTCAGCTGGAAACTGTTCAAGGATCAACAGAAGAGATCATCAAAAAGGAGATCAACAGTATTCCAATTCCTCAAGACAACTCATTGCAGTTGATACACAGCTTAAGAGAACTGAACCAGAACGTGGAAGATGTGAAGGGTGATGTGAATCATCTTCACACTGCTTTAAAATCAGCTGAGCACAAGATTGCTGACTTAACTGCAACTTTCATTAAAGTCAGTCATGAAGAGAAGGAAATCAATCTGGGAATGTTGCAAGAAGTAGCAAAGGCTGCACAGGAAGTTCAAAATGAAATTGCAACTATCAACCTCAATATTGACTACTTCAATGATAAGACTGATGTAATCAGCACTGACATTCATCATCTAACAGCCAGTCACGACGTTGTTAATCAGAATCTAAAGGCTTTATGCGCTGGAGTAAAGATCCCAACAGTTGCTCTCAACCCTGCTGTTGAACCTTCTACTGTCATCAGAGTTGATGATGACAAAAAGGGGGAAGATGAAAGGGAAGAACCAGTTAAAGAGACTGCTGCTGAAGAACCAGCAAAGGAATCTGCTGCTGAAGAATCAACTAAGGAGGAAACTACTGCTGCAACAACTGAAGCCAAAGAAACTGAAGAAACAGCTGACAAGACTGAAGCTGAAGCTGACAAGATTGAAAAGCTTGGAACGGTAGAAGAAGAAGAATTGACTGAAAAAGAAGATACCAAGTACAAGAATACAGAATCTGCAAGGAAGGCTATGGAAGCTTTGAAAGCTCTTCAAGAACAAGAACTTAAGGAAAAGATGGAAGCTGCCAAAGCAACCTTGGAAGAAGAAGCTGATGATGAAGAAGATGATGAAGAATCATCTTATGAATATGAAGAAGTGCTCGAATCTGATGAAGAAGCTGATAGTTAGAAATTGAAAAATCAATTGTAATCAGTTTACTTTTTCAGAAATCTCATCTGATGAATTTGTACATGTAATTCACTTTCAACATAAATAAAATGTCCAAGTTCAATCCAATAAACTTTTTCTATCTCAGAAAATTTTGAGGATTTCAATCTTTAGTTTAGGTATTCAACAGGTACTAAGCTGAAGTTTTGTCATCATCAAAAAGGGGGAAATTGTTGGATGAATGAAGATGAAGGCACTAAAGGAAATTTGATAAGGGAGGTTTTGATGCATTCCAAAACTTCAAAGATTGGCTAAGTATGGAGTAACTTAGCTGATAAACTTATCAAGGAATTTTGACTAAGTAATGAAGACATCAGAAGAGTCAAAGTTTCAAGGTCCAAGACTTCTGATCTGCTGAAGTAAAGTTATCAGACTAGTGAAGATCAGCCGACTCAAATCAGATTTGTTCAAGTTTGAGATCAGCCGAGTTCACCATCAGACTTGTACTTTCGTCAGCCAAGTGAAGAAGATCATGAAGTGTTCCCAACGGTAATAAATGCCCCTTGGTGTAATAAATGCTGAAGTACGAGGATATTTAAGACAAATGATTGAAGAAAAGCTTCGCATCAGCCGAGTGCATTTAATGCTGCATTTAATGCTGCCTGCAGAATAGTACTGTTCACAGTACGGACAGACTGCAAAAGAGCCGTTCGCGGATTTTAAGGACCAGTACTCGAGGAATTTGAAACCTGTCTATCTTCAACGGACACTTTTCAATCCTCAAGTATAAATAGCTGAAAGAGACGAAGAAGAAACAAGCAACACACTTTCTGAGAGAAAATTCCGAAGCAAAATTCTTTAAGTCTCAAGAACAGCTCACTCATCAGCTGAGTCATTTGTTGACGAAAGCAGAGTTGAAGAATCAAGAAAAATACATCTTCTGAGTGATTTTGTAAACAAGAGTGTTGTGCGGAGTTGTGATCCATCTTTGTGAGTGATCAAACTTCAGAGAATAGGTTTTCTGTGTGATTTCCTATTGCGAACTTGTGGTCGTTTCATTTGTTGTTCGACGCAAGCAGAGTATACTGTAAACTTTGTGATTATAGTATAACCCAAGATCTGTGTGACTTGGAAGAGTGGACTAAAGGATATTCAAATCCATATAACCACTATAAAAATTGATTGTGTTTTTACATTGCTTTAAATCTGCATATCTTCTGTTTTCATAAAAACACATTAAGTTAACTGTTTGAAAAGGGAATTAAAAAGGAGTTTATAAAACTGGGGAAGCATTTTTCAAACTGCTAAGATTACTTGTGAAAAACACTTTGAAAATCCGCTGCAAGTACTCTAAGTATTAAAACTGATTTCTGCAAAATCAGCTAAGTAACCATCAGACGAGTGGTCAACAAGACTGTTCAAAGATTTGTTCGCGAACAGAAGTGTAACTTACTAATCTGATCAGCTTAGTCTGTTCAGTTTGTGTAACAGTTTTAAAGTTAAAATTGGAAGAAATTTTTAAAGAGGTTTATTCACCCCCCCCTCTAAACCTCTTCTGACCACTTGGGACCAACAACATCCAGAAGTCGATCGTAGATAAGACCATAGAGGGCGTACAACAGAATATCAAAGAAGATAATGATAGCCAAATTTATACCCCCACATAGCATCTTTTTTTCCACCTTTGTCCCCATCAGAATCGGGATAGTACGCTACAAGTATTTAGTATACACCACAAACCTCTGCCACACACGCAAAGATAAAGCACAATAAAACCATGTGCCAACAAGACCAGACGACTTCCTGAAGTGTACACATCTTTTAAGAAAGATGTGAGTTGGAGGTGGTGGTTGAAACTCTGTTAAATAAGGTATTTAGGCAGCGGCAGAGATGGCGGCACTACTGGTGGTGTGAGAGATGGAGAGAGAAAAGGTAATTTTGGGGGGCGAGGATGAAGTTGAAAGAAGTGAGTTTATGTGTCGCGGTTAGAGGTGTTTAGGCGGTGGTGGTGGCGGTGGCTCATTTTAATATTTGGTGGTTTGGGAGAAATAGAGATGCCGCGGGACATTTGTCTGAAAGAAAAGAGAGAGATAGAGAAAAATGTCGAGAATTGTGGGGATGGTGATTGTGTGGTACAAGTTTAAAATACCATTTTGCCCTCCTTTTCTGTACTCTTCATCTTGTTTAATTAACTTATTTCATTTGGATTCATGTACTATTTTTCTATGTGTTTCTAGAACATAAAATTTAATGGCACGGACTTAATTAGTTTTAGTTTATGTGATGTTCTGATTAATTCCACTTTATAGTTTTAATTTTATTGACTAATTTCGTTGTATATATTGTTGTTTGCATGGATTAAAGTATCGTGTTTGAGGTATATTTCGATTGGTTAAAAAAAACATTGCGGCAATTTCTCGATAAATATTTGGAAAAATTGTTAATCAAAGATAGATATTGAATTAGAAGTTACACTATGTTTTCAATTCGTTTAAATGAAAAATTGAAACTTATTGATGTTATTTATGTATAAAAATTAGGTCTTAGTTACATTTTCAGTTATATGTAATAAAGTGTTTGTGTTTGGTTAACTGGCTTTGACCAATTAGATATAATCAATATTAAAAATAATAATACAATTATTATGCCTTTAATTTGTCAATTTATAGCTTCGACTTTATTACATAGGTACACACGGGTATGTTCTAAACTTTTCCTAAATTCTTGCAATTAGCATATTTTATAGCTTAGATCGATATATGGAAAAACTTTTGGACCAATCATTCAAGGAGCTTGCTAAAACATGAAATTTACATAACGGGATTCTAAATCATAACATAAAATGGGTCCCACTTGTATGATCTACCATTCTAATCGCTACAACCAAAATAGGGAGCGAAATAAGTCTCACATACATGGTTTACCATTCTAATCGCAGCAGGGTATTGTTCGCCTTCACCGGGATGGTTTACACCAGTAGGGCCAACACCATCACCACCATCTTCAGCATCATAAAATTCATCATCAACTGAACCTTCACCTTCAACAACTTCTTCAGCAGCATCTTCAACAACTTCTTCAACAGCATCTTCAAAAACTTCTTCAACGGCATCTCCACCAACTTGAGCTTCGATATCATCAACAACAACAGGTGCAGGTCTGGCCCAATTTCCTAACCTTTTCACTAGTGGCAATATCACGACTCTCGTAGTCGGAACCGTAGCGACTGGAGGCAATATCAAATACAAGACCCTATTATTCATGCTAATCTCGAGGCCTAGAACGATGGCAGTTAAAGCATCCGCTATCACAAAATCGTCTTTGTCTAGCATACCCAAGCATAACAGAACCGTTGATAGCACAAAGTAACCGGAAGCATACACGTAATTTCTAGGCTTGTGTACTTTCTAACCAAGGCCCAGTGATGTAAGTGAAAGCACCACAGTGAAAAGAAAATGGAATGAAGTCTTGAAAATTGTTGGGCCGTTTCGGATCTACCATCCCTGCTCCGCCATGTTTTCCCATTCCAGAAGTCGATCGTAGATAAGACCATAGAGGTCGTACAACATGATATCAAAGAAAATGATGATAACCAAAGCTATACCCCCACATAGCATCTCTTTTCCACCTTTTTCCCAATCAGAATCGGGATAGTACGCTTCAAGTATTTGGTATACACCACAAACCTCTGCCACACACGGAAAGATAAAACACAATAAAACCATGTGCCGACAAGACCAGACGACTTCCTGAAGAGTACACATCTTTTAACAGAGAAGTGAGTTGGAGGTGGTGGTTGAGAACTCTATTAAATGAGGTATTTGGGCAGCTGCAGAGACGTCGGCACTACTGGTGGTGTGAGAGATAGAGAGAGAAAAGGTAATGTTGGGGGGCGAGTATGAAGTTGAAAGAAGTGAGTTTATGTGGCGCGGTTATAGGTGTTTAGGACGTGGTGGTGTCGGTGGCTCATTTTCTTATTCGATGGTTTGGGAGAAATCGAGATGCTGCGGAACGTTTTTCTGAAAGAAAAGAGAGAGAGAGAGAGAGAGAGAGAGAGAGAGAGAGAGATAAAGAAAAATGTCGAGAATTTTGGGGATGGTGATTGTATGGTACGGTGTATTTGGTGTCGTTAATAAATTATATTGGATAGGACGAAAAATAAATAAATAAATGAATAAATAAGTACATTATATTGGGCCGAATTGTAAATTGGATCCATAGGGCCAGTATAAATATATGTATCATCCTAAATCCTAATGAACAACACCTTATTGACCCAAAAAAAAAATCACCTTATTGGACAATATCTCTTATTTAGTGTGATTATACTTAAAATGTAGACTGGCTTACTATAATTAAGCCCACTATGAAACAACACTTCATATCTTGGCCAAATATGTAAACTAAAGGTATTTTTGTGTGACCAAATATTGTAATTTTGCACTGAGATTTGATAAAATTTGTCTCTGGTATTATACTTGCATCAAATAGGGAAAAAGTTTGTTTTAAATTTTTAATCGTGATTAGAGGAAAGTTGGATAAGGTTTTCCAAATGACATGAAATAATAAAGGAAATGAAAACTATGAATAATTCTTTTTTTTTAATCGTTCTCTTTCAATATTTCACTGTCTTCATCATTTTGTAAGTTCACGTTTTCATTTTAGAAATAAATTAAAAGCCAAAAGTAAAATAAGTTAAATCCTTTAAGAATATTCCTTCTATCCCGTCAATTTTGTTTTGTTTTGGCTTGTCATCGAGTTTTAAATATAATTTAATAGATAAATATCATAATATTTATTGTGTAGTATGGTAAGCAACTTTAAAATTGTTATTTTTTTATAAAGTATAATTCAAAATTATTTGTACATTTAACAGAGAAAAGGAAAGGAGAGAACTTTGAAGCCCTAAAATTCTAATTTTTCAATATATAAAATATTGATCCATCTATTACAGGCCTCAATTGCTAGCCAGCACTAGAACTTTTCGCCTTAAGTAAGAAAATTAGTTTGCGCTCATGTAAATCAATTTGGGCCTGCATGCTAATTTACGCCCTGGCCCAAAAAGCTTCTTTAAAGTAAGTAAACCACATAGGGAGAAAAGATGCACTTTTTAAAATCACAGAGGAATAAATTAAATATTAAGAATATAACAGGGTGTAAATTTGCCATTAACTCATATATTTTGTTAAAAAGGAAGAAGTCCTATCTGAAGCTCCATATTAGTGAGATTGCCTTTTTGACTGATCTCTTTGTAGCCTACAACCATAGCCTATTCTGATTCTCTGTAGCAAAAGCAAAGAATATCTCCACAGATTACACAACTTCCAATATTATGGGGATTCTTATATTTTGTATCTCAAGTTAATGATCAAAAGGAATATAACACATTAAACATGTGTCTTCCTAGTACTGTACCCTACAAGTATTTGGTATACACCACAAACCTCTGCCGCACACGCAAAGATAAAACACAATAAAACCATGTTCCGACAAGACCAGACGACTTCCCGAAGAGTACATATCTTTTAACAGAGAAGTGAGTTGGAGGTGGTGGTTGAGAACTCTGTTAAATGAGGTATTTAGGCAGCGGCGCCACTGCTGGTGTAAGATATAGAGAGAAAAATGGTAATGTTGGGGGGCGAGGATGAAGTTGGAAGAAGTGAGTTTATGTGGTGCGGTTAGAGTTGTTTGGAAAAAATAGAGATGTGGCAGAACGTTTGCCTGAAAGAAAAGAGAGAGATAGCGAGATTGCCTTTTTGACTGATCTCTTTGTAGCCTACAACCATAGCCTATTCTGATTCTCTGTAGCAAAAGCAAAGAATATCTCCACAGATTACACAACTTCCAATATTATGGGGATTCTTATATTTTGTATCTCAAGTTAATGATCAAAAGGAAGATAACACATTAAACATGTGTCTTCCTAGTACTGTACCCTACAAGTATTTGGTATACACCACAAACCTCTGCCGCACACGCAAAGATAAAACACAATAAAACCATGTTCCGACAAGACCAGACGACTTCCTGAAGAGTACACATCTTTTAACAGAGAAGTGAGTTGGAGGTGGTGGTTGAGAACTCTGTTAAATGAGGTATTTAGGCAGCGGCGCCACTGCTGGTGTAAGATATAGAGAGAAAAATGGTAATGTTGGGGGGCGAGGATGAAGTTGGAAGAAGTGAGTTTATGTGGTGCGGTTAGAGTTGTTTGGGAAAAATAGAGATGTGGCAGAACGTTTGCCTGAAAGAAAAGAGAGAGAGAGAGAGAGAGAGAGAGAGAGAGAGAGAGAAATGTCGATAATTGTGGGGATGGTGATTGTGTGGTACAAGTTGAAATTACCATTTTGCCGTCCTTTTTTGTACTCTTCACCTTGTTTAATTAATTTATTTTACTTGGATTCATGTACTATTTTTCTGTGTGTGTTTAGCACCAAAAATTAATGGCACGGACTTAATCAGTTTTAGTTTATGTGATGTTTTATTTAATTTGACTTTATAGTTTTAACTCTATTGATTAATTTCGTTGTATATACTATTTTTTCCACGGATTAAAGTTTCGTGTTTGAGGTATATTTCGATTGATTAAAGAAAACTTTGCGGCTATTTTTCTATAAATATTTGAAAAAATTGGTAATCAAAGATAGATATTGAAGTACAAGTTACACTATGTTTTCATTTCGTTTAAATGAAAAGTGGAAACTTATTGATGTTATTTATGTATAAAAATTAAGTCTTAGTTACATTTTCAGTTATGTGTCATAAATTGTTTGTGTTTAGTTAACTGGCTTTGACCCAATTAAGTATAATCAATATTAAAAATACTAATACAATTATTATGCCTTTAATTTGTCAATTTATAGCTTAGACTTTATTCCAAAGGTACACACGAGTATGTTATAACCGTTCCTAAATTCTTGCAATTAGCATATTTTATAGGTTAAATCGATATATGGAAAAACTTTTGGACCAATTATCGAAGGAGCTTTCTAGAACACGAAATTTACATAACGGGATTCTAAATCATAACATAAAATAGGTCCCATATATATGATCTACGATTCTAATCGCTACAACCAAAACATGTAGCGAAATAATCCGCACATACATGATTTGCCATTCTAATCGCAGCAGGGTATTGTTCGCCTTCGTCGGGATGGTTTACACAAGCAGGGGCAACACCATCACCACCATCTTCCGCATCATAAAATTCATCTTCAAAAACTTCTTCAACGGCATCTACACCAACTTGATCTTTGATATCATCAACAACAACAGGTTCAGGTCTAGCCCAATTTCCTAACCTTCACACTAGTGGCAATATCACGACTCTCATAGCCGGAACCATAGCGACTGCAAGCAATATCAAATACAAGACCCTATCATGCATGCTAATCTCAAGGCCTAGGACGACGACAATAAAAGCATCCGCATCCCAAAATCGTCTTTGTCTAGCATACCAAAGCATAACAGAACCGTTGATAGCAAAAAGAAACTGGAAGCACACGCGTAATTTCTAGGTTTGTGTACTTTTGAACCAAGGCCCGCTGATGCAAGAGGAAGCGCTACAATAAAAAGAAAATGGAATGAAGTTCTGAAAATTGTCGGGCCGTTTCGGAACGACCATCCCTGTTCCGCCATGTTTTCCCATTCCAGAAGTCGATTGTAGATAGGACAATAGAGGGCATACAACATAATATCAAAGAAGATGATGATAACCAAAGCTATACCCCAAATTAGCATATTTGTTCCACATTTGTCCCCATCAGAATCGGGATAGTACGCTACAAGTATTTGGTATACACCACAAACATCTGCCGCAAATGCAAAGATAAAACACAATAAAACCATGTGTCGACAAGACCAGACGGCTTCCCAAAGTGTACACATGTATTGGGAGAAACAGAGATGCAACAGGACGTTTGCCTGAAAGAAAACGGAGAGAGAGAGAGAGAGAGAAAAAGGTCGAGAATTGTTGGGATGGTGATTGTGTGGTACATGTTGAAAATACAATTTTGCCCTCATTTTTTTGTAATCTTCATCTTGTTTAATTAATTTATTTTACTTGGATTCATGTACTATTTTTCTGTGTGTGTCAAGCACCTGAAATTTATTGGCACGGACTTAATCAATTTCAGTTTATGTGATGTTCTATTTAATTCGACTTCATAGTTTTAGTTTTATTGATTAATTTCGTTGTATATACTATTGCTGTTTGCATGGATTTAAGTTTCGTGTTTGAGGTATATTTCGATTGGTTAAAAAAGACTTCGCGGTAATTTTTCGATAAATATTTGGAAAAGTGGTTAATCAAAGAATGATATTGAAGTAGAAGTTACACTATGTTTTCATTCCATTTAAATGAAAAGTTGAAACTTATTGATGTTATTTATGTATAAAAATTACGTCTTAGTTACATTTTCAGTTATGTGTGATAAATTGTTTGTGTTTAATTAACTGGTTTGACCCAATTAGATATAATCAATATTAAAAGTAATAATAAAATTATTATGCCTTTAATTTATCAATTTATAGCTTAGACTTTATTGCATAGGTACACATGGGTATGTTATAACTTTTCCTAATTTCTTGCAATTAGCATATTTTATAGCTTAGATCGATATATGGAAAAACTTTTGGACCAATTATTCAAGGAGCTTGCTAAAACATGAAATTTACATAACGGGATTCTAAATCATAACATAATATAGGTCCCACATATATTATCTACCATTCTAATCGCTACAACCAAAATAGGGAGCGAAATAAGTCACACATACATGATTTACAATTCTAATCACAGCAGGGTATTGTTCGCCTTCACCGGGATAGTATACATCAGCAGGGGCAAGACCATCACCACCATCTTCAGCATCATAAAATTCATCATCCACATAATCTTCACCTTCAACAACTTTTTCAACAGCATCTTCAACAATTTCTTCAACAGCATCTTCAAAAACTTCTTCAACGACATCTCCACCAACATGAGCTTCGATATCATCAACAACAACATGTGCAGGTCTGGCCCAATTTCCCAACCTTATCACTAGTGGCAATATCACGACTCTCATAGCCGGAACCGTAGCGACTGCAGGCAATATCAACCTTCTCACTATTCAGGAAGAATTCTCGGGTTTCTCATAGATTGGATTAACGTTCCCCACTTCGGATATATATCACCCGCAAGGTAGTAAGGCATGTAGTAGTTTCGATAGTTCACCTCTTACTGAACATTGAGAAGTTTAGCATAAGTGATGTTGTCGAACATAGGTGAACGACCAACGACAGTAATGTCATTCAATGCTCCTGGTACGCCAAAAAATACATGTCATATCAACGTATGATGTGAAGCAACAACTTCAAGAACAATTGCGGATTGTTTCTTCCTTCCAGAAAAACTTCCTTGCCAGGGTAATTTTTCCATTTCCAGTGCATACATTCAATCGAGCCAATCATCCAAGGAAATCCGTCGCTTTGTTAAGTGGCCGAATCCTCTGGCATTGGGGGCACGAAGATAGTGGTCTTTATATAAACGCAAAATGGTTTGACAGAATTCACGGACAATCTCGCATGTATCCTCTATGCAACACGGAAATTTTCGTCATAGGAATTATGGGAGTATGCATAAGCTTGGTCGAGTAGTCCATATGCGAATATTGACTTGAAAAGAGAAAAAAAATTATGCCATGAGAGAAAATGCACTTCTGATAGAGGCTGGACGAGAGAGAAGTAATATGGGGGTGCTTCCGTCAACGGGAAGAAAACAAGGGGTTGGCGCAAGTCGGGTATTTAGGGTATTGAGTATAACGGGTCGGGTACCCGATCTGGCGGGTAGTGAATTTTTACACCCAAAACCCGACCCGATCTGGCGGGTACCCGAACTTGGAGTACCCAAAATTTTCGGGTATCCAAAATTTCACTCTTTATATATATATATATATATATATATATATATATATATATATATATATATAACCCAAAAAAATATAAAAATTTTTCACATTTAAGACAGCCAAATAAGTATGATTAGAAGTAAAACTTAAAACAAGACAAAATAAGTAACAATTAATTGAGATATAAACATAAATATCACCTAGAATGAACATTCGAAAGAACCCCAAGTCAAAAGATCCAATCTTGAAGCCACCAATTAAAGTAAATATATAGAAAACTTCACTTTCTTTATGAAGAAATGTTCGCTTATTGCTAAATAATTGTTGGACAAATTTTTTTATTTATTTTTTGTTAAATACCCGAACGGGTCCCGAAATACCCATTCGGGTGTGAGTCTAATAGCCAATATCAAACTCAAAAATATATTTCGGGTTCGGATACCCGAACCCGGATGTCAAAAAATCCATTTTTTTTTATCCCAAACGGGTAGGGACGGGTCCCAAAAAACCCGACCCAAACGCCCAGCCTTAAAGAAAACGTAATGAAAATGCCAAGGGAGGAAGGGATTATGTCTATGGGCTGCTCTTCATTCACTCTAGACATATTGGAATAACAAAAGAAGATATTAGGATAAATACAACAAAAAAATTCTTTCTTGGGACTTATTTGGAGGTTCATCGAATAAAGGGACAGACTGGTTTCAGGGATGAAATCAGTAAAATATTATATTTTCGTGTGTTTGTCGTTTATTTAATCATATTTCTTGTATTTCCTTTCTTGTTTGTTGTATTACCTATTATGTATCAATTTTAATTTTATGATTATTTACTCTCTTAAGTTTTTATATTTAATTTTTTTAAATAAATTAATTATATTAAGGAAATAATTAGTACTATTATTAATATTAAAAACAAAATTAAAACTAGAATTATAGGTGACTAGGTGAGAGTAGGCAAAGATCTAGAATGAAATTAATTCCATTTCGGAGTCCTACCATTCGAGACGACCAGGCAGGGCTCGGGTGGGGGCAGGGGCATCCCCAGGACTCCGGACCCCCCCTCCAATTGGAGATGGCCTCACAATTTTACCTAAGGATAAGTATACGAGTATTAGTTTGGAATTCAATCAAAAACTCCAATCACGGATTAAATGGCTCTCACATAGCTTCTTTTAGACGGTGAATATATTGTTACATCAATCATTGATGTTGTATAAAAATGTTTAGGGCAAATATGGAATAAGGCATTCGATCTATAACAACATCACAATAATGAAATAAGGTCTGCACACTTATATCGAGAGAAAAATTGTATAGTAATTGTAATAATGAATTCGAGTTCTCTCTATTCGGAAATAGGACGACCTTTTTATAGGTACATACAGGGGTATAATAGTCTTTTCAGGAAAGACGTTACAAGTACTAAATATAAAGATGTTACAGACGTTACGAGAGTTTATGATAAAGACATTACGAATCTCTCATTTATGTCAACTTAGTGTAATCTCTTAATTACTTCTCGGATACAAAATTTGGACACATCAATCATTATATTGAATCTATATTATTGATTATAAAGTATAAAAGATAAACCAATTACAAAAATTATTATTAAACAAGAGAAATACCCATGGAATTGAATCCAAGACTTTTTTTTTTATCATTGATTATCAACCTTAAACAATGGACGGATTTATGATGAATATTCATGTTACAATTGTGCACTATGAGATTACGATTTTAGGAAAAATTGCCATGCATTTAGTATTGGCTCGATGACCGACAGTTGTCTTCTATAAATAAAATTACAATAGAATTTTAATGAATTTTACTAAATTTTAATTAATGCAATTCAGAGCTCTAATTTTCTTTTACAGTTCATTGATTTTTCCAACTCTCTGTCAACATTAAATTCTTAATATAAGCCCGACACACACCTGACTAATTAAATAACTCTATAGTAGACTCGCCCACGTTGAAATCCTCTTCTGCTACATTTTTCCTCTAATTGTACGATAATCTGATAAGTGTAATTATTTGAAACTGCAACTTAGTGATGTCGGAGCAGGAGTGAAATTAAGTTTATGCAGAAAATCGATTTTGAAATCCAAAAACTTCCTATCCATATGCAAAACCTATAAAATACTGCATTTAATAGTTAATTTTTGTGCAACAACTATAGCTAACTAGCTTTTCTATCCGGTGTCTTTTTCGGCGGGTGCATTTGGTGCCACAATTTCAATATCTGTGATAATTTGGTGCCAACTGAAGCTATTTTTCATGTCATATGGTCCGCACGTGTGTGATTTCGAGCCAATTTTGAAATTAAAATTCAATTGATACCAAAATTACCACCAATTGACACAAAAAATGTAATAATCTCTATATTATATGATTAATTAAATTACTAGTTTTTTTTTTCGCATTTTATTGGATTAAAATACAACATTGCAATTATTCTCGTCTAGTTGTCATTTTATCAAAACATAGAAGATTTATCAAGTTTGTTATTAGAAAGAATATTGTCCCCCAAACCAAAACTATCTAGTTCCGCCCCTGTCAACAATGACATTATCAAAATTATGGTGCCACAACTTCAACATCGGTGATAATTATGGTGTCTATTAAGGCCCAATTTCAAAATTAACCCGAAATCCACCATGTGTAGGCCACGTGGCATGAAAATAAGCCCACACGTGAGGGATTTCGGGATAATTTTTTAATTAGGCCTCAATTGGCACCAAAATAGCCACCAGTGTTGAAGTTATGGCACCAAATGTATCAACCCGAAAAGACACGAGTTAGAAATGCCAACAAACGATAATTTTGTCACCAGAAATACAATAATCCCATTCTAACAGGAACATATATCTATATCACTTAAGCGAGCAAAGCATACATTTATAGTTTAACGGGTTCTAACATTGTAACAAACATCACTTATATTGTGAGCGTCGCAACGAGAATCTCCATTTGTTACATACATGGATTTCAATCTGACAACAAAGAGGAAGACGACGACGCCGTTTGCTGAAGAGAATTTTCATTCTCATTGTCACCAAAAATTCTCATTGTCACCAAAACTCGCTGAAAACCACTTCTGCACTGTATACGAATTGGGATTGCTAATGATGAAGATAGATTGAATGGAGATGAGTGAAGGCAAACCAGAGGCAAGTTAAGCAAGACAGTTTAATAAGCGGACCTTATTTTGGTTGTCGGATCTGCATTTCTCGATATAAATGTTGGCTGATGAGGCGAGCCGAACTGAATATTATCTGAAGAGAAGGAAAACATTGGGAGAGATGGGTATGAAATCAGAAGGGTTTAACTGTAATTTGATATTTTTGAATTAATTAATGCAGGGGTGTATTGGTAATTTTGATAGTGTACAATGTCTATTATAGAAAATATGATATCAACCCTAATGTTATACATTATAATTTTTAATAATTGACTATGGTACACTCTTATACATCATTAATAATTTGAATTGAAGATTTCAAATTTTTAATGGGTTTGATCTTACATGAAATATGATTCCTTAAATACACCCTCGAGACACCATAGATAACCCCGCGTAGGTTTCATATTAACTACGATAATGTTTCAATCATATGTACAAAATAAGATCACAATGCTTGACTTATTTAATTAATTAATTAATTAATTAATTAATTAATATATATATATATATATATATATATATATATAGGGTATTCATACTTAAATTAGTTACTATCAAGTGATTAAAAAAAATCGATATTTCATAATAATTATATAACTTGGAGGTATATATCTTCTTACTCATGGTTTAAGTTAAATCAAATTGAACGTGATTAATAAAGTCAATTAATTTCATTCCATAACTAAAATATCTAGGCGATTAGTATTTGATTATAATAGTTTAGTTAAACTACATTACTTCAAGTCCAATGTCTTATTTAGTTAAAGTTCAAGATCAACTAGTTCGTGTCCAATTCAAGAAGTCTAACTAAGAAGCCCCCAATAAACTCTTGATTATTTCTCGTCCTATAAATAAACCTAATTCCAACATTATATGTGGCCCAAATTAACTTAAAGCATTCTACTAGCCAAAATCCTACACTTAACTGTTCTATCTTAAAGGGGATCTGTTGAATATATTATAGGGTAAATATCACTTTTGGTCCCTCTTATCATTAACTTTTTACAGAGTGATCCCTCTTATGTTTTTTTTTTCCACTTTAGTCCCTACTATGAATTATTTATTCCACTTTAGTCCCTTCTATGAATTATGTGTTTCACATTAGTCCTTATCAGGTGGTTCCGATAACACGTGACATGCATATGAATATTTTTTAGGGCATTTTTGTCCGTTCACTATTGAGACTATTTGAGATATTGTTTAATTGGTTAGCAATTTTGGTGTTTGAAGAAGATTTTGGGAGAAAACTTTAGTTTGGAACGAAATGGACGATAAGTGGACTGGAATGAAAGCCTAGTTTGGAAGAGATTAGATATTTAATTTTTTTTAAATAATTAGAAAGACGAAAATATCTCTGTTAGTTTACTTGAAATGACGAAATTGCCCTCAGGAGCATATCACATGTTACCGGAACCGTCATGAACCACCTGAAGAGGACTAAAGTGAAATAAATAATTCATAGTAGGGATTAAAGTGAGAAAAAACATAAGAGGGACCACTCTGTAAAAAATTAATGATAAAATGGACCAAAAGTGGTGTTTACCCTATATTATATAAAGATAAGCATTAATCTTTTCTTCCTCGCGCGTTTAGTTAATGCTCCTTTTTTCTTATTTTTTATTTTTTTTCTCACTCCCTCTTCTTCTTCTTCTTCTTCAATTTGGAAGATGGCGCACTATACCGCTGCTTTAGTTGTTGGCATTATCGGTTCGTTTTTCCATGCTTCGCTTTATTTTGTTCCATTTTCTTCTTCTTTATGCAATTATTATTATTATTATTGTTGTTGATCTTTATGATGATGATATTTTCTTATAGCGAGTGTGACATCACTTGGATTGATTATTTCACGAGTGTATGTAGTTCTTTTTTTTATTATTCTTTAAAATATTTAGTTTGGATTATAGTCCGGTTTAACTGTAATATAATTGGATCGATACTTTTTATTGCAGACTAGCTATTAGGTGTATTCGCAAACAGAATATTATTGAGAAGATACATCCCTACGTGTGCCTGACGTGTTTCTCTAGTTATATTTTCTGGTCATCATATAGTGCAGCCTTATTATTCAATACGGAGTCACATAATAAAGGAACACCGCCTCACGAGTTACATTTACAATTTCTATTATACGTCAATCATATTGTTATGATATTCGAAATGTTGTATATCTTCGGTTTAGTATATCACACCACCGAAAAGAAACAGGCAAGTTGTATCATTGTTTTAAGTTGTCATTTAATTTTGAGATGTTTGAAGTTAAGCTAATTTTACACACTATTGTTTAATTTCTCCATGTTTATCAGAAAATCATCATGTTCGTTTTATCGCTTGCTAATGGTGTGTTGTATATTGCCATTTTCATCAAGTTGGACAACATAGTGGGAAAATCTGTTATATTTGGGCCTATTGCTGTTGTATTTGGAATTATTATGCACGGTTCTCCTATATTTGTCATTGTAAGATTCTTATTTGTCCCTTTATCTTTTGAATTAATTACTTTGTCAACTTCAATTTTATTTTATGGATTAATTGAATACTTGTGTTGATTCTCCATTATCAGAGAAACGTATACAAGACAAAGAGAGTTGGATGTTTCTCATTTTTGTTCTGTGTAGCTTCTTTGCTCAATGGAATTGTATGGTTTATATATGCTTTTCTCCCAACCATTGACCTCTATCTTGCTGTAAGTTCATTAAAAGAAATTACCGATTAAGAAATTATATTGATTTTCATCTTATTACATTCATTGTAGTATATTGTTTTTCTTCTTCTTTAGTTATTCTTTTTTTAGCATTGAATTTCTATTCCATGATTATGCAGATTGCAAATGGAACTGGAATACTATTGGGAATAGTACAACTCGGACTTCTTTGTATTTTTCGCGAGAGACCTAAGTTTTTCGATGTTCAACTCGAAGATGTGGAAATCCCTTAAGGTTGAAAAGTGGTGTCATATTCTATCCTATAAAAAAAATAGGAATGTTTTATACTCCATGTTATCTGTGGGTTATTAGAATTATAAATACGTGTGAATCGAATACATTGATTAAGATTTAATATTTTAATGATATTTGTCTGTACGAAATGTGATTGAAAAATGTGGGAGCTTGAATAAAATAAGTATGAAATTTTTTATATTACATAAAATAAGTATGAGATTTGAAATTGAATTGAAATTGGGATATTTGTTTGCTTATGTTTGGATAAAGGTGGAATTTAAACTTTGAAGTACATCAAATATCATTACATAGACACCTTGCACTCTCAAAACATAAATTTTGAGCTTAGCATTCTCGAATCAGAAAAAACTCAGCCACTTGTACCCTGAAATCTAGAATTAATACTTAATAACCTCGAGTTAAGAAAAATTCTTTAACTTGCACCCCTCGTTTCTCCCGATAGACTTGACCACCGATGTCAAAAAAACATAGGAGCAAAATAGGTAATTCATATATGAAAGAGTTAAACTTCTTATAGACGAAAGAATAACTAAATAAAGTTAGAAGTAAATTTCTCAAATACGAAAACCAATAACTAAATTTCATATCAAATTCTACTATATATAAGAATACAACTTCTAAAATCCTTACCAGATTTGAATTCATATGATATTATACTATTTCGCCCATAGGTTTTTTTATCCTGGTAGTCAACTCTGTTGAAAAAAATGAGAGGGATGCAAGTTGTTGAATTTTTCTTAATTCGAGGGTGTTTGTTGCTGAGTTTTTGTTGAAAATTTTTATTAACTCAAAAGACTAACTAAGTGATCTTAGAGGTTGAGTTAATTAAGTTAGAAGGTTTTTATGATAACAGAAAGGTGTCAAAAACTAAGTCCTGGAAATGCTTAGTAAACATTTCTTACTGTCTGGAAGCTATGTAACCAGAATCGACTTAGTGGGAATCTCAGATCATATGGGTGGATTTCAGTAGAGTCAAGTCAGATGTACATGTTCAGCTTGAATAAGCGGAGTAGATCCCATCAGCTAGGTGAAGTCGGTTAGTATGCTCTCCAACGATCACAAGCTTAGTTCATTAAATGAGACTGACAGAAAAGTACACATTTGTACTGCAGTGTCCAAAGAACAATATGAAGTAGAGACGTTAGAGAAGAAGACCGTTGCTCGAGGACCTAAATATAATTTTGCCAACCTTCAATGGGCGGAATTCAAATTCAAAAGTATAAATAGATTCAAGGATTGAGGAGAGACTTGCACAATTCAAGATCATATCATACGAGTAAATATCCATTAGTTGAGTCGTCTGATCGCTACATAAAATCATGTGTTGACGAAGCAAAGTGTTGAAGAAAAGTTCAAAATAACTTCTATATCTAGTGATATTCAACTGTTGTTGTATAGAGTGCATATCCAATGTGAGTGAGAGATATAACTTCAAAGAGCTAGGTTCATCTAAATGATTTTCCATGAGTGAACCGTGTGTTATTACTTAAGGCTTAACATTATGTTGTAAAGCTTAATTATTTTTTAGCTGAGTTCTTTAGAGTAGAATTTTGTGAGTGAATTTTTTGAGAGCTAAGTGTTCTATTTGGGGCTTATCATTTGTTGTAAAACCTTAATCTTGTACTAGGTTACTTTGTGTTTCTAGTATAACCTAAATCTGTGTGATTTAGAACAGCAAATTAAGAAAATTTGTTCCTGGTAAATTCCTTGTATGATTTACTTTACTTAATTTTGCATTGCATATTTCAATAGGTAAGTAAATCATTTAAGAGAAAAGTCTTTCAAAGTGAGGAATTTCTAACTTGGAGTAAAACTCTATTTGCGTTTTGAAAAGTTTAAGTGAGTCAAAACATTGTTTGAAAAATACACATATACATTATTCGCTGCATTATTATTTTGAATATTTAATTATTTAAGTTTGATAAGCTAACTTGGCCAAGTAGTCTATTCTGCTGATAATTTAGTGCAAAAACAGCTTAGTCGTCTTACCTAACTGATAAGTGAATTCTTCTTAAAGAAAAAGAGAAAAGCTTTAAAAAGGTTAGAGGTCTATTCTCCATCCCCCTCTAGACCTCGGCATAACAATTTAGGACCTACAATTTTTCTTAATTCGATGATGCAAAATATCTATTTATTGTATTTCAATGGTGTAAAATGTCAAAAACACCATCACCTATGGACCTAGTGATGATGCGCAATCATGAATCTTTGTTCTTC
This sequence comes from Penstemon eatonii, assembly GCA_038501285.1. Lineage (NCBI taxonomy): Eukaryota > Viridiplantae > Streptophyta > Magnoliopsida > Lamiales > Plantaginaceae > Penstemon > Penstemon eatonii. The sequence goes on from CM076711.1 coordinate 16,235,976, forward strand.
CTATTAAGTAGGCTTGTGCAGATTTGTTGTCGTCTTCATTTTTGAATTTGTTCTGGGTTTTTGGAATGGACCTTTAGGTTGAGATGGTTTGGATTGATGGTGGACTTAAGGCCATTTTAGTGATTCATCAGGCTAAGTCCACTTTTCTCTTAGCTTCTTTTTAGATCCATTTTATTTAATTTTTTTTCACTATTATTTAATAATAACAAATTATATTTAAGTTTCTTACAAAATTATTAAATTTATAGAAATGATAAATTTCTTAATTAAAGTTATGTTCTTTTAATTTTAAAATTTTAAAATTAAATTTTATTTAAGTTTCTTAAATAAATGTTAGATTTTCAAAATTAAAATGAACCTTTTTAAAATTAGTAATAAATTAAAGAATATTTTTATTTAAAAAAAGAAAGAGTTTTATTAACTAAAAACAAATAAAAACAAAAAACAAAAAGCCATTGACTTCAAGATTCAAGAAATGGAGCGAATCAACCTTGACTTATTCCACTTCTTTGAGCAATAGAGATGGCCATCTCCATCATATCCCTTCAAGGTTTGGTTAATGAAGATGGCTTAAGTTAAATGTATTAAATTACTGTCTTGGAGTTGGATCTCTCGGTCACAACCCAACACATTCATGATTTGGGTCTTTAACCTTCATTAATATATAATTGGACTTTTAGGGCCATAGCCCAGTTATTGAACTTTAGCCCAAATTCCACCAAATGCTTCTTTTTCTAATTTTTATGTCGGGCAAAGATCAGCTTTGCGCAGTATTTTTCCTCGGCCAGGAGTGGAAGTGTTTGTTTACCTTGTGGTATCCTTCTACCCATTCACCTCGGACTGATCACTTTGTCCCAGCAGCAGGGCCAGCCCTGAGCGTAAGCCGCACATGCGGTCTCTTAGGGCTATCGTTGAACGAGGGCCTCCAATAAAAAAATATTTTAATATATATGTATATATATTAATATGTATGTAATAATTATATAAAGAGACCATGTGGCATAGATGGGAAAATTCCTAATGATTGTGTGTTAGGCTAGTGTTCGAATCCTTGCATATTCAAATTGCTTTTAATTTTTGTTTTTTTTGCTTGTGGAGCTAAGATTTACCAAAAGAACTAAAAAACTTGAATTATTTGCAAACTATATAATGTTGGTTTCTCAAATAGATGGATTACTTATAGAATATTATTAAATATTCTCGTTATAGTTGCAGTTGTAGAGATAATATTTTCGAAACTATAGTTGATTAAGTCTTACTTCTGATCAACCATTGTCACAAAATAAATCGAATCGGTTAGCCATATTGTTGATTGTAAAATATTTGTTATACAAGTGTAATTAATGATTTTGCTTTAAAAAATTCTAGTAGAAGAATATTTAAGCAATAATTTACTAAGATTTTATGTGTTTATGTCCCATTCACATATGTTATCATTTTCTTATTAAATACGAACTCGATTTTCAAGTCAGGCCCATTGCTTGACATAATGTTTTCCAGGAACCCTGTATTGGGATGAGCTGAAAAAGTAGAAGAAGCTGTCAGTGCTCGGTCCTAAACCATATCGGAGACGTTACATGTTCCGATCCACAAAGTTTAGAAAAAGGACAATTTAGGCCCGGCCCTAAACCATATCGGAGAACACCTCAGTAAAAATTATTATTACTTCTTCGAGCTTGATTAGTACATATCAACATGTGATTCCGTACGAGGAGCGATCCTATAAATAGCAGGATCATTTACTTTAGAAGACACATTGTTCATGACACTGTTTATCGGAGCACGTAGGTCGACTAGCACCAAGACTGTCTGAGTGGTTCCCTTAGACTAAGATCTTAACTTGTAATAGGGTCTATTTTTACTGATTTGGACTGTATTTATATTGATTGTACTTGATACGTGTAACAACCAATTTTATACTAACTTTCATGTGCTTTCATGATTCTACTTTTCGTCTTAATCCAAGTTTTTAGCATTAATTTCACCTTTGTGTCATGTCTTCAAAATCAAAAAAGTTGTTTCAGTTAAGAAACAACCTTACATATCATTCTTCACTTTCGAATAAGTTAGTGTACGCACTGGAATGAATACGTCGATTGTTGTAAATGGGATGGGGTAAAATGGGAATTTAAAGGTCGTGTTACTTCTAAGCAGAGAATCGATTTCCCAAGGAATTGACGATACTTCCAACAGTCTTTTCAAGCATAAATGTCTCCATAGCTTGATTTTTGAAAAAAAAAAAAAAAAACACTTTTGATAGCAAATCCAATTTTTCTGGTCAAATTCCATTGGAATTTTCAAAGCTAAACAAGGTTAGGTTTTCTTGATCTTTCTTTTGATTAGGGCCGGCCCTAGTTTTTGGTGGCCCGAAGACAACTCTAAAATAATGGTCCTTAAATTTTCATGTACAATTAAATTATGTTAATAACTAATACAATTTTTTATAAAATAACGTAATAAACTAAAAATAAAACTATTAATTAGAAAATAAGAAATAATAATAATATGAATAAAATATAATCTCGCTTTGTAAAAAATATCGATAATACGAGACACACTTCTATCTAATAAGAAAATGATTACATATGTGAATTGGACATAAACACATAAAATCTTAAGTAAAAATTACTTAAATATTCTTCTCCTAGCATTTTTTAAAGCAAAATCACTAATTACACTTGCATAACAAATAGTTTTCAATTAACAATATGGCTAACAGATTCAATATATTTTGTGACAATGGTTGATAAGAGGTAAGACTTAATCAACTATAGCTTCAAAAATGTTATCTTTACAGCTGCAACAGTAATGAGAATACTTAATAAAATTCTATAAGCAATCCATCTATTAGAAACCAACATTATATAATAGTTTGCAAATAATTTAAGTTTTTTAGTTTTTTTGGTAAAATACATCTCAAGACTCTGAACTCGGATAATAAGTCTATCTCATCCATATCATAAGTGTTATTCAAATAATATTCAAGTTTGAAACAATAAATACTTAAAATCTCATCATCAATAGATTTTAACATCATCACGTTGAATAATTTTTTTTTGGTATAAATGCAATTTGAGGATGCAAGGATTCTAACACTGACCTCACGCACTCATCAGGAGCTTTACCATCTATGTCACATGCACTCTTTATATAATTATTACATACATATTAATATATATACACACCTATATTAAAATATTTTGTTATTGGAGGCCCTCGCTCATCGGTGACCTTAAGAGACCGTATGTGCGGCTTACACTGAGGGCCAGCCCTGTATCCGATTACTCATTACTGAACCTCAAGAACACACTCTCAAAACAGTAATTCATTTATGCAAGCTAAAACCCGCAGCGTAAAGAAAATAAAAGGTTAAAGACTGGGAATCACTCAACCGACGATACCGGACTCACTCGACGCGACCAAGTCATTCACTTGTAAAGAGGAATCACTCACTCTTAATGCAATAATACTTGCAAACAAATATATTTTTAAACTTAAACTCATCTATTACTTATTCATTTGGAAGGGATTTATATAGGAGTTTTGGAACATCCATCCAAAACATAGGAAATTATAAGTTTAATGATCTTACAATTTTCCAATATAAATTGACTCTTGACTCATAGAAAACATAAAATATGACATTATTATCTAATAATAATGATAATAACTTGAAAATAGGCTAATAAATCAAGTAAGACTCATAGAAATACCAAAAGAGACATAAAAAGTGCTGTTTTCCGAGTGCAGTCTGGCAGTCTCTAGTAAAATGAACATAACGTTTTTTCTAGACTTTCTTTTTGTAAACCGTTTTTTTTTTTTTTTTTTTTTGAGTTGAAAACTAGACTTCAAAAGATTTCTAACCATATATGATAAACTTTCTAGTTCCTTGCCAATCAAAGCAGTTTTGCGTTTAAAGCCACCCTATCTGCAGAAATAGATTTGGGGACAGCATTTGCATCATTCACAATTTCACAAGGCTAAGGGAACTTTATCTTGATGGAGTGGATATTTCTTCAAAGGGGTATGAATAGCTTCTAATATATTTGATGAATGATGGTGTTTTACCCGCAAGTTTGTATCAAGTTTGTTTCAAAACATGATAATGCCCATAAATTATAGACTTTTGGATGATGTCTACTATCCTGTTACACTCATCATTAGAGACTACGGACGTGAGTACAAATTTACTATATGTTACACTCATCATTAAATGCCCATAAATAGATATATTACAACAAAGTCCTTGAACTATTACATTAACAATAGAAATACCCATTAATATCTAATATTTATAACATATACTATAAAACATCAATTTTATTTATGAATAAGATCAACTAGTGGTTGTCTCCACTCAATTTCCTCCCAACTAGTGGTTGTCTCCACTCCTCAATTTCCGGATGATGATGAGTACAAATTTATCGACATGCTTATAATAATACTTTCTCCATCGTTCACAAAACATAATCGGCCAAAAAATAAATCCTAAACCCACAACAAATCCCACTCCAGCACTTATAAAATAGAATACAACATCTGAACTTTCCTGCACTTCTTTTTTCACCTCTGTAACTTGTTGTCCATTGTCATGATCACAAGGTTTGTTCAAAGGAAAGTCACAAAGTCTCTCGTTTCCTTGATAGCTTTCTGCGGAAAATGTTTGAAATTGACTACCACTTGGGATCTTTCCCACTAGTTTGTTATGGGAAAGGTTCAGGACTTGAAGGAATGTGAGCCTTGTAAGCTTTTCCGGTATCTCCCCTGTTAACTGATTCCTTGAAAGGTCTAAAGATTCAAGCTGTGTCAAGTTTCCAATTGATTCCGGAATTGTGCCCGTGAAAGAATTGTGTGATAAGTTTAGCCCATAAAGCATGCTCAATTGACCAATTGTTTCAGGTATTTCCCCTTCAAAGTTATTGCTCGAGAAATCAATAGACGTAAAGATTGTCAATATCTTCAGAAGCTCCATTTCTTGTGCTTTCATAGTTACAGTCACCGTGTCCTTGTAATAGTACTTGTTTAGATCAAGAAAGTTAAAGGTCAAGTGGTCTTGTGCATTGTTATTGAGCGTCATACCTTTCCAACTTTCGATGCTTTTAGGAAATAGTTTCCCACTGAAGCTATTGAAAGCAATGTCGATAATTTGAAGATTTGGCCAGCTTTGATCGACCCCAGGACATCTGATGTCACCGTGAAATTTGTTGGATCGTAGAACAAGAACACGTAATCCGGATGATTTTTTCATCATGCATGGAAATCTATCATTAATGAAGTTATTTCCAACATTCATTACCTCTAACAATTTGCAGTTGGCTAAGGATGTCGGGATCTTCCCTTCTAGATTGTTCTCGCTGAGGTCTAACGTTTGTAGACCACAATTGGCTGAAATTGTATCAGGGATATCTCCACTAATGTTGTTACTCCCAAGATTCAATACCCCAAGAGTCTCGGCATTTTGCAGTAGACAGGGCGGTATGCCACCGCTTAAGAAGTTTCCGGACAAATCAAGAACTTGAAGGTTACTCGCGTTGCAAAGTGATGTAGGAATTACCCCAGTAAGGTTATTGTTTGCTAAAGAAACAAATGAAATGAAGTTGCCAATACCAAGGGGAATGGTTTCTTGAAAGTTATTACTCGAGTAATCTACGTACATAGCATACGCAGGGGCCAGAGGCAACTTGCCACGGAGCTTGTTCGAGTGTAAGTCTAACACGACAAGATTACTACTTGTAATATTGTAAGGCTTTTGCAGATCAACAAGGGAATTGTAAGAAACATTCAAATGAAATAAACTACTCATTTCCCATATCCAACTTGGTATTTCCCCTGTGATTTTGTTGTTTGAGAGATCCAAATGAAACAATTCTTTTTGATTCATCAGATTGGGAAATTCGTGCAAATTGCAAGAAGCTAGCCTTAGCCTACTGAGAATTGGAAACTGAGGCATTTCTGAATTGCTGCTGCTTCTTACAATTACTGACAGATTGTTGTAAGAAAGGTCCAGAGTTGTAAGATATCGAAGGTTTTGAAGCTTCTCAAGCTCTATGGTTCCATTGAAAAAGTTGAAAGAAAGCGAGAGAACGTTAAGTCTTTCAAGCTTGAACAAAGACTGAGGAATAGAACCTTGTAGCTCATTACTGCTCAAATCTAGTGTTTCCAAATTATATGAATTCATAGTGGAAAATTCATCAACTTGACCACTAAATTTGTTGTTAGAAAGCTTAACTGTCTGCAGTGAAGGGAGACTAAATAAAGATCGAGGAATGCTTCCTGTCAATGAATTGTACTCCGAGTTGAAATACGAAAGATTTGAAAGGCCATCAAAATTTGCCGTTAAAAATGAACCATTTAAACTATTATGACTGAGGTTTATGTACGCAAGTTTCTTGGACTTACGAAAAACTGGGATTGAACCAAAGAAGAAGTTCCCTGAGAAATCCAAGTAACTAAGTTCCATTAAATTGGCTATAGTGTATGGAATCGAACCTGTGAAATTGCAATCTGACAGGTCTATTACGGACAACATGCTAAGATTGCTAATAGAATCTGGCAATGAGCCTGAGAAGCTACTGAATCCAAGTATTATAGTCCTAAAAGATCTGCGAAATGGAAACTCGGGTATTTTGCCTTTCAGTAACATATTGTACGATAAATCGAGATACTGTAAACTGGGTACCTGGAAAATCGTTTCCGGAAATGAACCTTCCAAATCACAAGAGCTGAGAGTCAAAACTCTCAAATTTTTGAAATTTGCAAAGAAGTCCGGAGCTATTGTAGATAGATTGTTACCGTCTAGGCGAAGAACCGAAAGAGATTGAAGCTGTGTAAGATTAGGATTCAAAGAACCTGATAGATTACAGTATCGCAAACTCAAGTTTCGTAAGTTTGGTAAAGACTGAGACAAACTTCCCCACCAATCATTAGTATGATTCGATATCTCAACACCATCTAGATAAAGTTCTTTCAAACTTGTAAGATTCTGAACAAGAATCTCCAAATTTGGATCCTCTAATTTCAATGGAAAAACACCCAGGAGTGGATAGGAGAGATCAAGACTAACCAAGCTTCTAATTTTCGATATTGCAGGAGGAATCTGCCCAATAAATCCAGCATTTGATAAATTCAGATACGCCAAACGCGTAAGATTTACAAGTTGTTCCGGAATCAGAGTATTGAAAAGATTGTTAGCTAAAGTTAGCCTCTCGAGATACTGAAAACTGAAAAGGGTAGTCGAATTTTCGATCCCTCCATTAATGGACTCGTTATCGAGCTCTAAACTGATCACATGTCCTGAGCTATCACAGGCTATCCCATTCCAATTGCAGCAGTCTACATTCAGGTTCCAGTGCACGAGCTTCGTCGAAGAAGATGAGTTGAAAATAAGGTTGTTCTTTAACTGAAGCAATAATGATCTTTGATCATTTAAACATTGACATGATACCCAAGAAACATACAAGAGTTGAATTAAAAAAAGCCATGAAAAAGATAGAAGAATTTTCATTGCAATGAGTTATTGGATATTCCAATCAGACTGTTGAGTGAAGAGATTGTGGAATTATTATAATACAATAATACATGAACTTTAACTCTTTGCTTTTGCTTGGTTGACGAAGAAAACCATTACTTAGTTTGGGGCTAGACTTATGTGAAAAATAAAGTCTTTTATCTTGTTTAGGGTAAACACCACTTTTGGCCCCTCTTACATTAACTTTTTATAGAGTGGTCCCTCTTATATTTTTTTCCCACTTTAGTCCCTACTATGAATTATTTGTTTCACTTTAGTCCTTTTCAAGTGGTACAAGGCGATTTCGATAACATGTGATATGCTCATAGGGCAATTTTGTCATTTCAAGTAAACTAACAAGGATATTTTCGTCTTTCTAATTATTTAAAAAAATCTAAATATATAATGTCTTCCAAACTAGGTTTTCATTCTATTCCAACTTAATCGTACATTTCGTTCCAAACTAAAGTTTTTTCCTAAAATCTTTTTCAAACACCAAAATTGCTCACCAATTAAACAATATCTCAAATAATCTCAATAGTGAACGGACGAAAATGCCCTAAAAAATATTTATATGCATGTCACGTGTTATCGGAACCATATGATAAGGACTAAAGTGAAACACATAATTCATAGTAGGGACTAAAGTGAAACAAATAATTCATAGTAGGGACTAAAGTTGGAAAAAACATAAAAGGGACCACTCTGTAAAAAGTTAATGATAAGAGGGACCAAAAGTGATATTTACCCTCTTGTTTATGTGATAAAGAGTGTAGATTCCCTCTAGTCGACCAATTAACTTTGGTCTTTTTTTTTTTCATCTGAAAAATAAAACGTTGTTAATGAAATTACTTCACCTTGTTTTTTAGTATCATCATATATTTTCTCGTGAATGAAATATAAGTTTGAGTATTTGATTGAATAATTTTTTTTATCTACTTTAGCTCCCCCTCCCCTATAAAATTCCTGGATCTGTCCCTGTCATCACTGACCTGCATAAATACAAGACTATATATAATGCAAATTTAGACTTGCATATATGAACGTCCTTGTATAAATTTGTATATTTATACAGTATATTCATGTCACCAAATTAATATCCCAACCACCACCAGTATTTATTTGTGTATAAATTTGTGAAGACTTTATGTTTATAATCAGATTTTGTAAAATGCTATATTTTAATTTATAAATATCTTATTGAATTCCTGAAATTTAATGCTTTATATTTTAATTGTAAATATATTATTAAATTTTTTATGTTTAATTACCGATTTGAGTTAAATGTTTATTACATTTAGTCGTTTATTTAAATCGTTAAGCCATGAGAAAGCTAGAAGAATTCTCAGTGGAATGAGTTATTGGAAATACCAATAAGACTGTTGAGTGAAGAGACCGTGGAATTATAATCCATGACTTTTAACTCTTTGCTTTTGCTTTGTTGACTAGAAAAATTATTAGAATTTATTACATAGTTTGGGCCTAAATCAAAACTCAAAAGTTAGTGTTATTGTCCAAGACATAATAAGGTAGACTTTTAACAAATCTGGGACGTGAATTCGCAACATGTGGGTAAAATCCAATACACGAATAATGACACTTCGAGCCTTTGTTAATCGGAGTAATAACGACACTCCAAGAATTGTTTGATTGGAGAAGTGTGTGGGTAGATTTGAAGTCCATCATGAGGACACAAGTAGTCCATCATGGAGAGATTGGCCACATTAACTTGGGACTTTGATATCATATTAGAATTCATCTGAATCGAGTTCAATCATATGGTTTGGGTCTAACTAAATCTCGAATAAAGCTAACTTAAAATATTTTTTTTGATATCTTATTAGAATTCACCACATTAATTGAATCGAGTTCACTTACATGGTTTGGATCTAACTAAATCTCGAAAAAAGCTAACTTAAAATATTTGAATTGTCAAAGAACTTTAACTTAACTATACTTACCCTAACTTCCAACCAATGTGGAGATTTAGTATCCATAAAAACTGAATTGAGAGGAAGAAATAAAGTATTGTCAAAAGTAAAAATTGGAAACAGCGTGTTTTTGATATTTATTGGTTTCACGCGTTTGTTTTCGGCCCCATTTTGGCATGGAGTGATTTTGGGGCTAGACTTATGTGAAAAAGAAGGAATTTTATCATGTTTATTTTTTTTTTTTTTATAACCCAGGTGTACAAGCTTACACTAGACTAATCTTGGACCCTCAGAACCCTTGTCCTAGAACTCTGAAGGATGTAAATCGCAGGATGTGCCTCCACCAAGCCTCGGGATCCCACCATACTGCTGTACACTCTGCGCACAAAGGGGTCTTCACCACAAATGACCCTTAGATAGACCCATAGAAATGCTTCTATCCAAGTTTCAAATGAGATTCGAACCTCCACCTTGTCGCTGGAACAATCCTTATGAATTGATAAAGAGTGTAGCGATTGTCATGGGCTTATTTGCTCCAAATACTCTTTTATTGCGTCTAGTTGACCAATTTAACTTCGGTCTTTTTCTTTTTCATTTTTTTTTTGGGTCTTCTGAAAAACAAAAAGTTGTCAATGAAATTACATGATTATAAACATGAAATTACACAATCTTGTTCTTACCCTTTCCAACTTGTAATGTAGTTGGTTTTTGTGATCCACTATTCTTGTCTTTCATTTTTATTTATTAAAATATATATGGTCAAGAAATTCCCAATGATCTAATTGAAATTAATTAGGGTGTGAACCAGCCAGGCTGATTTGGATTGACTTATATTAAGTGGGATTTGGATATTGCAAGATTTTGAAATATTCGCGTCCATAAGATCTTCTCCTCATTTAGTAGCATTTCAGTTTTTTTTTTCAATAATATCTCAACTTACATAACTATTTGAAATTACGTGGAAATAATTTAACATTATGTATATCATATGAAGTAAATGAATATCAATCCGTAGAATAAAGTTGTTGGCAATTGAACTTATAATGTTCATTAAGATAGTTTTTGCTATCTTACTCATGTGTATTTACGATTCGGATCGAAGAGTGCAATAATATATGTTATATATATGCTCATTGTTAAAAACAAGAAAAAAGAAGAAGATGAAACATACAACATTAGCAGCGGTGGAGCCCCTCCAAGAAAAAGAAAAGAAAAAAAAAAAAAGCAACGTTGGACCCTTATAATGTCGGGGAAGGATTGAGGAGAGATATGGGTAAATTACATCTTCTTTGTCTTTAGCTACTACAATAATAAATAATAAATGAAAGATGATTTAACCGTCTTTTGCGTGGTTCGATTAAATCAATGATATTTGTTTAGGGTTAGGTTTATATTGCAATTATAGGACTTAGTTACTTTATTCTGGATGGATCAATCTCAAGGAGGAACAATACGTAACGAGATTAATGTCAGATCAATGAGTATAGCAAAAGCTCTTATATTAGAATAATCATGTATTGTACAAGTATGTAGGCGTAAGCTCTATTCATGTATGTGTAATACAATGTCTGATTCAACTATTTATAGGGTACAATCCCTAGATATACAAGGAAACACAATCCTACAAGGACTCTGGTTATTTGTCCTTCTTAAGCCCGGATCGCAGCCTAGTCACTGAGGAGCATCATCTTTGATCGGGTCGATTTGTGATATTGAGTGAGCTATATGGTCGAGCCGATCTAACATCTCTGAGTCGATCCGAGTACCATATGGGGTATAAAATAGCCCCCATCTATACTCCCTCACTTCTTCGAGCGGATATGTAATAGAAGCTCGTAGAAGTATTGAACATTGTTCGACTGACTTTTCTATGAATTGTGCCTCATTAAAAACTTTACTTGGAAAAAATCCTATGTGAAAAAATCCAAAGTAAGGAAAAGAGTGCGACGTTTCATAGATAGTCGTTTTGTCGTTTCTGAGCTGTGCCGTTATTTTGCTTAAATGAGCCAGTTCTCTTCGTTTGATGGAGGGAATACCAAAAGTTGTGAAAGGGATCAAAGCGTCATTTTGACCTCGTATATATATATGCGTCCCTGGTTTCACCCTTACTTTTTACTCTCTGCCTTCTGTCTTTTAGCAGTAACTTTCTTAGTCGATAATTCACCCAAATATTATACTTATTGACAATCATTTTCGACAACCTTTATTATGGCTTTAAATTCGAGAAATCCCAACTCCTCATCTACCGAGGACGTCAATCTCGTTATCGATGTGGAAGCTCCTCCGAGTCCTCCTCCAGAACAAACGGGGGCTCCAGATGTAAATATCCCTGAGAATGATACGTTCAAGGTGGGTATTCTTTCCGACGCGGAGGTGGCCGCTAAGGCTAAGAGGGGCAAGGAACAAATCATGAGATTTTTAGACGATCCAAGTGGCGCTTTAGGTTTATGGGATATCATCTTTACTTTGGTTTGGGTGGAATTGGAAAAATTGAGGTTCCTTCCTTCGCCGGGGGATCCATTGTTTCTAAACCAGTTTTAACGGAAAGCTGGTCAATTCATCAAAAGAGCCAACACTACTCTTCCTCGGTATTGCGTTCGATTATGGAGATTACCGTATGTGAGAGAGACGAAGAGTTGTTACTATCTTCTCCATTTGGCGACCTTGCAAAAGCCCTTGCTGAAAATGTATGCCCCTTTGGTCAGGGTGCATTACTAGGGATAGTGTCCTTTTCTGATCAAGGAGGATATCTTACCTTTAAGGTGCCGGTCTTAAGAGGCTTAGCAACAAGTCAAATATTTAGTCAATTACAGTTGTAGGACGACACTAATCTTTTGTAATAGATGTAGTAGGAAAGTTTTATCCTGTAACACTGCTGAGTGTAATTTCATATTAAAATCGTTTCCATTTTTGATATATCGTGTTCCTTTCCGCTATGATGATTTATGAACTCTGTTTACTTCTGTGTCTCATATTGTATCTCAATACTGACGATCGTTGTGAGGTAATCTAATTTTCGCTGAGTTTTGTGGATATTAGAATATGGATACAAAATTCATGCCCGTCACTCAGCTGAGTTATGTAGGTCGCTAGAATTTTATAAGTTTGACCCTGACATTTTATGTGAACGGTTTATCCATCTGTTCAAAATTTAAAATTACCAGGTAGTAGATCTGTAGTCCTTGTCAATAATCGATCAGAAAAAGTTTTGAGACATTATTTTTTCTTTTATGAAGATCTATATAAGGGTCTTTGTTTCATTCTTTTTCCAAAAAGGCCTCATCACCAAGATTCATTTTCCTAGTATAGGAACACTTGTTATCTTCGTAATCAATGTATTTGTGTACAGATTGTGAATTTCATATTCCCCAAATAAAGCAACCCTTTTATTCATTATGCCATCATGTTGTATCTTTGGTGTGGGAGGAATTGGAAAACGTAGAACCATTAGTGAGATCCAGCTTGTCAAGACCTCCTTAAGCAATTCTTTGGTATATTAGGCAGTGACGAGTTCATCTGTCTTGGTAAGAAAGATTGCTGCTCATAATACCTCGTCAGATTTCTTGGACTCTAGGAGAAGAGCTGGATTCTGTGTTATAAGTTTTCAAAATGATCCATTATTATGCAATCTCAGCATTTTCGCTTTGTACCAAATCGTAATATCAACGGATCTGGTAGTTTGAGTAGTGATGCCTTGTTCTTTTTCGTTTTAGTCGACCTATAGAAAGGTCGAGGATCGATCTTCACATGTTAATCGCTTCGATTCCGGTCATCGATCTTCATCGAGTAGTTTTATCGACTTACCTTCTGCCGTTCCAACTTACTCGTATTAAATGCGGGGAGTTAATAAGTCCATTTCTCACCCGTTGATTTAATTACTCCCCATCCGTAGGATGAACTTAGATATTCCTATAAATAGGTAACAGCTCGTTTACCATTTCCACTCATACCGTACAGATGGAAAATTCAGTTTCATTAAGCTTCACTTTGCCGAGTGATACCATAATCTTTAAAAAATCGCACTACCATGATTCTTCATATCAGGATTACTCATTCCTTATCTTGCCTAGTGCTGACAAGTCCCATTAACACCCTACCTAGTACTTACGAGTCCCATGTGACCTCTGCCTTGATCTTCAATGGGTTGAGGTCCATGGTATTTTGTTAGCACATGGAGGGTTCATATCTACCAGGCATCCTCGTTTTTGGATGTTACCTCCGGAGTGATTCTTCGACGGGTTGTGCTGGTAGATTTTCACTTTCACGGTGTTCCGCCTGGGATCACGCTTTGGACGGACAACTGCAACAATCTCTCAAGCGGGATCTCGTTTCGGTCGAATAACCGCTACAAGCTATCAGGATTTTTAGAGTTTACCAGACCTAAAGGGGCATATATCAATTCCTAGCTTGGCCATCGAACTAAAGAAGTCGACCATCCTGAGCAGTATTCTTCTTAGGTGGTTGAAGAAGAATGTCGAGGTACCAAGAAGGAGATTGATGTTTCTGTGGGCATTGTCGTGGAACATTCCAACTTATTGAATAGGGTTTTATCATTTTTTGTTCGTAACCACCTGTAAAGCGAAAGATATACTTGTACACAGATGATTTCAATAAAATCTTTATATTCTTCATAATTTTCGCCAATGTTTTTATTTACAGTATTGATTATCATATCAATTGTTCTGTTTGAGTGTTTTTATCCGACCTAGTCGGTGTACTTATTCTATACACAGGTTTTGTATACCATTAGTTGGTTTTAACCCTTGTTATTTAGAGTTCGCTGAGTGTTTTCTGACCTAGTCGGTTTACTCAATTTAGCACTTGGGCTTTTTATCAATAACTGGCTTTAAGCCTTGGTGTTCGATATTTGTAGATCGACGAGTGTTTACCGAGCCCATCGATTTTTACTCAGTCAATACTTATGTTTTTTTACCAATTATTGGCTTTAACCCTTTATTATTCGATATTTGTAGATCGACGAGTGTTTACCGACCTAATCGGTTTTTACTCAGTCAATACTTAGGTTTTTTACCCATTATTGGCTATAACCTTTATTGTTCGATATTTGTAGATCGACGAGTGTTTTCCGACCTAATCGGTTTCTACTCAGTCAATACTTAGGTATTTTTACCAATTACTGGCTTTAACCCTTTATTGTTCGATATTTGTAGATCGACGAGTGTTTACCGACCTAATCGGTTTTTACTCAGTCACTACTTAGGTTTTTTTACCAATTATTGGCTCTAACCTTTATTGTTCGATATTTGTAGATCGACGAGTGTTCACCGACCTAATCGGTTTCTACTCAGTCAATATGTAGGCCTTTTACCAATTATTGGCTTTAACCCCTTAAGCCGTGTTTTTGGAGACCGCTGAGTTTTTATCGACTTGGTCGATATTACTCAATTTAGAAGTTAAGTTGTTTACCAATAATTGGCTTTAACCTCTTAATTCGTAATTCTGGAAATCGTTGAGTGTCTATCGATCTAGTCGATTTTACTCAATTTTGAAGTTAGGTTGTTTACCAATAATTGGTTTTAACCTTTTAATTCGTAATTCTGGAGATCGTTGAGTGTCTATCGATCTAGTCGATTTTACTCAATTTTGAAGTTAGGTTGTTTACCAATAATTGACTTTAACCTTTTAATTATCGTTGATTGTTCGTAGGTTGACGAGTGTTCACCGACCTAATCGGTATTACTCAGTCAATATTTAGGTTGTATACCAATTATTGGTTTTAACCTTTTAATCGCAAATGGCTAGTGATGTACCACCTTGAAATATACATAAAAGAATTTAAGCAAAGACTTTTATTGCAATAAACTATACTGAGTATTTGAGTAAACAAAATTAATGATGAGTATTACGTAAATAATAAAAGGAACTAGAAAGGGTAACTTTCAGGAGTAATTTTTTTTAACGTCCATAGTATCTTCTCAGGTTGACAGCATTCCAAGTTCTGGGTAAGGGTGTTCCATCCATATGCGCAATTTTGTATGAACCTTTCTTTCCTACACCTACATCGATGTAAGGTCCATCCCAATTCTGTTGCAGTTTCCCGACGTGCTTGGATACCTCCACTTTTTTCAGTACTAAATCCCCTTCTTTGAAGGTTCGTATACGCACCTTTTGATTGTAGGCCTTTTCCGTGTTGGATTTGGCGATCTGTAAACGTATTGCTGCTCTTTCTCTTAAAGCTTCAGTTAAGTCGACATCATCCTTCCTAGTTTTTTCATTTTCCTCGCTATCGTACATCTCAATCCTCGGGCTTGGGACTAATGCTTCGACCGGAATAACAGCCTCCGAGCCGTAAACTAAACTGAACGAGGTCTCGCCAGTTGAGGCTTTGACAGTTGTCCGGTTGGCCCAATGTACTCCGGGAAGTTCATCTAACCATCTTCCCTTTGCTGCCCCCAATCTTTTTTCTAAAGATTTGACTATTTCACGGTTAGCCACTTCAGTTTGTCCATTTGCCCTCGGGTGTCCTACCGAGGTAAAATTTTGTTGAATTCCGAACTTAGAGCACCAATCCAATACTTGTTTTCCCGCGAACTGAGTTCCATTATCTGAGATTATGACTCGTGGGATGCCAAATCGACATACTAGGAATTTCCATAAAAAATTAATTACTTGAAACTGTGTTATTCGCGCCAGGGCGACACACTCTATCCATTTGCTGAAATACTCCACTGCGACTTAAACATAGCTTTTCTTTGACCGTGCAACTGGGAAAGGTCCAACAATATATATTACCCATTGATCAAAAGGCCAGCATACCGGTATGGGGTAAATCTTCTCAGCAGGTTGATGACTTATATTTGGATGAACTTGACAGTGATGGCACTTCTTTACATATTCAGTTGCATCATTGTTTAAATTTGGCCAATAGTATCATGTTCGGAGATATTTTAAAGCTAATGCCCTGGCTCCACTGTGATTTCCTGCCTCCCCTTCATGTATTTCTCGAAGTATCTCAGCGATTGGGGATTCGGAAATGCATTTTAGTAGGATCCCGGAGACCGATATTCTATAAAGCTTCCCATCTAATATTGTGTATCTAGGTGCTCTGTATTTTATTTTTCGAGCCTCATTCTGATCGGTTGGCACGGTTCCTTCCAAAAGATAATCCATTATTGGAGTCATCCAGTTCTTTTCAGCTATATCGATCTCCATCATCTCGGTGATTGGTGCGTTGTCAATGTCAATCGCGGGGGTACTCGAGATCAACCAAGTGATTACTCTTTATGTTCGTCCATCTCTCGATCCCGTGAATCGGGAGAGTTGGTCTGCCCATTTGTTTTCTGAATTGGGGACGTTCTGAATTTCGAACTTCTCGAATTTTTCTGCCAGTTCTTTTACCTTGGCGAGGTACTTTACCATGTTGAATTCTTTCGCATCGTATAGACCGTCTATTTGTCGCTGCACCAATTCCGAGTCAGTTGATACCTTTAGGCATCTAATGTTTGCTTTTATTGCCATTTCCATCCCTGCGATCAATGCCTCATACTCTACCTCATTATTGGTCACCATGAAGTCCAAAGTTATCGCATAATTCAAGTCTTCTTTTTCTGGTCCGGTAAAATTAATCCCGGCTCCGCCGCCCTCCCTGTTTGAGGCACCGTCGACATGCATCAACCAAGTGTGACTTTCGACAATCATAATATCATTATCACCACTGGTCGAGTCGTTAGTATTTTGTATTGTGGTCGAAGTTTCCAATAGAAAATCAGCTAGTACTTGAGCCTTAGTCACAATCCTTGGTCTATACTCAATCTCGAATTGTCCTAATTCGATCGCCCATTTAATTAATCTTCCAGAGGTTTCTGGTTTTGCCAAGACTTGTCTTAGTGGTTGATTTGTAAGCACTACTATTTTATATGTCAAGAAATATGGTCGGAGCTTTCGTGCTGCTACCACTAAAGCCAAAGAAAATTTTTCTAGCTCCAAGTAATTTTTTTCTGCTCCTTGTAATAATTTACTTAGATAATAAACAGGCTTATGCTCTGTGCCTTCTATCTTAACCAATACCAAACTAATTGCAGCCTCCGAGATTGATATGTAGATGTATAAAGGTTGTCCTTCGGTTGGTTTGGCCAGTAAAGGAGAAGAAGTCAAATACTCCTTCAATTGGTTAAAAGCTCGATCGCATTCTTCTAACCATACAATGTTCTTTGCTTTTCGCAAGGTTTGAAAGAAGGGTAAACTTTTGTCTGCCGATTTGGATATGAATCTGTTTAGTGCAACAATCTTTCCGACTAAGCTTTGCACTTGGGAGATCGTTCTAGGTGGTTTCATTTCTGTTATGGCTCGAATCTTTTCGGGGTTGGCTTCAATCCCTCGTTGATGAACCATATATCCTAGGAATTTTCCTGATTTGACACCAAAAGTGCATTTGGCGGGGTTCAGTTTCATGCGGTATTTTCTCAAAATTTTGAAGCATCGGTCCAGATGTTTGACGTGGTCTGCTTCATTCATGCTTTTTACCAACATGTCATCTACGTAGACTTCCATTATTTCTTCGATTAATTCTCGAAACATCAAGTGTTGCCCCTGCAATCCTTAATCCGAATGGCATCACAATAAAGCAGTAAACTCCCTCCTCTATGACGAAAGCAGCCTTTTCTTGGTCTTGCTCATCCATGTAAATTTGATAGAAACCCTGGAAGGCATCCATCATGCTAAAGATAGCAAATCCTGCAGTTGAATCGACTAGTAGGTCAATTCTCGGGAGAGAGTAAGGATCTCGTGGACACAACATGTTTAGGTCAGTGAAATCGTTACACACCCTCCATTTGTTGTCTTTCTTATCCTCTTTTGCCACTAAGACGACATTGCATAGCCATTTCAAAAAATGTATTTGCCGAATTTGTTTGGCTTTGAGCAGTCTTTCAACTTCTGCCTTGATTATTTTATCTTTGGTAGGCCCATGGTTCCGCTTCTTTTGTTTTGCGGGTTTTGCCATTGGATCTATCTTTAGAGAGTGAGTAATTATTCTCGGGTCGATGCACTCTATGTCATCTACACACCATGCAAAAATGTCCACGTTATCTCTGAGGAAGTTTACTAGCATAACTTTCCCTTCCCTTTCACAAGCATAATATCTTTGTGTTCTGGTGGCTTTATGGTTAAGTCGACCGTCTCCTTCCCTTTCCGATCTATTCTGTCTGTACTGGGGATCTCGACTTCAGCTTTCTCGACATCACTCTCGAGTTTTCTTTTGGCCGGATAAAGGATTTAGGTTTATTTCCCAATGCAAGGGAGGTGTTATAAAATCCCAAGCCATGCAGTGATCATTTACTATTTCTCCAACGCCTGAGGTAGTCGAAAACTTTATCTTCTGATGGTAGGTCGATACTACTGCGCGAAAAAGATTGAGCGCCGGTCGTCCTAATATTACATTGTATGCAAATGGGGTTTCAACGACCAGGAATTTTATCATCTTCACTGCTCGTTCTTGTCTTTTTCCCAATGAGACACTTAAGTTCACGGTCCCAGAGGGAACTATTTCTGATCCTCCAAAGCCTACCAACGGAGTTGCCACCTTTTGAAGCGTTTCCCCTGATTCATTTGCGTTAGAACCTCCCTTGAAATGATGTTTGCCGAACTGCCATTATCGATTAATATTCTTTTCACATTGTAGTTTGCTATTTCAAGAGACATTACCATTGGAAAGTCAGGATTGTCTTCTTTCAAATCCCAGATGATATTTCTCGGCACTTCGTTTTCATTAAAGCTAATAGGTTGTTCTTTTGGTAACTTGCTTTCGAGAGTCCATACTTTTCTCGGATTTCTAAAATTTCTTTCAATTTAACTGGCGGTTCTACGGCAGGCATTACGGTTGTCTCCCCCCGCTGGTCCTCCTAAGATCGTGTGTATAGTCCCGTTGATTTGATCGTTATTCAGTTCTTGGGGCGACCATTGTTAGGGGTTCTTCTCCGATTATGAGTCCGAGGACTCCTGCTTCTATTTCTCTTTTTCCCGTTCCTTTCGACGTAATCGCCTAAATTTCCTTGTTCAATTAACCTTTCGATCTCCTGTTTTAGGTGGAAACAATCTTCAGTCCGATGTCCATGCTCCCGATGATATCGACAATATAAGTGTTTCGGGCTCCTGGCTTCGGCTGTGTAATTCTTTTCGCTGGTGGAATCCAATTGTTCCTTTCGAGCACTACCAAGATTTCTTCAACATGGACTGTCAACTTGGTATATTCCACATGGTCTACTCGATTTCTATGAGGTAGTTCAGCCGATCTCGATCTTGTATAGACATTAGGTCTTTTATCTCGATCGTTTCGATTATAATCCAATCTTTGGAAAACATTTCCTTTTCTAAAGGATCGGTCGTAATCCGTTGGCCTAGAAATAGAGGCTTTATCCTGTCGTCTCGGGCCGGAAGTTGATGTTTTATTCCTACTCTTATCTTTGAAAGAGTTCATCTCTTCTTGAGTCATATATTTAGAAGCCAAAGTCATTATTTCTGCGAACGTCCTTGGTTGTTTTCTACTCAGGGCATTCCCAAACTGCCTATTTTTGGTTAGATCGAACAGAATAGAGATTATGTAATCAATATTTGGCGAGTCGATCTTAAGTAGTTCCACATTGAATCTTGCCAACCAGCTTCTCAGGGATTCTCCTTCTTGCTAATGAATGGTTTTTAAGTAGCTCATGGGGAGCTTTTGCCTTTTCTAGCTGGCGAACTGTTGAGTCAGTTTGTTGCACAGCTCGCGAAAACTGAATATGGAATTGGTAGGTTGTTTCGCAAGCCAATCCAGTGCCAATTCTTCGAACGTTGTGACCATCAATTTGGCGGTATATTCAGCAGAATGTGCATATAGATTCATTATGTTCATAAAGCTGAATATGTAATCGTTCGGATCAGTTGTGTCGTCATAACGCGGTAGTCGTCTTGGAACTTGTTCGGATGATTGTGCTTCTTTTATTTCCCTACAGAAAGGAGAGCATGCTGCTAAACTTTCCTGGACTTCCGTGCTCCTTGCCCATGGATGTTGAACAGTCAATAAGCGTTGTTCAAGACGTTCTTGTACCATCTTTTCAATCTCTCTTTCCGAGACGCGGACATTTTTTGGTTGATTAGGGATCGGGTCAGTGATGTCATCGTCAATGGGAATTAAAGTGTTTTCTTTCGATCCCCGATGTGGTGGGTGTACGGGGGGTTTTGTTCGATCCGTTCTTCTTCGGACCCGATTGTCCATAGATTTTGCGTTGCTCCTTTGTGGACTAGGTAATGATTACTGCTCGGTCCCTGGGCTATCTGCCTGTTCTGATACTTGATCGAACTGTCTTTGAGCTCTTCTGCCTGGTTGCGCCCTAGTTGCTCTTGTCTCTCTGGGCTCTTGTTCAGGAATTACTTGGCCTCCTGGACATAGGGAGTTAAACAGTAGCGCAATTTGTCTTAATTTTTCCTCCGTTTCCGCCAATGGGACGGGGATGGTTGGAACCCTAGGAATTTCAGGTATCGTATCGGCGGCAATCTCCTGCTGTCCTTGAGAAATCTGGACATTAGCCTCCTGACGTTCTTGCTGATTTGAAGGACGATCGTCTTCTTGCTGATTGTCGACATCGTTGACGATCGGTTCATTATTTGTTAAATCGTTTGACGTCATAGGTGGATGCGTCGTGTTGCTCCTCGTCTTGTCGCAAGAGTTCTTCCTCGGGCGAGCCATGTGCTTATCGAATAATTAACTCAGCCCCTCGGTGGGCGCCAACTGATTTAACCGTTTTCGCGTGGTTCGATTAAATCAATGATATTTGTTTAGGGTTAGGTTTATATTGCAATTATAGGGCTTATTTACTTTATTCCTGATGGATCAATCTCAAGGAGGAACAATACGTAACGAGATTAGTGTCAGATCAATGATTATAGCAAAAGCTCTTATATCAGAATAATCTTGTATTGTACAAGTATGTAGGCGTAAGCTCTATTCATGTGTGTATAATACAATGTCTGATTCAGCTATTTATAGGGTACAATCCCTAGATATACAAGGAAACACAATCCTTCAAGGACTCTGGTTATTTGTCCTTCTTAAGCCCGGATCGCAGCCTAGTCACTGAGGAGCATCATCTTTGATCGGGTCGATTTGTGATATTGAGTGAGCTATATGGTCGAACCGATCTAACATCTCTGAGTCGATCCGAGTATCATATTGGGTATAAAATAGCTCCCATCAAAAGACAAATTTTTAATAATGAAGTAATTGCTCTTACAGCAATAATTTGTACTTTCATAATATCGCTAGCCCATAATAAAATGTCTGGATACCCCTTATAGTGAGAGAAAAGGAAAACGAAGAAATTTAAATCTCAAACATGAAGCACATAATTTGACAGTATTTCTTTGATAATAATTAATGTGCTTATAGATTTACGACAATGTCTAGGATATAAAAACTAAGTTTCCAATCCAATTTAATTGTCCATTTCGTTCCAAACTAATTTTTTTCTCAACATTTTCTTCAAACATCAAAATTGTTCACCAATTAAACAATGTTTAGAATAGTCTCAATAATGAATGGATGAAAATTTCCTCAAAAATACTCATGTGCATGTCACGTGTTATCGGAATCACCTGATAAGGACTAAAGTGAAACACATAATACATAGTAGAGATTAAAGTGAAATAAATAATTTATAATAGGGATTAAAGCGGAGAAAAAAGCATAAAAGCAAACACTCTTTAAAAAATTAATGATAAGAGGGATCAAAAGTGATATTTACCCGTGATCATTTCTTCAATCATTTTTACTCACCAATTAACAAAAACGTTTGATTGCATAATAAGTAGAATTTCTCTTTGAAAAATTAAGAAAATAAATTATTTTTTCCACTTTTTAAAATTTTTGAGAACGTTTTCACAGTTTTGACACTCAATCTTTGAACGTTTTAGAGCGTCACCCATTCTTTTGAACATTTTTGTAAATATTTTCACAGACGTCCAAAGGTACAGATCTGGGGCATTTTAAAAAGTTGAAATTGATAAGTGCGAATTCGCAAATGTTAGGTGGCAAAGTGCGAAAATATTCAATGTTTGGAAGGCAAATTGGGATTTTCCTTTTCCTTTTTGCTATTGTACAACTATAAATAGCAGACGACTTCAAATTCAGTGATATAAAAGAAAGGTGTTACAGCCTTAGAGGGACCTCCAATGAGGTTTGATATATTTTGCGTCCAATTCCTTCAAAATTTGTAATTATAGGGACCTCCCATAAGGTTTGCAAAACCTGACATCTTTTAGTCTGTAGTTAATTTTTGCTGATGTCAACACTCAATTTTAGTGAAAGTTCCAATTTACACTTAAAGTTATTGTCCCTATTTTCATGAACAATTATACCCTTACTAGGCAAGGTTACTTTTGTTGCATGAGGAAGGTAATCGTGTGGTTAGTTTGTTGGTATAAATGTTTAACTATTAGTAAGGCAAAATTGTAGGAAACATCCTAAACTAATCAGTGATTTTAGATTTTCATCCCAAATTATATCACTTAGCTAATTTCGTTCCGTAATTTTATATTATTTTGGATTATCGCCCCACTTGCGACACTGCTTACATGTCAAAACGTGGTAAATTTTAGCATGAATAATTATACAAGATTTTAGAATTCATTCCAAACTAATTATAAATTTTAGTTTTTTGTCACAAACTATGTTAATTCATCGAATTTCGTCTCACAATTGTCATTTGGTATGAAATTACTCCATTATTAAATTTCTAATTGAATGAAAATTACAATTCATCTTTTACTTTTTTATGAAACTAATGGCAATTTATCCCCTATGATATTCATAATGTTCAAATTACCTCCTATAATTTGGAAAGAAGCAATTTAAGGTAAATTGAATATTATAAATATCACATTGAAGTAAATTGCCATTAACCATTTTTTAAGAGAAAATTAGTTTTGATATTTTAAATTCATGTGAGATTTTGAGGGGAAAAAATCCTATCTCATTTCATTAGGAAAAATTTGTGCATTTTTTTTTAATAAATAATAAGTATTTATAATTAGTTTGGAACAAAAAAGAATTTCTATGTCATTTCAATCATGGGACGGAAGTCGGGTTGTTGATATAGTTTGGGACAAAAAATTAAAAATTTATAGTTAGTTTGGGACGAATTTTATAATCTTATATAATTGTTTATGATAAAATTCGCTACGCATGACATGTAAACATCCATTTGGAAAGTGAGACGATATTCCAAAAAATATAAAATTATGGTACTAATTTGGCTAAGTGATATAGCTTGAGATGAAAATCCAAAATTACTAATTAGTTTCGGACCTTTTTTGCAATTTTGCCTCTTAGTAAAAATTTAAAACTTTTAGTTATTTATTAATGTGTAGATATTAACCTTTATAATTTTAATAATTTCAAACTTTTATACTAATGCTTATAAAATAGAGTTCAAGGAAAAGTAAATAAAATAGAACTATTCATAAATAAAAATACATATATATTCGAAATTCATATTTAACCTGTAAAAAGTAGGCAATTCATAAATATTTGTGATATGTCTAATGGGCAATTTACCTCCTTGTGATACGAAAATAGGCAATTTAACTCCATGTAAAATAACATAATGAGCAACTTAACTCCCTGTGATATGAAATAACGAGCAATCTACATCATTGCTAGTCGAGGTGTTGCACACACACACTCTATAAAGCTATTGATAATTCATTTTCAAGTAAAAAATAGCAAATTTAATCTTACAATTGACAACATATTTACCTCACTTTACACCCCTCCCCCCTCGTGATATGCGCAAATAGACGATTTACCTTCACGTGATATGTATAAATTTACACTTTAATTACCTATGATATTGCATAATGAACATTTTACCCTCTTATAATAATGTAAAAATCAAGAGAGAAACAATGTTCTTTTATAAAAACACATGGAGGCTATGTTTTAAAAACCGAACCGAACATCGAACCGGTAGCCTTACTGGTTACTGATTAGATCGGTTTAACCATTTTAACCACTGGTCTAACCGGTGTGACGTCATTACAATGTAATATTTTAATTTTAATTTTAATATATGTAATCAACTATTTAAAAAAATATATTATTCATTTTTTCAAGTTTATTTCTATAAACTAAATGTTTATCTCATGATCAATTATTTTTCCTACAAAATTTGAGTTAAGAATGAATGATAGCAACAAAATTACAAGCATGATAACATGATATCAATGCAATAATTCAAATTATTATAAACACCATATAAAAAACAATAATTTTATTACTAATCACCTATGGAAAAAGAGAAATTATTGATGAATTTTGTCATTGAATTATATAAAAAAAATAAAAGTACTTGAAGTTTGTGAAAAAAAATAATTTTTCTAATGAATTTGATACTCAAATATATTTATATAACTTATTATATATAAGATTTTTTTTTTTTGTTTTTGGTTGATTTTGTTTAATTCAAAGTGAAAAATAGAAGAAGAGATGTGAGAGTATCGTTGAAGTTTAAAGGTTGCAGAAAAGAAATAAAAATCCGTAGCGTAAACTTTTTATTTTTATAAGTGAACCAGTGGTTCAATCGGTTCACTGGTTCATTGGTTTATCGGTTTTTTATTGGTTTTTTTGGGTTCAAACAGGTAAAGAACAAAGCTGGTTTTGGAGGGTTAATCGAATTGGATTGACAACTGGTTACCGATTAAGTCGATCGAACCGGCCGGTCCGGTCCAATTTTTAAAACACTGCATGGAGGTATATTACCCTTTTATTCATCACAAATTACATGAAACTAAACTGTCTATTTATAACAACACATGGAGTTAATTTGTTATTCACTACTCTTTTGGCCTTTGGTGTTTCAACATAAATTTCAGCAATACTTAGTATTTCTTATAGATTTAGACCTGTTTTTTTATTTTTTCAGTCTTTGTGGTCCTCAAAATGTAACTTGAGAATCAAATCTCACTCTTTTTTGGTGTTTCTAAGTTCTGGTTTACTTGTTTTATGCATTATTCCTCATGAGGTCGTTAGAAATATTAATTAAATGTTAAATGTCTCTTCTCCATTAGATAAGCTGGACCTTTATTAAAGGCAAATCGGTCCTCCATGACTTGATGGGATGGATTTCGTTATTGTTCTATGCTCAAAAGGAAGGCAGTAATAATTATGCCTGATTTCTCCTTATATGTGACAATTGATACCAAATGTGTCTATTTCGATTTTTTCGGTACCACAAATGATAATTTGTAAAATATTGATTTGAGTTAATTATCATAATCTAATTTATAAATAAATTTGGGTATAAGTTTTCCACGTACAATACATAAATTTTTATACTAAAAGCTTAACAAAAATGATGTAGATCAAATGGTAAGGATATTGTGTTATATTCTAGAGGTCAGGTGTTCAAATCTCTCATCTACAAAAGTTTTCAGTTTATTTTTATTATTAAAAAATTAAAAATTGAAAAAAAAAAAAGGAAAATCAGATTTTGGACCGGTTCAACCCGATTCATACTAGGTTTTTAACTCACTGGTTTTAAAGGGTTAACCGGACCAAACAGACCTCCGATTCGCGGTCGAATATATCCCAAGTTATGCTAGCACCTAGTTCAAATCATCACTAAAATGAATTAAAATTTCCTTTAGTTATATATTATTGCAAGTTGTCTTTAGTTTTACGAGAGAATTGCATTTTTATACTGAGTTATAGATCAATTCCACTTTTGGTAATAAGCTTTATAGGTCCAACATATTTGGGATAGACCTTTAACAAATTATGACACATTTGGTATAGCCGTTAAAAATTGTCGTTAAGTTTAACTGCAAAGTTGATGCCATTATTTATGTTGACTGATAATTTAATCCCATAACATTTCATGTTACCAAATTTAATGACGATTTTAGTCCACAGTGTTGTCAAATTTCAAAATTGTCGGATAAGACCACGTGCGGACCATTTTAAAAATTTTACTTTTTTTATTTAAACAACTAATTTGATTCATAAACAATATTAATAAATTAAATAATACTTTAATATAAATATCACAAAAATTGAGAAATATATTCTTTTTAAATATAAAATTTATATAATAGCATTAATCTACTTAATATTTATTAAAATAATAAATTACATAATTTAAAACTATTTAAAATTTATTAAAATAATAAATAATAATAATTTTGCAAAAAATTCCAACCCCACCCAACCCACCCACGCCCTCCCCTCCCCCTCCCCCTTTAATTTTACATACTATTGTTTCCCATGTGTATCAGAAAATCATCAAGGACATTTTTTGGGGGTCTATATGTGTGTTGTGTATTAACATTTTCATGAAGTTGGACAACATAGTGGGAAAATCTGTTGTATTTGGAATTATTGTGTACGGTTCTCCTCTATTTGTCATTGTAAGATCCTTCGTCTTTTGATTTAATTACTTTGTCACCTACAATTTTATTTTTGTTATAAAATTTAGGATAAAAGTGATGAACAAATTGTAGTAAGCAAAGTTATATGTAGAGAAAATTCATCAACTCTTTTTATTCATTTCATGTTCTACTTCATCTTCTTTTAACAAATGAGGGATGAACTCATCTATTTATACAAGTTCAAGACTTCTATACAATAGCCACATGTCTTCAATGTGTCTTCCATGCAATTGTGATAAATGGCTTTACTACAAGCCAAGTGCATGCTTTGCTATACTTCCACATAGGTGTATGCTTTGCCACACTTAATCTTGTCTTGACACATAAATGGGGTATGTGTTATCTCATTATTTCACCAAGTGGAAGAACCATGTAAATCCACCTTATGTCTTGAGTGATAAATTACAAATGGCATCCAAAAAATATGCATATTTCATAACACTCCCTCTTGGATGCCAATTGCTTCTAGAGTATGCCTCGTTAAAACCTTGTCAAGAAAAATCCATTGGGACAAAAACTTGAACGAAGGAAAAAGAGTACATATCCGAAAGGGGCTTATAAGCGTGTAACACTGCCTCGTTAAAACCTTGCCAAAAAAAAAAAACCCAGTGGGACAAAAACTTGGATGAAAAAAAAAAGTACAGTATAAGTAGTGTCGTTATTACACGCTCCCCCTGATGCCGACATAAGATCCACAAGTCACCGCATTCCAATGTTGTAAACTATCTTCCTAAATGTTGTAGTCGGCAATGCTTTAGTTAATAAATCAGCAAAGTTGTTACATGACTGAATCTGAAGAACATCTATATCACCCTTTTTCTGAAGCTCATGGGTAAAGAAAAACTTTGGTGATATGTGCTTCGTTCTGTCTCCCTTGATATATCCATTTTTTATTTGAGCAATACAGGCGACATTGTCTTCATATAATGATGTTAGTATATTCTTTGTTGAAGGCAACCCACAAGATTCTTGGATATATTGAATCATTGATCTCAGCCATAAACATTCTCGACTTGCTTCATGCAATGCCAGAATTTCAGCATGATTGGAAGAAGTGGCAGCTAGAGTTTGTTTAACATATCGCCATGATATTGCAGCGCCACCAAAAAAAAAAACCCAGTGGGACAAAAACTTGGACGAAAGAAAAAGAGTACAGTATAAGTGTCGTTAATTACACGCTCCCCCTGATGCCGACATAAGATCCACAAGTCGCCGCATTCCAATGTTGTAAACCATCTTCCTAAATGTTGTAGTCGGCAATGCTTTAGTGAATAAATCAGCAAAGTTGTTACATGACTGAATCTGAAGAACATCTATATCACCCTTTTTCTAAAGCTCATGGGTAAAGAAAAACTTTGGTGATATGTGCTTCGTTCTGTATCCCTTGATATATCCATTTTTTATTTGAGCAATACAGACGGCATTGTCTTCATATAATGATGTTGGTATATTCTTTGTTGAAGGCAACCCACAAGATTCTTGGATATATTGAATCATTGATCGCCATAAACATTCTCGACTTGCTTCATGCAATGCCAGAATTTCAGCATGATTGGAAGAAGTGGCAGCTAGAGTTTGTTTAACATATCGCCATGATATTGCAGCGCCACCACAGGTAAATACATATCCACTTTGTGATCTTCCTTTGTGTGTATCAGAAAGATAACCGGCATCTGCATAACCTACTATATGTGCATCGGCATCTCGAGAGTAAAATTAGCCCATGTCTATTGTTCCACGAAGATAATGCAATATGTGTTTAACTCCATTCCAATGCTTTCGTGTTGGTGCAGAGCTATACCTTGCCAGTAAGTTAATCGAGAGGGCTATATCAGGTCTCGTAAAATTTGCAAGATACATCAAGGCTCCAATTGCACTTAGATAAGGTACTTCAGGACCAAGCAATTCTTCATTTTCCTCCCGAGGACGGAAAGGATCTTTCTTTATATCCAAAGATCGGACAACCATGGGACTGCTCAATGGATGAGCTTTGTCCATATAAAATCTCTTCATAATCGTTTCTGTATATGTCGATTGATGGATAAAGATTCCAGTTGATAAATGTTCGATCTGCAGGCCGAGACAAAACTTTGTTTTCCCGATATTTTTCATCTCAAATTCTTTAATTAAATAGTTTGCAGTCTTTGTAAGGTCTCATACAAAATTAAGTCGTCCACGTATACTGCAATAATGGAAAAACCATTCTCAAATCTTGTAATGAAAACACATGGACAAATTGGATTGTTAACAAATCCTTCTTTTACGAGATAATCACTGAGCCGATTATACCACATTCGGCCAGACTGTTTTAATCCGTATAAGGATCATTGCAATTCAATTGAATACAATCTATGAGACCTTTGATTATGAGATCCTTCAGGGATTTTGAATCCTTTAGGGATTTTCATATATATATATATATATATATATATATATATATATATATATCACTATCAAGTGATCCATATAAATATGCGTTAACCACATCCATGAGACGCATGTCCAATCCTTCAGAGACTGCAGAGCTAATCAAATACCGCAACGTGATTACATCAATCACGGGGGAATATGTTTCATCATAATCAATTCCAGGTCCTTGTGAGAATCCTTGTGCAACAAGTCGTGCCTTGTATCTCACAATCTCCATTTTCTCATTCCATTTTCGTACAAATACACATTTGTACCCGATCGATTGCACATCTTCCGGCGTGCGAACTATCGGTCCAAAAACTTTCCGATTTTCTAGCGAGTTCAGCTCAGCTTGAATCGCATCTTTCCATTTTGGCCAATCATTTCTATGTCGACATTCATCAATCGATATCGGTTCGGGATCTTCGGGATCCTTATTTATAATATCTAGTGCGACCCCATACGCAAAGACATTGTCTACAGTCACTTTCTTTCTATCCCAGTTTTCTCGGATATTTAAATAATTCAAAGAGATCTCTTCAAATATCGCCTCTTCAGGGGTATCAGTATCATTTGCCTCTTCCGGGGCATTTCTTAATTCAGACTGATCAGTTATTTTTTCTATAGTGCTTTCTTTTGAAACAGTTTCCTCTTCAGGAGGAATACATACTTCTGGTATCTTTTTCCTTCGGGGATTCTTGTCTTTCGCACCAACCGGGCGTTCACGTTTCGTTCGTGGTTTTTCAGATTGTCCTGCAGGGACATGTCCTTCAGGGACGTTAATCCGTGCTGGTGCATTAATAGCCGATATATGAGATTTTATTTTCTTTGTATCAACAAATGCATCCGACAATTGATTTGCAACATTTTGCAAATGTCTAATCTTTCTTACTTCTTGCTCACAATTATTTGTACGTGGGTCATAATAGAATAAAGATGGCACATTCCATTTAATTTCACGCCATTCTTCAGGAACTGGCTTCTTATCTCCCCCTAACGGCTGGAAAACTGTCTCATCAAAAATACTATCAGCATCATGGACGGATTTAGCCAATTTTTGGGGGGGCCTTGGCCCCCCCAAGATTTTAAAAAATATATTTATGTTTTATATGTATAGATGTGTATATATACAAACAATATCTTAGTAATAGTATATAGTCCAACTATAAAATGAATTTGACTCGTTAGAGTGGATGTTTAATTATTCCCTAAATTACAAATAATATAATTATGCATTGGTACTAAATAGTTTATTTGTTATACAATAAATGGTTATTAATTATATAAACTTGAAATTATAAGAAAATCAACCATGGTGGTTGCATTTTATCAAACAAAGAATGTTAAGAATCTGGAACCTTAAATCCTAATGTATAAAATTGTGTGTCGAAGGTAATCCATCATTATGGTTTATCCCATAGCAAAATTATCTTCATAAAATGTAACGGATTGAAATAATAAAAAATTTCTAGAGTTATGTAAAGAAGTAAATTTGAAAATCACTATAAGAAAAATAACGGTAGTGAAGTTCGGCCCCCCCAAGACTTCATTCCTGGATTCGTCCCTGATCAGCATATATTTCTTTAAACATATCACCCGTCGGGGGCTCAAGATATCTGATAATAGACGGGGAATCTAAACCAATGTAGATTCCAAGTCGTCTCTGTGGACCCGATTTTGTTCGTTATGGCGGAGATATTGGAACATAAACCGCACATCCAAAAATTCTCAAATGAGAAATATCAGGCTGCTGGCCTGTCACTAGCTACAATGGCGAATACGCCTCGAATGAACTTGGTCTAATCCGGACCAGTGAAGCAGCATGTAATATTGCATGTCCCCAAACAGAGGTGGGTAAATTTGACCTCAAAAGTAAAGGTCTAGCAATTAATTGCAACTTCTTTATAAATGACTCAGCTAGGCCATTTTGGGTATGAACATGTGCAACATAATGTTCAACATCTATTCCAATTGACATGCAATAATCATCAAATGCCTGAGATGTAAACTCACCGGCATTATCAAGACGAATAGTCTTTATTGAATAATCAGGGAATTGTGCCCTCAATTTTATAATTTGAGCAAGAAGATTGGCAAAAGCCATTGTACGCGTTGACAATAGGCATACATGAGACCATCTCGAAGATGCGTCTATCAGGACCATAAAATAACGAAAAGGTCCACATGGTGGATCTACAGGCCCACATATATCTCCATGAATTCATTGTAAAAACATTGGGGATTCAGTACTAATCTTCATAGGAGACGTTCTGATGATTAATTTCCCCTGTGAGCATGCCACATACACATTTTCTTGCTGCAAAAGAATCTTCTGGTTCTTTAAAGGATGCCCTCTCGAATTCTTTATTATTCGGCGCATCATAATTGCTCCCGGGTGGCCAAGTCGGTCATGCTAAAGCGAGAAAATTTTTGAATCATTGAACTTCCAGTCAATACAACATTTGATTCATAAACTCTTATGGTCGCATAATATAAACCCGATGAGAAAACTGGGAGTTTTTCATTTATATGCTTATGGCATGAAATCATGGATGTGATACAAAGATATTCCATATTCCCCTCATTCATGGTCTCAATGTGAAATCCATTCAAACGTATATCTTTGAAACTTAACAAGTTTCTTTTGGATTTCAGAGAGTACAACGCCTCTTTTATTAAAATATTTGTACCACCGGACAATATCATATTGGCTCTTTCGGAGCCTTCAATTAATGTTGTAGTACCAGAAATTGTACTAACATTAGCCTTTGATAATTTCAAAGTCGAGAAATATTTCTTATCTCGAAGAATCGTGTGTGTGGTCCCACTGTCAACCAAACAAATATCATCTTCGTTCATGGCTTTCTTTAAAACGTACTCAAATCTTCGGGTTTGAGTCTCTCACCTAGACTTTCTTTCAAGTTTAAAATTTTCGAAGCTTTTTTTCAAGCTTAAAACCTTTGAAGCTTTCTTTCAAGCTTAAAACTTACTAGGCTTTATTTCAAGCCTAAAATGTTTTCAAATCTTCGGGTTTGAGTCTTTTACCTAGTGGAGGCACACAAGTTGTAGGCTTTCCTTAAAGCCGAAAATATACTCAAAACTTTGGGTTTGAGTTTTTCGCCTAGACTTTCTTTCAAGTCTAAGATTTTCGAAGCTTACTTTCAAGCTTAAACTTTAAAGCTTTATTTCAAGCTAAAAACTTATTAGGCTTTCTTTCAAGCCATTAACAATTTGTTCATATTCGAGTTTCAAGTTATTTATACTACGTATAATAAAGTATGCATATTAATTCGAATTTCAAGTTTTTATACTACGTATAATAAAGTATGCATATTACTTGTTTGTCGATTTTAATCCTTCCGGATAGAGGCAATTGCTACTTTCCTCAACCTTTTTTTTTTTTTTATTTGCGTCAACTTCTGATGGATGCTGTGTCACCTACAAATGTTGTAAGGAAGATCCGAACGGTCAGAATGAAGAAGCTGATGTAAGGAACCTTCGGTTAAAATTTGAGGATGATCCAACGGTGGAAATGGCCGGAATGATTGAAAAACAGAAGCTATTTTGTGCAAATCCGAAAATTTGCCTTTCAAAGTGTTTGCCTCTTTTCTCTCTTATTTGTGGGATATATTGTGATAACTTGAAATCGAGTTATAGAGCAAACTCGTGCTGATAACGTGTTGTAAAACTTAGGATATAAGTGATGAACAAATTGTAGTAAGCAAAGTTATATGTAGAGAAAACTCATCAACTCTTTTCATTCATTTTATGTTCTAGTTCATCTTCTTTTTACAAATGAGGGATGAACTCATCTATTTATACAAGTTCAAGACTTCTATACAATAGTCACATGTCTTCAATGTGTCTTCCATGCAATTGTGATACATGGTTTTACTACAAGTTCACCAAGTGCATGCTTTGCTATACTTCCACATAGGTGTATGCGTTGCAACACTTAATTTTTGTCTTGACACATGAATGGGGTATGTGTTACCTCATTATTTCACCAAGTGGAAGAACCATGTAAATCCACCATATGTCTTGAGTGGTAATTACAAATGACATCCACAAAATATGCATATTTCATAACAATTTTGTGTATTAATTGAATATGTATGTTGATTTTACAATATCAGAGAAACATATACAAGACAAATAGAGTAGGATGTTTCCAATTTTTGAAGGATAATGTCTACACATTATTTCATCCTCAACGAATATGATAACTTCATCAGGTTCTGGCGCTGCTGAAGTGATTCCGATTCCAATTCCACCCCCCTCGTGCTCTTCGAATGGGGTCCGATTTGTATCACAGCAAATCAAATCTAACGAAAAAATTGAAATATGTTATAATCTGGAAATCAGATTATGAAGATGAAATTAAAGATTAAAAAACTGGAACAAGAAAAAAAATAGACAGAAAGAAAGGAAAATATATGTGTATATATTAATTCTGAATAATGTGTTCCAATTGAGTTTAGAACCCGGGTATATATAGGCAACTAAGTTAAAAAGGACGCTTTTTATCTATACAAAATTATCCCCAATTTAACAATCTAAATCCCTAATTTAACTTATACGCTTTCTTCTTCAATTTCTTCAATTCCAGCTGTAGCTAATCTTGAATTTCTGTCTTCTTTTCAGGAATCATAGGAAGCTTGATTTTCCTTCAATAAAATAGAAAAAGATAAATGAGGCTCGTATATGTTTTCCGACAAACAAACGAAACGCTGCCACGCCATGCCTGCGAAATCACCAGTTGCATTAACACTAGTTACATTAAAGATTTGTTTTCAGGTGGGGAGGGTTGGTAATGGTGTAGTGGTTTCGGAGGTGAAGAGGGAGGATTTGGCGGCAATAATTGCAATTAATCCCTCCCAATTTTTAGGTTTTGCAAGTACACCCCTAAAGAGTTAAAGATTGTGACTTAACGGTCACGTGCTTAGCACATGATTTTTCCATCAAAAAATTAACGGTCAAACCAAATCTGAAAAAAGTTGTTCAATTTTTGTATAAATAGTGTCTTTAATTTGGAAAGGTATGATATGAAATGTATAAAGTAGACAAAAATTTGGTATGAAAAGTACAATTCCGTCCTTATTATTTAGTACAGAGTCACGTAATAAGGGAACACAACCTCTTGAGTTAAGTTTACAATTTCTCTTGTACGTCAATCATGTTGGTACTTGGTATGCTGTTCGAACTATGTTATATATCTTCCTTATAAGATGTCACCCATGGATCAAAATTTTGGTTCAAATGTATGTTTCGGTCAGTCAAATATTGAAAACTTTTCGAGACTATTCGGAAATGTTTCGGAAACACTGAGGAAAATTTATAAAAAAAATTACTAAATTTAGAAAAATAACAGAGTTTAAGGCAAATAAATTGTTTCGGAATTACATCTTATTTTCGTTTCGCCTAATAAAAAAACGGAAACTTTTCGATGTTTTCGATGGAAAAGATGGAAATTTTGATCCATGATGGCACCCTACCGAAAAGAAAAAGGCAAGTCATAAATCCCAAGTTATGCTAGCACCTAGTTCAAATCATCACTAAAATGAATTAAAATTCCCTTCAGTTATATATTATTGCAAGTTGTCTTTAATTTTACATACTATTGTTTCCCCATATGTATCATAAAATCATCATGGACGTTTTTTGGGTGTCTAATTGTGTGTTGTTTATTACCATTTTCACCAAGTTGAACAACATAATGGGAAAATCTGTTATATTTGGGCCTATTAATTGCTGTTGTATTTGGAATTATTATGTACGGTTCTCCTCTATTTGTCATTGTAATCCTTCGTCTTTCGAATTAATTACTTTGTCACCTACAATTTTATTTAGTGTATTAATTGAGTATTTATGTTGATTTTACATTATCAGAGAAACGTATACAAGACAAAGAGAGTTGGATGTTTCCAATTTTTGTTCTGTCTAGCTTCTTTCCTCAATGAAATTGTATGGTTTTTATCTGCTTTTCTCCCAACTATTGACTCTATCTTGCTATAAGTAAAAGAATTACCGTTTGAGAAATTGTATTGATTTTCATGTTATTACATTAATTGGGGGTAAATGCAAAATACACCTTTGTATTATGTTGAACCTGCAAGAAACTACCCCGTGAAATTTTTATTGTGCCAAAGTTCTTTGTGTTTTTAAAAATCCTGCAAAATCACCAAATTTGTAAAAAATAAGTCGTTTTAGATCGACATAGTCAAGAAACCATTTCTAAAATACTTAAAGTTGGTCCCTACAACTTCACGTGATATATTTTTAAAATTATTTCTTGTAATTTATCGATCCAAAACGACCTATTTTTTTATAAATCGGGTGTTTTTTGCAGAATTTTTAATAAAATCACGAGTAACATAACATAGGGGAGTACGTAATTGCATTTCCCCCATTAATTGGAGGGTTACGCTTTCTTCTTTAGTTATTCCTCCTTTTAGCATTGAATTTCTATTCCATGATTATGCAGATTGCAAATGGAATTTGAGTACTGTTGGGAATAGTACAACTCGGACTTCTTTGTATGTTTCGCGAAAAACCTAAGTTTGTCGATGTACAACTTGAAGATGTGGGAATCCTTTAAGGTTGGAAAGTGGTGGCATATTAAAGACAAAAACACCTCCTATGTTTTGTCTAATTCTCCAAAAATTTCCTGTGTTATTTTAATTCCCAAAAATTTCTCTGTGTTTGGTTTTAAATATCATACTCAATCCAAGTATAATTTTATTTTTAACTTTTGGTGGAATGACAAGATTACCCTTGTGTGTTTGTTTTTATTTTAAATTTATTTATTCTTTTCGAAAAATCAAGTATATATTTTTGACTTTTGGTGGAATGACAATATTACACCTATGTGTTTGTTTATTTTAAATTTATTTATTCTTTTTGAGAAATTAAGTTTATACTACTTGGGTAGAGTGTGGTATTTAAACCCAAACACAGGGGGGTTTTGGGGATTTAAAATGACTCATGGGGTTTTTTTTGGTAATTAGACAAAGCATAAGGGGTGTTTTAGTCTTTCGATGTCAGGGGTAAAATTGTCATATGAAAAGCAAAATGTGAACAAATACTTGCAATTTTAACATTTGAAACACACTCTTATAGGGATGTATTTGACACTTACTTGAGATCATAGGGGGATTTTTGGAAGTTCAAATAATACAGGGGATTTTTTGGGAGTTAAACAAAGTATAAAGATGTTTTTATGAATGTTTGATATTCCATTTTTTTTGTGGGCTATTAGAATTATAAATACGTGTGAACCAAGTACATTGATTAAGCTTTAAGATTTTACTGATATTTGTTTGTATGAAGTATGACTGCAAAATGTGTGAGCTAGCATAAATAAGTATGAGATTTGAAATTGAATTGAAATTGGGATATTTGTTTGCTTATGTTTGGATAAGATGAAATTTAAACTTTGAAGCATCATCAAGTATCATCATATAGACACTTTGCACCCCCAAAATATAGAATTTTAGTTTAGCATTCTCGATTCAGGTAAGACTCAGCCACTTGCATCCCGAAATATAGAATTAACACTTAAAACCCTCGAATTAAGAAAAATTCTGCAACTTGCACCCCTCATTACTCTCAACAGACTTGATCACCGTTGTAAAAAAATATGATTGGTCAAATAGATAAAAGGACAAGAACAAAAAAACGAGCTAAGTTTACAGAAAGAAAGAAAGAAAAAAAAAAAAAAAAAAAGGGAAGAAGAAGAAGTTGAAATAGGTGAGAAATTAGGTTAAATTTAGCCAAATAATAAGTATACTCAACTAAAATTGGGTTAAACCAGGGAGAATGAATGAATTGATTAACAAATAGGATAAACAAAAAAAAATGGCTGAAATCAGTGAATTAACATGTTAAATATGTTAAACACAAAGTAAAATTGAGGAAAATTAGTAAAAACGAGTTATACTGGTTAAAAAAGGAATTAACTTGTAATTGAAAATGGATGAAATAAGTAAAAGACAGAGTATAACAGGCAAAACAAATGAAATAAATAAAATAAATCTGTGAAAAATGGTTTAGATGGATATATCAGAGTAAAAAAAGAAAAGAATTGATGTTATTCATTCGTTCAAACAATTTAGTTTTAGAATAATACTTATGTATCCACGTAGTTAATTATAGTTCATTTTTAATTTTCAAGTTTTAGTTTTACGTATTTATGATCTCAGCTTTAATTTATGGTAATATCATAATAAGTCGTAAAATTATGTCAAATGTCATTAAGACAATAGCATGATGAAAAATCACTATATGATGCAACTAAAGTAGAAAATTAATTAATTTACGTGCAACGCACGTACACTTTTCCAGTTAAACTAAAAATAAAACAATTAATTAGATAAATAATAAACAATAATAATATGAATAAAATATACCATGGCTTTGTGAAAAATATCGGTATACGAGACACACTTCTATCTAATAAGAAAATGATTACATATGTGAGTTGGACATAAACACATTAAATCTTAGTAAAATATTACTTAAATATCCTTCTCCTAGCATTTTTTAAAGCAAAATCACTAATTACACTTGCATAACAAATATTTAAAAATTAACAATATGGCTAACCGATTCGATTTATTTTGTGACAATGGTTGATCAGAGGTAAGACTTAATAAATTATAGCTTCAAAATTTTTATCTCTACAGTAACGAGAATACTGAGAAATAGAAATATGAAATCCATCTATTAGAAACCAACATTATATAGTTTGCAAATAATTCAAGTTTTTTAGTTCTTTTGGTAAAATACATATCAAGACTCTTACCTCAGATAATAAGTCCATCTCATCCATATCATAAGTGTCATTCAAATAATATTAAAGTTTGAAACAATAAATACTTAAAATCTCATCATCAATAAATTTTAACATCATCACGTCGAATAATTTTTTTTTGGTATAAATGCAATTTGAAGATGCAAGGATTCTAACACTGACCTCACGCACTCATCAGGAGCTTTACCATCTATGTCACATGCACTCTTTATATAATTATTACATACATATTAATATATATATATATATATATATATATATATATATATACATACATATACATATATTAAAATATTTTGTTATTGGAGGCTCTTGCTCATCGGTGACCTTAAAAGACCGCATGTGCAGCTTACGCTTAGGGTCGGCCCTGCTTCCGATTACTCATTACTTAGCATCAAGAACACTCTCAAAACATTAATTCACTTATGCAGGCTGAAACCCGCAGCGTAAAGAAAATAAAAGTTTAAATATTGGGAATCACTTAATCGGCGGTAGCGGACTCACTCGGCGTTACTAATCGCAGAATCACTCGATGTGACCAAGTCACTCACTTGTAAAGAGGAATCACTCACTTTTAATGCAAGAATACTTGCAAACAAATATATTTATAAAATTAAACTCATCTATTATTTATTTATTTGGAAGAGGTTTATATAAGAGTTTTGGAACTATCACTCCAAAACTTAAGAAATTACAAGTTTAATGGTCT
Organism: Penstemon eatonii; assembly: GCA_038501285.1. Lineage (NCBI taxonomy): Eukaryota > Viridiplantae > Streptophyta > Magnoliopsida > Lamiales > Plantaginaceae > Penstemon > Penstemon eatonii. The sequence continues at coordinate 16,274,762 of CM076711.1, forward strand.
TACAATTTTCCAATATAAACTTCACTCTTAACTAATAGAAAATATAAAATATGACATTATAATCCAATAACAATGATAATAACTTGAAAATAGACTAATAAATCAAGTAAGACACATAGAAATATCTAAAGACATAAAAAATATTGTTTCCTGAGTGCAGTCTGGCAGGCTTTAGTAAAATGAACATAATTTTTTTTCTAGACCTTCTTTTTGTAAAACGTTTTTTTCTTGAAAACTAGACTTCAATAGATTCCTAACCATATATGATAGATCTTCTAGTTCCTTGCCAATCAAAGCAGTTTTGCGTTTAAAGTCACCCTATTTGCAAAAATAGATTTTGGGACAGCATTTGCATCATTCACAATTTCTCAAGGCTAAGAGAACTTTATCTTGATGGAGTGAATATTTCTTCAAAGGGGTATGAATAGCTTCTAACATGTTTGATGAATGATGGTGTTTTACCCGATTGTTCAAAACATGAAAGCTAGCGACTAAGAACGTGAGTTAGAAATTTACTATCATGCTACACTCATCATTAAATGCCCATAAATGGATATATTACAACAAATTTCTTGAACTATTACATCAACAATCGAAATACCCATTAATTTCTAATATTTATAACATTTACTATAAAACATCAATTTTATTTATTGAATAAAGCACATCAGCAAATCCTGCTCAACTCAATTTCCTTCCAACTAGTGGTTGTCTCCACCCCTCAATTTCCGGATGATGATGAGTACAAATTTATCAACATGATTATAGTAACACTTTCTCCATCGTTCACAAAACATAATCGGCCAAAAAATGAATCCTAAACCCACAACAAATCCCACTCCGGCACTTATAAAATAGAATCTGGCATCTGAACTTTCCTGCTCTTCTTTTTTCACCTCTGTAACTTGTTGTCCATTGTCATGATCACCACAAGGTTTGTTCAAAGGAAAGTCACAAAGTCTCTCGTTTCCTTCATAGCTTTCTGCGGAAAATGTCTGAAATTGATTACCACTTGGGATCTTTCCTACTAGTTTGTTATAGGAAAGGTTCAGGACAGAAAGGAATGTGACTATGTGAGCCCTGTAAGTTTTTTCGGTATCTCCCCTGTTAACTGATTCCTTGAAAGGTCCAAAGATCCAAGTTGCGTCAAGTTTCCAATTGATTCTGGAATTGTGCCCGTGAAAGAATTGTGTGATAAGTTTAGCCCATAAAGCATGCTCAACTGACCAATTGTTTCAGGTATTTCACCTTCAAAGTTATTGCTTGAGAAATCAATAGTCGTAAAGACTGTCAATATCTTCAGAAGCTCCATCTCTTGTGCTTTAATGATTACAGTCACCCTGTCCTGGTAATAGATGTCGTATGTAACAAAAAATTTAAAGTGGTCTTGTTTATTGTTATTGAGCATCATTCCTTTCCAACTTTCGATGCTTTTTGGAAATAGTTTCCCACTGAAGTTATTGAAAGCAATGTCAATAATCTGAAGATTTGGCCAGCTTTGATCGACCCCAGGACATCTGATGTCACCGTGAAATTTGTTCGATCGTAGAACAAGAACACGTAATCTGGATGAGTTTTTCAACATGCATGGGAATCTATCATTAATGTAGTTAGTTCCAACATTCATTACCTCTAACAATTTGCAGTTGGCTAAGGATGTCGGGATCCTCCCTTCTAGATTGTTCTCTCTGAGGTCTAACGTGTGTAGACCACAATTGGCTGAAATTGTATCAGGGATATCTCCACTAATGTTGTTTCTCCCAAGATTCAATACCCTAAGCCACTCGATATTTTGCAGTAGACAAGGCGGAATGCCACCGCTCAAGAAGTTTCCGGACAAATCAAGACCTTCAAGGTAACTCGCATTGCAAAGTGATGTAGGAATTACCCCAGTAAGGTTATTGTTTGCTAAAGAAACGAATGAAACGAAGTTGCCAAAACCAAGGGGAATGGTTCCTTTAAAGTTATTACTCGAGTAATCTACGTAGATAGCATACACAGGGGGCAGAGGCAACTTTCCACGGAGGTTGTTCGAGTGTAAGTCTAACACCATAAGACCACTACTTGTAATATTGTAAGGCTTTTGCAGATCAACAAGGGAATTGTAAGAAACATTCAAATGATATAATCCCATTTTCCATATCCAACTTGGTATTTCCCCTGTGATTTTGTTGTTTGAGAGATTCAAATATTCCAATCCTTTTTGCTTCAATATGTTGTTTGACTCCAAATATTCCAATCCTTTTTTCTTCAATCTATTGTTTGAGACATCCAAATATTCCAATCCTTTTTGCTTCATCAGATTGGGAAATTCGTGCAAATTGCAAGAAGCTAGACTTAGGCTTCTGAGATTTGGAAATTGAGGCATTTTTGAATTGTTGTTGCTTCTTACGACAACTGACAGATTGTTGTAAGAAAGGTCCAGTCTTTCAAGATTTCGTAGGCTTTGAAGCTTCTCAAGCTCTATGGTTCCATTGAAGAAGTTGAAAGAAAGATCCAGAGTTGTAAGATTTCGAAGATTTTGAAGCTTCTCAAGCTCTATGGTTCCATTGAAGAAGTTGAAAGAAAGCGAGAGAAACTTAATTCTTTCAAGCTTGAACAAAAACTTGGGAATAGAACCTTGTAGCTCATTATTGCTCAAATCTAGTATTTCCAAATTAGATGAATTCAATTTGGAAAAGTCATCAACTAGGAAACTAAATTTGTTGTTAGAAAGCCAAACCTTGTTCAAAGAAGGAAGGCTAAATAAAGACCAAGGAATGCTTCCTGTCAATGAATTGTTCTCCAAGTTGAAATACGAAAGATTTGATAGGCCTTCAAAATTTGCCGATAAAACTGAACCATTTAACCTATTACTACTGAGGTTTATGTATGCAAGTTTTTTGGACGTACGAAAAATTGGGATTGAACCAAAGAAGAACTTACCTGAGAAATCCAAGTAACTAAGTTCCATTAAATTGGCTATATTGTATGGAATCGAACCTGTGAATTTGCACATGGACAAGTCTATTTTGGACAACATGCTAAGATTGCTAATAGAATCTGGCAATGAGCCTGAGAAGCTACTGGATCCTAGAATTATAGTCCTAAAAGATCCGCGAAATGGAAACTCGGGTATTTTGCCTTTCAGTAACAAATTGCTCGATAGATCGAGATACTGTAAACAGGGTACCTGGAAAATTGTTTCCGGAAATGAACCTTGCAAATAACAAAAGCTGAGAGTCAAAACTGTCAAATTTTTGAAATTTGCAAAGAAGTCCGGAACTATTGTAGATAGATTGTTACCGTCTAGGCGAAGAACCGAAAGAGATTGAAGCTGTGTAAGAGTAGGATTCAAAGAACCTGATAGATCACAGTTTCGCAAACTCAAGTTTCGTAAGTTTGGTAAAGACTGAGACAAACTTCCCCACCAATCATTTGTATGATTCGATATCTCAACACCATCTAGATAAAGTTCTTTCAAACTTTTAAGATTATGAACAAGAATCTCCAAATTTGGATCCTCTAATTGCAATGGAACACCCTGGAATTCACTAGAGAGATCAAGACTAACCAAGCTTCTAATTTTCGATATTTCAGGAGGAATCTGTCCAATAAATCCAGCATTTGATAAATTCAGGTACGCCAAATGCGTAAGATTTAAAAGTTGTTCCGGAATCTGAGTATTGAAAAAATCGTTGTTAGCTAAATTTAGCCTCTCGAGATACTGAAAACTGAAAAGGGTAGTCGAATTTTCGATCCCTCCTTTAATGGACTCGTTATCGAGCTCTAAACTGATCACATGTCTTGAGCTATCACAGGCTATCCCATTCCAATTGCAGCAGTCTGCATTCAAGTTCCAGTGCACGAGCTTCGTCGAAGAAGATGAGTTGAAAATAAGGTTGTTCTTTAACTGAAGCAATAATGATCTTTGATCATTTAGACATTGACATGATACCCAAGAAACATAAAAGATTTGAATTAAAAGAAGCCATGAAAAAGCTAGAAGAATTTTCATTGTAATGAGTTATTGGAAATACCAATCAGACTGTTGAGTGAAGAGATTGTGGAATTATATTCTTAATTTACTTTACAAATCTTATATATTACCAATCACTCCGAATATTTCAAACTAATTAAAGGGTGGAAAGCATATTCAAAGTTGATATCACAGGGTGGAGATATGAGTTATTTAAAAGAAGCCATGAACTTTAACTCTCTGCTTTTGCTTTGTTGACGAAGAAAATTATTACTTAGTTTGGATTTTGATACTATATTAGAATTTTAACTCATTCTTTTGGTTATTTAATATATATAGTATGATTTTACTTATTTTGGTTATTTAACCTATTTTCTCATATATTTCAACTTTTTTTACCCAATTAACTCATTTTTTTGTTCTTGTTCTTTTATCGATTTGTTCCGGTTTTTCGTTATCTCGTGTTTAGCCGATGTCATTCATTATTTTTATCGATTTTACCCATTTTTTTGCCCGTTAACCTTGTTCTTTTTCTATCAATGCTTTAGCTCGCTTTTTTTTTCAATCTAATCCAATTTTCCATTAATTTATCATATATTTTTTAACGAAATATACATGTTTTTGTTTGTTTAACAATTGTTTAGACAATGACATTCATTTATTTTACCGATTTTACCCATTTTTTGTCGGTTAACCTTGTTGTTTTATCAATGACACCATTTTTTTTTTTTTGCTTCAACTCGTTTTTCTTTCAATCTAACACATTTTTCTATTGATTTTACCAATGGACAACATCAATTTTTTCTTTTCATGATCTTGATACTTCCATCTAAACCATTTTCACAGGTTTAACCCATTTTTATTTATCGATTTCACCAGTTTTACGTGTTATACATGTCTTTTTTATTGAGTTCATCCATTTTCAATTACATGCTTAATCCATTTTTAAAACAATTGACCCGTTGTTAACACTTTTCCTCAATTTTGCTGAATGAACCTATTTTATCGATTTAACCCGCTTATACAATGAGTTTATATATATTTTTTTATTTTAACAATTCTTTTACTGATTTCATCCGTTTTTACATCTAGCTTACAATTTTTTTTGTTATACTAAATTTTTCATCCTTCGATTTCACCCATTTTTATGGTTTATCTCATTTGATAATCAATTAATGCATTCTCTCCGATTCAACCAATGATTTTACTTATTCCTTTGCCGATTAATCTATTTTCTCACACATTTTACATTTTTTTGTCTATTTAATTCATTTTTTTATCATGTTCATTCATCGATTTGACTTTTTTTATCACGTGCTTTGCCGATGTCATTCAGTATCGATTTATTCATTTTTTGTCAGTTTACCATGTTGTTTTATCAATTGCACAATTTTTTGTTGCTTTAACTTTTTTTCTTCGATCTAACCATTTTCATCATATTTTTTTAATCGAATTTTACCCGTTTTCAAGGGTTTTCACTATTTCCATGTTTTGAGTTTTTATTGGTTTAAGTCCTTTTATATGTTTTTCAGTTCACTAAATTATAGTACTTTTTTATTCATCTATCACGAAGGTGACATAATTTTATTTATTGGTGAGGTTCTTTAATAAGTGATAATTTTTTAAGAACTTTCTAAAGAAATATCGATTTCACCTGCTTTTACACTGAATTTACTTTTTTCATATTTTGCTTATATTAATCTGTTCATTCATCGATTTTACCCTGTGTGGTGTATCTCATTTGTTAATCAACTCACCCATCTCACCGGTTTAACCCAAACTTAGTTGATTTTATTACATTTGTTAATCCATTCCTCAATTATCTCTGGTTTATCCCAATTTTAATCGTTTTTTTTTTTGCTGCTGATATGACTTATTTTCTCACATATTTCACATTTTCATGCCAATTTAACTCTTTTTTTTTTTTTTGCTTTTGTTCTTTTATCGATTGTTCCAGTTTTTTCTTATTATCTCGTGTTTAGTTGATGTCATTCTTTTATCACGCCGTTTTATCAATTGTACCATTTTTATTTTTCTTTAACTCATTTGTCTTATATCTAACACATTTTCTCATTAATTTTACCATTTTGTGTATCATATATTTTTAATCTGATTTCATCTGTGTTCATCGATTTTAACCATTTCTATGCTTTGACTTTATTTTTCTTAAGTCGGTTATAAGTTTTTGTGTTAGTTAAATAGTATTCTTTTTTATTAATATAGCACCAATGTGGCATTTTTTTAGGTTCTTTCATATATTTCTTAGGTTATTTAATAAGAAAAAATTCATAAGTGCTTTCCAAAGAACTATCGACTTCACTTGCCCTTATATTGAGTTTACCATTTTTTTTTTGTTATTCTAACTCGTTCTTTCACCGGTTTCACCTATTTTTTGTTGTTTATCCTATTTATTAACTATTTTTCCCATTCTCTTCGATTTGACCTAATTTTAGTTGATTTTATCTCATTAGTTAATCAGTTCACCCATTTTCTCCTATTTAATCAAATTTTAGTCGATTTTACTTATTTATTTTGGTTGATAAAACATTTTTTCTCGGGTTTTTTGCACTTTGCACCCCCGAAATACAGGAAATAGGCACTTTGCACCCTCAAAACTTAGATTTAGCACTTTGCACCCTCAAAATATGAAAAATATAGCAATTTGCACCATCTTTTATTTTCAGCAAAAACTCAAGGGCAAAATAGGTAATTCAATTATAAATCTTTGTCACTTTGCACCCCCAAAACTTGAAAAATTGGCACTTTGCACCCTCAAAATAAAATTAGCATTCATCACCCTCAAATTAAGAACAAATCAGCAACCTGCACCCCAAACACAATAAATTGACAGTTTGTATCCCAAAACACAAAGTTAACACTTAACACCATCAAATTAAAAAAGAAAAAACTCAAACCCCTCCTTTTCTCCGGCAAAGTCGACCATCGGGGTGAAAAAGATCTAAAGCAAAGTTGAACTTACCAATTTTTACTTATTCAACTGTTTTGCATAGCACTTTGTACAAGCTATAATTCATGGTTGTTAATTTGTTATATGATATAATCATTCCAAATTCATAATATTTAATTTGTATATATGTATATAAATGTATGTTGTTCAATCGGATCGGAAACTTACCTATTTTGCCTTAGATTTTTTTTACTCCGATGGTCAGCTATGTCGAAAAAAATAAGGGGTTTGAGTTTTTTTTTTAATTTAAGAGTCTTAAGTGTTAATTATGTGTTCCGGGGTTCAAAGTGTCCATTTATTGTGTTTTGGGGTACAAGTTGCTAATTTGTTCTTTATTCGAGGGTGATAAGTGTTAATTTTATTTTTGGGGTGCAAAGTGCCAAAGATTTATAATTGAATTACCTATTTTGCCCTTGAGTTTTTACCTAAATATAAAAGAGGGTGCAAAGTGCTAAATCTAAGTTTTGGGGGTGCAAAGTACCTATTTTCCATATTCCAAGAGTGCAAAGTGCAAAAAACCCTTTTTTCTCATCTATTCCACTATTTTTTTTTTTTTTTTTTTTTGCCAATTTAACTCATTTTTGTTCTTGTTCATTTATTAATTTGATCCCTTTTTTCTTATTATCCCATGTTTACTTGATTTCAGTTTTTAATAGTTTTACCCATTTGCGTAACATTCGATTGTTAAGAATTCAACTAAATACATAAATGCTAATATAAGATAGCTCGGTGATGGGTTATTTGCTATTTTTGTTGTTGAATTTTGTGATATATCTTGTAAAATAAATCGTCGCACGCCAAAAAAAAATGTCCCTTGCAAAAAGATAAAATTATGACAAATTTTATTTTCCTCACATAAGATGAGTTTTCTTGCAAAAGGCAGTCAAATGTGACCAATTGTTTTCACGTTATCCTTTTTTTTTGTCACATATAACAAATTCGTAACGGGGTATCACATGTAAATTATGTAATTATAGTAACTTATGGGGTCATTTTTATCAAATTTCGCCTTGTTTTTCAATCTCGTCATATATTTTTTCGTGAATGAAATATAAGTTTGAGTATTTGATTGAAATTTTTTTTTATCTAGTTTAGCCTGCCACCAATGACCTGCATAAATACAAGACTATGTATAATGCAAATTTAGACTTGCATATACGAACGTCCTTGTATATTTATGCAGTATATTCATGTCACCAAATTAATATCCCAATCACCACCAATATTTATTTGTGTATAAATTTGTGAAGACTTTATGTTTATAATCAGATTTTGTAAAATGCTATATTTTAATTTATAAATATCTTATTGAATTCCTGAAGTTTAATGCTTTATATTTTAATTGTAAATATATTATTAAATTTTTTATGTTTAATTATGTTAAATGTTTATTAGATTTAATCGTTTATTTAAATCGTTAAGCCATGAGAAATCTAGAAGAATTCTCAGTGGAATGAGTTATTGGAAATACCGGTAAGACTGTTGAATGAAGAGACCGTGAAATTATAATCCATGACTTTTAACTCTTTGCTTTGCTTTGTTGACTAGGAAAATTATTAGAGTTGATTATATAGTTTGGGCCTAACTCAAAACTTAAAAGTTAGTGTTATTGTCCAAGATCTAATAAGGTAGACTTTTGATAAATTTGGGACGTGAATATGCAACATGTGGGTAAAATTCAACACACGAATAATGACACTTCGAGTCTTTATTAATCGGAGGAATAATGACACTTCAAGCCTTATTTGATTGGAGAAGTGTGTGGGTAGATTTGAAGTTCATCATGGAGAGATTGGCCACATCAACTTGGGACTTTGATATCGTATTAGAATTCACCACATTAATTGGATTGAGTTCACTTACATGGACCGATTAGTTGTTTCATAAACTTATATCAAAGGTTTGGGATGCAGAAATTGCAATTTAAGTGTAGTCCCAAAATTAAGAGAGAAATCAAAATTATTCTAATGCCAAATAATATCTTTTAGTGGAAGTAAATGAAAATATTTCATTACTTAAGGTTTGATGTATACTCATGCACGCACCAATTATACATCATCTCTATAGTCGATATGCTTGACAATTTAACCGAAAAAGTTGTCAATAAGGTTTTATGTTATCTGCAAGAAACATATGGATTATATGCTTACATATAAAAGATCTGATTTTGATTGAGATGATCAGATATTTAGATTTCGATTTTGGATATCTTGGTAGTATTAAGTTCACTTTTGGCTATTTGTTCCTTTTGGGGGGAGGGACGATATCATGAAAAGTCCAAAAGAAATTGCCAAAGTTTTATCACTACGAAATCTATACTTGTGGCATGTTTCGAGGCCACAATTAAGGCTGCATAAAATTATTTCATGACTTGATTTTGTTAACATTATTGCCAAGTCGTTGAAATATTTATTAGATAGTTATGCCGCAATTCTTCTCTAAGAACGACAAACATTCCAAAGGTGCATAATATTTGGAGTTAAATGTCTTTGTTGTTGAAGAAGATATTCAGAAACATAAAGTGTCAAATTATCATCAGAACCGGTCTGATATTGATCCTTTGAAAAAATTGTTACTACAAGACATTTATGAGCATGCTAACCGAATGAGTCTTGGTAGTAATTGATTATTGTATTGTAGGATCATTTATGAATCAATATTGACACTTTGAGCTCTATTTATATGTTTCTGAAACATGAAAGTAATATTCCTGTTATTTAAAGATTGTGTACACTATTATGGCTATTATGTGAACAATAACAGGAATGGACAATATGAAGGTTTCCAAGTATAGGTCTTGTGTAGTGGGTCATTTATATCGTGGTACATGGAAGGAAGTTTGTTGGACAATGATAACTTAGGACCGCCATGACTCGTATTTGTGGCTTACTATGCAACGACGATTAACGTTAATTCTCTCATGGGCCAAGTGGGAGAATGTAAATTTATGGCCCATTATGAGTACCCATTAGGGTTAGGCCCATAGATGAAGAATCCTTGAGTAGTGAGGATTAGGGTTCTACATCTATATAATGAGGAAACTAGTCCTCTCTCCACACGCTTCCAGAGCTGTTAAGTTCCCTCATAACATAACGCATTATTAGAAACTCGAAACTGTGGCAAGAGAGAGAAACCAGTCTTCCATTCAATCAGTAATTCCGCTACCGATTGTCCACGCTATGAAGACAGGTATCTCTAAACCTAATTTATGATTAAGCAATTAGCATGATTATAGTCGATCCATTATTGTACATGCTTATGTGAATAATTGCTAACAGTGGTATCAGAGCCTGTGTTGGGCTATTAAATTTGATTCTTGAATTATATAATCTAAAATTTATGTTTCCCTTTAGATATGTATTTTCTTGTGGGATTTAGAGTACATGAATTGAATGATCTTGTAATTACGTTTGTTATGTTGGATCCGTGTATAATATTTGAAATATGATCTAATTATACAAAATTGATTGTTTGATAAAAATACCGTTAGTAATCAAAGTTCAAGTTCCAGATTTGTTTTTATCATCATGCTTATGATATGCTTGAAGAAATCTTATGTATGCACATGTACTCTTTGACTACGCCTCTTCAAGAAACAAAATTAGGTTGCAAATTTTGGGCTAATATTGGATTTTCTGGACTTGGAATATTCGGGCATGTCTAAAGGCAGCAACTGTTGGGATTCAATAAGAATAACAGCCCTAGGCACAGCGGAATATAAAAATTTTAGGGCCTCTTAAAGAATCTTGCCAGGATATTCTCTAGTTGTATATATATGAATATAAATAAATCGATAGTATAAGTTTTCTCGTTTATACCTATCTCCTTGCAAATCCTCGGCTAGCAAGACGAGCTCTGAATTCTGCCCCGGTAAGATCGACCCACACCTTTGAGTAGCGCCCCACGTGTTGCGCCTCTACGAGTTGATACACCACAATATCACGAAAATAATATAACCTAATCGACTAGAACATAGGCTATATTAATATCTAGGATTTTAGAACGACTTTGGAACAATAATCGAACACGAAAAATTCTTCCAAAGTGGAAGTAGGTTCGGCCGATCACAAGGGAGAGGGAGAGAGAATTCTTGCTTTTCTTATTTTTCTTGAAGAGTTGTATGTGAGATATGAGACCTAGTCTCTTATTTATAGATATCTCTCATAACCTAATCCTACTAGGATTAGGATACTAATTCTCCTACATGGGCCATGGCCCTCTTTAATTAGAAGACTAAGTCTTCTAATTAATTCATGGTCCATATTAATTAATCTTTCAGGGCTTTATTTAATTTCCCAATTAAATAGCCCAATTAATTAAATCATCTCCCAACTAATTAATTTAAACTCCAAGTTTAATTAATTAATTATTCCATTAATTAATTAAATCCTAATTAATTAATTTACTCATAAATTAAATTCCAATTTAATTTATAATCTTGATCCAATTCCAATTGGATCCAATTTCGTTCCACATGGGTCGACCCAGTCGACCCACCCATTTAATCGACCCAGTCGACTGGTTCGTTCTTATTTCCTCGCTTTCGCTTCATGTGTATTGTGTATGCCCCCGTAGGTTCACCACATAATTGGCCGTGGGTTATAATTAAATATTATTTAATTACTCGAGCAATTAATGCTCTAAATTAATCGAACACTCTGTCGACTAATCATTCCAAAATTAGCACCCCTGCTAATTTGGGAATTCTCCCACACTCCATGGTCGATGTCCAGCCACAAGCCCATGGAGCCCAATCACTGGTGAATTAATTTAGTGAACCTTTTATCATTTATAATTTCCATATACGACATAATCTCTCCATTTATCAATCTCCCAGTCGAGACTTAAGGGTATGGTCTTTCATCGGTTTCCCTTTTGTTTCGTCTCGACTATATGCATTTTGATCTCGAAATAAATTCTCTCTGACTTATTCTTTATGAGCTACTTACATAAAGTCGTCAGTTACCTTGGCCAAGGATTTCATCAGAATTAATTTCTCACAGAAATCCATAGGAGAATTTCTCGACCTATCAAGACGAGTCAATGGATCCTTTGTTGATGATATGAATCTGCATACGAGTTCCTCTATACCCAACATGAGTCCACAGAGACTTTCTGGTGATCCCCAGTCAGTCGGAACTCATATCAAAGTATAGACATTCTCGTACCAGATAAACCCTATCACCTCAAGTAGTTAGGGATCGTTCCTCGTATACTATTATAAATTTGGAATAACTTCAACCCCGATATGCGACTACCGCTTCCATGGTGAGTTATTTCCTAATTGGGGTATTCAGTGCGCTTGCCATCCTAGCAAGCCACCCACTTATGTGTGTCGACTATCCCAGTCACGCTCGTGGACCCCAGCGTCCTCCAGTTCATCGGAGTACACACAATAGTGAGAGTCTAACCGAATCCAACGATGTCCTTTCTCGATTGGATTCTACGACTTTTGAATATGTTCTAGATCACGGCCTTGGAGATCAGTCCACGGGTTGTCCCATAGCCCTGTGATCTAAGGACTTCTATCCTTATGCGCAGATAATTATTACATAAGATAAAGATGACCATAAAAATGCATTTATTAATCTAAATCGAATAGTTCCTCATTAATTACAATTAATTCTAGCCATACAGCTGACTTGCAGGACACTATTTCTATCAATCTCCCACTTGTCCTAAAGCCAGTCTTTTATGTTCTTGAGTCCCATCTTCAGCAGATGTTTCTCAAATGCCTTTTGAGGCAGAGGCTTCGTTAGCGGGTCCGCAGTATTATCCTCAGAGTCGACACGTTCCATCTTAATGTCTCCTCTACCAATGATATCTCTTATCACGTGGTATCGTCTTTGTACGTGCTTGGATTTCTGATGAGATCTCGGCTCCTTTGCTTGCGCTATTGCCCCATTGTTATCACAGAAGATAGTAATGGGCTCAGCAATGCTAGGTATCACATCCAGTTCCTGGATGAAGTTCCTCATCCAAACACCTTCCTTTGCTGCATCACTTGCAGCAATGTATTCTGCTTCGGTGGTTGAATCCGCGGTTGTTTCTTGCTTGGAGCTCTTCCAGCTAACCGCACCACCATTGAGGCAGAACACGTATCCTGATGTCGACTTGAAGTCGTCTACATCACATTGGAAGCTCGAGTCTGTATAGCCTTCCAATTTCAATTCTCCTCCACCGTATACCAAGAACAATTCCTTAGTCCTTCTCAGGTACTTCAGAATTGCCTTTACGGCTATCCAGTGTTGCTCACCTGGATCAGACTGGTAGCGACTTGTAACGCTTAAAGCGTACGCTACATCTGGTCTCGTACATAGCATACCATACATTATGCTTCCTATCGCGGATGCATATGGTATTCGAGACATTTTGCTTCTCTCTTCAGTTGTCTTTGGGGCCATAGACTTAGAGAGTGCAATCCCATGTCTCATTGGAAGCAATCCTCTCTTGGATTCTTCCATACTAAATCTTTTCAAGATTTTATCTATGTACTGGGATTGGGAGAGGCCCAGCAGTCCTTTTGATCTATCTCGGTAGATCCTTATACCTAGTACAAAGGATGCTTCTCCCATATCCTTCATTGAGAATTGTGTAGACAACCATGCTTTAGTTTCCGACAATGCTTTTACATTGTTTCCAATGAGAAGAATGTCGTCAACGTAAAGCACCAAAAATTCAACTGAACTCCCACTGATCTTCTTGTACACGCAAGGTTCGAACACGTTCTTGATGAATCCAAAAGTTTGAATTGTCTCATCGAAACGAATGTTCCAACTTCGGGAAGCTTGCTTCAGTCCATAAATGGACCTCTGGAGTTTGCACACCTTGTGTTCATCTCCTTTGGATGCATATCCTTTTGGTTGCTCCATGTAGATCTCCTTATCAATGTCCCCATTGAGAAAGGCAGTCTTTACATCCATTTGCCATATCTCGTAGTTATACCACGCAGCTATGGCCAGCAAGATTTGAATGGATTTAGGCATTGCGACGGGCGAGAAGGTCTCCTCAAAGTCAATTCCAGGTCTTTGAGTGTATCCTTTTGCCACTAGTCGCGCCTTGTAGGTTATTACCTCTCCGTTCACTCCAAGCTTTCGCTTATAGATCCACTTGCAACCCACGGGAGCCACTCCCGCTGGTGGATCTACCAAGGCCCAGACCTTGTTTGAGTGCATGGAGTCCAATTCGGATTCCATGGCTTCGCGCCACTTTCCCGAGTCTATGTCTAGCATAGCCTCTTCGTAAGTCCTTGGGTCGGTCAGAGACTGTCCAGTCTCATGCAGCAGACCGTAGTACCTTTCGGGTTCTCTACGTTGTCTTTCTGACCTACGAAGTATTGGTGTACTCTCTGGTGCACTTTCATGCTCATGTTCTCCCACTGCCTGTGGCGACGGGTCAGCTCGATCGACCTCTTCGGTCTTTTCAGCTTCAGTGACCTTGTAACAAATAAAATTTCAAGTTTAAAAATATATATTAAACAAGAAATTGTACAAATAAAATTTTATTGATCTAAAGTAGTAGTTACAATCTCTATGATTCCTCTGATTCTAATCATCTAAGCGATAATCTTGAAAAAGATTGATTTGATCTTCTCCAAAATGATTTTGGAACTTGAATAACGTTAATCCAAAACAATTGTGCTTAATGTTGGATCAAACGTGAAATGAATTGAATCTCCTTGACGAACGTCTCGAACTTCGCCTTGGATATTCTGGATTTTTGAGGGATTTGATCTTTATTTTAACTTTGTGAATTTCCAATAACGTTAATCTAAGAGTTAAGTATATTAATCTTAGATTAAACGTTGGATTTTTCTTCACTTCTTGAAGAACGCCTTTGAATATTGGAAAGAACGCCTTGATTTGAAAAACGCCTTGATATTTTGGAAGAACGCCTTGAGAGAGTTTGCTTTTCTCCTTGCACTTCTTTTTGCTTTTTGAATTGTGTTTTGAGTTGTTTTTTTTCTTCTTGAAGATGACCCCTATTTATAGGTGGGTTTTGAGAAATATTGTAATATTCTCTATATGACGTGGCGCAATTTGATTGGTTCTTCACACCTTGTATGACAAGAAATATATCTTGTTTCATTCTCTTACCCTTTAAAAAGATATGACATGCCAATATTGCATTGTGAAGAAAATCTTGCCTTGCTTAATAATTTCCTACACAAACTTGCCTTGTGTATGGAGATTTTAATTTATTTGCTAGAAAACTTGTTTTCAATTAATCATTAGGATATAAAATTAATTGATTAATTAATTATTATTTTAGGAATTAAATTTGATATAATCCCAAAATAAATTAATTAATAATTAATATGTCTTGGACCCAAATCTGGCAATAAAATTTAACTGCCTACAAATGCCCCCTCGAGACTTATTTACGAAAATGCATTTGTTTTTGAGTAGATAAGTCTCGACATTTCTTCATGCCTTCATCAAATTTGAAGCCAACATTATTTTTTTCTTTTTAAGAAATTTGACTGGGCTCAAAATTGTTTCAAGCTGCCTACGTATCCCAAAAAGGAATCAAGTCATAACGTAGTTCAAAACATCAAATTTGATTTGATGGATGTTCACATTTATACTCATATGAACGAAGAGTAACATACATTTTAGGCTCGTGTGTCAAGGAGCATTTTGAATTTGAGATTTGATAGACCCTTTTGACTCGTGTCCAGGAGAAGTTGATTTAAAATTTGTAGACATCTTTGTCTCGCCTACTTAAGGCTGTCATTTGAACTTTGCAGACATTTTATTCTCATGTCTAGGAGAACTTGATTTGGGTTTTGTAGACTTTTTTCGTCTCGTCTACTGGAGGCTTTGATTTGAAATTTGCAGACTTTTTCTTCTCTTGTTTGGGAGAACTTGATTTGAGTTTTGTAGACTTTTTTCATCTCGTCTACTGGAGGCTTTGATTTGAAATTTGTGAACAATTTATACTCATATTAAGGAGTGATGGATTTGATTTGTGTAAACAGTTCATCCTCGTGTTAAGGAGTAATGAATTTGACTTGTAAACAGTTTTTACTCGTATTAAGGAGATTTCAACTTGAAGATTTGTAGACAGTTTTAACTCGTATCAAGGAGTTGTTTTGAATGTTTATACTCTTATCAATGAGTAAATAATTTGCAAACAGTTTATACTCGTGTTAAGGAGATTTCACTTGAACTTTGAAGACTTTGTAGATAGTTTTAACTCATATCAAGGAGTTATATTGACAGTTTAAGCTTTTATCAAGGAGCATTGAAGAAATCTTACTTTGAAAGATCCTAGATAGTTTTAGCTCGTATCTAGGAGCTTTGAAGAGATCTAACTTTGAAAGATCCTTGATAGTTTTAGCTCGTATCTAGGAGCGTTGAAGAGATCTAATTTTAAAAGATCCCAGATAGTTTTAGCTCGTATCTAGGAGCGTTGCTATATTTTCAGATGGATTCTTCATTTGGAGACCCATCAAAAGATGTGCCCCCTTCATTGGCAGTGGAATCGTCTTGAACTTTGTTAGGAGAATGCACATGCGGCTCATCAGTTTGACTTCTAAACATGCTCAATTCCATATTATAGGCTCGAGTGGCTAACTCTTCAAAAGTTTTTGGCTTTATTCCTTGTAGAATGTATCGAAGACCCCATTGCATTCCTTGGATACACATCTCAATGGATGAAGCTTCAGACAGTCGATCTTTGCAATCGAGACTTAAATTTCTCCAGCGGTTTATATAGTCGATGGCAGACTCCTCCTTCCATTGGCGAGTGTTAATGAGTTCGACCATTCGCACAGTTCTTCGAGTGCTATAAAAGCGATTGAGAAACTCTTGTTCTAGTTGGTCCCAACCATCAATGGAATTTGCCCCCAAGTCAGTATACCAGTCAAATGCATTGTCCTTCAATGAACATACGAATTGCTTGACAAGTTGATCTCCATATGTCCCAACATCATTGCACGTCTCGACAAAATGTGCCACATGTTGCTTTGAATTGCCTTTGCCATCAAATTGTTGGAACTTCGGAGGTTGATATCCAATTGGCATGTTTAAGTTGTCAATTCTTTGAGTGTAGGGCTTGGTGTATGCGATGGAAGACTTCGAGCTCTCGTTCAACTTGCTTTTGATGGCCTCCAAAATGAACTCCTTCAGTTGGCTAGCTTGGATCATACCATCAGATGAGATTTGAATCTTTTTAGATAAAGATTTTTCTTTTGCATTTGATTGTTGCTTTATGGACATCTCGCCATCGTCAAACTCATTGGGCAACTTTTCCATCAAGTGGTTCGCCTCGGGATGACCTCCTTTGGTAGATGACTTGTCATTTGCATTTGATTGTCGTTTTATGGGTGCTTCGCCATCATCGAGCTCCTTGGACAACTTTTCCATCAGGTGCGTCGCCTCAGCATGACCTCCTCTGCTCAATAGTTGATTTGCGGATTTATCGCATTCTTCAAGCTCCTCAAGTTCTTTCTCATCCGCGTTAACGGCCTCAACATTGGCCCAATTGATCAATAGCTCATCGAGCTTAGAATCTCGCTGTTGGAATTGCATTGTGAGCTCCTCCATCGCCTTTGTTAACATCAGAAGTTGTTCCTCCATGGTTGGATTGTTTGTCGTCATAATTGGCGCCACTTAATGAAGAAAAGAGATGAGAGGTAGAGATTGTCCCACTGGGCGTGCCAAAAATTTGTAACAAATAAAATTTCAAGTTTAAAAATATATATTAAACAAGAAATTGTACAAATAAAATTTTATTGATCTAAAGTAGTAGTTACAATCTCTATGATTCCTCTGATTCTAATCATCTAAGCGATAATCTTGAAAAAGATTGATTTGATCTTCTCCAAAATGATTTTGGAACTTGAATAACGTTAATCCAAAACAATTGTGCTTAATGTTGGATCAAACGTGAAATGAATTGAATCTCCTTGACGAACGTCTCGAACTTCGCCTTGGATATTCTGGATTTTTGAGGGATTTGATCTTTATTTTAACTTTGTGAATTTCCAATAACGTTAATCTAAGAGTTAAGTATATTAATCTTAGATTAAACGTTGGATTTTTCTTCACTTCTTGAAGAACGCCTTTGAATATTGGAAAGAACGCCTTGATTTGAAAAACGCCTTGATATTTTGGAAGAACGCCTTGAGAGAGTTTGCTTTTCTCCTTGCACTTCTTTTTGCTTTTTGAATTGTGTTTTGAGTTGTTTTTTTTCTTCTTGAAGATGACCCCTATTTATAGGTGGGTTTTGAGAAATATTGTAATATTCTCTATATGACGTGGCGCAATTTGATTGGTTCTTCACACCTTGTATGACAAGAAATATATCTTGTTTCATTCTCTTACCCTTTAAAAAGATATGACATGCCAATATTGCATTGTGAAGAAAATCTTGCCTTGCTTAATAATTTCCTACACAAACTTGCCTTGTGTATGGAGATTTTAATTTATTTGCTAGAAAACTTGTTTTCAATTAATCATTAGGATATAAAATTAATTGATTAATTAATTATTATTTTAGGAATTAAATTTGATATAATCCCAAAATAAATTAATTAATAATTAATATGTCTTGGACCCAAATCTGGCAATAAAATTTAACTGCCTACAGACCTCATCCAGTTCTACGTTATTTTCTTTCTTGTCAACCAAGAAATCCTTCTCCAAGAAGTGAGCGTTCCTCGAGACAAACGTAGTTTGTCTTGTAGGATCGTAGAACTCGTATCCTATTGAGTTTTCCGGATACCCCACGAATTTGCACAAAGTGGATTTAGTTTCCAATTTATCTCCCACTAGCTTCTTAACGTAAGCGGGAGATCCCCATATGCGCATGAATGCGTATGAGGGTGCCTTGCCAAACCATAATTCGTATGGTGTCTTTTCTACGGATTTAGAAGGTACTATGTTTAGTATCTTCGTTGCCGTGAGGAGGGCATGTCCCCAAAAAGAAAGAGGAAGATCAGTGGCACTCATCATGGATCGAACCATGTCCATCAAGGTTCGATTCCTTCTCTCTGCTACTCCATTTAATTGAGGTGTTGCAGGAGGAGTCCACTGCGATAGTATTCCATGCTCTACAAGATAATTCAGAAATTCGTTACTAAGAAATTCTCCACCTCGGTCAGAACGAAGAGCCTTTATCGTATGACCAAGTTGATTCTCTACTTCCATCTTGAATTCTTTGAATCGCTCAAAGGCTTCAGACTTGTGTTTCAACAAGAACACATATCCATAACGACTATAGTCGTCAGTGAAAGTGATGATGTAGTCATAGCCACCTCGGGCGCTTTTTCTTAGTGGTCCACATACGTCAGTATGTATCAAGTCCAATGTTTGCTTGGCTCGCTCAGGGTTTCCCTTAAACGGCAACTTAGCCATTTTACCCTTTAGACATGGTTCACACGTTGGCATTTCATCAATGCGATTGATTTCAATCGCGCCAGATGATGCTAACTTTTGAATCCTTGACTTAGATATATGTCCAAGTCGAGCGTGCCATAATTGGGCAGATATTTCATTATCTTGTTTCCTTTTGTTTTGTTGTACGTGCATGACTAATTTAGGCGGTTTTATGATGTAAAGTCAATAATTCAATGTACCAAATGAAAAACCAAAACAGGAGCTTTTATTAAAATCAACATTATTCATTAATATGAATAAAAGTTTTTCATTAATAACTAGGTACATAAATGAAAGTTTCCTAATGACTTTATCAAACCACCTAAATCTACTTTTGCCTACGGCCTTGGTAGCAGCTCCAGCTCCATTGCCTTATTCAAGGATCCAATCCTCAGGCTCCAGTTTCTTTAATGCTCCCATCACCTACAAGGATGAGAACTCCAGTCAGTGTCTAACACCAAAAATGCACACTTAATTGTAAAATTAACTTCAACAAGGAATATACCTGTTCGAACTCTCCATAGGTTCGAATTTAATCCTTTCCCTTGACCTTGTGCAGTAAGGAGCTCTGGTTTCCATTTGCTTTGGTTTTGAACGCCGCCCAGTCCTTTCGCCAACCCTCGCTTTCTTTCCAAAAGAAGCTTCGTGTTCCTCGAGCATTTGTCGCAGGACATGTACAGTAATCTCTCGCCTCTGGAGATTCAAGTCCTGTTGGTCCCAAGTGGTCAGAAGAGGTTTAGAGGGGGGGGGGGTGAATAAACCTCTTTAAAATTTTTCTTCAAATTTAACTTTAAAACTTTACTCTCACTGAACAGACTAAGCTGATCAGATTAATAAGTTACAATTCTGTTCGCGAACAAATCTTGGAACAGTCTTGTTGACCACTCGTCTGATAGTTACTTAGCTGATTTTGCAGAAATCAGTTTTAATACTTAGAGTACTTGCAGCGGATTTTCAAAGTGTTTTTCACAAGTAATCTTAGCAGTTTGAAAAATGCTTCCCCAGTTTTATAAACTCCTTTTTATCTCTTTTTCAAACAGTTAACTTAATGTGTTTTTATGCAAACAGAAGATATGCAGATTTGAAAACAATGTAAAAACACAAGTAATTTTTATAGTGGTTATATGGATTTGAATATCCTTTAGTCCACTCTTCCAAGTCACTCAGATCTTGGGTTATACTATAATCACAAAGTTTACAGTATACTCTGCTTGTGTCGAACAACAAATGAAACGACCACAAGTTCGCAATAGGAAATCACACAGAAAACCTGTTCTCTGAAGTTTGATCACTCACTAAGATGGATCACAACTCCGCACAACACTCTTGTTTACAAAATCACTCAGAAGATGTATTTTTCTTGATTCTTCAACTCTGCTTTCGTCAACAAATGACTCAGCTGATGAGTGAGCTGTTCTTGAGACTTAAAGAATTTTGCTTCGGAAATTTCTCTCAGAAAGTGTGTTGCTTGTTTCTTCTTCGTCTCTTTCAGCTATTTATACTTGAGGATAGAAAAATGTCCGTTGAAGGAAGACAGGTTTCAAGTTCCTCGAGTACTGGTCCTTAAAATCCGCGAACGGCTCTTTTGCAGTCTGTCCGTACTATGAACAGTACTTTCTGCAGGCAGCATTAAATGCAGCATTAAATGCACTCGGCTGATGCGAAGCTTTTCTTCAATCATTTGTCTTAAATATCCTCGTACTTCAGCATTTATTACTCCAAGGGGCATTTATTACCGTTGGGAA
The DNA here is from genome assembly GCA_038501285.1 of Penstemon eatonii. Taxonomy (NCBI): domain Eukaryota; kingdom Viridiplantae; phylum Streptophyta; class Magnoliopsida; order Lamiales; family Plantaginaceae; genus Penstemon; species Penstemon eatonii. The sequence goes on from CM076711.1 coordinate 16,295,816, forward strand.
CACTTCATGATCTTCTTCACTTGGCTGACGAAAGTACAAGTCTGATGGTGAATTCGGCTGATCTCAAACTTGAACAAATCTGATTTGAGTCGGCTGATCTTCACTAGCCTGATAACTTTACTTCAGCAGATCAGAAGTCTTGGACCTTGAAACTTTGACTCTTCTGATGTCTTCATTACTTAGTCAAAATTCCTTGATAAGTTTATCAGCTAAGTTACTCCATACTTAGCCAATTTATGAAGTTTTGGAATGCATCAAAACCTCCCTTATCATACTTTCTTTAATGCCTTCATCTTCATCCTTATCCAACAATTTCCCCCTTTTTGATGATGACAAAACTTCAGCTAAGTACCTGTTGAATACCTAAACTAAAGATTGTAATCCTCAAAATTTTCTGAGATAGAAAAAGTTTATTGGATTGAACTTGACTTTTCATTAATATTGAGAAAGAGTTACATAGTACAAGTTCATCAGATGAGATTTCTGAAGAAATAGATAAAGTAAACTGATTACAAGGAATTTGCAAGTTTTAACTATCAGCTTCTTCATCTGATCCTTCCAGCACTTCTTCATATTCATAAGATGATTCTTCATCATCTTCTTCATCATCAGCTTCTTCTTCCAAGATTGCTTTGGCAGCTTCCATCTTTTCCTTAAGTTCTTGTTCTTGAAGAGCTTTCAAAGCTTCCATGGCCTTCCTGGCAGATTCTGTATTCTTGTACTTGGTATCTTCTTTTTCAGTCTTTTCTTCTTCTTCTACCGTTCCAAGCTTTTCAGTCTTGTCAGCTGTTTCTTCAGTTTCCTTGGCTTCAGTTGCAGCAGCAGTTTCTTCCTTAGTTGGTTCTTCAGCAGCGGATTCCTTTGCCGGTTCTTCAGCAGCAAACTCCTTTGCTGGTTCTTCAGCAGCAGTTTCCTTAGCTGGTTCTTCCCTTTTATCTTCCCCCTTTTTGTCATCATCAACTCTGATGACAGCAGAAGGTTCAACAGCAGGGTTGAGAGCAACTGTTGGAATCTTTACTCCAGCACATAAGGCCTTTAGATTCTGATTGACAACGTCATGACTAGCTGTTAGATGATGAATGTCAGTGCTGATGACATCAGTCTTATCATTGAAGTAGTCAATGTTGAGGTTGATAGTTGCAATTTCATTTTGAACTTCCTGTGAAGCCTTTGCCACCTCTTGCAACATCCCCAGATTGATTTCCTTCTCTTCTTGACTGACTTTAATGAAGGTTGCAGTCAGATCAGCAATCTTGTGCTCAGCTGATTTTAAAGCAGTGTGAAGATGATTTACATCACCCTTCACATCTTCTACATTCTGGTTCAGTTCTCTTAAGCTGTGCACTAACTGCAGTGAATTGTCTTGAGGAATTGGAATACTGTTGATCTCCTTCTTGATGATTTCTTCTGTTGATCCTTGAACAGTTTCCAGCTGAAATCTGTTGGATTCTGCCAACTCTGCTTTCAGCTCCTCCTTAACCTTCAATAGCTGTTGCTTGTGCTTGTCTTCCAGGTCCTTAAGTTGGTTTTCCATCAGTGATGAGTGTTGATCAGCTGATGAAGTAGAAGCATCAGCATCAGCTTCCTTTTCCTCAGTCGCCTGTTGAACAGGGACTTCCTCCAAGTCTGTCATCTGATGGTCTTCAGAAGTCTTAGCTGGCAGCTCAATAGCTAAGGACTTATCAGCAGATTTGTGCTCATCAGTGACATCATCGTAGAACAGATTAGTAATGGTTCCATCATCATTGAAGCATGTTGTCTGTCTAATCTGCCTTACAATAATCCAAGGGTTAACAGGAGCATTGTTTCCCTTAGGGACTTCATAGTACGGTTGTACTTCCTTGCCAAAAATAATTTGTTGAATATTTGGCAGCAGTGGCAAGTCGCTTGAACATCCTTGCTGATATTTTGACTTTTTAGCCCATCTCTTCAGAGCAGTCATAACAGCAAACTTAATTGCTCTTTCTTCAGCATCTTCAGACTTCTTTTTCTTGTCAGGCAAGGTGCTTTTGATTTTCTTGGCCTCCTCCAATGCAAAGCCTTTTGCATAACTATGCATGACATCTCTTACATAGCTGGGATCAAGGGCCTTTTGGATGGAGTTTGTTTTCAGCCAAGTTAGAACCCATTGTTCTTCATCAGCTAACTCCTTCATGCTTTGAAGTTCTGTTATTGACTTGTTCAGCCTGTTGTCTCTCCAACTGATATACCTTGGCTTTTCTTGGTTGAACAGAGTCCTCAACATAAGTTTCTGATCATAGTATGCCAGAGACTTCTCAAATTTCTTGAAAAGCTCCTTGTCAGCATATACTATCTCAAAAGCTTTTCTGACTTCAAACTTATCTTTTGACTTGAGTTTGGGGGCAGGCAGTAATATCTTCTTCTTGTCTTCTTCATCATTCTTGCCTTCTCCAATCTTGATGCCACCTCCATGGACAGGTCCATAGGCATCAACTTTACTCAATTCCAATACCACAGCCATTTCAGCATCCTCAGCAGCTTTCCTCTCTGCTTCAGACATGCGTCTTCTGGCTTCATCCTTTGCTTCTTGGGCTTTGCTTAGCTCAATTGCTTTCTTCTCCTCCAACTCATCCTGTTTTCTTTGTTCAGCCTCCTCCCTTGCCTTCTTGTCAGCTTTGGAAACTTTCTTTTTCCTTAGCACTATTTTTCTCTTGCCTTTATCAGCAGGGGCTGGTCCAGCAGATGATATGGGAGCAGCAGCAATAGGATAGATGATTTGGATGTCTGGATCTTCTTGAGGTTGTGCAACCTCAGCTGTTGATGTGACTTGACTAGACTGTTGCTCATCAAATTGTCAGTCTCAACAGTCTTAATTGTTTCAGCATGCCTTTCAGCAGCTTCAGGGTCTTCTCTTGCTACATTCTCCAAGTCCGTTGGTTCTTCTATAAATGTCATCTGTTTTCTGGCAGATTTCTTGGTTCTCCCTTCACGGTAAATGGTTGCAGCAGTATCTCTCTGTTGACTTCTTGTTCGTTTAGAGATACCTTCAGCAGGCCTCTCTGCTGATGGAGTTCTTGATGGTGATGCAGGGGATCCAGTCCGTACATCAGCAATTATGTTTTCCACAATCTTAGTGGCTTCAGCAGCAGAAGTCACTTTCTCCATCTGCTTAGGAATCTTTTCCTTAGGCTTGTCAGCAGCCTTCTTCTTTTTGGTCTCAGCAGCTAAGTCAGCAGTCTTGACCAGTTTTCTCTGCCTTTTGGCAGGAACCTCCTTTGGTTCCTCAACATCAGCTTCCTCAGGCTCACCAGCCTTCCTCTTTTGAACAGGCAAGTACTTTGATACTGCCTTAGATTTATGGATCTCTTTTCCATTTTTCATATCACAACCCAGCTTTGACAGCAGATAGCTGAGAGTGATTCTGTGGTTGGTGGTGGGGCCTTTTCCTTTCTTATCATCCAGAAAGTCAGCTAAAATGTACCAGACTATGATTGACCAGTTGATCTCCAGTCCATAGTATATGGCAGCCATGATGCTGAACCTCTTCATGGTAACAGCATCCAGTGAGAATGTGCAGTTCTCAATCAGCTTGGATACCATATCAGCCATCCGCTGATATTCATCCTTCAGTTGCTTCTTCCTTATATTTCCAGACAACGTTTCTCCCTCTTTGGCGCAGATCGCCCAGAACTGTTGGTGTTTGTCCTCTGTCAGCACAGTGACGTCATGTCGTCCACTGTTAGGAAGCCCAAACGTCTCGTGAAGAACAGCAGGAGTGATAGTGATAGATTTGCCTCCCACAGTAGCCTTAATAGCTAGTGAGTTATAGTCAGCTTTCGCAGTGTTGTAGTACTCCATCACTTGGTCAGTCCAGATAATTCCTTCGTGGTATTCCATGAAGTTTACCAGCGAAGCAGCTTTGAACTTTTCGAGCAGTTCTTTCATCAGATCCGTACCGGATTGGTAGTAGGAATCATAGACGAGAAACATACCTTCAACGGCCATTGTTGATCTGTTTAAGGTTAGAAAAACAAAGAGAAGTGTGCAGAAAATTGCAGATAAATTTCTCACAAGTACTTTTGAATGTTTAGAGTGCGTAAAGAGCGACTCGACTGATCAGATGGGGATTTATAGAGTTGGGGTATGTTGGTTTCCGTGATATCCGCCAACCGTTAGATCCGTTTTTCTGTCAGTGCTGATCGTGCGGCATCAGTTACGACTTTTCGAATTCAAAAGATATTTAATGAAGAGCGGGAATATGTACCGCCCAGCAGTTACTTATAAAAGCGTGTTTTAAATAAAACGTTTTAAATAGTTCTGCTTTTATTAAAGTAATCAGATGAGTAACATAAATACTTATCTGATGGACTACTGTCCTGATGACATAGTTGTTATCAGAGAATGCCAATAGCTGATAACCTTCCTCAGCTGTTTGTCAATCCAGCTAGATAAAATAACTTCAATCTTCGATAGTTGAGTCTTCTGATGAAAACATAACTTCAACTAACTGTCATTAACAAATTTCATCTTTAATTCAGAAGTACCGCTAGTCTTACACGTTCCCCCTGAGTTTAAGAATTCATAAGTTAACTAGTCTGTTGAGAGTTAATCCTTGAAGATAATAACGAATTACTAAGCTGTTGAACTCCAGTCTTCTGATGAGTTCCCCCTCAGCTTAGGCTTCCAAATTAAGTAGTCCTAACTCAGCTCTTAGAGTTGAGAACCTTGCTTCACTTAGAGGTTTGGTGAAGATATCAGCAATCTGATTATCAGTATGAACATACTCAATCAAAACATTGCCTTTTTCCACATGATCTCTAATGAAATGATGCTTGATCTCAATATGCTTAGTCCTTGAATGACTTGTAGTATTCTGAGTAAGAGAGATTGCACTTGTATTGTCACAGTAGATTGGAATTCCACTGATCTTGATGTTGTAGTCTTCTAGTTGATGTTTCAACCAAAGTATTTGTGCACATCAAGCTCCAGCAGCTATATATTCAGCTTCAGCAGTAGATATAGAGACTGAGGTTTGCTTCTTACTCATCCATGAGATCAGACGACTGCCTAAGAACTGACAGGCACATGTTGTGCTCTTTCTGTCAATCTTGCAGCCAGCAAGGTCTGAATCTGAATAACCAATAAGTTCAAATCCAGATTCTCTAGGATACCATAATCCCAATTCTTGAGTGCCTTTAACATACTTCAATATCCTCTTGGCAGCTAAGAGATGAGTTTCTTTGGGGTTTGATTGAAATCTTGCACAGACTCCAACTGAGTACATTATGTCAGGTCTGCTTGCTGTTAGATACAACAATGAACCTATAATGCCTCTGTATTTGGTTATGTCCACTGATTTGCCATCTTCATCTTTATCCAAACGAAGATTTGTAGACATAGGAATGGTAGCTGTTGAGCTAGTTTCCATACCAAATTTCTTGAACAGATCTCTTGTGTATTTTGCTTGGCTGATGAATATTCCATCAGGCAACTGTCTAACTTGCAATCCAAGAAAATAATTAAGTTCACCCATCATGCTCATTTCAAACTTATTCTGCATCAGCTTGGAGAACTTATCACACATCTGTTGGTTAGTTGAACCAAAAATAATATCGTCCACATATATTTGCACAAGTAATATATGATTTTCCCATTCAATTGTGAACAAGGTTTTATCTACCTTACCTTTTCGAAATCCTTTAATTAAAAGAAAATCAGATAGGGTATCATACCATGCTCTTGGAGCCTGTTTCAGTCCATATAAGGCTTTTTTCAGACGATATACTTTGTCCTCTTCTTGATAGACTTCAAATCCAGGAGGTTGTTCAACATACACTTCTTCTTGCAATTCTCCATTGAGAAAAGCAGACTTCACATCCATCTGATAGACAGTGAAGTTCTTGTAAGCAGCATAGGCTAGAAACAGTCTGATTGCTTCAAGTCTTGCTACTGGTGCAAAAGTTTCATCAAAGTCAATTCCTTCTTCTTGACAATAACCTTTGGCCACTAGTCTTGCTTTGTTTCTGGTGACAACACCATCTTCATTCATCTTATTTCTGAAAACCCACTTAGTGCCAATTACCCTTTGATGACTTGGTCTAGGAACTAAGTACCAGACTTCATTCCTTTCAAATTGATTCAACTCTTCTTGCATAGCTTCTATCCAGAAGGAATCATTGAGAGCTTCTTCAATTTGTTTAGGCTCTATTTGAGATAGAAATGTGACAAACATGGCATCCTGTGCAGCAGCTCTTCTTGTTTTCACTCTATCTAAAGGATCACCAATAACTAGTTCAGGAGGGTGATTCTTGAGCCATCTGAGATCAGGTTGTAGATCAGGATGTTGTCCTCTGTCTTGATCTTGCAACACTACTGTTGGAGTTCCAGTAGTAGTCTGTTGAACATTTGTAGTCTGTTGAACAGTCTCTGGTCTGTCAGCTGTTTGCAACTCGTCTGTTAGACAATCAGCACTGTGATTTTGAACAGCACTTGAGTTAGCAGCTGAACTTAGATTAGGTAGTATGATGGGAACATATTCTTCATTTCTTCCAATGTCTAACTTCTGTAAATCAGCAGACAGATCTTGATTAATACTTTGATTCTTTTCAGAAGATTGACTTGGCTCATCAAATACTACATGGATAGATTCTTCTATTAGTAATGTTCTTTTATTGAAAACTCTATAAGCCTTACTAACAGATGAGTATCCTACAAAGACAGCTTCATCAGCCTTTTCTGCAAATGCAGTAAGGTGATTTTTCCCATTATTCAATACAAAACATTTACAACCAAAAATCTTAAAGTAATGAATGTTTGGTTTTCTGTTGTTCCAAACTTCATATGGAGTCTTGTTCTGATTTTTGTTGATCATACATCTGTTTTGGGTAAAGCATGCTGTATTTGTTGCTTCTGCCCAAAATCTTTGTGGCAGCTTAGCTTCAGCTATCATGGTTCTGACAGCTTCTTTCAGTGTTCTGTTTCTCCTTTCAGCAACACCATTCTGTTGAGGGGTTCTTGCAGCAGAATACTCATGATGTATTCATTTGATATTACAATACTCTTCAACAGTAGAGTTTGTAAACTCTGTCCCTCTATCTGATCTGATCTTCAATATTTTGATACTCTTCTCATTCTGGATCAGTTCCATCAGATTGGTAAGATGTTCCTTGGTTTCACTTTTCTTCTTCATGAAGATCACCCAAGTATATCTTGAATAATCATCCACCACAGCTAGGCATTATTTCTTTCCACCATTGCTAACTGGATCAATGGGTCCAAATAAGTCCATATGCAGTAGCTCCAATATTCTTCCAGAAGATTGGTGCTTCTTTTCTTTGAATGATGACTTGATTTGTTTACCCTTCTGACATGCATCACAGAGCTTGTCTTTGTTCATGACTGCTTTTGGAATCCCTTCTACCAAATCATTCTTGATTAATCTGTTTATGGTCTTGAAGTTTAAATGATTCATCCTCTTGTGCCATAGCCAACTGACTTCACTTGGTGCAGATGCCACCAAACAAACACTTGAATTCTTGTCAACAGAATTCCAGTCAACTATATAGATATTTCCTTGTCGTCTTCCAGATAAAATTACCTTCTTTGTACCAATCCGTTCAACGTAGCACTTATCTGTTGAGAAGATGACTGAATATCCTTTGTCACAAAATTGACTTATGCTCAGCAGATTATACTTTAGGCCTTTAACATAGGAGACGTCAGATATCTCTATGTTTCCCTTGATTAATCTTCCTTTAGCTTTAATCTTGCCTTCTTTGCTGTCTCCAAAAGTAACTTTTGGACCATCCACAGCAACTGCATTAGTCAACTCATGTATGTTTCCACACATGTGCCTTGAACATCCACTGTCCAAGTACCAAATCTTCTCTACTTTACTCCTACTCCTAATCCTAACCTACAAAACAAAAATAAAATTGTTTTAGGTACCCTTATTGAGAGGGTCCTGAAGGATTAGTTCCACCTTTGACAACCCAAGATGTTGAAGTCTTAGGCTTCTTAGGCTTCTGAGTTTTAGGAGCATGAACAGCTTCCTTTTTTATCATAGTTATCAGATAAGTCATGTTGATGATCAATATGATATGAATAATGTTCATAAGCAGGGTAAGGTGCATGATATGCAGGATATGCATGCATTGGATGAGCAGAGTAAGGTGCATAGTAGCTAGGAAATTGAGGTGCATGATACATAGGATGATATGCAGCAGGTTGCACATAATATTACTCATTTCCATACCAAGCATTTTGATTTTTCTTGTTTTTATGCTTCTTTGGTTTACTAGATGCTTGCTCATTTGATTTTGACTTAGTTTTACCATTAGTCTGATTGACTTTAGCTTTATCAGTAGACTTCTTAGGGCTCTGCTGTTTGGTCTTACTAGTCTGATTTCCTACACTAGGCTATTTGCTCTTTTTAGCCTTAGGAGATTTCTTCTCCTTTACCACTTTCTCAGATGAGGTAGGTTTAGAAGTTTGAACATACAGAATGACCTTACTATTGTCAGCTGATATGAATTTTTCAGTATGATTCAATTCTAATTTATCCTTTTCTAAAGATGTCTCCTGTTTACTAGATGTATGCATGGATGCAACAGTAGACTTGTCATGAGACTCAATAATTTTCTCAAGTTCCATGATTTTTCCTTTATAGACCTCACACTCAGCTTTCAGAGATTCATGCTCTTGCTCAAGCTGTTTATATTCAGCTGATTCCCTTGGCTTTTCAGCTAAGAGTTTCAGTGAACTATTTTGCTCTTTTAGCAAGTTCATCTCTTCCTTAAGCTTAAAGAATTCTCCAGCGATAGTAGTATTATTCAACATCATTTGCTCTAGAGAATTAAACAATTCATTTTCTTGAGGAGTTACCTCATCCTCAGAGTCATCAGAGTCCTTTGCCATCAGGCACAGGAGAGCAGGTTTTTCTTCATCAGACGATTCTTCATCAGACGTGTCTGAATCTGAATCAGATGAGTAGACAGCGGTCAGCTTTTCTGCTTCAGCCATCATTGCTTTGCCTCTCTGATGCTTTCTTTCTTTTCTCATTTTCTTCTCTTCCTCAGTGTACTTCTCTGCTTTTGGATATGGGCAGTCTTTAATGAAGTGTCCCAATTTCCTGCAGTTGTAACACATTAGTTTTGATTTATAATCATCTTTTTCTTGAGTGGAAAAGTTAGGTTTAGAAGAAGAAGCATTGTTGTATTTGTTCTTCATCTTTCTCTTGTAGAACTTCTTGAAGTTGTTCATCAACAGTGCAACATCTCCAGCAGTGTACTCCTTCTTGTTGAGTAGAGTGGCTTCATCAGATGAGTCCACTTCAGCATTTCTTTGAGCTGGTCTTCTTTGGTTTTCAGCAGCAACCAGTGCAGCTGTGGGTCCTGAAGTTGAGGTTTCTTCAATTCCCATTCTTGGCAGTTTATACTCATAAGCCTTGAGTACGGAGAACAGCTCTGTAAGAGAAATCTTGCCCAGATCTCTTGATTCTTCCATTGCTGTCACCTTCATGTTGAACTTGGAAGGTAGAGCCTTCAGTACTCTGACGGTGATCTCTTTGTCAGTGAAAGTCTTTCCCAGCTTCAAAACTTCATTCAGAGTTCTGGTGAATCTGGTGTCCATCTGATCAATGGTTTCTCCAGACTTCATCTTGAAGTTGTCCAGCTTCTCCAAGGCAACACTGAGCTGATGCTCTTTAATAGCATCATTGCCTTCGCTCATATCTCTGACTTTGTCCCACATCTCCTTTGCAGTTTTGCAATGTTTGACCTTGTCAAACCGATCATTATCCAGGGCTTTAGTCATGATGAATCTCCCAACTTTATCTAGATTGTAAAGCTTGATTTCCTCTGGAGTCATCTCGTGAAGGTCTTTCTCCACAACCGTATCTACTTCATTGATTTTTATGGTCTTTGTGAATCTGAATGGACCTTTAATGATACATGTGTACATGTTGTCATTGTAGACTGCTAGAAAGATTTCCATTCTAATCTTCCAGTCTTCAAAAGACATACCAGCAATGTGGGGAACATGGCTGATACAATCCATTTTTCAAAAAGTTTTGATTTTTCAAAAAGATGCTCTTTTGAAAAGTTTTGAAAACCTTTGAAAAACACTTGGATCAAGCTCGTTGATCAGGCAGCTGATTCTAATGAACCACCTGCTCTGATACCACTTGTTGGTCCCAAGTGGTCAGAAGAGGTTTAGAGGGGGGGGGGTGAATAAACCTCTTTAAAATTTTTCTTCAAATTTAACTTTAAAACTTTACTCTCACTGAACAGACTAAGCTGATCAGATTAATAAGTTACAATTCTGTTCGCGAACAAATCTTGGAACAGTCTTGTTGACCACTCGTCTGATAGTTACTTAGCTGATTTTGCAGAAATCAGTTTTAATACTTAGAGTACTTGCAGCGGATTTTCAAAGTGTTTTTCACAAGTAATCTTAGCAGTTTGAAAAATGCTTCCCCAGTTTTATAAACTCCTTTTTATCTCTTTTTCAAACAGTTAACTTAATGTGTTTTTATGCAAACAGAAGATATGCAGATTTGAAAACAATGTAAAAACACAAGTAATTTTTATAGTGGTTATATGGATTTGAATATCCTTTAGTCCACTCTTCCAAGTCACTCAGATCTTGGGTTATACTATAATCACAAAGTTTACAGTATACTCTGCTTGTGTCGAACAACAAATGAAACGACCACAAGTTCGCAATAGGAAATCACACAGAAAACCTATTCTCTGAAGTTTGATCACTCACTAAGATGGATCACAACTCCGCACAACACTCTTGTTTACAAAATCACTCAGAAGATGTATTTTTCTTGATTCTTCAACTCTGCTTTCATCAACAAATGACTCAGCTGATGAGTGAGTTGTTCTTGAGACTTAAAGAATTTTGCTTCGGAAATTTCTCTCAGAAAATGTGTTGCTTGTTTCTTCTTCGTCTCTTTCAGCTATTTATACTTGAGGATAGAAAAATGTCCGTTGAAGGAAGACAGGTTTCAAGTTCCTCGAGTACTGGTCCTTAAAATCCGCGAACGGCTCTTTTGCAGTCTGTCCGTACTATGAACAGTACTTTCTGCAGGCAGCATTAAATGCACTCGGCTGATGCGAAGCTTTTCTTCAATCATTTGTCTTAAATATCCTCGTACTTCAGCATTTATTACACCAAGGGGCATTTATTACCGTTGGGAACACTTCATGATCTTCTTCACTTGGCTGACGAAAGTACAAGTCTGATGGTGAATTCGGCTGATCTCAAACTTGAACAAATCTGATTTGAGTCGGCTGATCTTCACTAGCCTGATAACTTTACTTCAGCAGATCAGAAGTCTTGGACCTTGAAACTTTGACTCTTCTGATGTCTTCATTACTTAGTCAAAATTCCTTGATAAGTTTATCAGCTAAGTTACTCCATACTTAGCCAATTTATGAAGTTTTGGAATGCATCAAAACCTCCCTTATCATACTTTCTTTAATGCCTTCATCTTCATCCTTATCCAACAAGTCCGCGATAAATCTGTCATATGATCTTGGAAGAGATTGTAGAATAAGATCTACTCGGAAATCATTGTCCATCACGACACCCATATCATCGAGTTCAGAGAGAAGTCGAATCATCTTGGGTACGTGGATTCCGACAGGAGTTTCCCTTCTCTTTCTTGCTTGCAAGAGTTCCCTCGTGATCGCGAATCTGCGACGACCATCTCTAATCCCATAAAGAAATTTGAGATTCGAGAGAATCTCTTTCGCGGATGCCATATGCTCATGTTGCAAACGCAGATCAAGTGACATATATTCCAACATGTATTCACGAGCTAAGCCATCATCCAATTTCCATTTGGTGATGCTTTTACGGAGCTCATCAGGAACGTCATGTGAAATAGTAATGGGTGGTGGCACAGACAAAACATAGGATATGTTTTCAGCTTCAAATAATCCATTCAAATGATGCGTCCAGAAATGCAAGTTGGGTCCAGTTAAAATATTACGTTCAAGTGATGAGATGGACAAATCTCTAAGTGCTCTAAGCTCTTTTGACATCATATCTATAAAATGAAGATAGAAGAAATAAATACGCGAAAGATTAATTTAAAATGTACAATTCACAAACATGGATTTTATTTTCAAATTACTCCCACTATTTTAATCAAAATCTTATGCCCCCACATAAGTTTCGGGAATTTAAAATATCCTAGCGGGCTTAAGGCCCAAATGCAATCTCCTAGTACCCACGACTCGTTGGCCATACTATTTGATCCACTTGGTGGTCGACTACGTCAACGGTTAACCATCGCAGCTAACCCTTAAGTTCATTTAGCCTCGTTTTTCGATATGGACCCACGACTCGTGAGACATCCATACTTACTAGGGTTAAATCATGTCCAATACTCATGGAGAGAAATAGTTTAATCCTAGACGCCCCACGACTCGTGAGACAGCGCCTAAAACCTTGCTATCCCCTCCCTTGGCACTTTCTCGTGCATCGAGGCAATAGACATATTATCTTCCTATAGCTCGACCCACGACTCGTGAGACATCGAGATATATTCGTACAATATGCCTAAGACCTAGTAATTGGATAGGCTCGGACCATAGATACTATTCATATGCGCCCGTTATTCGATTTAATATTCTAAATGAATTTTAAGTTCAATTGGAGGTTTCTAAGTGTGCGAGGTCTCATCAGATTATTCTTATCTTGTTTACGTTTTCTATCCTAAGCATGCATCTCATACATCAAAGAATAATTTGCGAAAAAGTAAACATTCATCACCTAGCAATATATGATTGGTCGATTGCCCATCCTATGCGATCCATCACGAGCCACGTGATGAATCAATTGGTCAGTCTAGGGTGAAAGTTAAATGTCCTAACTATTACAATTTTCAAACCCATACATCATGGGCCTTCTTGTAATATCCAGCTTGATTGGGCCTCCATGTAATGAATTGGGCCTCCATGTCCTCCAAGGTAAATGGGCCTCCATGTGGATCTCCAAGTCTTCATGAGGTCTTCTCGGCTCCAAGTCTAATCTAAGTCTAACTTATGAAAATAAATGGCCTATTCTATTACATTCGTTTGCGCAAGCAAGGGCACCAATCAGGCCCATTTAATTACAACCCATAAAATAAATAAACCAAAAAACTACATAGGGCTTAAAGGGCAAAATCGACCAATCCACATATTCACTCAAGAACATGCATAAATTCACATAAGGGCAATAATGTAAATTTACCGGCTTTATTAATTTTAATTCGCAAAAATTCATCCAAGTTAATTAATTTTGAATTAACAATTAATCTCTAAGATTAATTAGCTCTTACTTGAGCTCTAAGTAATCTACAATTCTTATCTTGATTAAATTGGTTAATTAAGGTAATCTAAATCTCTAAGATTCTTACCTTATCCAAAACTCCAAGTTTCCCAAAATTCCAAATCTCCAAGATTTTCAAGATAATCCTATTTTGACTAGATTAGTTTAATTAAGGTAGTGTTCACATCTAACAAGATAACTACCTTATCCAAAAAAACTAAGTTTCCTAATCTTCCAAAATTCTCCAAGATTTTCAGGACTTCCAAAATAGGCGTATTTGAGATCAACCAAAATTCAGCCAAGTAGTGACGAATAGGACACCGGCACGTGGTAGCACACACGCGGCCACGGAGGCCGCGCGTGAGCCGCACGCAGCGGCTGCTGCCGCGCGTAACAGCACGCAGCAGCGTGCTGCTGCGCGTTGCAAGCACGCGGCAGACTGCCCGAAGGCAGCTGCCGTGTGCTGCACGCGCAGACAGCGCGCTGTTTGTGCGCTGCTGCTCGCGGCAGCATGCGGTGGCCGCCCAGCCGCGGTGCGCTGCCTCGCACCGCCGCGTGCCACCGCGGTTGAACTCAAAAACCCAAAAAAAAAATTTTTTGTTTCGATTACTCATATGATTTAATTTAACATATCCAGTCTAATTAAATCCCAATCCAAAAATAAAACTAACATGATAAAATTTTTCGAATCTAAAATTACCCATTAACTCCAAGTTTAAATAATAAACGTTATATAACATGCAAAGTTAAAGAACTAGCCACATAAATCAAACATATGATTTAATAAACACAGAATTTGCAAATTCATATATATACAAAGCCTAGAGTTGGCTCTGATACCACTGTTGGGATTCGATAAGAAAAACAGCCCTAGGCACAGCGGAATATAAAAATTTTAGGGCCTCTTAAAGAATCTTGCCAGGATATTCTCTAGTTGTATATATATGAATATAAATAAATCGATAGTATAAGTTTTCTCGTTTATACCTATCTCCTTGCAAATCCTCGGCTAGCAAGACGAGCTCTGAATTCTGCCCCGGTAAGATCGACCCACACCTTTGAGTAGCGCCCCACGTGTTGCGCCTCTACGAGTTGATACACCACAATATCACGAAAATAATATAACCTAATCGACTAGAACATAGGCTATATTAATATCTAGGATTTTAGAACGACTTTGGAACAATAATCGAACACGAAAAATTCTTCCAAAGTGGAAGTAGGTTCGGCCGATCACAAGGGAGAGGGAGAGAGAATTCTTGCTTTTCTTATTTTTCTTGAAGAGTTGTATGTGAGATATGAGACCTAGTCTCTTATTTATAGATATCTCTCATAACCTAATCCTACTAGGATTAGGATACTAATTCTCCTACATGGGCCATGGCCCTCTTTAATTAGAAGACTAAGTCTTCTAATTAATTCATGGCCCATATTAATTAATCTTTCAGGGCTTTATTTAATTTCCCAATTAAATAGCCCAATTAATTAAATCATCTCCCAACTAATTAATTTAAACTCCAAGTTTAATTAATTAATTATTCCATTAATTAATTAAATCCTAATTAATTAATTTACTCATAAATTAAATTCCAATTTAATTTATAATCTTGATCCAATTCCAATTGGATCCAATTTCGTTCCACATGGGTCGACCCAGTCGACCCACCCATTTAATCGACCCAGTCGATTTTGACTCAGTCGACCCAGTCGACTGGTTCGTTCTTATTTCCTCGCTTTCGCTTCATGTGTATTGTGTATGCCCCCGTAGGTTCACCACATAATTGGCCGTGGGTTATAATTAAATATTATTTAATTACTCGAGCAATTAATGCTCTAAATTAATCGAACACTCTGTCGACTAATCATTCCAAAATTAGCACCCCTGCTAATTTGGGAATTCTCCCACACTCCATGGTCGATGTCCAGCCACAAGCCCATGGAGCCCAATCACTGGTGAATTAATTAAGTGAACCTTTTATCATTTATAATTTCCATATACGACATAATCTCTCCATTTATCAATCTCCCAGTCGAGACTTAAGGGTATGGTCTTTCATCGGTTTCCCTTTTGTTTCGTCTCGACTATATGCATTCTGATCTCGAAATAAATTCTCTCTGACTTATTCTTTATGAGCTACTTACATAAAGTCGTCAGTTACCTTGGCCAAGGATTTCATCAGAATTAATTTCTCACAGAAATCCATAGGAGAATTTCTCGACCTATCAAGTCGAGTCAATGGATCCTTTGTTGATGATATGAATCTGCATACGAGTTCCTCTATACCCAACATGAGTCCACAGAGACTTTCTGGTGATCCCCAGTCAGTCGGAACTCATATCAAAGTATAGACGTTCTCGTACCAGATAAACCCTATCACCTCAAGTAGTTAGGGATCGTTCCTCGTATACTATTATAAATTTGGAATAACTTCAACCCCGATATGCGACTACCGCTTCCATGGTGAGTTATTTCCTAATTGTGGTATTCAGTGCGCTTGCCATCCTAGCAAGCCACCCACTTATGTGTGTCGACTATCCCAGTCACGCTCGTGGACCCCAGCGTCCTCCAGTTCATCGGAGTACACACAATAGTGAGAGTCTAACTGAATCCAACGATGTCCTTTCTCGATTGGATTCTACGACTCTTGAATATGTTCTAGATCACGGCCTTGGAGATCAGTCCACGGGTTGTCCCATAGCCCTGTGATCTAAGGACTTCTATCCTTATGCGCAGATAATTATTACATAAGATAGAGATGACCATAAAAATGCATTTATTAATCTAAATCGAATAGTTCCTCATTAATTACAATTAATGCTAGCCATACAGCTGGCTTGCAGGACACTATTTCTATCAGCAACATTATGGGTTGTTACATAACAACAAACATTGAGCCCAGTAGTATTTACTTATTTTGAAACTTGGGTCTGGGCAACTGAGTTTTAAAGTTTGTATGAGGTTTAACAATGGGACTCTTTTTTACTTTAATAAGTGTCGGAAGTTTTCCGTTGATGATTTGGACTTGATCAATAATTTTTTATTATTTACTTTTCATTGGGCCTGAATGCGTTATAGGTTGAAGAATTAGTAAAAGTATGTATTAGATTATTGTGATTTAATCTATTCTAATACATTGGTAAAAAGTTGATTATTTTGGTCCAAACTCAAAAAGAAAATTTATGTTTTAAAATCAATACAATTCTCTTGAACTAGGCTTAAAATATAAATGAAAATTTATTATTTTATGCCAAAGAGAGATTCGATTTTATTATGAAAGTTTTCGAAGCTTGAATTATTGGTGAATTGATTTTGGGGGTAATTTAATGCTTGTACCATCATGTGTTATGGTTTAAGATTCAATTTATTCTCTTGAATTGAGCCTATTTTATGTGATAGGAAATTTTTATCCTTTTAGGCTAAGAGAAAGTGCATTTTATTGCCATGCGGATTTCCTCCGTATTAATGATTTTGATGGGTTAAAGTTAATATAATTTTACTCAATTATTTAACATAATTCATAAGCCCAGAATTTAAAATGTGCAATAAAAGTGAAAATTCACATGATTAGATCTGTTAGTCACCAAAGTGGCTTGATCTGTATGGGTTAGTGAATGCACATTAATTTATTGACTACCAGAACTTAAGTTACACATTATGTAAAAGGATGCGTAAGTGTTATATTAATCTGATAGTCACCAAAGTGACCTGATTAATATAATTAATATCGTTATTGTGTAACTTATTTAAATGGTATAATGTGACAATTTGTGTACTAAAATTTTCATAATGATGATTTGTTAGTCACCAAAGTGGCCTAATCAGTATGGTTAGTAAATTTTCATGGTACACTAATTTTTTCCTGAATATTTAATTGTACATTTATGAAAAAGGATCTCGAAAGTTATATTGATTTGTTAGTCACCAAAGTGGCCTTATTAATATAATTAGTAATTTCCTTATGTACTATTTCATATTTATTGGTATAATGTGGTATATTATACACTTATTATTTAAAATTCATATTTTGATGATTTGTTAGTCACCAAAGTGACCTGATCAGTACAGTGAATGAATTTTAAATTGCATATAAATCCGTGTTTTACCAATATTTAAATTTCACATTACGTAAAAGAATTTGATGTCATATTAATCTCTTAGTCACCATAATGGTCTGATTAATATGATTGGTCAATTCTGTTGTGTAAATTAATTTAATTGGTGATTTTATCAGATTTATTGTGTATTTATTTTAAATTCACATTATGATGATTTGTTAGTCACCAAAGTGGACTGATCAGTATTGTTAGTGAATTTTAAATAAGTATATCGATTTATTTATTTCCAAATATTAATTAGCATATTATGAAAAAGTGATTTACTAATATATATTAGTTTGTTAGTCACCAAAGTGGCTTGGCTTGTATATTTAGTGAATTTTCTTCGTGTGCTATTTATTTGGTATTTGATAATTCTAATTTTGTGCATAAATTTCTATTATGATAATTTGTTAGTCACCAAAGTGGCATGGTCAGTACTACTAGTGAATTTATATGCACAAATATAATGTTCATATTATCAATTAAAAGATAAATAAATCAGTTTACAATGAAAAGACATAAGAGTCGACCCAAAGGAGGCTCGGTCATTTTTCTAAGTAAACAGTATGAGTCAAGCCAATAACGAATATTGTTTAGTGTGTTATAGTATTTTACTGAATCTTACTATGATATGCGCTTATGAATTTAATTTTAATGTGAGCTTCATTCTTGCAATATTTAAGATGCTCTCAAATGAATTCAAATTTATTGTTTCCCTTAGTAATTCCAATTTTCTTTTACTAGATTGGATAAGGGTCAATAGATTTAGTATGAAATTCTTGAGATTTAACCTCATACCGAATAATTAATAATACCCTTCCTTAAGATAAGAAGAGTGTTATAATTTTGAGATATTGTTTCCGCTATTTAGGTAAATATCTCGTATTGACAACTCAAACTAAACTTGTTTACAAGTTTGAGTAGTCAAAAAGCATGTGAAATCGTGCATTGGAGATGATTAACCGAATTAAAACTTATCGTCATGAGGTATCGTTATTGATGAATCTATCCTTATATGTTATTATGAAATCGTTACTTCCTGAACGTGGAGATTCTCAAAGAATTGTCCCGTATGTTGATTCAGTGAGAGACATTTATCAAACAGTAAGGTTTAAGTTTCATCAACATAGTGACTCAAGAAGCTAATTATGTAAGTTGTGAACATATGAATGTTGGATTTAGCACTATCATAAAGAATTCCCGAAATGTAAAGTATGATTCAAAAGGAGGCGAAAGTTTGGCCTTGTTATTGTTTAAATCATACTTAATTATCGTTATTTGGGATATATAGTGGCTTGAATGTACTCCTGTTCACAAGAACATGTTGGGAATGTGACATACTTTAGGAAATTAACATTTCAGTTTATTAAAGTAACCCTTTACTGATTTTGGTTACTTATTATTGGTTTATTTAAACTGAAACATAATCCTAATAAATATGGATCACTTACAATTCACAATTTTTGGTGATGTGAAATGTGACATGATAACAAACATTTTGCTTCTTGAAATTTCACACTTTCCTATTTGTCTTCCTTGAACTCTTTCTCATTTATAGTGAATGGTATCCTATTTTTCCTTGTTATTATAAATTTTTCCATCAAGACAATTTCTATCTAATTTATGAATAGTCTCAAGTTTCAAATATCATTGAGATATTTAATGAGAGACACTTAGATAGGAAAAGGAAAAATTGATAAACATGGAGAATATTATGAAGAGATATATTAAATAAATGCATCAATTTATTTAACAATTATCTCACAAAATTGTCATATGTGCTCCATGCAATATGACAAGCACGCCATGAATGTTGGTGTGATTGAAAGACATAATCGACTATTGTTAGAAATGGTTAGAATCATGATAATAATTCATTGTGGATTTATGTGCTTAAAACTGTCATGTTTGTTCAAGTGGGCTCTAGTAAAACAGAAGGCTCATTGCGAGCTTTTGTTTTGTGGGATACCTAATTTAAGACACCTGCATGATTGGTGTTGTACGACAGAATCTAAGCTAATTCACTTGAAAGAATTGGATTCTCGAACTGTTAATGGATACTTCATTGGTTATCCTGAGAATTCCAAAGGATTTGTTATTTTTCCTTTTAACCATAACTTATAAATTATGAAAACCGGATAATTGGAGGGTTCATTGAGAATTATGTTTTCAGTGGGAGTGACAATGAATAAGTTGTCATGATGTAACTCTTATATATGTTGATCAATTAAAAAAAAAAAACTGATCAACAAACTGAAATTACTACTCATATAATGAACCTGTAAAATGTGAGTCACAAAGTTGCCTTAAGAAAATCTCATAGCGTAATGCGGATTTGCAACGCTGAGTGATTTATTTTATCATCAAAAGTTGGAAGTAACTTTTGGTGAATTATGATCCGGTGTTATATTCACATGCCATTATAAGTGAAAACTTTGAGCAATAAATTGATGTCAAGAAAGATAAGTTGAAATCCTTGAATTACAATCACGAATTTGATTGGTCACATTGCCATAAGGATCAAAATGAGATAGGGGTGTGTTCATAATCATACTCAACTCAAAAGGCAATATTGAACAATGTAAGTTTGGTTGATTTTTAAGGATTCTACTGTAAAGAACTGACATTGATTATCTCAAAATTATTGTGACACTTGTAATTCACTTGTAGAACTACATTAAATGGATGTGAAAAATCGTCTTTCTGAATGAAATCATAAGAGAGAGTTTATGAGAAAATATTACATTTTTCTCATTAATGAAAAGGATATATAGTATGTACGCTAAAAAGTCAATATAATGATTTAAACAAACCTCCTGACAATGATATCATCTTATGTTCAATGATGTCATTGCCTCCTTAAGATTTAAAGAAAACACTATTCTGTTTGTGTATATATCTAAAGGTCAGTGGGAGTTAGTTTATCATTTAATATATTGATGATATTCTTTTGGCAAATAGCAATTTTGATTAGCAATTTTGATTTGCTATATTGGACTAATAAATTTCTCATAATTTTATGATATAAGATATTGGAGAGACAACTTATGTGATTGAGATTGAAATATTCTATAATAAATCACATAGACTGATTGGTTGTTTCATAAACTTATATCAAAGGTTTGAGATGCAGAAATTGCAAATTTAAGTGTAGTCCCAAAATTAAGAGAGAAATCAAAATTATTCTAATGCCAAATAATATCTTTTAGCGGAAAGAAATGAAGAATATTTCATTACTTAAGGTTTGATGTATGATCATGCACGCACCAATTATACATCATATTATAGTCGGTATGCTTGACAATTTAACCGAGAAAGTTGTCAATAAGATTTTATGTTATCTGCACGAAACATAAGGATTATATGCTTACATATAAAAGATCTGATTTTGATTGAAATGATCAGATATTTAGATTTCGAATTTGGATATCTTGGTAGTATTAAGTTCACTTTTGGCTACTTGTTCCTTTTGGGGGGAGGGACGATATCATGAAAAGTCCAAAAGAAATTGCCAAAGTTTTATCACTACGAAATCTATACTTGTGGCGTGTTTCGAGGCCACAATTAAGGCTGCATAAAATTATTTCATGACTTGATTTTGTTAACATTATTGCCAAGTCGTTGAAATATTTATGAGATAGTTATGCCGCAATTCTTCTCTAAGAACGACAAACATTCCAAAGGTGCATAATATTTGGAGTTAAATGTCTTTGTTGTTGAAGAAGATATTCAGAAACATAAAGTGTCAAATTATCATCAGAACCGGTCTGATATTGATCCTTTGAAAAAATTGTTACTACAAGACATTTATGAGCATGCTAACCGAATGAGTCTTGGTAGTAATTGATTATTGTATTGTAGGATCATTTATGAATCAATATTGACACTTTGAGCTCTATTTATATGTTTCTGAAACATGAAAGTAATATTCCTGTTATTTAAAGATTGTGTACACTATTATGGCTATTATGTGAACAATAACAGGAATGGACATTATGAAGGTTTCCAAGTATAGGTCTTGTGTAGTGGGTCATTTATATCGTGGTACATGGAAGGAAGTTTGTTGGACAATGATAACTTAGGACCGCCATGACTCGTATTTGTGGCTTACTATGCAACGACGATTAACGTTAATTCTCTCATGGGCCAAGTGGGAGAATGTAAATTTATGGCCCATTATGAGTACCCATTAGGGTTAGGCCCATAGATGAAGAATCCTTGAGTAGTGAGGATTAGGGTTCTACATCTATATAATGAGGAAACTAGTCCTCTCTCCACACGCTTCCAGAGCTGTTAAGTTCCCTCATAACATAACGCATTATTAGAAACTCGAAACTGTGGCAAGAGAGAGAAACCAGTCTTCCATTTAATCAGTAGTTCGCTACCGATTGTCCACGCTATGAAGACAGGTATCTCTAAACCTAATTTATGATTAATCAAGTAGCATGAGTATAGTCGATCCATTATTGTACATGCTTATGTGAATAATTGCTAACAGTGGTATCAGAGCCTGTGTTGGGCTATTAAATTTGATTCTTGAATTGAATGATCTTGTAATTACGTTTGTTATGTTGGATCCGTGTATTATATTTGAAATATGATCTAATTATTGTCCAAGATCTAATAAGGTAGACTTTTGATAAATTTTGGGACGTGAATATGCAACATGTGGGTAAAATTCAACACACGAATAATGACACTTCGAGTCTTTATTAATCGGAGGAATAATGACACTTCAAGCCTTATTTGATTGGAGAAGTGTGTTGGTAGATTTGAAGTTCATCATGGAGAGATTGGCCACATCAACTTGGGACATTGATATCGTATTAGAATTCACCACATTAATTGGATTGAGTTCACTTACATGGACCGATTAGTTGTTTCATAAACTTATATCAAAGGTTTGGGATGCAGAAATTGCAATTTAAGTGTAGTCCCAAAATTAAGAGAGAAATCAAAATTATTCTAATGACAAATAATATCTTTTAGTGGATGTTGGTCCCAAGTGGTCAGAAGAGGTTTAGAGGGGGGGGGGGGTGAATAAACCTCTTTAAAAAATTTCTTCCAATTTTAACTTTAAAATTGTTACACAAACTGAACAGACTAAGCTGATCAGATTAGTAAGTTACAATTCTGTTCGCGAACAAATCTTTGAACAGCTTTGTTGACCACTCGTCTGATAGTTACTTAGCTGATTTTGTTAAAATCAGTATTAATACTTAGAGTACTTGCAGCGGATTTTCAAAGTGTTTTTCACAAGTAAACTTAGTAGTTTGAAAAGTGATTCCCCAGTTTTATAAACTCCTTTTAACTTCTTTTCAAACAGTTAACTTAACGTGTTTTTATGCAATCAGAAAATATGCAAGTTTAAAAGCAATGTAAAAACACAATCAATTTTTATAGTGGTTATATGGATTTGAATATCCTTTAGTCCACTCTTCCAAGTCACACAGATCTTGGGTTATACTATAATCACAAAGGTTACAGTATACTCTGCTTGCGTCGAACAACAAATGAAACGACCACAAGTTCGCAATAGGAAATCACACAGAAAACCTATCCTCTGAAGTTTGATCACTCACAAAGATGGATCACTACTCCGCACAACACTCTTGTTTACAAAATCACTCAGAAGATGTATTTTTCTTGATTCTTCAACTCTGCTTTCGTCAACAAATGACTCAGCTGATGAGTGAGCTGTTCTTGAGACTTAAAGAATTTTGCTTCGGAAATTTCTCTCAGAAAGTGTGTTGCTTATTCTTCTTCGTCTCTTTCAGCTATTTATACTTGAGGATTAAAAAGTGTCCGTTGAAGAGAGACAGAATTCAAATTCCTCGAGTACTGGTCCTTAAAATCCGCGAACGGCTCTTTTGCAGTCTGTCCGTACTGTAAACAGTACTATTCTGCAGGCAGCATTAAATGCAGCATTAAATGCACTCGGCTGATGCGAAGCTTTTCTTCAATCATTTGTCTTAAATATCCTCGTACTTCAGCATTTATTACACCAAGGGGCATTTATTACCGTTGGGAACACTTCATGATCTTCTTCACTTGGCTGACGAAAGTACAAGTCTGATGGCGAACTCGGCTGATCTCAAACTTGAACAAATCTGATTTGAGTCGGCTGATCTTCACTAGTCTGATAACTTTACTTCAGCAGATCAGAAGTCTTGGACCTTGAAACTTTGACTCTTCTGATGTCTTCAATACTTAGTCAAAATTCCTTGATAAGTTTATCAGCTAAGTTACTCCATACTTAACCAATCTTTGAAGTTTTGGAATGCATCAAAACCTCCCTTATCAAACTTTCTTTAGTGCCTTCATCTTCATCCTTATCCAACAATTTCCCCCTTTTTGATGATGACAAAACTTCAGCTTAGTACCTGTTGAATACCTAAACTAAAGATTGAAATCCTCAAAATTTTCTGAGATAGAAAAAGTTTATTGGATTGAACTTGACTTTTCATTAATATTTAAAAGAGTTACATAGTACAAGTTCATCAGATGAGATTTCTGAAGAAATAGATAAAGTAAACTGATTACAAGGATTTTTCAATTTCTAACTATCAGCTTCTTCATCTGATCCTTCCAGCACTTCTTCATATTCATAAGATGATTCTTCATCATCTTCTTCATCATCAGCTTCTTCTTCCAAGGTTGCTTTGGCAGCTTCCATCTTTTCCTTAAGTTCTTGTTCTTGAAGAGCTTTCAAAGCTTCCATAGCCTTCCTGGCAGATTCTGTATTCTTGTACTTGGTATCTTCTTTTTCAGTCATTTCTTCTTCTTCTACCGTTCCAAGCTTTGCAATCTTATCAGTTTCAGCTTCAGTCTTGTCAGCTGTTTCTTCAGTTTCTTTGGCTTCAGTTGTTGCAGCAGTAGTTTCCTCCTTAGTTGATTCTTCAGCAGCAGATTCCTTTGCTGGTTCTTCAGCAGCAGTTTCCTTAGCTGGTTCTTCCCTTTTATCTTCCCCCTTTTTGTCATCATCAACTCTGATGACAGTAGAAGGTTCAACAGCAGGGTTGAGAGCAACTGTTGGAATCTTTACTCCAGCGCATAAAGCCTTTAGATTCTGATTAACAACGTCATGACTAGCTGTTAGATGATGAATGTCAGTGCTGATGACATCAGTCTTATCATTGAAGTAGTCAATGTTGAGGTTGACAGTTGCAATTTCATTTTGAACTTCCTGTGCAGCCTTTGCCACTTCTTGCAACATTCCCAGATTGATTTCCTTCTCTTCATGACTGACTTTAATGAAGGTTGCAGTCAGATCCGCAATCTTGTGCTCAGCTGATTTTAAAGCAGTGTGAAGATGATTCACATCACCCTTCACATCTTCTACATTTTGGTTCAGCTCTCTCAAACTGTGCACTAACTGTAATGAATGATCTTGAGGAATTGGAATACTGTTGATCTCCTTCTTGATGATTTCTTCTGTTGATCCTTGAACAGTTTCCAGCTGAAGTCTGTTGGATTCTGCCAACTCTGCTTTCAGCTCCTCCTTAACCTTCAGTAGCTGTTGCTTGTGCTTGTCTTCCAGGTCCTTGAGTTGATTTTCCATCAGCATCTGGATTGCTTCCATCAGTGATGAGTGTTGATCAGCTGATGAAGCAGAAGCATCAGCATCAGCTTCCTTCTCCTCAGTCGCCTGTTGAACAGGGACTTCCTCCAAGTCTGTCATCTGATTGTCTTCAGAAGTCTTAGCTGGTGGCTCAATAGCTAAGGACTTATCAGCAGATTTGTGTTCATCAGTGACATCATCGTAGAACAGATTAGTAACGGTTCCATCATCATTAAAGCAAGTTGTCTGTCTAATCTGCCTTACAATAATCCAAGGGTTAACAGGAGCATTGTTACCCTTAGGGACTTCATAGTACTGTTGTACTTCCTTGCCAAAAATGATTTGCTGGATACTTGGCAGTAGTGGCAAATCACTTGAACAGCCTTGCTGATACTTTGACTTCTTAGCCCATCTCTTCAGGGCATTCATAACAGCAAACTTAATTGCTCTTTCTTCAGCATCTTCAGACTTCTTTTTCTTTTCAGGCAAGGTGCTCTTGATTTTCTTGGCTTCCTCCAATGCAAAGCCTTTTGCATAGCTATGCATGATATCTCTCACATAGCTTGGATCAAGAGCCTTTTGAATGGAGTTTGTCTTCAGCCAACTTAGAACCCATCGTTCTTCATCAGCTAACTCCTTCATACTTTGAAGTTCAGTGATTGACTTGTTCAGCCTGTTGTCCCTCCAACTGATATATCTTGGCTTCTCTTGGTTGAACAGAGTCATCAACATAAGCTTCTGATCATAGTAAGCTAGAGACTTCTCAAACTTCTTGAAAAGCTCCTTATCAGCATACACTATTTCAAATGCTTTTCTGACTTCAAATTTGTCCTTTGACTTGAGTTTGGGGGCAGGCAGTAATATTTTCTTTTTGTCCTCTTCAGTCTTGCCCTCTCCAATTTTGATGCCTCCTCCATGGACAGGTCCATAGGCATCAACTTTACTCAATTCAATCACCATAGCCATTTCAGCATCCTCAGCAGCTTTTCTCTCTGCTTCAGACATGCGTCTTCTGGCCTCATCCTTTTCTTCTTGAGCTTTGCTTAACTCAAGAGCCTTCTTTTCTTCAAGCTCATCCTGCTTCCTCTGTTCAGCTTCCTCCCTTGCCTTCTTATCAGCTTTGGAGACTTTCTTTCTCCTTAGCACTATTTTTCTCTTGCCTTTATCAGCAGGGGCTGGTCCAGCAGATGATATGGGAGCAGCAGCTATAGGATGGATGATTTGGACATCTGGATCTTCTTGAGGTTGAGTAATCTCAGCTGTTGATGTGACCTGACTTGGCTGTTGCTCATCAGCTTTGTCAGTCTCAACAGTCTTAATTGTTTCAGTAGGCCTTTCAGCAGCTTCAGGGTCTTCCCTTGCTACATTTTCCAAGTCCGTTGGTTCTTCTATAAATGTCATCTGCTTTCTAGCAGACTTCTTGGTCCTCCCTTCACGGTAAATGGTTGTAGCAGTATCTCTCTGTTGACTTCTTGTTCGTTTAGAGATACCTTCAGCAGGCCTCTCTGCTGATGGAGTTCTTGATGGTGATGCAGGAGATCCAGTCCTTACATCAGCAATTATATTCTCAACAATTTTAGTGGCTTCAGCAGCAGAAGTCACTTTCTCCATCTGCTTAGGAATCTTTTCCTTAGGCTTGTCAGCAGCCTTCTTCTTTTTGGTCTCAGCAGCTAAGTCAGCAGTCTTGACCAGTTTTCTCTGCCTTTTGGCAGGAACCTCCTTTGGTTCCTCAACATCAGCTTCCTCAGGCTCACCAGCCTTCCTCTTTTGAACAGGCATGTACTTGGACAATGCCTTAGATTTATGGATCTCCTTTCCATTCTTCATATCACAACCCAGCTTTGACAGCAGATAACTGAGTGTGATCCTGTGGTTGGTAGTGGGGCCTTTTCCTTTCTTATCATCAAGAAAGTCAGCTAATATGTACCAAACTATGATGGACCAGTTGATCTCCAATCCATAGTATATGGCAGCCATGATGCTGAACCTCTTCATGGTAACAGCATCCAGTGAGAATGTGCAGTTCTCAATCAGCTTGCACACCATATCAGCCATCCGCTGATATTCATCCTTCAGTTGCTTTTTCCTTATATTTTCAGATAACGTTTCTCCCTCTTTGGCGCAGATCGCCCAGAACTGTTAATGTTTGTCCTCTGTCAGCACAGTGACGTCATGTCGTCCACTGTTAGGAAGCCCAAACGTCTCGTGAAGAACAGCAGGAGTGATAGTGATAGATTTGCCTCCCACTGAAGCCTTAATCTCCAGTTTGTTGTAGTCAGCTTTCGCAGAGTTGTAGTACTCCATCACTTGGTCAGTCCAGATAATTCCTTCGTGGTATTCCATGAAGTTTACCAGCGAAGCAGCTTTGAACTTTTCGAGCAGTTCTTTCATCAGATCCGTACCGGATTGGTAGTAAGAATCATAAACGAGAAACATACCTTCAGCGGCCATCGTTGATCTGTTGAAGGTTAGAAAAACAAAGGAAAGTATGCAGAAAAATTTGCAGAAATTTCTCACAAGTACTTTTGAATGCTTAGAGTGCGTAAAGAGCTACTCGACTGATCAGATAAGGATTTATAGAGTTGGGGTTTTTCGGTTTCCGTGATATCTGCCAACCGTTAGATCCGTTTTTCTGTCAGTGCTGATCGTGCGGCGTCAGTTACGACTTTTCGAATTCAAAAGATATTTAATGAAGAGCGGGAATATGTACCGCCCGACAGTTACTTGTAAAATCGTGTTTTGAATAAAACGTTTTTAAATAGTTCGCTTTTATTTAAGTAATCAGATGAGTATAATAAACACTTATCTGATGGACTACTGTCCTGATGACAATGCTGTTATCAGAGAATGCCAATATCTGATAACCTTCCTCAGCTGTTTGTCAATCCAGCTAGATAAAATAACTTTAATCTTCGATAGTTGAGTCTTCTGATGAAAACATAACTTCAACTAACTGTCATTAACAAATTTCATCTTTAATTCAGAAGTACCGCTAGTCTTACACGTTCCCCCTGAGTTTAAGAATTCATAAGTTAACTAGTCTGTTGAGAGTTAATCCTTGAAGATAATAATAGATAACTAAGCTGTTGAACTCCAGTCTTCTGATGAGTTCCCCCTCAGCTTATGCTTCCAAATTAAGTAGTCCTAGCTCAGCTCTTAGAGTAGAAAACCTTACTTCACTTAGAGGTTTAGTGAAGATATCAGCAATCTGATTATCAGTATGAACATACTCAATCATTACATTGCCTTTTTCCACATGATCTCTAATGAAATGATGCTTGATCTCAATATGCTTAGTCCTTGAATGATTTGTAGTGTTCTGAGTAAGAGAGATTGCACTTGTATTGTCACAGTAGATTGGTATTCCACTGATCTTTATGTTGTAGTCTTCTAGTTGATGCTTCAACCAAAGTATCTGTGCACAGCAAGCTCCAGCAGCTATATATTCAGCTTCAGCAGTAGATATAGAAACTGAGGTTTGCTTCTTACTCATCCATGAGATCAGACGACTGCCTAAGAACTGACAGGCACCTGTTGTGCTCTTTCTGTCAATCTTGCAGCCAGCAAGGTCTGAATCTGAATAACCAATAAGTTCAAATCCAGATTCTCTAGGATACCATAATCCCAATTCTTGAGTGCCTTTAACATACTTCAATATCCTCTTGGCAGCTAAGAGATGAGATTCTTTGGGGTTTGATTGAAATCTTGCACAGACTCCAACTGAGTACATTATATCAGGTCTGCTTGCTGTTAGATACAACAATGAACCTATAATGCCTCTGTATTTGGTTATGTCCACTGATTTGCCATCTTCATCTTTATCCAAACGAAGACTTGTAGACATAGGAATGGTAGCTGTTGAGCTAGTTTCCATACCAAATTTCTTGAACAGATCTCTTGTGTACTTTGCTTGGCTGATGAATATCCCATCAGGCAACTGTCTAACTTGCAATCCAAGAAAGTAATTAAGTTCACCCATCATGCTCATTTCAAACTTATTCTGCATCAGCTTGGAGAACTTATCACACATCTGTTGGTTAGTTGAACCAAAAATAATATCGTCCACATATATTTGCACAAGTAATATATGATTTTCCCATTCAATTGTGAACAAGGTTTTGTCTACCTTACCTTTTCGAAATCCTTTAATTAAGAGAAAATCAGATAGGGTATCATACCATGCTCTTGGAGCCTGTTTCAGTCCATAAAGGGCTTTCTTCAGACGATATACTTTGTCCTCTTCTTGATAGACTTCAAATCCTGGAGGTTGTTCAACATACACTTCTTCTTGCAATTCTCCATTGAGAAAGGCAGACTTCACATCCATCTGATAGACAGTGAAGTTCTTGTGAGCAGCATAGGCTAGAAACAGTCTGATTGCTTCAAGTCTTGCTACTGGTGCAAAAGTTTCATCAAAGTCAATTCCTTCTTCTTGACAATAACCCTTGGCCACTAGTCTTGCTTTGTTTCTGGTGACAACACCATCTTCATTCATCTTATTTCTGAATACCCACTTAGTGCCAATTACTCTTTGATGACTTGGTCTAGGAACTAAGTACCAGACTTCATTCCTTTCAAATTGATTCAACTCTTCTTGCATAGCTTCTATCCAGAAGGAATCATTGAGAGCTTCTTCAATTTGCTTGGGCTCTATTTGAGATAGAAATGTGACAAACATGGCATCTTGTGCAGCAGCTCTTCTTGTTTTCACTCTATCTAAAGGATCACCAATGACTAACTCTGGTGGGTGATTCTTGAGCCATCTGAGATCAGGTTGCAAATCAGGATGTTGTCCTCTGTTTTGATCTTGCAACACTACTGTTGGAGTTCCAGTAGTAGTCTGTTGAACATTTGTAGTCTGTTGAACAGTCTCTGGTCTGTCAGCTGTTAGCAACTCGTCTGTTAGACAATCAGCACTGTGATTTTGAACAGCACTTGAGTTAGCAGCTGAACTTAGATTAGGTAGTATGATGGGAACATATTCTTCATTTCTTCCAACGTCTAACTTCTGTAAATCAGTAGACAGATCTTGATTAGCACTTTGATTCTTTTCAGAAGATTGACTTGGCTCATCAAATACTACATGGATAGATTCTTCTATTAGTAATGTTCTTTTGTTAAACACTCTATAAGCTTTACTAACAGATGAGTATCCTACAAAAACAGCTTCATCAGCCTTTTCTGCAAATGCAGCAAGGTGATTTTTCCCATTATTCAATACAAAACATTTACAACCAAAAATCTTGAAGTAATGAATGTTTGGTTTTCTGTTGTTCCAAACTTCATATGGAGTCTTGTTCTGATTTTTGTTGATCATACATCTGTTCTGGGTAAAACATGCTGTATTTGTTGCTTCTGCCCAAAATCTTTGAGGCAGTTTAGCTTCAGCTATCATGGTTCTGACAGCTTCTTTTAGTGTTCTGTTTCTCCTTTCAGCAACACCATTCTGTTGAGGGGTTCTTGCAGCAGAATACTCATGATGTATTCCTTTGATGTTACAATACTCTTCAACAGTAGAGTTTGTAAACTCTGTCCCTCTATCTGATCTGATCTTCAATATTTTGATACTCTTCTCATTCTGGATCAGTTCCATCAGATTTGTAAGATGTTCCTTGGTTTCACTTTTCTTCTTCATGAAAATCACCCAAGTATATCTTGAATAATCATCCACAACAGCTAGGCAGTATTTCTTTCCACCATTGCTGACTGGATCAATGGGTCCAAATAAGTCCATATGCAACAGCTCCAATATTCTTCCAGAAGATTGGTGCTTCTTTTCTTTGAATGATGACTTGATTTGTTTACCCTTCTAACAGGCGTCACAGAGCTTGTCTTTGCTCATGACAGCTTTTGGAATCCCTTCTACCAGATCATTCTTGATTAATCTGTTTATGGTCTTGAAGTTTAAATGATTCATCCTCTTGTGCCATAGCCAACTGACTTCACTTGGTGCAGATGCCACCAAACAAACACTTGAATTCTTGTCAGCAGAATTCCAGTCGACTATATAGATATTTCCTTGTCGTCTTCCAGATAAAATTACCTTCTTTGTACCAATCTGTTCAACGTAGCACTTATCTGTTGAGAAGATGACTGAATATCCCTTGTCACAAAATTGACTTATGCTCAGCAGATTATATTTCAGGCCTTTAACATAGGAGACGTCAGATATCTCTATGTTTCCCTTGATTAATCTTCCTTTAGCTTTAATCTTGCCTTATTTGCTGTCTCCAAAAGTGACTTTTGGACCATCCACAGCAACTGCATCAGTCAACTCATGTATGTTTCCACACATGTGCCTTGAACATCCACTGTCCAAGTACCAAATCTTCTCTACTTTACTCCTACTCCTAATCCTAACCTACAAAACAAAATCAAAATTGTTTTAGGTACCCTTATTGAGAGGGTCCTGAAGGATTAGTTCCACCCTTGACAACCCAAGATGTTGAAGTCTTAGGCTTCTTAGGTTTCTGAGTTTTAGGAGCATGAACAGTTTCATTTTTATCATAGTTATCAGATAAGTCATGTTGATGATCAGTATGATATGAATAATGTTCATAAGCAGGGTAAGGTGCATGATATGCAGGATATGCATGCATTGGATGAGCAGGGTAAGGTGCATAGTAACTAGGAAATTGAGGTGCATGATACATAGGATGATATGCAGCAGGTTGCACATAATATGACTCATTTCCATACCAAGCATTTTGATTTTTCTTGTTCTTATGCTTCTTTGGTTTACTAGATGCTTGCTCATTTGATTTTGACTTAGTTTTACCACTAGTCTGATTGACTTTAGCTTTATCAGCAGATTTCTTAGAACTCTGCTGTTTGGTCTTACTAGTCTGATTTCCTACACTAGGCTCTTTGCTCTTTTTAGCCTTAGGAGATTTCTTCTCCTTTACCACTTTCTCAGATGAGGTAGGTTTAGAAGTTTGAACATACAGAATGACCTTACTATTGTCAGCTGATATGAATTTTTCAGTATGATTCAACTCTAGTTTATCCTTTTCTAAAGGTGTCTCCTGTTTCTTAGGTGTATGCATGGATGCAACAGTTGACTTATCATGAGACTCAATAATTTTCTCAAGTTCCATGATTTTTCCTTTATAAACCTCACACTCAGCTTTCAGAGATTCATGCTCTTGCTCAAGCTGTTTATATTCAGCTGATTTTTTTGGCTTTTCAGCAAAAAGTTTCAGTGAACTATTTTGCTCTTTTAGCAAGTTCATCTCTTCCTTAAGCTTAACAAACTCTCCAGCAATAGTAGTATTATTTAACATCATTTGCTCTAGAGAATTAAACAGTTCGTTTTCTTGAGGAGTTACCTCATCCTCAGAGTCATCAGATTCCTTTGCCATCAGGCACAGGAGAGCAGGTTTTTCTTCATCAGACGATTCTTCATCAGACGAGTCAGAATCAGAATCAGATGAGTAGACAGCGGTCAGCTTTTCTGCTTCAGCCATCATTGCCTTGCCTCTCTGATGCTTTCTTTCTTTTCTTATTTTCTTCTCTTCCTCAGTGTACTTTTCTGCTTTTGGATATGGGCAGTCTCTTATGAAGTGTCCCAATTTCCTGCAGTTGTAACACATTAGTTTTGATTTATAATCATCCTTATCCTGAGAAGAAAAATTAGGTTTAGAAGTAGAAGCATTGTTGTATTTGTTTTTCATCTTTCTCTTGTAGAACTTCTTGAAGTTGTTCATCAACAGTGCAACATCTCCAGCAGTGTACTCCTTTTTGTTGAGTAGAGTGGCTTCATCAGATGAGTCCACTTCAGCATTTCTTTGAGCCGGTCTTCTTTGGTTTTCAGCAGCAACAAGTGCAGCTGTGGGTCCTGAAGTTGAGGTTTCTTCAATTCCCATTCTTGGCAGTTTATACTCATACGCCTTGAGTACGGAGAACAGCTCTGTAAGAGAAATCTTGCCCAGATCTCTTGATTCTTCCATTGCTGTCACCTTCATGTTGAACTTGGAAGGTAGAGCCTTCAGTACTCTGACAGTGATCTCTTTGTCAGTGAAAGTCTTTCCTAGCTTCAAAACTTCATTCAGAGTTTTGGTGAATCTGGTGTCCATCTGATCAATGGTTTCTCCAGACTTCATCTTGAAGTTATCCAGCTTCTCCAAGGCAACACTTAGCTGATGCTCTTTAATTGCATCATTGCCTTCACTCATGTCACGAACCTTATCCCACATCTCCTTTGCAGTTTTGCAATGCTTGACTTTGTCAAACCGATCATTATCCAGGGCTTTGGTCATGATGAATCTTCCGACTTTGTCCAGGTTGAACAGCTTTATTTCTTCTGCTGTCATTTCTGTTAAGTCTTTTTCCACCACTATTTGAGCTTCATCTACGATGATGGTCTTGGTGAATTTGAATGGACCTTTGATGATACATGTGTACATGTTATCATTATAAGCAGCAAGGAAAATCTCCATTCTGATTTTCCAGTCCTCAAAGGACATACCAGCAATGTGGGGAACATGGCTGATACAATCCATTTTTCAAAAAGTTTTTATTTTTCAAAAAGATGCTCTTTTGAAAAGTTTTGAAAATCTTTGAAAAACACTTGGATCAAGCTCGTTGATCAGGCAGCTGATTCTAATGAACCACCCGCTCTGATACCACTTGTTGGTCCCAAGTGGTCAGAAGAGGTTTAGAGGGGGGGGGTGAATAAACCTCTTTAAAAAATTTCTTCCAATTTTAACTTTAAAATTGTTACACAAACTGAACAGACTAAGCTGATCAGATTAGTAAGTTACAATTCTGTTCGCGAACAAATCTTTGAACAGCTTTGTTGACCACTCGTCTGATAGTTACTTAGCTGATTTTGTTAAAATCAGTATTAATACTTAGAGTACTTGCAGTGGATTTTCAAAGTGTTTTTCACAAGTAAACTTAGTAGTTTGAAAAGTGATTCCCCAGTTTTATAAACTCCTTTTAACTTCTTTTCAAACAGTTAACTTAACGTGTTTTTATGCAATCAGAAAATATGCAAGTTTAAAAGCAATGTAAAAACACAATCAATTTTTATAGTGGTTATATGGATTTGAATATCCTTTAGTCCACTCTTCCAAGTCACACAGATCTTGGGTTATACTATAATCACAAAGGTTACAGTATACTCTGCTTGCGTCGAACAACAAATGAAACGACCACAAGTTCGCAATAGGAAATCACACAGAAAACCTATCCTCTGAAGTTTGATCACTCACAAAGATGGATCACTACTCCGCACAACACTCTTGTTTACAAAATCACTCAGAAGATGTATTTTTCTTGATTCTTCAACTCTGCTTTCGTCAACAAATGACTCAGCTGATGAGTGAGCTGTTCTTGAGACTTAAAGAATTTTGCTTCGGAAATTTCTCTCAGAAAGTGTGTTGCTTATTCTTCTTCGTCTCTTTCAGCTATTTATACTTGAGGATTAAAAAGTGTCCGTTGAAGAGAGACAGAATTCAAATTCCTCGAGTACTGGTCCTTAAAATCCGCGAACGGCTCTTTTGCAGTCTGTCCGTACTGTAAACAGTACTATTCTGCAGGCAGCATTAAATGCACTCGGCTGATGCGAAGCTTTTCTTCAATCATTTGTCTTAAATATCCTCGTACTTCAGCATTTATTACACCAAGGGGCATTTATTACCGTTGGGAACACTTCATGATCTTCTTCACTTGGCTGACGAAAGTACAAGTCTGATGGCGAACTCGGCTGATCTCAAACTTGAACAAATCTGATTTGAGTCGGCTGATCTTCACTAGTCTGATAACTTTACTTCAGCAGATCAGAAGTCTTGGACCTTGAAACTTTGACTCTTCTGATGTCTTCAATACTTAGTCAAAATTCCTTGATAAGTTTATCAGCTAAGTTACTCCATACTTAACCAATCTTTGAAGTTTTGGAATGCATCAAAACCTCCCTTATCAAACTTTCTTTAGTGCCTTCATCTTCATCCTTATCCAACAGTGGAAGTAAATGAAAATATTTCATTACTTAAGGTTTGATGTATACTCATGCACGCACCAATTATACATCATCTCTATATTCGATATGCTTGACAATTTAACCGAAAAAGTTGTCAATAAGGTTTTATGTTATCTGCAAGAAACATATGGATTATATGCTTACATATAAAAGATCTGATTTTGATTGAGATGATCAGATATTTAGATTTCGATTTTGGATATCTTGGTAGTATTAAATTCACTTTTGGCTATTTGTTCCTTTTGGGGGGAGGGACAATATCATGAAAAGTCCAAAAGAAATTGCCAAAGTTTTATCACTACGAAATCTATACTTGTGGCGTGTTTCGAGGCCACAATTAAGGCTGCATAAAATTATTTCATGACTTGATTTTGTTAACATTATTGCCAAGTCGTTGAAATATTTATGAGATAGTTATGCCGCAATTCTTCTCTAAGAACGACAAACATTCCAAAGGTGCATAATATTTGGAGTTAAATGTCTTTGTTGTTGAAGAAGATATTCAGAAACATAAAGTGTCAAATTATCATCAGAACCGGTCTGATATTGATCCTTTGAAAAAATTGTTACTACAAGACATTTATGAGCATGCTAACCGAATGAGTCTTGGTAGTAATTGATTATTGTATTGTAGGATCATTTATGAATCAATATTGACACTTTGAGCTCTATTTATATGTTTCTTAAACATGAAAGTAATATTCTTGTTATTTAAAGATTGTGTACACTATTATTGCTATTATGTGAACAATAACAGGAATGGACATTATGAAGGTTTCCAAGTATAGGTCTTGTGTAGTGGATCATTTATATCGTGGTACATGGAAGGAAGTTTGTTGGACAATGATAACTTAGGACCGCCATGACTCGTATTTGTGGCTTACTATGCAACGACGATTAACCTTAATTCTCTCATGGGCCAAGTGGGAGAATGTAAATTTATGGCCCATTATGAGTACCCATTAGGGTTAGGCCCATAGATGAAGAATCCTTGAGTAGTGAGGATTAGTGTTCTACATCTATATAATGAGGAAACTAGTCCTCTCTCCACACGCTTCCAGAGCTGTTAAGTTCCTTCATAACTTAACGCATTATTAGAAACTCGAAACTGTGGCAAGAGAGAGAAACCAGTCTTCCATTCAATCAGTAATTCCGCTACCGATTGTCCACGCTATGAAGACAGGT
The DNA here is from genome assembly GCA_038501285.1 of Penstemon eatonii. NCBI lineage: Eukaryota > Viridiplantae > Streptophyta > Magnoliopsida > Lamiales > Plantaginaceae > Penstemon > Penstemon eatonii. Next base: position 16,331,932 of record CM076711.1, read on the forward strand.
ATCTCTAAACCTAATTTATGATTAAGCAATTAGCATGATTATAGTCGATCCATTATTGTACATGCTTATGTGAATAATTGCTAACACCGGTAAGACTGTTGAGTGAAGAGACCGTGAAATTATAATCCATGACTTTTAACTCTTTGCTTTGCTTTGTTGACTAGGAAAATTATTAGAGTTCATTATATAATTTGGGCCTAACTCAAAACTTAAAAGTTAGTGTTATTGTCCAAGATCTAATAAGGTAGACTTTTGATAAATTTGGGACGTGAATATGCAACATGTGGGAAAATTCTTGTATAGACCTGGTCTATGAGATTTTCATAGACCTTGTGGTTGTAAATAAGCCACATCATACATTTTGATGATGTCATGCTCTCAAAATTTATGATGTGGCTTATTTACCACCACAAGGTCTATAAAAATCTCATAGACCAGGTCTATGCAAGAATATTCCGCAACATGTGGGTAAAATTCAATACACGAATAATGACACTTCGAGTCTTTATTAATCGGAGGAATAATGACACTTCAAGCCTTATTTGGTTGGAGAAGTGTGTGGGTAGATTTGAAGTTCATCATGGAGAGATTGGCCACATCAACTTGGGACTTTGATATCGTATTAAAATTCACCACATTAATTGGATTGAGTTCACTTACATGATTTTGGTCTAACTAAATATTGAAAAAGCTAACTTAAAAGATTTAAATTTCAAAGACCTTATAAAATGAATTTAACTATTCTATCCAATATTCCAACCAATTTGGACATTTAGTTTCAAAGTAAAAATTGGAAACTTCGTGTTTTTGATATTTTATTGGTTTCACGCGTTCGTTTTCGACCCCATTTTGGCATGGAGTGATATTGGGGGCTAGACTTACCTGAAAAATAAAGACTTCTATCTTGTTTATTTGATAAAGAATGTAGCGATTGCCATGTGCTTATTTGCTCCAAATACTCTTTTATTGCCTCTAGTTGACCAATTTAACTTCGGTCTTTTTTTTTTTTCATCTGAAAAACAAAATGTCGTTAATGAAATCACATGATTATAAACATGAATCTACTTGGTTTTTATTCACAAGATTTTGAAATATTCGCGTCCATAAGATCTTGTCCTCATTTAGTAGCATTTCAGTTTTTTTTTTTCTTCAATAATATCTCAACTTATATAACCATATGAAATTACGTGAAAATAATTTAACATTATGTATATCATATGAAGTAAATGAATATTAATCCGTAGAAAAAAGTTGTTGACAATTGAACTTATAATTTTCATTAAGATAGTTTTTGCTATCTTGCTTATGTGTATTTACGATTCGGATCGGAGAGTGCAAATACATATGTTATATATATATATATATATATGCTCATTGTTATTGAATATCAATTTTTGTTTTAATTATTATATCTGCGATAAGATACGTTTACCAAAAGAGAAGAAAAAGATGAAACATACACCATTAGCAGCGGTGGAGCCCCTCCAAAAAAAAGGAAAAGGAAAAAAGAAAGCAACGTTGGACCAAATTTCGGATAATGTCGGGGAATGATTGAGGAGAGATATGGGTAAATTACATCTTCTTGTCTTTAGCTACTACAATAATAAATAATAAATGAAAGACAAATTTGTAATAAAGAAATAATTGCTCTTACAGCAATAATTTGTATTTTCGTAATATCGCTAGCCCATAATAAAATAAAATGTCTGGATAACCCTTATATATAGTGAGAGGACAAGAAAAAGAAGGAATTTAAATCTCAAATATGAAGCACATAATTTGACGAAAATGATTTCAATTAACCACAATTGCAATTAACAGTATTTCTTTGATAATAATTAATGTGCTTATAGATTTACGACAACGTCTAGAATATAAAAACTAAGTTTCCAATCCAACTTAATCGTCCAGTTCGTAAGTTTTTTTCCAAAATTTTCTTCAAACATCAAAATTATTCACCAATTAAACAATGTTTCATATAGTTTCAATAATGAAGGGATGAAATTTCCCTAATAAATACTCATGTGAAAAATTATTGATAAATGGGATCAAAAGTGGTATTTATCCATGATCATTTCGTCAATCATTTTTACTCACAAGTTAACAAAAACGTTTGATTGCATATTAAGTAGAATTTCTCTTTCAAAAAATAAGAAGCGAAATTATTTTTTCCAAATTTTTTAATTTTTGAGAACGTTTTCTCGCTTTGACACCCAATCTTTGAACGCTTTATAGCTTTGTCACCCATTATTTGAAACATTTTTACAAATATTCTCACAGACGTCCAAAGGTACAGATCTGGGGCATTTTAAATAATTGAAATAGTTAAGTGCGAACTCGCAAATGTTAAGTGGCAAAGTGCGAAAGTATTCAATATTTGGAAGGCAAATTGGGATTTTCCTTTTCCTTTTTACTATTGTACCACTATAAATAGCAGACGACTTCATATTCAATTATACTAGCCACCGTGGAACGCGGTACTCGCGTATGTTGAATTATTTGAATTATAATTTATCTTGGCATATTAATTTTTTGTAATATATCAGACTAATTTTGAATATGCAAAAACTATATGCAAAGATTCAACTTAGAAAAGTCCATTTCACATGTTGACTTTAAACGAAGACACACAAAAGAAAGATAAAAAGATAATTAAAATCAACTCACATCTGTTGTTTCTCTTTTCTTGTCCGGGTATTATGTCACATTCCGTTGTATTATCCATCCATCAAATTAAAAAGTTCCATTCATTGTTCCTGCAACCATGAAATAAAGAACAATTATAATTTAAGTTGAAGAAATATTAAGAAATCTATAACCATGAAAAGATAAATAATATGAAGAGGAAAGAAATATAAGGGGGAAAGGGAGTAGTGGAGAATCAATCGTGGCTTTGTCATGATAATCAAAGTGAAAAAAGGTAGTTTTTTTATTGGGCAGTTTTTGTGTTTTGTAATTTTAAATTTTGAAAAAAGGATAATTTTGGAAAATGACAATTTTTTGGTGTAGCATAGTGTCACAACCGCCACTTTGTGAGTAAAACAGAGCTCTTTTTTTTAATAGTATAAATAAAAGAAGGGTGTTAGAGTTTTACAGGAACCTCCATGAGGTTTGACAAATTTTGCATCCAATTCCTTTAAAAAATTGTAATTATAGGGACCTCCTCTAAGGATCGAAAAACCTTACATATGTTAGTCTGCAGTTAGTTTTTGTTGACGTCAACACCCAATTTTAGTGAAAGTTCCAATTTACCCTTAAAGTTATTGTCCCTAGTTTTCATGAACAATTATACCCTTACGGCCTTACTAGGGCATGGTTACTTTTGTTGCATGAGGATGGTTTCAGGGCAATCGTGTGCTTAGTTTATTGGTATAAATATTAAAATATGTAAGGCAAAATTGCAGGAAACGTCCTAAATTAATAAGTGATTTTGGATTTTCATACCAAATTTTATCACTTAGTCAATTTTGTTCCGTAATTTTATATTATTTTGGAATATCGTCTCACTTGTCGCATGACTGTTTACATATCAAAACATGGTAAATTTTAGCATGAATAATTATACAAGATTTTAGAATTCATCCCAAACTAATTATAAATTTTGGTTTTTTGTCACAAACTATGCTAATTCATCGAATTTCGTCTCACAATTGTCATTTGGCATGAAGTTAGTCCATTATTAAATTTCTAATTGAATGAAAATGACAATTCATCTTTTACTTTTTTAAGGAATTAATGGCAATTTATATCCTATGATATTCATAATGTTCAAATTACCTCCTATAATTTTTTAAGAAGCAATTTAAGATAAACTGAATATTATAAATATCACATGGAAGTAAATTGCCATTAACCATTTTTTAAGAGAAAAATAGTATTAATTTTTTAAATTCATGTGATATTTTGAGAAAAAAAAATCCTATCTCAGTTCATTAGGAAAAATTTGTGCTTTTTTTTTTAATAAATAATAAGTATTCATAATTAGTTTGGAAAAAAAATTCTATGTCATTTCAATCACGGGACGGAAGTCGGGTTGTTGATATAGTTTGGGACGAGAAATTAAAATTTATAGTTAGTTTTGGACGAATTTTGTAATCTTATATAATTGTTTATGATAAAATTTGTCATGTCATGACATGTAAACATCCATGTGGCAAGTGGGACGATATTCCAAAAAAAATATAAAATTATGGGACTAATTTGGCTAAGTGATATAGCTTGGAATGAAAATCCAAAATCAATAGTTAGTTTCGGAACTTTTTTGCAATTTTGCCTATTAGTAAAAATTTAAAACTTTTAGTTATTTTATTAATGTGTAGATATTAACCTTTATAATTTTCATAATTTCAAAGTTATATACTAATGCTTATAAAAATAGAGTACAAGGAAGAGTAAATAAATTAGAACTATTCATAAATAAAAATGCAAATATATTCGAAATTCATACTTAACCTGTAAAAAGTAGGCAATTTAGAACTATTTGTGATGTGTCTAATGGGTAATTTACCTCCCTGTGATACGAAAATAGGTAATTTACCTCTATGTGAAATGACATAATGAGCAACTTACCTTCCTGTTATACGAAATAATAAGCAAACTACATCATTGCTAGTGGAGGTGTTGCACACACACACTCTATAAATCGATTGATAATTCATTTTAAAGTAAAAAATGGCAAATTTACAATTGACAACATATTCACTTCACTTTATACCCCTCCCCCCTCATGATATGCTTAAATAGGCGATTTACCTTCACATGATATGTATAAATTGACACTTTAATTACCTATGATCAATGTTATTAAAACCGGACCAGACCGGTCGGTCCGACCGGTTGGACCGCGAACCGGAGGTTGGTCCGGTCCGATTTACCCCCTAAAACCACTTACTCCAAAATCCTGTTTGAACCGGGTTGAACCGGTCAGAAACCGCCGAACCGGTGAACCGGTATGGACCGGTTCAACCCGGTTTTGAATTTTCTTTTTTTTTTTTAATTTTTTTAATGTTAAAAATAAACTAAAAATTCTTGTCAAAATTGGGATTTGAACACCTAACTTTTAGAGTAAAACATGACCTCCTTACAATTTCAGCTACATCACTTTTGTTTAACTTTTAGTACAAATTAAAATTTATAAATTATAGAAACTTGTAGCCAAATTTATTTATAAATTAGATAATTAACTCAAATAAATATTTTACACATTATGAATGAAAATTAATACTCAAATAATAAATTTTAATAATTTATTCTATAAAATATTAATTTTCAATATTATTTTTAGGATAAAGAGTCAAATCGATATAATATGAAAGTTTGACTTTGAATATTAGACTTTTATACATAACCATATTTTAAAATTTATGAATTTTTTAGTTTGTTGTATTTTTAACTTACACTTTTAAATTTTTATAAAGAAATATAATCATTTATATGAGCATACAAATTAGTACCATATTACCGTTATGATATAAGTTAGATAAATATTATATGATTTAATTTTAGTATAATATAACAAATTTTATATTTTTAATCAATTGTAGGATAATGTTTAGATTTTACGCACATTACATATACTTTAAAATTAAATATATTTATTATATTATTATGACGTCATCCGGTCCGACCTGTTCGACCAGTAAAACCAGTAACCAGTCGACTCACCGATTCACTGTCCGGTCCGGTTCTGAAAACATTACCTACGATATTGCATAAAGAACATTTTACCCTCGTATAATAATGTAAAAATCAAGAAAGAGACAATGTTTTTTTATAAAAACACATAGAGGTATTTTACCCTTTTATTCATGACAAATCACATAAAACTAACCTGTTTATTTATAACAAGACAGATAGTTAATTTGCTATTTACTACTCTTTTGGCCCTTTGGTGTTTCAACATAAATTTCAGCAATACTTAGTATCTCTTATCGACTTAGACCTGCTCAAAATGTAACTTGAGAATCAAATCTCACTCTTTTTTCCTCTTTTTTGGTGTTTCTAAGTTCTGCTTTACTTGTTTTATGCATTTTCCTCATGAGGTTGTTAGAAATATTAATTAAATGTTAAATGTCTCTACTCCATTAAATAAGCTGGACCTTTATTAAAGGCAAACCGGTCCTCCATGACTTGATGGGATGGATTTATTTATTGTTCTGTGCTCAAAAGGAAAGGCAGTAATAATTTACTTTGAAAAGTTATGCCTGGTATCTCCTTATATGTGACAATTTGTACCAAATGTGTCCATTTCGATTTTTACGATACAACAAATAATAATGTGTAAAATATTGATTTGAGTTAATTATCATAATTTAATTTATAAATAGATTTGGATATAAGTTTTCCACCTACAATATATAAATTTTTATATTAAAAGCTTAACAAAAATGATGTAGCTCAAATGGTAAGGATATTGTGTTATATTTTTGTGGTCAGGTGTTCAAATGTCTCACTAACAAAAGTTTTCAATTTATTTTTATTATTTAAAAAATAAAAAATTGAAAAAGAAAATAAAGGAAAATCAGGTTTTGGACCGATTCAACCCAATTCATACTGGATTTTTAACTCACCGATTTTAAAGGGTTAACGGGACCGAATAGGCCTCCGGTTCGCGATCGAATATATACCAAGTTATGCTAGCACATAGGTCAAATCATCACTAAAATGAATTAAAATTCCCTTTAGTTATATATTATTGCAAGTTGTCTTTAATTTTACGAGAGAATTGCATTTTTGGTATTGAGTTATAGGTCAATTCCTACTTTTGGTACTGAGTTTTATAGATCCAACACATTTGATACAGACATTTAACAAATTGTGACACATTTGGTACAATAGTTAAAAATTGTCGTTAAGTGATGACGTGGCAGTTAGGTGTAATTGCAAAGTTGATGACATTACTTATGTTGACTAATATTTTTACCCCATAACATTTCATGTTGCCAAAAAAGCCCTACATCTTCAAATTTAATGACGATTTTAGTCCACATTGTTGTCAAATTTCAACATTGACTCGGATAAGACCACGTGCAGACCATTTTAAAATTTTTACTTTTTTATTTAAAAATAACTAATTTGATTCATAGGCAATATTAGTAAATTAGATAATAATTTAATATAAATATCACAATATATTCTTTTTAAATATAAAATTTATATAATAGCATTATCTACTTAATATTTATTAAAATAATAAATTATATAATTAAAAATTATTTAAGTTTTATTAAAATAATAAATAATAATAATTTTGCAAAAAATTCCAAACCCACCCACACCCTCCCCTCCCCCTTTAATTTTACATACTATTGTTTCCCCATGTGTATCAGAAAATCATCATGGACGTTTTTGGGGGTCTTTCTGTGTGTTGTATATTAACATTTTCATCAAGTTGAACAACATAGTGGGAAAATCCGTTATATTTGGGCCTATTGATGTTGTATTTGGAATTATTAGGGTAAACACCACATTTGGTCCCTCTTATCAATAACTTTTTACGGAGTGGACCCTTTTATATATTTTTTTTAGTTTAGTCCCCACTATGAATTATTTATTTCACTTTAGTCATTTTCAAGTGTTCCAAGGCGGTTCTGGTAACATGTGATATGCTCATAAGGGCAATTTCATCATTAATTCAAGTAAACTAATATGGATATTTTCGTCTTTCTAATAATTTGAAAAAAAAAAACTAAAAATTTAATCTCTTCCAAACTAGGCTTTCATTCCAGTCCAACTTAATCGTCCATTCATTCCAAACTAAAGTTTTCTCCCAAAATCTTCTTCAAACACCAAAATTGCTCACCAATTAAATAATATTTCAAATGGTCTCAATAGCGAACGGACGAAAAAGCCCTAAAAAATATTCATATGCATTTCACGTGTTATCAGAACCACCTGGGACTAAAGTGAAACACATAATTCATAGTAAGGACTAAAGTGAAATAAATAATTCATAGTAGGGACTAAAGTGAGGAAAAAAACATAAGAGGAACCACTCTGTAAAAAATTAATGATAAGAGGGACCAAAAGTGATATTTATTCGAATTATTATATACGGTTCTCCTCTATTTGTCATTGTAAGACCCTTCGTCTTTTGATTTAATTACGTTGTCACCTACAATTTTATTTTTCTGTATTAATTGAATATTTGTGTTGATTTTCCATTATCAGAGAAACGTATACAAGACAAAGAGAGTTGAATACTTGTCATTTTTGTTCTGTCCAACCATTGACCTCTATCTTGCTGTATGTTCTTTAAGGGAAATTGTATTGATTTTCATGTTATCACATTAATTGGAGTATATATATTGCTTTTTTTTCTACTTTAGTTATTCCTTCTTTTAGCATTAAATTTCTATTCCATGATTATGCAGATTGCGAATGGAATTGGAATACTATTGGGAATAGTAGAACTCGGACTTCTTTGTATGTTTCGTGAGAGACCTAAGTTTGTCGATGTTCAACTCGAAGATGTGGAAATCCCTTAAGGTTGAAAAGTGGGGTCATATTCTATCCTATAAAAAAAAAAAAAAAAAAAAAGGAATGTTTTATAATCCATTTTATCCGTGGGTTTTTAGAAATATAAATACATGTGAACCGAATACATTGATTAAGCTTTAATATTTTACTGATACTTGTTTGTATGAAATGTGATTGAAAAATGTAGGAGCTTGCATAAAATAAGTATGAGATTTGAAATTGGGATATTTGTTTGCTTATGTTTGAATAAGGTGGAATTTAAACTTTGAAGTATCAACATATAGACATTTTGCACCCCGAAACATAGAATTTGAGCTTAGCATTCTCGATTCAGGAAAAACTCAGTCATTTGCATCCCTAAATATAGAATTAGCAATTAACACCCTCGAATTAAGAAAAATTATGCAACTTGCACACCCCTCGTTTCTTCCGACAGACTTAACCACCGATGTAAAAAAAATATAAGGGCAACTTAGGTAATTCATATATGAAATATGGAGTTAAACTTCTTATAGATGAAAGAATAACTAAATAAAGTTAGAAGTAAACTTCTCAAACACGAAAACCAATAACTAAATTTCATATCAAATTCTACTATATGCAAGAATTTTTATAACTACTTCCAAAATTCTTACCAGATTTGAATCCATGTGAAATTTACTATTTTATCCTTAGGTTTTTTTTTTCTTTTACTTCAGTTATCAACTCTGTCGAAAAAAATGAGAGGGGTGCAAGTTGTTGTATTTTTATCTTCTTGAGCCGGGGTTGCGACCAGAAGTAGCTTCTTGAGCAAGCTGACTACTTGAAGGTAAAGTTTTTTTACCTTCGGAGGTCCGACCTTAGAATATAGATCAATGATGAAATCCACGGTAGGGGTATCAACATCGGGGCCTTTCGAGCCACAAGGACTTGCTCCACCCAGTGTTTTAAAAATCGGATCGGACCGGATGGTTCGATCGGTTTAACCGGTAATCAGTTGTCAATCCGGTCCGGTTAATTCACCAAAATTAGCTTTGTTCCTGACCAGTTTGAATCGGAAAAAACGGGTCAAAAACCAAACCAATAAACCAGTGAACCGATTGAACCACTAGTTCACTTATAAAAATAAAAAGTTTACGTTACGGATTTTTATTTCTCTTCCGCGACCTTTAAACTTCAATAATACTCTCACGTCTCATCTTCTATTTTTTCACTTTGAATTAAACAAAACCAACATGAAATAAAAAAATCTTATATATAATAAGTTATATAAATATATTTGAGTATCAAATTCATTAGAAAAGTTATTTTTTTCACAAACTTCAAGTATTTTTATTTTTTTTATACAATTCAATGATAAAATTCATCAATAATTTCTCTTTTTCATTGGTGATTAGTAATAAAATTATTATTTTTGATATGATGTTTATTATAATTTGAATTATAATTGATCATGAGATAAACATTTAGTTTATGGAAGTAAACTTGAAAAAATGAATAATATATTTTTTTAAATATTTGATTACATATATTAAAATTAAAATTAAAATATTATATTGTAATGATGCAATACCGGTTAGACAAGGGGTTAAAACAGTTAAACCGATATAACCAATACCCAATAAAGCTACCGGTTCGATGTCCGGTCCGATTTTTAAAACATTGGCTCCATCGCTTGACATTGCCGAGTAATTGCTCGAGGTAATTGGAGAACTTTTCTAACTAGAGGTAATTGAACTTCGATCTCTCTAATAATAAACAGTAAAGTAGAGGCATGTTTAATGAGTGATGGTCAGGGGCGGACCTAGAGGATTTTGGTTGGGGGAAGATTTTTTCTAATAGCAAACTCGATATTTTTCTGTTATATTGATAAAATGACAACTAAATGAAAATAAGTAACATTGTATATTTATCTAATAAAAGCCGAAGAAATATACTAGGATTTTTTTTAAAGAGCCACATTCAACGAATAGTTCAAGATATTGAGTAGTATTAAAACGCATAAATATTTTTACAACATAAATTCAGTTATGTAAAATAGAAATGCTATAAGTACCAAAATTAATATTTAACTTTTTTTTTACTGCAGTGTATTTTACAAAATCAAATATTTAATGTTAATACATATGACCATATTAACATTTATATATTGATCCATATATTAATAATCTAGATGAAAGAAAAAAGAATAGCTTATAAGTTATAACAAAAAAAAAAAAAAAATTGCATAAAAAAAAGAAAGAAAATTGCATAACGAGTTATTTCAACCCCAGCTTCCTTGATATACTTTCACCTTCCAACTACTATTCCACTGCCCTCTATTCAATATATTTAACAAGTGTCTATATAAATATTTAATCCGTATTTTTCTTGGGGCGACCGCCCCAGACCCTTAAGGGGTCCGCCCCTGATGATGGTGTTTTACTCTCAGGTTTGTTTCAACGATCTTTCTAAAGTGCGGCCCCGTTAGTTACGGCCGCACATGCGGCCCTATCCCTCAGCCGTTAGATCGGCTTACTTAAATAACAGTCGTTGGATGGGTAACTGAAGGAATTGGATTTAATTTTGGTTTATTTCTAATTAAAAATGCAATTTACTATTAAGCCCTTTTAGTTAGTTTATAAAAAAAAATGACTGAAAATTGAAAAGATCCTTTTGCCCCCCATTAAAATTTAAGTTTTAAAAGACGTTTATACCCCCCACTTAAAACCGAAATTAACAATTAATTTGCTCCTTATTTCCTTCTCTTTCCTAATCTTTCAAAACTAACAAATAATTCCTTTTATTTCATAATCATTCACTTCTCCACCATTTTTACACCATCTATGCCTTCAATAATCTCACCACCATTTTTGCACCATAAATGAATCCTCTCCAAAATTGCTTTACAAATTTCGAATTATAAAAAAAATGAAATTCTCAATTACATTTGAATCCACGAAATCAATATCTCAAATCAATTATTTTGATGTATATTATCCTTAATCCCATTTTGTTTATTTATTTCTATTCGGTCGATTAAGTTCGAATTTCTTAAATAATAGTTTAAATTTCGGTCGATCCTATTAGTTAAGAGATCCGTATTCGACAATAAATAAATAAAATTATATGTATGCATTGTGTTATATAAAAATAAGTAACATTGATAATATTTTACCATCAATAATTTTATTTAATAAAATAGAAGTTAATAATTTGTTCGTAAATAATTTTTTCGAATATTTTCATCTAAATAAATATGAATATTAATTACTAGAAAGTTCATACGGTGAACGGTGCTAAAAACTCAACATGTGAGCTAAATTTAATAAAATCGTAAAGTTAACAAAGTTATTTTAGAAAAAAAATGTTAATGTAAGTTTTGAAATCGACAATTTATAAGATATATGATCTATTGGAGTTAAGAAATTTAGATCCGAGCAAAATTTGAATTCGATCTGGTATAAATGAAGGCGGATCTAGATTGAATGTAATCCGATCCAAATTCAATCCATTGACAGCCCGTAGTATTCTCAAGGCCCAAAAAAGGGACTATTGATAGGGCCTGAATCTTTCCAATATGTAGAAGATTGGGCTTTAAAATAAATTTTAGAGACCGACTAATGTTTAATGTTGATGCGTCATCTCAGGATTAATAGGCTAGGTGAACGTGACAAGTCCATATTTAGGGCTTAAAATAGATTGGGCTATTTTATGTGCAAGCATTTCTGGTGAAACTGGTAGAGTGCTTTAGGCTTGGGCCTAAACCCGAACAAACTAAGCAAACCCAGTCCAGTGGGTGGGCCTTTACACAACTCTAGCGGATACTAATTTTTAAGAGTTAGTTTGAATAAGGTAGTCATTTAATAATCTCTCACGGGCCTGGGAAAAGAAAAACATTTTTAAGTGATGATAGTTGAAATTGAAATAATAAACCATATAAAGTGTAAAGAAGGTTTGTTATCCCGTCAAATTAATCGCGATCTAATAGTCCAAGGAGGGTTAATATTTATCTCTTAAATCACTCAGGTTCATGAATGATAAATCTGGCTTCCATGGAAGAATACTCAGGTTGATATTTAGGATTTCAACATTTAAGACAACATTTAGGATTTCTAGAAATCTGAAATAATTGAAGATGATGATAAAGAGAAGAAATTAGAAGAAGAATTCCCAAATTGAATGTTGATTCGTTACAGTTCAATTAAAGGGCAAATTAATCTTTTCATATTTAATAGGACGGTGACTTATTTTATTAGGTAAATCAGTTATAGCCGTTGCATCTAAAATGTATATAGAGGTGATGTTAGCTATTGTATTGTACACAACAATTCATTTTTCCAGATTCAATATACAAAGTTATACTTTCTCTCAAAGTTCAATACAAAATATTCATTGTTTTCAATCTCAAATGCACAATAATTGGGTTTAACATGGTATGAGCTGAATATTTTTAAAATTCCAGTTTCAATTTCCTTTCCACTGCACTCTTTTAGGATTTCAATATTAGTTTTTACTTCTAATACCATTTACAAAACTACTACTACTACTATTTACACAATGTTCAAAAATATAAAAACATCTAAACATATTTACAAACCATTATCTAAATCTTAGTCCAACAATTTCAATTTTCCTCGTCACTTGAGGAAATCACTATATTCTCTATCTCTTCATCCTCCTCAGACATATACTCTGGAGTCTCGATAGTAGGTGGTGTTGGTGGATCGGGTTTACCAAAGATAGCCTCCAACTCCCACCAGTATCTTTCTTCACTGTCGCGGAAGTATTTTGGCACAATCCAATAAACTGGATCCTATCAATATATCATAAATTAGAATTAATTAACCTACACAAGTTAATTAGATACTAAAAATGGAGATGATTATTGTATACACATTTTACCTGCTAAAGCAACTTCCATACATCCTCGTATGCAACTTCTAATTTATTTTCGACCGGGTTCCAGTGAACCCGTCTGCACTCGAGTGCCGTCTTCCACAAGCCAAACCGGGTATACTACCTTCCATATTCATGTTCCGAAAAATCATACGTGAAGGTCTTCCCCGTATAGGCTTGTAGTCTTGCTCCAATATCCTCTAAAGTGTCTTTGTTTGCCCCATTAAACTATATCCTTCCCGCTGCTGTCTCGTCAACTAATATTTGGATCCAACTCGGGGGTTGTGAAACCTGTGTTTGTCATGATTCTGCAATTTAAACAATATAAAATTGTTAGTTTTAGTTCGAATAATTTGCAAAATAAAAAAAAATTGACATACTTATAAATCTAAGTATGTTAAGTCCAATAATATTTCACAATAACATATTACTTCAATAGTAGAAGAAAATCTACCTAAAACCTCAAACATACACATATTCTAATATCATGTTCATATTAATAATTGACAAAAAAACTCTGTTAACTTTAGTAATTAACAAATAACACCCCGCTAACTTAAAAATTTGACAAGGATTTTTTAAGGTACAACATGCCCAACAATCATTATATAACAAACCTAACTTCGAAATCCCAAACCTCATACTCAACCCACTATATCCCATAGAAGGAACAAAAATCAGGAATAATCAGGAAAAAAAATAAAAATAAAAAAGAGATAAACAAAGTTCCTCTTCCTCAAGCATGACAAATCCCAGAAACAAAACCATAAAAAAGTCAATAACTTAGCTCAATTTCAATCCATCCACAAAACCACAACTATCAATTAGATACCCTTCAAACTCCACATGCATTCAAGAATTTCAACCAAAACCACCAGCCCAATTCCTTTTTTCTTTTTAATTGATAAATTATACCAGCCCAATACATTTTCACCCAAATGAAGTGAGCAGCCTTTGACAATATACATATAATATACATGTAATACAACTCATAAAACAAAATAAGGAGGAGCAAATAAAAAACAGTGGAAACCCATCATAAAGTGAGCAGCCTTTGACAATAAAATAAGGCAAACATCAAGAAACAAGAACTTGAAAGAGCATGACATAATATATTTATAGGGTACCGAATGTGAAAGTGAAAATAACACAACTGTTGGGATGAAATTGGGTATGTCCCCTTCTCTTCCAAACCCCCCCACTTTAATTTAACTATTTATTTACTACTACAAAATAAGATTCTAGATCTATCTTCACAGATTCTTGGATGTATATATTTCGAGTATAAATATACTGTTTTTTTTAATTATTTACATAATAAAAGAAATACTCCTAGAAATAAAGACAAACACGACGCAAATTACAAATCACAAACAAATCTAACAACCGAAGCATGAAAAAAAGAAAAAGAAAAAACAAACCTTATTGTAAGAGAGGGAGATGAAACGACAGAGTGAACGTAGTGCTTTATGTTTGAGAGATGGAGTACGTGAGGGAGTGAGAGAGGGAGTATGAGAAGAATTTTGTGAAGTTTGAGATATGGAGTGAGGGAGGGAGTTAGAGATGTTTCTGGAAATTAGGGGGTACACGACGTTTGAGAGTTGTTTGGTGTTTAATTTTGTGCGGCTGGAGCAGGAGAAGAATTAAGGCCGGCCTATGCATAAGACGTGAAGGAGACGTGAGGGAGTGGGGAAAATGATTATTCCCTCTTTAATTGTGATTTGTGATCTCATGAATTTAGCAAGGAGTTGTTATTTTTTGGGTAACCAATTTATTTTAGTGATAAATTGACATGATATTTGGTAATATTCTAAATTTGGAAATTTTGTACAACCCAAAAATTGATTTCCTGATTTTTGGTAGTAATAATTAAGTGTTTATTAATTAATGTATGTAAGCCATTAAATTTATTATGAAAGGAATTGATCACATTTGAATTTTAGTTAAAAATATGGTTTTACGCTTTATTGTAATTTTAATAATTTACAACATATTATTGTAGTCATTTTATTAAGTGTTTATTAATAACATATTATGGTAGTAATAATTAAGTGTTGATTTTTTTATGTTATTATTATTTATCCAACGTTGAAACTCAATTCAAAGTAATTAACGATTTACGGAGGTGTTAGTGATACTATAACTTTCGGTTCTCCTTTCCGAGCAAATTTAGACCAATTTCAAAATAAGTGGCTAATTAACGATTTACGGAGGTGTTAGTGATACTATAACTCTCTCGGTTCTCCTTTACGAGCAATTTTAGACCAATTTCAAAATAAATGGCTAATTAACGATTTACGGAGGTGTTAGTGATACTTTAACTCTCGGTTCTCCTTTCCGGCAATTTAAGACCTTTCAAAATAAATGGCTAATTAACGATTTACGGATGTGTTAGTGATACTTTAACTCTCAGTTCTCCTTTACGAGCTATTTTAGACCAATTTCAAAATAAATGGTTAATTAACGATTTACGGAGGTGTTAGTGATACTTTAACTCTCGGTTCTCCTTTCCGAGCAATTTTAGACCAATTTCAAAATAAATGGCTAATTAACGATTTACGGAGGTGTTAGTGATACTACAACTCTCAGTTCTCCTTTCCGAGCAATTTTAGACAAATTTCAAAATAAATGGATAATTAACGGTTTACGGAGGTGTTAGTGATACTTTAACTCTCAGTTCTCCTTTCCGAGCAATTTTAGACCATAATTTTAAAATAAATGGCTAATTAACGATTTACGGAGGTGTTAGTGATACATTTACTCTCGGTTCTCTTTTCCGAGCAATTTTAGACCAATTTCAAAATAAATGGCTAATTAACGATTTAAGTGTTTATTAATAACATATTAATACATGCTAAGTCTCCTTGTTGTGGGATTAAAGGCGGACTTGAAAATGGACTTGGATACCAGAAATATTATATTATATAATTTATGTGGATAAAACAACATCACCAAACTGCTCATATTCAGCTCTCGACATTCCATCGCACCAAAAAAGTCTTGTAAGTGCCCCGTTTCCATCGACAGTGTACTTGAACCTGAGGGATTCATCTTTCAACTTCATACATTCGAGAAGACTCAAAACAGTATATACGTCGCCAACTTCGATCCTTTTCAATTTTTGACTGTTCAAATAGTTGTAACCATCTTTCCTATTAAACACACCGCTAGCACTGCCTCCCCCCAATTCTTCTACAAAATCCATAACATGAGAAGGTCTAAACCCAACATTTGTCATCACGTTCAACATTGACTTTGTTGATGGGGTCAAATATCTATATGCGAATTTGCAACAAATCAATCTCTAAATAATTTATTTTATTATTCAAAGTAGTAACAAAACTAATTAACTAATTACAATAACATAAAACACTGTAAATTAATTAACTGATTACAATAGCTTATTTACCTATTACAGCGTAGGCGGTGAGATGTATCGGAAGTTTCAAGAGGATGATTGTGCTGGGGCTCGTACCTCGTCACTTTGAATTCTCCAGTAGAATTGTCAATAGCAACACGAAAACTAGCTTTGCATCCACACCGTGTCTCTGCGTTTCCCGCTTCCGATCATAAACTTTAATTCTTTCTGAACGAAAGCCCTCTTGAGCGCACACCCATACCCTGCTCAAAACGAGGCCAATACTTCTCTTCCTTTTTAACGAGCTCTTCCTGACATCAAATCCAACTTCCCTACCGTAAGAAATATAAAATTCTTCTGCCTCCTTAATAGTCTTAAACGTTAATGATCGAACTCGGTTAATGTTAGTGATATCGTCAGTTGGGTATTGTTACTCCCCTCTTCGACTTCGGTGACGTTGCGGTGGTTGTGTGAATTGGAATTCGAAATACTTTCTTTCTTATCGGAGGAGGACGTTCCATTACTGTTTCTATACTCTAAAGAAATAGGTAAAAATTAAAGTAAATACAAATTTAATACTTTAAAACATACACATATAGAATCAAAGTTTATTGAAAAAAATTTTCCGAAAAATTACAAATGAATTTAAATATTAATAAATTTATCGTGAACTAAGCTAATTAGTGTCATATTCGTTAATTTTAACATTAGTACTGCAGTTAAGTATTTTATTTGTACTTTGATGTAGTTTATTTGATTATGATGTAATGTTAAAGTACTGTTGAATAAATTAACTACCTAATTTCAAAATATTGTCACAATTAATAACAAATTTAACATATATCACAACAAAGGAGCACCAACGAAAAAAATATTATTGTTAATAACAAATTTAATACTTGTAAAATCAACTAAGCATTAAAAAAGATAAATTGAAGAAGATATAGATTTTGTAACTTCAAATTAATGTACAGGCACGAATGATAATAAGAGGATGAAAACGAAAATACTCCATCTTCATAGTTAAGATTTTGATGTTATTGAACAAAATAGTATAATCAAACCTATATCTGGAACTGATTTATATAATTTGATACAGGGAATTGGAAAATAATTAATGTCTTAACAACCGAGTTCCATTATGATATAAATCTTAGAAAACAAGAACGCAGAATAGCATCAACATTCAACACACATATCTCTCCCAAATCTGAATACCGACAAATAAATTTCGTGCAAAAACAACAAAAAACCAACAGCAAACTCGAGGTAGATAGAATCCGGGCGTAAATTGTTAAATTGCTCGAAATTAAGAGAACAACATGGTCAATCATAAACCACTATAAATCTCTATTGAAATTCACTATAAAACTCAATTCAAATTAATGCAAAACTCAATTGTTATGACAAATTGTATATAAAACCGAATTAAATTTCTAAGGTATTAAAAAATTCTGTAAATAGTATAGTTAATCAAAATTAAGCGAACAATATAATCACACATTAAAAAATTGAATTCGATTGAGGTTTAATGTAAAATTCGATTGAATTTTACGTAAATTAGTTCACATAATAAAAATTATAATTGCCAAATTAATTACATGTGGATTCATCACGGCTTGCATCAACTTTGTTGGTCCCAAGTGGTCAGATAAGGTCTAGAGGGGGGGGGGGGTGAATAGACCTCTAAACTTTTTGTAATTTTTAACTTTAAAACCTTTTTGTTCTAACTTAAACAGACTAAGCTGTTATCAACAGGAAGTTACTTGGCTGATCGCGAACAAATCTTTGAACAGCTTTGTAGACCACTAAACTGATAGTCACTTAGCTGATTTTGTCAAAATCAGTTTTAATACTTAAAGTACTTGCAGCGGATTTATAAAGTGTTTTTCACAAATAAACTCAGTAGTTTGAAAGTTTGTTCCCCAGTTTTACAAAACTCCTTTCCTTAGAAAACTTTTCAAACAGTTAACTTAAAATGCAATCTGAGAATATGCAAGTTTGAAAGCAATGTAAAAACACAAGTAATTTTTATAGTGGTTATATGGATTTGAATATCATTTAATCCACTTTTCCAAGTCACACAGATCTTGGGTTATACTATAATCACAAAGTTTACAGTATACTCTGCTTGTGCCAATCAGCAAATGAAAAGGCCACAAGTGCGCAGTAGGAAATCACTCAGAAACTCCTACTCTCCGAAGTAATATCACTCACAAAGATGGATATCTACTTCTCACAACACTCACGATTACAAAATCACTCAGAAGATGTATATTTCGTTGTTCTTCAACTCCGCTTTTGTCAACAAATGACTAAGCTGATGAGTGAGCTGTTCTTCAGACTTAAAGAGTTCTGCTTCGAAAATTCTCTCAGAGATTGTGTTGTCCATTTTCTCTTCGTCTCTCTCAGCTATTTATACTTGAGGTTTGAAAAATGTCCGTTGAAGAGAGACAAGATTCAAATTCCTCGAGTTCTGGTCCTTAATTTCCGCGAACGGCTCTCTGCAGCTGTCCGTACCATCAACAGTACTTTTCTGCAGGCAGCATTAAATGCACCCATCTGATGCGAAGCATTTCTTCAATCATTTGTCTTTAATAACCTTGTACTTCAGCATTTATTACTTCCAGGGGCATTTATTACCGTTGGGAAGACTTTATGATCCTTTCCACTTGACTGACGAAAATGCAAGTCTGATGGCGAACAAAGCTGATCTCAAACTTGAACAAATCTGATTTGAGTCGGCTGATCTTCATCAGTCTGATATCTTTCCTTCAGCGGATCAGAAGTCTTGGACCTTAAATTTTGACTCTTCTGATATCTTCTTTACTTATTCAAAATTTCTTCAAAGGGACATCAGCTAAGTTAATCCATACTTAGCAGATTTTGATGTTTTGTAATGCATCAAAACCTCCCTTTACTAAATTGTCTTCAGTGCCTTCATCTTCATCCTTATCCAACAATTTCCCCCTTTTTGATGATGACAAAACTTCAGCTAAGTACCTGTTAATACTTATACTAAAGAATGTAATCCTCAAAATTTTCTGAGATAGAAAAGATATGTTGGGTTAAATTGACTTTTTATTGATAGTGAAATTATTACAAGTACAAGTTTATCAGATGAGATGTCTGAAGAATAGATAAAGTAAACTGATTACAAAGAGATTTATATATATATTCTAGCTATCAGCTTCTTCATCAGATCCTTCTCTAATACTTCCTCATACTCATAAGATGATTCTTCATCATCTTCTTCTTCCTCTTCATCAGCTTCTTCATCCAGCAATAGATTTGATCTGGCAGCTTCCATTTTTTCTTTGAGTTGCTGCTCCTTCAGTAGCTCCATTGCTTTCCTGGCTGATTTAGTGTTTTTGTACTTGGTAAATGGCTCTGTTCGATCTTCAGCAGAGTCCTTGGTTTCAGCCATTTCCTCATCCGATTTGGCTTTGTCCTTAGTCTCTTCTTCAGACTTCTCTTCACCTTGTACCTTTCCAACTTTTTCAGCAGTCTTGGTCTTGTCAGTAGTTTCTTCAGCCTTCTCAACTTCAGCAGCAGCAGCAGTCTCCTTAGTTGATTTTCCCCTTTATCTTCCCCCTTTTTGTCATCATCAGACTTGATGACATCAACAGGTTTAGCAGCTGGGTTGAGTGCAACAGTAGGAATCTTCATTGCAGCACATAAAGTCTTCAGGTTCTGATTTACTACGTCATGACTTGCTGTTAAATGATGAAGAATGGTACTGATGTTGTCAGTTTGATCATTGAAGCAGTCAATATTGAGTTGCATTGTTGAAAGTTCTCCATGAATAGAATCTCCAGCTTTGTGAAGTTCCTGCAATAACCCAACATTGATAGACGCCTCTTCTTCATTGATCTTGATGAAGTTATCAGTTAGATCAGCTATTTTGTGCTCAGCTCTTTGTAAGGCACTATGAAGGTGATTTACATCAGCCTTCACATCTTCAACGTTTCTGTTCATTTCAATAAGACTTTGCACTAACTGCTTGGAATTATCTTGAGGTATTGGGAAACTATCAATTTCAGTCTTTATGACTTTTGCAGTTGATTGTTGCATAGTTTCAAGCTGAAGTCTGTTGGACTCTACCAAATCTGCTTTCAGTTCTTCCTTCAGCTCCTCTTTCATCTTTGTCAGCTGCTGGCTATGCTTCTCTTTCAGTTCCTTCACAGAATTCTCCATCAGCATCTGGAAGGCTTCCATCAGTGATGAGTACTGATCACCTGATGAAACAGAAGTAGCAGCTTCCTTTTCTTCAGTCTCCTGGTGGACAGGGACATCGTTCATTTCAGTCTCCTGATTTGCTTCAGTCGCCTTAGCATTCCACTCAAGTGCTAAGGGTTCATCAGCTTTCTTATGCTCATCAGTGACATCATCATAAGTCAGGTTTATGATCGTGCCATCATCATTGAAGCAAGTTGTTTGACGAATATGTCGCACAATTATCCAAGGATTCACAAAGGCATTATTACCCTTGGGCACTTCACAAAAATCCTTTACTTCTTTGCCAAAGATAATTTGCTGAATGCTTGGCAGCTGAGGCATTTCACTTGAACATCCCTGCTGATATCTTGACCTATCTGCCCATCTCTTCAAGGCGGTCATAACAGCAATGTTGATTGCCCTCTCTTCAGCATTATCAGATTTTCGTCTTTTAGCAAGCAAAGTGTTCTGAATGATCTTGGCCTCCTCTAATGCAAACTCCTTTTGCATATTGATGCATAATGTCTCTAACATAGTGAGGATCCAAGGCTTTCTGAATGGAGTCTGTCCTTAACCAATTTAGAACCCACTGTTCTTCATCAGCTAAGTCCTTCAGACTTTGAAGTTCTGCAATTGATCTGTTCATCCTGTTGTCTCTCCATTTGATGTATCTAGGCTTTTCTTGGGTGAACAGAGTCTTTAGCATAAGCTTCTGGTCATAATAAGCCAAAGTCTTCTCAAACCTTTTGAAGAGCTCTTTGTCAGCATAGACAATGTCAAATGCTCTTCTGACTTCAAATTTAGCCTTTGGCTTGACCTCTCCAGCAGGCATCTTAGGCTTCTTTGTATCTTTTTCATCAATTTTAATGCCTCCACTGTGAACAGGTCCATGAGCATCAGTCTTGCTGATCTCTATGACCATTGCCAGTTCTATATCTTCAGCAGCTTTTCTTTCTGCCTCAGACATTTTCCTTCTTGCCTCGTCCTTGGCTTCTTGAATTTTGTTGAGTTCAAGAGCCTTTTTCTCCTCCATCTCATCTCTCTTTCTTTGTTCAGCTTCCTCCCTTTTTCTTTTATCAGCTGCAGAGATTTTCTTCTTTTTGAGTATTATCTTCCTTTTTCCTTTGTCAGTTGGGGCAGGAACTGGACCAGCAGATGAGATAGGTGCAGCAGCAATAGGGTGGATGATCATAACATCTGGATCATCTTGAGGTTTGGCAGCCTCAACTGTTGGTGTTGCTTGAGTCATCTGTTGCGTATCAGTTTGGTCAGCAACAGAAGCCTCATCAGCTCCAACAGGTCTTTTAGCAGATGCAGGGCTCTGTCTTACTAAGTTTTCCAACTCAGTAGACTCTTCAATAAAGATCATCTGCTTTCTTGCTGTTTTCTTCGTCCTCCCTTGAGCGGGTATTGAAGCAGCAGTGTCTTTTTGTTGACTCCTTGTCCTGTGAGAGACATTCTCAGCAGGCATCTCAGCGGATGGAGTCCTGGAAGGTGATGCAGGAGACATACCCCTGACATCAGCAGTGGTCTGAGTTATGATCTTATCAACATCAGCAGTGTTAGCCACTAACTTCACTTTCTTTGGAGCTTTTTCCTTAGGCTTTTCAACAACCTTCTTTTTCTGGGTCTCAACAGCTAACTCAGCTGTTTTGACCAATCTCCTTGGCCTTTTGGCAGGAACCTCCTTTGGTTCCTCATCTGCATCCTCATCAGGCTCATCAGCCTTTCTTTTCAGAACAGGCAAGTACTTAGACATTGCCTTTGATTTTTGGATCTCCTTTCCATTTGACATAGCACAGCCCAGCTTGAACAGCAGATAGTTGAGCGTGATTATATGGTTGGTCTGAGGAGTCTTTCCTTTCTTTGCCTCGTGAAAACCAGCCAAAATATACCAAACTATAACAGCCAGTTGACTTCCAATCCGTAGTAGATGGCATCCATGATGCTGAACCTCTTCATGGTAACAGCATCCAGAGAAAAAGTACAATTTTCGATGAGTTTAGAAACCATATCAGCCATACGCTGATACTCGTATTTCAACTGTTTCTTCCTTATGTTGCCAGACAACATCTTCCCTTCTTTGGCGCAGATAACTGTTGGTGCTTGTCTTCCGTCAGTACAGTGACGTCATGTCGTCCACTGTTAGGAAGCCCAAACGTCTCATGAAGAACAGCAGGGGTGATTACAATGGTTTTACCACCAACTGTTGCCTTGATCTCCAGTTTACTGTGATCTACAGTAGCAGTCTCGTAATACTCCATGACTTGGTATGTCCAGATCACGCCTTCATTGTATTCCATGAAGTTAACCAACGAAGCCGTTTTGAATTTTTCCAGCAGTTCCTTCATTAAAACAGTCCCAGATTGGTAGTATGAGTCGTGGACAAGGAACATACATTCAGCGGCCATTAAATCTGTTGAAAGTTGAGAAAACAGGAAGAAATTCGCAAAACATTGCAAGTAATTTCTCTTAAGTGCTCTTTGAAAGTTTTGGGTGCGTAAAGAACTACACGGCTGATCAGATTGGGATTTATAGAGTTAGGGTATTTCGGTTTCCGTGATACCAGCTAACCATTAGATCCGTTTCTTGTCAGTGCTGATCGTACGGCGTCAGTTACAACCTTTCAAATTCAAATCGCATTTAATGAGGAGCGGGAATTTGTACCGCCCTTCTGTCACTTGTAAAAGTATGTTTTGAATTAAAGCGTTTTAAACAGTAAGCTTTTACATAAGCGATCAGATGAGTAAAGTAAATACTTATCTGATGGACTACTGTCCTGATGACAAAGTTGTTATCAGTGTAAGCCAATAGCTGATAACCTTCCTCGGCTGTTTGTCAATCCAGCTAGATAATAAGTTTTCAATCTTCAAAACTTTTAATCTTCTGTTGAAAACATACCTTCAACTAACTATCATCAACAAATTTCATCTTTTAATCAGAAGTACCGCTAGTCTTACACGTTCCCTCTGATTTTAAGAATTCATAAATTAACTAGTCTGTTGAGAGTTAATTCTTGAAGATAAGTAAGATGAGTAAGCTGTTGAACTTCAGTCTTCTGTTGAGTTCCCCCTCAGCTTATGCATCCAATTTTAATAAACCCAGTTCAGCTCTTAGAGTTGAAAACCTTGTCTCACTTAGAGGTTTTGTGAAGATGTCAGCAATCTGATTTTCAGTAAACACATATTCTATCATGACATTTCCTTTCTCCACATGATCTCTGATCAAGTGATGTTTGATCTCAATATGCTTAATCCTTGAATGACTTGTAGTATTCTGAGTAAGGCTGATTGCACTTGTATTGTCACAGTAGATTGGAATTCCACTGATTTTGATATTGTAATCTTCAAGTTGATGCTTCAACCATAATATTTGTGCACAGCAAGCTCCAGCAGCTATGTATTCAGCTTCAGCAGTTGATATGGATACTGAAGTCTGTTTCTTACTCATCCATGAGATCAGACGACTACCTAAGAACTGACAGGCACCTATTGTGCTCTTTCTGTCAATCTTGCAGCCAGCAAGGTCAGAATCTGAATATCCAATTAGCTCGAATCCAGATTCCCTAGGATACCACAATCCCAAATCATCAGTACCTTTAAGATACTTAAGTATCCTTTTGGCAGCTAAGAGGTGAGATTCTTTAGGATTTGATTGAAATCTCGCACAAACCCCAACAGAGTACATAATATCAGGTCTGCTAGCTGTCAAGTATAACAGTGACCCAATAATCCCTCTGTATTTGGTTATATCTACTGATTTGCCATCTTCATCCTTGTCCAAACGAAGACTAGTGGACATTGGAACATTAGCAGTGGAGCTAGTTTCCATACCAAATTTCTTAAACAGATCCTTAGTGTATTTTTCTTGGCTGATGAAGATTCCATCAGACAACTGTCTTACTTGCAAACCAAGAAAATAATTAAGTTCTCCCATCATGCTCATTTCAAACTTGTTCTGCATCAGCTTTGAGAACTTATCACACATCTGTTGATTAGTTGAACTGAAAATAATGTCGTCCACATAAATTTGCACAAGCAAAATATGTTCTTCCCATTCAATAGTGAACAGAGTTTTGTCTACCTTACCTTTACGAAATCCTTTAATTAAAAGAAAATCAGATAAAGTACCATACCATGCTCTTGGAGCCTGTTTCAGTCCATAGAGGGCTTTCTTTAGATGATACACCTTGTCTTCTTCTTGATAGGCTTCAGATCCAGGTGGTTGTTCAACATACACTTCTTCTTGCAATTCACCATTTAGAAAAGCTGATTTCACATCCATCTGATAGACTGTGAAATACTTATGAGCAGCATAGGCAAGAAAGAGTCTGATAGCCTCTAATCTCGCTACTGGTGCAAAAGTTTCATCAAAGTCAATGCCTTCTTCTTGGCAATAACCCTTGGCCACTAATCTTGCTTTATTCCTGGTGACTTCACCATCTTCATTCATTTTATTCCTGAATACCCATTTAGTGCCAATGACTCTTTGATGACTTGGTCTAGGAACTAAGTACCAGACTTCATTTCTTTCAAATTGATTTAGCTCTTCTTGCATAGCTTCAATCCAGTTTGAATCACTAAGAGCTTCTTCAATCTGTTTGGGCTCAATTTGAGATAGGAAGCTGACAAACATTGCTTCATTTGCAGCAGCTCTCCTTGTCTTCACTTTATCCAACGGATCACCAATCACCAGCTCTGGTGGGTGATTCTTGAGCCATCTAAGATCAGGTTGCAAATCATAATGTTGACCTTTGCTTTGATCTTGCAACACTACTGTTGGAGATCCAGTAGTAGTCTGTT
This sequence comes from Penstemon eatonii, assembly GCA_038501285.1. Classification (NCBI taxonomy): domain Eukaryota; kingdom Viridiplantae; phylum Streptophyta; class Magnoliopsida; order Lamiales; family Plantaginaceae; genus Penstemon; species Penstemon eatonii. Next base: position 16,357,645 of record CM076711.1, read on the forward strand.
GAACAGTCTCTGGTCTATCAGCTATTTGCAACTCGTCTGTTAGACAATCAGCACTGTGATTTTGAACAGCACATGAGTTATCAGCTGGGTTGAGATCGGGTAGTATGATGGGGACATATTCTTCATTCTTTCCAACATTCAACTTCTGTAAATCAGTAGACAGATCTTGATTAGTACTTTGATTCTTTTCAGAAGATTGATTTGGTTCATCAAATACTACATGAATGAATTCCTCTATAAGTAAAGTTCTTTTGTTAAAGACTCTGTAAACTTTACTAACAGTAGAGTATCCTACAAATACTGCTTCATCAGCCTTTTCTGCAAATGCAGTAAGGTGATTTTTCCCTTTATTTAAAACAAAGCATTTACAACCAAATATCTTAAAGTAATGAATGTTTGGCTTCCTATTGTTCCAAACTTCATATGGAGTCTTGTTTTGGAGCTTGTTGATCATGCATCTGTTTTGGGTAAAGCAGACTGTATTTGTTGCTTCTGCCCAAAATCTTTGAGGCAGTTTAGCTTCAGCTATCATTGTCCTGGTAGCTCGAGTTCTGTTTCTCCTTTCAGCAACTCCATTCTATTGAGGGGTTCTGGCAGCAGAGTATTCATGGCTGATTCCTCTGTCATTACAATACTCTTCAACAGTAGAGTTTATAAATTCAGTCCCTCTATCTGATCTGATCTTTAGTATTTTCATACTTTTCTCATTTTGAATCTTTTCCATCAGATTTGTAAGATGCTCCTTGGTTTCACTTTTCTTCTTCATGAAAATCACCCAAGTGTATCTTGAATAATCATCCACAACAGCTAGGCAGTATTTCTTTCCACCATTTCTGACAGGATCAATGGGTCCAAATAAGTCCATGTGTAGCAGCTCTAATATTCTTCCAGAAGATTGATGCTTCTTGCTTTTGAACGATGACTTGATTTGTTTACCCTTCTGACAGGCGTCACAGAGCTTATCTTTGCTCATGACTGTCTTTGGAATTCCTTCTACCAGATTATTCTTGATTAGTCTGTTGATGGTCTTGAAATTCACATGATTCATTCTTTTGTGCCACAACCAACTGATTTCACTTGGTGTAGATGCCACCAAACAAATGCTTGAATTCTTGTCAGCAGAATTCCAGTCGACTATGTAGACATTTCCTTGTCGTCTTCCAGATAAAATTACCTTCTTTGTACCAATCTGTTCAACATAGCACTTATCTGTTGAGAAGATGACTGAATATCCTTTGTCACAAAATTGACTTATGCTCAGCAGGTTGTACTTTAGGCCTTTAACATATGAGACGTCAGATATCTCTATGTTGCCTTTGATCAGCTTTCCACTTGCTACAATCTTGCCTTCTTTGCTATCTCCAAAAGTTACATTCGGACCATCCACAGCAACGGCATCAGTCAGTTCATGTATGTTTCCACACATGTTTCTTGAACAGCCACTGTCCAAGTACTAGATTTTCTCTACTTTACTCCTACTCCTAATCCTAACCTACAAAACAAGGTAAAATTGTTTTAGGTACCCTTATTGAGAGGGTCCTGAAGGATTAGTTCCACCTTTGACAACCCAAGATGATGAAGTCTTAGGCTTCTTAGGTTTCTGAGTTTCAACAGGAGCATGAAAAGCTTTGCCTTTACCACGTTCATTAGATTTGTCATATTGTTGATGATCAGCATGATAAGGATAATGTTCATAAGTAGAATAAGATGCATGATATGGAGGATATGCATGCATTGGATGAGCAGGGTAAGGTGCATAGTAAGTTGGAAATTAAGGTGCATGATACATAGGATGATATGCAGCAGGTTGCACATAATAAGACTCATTTCCATACCAAGCATTTTGATTTTTCTTGTTTTTATGCTTCTTTGGTTTACTTGATGCTTGCTCATTAACAGACGACTTAGTTTTATCACTAGTCTGATTAGTTTTGGCCTTGTCAGAGGACTTCCTAGGACTCTTCTGTTTAGGCTTACTAGTCTGTTTTCCTACACTAGGCTCTTTGCTCTTTTTAGCCTTAGGAGTTTTCGTCTCCTTTAATACTTTCTCAGGTGAAGCAGGTTTAGTAGTCTGAACATACAATATGACCTTACTATTGTCAGCTGATATGAATTTTTCAGTATGGTTCAGTTCTAACTTGTCCTGATCTAAAGGTGTCTTCTGTTTACTAGACATGTGAGTGGATGCAACAGTTGACTTATCATGAGACTCAATGATTTTTCCCTTATAAACTTCGCATTCAGCTTTCAGAGATTCATTCTCTTGCTCAAGCAGTTTGTATTCAGCTGATTCTTTTGGCTTTTCAGCTTTAAGTTTCAGCGAACTGTTTTGCTCTTTCAGCAATATCATCTCTTTCTTAAGCTTTTTAAATGCATCAGCAATGCTAGTATTGTTGAGCATCATTTGTTCAAATGAATTAAATAATTCATTATCAAGAGGAGTTACATCATCATCCTCGGAGTCCTCAGATTCTTTGGCCATCAGGCAGAGAAGAGCAGGGTTCTCTTCATCAGAAGACTCTTCATCTGAAGTGTCTGAATCTGAATCAGATGAGTAGACAACAGCTAGCTTTTCTGCTTCTGCCACCAGCACCTTTCCTTTCTGATGCTTTCTTTCCTTTCTGATTCTCTTTTCTTCTTCTGTATACTTCTCAGCTTTAGGGTATGGGCTGTCTCTGATGAAATGACCCAGTTTCCTGCAATTATAGCACATCATTTTGGATTTGTAAGAATCCTTATCCTGAGAAGAAGAAGTAGGGTAAGAAGTAGAAGCATTGTTATATTTGTTCTTCATTTTTCGTCTGTAGAACTTTTTGAAGTTATTCATCAGCAATGCAATGTCTCCAGCAGTGTACTCCTTTTTGTTGAGTAGTGTGGCTTCATCAGATGAGTCCACATCTTTGCTTTTGTGAGCTGGCCTTCTGGGATTTTCAGCAGCAACCAGTGCAGCTGTGGGACTTGAAGTTGAGGTTTCTTCAACACCCATTCTTGGCAGTTTATACTCATACGCCTTGAGTACTGAGAACAGCTCGGTGAGAGAAATATTGCCCAGATCTCTTGACTCTTCCATGGTTGTCACCTTCATGTTGAACTTTGGAGGTAGAGCCTTCAGAACTCTGACGGTTATCTCCTTATCAGTGAAGGTTTTTCCAAGCTTTAGCACTTCATTCAGCGTCCTTGTAAACCTTGTATCCATCTGGTCAATGGTTTCCGCAGACTTCATCTTGAAGTTGTCCAGCTTTTCCAGAGCAACACTCAGCTGATGCTCTTTGATGGCGTCGTTTCCTTCGCTCATGTCACGAACCTTATCCCACATTTCCTTTGCAGTTTTGCAATGTTTGACTTTATCAAACCGATCATTATCCAAGGCTTTGATCATGATGAAACGGCCAACTTTATCCAGATTGAACAGCTTTATTTCTTCGGCTGTCATCTCTGTTAAATCCTTTTCCACCACTATTTCTGCTTCATCGACAGTGATAGTCTTGGTGAATCTGAATGGACCTTTTATGATACATGTGTACATGTTATCATTATAAGCAGCTAGAAAAATCTCCATCCTGATTTTCCAGTCTTCAAAAGACATACTATCAATGTGGGGAACATGGCTGATACAATCCATTTTTCAAAAAGCTTTTATTTTTCAAAAAGATGCTCTTTTGAAAAGTTTTGAAAACCTTTGAAAAACACTTGGATCAAGCTCGTTGATCAGGCAGCTGATTCTAATGAACCACCTGCTCTGATACCACTTGTTGGTCCCAAGTGGTCAGATGAGGTCTAGAGGGGGGGGGGTGAATAGACCTCTAAACTTTTTGTAATTTTTAACCATAAAACCTTTTTGTTCTCACTTAAACAGACTAAGATGTTATCAACAGGAAGTTACTTGGCTGATCGCGAACAAATCTTTGAACAGCTTTGTAGACCACTAAACTGATAGTCACTTAGCTGATTTTGTCAAAATCAGTTTTAATACTTAGAGTACTTGCAGCGGATTTATGAAGTTTTTTTCACAAGTAAACTCAGTAGTTTGAAAGTTTGTTCCCCAGTTTTACAAAACTCCTTTCCTTAGAAAACTTTTCAAACAGTTAACTTAAAGTGTTTTTATGCAATCTGAGAATATGCAAGTTTGAAAGCAATGTAAAAACACAAGTAATTTTTATAGTGGTTATATGGATTTGAATATCCTTTAATCCACTCTTTCAAGTCACACAAATCTTGGGTTATACTATAATCACAAAGTTTACAGTATACTCTGCTTGTGCCGCCAATCAACAAATGAAAAGGCCACAAGTGCGCAATAGGAAATCACTCAGAAACTCCTACTCTCCGAAGTAATATCACTCACAAAGATGGATATCTACTTCTCACAACACTCACGATTACAAAATCACTCAGAAGATGTATATTTCGTTGTTCTTCTACTCCGCTTTTGTCAACATATGACTAAGCTGATGAGTGAGCTGTTCTTAAGACTTGAAGAGTTCTGCTTCGAAAATTCTCTCAGAGATTGTGTTGTCCATTTTCTCTTCGTCTCTCTCAGCTATTTATACTTGAGGTTTGAAAAATGTCCGTTGAAGAGAGAGACAAGATTCAAATTCCTCGAGTTCTGGTCCTTAATTTCCGCGAACGGCTCTCTGCAGTTGTCCGTACCATCAACAGTACTTTTCTGCAGGCAGCATTAAATGCACCCAGCTGATGCAAAGCATTTCTTCAATCATTTGTCTTTAATAACCTTGTACTTCAGCATTTATTACTTCCAGGGGCATTTATTACCGTTGGGAAGACTTTATGATCCTTTCCACTTGGCTGACGAAAATGCAAGTCTGATGGCGAACAAAGTTGATCTCAAACTTGAACAAATCTGATTTGAGTCGGCTGATCTTCATCAGTCTGATATCTTTCCTTCAGCGGATCAGAAGTCTTGGACCTTAAATTTTGACTCTTCTGATATCTTCTTTACTTATTCAAAATTTCTTCAAAGGGACATCAGCTAAGTTAATCCATACTTAGCAGATTTTGAAGTTTTTGAATGCATCAAAACCTCCCTTTACTAAATTGTCTTCAGTGCCTTCATCTTCATCCTTATCCAACAAACTTCATCATCCGGGATAGTAGAATTTCCTACCATGTTTAGATTTGTGGAGATTGTGATGAAGAGGTTGATTAGGTTTGAGGAGATAGTGATGAAGAGATTGATTTTGAACGAACTTCTAGTTAGTTTTCTTAATCGAATTTTGAATTGTAATTACTGTTTTTAATCGTGAAGATGAATTTTTGTAATTGGGTTTTTTAATCATGGAATTTCGAATTTGTTGGCTTGTTTTAATCGTGGAAGATGAAATTTAGTTTTACCCTAATTGTGTTTTTAAATCATGGAAATAAATCTGATATAAATTTAGGTGATTTATGTAAAATGGTATAAGTGTCTTTGTGTAATTAAGTTTTAAATATTTTAAATTTAAGTTAATTAAAAAGGATATAATGGACTTTTCAATTTTAAGTTATAATTTCGATTTTCATTTAAAAATAAAAGAAAATGGTAGATTGGACATTTAATAACCGGTGCCACCTAGACAAAAATACACGATTAGTTACCGCACCATGTGACGCGATTTAAGGCTAGAGCCGCACGTGCGGCTAGTTACCTAGGGCTGCACCCTAGTCACCCCGTTGTTTCAAAACATGAAAGCATGTTACACTCAACCTTATAGCTCGCATTATAATATCATCATTAAAGACTACAACCGTGATTTAGAAATTTACTATCATGTTACACTCATTAAATGTCCATAAATGGATATATTACAACAAAGTCCATGAAAAATTATATTAATAATAGAAATACCCATTAATATCTAATACCCATTAATATCTAATATTTATAAAATTGACTATAAAACATCAATTTTATAGCAAATCCTGCTCAACTCAATTTCCTTCCAACTAGTGGTTGTCTCCACTCCTCAATTTCTGGATGGTGATGAATACAAATTTATCAACATGCTTATAGTAACACTTTCTCCATCGTTCACAAAACATAATCGGCCCAAAAATGAATCCTAAACCTACAGCAAATCCCACTCCAGCACTTATAAAATAGAATCCAACATCTGAACTTTCATGCTCGTCTTTTTGCACCTCTGCAAATTGTTGTCCATTGTCATGATCACAAGGTTTGTTCAAAGGAAAGTCACAAAGTCTCTCGTTTCCTTTATAGCTTTCTGCGGAAAATGTTTGAAATTGATTACGCCTTGGGATCTTTCCCACTAGTTTGTTATAGGAAAGGTTCAGGACCGAAAGGAATGTGAGCCTTGTAAGCTTTTCCGGTATCTCCCCTGTTAATTGATTCCTTGATAGGTCTAAAGATTCAAGATGTGTCAAGTTTCCAATTGATTCTGGAATTGTGCCCGTGAAAGAATTGTGTGATAAGTTTAGCCCATAAAGCATGCTCAATTGACCAATTGTTTTCGGTATTTCCCCTTCAAAGTTATTGCTTGAGAAATCAATAGTCGTAAAGACTGTCAATATTGTCAGAAGCTCCATTTGTTGTGCTTTGATGGTTACAGTCACCGTGTCCTTGTAATAGATGTTTTTTGTAACAAAATATTTAAAGTGGTCTTGTTCATTGTTATTGAGCGTCATTCCTTTCCAACTTTCGATGCTTTTCGGAAATAGTTTCCCACTGAAGCTATTGAAAGCAATGTCTATGATCTGAAGATTTGGCCAGCTTTGATCGACCCCAGGACATCTAATATCACCGTAAAATTTGTTGGATCGTAGAACAAGAACACGTAAGCTTGATGAGTTTTTCATCATGCATGGGAGTCCATCTTTAATGTAGTTATTTCCAACATTCATTACCTCTAACAATTTGCAGTTGGCTAAGGATGTCGGGATCTTCCCTTCTAGATTGTTCTCGCTGAGGTCTAATGTTTTTAGACCACAATTAGCTGAAATTGTATCAGGGATATCTCCACTAATGTTGTTTCTCCCAAGATTCAATACCCCAAGACTCTCCACATTTTGCAGTAGACAAGGCGGTATGCCACCGCTCAAGAAGTTTCCGGACAAGTCAAGAACTCGAAGGAAAGTAGAGTTGCAAAGTGTTGTAGGAATTGCCCCAGTAAGGTTATTATTTGCTAAAGAAACGAATGAAGCGTCATTGCCAATACCAAGAGGAATGCTTTCTTGAAAGTTATTGCTCGAGTAATCTATGTACATAGCATACGCAGGGGGCAGAGGCAACTTGCCACGGAGCTTGTTCGAGTGTAAGTCTAACACATCAAAACCTCTCATTGTATTAATATTGTAAGGCTTTTGCAGATCAACAAGGGAATTGTAAGAAACATTCAAATGAAATAAATTACTCATTTCCCATATCCAACTTGGTATTTCCCCTGTGATTTTGTTGTTTGAGAGATCCAAATGTCTCATTCTTGTTTGCTTCATCAGATTGGGAAATTCGTGCAAATTGCAAGAAGCTAAACGTAGCTCCCAGAAATTTGGAAACTGAGGCATTTCTGAATTGTTGATGCTTCTTACGACAACTGACAAATTGTTGTAAGAAAGGTTCAGAATTGTAAGATTTCGAAGGTTCTGAACCTTCTCAAGCTCTATGGTTCCATTGAAAAAGTTGAAAGAAAGGTCCAGTGTTTCAAGATTTCGAAGGTTTTGAAGCTTCTCAAGCTCTATGGTTCCATTGAAGAAGTTGGAAGAAAGGTCCAGTGTTTTAAGATCTTGAAGGTTTTGAAGCTTCCTCAAGCTCTATGGTTCCATTGAAGAAGTTGAAAGAAAGCGAGAGATAAATAAGTCTTTCAAGCTTGAACAAAGACTGAGGAATAGGACCTTGTAGCTCATTACGGCTCAAATCCAGTCTTTCCAAATTATATGAATTCATAGTGGAAAAGTCATCAACTAGGAAACTAAATTTGTTGTTAGAAAGCCAAACCGTGTTCAGTGAAGGGAGACTAAATAAAGACCAAGGAATTCTTCCTGTCAAGGAATTGTACCTCAAGTCGAGATACGAAAGATTTGATAGGCCTTCAAAATTTGCCGATATAAGTGAACCATTTAAACTATTACTACTGAGGTCTATGTACGCAAGTTTCTTGGATGTACGAAAAACTGGGATTGAACCAAAGAAGAAGTTCCCTGAGAAATCCAAGTAACTAAGTTCCGTTAAATTGGCTATAGTGTATGGAATCAAACCTGTGAAAATGCAATTGGACAGGTCTATTATGGACAACTTGCTAACATTGCTAATAGAATCTGGCAATGAGCCTGAGAACATATTGTGCGATAGATCGAGATACTGTAAACTGGGTACTTGGAAAATCGTTTCTGGAAATGAACCTTGCAATTCACAATAGCGGAGAGTCAAAACTGTCAACTTTTTGAAATTTGCAAAGAAGTCCGGAACTATTGTAGATAGATTGTTACCGTCTAGGCGAAGAACCGAAAGAGATTGAAGCTGTGTAAGAGTAGGATTCAAAGAACCTGATAGATCACAGTTTTGCAAACTCAAGTTTCGTAAGTTTGGTAAAGACTGAGACAAACTTCCCGACCAATCATTAGTATGATTTGATATCTCAACACCATCTAGATAAAGTTCTTTCAAACTTGTAAGGTTCTGAACAAGAATCTTCAAATTTGGATCCTCTAATTTCAATGGAAAAAAACCCCCTTGATTGGAGAGATCAAGACTAACCAAGCTTTCAATTTTCGATATTTCAGGAGGAATCTGCCCAATAAATCCGGCATTTGATAAATTCAGGTACGCCAAATGCGTAAGATTTACAAGTTGTTCCGGAATCTGAGTATTGGAAAAACTGTTGTAAGCTAAATTTAGCCTCTCGAGATACTGAAAACTGAAAAGGGTAGTCGAGTTTTCGATCCCTCCATTAATGTGTTAGGAATAGTGCTCATAAAGCGTTTGATGAACATTATTAATTGAAAATAAATAAATTGTTTGGTTTTTTGGATTTCATATATTCAATTCGATTATGCTTTTTATTTAGTATAATATAATTATCAGAAAATTCCATGTCTATTTATTAAATATGACTTTTGTATATATAAGGATGTACAAGAGGATTAAAGTTATAAACAATAGACTAAATAGTCCGTAGTAAGTTAAAGTTGGGATCTTTAACTAATTACTACTAGTACTGTCCACTGAAAATTAAGAATTCAATGATTTCGATCCGGATCATTGATGTTGTGACATTAAAGGTGGAGGCGCTTTATGTAATATGATTACATAGGACTGGACCAGACGTGAATTGAAATTTATTATAAGATACCGTTAAATTTAGATTTCAATACATGTCACACGATGATCATATATGAATTAATCTAAATCCTGAGTAGGCATAAACTCCTGTTTATGTCAGCGAGTCCTTTTGACTCATAGGTAGTGACTTGTTTGTTAATCATGTCACACACTTATGTCTTGGAGGTCCGTTGAGATAAATGGCTGGGAATGTGCACTACAGATATGGAATCCAACTCTTTCTGCGGAAAGCTGAGTTAATTGATTCCCTTAAAGTGTTAATTCTGGAACTGAACAGTTCGAGTACTCTGGTTTGTGAAAATGTTTATAAACCAAACTGTTCACTAGTGAATTAATGGAACTTAAGGATTAAGAAATAATTATAGGGGCAAAACGGTAATTTCGCCTAGCTTTAATTATGAATCAATTCTTGGAGGGTTAAATCATATGTAATGATTATATCAATGGACACTCTGATCTTTCGAGTAAAATAGAATGTAAGGACAAGAGTGCAATTCCAAGTCTTTAGTGGAGTCACTTGGAATTAATAAATTGAATATATTAATTAATGAGTTTAATTAATTATTTAATTTATTGGAGCTTGAAATTACATGTCCATAGGTCCCAATCCCGGCTCCTATTATTCTACGATTGAACCTATAATATGAATGATTAAACTCTCGGTATATTTTAGAAAATCTAAAATATGCATGATGAATTAATTGTGATATTTAATTGATGAATTGTGAATTAATCAATTAAAAATATGACAATTGATTAAATCAAATTTAATTTATGAAGGAATTTCCTTAATAGGAAAATGCATTTTATGATTATATATGATATACTCATAATATAAGATTTATATAAATTAGGACTGTCAATCGGGCCTTGTGAGCCGAGCTTTAAATAGCTCAAACTCAAATATCATCGGGCTTCATAGTTATAGGCTCAAGCTCGGCTCATAAATTTTTTAATTGTTTCGGCTCAAACTCAGCTCATGTAACATTTCGGGCTTCGGGTTTATATCGGGCTTATGTCGGGTTTATTAATACTAGTAAATGTTACTCCATAAATAAAAAAATTACGCACTAATATGAATAAACCACTCATACTTAATACACATGAGACAAGAATATATAAATTCCACACTTGTTCTTCATAATATTAAACATTAAATTGTATTATTGTATTAGATAAAAACTTTTCATCTTCCTAGAAATAGAATTATTGATATACATTTTTTTTACTCCAGGTAAGTAGAGTTCCAAGACTTCCAAATTCCCAATCTTGATCACTTTTTTTTATCTTTTTCTTTTTTTTCCTTTATGTTTTTTATTTGACTTTTACAATTGTATGTAATTGATTTTGATATTTGGTACATAATAATTTGGATATAAATAATTAGCAGTAGTATTCGGTCGGGCTTTATTCGGGTTGAGCCTTATTAGGCTCAAACTCAGCTCATAAATTGATCGGGTTTAATATGATGGCTCATAATCGGCCCGGCTCACAATTATTCGGGTTCGGGTCATATTTAATCGGGCCGAGCCATCGGGCTTCGGGTAGGCCCGGCTCAATTGACAGTCCTAATATAAATAATGCAATTATCTATAAGGAAGGAGATGGAATCCTAATTGAGTTAGGAGAAAGTAGTTGAGAAAAATATGAGAAGAGATATGTATGACATATCTATATATATAGGAGATATCTCTTTTCCTAAAAAAAGAAGTTTTTTTACAAGATACAATTTTGTAACAAAGCAAGAAAATCTCTCTATTTTTCTCTACACAAAAATCGTCCATCACCTTAGAAATTAGGAAAAATTTGTTCTTCCAATTTCTAGAGTTTAATTATCCAAACTTATTAGGTTAGTGCCCACCCACTGGTAGAAGGAGAAACGGGGTTGAAGATCAAGGGTTAAAAGGATCAAGAGAGTTTGTTGATCCCATTCTAACACCAAAGTTTAACCGAAAAGACGAAGGACAGGAAGCTTTTGGTATGATTTGCTTTCTCTCTCTTTTGCATAAATTAAAATAATATTCGTTATGTGATCCTCATGTTTTATGTAAAATATTTATGAAATATATTGAAAACATAAAACCCACCGAATTCCGCAACTGGTTCGAATAAGTTCGATCCTGTTTTATTCAATTGGATCGAATCGTTCGTGGTCCGATTGGGTAAAATCCCAACATAATGGACTCGTTATCGAGCTCTAAACTGATCACATGTCCTGAGCTATCACAGGCTATCCCATTCCAATTGCAGCAGTCTACATTTTGGTTCCAGTGCACGAGCTTCGTTGAAGACGATGAGTTGAAAATAAGGTTGTTCTTTAACTGAAGCAATAATGATCTTTGATCATTTAGACATTGACATGATACCCAAGAAACATACATGATTTGAATTAAATGAAGCCATGAAAAAGCTAGAAGAATTTTCATTGGAATGAGTTATTGGAAATACCAATCAGACTGTTTAGTGAAGAGATTGTGGAATTAATTCTTTGTTTACTTTACAAATCTTATATATTACCAATCACTCTGAATATTTCAATTAATTAAAGGGTGGAAAGCATATTCAAAATTGATACCACAGGGTAGAGATATGAGTTATTTAAAAGAAGCCATGAACTTTAACTCTTTGCTTTTGCTTTGTTGACGAAGAAAATTATTATTTAGTTTGGGTCTGACTCAAACTCAAAAGTTAATTATATTTTCTAAGACCACATCAGCTTGAGATTTTGATATCATATTAGAAATAACCACTTTAATTAGATCAAGTTCACTTATATAATTTGGGTCTAACTCAAACTCAAAAGTAGCTATCTTAAGAGATCGAGATTGTCCAAGACCTTCAAACATAGATTTAACTATTTTTGCCACCCTTCCGACCAGTTTCTATAAAAATTGAATTAAGTGGAAGAAACAAAGTATTGGTCAAAAGTAAACATTGGAAACAGCTTGTTTTTGGTATTTTATTGTCAAAAGCACGCGTTTGTTGTCAGCCCCGTTTTACTTAATGGCATGGAGTGATTTTGGGGCTATTGTTTATTTGATAAAGAATGTAGCGATTGTCACGGGCTTATTTGCTCCACGTACTTCTTTATTTCCACTATAAAAATGCACCTACATTGTATGTATTTAATTAATTTTATGAGTGATATTTATAAAGTATAGTAAATTTACTTTAACATGTCACAAAATAGCTCAAATTAATAGTTAATATTCAATTGAATTATTATTAAAATTATTAATTCGCACGAAAATGATGACTTTAAATTATTGTAATCAAATAAAATTTGATTATTGATTTGTTCATAAGATCTTGTAATCTTTTCCTAAATTAAGATCATAATATAGCAGTTTTCATTTAAAAAACACTATTTAGTTGTTTTATTTGAAATAGTATCATGTCATTTAAATGCATTTATTTACACACCTTAGCCATTTTTCACCTATTTAGTTTCTCTTACGAGTATTTCAAACTCATCATCATAATCTGAGATAGTTATGTGACTCATTAACTCGTAAGGATTCCAAGCATGGTTATCAAACCGTGTATCGTATCGCATATCGTTTTCCTCTCGTATCGAATCGTATCGTACGTATCGTATCACGAATCGCATCATTTTGGGCCATTCGAGTCGTATCGTTTTGGGCCAGTATCGAACCGTATCGCACGTATCGTATCGCGAATCGTGCGATACTAACTACCATGATTCCAAGGATTGGTGAACATATGAATTGGTAATATGAGATAAAAAAAAGTTGATAAAGTTATGAAAATCTTATGCCACAAAGCTCCTTTATATAGTAGTGTAAAGATGAGGTCCAATGTATATGGATAAAAGTCCTCATCAGATATCTCAATGTCGAATCGCTGACTGACATGTGCTTATCGCTAAAAATTCTTTCAGATATTTCAATGTCGAATCACAAACCTACACGTGGATATAAAATCTTATCGATACAAACCTTGTTAGATATCTCAATGTTGAACCACAAACTGACACGTGGATAGCAAATTTTATCAATAAAAAGCCTTAACATTTTTTAACTTAATTATTTTTAATTTATTTATTTACTTTTAGGGTTAATTACAGGGACTTTTCCTGAGGTTTGGTGTAATTCGAGTCCAATTCCCTCCATGAATCATAATCACAATGATCTCCCCCGAGATTTCAAAAAGCTTACATCAGTTAGTTTTGTTGACGTCATCTCCCTAATTTTATAAAAAAAGCCCCATTTTACCCTTGATATTATTGTAGCGATTCTCGTGGACAATTATGCAGTTGGTTATGTTTTATATATGAGAGGGTGTTCATTGTAAGGTTTATGATTATGAATGGATGAAAATGTTGTAAATTTTCGTGAAACTTTTAATCGGTTTATTAGTGTACATATATTTTTAAAATAAAAATATAATAACTTATCAATTTTTTTCATAATGCTTTTACAATTAAAGTAAATAAACTACGGTTAATTATAAGAAAAAAAATCGTAGAACATAAATACAAATACATTCAACTTTCACATTAAACTCGTAATTTTAATAATTTAAAAAAATCATAATCAAAGTACAAGGATAAATGAATGAATTGCGTTTAATCTTGAGAAGTAAAAAAACTGAACAAAAATTAGTATACATTATAAATATGATCACATGTTTATAATTAACCCATACCAAAAAAAACGTAAAACTTTTAAGTTTTAAGTATGTAATTACAAAAATTAAAAATACTCACTCAAATATCCAATATAGTAAAATCATTATTATAAATCATTATTTTTTTAATATTTCTTACTTGTACAATAATATTAAATGTTGTTATATAAAAATCAATAATATTAAGTATCAATAAAATATTTTACTATAAAATAGAAAATAATACCTTATATAATATTAGTTGATCAATAAATAATTTTAATACATATTATTCATAAAAAATAAAAATAAAAACTCACTATCCCTAATCTCCACCCACCCGCCAACCTACCTTACTTGCAGGGTCGGCCCTAGACATTCGGGAGTCCTAGGCGAATTACAAATTTGGGGCCCTTTTTTATTAAAAATATATAATCAATTTCTTTTTTTGAAGGCAAAAATATTAATTAAATATTGACATATTATATTCTCTAACATGTATTTTTTAGATAGATAATTAAATTTAACATATTAATTTTTTCTACATAGATAATTAAATAACAAACTTATTTAATCTTTAAAATATTCAACTGTGAATTTTTTTGTATAATTTTTAATATTAAAAATATTATTTTAGCCGAAGCAAATTTTGCAAGTATATGTACATGATCATTAACTCTATTTCATTCTTTTACAAATATTATAATTGATTGCTTGACTTTATTTCATTTCGTGACATTCTTAACTATATTAATTATATATTATCATGTAAAGGAAAAGTTATACATCATTTATAAAAAGATATACACATACATATAAAAATATGGACGGGGCTAGACCAATTTTATTGTGGGTGAAATTCTTTTATACAATGTAATAAGTGAGAAAGTAATAAGCAGAAAAATCATATTATAAATAAAAAAATTGTATTCTTTTTATAATGATTAAGAAATAATTTTTTTAAGCACTTATTAAGGAAAAATTGACAAGAAATCATTAAATAAGAAAAATGATTAAAAGAATAATTACTACGAATGGGAAATAAAAAAGATGAACATTATTAAAAAAAAAAGGTTAAATAACATAAAACAATCAAAATATAAGAAAAAAACTCAATATGGGATTTGAACCATAGACCTCCCACTCATCAAGAAAAAATCTTACCAAATGAGCCAAGATACTTCTTATGTACATAAAATTAATAAAATTAAAAATATTTAATTTTTTAATTTTCCTAAGACCTATATATAATAAATTTTGGGGCCCTAGACACCGGCCCAAGTTGCCTAGCACTTGGGCCGGCACTGCTTACTTGCACTCTCCTCTCAGTCCGTGCCGCCGGCTTGGCTTCTCCTGCCAATTTATCACTAGCATGGAGTTGTAGATCCCAGGCAGGTGGCACGGCTTGGAGGAGAGGTGCTGGTAGGGACGACATGTGAGATGAAATGGGGTGGGGTGGGGTGGGGGTTAGGGCTACGACTAGGATTTTTTTCCTTTTATGTTTAAAAATAATGTTTTTAAAGTTTAGGTACCAATGTGCAATTACAATTTTTTATATCTATTCGTAATTAAATTTTGCAAGAGTAATATGATAATTATTTGCATTATTTCAAGGGTGAATAAGATATTTTGTTAATCGAATTTTTTTCTGATATTTTTCTTTTTTTTTAATTAAAATGGACAAGTGCAATGAAGTCGTTTCACAAAGTTCGTCCAACTCTGCTAGTGTCTGTTAGGTTTTAGAAACCTTAGGGGAAGTCATTATAATTATGATTCTTCGAGGGGATTGGATGCAAATTACATTAAACCTCAGGGAAGGTCCCTGTAATTAACCCTTACTTTTAACTTAGTTTGAAGTGAACTTAAATTTTAATAAATTAAATCCAAATTTATTTAAAATAATGCTCTATTTTTAATGCCTATTGCTGGATTAAAAAACTTTAAAGAGTAAATTTTTTTTTTAATGCGATGGAGATGCTCTAAGCAGGTAAGGTTAGGGGTCCCTAATTTATTAGGCCATAACCTATTGACGATGCGCGGCAGTGAAGCTTTGTGCTTCCTATTAGATTTGTTGTTGTCCTCATTTTTTAATTTGTGCTGGGTTATTGGATTGGACCTTTGGGTTGGGCAGTGGTGGACTTAAGCTAAATGTATTTTTGGTATTCTTAAGTTATATTATTGGGCTGAAACTACTGTTCTATTGTGCTGGAGCAGGAGCTCTCGTCCTCAGCCCAACCCAACTACAACATTTAAGCGCAGGGAATAGCAAAATTAGCGCTGAGAATATATTCCCGACGCTTCCAAAAGCATCCCACTGCCGCCGAATAAAAGGGGTGACGGGAATAAAAAAACCGCCGGGAATAAGTCTTTTTTTAATTATAAATATAAAAGAATTTTCATTTTAAGATATCTTTTATGCTTTTGATAATTAGTGCGTTCATATATTCCAAATCTAAATTCAATAATTTTTTTCTTTATGATCTTTTAACAAATTCAATCACAATAAATTTTTCTAATCTTCCAATATATACTATCAAAATATACATCTTTTCCAAATCATCCAACAAATGAAATGCCTCAATAATTTGCATTTACAAAAAATATCTATCAAACTAAATACAAAATTATGTGCAAGTTAACCCTTCATCTTAAACCTTCTTCTTTGGCAACACCTTCCTAAAATACAAAAATGAATGCGTGTATTCTTCGTACAGGTTCATCCATTACAAAATTAAGTATAAATATGTGAGAACAGGAACGCAACTTCAAACTATGACTGATAAAGTTTCGATTCAAGTGAGGGAATTAATTACCTTTAAGCGAGGTTCTCAAGAGTTTGGGGGAAAATGAGAGATGGCTATGCTTAAGCTTCGCGGAAGATGAAGAAGCGAGAGATCGAGAGTTGATTGCTTCAACTCTTTGATTTCTTCTACGGATTCAAGTAGATGAAGAAGCAATTAGCGGAAGATTTTTCAAAATCGGAGCAATTTGGGGAAAATGTTAAGGTTTTCTAAAACCCTTATACGCTTAACAATAGAATAAAAGAGAAAGAAAATGAAAGTAAAAGCGTATATTAAGATTGAAAATACGCACTCTCTAAGGGTACAACTTGAAATGCGTCAGGTACCATCAAATTATACCCGGCGCTTACAAATCATTGAAATTGCGTTGGGAAATTAAAACTATTCCCGACGCATAAAAAGCATCGGGAATTATAAAAAAAGCACCGGGTATCAAATTTATTCCCGACAGATACAAAAGCGCTGAGAATAAAGTGAAGAGAGTGAATAGTTAATTCAAGTAAATTTCAAATTCAAGTAAATTTCTTTGTTGAGTGAAGAGATTGTGGAATTAATATTTCAATTGTTGTAGTGGGTCTTTAATCTTTATTAATATATAATTGGAATTTTAGGGCCATAGTCCAGTTATTGAACTTTAACCTAAATTCCAGCAAGTGCTTCTTTTTCTATTTTTTCCCTAAGGTTTAATCCTACGTAGACACCTTTTTTTTTTTTCTTTTTTTTTATGAGTTTGACAAGTTGAGAGTTCTATCAAAATTTGGTTCGAATTTTTTTTTTAAAAAAAAGTTACAGGTTTTTTGGAAATTACTCATATCTTAATTTAAAGGTAATGATTTTTAATGATATGAAAATCTCTTAAAATTTCTTCAATCGTTTTTACTCACCAATTAACTAAAAAGTTTGAGTGCATATTAAGTACAAATTCTCTTTGAAAAAGCAAGAAAAACATTATTATTTCCATTTTTTTTTCTTTTGAGAATGTTTTCACACTTTAATACCCAATTTTTAAATATTTTCGTACTTTGTCTCTTAATCGTTCGACATCTACCTTTGAACATTTTTGTAAATATTTTAGAAGACGTCCAAAGGTATGATCTGGGGTATTTTAAATAGCTGAGGTGGTTAAGTGCGCAACTCGCAAATGTTAGTTGGTAAAGTATAAAAATATGTAAAGTTTGGGAGGCAAAGTGGGGTTTTCCTTTTTCATTTTGCTATTGTACTGCTATAAATAGCGTACAACTTCAAATTAGGTGATATAAAAGAGGGTTAATTAGATGGACTTTCACTGAAATTAGGTGATATAAAAGAGGGTTAATGTATATATATTACAATTACATGAAAGTGGGGGTGGGCTTGGTGGAGATGAGGCGGACGACGGGTGGGTATGGTGGGTGGGCAGGGGACGAGTGTAGTTGGGGGTGTTGTGTTAGGGTTTGAACTTTGAAGGTATAATTCATGTATAAATTATTAAATTGACTTTTATGAAAGTTTATGGAAATAAACTAAATATTATAAAAAATAAATTGTTAATAAATATTTAAAAGTAAGTATTTTTCAAAAAAAAAAAAAAAAGTGAAACTTCTGGGTTATTAAATTTTTGTGGTAAATATGAAATTATCTATTTTATAATTAATGAAATACTATAATTAGCGCCCAAATTAATTTTTTTATAAGATTTATTACAGATTAATTTAACCCAACTCAAGCGGATGAAACCTATTCCTTTACATATAAACTCCTAGGGAGAAAGTTGAAATTTTACACGGTAAAGGGATAATTGTAAAATGCTGACAAACTTGATGGAATTTTTTGTAATATTCAATACGTGAAGAGGATCTTTCTAATTAATCCTTACCTCATTGGGCGTTCGTAATTTGCCCTAGATATTAGAGGGATTTTGCTGTAGCTCAGTGTTGTTATCGTATCGTGTTCCCTAATTTGGTGATCAGATATATACTTCCAAGTCTTCATTTGAAAACATTCAGTCATCCAAAAGCATAAATCAAGCCCTGAATCTAGTGATGTTGACACAAATCATATCACTGTAGAACAACACCAAGAAGGTGTTCTACAAATTAACCCCAAGTTGGGTCAATGAAATGGAGAAGGAAGAAAACCTGGGAAATGGATTTGCATTTTACAATCTAGAGATGATTATAAATTTATAGTTCAGTGGGTTTCAGTGGATGGACATCAGTAGTAGGGCGGACCTAGACGATGTTCGTTGGAGGCCCATATTCTTTTAGTAGCAAATTGTAGATTTTTTCGATTTTTGATTAATGACTAAAGTTAAACTAAAATTAAGTAACTTTATAATGTTCTCTGAATTTTTTTTTTCTTTTTTTGTAACACACGATATTACAATTTTTTTATTTTTGATAAATTATAAAGAAAAAACTAAATTAAGATAAAATAATACTATAATTTTATCCAATAAAAAGTAAATTAATATACTAGGAGTCTTTTTATTTGGAGTATGAATTTAAGCACTCAATATAGATATTAAAGATGCAATCAAGTTAAATAGAAAACAAACAAATATTATTTATGCAAGACATGAAAAGTCGAATATACCACTAATATGTGTAATAAAAAAGTGAAACTATGTTTTTTTCTTCTATAAAATACTTAACTTTGATCTCACCATTCACCACAAAAAAATTGAATTACCATAAAATGATGGGAAAAAAAACACCATACCCACTAAGCCAAAATAGAGAAATAAATTGAATAACAATATCTTCCAAAATGACATAAAAAAAAATAAAAAATAAAAAAATTGAATATCCTCGTGCAAATAGGGATATTGTACAAATTCTGGATCGAACTCCAACCTTCATACAAAATTAACATGTATCGGACCAGAACATGAAATCATGTTTTATAGTTGAATTATACATAAATATGTAGATTTTATTTTTTGGGGGACCATGGCCCTAATCCCAACATAAGTCCGCCCCCTATCAAGTAGATCCCTTTGCTCGTTATTTCATTTTACATAATCGTAAATTACGTAACCATTAGACATATCACATTGAGTGAACTTGACATAATAATTGCAATTTATGCCCCTATCAATGCAGGAGCAAGTGGAGTCTATATATAACCCCACTCAAGTATTTTATATATTTATAATGTTATTAGTTTACTTAACAGAATAACTTAGTTTAGCTTATGCAGGATAAGTAACAATGTCATAACCCTGAAGCTAGAGTTTGAAACTCAAGTAGAGTTGCTATCTTATTATTCTTTCTTAACATTTCCAATTGCTCTTTTAATTTTTTTTCTTAATAGTTGTTCTTCGACTTTTGTTCTATCTTCATAATTTTTTATATTTTATTTTTTTCTTAATTTTTATAATATGGTTTCTACTTTTTATTTTTTTATTTAATACATTACTACCCAATTTTTCGCCACTGCCCCCCCCCCCCCCTCTCCCTAAAAATAATATTGATCTAGCTCTGACCCCGAAAATGAAAACTCGACGCTGTGAATAATGGTGAATGTGATTTGTGTTATTTGAAATTGTAATTAAGATACGTAAATGTTTTGAGTTCTTTTGGGATATTTTATTTAATTAAAGTAAATTGTTGAGGTTATTTTTGTCAATCTTTACCTCCTCTAATTTTTTACATATTTTTTGCTTGAATGAAATAATTTATAAGTTTGACTGTTTGATTGATTTTTATTTTTTCACATATTAAGGTAGATCTTGGATATCAATATCTCTGAATGTTTTTATAAAATAAGCACACCCTCTTGATTTTTATATTTTTACAAGGGCGTTAAAAATGTCCATTATGCAATATCACTGGGAGTTAAAGTACTCATTTACGCATATCACATGAAGGTGAATTGTCTATTTACGCATATCACTTAGGGATAAATTGAGGTAAATATGTTGTCAAGGGTAAAGTTATATGGGTCATTGTTACGTGAAAATGAACTCTCGGTTGATTATAGAGTGTGTGTACAACAGTGCAACACCTCCACTAGTATAGAGGTAAATTGTTCATTATTTCATATTACAATGAGGTAAATTGCTCATTATTTCATTTCACGGGGAGGTAAATTACCTATTTTCATATGACAAGGTGGTAAATTGTCCATTAGATATATAACAATAAGTTACCTTACCAAGAATCCCCAAAAGTATGCAGGATGGTGTTTTTTGGTTCTGAATTTTGTGGCACTTTTAAGAGAAGCATGGATTGATGTGAGAAATTTTGTCTCCATTTTGAATACTGCTAGAACACCTTAAATTAATCTGAACTATTTGTTGTAGTGTAGTCTTTATTATAACCTGAATCGAGTGTTTTTGTGCACAATCCGGTTCTAGTGACCTGGCTTGTATTTACTTTGTTCAAATAAAATACAAATGGTCAAATGGACCTGATAGAAATGGTGCATAATCTTCTTAGTGAAATAAAATCAATTTGATGTTTATTTCTCTTGCTCTATAAGGTTGGGTAGGTGCAAATTTGGTGATTTATGTAGAAATAGATGATTTTAGCAGGGCAAGTTTAAGTTGCAAAATTATATCCCGTCTCAAAGCTGGTGGAGAAAAGACCACACAAGCTCTCAAATATCTCTGTTGGAGATGTAAGTGTAGGGCTCGGGTGCTACCATTTGTCCCAAAATCAATTGGTGTTAAGAAATGAACATTCCCAAAATCAATCGGTCTACATATTTTGCTAGAAAAATAATAGTTTTACCCCATCATAAAATGTGAAAACACCTGAACTAAAATAATTGACAATAATTCCCTAATAACTTTAAAAATTAACAATGATCCCCTTATTCACTTCATAGATTGATATTATCATATACTCCTAAAGCAGTATATATTATTGTAGAAGCTGCTTTTTTGCAGAGATTACGACTCCCTCTAAAAGTAATGCTCTTCAAGAAGTTGCTTCAGTAACGCCTCCTGCCCCGGCTCCAAAGCTTGAAAGTGACACATTAACCTCAGTAACAAATAGGAAACTAATTTGTGGACCGAGTGTGGGAGTGTGGAGCGCGAGCGAGAGCACAATCGTCATATTTTTAAAAATCGAGTTTGAGACTGTCTATAAAGCGTCATTATTATTATTATTAAATATTGTATTCGGAGTTTTTATGTACCCAAAATAATATACTACTATTATATTATTGCTTTGAAAATTTATGAAAGACTAGGATTTTTTTAGTATAAAGTTGTCCTAAAACTTTCGGATTAAATCCACTCACTAGGGTTATCCTAATAAATTCAAATATACAGCAACTTGGGAAACTATTACTTATTTAATAGTAAACATTTCTATGATATTTAATGTAATTGCAGTGATTAACATAATTTTAATAATATAATTTAAAAATTATTATTTAACTAATTCAATTACCATACAAGAGATTCTTTAATGATAATCAACTACATATAAGAGATCAATGGGTTATGGTTCAATGACCTACAAACACTCTATTTCTCATATTTCGGGGCGCAAAATATCGAAAATCCCCATCAGCTATGAATGCTAGAAAAACGTGAGTTTCATAAAAGTTTCAGAAAATGGAATGGATATTTGTTGCCTTGTTGGGATCATAATGAGCTGGGTAAGGTTAGGGGGGCTTAATTCACGGCCGTGAAGCTTTCTGCTTCAATTCCTATTTAGATTTGTTGTCCTCATTTTTGAATTTGTGCTGGGTTAATGGATTGGACCTTTGGGTTGGATATTTAAGTTCAATGATTGGGCCGAAACTACTGTTGTATAACTTGTATTGTATTGTGCTGGAGCTGGAGCTCTCGGCCACAGCCCAACCCAATCATGATTTGGCTCTTTAACATCTATTAATACTTCTATATAATTGGATTTTTAGGGCCATAGACCAGTCATTGAACTTTACCCCAAATTTCAGCAATTATTTCTTTTTTCTAATTTTTTTTTATTTCCTAATGACTTAATCCCTTGATAGACACGTTTTTTTTTTAAATTACAAAACCCATTTAGTATGAGCTTGACTGTTTAAGAGTTCTATAGAAATTAGATTCGAATTAAAAAAAAAAAAAAAAAAGACGTTATATATTTCATAGGCTTGGAAGTTACTCATCTCTTAAATTAAAGGTAATGGGTCTGTTTGTTTGGTGTTTGGGAAAGTAGTGTGGGAGAGTAGTAGAGGTTTGTGAAATAATTTCGATTTGCGTAATGTTGTTTGCGTTTTGAGAGAGTGGTTTGAGAAATAAAGTAGGTGTAGAATTTTTTTGGAAGAGTTAGGTTGTAGGTGTAAAATGTGTAAGACTTTATGTCAAATCATGTTTATTGTAAGATAAATTGTGTAAGAGATAAGTTACTTTATGTCAAATCAGAGTAGAGTTTGTATAGGTTTTGATTAGAGATAAAAAAAAATTGTTGTTTGTTTGAGTTTTGAGAGAGTAGTTTGAGAAAATTGAGAGATGAAAAATTTATTTCAAAAAATAAAAAACATGTTTGTTTGGCATTTCTCAAACACGAAAAAATTTTGAGAAACGCCAAACAAACAGGCCCAATGATTTTAATGAAAAGAAAATCTATTAAAACATCTCGAGTCTTATGCCCTAACAAATGATCATTGGGTAAATATTACTTTTCATCTCTCTTATCATATAAATTATTTGTTTCACTGTAGTTCTTTTCAGGTGGACAATGTTGTTCCGGTAACATGTGATATGCATATGAGGACAATTTCATCATTTCAAAGTAAACTAACAGGGATATTTTCTTCTTTCTAATTTAAAAGAAAAACTAAATATCTTTCTTTCAAAGGCTTTAATTCCAATCCAACTTAATCGTCAATTTCGTTCCAAACTAAGTTTTCTCCCAAAATCTTCTTCAAACATTAAAATTGCTCACCAATTAAACAATATCTCTAATAGTCTCAATAGTGAACGGACGAAAATTCCCTAAAAAATATTCATGTGCATGTCACATATCATCGAAACTACCTGATAAGGACTAAAGTGTAACAGAGAATTCATAGTAGGAACTTAAATTAAGTAAATAATTCATAGTAGAGACTAAAACGGGAAAAACATAAGAAGGATCACTCTATGTAAATATAATAATAAGAGGAACCAAAAGTGGTATTTAGCATGATCATTTCTTCAATCATTTTTACTTACCAATTAACAAAAACAGTTTGATTGCATATTAAATAAAATTCTCTTTGAAAAAGCAGGAAAAAAATTTCTTTCCAATTTTTGAGAACGTTTTCACACTTCGGCCAGGGGTGGGTCCAGGATTTTGGTCCAGTGAGAGCTAAATTATATGCTAAATAATTGAAATACAAAAAAAAAAAAAAAAAAAAAAAAAACCAATCAATTAGTCCAACATAAAATTCATACTTCATTCACGAGAAAATGTATGAGGAGATACAAAAGAGAGGAGGTAAAGTTTGACAAAAATAATCTCTAATTACATATGATACCCCATCATGACACCAAAAGAACTCAAAATATCTATGTAATTACAATTTCAAATGACGCCAATTACATTCACAATTGACCGTGTAAACATAAAATGCGGGACAGAATTAGATCAATATTTTTATATTGGGTTGGGGGCAAAATAATTGTGTTATAATTAATTAAATAAAAAACTAATATGAAAAAACGGTACTATAAAATATAATTTGAATTCTCTTGATAGTTATTAAGAAATAAAAAAAAAAATCAAAGGAAAAAAATATTAAGAAAAATGCTAAGAAAGAAAAAAGGACTTGATCAGACTATCAGTATATAAATTATATATTTGAGTTCTCTAAATGATAAGATAATTAAATACCTTTTCCCGTTTGGTTAGGACTTAGGACTGTTAGGCCATCTCCAGCAGTTGAGGGCTAGCCCTGGGCTCCGGAGCTCGGGGCAGCCCAGGGCTAGCCCGGGGCCCTGCTGGTCGTCTCCAGCAGTTGGGGCTCCGTGGGGGAATTACTTCCATTTTTTTCCTTTGCCCACTCTCACCTATTAATATTATAGTTTTGATTTTTTTAATATTAATATTAATAATAGTAATTATTATTAGTACTCGTAATTTAATTATTTATTATATTAATATTAAAATTAAAGAGAGTAAATAATTAAAGTAACTTACAATCAATACATAATACACAAACAAATAATTTTATAACATTTTTATAACAAGAAAGGAAATACTTTTAGCTTTAATTTTGTTTTAATATTAATATTAGTAATAGTAATATAGTGCTTGTAATTAAATTATTATTTATATTAAAATATTAAGTCATTTTATAATTTTAAAAGTCATTAATTACCAAGTCAATATTATTAAAAAAATAATGTACCAAAAGAAAAAAGAAACATCCTAGTTTGAGGCTAAATATTCATATTATGTTAAATGTAATTTTTTCGATCAATATGTTAAATGTAATTACTTATTATATTTTGTTACCATGGTAAAAAAATTAATTTTAAGGTTGATGGCAAAAATTTCGGGTTTAATTAGCAATAGGTTGATTTTATGATTTTCTTACCATGCATAATAAAATCATCGTGTTGGCATAAATTACGGGTTTAATTAGATAATAGTAACTGAATGTTTATATATATAAGTATATCATAATTATATAAAGTAACACATTAATTATATATAGAATATAACACATTAATTATAATATACCATATTAATTAAAGTAATACATTCATTATACAACTAACTAACATAAATATCACATTAATCAAGGCTCATTAATTATGCATATATCCATTAACATAAATATCACATTTATTAAGCCACATTAATTATAATCACATTAATTACATTAATTATAATCAACACACTTAAAAGAAAAAAAAAAAAAAAGGAAATGACCAATTTTAAAGAGGGGCGCGTGGCGCCCCTCTTCTTCTCCAAATATCTTCTTCCTCAAATAAAACTACCAAGGATCTCTCAGACTTTCATAAAATAAATGGAAGAATTGTTAATTGATGCACAAATTGATTAATGAAGAAGAGTGGTGGTTGATATTGAAGAAGTTGGGACACAAAATTGAACAATCTAGACGCGCGCCCCGGGCTGGGCGAAGGGCTCCACCGAGCCCTGCGCCCAGCCCGTTCCAGCCCGGGTGCCGCCCCGCCCCGCAGCCCGCACAGTCTCCAGCGGTTCTTCCTCCAAGCCCGGCCCCGCCCCGCAGCCCGGCCATCTCCATTGGAGATGGCCTTACTGAATGAAGAATTGAGAGGCTGGGTTCAGCTATTAGGTGGAACAAACTTAGCTTTAATTTTTATAAATAAGTAAAAGTAATTCCCAGGACTCGAACATTTGCCTTTTGGAAATCAAGAGACACTCCATCCAGTGAGTCAATGTATAAAATTTGCAAAGAAAATTAACTGCTACTAATATATATAAATTATTTGAGTGGGGGCTATAGACTTCACTAGTCCCTATCTGGGTCCGCCCCTGACTTTGGCATCCAATATTTGAATATTTTTACTTTGTCATTCATACCTTTGAACATTTTTGCACTTTGCCACTTATACCTTTAAATATTTTTGCAAGTATACCTGCAGACGTCCAAAGGTACGAATCTGAGGCATTTCAAATAGTTGAGGGGATTAAGTGCAAACTCGCAAAGATTAAGTTGCAAAGTGCGAAAATATTGAATGTTGGGGAGGCAAATTGGGATTTTACTTTTCCTTTTTGCTATTGTACAGCTATAAATAATTTACGAATTCATATTCAGTGATATAAAAGAAGGGTATATTACAGGGACTTAACTGAGATTTGATATATTTTGCGTGCAGTTAGTATTTGCTGATGTCAGCCCCTAAATTTAGTGAAAATTTCAATTTATCCTTAAGGTTTTTGTACATATTTTCATGGACAATCATACCCTTACTAGGCATGGTCACTGTTGTTGCATGAGGAGGGTTTCAATGCAATTGTGTGGTTTGTTTGTTGGTATACATGTTTAAATATTAGTAAAAATTTAAAACTTTTAGTTATTTTATTAATGTGTATATATTAACATTTGTAATTTTAATTATTTCAAACTTTTATACTAATGCTTATAAAATAGAGAACAAAGAAAAATGCATATATATTCAAAATTCATATTTAACCAGTAATTTTGATAAATTAAATTTTCTTTCATAATATCTTTGAAACTAAGGTACAAGAGAAAAATGAACTTGAACATATATTAGTCACCATTATAAAAATGCTAAAATATTCATAATTAATAATTAACATGTACTAAAATTTTCCAGACAATTTGAACTATAAAAATTAATATATGTCTTTTACAAATTAAAATACCCATTTAATAAAATAAGTATTTACATTGATTTTCAATCAGTTAAATCGATGGGTTTATCTAAAAGATAACATACCCAATTTTTTTAGTTTTAGACAAAAATGTTTATAAGTATTTAATATTTTCAACAATAAAATCATTAATTTATTTCTTACTTAAATACAATAATATTAAATAATATTTTATTATGATATATGAAAATAAAATTTCATTCACATTAATTATTATAATATTTTTATATAGTATTTTCCAACAATAAAATCATAAATTTATTTCTTACCTAAATACAATAATATTAAATAATATGTTATTATGAAATGAAAATAAAATTTTATTCACAAATTTATTAAATTATTTTTATATAAAATTTAAAAACTATCCCCGGAACCCCACACCATCTCGTCATCACCCTGTATTCCCCCATCCAAGTTGTGCCGCCGGCCTGGACGAGAAATTATTTAGTGTAACCGCTGCACCACGTCATCAAATACACGTGGTGCAACCCACCAATACACTTGGCCACTTGGGACATGTGGAGTAATAATCCACATCACTCATGTTCTGCCAATGTGATCACAATTTTTTGAATCCCTATTTTTTGGGAACATGGCTAGAATATGGGATGATGTGAATTATCACTCCACATGTCCCAAGTGTATTGGTGGGCTGCACCACGTGCAGTGTCGGCCCATCCCATAGGCAACTCGGGTGTTTGCCTAGGGCCCCCAAATTCTTAGGGCCCCTTCCTTGCTTATCTATATTAATAGCCCAAACTGTTAGTTTTTTTTTTTTTATAAATTGAGCCCAACTTTTAAAGTCCATATCTTCATATTATGATAAAAAAAAAACTGAAAAATGATGTAGAGAAAGCGGCAGCCGATTTTAATCATATAATGCTAATTTTTCCTCTTTCTCGTTTCCAACTCAGTTCAAAACAGAAAAAAAAATTGGGGAAGATGAAACGTCTTCACCAACGTTCTTCTGTATTCAATTTTCACTGCCCACAAGAAAATATCAACTTCTCAATTCATTATAAATATGCTTCTCGGTCTCAGATCTTCAACACAAACACAATTATTATAATTTTCTATCTCCCTCTCTTACTATTTTGCTGTTGGGATTTGGAATCTAAAATTGGCAGAATTTTTTTTTTCATTCTAGTTTATAATCATTTTGGGCTCCTTGGATTTGTCTAATTGGGTTAATTTTCTCTACAAAGATATTTAAAAGCATACAACTATTTTTGTTGATTTGAAATTTACATTTAGCTTTTTTATATGTTGCTTTGCTTACTTAGTTAATTACTGAATTGATGAGTAATATTTATTATGTTTTTGCAGATATAACAATTAGCAAATAAACTAAATTGGTTGATAAGCTCATAGTGTTGATTCTCGATTTGTTGGCTTTCGACTCGTTAATTTTCAGGTTCTATTGTTTTCAGGTTCTATTGTTTCTTGGAAAAATTATGCTTATTTATTGATTGATTTTTGTTGCTTAATTATAATTTCATTAGTACTCTGTCTCTATGTTTGGAAAAAGTATACTTATTTATTGATTGATTTTTGTTGCTTAATTACAATTTCATTAGTACTCTGTCTCTGTGTTTAATTTTATTTCAATATGTCTAGAAGAAAATACTTATCAGGATGTGAAAAAAGAAAGAAACAAAAAACAATAGAAAAACTAGTTGAATCCCAAAAGAGAGCTTTAGATAAATTTATTACTAAAGATAATGAAAATACGAGAAATATTGATGCTCAAACTATTAATGTTCAAAATGAAAACCCTGTAGATATTCAAAATGAAAACCATGTAGATGTTCAAAATGAAAACTCTATCGAAGCAACTGAAAATCATATTGATAATGAAAATAAAGGACATGTTAATGCTGAAAACGTCCATACACAAGATCAAAATGAAAGCTTACCTAATGATAAAAATGAATCATTGTCAATGATCAAAATTCAAATAATGATAGTGATCACATTGAAATCGAAGAAAACGAGAACTCTTTAGATAAATTTGATCCAGCAAATTGGAAAAACATTGATAATAACCTAAGAGATTTCTTAGTCGAAAGAGGCCCTATTAGAATAACTAGTATAGATTTTCCTAGAGATAGTGGTGGTAGACATTTTTCTATTTCAAGTTATGTTAGAACGTTTCCTAATAGAGAAAAGTATGATAGGAGATGGCTAGTATACTCAAAAAAAGTAGATAGAGTATTTTGTTTTTTTTGCAAGTTATTTAGTATTAAAAGTACAACAAGTAAAATATTTAATGTGGGAGTTAATGATTGGAAAAACATAAGTTCGATATTGAAAATTCACGAAACATCTAGTGATTACATTAATAATATGAATGATTGGTTAAGTTTAGAAATGAGATTGCGAAATAATATGACAATTGATCATAATACTCAAGAAAACATAAAAAAAGAAAAGGAATACTGGAAACAAGTGTTAAAAAGAATTATCGCAGTTGTGAAAGCCTTAGCTAAGAAAAATTTGGCTTTTCGTGGGACAAATGAAAAGATTTATGAAAATAACAACGAAAATTTTCTATGCCTAATTGAAATGATTGCGGAATTCGATCCTATAATGCAAGAACATCTTAGGCGTATTAATGATGGTGAATTACATATTCATTATCTTGGACATAAAATACAAAACGAAATCGTCAATATGTTAGCAAGTGAGATTAGAAATAATATCATTAAAAGATTAAGGCAGCTAAGTATTTTTCTATTATACTTGATTGTACTCCGGACGCAAGCCATCAAGAACAAATGACACTAATTTTAAGATGTGTGGATATATCTACAACCCCAATTAAAATAGAAGAATTTTTTTTAGATTTTTTAAGAATATATGATACAGCGGGAAAAGGTATATTTGATGAACTTCTAAAAGTAATAAATAAATATAAGCTCGACATTGATAACGTGAGAGGGCAAAGTTATTACAATGGCTCGAACATGAAAGGAAAAGAACAAGGTGTACAAAAAAGATTATTAGATATAAATCCTAGAGCATTTCATACTCCGTGCGGTAGCCATAGTCTTAATTTAGTCATATGTGACATGGCTAATTCTTGTCATAGAGCT
Source organism: Penstemon eatonii (assembly GCA_038501285.1). Taxonomy (NCBI): domain Eukaryota; kingdom Viridiplantae; phylum Streptophyta; class Magnoliopsida; order Lamiales; family Plantaginaceae; genus Penstemon; species Penstemon eatonii. The sequence continues at coordinate 16,387,760 of CM076711.1, forward strand.
ATATCTTTCTTTGGAGTCGTGCAACGTATATATACATTGTTTTCTAGTTCTACAAAGAGATGGAAAATTTTAACCAATAATGTAAAGAAGTTAACAGTTAAATCATTATCACAAACAATATGGGAAAGTCATATTGAAAGTATTAGAGCCATCAAGAGTCAACCTCTAGAAATTAGAGAAGCATTACTAGAATTAGGAGAAACTAGTGAAGATCCTAAATTAAAAGTGAAGCTACCAGCATAGCTAATTATGAACTTGGAAATTTTGAATTTTTACTTGGAATGAATATTTGGTTTGAAATATTAAGTGATGTTAATTATATTAGCAAAAGTTTACAATCTGAAGATATGCATATTGATTCTGCTATATATCAATTAGAAGGTCTTGTAGAATTTTAAAAAGAATTTAGAGAAATTGGATTTAACTCTGCAATGAATGATACTAAAGAGACTGCTCTAAAAATGGGAATCGAGCAAATATTTCTTGAAAAAAGAGTGATTCGTAGAAAAAAACAATTTGATGAGACTCAAAATAATGATGTTACATTATTACTTGAAGAATCTTTTAGAATTGAATATTTCTTATATACTGTAGATCGAGGTATTTCTTCAATTAAAAGTAGATTTGAACAATTTAAGAATTATAAAAATACTTTCGGTTTTTTATTAGATGTTAAAGCTTTAAAGTCTTTAGATGATAAAACTTTGTAAGAATGTTGTAATAATCTTGAAAGTGCTTTAAAACATGACTCAATATCAGACGTAGATAGTTCCGATTTGTATTATGAACTAAAAGTACTATCAAAAGTTATTCCTACCCAAATAGACAAACCAATTGATATATTTAATCATATAAATTTGATTAGTTCTTATCCAAATACATATATTTGTTATAGAATTATATTCACTATACATGTAACAGTGGCTTCTGCTGAAAGAAGTTTTTCCAAATTAAAATTAATAAAAACATGTTTACGTTCGACAATGACACAAGAAAGATTAAGTGACTTAGCTATTTTGTCTATAGAAGAAGATATGTTAGAAGAATTAGAATATGAAGATTTAATAAACACTTTCGCATCTAAAAGAGCAAGAAAAATAAATTTTACATAAAAAAATAAATTATATAAGGGCCCCATTTTTTTATTTCGCCTAGGGCCCCAAAACCCTTGGACCGGTCCTGACCACATGTATTTGATGACGTGGTGCATCGGTTGTACTAAATAATATCTCGGTCTGGACGGAAAACCTAGGCCTGTAACACGACATGGGAGGAATAGTGGGACCGGGTGGGCTTAGTGGAGCTGGGTTGGGTGAATGGGTGGATTTTGAAGGTATCTACTTATGTATAAATTGAATTTTCTGAAAGTTTATGGATTAATAATCTAAATATTATAAAAATTAAATTGTTAATAAATATGTAAAAATAAGATTAATTCAAAAGTTTTTGGAGCTTTTGGGCAACTAAATTTAGTTGGTATAGCGCATATGAGGTAGGCCTCTTTAGCGGGTTTTTGACAAGTTAACTTTTTGTGCATGATACAAAAATAGGCAAGTTACCTTCTTGTGAAATGAAATTATGAGCAATTTACCTCCATGTAATATGAAATAATGAGCAATCTATACATCCTTGCTGGTGGAGGTGTTACACACCCACTATATAATGGGATGGATACTTTATTTTCATGTAGAAAATGATAAATTTAACCTTATCATTGACAACATATTCACCTCACTTTATCCCCATGTGATATGCGCAAATAGACAATTTACCTTCATGTGATATGAATAAATGGACACTTTAACTATCTGTGATATTGTATAATGGCATTTTACCCACTTATAAAAATGTAAAAATCTAGACATACAGTGTTCTTTTATAAAAATACATGGAAGTATCTTGCCCTTTTATTCATCACAAATCACAAGGAATTAAACTGTCTATTTAGAATAACATATATAGTGAGTTAGTTCGTTATTCACTGCCACTTTGGCCCTTTGGTTTCAACATAAATTTCAGCAATACGTAGTATTTCTTATCGATTTAGACCTGCTTTTCTGTTTTCAGTCTTGTGGTCCTCAAAATGTAACTTGAGAATCAAATCTCACTCTTTTTTCCTCTTGTTTGGTGTTTCTAAGTTTTGGTTTACTTGTTTTATTCATATTTTTTCGCTTGAGGTTGTTAGAAGTAATAAATGTTAAATGCCTCTTCTCCATTAGATAAGCTGGACCTTCATTAATGGCAAACTGGTCCTCCATGACTTGATGGGATGAATCCCTTTATTGTGAAATCTTTTAGTTTGATTTATTTATGCCTGATTTCTCTTTATCTGTTTCGAAAGTACAAAAGTTATTGTGAGCAACATGAAAAAAAAAAAAAAAAACAGTTGGATCATGGGATATGTTGCACGCATATGGATACGGCGATACGATTTGGTACGATACGCATACGACGATTGAATTTTTCAAAATCTATAGAATAAGATACGATTAAAATACGTGTATATATATTTGAATATATATTATAATAAAAAATCATTGTTTTAAAAATTTATAATAAAAGTTATGTAATATATATATTTAGTTAACTTTTTATTCCGTTTAAAATGAACAATGTTATTTCCCTCTCTTATACGTATTCAAGTAAAACCGTAGTATTAATACCATATGCAGAGTCTTTGGCCATTTACAAATTTTCAATGTTAATCTATATCTATATTCTATATTATTTTATTTATTTATTATTATTATTATTATTTTTTACATATAAAAGTACGAGTTCATAAAATAGAATTTCTTGAATTTTTGGTGAAGACTAATATGCCCTTACTTATAATTTATTTTAAATGGCAAAATAGAAAAAAACGTGAAGAAGCATACTTCTACATAAACACTACCACTTTAAAAAATATATCTTAGAGTTTCTTTCCCTATCGAAATTTGAAAGTCCATACCCAACCACATAAAAACTAATTCCATGTATATTTTTTGTTTATTTTATTTTCCTTATCATAATACATGTCCTTATAATTTTTAATATGTGAGGAACATGGGAGAGAATCAGAGCTAAATGTAAAAAATACCCCCTATACTTCATCTAATGGCACAAAAATATCTTGTTATTTTTATTAGTAAAAATTCCTGTGTCATTTTTATTTGACAAAAAACCCCATGTATCGACAGTTTACTAGCTTATTTATTGTCAATTTTATTTTACTCAACAAAAGGATTGTTATTAATTTTCAAAATTAACAGATGATATTGTAAATTTTAGGTGAGTAGAGATATTTTTGCATTTTATGACGGGATTATAATTATCATTTTTCCTATCGAATATATACTCTGACTCGGAAGAAGTTTTTGCTATTAAAATATAACACAGGATATTTTTTTTCTGATAAAAATAATATAGGGATATTCTTACGTTTCACTCAAAGAATCTAACACTCTTTTATTCATCAAGTGTTAATCATATTTTCTTACTTATAATGTTATTATTTGTAGACTAAAATGTTATACTATGTCTCGTAAATATTTTATTTTTTGAATACACTTTTCATTATTTATTTTGTTAGAAAATAGGTCAAATATAATAAGATGATACATTAGAAAGATGCCATACACACTAGAATAAAATAAAATCGACATAATTTGTCTTTCAACCCACAAACACACGAAAAACCACAACCACACTTGAAAAAAAAAAACAAAACAAAAAAAACTTAATAATATACTCTCATTAAATTTATTAATATTTAAACCTCCATAAGGAACTCCTTATCTTTCTCCAACCTCTCCATAGCATTACCTTCCAAACTGATCTCAACATCAATGCTCCTTCCCCCACTTTTACCCGGGTACAAATACACCATTCCGTCAAATCGGTTATTCAGCCCGCTCCGAACACTCTCGGGTCTGCCCCACCCGAAATCCACATCATAAACCTTGAACCGGGGTGAGCTACCTACCGCAACACAGTTCACCCCCGCATCCTTGTACTGGAAAATAATCGGATTCTTTTCCCATTCTTCGTTCCTTTTGTTGATCGCCTCCGCATTGTGGGACTCAATAGCGGTTCGGATCAGATCCGCACCAAATTCAACCCGATTGGTCAAAATCAACCCGGCTCCAGTAACCGTAAAAATCGCTTGGATCAAATTCCCAAAGTAACTCTCGGGCATAGGTGGGTCAACTCGCTTACGGCAATCGGCGAACACTGTGTACACCGTGTAGTCCTGGAGAGTGAGCTCACGCGCGCGCGTGACCGCTTGCCATATATGAGCCGAGAGCGATTGGAATGTGGAGAATGGCTTGGATGGGTTGTTGGCGTTGACTTTTGACTTGATTTGGTCAATTGCTGACTCGGAAAATTTGAAGACTTTTTCACGGAGGGGTGGGTCCGGTGTGGCTGCCACATCGCCATTGGATGCTGACTTGGCGTGTTCTGGTGCATCAGATGGTTGGGAGAGGTCGAGCTTCACTCTGGTGCTCCGCGCCTTGGTGCGCTCGAGGAAGGGTGGGGTTGAGATGGAGGTGGACCCGTTGCATATCTCGGCCCATGAGCTCATGAAGTGCCACGTGGAGGTACCATCCAGTATAGCGTGGTTGAAGGCACATCCAATTGCCAGTCCATCCTTTAGCTTGGTGAGCTGTCATTGCATTGTCATAACAAATTAAATTAATTTTTATTTCTTTTATCTAACAAACATATTAGTACTAATAATAAAAGGAAATATTCGGTACAACATCAACAATTGGGAAACTCTCGTCATAAAAACTATAAAAAAGAATAGAATCTGAAGAAAGTTTATCCTAAACATTAGACAAAAGGCTCAAACAGCAAAGTTATGGACTGCACAATTTGAGGCACAGGAAATGAATTTATTTTGGCCAATTCGTCCAAAATCTTCTAATCTCATCAATCGGCTCTCTAATTATCCAATCCTTAATTAATTAGATGTAAAGCGATATTACACATTAATTATGCATGTTATTGCTGATTTTGTACTTGACGATATTGATTTTAAAATATTTACCCGGTTTGGGTGTTTCTTAAACAAAAGTTACAGTAGTTTGGGTAAGTTTTTCTCAATTTTCACAATTGGGACTTTGATATTGGTTGTTGGAATGTCACATAATAAATTCTAAACATATAGAATTGCTTGTTTGTATTTAAATATCCCAACTGATATATATGTATGATTAGTGGCAATGATTAATATTATTGAATTTTGATAGTGAAATTGGAAATAATAGTACTTCATTAATGAAATCACGTCTAATGTAGTTGGGGTAGCTAAGTGAGGAAAGTGCATTTATATATTTCCCCACAATTATGCATTTAAGTGGAGTAGTTGAGTTAAAAAAAAAAAAAAAAAAAAAAAAAACACTCAACTTTTATCTTATCAAATTATTCTAGAGCAAACTCGATTTCATCATGCCTAATTTATCTGCATAACAAATGATATACACTTATATTATTAATTAGTAATATTTAGCTAGAAGGTATATTTTTTTTGTGATTAAGTGAAGACAATTAATTATATATAACCTATAGTATTTTAAATCCTTTAATTAAATTGTAAGACGAATAGTGCCATTTTTTTCATTAATTCAATTAAATTTCACGTGGCCTTTAAATAACCAAATTATCAAACAATTTTAAAATCACTCATCCTAAATCGAAAATAAAAGTTGATTGTATAAATAATTGTATAATCATACACACACTTGTTAGTAGATGTACATATGTAATACTGAAATATCGTAATAAATTTAAAATCAATCATCCTAAAATAGAAAACAATAATTGGTTGTGTCATGTGTGTATATATTAGTATACTTTTACAACAATCAATAAAAAAAAAAAATTTAAAAAAAAAAAAAAGCATGCAATAAATTCAATAAAACAAAAGTACTTACCTGCACCGCCAGAAGAGGCCGCTGCATCCCCTCCAAATTCAAGATTCCATTATAAGGCAACAGTTCCTTGAACCTAGACGTGCCGTCCTCCGCCGTCAGCTCCGCCACATCCACCTCCTCCGCCGCCGCCGTAACCACCTCCACGCCAACCATGTCATCATCGTACACAACCTTAAACACCCCATCTTCATCTTTTTCCAATTTCCCAGCCAATTGGTAAAATTCCTCCAAGACTAAAACCAACCCATCTTTCAATTTCTCAACAATTTCCTCAAAATTCTCACAACCTTTGTAAAACAAAAGCTTTTGGTTGTAATAAAATGCCAAGTAAGGGAGATCAAATGTGACCAATTGACACTCTTTTCTTCCTATTATTTTTTTGGGTTTCACATTTGTTGATGTAACAATTTTGACACTACCCACTTTCTTATTATTTGCAATCTCACCTGCCATTGTGAAAAATTGAAATTGGTGAAAAAGCCACTAGAAATAAATTATTAAAAACTCAAAAGGAATTTGGGAAAATGTATTATTTTTTTAATTGATTTAGGGGTAAATAGCTTTTTGGAGATGTGCACATATTTATATTGATGTGGGTTGGGGTTTGCATTTATGAGGTTGATGAGTGCAGTTGTTAAAACATTTATTACCTCACTTTGCTACTGTGTGAATTTTGGTGGAAGTTGAGCAAATGTGATTTGTCTTCATCTTTTTCTTTCTTTTAATTTTTCTCCACATGTAATGAATTTCATTGAAATTTTGCAAGTCCTTTAAATGTGCAGTTAGTTTGTGGAAAAAAATTGAAATTATCTTTCTTGACTTGAGAAATATCTCACTAGAAAGTTTGTTGATTTTCTTCTCTTTTAGGATAAAGGTTATTAAATAAAATTTACCGTGCTTAACTCACACGTACGTAACCATGACCGTTTCTTACTGTTTATCGAAACATTTTCATTTTTGAATCAATAGAATTTGTTGAGACTCTCTATTTATGATGTTATCGAAATATTTTTAAAAAGTTTTCAATATTTAACAAATTGAAACATACATCATAAATTAAATTTTGATCCATTTTGAATCCGCCATAGGGATGTTATCCTCCCCTGAAAAAATAAAAAAACCTACCCTTAGGCAAACCGTAATTTTTTGTTTTCGGTTCAATTGATTTAAAAATTAAATATAATGAATTAAAATTGAGTTTGAGCAAATGAAGTAAATAAAAACATTTAAAGGTAGGGTTGCTGACATATTGGGTTGGATTCCAGACGAATTAGACCGACTCATATTGAATTTCATTTATATCGAATAAAATTCAAGGTTCGATTTGAATCTGCCAATTTTATGATAATGAGTCCCATTATGTCTTGTTCGAATTTTGTTGGATCTCATATCTTTTTAATTTGAATCCAAATTAAAGAAGTCTTTATCTTAAAAAATCTTACAGAAATTTTTTATACAATACAACAAGTTTTTAAAGATAAATTTTCATTCAACTTAATGTTCAAATTAGTCAATGAGGTCGTAGCCTAGTGACAAAGTTGAGGTCCAAGATCAATAGGCTAAGTATTATTTTCGATTTTCACTATGTCAATGAGATTGTAACCTATTGACAAATATTTAATATAATGATTAGAGTATTTGATAGTAATTGATGAAATTGTCCGATTATTTGGTTGTTAACCCCATATATAGGTTACGTTATTTATTATATATTTATATTATTAAAGGATCAATAATTTGGGAGGCCTAGTAAATATATCTATATATGCGGCTAATAACACTTTAAAGTTTCAACTGGATCATTAATGGATCATAAAGGCCTCTTCCCCTTACCCCCCCGTTTATAGAGTGTTAATACCATTTAGTGTACAATGGTGTAGCATTGGCCGGCGCATAGATTCCCTATTTTTGGAGAGGCTCCAAATTAAATTGTATATATAAGTTTATAGAGTGTTAATACCATTTAGTGTACAATGTCTATTTAAGTTTTATTTGATATATAATACATAACAAAAATTTTATACATAACTCAGTTTAACACTCTCTAATAAATAAGAAGACAAAATACATCTCTGCGTTTTCGTAAAAGAAGCACATTGTCTCCTTCTTGACTTTTATATTTTTACAGGGAGTTAAAATGTCCATTATACAATATCACAGAGCGGTAAGTTGTCTATTTACGCATATCACGGGAGGATAAAGTGATGTGAATTAAGTGTAAGATTAAAATGATAATTTTTTATCTGAAAATGAAGTCTCAATCGCATTATGTGTGCTCCATCTCCATTAGGAAGTAAGTAAATTGGTCATTATTTCATATCACAAGGAGATAAATTGCTCATTATTTCATTTCACAAAGAGATAAATTACCCATTAAACATATAACAAAGAGTTAAGTTGCCAAAAACCCTGAATGATATGTAAGAGATTTAAGAACGTAATCGAGTCAAACAAAGTCAAATATCAATTATTCAAGCTTAGTTTTATTTCTTGTTGAGTTTGAGCATGTATTTAATATTGATATTCAAACGAACAGAGCTCAAAATAACTTTAATAATTATAAAATAATCGAGTTCGACATCAAGGTTATATATGATAAATATTGCTCCAACTTGATATCATGGCATGATCACATTTATAGCGGACCAAGCCCAAACCTCCAGTTTTTATTGACCGATCATATAGATCTAGCTTGTTTAAGGAAAATTATTTATTAATTATGACACTCAAGCTAGCCTTTGTAAAATATCAAATTGACATTAAACCAATAATTGACCTTGACGATCCTCACAAGTATAAACATAAATAAGTTGACCTACACTTGATATGTTTCAAATTAAAAAATTTATATATTAATGATTGCATCAGATTAAATGGATTTTTTTCAATTTATCTACCTGAACTATAATATGTTAGGAACAGTGATATGTTAATTTATATAGTTAGTATTAAATTTTGCATTTTTGAAAGTTAGAAAATAACATAATATTTTTTTATAAGGACCTTGATTTTAGAAGTTTCCTATAGCCCCTTAATGTGTAGGGTTCGGACTGCATTTAAACCCTCAACTTATACACTATACACTACACAACGATAGGAATGCAACTCAAATTAAAATATTCGAAATTCGACTAGAGCATGTTCAATAAAAGCTCATTTCGGCTTGCGATCGGTTCGTCATATTAATCAAACAAGTTTGAACAATATAATCCATTCAATCAATAACTTTTAAAGCTTAATTAGTTTAAGCTCGACTCGGTAAGCTAAAAATTTAGGCACAAAGAACATGTAAAAATATCAAACTACTCGATATTTAACTCGAGTTCATACGGTAAAATCTCATTCGAACTCGACTCGTTTAAATACCAACTAAACTAAACAATATTTTATACTCGATAAAAAAATAAGCGAAACTTTGAAAAATGTATAAATCGATATTACTTAGCTCACTTAAACCCATACAAAATAAATAATTTATTAGTGAATTATAACATTAAAGAACCTACATCTTTTAGTGATAATATTTAATTATGCGACAATGGTTATTTTGGAAACATATATTTATTAATAATTTTTCATAATAGATAATCAGTGACAACTTTTTTTTATAATGGGTTATGCGCAAACCCACAATTCAGGTAAAAAAAAAAAAAATTGTGGGGCGCGGGGAATCAACTTTGTGTAACTCTTGATGTACAAATTAAAAGCACAACATAATATATATATCACCATCTTAGTTTATAATCTTTAATTGAAACAATTTAAATAAAAAAGATCTCCATTTTGTGACAAAACAAACATTATTACCACTTAAGATATATAAACACATACATTATCATTTAATAATTTTACTGCATATATGAGAGATGAACTGTTGATGTTTTCCCGATCTACTTGTAGTTCACGCTCTAAATGATAAATAAAATTTTAAGGGACAAATAAAAATTCTAAACAAAGATTATTATAATTCTCATCCGATTTTTCTGCAAATATTACTCAAGATTTAATGAGATTGAATCTAGTACATTACCCACCAAGAATTTGATGCAAGTTATTTGTAAAATGTACTATGTGCAGAGCATATAATATTTACACATGATATACATGGTCCTACCTGCACCTAGAATCATTATGTTGTGGCACATGATGTAGTAGCTTTTGTACAACATCAATTAATCGAACATAGATGTACAGTTGTAATGACTCTTGCAGTAAGGTTCAATTTCATTTTCTTTGTGTACAGACTAGTGGGTCAATCTAAATTAAAAACTAGATGTAACTTTTATCGTTCTATTAATTTATATTTATTAGGGTTGTCAATTGGCAGATATTAATCTAATTTGTATCCGGTTCATTTGAATTTATATATATGCCTTAGATATTTGATGGATCTGATTCAGTTATGGAGATTCACAATTCGAAATATGTGTAGCGAGTATGAATCTAGATCGATTTGCTTCGTTAAAGATCAATATAGGACAATAAATAAAATTTCTATATATATATATATATATAACAGTCACATAAATAAAGGTGTATATATTTAGATAGATATGTAGTATTCCCAATTTTTTCCATCAATTTAATAAATATTAGTTAATTTGTGCATATTTTCATCTAAAAACATGAATATTAATTAGTAAAATCTATACATGCAAGCTGAAATTAGCCTTGACAAACTTGTTTAAAAAATAAATAAATAAAATTGGTGTGAATTTTTAAAGTATAGATTCTATTGGAAAAAAAAAAAAGATATTGTATCCGATATCTCTGGAACTCGAAAAATTAATACGCGAGCAAGATATGGATCCGACAAATCCAATTTGATTTGACATAAATAAATCCGATTATGGGATGGGTTAGATCTGACCCATTAACAACCCTATCTATAGTTCAAGTCCGATTAACTCTTGATTATAAGACTGAAAAAATTCGGCCTTCTATGTTCTATTTTTTCGAAATTCTCTATTATTTTTCAAAGATAAAAGGAACAGATCAATTATTTTTAAAAAATTTCAAAAAGCAACAGATATTATATTTTCCAATTTTATTATCTATTAATTTGAAATCTAACAATTTACTTTTGAAAAATTATCTATACTAAAATACATATCAAACACAATTTTTATATATTAATCCAAACAATTACGTTATTTTTCCAATTGCAAAATCTTCAACATTTTGAACTACTATTTGAAATGCCAACAAAACAAGCCTTTCAATTTCCACATTTAGTCTTAATTTTGATAAATCATCTAGCAATTGATAGTCAGATACGTACGTCTTTTCTATTTTTTGTGAAACATGAAAATGAATAACGTTAAATGACATTATGAAAAAAAAATGTCACAAAAATATAATATATTCATAATTCTAAAGAAATATATAAATTAAAATGTTAAAAGTATTAATTGAGTGCTATTTATTTTTAATTTGTGTTGTTATCATTTTGATGTTTGACATTTAGCACACAACTGTAATTGGGATATTTTTGGAATATATACCATATATGTGTGTATGCACATATATATATATTTAATTTTTAATTTAGTACGTGTAACATTAATTATATATTCTATGATAACAACCTTACTAATGAAAGAATTAAAAAAAAAAAAAAAAAAAAAAAGAATTAATTTCAAAGCTTATAAATGCGACGGGTCTAGTTGATAAGCAATTTATTGTGCACAATATAAAGAAATAATATATAATTATATATGTTAACGTTGCTGTCTTAGTTAATAGCATTAAGCGCCCATAATTTAATATAATATTAAAGAGATTTTTTTTTTTAACATGAATCATCATTTGGCTAGTGGACTTGAATTCAAGATTGGATTATCTGAATTCACAATTTCTTTTACCACAAGATTTCTAGCTCTATTGATGGTCATGAAACATAAGTACAAATGTTCTTCCAATTCATCAAGTTGTTCAATGAAGCTTAGGTCAAAATTCTTGAGCCTAAAAGCCACTTCTCCATTGGCTTGGAGCCGATCATCCCCTCTTTCTAGCCACATTTGCATCAAACTTTCCATATGTTCCAACTCAATATTTAGCCGAGCCACCAGCCGACTTATTGTGTCCAAATCCCTAATTAGTATATAAGTCCCTTTAGCCGCTGCATTGAGTTGAGCCGACCACCGACCAAACTTCTTTATTGAGATCAGCTCAAGTGAAGCCGTCATAATGCCGGGTGCAGCCACTAGTAATACAAAAGCATGAGTGGCTACAATTACTACTAAAGAAGCTGTGAGAGCCACGAGGAATACAGCCGAGCCATATTTGAGCTTCTTGAGATGTCGAACCTTGGATTGTGTCTTATTGCGGCTTGATTCAAGTCGCTTGAGCAAGTTAGAACAACTAGCTTGCACGATTTGGAACCGGGTTAGAGACGGTGCCGTAGGGCAAAATGGGTTGGATTTTGAGAATATGGTTACCCGAGTCAGTATAGTCGGTATGTGTGGATATGGCCTATTGTGGGATGATTCAAAAGAATCTTTAAGGGGTTTATATTTTTTTCGTGTATGGTCGATATCTTTAAGTAGTAGTCCACATAAATTTGAAGCATCAGAACTGTTGGTAAAATAATCTTTCAAGACTGTTAGAATATCTGAAGGGATTCGGGTCATATCGAAGATCCGTGTTATCGTGGATTGAGCTGGATCCAAAAGATGCTCGACGAAGAGTCGATAGGATGGGAGGCGAGCCGCTGTTGTGGACCCCACACTTCGGCGAGTAGTAAGATTTCCTTTCTTTAGGGCTAGCACATCTATCCAAAATTCAGTATAAGATTCGGTTCGAAATGCATTTGCATATTCTTCTTGAAGGTCCAAATTTTCTTGGGTGGGCTCGTCAGCTTGGGTTACTGCCAATATATGTAAATATAGTGCTTAAAATAACTTCATGTATTAAAAACGGTTCATGAAAATATGCAAATAATGTACAATGAACTAATAATAATGTAACGAGAATTCTTACTTAATTTTGGTCTTTTTATTAGTAATTAGAAACTTTATAGGGTTTTTGCATTTCCCTCCAAATTACCCTAATCCCTCGATCTACAATGAATGTTCGTTCGGTCTAAATCATATCATCTTATATTTGCTTCTAAATACAAAATTGAATAATTAAGATAAAAATTTATAAACCCAAAGTCAGAGGTCTTGCTAAAGTTGAAAAATGAAATGTAATTAGCTTGAATAACACATTTTTGTACTTCCATTGCCAATTCTATCATGCATATGCATAAATTCTCGTTTGCAACAATTCCTAATATATTTTATATAAGAGTTTATGGCAATTTACCCATTGTAATATTTAAAATGTTCAATTTATCGATTTCATGTGATGTGAAAAAGAGCAATTTAATTAACTCCCAGTGAAAATTTTAAAGAAGCAACTTACCCCCATTCAGTCGGAGAGTATAACTCACTTGCTGAAATTGACAGTTGGCATGCAAATGATTTGTAACATAAGGGGTAAATTGCCACATTTACCATAACACTGGAGAGGGGGGTAAACTGCCACATTACATAATCCACGGGGATAAAGTGCCACATATAAATATCAGAAAGACAGTGTAAAACTTTTATAAAATTACAGGGAGGTAAAGTGCTCTTTTTTAAATTACATAGAGATTAATTGAATATTATAAATATCACATGGGTAAATTGTTATTATCTCTTTAATATAACGCTCTATTCACGATATAAATTTGAATCTAGTATACTTATATAAATTAATTAATCAAATTAAACCATAGTAAATAAATTAAATCAACTTTCATTCAACATGATACACTCACCGTTGCCTTCAAACAACTTCCTGATCCTGGCGTGAAATCTAGTGTTCATTTTGTTTAACCTTTCTTTACCAAGTAACAAATTAACATTGAAAAAATTAATTAGGACATAATCTCTGTATAATTACAAAAAATGAATACTAGTATGAATATATAATCAACATAAATAAACATCAACTTACCTTTTATTGGGCAATGTTTCTAACTGCAATGGCTAATATATAGATTCAAATGTTCAAGAAGGGAACATAAAGTAACGCATGAATATGACCTTATATATGTGTCTGAATTGAAGACAATAAGTCTACACTACACGGTTTTAATTATATATTTCTTTCTTAGAAGCAAAGTAGCTTTCTCTTTTATGCTTGTCAAGTTACATATGAAGAAATTTTGGTTTATTGAATCGTAGAAGGAAGATAAAAGATCAAAAAATGGGGAAGGCATGACAATGATTGCTAAATATTTCAATTTATTGATTAAAATTTTTTGAAGTGAACTTAAATAAGTTTGATCGATTGTATATGATAGAATATTTCATTTTGGGTGCCCGATTAATAGTAATCGACTAAGATACAATTTAAGGGTGTTAAAAAATATCAATATCATAAAGTGTGAGGTCAATTATGTAATTATATGTGTAGAAAACATTTAGTGTAATTATCTAATAATGATGTATTTGCGCTTATGGTCCCTATGCTACCTTTTAAACAGAATATTTTTTGTTTTTGTTTTCGTTTTTTCATATCCATTATAAGGGCATCTCTAATCGTTAGGGTGAGGGGGAGGGGGATTTTGAGGGGGAAAAGAATTGCGATCTTCAATAGTGGGGGAAGTGGGGAGGGGAGGGGAGGGAGAGTGGGATGGGGAATGAGAGACAAAGGGCAAAACCTTGCCCTCCAGCCATCTTCAATGGTAAGGGGGAGGGGGAGGGGATTGTTGGGTTTTTCTTGAATTATGGTCTTCAATGGTAGGGGGAGTGGGGAGGGGGAGAAGAGTGGGAGTGGGAGTGGGAATTATTATTATTATGGTCTTGATAAAATTATTATTATTATTATTATTATTATTATTATTATTATTATTATTATTATTATTATTATTATTATTATTATTATTATTATTATCATTATTGTTACTATTATTATTATTATTATTATTATTATTATTAGTAATTTTGATAATAATAATTTTTGTATTATTATTGTTATTATTATTATTATTATTATTATTGTTACTATTATTATTATTATTATTATTATTATTATTATTATTATTATTATTATTATTTTGTTGTATTAATATTATTATTATTATTATTATTATTATTATTATTATTATTATTATTATTATTATTATTATTATTGTATTATTATCAATATTTTTGTATTTTATTTTTATATTATTTTATAAAGATAATTTTCCTATTATTATTATTATTGTATTATTATTATTATTGTATTATTATTATTTTTATTATTGTATTATTATTATTATTATTATATAGTAATTATTTTTGTATTATTATTTTTGTTATTTATTATTTTTACTTTTTTGTATTTGTCATTATTATTATTTTATTATTATTATTCTATGTCCCTAACTGTTGAAGACGATTATGGAGTGGGAGGGGGAAGAGGAGGGGGAGAGGGGAAGGGGGAGGGGACATTTTTGCCCCAACTGTTGGAGATGGCCTAAGCAAACGTCTATTAAACATTAGATTTTTTTTGGGTTGTTATTCCGAACAATAAACTAAGGCCCATTCCAATGCTTAATCCAGTAAAAGGTACTAGTACTTGAAAGCCAAGAATATAGTGATGACTATGTATTTTAGTATTAGTTGTAAGATGGTCATACCTTAGAGCTATTTATATCTGAATAAAGGAGGTCTTATATTTTGAGAAATCTCTTATTATAAAATGTACTCTGATTCATTATTAGGGACTCTACTTTGATAAATGATCACCATGAGTCAGTCTCAACAGAATTTGTAACTAGGTCAACCCGTCCTGTTATCATGCACGGAGAAGTACTTCCATAAGCGTTTCCACATTCCTTAAAGTTGGGAGGGGGGATTGTGGTCAGTGGGTGCATCTACCCTTGATTTTGATAAATTTCATATATGGGATGCCTCGTTCGGTTGATGTATTCCATGAATATAATGAAGGAATCGTCTTGTGTCTTAGCGACCCTCTCGCTCGGTTGATGTATTCCATGAATATAATGGAGGACTCGCTTCGTGTCTTAGGGACCCTTCGTGCTGTAGGATCTGTTTGACTGACCCTCGTTGTTGCTCCTCTGGGTTCAACATAATTTCATGGACCGTGATTTACTCATATTTGATTCCTACATTAATAATTGTGCCAATGACGGTTCAAGTGCTAGGCAACTTGGGCCCGTGCCTAGGGCCCGATGTGAAGGGGCCCCAAAATTTTAGATATATAGTGGCCCCCAAATAAATATTATTAAAAAGTAATTATTGTTAATTCAAATCAGAAGTCTTAACTAGCCTAACTAGTAACATTGTTTATGTTTAATCCCTATGATGTGGATTCAATTCTCCATTCGTACATATCAAATTTTATTATCAAATCTTTATTAATCTAGGTTTTTTTTTTCTTTCTGAAGGTGCATATATTAATACATAGTATTATATTAATGATTAATCTTTTTTTTTTATTTCTAAGTGTTTTTTTTGAATTTTTCCTTCTTATTAAACCTAAAAGAACACAATTTTCTTTAATGTTCGTTATAACATAATAATTAATTTAACTTTATGACAATTATATATATCTTTGATGTAACATTGTTATCAATAACTAATATTGATCATGATAACAAAAAAAAATTTAATTTAATGACATACACTTGATATGAAATTATTTTCAGTACATAACAAATTTAGCTTTCGCTAAAATTATATTTTTAAAATTAAAAATTATAAAATATAAAAAAAATTCACAAGTAAATAAATAAAATATTAAGTGAATTTATCATGTAATATGTATTTGGAATAAAATATCAATATAATATGTATATTTTCTTTTAAAAATTGAGTATAATATTTTTTTTTTAAATAGGACCCCAATTTTAAAATTCGCTTAGGGCCCAGAATATTTTGGGCCGGCCCTGAATTGTGCACTGAAGTTTTTCTCATTTTCTTGGATATTATTTAATAAATATTTTATCATCATTAAAATAAAAGGACATAACCAGGTCCAGTTAAATCAAATTCCATGATATGTTTTCTTATAGTCAAGTTTTATTAAGTCCTTATCTTAAAAAAAAAAAAAAAAAGGTTTTCATTATGTCACGAGTTAATAATATTATTTTAAAAACTAAAGCAAGTCTCACATCCAAAATCAAAATAAAATGAAACACATTCGGGCTCCATAAAACCTTAGAAATCATCCCCATCATAGCCCGAATCATCCTCCACCTGATCAGCCACGTCATCCTCCAACGCATCAAATCCCTCCGCTAACGCGAGTCCACCCAACGCCCCTGCAACAGCACCCACAGCCAATCCCGTCCCCATCCCCCCAAACTTACTCTTATTCTTCTCCTCCCCAACATACCCCTCCTGCCCGTAATAACCACTCTGCCCGTACCCCGGCTGACCGTAACTAGTCTGCCCGTAGATCTGCGGAGCCCCGTATGCTGGATATCCGGCCGGCGGAGCCGAATAAGCAGGCGGCGCACCGTACGGAGCACCGTAAGGCGGCGGAGGCGCGTAGTATCGAGGATCACGAACAATAACCTTGACGACGACCTTCCCCTGAGGCCTACCGGATGGACGCTTCAATTCGAGGCTTTTATCGCCGTGTCCGCCCAATCCGACGTCGTCGATGATGTCGCGGAGGCGTAGCTTAGCGGAGCCGATGAGCGGCTTGGTGTCCTCGGCGACGGCGGCGTGGACGATGTCAATGTAGAGTGTGGTGTCATCGATGTGGGAGTTGAAGGGGATGGTGAGCTTTTCGTTCCAGTTTGGAGAAATGGCGTTTTCCTCGTCGACGTGGGTGGAGCATTTGCTTTTCGGGTCGATCCATACGACGGCGTATGGGTTGAGTTTGCCGTGGCGCCAATTGACGTTTTTGAGATCCTGGGCGGATGATATGGTTACGTCAACTTCAAATTGTGATCCCATTTTTTTTTCTTTCTTCCTTTACTTCTTTTTTGAGCAGAAAATGTATGGAAAAACAGAGATGAGTTTCTGGATACTTATATAGCTTGAACTAAACGACGATTTGTAATTCCTAGTTTTTATAATCAAATTCCAAATCCATCTACAAGGTGCTATTAAAGAATATGTTTATGTGGAAAGCCTGTTCCACCCCTTTGCTTCAAAAGATTTTAGATGGCAGAATTTTTAAAATAGTCCTGTAACTTTGAGATTCTTTATCAAACACACAATTTAGTCATTTAATTTTCACCTATTTTTAATTTTAGTCATTTGCGTAACAAATTTCGTCAGTATATTTGAATTTTCTTCCCGTAGTTACAAATTTTGTCCTCCAACTTTTAATAAGTTTCAATTTTTGTTCTTCAGTTATAAACTTTATCTTCAATATTAGGACCAAATTTTTAATTGCAGGACGAAAATTGAAACAAGTTCAAATTTAGAGGATGATATTTGTTATGCATAGGATTAAAATTGAAATTGGATAAAAATTAGATGACAAAATTTGTTATGCATAAGAATAAAATTGAAATCATGTGAAAGTTGAAGGATTAAATGAGTTCAATATAGTTAATTGAGTATTTGTTCTAAATGGCCTTTTCAAATGTTAAAATTCTGAAAATGACCTCCCCTATTTTTCAGTTTCTTTTTAATTCCATTATAAACTAAACCCACTTATTTCTCCTAAACATTCTCAATAACTCTCTTATTTTTCCCCTTTTCTCAAATTCGAATTCAAATTCTCCCAAGTCTCATTCTATTCTCCCAATTTTCTCAACTATTTTTCTTCATTTTCAAACTCTTATAACTTCCACATCTCTCACACAAATGATGGTGATGAACATAAATATATGATTGTGATGAATCTGCAATAACCGCGCCCGAATATGAATTTCTTCTTCTTTTTTTTTTTTTTTTTTATTTGCGCCTGAAAATGTTCTTTGGCGATTGGCTTGGTTGCTTGGGCTATTGGAAGAACCCGAGAACATCATCAAATGTTCTTGGGTGATTGACCCTGCCGCCCAAGCAACTGAACCAGTCGTCCAGAACATTTGAAGATGTTCTCGAGCTGGGCGAATGAACCAAGCGCCCAAGAACATCTTCAAATGTTCTTCGGCGATTTGTCCAGCGATTTTGAATTTGATTTATATTATTTTATTTTATTTTGATTGTTTGTTTAAAAATTAGTTAATAGGTTATTTAATTAATCTATTAACTAATTAATTCAAGAAATGCCATTTCTAAGATTTCTAATATTTTAAGGCCAGTTTTTAAAATTAAACTTCTTAAAAGACCATTGTTAAAATCCTCTTTATTGTTTAAGGACTATTTTTGAAAATATTTTAAAGTTACTGGACTATTTTTGAGATTTTCGAAATTTTGTGGATTTTAGATTTTACTTCCTCTATCCCAAAATATAAAAATAATGGGACGAGGGGGCAAAAACCGAATAATGAAAATTTAAATAACTTTTGACACAGAAAAACTTTTGGATGGATTTTGACTCGATTTTGTGGGTCTTGATTTAAGAAAAATGAATTGACTGGTTTCAATGAAACTTGTGAGACCTCATTTGGATGGATTTGGATGAGTTTTGGTTGTTGGATTTTGTGGTTTGAATAAGTTGATATCTCACTTGGATTGAGTTTGAATGTCGGGGTTTAGGGGAAAAAGTAGGTGGTAGGTGTCAAATCAATGTATTTTTTAGTGAGATTTGGAGGAAAAAGTAGGTGGTATGTGTCAAATCAATGTTTTATAGGTTTGAAGAGTTTGAGTGTGAGTTTCTGAATAGATTTTTAATGATTTTATTGATTTGGCGAAATCTTATTTGAAAGGATTTTGGTTCGGTCTTGCGAAACCCTCAAGACAGAGTTAAAACCCATCCACATACACCCTAAGTTTTAGATCCAAAGTTTTTTTTCTTTTCTAAGATGTTCGAAAATAAGAATTTCTTTTAGTAAATATAATTTATTTATATAAAATAATAATTTGACATCACTAATTTTTCTATTACCACGTGTAAGGAACCAAAAAGTCTCACTTTTTTGAATTCTTACCTAAACTATATGCTAAGGCTAGCAAAAATATTGAAAAGAAATTTTTAAAACTATTAATATATCATGATTATTTAACACTTACTTTATACACCAAATTATCACGACAGTGAGTAAAGTTATTAGATTCTCATAAATTAGATACATTTAAAACCGATTTTCTCATTATATTTATAAAGAGGTCGAGGAGATCTAGCCGATGGCGAAATTGAGGTTCCAAGACATTATGGGTCTGTATATTTGGCGTGTCCTAAAATTATTGTGTTTAGAAAATGTTAAACAAATATGTTATTTACTCTTTTAATGAATTTTTCATCTTTTAATTTTCTCAAACTACTATTTCAAAAGCCAAACAAACAACAATTTTCGTATCTCTAAACAAAATTTATACAAACTCTACTCTGATTTGACATAAATAACATATCACTACACAATTTATCTCACATAATAAATATGATTTGACATAAAATCTTACACATCTTACACCTATGAGTGTGGCTCTTTTATGATTTAATAGTGAGTTGTATGTATTTGTTAGTTAGACGATCAAATAAACTTGACGATATAATTATATAACTATCGTTTCACCAAAAAATAATTATAAAGATAAAAATGATTAATAAATCACTCACATGTATCTGACGCGCCTCGAAAAGGATTAAGCCATTTGAAAATCAAACAAAGAAAACATCTGTTAAGAAATTTAAAAAAAAAATTAACTCAGTTAAATCTTTCAGTAAAATCTATTGAAGAAAATAAAACTGAAAAGGGTAGATTAGTCAATACAAATGAGAATCAGATTCAGTATGTGGGGGTGTGGATTATGCCTTATCTAAGGAAGGGATTTCCCAATGTGGAAATATGCCAATATGCCATGGGTCGTAACGCGCGGTGACTCATGAGGATGGATTAACATTTCCACAATTTGTTTTTAATTATAAATAATTGAATATTTAATTCATCGAATCGAAATTTAAGGATTGTTTCAATTAATTGTTTTTATCAAAAAGTAAAATTTTAATTCATAATCGTGAGAAAGAGTGAGGCATGGGTTGTGGCTGGTTCATACATGAATTTTTTTTTTGGAAAAGGTCAATGACATAGACAAGATTTAACCATAAATAAATGTTCTTTGCTTAAAGGTTGTTAATACGCGGGTTTCACACGTAATGCATGGGCTGGTTCTACCTTTTCAATTGAGCCATGATTTTTGCTTCTAAAAATTTGGTGAGAAAGGCCTTCAACGACTAGTTATGCGTTTTGTATAAATTTGATTGATATATTCAACAAGTATTCACAATAACATGAACATCCATATGAAATAAAAATAAAGAAAAGATAAAAGTTTTACTTAATTTGTTGTCCGTTTAAACTCGGTCTGATTTATCGTTTTACATTTGATTGCACTTTTGAATGAGTTTAATTTTGTTTAAGTTTCAAGTTGATGTGCCATTTTGATGGTCTTGCATTATATTTTTTTTTTTAGAGTTCTCAAAATACTGTTGCAACCATCAAATGGGTATTCGATGTCGAGCTTGGATGGTTGTGCATTGGAGATGCCCTAAAATTGGTAGAATAGGGTTGTCAATTGAATGTATTTATATCAAAACTCAGTCCGAATTTGACTCGATTTATTATAATTTTGATCCGATTAAGGATTCGATGGATCTGAAGCGATTATAAGGAGCCAAAATCTTAAAAATGCAGATCGAATATGGACTAGGTCGATCCGATTCGTTGAAGATCTATATCTGACAATAAATCAGAAAATTATTAATATGCATAATAATTTATTAAAGTGTGAAATAAAATTTACACCCTTAAAGTATGGGGGTGGTATCAGTCACCCCCCTAAAGTATCAATTAATGTTATAATTTTGTAGTTTTTATTCTAAAAATACTCCCGCCCCCTTTCATAAATAATAAATTTTTTACTAGTTTATAAAAATGAAACTGTCTATTTATTAATTATGAATCCATTCTTCCACCAAACAACATTATATTTTAAATTCTTTATTTATTTTGTTACCTTGCTTTTTTCGATCTCAAATTTTTTCTTCATTTTCATTTAATTTTTTTATGTAAATGAAGGAAACAAAGTAAATGAAGAAATTAAAATATAATATTGTTTGATGGATGGATGAATTCATAATTAATATTTTTTTTATGAAGAAATGAAGAAATTAAAACATAATATTGTTTGATGTCAAACTTGAATTTTGCGAGAAAGAATTTGAAGGAGAATTACTAAATATTCTGAATAATAATTCGTACTGAAAATAAATGAGATAATCATCACCAAATAAAGATATAAAGAAAAAAATTGAGATAGAAATAAAAAAATTGAAACATAAAATAAAGAAAACAAATTGAAACAAAAATAAAGAAAAAAATGAGATGAAATTAAAGAAAAAAATTGAAAAACTGGAGGAAACATAATAATTGAAGAAATTGAAACATAATATTATTTGGTGGATGGATGATTTTTTTTTTTTTTTGATAAATTAATAAAGAAATAATTTAGTTGTTATAAATGAGGCGAGGGTAGTTTTGGAATAGAATATTCAATAATATAACATAGAAGGGTAAGTGTTACAATTGATATTTTAGGGGGGTAATTGACACCATCCCTATATTTTAAGGGGATAAACTGTATTTCACCCTTTATTAAAATGAGCACCATTAATAGTATTTTACCAACAACTTAAGAAGATAGTAGTTACTAATTCATTCGTAATTTCGTTTTTACGCACATTTCATATAAAACATGTGAATATTAGTTAATAAAGTTTGGACATGTAAGCTAGATTAAATAAAATTATAAAATTAACGAACTTGTTTTAGAGAAAAACACTGATTTAATTTTTTAAAATGAAAATTTTATTGATTCCGATATCTGACGGTGATCCATTGAACTCGATAAGATTAGCTACGAACCAATCGAACCAGGCCCCAACATAAATAAAACCGGATCCAACATATATATACTGTTAGAGTGAACAAAATAGTCCAATTTGAATCAGAATTTGGGCTTTCCCTGATTTGGAAGTTAAAAGGTCGTGACATTAACAATTGATGCTATCAATTAATCCAATTATTTAGATTTAAATTAAAAGATTTGAGTTTTACGGACAAAAGATGGAAAAGATTAGTGGCATTAACTTAGTTATAATATATTCATTTAGTAATTTATGTTTATTTTTTTTTTTTGTTTCCCAATGGTTTAATCCCTTTTGAGGCGCGTCGGGCACATAAAGTGGGAACCTCTCCCAACAGGGATTCGAACCTGAGTCCGCTACTTCGTAGTGACTAGTCCCTTCCACTAGACCAATCACCTGTTGATTTTATGTTTATCGAGTAGAGTTTTAATTGATGTTGGGTAAACATGATCAAGGTCTTCGAGATTCCTTCCTTAACACTGACGTGTACGGGGCGAGCTGCAGAGAACATGTATAGTTATTATTTCTTTCACCCCTCTAGTGAATATGAAAAGGCTAGCGATATTGCCATAACAGAAATTATTGTTGCCAGAGCAATCTTTTGTCATTTTCTAATTTACCCCTTTTTAATTAAGGGTCATACATTCTATTTTTCTCAATCCCCACAATACCATATTACTCCATTTAATAAACAATTCAATATTCTCTATCTTAATTAATAAACTAATAATTTTTTTTCTTATATTTATTTATTTTTTAACATTTAAGCAGACAAAACAAGACCACCCTTGAAGCCTATATATCTTTGTGTCATAGGTCAGCCTCAAAT
Source organism: Penstemon eatonii (assembly GCA_038501285.1). Taxonomy (NCBI): domain Eukaryota; kingdom Viridiplantae; phylum Streptophyta; class Magnoliopsida; order Lamiales; family Plantaginaceae; genus Penstemon; species Penstemon eatonii. Next base: position 16,411,484 of record CM076711.1, read on the forward strand.
ATACTTACACTAATTAGATTTACATATTCAAGCTTTGTATGTTAACTAATGACGCGGTGAGGCTATTAAAATTGAACAGTATTCATCTAAGGAATTCAGACATGTTTCTTGATTGTATAATATCTAAAATCGTGTGGTATAGTCGGAACAATTATGCTTTAGCTCAATTTGACTTTCAAATGATTCAGATTCGAACAATTTTTAATCAAATCAAACTCAAATTGCTTCATTTCTACATACTTATCAAATTGAGTTTGAATGGAGCTTTAAAATTTATATGACTATATCGTTCATGCTCGGTTTGATAAGAATAATGATATGAACTCAAATAAATTTTTAATGTAATTACCCTAATAAAATTTTGAACAGTTAAATTCAATACTAAAGTTCTAATAATGTCAAGTATAACTATTTTTGGAGTTACATGCTTCCTCTTTTTTTTTTTTGGTTTCCCAAGAGTTTAATCCCTTTCGAGGCGCGTCGGGCACATAATGTGGGAACCTCTCCGAACAGGGATTCGAACCTGAGTCCGCTACTGTGTAGTGACTAGTCCCTTCCACTAGACCAATCACCTGTTGGTTACATGCTTCCTCTATGTCTTAAAACTTTTGACAATGAGAAAAAATTGAAAAGTACTAAACTTGAGGTAGAGTTTTATTTATATATTTATTATTATTATTATTAAAATATTGTTTATGTTTGGAGTAGTATATTATAAGTATTATAAACAACTATTATAATATTGTTTTTATTTTGAGTTTTCTAGAGAGAAGAAAAATTGATTAATATGTATTAAGTAAGATAGGAGATTGAGTTGTCAATTATTGGGTTTGTGAAAAGTAGATTTTATGACCCTTAGTTAAGAAGGGGTAAGTTAGGAATTAAAAAAAGGTTGATTTGATAGCAACAATCTTTGCTCTGGCAATATCGCTAGCCATATGAAAATCTATTTATAAAAAATGTGGGAGAGTGAGAGTCACATTATTAATGCCACAAACATAAATAGGGACAAAATAATCTTTCTCGAGAAAGTTAATAAACACATGGATGGTGGAAGCCGATTATGATGTTGGAAAAAAATGATCAAAGTCTTCGGGATTCTTTCTTTCCTTGATCTTTCTCTAAATTTAAACACAAACTTGCACAGGACGAGCTATAGAGAAATAATATAGTTATTTTTTCTTTCACCCCTAAAAACCCCATTTCTCTACTAAATACGAAAAGGAAGAGGTATAGAGAAATTGTATAGTTATTTTTTTCTTTCACCCCCAAAAACCCCATTTCTCTACTGAATATGAAAATCTCTTTATAGGAAAAAAATGTGGGAGATGGTGAGTCACATCATTAATGCCACAAACTTAAATAAGGGAAAAACAATCTTTATGGAAAAACAACTCTTTATTTACTTAATTATTTTAATATTTTTTTATTTATAACAATTACATATATACACCTAGAGCAAAAATTACCATCATCACCAATCGAGAGTTTTTTTTTCCATCAAAATTGACTCGATATACTTAATCAGGATAAAACAAACTTTTATCTTTAAATCGATCTGTCTCCAAAATTTTCCTTAATATTCAAATCTACTCATGTGAAACTAAGTTTAGGTAAAGATGTTTAAGAAGAAATCCTAGGATTTTGGAGCTTATGCATTTTGGGCAACTCTTATGCATTAGGTAAAGTTGTTCGGTGCAACAATGGCTGAAACCCTAGGAGCCTTTTTATGAGCCGTTGAGGTAGAGTGAGAAAAAAGAAGATGAAATATGATTTTTTGGAGACTACTTATACATGAAAATAGATGGTAGATCACGAACGACCGTGAAGATATATGGCTCACGCAGATCAGGGGCAATATAGACATTCTCCATTTCGAAGTTTTAATTGGGCCAACCGAACTAGACACAAAATTAGTAACCCAATATTAATAGCCCCAATCCCAATTTGCCAAACATGATATAAAACACAAGATTGAATTAATTATTGGGCCTAATAACAATTCAACCCAATTAAGAATTTGTGCAACCGAACCTTGAGTAGATGCATAACAAATTTTCCCAAATAATTTATTTATGACACACAAAATAGACCAATGGAAATCTTACAAAAAACATCTTGTCTAAAAATTCGAATCCCACCTTCATTTTGCCAATGTAGTGATAATAATCAAGGATTATTTTTTTTTGCATTTTATTCTTCGGTTAGTTAATAATTAAAACTTTTTTTATATTTATTCTCTGAGACAACGAGCTTGTTTGTTTTGAGAAAAGCGAAACAAACATATTTTCTACTTTTTGAAAGAAATTTAACATCTCCCAGTTTTATCAAATTACTGTCCCATAAAATTTTAATCCTTGATAAATTGATATACAATAGTTATTCAAACGCATGAGCGGGTATAAAATTATTACGGACCGAATTGTTAAATTAATCGAAACATAAGGGCTTCATGTGCATATGGCCAAAACCTGAAACTAAACCCTAGCATCGCAATTTTGTATAAATTGCATCAAGTTTTACATATGCCTAACTCACTCATAAACCCTCACTCTTTCGCTCGAACTCTTCTTCAGACTCTCACGCAGCAGCCATGGTTGCAAGAGGAGGCCGTGGAGGCGGCGGCGGATTTAGGGGAGGAAGAGGAGATGGTGGAGGTAGAGGAGGATTTGGCGGAAGGGGTGGTGGCAGAGGAGGATTCGGTGGAAGAGGCGGCAGCGGTGGAGGTAGTGCGATGAAGAGAGGCGGCGGAAGAGGAGGCGGTAGAGGTGCCGGAAGAGGCGGCGGAAGAGGCGGAAGAGGAGGAGGGATGAAGGGAGGAAGTAAGGTGGTGGTGGAGCCACATAGGCACGATGGTGTTTTTATTGCTAAGGGAAAAGAGGATGCTCTTTGCACAAAGAATCTGGTTCCTGGTGAAGCTGTTTATAACGAGAAGAGGGTTTCTGTTCAGGTTTGGATTTTAATTTTTACATAGTTTGATTTAGTTATATGATTAAAGATTTATTTTTCATATTACATTGTTTTGTGCATTTGATATTGTTTTTAGTTGAACGATTGATTTTATGTGTTAAATAATGTTGAAGTAGAGTTTTTAGCTTGGCTAATGACATAGTTTAGAACAAATTAAATATATGCTGTGACATTTGTTTATGTATTATGGAGTACTATTAATTGTATTTGACCCATAATCATATATCATTGTCCATTTGGTTCAATTACCTTAGTGAAAGGTGAGAATTTTCGACTGTGGCACTATTGTTTTCTTTGTCTTAGTTTTCATTATATTATGTTGTTTTCAGAATGAAGATGGGACGAAGATTGAATACAGGGTGTGGAATCCTTTCCGTTCTAAGTTGGCAGCTGCCATTCTTGGCGGAGTTGATAATGTTTGGATTGTAAGTTACCTTCCTGTTTTTCTAATCTGCTATTTTTATGGTGTGCTTATGATCATTTCATGTGTCTATTTCTAAACTTTTTGATTACTGTTTAATTTAGAAACCTGGAGCCCGTGTCCTTTACCTTGGAGCTGCATCAGGAACAACTGTTTCTCATGTCTCTGATATTGTTGGCCCTGTAAGTAGTGTTTCATGTTCAGTTATGGGATTTTGAAGTTTAGATTGTTCTTCTTATTAAATACTTATTTCTTTTTACTGTGTTTTGAAGGAAGGGGTGGTTTATGCAGTTGAATTTTCTCACCGAAGTGGTAGAGACCTGGTAAATATGGCAAAGAAACGAACTAACGTTATCCCCATTATTGAGGATGCAAGACATCCTGCAAAATACAGAATGCTTGTTGGTATGGTGGATGTCATTTTTTCTGATGTTGCTCAACCTGACCAGGTTTGCTTTTCTGTGTAGTTATTTCATATTCTTTATCAGGAGGAATAATTCTACTATAAAATGTTTATGAATGCGTACTTCTAACTCTCTACTGTTATGGTTATTGATTTTGCTAACTTTTATGACTTTAAATATTTACTTCGACTTATAGTTGAAGATGGTATGTGATATTTTCAGACTTTTTTTAATATATTGTTGGAGTATTATTTTTGAGCTATTTTTTGCAGTGACATGTTGGATTTCCCCTTTTTATTTTCTCATATTTTCTACATTGGGAGTACTATAATATTAAGTACAAACATTAGTTTGTAATCTGTTTATTTTAGATGTTATATTTCCTCAAATTTTATAAGATCTAGCATATGATGAATTACTCGGATTCCCCTTCAAGACATTTTGGGTGATGCACAAACCGAGTCACTGATGCATATTTTAATTGAATTTTTTATATATTATATTATACTCCTATTACACGACATTCTTTTTAGCCCGAGAGTGTGTTTATTCTTTTTGGTTCTCATCAGGTGACCTTTTGTCATACCTACTCAATTTTGTGTCTTGTGATAATTTATTTCTTCTACAGGCAAGAATATTGGCTCTAAATGCATCTTACTTCTTGAAAGCTGGAGGCCACTTTGTTATATCAATTAAGGTTTGCTTGTTGATTATAGACTTGTAGTTCATTAACAAAACTAATCTTTTTATGGCAATCTTAGGTGTTCCATATTTGATTTGTAGCGTGATAGAAAATTATATTTTTCTTAATTTTTTTAATGCAAAGACGAGCTTGTTTTTTTTCTTGTTTAGGCAAACTGTATAGACTCGACTGTTCCTGCCGAGGCTGTGTTTGCCCAGGAAGTGAAGAAACTGCAAGCAGATCAGTTCAAACCCGTTGAGCAAGTCACTCTTGAACCATTCGAACGAGACCATGCTTGTGTCGTCGGTGGTTATCGTGTTCCAAAGAAACAAAAGACAACAACAGCCTAGACAACATCAGTTAGTACTATATTGAGTTTGCTGTCTTTTATTTCAGTATCTATTAGACGATACGTGATGATTGTTAATGTAACTGTATAATTGACGTAAACTTTTTTCTTTTTTTCTAAAGGAGGATGAATCACTTAGCAACTTGAAGTTTACTTTTTAGCTCCTATTGGGTTGATTATTTTATTAGGCGATTTTTTTTAATGGAAGTGTCATTGTCAAAGCGATGTGTTTGGGCCAGTATATTGATACTCTGAAGAGTTAAATCATGTTAAATATCTAAGGTCATTTCTATATAATAATATAAAAGAAACAAAAGATATAATGAATTAAATAACCTAAATCTGGATGGTGATTTCAATCAAGAAGAACATGAAAAATAATAGGTACTTTGCACTTTCAAAATATAAATTTAAAATTTTGTACTCTCGAAATATGAATAATTTCAGCACTTTACACTTTTTTATATTTTTCTCAAAAAATTTAGGGACAAAATATGTAATTTATTTTTGGATCTTAGATATTTTGCATCCACCGAAATAGAGTTAACACTTAACACCCTTGAATTAAGAATAACTCATCAATTTGTATTCTCGAAACACGAGAAATTTTCTAAATATGAAATTAACACTTAACACCTCAAATTAAGAAAAATCAACAACTAGCACCCATAATTTTTTTGGCAAAATTGACCATTGAAGGCAAAATTCATAGAGGTAAAATAGATAATTCAATTTTTTTTTTTTAAATTTGAAATACGATTATATTTTATTTCAAGAGTTCAAAGTGTCTATTTTTTTTATTTTAAAGGTATAAAGTGCAAAAAAAAAAACCTAATATTTATAAACGACAAGAGAAATAAATGAGAAATGTGGACATCCACTTTTAGAATCTTTGTTTCATGATCTCGTCGACATGTATTAATGGTGAGAATTTAATGACAGATAAAATATTATATTAGTTAATTTTTGAAACAGGAGTATTATTTTAATTTAAATCAATAAAAACTGTTTTCAAAAGATAATTGACTAAACGAAAATTCAAAACGCACGACCCAAAACGGGACAAAATCTCAACTAGTCTTAATTTTCAATATATTTTAATTAAAAAACTCATAGTAGTTAATTGAATCATTTTTTTTTTTGATAAATAATACTTCATTTCACCAACTCAAAAGAACGGTACAACAAAGTCTACAATGGGGTAACCCCCATCACAAAAAACATTAGAAGGAAGTAAAGGAAAAGGAATACAACAAAAAGGATCGTCCCAACTCAAAAAACCAGCCCAAGCAGCAAGGTTATGAGCTGCAAAATTGGCGCCTCGAGTGATGAAGCCGAATTTCCATTTTGGCCAACATGCCCAAAAACATCTGATTTCTTCAATCAAGCCTCGAGCAGCCCAATCCGGCTCTTTCCAATAATTTTGGATCTCCGTAATCGCTTGAACGCAATCATTTTCAAAACAAACATCAGCGATTTTCCAATGGGCAATGATGGAGCAAGCCAGCTTAATCGAGAGAACCTCCGCCGTAAAAGAGTTCAAGCAAAGCTGCTTCGAAGTGGAAGCGAAAACAACCGAGCCTTTTGAGTTTCGAATGATGACAGCAAGCACCGCAACACCGTTTTTGAAAGCGGCATCAGAATTAACCTTGAAGACCCCTGGTTTGGGAAGCATCCATCTAGCAAGAGAGCACGAAGCGGCACGGAGGCAAGTAATTTTGGCTTGGGCAGAAACATGATATGCAGTCCTTCTTTCAATGGAGGCAACAATAACCAAAAGATCGGGAGAAGGCTTACCATGGGTGACGCGGTTACGATTAAACCAGATTTCTTCAAGAGAGATGGCTACAAAAATAATAAATTCTGAGCGAGCAAAACCAGAAGGACCAAGGATGGACGAAGGATCAAGGAGCAAGTGAATAAAATCCGCCAAAGGTTCATGACTAAATGGTTCAATGCGGAAGGCCCATTTAGATTTGAACCAAACTGCTTTAGCAAACGGACACCGCAAGAAAATATGATCAATAGTTTCCACCTCCGATCCACACACCGGGCAATCAAAATCATCAGTGGGCAAAAAATAACTCAAACGACCTTTAGTAGGCAAAAGATTATGAATTATTTTCCAAAGAAATAATTTGGACCGATTATGAATCTTCGCATTCCAAAGCCGATTAAATCGAGGGCTGATATTGGGATCATCACGACGAAATCATTTGTTATAACTATTTTCTATCAAACCCCACAAATTTTGAGAGCCACTCGATCGGTCACACAATTCAAAATATAAGATTTTTTTAATAATTAAGTCAATATATAAAATAGTTTTTAGATATTTTCAAAAAAAAATTATTACGCTAATTCCTAGGCCATGAACAGGGTGCATATATACTGTTTGACGAAATGTCCCAGTTCACAACTTGTATTTTTCTTCACTACCTCTAACATTTCAACACCCCACCGCCTGAACCTCCACCGACGCCGCCGCACCAAATGGAGGCGCCGCTGCTCGATCGAAGCTACGGCGAGCTCCAGCTTGTCGGAGACGACGGAGACTACCTTCAGGCTAAAGGGTTGAGAACATGGTGGAAAGTTTTCTGCATAGAATCAGTAAAATTGTGGATAATAGGTGGGCCCATAGCCTTTCAAATCCTCTGCCAGTTCGGAACTAACTCCGTCGCTACCATCTTTGTCGGCCACCTAGGAGATACCGAACTCTCCGCTTTCTCTATCGCCGTCTCTGTTGTCGGAACCTTCTCCTTCGGATTCATGGTTAGTTAAATTTTCACTTTATTTGTTCCTTTTAAGGATGTCCCAGAACGAAACTAAATTTTTATAATTTAAATTGTTTCTCTAAAAGAATATCCCATTTTAAGGACGTATATTTAAAAATTATTCCTTTTTAACTTTTTCACTCGTTTGCTTTTAGTACTACTATCTTCGTTTCTAAATTTTTATTACCATATTCTTCTTTGAATGTTCCAGTAGAATATTTCATATTTGGATTTATTTTCTCGAAATTGGAAATAAAAAAAAAAAATGAGACCAATCTGTGTTTTAGGAAATTTTTGGACAGAAACCCTGGTGTTATAAATGTAAATATAACTAAAAGTTCAATTTTTTTTTTACTTTTAAGTTTTTTAACTAAAACTCTAAGCTGAAAGTTAAAAGCACAAGTAAAGAAACTAATTAAGGGGTAGGGTATATCATATATGCTTCTTGTATGTATGTAATGTAGGTATATATATGTATAAATGATTTTGTGTGTACATTTTGTATTTGGATGTTTGGATTTGCTTGATTTTATTTCATGAAATGTTGTTGTTGTATTTGATTTATTTATTTGTTGATACTCGAAATATAAGGCCGGGATGGATTTTCATTACGTATTTGTACTTATTTTGATATCACACACATAAATATGTAGCAAGTGTTATATAAGCCATATTCAATTCAGATCTACCCAGATTACTTTTCACTATTATGAAGTTTCTCATATACAATTGACATGGCAGTAATTTTGGTAGAACAGAGTATGTATGGTTTAATTATTCGTGTTTATTAAAGATAAATAAAACATTATTTTGTAATAGATATAATATGTCCGTTAGTCGGTCTAACGAGCTAAATGAGATGTAGTAGATGTCCTTGTGTTAGTTGACTTATAAAGATTGTAAAAGATTTCTTGGTCCACCTTTGCACAATAATGCATTAACCCATATCATGGTTTAAACATGGTTTTATTTAAATATTCTGATTTCAAAGTTGTTGTCTTGATCTTGAGGGGACAAATATGAACACTCAGTTAGATCTTGAGTCAGTTTAGTCTTATTTTAATAATATGTTCGACCGCGAACCGGAGGCCCTAAAACCGGTGAGCTTAAAATCTTGGACCGGTTCTGATTTTTTTTTAAATCTTTAAATTTTTTTTAATATTAAAAATAACTGAATAGTTTGGTAGAAGGAGAGATTTGAACTTCTGACCTCTTGAATAAAACATAATATCCTTACCATTTGATCTTTGTCGAATTTTTAGTATAAAACTTTATAAATTATACAAAAATTGTAAACAGATTTATTTATAAACTAGATTATGATAATTAACTCAAATTAATATTTTACACATTATCAATGAAAATTAAAAGTTATTTTAGTTTTATGACAATTTCTTATTAATTTTTTTTTATAAGATACTTCTTCCAACTATATTATTTTTAGGATAAAGAGCGTCAAAGTTTGAACTCAATTCGATATATAATGCAAATTTGATTTTGAATATTAGACTTGTATACATAATTATATTTCAAAATTTATTAATCTCTTAATTTGTTGTATTTTTAACTTACACTTTTATATTCTTAATTAAATAAATATAATCATATTATATTTATATGAGCTTACTATTAGAATCATATTACCGTTATTATATAAGTTAGATAAATTCAGTATTATATGGTTTATTTTAAATATGTTCTAAGTTTTTGTATATTTTTAATCAATTGTAATTTTATGCATATTGTATATTCTTTAAAATTAAATATATTTATTACATTGACGTTATTCGGTCCGCCTAATGGTCCGACCGATTTGACCAGTAGAATCAGTGGTCAGTCGACTCAGTGGTTCATTATCCGGTCCGTTCGGTCCGACTGATTCGACCAGTCAGTGGCCAGTCGGCTCACTGGTTCATGATCCGGTCCGGTTCTGAAAACATTGGTTTTTTGTTTTCCAAAAATAATTGCAATCACTCAGTAAAAAATTTCTTTCTGAATTTAAGAAAGTCATTTCATTTTTTTTTAATTTTATTGCAAGATTGAATTAAATTTTGACCTTCAATATTAGAGAAGAGAGAGAAGAAAAAAAAGACAAATGCTAGAGGGAAATGGCTACAAATGCTAGAGGGAAATGGATATCCAAAGAAATCGAGTTTTCGAGTTTCATAATTCAACTATGTTAAACATGACGTTCTATATGTATAAATTTGATATTGCAGTGCCTAATTGATTTATAAGAGCGTAATATATTATAGCTAGAACTCTATATATGTGGAAAACTTAACGAAGCTTGATGCTATATATTTTGTAGCTTGGAATGGGGAGTGCCCTCGAAACACTTTGTGGTCAAGCATTTGGTGCCGGACAAGTTCACATGCTAGGCGTTTACATGCAACGTTCTATAATAATTCTAACTGCCAGTTGTGTTCTCCTATTGCCACTCTACATATTTGCTACCCCAGTACTTAAACTAGTCGGACAACCCGATGAAATAGCAAATCCTGCAGGATTCTACACAATTTTAACTATACCTCAAATGTTTTCCCTTGCTATTGCTTTTCCAACACAAAAGTTTCTTCAAGCCCAAAGCAAAGTCGCTGTACTAGCTTGTATTGCAGCTTTTGCTCTTATAACACAAACCTTTTGTTGTTGGCTTTTTATAAATGTATTTGGTTGGGGAACAATAGGTGCAGCTATAGCATTTGATCTTACGAACTGGGCCTCTGCGATGGCTCAATTTGTTTACGTTGTTTGTTGGTGTAAGGATGGTTGGAAGGGATATTCGTGGGCCGCGTTTAACGATATATGGGCCTTTGTACGCTTGTCTCTTGCATCTGCAGTTATGCTATGCCTTGAAATTTGGTATATAATGAGCATTATTGTCTTAGCTGGTAATCTTGATGATGCCGTCACTGCCGTTGGTTCCCTTTCTATTTGGTGAGTTTTTCTTCTTTTTTATATCCCATTTTTCAAAATTTACTAATTTTGGGATTCTTGTTATTCTCTTTAATTTAGTATGAATATTGATGGATGGGAAGCCATGGTGTTCGTAGGTGTCAATGCTGCTATAAGGTACAATTATCAAGCCTTTAACTAATTTCAATTATCATTTAGTAACATCACAATCTCACATTGGTTGTGGAAAGAATGTTTGATTAGTTAATAAAGACATGGTCCATTCCGACTTGACAACCTAGGCTTAAGGATATTGAGCTTGTTGACTAACGTCCAACAATGTTGCAAGGCCAGAGGTGGATCATGATGTTTGCACATTTTGATATGTTTTGTTGTTATATACATGTCTTGAAACCAAACTTTTTATTACAGTGTCCGGGTCTCGAACGAGCTTGGTATTGGACATCCAAGAACAGCCAAATATTCCGTTTATGTCACAGTTTTTCAGTCCCTACTGATTGGAATACTATGCATGATTGTTGTCCTTGCTACTAGAAATCATTTTGCTATTATTTTTACCGATAGTGAAGATATGAAACGAGCTGTGGCTCATCTTTCACCACTTCTCGGAATTACAATGCTTCTCAACAGTGTACAATCAGTTATATCAGGTACGTATTAAGACTAAGAATGTCCGACATGGCTTGGATAACAATAATATTTCCTCTTTATAAGGTTAGGGGCAATCCTCACCTCTTGACCTAGCTTTTGAGGTGAGTTAGGTCAAAGCCATTTAAGTGGACTTAGCCCAATCCATGTCGAAAAATCCAAGTATATGTAAGTTAATTTAGATTCAATACCCATTTATGGTTGTATCCAATATTTCCGAGTCATTTTGCAGGTGTTGCCATTGGAGGTGGATGGCAAGCGCTCGTTGCTTATATAAACTTGGGTTGTTATTACATTTTTGGTCTACCTTTCGGATATTTTCTTGGTTATGTGGCTAATCTTGGAGTCATGGTAAATTATTTAAATATTTCAATTTTTTTTTGTTACGCTTAGTATTACTTTGTGTTATTTAAATTTTTCGTAATTTTAGGGAATTTGGGGAGGCATGATAGCGGGAGTGGCTTTGCAGACATTGTTGCTCGTGTTCGTACTTTATAAAATCAACTGGAACAAGGAGGTTTGTACTATAAAACTCCAAATGAAAGTGAATAAATGCTCAATCATGGAACTATGTATATATTTGTTCATAAAAAACTGCTATATATTATTTCAGGCTGAGCTGACAACAGAGCGTATGCGAAGATGGGGAGGCGTAGACACTGCGACCGAGAAACTGTCCATTGATCAGCTTCCAATTGAAAATGGGAAACACTAAATGTCATCTTTTGCATACTTTTAGATAGTATTAATTTCACCTTATGAATTTCTTTTTTGTTGTCTTTTAACCTTTAGCAAGTTTATTGTGCTTCATTGTTTCATTGCTAGATAATTTGAGCATATGTTGACGTAGAGTATATGTAGTTGGATAAAGGGCAAGTTCCTAATGTTTTGTTAAATAGAAGGTTACATCATATAAAATAAAATCTACACTTTCGAAATTTCTACCACATTTCTACATGAAGTTCTTCAAAACTCTGTAACTTAAATTTATTGCAGCGAGCTAAATTTAAATAATTGTTACATATTAATCTTTTAGTTTTAAATAAAGGAAAAGTTTTCCTTTACCTCCTAATCTTTGAACGTGTTTTAGCACTTGAATCCTTATTGCTATTAAAAATGTCCCAGATCATTACTTTTTGGATGTTCACAAGCGGAATTTGTTCAATTGTTGGATGACAATGTGCAAAAATGTACAAAAGTTGAGTGGAATTGACAAAGTGCAAAAACATTTAAATGTCGGGCGGCAAAGTGGAAAAATATTCAAAGGTTGGGTGGCAAAATAGAAAAAATTTCGAAGCCACATCAGTATAGCTGGACAAAATATTCTGTTAAATTTTAGTTTTTTGCATCTTAGTGGACTGCCTAAGATATATTTTATAGTCGAGGGATTAAATGGGAACTCTCGAAGGTTAGGGGGTGAAATGGATAAATGTCCAAAGGTTTGGGACAAAGTGGGATTTTCGTCAAACAAATGACGACAAAGTGGCAAAGTGGGATTTTTCCTTGATATATATTTTATAGTCGAGGGATTAAATGGGAACTCTCGAAGGTTAGGGGGTGAAATGGATAAATGTCCAAAGGTTTGGGACAAAGTGGGATTTTCGTCAAACAAATGACGACAAAGTGGCAAAGTGGGATTTTTCCTTAAGCTCATTTTCATTAGAATTTCCCCTCTGAAAAACCGCCAACAATCTTATAAAAATTGGCATTCCCACGTCCCTAAACAAACTACCAGAAGAAATTAAAGACAACCATAAAGTACTAAATAAATAATATTAATAATACAGTTAAAATGTTTCTGCTAAACTATCAAAATTCCATTAATTGCAGCAGAAACTAACTCTTTAAGCAATTCCATTTGTTATTTTCTCTACATTCTTTTGGCCTCCCCACTTCTTCATACGTTCTGTAGTCTGATCAACCTGCGCATATATATATAACATAAATTAAAAGTTAATTTTTCTCTTAGAATATGTATTTTCCTTTTTTGTTAAGCCAAAAATGTGCAAAATAGTTAAGTAAAGAATTTGATACAATTATTCACCACGGACCTCATTTTTCCAATTCGTTTTATAAAGTATAATTAAGAGCAGCAATGCCATCATTCCTGTTCCTGCTATCAATTATCAAAATAAAAAGCATAAGAGCATTGAGACAGAGAGCTAATATCAATTTACACCATGTGAAATGTATAATGCTCGATTTACCCCTTGAAAATTTTAAACAGTAATTTACATCCTTCATCCGGGAAATATAATTCACTTGCCGAAATTGAGAGTGTCATGAAAAATATTTTAGTAACATAGGGAGGTAAAGTACCACATATAAAAAAGCCTAGCCCTAACCCCCCACCCGCCATCACTACCAGCACCTCTCCTCCCAGGCTGTGCAACTGGCCTGAGATCTACGATTCCATGTTGGTGACAGATTGGAAAGAGAAGCCAGGCCGGCGGCACGACCTGGGAGGAGAGGTGCCAGTAGGGTAGAGCGGGTGGGTGGAAGGTTAGGGATGGTGAGTTTTTTTTTTTTGAATAATATATATTAAAATTATTTATTAATTTACTAATATTAGTAAATAAGGTTTTATTTTCTATTATATAGTAAAATATTTTATTAATCCTTAATATTGTTGTGCAAGTAAGAAGTATTAAATTGGGTATTTGAGTAAGTATTTTTAATTTTTGTAAACAAAATAGTTAAAATTTTACGATTTTTTTTAGTACGGGCAAATTATGAACATGTGATCATTTTTATAATGTCTAGTAATTTTTGTTCAATTACACGCAATTCATTCATTTATCATTGCACTTTAAATATTTATATTTTTATTGATGTGAAAGTTCAATGTATTTACATTTTTATTTATGTTCTACAATTTTTTTTTCTTATAATTAATCATAATTTATTTACTTTAATTGTAACGTTATGAAAATAAATTGAAGAAAAACATTGATATGTTATTATATTTTTAATCTAAGAATATATATACACTAATAAACTGATTATAAGTTTCCTGTAAATTTCCAATATTTTTATCCATTCATAATCTTATACCTTACAATGAACACCCTATCATATATAAAACATAATCAAGGGCATAACTGTCCACAAAAATTGCTACAGTAATATCAAGTGTAAAATATAGTTTTCAATAAAATTAGAGGGATGTCGTCAGCAAAAACTAATGAATGTAAGATTTTTGAAACCTTAAGGGAGGTAATTGTAATTATAATTATTAAAGGGGATTGAACGCGAATTACAATAAACTCTGGGAAGATCATGTAATTAACCCTTTAAGTTTTACATATTTCCTATAAGAAAATAGTTATTTTTGTAGTTAGAACTTACAAATCTAATGCACACAATGATTAATAAATATATTTAATTTTTTGTAGAAATGTCCCATTCCACAACTTGAATTATTTCACGTCACTTCTCTCCTGCCTGAACTTCATCCCACGCCGCCTCACCAAATGGAAGCGCCGTTGCTTGATCGGAGCTACGGCGAGCTCCAGCTTGTCGGGGACGACGGAGACTACATTGAGGCTAAAGGGTTGAGAGCATGGTGGAGAATTTTCTGCATAGAATCACTAAAGCTGTGGATAATAGGTGGGCCCATAGCCTTTCAACTCCTCTGCCAAATTGGAACTTACTCAGTCGCCATCATCTTTGTCGGACACCTAGGAGATACCGAACTTTCCGCCTTCTCCATCGCCTTCTCTGTTGTCGGAACCTTTTCCTTCGGTTTCATGGTTAGTTTTCTACCTGTCAGAAAACAATATTATGAATATTACAGGGTAAATTATTTTTTTTAAATCATAATATTATAAATATCAAGAAGGTAAATTGTCGTTAACTATCAGAAGATGAAATTAAATCCAATTTGAATCAAAGAGAAGAAATTAAAGAAGATCCCAAAAATATGCTCATTTGTAAATTAGGGCAGAGAAATGATATTAGGACATAAAAAATGAAATCAATTTGCCCCTAATTTCAGTACTTCCTTTTTTGTCTTTTTTGTGCCGTTAGAATTAGGATTGTATAAATAGGCAGTGTATTCATTTATTCTACATAGATTAAACATTACATAAATTCAATATACATTCTTCTCTTTTCTCTCAATATTTTCTCTATAGTCT
The DNA here is from genome assembly GCA_038501285.1 of Penstemon eatonii. Lineage (NCBI taxonomy): Eukaryota > Viridiplantae > Streptophyta > Magnoliopsida > Lamiales > Plantaginaceae > Penstemon > Penstemon eatonii. The sequence goes on from CM076711.1 coordinate 16,426,787, forward strand.
TGATCAATAATTCAATTTATTTTTCTGCACTTTCTATTTCATATAATACTTCAATTTATGAACAATTTCAACAAACTAAGATGGTATCAGTAGAACTACTTTCTTGATCTATCTTTATATTCCAGTCTTCCCAATTCTTGATTGTTATTTTCCTGCGCATTCTCTGAATATCCATGGCATCTCCACCACCAACCACCACGGTCAGATCACCCGTAGAGGATCCATCTTCTTCGTACTACCTTCATCCTGCCGATGGTCCAGGCATCAATCTTGTGAACAAACCATTGACGGAGAACAACTACCAATCTTGGTCACGGGCAATGATGATCAGTCTCAAAGTCAAGAACAAATTGGGATTTGTAGACGGCACAATCCCTAAACCTGAAACAGGTACTACTTTGATTAATTTCTGGGAAAGAAATAACACTATTGTTGTCTCTTGGTTGTTAAATGCAGTGTCTAATGAGATCAATCAGAGTATACAATATCACACCGTGGCCTCTGACATTTGGAATGAACTTCAAGAAAGATTCAAACAAGGGAATGGTCCTAGATTGTATGAGCTTAGAAGGGACTTATTGAAACTCACTCAATCCAACATTTCAGTCAACACTTACTATACAAAATTCAAGGTAATCTGGGACGAAATTCAAAACTCTAGGCCAGCTTGCACTTGCGGCAAGTTGGAAGAATATTTCCAACATGAATACCTATTCATTTTCCTTATGGGATTAGATGATTCCCTTTCTCATACTCGTAGTCAAATCTTGTTAATGGATCCTTTACCTACCGTTAACAAAGCCTTATCCTTGATTTCTAATGAGGAAAAACAGAGGTCATTGTCTCATCACCCATCTACTCTTGATCCCAAAAATTCTTTGGCTTTTTCAGTCAAGACTAACCCTCCTGGCCCCCAGATGAACAGACCACCTTTTTCAAATTTTCCCCCTAGGCCTACATACAACAACAATCCAAGACAATCTTTCCAATCCCAGAATCAATTCCCTCAATCTTTCACATCACAAAATCAGTTTACACAGTCCAGACCACCCTTTAACCCAAATTTCAAAAGAAAAGATAGGCCATATTGCACTCACTGCAATATGGCTGGACATACCATGGAAACTTGTTTCAAGATCCATGGCTTTCCTCCAGGATACAAACCATCTACTTACAGACCCAACAACATCTCAACAAATCAACTAAGTTCAACTCCTAACCAGTTTCAACAATCAAATGGATCTACAGAAGGCTTACCTAGCTTGACTGATTTTGTTCAGAACTTGACTCCTGATCAATTTAATCATCTTTCCAACCTGTTCACAAATCAACAGAAAACATCTCCATCAGTATCTCAGTCTTCTGATCAGGTCACTAGCACTGTTAATGCTTCCACTTCCACAGGTACATGTTCTTCTACATTTTCTAATCAATTTTCTTTTACTAAGTTTCATTGGATTATGGACTCTGGTGCCAGCAATCATATTTGCACTGATATTACTTTATTTTCCTCTATTGTTTGTATACGTAATACAACTATTACTCTTCCAAACAACAATATTATTCCTGTCTATTTTTCTGGCACAGTCACACTACAAGATTCTTTGGTTTTACTTAATGTCTTATATGTACCCTCATTCAAGTTCAATCTTTTATCTGTTAGTTCTTTATTACAAACTCAACATCATATTATCATTTTTTCACATAACACTTTCCATATACAGGAAGCCACATCCTTGAAGAAGATTGGAGTGGGTAACCTAGTTCATGGCTTATATATTTTAGACACCACTCCTACAAAGCAAGTTAATGATGTTTTTTGTAATAAGATATCAATAGATATTTGGCATGCTAGGTTAGGGCATCCCTCATTTCCTAGACTTTATCAATTAAAGGATATACTTAATATTTCTGTTCCTACTAAATCTACTGGCCATTTTTGTGATATTTGTCCATTGGCAAAACTTAAGAGGTTACCATTTCCACATGAGAACAATATGTCTTCTAATGCTTTTGATCTAATTCACTGTGACATTTGGGGACCATATCATGTCCCTTCTTATACTGGTTCTAGATATTTCATTACTTTGGTTGATGATTTCAGTAGGTTCACTTGGATCTATTTAATCACACATAAATCTGAAGCAAGCATTATGATTCCTAGATTTATTAACATGGTTAAAAATCAGTTCAATTCAACAATAAAGCAATTTAGATCAGATAATGCAAAGGAACTTGCTTTCACAAAATTATTTTCAGATTTAGGAATACTTCATCAATATTCAAATGTTCAAACACCACAACAAAATTCAGTTGTAGAACGCAAGCACCAACATATCCTAAACATAGCTAGATCACTTCTTTTTCAATCAAAGGTTCCTATTACATATTGGTCAGATTGCATTCTCACCTCTGTTTATCTTATGAATAGAATACCTTCACCTTTATTACTTCACAAATCACCTTATTCTATGTTATATAATAAATCAGTCAATTATTCTATCTTGCGAACTTTTGGATGCTTAGCTTATGCTTCAACATTACATGAACACAGAACTAAATTTGAGCCTAGAGGAAGGAAATGTATTTTTTTAGGTTATGATTCTGGGGTTAAGGGATACAAATTACTTGATAATGATACTAATGAAGTTTTCTTATCAAGAGATATGGTCTTTCATGAAAACATATTTCCTTTTAAATCATCCATCAATCAAAATCCTACTTCTAGTAATAACATCTTGCCTACTAGCAGTCCTTCTTATGATCAGATTCCTCCTACTTCACATACTGACACTAATGTGCCCTTACCAATCAGTCCTCTTCCTAATCACAACCAGAATCTTAGAAGATCTACAAGAACCTCAAGACCACCTTCTTATTTGCAAGATTTTCATTGTAACATTTCACTCTCTACTAATTCTAAATATCCTCTTTCATCTGTTCTTAATTATAACAATGTTTCTAACTCTCATAAAGTTTTTTTGGCTAATCTTTCTGTCACACAAGAACCTACCACTTTTAAACAAGCTATCAAACATCATGAATGGGTTTCTGCCATTCAAGATGAATTGACAGCTATGCAAAACAATAAAACTTGGAAAATTGTAACTTTACCCCCTAACAAAAAACCCATTGGCTGCAAATGGGTGTTTAAAATTAAAAGAAATTCTGATGGAACAGTAGAAAGATATAAGGCCAGGCTTGTGGCTCAGGGGTTCACACAAACAGAAGGAATTGATTATTCAGAAACATTTTCTCCTGTGGCTAAGTTGGTTACAGTGAGAGTTCTTCTAGCACTTTCTGTCACTCACAATTGGAATTTACATCAGTTAGACATACATAATGCCTTCCTCAATGGAGATCTCACTGAGGAAGTCTATATGCAATTACCACAGGGTTATGATCCACCATTTCAGAATACCACAATACAGGCTCCAGGACAACAAGTATGTAAGCTTCTTAAGTCAATTTATGGTCTAAAACAAGCTAGCAGACAGTGGAATGCTAAGCTAACTCAGGTACTGCTCACCCTTGGTTTCTCTCAATCTTTATCTGATTATTCTCTTTATATTAAAGGTACTGGTCAATCTTTTATTGCCCTTTTGGTATATGTGGATGACATCATACTTGCAGGACCAGATTTATCCCTTATAAATAAAACTAAGATTCAATTGAGTAAATTTTTTAAACTTAGGGACTTAGGTCTATTAAGGTATTTCCTAGGCATAGAACTTTCTTACTCCAAGACTGGACTTGTTATCTCTCAAAGACAATATACTTTACAATTATTACAAGATACAGGATATTTGGCTAGTAAACCATCTAATCTTCCTATGGATCCAAATACACACCTTGCTATGGATAATGAAAATTTATTGCCTGATGCTTCTTCTTATAGAAGATTAATAGGAAGTTTGATTTATTTAACTATAACACGCCCTGACATAAGTTTTACAGTCCACAAACTAAGCCAATTTCTTTCACAACCAGCTTATTCACACATGGCTGCTGCACATTACCTCCTAAGATACTTAAAATCCACTCCGGGACAAGGTCTTATATATTCCAAATCTTCTAACACTACTTTATCTGCATTTTGTGATGCAGATTGGGGGTCCTGTTTAGATACTAGGAGGTCAACTACTGGTTTTTGTACTTTCTTAGGCGATTGCTTAATCTCTTGGAAATCTAAAAGACAACCTACTGTCTCACGTTCATCAGCTGAAGCTGAATACAGGTCAATAGCTGCAGTTACGAGCGAAGTTTTGTGGCTTACCCAGTTACTTCGTGATTTGAAGATTGATCATGGTCCTTCTCCATTGATTTTCTGTGACAACTCTTCTGCCCTTCATCTTGCGCATAACCCAGTCTTCCATGAGAGGACGAAGCATGTCGAGATCGACTGTCATTTCGTCAGAGAGCATGTGGCACGACGTCAGATTCGCCTCCTTCCAATTCGTTCTCATCAACAGCTAGCAGACGTCTTCACAAAGGCTCTCACTTCCAACTCTTTCAAATACATTTTATCCAAGCTGGGCATCAAGAACATTTATGCTCCAGCTTGTGGGGGCGTATCAGAAGATGAAATTAAATCCAATTTGAATCAAAGAGAAGAAATTAAAGAAGATCCCAAAAATATGCTCATTTGTAAATTAGGGCAGAGAAGTGATATTAGGACATAAAAAATGAAATCAATTTGCCCCTAATTTCAGTACTTCCTTTTTTGTCTTTTTTGTGCCGTTAGAATTAGGATTGTATAAATAGGCAGTGTATTCATTTATTCTACATAGATTAAACATTACATAAATTCAATATACATTCTTCTCTTTTCTCTCAATATTTTCTCTATAGTCTTGATCAATAATTCAATTTATTTTTCTGCACTTTCTATTTCATATAATACTTCAATTTATGAACAATTTCAACAAACTAAGATTAACTCAATAAATTTTGTATTTATGTAGATGTAGATGTACTTGTAATTTAATAGTATGTACCTTTTTGTTTTTCAAAAATAATTGCAATAACTCGATATAATTTTGCTTTCTGAATTTAAGAATGTCATTTCAATTTGTAATTTTATTGCAGGATTGAACTAAATTTGATCATTATTAAAATATAGAACTCTATACAATTGACTTGGGAGTAAGTAATTTGTATAGAACAGAGTATTTATTGTTTAATTAGTCGTGTTTAATAAAGATAAATAAAACATTATTTACTAATAGATATTATATTAGATGAGATGTAGATGTCCTTGTGTTATAATTAGTTGACTTATAAAGATTGTGAAGGATTTCTTGGTCCCACCTTCTCACATTAAATTTCTTTTTTTTGTTTACCAAGGGTTTTGATGAGGGATATCTTGGGTTCTGCTTTTCTTTACGACTACATGAGATCGAGCAGTATTTACCTCGAAAGATCAAGTTCGACCTCGATGCCTGAATACCATAAGTACAAGGTAGCCCAGGACCCAAAGTTACTGTTGGGCCAAGCTCTGACCCAAAATTATGGGCCGAAGAATTGCACATCTGCGGGTAGACCACCTGAACCCCGTTTTCAGCTATAAATACCCCTTGCATTTATGATACTGGACACGATTTTCCAGGTGCTCCCTCCTCGAAGCTACTGCTCGGAACCACTTGGAAATATAGGCTTAGGATCTTATGTATTTCGCCCTCTAGCTTGTACGGCATCCAATAATGCTCGAGTAGGACCTCAAATATTTGTACTTGTACTCAATTTACTCGAATACAATTACATTTGGTCTTTATTTTCCTTTTAATATTATTATCATCGTGTTATATCCCACCTTTGATCTAACTAACGAAACCACGTAAGATCAATTGGCGCCCACCGTGGGGCCCTGCTCGAGTATTAGATCGAAATATGCCTACTATGAGGAGAAATACGTGTGTCGGAGCAGAAGCCTCCTATGCAACAGGAGCACATAATCCGATCAACGATAACCTAACGGCCCATGGTATGAGACCCATTAACTTCTTTGCCATGGTATTTCTAAGACGATTCCATGACCAGAATCCTATGGTGCTCATGTTCATCTCGTTTACTCCCGCATCGGATTTATTTTCCATGATGGGTCCTTTTTCTATTTATAACTGGATTAGTTTCATGGTTATCAATCTCATTAATTCGATCAGTTTGATCATTGATCAAATATCAAAGGATCTTAAGAGTCTATGATATTACGACTTATTCAAGACTCGGAATCTATTTTTCCGATCTTCGTGTTTAATGCAACTCAGTGTCATTTATCGACAATCGGACAATTTTTCTTAAGCATTGTAAACATCTCAACAAGTCATATCAAAACTCGAACGAAGAGATAGAAGAAACGAAGGAGAGAAAACAAAGAGATTCGAGTAAGAAGTAGAGTTTTATTATAAAAAGAGTTACAAACTCGGCTTTGAATAAGGTTCGAGCTCGAGGAATACAATGAAATCACACCTACTCTATTACAAGTTCTATGAATATTTCCATATTTGTTCCGAGCTCGATCTTCCTCCCATAAGGTCGCCCCAGATACAGAACTCAGCAGTGATTATTCTTGGTAATCACTCGCCGCGTGTCGCACATCCGTCTTCGTACTAAGTGAAAGCCGGATCGGAGCTTCTCTTCGGGACTTCAAACCGATCTTAGGTCTTCGTCGGTAAACAATGATTGCCGAGATCAATCATTATCTACCGACCGATCCGGACCGGCGCAGCAGAGGATTAACTCAGCAGAGGCACCTCAAGCGAGCTCGGAGGAACTATATTTCAAGAAAGCCCTCGAGGAAGCTGATGCCTCAGATTTAAAGAACTCCTCTCAGATAAATCAGCTGCCCGATCGAACACTACGCTAGAAAACCGGAGTGCTAACCTACCCAAGGCAAGGTATATTTAGCAAGGTAGGTTGCCTGCCGGTATTCTAAGCGCGATTCTTTTTGCCTGTCGATATTCTAAGCGAAGATTACACCAAATAGACCGAAGTCGGAAAATAAGGTTCGGGTTCTTATTTCAAATTCCGTTATTTTGGAAGCAATGTGAATCAAAAGTAAAGTTCGACCCATGTTGGTCGGACAAAACATAATGATAGAAATGAAGAATATCAGATGACCAAAGGGGAACTATTTATAGCAGTCTAAGTTGTGAACCGACGGTTCAGATAACGGTGCACGGACGGTTGGGATATAGGCAATAAATGGACTGACGGTTGCATTTCCCGAAGAATAGGGCCTTGTTTGGTGACAAGGACACATGATTCAACAGGGCGTATAGGAGAATTATGATATTCTAAATACCAGACCGGTATAGCATTATTGTTGAAAATTGATATTCTTGATTCAAGTTCAGTTTATTCAGATATTTTTACAGTCAGATAACGCTGTTCGACTCGGAGGAATCATAATCGGACTGTTCGAACAGAAATATCGACCTGCAAAGTTATGCGACCATGCGACACTACCAAAATTCAATTGCCAGATTTTCTTTATTGATTTTAGGGCCACTAAAATATTTATCCGAGCAAATGGTGTCTGATTATTTCTTTATTGATATTAGAGGATCGAAATGGAGATATTGAAGATGAGAATTTATATCTATCAGCGAAACAGAAAAGAAATCTGTTCATATTATCTCGGTAAATACAAAAGCTGGGAAATACATATCGAGCATAGCTCAAACATTCATATTACATCAGAACACTATTACTTTCTACAATCCTATAAAATTTTCGGTCTCTTCTCCTATCGTTTATTAGGGGTAACTTAGCTCCGACCATGGAATCTCCTTCGGACCCGCAGGCTCTTAACTTTATTTACGATTCTCCAAAGATGAAGACTTGAGGGTGCGATTCATCGAGTAAATGAATTCTGCAGAACTCCCACCCCTGTACGTCTCCCTAAATGCATTGTGGCAATAGGTCCCTAATCGAAGACCTGTGCCATAACCTACAAGCTCCATAGATCTGGCTTATTGGCTTTCCAGATGGAGATTATATTTGCCTGCCGATACCCTAAGCGAAGGTTGAAATAGTGTTCTTTCTACTCGAATATTCCTCCACTTAAAAATCGTTCGAAATCTGACCTCAAATAAGCGAATTATTGAAATAATTATCTTAGTCGCCATGAGGGGACGGATGAGATGCCGACACAATGAATGAAATGGTTTCTAAGGAATAATAGCCTTTTATAGAGAAAAGTAAAAGGAATCTAACGGCAGGAAATTCGCATAATGAAGGGACAAGATCTAAGAACTGTCGCGCTTCCCGATAAAAGAGGGACGGTTTGGAAAAGATCAATGCTTATTAAAGAATGGAAAACATTCGAAACAGCAAGGGGCATTAGTTCGAACGAGTTAGAACCTCACGAGGAACATTTTCTATTAAGACGGAAGGATTATTTATTAAGTCTTGGACCTAGTGGTTATCTATCGTCCATCTACTTGTTTTCCATCTATTATCTCAACCGCGGAAGACTGTCATTTCTATAGGAGTATTTCGATCGAAATCATATTTAATGGAAATTGATTTCCTCAGTATGCCCACCTACTCGTCAGGTGCTAGTATGGTCAATCCCTACTCAGCTATTATTCTGGTATTCAGGATCTGCATTCATCTAATATCAGTTTTTATTATTTACGTTCATTATTAATGGGTGAAAGCCTCTGCTATGACCCTCGAGCTAAAAATGCTCTAAAAACGACTAAGGGTGAAAGCCTCTGCTATGCCCCTTAGATCGAAATTATTAATGGGTGAAAGCCTCTGCTATGACCCTCGAGCTAAAAATGCTCTAAAAATGACTAAGGGTGAAAGCCTCTGCTATGCCCCTTAGATCGAAATTATTAATGGGTGAAAGCCTCTGCTATGACCCTCGAGCTAAAAATGCTCTAAAAACGACTAAGGGTGAAAGCCTCTGCTATGCCCCTTAGATCGAAATTATTAATGGGTGAAAGCCTCTGCTAGGACCCTGGGGCTAAAAATGCTCTAAAAACGACTAAGGGTGAAAGCCTCTGCTATGCCCCTTAGATCGAAATTATTAATGGGTGAAAGCCTCTGCTATGACCCTCGAGCTAAAAATGCTCTAAAAACGACTAAGGGTGAAAGCCTCTGCTATGCCCCTTAGATCGAAATTATTAATGGGTGAAAGCCTCTGCTAGGACCCTGGGGCTAAAAATGCTCTAAAACGACTAAGGGTGAAAGCCTCTGCTATGCCCCTTAGATCGAAATTATTAATGGGTGAAAGCCTCTGCTAGGACCCTGGGGCTAAAAATGCTCTAAAAACGACTAAGGGTGAAAGCCTCTGCTATGCCCCTTAGATCGAAATTATTAATGGGTGAAAGCCTCTGCTAGGACCCTGGGGCTAAAAATGCTCTAAAAACGACTAAGGGTGAAAGCCTCTGCTATGCCCCTTAGATCGAAATTATTAATGGGTGAAAGCCTCTGCTAGGACCCTGGGGCTAAAAATGCTCTAAAAACGACTAAGGGTGAAAGCCTCTGCTATGCCCCTTAGATCGAAATTATTAATGGGTGAAAGCCTCTGCTATGACCCTCGAGCTAAAAATGCTCTAAAAACGACCAAGGATGAAAGCCTCTGCTGTGCCCTTTAGGTCGGAACTGTCAAGTGGGTGAAAACCATTGCTAAGACCCTAAGTGCGAGTTATCGATTATACTGAAAAATCCAAAAATATTCTGTCTCGAAATAGAGCGATCAAAATCCGCTGACCCTCCTATTATCATTCACGTATTATCAAATTTTCAATCACTCTAGCGGAAAGTGAAATCGATGAAGAACGTCAATTATTAGTTATCTTTTGTTATTACCAATTATCTGAATATCGATGATCGAAGGATGTCAATTATCGTTTACTATCAAAACACCTACCGAAGTCGCTGTAAAATAGCGTTCTTTTATGTCTTTGCGATGAAGAGCTTGATGCTCGATAGCAGTGTATAAAGCAATCCTACGAATTAACAAATCAAATTGACGAAGGAAGCAAATGTTTCATTTATGATCTTTCAAACAGTTACATGAGAACTTGTGATTTAAAATCCTATTACAAGAACCGTCTACGAAGTGTACACCTCGAGCTTCATTATCACTCCCAGTTTATAAACTGTTAATAGTGATCAGAGGAGGAAGGCGGGGCCAGAATAACACTTCTACCCTTCATCCATCGCTCCCTCGACGGTTGACCCATATTGCACCGGATCGAAATACAGGGAAGCAATCTCTAAAGAAATTATTCCACGCAACCTCGGAGGCAACATTCTTCAAGAAGCATCTTGAAGAAGTAGAGATCGAGTGCAAGAAAACTCCTCCAGCAGTTGACCCACTATCCGACCGGCTGGATTAACAGGATACAGGATTTCGAACCAGTCTCAAGTGGTTGGAATCAGAGAAAGCAGGTCGCCTGCCGGTACCCTAGTCGTAGTTCTTTTCGCCTGTCGATACCCTAGCCGAAAATTTATCATAGGGGTACTCCGAAGAGTTCGGAAAAGAAGGTTCGAATAAAAATCTCGAATGCTATAATCACTGACATTGAATGGAGTATGGAATTATTCGACAAAAGTAAAAACACAACCATATCGATCGAACGAGACGTTTACAGACAAGTAAAAGTGAGAGTAAATTTAGAACTATATATAGGGGAAAGAATTCGGCATCAACGGTATAGATCTCTCAGGTTGAATGGCCACGATACGAGCATTAAAAGCTCTGACCGTTTCACTTCCCGAGGAATGAGGGACCAAAAAAAAAAAAAAAAAAAAAAAAAAAAAGAAAAGGAAGAAAGAAAGAGAGACGGAGAATATCATTCCAGCAAATATTATATCATTACAACAAGGGTTATACTACAACAAGAAAGGAAAACCGTTACAACAAGGATGGTGTTACAAGGAGAAGTCTTAACTCATGATACAAAGGTAAACCACAGTATTACTAAACGAAATTATTTTCGAAAAGGATCTTTCGAACTTCAGCACTACGATCAGTATACCCGCGAATGTAAGCTTCTTTCTCACGAAGCTCAGAGTGTCTCTTCTCACGTTCGTAAATACCTTTGAGTTTCTCTAATTCCGAACTTAACTTGTCCTGAGATAGTCTCTCCTTGAAAAATCTATTAGCTTCCAATGCACGTTCCAGCTCAATCTTCTTCCCGATCAGCTCGAGCGAAATAGAAGCCCGCTGTTCGAACTCATGTTTGGCCAACGCATAAAGCTTAGAAAAGACCACCCTAGCCTGAACTTACAAGAGAATATGTTATGACAGAAATAAAGAGATTAGACGGTCATGACAAAGAGGTGAGAGAGAATTACTTGGGCAAGAGATTCCAACCCAGAATAAAACAGGAACGAGGAATATTCTCCAGTCGAAAAATCCGCCTCGGAGATGGAAACACCGGCCCGAAGAAGGGTCAGGTCAGATTTCTCATGTGACACTTTGTCAAAAGGAGCTATGTCCCTTTTAAACAAAGATCCGCTGACCAACGAAGGTACGGATTGAGAAGGGACGTGCCCAGCGACATCCTCCGCAAAAGAAACCTTTTTTATTCTTTTGTTGGAGCCCCTAGTTTTCAAGCACGAAGAAAGGGCAACGGTCGAGTATTTATTCCCCTCATGGAAATTTTGCTGATCAGAACCAATGGATGTAATTGATGATCGATTTCTTTTCCTTAATTTTCTACTAACACTTGGCCTGGAAAAAGGCGTGGAAGAAATCACAAGAGCGTTCGAATCTTTACTCATCCCTCGATTTTCGGGTAAAGATCCAACCAAAATAATTTTTTAAGGAAGCTCCGAACACTGTGAGCAATGTCAATGCGAAAGCAACAAAAAGTGCCCTTGCTACTTATAAGAGAAACGACATCATGCAAAATCGCAATGATTGGTAAATCACTACTCCCAAGAAAGATTCAATGACGCAGCTGAGTACGCAAGAGTGACGTTATAAAATTCAACAGAAAGTTCAAACAGGCAATAGCCTAAAATAGCATAAAGGAAAGAAATTCAAATTCAAGCACCCACTAAATATGCAAGAGCAAAAGATTATAAGTAGATAAGTACATTGGTTCGCTAAGTCAGTCAAATTACATAGCGATCGTTATTGGTTAAGACTCTTTCACGCCTGAACCATGGTCCGATCTATCTTGTTCCTCTGATTCGCTAGAACCGCTTTCCGAGCCGTCGGAATCACCTTTACTCGAGCTGCTGCCTTCTCCATCATGACTTTGTGCATCAGACGCAGATTTACTCGAACCAGAAGAAGGAGTGCCTTGTTCCCTCTGATTGGGGGAATCCCCTTCGATATCCACATCTTCACTTTCGGATTGGGCTTCGAGCGCATCAGGATTTGGCATCGGCACACCAAATTCCCCAAGAAAAGGAGCAAATTCATGTGTGGCGAAATCCTCGAGCTTTGGAGGAATGGAAGACGCCTTGTAATCTTTACCAAAGATATTCTTGTAAGGATTCATCTTAGGAAGATAGTCGTCAAGGGAGCCTTCAATCTTAGCGGAAGGTGCTGAGCTCCTTTGTAGTAGAAGGCTTGATTAACTTCTCCCGACCGCAAGCGAACCAAGGCGTCAAGAATCGGAGACTCTAGGAACTCCCTTATGGCGGGAAGCCTGGCTTCGGCTCGACCTCGCTCATAAGACTGTTTGGCAGACACTTGGGTTTGCTCAAGCTCCAGCTTTAATTTCCCCACTTCATTCTCTAAGGCCCTCTTGGCTTCCAGCTCTTTCTTAGTCCTCTCGAGTTCTACTTCGACCTCAGACAACTTAATTTTGGCATCCTCTAGCTGACTGGCCTTCGCAGCTTCATCCTTCAGAACATCGTATAAGGCTTTCTGCACCGCCTGAGACTCTTCGCTCAATACGGACAGTCGAAGAGCAGTTTGAGTAAATAGGTCTCCGGCCTGCAAAGGAAAGGATACGTAAAAGCACAAGATAAGGATTATAGCGGAAAAGCTAGAAACTTTCAGAATTAGGCAGTACCATTTGGTGAGCGTGGGCATAATCGCCAAATATCTCAAAATCTTTCTTAACAAAAGACTGGATAGTATCATCCTTGAATCTCCCGGCCAGGAACATCCGAAGAGACTTATCCACCGTGTGCTCACCCTCGGAGCACAAATCAGATTCAACGGTCCCACAGTCCGGATATCCGGCCGCCCTCGGTCCTTGCAGATGATCCTCGATGAAATCAGCCAAATCTGGCTCGGAACGACCAGCCCGACATGGTATAGGGTTTGGTCCTCGACCAAAAGGCTTGACTCTCCTGGAGGACTCAGGAACATTGCTACTTCTTTTCCGATTCATCCTGGCCTGCAAAATCTCTCTGGCACGATCCTCCAGGAGAGTATAGTTACTGAACCCCTCGTCGTTCGGGTTGGAGGAAACGTTCGGAAAAACAGATCGAAGAATTCCGGGACCCTGGAAATCGGAGGCCCCCTCCGCCTCGTCCCGAGACCGAGAGGTTCCTGCTTCGGCAGTCGGGGGAATAACCACTAAGGCATTTGAGGTCGACGCGATCCCAACTGGGGCCTTGGACTTTTTCGTTTTGCGAAGAGTAGTTGATGTTTGAGGACGAGGCCGACCTTTATTACCTTTCGAAAAAGAAGCAACATGTGGGCCAGCTACCGAGGTACGGAATTTATCGACAATATCAGCCAGTGAGGAAGGGGGGTTAGCGGGATCGATCTGAGCTTTCCCGTATTCGATCGGATCGGCAGGAAAAGTGCAACTACTGAGCTCGGCCAATCGCAAGACCGCTTCTTGAGTCATCAACGCGGTCTGATGAGGGTCAGCACGAAGAGATTGCAGAAATTTATCTGTTATCTCATTTTTCATATTCCCCGCGAGACGGCGTCTACCGTATATCCACTTCTTTGCTCCAGGCCAATTGAAGGGAGTAGGCTCGGGATTATCTTCAGAGGGCGGAGACTCTGGTCCTCGAACAAAGAAAAACTCATGTTTCCATCCTTTCAAATTGCTGCTAACATTGGCCGATAAGACCGAAATTTTTGGTCTTTGAGAGAAATACACATAGCCTGCGTTCGAAGAAGTGGAAGCACTCATCTGGAATATCCGCCAAAAGTTCTGAAAAGCCGCCTTTTTCCCTTTGGCCTTCATCAACACGCAAAAAGCTATAATTAGACCGATTGAATTCGGTAAGATCTGGCAAGGAGCCAACTCAAAAGCATCCAGAAGATTTTCTAGTAGAGGAGGGAAGGGGATGCGTAAGCCGTAATGGAAATGTTTGGAATAAAAGGCTTGACAACCCGCAGGAGGGTCGGTAACTCGCTGATCGGGAGTGGGAAGCACAATCGAAAAACCGGCACCTAGATATCGACCGAATTCTTCTTGCAACTGTGTTAAATCTGCCTCCTTATAGGAACAGATAATCTCATCTGCCCTCTCCTCGGTCATGTTAAGACCTGCGCTAGTCGAGGGCTCTTCCCAGTCAAAGATCGTAACCACCACATTACGGTTCAGTCTATATTTCTTCTGCTCGTTCTTTCCCAAAGGAAGCTCCCCGTCCTCTACGTTTTCCTTATCAGAAATTGTTGCTTCGCTAGGATTTTCGTCTTCGCTATTTTTAGAATTCGACTCCCGCTCCTCTCCGCTGGAATCCGAGGTGGAACCCGAGCTTTGTGGATTCTCGCTTTCAGATGATTGAGTCTCTACAACTTCTTTCCCCTTGCGGTTATCGACCTCGTTCTCCTCCAAAGAAGATTTTCCCTTCAAATCTACTAAACTCGACATAATAAATATATGAAGACTGCTCGAAAATCGTTGTCAAAAACTCACTTATCGACCTGTCTGCTCCGATCTAAAGTTTCTCTCCTCAGAATCTGTGAGGAGCATCGACCCTCCGTATAACTTTATATACAGGGACAAGATGGGAAATTGCAAATCGGTCCCCGAGTAACCGCGACGGTTGAATTCTCTTGAGGTAAATTTGAAGTCATATTTTCAGAAATTGCACCTACAGCCCCTATACTTTCCAGAATTCCTGAATTAAAGATCCGCACCACGAACAACAAGGATGATATTGAGACGGCGCTACTATAAAATTGTTTAGGTATGCACTCTTTTTCCCTGACCCGGTTTTTATCCCAGAAGGGTTTTTCCGAGTCAGGTTTTTAATGAGGCATACCCGAAACCATAAGCCGAGATCGATTTATCCTACTCTTTTATCCATGGCTATACATACTTCTTCGACCTTAAGTTCCACTTTATGCTCGAGAAGTGGGGGAGTATTGATGAGGGATATCTTGGGTTCTGCTTTTCTTTACGACTACATGAGATCGAGCAGTATTTACCTCGAAAGATCAAGTTCGACCTCGATGCCTGAATACCATAAGTACAAGGCAGCCCAGGACCCAAAGTTACTGTTGGGCCAAGCTCTGACCCAAAATTATGGGCCGAAGAATTGCACATCTGCGGGTAGACCACCTGAACCCCGTTTTCAGCTATAAATACCCCTTGCATTTATGATACTGGACACGATTTTCTAGGTACTCCCTCCTCGAAGCTACTGCTCGGAACCACTTGGAAATATAGGCTTAGGATCTTATGTATTTCGCCCTCTAGCTTGTACGGCATCCAATAATGCTCGAGTAGGACCTCAAATATTTGTACTTGTACTCAATTTACTCGAATACAATTACATTTGGTCTTTATTTTCCTTTTAATATTATTATCATCGTGTTATATCCCACCTTTGATCTAACTAACGAAACCACGTAAGATCAGGTTTAATCCCTTTCGAGGCGCGTCAGACACATAAAGTGGGAACCTCTCCCAACAGGGATTCGTACCTGAGTCTGCTACTTTGTAGTGACTAGTCCCTTCCACTAGATCAATCACCTGTTGGTCCTTCTCACATTAATGCATTAACCCAACGCTAAGTTAGATCATCAGTCAGGAAAGTCTTTTTTTTTTTTTTTAACCCAGGTGTCCAAGCTTAAAATCGGTCAACCCCCTAAAATCGGTGAACTTACAATTTTTGGTCGGTTCTGATTTTTGTTTTTTTTAATTTTTTTAATATTAAAAATAAACTGAAAACTTTTGTAGAATGAGATATAGACATTTAAACACTTGACCTTTGGAATAAAACATAACATCCTTACCATTTGGTCTTTGTTGAATTTTTAGTATTAAAAATTATAAAGTATACAAAAATTATAACCAAATTTATTTATAAATTAGATCATGATATTAACTCAAATTAATATTCTACACATTATCAATGAAAATTAAAACTAATTTTAGTTTTATGACATAGTTTCTTATATATTAAAATTTTTTCTATATGATAAATTTCTTTCCAACTATATTATCTTTTAGGATAAAGAGTGTCAAAGTTTGAAAACAAATCGATATATTATGCAAATTTAATTTTGAACACTAGACTTGTATATATAATTATATTTCAAAATTTATTAATCTTTTAGTTTGTTGTATTATTAACTTACTATATTCTTAATTAAATAAATATAATCATATTATATTTATATGAGCTTACTATTAAAATCATATTACCATTATGATATAAGTTAGATAAATATCATATGGTTTAATTTAAATATATTCTAAATTTCTGTAAATTTTTTAATCAATTGTAGGATAATGTTTAAATTTTTATGCATATTGTATATACTTTAAAGTTAAATATATTTATTACATTGATGTTATTCGGTCCGTTCAATGGTCCAACCGATTCGACTAATAAAATTAGTGGCTAGTCGGCTCACTTGTTCATTATCCGGTCCAATTAAGAAAACATTGATTTTTTGTTTTCCAAAAATTATTGCAATCACTCAGTAAAAAGTTTCTTTCTGAATTTAAGAAAGTCATTTCATTTTTTTTTAAATTTTATTGCAAGATTGAATTAAATTTTGATCTTCAATATTAAAAAAGAGAAAGAAAAGAGAAAGACAAATGCTAGAGGGAAATGGCTACAACAAACTGGAGGTGGGAAAAATATTTTTATACCAAATTTTAGTTCAAAAAACACATTTGGTACTAAACTTTTTGACAAAACACATTTCATATTATGATTCACACCATAGTTATTGAACCGTCAATCGTATCGCGTATCGGTGAGCCATCGTATCGTATCGAATCGTGTATCGTGTATCGTATCGTAAGATACAAATCACTTATAAAAAGTTAAATAAAATATATCTTCTACATTACTAAGAAATAAAAACATGTAAAAGACTAACCAATTTAAGTAAAAAAAACATCATTTAAAAAAATCAAGTTTCAAATTTGAACTTTCTTGTCACAAAATAAAAAGAAATAATAGAATTTTCTAAATTAACATCGAAATATCAATCTTAAATGATTTTTTTTCTCAAATATAGATTACACATCACCACATTATCAATGTTACCCAAATAAAATAATAAAACAAAATAGAGTTACGACCAATTAAAGTATAAACTCTGTGATACTCTATGTTCATTCAAATTTTAGAAAGTACACCCAATCATCAATAAGATATAATAAAATAAAGTTCCAAAACTAAAATAAATACTAAATAACTAGACTTACCGTATAGTTACACCTCAATTTTATTATACTAAAGGGACAAAGCTATCAATCCACATATAACAACACATGACATAAATAGTTTCACATTAAATATCACAATGTTTACTGCGACGTACATCTAATAGCAAAGAGGAAAAATATTATGCATTTTGCATGGGTTTCAAGTTGACCATTTTCTATATTTGTAAAAAAAAAAAAAAAAAAAAGACACTAGTTAAAGTCAAAGAATCGTACGTATCGCAAATGTATCGTGTATCGTACGATTCGTATCGTATCGCAAACGAATCGTTGCGAAACAAACACCCGGCGATTCTTTCGACCGAGTCGTATCGCCAAGGCATGGAATCGTATCGAATCATACGATTCGTATCGTGAATCGTAAGATACTTACTACTATGATTCACACTATTTTGACACATTTACTTTTTTTGTCAATTTTCGGACGAAATTCTGCAAGTTTGGTATCAAATTTGTTTTTTCAAAAAGTCTGGTATCAAATGTATTTTTTGGACTAAAGTTTGGTATCAAAAGTGTTTTTCCCTTTTTAACAAATCATACGTTAGTTTTTATCTTTGTGAAATGGATATCCAAAGAAATCGAGATTTCGAGTTTCATAATTCGACTATGTTAAACATGACGTTCTCTCTCTCTCTCTCTATATATATATATAAATTCGATATTGCAGTTCCGATCCTAATTGATTTATACGAACGTAATATATTGTAGCTATATATATATGTGGAAAATTTAACCAAGCTTATACTATATATTTTGTAGTTTGGAATGGGGAGTGCCCTCGAAACACTTTGCGGTCAAGCATTTGGTGCCGGACAAGTTCACATGCTTGGCGTTTACATGCAACGTTCTATAATAATTCTAACTGCCAGTTGTGTTCTCCTATTGCCACTCTACATATTTGCTACCCCAGTACTTAAACTAGTCGGACAAGCCGATGAAATAGCAAATCCTGCTGGATTCTACACACTTCTAACTATACCTCAACTGTTTTCCCTTGCTATTGCTTTTCCATCTCAAAAGTTTCTTCAGGCCCAAAGCAAAGTCGCCGTACTAGCTTGTATTGCAGCTTTTTCTCTTATAACACAAACCTTTTGTTGTTGGCTTTTTATTAATGTATTTGGTTGGGGAACAATAGGTGCAACTATAGCATTTGATCTTACGAGTTGGGCCTCTGCGATGGCTCAATTTGTTTACGTTGTTTGTTGGTGTAAGGATGGATGGAAGGGATATACGTGGGCTGCGTTTAACGATATATGGGCCTTTGTACGCTTGTCTCTTGCATCTGCATATATGTTATGCCTTGAAATTTGGTATATAATGAGCATTATTGTCTTAGCTGGTAATCTTGATGATGCCGTCACTGCCGTTGGTTCCATTTCTATTTGGTGAGTTTTTCTTATTTTTTTAATCCCATTTTTTGGAAGCTCGATTACTAATTTTGGGATTCTTGATATTTTCTTTAATTTAGTATGAATATTGATGAATGGGAAGCCATGGTGTTTGTAGGTGTCAATGCTGCTATAAGGTACAATGATCAAGCCTTTAACTAATTTCAATATCATTTTGTAACATCTCAATCCCACATTGGTTGTGGAAATAATGTTTGATTAGTTAATAAAGACATGGTCCCACTCCGACTTGACAACCTAGGCTTAAGGATATTGAGCTTGTTGACTAATGTCCAACAATGTTGCAAAGCCAGAGGTGGATCATGATCTTTGCACATTTTTGGTATGTTATGTTGTTTACATCTCTTGAAACTTTACTTTTTATTACAGTGTTCGGGTCTCGAACGAGCTTGGGTTGGGACATCCAAGAATGGCCAAATATTCCGTTTATGTAACAATTTTTCAGTCCTTACTGATTGGAATACTTTGCATGATTGTTGTCCTTGCTACTAGAAATCATTTTGCTATTATTTTTACCGATAGCGAAGATATGAAACGAGCCGTGGCTCATCTTTCACCACTTCTCGGAATTACAATGCTTCTCAACAGTGTAGAACTAGTTATATCAGGTACGTAATAAGACTAAGATTGTCCCACATGGATTAGATAACAAGAATATTTCCTCTTTATGAGGTCTGGGGCAATCCTTACCTCTTGAGCTAGCTTTTGAGGTTAATTAGGTCAAAGCTATTTAAGTGGACTGTATCCAATCTATGTTAATAAATCCAAGAATATCTAAGTTAATTTAGATTCGAAATACACATTTATGGTTGTATCCAATATTTCCGAGCCATTTTGCAGGTGTTGCCATTGGAGGTGGATGGCAAGCACTTGTTGCTTATATAAACTTGGGTTGTTATTACATTTTTGGTCTACCTTTCGGATATTTTCTTGGTTATGTGGCTAATCTTGGAGTCATGGTAAATTATTCAAATATTTCATTTTTTTGTTACGCTTAGTATTACTTTGTGTTATTTATATTTTTCGTAATTTTAGGGAATTTGGGGAGGCATGCTAGCGGGAGTGGCTTTGCAGACATTGTTGCTCGTGTTCGTACTTTATAAAATTAACTGGAACAAGGAGGTTTGTATTATAGAACTCCAAATGAATGTGAATAAATGCTCAATCATGGAACTATGTATATATATGTTCATAAAAAAACTGCTTTATAATTTATATTATTTCAGGCTGAGCTGACAACAGAGCGTATGCGAAGATGGGGAGGCGTAGACATAACTATCATTGATCAGCTTCCAATTAAAAATGAGAATCACTAAATGTCATCTTTTGCACAAGGAACCTTGATACTTTCACCTAATGAATCTCTTTTTTGTTGTCTTTTAACTTTTTACAAGTTTATTGTGCTTCATTTAAATAATTGTTACATATTAATCTTTGAGTGAGCTAAATTTAGCAATTGTTACACTTTTAGTAGTAGTATAGATTTATATATTGCAGTGAGCTAAATTTAAATAATTGTTACATCGTAATCTTTGAGAGTTAAATTAAGGTAAAATTACCCTTTACCTCCTAATCTTAAAACGTGTTTTACCACTTGGCTCCTTATTGCTATTAAAAATATCCTAGATCATATGTTCACTGCAGAATTTTTTCAAATGTTGGATGAAAATGTGCAAAAATGTACAAAATTTAGGTGGCAATTGACTAAGTGCAAAATTGGTCAAAATATGCTGAATTTCTTTCATTTCGTGGCGAATTAGATCCAGAAACATTCAAATGTATGGCTGCAAAATGGAAAAACATTCAAAGGTTGGGTGGCTTTAGTTTTTTGCATCTTAGTGGACTGCCTAAGATATATTTAATATTTGAGGGGTTAAGTGGGAACTCTCAAAGATTCGGGGACGAAATGGGTAGATGTCCAAAGGTTAAGGGCAAATTGGGATTTTTTCTCAAATAAATGACGACAAAGTGGCAAAGTGGGATTTTTCCTTAAGCTCATTTTCATTAGAATTTCCCCTCTGAAAAACAGCAAGTTAAAATGTGGGGACTGTTCTTATTTTACCGGAGGGGTTTGAATTAGCTCCTTCCGATCGTATTTCTCCCGATATGAAAGAAAAGATAGGAAATTTGTCTTTTCAGAGCTATCGCCCCAATAAAAAAAATATTCTTGTGATAGGGCTTGTCCCCGGTCAGAAATATAGTGAAATGGATTTAAGACAAGGGTTCTGAGAGTCCAGAATTAGTCTAATGTAAGCTTGGACACCCGGATCATAAAAAAAAATGGCATTCCCAATTCCCTAAACAAACTACCAGAAGAAATTAAAAACAACCATAAAGTACTAAATAAATAATATTAATAATACAGTTAAAATGTTTCTGCTAAACTATCAAAATTCCATTAATTGCAGCAGAAACCAACTCTTTAAGCAATTCCATTTGTTATTTTCTCTACATTCTTTTGCCCTCCCCACTTCTTCATACGTTCTGTAGTCTGATCAACCTGCATATAAAATGTAAAATTACAAGTTAATTCTTTTCTTATTAGTATTTTCCTTTTATTAAGCCAACATGAAGCAACAATTATTCAACACGGACCTCGTTTTTCCAATTCGTTTTATAAAGTATAATCAAGAGCAGCAACGTCTGCATTCCCGTTCCTGCTATCATGCCTCCCCAAAGTCCCTATAATCAATTAACAAAATAAAAAGCATAGGAGCGTTAAAACATAGATTCATACGGTAAATGACATGAAATCGCGTAATACATGACCATATTTAATAAAAGTTTGTCAAAGATCATAGTATTTTGATCTTGAATCAAAACTGCAAACTAAATCCAAGTAAAAGTTTGGAATTTGAGGTTCAAAAATGATTTTTTGTTTTTACCATGACTCCAAGATCAGCTACATAACCAAGAAGATATCCTAAGGGCAGTCCAAAAATGTAATAACAACCCAAGTTGATGTAAGCTACCATAGCTTGCCATCCACCTCCTACTGCAACACCTGCAAAAGGGATTCCACGAATTAAGGTCGAGAAGTAAAGGAAATAATATGGTTCTTCGATTTTGTTGAAATATTTCTTAAAAAAAAAAAAAAAAACCGAATGATGAGTACCTGATATAACTGGTTGGACACTGTTGAGAAGCATTGTGATCCCAAGAAAGCCCGAAAGGTGAGCAACGGCTCTTTGCATCTCTATGCTGTCGGTAAAAATGATACTGAAATGATTTCGAGCAACAAGGATAGCAATCATGCATACAATCCCAATCAGCAGCGACTGAAAGACTGTGACATATACAGCGTATTTGGCAGCTCTTGGACGTCCTAAACCAAGCTCATTGGAGACGCGAACACTGAAATTAAATACATAATTTATAGTACATGAGATGAGTATTTATTGAGCATATGAAAGAAAATGTTACTTCATTGGAAGTTCAAGTTATACATGCCTAGACAAGAAATCACGCATATATTTAGTTAGTGTGAAATGCAAAAATAACCCCTATGCTTTGTTTAATTAACAAAAATCCCCATGTGCGATTTTTTATTAGCAAAAATCCCCTTCCCATGTCGGAGTACATATCTTGCAAGAAAAATGATAATTACACCCCCACAAAAAAATGCAAAAACACCCCTATTCATCAAAAAAAATTGACGATGATCCCCCTGTTAACTTTGAGAATTGGTAATGACCCCCTTATCCACTTAAATTAGCAATAACCTACATACTGTTTTATGAAGGAGTTTGAAATGGAGTTTTTGCTAATAAGAAAAGAACACAAGGGGGTTCAATTAGCAAAGTACATGGTGAATTCTTGCATTTAGCTCCATTTAGTTAAGATATAGCAAATGGTTATTTAAGAAATAATGTCATATCTCCCTGTGATATGATTAATGTTCAGTTTACCTCCAGTGATTTAAAAAAGAGCATTTTATCCCCTGCGAATTTTTTTGAAGAGCAAGTTACCACCTTCAATCGAGGGTGTAACTCACTTACCGAAATTGAGGGTGGACATAAAAAGTATTTTGTAACATAGGGTGTTAAGTGCAACATTTATCATAACAGGGAGATAAATTGACACATATAAGAAGGCTAATTTTGTCAATTCTTATTTTTTTTTAAAGTTTTATATGTCAGAGAGACAATGTGACACTTTTATAAGATTATAGGTGGGTAAAATGCTCTCTTTCAAATCATAGGAAGATAAATTGAACATTATGCATATATCAGGGGTAAATTACCATTAACTCAAATGTTTACCTTATAGCAGCATTGATTCCAATGAACAACATGGCTTCCCACCCATTTACATTCATGCTGCAAGATCAATCAACACAAAATGTGTTAGAATCCAAGAATTGTCAATAATCAGAGTACATGAAAAAGTGAAATTAAAACATACCAAATAGAAAGGGAACCAACTGCATCCACAGCATTATCAAGATGACCAGCCAAAATAACAATACTCATCATGTACCAAAGCTCAAGGCACAACATCACAGCAGATGCAAGTGATAGCCTCACAAATGCCCATATCTCATGAAACGCAGCTAAAGACAACCCTTTCCACCCATCCTTACACCACCCCACAACGTAAACAAGTTGTGCAATCGCGGTTCCCCAATTGGTAATATCGAAAGCCAAACACGCCCCTACTGTACCCCAACCAAGCACGTTAACAAATAGATAGCACAAAATGACCTGTGCAACGAGGGCAAGGAACCCGACCCAAGCAAGAACAGAGACTTTGCTCTGTGCTTGGAGAAATTTTTGTGTGGGAAATGTGATGGAGAGTGAAAATAGTTGTGGGACGATTAGTAGTGTGTACACTCCGGCAGCATTTGCGATGTCGTCTTGTTGGCCGAGGAATTTTAGGACTGGAGTGGCGAAAATGTAAATTGGTAGAAGGTGAAGGCATGTTACGAATAGGATTATGATTGAGCGTTGCATGTAGATTCCTAACATGTGAACTTGGCCTGCACCAAATGCTTGTCCGCATAGCGTTTCGAGGGCACTTCCCATACCAAGCTACAAGTGTTGCAGAATATGCATCAGAACATATGATAATCAGATGAAATCAAAGTTGATAGCAAAATCATAGGAAAGTTATGTATTGACTAGTATATGTAACATCAATAAATAAAAGAAAAAGGTTCAAGGCCAAAGCTTGGTAGATGTTCTTGTCCATTCTCAGTACATTATCTATCAAAAAAATTTGGATTTTAGATTGTTAAACATTAAGGGAAAATTGCATATTGGTATTATAGGGGTATTCTGCAACTTTGGTACAGCTGCACAATTTAAAAATTAGCTGCGATTTTTATAACATGTCAAATAATTAGATAAATTTGGACATAATTGATCACGTGCGGCAGACGGTTGCACGTGATAGTTATCTCATCATTTGGAAGGAAAATTATCGTGTTTTCCTCACCTTTAGAGGAAAACAATCACGTTATCTAATCTCCCTCACATTATGCGTAATCAATTTTCATGCAATTATTTAACAGTGGTGTGAATATCAACCAATTTTAAAATTGTGATATTAAATGTGCATTCACTTATCTAGTGATACCATGATTGCAAAATGCTTTATTGTATAATACCAAATATGTGATTTCACCGAAACTTAAGAAGATAATTTTCTCTCATGAAATGATAAAGCTTTTTTTTTCATCTAGTGCTTTAACCGCCAAATTCCAATAATTAATCATAGGCTTTTAAGTTCAATAAATTAGAAATCTAAACATTAAAAGCTATTGTTAATTCATTTTTATTTTAGCTAGTGTTCACCCAAGAATTTATAGCAATAAGTTAAGCATTTATAGACTTCTTTTCTTCCATCAGGCATCAAACAAAAAAAAAAAATTAAACAATAATAAATAAGGAAAAACTTGCATGATGGGCTTTTGCATAAACTTTGAACTTCAAATGTCACCAAAATTTAACACAGCAATCACTCTCATCTACATTACACCAATAAATTGCTTGTAGGTGCCTTGTATTTATTTTGCTCCCATAAAAGTCATCATGTACTTTACAGAGTGCTGACCTTTCATGGACCACTTATTAAATTGATTTTCAACTTTTTGTCGTGACTCGTGAGACTAATTTGTTGTTGCTAAATGAAAGAATATAGAGTACTAAATATCTAAATAGTCAAAACCCTCAATTTTACTGTGTAAATTTTTACTCGAAAAAAAACCATTAACGCCCACATAAGTCAATATGGAAAAATTCTTATCTAGATCAGGTCTAAGAATTTAGTGGTAGACCTTGTGGTTTATGATTTACCAACTTATTTATAATTACTTAAAACTCAACTATTAAATTTAACTTACCCAACTAGATTAAACTAGAGTTAAATATAAACAAATAATCAAGCGTGAGCCATTTTTTTAATTATTATAAAATTAATATAAATTATAATTTAAAATCTTCAATTTACTTTAGATGATAAAAAAGTTAATTATATTGATTTAACTTATTTACCTTCATTATACTAAACAAAATTAAAAAATAGTATTATGATGAATATTGAACATAAATTGCAAATTGATAACACACGAAAAATGAAATTAGATCCATTTAAAATAAATTGAAGATGTTAGATTCTTAATTGATATTTAAATTTTATGAACACAATGAAGGATGAGATTCTAAAATAAATTAGACTCTAATTTTTTATTCATCTAAAACAAGCTGAAGATTTTGAATTCTAATTGATATTAATTTTATGAAAATAAATTAATATTGTAGGATGAGATTGAAAAAAATTGACTCACACTTAATCATTTATTTCTAAATAACTCTAGTTTAATCTAATTTGGTTAGATAAATCTAATAATAAATTTTTAAAGAAATATAAATGAATTGGTAAATTCTTGACCACAAGGTCCACCGTTAAGTTATTAGACCTGTTCTAGGTAGTAAGAGTTTTCCGACTTTTATATACAGTAGAGAGAATTCTATTCTATAGACTATAGATTATATAGGCAAAAATATTATTAATTATTTTTTCAGCTGGCCGAGCTGATTGGCTATATATATATATTATTAATTGCACGACGTCTCAACTCGCGGCTTGTGCCATCCACTACCTACCCCACAATATTTCATCATTTCGATTGAGGAATTTAAGTCCACCACTATATATCTTGAGCAATATAATTAGCATTTTGCTCCAAAAAATATATATTTTTGGTACTTTACACCCTAAAATTGACATTTGATACATTGCATCCTAGAGGTCATTTTCTTTAGCAAAGTGAACCCGCATGTGGTGCAATATGCACACTATGATGCAACCAAAGTGTCAGTATATGAAGTCCAGGATGCAAAATTCAAAAATAAGTATTTCTGAAGTATAAATTGTCGAATAACGATTAGTTTTGTTTACATACAAAGGCGAGAAAATATATAAGAATATTTTTAACCTATTTTCTTGTAAATTCTTTCAAATAAAAAAATTATATATACATAAAATAATCTATCTCAAATTAAGCTTTATCACGAAAAATGGCTCTCTAAAAAATATATCTCGACTAATTTGAGTATGGTTGATCTCGACTAGAATTTCTCTAAATAGTTTCCATATAGTATTTCCGAAACCTTAATATGCAATAAAAGAAGAACAAAAAACCCCGAAAAGTAAAATGAAAAAGAAAGAGAGAGGATTTTCTTATAGTCACTCCACATCCTCTATCTATAATATTGTTTATTAGTATTCATAGAAAAATAAAAATAATAACAGAATCAAAATAAATGAATCAAATAAAACAAGTATCACACCGTTACCACCTCTGTCCATACAGAAACCTCTAATTTTAAAACTCATAACTACTGATAACCAATAAACTAATTATGAGTCAAAATTTCTATATTATTCCGGCGAAAATATAGAGAAGTTTATTTTAACTTAGTTATTGACTATAAATTTTTCAAAATTATCAATTTTCTCGTCCAAGTTCACAATATTTAATTTATGAAAACATATCACGAAAACAAAATAAATTCTATAATTCCTGTAATTAATACCAAAACAATTAAACATCTCCATTACTATAACAAATTCAACAAATAAGAGATGCAGAAAACTAACCATAAATCCGAACGAAAATGTACCGATGACCGAAACAGCGATAGAAAAAGCGGAGAGCTCAACATCTCCGAGATGACCGACGAACATAGTGGTAACGGAATTTGTTCCGTACTGACAGAGAATTTGAAACGCAATTGGACCTCCAATTATCCACACTTTCGCCGTTTCAAGGCAAAATACTCTCCACCAATCCTTCGCCCCCCTAACCGGAAAGTAATCCCCGTCATCGCCGATCAGATGGCTTGAGCTCCGCCTATCTAGCAGCGGCGCCTCCATTATAAGCGGCGGAGAACGGCTGCGCCTCTGATTAGAAGAGAAGAGTGTACGACTGAATGAGTCAAAAATTCGTCGCTGCAATTTCTCACACACACACCCGTGTGTATCTGTGTGTGAAAGTTTGTTATGTCGTACGAGAGTGAATGAATCCCAGCTTTATTTTGTTGATGTTTTATTTATAACAAGGGCTGGGGTTTTATTTTTAGATTTGCTTTTTACACCCTATGTTTCTGAAATAAGATAAAAACACCCCTACATTTTTAGTTTGGTAGAATTTAATTCATGTTAATAGCTTCTGATTAGGTGTGATGGTTGGCTTGCATGGGATGTGTTGGTCTCATATTCGGTTAATGTTATGCCACGTCAGCATAAGATATGAACGACCTAATATTTGCCATTATTTGGGAATTATTCAAGATCCAGTTTGGTTAAATTATTTAAACCGTATTTGTAGTTAATTAATCACTTTCCTAAATATTAGCATTTAAATAATAAAGGTGCTAGAGGTATATATGGACTCTATAATTATTAATTTAAGTTCAGATCTAATTGTGTATTTTATTACGTATGAGATATTCGAGTTTTGTTTGCCACGTCAACATAAGATATGAACGCAAAAGTTGGATTAAGTGATGCAACGAATGTATAAAATGTTTTGTTCAAAATTTAGTTTGATTAAACTAAAGCTTTATTTTTAGTTAATTAATCTCCTAAAATATTGGTCAATTACATAACACAGTCATGTTTGGATTAAAATTCCGCGATTGTCAATTTCTTTTTGTTTTCCAAAGGTTTTAATCATTTTCGAGGCGCGTCGGACACACTAATTGTGAACCTTTCCCAACAAACATTTGAAAATGTATTCGCTACCCTGTAGTGACTAGTCCCTTCCACTAAATCAATACTCGATTTGGATATAATTTTTTAACTACCAACATATTTCTCTTTCATAAGTTCCCATCGATATATAATTATTCAACCTTTTCATGTATTTAAGCATTAATTCACTTGAAATTGTTAGAAATTATCTGCTTATGATTTGAACTGAAATAGAAAATTCGTCCCATACATAATTGTTTGTACATATCTATTTTTTTTTTCAACTTTCTAAACTGTGTATTTACAGTTCGGAGAATGCAATAATACCTAATAGGCTATTTCAAATTAAATATTTAAATATAGCATGGGAGGAGTTATCTTTAATACATACTTTTTTTTTTTTTTTTGATAAATTCATAGTTATAGTAGCTATCGGAATTGATAGCTGCAGATCTTGAGGACTTTTAGGTTGGTGGTTTAATTAAATCTATTCCCCTAAAATTGCTGATGCACCTTATCAAAAAGAGAATAAAAATATGGAAAAATAATACGTACAGTACTTGGGGATTGCAATCTTTTAGATTACAACAATTTAATTTGATAGCTTTTATTGGATAGTGGTAGATATCTGAAGAATCTTTCAAAAAAAAAAAAAAATTAATGTGTCACGTCTATCCAATGACATTAAAGCTCGCAGCTTAAGGTCAACTTTTGATAAATTAAAAATAAAAAGTATAGTATATTTTAGAATATCAAATTAGTTAATTGCATGTTGTGTGCTTTGCTTAAGTCAATTTAATTGTCTCACAATTAATTAAACGAAAATGAAGCTTTACATTTTGTTCAAAAAGAAAATCAAATTAACGTGAATAAAGATAGACTATGCCACACTAATTAACGCTTAAGGGGCGTAAATTATAGAACAACAAAAATAAACTTAATCTTAATTTCACATTTATATATAGAGCAAAAGACAAAAACATCCCCTATGCTTTGTTTAACTCCCCAAAACCCCTCTGTGTTATTTTAACTCTGAAAAAATCCTCTATGATTTCAAATAAGTGCCAAATACACCCCCAAAAAAGAGAGTGTGTTTCAAACGCCAAAACTGCAAGTATTTATTCACATTTTGCTTTTGATATGACAATTTTACCCTTGACATCGAAAGATAAAAACACCCCTATGTGTCATTTTAAATCTCCAAAACCCCCTTGTGTTTGACTTTGTATACCACACTCGACTCAAGTAGTATATACTTATTTTTTCTAAAAGAATAAATAAATTTAAAAAAAACAAACACATAGGGGTAATTTTGTCATTCCAACAAAAGTCAAAAATAAAACTATACGTATATACTATTTGGGTCGAGTGTGGTATTTAAAATCAAACACAGAGAATTTTTTTATAGTTAAAATAATACAGGGGGATTTTTGAGAGTTAGACAAAGTATAAATGGTGTTTTTGTCTTTTGCTCAAACAAGATTATATACCATGCAACGAGCTTATGATTTTTCATTTGGTAAAATGATATGTGCTTATTAATGAACTCATAATAATTGTTGAATTTATCTACCATTCTATAAGTTGACGGTTGGTTGAATTCCATTGAATTTGCTTCACAATTTATACTAGACAGTCAACATGGTTGGTACATGTCATAAAAAAAAAAAGAACATGGTTGGTACTTATAAGCTTTAATTGGAGGGCTACGTCAAGCTTGTTACATCGTATATGTAAAATTCTTTAAATTTGAGATTCAATTATTTTGGCAAAAGTACAGAGACAAATTCGTACCATAAATTAATGTGATGGTTATTGTTTGTGGAAAAAAAAGAAAAATTGAAAAAATTGAATAAGTAAACCTACAAAAGGCACAGTTACGTTGAGTGCTTTACGCCCATCTAATAGTTTTAATCATAAAAACGGCATGCATGATATATTGATATATTGGTGGTTGGCACGTGGACGTCCTTTTCTTCGTGTACCAATATTTTCCTGAGTTTTAAGCTACCAATGATATCATATGTTTGTTTGATGATTGGGAGGATAGCGTAGGCTTGTGAAATAATTTCGATTTGCATAATGTTGTTTGATCGAGTTTTAAGAGAGTGATTTGAAAAATAAGTAGATCTAAGTTATTTTTGAAATATTAAATTGTAAATATTAGATGTAAAAGACTTCATGCCAAATATATATTATGTGAGATTTTCATAAATTAATTGGGTCGGGTTCTACGGGTGTGTGTCAGACCAACTTATCCGTGTTGGGTCAATCGGGTCTGAATCGGGTCACCAGGGTCTGGGTTGTGCCAATCGAACTTGAATCAGGGCAGTCGATTCTCGGATGGGTTAGCCGATTTTGGATTGGGTAATCGGGTTCGGGTCACAGGTGGGGCCAAGTGGGTTTGAATCGGGTCAGTCGGTTCTGGTTGGGTAAAATGTGTCTGAATCGGGTAAAAAAGGTACGGATCGGGTCAACGTGTACGGGACTGGTAATCGGATCTGGGTCGGGTCATTCAGGTTGTGTCTAGGTCGGGTCTGGGCGGGGTGGTTGCAATGGGTTTGGGTTCGGGTCTTGACCATTTTTTCTTAATATGTCTTGAGTGGGTTCGGGTAAGGTCTAGACTCTACCTTTAACAGACTTATATGAGATAGGTTGTATAAGAGATTTGTTACTTTATGTCAAATCAAAGTAAAATTTGTATTGTTTTGTTTAGAGATAACAAATATATTGTTTGTTTGACTTTTGGGAAGTAGTTAGATAAAATTGAGCTATATATTTATTTCAGAACGTAAAAAACATGTTTATTATGTTTTCAAACATGAACTAAACACGGATTAATTTTGGAAAAAGCCAAACAAACAAGCCCATGCTTTTGGCTAAATTTATTTTTCACCATACATATACCAGATTTTACTTTTCATGCTATCCACGCCAAATTCATTCCAAAATCGGACATATGTTACACATTTGGTATTTCCGTTAATTGAAGTTCAAATTAATAATATTTTTCTACAATATTAATATTAATAAAAAATAATTAATAATATTATTAAGAAAATACAATTAACTTTTGCCATAATTGCAATTTGACCCTTTGTTTATTTATCCCGTCGACCTTCTCTCACAACCACCACCTCAGATGCACATCTTCGTCGTGGTCACTTATGTATAATCAATTTCAAATTCTCAAATTCCGTTGAGTAAATCTCCTAATTTTTGCTGCTTCAAATCGCATTTCGAAACCCTAGAATTATTTATTTTTTTGCACTTTTTCGGCTACTCCGCCTACCATTCGACCTTTCTCCTGCAAAAATGGCTTCAAGGCATGTTGTAATACCACTTTCCCTTAAGACTTATTTACCCCCACCACTCG
This sequence comes from Penstemon eatonii, assembly GCA_038501285.1. Lineage (NCBI taxonomy): Eukaryota > Viridiplantae > Streptophyta > Magnoliopsida > Lamiales > Plantaginaceae > Penstemon > Penstemon eatonii. The sequence goes on from CM076711.1 coordinate 16,458,349, forward strand.
GTATGCAACATGAATTTGCGATTAATCATTAGGATACAATGAAACTCAATATTTAATTATGTTATACACTCACAAAATCAACCACAGGACACACACGAAATTGACAAAATTATCAAACTTATAAAATAAAATTTTGGAAATATATTTCAAGTTGTAAATCATGTAATCTTGATCAATGTATTGCTATTTTGTATCTGAATTAATATTTGAGAGAGAACGAAATTAAACTTGTGAATTTAATATATATGAAATTGTGTACAAATACATGATAGTGGTCAGCTTAAATAGTTAGGAACAGAGGGCAAAAAAGTAATCATACTATAACCGCCTGAAACTAACTAATGTTGACTAAACTAACTAATAGCTGACTAAATATAAAATAATTTCAAACTAAATTACAAATAATCAAATATTCCCTAAAATAAAACCTAAATCAATTTCTTCCCGTTGGTTCCATTATCCACCATTCCTTCTTCTCCAACCTTCAATTCTGAGCTTAAATTCATCCCTTCTGATACCCCCCCCACAAGATGGTGCGTATATGTTTCGTACGCCCATCTTGGAAAGAATTAGGTCGAATTGAGGTCTTGGTAGGGGTTTTGTAAAGATGTCTGCCACTTGAGAAGCGGATGAAATAGGAAGGATTTTTAAATGATTTCTGGAAATGTGCTCTCGCACAAAGTGAATATCAATCTCTATATGCTTCGTTCGGTCGTGGTAGATGGGATTATGGGCAAGATGAATTGCTGAGGAGTTGTCAAAGAAGACCACAAGAGGTAAATGCAATTTAACTTTTAATTCCTGCAATAGTTGTGTTAACCAGCGTATCTCACTAGTGATAGATGCCATAGCTCTATATTCAGCCTCTGCACTGGATTTAGACACTGTATTTTGCCTTTTTGCACGCCATGATATTAATGCATTTCCTAAGAATGTGCAATAACCTGTTGTGGACTTTCTTGTATCTTTGCAAGAGCCCCAATCTGAGTCACAAAAGCCAGATAAGAGAAGATTAGAACTTTTAGGATAGAAAAGCCCCTGTCCAAGGGTATGTTTTAAATACCTGAGTAGATAATGAGTAGGAGCTAGATGTTCATGTGTAGGTTGGGCTAGAAATTGACATAGTTTATGTACAGTGAAAGAGATATCTGGTCCAGTTATGGTGAGGTATATTAGCCTACCTATTAATCTCCTATAAGGGGATGGGTCAGGCAGTAAGTCAGTAGGATTTGATTGTAGATTGTTCTTAGGATTCATAGGAATAAAATTAGGTTTGCTTGCAAGATAACCTGTATCTTCTAGGATTTGAAGTGTGTATTGTCTTTGTGAGAGGATAAGGCCAGTAGAAGAGTAAGCAAGCTCTATTCCTAAAAAATATTTTAGCCTGCCTAAGTCCCTCAACTTAAAAACAGAAAAAAGTTTAAGTTTTATATCATTAAAAAGTTGAGTACTAGGGCCAGCAATGAGGATATCATCTACATAGACTAAAATAGCCAAAAAATTTGAATTTTCACCATAAGTAAATAAGGAGTAGTCAGACCTTGATTGCTGAAAGTTAAGAGTCTGTAGTACTTCTGTAAGCTTGTAATTCCATTGTCTACTGGCCTGTTTGAGGCCATAGATTGACTTTTGTAACTTACAGACCAAAGGAGTAGATATACCTGTTTGTGCAGGAGTTGGAGGATTGTATCCTTTAGGTAGAGTCATGTATACCTCTTCCTCAAGATCCCCATTGAGGAATGCATTAGTGATGTCCAGCTGATGCAAATCCCATTGCTTAGCCATTGCTAAGGCTAGTAATACCCTGACAGAAACGAATTTTGCAACTGGAGAAAAAGTTGCAGTGTAATCCACCCCTTCTTGTTGGGTGAATCCTAGAGCCACTAACCTTGCCTTAAACCGTTCAATAGTACCATCTGAATGCCTTTTTAAGATCCATTTACAACCAATAGGACTTTTATTAGATGGTAAATGTTGAACAGTCCAAGTGTTATTTGATTCCATTGCATGTAATTCTTCTGAAATAGCTTTAACCCATGAAGGGTTTTTAATTGCTTGTTTATATGTATGTGGTTCTGTAATTGTTGAGATATTTGCTATGAAAGCTTGATGTGTGGTAGATATTGATGAATAATCTAAAACAGAATCTAAAGGATACTTAGGGTGTTTGGTTGTGGATAAGTTGCAATGATAATCCTGTAGATATGATGGAGGTCTAATAATTCTGGAAGTTCTTCTAACTTCTGGAAGAGAATTAGGGGTAAGTGTAGGAGATGAAGGAGTGTTAGAAGAAAGAAGGGGAGAAGGTTCAGGATTAGGGTCTAAAGGTTCAAGGGTGTAAAAATCTTGAGTAAGAGTAGGGTTATGAGGAATGTTGATGGTAAATAGATCATGTAAGGTGGTGTCTTTGAAAGGGAAGGTGTTTTCATAAAAAACTACATTTCTTGAGTAAAATATGGTGTGAGTGAGTAAATTTAATAGCTTATAACCTTTTATACTAGGTGAATAACCTATAAAAACACATTTAACAGCTGTAGGATCAAATTTTGATCTATGTTCTTTCAAGGTTGAAGCAAAAGCAAGACAACCAAACACTTTTAAAAAGGAATAATCAACTGATTTTTGGAATAATTTGAAAAAAGGACTAACATTATTCAAAAGGGGGGTGGGTGTTCTGTTCATAAGGTAGACAGAGGTGAGAATACTTTCATTTCAGTATTGAATAGGTAGATTGGGCTGAAACATGAGAGCCCTAGCAATATTTAGAATGTGTTGATGCTTCCTCTCAACTTTAGCATTCTGTTGAGGGGTCTCAACACATGAGAACTGGTGCAAGATGCCTAATTCAGAAAATAATTTGGAAAAAACTAATTCTTTGGCATTATCACTTCTAAGCGTTTTAATAGTATTATTAAATTGGTTAGAAATCATTTTTATGAATCTAGGAATAAGAAAATGAACATCAGATTTGAATTGCATTAGGAAAACCCATGTAAATCTGGAAATATCATCAACAAGAGTAAGAAAATATCTAAAACCATTATGAGAAGTATGTTTAAATTGGCCCCAAACATCACAATGTATTATGTCAAAACAACTTGAAGAAATAATAGAGCTAATAGGAAAAGGTAGAGTTTTTTGTTTAGCAAAAGGACATATATCACATATATGTTTATGTAGAATATTAAGAGATGGTAAATCTAATACATAATGAAGCAAATGTAATCTGTCCATGGCAGGGTGTCCTAACCTACTGTGCCATATTTCTATTGAAATTTTATTACAATCAAAGTTCCTAGGAAGAGGTAGGTGCTGTAAAATGTATAGGCCATTGTGTAAGTCACCCTTGCCAATCCTCGTCAAAGATATCTTGTCCTGGATGATAAAATGATTGGGTTCAAAGACTATACTAAGATTAGAAGAATTTAAAAGAGCACTGACTGATAGTAAATTGAATTGGAAATGAGGAACAAATAAAACATCATGTAAAATAATATGGTGATTGAGTACTATAAAGCCTTTAAAGAAAACAGGGACAATGATTTTATTTGGTAATGCGGTTGTAGTGTTAGAGGTAGGCAACAATTGAGTAAAGAAATCAATATTATTACAAATATGATTAGAAGCCCCTGAGTCAATAATCCAAGAGTCTTTGGAAGAGAAATTAGGAGTTAAAGTTGAAAAACACTTACCTGCAGGAGTATTCAGAGTACATGTGTTGGTAGATGCATTGTTGTCCTGATTAGATAGAGTGTCTGAAGTTGTAGTGAGTTGAGCAGTGAAAAAGTTGGATAGTTCAGTGTACTGCTCTGGAGAGAGTTTGTGTATGAAATTCTGAAAAGAGGATGAGGAGTCTGAGGGAGCAAATTCAGTGGTGATGTTGTTTAGTTGAGGGGTAAGTTTTCAGAAACAAGAATGGAGCCAGGGCCATCTGCTGGATGTAAATAGTAATGGCTTGATGGATCCTCTATTTCAGGCCTAGTTCTTGAAGTAGAGGATGAGGATAGGACATAATCTGAATTGGAAGATGAAGAAGACATACTAGATTTGAAAAAGAGACATGAATTTGTAAGAAAAAGTACCTGATGATGATTTGAATGAAAGAAATTATGTAAACTGACTGTAAAGAATAGAAACTGGTGCTGGTTGATGGTCTGATGAAGGACTGATGAAGAATCTTGAAGGATGATGGCAATTCTTGAATTCTGAAGCTGATGAGATGCATAAACCGTCTGAATGTGGAATCTTGATGAAGTTGAACAGAATAGGAATGACTTGAGAAGAAGAAGATGATGGTGAATAAAAGGAAGAAACAAGGTGATTTTGCAGCGGAAGTTTAATATATCTATTAAACTACTGATACCATGTAAATCATGTAATCTTGATCAATGTATTGCTATTTTGTATCTGAATTAATATTTGAGAGAGTACGAAATTAAACTTGTGAATTTAATATTTATGAAATTGTGTACAAATACATAAGAGTGGTCAGCTTAAATAGTTAGGAACAGAGGGCAAAAAAGTAATCATACTATAACCGCCTGAAAGTAACTAATGTTGACTAAACTAACTAATAGCTGACTAAATATAAAATAATTACAAACTAAATTAAAAATAATCAAATACTCCCTAAAATAAAATCTAAATCAATTTCTTCCCGTTGGTTCCATTATCCACCATTCCTTCTTCTCCAACCTTCAATTCTGAGCTTGAATTCATCCCTTCTGATACAAGTAATCTGGAGAGAGAAAAAGAATAACATGTGATGTGTCTTTTTCTATAACTAAAACAACCTTTTTATAGACATGATTCGTGTCAATTCTAGTAGACACAACTCTTCACATTTATGCTTGTTGGAAACAAACACATTCATTCGAATTTGAACGAAAATAACTGTCACTAATTTAACTGTTTTATTTTGTCCAAATAATTGTCGTCATTAATATTTAAAATTCAAAAGATGAATTTTAACTTAACATAGAAATAATTAATTCTAATTTGAACATAAATAACCGCTTTCTGTGGACTTTTGCCTGAAAAGTTGCTCCAGTTGCATTCTTCTTCACCATGTTTAATAGGTATCTAATTTACGAATGTGTACAATGACTGCTCTGTTGCATTTGCATATCTTTTAATGCCCCAGAATCTGGGCTGCTCTCTATCCTTGGAAAGACTTGGATTCACCCTCTTATCTAAAAGAGATAGAAGATTTTGGGCACATTTGGATGGATGAATTTGTGTTGGGTGGATTTGAAATCCCTTGTCAAATCTATTATGCTATTTGGATACAAAATTAAGTCATTAATTTGAAATCCTGAATTTTAGTCCAACGAATTTCAATTCAATTTTAAGTGGATTTGAAATTCCTCCTAAAACTAGTCATTTGAAATCTAATTAAAAAAGGTACACATTGTATATTTTCAAAAATTGCAATTTGGTCCCAGATTTTGAAAAAACCTAGAATGCAATTCAGTCCAGAATTTTCAAAAAATTAAAATTTGCAATTCGGCTACTATTTTCAGAAATTTTAATTGCACTTTTGGTCCCTCTATTTTTGGAAATTGCAATTTTGACCCCAGATTTTTGAAAAACCCAGAATTACAATTCAGTCCAGAATTTTCATAAATTAAAATTTTCACTTCGGACCCTGATTTTCAGGAATCGAATTTGCACTTTTGGTCCATCAATTTTTGGATATTGCAATTTTGACCCTAGATTTTCAAAAAATCAAGAATTGCAATTCAGTCCAGTATTTTAAGAAAATATAAAATTTCAATTATGCCCCTGATTTTCAGAAATTCAAATTTACACCTTTGGTTCCTCAATTTTTGGAAATTACAATTTAACCCCAAATTTTTAAAAAACCAAGAATTGCGTTTCAGTTTAGAATTCTCAAAAAATTAAAAAAATTCAATTTCAGAAATCCGAATTTACACTTTTGGTCCCTCAATTTTCGGAAATTACAATTTGACCCTAGATTTTTGAAAGACCCAGAATTACAATTCAGTTAATTTCGGAAGGTTAAATTTTTAATTCGGCCCCTGATTTTCAGAAATTCAGATTTTCACTTTTGGTCCCTTAATTTTCAGATATTGTAATTTGACCCCATATTTTCAAAAAAATCAGAACTGCAAATTCAGTCCATAATTTTCAATTCGGCACCTGATTTTCAAAAATCCAAATTTGCAATTTTAGTCCCTTAATTTTCAAAATTTGCCATTTGACCCCAGATTTTCGAAAAACCCAGAGTACCAATTCATTCCAGAATTTTAAGAAAATTAAGATTTTCAATTCGGCCCCAGATTTTCATTTCAGTCCAAATTTGCACTTTTGGTCCCTCAATTTTCAAAAATTATAATTTTCCCCAAATCGATTTATGCGATTTTATCCCGATATCAACAACAAGAATTAACTCATAGAGCAAATTAGAAGGCACGACTGAAAATTTCAAATAACACAAATGATATATACCAAACAATATATGGATTTCAAATGAAATCCTTTGTAAAAAAAAATATCCAAACAAGAAATTGCAAATAAATGAATTTCAAATCATTGGAATTTCATATTGGAGGAATTGAAAGATTCATAGAACGAAGAAGAGCCAGATAAGCGAAGGAAATGAATTTGGGAAATTAAGGATTTCTATTTCTCAGCTCTTATTTATTTAACTTGTATTTTATTTTTTATTCTTTTGTATATATAAGAAGCGTGTATACGCTTATATTATGTAGAGTAGTCACCGCCTTTAGCTATGTATAAATTCAGGGTTCGACCATTGTAAACAACACATTACTCATAAATAATTTTTTAAAGTTTATTTCTTCCTCTTGTTTTCTCCAAGAACACATACAATATACACATCAAATTCAAACACTTTTCCATTGTTTATGATGAATTCCTATGGATTATAACATGGTATCAGTAAGTTTCTTCATTACTTCCGCTTAATTCATCACTTTTTCTGCACAATTTTCTTATGTTCTTCTCTCGAAGATTGTTATCTTCATCCCCTGTTTTTCTTTTCTCTCTTGGAGTGCTGTCTTCTTGAGATTTTTTGGCCTTCATCCGGAGGTTTTGTCCTCATATCTTGAAGTTCTGTCTTCTTGAAATCTCTTTTCTTCTCTACCAAAATCTAGAGGTGGCAAATGAACCACCTGGATCGGATCTCAAACGAATCGGATCTTAAATGGATCCATAATGATGGATCCATTTAGGATCCGATCCAAATCGGATCCGGGTGAAAAAATTTCGGATCCACCATAGATCCGAATAGATCCATTGTGAATCCATGACGGATCCACGGTAGATCTCTCATGGATTCGTCCGTGGAGCCGTCATGGATCCACAGTGGATCCGTCATGGATCCATGGTTGTGGATTAAGGGATCCCATAGAATCAAAATTTTTATTGAAAGAGTGAAAGTGTACTAATGCAACTAAGATGGCCAGAAACTAAAACTTATAAATTGTGGATCCATCATGGATCCATATATGGTTGTGGATCAAGGGATCTCATTGAGAAAATTAAAAATTCTTACTAAAAGATTGAAAGTGTACTAATGCAACTAAAATATGAAGAAATATAAAGGATATAACATATAAATAAAAAATCACACAATCAAAAATCCAAAAAACTTCTACAATCAATCAAACCAATTTAAAAACTCCATGACATAATAATCAAACCAAGCTTCTCAATTTGTGACTCGAGCTCATTTAGTAAAAGTTCGGTTCATTTTACATGTTAAACAAGCAAACTATATGTGTTTGTTGTGTTCTGATTTTTTATTCTTGCTTGTTATGATAAATTAAATGTTCGGATCTATGCACTTTTCGGTTTTCGGCCAAAAATGTAATTTAAAAAAATTTGAGGGCTAATTTGCAAATCGCGATTTTTAATAAAATCTGGACAGAAAGTAAAATTTTGTTTTTCTGCAATTCTGGACCAAATTGTAATTTCTGGAATTTTTCAAAATCTGGACCATTTTGCAATTTACGAAAGGTATGCTATTTGCGTAAATATGGGGTCTGTTTTGCAATAAACAAAGTTTCTGGAAATTTTGTTAACTTTCTGCTTTCTGGTCCGATTTGCATGTTCCAGAAATTTTGGGGCTAATTTATAATTTCCGAAAGTTGAGGGGTTAAAATGTAATTTTCAAAAATTCAGGGGCCGAACTGCAATTTTTCTAAGTTGAAAAACAGAAACTTTGTGCACTAAAAAGAGTTTAGTAAACAGAGGCTCGGCGGCGGCAACAGATTTGAAGGAGGAGAGAAGAAGAAAGACGGGGGAGAGAAAAAAAAAGAACTGGAAAAAATAACGTTTACTTTTGAATTCATCCAAAATAAATTTTTTTTTGATCCAGTAATGGATCCGATGGATCCATTAGTGGATCTATTCGTGGATCCAGAGGATCCATTGATGGATCCATCACAATCCATTACTTGTATGTGTGGATCCATATTTGGTCTAGATTTTATAACATCCGATCCAGATCCGATCCGAGTGAAAATTTAATGGATCGTTATGGACCGGATCCTTTGGATTTGGATCGGATCCACGGATCTGATCCATATTGTCACCCTTACCAAAATCTTCTTACTTGTTTTTCCAGTTTCTTCTCTGTTTCAATTGTCAGAATCATGTCTACAGAATCTGTCTTAAATTCTACATCCACTCCTAGTTCTCGTTCAAGACTTCCCATGGAAGATCCATCCACACCCTTTTTTCTTCATCCATCAGGCGGCCCTGGCCTCCTTCTTGTTCAAAACAAACTGATGGGTGACAATTATGTTGCTTGGGCAAGATCCATGTCCCAAGCATTGAATGTCAAACATAAAATAGGGTTCATAAATCGGACATTAACAGATCCTGGTCATTCTGATCCTATTATGCAAGATTCATGGTCCAAGATAATGATATAGTGGTTTCTTGGATTTTAAATTCTATCTCTACAGAAATTCATTCAAGTATTATCTACACTACCATAGCCAAAGAAATCTGGGATGATTTGAAAGCAAGATTTCCACAAAGCAATGGACCCAGCGTATTTCAACTCCGTAGGGATCTTGCCACTCTAACACAAGACAATCAATCAATCAACATTTACTTCATAAAATTGAAATCAATTTGGGATGAGTTGCACACTTACAGACCTACATTGGTTTCTTGCCCTGGTAACTGTGGGAATGCACATAAAATTCATTCTCATAATCAAGAAGAGTATGTTATGGCCTTCCTAATGGGATTGAACTCCTCTTTTGACACTTTCAGGGAACAGGTCCTTCTAATGGACCCTTTACCTCCTATAAGCAGAGTATTTGCACTAGCTACACAGGCAGTAAGGCAAAAATTGGTAGGGCAGAGGCCCCTCTTAGATTCAACTTCTGCTATGGCATTTGCATCCAAGAATTCTACCCGACAGTTTCAACCAAATCAACCTCCACGCCCATACAACCAATTCAGAACACCAAACCAGTCCACTAATACTTTCAAAAAGAAAGAAAAACCTACTTGTGCACACTGCAATATTCAGGGACATACAATTGATAAATGCTACAAATTACATGGTTATCCACCTGGTTTTCAGTTTAAGCCTAAACAGCAAAATTTTCAGACCACTCCAGTTAATCAAATATCTGAGGAATCTCACTCACTTCACAACAAGCAGAAATTCCAACCTGGTTTTGCTACAACTGGTGACACAAATTACCCAATTAATCATTTTCTATAGAGTTTCACTCCTGAACAGTGCCAACATTTGATGAATCTTCTCTCATCACAAGTACAATTTCCTGGTGCTTCATCAGCTAATTCACCTAATGAGTCAACACATATTTTATATGTTTCTGGTATTTGTTCTAACACCTATGATCCTACTCTTTCAATTTTTTAAAAAAAAAAATTGGATTATTGATTCTGGATCATCAAAACATATTTGCAACAATAGATCCTGATACCTAAGAGGGGGGGGGGTGAATTAGGTATATAACTTTTTCAAAGAGTTTATTTTCAGAAGACAATTAGTAAATGGTTCCAGTAACTTTAAATAAAAGTTTATCGTTCCAATGATTTTAAGATTAAAGTTACTAAAGAAGTAAAGTGCAAAAAATAAAAGGAGAGAAGGCAAACACAATTTATAGAGGTTCGCGCCCCAACGGCCTAATTCCTCTCTTCCAGCACCCCTGGGTAAAATTCACTAATATATCGTGGCTTGCAGGAAGAACCTTCGCCACTCGAGATTACAAGATCAATTCTTTCTCTCGAAACGAGCTTGCTAGGCCTAACCTATCGCTCAACAAAAACCGTGCTTGCTAGGTTCCTACCTATCGCACAAAAACAGTGCTTGCTAGAACACTCAGTCCTATCGCACAAAAACAGTGCTTGCTAGAACACTCAGTCCTATCGCACTACGAGCTTGCAAGTACAAAACTTTCGCTCAAAAACAGTAGTAAAATTTTGATTACAAATATATGCTCCAAAATGAGCTGATTTTGGAAAGCAGTTGTTGGGATTCAGTAAGATAAACAACCCTAGGTACAGCGGAATATAAAATTTTAGGACCTCTTACGGAATCTTGCCAGGATACTACTCTAGGTGTATATATATGAACATAAATAAAACGATAGTATAAGTTTGCACGTTATACCTATCTCCTTGCAAATCCTCGGCTAGCAAAACGAGCACTGAATTATTCTCCAGCAGAAATCGATCCAAGCTTCTCAGGAGCACCCCACGTGTTGCGCCTCTACGAGTTGATACACCACAATTACACGAAAATAATAAATCTTGATCAGCTAGAACACAAGATATATTATGATCTAGGATTTAGGAACGATCTTGGAACAAAGTCGAAAACGAAAAATTCTTCCAAAGGAAGAACAGGGTTCGGTCGACTTTATGCTTGGGAGAGGGAGAGAAAATTTTGCTCTTGCTCAAATTTTGCTTGTTGAGTTATGTGAAAAATAACTACAAGAAGGCTACTTATAGTTATCTCCCTAACCTAGTCCTATTAGGACTAGGGCTCTTCTCTCCTACATGGGCCATGGCCCTCTTTAATTAGAAGACCAAGTCTTCTAATTAATTCATGGCCCAGTTAATTAATTTGACCAGGCTTTATTTAATCTCCCAATTAAATAGCCATATTAATTAACTTAATCTCCCATTTAATTAAATCAGACTTTAAGTCCATTTAATTAAAATCCCTTTTAATTAATTAAATCCAACTTAATTAATTAATCCACAAATTAAATTCCAATTTAATTTATGATCCTGATCCAATTCCAATTGGATCTCATTTTGTTCCATTTGGGTCGACCCAGTCGACCCACCCATCATAATCGACCTAGTCGATTATTCACCCAGTCGACCCAGTCGACTCGGTCGTTCTCATTTCCTCGCTTTCGCTTCATGTGTATTGTGTATGCCCCCGTATGTTCACCACATAATTTGCCGTGGGTTATAATTAAATATTATTTAATTATTTGAGTAAGATTTACTCTAAATCAATCGAACACTCTGTCGATTGATCATTCCAAAATTAGCACCCCTGCCAATTTGGGAATTCTCCCACACTCCACGGTCGATGTCCAGCCACAAGCCCATGGAGCCCAATCACTGGTGAATTAATTCAGTGAACCTTTTATCATTTACAATTTCCATATACGACATAATCTCTCCATCGATCAATCTCCCAGTCGAGACTTAAGGGTATGGTCTTTCATCGGTTCCCCTTTTCATTTGTCTTGACCTTATGCATTCTGGTCTCGAAATAATTCTCTTTGACTTAACCTTTATGAGCTACTTACATAAAGCCGTCAGATACCTCGGCCGAGGATTTTACCAGAATTAATTTCTCACAGAAATCCATAGGAGAATTTCCCAACCTATCAAGTCGGGTCAATGGATCCTTTGTTGATGATATGAATCTGCATACGAGTTCCTCTATACCCAATATGAGTCCACAGAGACTTTCTGGCGATCCCCAGTCAGTCGGAACTCATATCAAAGCATAGACGTTCTCGCACCAGATAAACCCTATTACCTCAAGTAGTTAGGGATCGTTCCTCGTATACTATTGCAAATTGGAAGAACTTCAACCCCGATATGCGACTACCGCTTCCATGGTGAGTTATTTCCTAATTGGGGTATTCAGTGCGCTTGCCATCCCAGCAAGCCACCCACTTATGTGTATGGACTATCCCAGTCACGCTCGTGGACCCCAGCGTCCTCCAGTTCATCGGAGTATACACAATAGTGAGCGTCTAACCGAATCCAACGATGTCCTATCTCGATTGGATTCTAAGACTCTTGAATATGTTCTAGATCACGGCCTTGGAGATCAGTCCACGGGTTGTCCCATAGCCCTATGATCTAAGGACTTCTATCCTTATGCGTAGATAATTATTACATAAGATAAAGTTGACCATATATATAAATGCATTTATTAATCCAATCGAATGGTTCTTTCAATTAAATGCAGCCAAAACAGTTGGCTTGCAGGACACTATTCTATCAATCTCCCACTTGTACTAAAGCCAACTTTTCATACTTCTGATTCCCATCTTAGACAGATGTTTTCGGATGCCTTTGAGGCAATGGCTTAGACAGCGGGTCCGTCGTATTATCCCTTGAGGTGACACGTTCCATCTTTATGTCTCCTCTACCAATGATATAAATATCAAATGGTATCGTCTTAGTTCGTGCTTGGATTCTGATGAGATCTCGACTCCTTCGCTTGCGAGATAGCTCCATTATTATCACAGAAGATAGTATTGGCTCGACAATGCTAGGTATCACATCCAATTCCTGGATGAAGTTTTTCATCCAAACACCTTCCTTTGCCGCTTCACTCGCGGCAATGTATTCTGTCTCGGTGGTTGAATCTGCGGTAGTGTTTTGCTTGGAGCTCTTCCAGCTTACCGCACCACTATTGAGGCAGAACACGTATCCAGATGTCGACTTGAAGTTGTCTACATTACATTGGAAGCTAGAATCAGTATAGCCTTCCAATTTCAATTCTCTTCCACCGTATACCAAGAACAATTCCTTAGTCCTTCTCAGGTACTTCAGAATTGTCTTTACGGCTATCCAGTGTTGCTCACCTGGATCAAACTGGTAGCGACTTGTAACGCTCAAAGCGTATGCTACGTCTGGTCTCGTACATAACATACCATACATTATGCTTCCTCTTGCGGATGCATATGGTATTCGAGACATATTGCTTCTCTCTTCAGGCGTCTTTGGGACCATAGACTTAGAGAGTGCAATTACATGTCTCATTGGAAGCAATCCTCTCTTGGATTCTTCCATATCAAATCTCTTCAAGATTTTATCTATGTACTGCGATTGGGAGAGGCCCAGCAGTCCTTTTGATCTATATCGGTAGATCCTTATACCCAGTACAAAGGATGCTTCTCCCAAATCCTTCATTGAGAATTGTGTAGATAACCATGCTTTAGTTTCGGACAACACTTTCACATTATTTCTAATGAGAAGAATGTCATCAACGTAAAGCACCAAAAATTCAACCGTACTCCCACTGATCTTCTTGTACACGCAAGATTCGAACATGTTTTTGATGAATCCAAAAGTTTGGATTGTCTCATCGAAACGAATGTTCCAACTTCGGGAAGCTTGCTTCAGTCCATAAGTGGACCTCTGGAGTTTGCACACCTTGTGTTCATCTCCTTTGGATGTTTATCCTTTTGGTTGCTCCATGTAGATCTCCTTGTCAATGTCCCCATTGAGAAAGGCAGTCTTTACATCCATCTACCATATCTCGTATTTATACCACGCAGCTATGGCCAGCAAGATTCGAATGGATTTAGACATTGCGACGGGCGAGAAGGTCTCCTCAAAGTCGATGCTTGGCCTTTGAGTGTATCCTTTTTTGCCACTAGTCGCGCCTTGTAGGTTATTACCTCTCCGTTCACTCCAAGCTTTCGCTTATAGATCCACTTGCAACCCATGGGAGCTACTCCCACTGGTGGATCTACCAAGGCCCAGACCTTGTTCGAGTGCATGGAGTCCAATTCGAATTCCATGGCTTCACGCCACCTTCCCGAGTCTATGCCTAGCATAGCCTCTTCGTAAGTCCTTGGGCCGGTTAGAGACTGTCTAGTCTCACGCAGCAGACCGTAGTACCTCTTGGGTTCTCTATGTTGTCTTTCTGACTTACGAAGTACCGGTGTACTTTCTGGTGCACTTTCATGCTCATGTTCTCCCACTGCCTGTGGTGATGGGTCGGCTTGATTGACCTCGTTGGTCCTTTTAGCTTCAGTGACCTCATCTAGTTCTACGTTGTGTTCCTTCTTGCCTAGCAAGAAATCCTTCTCCAAGAAGTGTGATTTCCTTGAGACAAACGTAGTTTATCTTGTAGGATCGTAGAACTTGTATCCTATAGAGTTTTCTGGATACCCCACGAATTGCATAAGATGGACTTTACATCCAACTTATCTCCCACCAGCTTATTCACATAAGCGGGAGACCCCATATGCGCATGAATGCATATGAAGGTACAATACCAAAACTCATATCACGTGATATGTTTTGGATCTGGCTTCAAAGATACTTAGCTCAGTATCTTCGATTTTCTAAATCAAGTTTCATTTGTTTGAATAAGGAATTTCATGTAAGATTTCTTAATGGACATTTACATGTCCAGAATGCTTGACAACAGACAACGTTTCGAGCGGGTCTTACATTTCGAGAATCTAATTCTCTATTAAATAATCAATGGCGTACTGCCAATGCATGTTTGATTTTAAATCGATCCAAATCTTTTACATGCTTTCATTGATTAAGCTCTCTTCTTTTATTCCAAAAGTAATTTGGAATTGTACATCACAACGTACTTTTACCCATGAGGGTACTAGAGACGCCTTATCTCCCACTAATGCTTTAGTGTTTCTACACACTTTTAAATGGATTAAATCCATTGCAATTGTTTATGCCTCTTGGTTGCCTAGCAACCAACTACTAAATCTAATTTCCATTAAGCAAGATTCGGAAATCGGTTACTATGTATAGCATCCCAGTCAAGCTCGACCCAGTCAAGCTCAGTCTTTGAATCTTTTAATTTGGAAATATGTTTTAGTATTCGTGTATCGCCTTTCGGTTTTTACAACGACTCAAGTGTGTGAAATCTTGATTATTTATATTTTATTGACTATGCATATTTTATTTAGTCGATATATGAGTATCCATACTCATTTGCTTATGTACACCTTTTGCGTATAAATCTTATAGCGCAATCAGTTCCAACCATTATGGAACTATCACATCCCTTAAGACAAGGGATGGTATAAGCAAATTCCAATGATCTAAATAATTCATGGCTTTAGATGCATTGAATGCATCAATGAGTGCTTCATCGGGCATCCAACACCCTTGTGCATTACTTTAACCATAAGGTTAAGTTCAATAAAATTTAATCATCCCCTATGGGATGAATAGGTTCAATTCCCTCTTTCCCTTGATCTTAATCCATGGAAGAACCATTTTGATTGACTTTACAACTTATCATCCTTACAGAAAAACCTCTAAGGTTATTTCCCTTCAGAGAGGATTCATTCCTCTTCTTCCATCTCATAAGTCTTTTGAGCTTTTCAACGAGATGTTACTTCCCATTCATGGGAGACTTCATGTTTGCCTTCAAGAAAATTTGGGCTTGAGAACCATCCTCAACCCTCTGGTGAAACTTATCACCTTTCTTATTTGAAGAGTAACTTCGAAAAAGGCAGCTTGGTGAAACCTATCACCATTCCAGTCGAAGTGTAACTTCGAAAGGAAAAACGATGAAATCTTTGTAAGGAGATTAGTCCTTGCTTGGACTCGAGAATGTTGGGATTCGGTAAGATAAACAGCCCTAGGCACAGCGGAATATAAAAATTTTAGGACCTCTTACGGAATCTTGCCAGGATATTCTCTAGTTGTATATATATGAATATAAATAAAAACGATAGTATAAGTTTACACGTTATACCTATCTCCTTGCAAATCCTTTGGCTAGTAAAACGAACTCTGATTTCTCCTCCAGCAAGTATCGATCCAAGCTCTGCAGCAGCGCCCCACGTGTTGCGCCTCTACGGGTTGATACACCACAATTACACGAAAATAATAAATCTTGATCAGCTAGAACACAAGATATATTATGATCTAGGATTTAGGAACGATCTTGGAACAAAGTTGAAAACGAAAAATTCTTCCAAAGGAAGAACAAGTTCGGTCGACTTTATGCTTGGGAGAGGGAGAGAAAATTTTGCTCTTGCTCAAATTTTGCTTATTGAGTTATGTGAAAAATAACTACAAGAAGGCTACTTATAGTTATCTCCCTAACCTAGTCCTATTAGGACTAGGGCTCTTCTCTCCTACATGGGCCATGGCCCTCTTTAATTAGAAGACCAAGTCTTCTAATTAATTCATGGCCAAGTTAATTAATTTGACCAGGCCTAATTTAATCTCCCAATTAAATAGCCCAATTAATTAACTTAATCTCCCATTTAATTAAATCAGACTCTAAGCCCATTTAATTAAAATCCCTTCTAATTAATTAAATCCAACTTAATTAATTAATTCACAAATTAAATTCCAATTTAATTTATGATCCTGATCCAATTCCAATTGGATCCCATTTTGTTCCAATTGGGTCGACCCAGTCGACCCACCCATAATAATCGACCCAGTCGATTATTCACCCAGTCGACCCAGTCAACTCGGTCGTTCTTATTTCCTCGCTTTCGCTTCATGTGTATTGTGTATGCCCCCGTAGGTTCACCACATAATTGGTCGTGGGTTATAATTAAATATTATTTAATTATTCGAGTAAGATTTACTCTAAATCAATCGAACACTCTGTCGATTGATCATTCCAAAATTAGCACCCCTGCCAATATGGGAATTCTCCCACACTCCACGGTCGATGTCCAGCCACAAGCCCATGGAGCCCAATCACTGGTGAATTAATTCAGTGAACCTTTTATCTCATCTACAATTTCCGTATACGCCATAATCTCTCTATCGATCAATCTCCCAGTCGAGACTTAAGGGTATGGTCTTTCATCGGTTTCCCTTTTCTTTTGTCTTGACGTTATGCATTCTGGTCTCGAAATAATTCTCTTTGACTTAACATTTATGAGCTACTTACATAAAGCCGTCAGATACCTCGGCCGAGGATTTTACCAGAATTAATTTCTCACAGAAATCCATAGGAGAATTTCCCAACCTATCAAGTCGGGTCAATGGATCCTTTGTTGATGATATGAACCTGCATACGAGTTCCTCTATACCCAACATGAGTCCACAGAGACCTTCTGGTAATCTCCAGTCAGTCGGAAACTCACATCAAAGTATAGACGTTCTCGCACCAGATAAACCCTATCATCTCAAGTAGTTAGGGATCGTTCCTCATATACTATTGTAAATTGGAATAACTTCAACCCCGATATGCGACTACCGCTTCCATGGTGAGTTATTTCCTAATTGGGGTATTCAGTGCGCTTGCCATCCCAGCAAGCCACCCACTTATGTGTATCGACTATCCCAGTCACGCTCGTGGACCCCAGCGTTCTCCAGTTCATCGGGGTATACACAATAGTGAGAGTCTAACCGAATCCAATGATGTCCTATCTCGATTGGATTCTACGACTCTTGAATATATTCTAGATCACGGCCTTGGAGATCAGTCCACGGGTTGTCCCATAGCCCTGTGATCTAAGGACTTCTATCCTTATGCGTAGATAATTATTACATAAGATAAAGTTGACCATATATATAAATGCATTTATTAATCCAATCGAATGGTCCTTTCAATTAAATGCAGCCAAAACAGTTGGCTTGCAGGACACTATTCTATTAATCTCCCACTTGTACTAAAGCCAACTTTTCATACTTCTGATTCCCATCTTAGACAGATGTTTTCGGATGCCTTTGAGGCAATGGCTTAGACAGCGGGTCCGTCGTATTATACCTTGAGGTGACACGTTCCATCTTTATGTCTCCTCTACCAATGATATAACATATCGAATGGTATCGTCTTAGTTCGTGCTTGGATTCTGATGAGATCTCGACTCCTTTGCTTGCGAGATAGCTCCATTATTATCACAGAAGATAGTAACGGGCTCAGCGATGCTAGGTATCACATCCAATTCCTGGATGAAGTTCCTCATCCAAACACCTTCCTTTGCTGCGTCACTCGCGGCAATGTATTCTTCTTCAGTGGTTGAATCCGCGGTTGTTTCCTGCTTGGAGCTCTTCCAGCTAACCGCACCACCATTGAGGCAGAAAACGTATCCTGATGTCGACTTGAAGTCGTCTACATCACATTGGAAGCTAGAATCAGTATAGCCTTCCAATTTCAATTCTCCTCCACCGTATACCAAGAACAATTCCTTAGTCCTTCTCAGGTACTTCAGAATTACCTTTACGGCCATCCAGTGCGCTCACCTGGATCAGACTGGTAGCTACTTGTAACGCTTAGAGCGTACGCCACGTCTGGTCTAGTACACATCATACCATGCATTATGCTTCCTATCGCGGATGCATATGGTATTCGAGACATATTGCTTCTCTCTTCAGGCGTCTTTGGGGCCATAGACTTAGAGAGTGCAATCTCATGTCTCATTGGAAGCAATCCTCTCTTGGATTCTTCCATATTAAATCTTTTCAAGATTTTATCTATGTACTGGGATTGGGAGAGGCCCATCAGTCCTTTTGATCTATTTCGGTAGATCCTTGTACCTAGTACAAAGGATGCTTCTCCCAAATCCTTCGTTGAGAATTGTGTAGATAACCATGCTTTAGTTTCGGACAACACTTTCACATTATTTCCAATGAGAAGAATGTCATCAACGTAAAGCATCAAAAATTCAACTCCCACTGATCTTTTTGTACACGCAAGGTTCGAACACGTTTTTGATGAATCCAAAAGTTTGGATTGTTTCATCAAAACGGATGTTCCAACTTCGGGAAGCTTGCTACAGTCCATAAATGGACCTCTGGAGTTTGCACACCTTGTGTTCATCTCCTTTGGATGCATATCCTTTTGGTTGCTCCATGCAGATCTCCTTTTCAATGTCCCCATTGAGAAAGGCAGTCTTCACATCCATCTGCCATATCTCGTAGTTATACCACGCAGTTATGGCCAGCAAGATTCGAATGGATTTAGGCACTGCGACAGGCGAGAGGTCTCCTCAAAGTCGATACCTGACCTTTGAGTGTATCCTTTTCCCACTAGTCGCGCCTTGTAGGTTATTACCTCTCCGTTCACTCTAAGCTTTCACTTATAGATCCACTTGCAACCCACGGGAGCTACTCCCACTAGTGGATCTACCAAGGCCCAGACCTTGTTCGAGTGCATGGAGTCCAATTCGAATTCCATGGCTTCACGCCGTTTTCCCGAGTCTATGCCTAGCATAGCCTCTTCGTAAGTCCTTGAGTCGGTTAGAGACTGTCTAGTCTCATGCAGCAGACCGTAGTACCTCTCGGGTTCTCTACGTTGTCTTTCTGACCTACGAAGTATTGGTGTACTTTCTGATATACTTTCATGCTCTTGTTTTCCCACTGCCTGTGGTGATGGGTCAGCTTGATCGACCTCTTTGGTCTTTTCAGCTTCAGTGACCTCATCTAGTTCTACGTTGTGTTCCTTCTTGCCTAGCAAGAAATCCTTCTCCAAGAAGTGTGCGTTCCTTGAGACAAACCTAGTTTATCTTGTAGGATCGTAGAACTTGTATCCTATAGAGTTTTCTGGATACCCCACGAATTGCATAAGATGGACTATACGTTCAGCTTATCTCCCACTAGCTTACTCACATAAGCGGGAGACCCCATATGCGCATGAATGCATATAAAGGTGCAATACCAAAACTCATATCACATGATTTTGGAACTGGCTTCATAGATACTTAGCTTAGTATCTTCGATTTTCTCGATCAAGTTTTTATTTGGTTTGAATAAGGAATTTCATGTAAGATTTCTTAATGGACATTTATATGTCCAGATTGCTTGACAACATACAACGTTTCAAGCAGGTCTTACATTTCGAGAATCTAATTCTCTATCAAATAATCAATGGCGTACTGCCAATGCATGTTTGATTTTGAATCGATCCAAATCTCTTACATGCTTTCATTGATTAGGCTCTCTTCTTTTATTCCAAAAGTAATTTGGAATTGTACATCACAACGTACTTTTACCCACGAGGGTACTAGAGATGCCTTATCTCCCACTAATGCTTTAGTGTTTCTACACACTTTTAAATGGATTAAATCCATTCCAGTCGTTTATCCCTCTTGGTTGCCTAGCAACCAACTACTAAATCTAATTTCCATTAAGCAAGATTCGAAAGTCGGTTACTATGTACAGCATCCCAGTCAAGCTCGACCCAGTCGAGCTCAGTCTTTGAATCTTTAATTCAGAAATATGTTTCAGTATTCGTGTATCACCTTTCGGTTTTTACAACGACTCAAGTGTGTGAAATCTTGATTATTTATATTTTATTGACTATGCATATTATATTTAGTCGATATATGAGTATCCATACTCATTTGCTTATGTACACCTTTTGCGTATAAATCTTATAGCGCAATCAGTTCCAACCATTATGGAACTATCACATCCCTTAAGACGAGGGATGGTATAAGCAAATTCTAATGATCTAAATAATTCATGGCTTTAGATGCATTGAATGCATCAATGAGTACTTCATCGGGCATCCAACACCCTTATGCATTACTTTAACCATAAGGTTAAGTTCAATAAAATTCGATCATCCCTTATGAGTTGAATAGGTTCAATTCCCTCTTTCCCTTGATCTTAATCCATGGAAGAACCATTTTGATTGACTTTACAACTTATCATCCTTACAGAAAAACCTCCAAGGTTATTTCCCTTCAGAGAGGATTCATTCCTCTTCTTCCATCTCTCGAGCCTTTTGAGGCCTTTTAACAAGATGTTACTTCCCATTTATGGGAGATCTCATGTTTGCCTTCAAGAAAATTTGGGCTTGAGAACCATCCTCAACCCACTGGTGAAACATATCACCTTTCTTATTTGAAGAGTAACTTCGAAAAAAGGCAGCCTGGTGAAACCTATCACCATTCCAGTCGAAGTGTAACTTCGAAAGGAAACACAATGAAATCTTTGTAAGGAGATTAGTCCTTGATTGGACTTGAGAATAATTTCTCAAGTTTTGAAGTCATTCAAAATTCATTTGGGTTCAGTCAATTTATATGATTCAAGTATGATGGTAAATATTCATGGATACATAACTTATGAAAAACTATCATAAACATGACGATAAATACGCGGCAGATTAATATCAATGCATAATTTACAAACATGGTTTTCATTTGTAAATTACTCCCACTATTTTTATCGAATACTTATGCCCCCACATAAGGTTCGGGAAATAAAAATTTCCTAATGGGCTCAAGGCCCAAATGCAATCGCTCAGTACCCACGACTCGTTGGCCATACCAATCGATCCACTTGGTGGGCGATCACGTCGCCGGTTAACCATCCCAGCTAACCCTTGAGTTCATTTAGCCTCGGTTTTCGTTATGGACCCACGACTCGTGAGACATCCATACTTACTCGCGTTAAATCATGTCCAATACTCGTGAAGAGAAATAGTTCAATCCTAGACGCCCCACGACTCGTGAGACAGCGCCTAGAACCTTGCTATCCCCTCCCTTGGCACTAAACTGTGCATCGAGGCAATAGACATATCATCTTCCTATAGCTCGACCCACGACTCGTGAGACATCGAGATATATTCGTACAATATGCCTAAGACCTAGTAATTGGATAGGCTCGGACCATAGACACCATTCATATGCGCCCGTTAATCGATTTAATATTCTAATTGAGTTTTTTAAGTTCAATTGGAGGTTTTAAGTTTTCTTGTGCGAGGTCTCATCAGGTTATGCTTTATCTTGTATACGTGATCTATTCTAAGCATGCAAGACATACATCAAAGAATAATAGTAAACATATATCACCTAGCATTGCACATATGATTGGTCGATTGCCCATCCTATGCGATCCATCACGAGCCACATGATGGACCAATTGGTCAGTCTAGGGTTAAAATTAAATGTCCTAACTATTACAATTTGCAAACCCATACATCATGGGCCTTCTTGTAATATCCACCTTGATTGGGCCTCCATGTAATGAATTGGGCCTCCATGTCCTCCAAGGTTATGGGCCTCCATGTGGATCTCTAAGTGTTCATGAGGTCTTCTTGGCTCCAAGCCTAATCTAAGCCTAGCTTACAAATTTAAATGGCCCTATTCTATTACATTCGTTTGCGCAAGCAAGGGCACCAATCAGGCCCATTTAATTACAACCCATAAAATAAATAAACCAAAACTACATAGGGCTTAAGGGCAAAATCGACCAATCCACATATTCACTCAAGAACATGCATAAATTCACATAAGGGCATAAATGTAAATTTACCGGCTCCTTTAATTTTAATTCACAAAAATTATCCAAGTTAATTTAATTTTGAATTAACAATTAATCTCTAAGATTAATTAACTCTTATCACAATTGAAACTCTAAGTTTCCTTGTTTAATAAGATCTCTAAGATCTTTTAATCTTGGTAACTTACTAGACATTAATTCTAATTAAATGTCTTATCACAAATGAAACTCTAAGTTTCCTTGTTAATTAGATCTCTAAGATCAATCCAAGATTCACCAAGATTTCATAACAACCAAATCTCCAAGATTTTCAGATTTATCAAAATAGGCAAAATAAGAGTCCAACCAAAAATCAGCCAATACGTGACCAATCGAGGACTGCCACGTGGCCAACACATGCGACCACAAAGTCCGCGCGTGGGCTGTCCTTGGCAGCGCATGGCAGCGTGTGGTTGTGCGTGACAGCACGCGACAGACAGCCCGTAGGCTTCTGCTGTGTGCCGCACGCGCAGCCAGCGTGCTGTTCGCACGCTGCCGTGGGCAGCAGCCCACGGTGGCCGCCTACGCCGCGTGCCACCGCGGTTGGATTCCAATTTTTTTTTTGTTGTTGTTTCGATTACTATTTGATTTAATTAAAAACAGATCCAATTAATTAAATCCAAATCCAAAAATTAAAAATTAACGTGATAAAATTTCGAATCAAAATTTTCTTTTAACTCCAAGTTAAAACAGATCTACGTCCTATAACATATACAGTTAAAGAACTAGCCATACATAAATCAAACATATGATTTAAATCACAGAATTTGCAAATTCATATATATACAAAGCCTAGAGTTGGCTCTGATACCACTGTTGGGATTCGGTAAGATAAACAGCCCTAGGCACAGCGGAATATAAAAATTTTAGGACCTCTTACGGAATCTTGCCAGGATATTCTCTAGTTGTATATATATGAATATAAATAAAAACGATAGTATAAGTTTACACGTTATACCTATCTCCTTGCAAATCCTTTGGCTAGTAAAACGAACTCTGATTTCTCCTCCAGCAAGTATCGATCCAAGCTCTGCAGCAGCGCCCCACGTGTTGCGCCTCTACGGGTTGATACACCACAATTACACGAAAATAATAAATCTTGATCAGCTAGAACACAAGATATATTATGATCTAGGATTTAGGAACGATCTTGGAACAAAGTTGAAAACGAAAAATTCTTCCAAAGGAAGAACAAGTTCGGTCGACTTTATGCTTGGGAGAGGGAGAGAAAATTTTGCTCTTGCTCAAATTTTGCTTATTGAGTTATGTGAAAAATAACTACAAGAAGGCTACTTATAGTTATCTCCCTAACCTAGTCCTATTAGGACTAGGGCTCTTCTCTCCTACATGGGCCATGGCCCTCTTTAATTAGAAGACCAAGTCTTCTAATTAATTCATGGCCAAGTTAATTAATTTGACCAGGCCTAATTTAATCTCCCAATTAAATAGCCCAATTAATTAACTTAATCTCCCATTTAATTAAATCAGACTCTAAGCCCATTTAATTAAAATCCCTTCTAATTAATTAAATCCAACTTAATTAATTAATTCACAAATTAAATTCCAATTTAATTTATGATCCTGATCCAATTCCAATTGGATCCCATTTTGTTCCAATTGGGTCGACCCAGTCGACCCACCCATAATAATCGACCCAGTCGATTATTCACCCAGTCGACCCAGTCAACTCGGTCGTTCTTATTTCCTCGCTTTCGCTTCATGTGTATTGTGTATGCCCCCGTAGGTTCACCACATAATTGGCCGTGGGTTATAATTAAATATTATTTAATTATTCGAGTAAGATTTACTCTAAATCAATCGAACACTCTGTCGATTGATCATTCCAAAATTAGCACCCCTGCCAATATGGGAATTCTCCCACACTCCACGGTCGATGTCCAGCCACAAGCCCATGGAGCCCAATCACTGGTGATTTAATTCAGTGAACCTTTTATCTCATCTACAATTTCCGTATACGCCATAATCTCTCCATCGATCAATCTCCCAGTCGAGACTTAAGGGTATGGTCTTTCATCGGTTTCCCTTTTCTTTTGTCTTGACGTTATGCATTCTGGTCTCGAAATAATTCTCTTTGACTTAACATTTATGAGCTACTTACATAAAGCCGTCAGATACCTCGGCCGAGGATTTTACCAGAATTAATTTCTCACAGAAATCCATAGGAGAATTTCCCAACCTATCAAGTCGGGTCAATGGATCCTTTGTTGATGATATGAACCTGCATACGAGTTTCTCTATACCCAACATGAGTCCACAGAGACCTTCTGGTAATCTCCAGTCAGTCGGAAACTCACATCAAAGTATAGACGTTCTCGCACCAGATAAACCCTATCATCTCAAGTAGTTAGGGATCGTTCCTCATATACTATTGTAAATTGGAATAACTTCAACCCCGATATGCGACTACCGCTTCCATGGTGAGTTATTTCCTAATTGGGGTATTCAGTACGCTTGCCATCCCAGCAAGCCACCCACTTATGTGTATCGACTATCCCAGTCACGCTCGTGGACCCCAGCGTTCTCCAGTTCATCGGAGTATACACAATAGTGAGAGTCTAACCGAATCCAATGATGTCCTATCTCGATTGGATTCTACGACTCTTGAATATATTCTAGATCACGGCCTTGGAGATCAGTCCACGGGTTGTCCCATAGCCCTGTGATCTAAGGACTTCTATCCTTATGCGTAGATAATTATTACATAAGATAAAGTTGACCATATATATAAATGCATTTATTAATCCAATCGAATGGTCCTTTCAATTAAATGCAGCCAAAACAGTTGGCTTGCAGGACACTATTCTATTAGAGAATAATTTCTCAAGTTTCGAAGTCATTCAAAATTCATTTGGTTCAGTCAATTTATTTGATTCAAGTATGATGGTAAATATTCATGGATACATAACTTATGATAAACTATCATAAACATGACGATAAATACGCGGCAGATTAATATCAATGCATAATTTACAAACATGGTTTTCATTTGTAAATTACTCCCACTATTTTTGTCGAATACTTATGCCCCCACATAAGGTTCGGGAAATAAAAATTTCCTAATGGGCTCAAGGCCCAAATGCAATCGCTTAGTACCCACGACTCGTTGGCCATACCAATCGATCCACTTGGTGGGTGATCACGTCGCCGGTTAACCATCCCAGCTAACCCTTGAGTTCATTCAGCCTCGGTTTTCGTTATGGACCCATGACTCGTGAGACATCCATACTTACTTGCGTTAAATCATGTCCAATACTCGTGAAGAGAAACAGTTCAATCCTAGACGCCCCACGACTCGTGAGACAGCGCCTAGAACCTTTCTATCCCCTCCCTTGGCACTAAACTGTGCATCGAGGTAATAGACATATCATTTTCCTATAGCTCGAGCCACGACTCGTGAGACATCGAGATATATTTGTACAATATGCCTAAGACCTAGTAATTGGATAGGCTCGGACCCTAGACACCATTCATATGCGCCCGTTAATCGATTTAATATTCTAATTGAGTTTTTAAGTTTAATTGGAGGTTTTAAGTTTTCTTCGTGCGAGGTCTCATCAGATTATGCTTTATCTTGTTTACGTGATCTATTCTAAGCATGCAAGACATACATCAAAGAATAATAGTAAACATATATCACCTAGCATTGCACATATGATTGGTCGATTGCCCATCCTATGTGATCCATCACGAGCCACATGATGGACCAATTGGTCAGTCTAGGGTGAAAATTAAATGTCCTAACTATTACAATTTTCAAACCCATACATCATGGGCCTTCTTGTAATATCCACCTTGATTGGGCCTCCATGTCTTCCAAGGTAATGGGCCTCCATGTGGATCTCCAAGTCTTCATGAGGTCTTCTTGGCTCCAAGCCTAATCTAAGCCTAGCTTATAAAAATAAAGGCCCTATTCTATTACAATTGTTTGCGCAAGAAAGGGCACCAATCAGGCCCATTTAATTACAACCCATAAAATAAATAAACCAAAACTACACAGGGCTTAAGGGCAAAATCGACAAATCCACATATTCACTCAAGAACATGCATAAATTCACATAAGGGCATAAATGTAAATTTACCGGCTCCTTTAATTTTAATTCACAAAAATTATCCAAGTTAATTTAATTTTGAATTAACAATTAATCTCTAAGATTAATTAACTCTTACTTGAGTTCTAAGTAATCTACAACTCTTATCTTGATAAAGTTGGTTAATTAAGATAGTTACAAATCTTCCAAGATTACTATCTTATCCAAAACTCTAAGTTTCCCAATTTCACAAATCTCCAAGATTCTCAAGATAATACTATTTTGATAGATTAGTTTAACTAAGGTAGTGTCCAAATCCACCAAGATTTCTACCTTATGCAAAACTCCAAGTTTCCTAATTTAATAAGATCTCTAAGATCTTTAATCTTGGTAACTTACTAGAAGAGATTAATTTTAATTAAATCTCTTCTTACAATTGAAACTCTAAGTTTCCTTGTTTAATAAGACCTTTAAGATCTTTTAATCTTGGTAACTTACTAGACATTAATTCTAATTAAATGTCTTATCACAAATGAAACTCTAAGTTTCCTTGTTTAATAAGATCTCTAAGATCTTTTAATCTTGGTAACTTACTAGACATTAATTCTAATTAAATGTCTTATCACAAATGAAACTCTAAGTTTCCTTGTTAATTAGATCTCTAAGATCAATCCAAGATTCCATAACAACCAAATCTCCAAGATTTTATCCAAGATTATCCAAAATTCTGCCACGAAAATTTTGAACCACCATGTATCGTAAATCGTTGGCTTCAAATTGACAAGAATCCAACATTTTACAATTAACAAAATTCAATTGCAATTTAACACATAACATGGCTTCAAATCTTACGTAACCCCTTTTCCAAATTAAAACAACATGCCTACAAAGACACATATGGTCACGCATGGTCACGTTAACAAAGGAAAAAAAAATTGCGCCGAGCACTAATTAATTCTCACCAAGAGAATAGAGTGTCGATACAATAATTTGTTTTTTTTTCTTTTGTTTTGTTTTAATTTGTGTTTGATTCCTTAATTAATTAAAATCAACAGTTTTAATTAATTGAATCCAAAATAAAAATTAACACGATAAAATTTCGAATCAAAAATTTTACATTAACTCTAAGTTAATTGATCTTCGTCCTAAAACATATACAGAAAGAACTAGCCACACATAAATCAAACATATGATTTATAAAAACACAGAATTTGCAAATTCATATATATACAAAGCCTAGAGTTGGCTCTGATACCACTGATGGGATTCAGTAAGATAAACAGCCCTAGGCACAGCGGAATATAAAATTTTAGGACCTCTTACGGAATCTTGCCAGGATACTACTCTAGGTGTATATATATGAACATAAATAAAACGATAGTATAAGTTTGCACGTTATACCTATCTCCTTGCAAATCCTCGGCTAGCAAAACGAGCTCTGAATTATTCTCCAGCAGAAATCGATCCAAGCTTCTCAGGAGCGCCCCACGTGTTGCGCCTCTACGAGTTGATACACCACAATTACACGAAAATAATAAATCTTGATCATCTAGAACACAAGATATATTATGATCTAGGATTTAGGAACGATCTTGGAACAAAGTCGAAAACGAAAAATTCTTCCAAAGGAAGAACAGGGTTCGGTCGACTTTATGCTTGGGAGAGGGAGAGAAAATTTTGCTCTTGCTCAAATTTTGCTTGTTGAGTTATGTGAAAAATAACTACAAGAAGGCTACTTATAGTTATCTCCCTAACCTAGTCCTATTAGGACTAGGGCTCTTCTCTCCTACATGGGCCATGGCCCTCTTTAATTAGAAGACCAAGTCTTCTAATTAATTCATGGCCCAGTTAATTAATTTGACCAGGCTTTATTTAATCTCCCAATTAAATAGCCATATTAATTAACTTAATCTCCCATTTAATTAAATCAGACTTTAAGTCCATTTAATTAAAATCCCTTTTAATTAATTAAATGCAACTTAATTAATTAATCCACAAATTAAATTTCAATTTAATTTATGATCCTGATCCAATTCCAATTGGATCTCATTTTGTTCCATTTGGGTCGACCCAGTCGACCCACCCATCATAATCGACCTAGTCGATTATTCACCCAGTCGACCCAGTCGACTCGGTCGTTCTCATTTCCTCGCTTTCACTTCATGTGTATTGCGTATGCCCCCGTAGGTTCACCACATAATTGGCCGTGGGTTATAATTAAATATTATTTAATTATTTGAGTAAGATTTACTCTAAATCAATCGAACACTCTGTCGATTGATCATTCCAAAATTAGCACCCCTGCCAATTTGGGAATTCTCCCACACTCCACGGTCGATGTCCAGCCACAAGCCCATGGAGCTCAATCACTGGTGAATTAATTCAGTGAACCTTTTATCATTTACAATTTCCATATACGACATAATCTCTCCATCGATCAATCTCCCAGTCGAGACTTAAGGGTATGGTCTTTCATCGGTTCCCCTTTTCATTTGTCTTGACCTTATGCATTCTGGTCTCGAAATAATTCTCTTTGACTTAACCTTTATGAGCTACTTACATAAAGCCGTCAGATACCTCGGCCGAGGATTTTACCAGAATTAATTTCTCACAGAAATCCATAGGAGAATTTCCCAACCTATCAAGTCGGGTCAATGGATCCTTTGTTGATGATATGAATCTGCATACGAGTTCCTCTATACCCAATATGAGTCCACAGAGACTTTCTGGCGATCCCCAGTCAGTCGGAACTCATATCAAAGCATAGACGTTCTCGCACCAGATAAACCCTATCACCTCAAGTAGTTAGGGATCGTTCCTCGTATACTATTGCAAATTGGAATAACTTCAACCCCGATATGCGACTACCGCTTCCATGGTGAGTTATTTCCTAATTGGGGTATTCAGTGCGCTTGCCATCCCAGCAAGCCACCCACTTATGTGTATCGACTATCTCAGTCACGCTCGTGGACCCCAGCGTCCTCCAGTTCATCGGAGTATACACAATAGTGAGAGTCTAACCGAATCCAACGATGTCCTATCTCGATTGGATTCTAAGACTCTTGAATATGTTCTAGATCACGGCCTTGGAGATCAGTCCACGGGTTGTCCCATAGCCCTGTGATCTAAGGACTTCTATCCTTATGCGTAGATAATTATTACATAAGATAAAGTTGACCATATATATAAATGCATTTATGGTGTGCTGTCGTACGCAACCAAAAATAAAACCTATACTCCTAATAATGTAGTAGGGCGAGTAAGGGTCGATCCCACAGAGAATATCTAGTCTAATTTTATGCTAAATGGATTAAAACAAATGGGGGTTTAAGTGTGATGGAATTCAATAATTAAGAAGTGATGAAAATTAAATTTAATCAAAGTAACAAATATTGGTCCAAGTCAACATCCACTGTCGGAATCATATAACTGATCATCGATGCAAATATATATAACAATTCACACTTTGAATATTCACCGTGAAAACTAATCCCCTATCTCTCCTTAGTTTTAATTAATCAGAAGAAGATATCCAATTAATCCTAACTACTAAATAACCCAAGATAAGCACTAAAGGTTTAATATAGCAGATGCTTTAAGAATTAGAGAGATCAATGAAACTAAACAATTCAAACACAAGCGGTTGGATTTAATTTAGTCGATTTATCTTCTTAAGATTAACAATTTCTGACGCAGCAAATTATTGAATCTTAGATGCTTCACAAAATTAGATGAATCAAACAATTACGGATTTGATATCTAATCAAGCAGTAGATTGAAAAGAATAAAATACTAGTAGGCCTCCTAGCAATTAAACAAAACAACCATATTAATTATAACAGAAGAGTAATCGATATTCAAAACATAAATCGTATAATAAAACTAATTAGATCTCACAGTTTTCTTGTTTCCGAAGCTTCAGTTTTCTTCGACCAATAACAAAGATTTAGCCACGTAAGGCCATTAATAACTCTAGGTATATGTGGGAGGAAAGAATTAACTAGGTGGTCTTCTAAAGTCCTATTTATAAAAGAAGCCAACACAACCCTAAAAGAATCCTCTAAAATTGATATCCAATCTTTATATTATAAGAATAATATAAAAAATAGGATATTATCTTAATGTAAATAGGAGAATGCTGATTTAATCCTTCCAAAATCGTCCATCAAAGATTGCCCCAATATCAAGTCAATATATTAGACTAGATATTTAGGAAACTTTCCATAAAACAGGTATAGCGACTTTAAGTCCGATTTCGTCTAGGATCCCTTCAGAATCTTGAAAATCCCCAAAGATGAAAGTTGTAGACGTTCCTCTTGCCGATCTAAAGCATCTTGAATCATCTCATTTGGATTTCGTATGAGGATTTTACGCCCTTAATACGAAGTAGTGTCAAAACTGTCCAGAAATTGTCTACTTAACTTCTTTTGCACTTAATGCCTCCAATTGTATCCTAGATAAAAATATAAGAATAATGAGTGTGGTTTGGTGTCAAATAAATATTAAATAGCAAATAATAATGCATAAAAACTTGACACTTTGTATTCTTATCAAATTCCCCCACACTTGTTCTTTGCTCGTCCTCGGGCAAAATTCAAATTCACTTCCTCAAAAAAGAACATCAAGGTTGTAATGCCATTAACAAAGAACAACCAAACTTTTCCAAAATCATAACACATCATGAACAACATTCTTAAACAACTTACAATTAAATAGCAAGTATTTTCATTTGAGAATACAGTAGACTAAATATGTAGACCCTTACAGGAATGTACACTCAACTCTCATGTGTTTGAAGGGTATGTGTTTCGCTCAAATTCATTCCTATGGAAATGATCTACCATAAGCTTGCATATCTTCTCATTCTCCTCCATTGAGACCACATGCATAACAAGAATCATAAGGACTTTTAGGGGTTGTAACGGGGCTTAGGGACAAGGAATGAACATTTGGAACTGAGCTTAAAAGTCATTGAAACTAGTGGAGCAAGTAATCGGTTTAATCTCAATATAACCAAACACTCTATTTATCATATTTGTTTGTTTTGGCTCTAAAGTACTAACCACATAAAATCCTTGCACTGAGAGAAGACCATGCTTTTAAATCATATGAAACATTATAAACTCCCTTCAATCAATTTTCTCTCTCTTTTTTTTTTCTTTTCTTTTCTTTTTTTTTTTTTTTTTTTTCTTCTTCTTTTTTTTTTTTCTTTTTTTTTTTTTTTTCAAAACACTGACATACTACAACTTCGTTAACCCCCACACTTATTTCAGGCACCCAATTATAGTGATGAATAATGCTCCACTAGCTCTAAGACTTGGGTAAAGATGTCATTTTTTTTTTCGGCTTAAAGTTTGTAATGTGGGTTAGAAAAAAAAAACAAGAAAAGGCTAAAGAAAGGCTCAGAAGGGGCTGAACGAGGGAAAAATTAATTCAAGGTAGGCTATTTGGCTTAAGTGGCTCACAAAAAAAAAAAAAAAAAAAAAAATTGCCTTAATCATATTCACGTATGCATGAGTCAATATGGCCTCAAATAGAATCAATGCAAGTTCTAGAGAAACAAGACCATGGAAGAATATCTCTCATGAAAAAAAATGAGATCGATATTGATGTGTCGATCTAAAAGCTCAAAACCTCACCGGCTTTTTGTCTACAAAACTTAGTTACTATCGTTCTCGAAGAAAATATCAAAACTAATCAATTTTATGTTGTAAGATTACTTATTCAATCATGTTATGACTTTAAGGCAAGTTCAATCGAACTTTTGCTCATGACAAAACTAAAACTTCTCCCCCCCACACTTGATGTTGACATTGTCCCCAATGTACCAAAAAAACTACCAAACCAAACCAAATAAATAAATAAATAAGAATAAGAAAGATGTACTCCCCTTGGGTTGCCTCCCAAGCAGCGCCTATGTTTACAGTCGTTGGCTCGACCCAATGCTTCTAGTCAGAATAAATTGGATCCTCAACGTCCAATGTAGCCACATTGTTTACTTGAAAACCTTCATAGAAGGTTTTTAGTCTATGGCCATTCACCTTGAATATTTTGGAGGTCTCCATACTTTGAATTTCAACTGCACCATGAGGAAAAACATTAGTAACAACAAAGGGTCCAATCCAACGAGAACGTAACTTACCTGGAAACAAACGAAGTCGAGAATGGTACAGAAGGACTTTTTGACCAACTTTGAACTCCTTCCTACTAATCATCTTGTCATGAAAAGCCTTCGTCCTTTCTTTGTAAATCCTAGCATTCTCATATGCATCATTGCGAATTTCCTCTAACTCTTGTAGTTGCAACTTCCTATGTTCTCCACTTTCATCCATCTTCATGTTGAAACTCTTTATAGCCCAATATGCCTTATGCTCTAACTCAACTGGAAGGTGACATGGCTTCCCAAACACCAATCGATAAGGTGACATACCAATGGGCGTCTTATATGCAGTTCGATATGCCCACAAGGCATCATCCAAGCGCAAACTCCAATCTTTCCTATTTGGACTGACAGTCTTTTCAAGGATTGACTTGATCTCTCGGTTTGATACTTCTGCTTGTCCATTAGTTTGTGGGTGATATGCAGTAGAAACCTTGTGTGTCACGTGGTACTTTCTAAGCAAAGTCTCCATAGTACGGTTGCAAAAGTGAGTGCCTCGATCACTTATTATAGCTTTTGGGATTCCAAACCTGGAGAATATGTTAGACTTGATAAAATCTGTAACAACTTTAGAATCATTAGTCCTAGTGGATTTAGCTTCCACCCATTTCGAGACATAGTCAACAGCAAGTAATATGTAAACATAGCCGAAAGATACAGGAAAGGGTCCCATGAAGTCGATGCCCCAAACATCAAAAATTTCACAAAATAGTATAGAAGTTTGTGGCATCTCATTCTTCTGGGAAATATTACCCATTTTTTGACAATGCTCGCATGATTTACAAAATAAATATGAGTCCCGAAATAAAGATGGCCAATAAAAACCACATTCTAGTACCTTTCTTGCTGTTCTTTTTGCTCCAAAGTGACCTCCACAAGCATAAGAATGACAAAAGGTGAGAACAGAAATAATATCATTATCAGAGACACACCTTCTTATTATTTGATCACCACAATGCTTCCATAAGTACGGGTCATCCCATACATAATACTTTGCATCACTTTTCATCTTATCTTTTTGAGCCTTAGATAAACCAGGAGGTAACATATTAGTAGCCAAAAAATTCACAATATTTGCATACCAAGGTAATGTCACACTCGCGGAAAGTAGTTGCTCGTCAGGGAAGGTCTCGTGTAGAGGAAGTTCATCCTCCATACGAACTAAGCGACTCAAATGATCAGCCACTTGATTTTCTATCCCTTTTTTGTCCTTTATCTCCAAATCGAATTCACTTAAGAGAAGTATCCATCTTATTAACCTTGGTTTCGCCTCTTTCTTGGTCATCAAATATCGAATGGCTGCATGATCAGAGTAAACAATAACTTTAGTACCAAGCAAATAAGATCGAAACTTTTCTAAAGCAAAAACAATAGCTAAAAGTTCTTTTTCAGTAGTCGAATAGTTTCTTTGGGCATCATCCAAAGTCCGTGAAGCGTAATAAATGGCATGAGATGATTTTCCAACTCTTTGACCCAAAACAGCACCGATTGCATAGTCACTTGCATCACACATTATTTCAAAAGGAATATTCCAGTCAGGGGGCTGGATGATTGGTGCAGAAGTTAGCAACTCCTTCAGCTTATCAAACGCTTTTCTACATGCTTCATTAAACTCAAACGACACATCCTTTTGTAACAACTTGCATAGGGGTACTGCTATTTTGGAGAAGCCTTCGATAAATCTTCGGTAAAAACCTGCATGTCCAAGAAAAGAACGAACTTCCCGCACACAAGTAGGGTAAGGTAAAGATTGAATAATATCAATTTTAGCTTTATCTACCTCTATTCCCTTAGGTGAAACAACATGGCCTAAAACTATTCCTTGTTCAACCATAAAGTGACATTTTTCATAATTTAAAACAAGGTTAGTATCTATGCATCTTTTAAGAACAAGTGCAAGGTTATGCAAACAATTATCAAAGGAATCTCCATGAACGGTGAAATCGTCCATAAAGACCTCTATGATGTGTTCAATATAATCTGAAAATATGCTAACCATACACCTTTGAAAAGTCGCAGGGGCATTGCAAAGGCCAAAGGGCATGCGCCGATAAGCAAAAGTACCGAAAGGGCATGTGAAAGTCGTTTTTTCTTGATCCTCTGGGGCGATTGCAATCTGAAAATAACCTGAAAAACCATCAAGAAAACAATAAAAAGCATGACCAGCTAATCTCTCAAGCATTTGATCAATAAAAGGTAAAGGAAAGTGATCTTTGCGGGTTACACTATTTAATTTTCTATAATCTATACAAACCCGCCACCCATTCTGAACTCGGGTGGGAATCAACTCATCATTCTGATTTTTTATGACAGTTATTCCGGTCTTTTTAGGAACCACTTGAACCGGGCTAACCCAATTACTATCTGAAATAGGAAAAATCATCCCAACTTCAAGGAGTTTGAGGATCTCCTTCTTAACTACATCCATCATAGGTGGGTTCAATCTCCTTTGTGCTTGTCGAGATGGTTTTGCTCCCTCTTCAAGCAAAATTCGATGCATGCACGTAGACGGACTAATTCCTTTGATATCCGCAATGGTCCAACCAATGGCTTCTTTATACTCCTTAAGTACTTTCACGAGCTTTTCTTCTTGTAGTACACTAAGTTTGCTAGAGATGATCACAGGCAGTGTATTTCCATCTCCAAGGAACATGTACTTGAGATGATTAGGAAGGGGTTTCAAATCTGGAATAGGGGCCTGTAAAATAGAAGGCAAAGGTTTCTCGTTAGAAATTGGTAGCGTAATATAAGAAATGTTACCTGTTTGTTTTAACTTTGGAAATTCATTCAACGCTGCGACAGTTTCCTGTAAATCAATGTTCAAGGCTAACTCCTCATTTTCTTTCTCAATATGCTTACCAATAGCAACTTCCAATTTATCTTCTCCATCAAGTTCAAAAATTTCCTGTGCTAAAGAATCAATGACATCAATAGAAAAAACAGAATTATCATCACTAGGATATTGCATGGCATCATAAATATTAAATTTAACAATTTCGCCATCAAACTCCATAGTTAGTGTGCCACTATGAACATCTATTTTTGTCTTGGATGTCTTTAAAAATGGTCTCCCCAACAAAATAGGTGTAGCTTGATCACCATTCTCCATATCAAGTACATAAAAGTCAGCAGGAAAAACCAAATCATTAACTTGCACAAGAATATCCTCAACTATTCCCTTAGGATATGCATTAGATCTATCAGCCAATTGAATCACAACACCAGTTTTGTTTAAAGGTCCAATTTTTAGAGAAGCATACACAGAATATGGCATGACATTGATCGATGCTCCTAAATCTAACATGGCCTTTTCAAATCTAGTGTTACCTATCTTACAAGGGATAGTAAACATGCCTGGATCTTTACATTTAGTAGGTATTTTTCTTTGAATAATTGCAGAAACATTCTCTCCTACTCTCACCTTTTCACTTCCCTTAAGTTTTTGTTTTCGTTTGAGTGTGCACAGTTCTTTTAGAAATTTAGCATAACGAGGTACTTGTTTAATAGCATCTAAAAGTGGAATATTTACCTCGCATCTACGGAAAGTCTCATACAAATCTTTATTTTGTTCATCTTTCCTGGATTCTGCTAATGCTTGAGGAAAAGGGGGTATTGGTTTATAATCGGAAAAAGGCAAAAACTTACGGTTAGGTATGTCCTCGTCCTTACGAATGCCTTTCTCCATTATAGTTTCTTTCTCCTTTTCTTGTTTTGACGGTGCATGAACTGCCTCAGTTGGAATTTCAACCTCTTTTCCGCTTCTCAAAACTATAGCACTTGCATTTTCTCTTGGATTTACTATCGTTTGAGACGGTAATTTCCCCGAACTTTGAGCCTCTAGCCGACTAATTGCGGTTGCCATTTGACCCATTTGATTATCCAAGTTCTGAATAGTGGTCCTCGTTTCTTGTTGAAATTGTTTGGTCTCCTGTTGAAATTGCAAAGTATTAGTTGCAAGAGACTTAACAATATCTTCTAACGACATACCAGAATTAGAAGGTTGGATCGGTTGTGGTCTATGAGGGTATGGCTGCTTATATTGTTGGTAATTTTGACGGTTTTGACTTGCGGGCTGATTCATTTGAGGGTTCCCATAGCTAAGGTTGGGGTGGTCCCTCCATCCCGGATTGTACGTGTTTGAGTAGGGATCATACTTCCTTTGTGGCTGTCCATGAAAATCACCCGTAGCATTCACTTGCTCAACGGATTCCTCTTGAAGAGTTGGGCACAAATCAGTTGGATGCCCTACTACCGAACAAATCCCACAAGATTTTGTTGTTTGCACATTACCTACAGCCATTTGACGAACAAGAGAAGTTAAACTAGCAATTTGTTGTTCAAGGGAAGAAACGTTTACCTCATTAACATTCTTTGGTAGAACGTCAAGCCTAGTGCCAAATTGTTGGGAATTTGCTGCCATATTTGCAATTAAGTTCTTAGCAGCCTCCGGAGTTTTATCCACTAAAGCTCCTCCACTAGCGGCATCAATCATGTTTCTATCGGTGTGTAGAAGACCCTCATAAAAATACTGGATAAGTAATTGCTCAGTAATTTGATGATGGGGGCAGCTTGCACATAATTTCTTAAATCGTTCCCAATATTCGTAAAGGGATTCTCCATTGTGCTGCCTTACACCACAAATTTCCTTTCGAATGTTTGCTGCTCTTGAAGCTGGGAAATATTTCTCTAGGAACATCCTTTTCATCTCGTTCCATGTAGTAATGGTCCCAGAGGGTAGATAATACAACCAATCCTTAGCCGAATCTTTCAAAGAAAATGGAAAGGCTCTTAATTTTATTTGCTCTTCAGTCACCCCCACAGGTTTCATACTCGTGCATACCACATGTAGTTCCTTTAGATGCTTGTGAGGATCTTCCCCTGCAAAACCATGGAAAGTTGGTAAAAGATGTATTAGTCCTGATTTTAGTTCAAAGGTAGTAGCAGCATCTAAAGTAGGAAAAGTAATGCATAGAGGGTGTTGATTCAAATCAGGGGCAGCAAGCTCTTTCAAAGTTTGATTTCCAGCCATGATTTCTTTCTCTTCAGAATCAGAATTGCTTATAGACCAATCAGAAGTTGGATTGATTTCTTCTGTGTCTTCTCTAAGTTTCTTCTTTAACCTGCGCAAAGTTTTCTCAATTTCTGGATCGTACTGCAATTCACTTTGATTAGAAGATCGAGTTGCCAACATAAAAATAAATAAATAAGGATCACAAAAAGCAAAAAATCAACTAGAAAATTCCCCGGCAACGGCGCCAAAATTTGGTGTGCTGTCGTACGCAACCAAAAATAAAACCTATACTCCTAATAATGTAGTAGGGCGAGTAAGGGTCGATCCCACAGAGAATATCTAGTCTAATTTTATGCTAAATGGATTAAAACAAATGGGGGTTTAAGTGTGATGGAATTCAATAATTAAGAAGTGATGAAAATTAAATTTAATCAAAGTAACAAATATTGGTCCAAGTCAACATCCACTGTCGGAATCATATAACTGATCATCGATGCAAATATATATAACAATTCACACTTTGAATATTCACCGTGAAAACTAATCCCCTATCTCTCCTTAGTTTTAATTAATCAGAAGAAGATATCCAATTAATCCTAACTACTAAATAACCCAAGATAAGCACTAAAGGTTTAATATAGCAGATGCTTTAAGAATTAGAGAGATCAATGAAACTAAACAATTCAAACACAAGCGGTTGGATTTAATTTAGTCGATTTATCTTCTTAAGATTAACAATTTCTGACGCAGCAAATTATTGAATCTTAGATGCTTCACAAAATTAGATGAATCAAACAATTACGGATTTGATATCTAATCAAGCAGTAGATTGAAAAGAATAAAATACTAGTAGGCCTCCTAGCAATTAAACAAAACAACCATATTAATTATAACAGAAGAGTAATCGATATTCAAAACATAAATCGTATAATAAAACTAATTAGATCTCACAGTTTTCTTGTTTCCGAAGCTTCAGTTTTCTTCGACCAATAACAAAGATTTAGCCACGTAAGGCCATTAATAACTCTAGGTATATGTGGGAGGAAAGAATTAACTAGGTGGTCTTCTAAAGTCCTATTTATAAAAGAAGCCAACACAACCCTAAAAGAATCCTCTAAAATTGATATCCAATCTTTATATTATAAGAATAATATAAAAAATAGGATATTATCTTAATGTAAATAGGAGAATGCTGATTTAATCCTTCCAAAATCGTCCATCAAAGATTGCCCCAATATCAAGTCAATATATTAGACTAGATATTTAGGAAACTTTCCATAAAACAGGTATAGCGACTTTAAGTCCGATTTCGTCTAGGATCCCTTCAGAATCTTGAAAATCCCCAAAGATGAAAGTTGTAGACGTTCCTCTTGCCGATCTAAAGCATCTTGAATCATCTCATTTGGATTTCGTATGAGGATTTTACGCCCTTAATACGAAGTAGTGTCAAAACTGTCCAGAAATTGTCTACTTAACTTCTTTTGCACTTAATGCCTCCAATTGTATCCTAGATAAAAATATAAGAATAATGAGTGTGGTTTGGTGTCAAATAAATATTAAATAGCAAATAATAATGCATAAAAACTTGACACTTTGTATTCTTATCAATTTATTAATCCAATCGAATGATCCTTTCAATTAAATGCAGCCAAAACAGTTGGCTTGCAGGACACTATTCTATCAGTAGTAAGCGCTGATCTTTTTCTTCTATAACTTAGAGTATATTCAAGATTTCAAGAGCAAGAAGAAAAGATATTTTTAAAAAGCCCTTTTGAGAAAAATGATTTTAACAAAATTAAGAGCACTCAAAGACTTTAACTAGGAGAAATGATTTAGCAAATGAAAATTTAGAGAATTGAGTTGTGTTTGAGCTTTGAGAAATGATCCACTATTTATAGTTGAGTGGAATTGGTTCAATAGGGAAAGATTTTGAAATTCAAAAATGATTTTGTCACATTTAAAAAGATGTTGCAAGATTAAACCATGTGACTAATTTTCCAATGAATGTGGACAAGGTTTAGTAATTAGGTGGAGATGAAATCTTTCCAAAAGAATTGATTTTAAATAAATGGGGTAAGATATTAAACTAGACAAATTGGAGACAAATTATCTTGCTAGCTAATCAAATGATTTGAAAGAAATCTTCCCTTTAAAAATTGATTTGATTAAAAACAATGGCCAAAATTAATTTAATTTTCAAGAGTGATTAAGCTTAATTAAACAAGTGATTTTCGGCCAAAATTAATGGAAAGGTCCACGGCTCTTTTTTATAAAAATAGGTAGGCAATTTTGATAGGAAACAAACTTTAGAAAAGGGCCAAAAATGTTGGGTTAAAAAGTATTTAAAAAGTTTGGGCTAGGAATTTTCTTTGCTCTTTTAATCAATTGAAAAATACTTACTAAGTAGACCACAATTTTCATGAATCGAAAATTGGGCCCTTCAGGGGTGCTAGGGGCTTCGATCTTGATCTTCATTCATAACGAGCCTTTAACTAAAATTGGCCTTCTCATGAGCTATCTCCCAATTTCGTACAAAGCCATTTCTTTCAAATTGGTCATTCTTCATTGTTGGACTTCAGGAGTTCTTTATTGGGCCTTTTCTTCTCAATTAAGCTATATTTGCAAATGGGCCTCTTTCTTCAAATAATGAGCTTCTCAATATCTGTTAAGATCAAACTCAAGAGACAAGCTCAAATATCAAGTTGTTTGTTAATCATAATCATTCGGCTAACAATCTCCCCCTTGATTGACAAACAACTTTGATGCAATAAAATAAATTATTAGGAGGAACTCCCCCTCAATTTATGCATTCATGAAGCAAATATAATGAGGCAATTATATCAAGTAAATGCATCAAATAACTCCTCCCCCTTTTTTGTCAATCAAATATATTCTTCTTATTCCCCACATATAAAAGTTCTTCAATCAGAGTAACAATATATCTTTAGCAGAATTCAGTTGAGCATAGTTTAAGAACATTTTCCAAGATGAACAATTCAAACATTTGATTATTCAAAGCAACAATATATTGGAACAACATGTTTCGAAGGATTTTTAGTCTCAAGTTCCGAAGCT
Source organism: Penstemon eatonii (assembly GCA_038501285.1). NCBI lineage: Eukaryota > Viridiplantae > Streptophyta > Magnoliopsida > Lamiales > Plantaginaceae > Penstemon > Penstemon eatonii. Next base: position 16,499,111 of record CM076711.1, read on the forward strand.
CAAATATCACATGTAGTACATATAACAATCTCATAAAGTTCAAAGATAGATCAGATAAGCATATAATGCTCCCCCTCAATTATATGTCTTCATACAAGAATGACAATCATCAATATAATTTCAATTTTAGCAATTAATCTCATAGTGATTATCAAATCCACAATATAATATGTCAAGTATTAGCATGTGTGGAATTTCCTTCGTAAATAATTGCAAAAATGCATTTATCATTATGTAAGCGAAGTGCATGTGAATCATTTAAGGTCATGGAATGTTCAACAAGTGCAATATAAGTCATGAGGTTAAATTTTAGCATGTGCGGATATTTAAGAAAATGCAAGGGATATATCGGTATTTACTTACCGTACTATTACCTTGATTACCTCAACGTGGAGTATTTTTACCTTTCATACTTATGGTATCTCTTTGCTCGCTTGATGCTTGAAATCCCCCTAGGATAGATTTAACCGTTTCAGAATTGAAATCCTTCTGGGATAGTTCTGCTTTCTCATCCTTATCAAGTTTCGAGGTAGGGCTCATGGGAGTACCCATTTCTTTGCACTCGTCCATTCCAAATCTTTTGATGAGTTCCTTTGTGTATTTCGTTTGGCAAATAAAGATTCCCTTTTCATTTTGTTTTATTTGAAGCCCAAGGAAAATATGTTAGTTCGCCCATAAGACTCATCTCAAATTCATCCTGCATACACTTCGCAAAGTCTCGGCAAAGAAGATCATTAGTAGCACCAAATATTATATCATCAACGTAAATTTGAACAATTAACAAACCATTTTCATTTGCTTTTAGAAAAAGTGTTGTATCAACAGTACCAATAGAAAAACCATTTTCTAAAAGAAATTTACTTAATCTTTCGTACCAAGCCCTAGGGGCTTGTTTTAATCCATAAAGAGCTTTTGACAATTTAAAAACATGGTTAGGAAAATTTTCATTTTCAAAACCCGGAGGTTTCTCCACAAAAACTTCTTCATTCAAAAAACCATTTAAAAAGGCACTTTTAACGTCCATTTGAAAAAGAGTAAATTTTCTAAAAGAGGTATAAGCGAGTAACATACGAATAGATTCAAGTCTAGCAACAGGAGCATAGGTTTCATCGAAATCGATACCTTCTTGTTGATTGTAGCCTTTAGCGACTAATCTCGCCTTGTTTCGAGTAACCTCACCTTCTTCATTGAGTTTATTTCTAAATACCCATTTTGTTCCAATGATGGTGTGCTTACTCGGCCTTTCGACTAGAGTCCATACCTGATTTTTATCGAATTGAGCGAGCGCATCTTTCATAGCGGCAACCCAAGATTCATCCCTTAGTGCTTCATTAACGTCTTTTGGTTCGGTGATTGAGAGTAGGATGAAATTGGCACTTTGATGTTGTTGTACCTTTGATCTGGTTTGAAGTCCACTCCTTAGATCACCAATCACTTGTGTAGTGGGATGGCTAGATGCATGTTTGAACTTTCTGACGGCTGGTTCATTTTTGGTTCTGGAACTTCCTTCTTCAGTTTCTGTTTCTGCTTCAGCTTCATGTTCCGAATCCTTTTCGGAACGTTCTTCTATTTTAGTTAGTTGTTCCAGTACTGGTTCCGGCAGTTTCTGTTTTTCGATTGTGATTTCGTCTTCAACATCTGAAACATTATTGCTCAAGGATTTCTTGGCACTATAGAGGTTAGAAACATTAAGCTCATGCTCATTTATCAACTCATAATTATGATATGCAATTAGATATTCATTGAGATGAGAGAAAATAATTAATAACATGTTATCACAATATTTTTGGCAAAATAACTTCAAGCACATCAAGAATCATAAATAGTTCAATAGTCAAGTTAATGCATATGTGATTCTTGTTATTATCTCAACAGATAAAAATTTATTCACGCCTTAAAGTTTCATAGCAGATAATTTTCAATCATGCTTCAAATAAATAGTTAATATCTTCACGTTCAAGATAATAATCAACAAGATATAGCAAGACAATGACAATATGGCAATATTATAGCACAATTCTTTAAATATTCTTATTCTTATCATATATAAGCAATTAATGAATAATTGTAATAAACAATGCATCTAATTAAGAAATATGAATATCATTTTGCAAGGTAGGTGCAATTATGTGATATAAGATAGATAAGAGCAGTAATGGAGAGCACATGTACTGTGTATGATCAATCAAAATGTAGCTTGAATCTAGATGATCATGATATTTCATTCTTTATAAGAATTGATGCACACTTAATAAATAGAAGCCATTTTAATATTCAAAGGTGCACATAATTCATCCATGCTAATTATTAACCAAAGCAAGAAACCTTTTAATAGGCTTATTTGACAACTTTATCTTAATATTCCATTTACCTTTGCCATGTAGATCATTATTGATATTATCAAAAACTAAATCACTGGAAGATATTCCGATGAAAGTTCATAGGTATTTTCAAAATCATCATTTTCAACATTTCTTTCGGGCACTATGCAGGTCCTTTTATTATATGGCCATCATATGCTTCATTTGGACCCTCAAAACATAATTCTAGAATCTATCTGGTACCCGTTTTACTTTGGGTCCACAATGGTTAGTTATTTCATTTTTCATAACCCATATAAACATAGAGCCAACATGTTTCTTGTAAGGACAATGATAAACATAATGTTGACCTCTTCTACAATAAGTACAAGTATGACGATATGGTATTCGCATATTTTGAACACATTTATTGCTAACCTTTTGAGATGAAAACCATTTCACATTAGATTCATTGTTCAACTTCTCTTTGTCCTTTGGAAATTTATCATTAGTAAAATCAGAAATTTGGGATTTGAAATAATCATCTTCCTCTTTAAAGGGATCAAAATTTTCTACGAAATTGAAAAGTTTTTGTTCAAGCTCAAATTTTTGTTTAGAAATCATTACAGTTTGACATTTCAAAAATTTATTTTTGGTAGTAAGGTTTTGAAAATAATTCTGACACTATTTAATATCTTTTTGTAATTGATTGTCATCTATACAATTTTTATTATCAATATCACAATAAGATTTAATAGAAAGAGAATTATTTACCTCCTTACCTTTCGTCAAGAAGCATAAATTTTTCATCTCATCATCACTTTGCTCTTCACATGAGCAATATGGATCATTGCAAATATTATTCTTCTCATCGATCAAGCTTTTGGTTTGTTCATCTTGATTGCATCCTCTAAAATTAGATTCATCTAGTATGATTGAATCTTCACAACTTGAATTGTCTCCATAAATTTGATCCAAGACATACCATATCTCAGATGCCGTCCTTAATCTGCAAATATCTTTCAAAGCCCTTTGATCAAGTGCAGAATAAAGGAAATATAAAGCTTTAGCATTTAAGCACATATTATTTTTATGAAAATCATGATCGTCATATCCATGCACAACAATACTCCATAAATCAAAGTCTAAGGCGATTAAAAAATCTTCCATTTGATTTTTCCAAATAATATAATCATTGCCATCAAATATAGGAGGTTGTGTAATGCATCTTCCTTCAAGAAATATTTCACCTTCTAAGGCCATAGAATCTCTACTCAGGCTGTTAGACCAAATAAGAGCACGAGGCTCTGATGCCAATTGATACCTAAGAGGGGGGGGGGGTGAATTAGGTATATAACTTTTTCAAAGAGTTTATTTTCAGAAGACAATTAGTAAATGGTTCCAGTAACTTTAAATAAAAGTTTATCGTTCCAATGATTTTAAGATTAAAGTTACTAAAGAAGTAAAGTGCAAAAAATAAAAGGAGAGAAGGCAAACACAATTTATAGAGGTTCGCGCCCCAACGGCCTACTTCCTCTCTTCCAGCACCCCTGGGTAAAATTCACTAATATATCGTGGCTTGCAGGACGAACCTTCGCCACTCGAGATTACAAGATCAATTCTTTCTCTCGAAACGAGCTTGCTAGGCCTAACCTATCGCTCAACAAAAACCGTGCTTGCTAGGTTCCTACCTATCGCACAAAAACAGTGCTTGCTAGAACACTCAGTCCTATCGCACAAAAACAGTTCTTGCTAGAACACTCAGTCCTATCGCACTACGAGCTTGCAAGTACAAAACTTTCGCTCAAAAACAGTAGTAAAATTTTGATTACAAATATTTGCTCCAAAATGTGCTGATTTTGCAAAGTAGTAAGCACTGATCTTTTTCTTCTATAACTTAGAGTATATTCAAGATTTCAAGAGCAAGAAGAAAAGATATTTTTAAAAAGCCCTTTTGAGAAAAATGATTTTAACAAAATTAAGAGCACTCAAAGACTTTAACTAGGAGAAATGATTTAGCAAATGAAAATTTAGAGAATTGAGTTGTGTTTGAGCTTTGAAAAATGATCCACTATTTATAGTTGAGTGGAATTGGTTCAATAGGGAAAGATTTTGAAATTCAAAAATGATTTTGTCACATTTAAAAAGATGTTGTAAGATTAAACCATGTGACTAATTTTCCAATGAATGTGGACAAGGTTTAGTAATTAGGTGGAGATGAAATCTTTCCAAAAGAATTGATTTTAAATAAATGGGGTAAGATATTAAGCTAGACAAATTGGAGACAAATTATCTTGCTAGCTAATCAAATGATTTGAAAGAAATCTTCCCTTTAAAAATTGATTTGATTAAAAACAATGGCCAAAATTAATTTAATTTTCAAGAGTGATTAAGCTTAATTAAACAAGTGATTTTCGGCCAAAATTAATGGCAAGGTCCACGGCTCTTTTTTAAAAAAATAGGTAGGCAATTTTGATAGGAAACAAACTTTAGAAAAGGGCCAAAAATGTTGGGTTAAAAAGTATTTAAAAAGTTTGGGCTAGGAATTTTCTTGCTCTTTTAATCAATTGAAAAATACTTACTAAGTAGACCACAATTTTCATGAATCGAAAATTGGGCCCTTCAGGGGTGCTAGGGGCTTCGATCTTGATCTTCATTCATAACGAGCCTTTAGCTAAAATTGGCCTTCTCATGAGCTATCTCCCAATTTCGTACAAAGCCATTTCTTCCAAATTGGTCCTTCTTCATTGTTGGACTTCAGGAGTTCTTTATTGGGCCTTTTCTTCTCAATTAAGCTATATTTGCAAATGGGCCTCTTTCTTCAAATAATGAGCTTCTCAATATCTGTTAAGATCAAACTCAAGAGACAAGCTCAAATATCAAGTTGTTTGTTAATCATAATCATTCGGCTAACAGATCCTTATTTACTTTTTTAACCCCCATTAGTAATGCTAAGTTGGTTTTACCTGATTCTTCTATTTTCAATGTTTCTGAAGTTGGAGATGTTTTCATATACCCTGGTTTAATACTTAAAATATTTTCTATATTCCTAATTTTAAGTTTAATATAATCTCAGTTAGTGTACTTCTAAGATTAGACAATTTAGTTATCAAATTCACACCTACTTCGTTCCTCATTCAGGATTGCCAAGAGAGGATGATTGGAAGTGGTAACCTTCAACAAGGACTCTACATTTTGGACCATCAGAATAACAGAAGACCTCTACATGCTCACTGCAATAAGATCTCCTTCACTACTTGACACAGAAGATTGGGTAATTTACCTATAAAGACCATGAGTACAATTAAGGATGTTTTAGATTTAGGGACTTCTAGTAGTTGTAATAATGATACTTGTTACATTTGCCCATTAGCCAAACATAAAAGGCTGTCATTTCCTAAATCTAAAACTACTTCTACTGCTATTTTTGATTTAATTCATTGTGACTTATGGGGTCCTTTTCATACCATCTCTCATACTGGACATAGATACTTTGCTACTATAATTGATGATTACTCAAGGTTCACCTGAGTCTGTTTTTAACTAAAAAATCTTATATAGGTTCTGTTATACCAATTTTTCTTAACATGATTAAAAATCAGTTTAATAAATGTATTAAAGTTTTTAGGAGTGATAATGCCCCTGAGTTATGTTTTACAAAATTATTTGCTAAACTTGGAATACTACATCAATTCTCTTGTGTTGGAACTCCACAACAAAATTCAGTTGTGGAGAGAAAACACCAACATTTATTAAATATTGCAAGAGCTCTATATTTTGAGTCTAAAATACCCCTTACTTTCTGGAATGAGTGTGTTTCTACTTCTGCATTTCTCATTAAAAATACTCCATCTAAGATTCTTAATTATAAATCTCTAACATTTTATATAACAAACCAGTTGATTATAGTTCTTTGAAAACTTTTGGGTGTCTTGCCTTTGCTTCATCATTGAAGCAAGGAAGGACAAAATTTGATCCTAGTGATAGGATTTGTGTGTTTATTGGGTATCCTTTTGGGATTAAAGGGTATAAATTGTATGATATTCAAAGTAAAGAGATTTTTATATCCAGAGATGTGATTTTCCATGAAAACAATTTTCCTTTTCATACTTTAAATTCAAATAAATCTGATCAAGTTTTACAGGACAATAACATATTTCCTTCTGAAAAATCTTTTTCTTATGATTTTCCTGAATCTAATTCTTTTACACAATTTTTTATACCTATTGTCCATCCTTCTAATGACCAGTTGGATCCTGACTTTATTCCTGATAATTTGGTTCCTGAATCTAGTACTGTTCCTACAAGAAAATCTACTAGAGAATCTACAACACCTTCCTACTTATCAGACTATCACTGCAGTTCTATTACAACTTCTAATTCTAGGTATCCACTATCTGCTGTTCTACAATACAATAACTTGTCTGAAAGTTATAAGTCCTTCATTTTCAATGTTTCATCTGAAACTGAACCTTCATATTATCATCAAGCTATTAGTCATAGTAAATGGACAGAGGCCATGAATTCTGAAATTCAGGCTTTAGAGGATAATAAAACTTGGACTGTTGTTCCTCTTCCAAATGGTAAACAATCAATTGGTTGTAAATGGGTATATAAAATTAAAAGAAATCCCGATGGCTCTATTGATAGGTACAAGGCTAGATTAGTAGCCAAAGGTTTTACTCAAAGGGAGGGGATAGATTATAATGAAACTTTTTCCCCAGTTGCTAAATTAGTGACTGTCAAGGTTCTTTTAGCATTAGCAGCAACAAATAATTGGGAATTATGTCAACTTGACATCAACAATGCTTTCCTATATGGAGACTTAGATGAGGAAGTGTACATGAACCTTCCTTTAGGGTACAAATATCCTAAAACAACAGGTTCTCTAAAAAATGTTTGTAAGCTACGAAAATCTCTTTATGGTCTTAAACAGGCTTCCAGACAATGGAATGTCAAGTTTACAGATGCACTCATGGAATTTGGTTTTTCTCAATCCAAATCAGATTATCCTTGTTTACTAAGGGTAAAGATACTAAATTTGTTGCTCTTTTGTTATATGTAGATGACATTGTTATTGCAGGTCCTGATATTAAGCAAATTTCTCTCCTAAAGGATTTTCTTCTAACAAAATTTAAATTGAAGGACATGGGTACTCTTAAGTACTTCCTTGGATTGGAGGTTACAAGATCATTTAAAGGCATTTGTTTGAACCAGAGGCAGTATGCTCTTCAAATACTAGAAGAGTCAGGTTACCTAGGGTGTAAACCCTTATCTTTGCCTATGAATCCCATAACAAAATTTAACTCAGAAGATATTACACAGTATAGAAGGTTGATGGGAAGATTATTATATCTAACTATCACCAGACTAGATATTTGTTTTTCAGTACACAAACTTAGCCAGTTTGTTTTCAAGCCTAGATTGCCTCATTTACAAGCTTTACATCATATTTTAAGATATCTTAGATCTTGTCCTGGTAAAGGTTTGTTTTATTCTTCTAAATCTTCTCTAACTTTGAGTTATTTTGCAAATGCAGACTGGGCATCTTGCAAAGATACTAGAAAATCAACTACAGGTTTTTGTTTTTTTTTTAGGGGATTCACTTGTTTCTTGGAAATCAAAGAAACAAGTAACTGTTTCTAAATCCTCTGCTGAGGCAGAGTATAGAGCTTTAGCCACTGTTTCCAGTGCATTGGTTTGGATAAAGCAGCTGCTTCATGATTTAAAAGTTTCTTGTACTTATCTTGGATAAGTGTTTCATATTGCAAGTAAACCTATTTTTCATGAAAGAACTAAACATATCGAGATAGACTGTCATTTCATAAGAGAGCAAGTTAGGCAAAAACAAATTAAACTCATGCCTATTCATATAGATAATCAGCTAGCAGATTTGATTACAAAAGTACTACACGTACCTCGTTTTCAGCAGTTATTATCCAAGATGAAGCTGCTTGACATCCATGCTCCATCTTGAGGGGGGAGTATTGGAGGAATTGAAAGACTCACAGAACGAAGAAGAGCAAGATAAGCGAAGGAAAGGAATTTGGGAAATTAGGGATTTCTATTTCTCAGCTCTCATTTATTTAACTTGTATTTTATTTTTTATTCTTTTGTATATATAAGAAGCGTGTATACGCTTATATTATGTAGAGTAGTCACCGCCTTTAGCTATGTATAAATTCAGGGTTCGATCATTGTAAACAACACATTATTCATAAATAAATTTTTACAGTTTATTTCTTCCTCTTGTTCTCTCCAAGAACACATATAATATACACATCAAATTCAAACACTTTTCCACTGTTTATTATGAATTCCTATGGATTATAACATTTCAAATCCATTCATTTGAAATCCCTATTCATTTCAAATCCATCCATCCAAAAGAGCCCTTATTGTATTCTTTAAGTTGCTCCAGAAGATCTCTGCTTCTCTACTGGGTAAAGTCTTACAAATTACGCTGATCAATATAGATAAAAAACCATATGACTTGAGATTTGAGAACTCAGTAGTTGTGGTCTTAGATCTTTATAGTTGTGATAGAATTTCCTCTCTTAAGAAGATGACTGTCTGGTGTTTGATTGTTCACCATATACTTATTCTGCCCTTTACTTATTAAGTTGCCAAATATGCGCCATCTTTGCCTCCTAGAAAGTTATGAATTTACTCATGGTTCTTAATTACAAATTTCTCGGAACTTTCTTTTTTTAAGTTCACGTTTCTGCCATCACGGACTTTGTACAGTCTTGAGCTGGCTGTCAGCTGATGGTCTAAATTATCCAAGTTCATGTTTCTACCATCACGGATTTTGTACATTCTTGAGCCAGCTGTCATGCAGATAGTCTAAATAATATTCATTGCATAGAAGGACCTTAACTACGTTGGTTTTCTACTGTCTCCGATAGAAATGATCTTGGGGAAATTCTTATGTCATATTATTGTTATTCAATTTTGCAAGGATATTTAACATTTATTATGCTGTAGTGATTACCTGTTCATTACACCATTATTTAAGATCATTTGCAAAACTGTCCAGTTATATTCTTGTATCTTTTTCTTGCCTGTCACATACTATAATGAGATTGCACACCACTTTACAAGACTAAGGGTATGGTGTAAACTGAATGATTTATCATGGTTTGGATAAACCTATTAGGAAGTTGTGGTACCGACACCTCAATACAACTAAAGTAGAAATGAGAAAACTTGTGGAAATGAGATAAAACAATTGGAGTCGAGCAAACCGTAGAAGGATTTTATTATCGCAAAAGGATTACAACACTTTGAATAACAAAGGAGAGACTACATATTAGGAGAAACCCCACTTTTATTCTCTCTATTTTTTTCTCACACTCTCTCAATGTTATTCTCTCGAGTGGAAAACAATCCCTATTTTTCTCTCAAAATGGGATTCGATTACATCTTCACCACTCTGCTCAAATGTTACAACTAATGTAACATATATATAGGTGTCTTGAGGAGGTTAAGTAGCCAAGTTCAGTTTGGCTTCTTCCTTATCTTCTTAGCCTGGAGGAAGCCAAGTTTGATTTTACTTCTTCCTTATCTTCTTAGCCGAAATTTTTGACTTCTAATTACTTAGCATTGAAGATTACTTCTTTGCTAAGTAATTCCACCTCCTAAACTCTTTTACACACTTCAAGAGAGTCTTCAATTATGACTTCGATTCCTTGTTATAGAAGGTTTTCTTAATAAGGAAGAAATGCCAACAAAATGGCTTTATCTCTTAACAATCTCCCACTTAAAGTCATTTTGTTGTAACTCTTCATCCTTTCTACATTGCTATTTCCATGCTGCTTACATCTCTGCTAGGCCAATAGAGGATCGACACCAAATGAACTTGTCTCTATTTAACGGCTTTGTCAGAACATCTGCTAGGTTGTCCTATGTATGGATTTTCTGAAAAACCCACACTTCCTTCTTCCACCTTCTCTCGTACAAAGTGGTACTGAACTCGTATGTGTTTTGTCTTTGAGTGAAATGTTGGATTCTTTGCCAAGTGCAAAGTGCTCTGACTATCACAAAATAGAGAAATATTCTCTTGTTTGTGTCCGAGCTCTTCCAGTAACATTTGCAACCATATTGCCTCTTTGCTAGCTTGTGTAGCTGCTATGTATTCTGCTTCCGTCGTAGAAGTAGTCACGATAGACTGCAGTTTCGAAACCCAACTTACAGCTTCTCCAGCAAGAGTAAACACATAACCCGTGGTGGACTTACTTTTATCAAGATCACCTGCAAAATCTGAATCAACATAGCCTCTGACAGTAAAGTCTGATCCTCCATAACATAATGCAGCATTCGAGGTACCCTTGATATATCTCAAGATCCTCTTCAATACTCTAATGCTCTTTACCAGGATTCGCCATGTACCGACTAACTGCTCCCACTGCTTGTGCAATGTCTGGTCTAGTACAAACCATAGCGAACATTAAGCTACCCACTGCTGATGCGTACGGTACTCGAGATATTTCCATCCTCTCCGCTTCGTTGCTAGGACTCATACTTGAGGATAACTTGAAATTAATAGGAAGAGGGGTAGAGATTGGCTTACAATCTTGCATGTTGAAGCGCCGCAAGATTTTCTTCAGATAATTTTACTGAGAGAGCCAAATCTTCCTATTATTTCTGTCTCGATAAATTTGCATCCCTAGAATCTTGTTTGCTGGTCCCAAGTCCTTCATTTCAAATTCCTTAGCCAGTTGAGCCTTTAATTCTTTAATACGATCTTTGTTGGGGCCTCCTACCAACATGTCGTCAACATACAACAGCAGAATAATGAAATTACCATCACCAAATCTCTTGTGGTAAGCACAAGGATCTGAACTAAGTCTGTTGTATCCAAGGCTCATGATGAAGGAATCAAATCTTTTATACCAACACCTCGGCGCCTGTTTTAAACTGTATAGAGATTTGTTCAACCTGAAAACCAAGTTCTCTTTTTCTTTTTGTTCAAAACCTTCTGGTTGGAGCATATATATTTCTTCTTCAAGATCTCCATGAAGAAGGTGCAGTTTTCACATCTTTGCTGATTAACACCTTGTGGGCAGTGGGATCCCATAGGCGGTACCCCTTAACTCCATCAGCATACCCCAAGAAAATACATCTCCTAGATTTTGGATCCAACTTCGATCTTTCTTGGGCATTGTACATAACGTACACATGACTTCCAAATGTATGTAAACGAGAATAATCAGCTGGTTTACCAGTCCACGTCTCCATTGGCTTTTTCAGATCAATTGCGGTTGATGGTGACCGATTGATCACATAACAGACGGTCTTGACTGCTTCTGCCCAAAATAATTTGGCCATCCCTGCAGTTCTCAACATAGCTCTTGTACGTTCTAACAAGGTTATGTTCATCCGCTCTGCTACTCCATTTTGTTGTGGAGTATATGCCACTGTGAACTGTCTCTTGATTCCTTCTTGTTGATAGAAGTCATCAAATTCATTGCTGCTATATTCTCCTCCATTGTTTGTCCTCATACACTTTATTAGTGTATCCCAAATCTCTTTTGCCGTCTTCTTCTCGGCCACACTTGACAACACTTCGACAGCTAATGCTAAGTGCAAATCACCAATAGCATTGCCATCCATTTCGTTCAACTTGTCGTTCGTGATCACCTCGAGTTTATCTCCAATTGCCGCCAAGCAATTATCTTTGCTTAACACTGCTTTCATTCTCATTTTCCATAATGAGAAATTATTCACATTAAACTTCTCTATTTCGTACTTTGTCGTCATCTTTGAGGATGTCTTCTTTTTACCACTAACTGGATCTTACGGTAGCACCAAGAATCGGCTAGAAACCTGGTGGCTCTGATACCAAAAGTTGTTGGGTGTTTAGGATATGAAAGGCTAAGAAAATAATTTTAGCAAGACAAAGTAGACTTATTTTCATCAAGACAATAAGGCTACAATATTTTGAGGCTTTTTGCACTAAGCCTTCATACAAGAGAGTAATTTTTCTTCTCTAAACTAACTTGCTAATTGAGTGATTTTTCTAACTCTCCTTAAAATTCTACAAACTACATACATATATATAGGCATATGTTCTACCTTTCTATTCTACACTAGAACAAACTAGATTAATGTTGAATACATGAACTTAATTCAAACTTAGTGGCTAAACATGATGACTAAGCTTTTGAGATTCTTCAATGTTAAGGAACTTGATCTCATTGGTTGGCCTTGTTTGAATATGATGCAATTCTAGATAAGTCTCTAGAGTTGCAAAGTTTGACTATAATTTATCCAAGTTTGAGTTCTTGATGGTTAAGGAACTTCATACTTAAGGAATTATGAATTAATTTTAACAAAACCTTCATGAAACATCATGTTTGTGTTTATATTGAGGCTTTCTCTTCCTTTCCGCTCTGTAAAAGTTGCAGGATGCTGGCCAAGTACCAAGTCATACAAAAAATTCAGCAGTTAACACCCCTTCGAAGGGGTACCAAGCTACCCCGTCAAATCATGTACGTGGAAACTGAATTTCTACTACAAGTTTTCTAAGTTATTATCCTTGTCAATCACATTAGATTATGGATTGATGTATTCCTCAATTTTCAGTTTCCTAAAATATATTGAATATCACTGTCAATTAATTTCAGCAATGGTTAAACTCAGCCCCCCGACTCTTCGGTCATGGATCCGTCCCTGGGTGGAGCAAAGGGCCTTGATGAACCTGTTCTTAAATATTTGCAGCAGCCATATTGCATGTAAGTTTTATAAAATTCCGACCCATTTGCATGTGAGTTTTCTTCACTTCACTTGTTTGGAAATTCTTATTTTTTGAGCTTGTTCATGGATGTTCTTCTCTCGCAAAAGACCACATGTGCAGCCGTATTACATATACACACGCAGAAGACTAAATATTCACGCATATTGACATTCTGTCTCCAACAATATATTCATTCTTTGTTTTTCTCTTGAACTGGCAGTGCAGCTATTGAGGCACTCGAATTGAAAGGTCTAATTGACCCGACAATTGATGTAAATCACTACATGCAAGTACCTTACGAACGGTTGAAATTTGGAATTTTATGCCTGATAATTTTCATATTACGTAGAATCCTAGGTGATTCCTAAGTGAACCTATTCGGCTAGTGTGTGAATGAGCTTTTAGTTTTTTTTTTTTTTGTTGCTTTTGTTGTAAATTCGAAGGATAAAACCGTTCATGTGAACAACTAGGAATTTTAATCATAATCATCATTATTTTGTGTATTTAAAGTTTTTTTTATTAGGTAAAACAATATGTTTTCTTCAGAGTAGAACACATGTACGATATTTATTGGTTATATTTGTTTATCCATCTTCTGTCAAATATGAAATTGGGAGCAATTATTTTTGAAATAAATTGCTGCTCATTTTGTGTGAAGATAGTGTATATTGAAATGGCTTAAGTTGATGAATAGATTTTAAGATATTGGTGGGTGTGAATACGGTCCATATATTTGGAGGGATTGTCTATCCTGACTCTTGGATGGAGAGAGTCATGAACCATTTCAATCAATTAGTGACATTTGTCAATTGTTCATTCCCTGCCCATACCCTACGCAACATAAAATACCCAAAATACCCACATAATATAAAAAAAAAAAAATCAACTCATCTTCCTCCCCACCCCACCCCACCCAACCGGCCACCACCCTCCACCAACCAAAGCCCGCCGCCGTCCACCTTCTTAGGCCGGCGACTACCTAGGGAGAAGTTCCCAGGCCGTCGCCGGCCGGAAACGACAGATGCCTCCGAGTTGAAACCGTCGCAGGCCTCGGATCTCTACATCCCAGGCCGTTGCCGGCCTAGGATCGGCCGTTACGGCTTGGGATTGAGGGGGAGGTGGGGGGGCGGCGGCGGGTGGGTGGGTAGGTTTTTAGTTTTTTTTTATAAAAATAAAATAAAATAAATATTTTTATATTTGAATTTATTTATAAAAATTAAAATGTTAATAAATATTTATAATTTGAAAATTGTTGTATTGTAAATTTATGAGTAATTTTAAAAACAAATGTTCCAACAAAGAATTTTTGTAATTACTTTTTTCATCACAACAATCAAACTCGAGTACATATTTACGATATTGTTTTTATAAAAAAATATTTACAATTGTAATCAAGTTTGTTTCAACAACTTTGCAATTATTTGAGTTGATATTTTAAAAATATATGTCAAAAATTGCAACATCAAATATTGAAAATATTGTAACACTAATAATCGAATTATTATTTTTTAAAAATTATTAAAATGTTTTCAAATTACAGATGACTTAGTGTTAAATAAACATCTAATAAAATTTTATCGGAATAATTATCGAATCATTTGTTTTTATTTTTTATTTTGGTCGATCGGGATTCAAAACGGAGAAACAAGTCGTTATGTAACATTAACTCCTCCGTTTGTAAAAAAAGGAATCTCAATTTTTTTTATTTTGGTCGATCGGGATTCAAAACGGAGAACCAAGTCGTTATGTAACATTAACTCCTCCGTTTGTAAAAAAAAAATCTCAATTTTTTTTATTTTGGTCGATCGGGATTCAAAACGGAGAACTAAGTCGTTATGTATCATTAACTCTTTCGTTCGTAAAAAAAAAAAATCTCAATTTTTTTTTTTAATTTTGGTCGATCAGGATTCAAAACGGAGAATCAAGTCGTTATGTAACATTAACTCCTCCGTTTGTAAAAACAGATGAGTAAAACAGCTGAGTGAAACAGCTGAGTTATATTACCCTGCTGATAAGCTAACTCATCTTTGAGATAACATTAACTCATCCGTTTGTAAAAATAGCTGAGTGAAACAGCTGAGTTATATTACCCTCCTGATAAGCTAACTCATCTTTGAGATAACATTAACTCCTCCGTTTGTAGAAAAAAGAATCTCATTTTTTTTTTATTTTGGTCGACCGGGATTCAAAACGAGAACCAAGTCATTATGTAACATTAACTCTTCCGTTTGTAAAAAAAAAGAATCTCAATTTTTTTTTATTTTGGTCGATCATGATTCAAAACGGAGAATCAAGTGGTTATGTAACATTAACTCTTCCATTTGTAAAAAAAAGAATCTCATATTTTCTTTTTTTTTTATTTTGGTCGATCGGGATTCAAAAAGGAGAATCAAGTTTGGTCGATCGGGATTCAAAACGGAGAACCAAGTCGTTATGTAACATTAACTCCTCCATTTGTAAAAAAAAAGAATCTCAATTTTTTTTTTATTGGTCGATCGGGATTCAAAACGGAGAACTAAGTCGTTATGTATCATTAACTCTTTCGTTCGTAAAAAAAAGAATCTCAAATTTTTTTTTAATTTTGGTCGATCAGGATTCAAAACGGAGAATCAAGTCGTTATGTAACATTAACTCATCCGTTTGTAAAAATAAAAGAATCTCATATTTTTTTTTTATTTTGGTCGATCGGGATTCAAAACGGAGAACCAAGTCGTTATGTAACATTAAATTCTCCGTTTGTAAAAAAAAGAATCTCAATTTTTTTTTTGATTTTGGTCGACCGGGATTCAAAACGGAGAACCAAGTCGTTATGTAACATTAACTCCTCTGTTTGTAAAAACAGCTAAGTTATATTACCCTGCTAACTCCTCCGTTTGTAAAAACACCTGAGTAAAACAGCTGAGTTATATTACCCTTCTGATAAGCTAACTCATCTTATAGAAAAAGAGAGAAATTTTTTTTAAAGTTCAGAGGTCAATCCCCCCCTCCCCCCTCTAGACCTCAACTGATAACTTGGGACCAACATTTATGTTTATTTGAATTTATATACATAACAATTCAAGAGATGAGTGATTACGAGCTGAGTGATCAAGAAATGATTTTTTTTTTAAATTATCTATTGAATGTTTATGTATATAAATTCAAATAAATTGAATATGTCATTATAATTTCTATCAATCAACTAAAATTTAAAACATTAAAAATAATAAAAACAAGTTTGAATGTTTATATTTATTTGAATTTATGAACATAAACATTCAAGAGATGAGTGAATAATCAAGAGATGAACTTTTTTTTTTTAAATTATCTCTTGAACGTTTATGTATATAAATTCAAATAAATTGAACATGTCATTATATTTTCTATCAAATAATATATAAAAACATTCGTTTTGAATCCCAATCGACCAAAATAAAAAAAATAAAAAATGAGATTTTTTTTTTTTTTTTACAAACAGAGGAGTTAATGTTACATAACGATTTGGTTCTCCGTTTTGAATCCCGATCGATCAAAATAAAAAAAAAATGAGATTTTTTTTTTACAAACGAATCAGTTAATGTTACATTATGACTTGGTTCTCCATTTTGAATCCCGATCGACCAAAATAAAAAAAAATTGAGATTCTTATTTTTACAAATGGAGGAGTTAATGTTAAATAACGACTTGGTTCTCCGTTTTGAATCCCGATCGACCAAAATAAAAAAAAAATTGAGATTCTTTTTTTCTTTTAACAAACGGAGGAGTTAATGTTACATAAGGACTTGATTATCCGTTTTGAATCCCGATCGACCAAAATAAAAAATAATTGAGATTATTTATTTTTTTTTTACAAACGGAGGAGTTAATATTACATAACGACTTGGTTCTCCAATTTGAACCCCGATCGATCAAAATAAAAAAAAATTGATTTCGATAATTATTCCAATCAAATTGTCTATTAGATGGTTATGTAACAGTACTAAGTCCTCCGTAATTTGAAAATATTTTAATAATTTAAAAAAATGATGATTCGATTATTAATTTATTAGTGTTTCAACATTTTTAATATTTGATTTTGCAATTTTTGACATATATTTTTACAATATCAACTCAAATAATTGCAAAGATGTTTAAACGAACTTGATTACAATTTGTAAATATTTTTTTATAAAAAAGATATTGTAAATATGTACTCGAGTTTGATTGTTGTGATGAAAAAAGTTATTACAAAAATTCTTTGTTGGAACATTATTTTTTAAAAAATTACTCATTAATTTACAACAATTTTCAAATTATAAATATTTATTACATTTTAATTTTTATAAATAAATTCAAATATAAAAAGATTTATTTTATTTTATTTATATTAAAAAAAAACCCTAAAAACCCACCCACCCCCCACCCCTGCCGCCGCCCCCTCAATCCCAGGCCGACGGAACGGCCGATCCTAGGCCGGCAACGGCCTGGGATCAACGATTCCAGGCCGGCGACGGCCTGGGGAACTTCTCCCTAGGCCGTCGCCGGCCTGGAAGTAAAATTCCGAGGCTAGCGACGACTTCAACTCGGAGACCGTCATAGGCCTCGGAAGTTACACTCCCGACTGGCGACGGCCTGGGAACTTCTTCCCAGGTCGTCACCGGCCTGGATCCGGCGAACCCAGGCCTTCGGGACTTGGGGTGGGCGACGGTTTTTTTAAAAAAAATATTTAATTCAAAATAAAATAATTAGTTATATTTAATTTTAAAAATTAAATTTTAAAAATTAAATTTTACTAAATATATATTAAAAAAATTTATGTTTAATTTACAAATAATATAAAAAAAAGAAATATTCCAACAAATAAGTTCTTTAATTATTATTTACATCACACCAATAAAACTTGAGTCGATATTTTTAATATTTCTTTTCTAAAACAATATTGACTATTATAAAATTTTATAAACTTGTGCAATGCTTGTAGGAAAATATTTAAATCTAATGAATGATCAAGATATGAGTTTTTTTCAAATTATCTCTTGATTCTTTTTGTATATAAATTCAAATAAATATAAACATTCAAATTTATTTTTATTATTTTTAATATTTTTATATTCAAATAAATTTTATATGTCATTATATTTTCTATCAAGTAATAAATTGTATATGTCATTATATTTATTTTCAAATAAATTGTATATGTCATTATATTTTCTCTTGAGCACTCAGCTCATGATCACTCACTCAGCTGATGACCACTCATCTCTTGATCACTCAGCTCATGATCACTCACTCAACTCTCACTCAGCTCTTGATCACTCAGCTGATGACCACTCATCTCTTGATCACTCATTCAACTATCACTCTGCTGATGACCACTCAGCTCTTGATCACTCAGCAGCTGATGAATACTCATCTCTTGATCACTCAGCTCATTATCATTCACTCAGCTCTCACTCAGCTGATGACCACTCAACTTTTGATCACTCACTCAGCTGATAACCACTCAGCTCTTGATCACTCACTCAGCTGATAACCACTCAGCTCTTGATCACTCACTCAGCTCATGACCACACATCTTTTGATCACTCAGCTCATAATCACTCACTCAGCTCATGAACATAAATTCAAATAAATATTAACATTTAAATTTGTTTTTATTATTTTTAATATTTTTTTATTTTACTTGATAGGAAATATAATGACATATATAATTTATTACTTGATAGAAAATATAATGACATATACAATTTATTTGAATATAAAATAATTAAAAATAATAAAAATAAATTTGAATGTTTATATTTATTTGAATTTATCTACTTAAACAATCAAGAGATAATTTAAAAAAAATTCATCTCTTGATATATGTATATAAATTGAATATATTTCACATAAAAACATACACTTACCTAGATTTAAATATTTTCCTATAAGTCCTGCACATGTTTATAAAATTTTATATTAGTCAATATTGTTTTAGAAAAAATATTACAAATATATCAACTTAAGGTTTATTGGTGTGATGTAAAAAATAATTAAAAAACTTATTTGTTGGAACATTTTTTTTATTTATTTATAAATTTAACATAACAATTTTTTTAATACATATTTGATAACATTTTATTTTTTTAAAATTAAATATAAATATTTATTTTATTTTTAATTAAATAATTATTTTTGAAGAAAAAAAAGGAAAAATCTATCATCTTCTCCAACCCACCCAACCGCCGCCCACCCCACCCCATCCCCGCCGCCCACCCACGCCGGATCCAGGCCGGCGACGACCTGGGGAGAAGTTCCCAGGTCGTCGCCGGCCTGGAAGTGAAGGTTGAGGCCTGCGACGGCCTCAAGTCGGAGGCCATCGCAGGCCTCGAAGTATAACTCCAGGCCGGCGACGGCCTGGGAACTTCTCCCCAGGTCGTCGCCGGCCTGGATCCGGCGTGGGTGGGCGACGGGGATGGAGTGGGCGGCGGGAATGGGGTTGGGTGGGCGGCGGTTGGGTGGGTTAGAGAAGATGATAGATTTTTCATTTTTTTTAAATTGAAAGGGTATTTTTGTCAATTTAGGGTGTACGATCACTATTTGTTGGGCTCATACTCATTTACCCCACATTTCATACCATTGGACACCTATGTACAATTTTAATAGCTTAATATACAATTTTTAAAGCAAGTCTTATCCTGACTCTTGAGCGGAGTATAAGTCAGGATAGACTACTCCATATTTGGATGGAAGAATTTGAAATGTAGATGAAGTTCAAATCAATGGATTTGAAATTCCAATGATTTGAAATCCATTCATTTGAAATTTTTTGTTTGGAAATTTTTTTACATAAGATTTCAAATACATTCATTTAAAAACCATTGTTTGGTATATTAGTATATCTCATTTGCGGTATTTGAAATTCTCAAACATACCTTGTAATTTATTAACTTATATTTAAATAATATTCTTCGTTTAGTAATTTTTAAATCTCGATTACAATTCTCCATATAAACTTATTGAGAAATAAATTTTGATTTAAACCGACTTAACTTGGTTTTTTATGTTATCATCCGTTTTCAAAATAATTTCATCAGTTTCAATCATATATTTAAGATTACACTATTTTTTCACCACTTTCATCTATTTGAACCAATTTTTCACCAATTTCTTCCAATCGAGAATATTGGGTCAAATTGTAATTTTTAAAAATTAAGGGACCAAAAGTGCAAATTTAAATTCATGAAAATCTGGGGTCGAATTGAAAATTTTAATCTTTCGAAAATTCTGGATTGAATTACAATTATGATTTTTCAAAAAATCTAGGGTCAAATTGCAATTTCTGAAAATTAAGGGATCAAAAGTGCAAATTTAGATTCTAAAAATCTGGGGCCGAATTGAAAATTTTAATCTTCCGTAAATTCTGGACTTGCAATTCTGGGTTTTTTGAAAATATGGGGTCAAATTGTAATTTTTTGAAAATTAAGGGACCACAAGTGCAAATTTAGATTTGAAAATTTGGGGCCCAATTGAAATTTTTAATTTTTTGAAAAATTCTGAACTGAATCGCGATTCTGGGGTCAAATTGTAATTTTTGAAATTGATGGACAAAAGGGCAAATTCGAATTTCTGAAATACAGGTGTCGAATTGAAAATTGTAATTTCTCTAAAAATTCTGGACTGAATTGCAATTCTAGGTTTTTTAAAAATCTAGGGTCAAAATTTCAATTTCTAAAAATTGAGTGATCAAAAGTGTAAATTTGCATTTAGGAAAATATGAACCGAATCGCAAATTTTAGTTTTTTTATTCTAAACTGAATTACATTTCTAGGTTTTTCGAAAATCTAGGATCAAATTGTAATTTTCGAAAGTATACAACGTGAACTTTCTTTTTAAATGGATTTCAAATTACTAGGTTTTAGGATGAATTTCAAATTCACTTAAAATTGAGCTGAAATCCCTTAGACTAAAATCTAGGATTTCAAATGAATGGATTCAAATTTGTATCCAATGTAGTCTAATGGAAAAAATTTCAAATCCACCCAACCCAAATCCATCCATCCAAATGGACCCTGAATGATTTATCTGCAACTACACTTTTTTTTTTATGTGATTGTGATGAAATTTTGAAAGTGAGTTGAGAAATTAATATGGGAGCTGAAAATAAGTGAAATTGGGACTAATTTTTTATTTTGTGAAATAATTTGATGCTCATTTAGTGAGATAATGTTTATAGCTAAGCTGTCAAGATTCCACTTGTTCTTGATTATTATCTCAATGTAGAAGTTAATATGATTGTGCACCTAAAGCTTGATGGAGAGATTATCATATTTTAAGTGCAGAGATTATTGAATAATTAAATAATGCGTGAGTCGCATTTATTACCAGTATTAATAATACTAGGAAAGTGCACATACGTTGTACATGTTTAATTAATTTCATATTTATTTTTTTGTAAATTAGAATAAAATTATTTTATTATATCATAAAATAGAGCAACTTAACACGTTTTCACCTAATTAATTAGTTTATTTCATTTTTCACCAGTTTAACATGTATTTCACTGATGCTGTCGTTTCACCGATTTCATCCTCTCTTCACGAATTTTCATCGATTTTACATTTATTTATCGATTTCAGTGGTCTTCTTTTTTAACGGTTTCACCCAAAATTTCACCTATTTCGCCACTGTTCACCAATTTCAATCAAATTTTCATCGATTTCACATGTTTTCAATTATTTCATAGATTTTTTTTCATCGATTTCACCATTTTCCACAAATTTCGCCCGTGATTCACGAAATGAATTCAATGAAAATTCGAGGTTATGCATATTTTGATATTATTGAATATTCTTAATATTTTTCTATTCTAGCCAAGGTAAAATATAATTACGTAATTAGTTAAGTCATAAGTATTTTTTTAATCTTTATGTGACGGCCCGAGCCCCCGGGTCGGGTCCGACGTGGATCCACCCCCGAGTCCGGGTCCGTATTCAGTGATCACAACCAAAATTTGACCAGAGATTTTTTTTTTTTTTTTTTTTCAAACAACAACACAGTAATTCGAATCATAATACATAATTAACACCATAAAACCCGGTACACTGCGATATGCAGGAGCGGGCACAAAATACAACATAAGCGCAACCGTTCATTAACCACAGGGATCCAAACACTACTTAGTCTTTACATACTTGATCATAATTAATACATACTAATACATAACATAACATAAAACAAAAGATAACATGGTGACCCACAAAGACCGACAGACAGGATCTCGGAGACGAACACCAACTCTAGACCTCAGACCCTGGGATACCTGTATCTGAAAAGAAGTAAACGGGAATGCGTAAGTTGGTCATCCAACTTAGTGAGGCTATAGTGCACATGTGTGCGTGTAGTGTAGGAAAATAGCATAATACATGTGTGCATATTTAATACAGTAATTAAGCGCATGTAATATCAATTTAACAGTTAAACAAATAACCGAAGGTTGCTGATGCCGTCCTCCTCTTACCCTCCAATTCATATTCGTGAAAACCACCACCGAACACTCCAGTAAGGTGCGACCTTACATTACAGTGCGCATTGACGTCAAATGCCAGGAGTTTGACATTCACTCCCCAAGTGTAACCTCCACACTTGGCTCGTGAAGCAGGTCTACGGTGGATCGAGGTAACCCTCCGGCCCTTACCTTCCGGGTTATCCACGATTCCGTACACCAAAATAGGGCCCACATAGAGATAAAAAACAGTACAGTACAGTAACAATTCAGTAACAGGAAATCGGTAAACAACTCAATAACAGTTCAACACATAATATCAATGATTCGTAAGCACATAGGCATAATCAATAATTCAACATGTAACTCATCCTAATAGCCGAGTTCTTTATGTTATCATACATCACATGCTTGTTCGTTTAGGAGCTAAGTTACAGTTCTGACTCGACCTACTAGCACATTTAGACTTACACACATGTAACACATAGCACTCACCTTTGCTGCTTAAATTTTCTGAAGAAAGTGCGACAAGTGTGACGACTCCGGTTCCTCCTGTACATATTTATGTAACGATCTTAGATTACAATTATAGCACGAGGATTCAGTCAATGACTAAGCAATGCTTTAGTCAACATATATTTGAATCATAGTTGATCGATATTGAAACTACGATCGAAAGATGGACTTTCAAGTCCGGTCAAGGGTTCTAAGATTTATTATAAAGTATTAAGCAAGGTTATTTCTTTCAAGAAATTTACGTAATAAGTTCTAATTGAAATCTTTACTATCAATTTGAAATCAAACTTTACTCAACAAATTTAACCCCTTTATTTTATTTGGTAATTTTAAACTTTTTTTTTTCTTTTTGAAAACTATTCATCTTTTTCTTTTTCTATTTATTTAAAAAAAAATTATTTTATTTTTGAAAACTTATTATCCAAAAATTATTTTATTTGATTTTTTTTTTCATTATTTCCAGAAAATAATTATTCAAAATAATGTTCAAGATTAATTAAAATTATATCCATAATTTTGTTTTAGAATTTATTAAATTCAGAAAATATTTAATATATTTTATATTCAAATTATTTATTTTCCAAGAATATTATTTAAAATTATTTTATTTTACTTAATTAATAATTTATGTATCCTTGAAATTATTTTCATTTCAAAAAAATAAAATTATTTAATCATGATCTTATTCGGAAAATAATTTATTATTAATCTTCTTCTTTTTTTTTTTTTTCAAAATTAATTAAGTAATTTATTTATTTCTGGAAATTATTTTTCCAAAATTATTTTAATTATTATTTTCAAAAGTTTATTTAAAATTATCTAACTTATTTGATTTTATTAATTTTAAACAAATATCCAAGTATAATTATCAAAACTAAATTAAATATTACAAACTTTATTTTTTAAGAATTAAATTTATAAATTTATTTATTTTTTTTATTTTCAGTTTTATTATTTTAAGAATTATTTATCATTATCAATTTTTTTTTTGAATTTTATTTAGAAATTTCGAATTTAATAATTAAACTTGATTTATAAATTTTCTTTTGAATTTCTTAATTTCAAAAAAATTTACTTAAAATTTTTATTATTGTTATTATTATTATTATTATTTTTTTCTCTTTTTTTTTTTTTTTTTTTTTTATTGGGCTGGTCACGACCAGCCCATTCTAAATTTTTTTTTTTTTTTTTTTAACAACTATGGGCTGGCCTGATGGCCAGCCCACTTAATGGGTAGCAACAGGCCCATTAAATGGGCCTGTTGTTCTGTTGCAAATTGCAACAGCCCCAGAAAGGGTCTGTTGCAATTTGCAACAGACAACAACAACAAAGAACAGCAGTAGCCACGGCCACTGGTCACTGCTATGGCAGTGACCGGTGGGGTGTCTCCGGCCAATCCCACCGGAAAATGCACAAGAGACCAAATTATTTTTCCTTTTTTTTTTTTTTTTTTTGTATAAAATGCCCAAACTCTCTAACATCTTAAATTAATAAAAACACTCCCAAGTACAAGATAAATCTTTTAAGACAAAAATTTCAATTTCAAGCATCTAACATTTTAAGAAGATTCATCTTCCTTGTAGATCTAAAATGTAACACAAAATTTGTCTTCAAGAATTTATTTTAACAATCATTTTCAAAAAAATGTTCAAACAAGAAAACATGAAACAACAATTTTCCTCATACATTTATGAACATATAATATTTCACTCAAATGCTAAAATCCTAAACATGATAATCTAATTTTTTCTAGATTCAAACTCATAAAATTACATATATATCAAAATTTAGTTAAGCATGCTTTTGGGGTTCAAGAGATGGGTTTTCTACAAGAAGCAAAAATACCGTACTAGTTTGTCTTCAAAAAGTGGTACGGTACGGGTGCGAACAGCTGCTGTCTACGGTGGCTCACGGCGGCAGCGGCGGCTCACGGCGGCAGCGGTGGTGGTGGTCCGTCGGGAGGTGGTGGTGATGGTGGTGGTTTCTCCTATACCTTCTACTTTCTATATAATTTCTCTACTCTTATATAATCTCAAGAACTCACTTTCCTCTCAAATTTTCTCTCAACTCTCTCCAATTTACTCCAAGGAAGTGAATGATGTAGGGGAGACACACAAATCTGATTTTGGGAGTTATAAATGGGTGATTGAGTGTTTGAATGGAAGAATAAGGGTGGAGTGTTTGAATGAAGAATTGGGCATGGTCTCCATCTGCCATAGCTGAATTCTTAGTTTTCCAAGGAGACCCAATCATGGCCTGCACAGCCAATGGAGGAGAAAGGGGCGTTTTTACACTTTTGACCCCAAATTTTCAAAAGGTGCAAAATGGCCCCTAAATCAAAAAATTTTGCACACTTTAGTCCAAACTAATTACAAAACGACCCCAATGTTTTTAAAAGGCAAAATACATGTTTTCTAATTTATTTCTATGTCCAACATTCCATAAGAAGTAATTAATTTATTTAATATAGCACAAAAAGGGTTTAATTTAACTTTAAATAACATTAGCACATAAAATTGGATATTAATCCAATTACATTACAACTAAAGGACCCCAAAAAATTTCTCGGGTATTACAATCCTTCCCCCTTAAAGAATTTGGTCCCCAAATTCAATCTTGAGGTTCGAAGAGTTCAGGGTATTGCTGACGCATCTGCTCTTCCGGCTCCCAAGTAGCTTCCTCAATGCTTTGACTGCGCTAAAGAACCTTCACTATTGGTATCTTCCTTTTTCGTAATTCTTGGAACTTCTTATCCAAAATACGAATAGGCCTCTCAACGTACGATAGAGTCTCTTGGAGTTGCAAGGGCTCGTAGTCTATCACGTGAGACGGGTCCGGTAAATACTTCTTCAGGAGTGAAATATGGAACACGTCGTGTATCCCACCGAGGTTTGCTGGGAGCTCCAGCTTGTACGCTACACTCCCAACTCTTTTCAAGATCTTGAAAGGTCCGACATACCGAGGATTGAGCTTTCCTCCTTTTCCATGTTTGATAAGACCCTTCTTAGGTGAAACCTTGAGAAACACCTGATCACCTACCTCAAACTCTAGAGGTTTACGACGACGATCGGCATAACTCTTCTGGCGACTCTGAGCAGCTAGCATCCTTTTCTTAATTACCGGTACGATATCAATAGCTTCCTGAATCAAATCAGGTACTCCCTCAACCGTGGTAACCAATGTTTGGGATTTATGCTCATCCAAATCCCAGTGGATCGGAGATCTGCACTTTCGACCATATAAAGCCTCATATGGCGCCATCTGAATCGTCGATTGAAAGCTATTGTTATAAGCAAATTCTACTAGTGGCAAATTCTTGTCCCAACTTCCTTTGAAATCGAGGGCACAAGCTCGAAGCATGTCTTCGAGAATTTGAATAGTCCTTTCTGATTGACCATCTGTCTGTGGGTGTGCTGTAGTGCTAAATTGAAGTTTCGTACCCAAAGCATCTTGAACCTTAGTCCACAGTCTTGATGTAAATCTAGGGTCACGATCAGAAGTTATATCCTTTGGTACCCCGTGTAATCGAACAATTTGATCTCGATACAACTCCGCAAGTCGCTCGACAGAATACTTAACATTAACGGGGATAAATCGAGCTACTTTTGTCAGTCTATCGACAATAACCCAAATGGCATCATGTTGTCCACGGGTTCGTGGCAAACCAGTCACAAAATCCATCGTTACTGATTCCCATTTCCATTCGGGTACCGGTAATGGTTGTAGCAACCCTGAAGGTCGATGGTGCTCTGCTTTTACTTGCTGACAGACTAGACATCTTGCCACGTAATCCGCCAAATCTTTCTTCATACCGTCCCACCAGAAATGAGCCTTCAAATCCTGATACATCTTGTTTCCTCCCGGATGAATGCTGTACCGGGAACGATGGGCTTCTTCCAAAATTTGCTCCTTTAGCCCAATATCCATGGGGACACACAACCTCCCCCGAAACCTGAGAACTCCTTCAACATCCACGTTAAAAGGTGAATCAGCTATTTTCGGGATTGATTCTTTGATTTTTCCGATCTTTTCATCTAGTTGTTGAGCCGATGCAATCCGTTTGAGTATGTCCGGTCTCACTTGCAAACCGGCGAATAAGATTCCCATCCTAACTTCCTCTGGATTCCAACAACAAACACTTTCCAACATTCCCCACTCTCTTGCCATGAGGTGAGACACGTTGATCTTTCGACTCAACGCATCAGCTACTACATTTGCTTTGCCGGGATGGTACTGAATTGTACAATCGTAGTCGTCCAAGAATTCCACCCAACGTCTTTGTCTCATATTCAGCTCCTTCTGAGAGAATAAATATTTTAGGCTCTTGTGATCTGTGAACACCACAAACGATACCCCATATAGGTAGTGCCTCCATTTGCCCAATGCAAACACTACTGCGGCCAACTCCAAATCATGGGTCGGATAGTTCCTCTCGTACGGCTTCAACTTCCTTGAAGCGTAAGCTATTACCTTGCCGTTTTGCATTAGGACGCATCCCAACCCTTCTTTCGATGCGTCAGTGTAAACCATAAAGTTCTCTGACCCATCTGGTAAAGCCAATACCGGTGCAGTTGTCAATTTCTTTTTCAACTCCTGGAAGCTTGCCTCACACTTCTCGTTCCAATCAAATGGAACTTTCTTCTGAGTTAACTTTGTCAAAGGCGAGGCTATTTTCGAAAAATCCTTAATAAACCTACGATAATATCCTGCCAGACCTAAGAAACTCCGAATCTCGGTCACTGTCTCTGGCCTCTTCCACTCAGTAACCGCTTCAACCTTAGATGGATCGACAGCTATCCCATCTCCTGAAATAATGTGCCCCAAAAAGGCAACTCTATCTAACCAAAATTCACACTTGCTGAACTTTGCGTACAATTTATGTTCACGCAAGGTTTGGAGCACCATCAGAAGATGAGCCTCGTGTTCTTGCCTAGATTTCGAGTAGATCAAGATATCATCAATGAATACTACAACAAACTGATCTAAAAATGGCTTGAAGACTCGATGCATTAAATCCATGAAGACGGCGGGGGCATTCGTGAGGCCGAAAGGCATCACGACAAACTCAAAGTGTCCATATCGCGAGTTAATGGCCGTTTTCGGTATATCTTCCTCTTTAATCTTTAATTGATAGTACCCCTGCCTTAGATCTAATTTAGAGTACAACCGAGATCCTTGTAGTTGATCAAACAACTCTTCGATATGCGGCAGAGGGTACTTGTTCTTGATGGTCACACTATTCAGACCACGATAGTCGATGCATAGACGCAACGAACCATCCTTTTTCTTCACGAACAAGACAGGGGCGCCCCACGGAGACGAACTAGGTCTGATAAATCCTTGCTCCAACAACTCTTGAAGTTGAGCTTTTAGCTCCTTAAGCTCGGCGGGGGCCATGCGGTATGATTTCTTCGCAATCGGCGTCGTTCCTGGTACGAGATCAATTGTGAATTCCACTTCTCGATCTGGTGGTAGAGTCGTAAGTTCTTCCGGAAAAACGTCCGCGAACTCTGCCACCACGGGTACCTCTTTTAAATCAACTTTATCCATTGGCTTGTTGATGAGGTAAGCGATAAATCCATGTCCGCCCTGGCGTAATTCCTGACGAACTTGGGCCGCGGACAACAACGGAACCTTTAGGGCTTTCCGAACACCCCAAAAACAAACATCTGGTTTTTTGGGGGTAGAAAGTGTTACTGTTTTACGTCGGCAGTCTAAACGGGCAGCATGGGTGGATAACCAATCCATCCCCAAAATTACATCAAAACCTTGGATCGGCAACGCGATTAAATCAGCAAGGAACACTCTCTCCTCGATCCTAACTTCACATGCTTTATATACCGAACTCGTTATGAACGAGGTTCCTAATGGAGTATGAACCTCTAACTCATAGGGTAAACTTTCTACTTTACTCATTAGTTTCTTACTATAGGAAGGTGTTACGAATGAATGAGATGCACCAGAATCAAATAACACTTTACATAAATGTCCGGAAACATAAAGTGTACCTTCCACAACATCGTTCGCATTAGGATCTGACAGTTCCTCCCCCTCTATAGCAAAAGCTCGCCCAGGCACCCTCGGCTTTGGTGGTCTCCCAGCCTGGGACGATCCTCCACCTGCTGGAATAGGCGCAGGAGGTGCCTTGGGGCAATTTTTGATAAAATGATCCTGAGCCCCACACCTCAGGCACTTGCCTGTCTTTTTCCAGCATTTGGGTTCTCCATGCCCCTTCAGTCCACAAAAGGTACAAGCTCCATCTGGTGTCTTCCCAGGAGCATTCTGTGGTCGGTTGTGCTGCTGATGGCCCTTTGGATTCCCTGAGTTTGATTGACCAATTCTTGGTGTTTTTCCTGCATTCCTTCCTGATTGCCAGTTTGTCTGAGGAGGCCTCGACCTCTTTTCTGGAAACTGCATAGCATTCAACTCTATCAACCCGTTCTCAATGCGAGTAGCTCTCTCCACTGCTTCAATGTAAGTAACAATGTTGTGAGAGAGAAGTGCACGCTGGAGCTCCGGCCTTAGGCATTTGATGAACCGTCGTGTGCGACGAGGTTCATCAGTCATCAAATGGGGAGCATAGCGGACGAGTCGGGAGAAAACAGCTTCAAATTGAGGAACCTTCATGTTTCCTTGCCTTAAAGCATTAAATTCCTCCTCACGCTGTTCACGAACCACAGGGGGGACATATTTGTCATTAAATTCCTTCACAAAATTATCCCAAGTCCTCGCAGTTTGGTCCCTATCCCAAACCATCTCCCTCGTCTGCCACCAGGACCTAGCAGCATCTTCAAAGCGATAAGTAGCCAATGAAATCTTTTGAGTGTCCGAGTAGTCCAAAGCGCGAAAAATATTTTCAATTTCAGCCAACCAAGCCTCAGCTTTTCGATCATCAGGTTCACCAAGGAACTTGGGTGGTTGGAACCGCAGAAAATGTTCCAAAGTCTGGTCTAAGGCAGGCGGTGCCGGGGGTGTAGGCACGACCTGTGCAACGCCTTGCAGTGCTTGGGTAAACCCGGCCAAGGCGGCGATGATCCGCTCTGCCTGGTCAACAGGTGGTGCTGCTGGTGGAACTACCGGTGCCCCCTCAGATTGGTCAGAGGGAACCCGACGTCCAGCACGGCTATCAGCTCGATTTCCTGCCATTCTGGACATCGAAAGTGGCTCATTAGGGAAATATAACCAATCACACACATATTACCACAACAAGGCTAATAACCACATAAAATTAAAACATAATATCATAATAGGCAAACCGTCAAAACAAAGTACAGCCAAAATGGCACAAAAGAGTCAAAACATGTCTAGCATACAACATAAACATAAACAAAAGTCAAAAGGACTTCACTACTACAACATAACAAAAGGTAGTCCTAAATGTCTCTCAATCCTACTCGTCTTCAGCACCATTCCCTGGGACCTCCTCACTGGGGTCCTCCTCCTCATCCATAGGGTCTGCAGCAGCTCCTGCCTCCATATGAGGGCGCTCCTCCTCGATCAGTGTGTTATTATCTGCCTCTATCTCGTCAGCTAGGGCCCTCAACCCCTCTATGACCCTGGAGGACTGCAGCACCCTACGGTTCCTGACGACCCGAAGCTCCTGCAAGCGGAGTTCCATGGCATCGGCTCTATCATTGGCGTCTTCGGCATTAATGTCCGCCATCAAGGCAAGGTCAGCATACCGATCACGATCAGCCTCTAACTGGTGAACCACACGGTTCGGGTAATGGCCTCGAAGCTGTCCATTATCGCGACGCCCAGGGGTCCAAGTAGGACGATAGATCCTACGAGGTCTAGAACGGCGAATAACTAGGGGACGAGGTGTCGAGTCATCACTAGCAAGGCCATCATTGGCCCTACGGAGCCCCATATATCTGCGAATTACTCTACTCCTTTGTCCAACGCTCGAACTACGGCTACCCTGGCTCGACATCCTATCATACTCATAAGATAAGAACAACCACTTAACATATGATAATTACACATAAAGACTCAGAATGCAGTTAAAACACGACACAACATATGACTTCCGAGGATCCATGACCTGACTT
Source organism: Penstemon eatonii (assembly GCA_038501285.1). NCBI lineage: Eukaryota > Viridiplantae > Streptophyta > Magnoliopsida > Lamiales > Plantaginaceae > Penstemon > Penstemon eatonii. Next base: position 16,530,161 of record CM076711.1, read on the forward strand.
AAAAGCCTAAGCTCTGATACCACCTGTGACGGCCCGAGCCCCCGGGTCGGGTCCGACGTGGATCCACCCCCGAGTCCGGGTCCGTATTCAGTGATCACAACCAAAATTTGACCAGAGATTTTTTTTTTTTTTTTTTCAAACAACAACACAGTAATTCGAATCATAATACATAATTAACACCATAAAACCCGGTACACTGCGATATGCAGGAGCGGGCACAAAATACAACATAAGCGCAACCGTTCATTAACCACAGGGATCCAAACACTACTTAGTCTTTACATACTTGATCATAATTAATACATACTAATACATAACATAACATAAAACAAAAGATAACATGGTGACCCACAAAGACCGACAGACAGGATCTCGGAGACGAACACCAACTCTAGACCTCAGACCCTGGGATACCTGTATCTGAAAAGAAGTAAACGGGAATGCGTAAGTTGGTCATCCAACTTAGTGAGGCTATAGTGCACATGTGTGCGTGTAGTGTAGGAAAATAGCATAATACATGTGTGCATATTTAATACAGTAATTAAGCGCATGTAATATCAATTTAACAGTTAAACAAATAACCGAAGGTTGCTGATGCCGTCCTCCTCTTACCCTCCAATTCATATTCGTGAAAACCACCACCGAACACTCCAGTAAGGTGCGACCTTACATTACAGTGCGCATTGACGTCAAATGCCAGGAGTTTGACATTCACTCCCCAAGTGTAACCTCCACACTTGGCTCGTGAAGCAGGTCTACGGTGGATCGAGGTAACCCTCCGGCCCTTACCTTCCGGGTTATCCACGATTCCGTACACCAAAATAGGGCCCACATAGAGATAACAAACAGTACAGTACAGTAACAATTCAGTAACAGGAAATCGGTAAACAACTCAATAACAGTTCAACACATAATATCAATGATTCGTAAGCACATAGGCATAATCAATAATTCAACGTGTAACTCATCCTAATAGCCGAGTTCTTTATGTTATCATACATCACATGCTTGTTCGTTTAGGAGCTAAGTTACAGTTCTGACTCGACCTACTAGCACATTTAGACTTACACACATGTAACACATAGCACTCACCTTTGCTGCTTAAATTTTCTGAAGAAAGTGCGACAAGTGTGACGACTCCGGTTCCTCCTGTACATATTTATGTAACGATCTTAGATTACAATTATAGCACGAGGATTCAGTCAATGACTAAGCAATGCTTTAGTCAACATATATTTGAATCATAGTTGATCGATATTGAAACTACGATCGAAAGATGGACTTTCAAGTCCGGTCAAGGGTTCTAAGATTTATTATAAAGTATTAAGCAAGGTTATTTCTTTCAAGAAATTTACGTAATAAGTTCTAATTGAAATCTTTACTATCAATTTGAAATCAAACTTTACTCAAAAAATTTAACCCCTTTATTTTATTTGGTAATTTTAAACTTTTTTTTTCTTTTTGAAAACTATTCATCTTTTTCTTTTTCTATTTATTTAAAAAAAAATTATTTTATTTTTGAAAACTTATTATCCAAAAATTATTTTATTTGATTTTTTTTTCATTATTTCCAGAAAATAATTATTCAAAATAATGTTCAAGATTAATTAAAATTATATCCATAATTTTGTTTTAGAATTTATTAAATTCAGAAAATATTTAATATATTTTATATTCAAATTATTTATTTTCCAAGAATATTATTTAAAATTATTTTATTTTACTTAATTAATAATTTATGTATCCTTGAAATTATTTTCATTTCAAAAAAATAAAATTATTTAATCATGATCTTATTCGGAAAATAATTTATTATTAATCTTCTTCTTCTTTTTTTTTTCAAAATTAATTAAGTAATTTATTTATTTCTGGAAATTATTTATCCAAAATTATTTTAATTATTATTTTCAAAAGTTTATTTAAAATTATCTAACTTATTTGATTTTATTAATTTTAAACAAATATCCAAGTATAATTATCAAAATTAAATTAAATATTACAAACTTTATTTTTTAAGAATTAAATTTATAAATTTTTTTATTTTTTTTATTTTCAGTTTTATTATTTTAAGAATTATTTATCATTATCAATTTTTTTTTGAATTTTATTTAGAAATTTCGAATTTAATAATTAAACTTGATTTATAAATTTTCTTTTGAATTTCTTAATTTCAAAAAAATTTACTTAAAATTTTTATTATTGTTATTATTATTATTATTATTTTTTTCTCTTTTTTTTTTTTTTTTTTTTTTTTTATTGGCCTGGTCACGACCAGCCCATTCTAAATTTTTTTTTTTTTTTTTTTTAACAACTATGGGCTGGCCTGATGGCCAGCCCACTTAATGGGTAGCAACAGGCCCATTAAATGGGCCTGTTGTTCTGTTGCAAATTGCAACAGCCCCAGAAAGGGTCTGTTGCAATTTGCAACAGACAACAACAACAAAGAACAGCAGTAGCCACGGCCACTGGTCACTGCTATGGCAGTGACCGGTGGGGTGTCTCCGGCCAATCCCACCGGAAAATGCACAAGAGACCAAATTATTTTTCCTTTTTTTTTTTTTTTTTGTATAAAATGCCCAAACTCTCTAACATCTTAAATTAATAAAAACACTCCCAAGTACAAGATAAATCTTTTAAGACAAAAATTTCAATTTCAAGCATCTAACATTTTAAGAAGATTCATCTTCCTTGTAGATCTAAAATGTAACACAAAATTTGTCTTCAAGAATTTATTTTAACAATCATTTTCAAAAAAATGTTCAAACAAGAAAACATGAAACAACAATTTTCCTCATACATTTATGAACATATAATATTTCACTCAAATGCTAAAATCCTAAACATGATAATCTAATTTTTTCTAGATTCAAACTCATAAAATTACATATATATCAAAATTTAGTTAAGCATGCTTTTGGGGTTCAAGAGATGGGTTTTCTACAAGAAGCAAAAATACCGTACTAGTTTGTCTTCAAAAAGTGGTACGGTACGGGTGCGAACAGCTGCTGTCTACGGTGGCTCACGGCGGCAGCGGCGGCTCACGGCGGCAGCGGTGGTGGTGGTCCGTCGGGAGGTGGTGGTGATGGTGGTGGTTTCTCCTATACCTTCTACTTTCTATATAATTTCTCTACTCTTATATAATCTCAAGAACTCACTTTCCTCTCAAATTTTCTCTCAACTCTCTCCAATTTACTCCAAGGAAGTGAATGATGTAGGGGAGACACACAAATCTGATTTTGGGAGTTATAAATGGGTGATTGAGTGTTTGAATGGAAGAATAAGGGTGGAGTGTTTGAATGAAGAATTGGGCATGGTCTCCATCTGCCATAGCTGAATTCTTAGTTTTCCAAGGAGACCCAATCATGGCCTGCACAGCCAATGGAGGAGAAAGGGGCGTTTTTACACTTTTGACCCCAAATTTTCAAAAGGTGCAAAATGGCCCCTAAATCAAAAAATTTTGCACACTTTAGTCCAAACTAATTACAAAACGACCCCAATGTTTTTAAAAGGCAAAATACATGTTTTCTAATTTATTTCTATGTCCAACATTCCATAAGAAGTAATTAATTTATTTAATATAGCACAAAAAGGGTTTAATTTAACTTTAAATAACATTAGCACATAAAATTGGATATTAATCCAATTACATTACAACTAAAGGACCCCAAAAAATTTCTCGGGTATTACAATCCTTCCCCCTTAAAGAATTTGGTCCCCAAATTCAATCTTGAGGTTCGAAGAGTTCAGGGTATTGCTGACGCATCTGCTCTTCCGGCTCCCAAGTAGCTTCCTCAATGCTTTGACTGCGCTAAAGAACCTTCACTATTGGTATCTTCCTTTTTCGTAATTCTTGGAACTTCTTATCCAAAATACGAATAGGCCTCTCAACGTACGATAGAGTCTCTTGGAGTTGCAAGGGCTCGTAGTCTATCACGTGAGACGGGTCCGGTAAATACTTCTTCAGGAGTGAAATATGGAACACGTCGTGTATCCCACCGAGGTTTGCTGGGAGCTCCAGCTTGTACGCTACACTCCCAACTCTTTTCAAGATCTTGAAAGGTCCGACATACCGAGGATTGAGCTTTCCTCCTTTTCCATGTTTGATAAGACCCTTCTTAGGTGAAACCTTGAGAAACACCTGATCACCTACCTCAAACTCTAGAGGTTTACGACGACGATCGGCATAACTCTTCTGGCGACTCTGAGCAGCTAGCATCCTTTTCTTAATTACCGGTACGATATCAATAGCTTCCTGAATCAAATCAGGTACTCCCTCAACCGTGGTAACCAATGTTTGGGATTTATGCTCATCCAAATCCCAGTGGATCGGAGATCTGCACTTTCGACCATATAAAGCCTCATATGGCGCCATCTGAATCGTCGATTGAAAGCTATTGTTATAAGCAAATTCTACTAGTGGCAAATTCTTGTCCCAACTTCCTTTGAAATCGAGGGCACAAGCTCGAAGCATGTCTTCGAGAATTTGAATAGTCCTTTCTGATTGACCATCTGTCTGTGGGTGTGCTGTAGTGCTAAATTGAAGTTTCGTACCCAAAGCATCTTGAACCTTAGTCCACAGTCTTGATGTAAATCTAGGGTCACGATCAGAAGTTATATCCTTTGGTACCCCGTGTAATCGAACAATTTGATCTCGATACAACTCCGCAAGTCGCTCGACAGAATACTTAACATTAACGGGGATAAATCGAGCTACTTTTGTCAGTCTATCGACAATAACCCAAATGGCATCATGTTGTCCACGGGTTCGTGGCAAACCAGTCACAAAATCCATCGTTACTGATTCCCATTTCCATTCGGGTACCGGTAATGGTTGTAGCAACCCTGAAGGTCGATGGTGCTCTGCTTTTACTTGCTGACAGACTAGACATCTTGCCACGTAATCCGCCAAATCTTTCTTCATACCGTCCCACCAGAAATGAGCCTTCAAATCCTGATACATCTTGTTTCCTCCCGGATGAATGCTGTACCGGGAACGATGGGCTTCTTCCAAAATTTGCTCCTTTAGCCCAATATCCATGGGGACACACAACCTCCCCCGAAACCTGAGAACTCCTTCAACATCCACGTTAAAAGGTGAATCAGCTATTTTCGGGATTGATTCTTTGATTTTTCCGATCTTTTCATCTAGTTGTTGAGCCGATGCAATCCGTTTGAGTATGTCCGGTCTCACTTGCAAACCGGCGAATAAGATTCCCATCCTAACTTCCTCTGGATTCCAACAACAAACACTTTCCAACATTCCCCACTCTCTTGCCATGAGGTGAGACACGTTGATCTTTCGACTCAACGCATCAGCTACTACATTTGCTTTGCCGGGATGGTACTGAATTGTACAATCGTAGTCGTCCAAGAATTCCACCCAACGTCTTTGTCTCATATTCAGCTCCTTCTGAGAGAATAAATATTTTAGGCTCTTGTGATCTGTGAACACCACAAACGATACCCCATATAGGTAGTGCCTCCATTTGCCCAATGCAAACACTACTGCGGCCAACTCCAAATCATGGGTCGGATAGTTCCTCTCGTACGGCTTCAACTTCCTTGAAGCGTAAGCTATTACCTTGCCGTTTTGCATTAGGACGCATCCCAACCCTTCTTTCGATGCGTCAGTGTAAACCATAAAGTTCTCTGACCCATCTGGTAAAGCCAATACCGGTGCAGTTGTCAATTTCTTTTTCAACTCCTGGAAGCTTGCCTCACACTTCTCGTTCCAATCAAATGGAACTTTCTTCTGAGTTAACTTTGTCAAAGGCGAGGCTATTTTCGAAAAATCCTTAATAAACCTACGATAATATCCTGCCAGACCTAAGAAACTCCGAATCTCGGTCACTGTCTCTGGCCTCTTCCACTCAGTAACCGCTTCAACCTTAGATGGATCGACAGCTATCCCATCTCCTGAAATAATGTGCCCCAAAAAGGCAACTCTATCTAACCAAAATTCACACTTGCTGAACTTTGCGTACAATTTATGTTCACGCAAGGTTTGGAGCACCATCAGAAGATGAGCCTCGTGTTCTTGCCTAGATTTCGAGTAGATCAAGATATCATCAATGAATACTACAACAAACTGATCTAAAAATGGCTTGAAGACTCGATGCATTAAATCCATGAAGACGGCGGGGGCATTCGTGAGGCCGAAAGGCATCACGACAAACTCAAAGTGTCCATATCGCGAGTTAATGGCCGTTTTCGGTATATCTTCCTCTTTAATCTTTAATTGATAGTACCCCTGCCTTAGATCTAATTTAGAGTACAACCGAGATCCTTGTAGTTGATCAAACAACTCTTCGATATGCGGCAGAGGGTACTTGTTCTTGATGGTCACACTATTCAGACCACGATAGTCGATGCATAGACGCAACGAACCATCCTTTTTCTTCACGAACAAGACAGGGGCGCCCCACGGAGACGAACTAGGTCTGATAAATCCTTGCTCCAACAACTCTTGAAGTTGAGCTTTTAGCTCCTTAAGCTCGGCGGGGGCCATGCGGTATGATTTCTTCGCAATCGGCGTCGTTCCTGGTACGAGATCAATTGTGAATTCCACTTCTCGATCTGGTGGTAGAGTCGTAAGTTCTTCCGGAAAAACGTCCGCGAACTCTGCCACCACGGGTACCTCTTTTAAATCAACTTTATCCATTGGCTTGTTGATGAGGTAAGCGATAAATCCATGTCCGCCCTGGCGTAATTCCTGACGAACTTGGGCCGCGGACAACAACGGAACCTTTAGGGCTTTCCGAACACCCCAAAAACAAACATCTGGTTTTTTGGGGGTAGAAAGTGTTACTGTTTTACGTCGGCAGTCTAAACGGGCAGCATGGGTGGATAACCAATCCATCCCCAAAATTACATCAAAACCTTGGATCGGCAACGCGATTAAATCAGCAAGGAACACTCTCTCCTCGATCCTAACTTCACATGCTTTATATACCGAACTCGTTATGAACGAGGTTCCTAATGGAGTATGAACCTCTAACTCATAGGGTAAACTTTCTACTTTACTCATTAGTTTCTTACTATAGGAAGGTGTTACGAATGAATGAGATGCACCAGAATCAAATAACACTTTACATAAATGTCCGGAAACATAAAGTGTACCTTCCACAACATCGTTCGCATTAGGATCTGACAGTTCCTCCCCCTCTATAGCAAAAGCTCGCCCAGGCACCCTCGGCTTTGGTGGTCTCCCAGCCTGGGACGATCCTCCACCTGCTGGAATAGGCGCAGGAGGTGCCTTGGGGCAATTTTTGATAAAATGATCCTGAGCCCCACACCTCAGGCACTTGCCTGTCTTTTTCCAGCATTTGGGTTCTCCATGCCCCTTCAGTCCACAAAAGGTACAAGCTCCATCTGGTGTCTTCCCAGGAGCATTCTGTGGTCGGTTGTGCTGCTGATGGCCCTTTGGATTCCCTGAGTTTGATTGACCAATTCTTGGTGTTTTTCCTGCATTCCTTCCTGATTGCCAGTTTGTCTGAGGAGGCCTCGACCTCTTTTCTGGAAACTGCATAGCATTCAACTCTATCAACCCGTTCTCAATGCGAGTAGCTCTCTCCACTGCTTCAATGTAAGTAACAATGTTGTGAGAGAGAAGTGCACGCTGGAGCTCCGGCCTTAGGCATTTGATGAACCGTCGTGTGCGACGAGGTTCATCAGTCATCAAATGGGGAGCATAGCGGACGAGTCGGGAGAAAACAGCTTCAAATTGAGGAACCTTCATGTTTCCTTGCCTTAAAGCATTAAATTCCTCCTCACGCTGTTCACGAACCACAGGGGGGACATATTTGTCATTAAATTCCTTCACAAAATTATCCCAAGTCCTCGCAGTTTGGTCCCTATCCCAAACCATCTCCCTCGTCTGCCACCAGGACCTAGCAGCATCTTCAAAGCGATAAGTAGCCAATGAAATCTTTTGAGTGTCCGAGTAGTCCAAAGCGCGAAAAATATTTTCAATTTCAGCCAACCAAGCCTCAGCTTTTCGATCATCAGGTTCACCAAGGAACTTGGGTGGTTGGAACCGCAGAAAATGTTCCAAAGTCTGGTCTAAGGCAGGCGGTGCCGGGGGTGTAGGCACGACCTGTGCAACGCCTTGCAGTGCTTGGGTAAACCCGGCCAAGGCGGCGATGATCCGCTCTGCCTGGTCAACAGGTGGTGCTGCTGGTGGAACTACCGGTGCCCCCTCAGATTGGTCAGAGGGAACCCGACGTCCAGCACGGCTATCAGCTCGATTTCCTGCCATTCTGGACATCGAAAGTGGCTCATTAGGGAAATATAACCAATCACACACATATTACCACAACAAGGCTAATAACCACATAAAATTAAAACATAATATCATAATAGGCAAACCGTCAAAACAAAGTACAGCCAAAATGGCACAAAAGAGTCAAAACATGTCTAGCATACAACATAAACATAAACAAAAGTCAAAAGGACTTCACTACTACAACATAACAAAAGGTAGTCCTAAATGTCTCTCAATCCTACTCGTCTTCAGCACCATTCCCTGGGACCTCCTCACTGGGGTCCTCCTCCTCATCCATAGGGTCTGCAGCAGCTCCTGCCTCCATATGAGGGCGCTCCTCCTCGATCAGTGTGTTATTATCTGCCTCTATCTCGTCAGCTAGGGCCCTCAACCCCTCTATGACCCTGGAGGACTGCAGCACCCTACGGTTCCTGACGACCCGAAGCTCCTGCAAGCGGAGTTCCATGGCATCGGCTCTATCATTGGCGTCTTCGGCATTAATGTCCGCCATCAAGGCAAGGTCAGCATACCGATCACGATCAGCCTCTAACTGGTGAACCACACGGTTCGGGTAATGGCCTCGAAGCTGTCCATTATCGCGACGCCCAGGGGTCCAAGTAGGACGATAGATCCTACGAGGTCTAGAACGGCGAATAACTAGGGGACGAGGTGTCGAGTCATCACTAGCAAGGCCATCATTGGCCCTACGGAGCCCCATATATCTGCGAATTACTCTACTCCTTTGTCCAACGCTCGAACTACGGCTACCCTGGCTCGACATCCTATCATACTCATAAGATAAGAACAACCACTTAACATATGATAATTACACATAAAGACTCAGAATGCAGTTAAAACACGACACAACATATGACTTCCGAGGATCCATGACCTGACTTAAAAGCCTAAGCTCTGATACCACCTGTGACGGCCCGAGCCCCCGGGTCGGGTCCGACGTGGATCCACCCCCGAGTCCGGGTCCGTATTCAGTGATCACAACCAAAATTTGACCAGAGATTTTTTTTTTTTTTTTTTCAAACAACAACACAGTAATTCGAATCATAATACATAATTAACACCATAAAACCCGGTACACTGCGATATGCAGGAGCGGGCACAAAATACAACATAAGCGCAACCGTTCATTAACCACAGGGATCCAAACACTACTTAGTCTTTACATACTTGATCATAATTAATACATACTAATACATAACATAACATAAAACAAAAGATAACATGGTGACCCACAAAGACCGACAGACAGGATCTCGGAGACGAACACCAACTCTAGACCTCAGACCCTGGGATACCTGTATCTGAAAAGAAGTAAACGGGAATGCGTAAGTTGGTCATCCAACTTAGTGAGGCTATAGTGCACATGTGTGCGTGTAGTGTAGGAAAATAGCATAATACATGTGTGCATATTTAATACAGTAATTAAGCGCATGTAATATCAATTTAACAGTTAAACAAATAACCGAAGGTTGCTGATGCCGTCCTCCTCTTACCCTCCAATTCATATTCGTGAAAACCACCACCGAACACTCCAGTAAGGTGCGACCTTACATTACAGTGCGCATTGACGTCAAATGCCAGGAGTTTGACATTCACTCCCCAAGTGTAACCTCCACACTTGGCTCGTGAAGCAGGTCTACGGTGGATCGAGGTAACCCTCCGGCCCTTACCTTCCGGGTTATCCACGATTCCGTACACCAAAATAGGGCCCACATAGAGATAACAAACAGTACAGTACAGTAACAATTCAGTAACAGGAAATCGGTAAACAACTCAATAACAGTTCAACACATAATATCAATGATTCGTAAGCACATAGGCATAATCAATAATTCAACGTGTAACTCATCCTAATAGCCGAGTTCTTTATGTTATCATACATCACATGCTTGTTCGTTTAGGAGCTAAGTTACAGTTCTGACTCGACCTACTAGCACATTTAGACTTACACACATGTAACACATAGCACTCACCTTTGCTGCTTAAATTTTCTGAAGAAAGTGCGACAAGTGTGACGACTCCGGTTCCTCCTGTACATATTTATGTAACGATCTTAGATTACAATTATAGCACGAGGATTCAGTCAATGACTAAGCAATGCTTTAGTCAACATATATTTGAATCATAGTTGATCGATATTGAAACTACGATCGAAAGATGGACTTTCAAGTCCGGTCAAGGGTTCTAAGATTTATTATAAAGTATTAAGCAAGGTTATTTCTTTCAAGAAATTTACGTAATAAGTTCTAATTGAAATCTTTACTATCAATTTGAAATCAAACTTTACTCAAAAAATTTAACCCCTTTATTTTATTTGGTAATTTTAAACTTTTTTTTTCTTTTTGAAAACTATTCATCTTTTTCTTTTTCTATTTATTTAAAAAAAAATTATTTTATTTTTGAAAACTTATTATCCAAAAATTATTTTATTTGATTTTTTTTTCATTATTTCCAGAAAATAATTATTCAAAATAATGTTCAAGATTAATTAAAATTATATCCATAATTTTGTTTTAGAATTTATTAAATTCAGAAAATATTTAATATATTTTATATTCAAATTATTTATTTTCCAAGAATATTATTTAAAATTATTTTATTTTACTTAATTAATAATTTATGTATCCTTGAAATTATTTTCATTTCAAAAAAATAAAATTATTTAATCATGATCTTATTCGGAAAATAATTTATTATTAATCTTCTTCTTCTTTTTTTTTTTCAAAATTAATTAAGTAATTTATTTATTTCTGGAAATTATTTATCCAAAATTATTTTAATTATTATTTTCAAAAGTTTATTTAAAATTATCTAACTTATTTGATTTTATTAATTTTAAACAAATATCCAAGTATAATTATCAAAATTAAATTAAATATTACAAACTTTATTTTTTAAGAATTAAATTTATAAATTTTTTTATTTTTTTTATTTTCAGTTTTATTATTTTAAGAATTATTTATCATTATCAATTTTTTTTTGAATTTTATTTAGAAATTTCGAATTTAATAATTAAACTTGATTTATAAATTTTCTTTTGAATTTCTTAATTTCAAAAAAATTTACTTAAAATTTTTATTATTGTTATTATTATTATTATTATTTTTTTCTCTTTTTTTTTTTTTTTTTTTTTTTTATTGGCCTGGTCACGACCAGCCCATTCTAAATTTTTTTTTTTTTTTTTTTTAACAACTATGGGCTGGCCTGATGGCCAGCCCACTTAATGGGTAGCAACAGGCCCATTAAATGGGCCTGTTGTTCTGTTGCAAATTGCAACAGCCCCAGAAAGGGTCTGTTGCAATTTGCAACAGACAACAACAACAAAGAACAGCAGTAGCCACGGCCACTGGTCACTGCTATGGCAGTGACCGGTGGGGTGTCTCCGGCCAATCCCACCGGAAAATGCACAAGAGACCAAATTATTTTTCCTTTTTTTTTTTTTTTTGTATAAAATGCCCAAACTCTCTAACATCTTAAATTAATAAAAACACTCCCAAGTACAAGATAAATCTTTTAAGACAAAAATTTCAATTTCAAGCATCTAACATTTTAAGAAGATTCATCTTCCTTGTAGATCTAAAATGTAACACAAAATTTGTCTTCAAGAATTTATTTTAACAATCATTTTCAAAAAAATGTTCAAACAAGAAAACATGAAACAACAATTTTCCTCATACATTTATGAACATATAATATTTCACTCAAATGCTAAAATCCTAAACATGATAATCTAATTTTTTCTAGATTCAAACTCATAAAATTACATATATATCAAAATTTAGTTAAGCATGCTTTTGGGGTTCAAGAGATGGGTTTTCTACAAGAAGCAAAAATACCGTACTAGTTTGTCTTCAAAAAGTGGTACGGTACGGGTGCGAACAGCTGCTGTCTACGGTGGCTCACGGCGGCAGCGGCGGCTCACGGCGGCAGCGGTGGTGGTGGTCCGTCGGGAGGTGGTGGTGATGGTGGTGGTTTCTCCTATACCTTCTACTTTCTATATAATTTCTCTACTCTTATATAATCTCAAGAACTCACTTTCCTCTCAAATTTTCTCTCAACTCTCTCCAATTTACTCCAAGGAAGTGAATGATGTAGGGGAGACACACAAATCTGATTTTGGGAGTTATAAATGGGTGATTGAGTGTTTGAATGGAAGAATAAGGGTGGAGTGTTTGAATGAAGAATTGGGCATGGTCTCCATCTGCCATAGCTGAATTCTTAGTTTTCCAAGGAGACCCAATCATGGCCTGCACAGCCAATGGAGGAGAAAGGGGCGTTTTTACACTTTTGACCCCAAATTTTCAAAAGGTGCAAAATGGCCCCTAAATCAAAAAATTTTGCACACTTTAGTCCAAACTAATTACAAAACGACCCCAATGTTTTTAAAAGGCAAAATACATGTTTTCTAATTTATTTCTATGTCCAACATTCCATAAGAAGTAATTAATTTATTTAATATAGCACAAAAAGGGTTTAATTTAACTTTAAATCACATTAGCACATAAAATTGGATATTAATCCAATTACATTACAACTAAAGGACCCCAAAAAATTTCTCGGGTATTACACTTTAATAATAAGATACGATTCAATTTTAATTTTTTCTTTTGTAACATAATGATATTTAAGAGAATTTCATTTTAAAATTTTAAAATATGTAATTTGTACTAAATATTTAAATAAATATTTTCTTACTTAAATAAATATTGATGTTAAAATATAATAATTATATATATTTTTAGGGGATATTTAAAATAATAGTGTTTTCTTATGGTTCGTCTTTATCTAAAAAGAGAAGAATATTAAAAATATAAAAATTGATGTAAGAGATAATGTATTAATTTTAGGAGTTTATGTAGGAGATAAATATAATAAGACTTCATGTCTAATTATACCTCTTCAGTTACTTTATTTTTTATATTTACTATTTAATTAAATATGACTTACAATTTAAATATTGGGTATTTTAATCTGCACAAAAAAATTAAAAATATTAATGCTTTTATAATAGTAGAAATAAAGATTTTCCATGCTTCATGATCAGCAGGTATCTGTCTTGAATAAACTGAAGACTTGGAAGACATTCTTCGTTGAAGGTTTTGTCATCATCAAAAAGGGGGAAATTGTTGGAAGAATTTATTAACTCAAGAACAGCTAAGTGATCTTATCAGTTGAGTTAATTAAGTTAGTTAAAAGATTTTGATGATAACAAAAATGTGTCATCAACTAAGTTACGGAAGCTTAGTAAGCCTTTGAAGATTGGATACTTGGTTTAAAAGAAAATCATTCAAGAATAGAAGTATTCAAGAAATGAAGATTCAATCTTGAGAAGAGTGAAAATCGGATTAGTGAAAGATTGAAAATCAGATTAGTAAAAATCAGCTTAGTGGAAATAAGATGAGTGATCATCAGATGACTGATCATGAGATGACTAGTACATCAGACTAGTGGATCAGACTAGTGCTTCAGAGTAGTGCTTCAGACTAGTGCATCAGACTAGTGATCATCAGTGGAGTGGATCCCATCAACTAAGTAAAATCGATCAGTAAGTTCTCTAACGGTAACATGCTAAGTGCATTTAATGCGACTGACAGAAAGTACAGCAAAGTTTATAGTGAACAGTGCAGAAAGTATAGCAGAGTGTACAGTGAACAGTGCAACAGTCTGCAAAAGTTACCATTCAAATTATGACCGTTGCTCAAGGACTCAATTTTGCCAACCTTCAACGGGCAAAATTATAAATCCAATAGTATAAATAGATAGTAAACTGAAGATTCAAGAGAGACTTGAATACTTTCAAGATCAAATCATTAGAGCAAGAATCCATCAGTTGAGTCATCTTATCATAAGCGGAGTCATCTTATGACGAAGCTGATTGTTGAAGAACAAGATTAAAACCTTGCATATCTGAGTGATATTCAACTGAGTGTTGTGAGAAGTAGATATCCATCTTTGTGAGTGATATTACTTCGGAGAATAGGTCTTCTTTGTGATTTCCTATTGTGAATTTGTGGCTTTATCCTTTTGTTGTAAAAGCGCAAATAGAGTTGTACTAGTTACTTAGTGTTTCTAGTGGAACCTAAATCTTTGTGATTTAGAAGAGTGGATTAAGAGGATTTGTTCCTGTATAACCACTATAAAAATTCCTTGTGTTATTTACTTTATTTGTCTTGCATTGCATATTTCATAAGCTAAGTAAATACTTTAAAAGAAGAGTCTTTTAAATTGAGGAATTTTCAACTTGGGGCAGAACTTTCTTTGTGCTTTAAAAGTTTAATTGAGCTGAAAACATTGTTTGAAAACATATATACATTATCCGTTGTATCATTGTTTGAAACTCTAGTTATATAAGCTTGATGAGCAAAATCAGCATAGTAGTCTACTCTACTGAATAAGCTAAGTGCTAAATCAGTATAGTAGTCTCACGAATAAGATCAGCTTACTCTTCTTATAAGCTAATTGCAAAATCAGCTTAGTTATCTTATTTTACCGATGAGCGAACTCTACTTATAGAAAAAAAGTTTAAGAATTTTTTTTATAAGTTTTGAGGTCTATTCACCCTCCTCCCTCTAGACCTCAACTGACCACTTGGGACCAACAGGGGTAATTACAGCTTGGCCCCTCTAATTACTTCTTTATACTTAAGTTCCATTATTTCAATAGTAAACAATTTTATTTGTGAAATTATTCATAAATCATAGCACTCCATTGTTCAGTTCCATAACTATCACTACATGGAATCAATATTTCAGCTTTCCGCATGAAGGATTGGTTCATATCTGTATAACACATTCCCAATCCTTTATATGATCGTATCTCCAAGACATAAGTGTTAGGCTAGGCATGATTATGTGTCATTACGTATGAGCCAAAAGAACTCGTTGACATAAACAAGAGTTTACGCCTACTCATGATTAAGATCAATTCGCATGATAATCGGTTGATATGTTCTAGAACTATAATAACAATGGTATCTTATTTTGTGATTATAGATCATGTCCGGTCTGGTCTATTCCTACGTTATCACATTACACAAAGTACCTCCACATTTAATATTATGTAGACCGTACTAGTAGTGTTTCGTCAAAGATTTCAACTTTTACTCACTAAGGACTATTTGGTCTATTAGCTATAGCTATAATCCTCTAGTATAACATGTGTATTTAAGTTATAATCTCTTTCATAGACTTGAAAGTTTTTTATGTTTATATTATGCAATAAATACATAATCGAAATGTTTATATAAAAAATAAAATTCGAATTTATTTTATTACAATTAAAGAATGAAAAATACACGCCTAAAAAACATAGTATATGCCCAACATAAATTACTTGGAACATTATTGTGAAAAACTTTAGTTAATATGTTTTGATTCGGAGTATAAATTAATATTTATTCCTTGTCTTAACAGACCGTGAGAGTTTGAGGTCTTTATATATAACTTATAATTGTAAAAAGAATTAGAAAGGAAGTGAGATAACCTTCTTTTGCCAGAAACGAAAGGAACCATACATCATGAAGGTCAATGTGCTAAGCAAAAAGCTAGTGAAACCATGTACCCCAACTCCTGAAAACCTCAAAACCTACAAATTATCATCGACAGATGAGCTTAGCCCACTAATGAATTTGTCAGCCATTCTGTTTTACCAACCTGAAATTGGCCAAAACTCGAAATCAGGCCATTTGGAAGAAACTCTTGCCAAAATCTTACCCCTATTTTACCCATTAGCCGGACGAGAGATCCACAAAGATAACCTTGTTGATTGCAGCGACCAAGGTGCTGCTTTCGTAGTAGCACAAGTCGATGAAGTCAACCTTGTCGATCTTTGTATTGGATCTTCTAAAGTTGATCTCCAAGAACTTAACCATGATTTGCTTCCATGTCAGTGTTTAGAAGCAGGTGAAGTCACAGATCCACTTCTATCCATTCAGTTGACCACATTTAAATGCGGAGGCGTTGCACTCAGCGTGAGTGTTTCCCACAGGATTTTCGATGGATCCTCACTCTGGACTTTCATCTCCGCACTGGCAAATGCTACTAGATTTGGCATGAGTACAATCACTCCCCCTCGTTTCGACACTCCATCATTGTTTCCGGGTAAGAATTTGATCAATCCTCTGAATTCCCATTCAATAAGAAACGGGGATCCCAGTGTTATTGCCAAAATGTTCTTATTTACCAAAGAGGCCATTGCAAGTTTAAGAGCCAGAATCAACAAGCCTGCGGCCTCAAAAGTGCGTGTTGTTACTGCTCTTATAGCGAAAGTTCTCATAGGTATCTCCCTGAAGAAATTCGGGCAGTCAAGACCTTGCTACATCGGGCAGGCGGTTAACATGAGGGGAAGAACGATCCCACCTCTGCCTAACAATCTTTGCGGCAATTTGGGGTTACAGGCTGTTCAAAGCATTGATGCGAATAAAACTAAGGACATTGGATTTGATGACTTAGTTTGTTTAGTAGGTGAGCCAATCGACAAAACAATCTAAGACTGCTTAGAGATATTCTCTAGAGAAGATGGAGGGGAAGGCATCCTCATTGATCCCGCTTTGAGAACAAATGAAATTATAAGTAGCGGTGATACGAATCTTTTGTGGTTTAGTGATTGGAGTAAGTTTGGATTTTATGATGCTGATTTTGGTTGGGGGAAACCAATTTGGGCAAGTGCTGGGTCTATGTTTGCTGATAACATAGTTGTACTGATGGGTAACAAAGAGGGCGATGGAATTGAGGCAATGGTTCACTTAGAACAGAATTACATGCCTTATTTCGAGCAAGACGAGGAAATAAAATCATTTTGCTCCTGAGATTGATAAGATGATCAGGTTATTTGATCAGATTTTCTATATCTTTTCTTAATGAGTTCGAATAATAAGTATTTAACTCGTCAATGCATAATGTAATGTTGTAGGTTCGAATGGAAATTCTTCTGATGGCTCCTGTGCTGGAGGCGTATATTGGGTCTTTTCTTTTCATTTCAACTCTCTATGGACGTGTTTGAAATCATTTGCTATGTATTGCTGGTTCATTTATCTGAATTTGGTTCTGCTTTGTTTCAACCATTTTTTTAAGTTTTTTTTTTCTTTGGTAAAGAACATTTGTTTAAGTTTCAATCTTCCTTTCAGTTATTTTTTATTTCACAATAGTTTGTAGCAGTGGACACAAGATAAAGTGGTAAAACACGAAGCAAAAATAAATAAGTGAAAAAGGAGGAGGAGAATAATTACCTCATTACTCAGTCAATTTTTCTCTCTACAAGACGACTAAATATGAAATATATAACTCACATTTATACTACAAGAAGTAAAGTCATAATCTACTTATTAGGAAACAAAACTAGATAATAACTCTAACTAGGAGATTGTATCTAACTCTCTTAGAGATAACCCATATCTTTTGCCAACTAGACAGTCTTTATGAAGATTATAACATCCAAAACGCCACTCAATCTTAATTCTCCCATTCCAGGTTTACTCCTCAGCTTCTCGAACACTTATGTCTTCAGGAGCTTCGTGAAAATGTTAGAAATCTAATCTTTAGACTTCACGAACTTCACATGTACTTTTTTCTTTGCAATACACTCTATGTTGAAGTGATATCGAGTGTCGATCTTCTTGCTTCGATCATGAAACACTGGATTCTTGCCCAATGATATCGCTTACTTATTATCGATGAACGCCCCCGTTGATACCTTCTGAGCGAAGTTGAGTTGATTCGAATTCCTTAAACATATTTGCATGGCAGACACTATAAGTGGCAGATGTTTGCATAAAAATGTACTTAGCTAGCCTCTCGATTTATATTAAAATGAATGAAGGGCGTGTCAATATCTGTGCATGCGAATATAAAGTAAAATTAATATGGCACAATCGAGTGAATAATTCAAATGCCTTGATAAGATCAGACTTCTAATTAAGCGATTATGCAGAGTACGAAAATCCTACACTTAGTTTTCTTTCGATGCATGCGTGGGCATAGGAATTTACAATTTATGATAGATTTTATGTAAATGCCAAATGTTGGTCCCAAGTGGTCAAAAGTATCTAGAGGAGGGTGATAGTATAGTGTCTTGAATCGGATCGAATAATCGCCGGTTGCTTGAAGTGGATTACCCGGAGAGAATTCTTCATTCGCCATTTGATCTAACCGTGGTTGAATCACCGATGCTCTCACGTTTTGGTGCTACCGATCAAGACACAAATCACGTACGGAAATGAGCCATAATTTCACAATCCAAATGCCCCAATTATTGTTGAGGATATGTACATATATATATTACCCGGAATATATAATTATGATTTACCCGTGTATAATGTGCTAACTATATATATATATATATATATATATATATATATATATATATATATATATATATATATATATATATATATATATAGGGAGAAATAGAAAAGGAGGAGAGGTCCATTTGACCCTTCTGCTTTCGGCAACTGAAGGGAGAAGTCCCAAGGGACTTCTTTGTATTTCTTTTTGTCATTGCAGAAGTCCACAATGGACTTCTCTATCATGAGAACTGGGGGGAGCCGAATGCCCCCCACTTGCCATTTCAAATGTGGGAGTTAATCTCCCACTAAGTGGGAGGTTAACTCCTCATGTGGGAGTAGTTTAATTAACTACTCCCTCCTCTTTTCTAATTCAAATCATACCGGGTTGGGTTAGCTTGAATGGGCGTACCCATCCGTCTCAAATTAACATCTCCCACTCGCACATGAGGGTTAAACCGAGTCTACAGTGACTACTACAACAAACTCATCAACTTCATACAGACAAGTGGATCGTGTGACCGGCGAGCGCAAGAGCATTAAGTGTCATACACCTGTTAGGGTATATAACAACTCTTATTCACAAAACACGAGGACATCAGGACTCGCTATACCCCAAACCTCATTTCACTAACCGAAGTATCTCTGATCCCTCAAATCAACAAAAGAGCATACTTCACTCCACCACTCACTTGTATTCACAATCATGTCTCAAACTCTCAAGTTCGACATATTGGCTGGCCAGCTTTGAACTCAAGCAGTGTGTGTTAGCTTCATAAAGTCTTCCTTTCCTACCTGAATCTTTCGATCTTACTTCAGCAGCTTTCCTAGACACGGACCGCATCGCCGTATGATTCATAGCTATTAGTGACGTGCTAAAGTAGCAACACCTTGGTAAGATCTCAAGAAACGGTCAAAAGTCATAAGGGTACCTATTGAGGTTGCAATAAACCTCTGGGCCTCACACAATGAGTGCGCAGGGACATTTCACTCATTTCCCAATGGTCACTAAGGCACACGTGGTATGAAACACGTGCTATTGTAGTTTAATTCATTTCTTGAAGTGTATGTCATTTAAACAACACAGTACAGATCTTAGTACAAGTGTACATCTACACTTTACTTGAATTTTCTCCTTATCCTCGATAAAGAATTAACTCGAGAAAATTCACATCTGGCCTTTCGACAAGTTTAATGGATGGTGGGAATCCATTCTTCTTCGATTACTTGTATATACAAAGTAATCTTATCTTAACTAAGCAATCGATTTCTTTCTGATCTTGCACTCATGCAAGACTATGATTACTTCAGTCAAAACAATAATCTTAAATCGATCACAATTAAGGCGATCCTGGTTTTACCTTGCGCTCTTTACAAGGATAAAACAATCTCATCTCTGCACGTTCTCAACGTCAAAGCCGATTGCTCGTGTGAGAGAGCAAATCTCTAGTTGTCCGACATATCTTAGGACATTGAATGTATGATTTCCAAATCATGTATACAAGCATTCAAATGTCACAAAACTTATGGGCGTGATCTTATGAACTTCCAAGTTAAATCAGATCAAAATCTACGTAACTCTTGAGATTGCTAGGCAACCCACGTAAGAATCTCCAGTTATGGTATTAGTACAAGAAACTTGACCATCTATTGTACGTAGATGCTAAGTACAAAGTTCTCTATTAACTTTGTTGAGATATCTCCACAAAACTTCTCAATTTTGTGTAAGTGTTTGGTCTCACTAAAACAGTATCTATGTTGCAAGCTATATTTGTGTTTCGCAAAATGTCAACACAACTCGAACGTAGCTCTTTACCTTTCAAAGAAGTAATAAATACCTCTTGACCAAACAACTATCCATACTGCGTATGTGCCATCAATTTTACAACAATTGTACACATAGATAAACATGTCTCATTATGCTTAAGAGATCAACTGCAGTATAATAAAGGTTTCTCGATAACCTTTTCACTAAAGTCTAAAAATCATACAAATGATTTGACTTATAATTATTGACCAGATCCATGGCACAACATAAATCAGAGTAGGCAATTGGTTTCAAACCAATTAATGATTCCATCAAGATCGGAATCGGTGATTTAGACATTTCACTCAAAGTGCACATTTCAAGAATCAGAATTCTACCTCTTACTATTAGAGTATCAGTAAGTATTAAATTCAGAATTATTCAAGCGTCGATTGACTACTTATAAAATTCAATGAATTTCACCAAGTTTTCTACCTACAAGTCCTCAATTCATTCATAAATAATTAAGGACGACCATTTTCAAAACGGTCCTTTTATACTCAAAGTTATCCTAACAAATAGGGTAATCAAACATTAAGAAATGGAATCCAGTATTCCTAATAATAATTTAAGACAAAAGGCAAATGTTATTCATCCATCAAGATAAAAACCAACGTGATTGTTCTGACAATCTCTTATTGCCTAAAATAATCTTAAAGCTCAAAGATTTCAAGTTCGAGAACTTTGATATCTCAACTTTTCAGATTAATAATCTTTTATTCATTTGGAATACTTCCATATCTAAATTTGACTAAAGTAAGATACATGTAAGAAACCATGTGCCTCTTTGAAAAATCAACCAACACAAAAATTGGTTTAAATCATAGGCAGGTACTAAGTCTTCCTTCCATTTGTTTAACGTATCTCACCCATGAGATAAGAAAACATCTTTCAATATTCGAAACAAGTTAGAGTTCAGGTGTAGTCCTGTCATTTGAATGAATCCAGTAGAACATAAATTGCTCCCATTCAAAAGAAGCAATTTTGGATAATCACTTACAAGTGATAAGTCAAATGAATAACTATCCCTTGAACCGGTTTACACTAACATGTTCAAATACACAAAGTTCAGTTTATCTAGTAAATACATCTTTCGAAAGATTGTATTTCTTGATTTAATAAGAATTTTACTTCCATCTCATTGTTCATTCAAGAACATAAACCCTTAGACATTATATATCCTCCAAAGATATATTTTCTTTCGTAATCATGTTTCTAAACACATTAGAAATAAAGTTAAGACAAACTCAACTACTTGATCACATCGTCTAAGGTAGCTTAGGTCAAATCGTCATCTAACCCTAGCTTTTAGATGTAGAAAATTACTATTATTGAAGGTTCACTAAATATGCATTCAATGTTAACAAAATTTCCACATGGAAATTCAAGGGTTTAACTTGAGATGCATTGAATCCCATCTTATTCAATAAATCGAGTTACTTCCCTTAACACAATTATACAAATAAGATTGTTAGAAATAACTGATGCTCATATATTTCATTACATGGATCACAAAATGATTGTGTAGATATTCATATCCTTGGTCTAGTATCAGAACCTTATGTTCATCGATACATTTGATTCTCTAGAACTTCAAAAACACATTGAAGTATTTTAATTTTGCAAGAGATAAAAATAAAAATAATCAAGACATGTAATATCCTTATAAAAGTAATGAAAGGACGGATTCATCCAACCTTCACTAATATTAAATCACTAGAATTGATCAAAATGGAAGTTTAACTTCAACGGCCTAACAAAATAGTTATAGTGTCATGTTTCAATAGAAACGGTGCAAGGGCAAACCAATTTTCAGAAACGACTTGAAAAAGTCTTCTCATTGATATATTGTTTCCACTAGCCCAAACTGACCTAAATAAATATGCTATCAACATATTTTGTGATGCATCAGATGTTGATTGTACAACAACAATCAACTATGCAATCGAAAAGTTTAGTCAAGTATGACACTTCAAACTATCGTTCAATGTCTAAAATATTTAAGTATCGCTCAAAATGATACTGATCAAGTCAACGATGAATTTAAGTCTAAATCTAATCCAAGAACAAACTCAACAGTCAAGTTTAGTTTCCCGAAGGTACACAAATTGACCTTAATAAACTTGAGTGAGGACGTAAACACTTTTAAATTATTAGTTACCATAAACCTATTGTCCACATAGGATAAGGTTAGTAACGTGTTTTCGACAAAACAATAATTATAACAGTGTTACTGAGTGCTACCTTTTCAACTTCATCCATTGACGAGTGAAAGAACCAAAAATATGGTAAATTGAGCACTTATAGCCCCATGCCGTTTCAGATTATCAAAATTCGGCTGTGATTGTTCTTCCAACTAGAATTATATTCAGTCTCCTTTATTTCATTGTCTCTATTAATCTAGTTTACTTTCTTGACGCAGAACGGAAGTGCAAATAGCCAGACCAACGTCAAAGCTATGAAAGTTTATTCTCAAGTCAGAGAAAATAACTAAAGTTCATAAAATCAAGAGTAAAAAATTATATTCAGCCTTTGGGCTTACAAGACTTTATATAGACACAAACCCTAAAATACCAAAATTATTAAAAAGAATAAAATTCCTAATCTAATTTTCTTCTAAATGCTAGTAGAATCCTAACAGAATAATATTTCTAATATAATTAATAAACACCCTAACAATTACCAAACATGATCTCAAGTCACAAATCCAACATATCCTTGACTAATATAAATTATCTCAAAATATTGCCCATTTTCCCCTACATCATTCTCCTTTTCTTCAAAAGAGCTCGTCCCCGAGCTATAATATGAATAAAGAAGTATGTCTTCTTTAAAAGAGTAAACTCTAGCAACATCGAGCATCTTTGAAATCTCTTTGTTCTCTGGAAGATCAACAATTCTAAAGGCATCAATCTCGATGAGATGATATTTTTTTACGACAAATTTCCTAGGGGATATAGTTAATTCATCATCATCCATGTCCAACAAATAAATACTATTTTGATCCTTATAACTACAATCGACATGCTCGCTAGCATGTATATCTAACATTGTAGGACTTGTATCCATATGTACCGCATCGTTCAAAATATTGGACTGATAATGTTCACCAACAACAGGATTCGGATTTAACTCTTGAGAGCTAATGTTTATTTGACTATTTAAATCGAACATATGAGTGTTGGTTTCTTTGGATTGAGCATTATCTTCACCTAAAGAATCTCCAGACGACACTTGTGGAGTGATGGCGGTTACTTCTTTTCTTTCCTTAGCATCTATTGATTTTTTACTAACATAATTAGTAGTCTGTTTCTCCAAAAATTCAGCTTCCAGAGCCAAATTGTAAGCCTCATCAATCGTAGTTAATAGTCCAATTCGATTTCGGAGAGAAGTTCTAAGACCATTAATATATCTTGAACGCACTAGATAATTTGTTTCACACAAATTATTCCACCTTACCAACCTAATGAATTCAGATGTATAATTGGAAACAGATATGTTACCTTGCGTGCAATTTTTATATAGCTGATATAAATACTTTTCATAATCACGGGGCATAAATCGTTCCAACAATAACTGCTTCATTTTCCTCGATGTACGAACTGGATCTTTATATTGTCGCAACCTATTGCTTTGCAATTGATCCCACCAAAAAGCAGCATGTCCCTTTAATTTGGAGACAACCAATCTTACCATCTTATTTTCGGGTACCTCCCTCATAGACATAAATTTCTCCATCTCCGAGATCCAATCTAAAAAATCTTCTACACAAAGATTACCATCAAAGCTGGAAACATCAGAGTTTATGTGCCAATCAGAAAGGCCATGGGCAAACCCTGGCACAAAGTTCCTGTTGACAGTGACCTCCCCCTTAGCGATGGCGATCGTGAGTTTTCGTATGTTGTCAAAAATCTCACGGCAATCTGTCTTTAGGGTGTCTAACCTACGACCAACGTCAGTAGGGTTGTTGACTTCTTCTTGTCTTGTAGCCATTACAAGGCAATCCTTGCTCTGGTACCACTTGACGCAGAACGGAAGTGCAAATAGCCAGACCAACGTCAAAGCTATGAAAGTTTATTCTCAAGTCAGAGAAAATAACTAAAGTTCATAAAATCAAGAGTAAAAAATTATATTCAGCCTTTGGGCTTACAAGACTTTATATAGACACAAACCCTAAAATACCAAAATTATTAAAAAGAATAAAATTCCTAATCTAATTTTCTTCTAAATGCTAGTAGAATCCTAACAGAATAATATTTCTAATATAATTAATAAACACCCTAACAATTACCAAACATGATCTCAAGTCACAAATCCAACATATCCTTGACTAATATAAATTATCTCAAAATATTGCCCATTTTCCCCTACATCATTCTTAGAGCCTATGCCCCGTTAAAAAAATAGCTTTTGTCACAAAGAACTTTAGTTTTGGTCTAGAAATACCAAATAACTTTTTGAGAAGTACAATGAAATACTTACCATTTGAGAAAGTCGTTTTACAGACATGTAAATCGACATGACCTTTGAATGGCCCGTAAAACGGAAGGAGAGATAAAAAAAATATTCAAAATATTTTTCCTTCAAATAGTTAGTAAGACAAATTTTAAATTTCGAAAGGGAAATTTATTACGTCGTTTTTCAACCAAATAGATAAACGACAGATTCATTCCATTAAGATGGAATGCAATCGTTCAGTTTTCTTCTCTTAGCCCTCGCCTAAAGAAGCGTCCCTATTGCATCAATTTTAACGTTTCATGTCCTTGACCATGAAACTCGAAAGTGTGCATAAACTTTTATTAGAATTACTAACGTTTAGCAACTTGCATAAATTACAAAAGAGGTTCAGATTCTTAATCATATTGTCGCTCTCCCACTAAGTTCGGCATACGTCACGTTCTCAAACTAAAATGGAGTTAAATATTAGATCAAGCTCATAAGCTAATCAAAATATCTTAACTCATACTTATAAAATAATATTTTACACTTATTTATTTATTTATTTATTTATTTATTTTATTTTTTTTATTTTTTTTTTGCTCACAAGCAAACCAAGTTCTAATTTCACAAAAATTAATGGGAAAACAAATTTTCCAATTTAGAAAAATAAAATTATTAGAACGTCATAAATAAGTGTTGAAGTACTTCCTTTTGAAGTCAAACGTTTGAAAATATTTTCAGAATTTTCTTGATTTAAAATGATGTTGAATCATTCTCTACATGCATTAGAAAATTAAAATTGGCTTAAAGTTTTTCCAAACACTCCCACTTGCTAGCCATTTCCTCAAAAATATTTTTCTGGACCAACATAAAAAAAATTTAAAATTTTCCTTCAAAGAAAAATAATTTTCGATTTTAAAACATTTTCCAAGCACAAAAATCAAGAAAAAAAATTTACATTCTGAAAATTAATTTAAATTCACCAAACAATCAGAAATAAAATTCTGAACTCATAGAATTTTTCGGGCCAAAAACGGACACCGGAATACGCCGCACTTGCGTGACACAGCCATGCAGTACATTCGCTGACGTGACAGTTGACATATCATGCCACGTGGATATGCACATTGTGCTGAGCATATGTGTGGTGCCTAGCTGGCTGCCATATGTGTGCTGACTGGGCTGTTGACCAAATCAACACCTTCACGCGCTTGCGTGGCGCGTGTGACACACGCGCTGTCCTAACGTCGTTTCCCTACGAAACGCTTCCGGCTACGCCAACGTTTTCGGGCCTTCTGATTCCTATGGCGAACTCGGTTTTTCATTTTGACCTTCGAAAGTACTTGTTTGAACAACCAACAGCCGCGATCGAGAGTGGGTATGAACAAAGTAAATGTTCATCTTCTTCAAATTTCCAGCAACTTGAAGAAATGCGACATGAACTTCGATTGGCAATATCTCCTTCGTTATAAGTCCGAATTAAGCATACTATATATGGTTAGAAACCTCTCGACGAGATCTTTCTAACGGTAATGAATCATCTTATAAGCCGCAACATATATCCGCAGAAAATTAAACAAATTTCGGCCAAAAACAAAAAAAATCATATCTCAATTTCTACAAATCCAATAAGCATGAAATTTTGCAGAGATGATAAACAATATGTAAGCATGCTATGTAGAAATTTTCGGACCAAAATAATAAACACATTTAAATCCGCAAATAAAATGTCAAACAATTTAGACATATATGGCAGAAACTTGAATTGACCATATCTTTCTCATTTCTAATCCAAAAATAGATTTCCATACATGGCTGGAAAGATAATTTCAAGAGGATTCTAATGGTATATAGAACGTCACATGAATCCAAGTATTGAATCGTGAATTTGCATTTAAAGTTTCAGGAAATAATTCAATCAACAATTTTTTCAGAACAAATTTCTCAACAAAAATATCTGATAAAATACAGTTGCATTCAAGAACTTAAAATCATGCTCCAGTAAAAATTTCATACAATTCTAACGAGTAAATCACAAACTGCCATTAAAGGTCAAGCATGAACATAGTTTCAAATTTCATGAAATTACTAAAACTAAACATGCTTTCAAACACCATATAGCAAAGGAACCCAACCAACAATGGCTCTGATACCAATGTTGGGTTTTAAATCCGAATCAACCGTAAAATCACTTACTTGAATCGGATCGAATAATCACCGGTTGCTTGAAGTGGATTACCCGGAGAGAATTCTTCATTCGCCATTTGATCTAACCGTGGTTGAATCACCGATGCTCTCACGTTTTGGTGCTCCCGATCAAGACACAAATCATGTACGAAAATGAGCCATAATTTCACAATCCAAATGCCCCAATTATTGTTGATGATATGTACATATATATATTACCCGGAATATATAATATGATTTACCCGTATATAATGTGCTAACTCATTTGACCCTTCTGCTTTCGGCAACTGAAGGGAGAAGTCCCAAGGGACTTCTTTATATTTCTTTTTGTCATTGGAGAAGTCCACAATGGACTTCTCTATCATGAGAATTGGGGGGAGCCAAATGCTCCCCCACTTGCCATTTCAAATGTGGGAGTTAATCTCCCACTAAGTGGGAGGTTAACTCCTCATGTGGGAGTAGTTTAATTAACTACTCCCTCCTCTTTTCTAATTCAAATCATACCGGGTCGGGTTAGCTTGAATGGGCGTACCCACCCGTCTCAAATCAACAATTTACTCAGTTGTTCATTAAACAAATTAGGTTTTGGTTCAACATCGTAATTGTATTTAGTAAATCAGAGCTTTTGAGTTTTTGTTGCAACGGAATAAACTTAGTGGTAAATCAAACGTAGTTAACAATCAATATTTTGATCTTTTGTAAAAAAATTCAAGTCTTTTAAATCAAAACATAACAAATGATGACGAGGGCTATTCAGATGCTACCAGATCGGATTATTCGACCTGATTAAGATCGACCTGGAACACTTCAGTCCCGATTAGCTTTCATATTCATCGATCTAGGCTATCTGATGTACCTCTCATATCTTCTCACGACAATCTATTTTGCTGACACTTATCTGCAGCACGTGGGCCGTACAAAGTCTCATATGAGCCCTAGGATTCTATTAGGGCGACGCTTGTCAGCCTATAAATATAAGATTAATTAATGGGATAAGGACTTTTGGCATTCCACAGGAAATCATATAATATTAGATCGGTACTCTAGCTCAATAAACCATGCTTATTTCTTATTCTTTGTCTTGCGCCATCCTTAGTAGTTTGGCCAGGCCTGTGAATCTTTGTAATTCAGATCAACGATACATAATAAAGCACCAATTTTCCCTATTTGTTGCCTACTTTACCTTGTTTTATTGACTTTACTTGTTCCTCTGATTTATGGTAAAATCAGTTCTCCTCAACTGTGGGGATGGTCAAGTACTAGATCTTAATACGGTCAACACAAAGAATCAATTGAGAAAAAGTACTCGAACTATGGGAAGAAACCAATCATCTCAAGCATCGACTATGGCTGGGAATCGACCTGAAGATTTGACCAGAAACAACAACAACAATCAGGCAAAGGAGGGTGGTTAGGAGTGATCGAATCGCACAGGAGCCCGCTCTAACCTATGAGGGGCTGATAGACTAGGCCCATAAGCCAGCAGATCCCCGATCCGATTATCCCGCCAAATCTTTTGGTCCAAACTATCCCAGTACCTCTAACCGCATAGAACGAGCAATTCAATCAGATGGTTCAACTAATGAGCGCGTTCTGTAACCAAATACTAGAAAAACAGACGCAAAATCTAGCTAAGCCCGAAATTAATCCTAATTTGATGAATTTTATATTCACTGTATATTTAAAAAATAACCAATATAAAAACGAGGATCTCATAAATGATAATTATTTTAATTATGCATAAGAATGAAAAAGAAAATTTACAGAAACTTCATGTCCCTCGTTGTTTTGTTTGAACTTTTGGCTTCGTGTTTTTATTTTATTTGATGAACAAACCTCTTTAATCTTTTTCACCACTGATATCAACCACGTTCTCCTTCTATTAGGCGTGTGGGCACCAACTTAAGAGAATCGAACTTTTCTTCCACATTTATAAGTCAAAATTTTAAGATGAAATTTCTTTTCGTTTCTTGAACAAGGGGTCACTTATCTCTAAAGTATATATATAGTTATGGAAAGAGTTAAACTCCTACCTTAACTCGCTCAATGTTTCCTACTACGTAAATAATTCTTCTCTCACTTAACTTAAGAGATATATAAATAAAATACACCTATTATATGTAACTAATATATATATATATATATATATATATATATATATATATATATATATTAATGAATATCTACAATTAAAAATTCCATAAATGTCAACTTTTCCTTTTCTTGAATCATGTATATTAATAAAATACCTTTGAAGTAATTTCTATTACAAGGCCATCCATGCCTTCCACTTCGCAGTTGGTGACCTCATCAGCAGGGACTCCATCCCCCAAATCCTCATTTTTTGAGGAGTGATGTTCCGAACTCTCAACGACGGTAATGCCATGATAGGAATTGATCAGCAGAGTGGAAGTGATCAGAAAATCATTACAACGGTAATAAATGCACTGATGTAGTAAATGTTGTAAGGAAAGGGTATTAAAGACAAATAATTGAAGAGAAATCTCGTATCAGCAAGGTGCATTTAATGCTATTGTCAGATCCGTATAACAGACTGTACAATGAACAGTTGCAGAGAGCTGTTTAGAGATAAGGACCAAAGCTCGAGGAAGGTCTGAATTTTATCTTACTTCGACGGACAGAATTCAAACCTCAAGTATAAATAGTTCTACATTCAAGATTTAGACACAACTCAATTCAAAACAGTTGAGAGAATTCAATCGAGCAAATCTTTCTAACTCTCAAAAACTCAAGAAAAGAACACTACCAGCCAAGTCATTTGTTGACAAAGCCGAGTGGAAAAAACAAGATAAAAACACAAATCTCAGTGATTTATGTAACTTTCAGACTTTTGAGAAGTTGATATCCATCTTATTGAGATTTTATAAAGAGTTTTAAAATCGGGGATAAAATCCTTAAGTGATTTAAAACTTGTTTGAAAAACACTATACTTATATCTGCTGCAACAATTTTCAAACTCTGATTTGTTTTGGAAACAGTTAAGTAAAATCAGACGAGTGGTTAACTTCACTGAAAAACTTTATGCGCGATCTGTATAGTAGTCTCATAAGTCCAGATAAGCTTATTGTGCTGATACAAAAAGTTTGAGAAATTTTTTAAAGGAAAAACAGAGGTGTATCACTCTCCCCCCCCTCTAGACCTCATCTGACCACTTGAGACCAACAATATTTTCCAGAATATCGATGTATCTGCACACAAAACAAACACCAAAAAAACTAAGCACGTAATAAGACACAAAACACAAACAAAACAAAAAGGAAAATTGAAAACTTGAGCTCGACTTAGATACTTTCCTTTTAAGGTGGCCAATAATCGAATAGGATCCTATTCGGATCAAGTATAAGTCCAGGCCTTTTGCTTTCTTTGTTGTCCCAAAATTTGGTCTTTCCCTTGTAAGCTCAATTTGGACAAATTTGAACCTCGTATTGAATCGACAAGCTCTATCCCCAGGTTCAAATCTCTTGTAATTTTTACTAACTCTTATCCAAGTCACGCTTTGAGGATGGGGATGCATATTGTAGTTCTTTTGACCATTTACCCTTTCTTTTGCTTATTTCTCATTAATTTCTCATCAACACCAAAATAAGATCCAGCCTCTGAAGACATTATACCGAGAAGACAAGTTAATCAAAAGGTTAAATTTCGGTCCATAAGACTACTGATCTGATGCTAAGTTCGAAATCAGACAGGTGGATTTCAGCAGAGTCAATCAGACGAGTTCCATTTGAATCAGCAGAGTGAATACGACCAACAGAAAGTGACAAAAAATTCATTCCATCGGTAATAAATGCACTCGGTGTAATAAATGCTGAAAGAGAAGGGTACTAAAGACAAATGATTGAAGATAAACCTCGTATCAGCAAGGTGCATTTAATACTACGGTCAGATCCGTACAACAGACTGTACAATGAACAGTTGCAGAGAGCCGTTCAGAGACAACGACCAGTACTCGAGGAAGATCTGAAATCTGTCTTATCTCAACGGGTAGAATTCAAACCTCAAGTATAAATAGTTCGAAGTTCAAGAGTTAGAGACAAGGCAACTCAATCACAACTGAGAGAATCCAAACGAGCAAAATCTTCTAAGTCTCAATACTCAAAAACAAAACATTAAACAACGAAGTCATCTGTTGACAAGCTAAGTTGAAGAAAACAAGAATACATCTTAAATTTTAGTGATTCTGTAGAACAGAGTTGTGAAAAGTAGTTTTCCATTTTTGTGAGTGAAAACACTCCAGATGATAGGTTTTCTTAGTGATTTCCCATTGCACACTTGTGACTTTATATTATTTGTTGTAAAAGAGCAAATATAGTGTACTATCTACTTTGTGTTCACAGTATAACCTAAATCTTTGTGATTTAGAAGAGTGGATTAAAGACATTCCTGCCTATATAACCACTATAAAAATTCTCTATTTGGTTTATTGTTTTACACAGTTGCATTTATTTGAAATCAAACAATTACTTTGAAAAGCTAAAAGATTTTGAAAAAGAGTTTTAAACCTGGGGATACAATCTTTTATTAAGAAAGACTTGTTTGAAAAACAACTGATTTAAATCCGCTGCAAACAAGTTTCAAACTCTGATTTATATTTGAAACAGATAAGTAAAAGCTAGTGGTCAACTTACGCTGAATAAGCTTTGTGCGCAAACATCTAAGTAGTCTCATAAGTTTAGATCAGATTACTCTGCTGATAAGAATAGTTAGAGAAATTTAAAAAGTTTTAGAGGTCTATTCACCCCCTAGACCTTATCTGACCACTTTGGACCAACATGGAGCATGAGTTACTCTTGGTTAACTATAATTTTCAACAGGCATGTTATTATGATAATCATTGTGACATGAGACATATTCATAAGTAGGGTACGGTGCATGATAAGCAGGGTAAGCATGCATCGAATGATAAGCAGGGTATGCAGCAGCATAGTAAGATGGATCACGAGGTGCTTGATAATATGAAGGATAAACAGATTGCACATAACAAGACTCATATCAATACCAAGCATTATCATTTCTATGATTTTTTGCTTCTTAGGTTTATTCTATCTAGCTTGTTCATTAACAGACGACTTAGGCTTGCTATTAGTCTGATTATTTTTGCTCTTATCAGAAGACTTCTTCGGACTACTATGTTTTTCTTTCTTAGGCTCTTTACCCTTAGTAGACTTTGGAGGTTTCTTCTCATTTTTCTCTTTTTCCAGTGAAGTAGGTTTAGTACTCTAAACATATAAGATTACCTTATTGTTACTAGTAGATATAAACTTTTCAGCAAGGTCGAATTCTAAACCTGTCTTTTCTAAAGTTAGTTTATGTTTTCTAGACATGCTATATGATGCAACAGAAGAATTTTTAGGAGACTCAATACACTTTTCAAGTTCCATGATTTTTCCTTCATAAACTTCACATTCTGTTTTCAGAGATTCATTCTCTTGATCAAGCTTTTTGTACTCAGTTGATTCTTGTGGTTTTTCGACCTTAAGTTTCAGTGAAGCATTCAGCTCTTTCAGCATAATCATCTCTTCCTTAAGCTTAACAAATGCAGCAACAACACTCGTGTTGTTAAACATCATTTGTTCAAATTAACTAAATAGCTCAATTTCATTTTCAGAAAGAGTTATCTCATTGTCAAGGTCATCTGATTCTTTGTCCATGAGACAGAGCAATGCAGATGTCTCTTCTTTAGCAAAGTCATCTTCTTATGTCTCCGAATATGATTCAGACGAGTAGATGGCTCCTATCTTTCAGCTTCAGCCAACGGTAGTTTGCTCTTATTGTGTCCCCTCTTTTTTCTGATTTTCTTTTCCTCTTTCGTATACTTCTCATCTTTAGGATATGGGCAGTCCTTGATGAAATGTCCCAATTTTCTACAAATGTAGAACATTACTTTGGATTTATAATTATCCTCACTATCATGAGAATGAGAGGTAGGGTTAGAAGTAGAAGCATTGTTGAATTTGTTCTTTATTTTTCTTTTGTAGAACTTCTGGAATCCGTTCAATAAAACCGCCACATCGCCAGTTTTGTACTCCTTTTTGTTAAGCAGCATGGTCTCATCAGATGAGCCCATATCCTTTGCTTTTCCGGCGGATCTTCTGGGTTTCTCTGCAGCAGCCAGAGTAGCAGTGGGACTAGAAGTTGATGTTTCTTCTATAACCATTCTTGACAGTTTATACTCATATGCCTTGAGTACAGAAAACAACTCCTTAAGAGAGATCTTCCCCAAATCCTTTGATTATTCCATGGTTGTGATCTTCTTGTTGAACTTGGGATGTAGCGCCTTTAAAACTTTGACAGTGATCTTTTTATCAGTAAAGGTTTTTCCCAACATTAACACTTCATTGAGCGTCTTTATAAACCTTGTATCCATCTGGTCAATGGTTTCTCCAGACTTCATTTTGAAGTTTTCTAACTTCTCAAGAGCAATGCTCATATTATGCTCTTTGATTGCATCATTTCCTTCGCTTATATCGCGAACCTTATCCCACATTTCTTTTGTTGCTTTGCAGTGTTTGACCTTGTCGAACCTGTCATTATCGAGGGCTCTGGTCATGATGAATCTTCCAACTTTGTCAAGATTGTTTATCTTTTCTTTGGATGTCATCTCTTAAAGTTCTTTGTCAACTACCATCTCTTGGTTATTGACTTTGATTGTCTTTGTGATTTTAGAAGAACCTTTTGTAATTCACGTATACATGTTGTCATTAGAAGCAGCAAGAAAAATTTCTATACGAATTTTCCTGTCCTCAAAACTCATACCGCCAATGTGGGTAACATGGTTAATACAACCTATTTTCAAAAGGTTTTGATTTTCATAAATATGCTCTTTCGAAAAACACACTATTGGATCAAGCTCGTTGATTAGGCAAATGATTCAAATGAACCACCTGCTCTGATACCACTTGTTGGTCCCAAGTAGTCTGACGAGGTCTAGAGGGGGGAGGGTGATAGACCTCTGTTTTTCCTTTAGAAAAATTCTCAAACTTTTCGTATCATCACAGTAAATTGATCTGGACTTATGAGACTACTCTACTGATCTCACACAAAGCTTGTTCAGTGAAGTTGATCACTCGTCCGATTTTACATAACTGTTTTCAAAACAAATCAGAGCTTGAAACTTGTTGCAGCGAATATAAGTCTAGTGTTTTTCAAACAAGTTTTAAATCACTTAAAGATTTTATCCCCGGTTTTAAAACTCTTTATAAAATCTTAAGTCTTTTTGAAATATTGGTTACTTATGAAAATATGCAAGTAATGAAAGTAAACCAACACAAAGAATTTTTATAGTGGTTATTTAGACAAGAATGTTATTTAGTCCACTCTTCTAAATCACGAAGCTTTAAGTTATACAATGAACACGAAGTAAATAATACACTCTACTTGCGCTTTTTCAACAAATGATTAAGCCACAAGTTCTTTATAGGAGATCACTCAGAAAACCTATACACAGAAGTATTTTCACTCACTAAGATGGAAAATAACTTCTCACAAATCTCAAAGTTATAGAAATTACTAATATTTTTTAGTGTTTGCTTGTTTTTTTAACTCGGCTTTGTCAACAAATAACTTGGCTGATAGTGTTCTGTTCTTGAGACTTGAAAAGATTTGCTCGATTGAATTAGCTCTCAGTTGTTGTGTGTCTCTAACTCTTTGAATCACAAACTATTTATACTTGAGAATTTGAATTCTATCTGTTGAAGTAAGACAAAACTCAGCTCTTCTCGAGTATTCGTCCCCATTTATGAAACGATTCCCTGCAACTGTTCACTATACTGTCTTATTAGTCACATTTAATGCACTCTGCTGATCCGAGGTTTCTCTTCAATCTTTTGTTATAAATAACATTCTCATACAACATTTATTACTCCAAGTGCATTTATTACTGTTGGAGAGACTTTCTGATCACTTCGATTCTGTTGATCGAATTCACTCATTTGATGAAAACTCTGCTGATTCAAGCCGAACTCATCTGATTTGACTCAGCTGAAATCCACCAGTCTGATTTTGAACTCAAAAATAGATCAGTAGTCTTCTAGAGACGTCAAAAGAAGGATGAGAGGATATGGCGGGTTTCCGGGGGCAGGGCGGGCAGCTTGGGGGTGGGATGTGAATAAACATTAATCGCCCAATTGCCCCAGGCATACGCTCCCACCGTATGGCAGGATGTGGTTGCCGCCCATTTTTATTTTTTAGTTAATTTTTAATTTGTAAATTAGTTTAGTTTATATTAATTAGTTATATTTATTTTTAATATATGAATTGTAATTAGTTTTATTTATTTTTAATATAATATATATTGCTTTTTTGGTGAATTTAATGAGGTGATTAGTTTAATTTATTAAATTTAAAATCCTTATATTCATAAAATACATACAAATAAAATTATTAAATAAACTAGACCAATTTTTATTTAGTTTTTATTTTTATATCTTTAATTTTGTAAATAAAAAATATTAGATTATGATAACGAAAATTACGACTTAAATAGATTTGTTGAATAAAAAGAGTGAATTTTTTAAAATTAGTCGTTGTTGTTTTTCATTAGTTATGTTTAGTCGTTGTTGAATTTTTTTATTATTGAGATGCCTTAATTTTCATGATTGTTTAACTATTACAATAATTGATTTTAAATTTAAAAAAAATATTATTATTATTATTTATTTTTATTAATATTAATACCCTAAATGACAATAATAATAATAATAATTATTATTATTATTATTATTTTTATTATAAAAATAAGTGAGATTGAGGAGAGTGGTGAATGTTGTGAAATTAAATTAAATGGAAGTTGATTGTCATTTTATTGGAGATGATTTTTTAATTGGGAAATTGGGCAAGCGCAATTGATCGAAAATGGATCAAAGAGACAATCAGTGGCGGAGCTAGACTGATTTAATTGGGGGGGAGGGGTGGGGAGGGGGCGAAACTTTTTCGGGGGATGCATTAAATAAAGTAAATAATTAAGAAAAGAACAAATTATTTTATAATTATTAACAAAGAATTTTTTTTAAATGTACAATACACTAAATAGAGAATATTATATAAATAAAAGTGCACTAAATAAATATAATTATAAGGAGAAGACCTTATATATTGTAAAGAAAATAAAAATCTTATTCTTCTTACAATTATTAAGATTTTTTTAGAAATAATGCACTAAATAAAGAAAATGCTTGTATTTAATTAAAATAAAATATCATATTCTTTATATAATCATTAAGAAGAAAGAAAAAAAAATTAAAGAAAGGCCTAACTATTGAGAAAGAAAGAAAATTTTAAAAAAATGGCTTAAGAATTGAAGAGAAAAGAAAGAAAAATTTTAAAAAATGGCTTAAGAATTTAAATAAGAAACAAGTGCTCCAAGTAGAGTTCGAACACAGATCTCCAGATTGAACCTACAATTCCTTAACCATCTGCCCAATCTCAAATCTTTACTAATATTAATATTTATTCCCAATATTGGCGGGGGGGGGGGGGGGGACAATTGAGCAATTGGACATTGAGTTCGATTATAGAAGATCTTAGCGATGGGAAAATCACCCCTCAACTATGGTCTTATCCATCTTTTGTCAGGTTTGTGAAAATAGCTTGCGGATCATCCAATGCATTTGGTAGGGCTGATCATAATAGATCTATGCCAAAAAACCTCCCATTGGATATTCATGTTATTGTGACTGAACTGTAAAAAAAAGTTCATTTTTTTTTCAACTTTGTCTCTTAAAATTAGCATTAATGGAAAGTTATCTATGTAATATATATATTTTCAATTTTATCCCCCTATAAAATAAAAAAATACCGCCCTATATTCTTATTAAAGTTTCACACTGTCCCACTGATGTTTTTAAACTAATAAAAAATATGGATTGATAAAACTACCCTTATTATATACTATACTTTGACCCAATCAACTTATAAATTATTTTGGCACATACTTCTTCGGGTTACAATAAGTGTTGCGCTTTTTTTATGCTAAATATGGCACATTACCCGCCTTTTGTTATGGAAAATGTGGTACATTACCCCTCTATATTATGATAAATATGACATTTTATTTCCTTAGGATAGTTTTGTCTTTTTATGCAATACTTTCATGCCCACACTCTATCTCGGACGAGTGTATTACACTCTCCGTTGGAAGAAAAAAAAAATACACATTTATATTTTTTAAAGAAAGGCAAACTACTCTTTTCCAAATCACATAGATATAATTTGAATATTATGCATATAATACTAACAGGTGATTGGTCTAGTGGAAGAGATTAGTCACAACAAAATAGCTGACTCAGGTTCGAATCCCTGTTAGGAGAGGTACCTACTTAATGTGCACAACCCGCCACGAAAGAAATTAAACCCTTAGGGAAAAAAATATTTTTGCATATAATACGGGGAAATTTTGTGGCTACCCTCTGAGGTAGCCACCATCAACCTGTTAGGGGAGTTTTAGGGACACTTTTTATGTAAAAGTGTCCCTAAAAGTGACCTAACATGACAGATGGTGGCTACCCAGAGGGTAGCCACGAATTCACCATAATACGGTGTAAGTTGTCATTAACCCATTATATTATTTCGGAATATTCGTGGCTACCTCTGGGTAACCACAATCTGTCATGTTAGATCACTTTTGAGGACACTTTTTTTTATAAAAAGTTTCCCTAAAATCCCCCCAAAATGGCGGATGATGGCTACCTCAAAGGGTAGCCACGAAAATTCCCATATTTGTTTATAGTACGCGTTTTCCACCTTATCTATGATTACTTAATTCAGACGTGAATCACGATGGAAATGTAAATTGGGCAACATCAATTGCTCCAAAAAGGGGTCAAAGAGGCAATTAAACAATTGGGCATTGAGGTCGGTTGCATATGACTTTAGCGATGGAAAAATCACCCCTCAACGGTGGTCTTATCCATTTTTTGTCAGGTTTATATCATCCAATGCATTTGAGAGGGCTGATCAAAATATATCTATGCCAAAAAAACTCTCATTGGATTTTCATGTGTTGTGACTGAACTGTAAAAAAGTTCACTTATTTTTTTTGAACTTTGTATCCTAAAATAGAATTAATGGAAAGTTACCTATGTAATATATATTATCAATTTTACCCCCCTATAAATTTAAAAAGAAAAAATTATCACTATATATTCTTATTAAAGTTTCACACATCAATCCTGACATTTTTAAACTAATATAAGTTACAAAGTGAAAAAACTACCTCTATTATCTACTATACTTTGACCCAATCAATTTAGAAATTTATTTGACCCTTATTTCTTTTAAGATAAGAGTTGCGTTTTTTTTTTTTTTTTTTTTTTTTTTTATTTTTTTATTTTTTTATTTTTTTATTTTATGATAAGTATGGCACATAGGTATAATTTTGAACATTATGCATACAATACTGTGTAAGTTGATATTAACCCATTATTTGTATATGGTACGCGACTACCGGACTACGCGTTCTCCACCTTATCTGTGGATACTTAATTCTGACAGAAGCACCATGGAAATCTCATGGGTTATTATAATTGAAAGGAAATCTTGGACTAACAATAAAATGGATGAACATATCTAATTGATGGGCACAATGTGTCTACTACATTAATAAAAGACAATATCAGTAATATCAAATATCAGTATAACTGTTGGCATTTATGAAATGTTCGATCTAGATCCAAAATAATAGATTGAGGACAATTAATTAATAGATAGCTTCTCCTGTAGTTTTCCTTTATATTTCCATACCATAATTATGGACAAGGAAATATAAATATTAATTTCTGAATTTTAAATGTGATCTACAAACGCAAAGGCATTGACTTATTACAGATATACGCTGACTTAATTCAGACGTGAAGTACGATGGAAATGACATGGGTTATTAATAATTGAAAGAAAATCGTGGATTAACAATAAAATGGGTTAACATATCTAGCTGATGCGCTCAATTCGTCTATTAAATTATTAAAAGATAGAATCATTGTCAAATGTAGGTCTATATGCATTTATGAAAAGTGAGTTATAGATCCAAAATAATGGATGTAGTACAATTAACTAAGAAGAGAATTGCATTTTTTGTATTTCGGTTTAGGTCAATTCTCACTTTTGGTACTGAGTTTTATATGTTTAATATATTTGATACATTGCTTTAATACATTGTGATACATTTATTACAGTCGTTACAATTTGCCATTAAATGTTGATGTGACAGCTAAGTCTAGCAAAGTTGATGCCATTACTTATGTTGACCGATAGTTTTACCCCATAATATTTCAGGCTACCAAAAAAATCCCACATCTCCAAATTTTGTGACGATTGTAGTCTATATTGTTGCCAAATTTCAAAAATTTGACTCGAAAAGACTACGTGCAGACCAATTTGAAAATTTTACTTAGTTTATTTGAATAACTAATTTGATTTATAAACAATATTAACAAATCAAATATACTTTAACATAAATATTACGAAAATTATGAAAAACTATTGTTTTTAAATATAAAATTTATATAATTGTATTAATCTATTCAATATCTATTAAAATAATAAATTATATATTTAAAAATTATTTAATATGTATTAAAATAATAAATAATTATTATTTTGGTGATATTTATGTTAAAGTATTATTTAATTTGAATCAAATTAGTTATTTAAATATACTAAGTAAAATTTTCAAATTGGTCTGCACGTGGTCGTTTCGAGTCAATTTTGAAATTTGGCAACAATGTAGAGTACAATCGTCACTGAATTTGGAGATGTGGGACTTTTTTTGATAGCCTGAAATGTTATGTGGTAAATTATCAGTCAACATAAGTAATTGCATCAACTTTGCAATTAGACTTAACCGTCACGTCACCACTTAACGGTAATTTTTAACGGTTGTACCAAATGTGTCACAATTTTTTAAAGCCATGTACCAAATTTGTTGGACACATAAAACTCAATACCAAAACTGAAAATTGACCTCAAGTTCAATACAAAAAATGCAATTCTCTCATTAATTAAGATATATCTTCTAGTCTTCTACTGTGGTTTTTCTTGCCATAATTATGGACAAGGAATTAAAAATATTAATTTTTGAATTTTATGTGTGATCTACAAACGCAAAGGTATCGACTTATTACAAATCTTGAATTGATAGCTGCGATTAGAACAAATTCAAATGACTCGAGGTCCACTTTAGATCTCTCAAATCGATATACGTTAAGCAAAATATATTCACCCCTTATTTCATGAATTGTTGACTTAAATTAGGTACGTCAACATGGAGATATTGAAGAACACAATCATGAAAGATTGAAAATCAGGAACATCTCACTACTGTGGAATCCGCCAAGAATAGTCTCGTTCTTTTTAGAGGCATATCTAATATTCATAAGGAAGGGTCAACTCTAGACCATCTTCAACTGAGAAGACAACTTGGCAAAAGGGGAGCCTTTCCGTTGGCAAAAGAAGGAAAGGGGGATAGCTAGGGCGGGTTTTCGGGGCAGGGCGGGCAGCTTGGGGGTGGACGGTGAATTAGCATTAATTGCTCAATTGCCCCAGGCATACGCTCCCAACGTATGGCAAGATGTGGGTGGCCACCCGTTTTTCTTTTTCCGTTATTTTTTTTTGTAAATTAGTTTTTTTGTATTAATCTGGTTGTCTTTATTTTTAATATATGAATTTTAATTAGTTTTATTTATTTTGAATAAATTTAATTCTCGTTTTTGTGTTGAATTTAATAAGGTTATTAGTTTAAATTGTTAAATTTAAAATCCTTATATTCTTAAAATACATACAAATAAAAATATTGAATAAACTAGACCAATATTTGGTTAATATTTATTTTTATATCTTCAATTATGAAAATAAGAAATATTAGATTATGATAACTAAAATTACGACTTGAGTAGATTTGTTGAGCAAAAAGAGTGATTTTTTTAAATTAGTCATTGTTATTTTCCATTAATTATGTTAAGTCTTTTTTATTTTTATTATTAAGATGGCCTTAATTTTCATGATTGTTTAACTATTAAAAGAAATTGTTTTTAAATAAAAAAATTATTATTATTATTATTATTATTATTATTAATACCCTAAGTAATTATTATTATTATCATTATAATTATTATAAAAATAAGAGATCGGAGAGTGAGGAAAGTTGCGAAATTAAATTATATTAAATGAAGGTTGATTGACTTTTGATTGGAGATGAGCTTTTAATTGGGAAAAAAAGATAATTAGGCAAGAAAAATTGGTCGAAAAAGGGGTAAAAGAGGCAATTGAAATTGGGCATTGAGTTCAGTTGTAGATGACCATAGCGATGGAAAAATCACCCCTCAACGGTGGTCTTATCCATCTTTTGTCAGGTTGGTGAAAATGCATTGGGAGGGCTGATCATAATAGATCTCTGCCAAAAAACCTCCCATTTGATATTCATATTGTTGTAACTGAACTGTAAAAAAGTTCATTGATTTTTTTTTTTCAACTTTGTATCCTAAAAATAGCATTAATGGAAAGTTACTTATGTAATATATATATTTTCAATTTTATCCCCCTATAAATTTAAAAAGAGCAAATTACCACCCTATATTCTTATTAAAGTTTTACAATGTCCCACTTGTTATAAATATTAAAGTTATGGATGTCATTGAAAGGTCACTTTAAAGTTACTAATGCCTAGATTAATTCACATTGAAGAGTTATTTATCTTGTAACTTATGACTTTTGGTTATTCCAATTAGTCCTATAAATAGTGATACTTGTAATGTATTTCTCAAGAATATGAATAAAAAATCTTCTCTCCCTACTTTGTTCTCTTTAGTTTAATCTTTACATGTTCATATTCTAGCTTATTTCGTAACACGTTATCAGCACGAAATCCTCCGAAATACTTGATCCAACTTAAGTATTTCCGTAACACATCAGTTTTATAGCAGTAAGAGTACTCTCTATTCTTTATCACTATTTGCTATCTACTCAGTTTTATAGCAGTAAGAGTACTTTCTGTTCTTTATCATTATTTGCTATCTACTCAGTTTTATAGCAGTAAGAGTACTTTCTATTCGTTATCATTATTTATCATTATTTACCATCACTCGTTTGTCTATACTGCATATTAAAAGTTTTAGTATCATCGGACCACAAACCAAGTTTCAATTCAGCCAAATATGTCCTATTCATCACATTAAAAAAAAATGTAAAGATTTGTAATTATGTTTAAATTTTTAATCTACAATTCTTATTCTTTTGTGTTGACGTATGACCAAATAATAGAAAACAGTTTTTCTTATGCCACCACTGGACATGAAATGTTTTACATGGTTCTATATTATATATAAAACTTTATTTGTAAATTTTATGTGATGAATTGTTCTACACAGTTTTATATTGTATATTTTATATTGTATATAAAACTTTATGTGTAAATTTTTGTGCATATAAAATTACTTTCATAATATGATAATAGAATATTATTGGTTAAATCTTGTATTCTGTAAAATATTTCTAATCTTGTAGTTGCCGATCGCCTAAATCACTTGAGTTTATTTATGTTCATATCTTCTATGTCTATGTACTCGGATGAAGTTATTATCATTTTTGGACCCTGGAATTATTTGATTGTTTGGAATTAATTGATTGGTATTAGAATAGGTAAACAATTTTTAATTTAGTTTTTGTTACACATACTCAGTGACATTATTCTAATTATTATTTTTATTCCATATTAGCTAACAATATGTCAAATCTCACCAAACTCGAGTTTGCCGCTCTAGACATATCTGGAAAGAATTATTTATCTTGGGTATTAGATGCTGAAATTCATCTAGACGCTAAAGGTCTAGGAGATACAATCGTAAAGGAAAATGATGCATCTAATCAAGACAAAGCAAAAGCAATGATTTTTATTCGTCATCATCTGCATGAAGGATTAAAAACCGAATATCTAACGGTTAAGGATCCACTTGAATTATGGAACAATCTGAAAGAACGTTATGAACATCAAAAAACGGTAATTTTACCGAAAGCACATTACGATTGGATGCATTTAAGGCTACAGGATTTTAAAACCGTAAGTGAGTATAGTTCTTCGGTTTTTAAGATAAGTTCTCAACTGAAATTGTGTGGAGAAAAAATAACTGATGATGACTTATTAGAGAAAACTTTCTCAACTTTTCACGCATCTAATGTGCTCCTGCAGCAGCAATACCGTGAAAAGGGCTTTAAAAAATACTCTGAATTGATCTCATGCCTTTTAGTGGCTGAGCAAAATAACGAGCTATTGATGAAAAATCATGAAATTCGACCCACTGGTGCTGCTCCATTCCCAGAAGTGAACGTGGCCGTGGACGTGGACGTGGTAGAGGTCGTAATAATTTCAATTATTATGGCAACAATAACTTCAGCCAACAAAAGAAAAATGATCTGAAATATAAGGGTGGTCCAAGTAACCCTTCAATAGGTGGTCCTAACAATCCTTCAAAAGGAAATGAAAATATATGCCATCGATGTGGTATGAAAGGGCATTGGTCACGTACCTGTCGTACGTCTGAGCATCTCGTAAAACTTTATCAAGCATCAAATAATATGGAAACGAACTTGACTTTCCAAGATAATGATACAAATACTAATTTTGGTTATGAAGATGATGACCACAATATTGAAGCAAATCTTGCCTACAAGGATAATAACATTAATGATTTTACACATATGGATGTAGAGGACTTTTTCGAGACTCTCTATGGGAGAATTGATGATGGAAATAATAAGAAGAACTAAATGTTATTTATTTTCAGTATTTTACTTCGTACTTTTGATCTTCTTTTAGTTGTATTTCAGTTTCACCTATGAATAATTATCACTTATGATAAATTATTTTGTTTAATGAAGCAATATGGA
This sequence comes from Penstemon eatonii, assembly GCA_038501285.1. NCBI lineage: Eukaryota > Viridiplantae > Streptophyta > Magnoliopsida > Lamiales > Plantaginaceae > Penstemon > Penstemon eatonii. The sequence continues at coordinate 16,574,051 of CM076711.1, forward strand.
TTTGCGAAATTCTATAGTGGTAACTAATGCAAATGTTAATACCATATCTGGTAGTGCAAAACTAATTGAAGGCTCCGGAAGAGCCATTATATTATTACCTGAAGGAACAAAATTTGTTATAAATGATGCTTTATTCTCTAGTAAATCTAAAAGAAATTTACTAAGTTTCAAGGGTATTCGCCGAAATGGATATCATATTGAGACTACAAATGAGAATAATAATGAATACTTACATATCATAGTTGTTATATCAGGAAAGAAAAGAGTTTTGGAAAAGTTACCTGCCTTATCTTCGGGTTTGTATTATACAACTATTAGTACAATTGAAACACATGCTTTAGTAAACCAGAAGTTTACTGATCCAAATACTTTTAATATTTGGCATGACCGGTTAGGCCATCCCGGATCAACAATGATGCGTAAAATTATAGAGAATTCATATGGTCATTCATTAAAGAACCAGAAGATTCTTCAATTCAAAGAATTCTCATGTGCTGCCTGTTCTCAAGGTAAATTAATAAAGAAACCATCTCCAATGAAAATTGGGTTAGAATCTCCAGCATTTCTGGAACGGATTCAAGGTGATATATGTGGGCCCATTCATCCATCATGTGGACCATTCAAATATTTTATGATTTTGATAGATGCATCTACAAGATGGTCACATGTATGTTTATTATCAACTCGCAACCTGGCGTTTGCGAGATTACTTGCGCAAATAATTAAATTAAGAGCACAATTTCCAGATTATGCAATTAAGACAATTCGCCTTGATAATGCTGGTGAATTCACATCTCAGGCTTTCAATGATTATTGTATGTCTATTGGAATAACAATTGAAAGTCCTGTTGCCCATGTTCATACACAAAATGGACTAGCAGAATCATTCATTAAACGCCTTCAATTAATTGCTAGACCATTACTTATGAGAACAAAACTTCCGATTTCAGCATGGGGATATGCTGTTTTACATGCAGCAGCACTTGTGCGCATTAGGCCAACAAGTTATCATAAATTCTCCCCATTACAATTGACTTTTGTCCAGGAGCCAAACATTTCCCATCTTAGGATTTTCGGATGTGCGGTATACGTGCCAATTGCTCCACCACAACGCACAAAGATGGGTCCTCAAAGGAGGTTGGGAATATATGTTGGTTATGAGTCCCCTTCTATAATTAAGTATCTTGAACAAATGACGGGAAATTTATTTACGGCGCGGTTTGCCGATTGTCATTTTGATGAAACAATGTTCCCAACATTAGGGGGAGAGAATAAAGAGCTGGTAAAAGAAATAACATGGAATGCATCATTATTATCTTATCTAGATCCTCGAACAAACCAGTGTACACAAGAAGTTCAAAAGATAATTCATTTGCAAAATATTGCAAATCAACTTCCAGATGCATTTACTGATATAAAAAGAGTTACTAAATCTTATATACCAGCTGAAAATGCTCCAATTCAGATTGATGTCCCGGTAGGACAATCTATTAGTGCAAATGAAAGCAAACCACGGTTAAAACGTGGTAGGCCAATCGGTTCCAAGGATAAAAATCCTCGTAAAAGAAAAGGAGCAAAAGATGAAGATGGTCATATTGTGGAGGCAAGCGCTCATGAAGAGTCGCATGACATAACTAATAATAACACCCAAGAAGCGGTGCAGGTACCTGAAAATAATGAAAATAATGAAAATGAAGAGATCTCAATAAGTTATGTCAGTACGAGAAAAAGATGGAACCGAAATAAAATAGTTGTCGACAACATTTTTTCATACAACATTGCTGTTGAAATTATAAATGAGAATGAGGATCTAGAACCTAAATCTGTCGAAGAATGTAGAAATAAAAATGACTGGCCAAAATGGAAAGACGCAATTCAAGCATAATTAAATTCACTTTCAAAACGTGAAGTTTTCGGACCAATAGTCCAAACACCAAAAGGTATAAAACCCGTTGGATATAAATGGGTATTCGTGCGAAAAAGAAACGAGAAAAATGAAGTCGTTAGATATAAAGCACGACTAGTGGCACAAGGGTTTTCGCAGAGACCCGGTATTGATTATGAGGAGACTTATTCTCCTGTGGTGGATGCAATTACTTTTAGATACCTTATTAGTTTGGCAGTACGTGAAAAGTTAGATTTGCGTCTAATGGATGTTGTTACAGCCTATTTATATGGCTCGCTCGATACTGAAATTTATATGAAAGTCCCTGAAGGACTTAAAATTCCATATTCATTTGGGAAATCCCGGGAAAGTTATTCAATACGCTTGCGTAAATCATTATATGGATTAAAACAATCTGGGCGCATGTGGTACAATCGATTGAGTGGATACTTGTCAAAAGAAGGTTATAAAAGTGATCCAATTTGCCCATGTGTTTTTATAAGGAAATCAGGATCAGAGTTTGTTATAATTGCTGTATATGTTGATGATTTAAATATTATTGGAACTCCTGAAGAGCTTCAAAAAGCAGTTGATTATTTAAAGAAAGAATTCGAAATGAAAGATCTTGGAAAAACAAAATTTTGTCTCGGCTTACAGATCGAGCATCTATCAAACAAAATTTTTCTTCATCAATCAACTTATATACAAAAGATCTTGAAACGATTCTATATGGATAAGGCACATCCCTTAAGTACCCCTATGGTTGTAAGATCTCTGGATGTAAAAAAGGACCCTTTTCGTCCTCGTGAGAATAATGAAGAACTCCTTGGTCCTGAAGTACCATATCTCAGTGCTATTGGAGCATTGACGTATCTTGCTAATAGTACACGTCCTGATATATCTTTTGCTGTAAATTTATTAGCAAGATTTAGTTCTTCTCCGACACGACGACATTGGAATGTAAACATATATTTCGATATCTACGAGGAACAATTGATACGGGGTTACTTTATCAAAATAATGCAAAATCATACTTAGTTGGATATGCGGATGCAGGTTACTTATCTGATCCACATAAAGCCCGCTCTCAAACAGGCTATGTATTTACAAGCAATGGATTTGCTATATCATGGCGTTCTACTAAACAAACTTTAGTTGCCACTTCATCAAATCATGCAGAAATAATCGCAATGCATGAGGCAAGTCGAGAGTGTGTTTGGTTAAAATCAATAACCCATCATATCCAACAGATGTGTGGCATATCATTCGACAAAAATACCCCTATAATTTTGTATGAAGATAATGCAGCTTGCATAGCTCAACTCAAAGAAGGGTACATAAAAGGTGATAGAACGAAACATATTTCACCAAAAATTTTCTTCACTCATGAACTTCAGAAGAATGGTGACATAGATGTTCAACAAATTCGTTCAAGTGAAAATTTGGCTGATTTATTAACTAAGGCATTGCCTACTGTCATATTTGAGAAGTTGATAAGTGGAATTGGGATGTGTCGACTTAAAGATGTTAAATGATTTTGTCATCAGGGGGAGTAAAAGATATATTGCACTCTTTTTTCCTTCACTAGGTTTTTATCCCAATGGGTTTTTCCTAGTAAGGTTTTTAATGAGGCAATAAACAATAAACAATAAACAATGAACATCCAAGGGGGAGTGTTATAAATATTAAAGTTATGGATGTCATTGAAAGGTCACTTTAAAGTTACTAAAGCCTAGATTAATTCACATTGAAGAGTTATTTATCTTGTAACTTATGACTTTTGGTTATTCCAATTAGTCCTATAAATAGTGATACTTGTAATGTATTTCTCAAGAATATGAATAAAAAATCTTCTCTCCCTACTTTGTTCTCTTTAGTTTAATCTTTACATGTTCATATTCTAGCTTATTTCGTAACACCACTGATATTTTTAAACTAATTAAAAAAACGAATTGATAAAACTACCCTTGTTATATACTCCTTCCGTCCCATTAATCTTTATCCCTTGGTATCGTTGACCAGTCAACTTGACTAAATTTTATTAAATTATAATAAATAATTTAATTAATATATTTAACTAATAATTTGATAATATTATATGACAATATGTATATTAATATTTAAAAGATTTAATATGCGATGATAAGTCACTTAAAAAATTAAAAAGTTTGATCGGGTACTTTAGCTAATGAAATAAATAATGGGACAGATGGAGTACTATACTTTGACCCCATCAACTTATAAATTATTTTGGCACATATTTCTCTGGGTGTTGCGCTTTTTTTTATGATAAATATGGCACATTACCCTCCTCTTGTTATGGAAATGTGGTTTATTATCCCCCTATTTTATGATAAATATAACATTTTACCTCCTTAGGATAATTTTATCTTTTTGCGCAATACTATCATGCTCCCACACTTTATTTCGGGTGAGTGTATTACACTCTCCGTTGGAAGAAAATAAAATACACATTTAAATTTTTCAAAGAAAGGCAAACTATATACTCTTTTCCAAATCACATAGATATAATTTGAATATTATGCATATAATACCAATAAGTGATTGGTCTAGTGGAAAAGACTAGTCACAACAATGTAGTTGATTTAGGTTCGATTCTATTAAGAGAGGTACCCACTTAATGTGCACAACTCGACATGAAAGAAATTAAACCATTGGGAAAATTTTTTTTATACATATAATACTGTGTAAGTTGTCATTAACCCATTATTTGAATATAGTACGCGTTATCCACCTTACACATAATTTGAATATTATGCATATAATACGGTGTAAGTTGTCATTAACCCATTATTTGTATATAGTACGCGTTGTCCACCTTAATAAATGAAAGGAAATCGTGGACTAACAATAAAATGGATGAACATATCTAGTTGATATGCTCAATTCGATCGTCTACCACATTATTAAAAGACAGGATCATAATCAAATGTCGGTCTATATGTTAACATTTATGAAAAGTTGGTTATAGATCCAAAATAATAGATTGAGGACAATTAATTAATAGATAGCTTCTCCTGTAGTTTTTCCTTTTTATTTCCATACCATAATTATAGACAAGGAAATAGAAATATTAATTTTTGAATTTTAAGAGTGATCCACAAATGCAAAGGCATCGACTTACAAATCTTGAATTGATAAATGCGATTAGAACATACCCAAATGACTCGAGGTCCACTTTAGATCTCTCAAATCGATATGCGTTAAGCAAAATATATTCACCCCTTATTTCATGAATAGTTGACTTAAATTAAGTCAACATGGAGATATTGAAGGACACAATCATGAAAGATACAAAATTCGGTGCATCTCACTATTGTTGGAATCCTCAAAGAATAGTCTCGTTCTGTTTCGAGGTCGTATCTAATATTCATAAGGAAGGGTAATATCTAGACACAATCTCCCTCTATTAGGCCATCTCCGAGAAGGCAACTTTGGCATGAGGGAGGCATTTCCATTGGCCTTCTGTTGGAGATGCCAAAGAAGGAAAGGGGGATAGGGCGGGTTTCGGGGAATTGCCCCAGGCATACGCTCCCAACGTATGGCAGGATGTGGATGGCCACCCATTTTTCTTTTTCTATGTTTTTTTGTAAATTAGTTTTTTTTATTATATTAATCTAGTTGTCTTTATTTTTAATATATGAATTTCAATTAATTTTATTTATTTTTAATAAATTTAATTCTCTTTTTTGTGTTGAATTTAATAAGGTTATTAGTTTAAATTGTTAAATTTAAAATCCTTATATTCTTAAAATACATGCAAATAAAATTATTAAATAAACTAGACCAATATTTGGTTGTTTTTATTTTTATATCTTTAATTATGAAAATAAGAAATATTAGATTATGATAACGAAAATTTTGATTTGAGTAGATTTTGTTGAGCAAAAAGAGTGAATTTTTAAATTAGTCGTTGTTATTTTCCGTTAATTATGTTTAGTCTTTTCTGATTTTTTTATTATTAAAATGATCTTAATTTTCATGATTATTAACTATTAAAAGAAATTGTTTGTAAATAAAAAATTATTATTATCATTATTTATTATTATTATTTAAATTTTTTAAAGAAAGGCAAACTACTCTTTTCCAAATCACATAGATATAATTTGAATATTATGCATATAATATCAACATGTGATTGGTCTAGTGAAAAGAATTAGTCACTACAAAGTAGCGGACTCAGGTTCCTTGTTAGGAGAGATACCCACTTAATGTGAACAACCCGTCACGAAAGATATTAAACCCTTGAAAAAAAAATATTTATACATATAATACGGTGTAAGTTGTCATTAACCCATTATTTGTATATAGTACACGTCCTCCACCTTATCTATAATTACTTAATTCAAACGTGAATCACGATGGAAATATCATGGGTTATTAATAATTGAAAGGAAATCGTGGACTAACAATAAAATCGATGAACATATCTAATTGATGCACACAATTCGTCTACTACATTATAAAAATACATTATCAATTAGTTATTTAAATAAATTAAGTAAAATTTTCAAATTGAACTGCACATGGTCTTTTCGAGTTAATTTTGAAATTTGGCAATAACGTAGACTACAATCGTCACTAAATTTGAAGATGTGGGGCTTTTTTTGGTAGCTTAAAATGTTATTGGGTAAAATTATCAGTCAGCATAAGTAATTGCATCAACTTTGCAATTAGACTTAACCGTAACATCACCACGTACGGCAATTTTTAACGGCTGTAACAAATGTGTCATGATTTGTTAAAGCAATGTACCAAATGTGTTAGACAAATAAAATTCAGTACCAAAACTGGGAATTGACCTAAAGCTCAGTAAAAAATTCAATTATCTCATTAATTAAGAGATAGCTTCTAGTCTTCTACTGTAGTTTTTCCTTTCTATTTCCATGCCATAATTGTGGACAAGGAAATAGAAATATTAATTTCTAAATTTTAAGTGTGATCTACAAACGCAAAGACATCAACTTATTAAAAATCTTTGAATTGATAACTGCAATTAGAACAGACCCAAATGATTTGAAGGCCACTTTAGATGTCTCAAATCGATGTGCGTTAGGCAAAATATATTCACCCCTTATTTCATGAATTATTGACTTAAATTAGGTCAACCTGAAGATATTGATGAACACAATCACGAAAGATAGAAAATCAGGTACATCTCACTATTGTGGGAATCCCCCAAGAATAGTCTCGTTCTTTCTAGAGGTCTTATCTAACATTCATAAGGAAGGTCATCTCTACTCTCTAGATACAATCTCCCTCTATATATTAGGTCATCTTCAATTGAGAAGGCAACTTGGCATGATGGGGGCCTTTCCGTTGACCTTCGATTGGAGATGGCAAAAGAAGGAAAGGGGGATAGGGCGGGTTTTTGGGGCAGGGCGGGCAGCTGGGGGTGGAAGGTGAATTAGCATTAACCTCCCAATGTATGGCAGGATGTGGGTGGACACCCATTTTTCTTTTTTAGATAATTTTTTTCTGTAAATTAGTTTATTTTTATTTTTATTTAGTTGTCTTTATATTTAATGAATGAATTTTAATTAGTTTTACTTATTTTTTAATAAATTGTGTTCTCTTTCTGGTGGTGAATTTAATAAGGTGTTTAGTTTATATTGTTAAATTTAAAATCCTTATATTCATAAAGACATAAAAATAAAATTATAAAACTAGACCAGTATTTGGTTAGTTTTTATTTTTATATCTTTAATTTTGAAAATAAGAAATATTAGATTATGATAACGAAAATTACGACTTAAGTAGATTTGTTGAACAAAAAGAGTGAATATTTTAAATTAGTCATTGTTATTTTCCATTAATTATGTTTAGTCGTTGTCGATTTCTTATTATTAAGATGGCCTTAATTTCATGATTTTTTACATATTAAAAGAAATTGATTTTTAAATAAAAATTATTATTATTATTATTATTAATATTATTATTATTATTATTTTGTCATTATAATTATTAAAAATAAGTGAGATTGAGGAGAGTGGCGAAAGTTGAGAAATTAAAATATTTAAATGGAGGTTGATTGCCTTTTGATTGGAGACGAGCATTTAATTGGGCTAAAAGGCAATTGGGTCTTTCTAAATTTATAGGGGGATAAAATTGAAAGATTATATATTTTACATAGGTAACTTTCCATTAATGCTATTTTAGGATACAAAATTGAAAAAAAAATCAATGAGCTTTTTTACAATTCAGTTACAACAACATGAATATCCAATGGGAGGTTTTTTTGTCATAGATCTATTATGATCAGCCCTCCCAAATGCATTGGATGATCCGCAAGACATTTTCACAATGAATAAGACCACCGTTGAGGGGTGATTTTTCCATCGCTATGGTCATGTACAACTGAACTCAATGTCCAATTGATCAATTGCCTTTTTACCCCTTTATCGACCAATTGTTCTTGCCCAATTAAAAGCTCCTCTCCAATCAAAAGGCAATCAACCATTTAATTTAATTTAATTTCACAACTTTCCCCCCTCTCTTCAATCTCATTGTTTTTTAAATAATAATAATAATAATATAATAGTAATAATAAATAATAATAATAATTTTTTTATTCAAAATCAATTTCTTTTAATAGTTAAACAATCATGAAAATTAAGACCATCTTAATAATAAGAAAATCAGCAACGATTAAACATAATTAACGGAAAATAACAACGACTAATTTAAAAAATTCGCTCTTTTTGTTCAACAAATCTATTTGAGTAGTAATTTTCGTTATCCTAATTTAATATGTCTTATTTTAAAATTAAAGATATAAAAATAAAAACCTGGCAAATATTTGTCTAGTTTATTTAATAATTTAATTTGTATGTATTTTATGAGTATAAGGATTTTAAATTTAACAATTTAAGCTAATCACCTTATTAAATTCAACACAAAAAAGAGAATACAATTTATTAAAAAAATAAATAAAACTAATTAATATTCATATATTAAAAATGAAGACAACTAAATTAACATAAAAAAAAAACTAATTTACAAAAAAAAAATTAACTGAAAAATTAAATGGGTGGCCACCCATATCTTGCCATATGTTGGAAGCGTCGGTCTGGGGCAATTGGGCGATTAATGCTTCCAACCCCAAGCTGCCCGCTCTATCCCCCCTCCTTCTTTTGGCATCTCCAACCAAAGGCCGCTGGAAAGGCCCTCCGCATGCCAAGTTGCCTTATCAGTTGGAGATGGCCTAATAGAGGGAGATCGTGTCTAGAGATGACCCTTCTTTACGAATATTAGATACGGCCTCTAAAAAGAACAAGACTATCCTTGGGGAATTCCCACATTAGTGAGATATACCCGATTTTCTATCTTGATAGATATGTTTTGTAACTGTTTTCTTCGATATCTCCATGTTGACCTAATTTAATTTAACAATACATGAAATAATGTGTGAATTTATTATTCTTAATGCATATCGATTTGAGAGATCTAAAGTGGACCTCGAGTTATTTTGGTCTGTTCTAATTCCGGTTATTAATTCAACTGTTATCTATTAACTAACTGTCCTCTATCTATTATTTTGGATCTAGAACCAAATTTCCATAAATGTTGACATTTAGACTGACATTTGATAATGTATTTTTATGATGTAGTAGACGAATTGTGTGCATCAATTAGATATGTTCATCGATTTTATTGTTAGTCCACGATTTCCTTTCAGTTACTAATAACCCATGACATTTACATTTCCATCGTGCTTCACGTCTGAATTAAGTATCCATGGATAAGGTGGGGAACGCCTACCATATACAAATAATGGTTAATGTCAACTTACACCGTATTATATTATATGCATACTATTCAAATTATATCTATGTTATTTTTTTATAGCTTGAAATGTTATGGGGTAAAATTATCAGTCAGCATAAGTAATTGCATCAACTTTGCAATTAGACTTAACCGTCACATAACCACGTACGGCAAATTTTTAACGGCTGTAACAAATGTGTCATAATTTGTTAAAGCAATGTACCTAATGTGTTAGACAAATAAAGCTCAGTACCAAAACTGGGAATTGACCTAAAGCTCAGTAAAAAATACAATTATCTCATTAATTAAGAGATAGCTTCTAGTCTTCTACTATAGTTTTTCCTTTCTATTTCCATGCCATAATTGTGGACAAGGAAATAGAAATATTAATTTCTAAATTTTAAGTGTGATCTACAAACGCAAAGACATCGACTTATTACAAATCTTTGAATTGATAACTGCAATTAGAACAGACCCAAATGATTTGAAGGCCACTTTAGATGTCTCAAATCGATGTGCGTTAGGCAAAATATATTCACCCCTTATTTCATGAATTGTTGACTTAAATTAGGTCAACCTGAAGATATTGATGAACACAATCACGAAAGATAGAAAATCAGGTACATCTCACTATTGTGGGAATCCCCCAAGAATAGTCTCGTTCTTTTTAGAGGTCTTATCTAACATTCATAAGGACGGTCATATCTACTCTCTAGACACAATCTCCCTCTATTAGGTCATCTTCAATTGAGAAGAGGCAACTTGGCATGAGGGGGGCCTTTCCGTTGACCTTCGATTGGAGATGGGAAAAGAAGGAAAGGGGGATAGGGCGGGTTTTTGGGGCAGGGCGGGCAGCTGGGGGTGGAAGGTGAATTAGCATTAACAGCTCAATTGCCCCAGGCATACGCTCCCAATGTATGGCAGGATGTGGGTGGACACCCATTTTTCTTTTTCAGATATTTTTTTTTTTTTGTAAAATAGTTTATTTTATTTTTATTTAGTTGTCTTTATTTTTAATATATGAATTTTAATTAGTTTTTTTTTTTTTTAATAAATTGTATTCTCTTTTTTGTGTTGAAATTAATAAGGTGATTAGTTTAAATTGTTAAATTTGAAATCCTTGTACTCATAAAATACATACAAATATAATTATTAAATAAACTAGACAAATATTTGGTTAGTTTTTATTTTTATATATTTAATTTTGAAAATAAGAAATATTAAATTAGGATAACTAAAATTACAACTTAAATAGATTTTTTGAACAAAAAGAGTGAATTTTTTAAATTAGTCGTTATTATTTTCCGTTAATTATGTTTAGTCGTTGTTGATTTTTCTAATAATTAAGATGGCCTTAATTGTCATGATTGTTTAACTATTAAAAGAAATTGATTTTAAATAAAATTATTATTATTATTATTATTATTATTATTATTATTATTATTATTATTATTATTATTATTAGTAGTAGTAGTAGTATTTATTATATTATTATTATTATTATTTAAAAATAAGTGAGACTGAATAAAGGGGGGAAAGTTGTGAAATAAATTAAATTAAATGGGGGTTGATTGCATTTTGATTGGAGAGGAGCTGTTAACTGGGCAAAAGCAATTGGTAGAAAAAGGGGGTCAAAAAGGCAATTGATCAATTGGGCATTGAGTTCAGTTGTACATGACCATAGCGATGGAAAAATCACCCCTCAACGGTGGTCTTATTCATTGTGAAAATGTCTTGCGGATCATCCAATGCATTTGGGAGGGCTGATCATAATGGATCTATAACAAAAAATCTCCCATTGGATATTACTACATTATTATTAAATTTCAGATTGTCACTGACATTTTTAAAATAATAAAAAATATTAATTGATAAAATTACTCCTATTATATAATGTAATTTATGCATACAATATGGTTTAAGTTGACATTATGCATACAATATGATGTAAGTTGACATTAACCCATTATTTGTACGTATATGGTACGCGACTACGCGTTCTCCACCTTATCTATGGATAGAAGCACCATGGAAATCTCATGGGTTATTAATAATTGAAAGGAAATCATGGGACTTACAATAAAATGGATTAACATATCTAATTGGTGGGCCAAATTTTTCTACTACATTATTAAAAGAAAATATGATTATCAAATGTCAGTATAAATGTTAACCTTTATGATAAGTTGGATCTAGATCCAAAATAATTGATAGAGGACAATTAATTAATGGATAGTGTCTACTGTATCTCCATACCATAATATTGGCGGTGAGATCCTCTATACCACTATTAGCCAGTGTTTTAAAAATCGGATCGGATCGGTCGGTTGGATCGGTTCAATCGCTAACCGGTCCTCAATCCGGTCCGGTTTATCTCTAAAAATCAGTCCTCAAATTAATCAGTGTGAACCGGTAAAACCAGTCCCAAAACCGGTAAAACTAGTGAACCAGTGGTTCACTCAATTTTTTTTTTTTTTAATTTAGAGTTTTCTTTGTTATTATTATTTATTTGAACTCTTGTTTAACATTTAATAGGATTACATTTATATATTTTAATTGGAATAACATTCATTATTTTAGTGTTTTAACAATCAATGCAATATTACACTTTTTTTTTACATAAAGAAGTACATAGCCATTTTCTCATCATTGTGAATAATATTATTTTTTGTATGAAATTATGCAAATCAATTACCATATAAACATCAACTTACAATAAAACCCAAATGAACAATCCAAAATTTTGAAAATGAGATGAACTTTTAATTTTGTTATCTTGTTTTGAATGTATGTATCTTTGATGGATACTTGAGATTAATATATTTGACATTGATCTTAATTTTTAGAACATTTTGATTATTTGCATGAAACAAAAAAAAAATTATATTGATAAAGAATGAAATTTTTTTTGAATTATAATTGTATTTTAGATAATCTAAAAATATATATATATATATATATATATATATATATATATATATATAAATATTACATAATAATAAGTCACTCCGGTTATACCGATCGAACCAGTGGTCGACCCGATTTAACCGATCGAACCAGTAACCACTAGAGTTTCCGGTTCAATGACCGGTCCGATTTTAAAAATACTGTTATTAGCGTATCATATTTGTGTTCAATAATAAGTAATTTCCACATGTATATGTGATAATTGAACATGAAAATAAAAAATTAATATCTGAATTTTGAGTGTGATCTAAAAACGCAAAGACATTGACTTATCTAAGATCTTGAATTGATAACCGCAATCAGAACCCGAATGACTCGATGTCCAATATAGATCTCTCAAACCAATTAATATGCATTAAGCAAAATATATGCACCCTTATATTTCATGTATTGTTGTCTTAAATTAGGTGAACATGGATATATCGAAAAAAATATTTACGAAATATTTCTATCTAGATAGAAAATTAGGTATATATCACTAATCCTCCTCTATTAGGTTATCTCAAACTGAGAAGATAACTGAGCATGAGGGGCTCGCCGGCGACCTTCGATTGGAGATAAGGAAGGGAGTAGGGCGTAGGGGGGTGGGCCGTTAATTAGCATAAACTGTTCAATTGCCCCAGGAATATGCTCCTAGCATATGGCAGATGTGGGTGGCCACCCATTTCTCTTTTTTAGTTAATTTTTTTTTTTATAAATTAGTTTTATTTATATTAATTAGTGGTGTTTATTTTTAATATATGAATTGTAATTAGTTTTATTTTTTTTAATAAATTATATTCTTTTTTTTTTTTGTTTGGTGAATTTAATAAGGTGATTAGTTTAAATTGTTAAATTTAAAATCCTTATATTCATAAAATACATACAAATAAAATTATTAAATAAACTAGAACAATTTTTGGTTAGTTTTTCTTTTTATATCTTTAATTTTGAGAATATGAATATTAGATTATGATAACAGATATGACGATTTAAGTAGATTTGTTGAACAAAAAGAGTGAATTATTTATATTTGTCATCGTTGTTTTTCACTAATTATGTTTAGTCTTTCTTGATTTTCTTATTATTAAGATGGCATTAATTTTGATGATTGTTTAACTATTAAAAAGATTAATTTTAAATAAAAAAATTATTAAAATTATTTATACCCTAAATTATATTATTGTAATTAGTATTATTAAAATAGGATGAAATACAGTTTCCCCTTTAAAGTATGAAAGTGGTATCAGTTACCCCCTAAAGTATCAATTGTAACACTTACCCCCTCCTGTTATAATTTTGTAGTATTTATTTCAAAAATACCGACACCCCTTTCATAAATAATTATTTTATTATTACTTTATCAAAATAAAATTGCGTCTTTATTAATTATGAATCCATTCATCCACCAAACTACATTATGTTTTATTTTCTTCATTTATTTTGTTACCTTCCTTTTTTCGATCTCAATCTTTTCTCTTCATTTTCAGCTCATTCTTTTATAACCGAAACAAACAATCATTTCTGGTCGAACCCGCCCAACCCAACTAAGAAGTGAAACTTAATATTGTTTGGTAAATGGATGGATGAATTCATAATTAATAAAGATTTTATTTTTTGATAAAGGAATGAAGAAATTAACACATAATATTATTTGTTGTTAAAATTGAATTTTGCGAGAAATAATTTGAAGGTTAACTAATCAGCATTTTGAATAATAATTCGTACCGAATATAAATGATAATTATCACGAAATAAAAACTCAGAAAAATATAAAGAAAAAAATTTGAGACAAAAAATTGAAACATAAAATAAAGAAAACAAATTGAAACAGAAATAAAGAAAAAAGTGAGATGAAAATAATAAAGAGAAATTTGAGACCATAAAACCGAAGGAAACAAAAAAAAATGAAGAAATTAAAACATAATTTTGTTTGTTGGATGAATGGATTAATAATTAATAAAGAGACAAATTTATTTTAATAAAGAAATTTATTCATTATGTAAGGGACGTGGGTACTTTTGGAATAAAAATTACAAAACTATAACAGAGGGGAGTAAGTGATACAATTGATACTTTAGGGGGGAATAACTAATACCATCCACATACTTTAAGGGGGAAAACTGTATTTCACCCAACTAAATAAGGGGAAAATTCTTGCCCAAACCTGGCTTGCCCAAACCCATCCAACCACCAAGCAAGTGTATTGCACTTGCTTTGTGATTGGTCACTTTCCTGGAAGTTACATCCAATCTCAAAGCAAAGTGTACGTATTACACTTGTCATGTAATTAGTTTGGGTTCGGCCAAACCCGGTCTGGATAAGAATTTCCCTTAAAATAAGTGAGAGCGAAGAGAGTGGGGAAAATTGTAAAATTGAATTAATTGAAAATTGATTGCCCTTTTATTAAAGATGCGTTTTTAATTGAACAAAAGAACAATTGATAAAAAAAAAGGGGTCAAAGAGACAGTTGAACATTAAGATAGGTTATAGATGGCGGAAAATCACCCCTCAACGATGGATTTATCCATCTTTTGTCAGGTGAGTGCAAATGCCTTGTAGAGCATCCAATGCATTTGGGAGGACTGATCATATATAATAGATCTATGCCAGAAAAGACTCCAATTGGATATTCATGTTGTTGTAACTGAACTGTAAAAAAAGTTCACTGGTTTTATTTCAACTTTGTATCGTAAAAATAGCATTAATGGAAAGTTACGTATGTAATATATATATTTCCAATTTAATCCTCCTATAAATTTAAAAAGAGCAAATTACTACCTTATTATTAAATTTCACACTGTCACTGACATTTTTAAAATAATAAAAATTATTAAAAACTACCCCTATTATATACTACTATAATTTAATCCATAAAATTATAAATTATTTTAGCATTTAGTTCTTTGTGTGATGATAGATGTTGCACTTTTTTTTTATGATAAATATGGCATATTGTTCGCCTTGTGTTATAAAAAGTGTGGTACATTATCTCTATGTTATATGATAAATACGACACTTTACCTCGTTATGATAGTTTTGTCTTTTTACGCAATATTTTCATAAGCACACTCTATTTCGGACAAGTGTATTACACTTTCATACTTGCAAGTACTGTTGACGGTGGAGCTCTGCCCAAGGTGCAATAGCGATTTTGAAATAAACTTTAGATTTTAGTTTTTTTTTTTTTTTTTTTTTTTTATTGTGGATTAGTACTTGATTTCAATTATTTGGTGGTGGATTTCAGTCCTGATATCTTTAATTTCATGTGGGTAGCTCAATTTTGTTGCAATTCAAGTGTTCAATTATATTAATTAAGTTATAATTATTTTATTAATAATATATAAATTTTATATTTTTAATAAATATGAAATAGGATTAATAACATATAATAGATAATTTTAAAATTTTATTTCTTTATATTTTATATTATAATATTATTTAATTACTAATATTTTTTATAAAATTAAATTAGTAATATATATATAAATATAATTTAATTCCTGATCCTTGTTCGAAGATGAGGAATGAGTTGTAAGTAGTTGTAATCAGTGTTTTCAAAACCGGATCGGACCGGACGGTCCGACCGGTTCAACCGCTAACCGGAGATCAATCCGGTCCGATCCACCCCTAAAAACCACCAGTCTTCCTGACCAGTACGAACCGGTGAGAACCGGGCAAAAACCGGAAAAACCGGTGAACCAGTGAACCGGCTGAACCGCCGGTTCACTGTTTTCTTAATTAAAAAAATTAAAAAATACTCATTTTCTTCTTTTTTTTCCTTTTTCTTTTAATAAATTGGCATGTTATTACCTTCACTTCCAGTGCACCATAGATTCATTCATTCTTTTTGCTTCATGTACAAAGTTGCACAAAACCATAGTTGTTTTATAGGATAGAAGAAAATAAAACTTCTAATTTTAACCATCTTATGATCATATGGTTGAAAAATAAAGAAAAAAAGGAAGAAATTGAGAAGAGAAGAAGAAGGATGCGGCTGCTGCACAAAAAGAAGTGGTGATTGATTTAAGGAAAAATTCTAGGGTTTATGTCTATTTATCTAAAAAGTCAACTCTAACATAAAAAGATTCAAAATAGGCCCAAGGCCCATTCTATGAATATAACATTATTGCTAAATTTTTTATAAGTAATTTCCTTGTATTTTTTATCATATTATTTTATTGCGGGAACTAAATATTGTATAACTATCTTAACTAATTAAAATATATCAGGGGTGATTTTGGGAATCTTTGCATGTATTGGTTTCTATTATGAAATTTTAACAATTTGATGTAAATATTTATAATATGATTAGTTTAAAGACATGGTAATTGTATTTACATCGAATATCATATATTTAGCTTTAAAATATTGAATAGAAATGAAGTTTCATCTATTTCAAGATATTGTTTAGAATATTATGGACATACTATATATTATGAAAATTTAATAATTTATTAAACCGGTTAAAACGATCGAACCACTGGTTAAAACGGTTGAACCGATCTAACCAGTAACCAGTAGAGTTACCGGTTCTATCTCCGGTCCGGTTATGAAAACACTGGTTGTAATTTGATCATAACTCCATATATCATAGACAAAAGCGGAGCGAAAATGAAACATATTATTAAAGAAATTCGAAAGTTAACATTACAAAGGAAAGCAGATCACCGGAAATGACACAAGTTAACAACATTATTATTATCGGTGAACGCTACGGCGAAGAACTTCACCATTATTATGCAAGGATGAAACCGAATAAAGCGTGTAATATATAGATACTTTGGGCTCGATCACTGTGTGGTAAGCATTCTAAGATCCTCATCTTTCTCAAAATAAGCCATGTCCGACTCATGCAAATACACCCACGCTTCGATCCCATCTTTCTCTTTGTTGTTCACCAGTATGAAAAGATCTTCGAGATACACATTAGCTAAGCTTACCCATACGGGTTTCCCGAAACCAAAATCGAGTTCATACTCTCCAAACTTTGAAAAATCTGTAATCCATGTAACCCTGACATCAGGGCTGGCTGCTTTCTTAGCTGTTTCGAAATAGCTGTCGACCATAATCCAACGTCCAAATTCTTTATCTGACAGTATCTTCGCACAATCTTTGATGCTTTGCATGGTAGCCTCGCGCATCTTTGGAACCATATATGCCTCGAAAATCATATTCCATTCTTTGACAATCACTTGGACTGTAGTCAATATATGATAGGGAAACCCAGGACCCACAAGCGTATTTCGACACCGGTGGAACAGTCCTTTCGCGAACGTTGATCGCCTGCGCTATTAATAGTTCTCTATAATTCCCATATCTTGCTTTATCAGCTCGCATAATAGCTTGTGTTAGAACTGCTGACACTACCATTACCCTGGATGGTGGACGCTCGCCTGATGTGGATCTCCATTCTGGACACACCTTTTCTCGTAGTTTTGAAATGGCATTCTTGTCGAACACAAACCTCTTGGCGACAATATCATTGTTTTTCTCTCTCGACATAGTGAGATCAAAATCGACCACACGTAGGTCCTCACCTGGGAACCACTTGGGGGAATCGAAATCTGGGCGAATCACTAATTCGCCATCAACAGCAGCATTAGCCCAAGCTGTTAGGAATATGCCGAGTGAGCACGAGTCGAAAATCCTATGGGAAGCACAAACGCCTATCGCCATACCACCACATCGAAACCTGTTGATTTGAACAGCTAGCATTGGATCTGTTGGGTCGTCAGCTGCCCCTATGTCGAGTGGGAGAAGATCGTTGAGCTGATTTGGTATTATTATCCCGCCTGGACCAACGAGTTGAAGGAGGTCGCACTCGACTTTCGCTTCCACATACTCAGCGCCCTCGTCATTGCAATCAACCAAGTGCTTTTCCTTATTGTATCTACCAGCCAATGGGTAGAAGAGAGGCAAAACTTGAGCCAAAGATTGTTTTAATGAAATATTGATGGACTCATCAGAGGATGAGAAGTAAAGAAGGCGAAATACATTCATAGGTGGGTTGAGCTCATCTGTTAGAGATATTTTGTATGTACGAAGATTTGAGGATGTTGGCGTGCATGGTTTAACCAGCTCTCGACTCAACACATTAACCTTCATGCTGATCATTGGAATTGCCATATATAGAAAGAAGAATTGAATAGGGTTTTCTTATTTGAATGGAAAGCACTGATAATTAGAAAAGATTGAGTGACTAAAAGAAGCTCCAGATTCTCGTTTATATAAGTGCAAGGCTTTCCTTTTTTGTTATTTCGTTTAATTCGTGGCTACCCTCTGGGATTTGTCATGTTAGGTAGAGCTGGCAAATAATGTAATTGCTATTTTTTTAAAACAATCGTAGATCATGTGGAGTTCCAACATACATGTCAACTTGGATCAAATTATAGAGGATAAGAAAGAATAAACAAATCCCTTGAGCCAAATAATCAATGACACCGATTCTGTAATATTTTATAATAGAGAGAATTGCATTTTTGGAATTAAGATTTAGGTCAATTTTCATTTTTGGTACACAATTTTATGTGTTCAACACATTTGATACAACGCTTTAATAAATTTTGACACATTTTGTACAATTGTTAAAAATTGGCGTTAAGTGGTGACGTGGCAGTTAAGCCTAATTGCAAAGTTGATGCCATTACTTATGTTTACTGATAATTTTACCCCAAAACATTTCAGAACATCAAATAAGTCTCATATCTCCAAATTTAGCGACTATTTTAGACTACATTATTGTCAAATTTCAAAGGATTTTACTTATTATATTTATATAACTAATTTGATTTTGGAAACAATATAAATAAATTAAATAATATTTTAACATAAATATAAAAAAGAATTAAGAAAACATATTCTTTTCAAATATAAGATTTATATAATAGTATTAATCTATTCAATAGTTATTAAAATAATAAATTATATAACTCAAAATATTTAATATGAATTAAAATAATAAATAATAAATAATTATAATTATAATTAAAAAAAATTCAATCCACTCACTCCATCCCAACCCCTTAACCCACCTACCCCTCTCCGCTCCAATTCCATGGTTGCTGTCGGCTTGGGATTGAATATCGGAGTCAGTTTGGGTTCTGCAGCAAAACAATACCCAGGTCGGCTCCGATCCCAGGCTTGGGAATTGGCAGGGAGGGGGTGATTTTTTTTAAAGAGGAAAGTGCACTTTTCATACCAAACATTTACCTACTTTATATATTTCATACCACACCTTTCAGAATGACACATTTCATACCAAAATCAATCAATATTTTTCAATTTTCATACCACCGTTAAATTTTGGACGGAAATTGAAAAAGGTTGATTGATTTTGGTATGAAATGTGTCATTCTGAAAGGTGTGGTATGAAATGTATGAAATAGGTAAATGTTTGGTATGAAAAGTGCAATTCCCTCTTTTTTTAAATTATAATTATTTATTATTTTAATTAATATAAAATATTTTAATTATATAATTTATTATTTTAATAAATATAAATATATTAATATTATTATATAAATCTTCTTTGAAAAGAATATGTTTTCTTAATTCGTTTTTGGATCTATGTTAAAGTATTATTTAATTTATTTATATTGTTTCTAAATCAAATTAGTTATATAAATATAATAAATTAAATATTTGAATTGATTTTAAAATTTGGCAACAATGTAGATCAAAATAGTCACTATATTTGGAGATGTGAGACTTTTTTGATATTCAGAAATGTTTTGGGGTAAAATTATCAGTCATCATAAGTAATGGCATCAACTTTATAATTAGACTTAACTGCCACTTTACTACTTAACGCCAATTTTTAACGGATGTACCAAATATGTTGGACACATAAAGTTGTGTACCAAAAAATAGAAATTGGCGTAAAACTCAGTACAAAAAATGCAATTCTCTCTTTTATAATATCTGAGTAACTATATAATGATTTTTTTTAATATAATTATTGAGGGGTATCTTTGTAATATAATTTTGGTTAAGAGGGTATTTTTATAATTTTTAAAAAGGCTGATAAGTTCTTGTAATTAAATATTCTGAAAGGGTATCTATTCTAATGGTGTACCTATTTAAATTTCCCTAATTATTACTAACTAAACAATAATTGCTATTTTTTTTATAGAGAAAATTGCAGTTGTGGTATCAAATTAAATATTCTGAAAGGGTATCTATTCTAATGGTGTACCTATTTAAATTTCCCTAATTATTACTAACTAAACAATAATTGCTATTTTTCTTATAGAGAAAATTGCAGTTGTGGTATCAAATTATTACCAATTCTCACATGTGGTTCTATAAAAATCAAGGATACACTTGGTATAACAATTTAAGAAATCAAATCACTTTTGCTATTATCATTAAAAATGGACGTTGACCAATGGCAGTTAAGTTTTATTGCAAAATTGATATCATTACTTATGTTAACTAACAATTATGACCCTAACATTTCAGATTGTCAAAATAAATCCACATTTTCAAATTTACTTACAATTTTAGTCCACAATGTTGCTTAGTTTCAAAATTAGCTCGAATAAGACACATGCGGGCCAATTTAATTTTTTACTCTTTATATTTACATATTTATTTAACTTATTTGGCTCGAATAAGACATATGCGGACCAAGTTAGAAGTTTTACTTATTATATTTACATATTTATTAACTTTTTTAGTTTATAAATAATATTAACATAACTTTAATATAAATCCGACAAAATATTAATTAAATCTAAAATTCATATATTAATATTAATATATTTAGTATTTATTAAAAAATAAAGTTATATATTAATTATAAAATAATTATAATAAAAAACAACTATACAATAATTATTTTCGCAGGTTATTAGGGATGGGACAAGAACAGGCGCAGAATATACTTTTGCCCTATAATTGTGTGAAAGTCGAGCAATGACGATTAATATACTTCCCAACATATTTAAGTGTAACGAAAATAAAGCTCAAATTATTCACTACAAGTTTAACATTCTAAAAACTAGAGGTTCAAATGTGAGGGTCATGACTGAAGACCCATATAAAAATATCGAAATATCTATGAGAGAAAATCACTTTTGATACCATAACTCAACCTACTTTAGGGATTTGATACCACAACTTTTTATGCCGACACATTTGATACCACAACTCCAATCAACTCGACACTTTTGATACTTCCGTCAAATTGGAAACGGAATTGTCACGTGGCCGTTAAAACTTTGCACATTTGATACCATAACTTATGTTGACTGATAATTTACCCCATAACATTTCAGGTTACCAAAAAAGCCCCACATCTCCAAATTTAGTGACGATTTTAGTCCACATTGTTGCCAAATTTCCAAATTGACTCGAATAAGACCACGTGCTGACCAATTTAGAACTTTACACATTTGATACCATTACTTATGTTGACTGCTAATTTTACCCCAGAACATTTCAGGTTACCAAAAAAGCTCCACATCTCCAAATTTGGTGACGATTTTAGTCCACATTGTTGCCAAATTTCCAAATTGACTCGAATAAGACCACGTGCTGACCAATTTAAAAATTTTACTTTTTTTATTTAAATAACTAATTTAATTTATAAACAATATTAATAAATTAAATAATACATTAACATAAATATCACCAAAATTAAGAAAACATATTCTTTTTAAATATAAAATTTATATAATAGAATTAATATATTTAATATTTATTAAAATAATAAATTATATAATTAAAAACTATTTAATATTTATTAAAATAATAAATAATAAATAATTATAATTTAATAAAAAAATCCCCACCCCACCCACCCCTCCCCCTACCCCTCGATTCCCAGGCTGCCGGCGGCCTGGGTCCTTCGATCCCAAGCCACCGCTGCCAAGGACCGAAGATCCCAGGCCGACGGTGGCTTGGGACCGAAGATCCTAGGCCTGCGGTGGCCTGGGACCGAAGACCCAGGCCGCCGGCCTGGTAATCGGGGTAGGGGGCGTGGGGTGGGTGGGGTGGGGAATTTTTTTTTAAAATTATAATTATTTATTATTTATTATTTTAATTTTAATTATATAATTTATTATTTTAATAAATATTAAATATATTAATTCTATTATATAAATTTTATATTTAATAAGAATATATTTTCTTAATTTTGATGATATTTATGTTAATGTATTATTTAATTTATTAATATTATTTATAAATTAAATTAGTTATTTAAATAAAATAAGTAAAATTTTCTAAATTGGTCAGCCCGTGGTCTTATTCGAGTCAATTTGGAAATTTGGCAACAATGTGGACTAAAATTGTTATTAAATTTGGAGATGTGAGGCTTTTTTGGTAACATGAAATGTTATGGGGTAAAATTAGCAGTCAACATAAGCAATGTTATCAAATGTGTAAAGTTCTAAATTGGTCAGCACGTGGTCTTATTCGAGTCAATTTGGAAATTTGGCAACAATGTGGACTAAAATCGTCACTAAATTTGAATATGTGGGGTTTTTTTTGGTAACCTGAAATGTTATGGAGTAAAATTATCAGTCAACATAAGTTATGCTATCAAATGTGCAAAGTTTTAACGGCGACGTGACAATCACGTGACCATTCCGTTTCCAATTTGACGGAAGTATCAAAAGTGTCGAGTTGATTGGAGTTATGGTATCAAATGTGTCGGTATAAAAAGTTGTGGTATCAAATTCCTAAAGTAGGTTGAGTTATGGTATCAAAAGTGATATTCACTCAAATATCTATCATAAAAGAGGAAACCATTTAAGTGTACGGTACAAAAATACAAATCTATGTCAAGGATCAATACCCAAATTCTACCATGTTACCAGAATAGACATGATTGAATGTGACCTGTTATTCAATTTATTTTAAAAAGTAAACCAAATACTGGAAGTATTTCCCAGAAAATGAATCTTCAATTGAATTTATTGGGTCCCAATAAGTAAGATTAATCGAGTACATGTAAGAAGCCACCGATAAGAAGGGTGAATGAAAGTATCCACATATTAGCGAGTTCATTCTCTAAGTAAGCTTCTCTTTGTTTTGATTCTTCGACTTTCCTCTGCAACTCAGCTTATTTTTCATCCTTTTCGGCCAGTGCAGCTTCATATGAATGCTCCCTTTTGCGGCTCAAAGCCAATTCTCTCTTAAGATCCGAATATAAGACACTTTGATCATTTCTTTGATATTTATATTACTGTTACTGTCCTTGCGCCCATTTCATATTGGAATGGTTGTCCGGCGCTGAGCTGGCGACTTCTTTTGCGCTTCCAGCTCAGCAGATAATCTTCCGTTTTGGTTCATTAGCTTAGTAACTTCTTCAGATAAAGCCTTTAATTCAACTTCCGTTTTAGCATAGAAGATTTACAAGTTACATAACTCAAGTTCAAACGACTTCTCATTTAACTGTGCTATTAGCTCAGCTACAGACTGCAGTATTAGACAATAGTCAAAAGATGAGTTTAAACACCAAATCAATCAGGAAAAATGGAGGAATTCCTAAATTACTTGGGATTCATCCATTTTATCCTTTTCGTCATGAAGAATGAGGGAATTAGCAATTTCCTTTTCCAGTTAAGCTATTTGATTGTTCTTTATCTGTTGGTCCCAAGTGGTCAGATAAGGTCTAGAGGGGGGGTGAATAGACCTCTAAACTTTTTAATCAATTTTTAACTTTAAAACTTTTGTTCTAACTTAGACATACTAAGCTGTTATCGAACAGTAATTTTCAAGGCTGATCGCGAACAAATCTTTGAACAGCTTTGTTGACCACTAATCTGATAATTACTTAGCTGATTTTTGCTAAAATCAGTTTTAATACTAGAGTACTTGCAGCGGATTTTTAAAGTGTTTTTCACAAGTAAACTTAGTAGATGAAAAGTTTGTTCCCCATTTTTATAAAACTCCTTTCCTTATAAACTTTTCAAACAGTTAAATCAAAGTGTTTTTATGCAGCTAAAAATGTGCAAATAAAATGCAAGTAAAAACACACAAAATTTTTATAGTGGTTATATGGGTTTAAATATCATTTAGTCCACTCTTCCAAGTCACTCAGATCTTGGGTTATACTATAATTACGAAGTTTACAGTATACTCTGCTTGCGCCAATCAACAAATGATAAGGCCACAAGTGCGCAGTAGGAAATCACCCAGAAACTCCTACTCTCCAAAGTAATATCACTCACAAAGATGGATATCTACTTCTCACAACACTCACGATTACAAAATCACTCAGAAGATGTATTTTTCGTTGTTCTTCAACTCTGCTTTAGTCAACAAATGACTAAGCTGATGAGTGAACTGTTCTTAAGACTTAAGAGATTTTGCTTCGAAATTCTTCTCAGAGATTGTGTTGTTCACCTTTTCTCTTCGTCTCTTTCAGCTATTTATACTTGAGGTTTGAAAAATGTCCCTTGAAGAGAGACAAGATTCAAGTTCCTCGAGTTCTAGTCCTTAATTTCCGCGAACGGCTCTCTGCAGCTGTCCGTACTGTCAACAGTACTTTTCTGCAGGCAGCATTAAATGCACCCAGCTGATACGAAGCATTTCTTCAATCATTTGTCTTTAATAACAGTGTACTTCAGCATTTATTATTTCCAGGGGCATTTATTACCGTTGGGACGACTTTATGATCCTTTCCTCTTGGCTGACGAAAGTACAAGTCTGATGGCGAACTAAACTGATCCCAAATATGAACAAATCTAATTTGAGTCGGCTGATCTTCATCAGTATGATTTCTTTCCTTCAGCAGATCAGTAGTCTTGGACCTTGAATTTTGACTCTTCTGATATCTTCTTTACTTAGTAAAAAATTCTTCAAAGGGACATCAGCTAAGTTAATCCATACTTAGCAGATTTTGAAGTTTTGGAATTCATCAAAACCTCCCTTTACAAATTGACTTCAGTGCTCTTCATCTTCATCCTTATCCAACAATTTCCCCCTTTTTGATGATGACAAAACTTCAGCTAAGTACCTATTAATACCTATACTAAAGATTGTAATCCTCAAAATTTTCTGAGATAGAAAAGATGTGTTGGAGTAAACTTGACTTTTTATTGATAATGAAAATATTACAAGTACAAGTTTATCAGATGAGATGTCTGAAAGATAGATAAAGTAAACTGATTACAAAAAGATTTGCATTTACTAACTATCAGCTTCTTCATCAGATCCTTGAAGCACTTCTTCAAACTCATAAGATGATTCTTCATCATCTTCTTCTTCCTCTTCATCTTCATCAGCTTCCTCATCCAGCAAAATATCTGATTTAGCAGCTTCCATTTTTTCTTTGAGTTGCTGCTCCTTCAGTTTCTCCATTGCTTTCTTGGCTGATTCAATATTTTTGTACTTGGTAAAGGGGTCTGTTTGATCTTCAGCAGAGTCCTTGGTTGCAGCCATTTCCTCATCAGATTTGGCTTTGTCCTTAGTCTCGTCTTTAGACTTCTCTTTGCCTTCTACCTTTCCAACTTCTTCAGCAGCCTTAGTCTTTTCAGTAGTTTCCTCAGTCTTCTCAGCTTCAACAGCAGCAACAGTTTGCTTAGTTGATTCTTCCCTTTTATCTTCCCCATTTTTTTCATCATCAGACTTGGTGACATTATCAGGTTCAGCAGCTAGGTTAAGTGAAACAGTAGGAATCTTCATTTCAGCTCACAAAGCTTTCAAGTTCTGATTGACTACATCGTGACTTGCAGTTAAATGAGTGAGAGTGGTGCTGATGTCGTCAGTTTGATCATTGAAACAGTCAATGTTAAGTTGCATGGTTGTCAGCTCTTCACGTATGACAGTTCCAGCTTGGTGAACTTTCTGCAACAATCCAACATTGATAGCTTTTTCTTCTTCACTGACTTTGATGAGGTTAGCAGTGAGATATTCAGCTCTCTTTAAGGCAGCATGAAGGTGATTTACATCAGCCTTCACATCTTCTACGTTTCTGTTCATCTCAACAAAGCTTTGCATCATCTGCATGGAATGATCTTCAGGCATGGGAAAACTATCAATTGCATTTCTGATAGTTCTTGCAGTAAGTAGTTGCATACTTTCCAGCTGTGATCTGTTGGACTCTGCCAACTCTTCTTTCAGCTCCTCTTTCAACTTCTTCATCTGCAGGCTGTTCTTCTCTTCCAGGTCCTTCATCTGATTTCCCATTAACAGCTGGAAGGCTTCCATCAGTGATGAGTGCTGATCACTTGATGAAGCAGAAGTATCAACTTCCCTTGCTTCAGTCTCCTGGTGGACAGGGACATCTTTCAGTGTAGTCTCTTGATCAGCTTTAGATGCCTTAGCGTTCCACTCAATTGCTAAGAGTTTATCAGCAGTCTTGTGCTCATCAGTGACATCATCATAAACCAGACTTGTGATAGTGCCATCATCATTAAAGGAAGTTGTTTGACGTATTTGTCGCACAATAATCCATGGATTTGTAAAAGCATTGTTTCCCTTGGGCACTTCACAATACTCCTTAACTTCTTTGCCAAATATGATCTGCTGAATGCTTGGCAGCTGAGGCAATTCACTTGAACATCCTTGCTGATATCTTGACCTTTCTGCCCATCTCTTCAAGGCGGTCATAACAGCTATGTTAATAGCTCTCTCTTCAGCATTATCAGATTTTCTCCTTTTTGCTGGCAAAGTGTTCTGAATGATTTTGGCTTCCTCTAAGGCAAAATCCTTAGCATATTGATGCATAGCATCCCTTACGAAGTGAGGATCCAAAGCTTTCTGAATGGAGTCAGTCCTTAGCCAATTTAGAACCCATTGTTCTTCATCAGCTAACTCCTTCAAACTTTGAAGTTCTGCAATAGATCTGTTCAGCCTGTTGTCTCTCCATTTGATGTATCTAGGCTTCTCATGGTTGAACAGAGTCTTCAGCATAAGCTTCTGGTCATAATAAGCCAAGGTCTTTTAAATATTTTGGAGAGCTCTTTATCAGCATAGACGATGTCAAAGGCTCTTCTTACTTCAAACTTGGCCTTTGGCTTGACCTCTAGGCAGGCATCTTAGGCTTCTTAGGTTTTTCTTCATCAGCTTCATTAATCTTTATACCTCCACCATGAACTGATCCATGAGCATCAATTTTACTTAGCTCAATGACCATAGCAAGCTCAGCATCCTCAGCTGCTTTTCTTTCAGCTTCAGACATTTTTCTTCGTTCAGTATCCTTAGCTTCCTGAATCTTGCTCAGTTCAAGTGCCTTCTTTTCTTCCAGTTCATCTCTCTTTCTCTGTTCTACTTCCTCCTTTTTCTTTTTGTCAGCTGCAGAGACATTTTTCTTCTTGATTATTATCTTTCTTTTTCCCTTGTCAGCTTTGGCAGGTTGAGGAGCAGCAGATG
The DNA here is from genome assembly GCA_038501285.1 of Penstemon eatonii. Classification (NCBI taxonomy): domain Eukaryota; kingdom Viridiplantae; phylum Streptophyta; class Magnoliopsida; order Lamiales; family Plantaginaceae; genus Penstemon; species Penstemon eatonii. The sequence goes on from CM076711.1 coordinate 16,601,997, forward strand.
CAAGAGGTGCAGCTGCTATGGGATGGATGATCATCACATCAGGATCATCCTGAGGTTTAGCAACCTCAACTGTTGGCTTAGCTTGAGTAATCTGTTGCGCATCAGTCTGTTCAGCAACAGGGGCCTCTTCAGCTCCAGCAGGTCTTTCAGCAGTTTGAGGGCTTTGCCTTACTAAGTTGTCTAACTCAGTGGGCTCTTCAATAAATGTCATCTGCTTTCTTGCTGTCTTCTTCGTCATTCCTTGAGTAGGTATGGAAGCAGCAGTGTCTCTCAACTGGCTTCTGGTCCTATGAGAAACAGTCTCATCAGGTACTTGAGCAGTTGGGGTTCTTGAAGATGATGCAGGAGACATGTTCCTGACATCAGCAGTGGTCTGATCAATAATTTGGTCAGCAGCAACATCAGCCACCGTCTTCATTTTCTTAGGAGCTTTCTCCTTAGGCTTTTCAGCAGCCTTCTTCTTTTGAGTCTCAACAGCTAACTCAGCTGTTTTGACCAATCTTCTAGGCCTTTTGGCAGGAATCTCCTTTGATTCCTCATTTTCTTCCTCATCAGCCTCGTCGCCTTTTCTCTTCAAAACAGGCAAGTACTTCACCATTGCCTTAGATTTATGAATTTCTTTTCCATTTGTCATCTCACAGCCTAGCTTGAACAGCAGATAACTGAGAGTGATTATGTGGTTGGTCTGAGGACTCTTGCCCTTCTTCACTTCGTGGAAGCTTGCCAAAATGTACCAAATAATAATAGACCAGTTGACTTCCAGTCTGTAGTAAATGACGGCCATGATGCTGAATCTCTTCATGGTAACAGCATCCAGAGAAAACGTACATTTTTCAATCAGCTTAGAGACCATATCAGCCATCCGCTGATATTCATCCTTCAGCTGTCTCTTCTTGATGTTGCCAGTCAACATCTCTCCTTCCTTGGCACAGATTGCCCAGAACTGTTGGTGCTTCTCCTCCGTCAGCACAGTGACATCATGTCGTCCACTGTTAGAAAGACCAAAAGTCTCGTGAAGAACAGCGGGGGTAATGACGATAGATTTACCTCCGACAGTAGCTTTGATTTCCAGAGAGGTGAAATCAACAACAGCAGTCTTGTAGTATTCCAGAACTTGGTCAGTCCAGATTAACCCTTCATTGTATTCCATGAAATTTACCAATGAAGCCGATTTGAACTTCTCCAGCAGTTCCTTCATCAATTCAGTACCAGATTGGTAGTATGAATCGTAAACAAGGTACATCCCTTCAGCAGCCATCGTAAGTCAGTTTGAAGTTAGAGAAACAAGAAGGATTTTTGCAGAAAATTGCTTGAAATTTCTCACAAGTGCTCTTTGAATGCTTGGGTGCGTAAAGAGCTACACAGCTGATCAGATCTGGATTTATAGAGGTTAGGGTATTTCGGTTTCCGTGATACCAGCTAACCGTTAGATCCGTTTCTTGTCAGTGCTGATCGTGCGGCGTCAGTTACGACCTTTCAAATTCAAATCACATTAAATGAGGAGTGGGAATATGTACCGCTCTTTTATCACTTGTAAAAGCGTGTTTTTAAATAAGACGTTTTAAACAGTAAGCTTTTACACAAGCGATCAGATGAGTAAAATAAATACTTATCTGATGGGACTACTGTCCTGATGACAAAGTTGTTATCAGTGAAAGCCAATAACTGATAACCTTCCTCAGTTGTTTGTCAATCCAGCTAGATAATAACTCTTCATTCTTCAAAACTTTAATCTTCTGTTGAAGACATAACTTCAACTAACTGATATCAACAAATTTCATCTTTTAATTAGAAGTAACGCTAGTCTTACACGTTCCCCCTGACTTTAAGAATTAATAAGTTAACTAGTCTGTTGAGAGTTAATCCTTGAAGATGAGTGAGATGAGTAAGCTGTTGAACTTCAGTCTTCTGATGAGTTCCCCCTCAGCTTATGCATCTAACTTTAATAAACCTAGTTCAGCTCTTAGAGTTGAAAACCTTGTCTCACTTAGAGGTTTTGTGAAGATGTCAGCAATCTGATTTTCAGTAAACACGTATTCTATCATGACATTTCCTTTCTCCACATGATCTCTAATAAAATGATGTTTGATCTCAATATGCTTAGTCCTTGAATGACTTGTAGTATTCTGAGTAAGGCTGATTGCACTTGTATTGTCACAGTAGGTGGGGATTCCACTGATTTTTATGTTGTAATCTTCAAGTTGATGCTTCAACCATAATATTTGTGCACAGCAAGCTCCAGCAGCTATGTATTCAGCTTCAGCAATTGATATGGACACTGAAGTCTGTTTCTTACTCATCCATGAGATCAGACGACTACCTAAGAACTGACAAGCACCTGTTGTGCTTTTTTCTGTCAATCTTGCAGCCTGCAAGGTCTGAATCTAAATATCCAATTAGCTCAAATCCAGATTCCCTAGGATACCACAATCCCAAATCTTCAGTACCTTTAAGATACTTGAGTATCCTTTTGGCAGCTAAGAGGTGAGATTCCTTAGGATTTGATTGAAATCTCGCACAAACCCCAACAGAGTACATAATATCAGGTCTGCTAGCTGTTAAGTATAACAGTGACCCAATAATTTTCCTGTACTTGGTTATGTCCACTGATTTGCCATCTTCATCTTTATCCAAATGAAGACTAGTAGACATTGGAATATTAGCAGCAGAGCTAGTTTCCATACCAAATTTCTTGAACATATCCTTTGTGTATTTTGCTTGGCTGATGAAAATTCCTTCAGGCAACTGTCTTACTTGCAAGCCAAAAAAATAATTAAGTTCTCCCATAATGTTCATTTCGAACTTGTTCTGCATCAGCTTTGAGAACTTATCACACATCTGTTGATTAGTTGAACCAAAAATGATATCGTCCACATATATTTGCACAAGCAAAATATGTTCTTCCCATTCAATAGTGAACAGGGTCTTATCTACCTTACCTTTACGAAATCCTTTAATTAAAAGAAAATCAGATAGGGTATCATACCATGCTCTTGGAGCCTGTTTCAGTTCACAGAGGGCTTTCTTCAGATGATACACCTTGTCTTCTTCTTGATAGGCTTCAAATCCAGGTGGTTGTTCAACATAAACTTCCTCTTGCAATTCTCCATTGAGAAAAGCTGATTTCACATCCATCTGATAGACTGTGAAATTCTTGTGAGCAGCATAAGCAAGAAAGAGTCTGATTGCCTCTAATCTTGCTACTGGTGCAAAAGTTTCATCAAAGTCAATGCCTTCTTCATGGCAGTAACCCTTGGCCACTAATCTTGCTTTGTTTCTGGTGACTTCACCATCTTCATTCATTTTATTTCTGAATATCCATTTAGTGCCAATGACTCTTTGATGACTTGGTCTAGGAACTAAGTACCAGACTTCATTCCTTTCAAATTGATTTAGCTCTTCTTGTATAGCTTCAATCCAGTTTGAATCACTAAGAGTTTCTTCAATCTGTTTGGGCTCAATTTGAGATAGGAAGTTGACAAACATTGCTTCACTTGCAGCAGCTCTCCTTGTCTTTACTTTATCCAAAGGATCACCAATCACCAGCTCTGGTGGGTGATTCTTGAGCCATCTAAGATCAGGTTGCAAATCATAATGCTGTCCTTTGTTTTGATCTTGCAACACTACTGTTGGAGTTCCAGTAGTAATCTGTTGAACATTTGTTGTCTGTTGAACATTCTCTGGTCTGTCAGCTGTTTGTAACTCGTCTATTAGACAATCAGCACTGTGATTTTGAACAGCACTTGAGTTAGCAGCTGGGTTGAGATCAGGTAGTATGATGGGAACATATTCTTCATTCTTTCCAACATTCAACTTCTGTAAATCAGTAGACAGATCTTGATTAGTACTTTGATTCTTTTCAGAAGATTGACTTGGTTCATCAAATACTACATGAATGGATTCCTCTATAAGTAAAGTTCTTTTGTTAAAGACTCTATAAGTTCTACTAACAGTAGAGTATCCTACAAAAACAGCTTCATCAGCCTTTTTTGCAAAAGCAGTAAGGTGATTTTTCCCATTATTTAAAACAAAGCATTTACAACCAAATATTTTAAAGTAATGAATGTTTGGTTTCCTGTTGTTCCAAACTTCATATGGAGTCTTGTTTTGGTGCTTGTTGATCATGCATCTGTTTTGGGTAAAGCATGCTGTATTTGTTGCTTCTGCCCAAAATCTTTGAGGCAGTTTAGCTTCAGCTATCATTGTCCTGGTAGCTTCTTTAAGAGTTCTGTTTCTCCTTTCAGCAACTCCATTTTGTTGAGTGGTTCTGGCAGCAGAGTACTCATGACTGATTCCTCTGGCATTACAATACTCTTCAACAGTAGAGTTTGTAAACTCAGTCCCTCTATCTGATATGATCTTTAGTATTTTCATACTTGATAGGAATAGTGTCCTGCAAGCCAGCTGTATGGCTAGCATTTATTGTAATAAATGAGGAACTATTCAATTTCGATTAATAAATGCACTTTATTAAATGGTCATCTTTATCTTATTTAATAATTATCTACGCATAAGGATAGAAGTCCTTAGATCACAGGGCTATGGGACAACCCGTGGACTGATCTCCAAGGCCGTGATCTAGAACATATTCAAGAGTCGTAGAATCCAATCGAGATAGGACATCGTTGGATTCGGCTAGACTCTCACTGTTGTGTATACTCCGATGAACTGGAGGACACTGGGGTCCACGAGCGTGACTAGGATAGTTGATACACATAAGTGGGTGGCTTGCTGGGATGGCAAGCGCACTGAATACCCCAATTAGGAAATAACTCACCATGGAAGCGGTAGTCGCATATCGGGGTTGAAGTTATTCTAAATTTATAATAGTATACGAGGAACGATCTCTAACTACTTAAGGTGATAGGGTTTATCTGGTGCGAGAACGTCTATGCTTTGATATGAGTTCCTACTGACTGGGGATCGCCAGAAAGTCTCTGTGGACTCATATTGGGTATAGAGGAAATCGTATGCAGATTCATATCATCAACAAAGGATCCATTGACCCGACTTGATAGGTTGGGAAATTCTCCTATGGATTTCTGTGAGAAATTAATTCTGGTAAATCCTTGGCCAAGGTATCTGACGAGTTTATGTAAGTAGCTCATAAAGATTAAGTCAAAGAGAATTTATTTCGAGATCAGAGTACATAAGGTCAAGACAAAAGAAAAGGGAATCCGATGAAAGACCATACCCTTAAGTCTCGACTGGGAGATTGATTGATGGAGAGATTATGTCGTATATGGAAATTATAAATGATAAAAGGTTCACTGAATTAATTCACCAGTGATTGGGCTCCATGGGCTTGTGGCTGGACATCGACCGTGGAGTGTGGGAGAATTTCCAAATTGGCAGGGGTGCTAATTTTGGAATGATCAATCGACAGAGTGGTCGATTGATTTAGAGTAAGTCTTACTCGAATAATTAAATAATATTTAATTATAACCCACGGCCAATTATGTGGTGAACCTACGGGGGCATACACAATACACATGAAGTGAAAGCGAGGAAATAAGAACGGCCGAGTCGACTGGGTCAACTGGGTGAATAATCAACTGGGTCGATTATATTGGTTGGGTCGACTGGGTCGACCCAAATTGGAACAAAATGGGATCCAATTGGAATTGGATCAGGATCATAAATTAAATTGGAATTTAATTTGTGAATTAATTAATTAAGTTGGATTGAATTAATTAGAAAAACATTTTAATTAAATAGACTTAGAGTCTGATTTAATTAAATTGGAGATTAAGTTAATTAATTGGGCTATTTAATTGGGAGATTAAATAAAATCTGGTCAAATTAATTAACTGGACCATATGGCCCATGTAGGAGAGAAGTACCCTAGTCCTAATAGGACTAGGTTAGGGAGATAACTATAAGTAGCTATCTTGTAGTTATTTTTCACACAACTCCATACGCAAAAATTGAGCAAGAGCAAAATTCTCTCCCCTCTCCCAGGCTAAAGTCAACCGAACCCTGTCTTCCTTTTGGAAGAATTTTTCATTTTCGATTTTGTTCCTGAATCGTTCCTAATTCCTAGATCTTAATATATCTTGTGTTCTAGTCGATCAAGATATATTATTTTCGTGATATTGTGGTGTATCAACTCGTAGAGGCGCAACACGTGGGGCGCTCCTTGAAAAGCCTGGGTCGATCTTGCTAGAGTAGAAGTCAGAGTTCGTTTTTGCTAGCCGAGGATTTGCAAGGAGATAGGTATAACGTGTAAACTTATACTATCGTTTTATTTATATTCATATATATACAACTAGAGAATATCCTGGTAAGATTCCGTAAGAGGTCCTAAATTTTTTTTATATTCCGCTGTGCCTAGGGCTGTTTATCTTACCGAATCCCAACAGTGGTATCAGAGCCAACTCTAGGCTTTGTATATATCTGAATTTGTAAATTATGTGTTTATTAAATCATATGTTTGATTTATGTGGCTAGTTCTTTAACTTTGCATGTTTTAGAACGTAGATCTATTAACTTGATGTTAATGTTTAATTTTGAATTCGAATTTTTTTTTATCATGTTAGTTTTTATTTTTGGATTGGGATTTAATTAGACTGGATCTGTTGAATTAAATCATGTGGGTAATCGGAACAAACAAAAAAAAATTATTATTTTGAGTTCAACCGCGGTGGCATGCGGCGGTGCGCGGCAGCTGCCACGAGCAGCAGCGCTGTCTGCGCGTGCAGCACACGTAAACAGCGCGCTGTCTGCACGTGCAGCACACGGCAGCTGCCTACGGGCAGTCTGCCGCGTGCTGGCAACGCGCAGCAGCACGCTGCTGAGCGCGGCAGCTGCCGCTGCGTGCGGCTCACGCGCGGCCTGCTTGGTCGCGTGTGTGCTGCCACGTGGTGGTGTCCTATTCGTCACTCCGTGATTGAATTTTGGTTGATCTCAAACTCACCTATTTTGGAAGTCCTGAAAATCTTGGAGAATTTTGGAAGATTAGGAAACTTGGAGTTTTTGGATAAGGTAGTTATTTTGTTAGACCTAAACACTACCTTAATTAAACTAATCTAAACAAAATAGGATTATCTTTAAAATCTTGGAGATTTGGGAATATTTGGGAAACTTAGAGTTTTGGATAAGGTAAGAATCTTAGAGATTTAGATTACCTTAATTAATCAATTTAATCAAGATAAGTTTGTGGATTACTTAGAGCTCAAGTAAGAGCTAATTAATCTTTGAGGTTAATTGTTAATTCAAAATTAATTAACTTGGATGAATTTTTGCGAATTAAAATTAATGGAGCCAGTAAATTTACATTTATGCCCTTATGTGAATTTATGCATGTTCTTGAGTGAATATGTGGATTGATCGATTTTGCCCTTAAGCCCTGTGTAGTTTTTGGTTTATTTAATTTATGGGTTGTAATTAAATGGGCCTGATTGGTGCCCTTGCTTGCGCAAACAAATGTAATAGAATAGGACAATTTTAATTTATAAGCTAGGCTTAGATTAGGCTTGGAGCCGAGAAGACCTCATGAAGACTTGAAGATCCGCATGGAGGCCCATTACCTTGGAGGACATGGAGGCCCAATCAAGCTGGATATTACAAGAAGGCCCATGATGTATTGGTTTGAAAATTGTAATAGTTAGGACATTTAATTTCCACCCTAGACTGACCAATTGATTCATCACTTGGCTCGTGATGAATCGCATAGGATGGGCAATCGATCAATCATATCCTGCTAGGTGATGTATGTTTACTATTATTCTTTGATGTATGTTATGCATGCTTAGAATAGATCACGTAAACAAGATAAAGCATAATCTGATGAGACCTCGCACAAGAAAACTTAAAACCTCCAATTGAACTTAAAATTCAATTAGAATATTAAATCGAATAACGGGCGCATATGAATAGTCTCTATGGTCCGAGCCTATCCAATTACTAGGTTTTAGGCATATTGTACGAATATATCTCGATGTCTCACGAGTCGTGGGTCGAGCTATAGGAAGATAATATGTCTATTGCCTCGATGCACGAGTTTAGTGCCAAGGGAGGGGATAGCAAGGTTTTAGGCGCTGTCTCACGAGTCGTGGGGCGTCTAGGATTGAACTATTTCTCTCCACGAGTATTGGACATGATTTAACGCTAGTAAGTATGGATGTCTCACGAGTCGTGGGTCCATATCGAAAAACGAGGCTAAATGAATTTAAGGGTTAGCTGCGATGGTTAACCGTCGACGTAATCGACCACCAAGTGAATCAAATAGTATGGCCAACGAGTCGTGGGTACTAGGAGATTGCATTTGGGCCTTAAGCTCGCTAGGATATTTTAAATTCCCGAAACTTATGTGGGGGCATAAGATTTTGATTAAAATAGTGGGAGTAATTTACAAATAAAAACCATGTTTGTAAATTGTGCATTTTGAATTAATCTTTCGCGTATTTATTTCTTCTCTCGTCGTTTTATAGATATGATGTCAAAAGAGCTTAGAGCACTTAGAGATTTGTCCATCTCATCACTTGAACGTAATATTTTAACTGGACCCAACTTGCATTTCTGGACGCATCATTTGAATGAACTGTTTGAAGCTGAAAACATATCATATGTTTTGTCTGTGCCACCACCCATTACTATTTCACATGATGTTCCTGATGAGCTCCGAAAAAGCATCACCAAATGGAAATTGGATGATGGCTTTGCTCGTGAATACATGTTGGAATATATGTCACTTGATCTGCGTTTGCAACATGAGCATATGGCATCCGCGAAAGAGATTCTCTCGAATCTCAAATTCCTTTATGGGATTAGAGATGGTCGTCGTAGATTCGCGATCACGAGGGAACTCTTGCAAGCTAGAAAGAGAAGGGAAACTCCTGTCGGAATCCACGTACACAAGATGATTCGACTTCTGTCTGAACTCGATGATATGGGTGTCGTGATGGACAATGATTTCCGAGTAGATCTCATTCTACAATCTCTTCCTAGATCATATGACCGATTTATCGCGGACTTGAATCTCCAGAGGCGAGAGATCACTGTGCATGTCCTGCGACAAATGCTCGAGGAACACGAAACTTCTTTTGGAAAGAAAGCAAGGGTTGGCGAAAGGACTGGGCGGCGTTCAAAGCCAAAGCAAATGGAAACCAGAGCTCCTTACTGCACAAGGTCAAGGGAAAGGATTAAATTCGAACCTATGGAGAGTTCGAACAGGTATATTCCTTGTTGAAGTTAATTTTACAATTAACTATGCATTTTTGGTGTTAGACACTGACTGGAGTTCTCATCCTTGTAGGTGATGGGAGCATCAAGGAAACTGGAGCCTGAGGATTGGATCCTTGAATAAGGCAATGGAGCTGGAGCTGCTACCAAGGCCGGATGTAAAAGTAGATTTAGGTGGTTTGATAAAGTCATTAGGAAATTTTCATTTATGTACCTAGTTATTAATGAAAAACTTTTATTCATGTTATTGAATAATGTTGATTTTAATAAAAGCTCCTGTTTTCGTTTTTCATTTGGTACATTGAATTATTGACTTTACATTATAAAACCACCTAAGTTAGTTATGCACGTACAACAAAACAAAAGGAAACAAGATAATGAAATATCTGCCCAATTATGGCACGCTCGACTTGGACATATATCTAAGTCAAGGATTCAAAAGTTAGCATCTTCTGGCGCGATTGAAATCAATCGCATTGATGAAATGCCAACATGTGAACCATGTCTAAAGGGTAAAATGGCTAAGTTGCCAGTTAAGGGAAACCCTGAGCGAGCCAAGAAAACATTGGACTTGATACATACTGACGTATGTGGACCACTAAGGAAAAGCGCCCGAGGTGGCTATGACTACTTCATCTCTTTCACTGACGACTTTAGTCGTTATGGATATGTGTTCATGTTGAAACACAAGTCTGAAGCCTTTGAGCTATTCAAAGAATTCAAGATGGAAGTAGAGAATCAACTTGGTCATACGATAAAGGCTCTTCGTTCTGACCGAGGTGGAGAATTTCTTAGTAACGAATTTCTGAATTATCTTGTAAAGCATGGAATATTATCGCAGTTGACTCCTCCTGCAACGCCCCAATTAAATGGAGTAGCAGAGAGAAGGAATCGAACCTTGATGGACATGGTTCGATCCATGATGAGTGTCACTGACCTTCCTCTTTCATTTTGGGGACATGCCCTCCTCACGGCAACGAAGATACTGAACATGGTACCTTCTAAATCCGTAGAAAAGACACCGTATGAATTATGGTTTGGCAAGGCACCCTCATACGCATTCATGCGCATATGGGGATCTCCCGCTTACGTTAAAAAGCTAGTGGGAGATAAATTGGAAACTAAATCCACTTTGTGCAAATTCGTGGGGTATCCAGAAAACTCGATAGGATACGAGTTCTACGATCCTACAAGACAAACTATGTTTGTCTCAAGGAACGCTCACTTCTTGGAGAAGGATTTCTTGGTTGACAAGAAGGAAAATAACGTAGAACTGGATGAGGTCACTGAAGCTGAAAAGGCCGAAGAGGTCAATCAAGCTGACCCGTCGCCACAGGCAGTGGGAGAACATGAGCATGAAAGTGCACCAGAAGGTACACCGATTCTTCGTAGGTCAGAAAGACAACGTAGAGAACCCGAGAGGTACTACGGTCTGCTGCATGAGACTGGACAGTCTCTAACCGATCCAAGGACTTACGAAGAGGCTATGCTAGACATAGACTCGGGAAAGTGGCGCGAAGCCATGGAATCCGAATTGGACTCCATGCACTCAAACAAGGTCTGGGCCTTGGTAGATCCACCAGTGGGAGTGGCTCCCGTGGGTTGCAAGTGGATCTATAAGAGAAAGCTTGGAGTGAACGGAGAGGTAATAACCTACAAGGCGCGACTAGTGGCAAAAGGATACACTCAAAGACTAGGTATCGACTTTGAGGAGACCTTCTCGCCCGTCGCAATGCCTAAATCCATTCGAATCTTGCTGGCCATAGCTGCGTGGTATAACTACGAGATATGGCAGATGGATGTAAAGACTGCCTTTCTCAATGGGGACATTGACAAGGAGATCTACATGGAGCAACCAAAAGGATATGCATCCAAAGGAGATGAACACAAGGTGTGCAAACTCCAGAGGTCCATTTATGAACTGAAGCAAGCTTCCCGAAGTTGGAACATTCGTTTCGATGAGACAATCCAAACTTTTGAATTCATCAAAAATATGTTCGAACCTTGCGTGTACAAGAAGATCAGTGGGAGTACAGTTGAATTTTTGGTGCTTTACGTTGACGACATTCTTCTCATTGGAAACAATGTGAAAACGTTGTCCGAAACTAAAGCATGGTTATCTACACAATTCTCAATGAAGGATATGGGAGAAGCATCCTTTGTACTAGGTATAAGGATCTACCGAGATAGATCAAAAGGACTGCTGGGCCTCTCCCAATCCCAGTACATAGATAAAATCCTGAAAAGATTTAATATGGAAGAATCCAAGAGAGGATTGCTTCCAATGAGACATGGGATTGCACTCTCTAAGTCTATGGCCCCAAAGACACCTGAAGAGAGAAGCAATATGTCTCGAGTACCGTATGCATCCGCGATAGGAAGCATAATGTATGGTATGTTATGTACGAGACCAGACGTAGCGTACGCTCTAAGCGTTACAAGTCGCTACCAGTCTGATCCAGGTGAGCAGCACTGGATAGCCGTAAAAGCAATTCTGAAGTACCTGAGAAGGACTAAGGAATTGTTCTTGGTATACGGTGGAGGAGAATTGAAATTGGAAGGCTATACAGACTCGAACTTCCAATGTGATGTAGACGACTTTAAGTCGACATCAGGATACATTTTCTGCCTCAATGGTGGTGCGGTTAGCTGGAAGATCTCCAAGCAGGAAACAACCGCGGATTCAACCACCGAAGCAGAATACATTGCCGCGAGTGACGCAGCAAAGGAAGGTGTTTGGATGAGGAACTTCATCCAGGAATTGGATGTGATACCTAGCATCGCTGAGCCCATTACTATCTTCTGCGATAATAATGGGGCAATAGCGCAAGCAAAGGAGACGAGATCTCATCAGAAATCCAAGCACGTACAAAGACGATACCATGTGATAAGAGATATCATTGGTAGATGAGACATTAAAATGGAACGTGTCGACTCAGAAGATAATACGGCGGACCCGCTAACGAAGCCTCTGCCTTAAAAGGCATTTGAGAAACATCTGCATAAGATGGGACTCAAGAACATAAAAGACTGGCTTTAGGACAAGTGGGAGATTGATAGGAATAGTGTCCTGCAAGCCAGCTGTATGGCTAGCACTTATTGTAATAAATGAGGAACTATTCAATTTCGATTAATAAATGCACTTTATTAAATGGTCATCTTTATCTTATGTAATAATTATCTACGCATAAGGATAGAAGTCCTTAGATCACAGGGCTATGGGACAACCCGTGGACTGATCTCCAAGGCCGTGATCTAGAACATATTCAAGAGTCGTAGAATCCAATCGAGATAGGACATCGTTGGATTCGGCTAGACTCTCACTGTTGTGTATACTCCGATAAACTGGACGATGCTGGGGTCCACGAGCGTGACTAGGATAGTCGATACACATAAGTGGGTGGCTTGCTGGGATGGCAAGCGCACTGAATACCCCAATTAGGAAATAACTCACCATGGAAGCGGTAGTCGCATATCGGGGTTGAAGTTATTCCAAATTTATAATAGTATACGAGGAACGATCCCTAACTACTTGAGGTGATAGGGTTTATCTGGTGCGAGAACGTCTATGCTTTGATATGAGTTCCGACTGACTGGGGATCGCCAGAAAGTCTCTGTGGACTCATATTGGGTATAAAGGAACTCGTATGCAGATTCATATCATCAACAAAGGATCCATTGACCCGACTTGATAGGTTGGGAAATTCTCCTATGGATTTCTATGAGAAATTAATTCTGGTAAATCCTTGGCCAATGTATCTGACGACTTTATGTAAGTAGCTCATAAAGATTAAGTCAAAGAGAATTTATTTCGAGATCAGAGTACATAAGGTCAAGACAAAAGAAAAGGGAATCCGATGAAAGACCATACCCTTAAGTCTCGACTGGAAGATTGATCGATGGAGAGATTATGTCATATATGGAAATTATAAATGATAAAAGGTTCACTGAATTAATTCACCAGTGATTGGGCTCCATGGGCTTGTGGCTGGACATCGACCGTGGAGTGTGGGAGAATTCCCAAATTGGCAGGGGTGCTAATTTTGGAATGATCAATCGACAGAGTGTTCGATTGATTTAGAGTAAGTCTTACTCGAATAATTAAATAATATTTAATTATAACCCACGGCCAATTATGTGGTGAACCTACGGGGGCATACACAATACACATGAAGCGAAAGCGAGGAAATAAGAACGGCCGAGTCGACTGGGTCGACTGGGTGAATAATCGACTGGGTCGATTTTATTGGGTGGGTCGACTGGGTCGACCCAAATTGGAACAAAATGGGATCCAATTGGAATTGGATCAGGATCATAAATTAAATTGGAATTTAATTTGTGAATTAATTAATTAAGTTGGATTTAATTAATTAGAAAAAGATTTTAATTAAATAGACTTAGAGTCTGATTTAATTAAATGGGAGATTAAGTTAATTAATTGGGCTATTTAATTGGGAGATTAAATAAAGTCTGGTCAAATTAATTAACTGGGCCATATATTAATTAGAAGACTTGATCTTCTAATTAAAGAGGGCCATGGCCCATGTAGGAGAGAAGTACCCTAGTCCTAATAGGACTAGGTTAGGGAGATAACTATAAGTAGCTATCTTGTAGTTATTTTTCACACAACTCCATAAGCAAAAATTGAGCAAGAGCAAAATTCTCTCCCCCTCTCCCAGGCTAAAGTCGACCGAACCCTGTCTTCCTTTTGGAAGAATTTTTCATTTTCGATTTTGTTCCTGAATCGTTCCTAATTCCTAGATCTTAATATATCTTGTGTTCTAGTCGATCAAGATATCTTCATCATGTTTATCAGATTTGCTATGTTGATGATAATCAGCATGATAAGGATAACGTTCAAATGCAGAGTATGATGCATGATAAGGAGGATATGCATGCATTGGATGAGCAGGATATGGTGCATAGTAAGTTGGAAATTGAGGTGCATGATACATAGGAGGATATGCAGGAGGTTGCACATAATAAGACTCATTTCCATACCAAGCATTTTGATTTTTCTTATTTTTATGCTTCTTTGGTTTACTAAATGCTTGCTCATTAACAGACGACTTAGTTTTATCACTAGTCTGATTAGTTTTAGCCTTATCAGAAGACTTCCTAGGACTCTTCTGTTTAGACTTACTAGTCTGTTTTCCTATACTAGGCTCTTTTTTTAGCCTTAGGAGATTTCGTCTCCTTTAATACTTTCTCAGGTGAAGCAGGTTTAGTAGTCTGAACATACAAGATGACCTTACTATTGTCAGCTGATATAAATTTTTCAGTATGGCTCAGTTCTAACTTATCCTGATCTAAAGGTGTCTTCTGTTTACTAAACATGTGAGTGGATGCAACAGATGACTTATCATGAGACTCAATGACTTTTTCAAACTCAATGATTTTACCCTTATAAACTTCACATTCAGCTTTCAGAGATTCATTCTCCTGCTCAAGCAGTTTGTATTCAGCTGATTCTCTTGGCTTTTCAGCTTTAAGTTTCAGTGAACGATTTTGCTCTTTCAGCAATATCATCTCTTCCTTAAGCTTTTTAAATGCATCATCAATACTTGTATTATTGAGCATCATTTGTTCAAATGAATTAAATAATTCATTATCAAGAGGAGTTACCTCATCATCCTCTGAGTCATCAGATTCCTTAGCCATCAGGCAGAGAAGAGCATGACTCTCTTCATCAGAAGTGTCTGAGTCTGAATCAGATGAGTAGACAGCAGCTAGCTTTTCTGCTTCTGCTACCAGCACCTTGCCTTTCTGATTCTCTTTTCCTCTTCTGTATACTTTTCAGCTTTAGGATATGGGCAATCTCTGATGAAATGACCCAGTTTCCTGCAATTATAGCACATCATTTTGGATTTATAAGAATCCTTATCTTGAGAAGAAGAAGTAGGGTTAGAAGTAGAAGCATTGTTATATTTGTTCTTCATTTTTCGTCTGTAGAACTTTTTGAAGTTGTTCATCAGCAATGCAACGTCTCCAGCAGTATACTCCTTTTTGTTGAGTAGTGTGGCTTTATCGGATGAGTCCACATCTTTGCTTTTGTAAGCTGGCCTTCTAGGATTTTCAGCAGCAACTAGGGCAGCTGTGGGACTTGAAGTAGAGGTTTCTTCAACACCCATTCTTGGCAGTTTATACTCGTACGCCTTGAGTACTGAGAACAGCTCGGTGAGTGAAATCTTGACCAGATCTCTTGACTCTTCCATGGCTGTCACCTTCATGTTGAACTTCGGAGGTAGAGCCTTCAGAACCCTGACGGTTATCTCCTTATCAGTGAAGGTTTTTCCAAGCTTTAGCACTTCATTCAGCGTCCTTGTAAACCTTGTATCCATTTGATCAATGGTTTCCGCAGACTTCATCTTGAAGTTGTCCAGCTTTTTCAGAGCAACACTCAGCTGATGCTCTTTGATGGCATCGTTTCCTTCGCTCATGTCACGAACCTTATCCCACATATCTTTGGTAGTCTTGCAGTGCTTGAATTTGTCAAATCGATCATTATCAAGGGCCTTGGTCATGACGAAACAGCCAACTTTATCTAGATTGAACAGCTTTATTTCTTCGGCTGTAATTTCTGTTAGATCTTTTTCCACCACTATTTCAGCTTCATCAACTATGATGGTCTTGGTGAGTCTGAATGGACCTTTGATGATACATGTGTACATGTTATCATTGTAAGCAGCCAGGAAAATCTCCATTCTGATTTTCAAATCTTCAAATCTCATACCAGCTATGTGGGGAACATGGCTGATACAATCCATTTTTAAAAAATTTTAATTTTTCAAAATATGCTCTTTTGAAAAGTTTGAAAACCTTTGAAAAACACTCGGATCAAGCTCGCTGATCAGACAGCTGATTCTAATGAACCACCTGCTCTGATACCACTTGTTGGTCCCAAGTGGTCAGATGAGGTCTAGAGGGGGGGGGGGGGGTGAATAGACCTCTAAACTTTTTAATCAATTTTTTACTTTAAAACTTTTGTTCTAACTTAGACAGACTAAGCTGTTATCGAACAGTAATTTTCAAGGCTGATCGCGAACAAATCTTTGAACAGCTTTGTTGACCACTAATCTGATAATTACTTAGCTGATTTATGCTAAAATCAGTTTTAATACTAGAGTACTTGCAGCGGATTTT
This sequence comes from Penstemon eatonii, assembly GCA_038501285.1. Lineage (NCBI taxonomy): Eukaryota > Viridiplantae > Streptophyta > Magnoliopsida > Lamiales > Plantaginaceae > Penstemon > Penstemon eatonii. The sequence goes on from CM076711.1 coordinate 16,618,323, forward strand.
TAAAGTGTTTTTCACAAGTAAACTTAGTAGATGAAAAGTTTGTTCCCCAGTTTTATAAAACTCCTTTCCTTATAAACTTTCCAAACAGTTAAATCAAAGTGTTTTTATGCAGCTAAAAATGTGCAAATAAAATTCAAGTAAAAACACACAAAATTTTTATAGTGGTTATATGGATTTAAATATCCTTTAGTCCACTCTTCCAAGTCACTCAGATCTTGGGTTATACAATAATCACAAAGTTTACAGTATACTCTGCTTGCGCCAATCAACAAATGAAAAGGCCACATGTGCGTAGTAGGAAATCACTCAGAAACTCCTACTCTCCGAAGTAATATCACTCACAAAGATGGATATCTACTTCTCACAACACTCACGATTACAAAATCACTCAGAAGATGTATTTTTCGTTGTTCTTCAACTCTGCTTTTGTCAACAAATGATTAAGCTTATGAGTGAGCTGTTCTTGAGACTTAAGAGATTTTGCTTCGAAATTCTTCTCAGAGATTGTGTTGTTCACCTTTTCTCTTCGTCTCTTTCAGCTATTTATACTTGAGGTTTGAAAAATGTCCGTTGAAGAGAGACAAGATTCAAGTTCCTCGAGTTCTGGTCCTTAATTTCCGCGAACGGCTCTCTGCAGCAGTCCGTACTGTCAACAGTACTTTTCTGCAGGCAGCATTAAATGCACCCAGCAGATACGAACTATTTCTTCAATCATTTGTCTTTAATAGCCTTGTACTTCAGCATTTATTACTTCCAGGGGCATTTATTACCGTTAGTACGACTTTATGATCCTTTCCTCTTGGCTGACGAAAGTACAAGTCTGATGGCGAACTAAACTGATCCCAAATATGAACAAATCTGATTTGAGTCGGCTGATCTTCATCAGTCTGATTTCTTTCCTTCAGCAGTTCAGTAGTCTTGGACCTTGAATTTTGACTCTTCTGATATCTTCTTTACTTAGTAAAAAATTCTTCAAAGGGACATGATTACGCCCAAACTTGTCGAAACAAAGCGATCGATGTAGAATAGATTGGGCGGTCGTATCCACGAGGAGATGACTAAACTAAGCTAAAATCGTTAGTAGACAAAGTAGCTTTAAAGATAAATAAACAAACTAAATTAACGAAGCGATTTGATTTTAAGAAAACTTAAAGAAAAGTGAATTTTTGGTTGTTGGAAAATATGATAACTAAAACGGTAAGATATCAAGAATCCCTTATATGCTTTGTTCACTTATTTGGATTGATTCATAAATTACTCAATTGAAAGTTTCACATCCCAAACAATCAATTGGAAGATAAAGAATTGAAAAACACATAATTTCTAATGTATTTGAGTAAATAATTTTCTTGCTTTTAGAATTGGCACAAAATATCATCTTATGAGAAATCAAAAACATACTATATACCAAGGCATATTGCATTAAAAGACTACCCATAAAACGAAAGACTTATATCAATATAATTATATCATAAAGATCTTCACATAAAAAGAGCTTGACTAGATTTATATGAAAACTAATGAAACAATTGTATTAACATAAAAGTTGATGAAAATAGATGAAGAAAAATAAATTACTCAAAATTATTAAACTTACAAAACCTTGAAGAATCGAATCCAAACAAGATCACTACGCATATAAGTTCATCTCTAATCTCACCAAAGAACTCTTAGCCTAATTTGCTAATCATTATCACAAGTTCTAGAGAGAAAATATGATAATGAATTTAGAGAGAATTGTAACTAAAACTAAGAATTGTGTATAAAGATGTGTGATTCTAGGACTATATATAGGTGCTAAATAGCCCTAATCAAAGTAGGAGAATGCTTAGGAGGTAGAAATTGAGTAGGAAGATGTTTAGGAGGCTTAATTCTCGTATGGAAATAATTTATGCAAGTTTCCTAATCACTTTAGGACACAAATCGCGATTCCCGCGTAGAAGATTCTGCTCTGCGCGACATATTTGAAAAATGCATATCTTTGTGCTCCGAACTCCAAATCCAGATCCGTAAAGTCTGTAATGTAGCTAACTCCTTCTTCTACAACATATCCGAAATTCAGCTTAATAGGAGTTTCCTTGCGAGAGTTATCGTCCTTGGAAGTAGCAGCAATATTTCTGGCAGATTCCTTATTTGTTGTTCTTGCACTAATTTACTTCCTTGAATCTTTCCTTGCTTCAAATTATGCCTTTGATACTTGTACAATTTGGGAAAGATAAATATTTCGGGGTCCATATTTTATATTCCTACAAAAACAAATCAAAACTCAATATTTTCTAATTACAATAATTTCTATTAATTTCATGAAAATATCAAATTAACACTTGATTTATTTAGAAAATAAGAACAACTTAAGTGCATTTTCAAGCACTAATCACAACCCCCAACCAGCTTATTGATAGTCTCTAGCAATTCAAGCGCAAATAAGATAGAAGCATGATGAACAAAACGGAGAAGAAATGAGATAAACTATCCAAGTACTTCAATCAAAGAGCTAGTCAAAGATCACAATCGCTATCAAGATTACTTCGATCATAACTCCCAAAATGTGTGTGTGTGAATACTAAGCCAAAACCTTCATACCACAAACCACAATACACATAGCTTTCGAAAATTTACCAAGTAAAGTATCAACCCCATTTTCTCACGGGTAAAGTGTTTAAATTTTTAGGACGGGAATTTCACTCATGGAGTTGGAAAACAGATAGTCACTCAAAGAAATAGGCCATATTTTTACGGACAAGCATACAAACAAACATTGATCCAATGATAGGAAACATAACTATCTAGAGGTCACATTCTTTCACAATTTAGCTTAAGGATTTCAATTGGTCATACTATAGAGCCATATAAATATTCGTCTTTTAACATGACGAAAACTAAGAACTTTTCTCTTTTTTTTTTCTTTTTTTTTTCACTTTTTTTTCACCCTTTTTTTTTTTTTTTTTTTAAATATGGCTCATGAAGCCATTTTACTCTTGACCAATATCATCCATATTTTTTACTTTTCTTTAAGAATGTTACTCTAAATAGCAATTAACCAATTCAAAAGAGCAATATAAGTTCATAAGTTGTTTTCTCAACCTCTCCACTCACTCACAAAAGATGTGTGAGTAAAAAAAAATTAACTTGGAAAATTTCTAGGCTACATGCATCGAACATCCATCTTACCACAAGCTTAGTAATGTGCTCTTGAGATTATTTCGGAAGCTACTTTCTAATAATAAAGATAGAAAAAATGACTAAGACTTTACACGATGAAATCATACCTAAAAAGCAAATCTAGCATCTCAAATCAATTCATTCATACATACCTTATAGCCCATTTTCAAGAGAATCGCTAATATAAAAGCAATAAACTAATTTTTCTTAAAAATGCATTTTTTTTTCAGAAGGCTACCACCCCCAACCTAAATATGACAGTGTCCTCATTGACACTATAATATGAATGCAGATAATACAAGAGACAAATGACTACTACTTGAATGATGTAAGTCTAGAGATGATCTTAAACACACAAACGAAAAAAAAAAAAAAAAAAAACACACAAAAGAAAGAAAAAAAAAATTAAAACTATAGTACATAATGGAAAGATAGAACCTGATTAATGGTAGATAGGAGCTGCAAGTGCAATCTCCTCAGGTTCATCCACCCTCTCCACAATTTGCTTTAATCTTTGGCCATTCACACGAAAAAGTCTTCCATCTTTAGGATTTTCTACTTCTACGGAACCATTGGGAAAGACTTGTTTTACCATAAAAGGACCAATCCATCTTGATCTCAACTTTCCAGGGTGAAGATGTAAACGAGAATCGTAGAGGAATACTCGTTGGTTTGGCTCAAAGTTCTTTCTAAGGATTTGTTTTTCATGAGCGACTTTCAGTTTAGCTTTGTAGATCCTTGAGTTGTCATAAGCATCGTTCCTTAATTCTTCTATTTCTGACAATTGTAAGTTCCTTTGAAGACCTGCATCATTCAAATCAAAATTAAGCGATTTAACTGCCCAATAAGCTTTATGTTCTAACTCTACGGGTAAATGACAAGCTTTCCCATAAACAATCCGATATGGGGACATCCCTAGAATAGTCTTGTAAGCAGTACGGTATGCCCAAAGTGCATCAGAAAGTCGTAAAGACCAATCCTTGCGGTTTTGGTTTACCGTTTTTTCCAGAATTTTCTTAACTTCCCTATTTGCTAACTCAGCTTGCCCATTGGTTTGCGGATGATATGCATTGGAAACCTTGTGAATAACACCATACCTGCGCATCAAAGCTTCAAAAGAACGATTACAAAAATGTGTCCCTTGATCACTAATAATAACTCGTGGTGTACCATACCTAGCTAACACATTTTCCTTTAAGAATTTTACTACTGTAGTGTTATCATTCTTACGACATGGTACAGCTTCTACCCATTTGGATACATAATCAACAGCAAGAAGAATATATAGATAACCATAAGAAGAAGGAAATGGACCCATAAAATCAATACCCCAACAATCAAAAATTTCAATAACAAGAATTGGGTTAAGGGGCATCATGTGCCGTCGAGTCAAAGCTCCCAATTTTTGGCATCTATCACAAGAACGACAAAAATGATTAGTATCTTTGAACAAACTTGGCCAATAAAGACCACATTGTAAAATTTTAGCAGCTGTCTTTTTCATAGAAAAATGACCACCACAAGCCTCGGAATGACAAAAGTTCAAGACACTATTTACCTCAGTCTCAGGAATGCACCTTCTCATGATTTGGTCGGGGCAATATTTATATAAATAAGGATCATCCCAATAAAAATTTCTTACCTCGATCAAGAACTTTCGCTTATCTTTTGCAGTCCAACTTGACGGAAGTTCATCAGAAACCAAGTAGTTAACAATATTGGCATACCATGGCAGTTGATCTACATTGAACAGTTGTTCATCGGGAAAGTCATCTCGAATTGGGAGATCTTTTGTAGAATTAATGAACTCCAAACGAGATAGATGATCAGCCACAACATTTTTGACACCCTTCTTATCTTTAATTGTTAGATCAAATTCCTGCAACAAAAGAATCCACCTAATTAAACGAGCCTTAGCATCCTTTTTGGAAAGAAGATACTTAAGAGTTGCATGGTCAGTATAAACAGTAATAGGTGAACCAATAAGATAAGGTCGAAATTTTTCCATAGCAAAGACGACTGCTAGCAGTTCCTTTTCAGTAGTAGAGTAGTTCTGTTGAGCACTATTTAAGGTCCTACTAGCATAATAGATAACAAATGGTTTTCCTTCCCTACGTTGTCCTAAAACGGCTCCAAGAGCATAGTCACTAGCGTCACACATGATTTCGAAAGGTAAGCTCCAATCTGGTGATTGTATGATGGGTGCGGTAGTGAGTTTTTGGACAAGTATTTTGAATGCTTTTTCACACTCAGGAGTCCAGTCGAACCTAGCATCTTTGACTAAGAGGTTACACAGGGGACGAGATATAGAAGAGAAATTTTGTATGAACCTCCGATAAAAACCAGCATGTCCAAGGAATGACCTAACATCTTTCACAGTTTTGGGTATATGTAGGTTAGAAATCAACTCAATTTTGGCTTTGTCAACCTCTATTCCTTTTTCAGACACTATATGACCTAAAACAATCCCAGATGAAACCATGAAATGACATTTCTCCCAGTTCAGAACAAGACCTTTTTCCTCACACCTGCTCAAAACAGCTTTCAAGTTAAGTAAACAAGAATCAAAAGAGTCTCCAAAAACAGTTATATCATCCATAAAAACTTCCATGAATTTTTCAACCATATCAGAAAATATGCTCATCATACAACGTTGGAAAGTAGCAGGTGCATTACATAAACCAAATGGCATTCTACGAAATGCAAAAGTACCAAAAGGGCATGTAAATGTTGTCTTTTCTTGATCCTCCAAAGCTATTTCGATTTGACAATATCCAGAATATCCATCAAGAAAGCAATAAAACAAATGACCAGCTATACGTTCCAATATTTGGTCGATAAAAGGAAGTGGAAAGTGATCTTTTCGTGTGGCAGAGTTTAATTTCCTATAGTCAATGCACATGCGCCACCCAGTTACTACTCTAGTGGGAATAGGATGCCCTTCTTCATTTTCTACAACTGTAACTCCAGATTTCTTTGGTACCACTTGTGTAGGGCTAACCCATTGACTATCAGATATAGGAAATATGATGTCTACATCTAATAATTTTAAGACCTCTTTTTTGACTACTTCTTTCATAGTGGGGTTTAATCTTCTTTGAGGATCCCTACGTGGGTTAGCACCTTATTCTAAATGAATCTTATGTGAACAAATTAAGGGACTAATACCTTTAATATCAGCTATCGACCAACCTAGTGCAGACTTATGTTCTTTCAACAAATTTATGAGTTTCTCATCTTGCTCGACACTAAGTTTAGACGAAATTATAACAGGAAAGGTATCACCTGGTCCCAAAAATGCATATTTCAGTCCTTCTGGTAGTTGAGATAACTCAACTTTTGGTGCCTCAATGGAAGATGCCTTTGGTTGTGTTCTTTCTTTTGGTAGCTCCTCAAAGCGTGGCTGCCAAACACTCCTTTCATTTAACCCTGTTTCATTAACAAAATTAGATGAATTAATATTATTAACAGAGTTAAGCGAATCATCAAAATCAGAATCACAAAGGAGATAGTGTAAGGATTCAGAATTTTCCCTTTCGAATGTTTCAGACACCAATGAATCTATCATATAAGTATGGTGACACTCATCTTCATCTTGTAGTTGCTTCCCAACATGGAATACATTGACTTCCAGTGTCATATTACCAAATGTAAGCTTCATGAGACCATTCCTAAAATTGATGAGAGCATTTGCTGTAGCAAGGAAAGGTCTGCCTAGGATCAGTGGTATCTTAGACTCCATATTGACCACAGATTGAGTATCCAAAACCAAGAAATCAACAGGATAATAGAATTTGTCAATTTGAAGCAAAACATCCTCGACTATCCCTTTGGGTCTACGAATGGTTCGATCAGCAAGTTGCAAAACAACAGATGTAGGCTTGATCTCTCCAAGGCCAAGTTGCAAGTAAACTGAGTATGGCATAAGGTTTACGCTTGCTCCAAGGTCTAATAAAGCTTGACTAAATTCGTGTGAACCAATTTGACAGGTTATTGTGGGACACCCAGGATCTTTATATTTTGGTGGTACCTTTTGGTCAATCACTGCACTTACTTGCTCGGTCAAAAATGCGGTTTTCTTGACATTGTGTTTTCTTTTCACAGTACACAAATCCTTAATCACCTTTGCATATGAGGGTACCTGCCTGATAACATGTAACAAAGGCAAATTAACTTTGACTTGTTTCAAATGTTCAAGAATTTCACCATGATTTTCTGGTATTTTTCCCAATTTCAGTGCTTGAGGAAAAGGGACATGGACCAAGGCTTTCTGCTCTACTTCCTTAGGGGGGTCATTTGATGGACTAGGTAAAGTTGGTCCCTCTATGACCTTACCGCTACGAGTGGTGATGGCATTGATATCTTTGATGCTATGTGATTCGGAAGATTCTACCTTATATTGCCCCTTAGGATTAGACTGTGGTTGGGAAGGGAACTTGCCTCGTTCTTGTATAGTAAGAGCACTAGTTAGCTTACCAATTTGATTTTTTTATCTCTTTGTTCTTTTCCACAATCTGAGTTATTACGGCTTCTACCTTTTGGTTAGTCTTACTTTGTGCCTCAATAAATGCTTGAAGTGTGTCCTCTAAAGGATTCCTATTTTGGTGAGCATTATTTTTAGGTGCAGGGTAAGTTCTAGGTGCTTGTCCCTCGGATTTCCAACTAAAGTTAGGGTGATTTCTCCAACCAGGATTGTACGTCTCAGAATAAGGTGAAAAAGGTTTCCTATATGTTCCTAAGGCATTACATTGTTCTTCGTAAACCTCTCTCATCTCACCAAGTGTAGGACATACTTGAGCTAAATGATCTACCCCACCACAAATGAAACAACTATCTCGTGACTCTACCCTTGCAACTGGTTGATGTTTTTGACTATCTTTTGTTTCTAAAGCTTTTAATTTGTTAGTCAATGCTTCAACTTGTGCTTTAAGGTTGTCTTCTTCCTTAAGATAGTAAATTCCACTAGTTTTTGTTCTACTAGTACTATCGGTAGTACTAGGTCCAGTCCAGGTGTGAGCTTTTTCGCCTATGTCATTTAGGTAATCTATGGCCTCATCATGATCCTTTTCAAGAAACTCCCCATTACACATCATTTCAATAAATTGACGCTCCCTAGATGTAAGTCCCTCATAGAAATAACTAACAAGACGCCAATTTTCATACCCATGGTGCGGACACATATTCAACAATTCTTTGAACCTCTCCCAGGCTTGGTATAAAGTTTCATTATCTTTTTGGGAAAAGGTAGAGATTTGTCTCTTAAGGTTGTTGGTCTTATGTTGGGGAAAGTATTTGTTGAAAAAGGCTTGGGTCATTTCTGTCCATGTACCTATAGATCTAGGTCTCAAAGAATACAACCAACTTTTTGCTTTGTCTTTTAGGGTGAAAGGGAAGAATTTCAACCTAATTGACTCTACGACATTGGGTTGACTATTAAAAGTGACGATGACCTCCTCAAATTCCCTAATGTGTAAGTAAGGATTCTCACTATCCATACCATGAAAGGTTGGTAAAAGTTGGATCAATCCAGGTTTGAAATCTATTTGCGGGGTATTTGTGGGAACCATGATGCATGAGGGAGTGGATGTGCGGTTTGGGTGTAGGTATTCCCTTAGGGAACGCGCATGGTTGTTTTCAAGTTGGTCCATGGTGGTAGGTGTATCGGTTAATGTAATGTTTGACCAAGATTCACTTAAATCTTGAGAAGTTGTATTGATTCCCTCAGTGTTTTCCCTATGTTCTTTCCTTAACCTACGCAAAGTTTTCTCAATTTCTGGATCGTATTGTAGTTCACCTTGATTAGAAGATCGAGTTACAAACATAAAAATAAAACACTTTTTTTTTTTTTTTGGTTTTTTTTTTAATAAAACAAATCAATTAACTAATAAATAGAAATAGTACGAAACTTCCTACAATTACCTAAGAGAACAAAAATTGAATAAAATAAAGTTTACTTACCTCGTTAGCTAAATAACTACTTATGATGCTTACTTGTTGCACCTCCCCGGCAACGGCGCCAAAATTTGATTACGCCCAAACTTGTCGAAACAAAGCGATCGATGTAGAATAGATTGGGCGGTCGTATCCACGAGGAGATGACTAAACTAAGCTAAAATCGTTAGTAGACAAAGTAGCTTTAAAGATAAATAAACAAACTAAATTAACGAAGCGATTTGATTTTAAGAAAACTTAAAGAAAAGTGAATTTTTGGTTGTTGGAAAATATGATAACTAAAACGGTAAGATATCAAGAATCCCTTATATGCTTTGTTCACTTATTTGGATTGATTCATAAATTACTCAATTGAAAGTTTCACATCCCAAACAATCAATTGGAAGATAAAGAATTGAAAAACACATAATTTCTAATGTATTTGAGTAAATAATTTTCTTGCTTTTAGAATTGGCACAAAATATCATCTTATGAGAAATCAAAAACATACTATATACCAAGGCATATTGCATTAAAAGACTACCCATAAAACGAAAGACTTATATCAATATAATTATATCATAAAGATCTTCACATAAAAAGAGCTTGACTAGATTTATATGAAAACTAATGAAACAATTGTATTAACATAAAAGTTGATGAAAATAGATGAAGAAAAATAAATTACTCAAAATTATTAAACTTACAAAACCTTGAAGAATGGAATCCAAACAAGATCACTACGCATATAAGTTCATCTCTAATCTCACCAAAGAACTCTTAGCCTAATTTGCTAATCATTATCACAAGTTCTAGAGAGAAAATATGATAATGATTTTAGAGAGAATTGTAACTAAAACTAAGAATTGTGTATAAAGATGTGTGATTCTAGGACTATATATAGGTGCTAAATAGCCCTAATCCAAGTAGGAGAATGCTTAGGAGGTAGAAATTGAGTAGGAAGATGTTTAGGAGGCTTAATTCTCGTATGGAAATAATTTATGCAAGTTTCCTAATCACTTTAGGACACAAATCGCGATTCCCGCGTAGAAGATTCTGCTCTGCGCGACATATTTGAAAAATGCATATCTTTGTGCTCCGAACTCCAAATCCAGATCCGTAAAGTCTGTAATGTAGCTAACTCCTTCCTCTACAACATATCCGAAATTCAGCTTAATAGGAGTTTCCTTGCGAGAGTTATCGTCCTTGGAAGTAGCAGCAATATTTCTGGCAGATTCCTTATTTGTTGTTCTTGCACTAATTTACTTCCTTGAATCTTTCCTTGCTTCAAATTATGCCTTTGATACTTGTACAATTTGGGAAAGATAAATATTTCGGGGTCCATATTTTATATTCCTACAAAAACAAATCAAAACTCAATATTTTCTAATTACAATAATTTCTATTAATTTCATGAAAATATCAAATGAACACTTGATTTATTTAGAAAATAAGAACAACTTAAGTGCATTTTCAAGCACTAATCACAACCCCCAACCAGCTTATTGATAGTCTCTAGCAATTCAAGCGCAAATAAGATAGAAGCATGATGAACAAAACGGAGAAGAAATGAGATAAACTATCCAAGTACTTCAATCAAAGAGCTAGTCAAAGATCACAATCGCTATCAAGATTACTTCGATCATAACTCCCAAAATGTGTGTGTGTGAATACTAAGCCAAAACCTTCATACCACAAACCACAATACACATAGCTTTCGAAAATTTACCAAGTAAAGTATCAACCCCATTTTCTCACGGGTAAAGTGTTTAAATTTTTAGGACGGGAATTTCACTCATGGAGTTGGAAAACAGATAGTCACTCAAAGAAATAGGCCATATTTTTACGGACAAGCATACAAACAAACATTGATCCAATGATAGGAAACATAACTATCTAGAGGTCACATTCTTTCACAATTTAGCTTAAGGATTTCAATTGGTCATACTATAGAGCCATATAAATATTCGTCTTTTAACATGATGAAAACTAAGAACTTTTCTCTTTTTTTTTTCTTTTTTTTTTCACTTTTTTTTCACCCTTTTTTTTTTTTTTTTTTTTAAATATGGCTCATGAAGCCATTTTACTCTTGACCAATATCATCCATATTTTTTACTTTTCTTTAAGAATGTTACTCTAAATAGCAATTAACCAATTCAAAAGAGCAATATAAGTTCATAAGTTGTTTTCTCAACCTCTCCACTCACTCACAAAAGATGTGTGAGTAAAAAAAATTAACTTGGAAAATTTCTAGGCTACATGCATCGAACATCCATCTTACCACAAGCTTAGTAATGTGCTCTTGAGATTATTTCGGAAGCTACTTTCTAATAATAAAGATAGAAAAAATGACTAAGACTTTACACGATGAAATCATACCTAAAAAGCAAATCTAGCATCTCAAATCAATTCATTCATACATACCTTATAGCCCATTTTCAAGAGAATCGCTAATATAAAAGCAATAAACTAATTTTTCTTAAAAATGCATTTTTTTTTCAGAAGGCTACCACCCCCAACCTAAATATGACAGTGTCCTCATTGACACTATAATATGAATGCAGAAAATACAAGAGACAAATGACTACTACTTGAATGATGTAAGTCTAGAGATGATCTTAAACACACAAACGAAAAAAAAAAAAAAACCACACAAAAGAAAGAAAAAAAAAATTAAAACTATAGTACATAATGGAAAGATAGAACCTGATTAATGGTAGATAGGAGCTGCAAGTGCAATCTCCTCAGGTTCATCCACCCTCTCCACAATTTTCTTTAATCTTTGGCCATTCACACGAAAAAGTCTTCCATCTTTAGGATTTTCTACTTCTACGGAACCATTGGGAAAGACTTGTTTTACCATAAAAGGACCAGTCCATCTTGATCTCAACTTTCCAGGGTGAAGATGTAAACGAGAATCGTAGAGGAATACTCGTTGGTTTGGCTCAAAGTTCTTTCTAAGGATTTGTTTTTCATGAGCGACTTTCAGTTTAGCTTTGTAGATCCTTGAGTTGTCATAAGCATCGTTCCTTAATTCTTCTATTTCTGACAATTGTAAGTTCCTTTGAAGACCTGCATCATTCAAATCAAAATTAAGCGATTTAACTGCCCAATAAGCTTTATGTTCTAACTCTACGGGTAAATGACAAGCTTTCCCATAAACAATCCGATATGGGGACATCCCTAGAATAGTCTTGTAAGCAGTACGGTATGCCCAAAGTGCATCAGAAAGTCGTAAAGACCAATCCTTGCGATTTTGGTTTACCGTTTTTTCCAGAATTTTCTTAACTTCCCTATTTGCTAACTCAGCTTGCCCATTGGTTTGCGGATGATATGCATTGGAAACCTTGTGAATAACACCATACCTGCGCATCAAAGCTTCAAAAGAACGATTACAAAAATGTGTCCCTTGATCACTAATAATAACTCGTGGTGTACCATACCTAGCTAACACATTTTCCTTTAAGAATTTTACTACTGTAGTGTTATCATTCTTACGACATGGTACAGCTTCTACCCATTTGGATACATAATCAACAGCAAGAAGAATATATAGATAACCATAAGAAGAAGGAAATGGACCCATAAAATCAATACCCCAACAATCAAAAATTTCAATAACAAGAATTGGGTTAAGGGGCATCATGTGCCGTCGAGTCAAAGCTCCCAATTTTTGGCATATATCACAAGAACGACAAAAATGATTAGTATCTTTGAACAAACTTGGCCAATAAAGACCACATTGTAAAATTTTAGCAGCTGTCTTTTTCATAGAAAAATGACCACCACAAGCCTCGGAATGACAAAAGTTCAAGACACTATTTACCTCAGTCTCAGGAATGCACCTTCTCATGATTTGGTCGGGGCAATATTTATATAAATAAGGATCATCCCAATAAAAATTTCTTACCTCGATCAAGAACTTTCGCTTATCTTGTGCAGTCCAACTTGACGGAAGTTCATCAGAAACCAAGTAGTTAACAATATTGGCATACCATGGCAGTTGATCTACATTGAACAGTTGTTCATCGGGAAAGTCATCTCGAATTGGGAGATCTTTTGTAGAATTAATGAACTCCAAACGAGATAGATGATCAGCCACAACATTTTTGACACCCTTCTTATCTTTAATTGTTAGATCAAATTCCTGCAACAAAAGAATCCACCTAATTAAACGAGCCTTAGCATCCTTTTTGGAAAGAAGATACTTAAGAGCTGCATGGTCAATATAAACAGTAATAGGTGAACCAATAAGATAAGGTCGAATTTTTTCCATAGCAAAGACGACTGCTAGCAGTTCCTTTTCAGTAGTAGAGTAGTTCTGTTGAGCACTATTTAAGGTCCTACTAGCATAATAGATAACAAATGGTTTTCCTTCCCTACGTTGTCCTAAAACGGCTCCAAGAGCATAGTCACTAGCGTCACACATGATTTCGAAAGGTAAGTTCCAATCTGGTGATTGTATGATGGGTGCGGTAGTGAGTTTTTGGACAAGTATTTTGAATGCTTTTTCACACTCAGGAGTCCAGTCGAACCTAGCATCTTTGACTAAGAGGTTACACAGGGGACGAGATATAGAAGAGAAATTTTGTATGAACCTCCGATAAAAACCAGCATGTCCAAGGAATGACCTAACATCTTTCACAGTTTTGGGTATATGTAGGTTAGAAATCAACTCAATTTTGGCTTTGTCAACCTCTATTCCTTTTTCAGACACTATATGACCTAAAACAATCCCAGATGAAACCATGAAATGACATTTCTCCCAGTTCAGAACAAGACCTTTTTCCTCACACCTGCTCAAAACAGCTTTCAAGTTAAGTAAACAAGAATCAAAAGAGTCTCCAAAAACAGTTATATCATCCATAAAAACTTCCATGAATTTTTCAACCATATCAGAAAATATGCTCATCATACAACGTTGGAAAGTAGCAGGTGCATTACATAAACCAAATGGCATTCTACGAAATGCAAAAGTACCAAAAGGGCATGTAAATGTTGTCTTTTCTTGATCCTCCAAAGCTATTTCGATTTGATAATATCCAGAATATCCATCAAGAAAGCAATAAAACAAATGACCAGCTATACGTTCCAATATTTGGTCGATAAAAGGAAGTGGAAAGTGATCTTTTCGTGTGGCAGAGTTTAATTTCCTATAGTCAATGCACATGCGCCACCCAGTTACTACTCTAGTGGGAATAGGATACCCTTCTTCATTTTCTACAACTGTAACTCCAGATTTATTTGGTACCACTTGTGTAGGGCTAACCCATTGACTATCAGATATAGGAAATATGATGTCTACATCTAATAATTTTAAGACCTCTTTTTTGACTACTTCTTTCATAGTGGGGTTTAATCTTCTTTGAGGATCCCTACGTGGGTTAGCACCTTCTTCTAAATGAATCTTATGTGAACAAATTAAGGGACTAATACCTTTAATATCAGCTATCGACCAACCTAGTGCAGACTTATGTTCTTTCAACAAATTTATGAGTTTCTCATCTTGCTCGACACTAAGTTTAGAAATTATAACAGGAAAGGTATCACCTGGTCCCAAAAATGCATATTTCAGTCCTTCTGGTAGTTGAGATAACTCAACTTTTGGTGCCTCAATGGAAGATGCCTTTGGTTGTGTTCTTTCTTTTGGTAGCTCCTCAAAGCGTGGCTGCCAAACACTCCTTTCATTTAACCCTGTTTCATTAACAAAATTAGATGAATTAATATTATTAACAGAGTTAAGCGAATCATCAAAATCAGAATCACAAAGGAGATAGTGTAAGGATTCAGAATTTTCCCTTTCGAATGTTTCAGACACCAATGAATCTATCATATAAGTATGGTGACACTCATCTTCATCTTGTAGTTGCTTCCCAACATGGAATACATTGACTTCCAGTGTCATATTACCAAATGTAAGCTTCATGAGACCATTCCTACAATTGATGAGAGCATTTGCTGTAGCAAGGAAAGGTCTACCTAGGATCAGTGGTATCTTAGACTCCATATTGACCACAGATTGAGTATCCAAAACCAAGAAATCAACAGGATAATAGAATTTGTCAATTTGAAGCAAAACATCCTCGACTATCCCTTTGGGTCTACGAATGGTTCGATCAGCAAGTTGCAAAACAACAGATGTAGGCTTGATCTCTCCAAGGCCAAGTTGCAAGTAAACTGAGTATGGCATAAGGTTTACGCTTGCTCCAAGGTCTAATAAAGCTTGACTAAATTCGTGTGAACCAATTTGACAGGTTATTGTGGGACACCCAGGATCTTTATATTTTGGTGGTACCTTTTGGTCAATCACTGCACTTACTTGCTCGGTCAAAAATGCGGTTTTCTTGACATTGTGTTTTCTTTTCACAGTACACAAATCCTTAATCACCTTTGCATATGAGGGTACCTGCCTGATAACATGTAACAAAGGCAAATTAATTTTGACTTGTTTCAAATGTTCAAGAATTTCACCATGATTTTCTGGTATTTTTCCCAATTTCAGTGCTTGAGGAAAAGGGACATGGACCAAGGCTTTCTGCTCTACTTCCTTAGGGGGGTCATTTGATGGACTAGGTAAAGTTGGTCCCTCTATGACCTTACCGCTACGAGTGGTGATGGCATTGATATCTTTGATGCTATGTGATTCGGAAGATTCTACCTTATATTGCCCCTTAGGATTAGACTGTGGTTGGGAAGGGAACTTGCCTCGTTCTTGTATAGTAAGAGCACTAGTTAGCTTACCAATTTGATTTTTTTATCTCTTTGTTCTTTTCCACAATCTGAGTTATTACGGCTTCTACCTTTTGGTTAGTCTTACTTTGTGCCTCAATAAATGCTTGAAGTGTGTCCTCTAAAGGATTCCTATTTTGGTGAGCATTATTTTTAGGTGCAGGGTAAGTTCTAGGTGCTTGTCCCTCGGATTTCCAACTAAAGTTAGGGTGATTTCTCCAACCAGGATTGTACGTCTCAGAATAAGGTGAAAAAGGTTTCCTATATGTTCCTAAGGCATTACATTGTTCTTCGTAAACCTCTCTCATCTCACCAAGTGTAGGACATACTTGAGCTAAATGATCTACCCCACCACAAATGAAACAACTATCTCGTGACTCTACCCTTGCAACTGGTTGATGTTTTTGACTATCTTTTGTTTCTAAAGCTTTTAATTTGTTAGTCAATGCTTCAACTTGTGCTTTAAGGTTGTCTTCTTCCTTAAGATAGTAAATTCCACTAGTTTTTGTTCTACTAGTACTATCGGTAGTACTAGGTCCAGTCCAGGTGTGAGCTTTTTCGCCTATGTCATTTAGGTAATCTATGGCCTCATCAGGATCCTTTTCAAGAAACTCCCCATTACACATCATTTCAATAAATTGACGCTCCCTAGATGTAAGTCCCTCATAGAAATAACTAACAAGACGCCAATTTTCATACCCATGGTGCGGACACATATTCAACAATTCTTTGAACCTCTCCCAGGCTTGGTATAAAGTTTCATTATCTTTTTGGGAAAAGGTAGAGATTTGTCTCTTAAGGTTGTTGGTCTTATGTTGGGGAAAGTATTTGTTGAAAAAGGCTTGGGTCATTTCTGTCCATGTAACTATAGATCTAGGTCTCAAAGAATACAACCAACTTTTTGCTTTGTCTTTTAGGGTGAAAGGGAAGAATTTCAACCTAATTGACTCTACGACATTGGGTTGACTATTAAAAGTGACGATGACCTCCTCAAATTCCCTAATGTGTAAGTAAGGATTCTCACTATCCATACCATGAAAGGTTGGTAAAAGTTGGATCAATCCGGGTTTGAAATCTATTTGCGGGGTATTTGTGGGAACCATGATGCATGAGGGAGTGGATGTGCGGTTTGGGTGTAGGTATTCCTTTAGGGAACGCGCATGGTTGTTTTCAAGTTGGTCCATGGTGGTAGGTGTATCGGTTAATGTAATGTTTGACCAAGATTCACTTAAATCTTGAGAAGTTGTATTGATTCCCTCAGTGTTTTCCCTATGTTCTTTCCTTAACCTACGCAAAGTTTTCTCAATTTCTGGATCGTATTGTAGTTCACCTTGATTAGAAGATCGAGTTACAAACATAAAAATAAAACACTTTTTTTTTTTTTTTGGTTTTTTTTTTTTAATAAAACAAATCAATTAACTAATAAATAGAAATAGTACGAAACTTCCTACAATTACCTAAGAGAACAAAAATTGAATAAAATAAAGTTTACTTACCTCGTTAGCTAAATAACTACTTATGATGCTTACTTGTTGCACCTCCCCGGCAACGGCGCCAAAATTTGATTACGCCCAAACTTGTCGAAACAAAGCGATCGATGTAGAATAGATTGGGCGGTCGTATCCACGAGGAGATGACTAAACTAAGCTAAAATCGTTAGTAGACAAAGTAGCTTTAAAGATAAATAAACAAACTAAATTAACGAAGCGATTTGATTTTAAGAAAACTTAAAGAAAAGTGAATTTTTGGTTGTTGGAAAATATGATAACTAAAACGGTAAGATATCAAGAATCCCTTATATGCTTTGTTCACTTATTTGGATTGATTCATAAATTACTCAATTGAAAGTTTCACATCCCAAACAATCAATTGGAAGATAAAGAATTGAAAAACACATAATTTCTAATGTATTTGAGTAAATAATTTTCTTGCTTTTAGAATTGGCACAAAATATCATCTTATGAGAAATCAAAAACATACTATATACCAAGGCATATTGCATTAAAAGACTACCCATAAAACGAAAGACTTATATCAATATAATTATATCATAAAGATCTTCACATAAAAAGAGCTTGACTAGATTTATATGAAAACTAATGAAACAATTGTATTAACATAAAAGTTGATGAAAATAGATGAAGAAAAATAAATTACTCAAAATTATTAAACTTACAAAACCTTGAAGAATGGAATCCAAACAAGATCACTACGCATATAAGTTCATCTCTAATCTCACCAAAGAACTCTTAGCCTAATTTGCTAATCATTATCACAAGTTCTAGAGAGAAAATATGATAATGATTTTAGAGAGAATTGTAACTAAAACTAAGAATTGTGTATAAAGATGTGTGATTCTAGGACTATATATAGGTGCTAAATAGCCCTAATCCAAGTAGGAGAATGCTTAGGAGGTAGAAATTGAGTAGGAAGATGTTTAGGAGGCTTAATTCTCGTATGGAAATAATTTATGCAAGTTTCCTAATCACTTTAGGACACAAATCGCGATTCCCGCGTAGAAGATTCTGCTCTGCGCGACATATTTGAAAAATGCATATCTTTGTGCTCCGAACTCCAAATCCAGATCCGTAAAGTCTGTAATGTAGCTAACTCCTTCCTCTACAACATATCCGAAATTCAGCTTAATAGGAGTTTCCTTGCGAGAGTTATCGTCCTTGGAAGTAGCAGCAATATTTCTGGCAGATTCCTTATTTGTTGTTCTTGCACTAATTTACTTCCTTGAATCTTTCCTTGCTTCAAATTATGCCTTTGATACTTGTACAATTTGGGAAAGATAAATATTTCGGGGTCCATATTTTATATTCCTACAAAAACAAATCAAAACTCAATATTTTCTAATTACAATAATTTCTATTAATTTCATGAAAATATCAAATTAACACTTGATTTATTTAGAAAATAAGAACAACTTAAGTGCATTTTCAAGCACTAATCAGGACATCAGCTAAATTAATCCATACTTAGCAGATTTTGAAGTTTTGAAATTCATCAAAACCTCCCTTTACAAATTGTCTTCAGTGCTCTTCATCTTCATCCTTATCCAACATTATCTGAATTTCTTCCTTCAAATTTCTCATCTCCACCTCAATCTAAAAAGATGAAAATATATTTTTAGAATATCATAGGAGAACTTTTAAATATGAGTGAAACGATTTAAAAAAATTAACTCAATTATGCACCTTAGGATTTTGTGGAGCCTCATCAAATAATCTTTTTAATCTGCAAAGTTTCTGCTTGGATGAAGAAATAGGTCGGACCTAAGGAAAAAGTTAAGTTAGAAATTATTAGACATGGAAGAAAATTTTAGGACTATAACACCAAATCACCACTAAATAAGTAATAACAAGATAACTTTAACACAAAACCAAATTAACCTTTATATATCCTCTCCTGTAACTCACCCTCCCCTCACCAAAATTACACAAAGTTGAATTCCAAATCAAGAGTCTCTTCGACTTTTTATTATAAACAGTAGTTTAGTTATTCATGTTTTAACTTAAAAATCTCTGTCCCCAAGATTCAAAACAGCTAAAGTAACTCTTAGTAGTATGACATGAACACTATCGATTGTGGCACAAATATATAAAAGGCCTGTATTTAGGAATACATATGCAAGGAGAAAATATAAAAAATAGCATTACTTACACAACCATGGACTGGGAGGTTGCATCCAACTTATTAAGCTAACAATCTTATCATAGTCAATTACAGTCAGAAGCCAGATATTACAGTTTTAAGATGAAATGAAAGACGAAATAAAATCCAAAAAACCTGCAAGGCTAATACAATACAATTTATATAAAACAGTACATATAACAAACCTTGATTAAAAAGATGAAGATTAGAGAGATGAATTTCAAGAGCAAACTGGACAAGGAAATAGGAATGTGAGAAGAACAAAAGCAGAAGAAAGTGGAACTGAAATCCGAAGCTCTGAGTACTCTCTTCATCCCAAGCAATTTCCAAAGCAAGTATAAAAGCTGCCGATGGGCAAATTAGTCACAATTATTTAGTTACCGACACAACCTTAGGCTAACTTGAGCCTTGGAATTAATCCTTCCGTTGGTCGAAGACGGTGGAAATAACAGGGCAATCAAAGCCGTTCAGAGAAACCTAAGAAAAAAAAATTGGATGAAACCAAGTAATTCGAGAAACCTCAGGAACATATGAAAGAGGGACCCAATTTCGAAAGAATCAAGAAATTCCGGCAAGCAGGAGGAGGAGGTGGAATGTGAGAGAGGAGATGGAAAGGAAAAATAGGAACTAACTAAAAGGTAAGAAAATAAAACTGAGTACAAAAATTACAGCGAAGGGTACAAACAATAAGCAGTTTATAATACAAAACCAAAACGACGTCAGAAGCTTTAAAAAATAATAGCCAGTAGGTGGAGGCCACAAGTAAGCTGCTCGAAAAGTTACTGTTCAATTTGGTAGATTCGCTCTTATAAATATATATATATATATATATATATATATATATATATATATATATATATATATATATTTATATAATATTTAAAGATATATAATAACAATATAAAATTTGTTAAATATGATTAATAATTTAACTATTTTTGCAAATGTAATTGAAATGTTTCAAATTTGTGTATTGTGTGGTAAATATGTCAACCAGTGGGACAAACTTTGACAATAATCTTTAATTATAGGATCAATTCTATAAATCTTCATCAATTCCGTCAAATTTGATGGGCACGTCTTCCTCACTTGTTCAATTTCGTCATTAATTTGACGTGAATATGATATATGTAACATTCTGTCAAATAATAGTACCAAACGTGTCTGACGAAATAATTATGGTATCAAATGCATAAAGGGAAATTGTTGGTACCGAAGTAAACTTCTCTCATATTTTGTAGATTGATTTGGTTTCAAAACCCAACATTTTACCCCTTATAAAATAGATCTCATCAGTATATGTGTTAACTTATATACCAATTAATCAATTAATAATACTGATAAAAGTCAACTTTTGGCAAATTGATTATTATATAGGTGTCATCGATTATATAGGAGTCATCGATTGCCAGTTCTCTCTCTAAGTTATTATGGCTATTCTTATTGAGCAATGCAAAATTTCACCGCCCTCCAACATGACCGGTGAGTGCTCACTTCCAATCGTTTTTTTTGATATGTTGTGGTACGATTTTATGGCAAATCAAAGCGTTTTATTCTTCAAGTTCCCATGTTCCAAATCCCATTTCTTGGAAGTCATTGTTCCTGATCTAAAGAAATCCTTGTCCTCCACCCTCGGCCAGTTTCTTCCACTCGCCGGAAACATAATTCACCCTTTAAACCCCGAAAATAAGCCTATCTTAAGTTACCTATCCGGTGATTCAGTTTGTCTCACAGTTTTTGAATCTGAATCTGATTTAAATCACCTAACAGGAAATCATCCCCGGGTTTCCGACGACTTTTATGATTTCGCCCCTAACTTACCCTCGGCAACCCATTCAGATAACTCGATCACATGTCCTGTTTTGGCCCTTCAAGTGACACTATTCCCCGAACAGGGCATATGTATTGGTTTTGTAACTCATCACGTTGTTGCCGATGCCAGCACAGTTTTATCCTTCATGAAGGCGTGGGCTTTGATCAACAGCAACATCAACAGCCAACTTGACAGATCGGAAATTAGTCGGTTGATGGAAGCTAATTGCTATTTGCCTTTTTATGATCGAAAAACGGTTGTAGGTATCAATGGGTTGGATTCACTATATTGGGACCTAATAGTAAAGCTTTCTTGTCCGATTGAGCCTCCGAGAATGAAATTCCCCATAGGCAAAGTCCGATCCACCTTTGTTTTGAAAAAAGACGAAATCCAAAAGCTTAAGAAGTTTGTTTCTGCTAAACGTCCTCACGTGAGTCATTTGTCCTCATTCACTGTCATGTGTGCGCTTGTTTGGATTTGCTCAGCCAAGGCGGCTGGATTCTCAGGTGCAGACGACGATGAGACAGAGTACTTTGGCTTCGTGGCTGATTGTCGAAGGAGGCTGAATCCACCATTGCCTTTGAATTACTTTGGCAACTGTGTGGCCCTTGTAAAGACAGAACTAAAGCATGGCCAGTTGAAGGGAACCGATGGTTTTCTAATGGCTGTGGAGTCCATCGGGGAGGTCATTTCGGAGAACGTATATGGCGATAAAGGAATCCTGCACGGGGCTCAAAATTGGTCCGAAGAGTTCGGGAAATTAGTGGGCAAGCGACAGTATGGGGTGGCAGGATCACCAAGGTTTGACTTCTATGCAGCAGATTTTGGGTGGGGGAGGCCAAAAAAGTTTGAAGCTCTTTTTGTTGATGGGGATGGATCCATGTCCCTTTGCAATTCGGGACAATTCGAGGGTGGTCTGGAGATTGGGTTGTCAAAGCCAAAGGCGGAAATGCAAACTTTTACTGAAGTATTTAACGATGTTCTTACATATTTGTTGCTATAAAATTCAGCTAACTGTCTAGCTATTTTTTACGTGCATATATAATGCATATTTCTGGTTTCAACTAAACGTGAGATTGGGACTTTTCAATTTCAGTCGATGATTGTCTGTGTTTCTATCTTCAATATATATAATGCATATTTCTAGTCATTTTATTGGGTTTTAAATTAGATCAACAGTAATTTTACTTACCTCTAAATCGAATTGAATAATCACGGGTTGCTTTAATTAATATTTTGTCGGATTTATATTAAAGTATTATTTGGTTTGTTAATATTATTTATAAAATTAAATAAGGTAAATAAATATGTAAATATAATAAGTAAAATCTCTAAATTGATTCACATGTATCTTATTCGAGCCAATTTTGAAATTGAGCAATAATATGGACTAAAAATAGTCAGTAAATTTGAAAATGTGGGGTTATTTTGACAACCTGAAATGTTAGGGGTATAATTGTCATTCAATATAAGTAATAGTATCAATTTTGCAATAAAACTTAACTGTTAAGTCATCAGTTAACGTCCATTTTTAACAGATGTACCAAAAATGATTGATTTCTTAAATTGTAGTATTAAATATGTCGACCTCAATTTTTACAGTACAAC
This sequence comes from Penstemon eatonii, assembly GCA_038501285.1. Taxonomy (NCBI): domain Eukaryota; kingdom Viridiplantae; phylum Streptophyta; class Magnoliopsida; order Lamiales; family Plantaginaceae; genus Penstemon; species Penstemon eatonii. Next base: position 16,641,223 of record CM076711.1, read on the forward strand.
AAATGAGAATTGATATTTAATTTTGTACCATAAATGCAATTATGTCGTTTTTTTTCCTATTGACTTCTATGTATTTACATATATATTGGGGGACAAATTGCTCCCCTACTTGCCTTAATTGTGGGAGTTAATTGTAGGTAGGTTAACTCCTCATTCGGAGTAGTTAATAATTAGAGGGAATTGCATTTTTCATACCAAATCTTTACTCATTTTATATATTTCATATCACACCTTTCAGAATGATACATTTCATACCAAAATCAATCAACCTTTTTCAATTTTCATACCACCGTTAAATTTTGGACGGAATCGGACACGTGCGCCGCACATGTCCGTTAACTTACATCAAAAAAAAAAAAATCGGGCAGGGAGGAAATTTTTTGGGCAGGAGTTATGAATTTCACTTTTCATACCAAACATTTACCTACTTTATACATTGCATACCACACCTTTTAGAATGACACATTTCATACCAAAATCAATCAACATTTTTTAATTTTTATACCGACGTTAACTCACAAAAAAAAATATCATGTGTAGGGGGCAGGGGATTAACTGAATAGGGCAGAAAATTTGGGGGGGGGGGGAATCAATTTCCTTTCATTATCTGTTTTTTGCAGATTGGGGGGATAATCAATTGGGTAAAATTGCAAATATCCCATGTACAATTGCAAATATCCCCCTGGATGGAAAATGCATATAACATTGCAAGTACCCCTGTATTATTGCAAATACCCCCTGTATAATTGTAAATATCCCTTGTACAATTGCAAATACCCCTTGTAAATTTAATTCTTTTTAGAGTGAGTTAACGGACACGTGCGCCAATCGGAATTTAACGATGATATGAAAATTGAAAAATGTTGATTGATTTTGGTATGAAAGGTGTCATTCTGAAAGGTGTGGTATGAAATGTATAAAGTAGGTAAAAGTTTGGTATGAAAAGTGCAATTCCCTCTTAATAATTATCTACTTTCTCCTCTTTTCTAATTCAAATTGGACCGGATCGATTTAGTTCAAATGAGCATATCCACCCGTCCCAAATCAATATGTTCCACTCGCACACGAGGGTTAAACCGAGTATATATTGACTACAACAACATACTCATCAACTTCATACATACAAATAAATCGTGTGACTGGCGAGCACAAGAACTTAAGTGTCATACACTTATTAGAGTATATAACAACTCTTATTCACAAAACACGAGGACATCAAGACTCGGTACAGCCAAACCTCAATTCACTAACCGAAGTATCTGTTTTATCATAATACATGGAATGAAGTTCTTTGGATAATGATAACTTATCACCGCCATGACTCGTATTTGTGGTTCACTATGAAATGACGAAAAATGTTAATTCTCTCATGCGTAAAATGGGACAATGTAAATTGTGGTATCCATTATAATTAACCAAATTAAAATTAGACCTATAGGTTAAAAATCCCTAACTTATCCCACATGGGTGACCCTCCTGTCACAATCCTACCTATTGAATAATTCATTTCTTTATAATAATAATTCCCTGTAGCTTAAATTCATCCCCTGAGCTGATCAGTTTTGTAACCCAAAACACATATTTTTCAAAACGCTGCTTCAAATGGTTTGAGCCAAAAAGGATCTTCAACAAACGCGCTTGCTCATATTGTCAAAAAATGGATTAGTGGCAATCGAAGCTTCAACCTTTAGATAATAAAAAATGTTTCTATCATTTAATTCTTAATTTTTCTTTCGATGATCTGTTTCTTTTATTTATCCCATTAATAAAGGTTTTATTTTTATTTATTTTTCATTAGTTAAAAGAACTGGACGATTACTGGTGTCTTTTTTAGATATGCTTAACTAAATAAAATAATAAGAAGAAAATCGCATTACAAAGAATATAAAAATTCGTATTCAGTTTTATATAGTTATCAAGAAGGAAAGAAATACAATTATTGATAAGAGAAATTCACATACACATCCCCTGACTATTACCCTAATTACAAAAACTTACCTTCGTGCTTCAAAAAATTACACTTTATGTGATTTTGGGTGGGGTAGGGGATTAAATTTTAAGTTAGTCTGATTTAATTTTATAAGAAAATATATGTTATTAAAACTTTATTTACCGAATTATGTTATTGTAAATAAATTTATTAAATGTTATAACTTATAAAAATCATTTGTAAATAATATTTTTTGCTAGGACACAATAGCGAAATTCTTTTAAGAATTTAATGCTCATATAACATTTATGAATTACAATTGACTTTAAGATCTCGTCTCGACCGTATACTAGTTTTACAATATTTCGTAAGAACACATAAAAACAGTAAATAAAGCAATATAATGATAATAATATGAGCGAACCATGCTTTATTATGTAATATTGATCTGGTTACAATATATGAAGGGTCTGACCAAGCTACTAAAGATGACACATTTCTCATGGTAGAACACATTTCTCATGGTAGAACCCTATGGTCCATAGGAGAGCGCGTACGGCCCACGGACTGGTCAGGAGACCCAGGTCGGACAGTCACCATACTCATGTTTCATGTGTATGAGATAACTCTTCTGTAGCTCGCCAACGACTTTAGTACTAGCCAATCGTTGTATAATCAATCTCTATCTCTATCTCTACTATTATAAAAGCATGACAATTTCTTAACTTTTTTGTGCGGACTAAAATACCCTTATGTTAAATTTAAAGTGATATGTAATTTAATGGTAAATATGTAAAAGTAAATGAAGAAGTATAATTAGACACGAAGTCTTATTATATTTAATTTATCTCCAACATAAACTCCTAAAATTTATAAATTCTCTCTTACATCAATTATTGTAATTTTAGTCTTCTTCTATTATAATATAAAAACGAACCATTAAAAAATACTATTATTTTAAATAGCCCCTAAAAAATATATAAAATTGTTATATTTTAGCATCAATAATTATTTAAGTAAGAAAATATTAATTTAAAATTATAGTACAACATACGTCATAAACACTCAAAATATAAATTTTATGAATTCTTTTAAATAACATTATGTTACAAAAAAAAATTAAAATTGAACTCTTTATGAAAGAATAAAAAAATACATATGACTTAGCTAATTACGTAATTTTACTTTGGCTAGAATATAAAAAATATAAGGTTCGAAATTTCATGGAATTCTTTTCGAGAAAAATAGGTCAAATTGGTGGGAAATGGTGAAATCAATAAAAAAAATCTACGAAATCATTGAAAACATGTGAAAACGATGAAAATTCGGGTGAAATTGGTGAATACTAGCGAAGATGATGAAAATTTGGGTGAAACTGGTGAAACAAGTGCCACTGAAATCGATAAATACATGTGAAATTGATGAAAATTCAGGTGAAATTCGTTAAAAATGATGAAACCGGTGAAACGATAACTTAAAAAACTGGTGAAATCATTGAAAAATTAATAAATTATGTGAAAATATGTCAAATTTATGAAAATTCAGGTGAAATTGGTGAAGAAAACATATGAAATCAGTGAAAAAATTGTCCGATAGGTGAAAAGCGGTTAATATGATAAAAACGTTTAAAAATGAATTAATATGATAAAAAAGTGTGAAATCAGTAAAAAAAAAAATTAACCGAACAAAAGAAGGTGAAACCGATAGAAAAATAGTTTAAAACTGAAAAAACGAAAGGAAAAAATTGAAAAAAAATGAAAATAAGTTGTAACTTATTAAAAAATGGGTAAAAACAGAGTACTCTATTTTATGACATAATAAAATTAATTTTACTCTAATTTACAAAAAAATACCTACGAAATTAACTAAACACGTACAACATACGTGAATTTTCCTAGTTAATTAAAAGCCACCAATAAGATAAAATATTCATACACTGTGATATCATCATCAACCTAAATGTCTGTATATATATCGATTATTAAAATCAACACCAGCTGCATATTAGAAACTAATAAATGATACACCCAGGCCAGTATCATTATTGGGTGATACTTGCCTAGACCAGGTCTTTCATAGACAATGAACAAAATCAGTGCATCCACTAAACATATTTGCAAGATTTTGTGTATGGTCTATGAAAGACCGGGTCTAGGCAAGAATTTTCTATCATTATTAGGGATTGGAACCTGTATGTGTAAGGGATTGTGAAGAAATCTCTCTCTCTATATATATATATATATATTAGGCCATCTCCAACCGAGAAAGCAACTGGACATGAGGGGGACTTGCCGGTTGCCTTCGGTTGAAGATGGCAAAAAATGGAGAAGGGGATTCGACGGGCAGGATGGACAGGGCGGACAGGGGGATTGGGGCATGGAATTGGGCAATTGGGAGGTGGATAATTGCCTGCCTGGAGGTGGGTGGCTGCCATTTGGCAGCCACCATAACTCTATCTTTTTTTTTTTAATTTTCTTTAGTTTTTTTTTTTATAAATTAGTTATATATAATAATAAGTAGTTGTATTTATTTTTAATATGTGAACTGTAATTAGTTTTATTTATTTTTAATAAAATTTTATTTTTGTGTGTGTTGGATTAATAAAATGATTAGTTTAAATTGTGAAATTTAATATTCTATAATCATATAATTCAAATTAGACAAACTAGAACACATTTTGGTTAGTTTTAATTTTTATGTCTTTAATTTTGAAAATACGAAATATTAGATTATGAAACAAAGATTTTACGATTATTATTTTGATTTTAATTAAATTTATTATTATTATTATTATTATTATTATTATTATTATTATTATTATTATTAAAATAAGTAAGAATGAGGAGAATGTAGAAAGTGTGAGAGTGGAAAGTTGTGAAATTAAATTAAATGGAGGTTGATTGTCTTTCGGTTGGAGATGAGTTTTTAATTGGGGAAAAGGGCAATTGGGCAAGGCAATTGGGCAAAAAAGGGGTCAAAGAGACAATTAGGCAATTAGGCACTGGGTTCGGTTGGAGATGGCCTTATATTGTTAGAAATCTTACACCAAATATGGGCTGGATTTTGCACCTCAAACTAATACAAAAATTTAGCAATGTCGAAAAATTGACTTCCTCCAAGTCGCACAAATTTAACGTTCTCCTCAAGATAATATTCGCCCTAAACAATGTGCAAATAAGTTATGTAGCAAATTTGCCCCATGATACAATGGAGCCCAGTTATAAACTGTTGTTTGACTGTGAATTGCACTTTCGAATACACATCCAAACACTCGATATTGTAATTAACTTTTAGCTGAATTTAATAAATAAAAATATACAATACAATAGTAGTTTGAAGTTAAAATCAAAACTCTTTTTCTTCAATTGTTTATTATCGTGAAATGACCAATGCTTTTATAAACAACTAGGAAAGTGCACGTGCGTCACATGCGATGATCTAATTTCTTAAGTTAATTAAATAATATAATAATTTTTCATCATTATATGGTCTTAATGAAACACCCATAATCTTTTTGACTAAATTACTTTAATTATTACTATGTTGATACCAATAATTAAAAATTGTTATCATAAAATACATATAGAAAAACCTTGAAATAAAAAATGATCTATAAATACTAAGTATATATAATTAAAACCATATGTTTATATAACTATTATTCTAAACCTACCATTTGAATGAACAGACAACATCATTCTTTTTGTCCTTGACATTGATATATTCATCTAACCAATTTTTTTCATTTAAATCAGTTTTCACCGGTTTAACCAATTTTTTTTAATCGATTTCACAAGATTTGTCAGTTATACATGTCTTTTACTAAGTACATCATTTTCAATTACATGCATAATCCATTTTTAACCAATTTAACTCATTTTTATTAATTTTCCTCAATTTTGTCGAGTAAAGATAGTTTATCGATTTAACCCGCTTCTACACTGAGTTTATCATTTTTTTTTATATTATTTTAACATATTCTTTTATCGATTTCACCTACTTTTACATTAAGTTTATCATTTTTCTAATGTATTCTAAACCGTCCTTTCATTGATTTAGCCCATTGTTTGTGGTTTATCCCATTTGTTAATTAATTTGTTCATTCTTTGCGGTTTAACCCAATTTTAGTTGAATTTGCTTGTTCTTTTGCTGATTTAACCTATTTTCTCTACTATTTCTCAACTTTTTAAATCAGTTTAGCTCATTTTTTTTGTTCTTGTTCCTTTATCAATTTGACACATTTTTTGTTGAGGGAATTGCACTTTTTATACCAAACTTTTACCTACTTTATACATTTCATACCACACCTTTCATAATTGCATATTTCATACCAAAATCAATCAACCTTTTTCAATTTACATACCACCGTTAAATTTTGGACGGAACTGGACACGTGCGCCGCATGTGTCCGTTAACTCTCAAAAAAAAAAAAAAAAAAAGAGTTCTGAATTTCACTTTTCATACCAAACCTTTACCTACTTTACACATTGCATACCACACCTTTCAGAATGACACATTTCATACAAAAATCAATCAACCTTTTTCAATTTTTATACCGACGTTAAATCACAAAAAACAAAAAAAAACCTCGCGGGCACTATACTACCACATATATTTGTACCCTTTCGAAAAAGAAGCAGGAATGTTATCGATCATATGATTTATTACGGTTTCCTCAAATTGAGAAGATCCTATTTGGTACTACTGTTTCAATTCAAAATCATCATATTCATTAATTGATATAATTTATAATTGCCCATAAATTTAAAAATTATTTCAATTTTTTACGTATTTATTAGTAATAATAACACCCAAGGGTAAAATTGGATCATTTTAGGGGGCAAGGGGTTAATTATAAAAAAGTGACGAACCTGAGATACTTACCCTTTCTAAAAAGAAACGGAAATGTCATCTATCATATGATTTTTTACAGTTTCCTCAAATTAAGAATAGCATATGTGGTAGTACAGTGCCCGCAAAGTTTTTTTATATTTTTTATGATTTAACGTTTGTATGAAAATTGAAAAAGGTTGATTGATTTTGGTATGAAATGTGTCATTCTGAAAGGTGTGGTATGCAATGTATAAAGTAGGTAAAGGTTTGGTATGAAAAGTGAAATTCAGAACTTTTTTTTTTAGACCAGTTCCATCCAAAATTTAACGGTGGTATGTAAATTGAAAAAGGTTGATTGATTTTGGTATTAAATGTGCAATTATGAAAGGTGTGGTATGAAATGTATAAAGTAGGTAAAAGTTTGGTATAAAAAGTGCAATTCCCTCATTTTTTGTTACCTCGTGTTTAGCCAATATCATTCATTATTTGCCAATCGATTTTTTCGTGTTTTGCCGATTCCCCATGACACCGAATCAAGAACTATGGATTAATTATTAATTCATGAACTTCACTTACCTAAGTAGTAATAAATTAAAATACATGTATGTCCCTTTGTCTTCATGCATGTATCATTAGATTCATGTATAACCTTTGAGATCCATACATGAACCTATTCATGGGAGATGTCCATGATATCCTATAAATACCCTATTCCCCATTAGCCTAAATAATGAATTGAAAATAATAAGAAATTTATCTTTTGAAGAGTGATTCTTCTTATGTTCATCTCTTATCTCTTTAGTGGATTCTATAGAGTGGCGAGTTGAAATTAATCAGATGTTTGCTTGCTTTACCCCTTTCAATTCTTCCCGAACTCCGTGTCAAATTGGTACCAGAGCTTGACGATCATGGCTGGGCGACGTGAAGGCCGTGGTGGGCGACCCCAACTTAACCGTGAGCGAGAGCTTCGTGACATCGAAATGGATGAATTAAGGAGGCAAGTGCAACAACTGCAGCAGCGTCTAGAACGCTACGAACCTCTAGATCATGATGATTCCCGTCATGATTCAGAGCATGAGTTAGAAGATATCAATCCCTTTGGAAGTCATCAAGATCGATCATCAAGTGACGAGTCTATGCCAAGGCGTCAACGAAGAAATCTTGATTCTCAAAGGAATTTTGACATAAGAGTTGATATTCCAGAATATGAAGGTAAAATGCAACCAGAAGCATTTATTGACTGGCTCAACACAGTAGAAAGAGTCTTTAACTACAAAGACGTCGACGAAGATCACAAAGTAAAATTGGTAGCTCTTAAATTAAAGAAGCATGCATCTATTTGGTGGGAGCACTTGAAGAAACAGCGTGCTCGAGAAGGCAAGAAAAAAATTGTCAAATGGGAGAAGATGAGGAAAGAGCTAACGAGGAAATTCATGCCTGATAATTATCGACAAGATTCCTTTCTCAAATATCATCATTTGAGACAAGGTGAATCATCAGTGGAAGAGTTCACAACGGAGTTTGATAATCTCCGTATGGTGTGTGATCTTAGTGAGCCAGAAGAACAGACAATTGCTCATTATCTAGGAGCATTACGTTCAGAAATCTGCGACATGGTCCAACTACAACCATATTGGACTTACAACGATGTAGTGAAACTAGCATTAAAAGTCGAAAAACAAATTAAGACAAACCATGGTAGCAGTTCGAAATCTTCTCCACGAGATGAAGGTAAACCCCGTGAAACCTCTTTCATCCCTAATACAAGTTCGAGCAACAAGGTTACGATGTCAAAATCTCCCAAGCAAGAAGGATCTTCAAGTACTAGTCGATCTTCAACTGTTCGATGTTTTAAATGCCAAGGATTAGGTCATTTTGCATCTGATTGTCCGAATAGAAAAGTGGTTACCCTTGTGGAGGAAACGAATGAAGAATTTGAAGAAGAAGATATTATGGTCGAAAACGAACCCGTGTTCGATGAAGAGATAACATATGGTGATGAGGGGGAAAGCTTAGTCATTCGGCGTAGCTTAAATGCAATTCACATCGAAGAAGGACAATTGGCTCCGCAACAACATTTTTCATACGAGGTGTACTTCCTTGGGAAAAGTATGCAATGTGATCATCAATGGAGGAAGTTGCGAAAATGTGGTGGCTGCTGCGATGGTAGAGAAACTGAACCTCAAGATAATTGATCACCCTCACCCCTACAAGTTGTCTTGGCTGCGTAAGGGCAATGAGGTAAAAGTAAATAAACGATGTTTGGTTCAATTTTCTATTGGTAAAAATTATAAAGATGAAGTGTGGTGTGATGTTGTTCCAATGGATGCTTGTCATTTATTACTTGGTAGACCATGGCAGTATGATAGAAAAGTTATACATGATGGGTTTAAAAATACTTACTCTTTTGAAAAGGATGGTTCGAAAGTTGTGCTAGGCCCAAACAAGATGGAGAGCAGTCCCAAACCATCAAAAAGGGAAGGAAACAATTTGTTTTCTAAGTCTGTTGTTGTTGAGAAAATACGAGAAGCTTATATTCCTACGGTATTGGAGGATCGATCTCTTAGTAATGAAGGATTTTTGGTAGATGTCTCCTTAGTGAGAAGTAGTCAAGAATATATTTATATTGATTTCGTTATTGGCACATCATATCTTCATGAAAAATGCTTTTTTTTGGGATGTCGTTATGCTTACTGGATGGAGTATTTCAAGTCCGTGACGTTAATATCATATTTTCTTATTGAATTAATGAAGTTCTTCTTTACATTAGTGAAGAAGTTGATAAAGATTCGAGGACGAATTTTCTCCTACAAAGCAAAATCGACATGAGAACCATTTGATGAAAAGAGTACAGTGAAGAAAACTCGAGGACGAGTTATCACGCAGCAGAAGCATTTGACACCGAATCAAGAACTATGGATTAATTATTAATTCATGAACTTCACTTACCTAAGTAGTAATAAATTAAAATACATGTATGTCCCTTTGTCTTCATGCATGTATCATTAGATTCATGTATAACCTTTGAGATCCATACATGAACCTATTCATGGGGGATGTCCATGATATCCTATAAATATCCCATTCCCCATTAGCCTAAATAATGAATTGAAAATAATAAGAAATTTATCTTTTGAAGAGTGATTCTTCTTATGTTCATCTCTTATCTCTTTAGTGGATTCCATAGAGTGGCGAGTTGAAATTAATCAGATGTTTGCTTGCTTTACCCCTTCCAATTCTTCCCGAATTCCGTGTCACCCCATTGTTTTACCGATTGTACTATTTTTTTTGCCTTAACTCGTTCTTCGCTCTAACCCATTTTCCAATATTTTAACATTTTTATTATATATATTTTTTATTCAAATTTTACATGTATTCACCAATTTTAACCATTTATATTTTTTTGACTTTTTTATACTTACGGAAATTATAAGTTTTTAGTTAACTAAATTACAATTTATTTTATTCATAAAACACAAATGTGGCATTTTTTTTATTTGAGCTTCATTTTTTATAATTGTTTTTTATAATTGATCATTCCTTAAGTACTGTTCAAAGAAATATCGATTGCATCCGCTTTTACACTGAGTATACAATTTATTTTTTGCTATTTTAACCGCATCTTTGATCAATTTCACCCTTTATTTTATCCCATTTGTTAACCAGTTCATCAATTCTCTTCGGTTTAACCCAATTGTAGTAGATTTTACCTATTATTTTACTTATTTTTCTCACATTTTTTTTTGCCAATTTAACTCGTATTTTTGTTCTCGTTGTTCTATCAATTTGACCCCCCCCTCTTTTTTTATCCCATGTTTAACCAATATCATTCATTTTTTACCATTTACTCGTTTTTGTCGGTTTACCCCATCGTTTTATCAACTACACCATGTTTTTTATTTAACTAATTTTTCTTCTATCTAATCATTTTCCATTGATTTTCATTTTTATCATATATTACCATTTTCACCGATTTTAACCATTCGATGTTTTGACTTATTATATATAGTACATTTATTTTAAATCTAACCCGAATGTGGCCTTTGGCTTTTAGGTTTTTTAAATGTTTTTAGGTTCTTTGATAAATGATAATTTCTTAAGAACTTTCCAAATAAATATCGATTACCTTCTTTTACACCGAGTTTACCATTTTTTTTTGTTATTCTAACTCATTCTTTCAATAATTTCACCCATTTGAGGTTTACCCCATTTGTTAATCAATTCATCAATTCTCTCTACTTTAACACAACTTTAATTGATTTTTATCTCATTTGTTAATCAGTTCACCCATATTCTCTCCAGTTTACCCAATTTTTGTCTGATTTTAACTTATTCTTTTGTTGATTAACCTATTTTCGCTGATATTTTATTTCTTGTTCTTTTATAGATGTGATCCTTTTTTCTTATACCTCGTTTAACTGATGTCGTTCAATTTGTATATTGGTTTTAACCAATTTTTTGTCGATTTAATTACCTTGTTGCTTATCAATTGCACCATTTTGTTGTTGTTGCTAAAACTCATTTTTTTCGATCAAACCAATTTTTACATTGATATTACAATTTTTTTCATATTTTTTTAATTGAATTTTACCCGTTTTAACCAATTTCTATGTTATGACTTTTTTTAGTTAATTAAATAGTTTTTTTTTCATGTAGAACAAATGTGGCTTAATTTTTTTTGTTTTAAGGTTTTTTGAATGTTTTTGAGGTTTTTTAATAAGTGATACCTTGTTAAGAACATTCCAAAGAATTTTTTAAGAGATATAAAGTAATAATATTTTTCTTTTTTACAATTAATATTTTAATGAGTTGTAAAACTTTTAAAAGATAATCATAAGAAGGTTGATGTAGAAGAGACTTCTTGTCTAATTATTCTTCTAAGAATTTTTTTAATTATAGTTTTGCCATAGAATTAAATATCGCAATATAATTTAAATATGGGTATATTAGTCTTCATGAAAAAAGGAAGAAATTTTATTGGCCAAACCTGTACTTTTATATGTACTAGAAACGTGCACGTGTGTTGCACGTGACTAACTAATTAATTACATTAGTTGATTCATCATGTAATACTTTTTAATCATTCTACACAATTTTTTGATTACGTCACTTTAATTAATATTTGTTACCAAAAAATTAAAGTTGAGATTATAAATACCCAAGATCAAGACTTAAAATTTGGAAACGAATTATAGTTACTAAGTATCTCTAACCTAAAACTACATGTTTGCATAATTTTATGTACATTTTGTCGACTAAACCTATTTTTTCACTGATTTCACCTGCTTTTACATTTAGTTTACTATTTTTTTTGTTATTTTAACCCCTTTTTTTCACCGATTTCACCCGCTTTTAAATTGAGTTTACTGTTTTGTTTTTTAATTTTTTTTTATTTTAACTCATTCATTCATATAGTTCATCCATTTTTCATGGTTTATCCCATTTATTAATTAATTAACTTATTCTCTTAACCCAATTTTAGTTAAAATAAATTGTGTTGAACTCATTTTTTTTTATCTAATTAATTTTTCCTTTGATTTTACAATTTTTTTTATCATAGAACTTTCCGAAGAAATATATATTTCATCCGCTTTTACCATGAGTTTACCACTTCTTTTTTGTTATTTAACCCATTTGTTTACCGATTTCACCCATTTTTTGTGGTTTATACCATTTGATAATCAATTCACTCATTCTCTCTGGTTGAATTCAATTTTATCCCATTTTTAATTAATTCACCCATTTTCTTTAATTTATTCCAATTTTAGTCGATTTTGTCCCTTTTTTAATTTATTCACCAATTATCTCCAATTTAATCCAATTTTAATTGATTTTATGTTTTTCTGTTAACTAATAGTAATTTATAGCTTGTTTATTAGTAATTGAATAGGTGATGGATGCTTAGAGCATATGTATTTTTTTTTCCTTTTGCCCATGAGAAGGGGAAATGTGATTTATTTTTCTTTTACGAAGATTTTTGAATGTGTGATAATTTCATATGACTTTTAGAAGGACGATTTTATTTATTTAGTTTACTATTGACATTTCAATGAGTTATAAAACTTAAAAATAATATAAAATTTGATGTATTAGAGAACACAATGTAATTATACTTCTTGAATTTTATTCTTTCATTTTTTTGCCATTGTATTATATATCGCAATGAGTTGTAATATAAGAGATGATATAGGAGATACTTATTGTCTAATGTTATCTTGTTTAATTATATTTCTTAATATTAATATTTTGGTGACTTGTAAAACTTTCAAAATAATTATATTGTCTATTAAAATTAATAAAAACAACATAATTAATTTTCAATATCAACACCGATGAACGTTCAATTAATATTAATGCATCTCTATAATAGGTTTGTTGTGTTAGTTTGTAAAAGCAATACGATAAAATTTGTTAGTGATATTCTACAACATAATTCTAGAAGTGTATTATGAAAAATGCTTTATCAAGATCAAAAGATTAATGTTAAAGGTGTCTAGTTTATGTGCGAAAATAATTTTTAATGTTAAAGTATACTTCTTCAAGTGTCAGTGTTTGGGTAGAAGTATGCTTCTTCAATTATTTTCATTTTTGCCATTTAAATTATGCATCATAGTAGAATTTAAGTAGGGATATATTAGTTTACACAAAAAATTCAAGAAATTCAATTTGATGAACTCATACTTTTATATGAAATATAAAATATAAATAAATAATATAATATAATATAATATAAAATATAAAAATATAGACTAGAAAAGTGTACGTGCGTTGCACGTAAATTAATTAATTTCCTACTTTAGCTGCTTCATATAATGATTTTTAATCATACTATTATCTTAATGACATACTACATAATTTTACGACTTACTATGATATTACCATAAATTAAAGTTGAGATCATCAATACGTAAAACTAAAACTTGAAAATTAAAAATGAACTATAATTAACTATGTGTATACATAAGTATTATTTTAAAACTAAATTGTTTGAAGGAATGAACAACATCAATTCTTTTCTTTTAGTACCCTGATATATCCATCTAAATCATTTTTCACATGTTTATTTTATTGATTTCATTAGTTTTGCCGGTTATACCCTGTCTTTTACTGATTTCATTCATTTTCAATTACATGTTAATTCATTTTTTAATCAATATAACTCGTTTCAATTAATTTTTCTCAATTTTGTTAGATAAAGATATTTTAACCAATACAGCACGAAGGTGGGTTAAGTTTATTTTTTGATGTTCTTTAATAAGTGATAATTTCTTAAGAACTTTTTCACCCAGTTTTATATTGAGTTTACAAAAAAAAAAAAGTTATAAAATATATATTATTAGTGGATGTCCATGAAATATTTTGTCCTACTTTTGTAACCTCCTATTGATGAATATCATAAAGACCACATTTGAATGGTTTTGTAACGTTTGTATTAAAGGTCATAATAGGACCATTTAATAATATTATAACTCTAGTCTTTTTGTACCTTTCTTTAGTCCTATAAATAGAGGACATTATCATGTATTATAGTTACACCAACAAGAATGAATAATATGATATTCTCTTTCTCCATTCTACATTGTTTTTACATTCAACTAGTTGCTTAGCTTTGTTGTTCCTTTTAACTTAGTTTTATAACACGTTATCAGCACGAATATGCTCCATCTTTTCATACCAAACTAGCTAATCGGATCGGCAAAGAGATCACCGAGATGTGAAGCTTTTGACAACTTCATGTGGTACACGATTAAAAATGAATTCACTCATTTCAGAAGATTGCATACATAATATTAGTAGGTATAAATGATTATTTTAATCTATAATCTACATATACTATTTCAAGGTACGCTATTTAATTTATAGTCATATTATTCATTGTCATTTTGATGTTTGTGGCAACTTAAGTTAATATGTTTTATTTTATGATTAATTACACATTGATATATTTATCAACGATTAAGAAACAAATATTTCGAAAGAAAATGAGATTGAATTTTCAGATCAGTATTTAAAATCACTTCTAAGATTTGCGTAGTGTTTATGTGCTTTACCAAATGAAATATGATTTATCATAAGATCTTGCGTTTAAATTAATGATAAATCATCCTAATTCATATATCCAATAAAGAACTTGAAGTTTTAAATTAGAAAATTATGCTTGAACCGAAGTCTTTGTCATAACTCAAACCCGAAGATCTGAGTATATTTTAGCAAGCTTATTTTCGGCTTGAAAGAGAGCCTTGGTGATAAAATTCAATCACAAAGATTTGAGTATATTTTTAGCAAGAGAATTTTGGACCTTGAAGAAAGTCTAGATGATAAGCTCAAACCTGAAGATTTGAGTATATATATTTAGCAATCTAAAATATTGTGCTTTATAGATATGACAAATATCACCAAGTTTGAGTTTCATGCTCTTGAGATTTCCGAAATTATATAAAATTGACTATTTTGATGATGAAATCTATTTGAATGAAAAGAGCCTTGAAAATCATGAAATGAAAATTTGGGCAAGCGCAAATTAAGGATAAAATGAAGGCAGTGTTTTTCATTAGCCAATTCCTCATTGAAGGATTAAAAACCTCATATATTGGAGTAGATGACCAATTGCCCCAAAATTTAATTTGGAGGAACAATATAATCATCAAAATGTTTGATACTCCAATAGACTCGATAATATATGAATGATGGCACTTGAAGTTGCATCAAATTATTAAATTTTCAAAAGAACAATCCAACCACTAAATGAAAGTGATATTCACAAATTGCTTACTATGAATATTTGCACCCGAAGTTGCAATATTTTAAATTGGAATATGAATATACACAACGATTTGAGATTAAATCTCGACTTAGATATGTGGAGATAAATTATTATATGTTTCTAAAATGCTCTTGAAGAAGCAAATACCGAGACTTTGAAAATGCTCTCAATTGAGTTATTTTGTTGTTGAACAACGAACTCAATCATAATTGACACCATAAGCGTTACCTGAAGTGAATGCAAAAGTTGATGTAAATCCTTCATTTCCAAATGCAAATGAAAAATTATTCATTCCCAGAAGTGAATGCAATTAACAATATACATGACATAGTCTAGCCATGGTCAAAATTGATATTATGCATTTCATAAATGATTGCATCATTACCATTCGAAGAAAAAAAAAAGATTTATCATGGTAAACACGGAAAAAAAAAGTTGTGTAAACTAATACACTTGTTAAGGTGTGAAGTAAAATACATTGATCTTGTACATGTCATATGCAAATACAGTTTGTGGATATTTTCTAAACACCTATTATGTAAAGAAAATGATGTTAATTCATCAATGTCAAGAATGTTTTTGGTGATAAAATTGAATCACTTTAAATCACTAACACAACATGAGTGATTTATTTTACTAAGACAAGTGTAGATATCACTGAATAAAATTTTCCTATGATTATATGTTTGAAGGTAAGTTTATGTTACATTACGTTTTGAACTTACTTGAATATTTAAATAATTCAAATTATCTATTTGACGTATCATTTTCTTAACTCTGGGAGGTCTTATTTGAATTGAATAAAGAAACAATTTGGTAAAACTTATTATTTTCTAAACTTTATTCACTTGGTTATATATATTGGATAATGATATTGATATGAGCATCATGAAGATGCAAAATAATATACGCAATCATTTTAGATAGATAAAATTATGTGAGCATCCCGAAGATGCATGAAAAAGGTGAGCACTGTAGAAGAATGGTGGAAATATTTATTTGGTTGACAGTGGGTCAACACACACGATTATTTGAGATAGAAAATATTCTTAAACTTCAAATTAGCAAAAGCAAATATTAGTACCAGAAGATACTATAAAAGCTCCAGAAGAGCGGATAAACATAATATTGTCTGGATGAGCATATATTAAAATGAAAGAGGTTTTGTGCTCTTTGAAATCCAAAATAAATTTATTGAATTTCGACGGCATACGTCTTGATGAACATATTGTCGAGTTTTAATATGAAAATTGTAAACAAGGGGAATATGAATATACCTATACTACATCCAGTATTTCATGCCAGAAAATATTGATGAATATATCCCAGTTTTCTCATCAAAATTGAAATATGTGACCATAACAATATAGTACCAAAATTTGTATTGAACCAGAAGTTCATTGATTTAACTGGCATGATGAAGTTGACTATCCAGAAATAATTACGGTGCGCCGACTGATTACGGGCATCTTTTGAAGAACCATATGATTCTTTACCTATGATTATGTGTGTTGATTGCTCACAAAGAAATTAAATTGATAGACCATTTCATGTGAAGATTGGTTATGAGTTCAATTTTTTTTACGATAGTATTAATGGGATACATGTGGACTTGTAGATCCACTTAATGGACCATTTTGGTCATTTTAGACGCATTTTAAAAAAAAAAAATGGTCTAATGTATGCCTACTGTCAACGCGTATGGCTTTTGCTGAGATTCTTGCTCAAATTATAATATTGATAGCAACGTTGCAACTTTTGTCAGGCTCAAAGCCTAATATTTTCAATTGAATTTTTATGATTGTGAAAATTACGTTCTAGTTTCTCCACCACTAGAACAAATATGGGTCGATAAAGATGTGTTGGTTGATTTTTATTCCACATATGTAATCATATATCTTGAGCGCCTGACGAGGCGATATGGTTAAATCAAGATATTTTTAGAATTATTTTAATGAGACAATTTTCCCGCCGTTAGGGGGAGAATTAATACCATTTCATGTTTCAACGACGTGAAATTGTACAAAAGTAGTACATGAATTGTACAAAATTTGTCTCATTTTGACCCAAGCACAAGATAATATACGAGCAAGATTTGAAAGTTGCACCAACATGGATTGAAGTCCTTGAAGGATAATATGCTAGCACATTATAACCGCATTTAAAGAGAAAATTTACGATGGTGCAAAAGATAAGAGAAAATGGTACTAAAAGTATATATTCCTCTGGAAGAGGAAATTGTTTCAAAACAAAGCGCTATAGATATGACTGATCAGTCTAAATCAAGAGATGCCCATGAAGAGGCACATGAAACAGAACAATCTATTTGAGTTCTTTGAAAACTCTAAAAAACTGGGATAGAAATAAAGTTTTTATAGAGAATATTTTTGTTCATAAGATCGCAATAAAAGAAAATTGTAAATCAGGATCCTGAACCTTGATCGGTTGAATGAATGTCGACATAAAATAATTGGTCAATATAGAAATATGCGATACCAGATCGCTATGGACTAGAAGTCCACACGCCTGAAGTCGTGAAAACAGATAATTTTGAAATCGTATAGAAAGATGCGATACCAAATCGATTGAGTACAAATGAGTACTTGTACGGAAACACAGAATTGTGGGAGACAAGGTACGACTTGTTGCACTAGGTTTCTCAAAAAGACTTGTAATTATTATGTTGAGACATATTCCCCCGTGATCGACGTAATCACGTTGCGGTATTTAATTAACTTTGTAGTCTCTGATAGACTAGACATGCTTCTAATGGATGTAGTTGCCGCATATTTGTATGGATCACTTAATAGTGACATTTACATGAAAATTCATGAGGGATTTAAGATTTGTATAGCACAAAATCAAATGTCTCATGGATTATATTCTATTAAAACTGCAATGTTCCTTGTACGGGTTATAACAGTCTGATCGGATGTATAATAAATTGGCTCCATGATTACCTTGTAGATAAATAAATTATGGATAATCCAATTTTTCCAGACGATCGGTACACGTGGATGAGTTAAATCTCGTGGTGACTCTTGAAAGACTCACAATGACCGCAAATCATTTGATGAAAGAGTTTGAGATGGAAAATCTCGACAAAATAATATTTTTGTCTCGACCTGCAGATCGAGCATTTATTAGATAGAATCTTTGCCCATCAATTGACATTTTATATTGATAAAGCTCATCAATTGAGCAGTCTCATGGTTCTTCGATCTTTAGATAGATAGATAAATTATTTTTTTTCTCTAGAGATCCATTAAAGAACTAACTGGTCATGAAGTACAGTATCTAAGTGCAATTTGAGCCTTAATAAATATTGTAAATTGTACAAGGCATGAACAAGAAGAAATTAGAATGACATTGAAGTTATATTACACTATTATCGTGGAACAACTGACAGGACTTAATTTACTCTAAATGTTCCAATC
Organism: Penstemon eatonii; assembly: GCA_038501285.1. Classification (NCBI taxonomy): domain Eukaryota; kingdom Viridiplantae; phylum Streptophyta; class Magnoliopsida; order Lamiales; family Plantaginaceae; genus Penstemon; species Penstemon eatonii. The sequence goes on from CM076711.1 coordinate 16,660,187, forward strand.
CACAAGTGGTGGTTAATACATACATTGTTTATCTTTTTGATCCGAATAAAAGTAGATCTCAAAGTATGTATGTATTCACTTGGGGTGGTCCTACGATATCATGACGATATATGTAACTAATTTTAGCATCCACTTATTTCTACCACTATGAAATTTTAGCATTGCACGAATCATGTCGTGAATGTTTATGGTTGAGATCTACGATTTAGTATATTTTAGAATGATGTGAGTATCCTACAACAAAGAATACATCAATTATTATATGAAGACAATGCTAAATTATATCGGAGATGACATAAACACATATCACAAAAGTTTTTCTTCGCCACGAGCTTCAGAAAAATGGTGATATAGATGTTCATCAAATTCAATCAAGCAACAATTTTGTTGATTTTTTCACTGAAGCATTGCCGACTACATCATTCAGAAAGATGGTCCGTTAAATTGAAATGCGTCAAGTATCAACTTGTGGACCTTGTGTCAACATCAGGGGGAGCGTGCCATCTATAATAAGTAGCACAATGTACTCTTTTTCCTTCGTCCAATTTTTGTCCCAATAGGTTTTCTTGGCAAGGTTTTAACGAGGCAGTGTTTCACGCTTATCGATTCCATATGGATGTGTACTCTTTTTTCCTTGTTCAGGTTTTTTCCACCGGGTTTTTCTGACAAGGTTTTTAATGAGGCATATTCCATAAGTCATGAACATCCAAGGGGGAGTGTTATAAAATATATATTATTAGTGGATGTCCATGAAATATTTTGTCCTACTTTTGTAACCTCCTATTGATGAATATCATAAAGACCACATTTGAATGGTTTTGTAACGTTTGTATTAAAGGTCATAATAGGACCATTTAATAATATTATAACTCTAGTCTTTTTGTACCTTTCTTTAGTCCTATAAATAGAGGACATTATCATGTATTATAGTTACACCAACAAGAATGAATAATATGATATTCTCTTTCTCCATTCTACATTGTTTTTACATTCAACTAGTTGCTTAGCTTTGTTGTTCCTTTTAGCTTAGTTTTATAACAAATTCGTTGTTTTAACATGTTCTTTCACAAATTTCACCCATTTTTTGTGATTTATCTCATTTGTTAATCAATTCCTCATAACATACCAACCTCTTCTGAGGTACTTGTTAGGAGGTCTATCGAACAACATAAATCCCCTGCTTACTTAACAGATTACCATTCTTCAACAAACGCGCTTGCTCATATTGTCAAAAAATGGATTAGTGGCAATTGAAGCTTCAACCTTTAGATCTATACTTACTAACTTTAAAACTGTGAATAATTTAAGTTTTTTTTTTTTTTTGTGAAGATAAAAATGCCCTTATTCAAGTTATAAAGTATATTAATAAAATATAATTAGACATGATTTTTTCTCAAAATATTTTAAGAAAATTTGTAACTTCTTTTCTCCTAATCAAGCACCGTGAATATGGAATATTCAAATTAGACATGAATTCTTATTATAGTTATTTCCTACATTAACTCCAATAAGGGTTTTTTGCACTTTACACTACCGAAATATGGGAAATAGGCATTTTGCACCCCGCAACTTAGATTTAGCACTTTGCATCCTCACAATATAAAAAACGCAGCACTTTGCACCTTATTTTATTTTTAGGCAAAAACTCAAGGGCAAAATAGATAATTCAATTAAAAATATTTGGCACTTTGCACCCCCAAAACTTGAGAAATTGGCACTTTGCACCCCTAAAATAAAATTAGCACTTATCACCCTCGAATTAGGAACAAATCAGCAACTTGCACACCCGAAACACATAATTAACAGTTAACACCCTCAAATTAAATAAACTCAAACCCCTCATTTTTTCCGGCAAAATTGACTATCGAGGTGAAAACAATCTAAGGCAAAATAGGTAAATCTCTTATCCGATTGAATAACCTTCAATTATATACATATATACAAATTAAATACCATGAATTTGGATTGATTACATCATATAACAAATTAACAAGCCATGAATTATAGCTTGTACAAATTAAACGTGCTATGCACAACAATTGAATGAGTTAAAATTGGTAAGTTCAATTTTGTCTTAGATTTTTTTCACCCCAACGTTCAACTTTGCTGGAAAAAAGAGGGGTTTGAGTTTTTTTTTTTTAATTTGAGGGTGTTAAGTGTTAATTTTGTGATTCGGGGTGCAAAGTGTCCATTTATTGTGTTTCGGGGGTGCAAATTGCTGATTTGTTCTTAATTCGAGGGTGATAAGCTCCGATTTTTTTTGGGGGGATGCAAAGTGCCAATTTCTGAAGTTTTTGGGGTGCAAAGTGCCAAAGATTTATAATTGAATTACCTATTTTACCTTTGAGTTTTTGCTTGAAAATAAAAGAGGGTGTAAAGTGTTGTATTTTTCATATTTTGAGGGTGCAAAGTGCTAAATCTAAGTTTCGAGGGTGCAAAGTGCAAAAAACCCCTCCAATAATTAAGAAATTAACTCTTACATCACTTTTACAATTTTATTATTGCTCTCCTATAACACAAAAAATAAAAAATACTATTATTTTGAATAGTTGCTAAAATATATATTTAAGATTACTATAATGTATTATCAATATGTTGTTACGTAAAAAATATTATTTGTTTCATTCAAAGATTTACAACATGTCACTCCTTAAAAATTCAAATTCTCTTAAATATCATAAAATCTGTTAAAGTAGAATCGCATCTTACTTGTGAATAGGATGAAAATGCTTAAGTGAACTAAATAATCTTTATTTGACAAGAGAAACATTACCTCAAATTTTCTTGGAAATGTTTTCGAGAAAAATGTGTGAATGAAGTGAAAAATAGGATGAAAATCAAGGAAAATTAGTGAAACCGATCAAATAAATTTTATGTAGTTGATGAAAACATGTGAAATAAATATGGATGAAATTTGTGAACATGGTGAAGTATGTGAAAATACAGGTGAAATTGGTATTAAAAATGCCAGTAAAATCGATAAATACAAGTGAAATCGATGAAAATTCGGGTGACATTTGTGAAAACATGGGAAACTGTTGGTCTCAAGTGGTCAGATGAGGTCTAGAGGGGGGGGGGGTTAATAGACCTCTGAAAAATTTTTGACTTTAAAAACTTTTTCAGTCGTCTGTCAGCAGACTAAGCTGTTATTGATTAGTAAGCTGACTAAGCTGATCGCGAACAAATCTTTGAACAGCACAGTTATCCACTTCTCGTATAACTACTTAGCTGATTTCAACAAACTTAGCTTTAACAACAGAGTACTTGCAGCGGATATTTTGTAAGTGTTTTTCACAAGTAAACTTCTAGTCTTTTGAAAGATTTGTCCCCAGTTTTAACAAACTCCTTTTAAAGAATCTTTCAACCGTTTTTCTAAAGTGTTTTATGCAACATTGAAAATATGCAAGGAAACAATGCAAATTAAAACACAAAGAATTTTTATAGTGGTTATATGGATAAAAATCCTATAGTCCACTCTTCCAAGTCACTTCAATCTTGGGTTATACTATAAGCAGTGTTTTCATAACCGGACCGGTCATAAAACCGGAAGTCCTACTGGTTACTGGTTCGATCGGTTAGATCGGTTCGATCAGTGGTTCGATCGGAATAACCGGTGTGACGTCATTATTATGTAATATTTATTTTTATATATATTTTACTATCTAAACTACAATTATAATAAATAAAAATTATCAGTTTTTGTCAAAATAAATTCAAATGGTTCCATACAAATAATCAAAATGTCTCAAAAATTAATATCAATGTCAAAATCATAAGTCTTAAGTATCATTCAATAATTTACACATCCAAAAAAAGACAACTTAGATTAAAAACAACTGGCCAATGTCCAAAACATAAATTAAAATTCCACACAAAGAACAACAATTTCATGTCTCAAAAGCAAACAATTTAAAGGTATAATGGTTAATGGAGCCATCTATAACAAACAAATCTTATAATCACTTGACAAATTTGGAGCTCCAAAAATATAACTCACATTTGTTCCATGTAATTAGCAGGCTAATTACTTATAATTAGTATAAAGAAAAAAAAACCAATAAATATTATTCCAATTCAAATATATTAACTTAATCATATTTTCAGTCAGATTCGGTTTCTGCTTCAGAGTTTGAACAAAACGTTTTAGTCACTGAAATCAAAGAAACAAACATAGCTCAACTCACCCTTGAATCAGAAAAAAAGAAAAAAAATGAATTGCAAAATAAAACATAGGAGCTTAAAAATAAAAAAGAATAAAACAGTAAGAACAAACATACATACCAATGGGTAGTGAAGATATTTGAGCAGTGACTGGAAATGAAAGTTTGTGAAGTGACCCAATTAGCAAAGACTCCATTTTTATGTTTATGAAGCAACTAAAAAATTGGGTGAACTCTGCAAGGTTTGATTAAATGTTTAACAAAAAACCTCTACATTTTAGAAAATTAAAACTTACCTCAAATTAGTGAGAGAAACTCAATTAGAGGATGAAGATTGAAGAAGACTAGACCACTTGGAGAAGAAAGGTCTTGATTCTCTATTGTAATTTGTAATTTGTGAAGGAAGAAGATAAAAAGCGGCCACTTGAAGAAAGGTTTTGTAAAAACTGCTGGTGAAATTAGTATGGGTGCTGCCCTAGGTAAGTTTTAATTTATTTATTTTTTAATCAAGTGAACTACTAGAACCGGCGGTTCACTGGTTTTTCCTGTTTTGAACAGGTTTTGACCGGTTCAAAATAGTTAATTTTCAAGGTGGTTTTGAGAGGTAAATCGGACCGGACCGAAGACCAGTTAGCGGTTAAACTGGGCGAACTGGCCGGTCCGGTCCGGTTTTAAGAACACTGACTATAAGCACTTAGTTTACATTATACTCTACTTACGCCAAAACAACAAATGAATGTGGCCGTAAGCTCACAATAGGAGATCACAAAGAAAACCTATCCTCTGAAGTTAGATCACTCACAAAGATGGATCTACACTTCTCACAACACTCCTTTACAGTTTTTCACTCAGAAAAATGATTAAGCTTGAATCTTCAACTTGGTTTTGTCAACAAATGACTTCGCCAGGTGAGTGAGCTGTTCTTGAGACTTAGAGAGATTTTGCTTCGGAAATTTTCTCAGAGTTGTGTTGTTTATCTTCTTCAGTCTCACGAACTATTTATACTTATAATCCAGGTTTGAAAAATGTCCGTTGAAGAAAGACAAATTTTAAATTCCTTGGGTACTGGTCCTTAATTTCTGCGAACGGCTCTCTGCTCTGCAGCAGTATTGTCAACAGTATATTTTGTCAGACAGCATTTAATGCACTAAGCTGATACGAGGTTTTCCTTCAATCATTTGTCATTAATACCCTCAGTCTTCAACATTAATTACTCCAGGTGCATTTATTACTGTTGGAGAGACTTCCTGATCATCTTCACTTGGCTGATGAGCATCACTAATCTGATGATTAACGGAGCTGATCCCAAACTGAACTAATCTGATTTGAGTCGGCTGTTCCTCACCAATCTGATTTCTTCCTTCAGCAGCAGATCAGTAGTCTTCTGGACCAAATTGAATTTTGACTTGACTGATATGTCTTTTAGCTTTGATCAAAATTCTTCTAAGGAATTTTTACTAAGCTTTCCTAACTTAGCTGGTTAAGATGTTTTGAAAATCATCAAAACCTCCCTTTAACTTCTAAATTACTTGTCCTCTGATCTTCATCTTCATCCAACAATTTTCCCCTTATTGATGATGACAAAACTTATCAGCTAAGTACCTGTACCTAGACTAAAGTTTTATCCTAAAAGATTTCTGAGTTAGAAATAATTTATTGGATTAAAAACTTGAACTTCCATTGATTTAGAATTTGATTACAAGTTACAAGTTTTTTGAAGAAATGAAAATTACAGGGAAAGTAAACTGAAACAAGAAAACATTAAGTACTAGTGATCTGATTCTTCATCAGTCACCTCTTCTTCAATTTCAACGTACTCCTCTTCATCTTCATCATCAATCTCATCATCAACAAGAAGATTCTTTTGAGTAGCTTCCATTTTCTGTTTACGTTCAGCTTCTTCTGCTTCTTCAACCCTTCTTTTGATGCGTTCCAAGTTTTTGTACTTCACAAATGGATCAAGTTGTTCTTCAGGTGTATCCTTGGTTGTAGCAAGTTCTTTATCAGACTTGACTGGTTCCTTGGATTCTTCTTCTTCCTCATCAGCAACTTCTTTCTTTTCATCAGTAGTCTCCTTAGCATCTGCTTCCTTAGCATCAACAGTCTTTTCTTCAGCAGCCTATGCTTTCTTTTCTTCATCAGCCTTTTCCTCAGTTTCCTTAACTTGCTCATGTACGGGCTCTGTTTCCTTCTCAGCAGCTTTCTCCTTATCAGCAGAGTCATTTGTTTCAGGTACTTGAACAGTTTCAGTCACTGGAGCTGATTTTCCTTCATCAGGTACTGACTTCTCTTCCCCCTTTTTGTCATCATCAGCAGGGAGGAGATCACCAGCTGGAATATTGATAGCAGTGCAGATCCTTCTAATGTTTTCATCCACTGTGGGCAGGTGAGATGTATGATGGTTAAGTGTAGAACGTAGAGTACCAGTCTGATCATTGAGATAGTCCATTTTGAGTTGTAAGGTAGCCACTTCATTATGAACTTTTGTGGCAGTTTCATCTATATGTCTTACAAACCCAATGCTCTTTTCAGTTTCAGCATCAGCTAGCTTGGTGATAAAGCCTAGAACATCAACAATATCTCCTTCATGTCTTTTGAGAGCTGTGTGAAGATGATTTACATCAGACTTCAAATCTTCAATGTTTCTGTTCATGCTGATCAGACTTTAAGTGAGTTGAAGATAATTATCAGGCGGCAGAGGAAAGTTATCAATTGCATCCTTGATTAGCCTTCTGTTTTCCTCCTGCAGTCTTCTGTTTTCCTCTTGTATTTCCTTCATCAGCTTTTTGTTATTTTCTTCCAAGAGTTGATCCAGCAGCAACTGAATAGATTCCATCAGATCAGAGTGCTCGTTAGCTTTTGGAATGGAAGTGGAAGCTGAAGGTTCTGTTTGGTGAACTGGCACATCTGCTAAGTCTTCTTCTTTTTCTTCTTCATTTTGGTCAGGCTCAGCAGTCTCCTGAACAGTTTCGTGAACAACAATTGCTCCAGCGGTCTCTTCAACCTTTTCTTGAACTTTAACTTCATCAGGCTGGGTAGCTTCTTGTTGAACAGCAGACTGTACTTCCACCTTAACAGTTTCAGGAGTTCCATCATCTGATATCTTTGTGGTCTGATGGATGACTTTAGTAATCTTAGGCATTGATCCTTGAACATGTGCCTTGATCACTTTCTCCTGATAAGTGCTGACTTCACAGCCAAAAGCAATCTACTGCACACTTGGCAGTGATGGCAGATCACTTGGAGATCCTTTGTAATACCTCGAGCGTTCCGCCATTTCTCCAAGGCTTGATAGACAGCAATTTTAACAGCCTTTTGAACAAGGTCTTCACTTTTCTTTCTTTTAGCAGGCAGGGAATCCTTGATCTTCTTGGCTTCCTGATAGACAATATTTCTTGCATAATTATGGAAGACGTCTCTCACGTGATCAGGATCCAAAGCTTTTTAGATGGATGAAGTTTGGAAGAATGATAAGACCCACTCTTATTCTGCCTCAAACTCCTTCCAAGACTTTAACTCTGCACTAGACTTGTTGACTCTGAAATTCCTCCACTGATTGTATCTGATCTTCTCTTAGACAAACAAAGTAGCCTGCTGGAGTTGTTTATCAAATTCTGCCAAAGCAGCTTCAAATCTGGCAAAGGCGATTGGGTGTCCTTTGACAATATTCAAAGCCCACTTAACGTTGAAAGGGCACTTTTCAACTCTCTGTCCTGGTGGCAGAATCTGTCTTGCCTTCAAAGATTCACCAATCTTTAATCCACCAGCTCGTTGAGGCCCATGATCATCTTTCTTGCTCATCTCTAGAACTAAAGCCAATTCATCATCCTCTACGGCTTGTAGTTCAGCAGCTGTCATTTTTCTTTTCTTTTCTTCCTTCTCTGCTTGAATCTTGCTCAGCCTTATAGCTTTTGCAAGATCTTCCTTAGCCTTTTTCTCTGCAAGGGCTTCCTTCATTCTCTTCTTTTCAGCTGCAAAGATTCTGATCTTAACAATTTTTGTTCTCTTAGGCTTATCAGCAGCAGCAGGTTCAGGAGCAGCAGTTGATAGAGGAACGGCTGCTTTAGGTTCGATGATCTGCACTTCAGGATCATCTTGAGGTTTAGAAACCTCAGCATTTGAAGCTGGCTGTTGCAGCAGCAGCAGTTGACTCCTTAGCAGCATTTTTAGTCTGTTCAGCTTCAACAGGCCTCTCAGCTGATTGAGGGCCTTTCCTTTCTCTTGGCAGACTTCTTTGGAACAACCTTTTCCTTGACTGGCTTCGAAGCTGCATTATCTTTTAACTGACTCCTAGTTCGTTTTCCAACGTTCTCAGCCAGTCTCTCTTCTGATACTGTTCTAGAAGGTGAGCCAGCAGATATTTCCAATATCTCATCAGTTGTCTGACGAATGATTGCGTCAGCAACAACTTTCTTCTCAGCATCTATTCTGGCTTGAACAGCTGGCTCAGCTGTTTGAACATATGTCTTCTTTTTCTTACTTGAAGCCTTCTTCTTCTTTTGCTCATCAGGCGACTCTTCAACATTTTTTCTTTTGGTATTTCCTCCCTTCACAGTCTGATATGAGAGATCGCCTTAGCATTGTGAACAACCTTTCCATTTGTCAAATCACATCCCAACACCGTGAACAGATGACTTAGAAAAATTCTATGATTTGTCTGTGCCTTCTTATGAAAGTTTACCAGAATGTACCAAACAATCACTGCCCAATTAACTTCAAATCCATAGTGGATTGCTATCATTGTGTGGTACCTTTTCATGGTAATACTATCCAAAGAAAATGTGCAATTTTCTATAACTTTGGCCACCATATCAGCCATGCGCTGATATTCATCTTTCAATTGCTTCTTCTTTATTACCTGATAGTATTTCCCCTTCATGAGCACAAATGCTCCAGAATTCTTGTTCTTTATCTGCAGCCACAGTTGACACGTCTGTTCTTCCTTTGTTTGACAATCCGTACTTCTCACTCAACAGAGCAGGAGTGACGCAAATTTCTTTCCCTCCAACTGTTGCCTTAATCTCCAGCGCATTAAAGTCAACAGAATCCTTTGTTCCATAGAACTCCAGTACTTGATCTTTGTAAACCATTTCATCATGTGCTTCAATGAAATCCACTAGTGTTACAGCCTTAAACTTTTCCAGAATCGCCTTCATCACGGCTGTTCCAATCTTGTGATATGTATCGTAGATAAGATACATACCCTCTGCTTTGGATTCTTGAGATGAAGTCATGGTTGATTCTGAAAAGAGATTAGTAGAACAAGTGTATTTTTGCAGAAAGAACGAGAACAGAAATCTCTCAATGCCTTAGAAAATATTTGGGTGCGTAAAAGATCAGTGAGCTGATCAGATCTGATTTTAAAGAGTTGAGAGTGCGTCGGTTTTCGTGTTATACGCGAACCGTTAGATCAATTTTGAGTCAGCATTCATCGTGGGGCGACAATTACGCAGTTCAAATTTCAAAAAGCATTAAATGATTGGCGGGAATGCGGACCGCCTTAGTCGACTTATAAAAGCGTGTTTTCAGATATAACGTTTTAAATAACAATACTTTTATATAAATAATCAGACGAGTAAACTTAATACTTATCTGATCAGACGAGTGTTCTGATAACATGTATTACTAGTGAAAGCCAATATCTAGTAATATTCCTTTGTTGTTTGTCAATCCAGCAAGATAATTAATCTTCAATCTTTCTCTGATGACAACTTAACTTCAACTAACTTTCATCAACAAATTTCATCTTTTAATCAGAAGTACCGCTAGTCTTACACGTTCCCCCTGACTTTAAGAATCCCTAAGTTGACTAATCTGTTGAGAGTTAACCTTAAAGATGATAAGATGAGTAAGCTGATAAACTCCAGTCTTCTGATGAGTTCCCGCTCAGCTTATGCATCTAAATTTAATAGTCCTAGTTCAGCTCTTAGAGTTGAAAACCTTGCATCACTTAGAGGTTTAGTGATTATGTCAGCGATATGATTGTCAATATAAACATACTTTATTATAACATTTCCCTTTTCCACTGATCTCTGATGAAGTGATGTTTGATCTCATTATGCTTAGTTCTTGAATGACTTGTAGTGTATTGAATAAGAGAGATTGCACTTGTATTGTCTCAGTAGATAGGGATTCCACTGATTTTAATGTTGTAGTCTTCTAGTTGATGCTTCAACCAAAGTATTTGTGCACAGCAAGCTCCAACAGCTATGTACTCAGCTTCAGCAGTAGAGATAGATACTGAAGTCTGTTTCTTACTCATCCATAAGATCAGACGACTACCTAAGAATTGACAGGCACCTGTTGTGCTCTTTCTCTCAATCTTGCAGCCAGCAAGGTCTGAATCTGAATAACCTATTAGCTCAAATCCAGATTCTCTAGGGTACCATAATCACAATTCTTGAGTGCCTTTAAAGTATCTAAGTATCCTTTTGGCAGCCAGGAGATGAGATTCCTTAGGATTTGATTGATATCTCGCACAAACCCCAACATAGTACATGATATCAGGTCTACTAGCTGTTAGATACAATAGTGACCCAATAATGCCTCTGTACTTGGTTATATCCACTGATTTGCCATCTTCATCTTTATCCAAACGAATTCCAGTAGACATAGGAACACTAACAGTAGAGCTAGTTTCCATACCAAATTTCTTGAACAGATCTTTTGTGTATTTAGCTTGGTTAATGAATATTTCATCAGGCAACTGTCTAACTTGCAAACCAAGAAAATAATTTAGTTCACCCATCATGCTCATTTCAAACTTGTTTTGCATCAGCTTGGAGAACTTGTCACACATATGTTGATTAGTTAACCAAAAATAATATCGTTCACATATATTTGCACTAGTAATATATGATCTTCCCATTCAACAGTGAATAGGGTCTTATCTACCTTACCTTTACGAAATCCTTTAATTAAAAGAAAATCAGATAGGGTATCATACCATGCTCTTGGAGCCTGTTTCAGTCCATAGAGGGCTTTCTTCAGACGATATACCTTGTCTCCTTCTTGATAAGCTTCAAATCCATGAAGTTGTTCAACATATACTTCTTCTTGCAATTCTTTATTGAGAAAAGCAGATTTCACATCCATTTGATAGACTGTGAAATTCTTATGAGCAGCATAGGCGAGAAATAGTCTGATTGCCTCTAATCTTGCTACTGGTGCAAAGGTTTCATCAAAGTCAATGCCTTCTTCTTGGTAGTAACCATTGGCCACTAATCTTGTTTTATTTCTGGTGACAATGCCATCTTCATTCATTTTATTCCTGAATACCCATTTAGTGTCAATTACCCATTGATGACTTGGTCTAGGAACTAAGTACCAAACTTCATTCCTTTCAAATTGATTTAGCTCTTCTTGCATAGCTTCAATCCAGTTCGAATCATTAAGAGCTTCTTCAATCTGTTTGGGCTCTATTTGAGATAGAAAACTGACAAACATTGCATCATTTGCAGCAGCTCTCCTTGTCTTTATTCTATCTAAAGGATCACCAATCACTAATTCAGGTGGGTGATTCTTGAGCCATCTGAGATTAGGTTGCAAATCTGAATGTTGTCCTCTGTTTTGATCTTGCAACACTACTATTGGAGTTTCAGTAGTAGTCTGTTGAACATTAATAGTCTGTTGAAGAGTTTCTGGTCTGTCAGTTGTTTGCAACTCGCCTGTTAGACCATCAGCAGTGTGATTTTGAACAGCACTTGAGTTAGCAGTTGAGTTGAGATCAGGTAGTATGATGGGTATGTGCTCTTCATTTCTTTCAATACTCAATTTCTGAAAATTAGTAGACAAACTTTGATTAGAATTTTGATTCTTTTCAGAAGATTGACTTGGTTCATCAAATACTACATGTATAGATTCTTCTACAAGTAAAGTTTTTTTTGTTAAAGACTCTATAAGCTTTACTAACTGTAGAGTATCCTACAAAGACAGCTTCATCAGCCTTTTCTGCAAAAGCAGTAAGCTGAGTCTTCCCATTATTTAAAACAAAGCATTTACAACCAAAAATTCTAAAGTAATAAATGTTTGGCTTCCCGTTGTTCCAAACTTCATATGGAGTCTTGTTCTGGTGTTTGTTGATCATGCATCTGTTTTGGGTAAAGCATGTTGTATTTGTGGTTTCTACCCAGAATCTTTGGGGCAGCTTTGCTTCAGCTATCATAGTTCTGGTAGCTTCTTTTAGAGTTCTGTTTCTCCTTTCAGCAACTCCATTCTGTTGAGGAGTTCTGGCAGCAGAGTACTCATGGTTGATGTCTCTCTGATGTTACAATACTCTTCAACAGTTGAGTTTGCAAATTCAGTCTCTCTATCTGATCTAATCTTCAATATCTTTATGTTCTTCTCATTCATCAGATTTGTAAGATGCTCATTGGTTTCACTTTTCTTTTTCATAAAAATCACCCATGTGTATCTTGAATAATCATCCACAACAGCTAGGCAGTATTTCTTTCCACCATTGCTGATTGGATCAATTGGTTCAAATAAGTCCATATGTAGCAGCTCCAAAATCCTTCCAGATGATTGGTGCTTCTTGCTTTTGAAAGATGACTTGATTTGTTTACATTTCTGACAGACGTCACAGAGCTTATCTTTGCTCATGACTGTCTTTGGAATTCCTTCTACCAGATCATTCTTGATTAGTCTGTTTATGGTCTTGAAATTCACATGATTCATTCTTTTGTGCCACAGCCAACTGACTTCACTTGGTGTTGATGCCACCAAACAAACATTTGAATTCTTGTCCACGGAATTCCAGTCCACTGGGTAGACATTTCCTTGTCGTCTCCCAGATAAGATGACCTTCTTTGTACCAATCTGTTCAACATAGATCCTATTTGATGAGAAGATGACTGAAAATCCCTTGTCACAAAATTGACTTATGCTCAGCAAATTGTATTTGAGGCCTTTAACATAAGAGACGTCAGATATCTCAATGTTGCTTTAATTAATCTTCCATTTGCTACAATCTTGCCTTCCTTGCTGTCTCCAAAAGTTACTTTGGGACCATCCACAGCAACAACATCAGTCAGCTCATGTATGCTTCCACACATGTGTCTTGAACAGCCACTGTCCAAGTACCAGATTTTCTCTACTTTACTCCTACTCCTAATCCTATCCTACAAAACAAAATAAAATTGTTTTAGGTACCCTTATTGAGAGGGTCCTGAAGAATTAGTTCCACCCTTGACAACCCAAGATGTTGAAGTCTTAGGCTTCTTAGGCTTCTGAGTTTTAACAGGAGCATGAGTAGATTTATCTTCATCATATGCATCAGATTTGTTACGTTGATAATCAGTATGATAAGGATAATGCTCATAAGCAGAATAAGATGCATGATAAGCATGATATGCATGCATTGGATGAGCAGGATATGGTGCATAGTAAGTTGGAAATTGAGGTGCATGATACATAGGAGGATATGCAGCAGGTTGCACATAATATGATTCATTTCCATACCAAGCATTTTGATTTTTCTTGTTCTTATGCTTCTTTGGTTTACTAGATGCTTGCTCATTAACAGACGACTTAGTCTTGCCACTAGTCTGATTGGTTTTAGTCTTATCAGCAGACTTCCTAGGACTCTACTGTTTAGTCTTACCAGTCTGTTTTCCTACACTAGGCTCTTTGTTCTTTTTAGCCTTAGGAGCTTTCTTCTCCTTTAATTCTTTCTCAGGTGAAGCAGGTTTAGTAGTCTGAACATACAATATGACCTTACTGTTGTCAACTGATACACATTTTTTAGTATGGTTCAGTTCTAACTTGTCATGTTCTAAAGGTATCTTCTGTTTACTAGACATATGCGTGGATGCAACAGATGACTTATTATGAGACTCAATTATCTTTTCAAGTTCCATGATTTTACCTTATAAACTTCACATTCAGCTTTCAGAGACTCACTTTCTTGCTCAAGCAGTTTATATTCAGCTGATTCTTTTGGCTTTTCAGCCTTGAGTTTCAGTGAACTGTTTTGCTCTCTTAGCAATATCATCTCTTCCTTAAGCTTAGCAAATGCGTCAGCAATACTTGTATTATTAACCATCATTTGCTCAAATGAATTAAACAATTCATTTTCAAGAGGAGTTACATCATCATCCTCAGAGTTATCAGATTCCTTGGTCATCAGGCAGATAAGTGCATGGCTCTCATCTTCAGTAGACTCTTCATCAGAAGTGTCTGGGTCTGAATCAGACGAGTAGATAGCAGCCAGCTTCTCAGCTTCTGCTAACAACACCTTACCTTTCTGATGCTTTCTTTCCTTTCTGATTCTCTTTTCTTCTTCTGTATACTTCTCAGCTTTAGGATATGGACAGTCTCTGATGAAATGTCCCAATTTCCTGCAGTTATAGCATATTAGTTTGGATTTATAAGAATCCTTATCTTGAGAAGAAGAAGAAGTAGGGTTAGAAGTAGAAGCATTGTTGTATTTGTTCTTCATTTTTCTCTTATAGAACTTCTTGAAATTGTTCATCAGCAATGCAACGTCTCCAGCAGTGTACTCCTTTTTGTTGAGTATTGTGGCTTCATCAGATGAGTCCACTTCTTTACTTTTGTTTGTTGGTCTTCTTAGATTTTCAACAGCAACCAGGGCAACTGTGGGGCCTGAAGTTGAGGTTTCTCCAACACCCATTCCTGGCAGTTTATACTCGTAAGCCTTGAGTACTGAGAACAGCTCTATAAGAGAGATTTTTCCTAAATCTCTTGACTCTTCCATAGCTGTCACCTTCATGTTGAACTTTGGAGGCAAAGCTTTTAACACTCTGATTGTTATCTTCTTGTCAGTGAAAGTTTTTCCAAGTTTGAGAACTTCATTCAGTGACCTTGTAAACCTTGTATCCATCTGGTCAATGAGTTCAGCAAACTTCATCTTGAAGTTGTCTAACTTTTCCAGAGCAACACTCAGCTGATGCTCTTTGACGGCGTCGTTTCCTTCGCTCATATCACGAACCTTGTCCCACATCTCTTTTGCAGTCTTGCAATGCTTGACTATATCAAATCTATCGTTGTCCAGGGCTTTGGTCATGATGAACCGGCCAACTTTATCAAGATTGAACAGCTTGATTTCTTTAGCTGTCATCTCATGTAGATCTTTTTCCACCACTATCTCTACTTCATCAACCTTTATAGTCTTGGTGAATTTGAATGGACCTTTGATGATACATGTGTACATGTTATCATTGTAGGCAGCTAAGAAGATCTCCATTCTGATATTTCAGTCTTCGAAGCTCATACCAGCTATGTGGGGAACATGGCTGATACAATCCATTTTCAAAAAGTTTGGATTTTTCAAAAATATGCTCTTTTGAAAAAGTTTGAAAACCTTTGAAAAACAATTGGATCAAGCTCGTTGATCAGGCAGCTGATTCTAATGAACCACCTGCTCTGATACCACTTGTTGGTCCCAAGTGGTCAGATGAGGTCTAGAGGGGGGGGGGGGGGTGAATAGACCTCTGAAATTTTTTTGACTTTAAAAACTTTTTCAGTCGTCTGTCAGCAGACTAAGCTGTTATTGATTAGTAAGCTGACTAAGCAGATCGCGAACAAATCTTTGAACAACACAGTTAACCACTTCTCGTATTACTACTTAGCCGATTTCAGCGAACTTAGCTTTAACAACAGAGTACTTGCATAGGATATTTTGTAAGTGTTTTTCACAAGTAAACTTCTAGTCTTTTGAAAGATTTGTCCCCAGTTTTAACAAACTCCTTTTAAAGAATCTTTCAACTGTTTTTCTAAATTATTTTATGCAACTTTGAAAATATGCAAGGAAGCAATGCAAATTAAAACACAAAGAATTTTTATAGTGGTTATATGGATAAAAATCCTTTAGTCCACTCTTTCAAGTCACTTAGATCTTGGGTTATACTATAAGCACTTAGTTTACAGTATACTCTACTTACGCCAAAACAACAAATGAATGTGGCCGTAAGCTCACAATAGGAGATCACAAAGAAAATCTATCCTCTAAAGTTAGATCACACACAATAATGGATCTACACTTTTCACAACACTCTCCTTTACAGTTTTTCACTCATAAAATGATTAAGCTTGAATCTTCAACTTGGTTTTGTCAACAAATGACTTCGCCAGGTGAGTGAGTTGTTCTTGAGACTTAGAGAGATTTTGCTTCGGAAATTTTCTCAGAGTTGTGTTGTTTTTTTTCTTCAGTCTCACGAACTATTTATACCCCAGGTTTGAAAAATGTCCGTTGAAGAAAGACAAATTTCAAATTCCTCGGGTACTGGTCCTTAATTTCTGCGAACGGCTCTCTGCTCTGCAGCAGTACTGTCAACAGTACTTTTTGTCAGACAACATTTAATGCACTAAGCTGATACAAGGTTTTTCTTCAATCATTTATCATTAATACCCTCAGTCTTCAGCATTAATTACTCCAGGTGCATTTATTACCGTTGGAGCCCGCTCCTCGGCCTTCTTTAAAGCCTTGTGACTCCCATCCCATCAAGTCAGGAAGACTTCCTGATCATCTTCACTTGGCTGATGAGCATCACTAATTTGATGATGATCGGAGCTGATCCCAAACTGAACTAATCTGATTTAAGTCGGTTGTTCCTCACCAATCTGATTTCTTCCTTCAGCAGCAGATCAGAAATCTTCTGGAACAAATTGAATTTTGACTTGACTGATATGTCTTTTAGCTTTGATCAAAATTCTTCTAAGGGATTTTTACTAAGCTTTCCTAACTTAGCTGGTTAAGATGTTTTGGAAATCATCAAAACACCTTTTAACTTCTAAATTAGTTGTCCTCTGATCTTCATCTTCATCCAACAGAAACAAATTGGTGAAATCAGTGAAAAACGAGTGAAATATATGAAGAATTTGTTAAATCATTGGAAAAATATTAAAGCTGTGAAATTAATGAAAATTCAAGTGAAATTGATAAATAAAAAAATGTGACATAAGTGAATTATAAGTTAAAATGATAAAAATAAGTAAATTAAGAAAAAGAAAAAAAAAAGTTTAACTAGAAAAACAGTGTGAACTAAACCAGTAGAAAAATTTTGTTTTTATGTTTGAATAGGAGAAAACAAAAGAAATCAATGAAAAGTAAGAAAAATTATGGACAATAGGTTATAATTGATCAAGAACGAGTAAATCAGTAAAAAAGTATATATATAAACCAGTAAAGATCAATGAAAATTGACTAAACTAATTAATATAATAAGTGAAATGGCTTAGATCGGAAAAAAAATGTCTTTCAAATGTTATGGTAAGTGAAATAATTTGAAATATACTTAAAAAAAATTGAAGATGTATAATTATTTGAGTTGAAAATTCGATAAATACATGTAAAATCAATGAAAATTCAAGTAAATTCGCGAAAAAATTGATGACATCGATGATACGATGAAATTATAAAAAATGATCAAATATGTGAAAAAAGGTAAAATCGGTGAAAAAGGCTAAAGTCGGTGAAAATTGGTTAAACTGGTAAAAATGATTGAAATCAACAAAATAAAAAAATTTCAACCAACAAAAACAAAATCAAACCATTAGAAAAATTTTTAAACCTAAATAAACTAAAGAAATCGATGGAAAATACCCATGATGAAGTTAATTAATTGAATATCAGTCATTAATATGTGCTATTTTATGACATAATGAAATTAATTTTACTCTAATTTACAACCGAAATTAAATAGACACGTACAACGTATGTGCACTTTAAACCGGTGAAAAAAATGCATGTGAAATCGTTAATACATTTGAAATCGATAAAAAATTCAGGTAAAATTTGTGAAAAATGGAGAAAACGGGTAAAATCGTTAAAATAAAGGTAAAGTTGGTGACAATATGTGAAATCGATGAAAATTAATTCGAATGAAATTTCTAAGAAAAATGATGGAACCATTGAAATCCAGTAAAATTGGGTAAAGTCGGTGAAAAAAGGGTAAAATCGGTAAAACAATGTAAGGTTGGTAAGAACATATTTAATTAATGAAAAATTTAGGTTAATAATATGTGAAATTAGTGAAAAAACATGGAAAACTAGGTTGTTGGGCACCCAAACTGAGTGTGCGGGTGACAACAATTGTCCTGTGGCACCCAAATTGAGTGTGCGGGTGGAGTCACAATCGAATATCGTGGGCGGGAAGGGTATTCGCATTTCCTAACACCAATTTGTTTTAAGGCAAGTGGTAGCGCCTGAGGTCCTACGAGTGGTATCAGAGCCAAGGTTACGTGTTCGATTCCCAGCAGAAGCAATTGCCGAGGGGGAGATTGTTGGGCACCCAAACTGAGTGTGCGGATGGAGTCACAATCGAATATCGTGGACGCTTGTGTGAATGCACTATAAGGGAAGGGTATGCACATTTTCAAACACCAATTGGTTCTTGGGCAAGTGGTAGCGCATGAGGTCCTACATAGGTAAAGACGTGTTACATGGTAAAAATGAGTGAAAGAGTGAAATCAGTTAAAAAAAGAGTATAACAGGTGAAATCGTTAGAAAAATGGTTTAAACAGAAAAAAGATATTAGAAATCGACATGAGAAAACATTGAAAAATATTATAATCAATCAAAAAGAGGGATAAATCGCTAAAAAAAATAAACCGATAAAAAAATTAAACATTGAGAACATATGAATCGATGAAAGTTTTGGTGAAATATGCAAAGAAACAGATAAAATCAGTCAAAAAAGCTCGAAGTCGGCGAAAACATGTTTAATCCATGAAAGCTTTAGGTGAATAACATGGGAAATCAGTGAAATAAGTGAAAACGAGTATTTTTTTCCATGCAACTTTGAAGGCTTTGCCCCAATCTGCCCTCTTCCGCTTTCGCTTAAGGATTAGATTCTCAAGCATCCGAAGTTTTGGCCATCTCCAACTGAGACCACTTGAAAATTTGTGATCACTATAGAATCTTCTAGAAGCAAGCTATGCTTACGCTGCCTTTTGGCTAGCTCGTGCAATCAAAAAATAGAAATTGAATTCAATGATTTAATCGAGTGATAAATTAATTGATTGACGTCCGAAGAACTTTAACGACAAAAATAAGGTGAAATTAGAAGAAAATGGTTTAAATTTGAAAAAAGATCGACGAAAAACGGGAAAATAATGAAAAATATTATAATCGAAAATCTCTAAAAAAATAAAACAGTGAAAACATATGAATCGATGAAACTTCGGGGGAAATTGATAAACAGTGGTGAAGTTTGTGAAAAAATTGGTGAAACCAATAAGAAAAAATACTCATGAAATCGATGAAAGTTGGTGTGAAATTTATTAACAATAAGTATCTCCTATATCATCTCTTATAATAATTTCTAAGTCTTACAACTCATTGCGATATATAATACAATGGCAAAAAAATGAAAGAATAAAATTCAAGAAGTATAATTACACAAAAGATCTCTACTACATCAAATTGTAAATTATTTTTAAGTTTTATAACTCACATTGAAATGTCAATAGTAAACCAAATAAATAAAAATAGTCCTTCTAAAAGTCATATGAAATTATCACACATTCAGAATCTTCAAAAAAAGAAAATAAATCACATTTCCCCTTCTCATGGGCAAAAGGAAAAAAATATACTTATGTTCTATGTTCTAAGCATCAATCACATTTTCAATTACTAATAAAGAAGCTATAAATTACTATTTAATTAACAAAAAAACTTAAAATCGATTTAAATTGAATATATTGAAGAAAATGGGATAAATTGATATTTCTTTGGAAAGTTCTATTATAAAAAAATTGTAAAATCAATGGAAAAATTAATTAGATAAAAAAAAAATGAGATCAGCACAATTTTTTCGACTAAATTTGGGTTAAGAGAATAAGTGAATTGCTTAATAAATGGGATAAACCATGAAAAATGGATGAACTATATGAATGAATGAGTTTAAATAACAAAAAAAAAATAGTAAATTCAATATAAAAGCGGGTGAAATCAGTGAAAAAAGGGGTTAAAATAACAAAAGAAATAGTAAATTAAATGTAAAAGCGGTTGAAATCGGTGAAAAAATAGGTTTAGTCGACAAAATGTACATAAAATTATGCAAACATGTAGTTTTAGGGTAGAAATACTTAGTATTATAGTTTGTTTTCAAATTTTAAGTCTTGATTTTGGGTATTTATAATCTCAACTTTAATTTTTTGGTAACAAATATTAATTAAAGTGACTTAATCAAAAAATTGTGTAGAATGTCATTAAGCCGATAGTATGTTAAAAAATTATTACATGATGAATCAACTAATGTAATTAATTAGTTAGTCACGTGCACGTTTCTAGTTAGTTAAAGAACTGGATTATTACTGGTGTCCTTTTTGGAGTATGCTTAACTAATTAAAATAATAAGAAGAAAATCGCATTACAAAGAATATAAAAATTCATATTCAGTTTTATATAGTTATCAAGAAGGAAAGAAATACAATTATTGATAAGAGAAATTTACATACACATTCCCTGACTATTACCCTAATTACAAAAACTTACCTTCATGCTTCAAAAAATTACACTTTCTGTGATTTTTGGTGGGGTAGGGGATTAAATTTTAAGTTAGTTTGATTTAATTTTATAAGAAAATATATGTTATTAAAACTTTATTAACCAAATTATGTTATTGTAAATAAATTTATTAAATGTTATAACTTATAAAAATCATTTATAAATAATATTTTTTGTAAGGACAAAAGTAGGGAAATTCTTTTAAGAATTTGATGCTCATATAACATTTATGAATTATAATTGACTTTAAGATCTTGTCTCGACCGTATACTGGTTTTACAATATTTCGTAAGAACACGTAAAAGCAGTAAATAAAGAAATATAATGATGATAATATGTGCTGAAGAATAATAATTGCCTAAGAGGGGGGGGTGAATTAGGTTGTTTTAAAATTTAATTAAAATCACCTTTATATAAAATATTTTGTTTAAGAAATTTCTTAGTCAATGAAATAGCAAATGTAAGATATGATAATTAAAGACTGAAAAATAAATAACACCGTCGTTTATAGTGGTTCGGCAAATGCTTAGTCCACTCTTCAAGTAGTTCTTGGTCTTCACTATATTATGGTCGTGCTTACAAAGTCTGACGTCTTTTTGCACTTATCAAACAAGCCCACAAGATCCTTCGTTCTTGTGTCTATTACAATACTCAAAAGCTCCCTAGATCCTTCGATCTTTATGCTTTTTAATAGAACTCTCAATTACAA
The DNA here is from genome assembly GCA_038501285.1 of Penstemon eatonii. NCBI lineage: Eukaryota > Viridiplantae > Streptophyta > Magnoliopsida > Lamiales > Plantaginaceae > Penstemon > Penstemon eatonii. Next base: position 16,681,524 of record CM076711.1, read on the forward strand.
TAAGAACCGCTCAATACTCTCTCAAAGAGCTAAACTACGGCAACATAAGAACTATGATATCTCTCTTTTTCTCTCAAAGAAATTCAGGTAAGAGCAAAGGAGAAAAGATTGATAGATTGTACAAATTTAAGGCTCGGAATTTCATGTGTTTAAAGAGTAATATGCAAGTGTAAGCTTTTTCTTGAAAAATATTTAATGATTGAATGAACAATAGCTAGGGGGTTTAAATAGCCTAGCTTTTAACCTTTAAGAAGGAAAGATTACAAAGAGATTTGAAAAGAGAATTAAATCAATGATTTGATTAAGTTCTTCAAAATAATCTTCCGAGAATAGGCTCCCTAAAATTCATCAAGAATATTTCAATATCAATCAATAACATATAATTTGATTTCTTGAAGCAATTTACCGAAAATATAAATCCAAATTTTTGTTCAAAAAAATCATGCCAAGAATAGGCACACTATTAAAAAAATCTTCTTTGATTGCTTTGATCAAGTCTGCCGACAAGAATCAAGAAATCAATATCTTAATCATATCAATTTGTTTTCAAATATGCAAAGGTTTGATTTTAATTTGATAAAGGAAAGATATGAAAAAGGTTGGAATTTAATCCGTGAATCAAGATCCAAAATTGAGACATGGAAAAAATATTATTTTAATGAAATGAATTAATTTCAATTCATATGGTAAGGATTGAGAAGAAATATTTTGATTTTTCTTAAAAAGTTTAAGGCTTTGCTCTTTAACCATTAATTTCAAGAGATAAAAGTCTTGAAGCATCTTGGACTTGATCTTGAGCTTGAGCAATAATTTCCCTTCCTTTATAGAAATTAAGCTCTCCAAAAACTACTTGGGCCTTCTATAGATACATCTCTTTTCTGTACTTGGATTTTGAATAAGCTGATTTATATTGGGCATTCTTCATAAATTATCTAACAATTAATAGGCTCAAAATAAAACATTAGTCCAAAACAATTATTTGTTATCATCATAAATAAGATGTGAACTTAGGGCCAACATTCTCCCCCTTGATGATGACAAATAATTGATGCTCAAAAGAAATATAAAAATTTAAAGATCAGAGCAAACAGTAAAAATCGGAATATTACCAAAAATCGTATTAGGAGCTCCCCTTAATATATGCAATCCTTTCAATCAATGTCTCCCCCTCATTTTTTAAATGAGATAGTAAAAATGTTTCTTGGGAAATGTAAGAGAACTTAGCATTATTTGTTAAGTCTCTTAGACCATGAACTTATGAAAACATTTTTCGAAAAATTTCAATTTCAATTTAATGAAAAAAAAAATTTTAAAAATTTTTGAGTGATGCATGAAACAACAAACATCCATATGAATAGCATCTAAAGTATTAATGAAGTAAGCATTAAATATCCATGAAAAAGTGAGCATCTCTTTTTCTCCCCCTTTGTCATCATCAAGCTTTATTGTGCAGCGGAATTATTATACATCGTTTAAGCTTAGAATTCCCAAATTTGTTCGAATCATGCAAAATCTTTCATCCGCCAATGCTTTAGTAAAAACATCTGCTAATTGATCATCGGTGTTTACAAACTTAACATATATATCGCCTTTTTGAACATGATCACGTATGAAATGATGTATAACTTCGATGTGCTTAATACGTGAATGATGTACATGATTTTTTGAGATAGAAATAGAGCTAGTATTATCACACCAAATTTCAATATTCTCATATAATAAGCCATAATCACGTAGGGTTTGTTTCATCCATAACAATTGAGCACAACAATTTGCTAGTGCAACATATTCAGCTTCAGTCGTGGAAAGTGCAACTGAATTTTGCTTTCTACTATGCCATGCAACTAGACTATTTCCCAAGATTTGACATGTTCCACTAGTACTTTTGCGATCTAGCCGACAACCAGCAAAGTCCGCATCAGAGTACCCAGTGAGATCAAAAGTTATGCAATTTGGATACCACAGACCCAAATTCGTGGTTCGATCCTTTTAAATAACGAAAATTCTTTTTACAGCCATTAAATGAGACTCTTTTGGATCAAACTGAAACCTCGCGCAATAACATGTAGCGAACATAATATCAGGCCTACTTGCAGTTAAATAGAGTAAGCTACCTATCATACCTCGATATTTGGATTCGTCTACAGATTTACCTTTCTCGTCTTTGTCAAGTTTGGTTGAAGGGCTCATTGGAGTTGGCATTTCTTTACTATTTTCCATGCCAAATTTCTTGATAAGTTCATTTGTGTACTTGCTTTGGCAGATGAAAGTCCCTTTTTCGGATTGCTTGACTTGTAGTCCAAGGAAGTAGGCTAACTCGCCCATAAGGCTCATTTCGAATTCTTCCTGCATAACTCGAGCAAACTCTTGGCAAAGAAGATCATTAGTAGAACCAAATATAATGTGGTCAACGTAAATTTGAACCAAAAGTAGTTCGTTTTCGTTTGTTTTTATAAATAGAGTCGTATCAATTTTTCCCATAGAAAATCCATTTTTCAAAAGAAATTTACTTAGTCTATCATACCATGCTCTTGGAGCTTGTTTCAAACCATAAAGTGCATTTGATAATTTAAATACATGGTTTGGGAAAGAATCATTTTCAAAACCGGGGGGTTGTTCCACATATACTTCTTCATTAATAAATCCATTTAAAAACGCACTTTTTACATCCATTTGAAATAAAGTAATTTTTTTGAAAGATGCGAAGGCAAGATGCATGCGAATAGACTCTAATCTAGCAACAGGAGCATACGTCTCATCGTAATCAATACCTTCTTCTTGACTATATCCTTTAGCTACTAATCTAGCTTTATTACGAGTAACTTTACCATTTTCATCAAGCTTATTTCGAAAAACCCATTTAGTTCCTATGACCGAATGGTTCTTTGGTCTTTCTACTAAGTTCCAAACTTCGTTTTTATCAAATTGAGCTAATTCATCTTTCATAGCAACTACCCAAAACTCATCTTTTAAGGCATCAAGTATATTTTTGGGTTCAATATAAGATATAAATGCATGATTTGCTTGCTCACCATTATTTTCTTTCAATGAAGCTCTAGTAACAATTTTGTCACTTACATTACCAATGATTTGGGTAGTGGGATGACTTGAAGCATGTTTGAACTTTCTTTGAACGACTTCTGTTCCAGTAGAACTTGATGTTCCAATCTCCATTCTAGGGTGTTCTTCAGAACTTCTGTTTATGATATCTGGTTCTGGCTGTTGTTTGTCTGAAGATTCTATAAGGTTTGAGTTAACTCCAATCCCGATATTTAGTTGTTCATCCGAATCTGAAAAGTCGCTACTCAAGGAATCCTTGGTAACTAAGGGTCAGTTTCATCGAATGTGACATGCATAGATTCTTGAATAATTCTTTTTCTAGAATTTTAAACTCTATAAGCCTTACTATGCACATAATATCGAACAAAAATCCCTTCATCAACTTTGGAGTCAAATTTTGCGAGGTATTCACGATCATTCAAAATAAAACACTTGCAACCAAATACTTTAAAGTAGGATACATTAGGAACTCTATCATGCCAAAGTTCATATGAGGTCCTTTTTAAGATGGGCCTAAGATATACTCTATTACTAACATAACAAGCGTTGTTAACAGCTTCTCCCCCAAAAGATTTAGGCAAGTTATACTCATTTAACATGGTTCTAGCCATTTCTTGTAGTAATCGATTTTTTCTTTCTACCACACCATTTTGTTGTGGAGTTCTAGGTGCAGAAAAATTATGTGTATAGCCATTTTCATCACAGAATGAAGCAAATAATTTTTGATCGAATTCAGTTCCATGATCGCTTCTTATTTTTCGAATAAAGTACTCTTTTTCATTTTGTAACTTTTTTGTGAGAGGGATAAAAGCATTTAAAGCATCATTCTTATGTGCAAGAAATAAAACCCACGTAAATCTAGTGTAATCATCAACAATAACAAAAACATATTTCTTTCCAGCCATAGTACTTGTTTTCATTGGACCAAATAAGTCTAAGTGCAAAAGATCAAGTGGTCTAACAGTTGATAAAACCTTTTTTGCTTTGAAAGAGCTTTTTGTTTGTTTTCCCTTTTGACAAGGTCCACATAACTTATCTTTTGAAAAGTTTAATTTAGGAATGCCTTTTACAAGTTCTTGTTTAGTTATTTGAGAAATAAGTTCCATATTAGCATGTCCTAACCTTCTATGCCAAGTCCAGGCAGAATTATCATGCACAAATGAACATTCAACATTTTGATACGATAAATCTTGTAAATCAATGCAGTAGATATTTCCATCTCTAAAGGCCTTAAAAATAATTTCATTGTTTTTTATAACTATGCATTTGGATGGTTCAAAATTTACTTGGAATCCATTATCACAAAATTGACTAATGTTTAATAAGTTATATTTAAGACCTTCAACATACCACACATCATTAATACAAGTTGTAGAGTTCTTACCGACCTTACCAACACCGATCATCTTGCCTTTAGAATTATCTGCAAAGGTTACATATCCTCCATCACACTTATTGAAGTTAATGAATTTGGACATATCACCAGTCATATGCCTTGAGCAACCGCTATCCATAAACCATTTGTTCTTTTGTGTGGAGCTTCTTGATACCTATCAAGAAAAAATCACTTTTGCTCTTTAGGTACCCAAATGCTTTTGGGTCCTTGCGAGTTGGTAGCACGATATATAGGCACCCACTTAAATTTAGTGGTTGAACCTTTCTTAAAATTGCAATTAAAGGATTTATGGCCAATTTTACAGCAACAATTACAAGTATTATGAATTAAAGATGAAGCATTTGATAATTTACTTAATTTATCAAAAGAGGAGCCATAAACAATACCAGCTTTATCTAAAGATACATTTTGCATGCCAAGTAACTTATCAAGATTATCTTTGCCGTTCGTAAATTTTTGAAGACAGTTGGTTAAGTCACTAATTTTTTCTTCCAAAGATTCTTTTTCATCAATTAGTTTCAAATTATTTTGATCAAGTAAATATACTTTTCGCTTATATATAAAATTCTACTTTATATTTCAAATCTTCTTTCTCTTTAGAAATAAGGTCAATTTTGTTTGATAAAAATTTATTTTGGTCAGCCAATTTTTTTAAGTCCATTTTACATTCTTCTAAGGCTAAGTCCCATTCATCTAAATCATCAAAATTATTCAGATCGTCAAAATTATCAAATTCAGAATAAGTTACCTCATTTTTTGCCATGAAGCACATGTTTCCAGATTCATCTTCGAATTGCTCTTCCTCGGATTCTTGATCATCCCAAGTGGCACTCATTCCTTTGTGTTTGGGTCTCCTTGTAAATTTATCAATTTTCTTAAGTTCGGGACAATCGGGCTTGATATGTCCTGGTCTTTGACATCCATAACATTTGATCTCCGAATCATTTCGTGGGGGCCTCCTTTGGGTTTTTGAAAAATTTTGGGAATTTTTTTTCTTTTTGTTCATAAGATAATTTAACCTTCGAGAGATAAGAGCGACTTCCTCATTTTTGTCTTCTTCGTCCAAGTCCTCGTCTCCGCTTTCTTATCCCTGCAAAATGTTAGTATTAAAAGCTAAGGACTTTCTTTCATTATTTAAATGTACTTCATCTTTTGCAAGGATTGTGATTTCGTGGGAGGTTAGAGATCCAATGAGCTCAGCCATGGTCATTTTGTTGAGATCTTTTGCTTCTTGAATGGCTGTGACCTATGGTGTCCACTCACGAGGTAATGATCTTAGAATTTTTTTGACTTGTTCATTTTGGGGGTAAGTTTTGCCAAGCGCGGTCCTAGGGTTCATGATTTCCATAAAGCGGGCGTACATTTGGCTTATGGTTTCACCGGGTTTCATGGAAAATAATTCATATTGGTGGACCAAAACTGTTATTCTTTCCACTTTAACTTGAGAGGTGCCTTCATGGGTGACTTGTAACATGTCCCACATGTCCTTTGCAATAGGGCATGAGCATACACGATTGTACTCTTCTTTGGTGAGTGAACAAGATATGATGTTTTTAGCCTTGGAGTTCATTGACACCAACCGTTTATCATCAGGGGTGAGTTCTTTCCATTCTTTGGGAACTTTTTCACCTTTTACATCTTTAATGGGGATGGATGGGCCTTCCATCACAATTGTCCACAAGTCGCAATCTATTGCAATTAGGAACTCTTGCATTCGGTTCTTCCAAATGGAATAGGATGTACCATCGAAAAGTGGTGGCTTATTGTAGGATTGACCTTCTGCAAAAATTTCACCTCTAAAAGCCATAGGATCATTAATACTCAGGTTAGTTAAACCAAAAAAAAATTAAAAAAATAAAAAGAGCACGAGGCTCTGATGCCAATTGAAGAATAATAACTGCCTAAGAGGGGGGGTGAATTAGGTTGTTTTAAAATTAATTAAAATCACCTTTATATAAAATATTTTGTTTAAGAAATTTCTTAGTCAATGAAATAGCAAATGTAAGATATGATAATTAAAGACTGAAAAATAAATAACATCGTCTTTATAGTGGTTCGGCAAATGCTTAGTCCACTCTTCAAGTAGTTCTTGGTCTTCACTATATTATGGTCGTGCTTACAAAGTCTGACGTCTTTTTGCACTTATCAAACAAGCCCACAAGATCCTTCGTTCTTGTGTCTATTACAATACTCAAAAGCTCCCTAGATCCTTCGATCTTTATGCTTTTTAATAGAACTCTCAATTACAATAAGAACCGCTCAATACTCTCTCAAAGAGCTAAACTACGGCAATATAAGAACTATGATATCTCTCTTTTTCTCTCAAAGAAATTCAGGTAAGAGCAAAGGAGAAAATATTGATAGATTCTAACAAATTTAAGGCTCGGAATTTCAAGAGTGTTTAAAGAGTAATATGCAAGTGTAAGCTTTTTCTTGAAAAATATTTAATGATTGAATGAACAATAGCTAGGGGGTTTAAATAGCCTAGCTTTTAACCTTTAAGAAGGAAATATTACAAAGAGATTTGAAAAGATAATTATATCAATTATTTGATTAAGTTTTTCAAAATAATCTTCCGAGAATAGGCTCCCTAAAATTCATCAAGAATATTTCAATATCAATCAATAACATATAATTTGATTTCTAGAAGCAATTTACCGAAAATATAAATCCAAATTTTTGTTAAAAAAAATCATGCCAAGAATAGGCTCACTATTAAAAAAATCTTCTTTGATTGCTTTGATATCAAGTCTGCCGACAAGAATCAAGAAATCAATATCTTAATCATATCAATTTGTTTTCAAATATGCAAAGGTTTGATTTTAATTTGATAAAGGAAAGATATGAAAAAGGATGGAATTTAATCCGTGAATCAAGACCCAAAATTGAGATATGGAAAAAATATTATTTTAAGGAAATGAATTAATTTCAATTCATATGGTAAGGATTGAGAAGAAAGATTTTGATTTTTCTTAAAAAGTTTAAGGCTTTGCTCTTTAACCTTTAATTTCAAGAGATAAAAGTCTTGAAGCATCTTGGACTTGATCTTGAGCTTGAGTTATAATTTCCATTCCTTTATAGAAATTAAGCTCTCCAAAAACTACTTGAGCCTCCTATAGATACATCTCCTTTCTGTACTTGGATTTTGAATAAGCTGATTTATATTGGGCCTTCTTCATAAATTATCTAACAATTAATAGGCTCAAAATAAAACATTAGTTCAAAACAATTATTTGTTATCATCATAAATAAGATGTGAACTTAGGGCCAACATATGCGAACCATGCTTTATTATGTAATATTGATCTGGTTACAACGTAAGAAGGGTCTGACCAAGCTACCAAGGATGGTGCAAGTCAAAGAAAATTATAAACGGGGTAGAATATTAAGTTAAAGTAACGATCTAAAAGATGTAGGTTTTTCTCTATAATGCCAAAAAAAGTCCTTACATCATTAATTACTTTAGTGTTTTTAGCGTAACACATGTATCATGGTAGACCCCTAGGGTCCATAGGAGAGCACGTACGGCCACGACTGGTCGGACAGTCACCATACTTTTTGTAGCTCGACAACAACAAGAAGATAAAAATATTCATACATACTGTGGTATCATCATCAGCCTAAAGATCTCTGTATATATATATGGATTATTGAAATCAACACCAGCTGGATATTAGAAACTAATAAATGATACACCCAAGCCAGTATCATTATTAGGGACTGGGACCTGTACGCGTAAGGGATTGTGAAGAAATCTCTCTCTCTATATATATATTATATTGTTAGAAATCTTATACCAAATATGGGCAGAATTTTGCAGCTCAAACTAATATAAAAATTCAGCAATGTCGAAAACTGACTTCCTCCAAGTCGTGCAAATTTAACGCTCTCTTCAAGATAATATTCACCCTCAACAATGTGCAAATAAGTTAGGCAGCGAATTTGTCCCAGGATACAATGGAGCCCAATTATAAACTGTTATTTGACTGCGAATTGTACGAATTTAAATCCAAACACTTAATATTGTAATTAACTTTTAGCTGAATTTAATAAATAAAAATATAAAATACAAGAGTAGTTTAAAGTTAAATAATGTTATAGAATGTAAACTATGTTTCTTCAATTGTTTATGACCGTGACATGACCAATGCTTATAAGCAACTAGAAAAGTGTACGTGCAACGTAAAATAATTAATTTCCTACTTTAGTTGATTGGATGACATAAATTAATAAATTAATGATTTTTCATCAGACTATTGTTTTAATGACATACTACATAATTTTACGACTTATTATAACGTGACCATAAATGAAAGTTGAGATCATAAATACGTAAAACTAACACTTGAAAATTAAAAATGAACTATAATTAACTACGTATATACATAAGTATTATTCTAAAACTAAATTGTTTGAACGAATGAACAACATCAATTCTTTTTTTATTGACCATGATATATATATATATATATATCCATCTAAATCATTTTTCACAGGTTTATTTTATTGATTTCATTAGTTTTGCCGGTTATATCCTGTTTTTTTACTGATTTCATCCATTTTCAATTACATGTTAATTCATTTTTTAACCAATATAACTCATTTTAATTAATTTTTCTCAACTTTGTCGGATAAAGATATTTTAACCAATATAGAACGAAGGTGGGTTAAGTTTATTTTTTGATATTCTTTAATGTTTTTAGGTTATTTAATAAGTGATAATTTCTTAAGAACTTTCCAAATAAATATTGATTTCGAGAGAAGTTCACTTTTGATACCACAATTATAACTACTTTAGGGATTTGATACTACAACTATTTATATCGACACATTTGATACCATATCTCTAATCAACTTTACACATTTAATACTTCCGTCAAATTAATGACGGAATTGTCACGAGATTATCATGTGCCCGTTAGCTCTCGTGAAATCTGAATTGAGAATTTCACTTTTGATACCACAACTATACCTACTTTAGGGATTTGATACCACAACTATTTATGTCGACACATTTGATACCATATCTCAAATTAATTTTACGCATTTAATACTTTCGTCAAATTAATGACAGAATTGTCACGTGCCCGTTAGTTCTCGTGAAATCTGAATTTGGGGGGAGACTCATTCCAGGTGGTATCGTTTTTGGGGGGAAAATTGCTATGTCAGCTGCCCATATTTCATTACATAAAAGACGGTTACATATGCAGAGCCCTAATTGTCTTCCTCTTCATTCACAATTACAAAAGCAAAAATGTCTTCCTCTTCAACTGCAAACTCCAGGCGTTATTTCAGCACTGGAAGGGTGTCGAAGTGTTTTTTTCATGAAACCACCATTCTCAAGACTTCTTGGACAAACGAGAACCCAGGTAGGAGATTCCATTCTTGTAAGAAGTCTTGAGAATGGTGGTTTCTTGACAAAAACACTTCGACACCCTTTCAGTGCTGAAATAACGCCTGGAGTTTGCAGTTGAAGAGGAAGACATTTTTGCTTTTGTGATTGTGAATGAAGAGGAAGACAATTAGGGCTCTGCATATGTAACCGTCTTTTATGTAATGAAATTGGGGCAGCTGACATAGCAATTTCCCCCCCCAAAAACGATGCCACCTAGAATGAGTCTCCCCCCAAATTCAGATTTCACGAGAACTAACGGGCACGTGACAATCTCGTGACAATTCCGTCATTAATTTGACGGAAGTATTAAATGTGTAAAATTGATTTGAGATATGGTAACAAATGTGTTGACATAAATAGTTGTGGTATCAAATCCCTGAAGTAGGTATAATTGTGGTATCAAAAGTGAAATTCTCAATTCAGATTTCACGAGAACTAACAGACACGTGACAATCTCGTGACAATTCCGTCATTAATTTGACGGAAGTATTAAATGTGTAAAGTTGATTTGAGATATGGTATCAAATGTGTCGACATAAATAGTTGTGGTATCAAATCCCTAAAGTAGGTGGTATCAAAAATGAAATTCTCTCTATTGATTTCACACACTTTTATACTGAGTTTACAATTTCTTTTTCGTTATTTTAACATGTTCTTTCACCAATTTCACCCATTTTTTTATAGTTTATCTCATTTGTTAATCAATTCCTCATAACATACCAACCTCTTCTGAGGTACCTGTCAGGAGGTCTATCCGACAATATAAATCCCCTGCTTACTTAACAGATTACCATTGTAATTCTTCATCTAATCTCCCTATTACCAGCAGGTGATTGGTTTAGTGGAAGAGACTAGTCACTACAAAGTAGTGGACTCAAATTCGAATCCCTGTTGGGAGAGATTCTCACTTTATGTGCCCGACGGGCCTCGAAAGGGATTAAACCCTTGAAACACCCAAAAAAAAATCTCCCTATTAGATACCCTTTATCCTCTGTTTTAGACTATTCAAATATCTCATCTTTCTTTCATTTCAAATATTAATTTCTGCTGTTTCTGAACCTACTACCTATACCCAAGCCACTAGACATCATGAATGGATTCAAGCTATATCTTAAGAACTTAAAGCTATGGAACATAATAAAACTTGGTCAATCCAATATTCACCTAATAATAAGAAACCCATAGGATGTAAGTTGATTTTCGAAATAAAAAGACATGCAAATGGTTCAAAAAGATACAAGGCAATATTAGTTGCCCAAGGGTTTACTCAACAAGAAGGCATAGACTATACATCTACTTTTCCTCATGCATACATGCAGATGGTTCAAAAAGATATAATGCAATATTAGTTGCCCAAGAATTTACTCAACAATGGCATAGACTATACATCTACTTTTCCTCATGCATAAAGTATGCATGAGTATTGTACTCTTTGTATTTACCGCTTTTTGTTTAAGTTCGTATATTTATGTGTATTTCCAGTTTTACCCTTGTAATTAGTCTTATATATAGGTGTTCTCTTTCAGCTTTAGAGATGTAATCAGACATACTTTCAAATCAATACACAAGTTTAATTTACAGTTCAAATTCTCTCTAAATTTCTCACTTTGTTTTCTATACATACTTCTATAATTCAATATTATTGTTCAATACATATAGGTGGCATCGATTGCCTGTTCTCTCTCCAATTTATTATGGCCATCCTACTTGAGCAATGCAAAATTTCACCGCCCTCCAACATCACCGGTGAGTGCTCACTTCCAATCGTTTTTTTTGATATGTTGTGGTACAATTTTATGGCAAATCAAAGCGTTTTATTCTTCAAGTTCCCATGTTCCAAATCCCATTTCTTGGAAGTCATTGTTCCTGATCTAAAGAAATCCTTGTCCTCCACCCTCGGCCAGTTTCTTCCACTTGCCGGAAACATAATTCACCCTCTAAACCCCGAAAATAAGCCCACCTTAAGTTACCTACCCGGGGATTCAGTTTGTCTCACAGTTTCTGAATCCGAATCTGATTTTAATCACCTAACAGGAAATCATCCCCGGGTTTCCGACGACTTCTATGATTTCGCCCCTAACTTACCCTCGGCAACCCATTCGGATAACTCGACCACATGTCCTGTTTTGGCCCTTCAAGTGACACTATTCCCCGGACAGGGCATATGTATTGGTTTTGTAACTCATCACATTGTTGCCGATGCCAGCACAGTTTTATCCTTCATGAAGGCGTGGGCTTTGATCAACAGCAACATCAACAGCCAACTTGACAGTATGGAAATTACTCGGTTGATGGAAGCTAATTGCTGTTTGCCTTTTTATGATCGAAAAACGGTTGTAGGTATCAATGGGTTGGATTCACTATACTGGGACCTGATAGTAAAGCTTTCTTGTCCGATTGAGCCCCCGAGAATGAAATTCCCAATAGGCAAAGTCCGATCCACCTTTGTTTTGAAAAAAGACGAAATCCAAAAGCTTAAGAAGTTTGTTTCTGCTAAACGTCCCCGCGTGACTCATTTGTCCTCATTCACTGTCACGTGTGCGCTTGTTTGGATTTGCTTAGCCAAGGCGGCTGCATTTGCAGGTGTAGACGACGATGAGACAGAGTACTTTGGCCTCTTGGCTGATTGTCGGAGAAGGCTGAATCCACCATTGCCTTTGAATTACTTTGGCAACTGTGTGGCCCTTGTAAAGACAGAACTAAAGCATGGCCAGTTGAAGGAAACCGATGGTTTTCTGATGGCTACGGAGTCCATCGGGGAGGCCATTTCGGAGAACGTGTATGGCGATAAAGGAATCCTGCATGGGGCTCAAAATTGGTTCGAAGAGTACGGGAAATTAGTGGGAAAGCGACGGTATGGGGTAGCAGGATCACCAAGGTTTGATTTCTATGGAGCAGATTTTGGGTGGGGGAGGCCAAACAAGTTTGAAGCTCTTTTTGTTGATGGGGATGGATCCATGTCCCTTTGCAATTCGGGACAATTCGAGGGTGGTCTGGAGATTGGGATGTCAAAGCCAAAGGGGGAAATGCAAACTTTTACTGAAGTATTTAACATGGTTCTTACAGATTTGTTGCTATAAAATGAGCTAGCTATCTAGCTGTTTGTTACGTACTGATGTATAATGCATATATAATGCATATTTTCTGGTGTGAGATTGAGACTTTTCAATTTCAGTCGATGATTGTCGGTGTTTCTATCTTCAATATATATAATGCATATTTCTAGTCATTTTATTGGGTTTTAAATAAGATCAACCGTAATTTTACTCACCTAAATCGAATTGAATAATTACTGGTTGCTTTAATTAATATTTTGTCGAATTTATATTAAAGTGTTATTTGGTCTATTAATATTATTTATAAAATTAAATATATTAAATAAATATATAAAGTAAAATCTCTAAATTGGTTCGTACGTGTCTTATTCGAGTCAATTGGGCAACAATATGGACTAAAAATTGTCAGTAAATTTGAAACTGTGGGGTTATTTTGATAACCTGAAATATTAGGAGTATAATTGTCATTTTAATAGTAAAACTTAATTGTAACGTTATCAGTTAATGTACCCATTTTTAATGGTGATACCAAAAGCGATTGATTTCTTAAAATGTGGTACAAAATGTGTCGACCTCGATTTTTAAGGTAACACATGTAAGAATTGATATATAGTTTGATACCACATGTACAATTCTCTCGTTATTTTTCAATTGACTTCTCTGTATTTACATGGATAGGGGGACCCAATTGCTCCCCCACTTGTCTTAATTGTGGGAGTTAATCTCCCACTAATGATAGGTGAACTCCTCAATTGGGAGGAGTTTAATGATTATCTACTTCCTTCTTAATTGTAGTATTTATTCTATATTAGGTGATTTATGCAATTTTTCCAAAGTTAATATTAATTATTCAAAAAAAATTACATATTATTTATTTTACAATATTATTGTAACATTCATTTATTTATTTTCATAATAATTTATTAGAAAATAATTTACTATTTGATGTTACTAAATATATAGTATAATATCATTTGTTGTGGTATAGTACCACTTATTGTAGTAATATTATTATGACATGTTGATAACTTATTTAACAAATTACTAATTAATGACATGTCTTATTTCTATTGGTTATAACTAGCGACACCTTACGTAGCGGTACCCTAGAATTTTCCATAAAGCAAATATTGTATTAAGTTATATATGTCAAAATATTGCAGTAATTGATACAATTATTTATGTTGATCGATAATTATACTCCTAACATTTCAGGTTGTTAAAATAACTCCATATTTTTAAATTTACTGACAATTTTAGTCCGTATTGTTGCCCAATTTCAAAATTGACCCATTATAATTAACCAGTTAAGATAAGACCTATAAATTAAGAATCTCTAATTTATCCCACATGGCTGACCCTCCTATCCTACCTATTGAATAATTCATTTCTTTATGATAATAATTAACTACCTTCCCTGTAGCTTTATGATAATATTTTTCAAAACGCTGCTTCAAATGTTTTGAGCCAAAAATGATCTTCAACAAACGCGCTTGCTCAGATTGCCAAAAAATGGATTAGTGGCAATTGAAGCTTCAACCTTTAGATCTATACTAACTCTAAAAGTGTGAATAATTTAAGTTTTTTTTCTTTTTTTGAAGTATATTAACAAAATATACTTAGACATGAATTTTTCTTGAATTTTCTCATAAAAAATTTGGTAGTAAAATATTTTAAGAAAATTTGTAACTTATTTTCCTCCTAATCAAGCACCATGAATATGGAATATTCAAATTAGACATGAAGTCTTATTATAATTATTTCCAACATTAACTCCAATAATTAAGAAATTAACTCTTACATCACTTTTATAATTTAATTATTGTTCTCCTATAACACAAAAATAAAAAACACTATTATTTTGAATAGTTGCTAAAATTTATATTTAAAATTATTATAATGTATTATCAATATGTTGTTATGTAAAAAATATATTTTTTCATTTAAAGATTTACAACATGCCACTCCTTAAAAATTCAAATTCTCTTAAATATCAGAAAATCCGTTAAGTAGAATATATCGCATCTTACCTATTAATGAACAAAAATGCTTAAGTGAACGAAGTAATCTTTATTGAGCAAAAGACAAAAACACCCCCTATGCTTTGTCTAACTCCCAAAAACACCACTGTGTTATTTTAAATACCAAAAAAACCCCTGTGTTTGATTTTAAATACCGCACTCGACCCAAGAAGTATATACTTATAATTTTATTTTTGATTTTTGGTGGAATGACAATATTACACCTATGCGTTTGTTTTTTTTTAAATTTATTTATTCTTTTTGAAAAAATAAGTATATACTATTTCGGTCAAGTGTGATATATAAAATCAAACACAGGGGGGTTTTGGGGATTTAAAATGACACATAGGGGTTTTTTTGGGAGTTAAACAAAATATAGGGGTGTTTTTGTCTTTCGATGTCAGGGGTAAAATTGTCATATCAAAACCAAATTGTGAACAAATACTTGCAATTTTGGCGTGTGAAACACACTCTCTTTTTCGGGGGTGTATTTGGCACTTATTTAAAATCAAAAGGGGTTTTTTGGGAGCTAAAATAACATAGGGGGTTTTTTGGGAGTTAGACAAAGCAAAGGGGGTCTTTTTGTCTTTTATTCAATCTTTATTTGACAAGAGAAACATTACCTCAAATTTTCTTGGAAACGTTTTCGAGAAAAATGTGTGAATTAAGTGAAAAATATAATGAAAATCAATGAAAATTGGTGAAACCGATTAAATAAATTTTATGTAATTGATGAAACATGTGAAATTATTATGTGAAAATATAGGTGAAATTACGTGAAAATATAGGTGAAATTGATATTAAAAAATGCCAGTAAAATCGATAAATACAAGTGAAATCGATGAAAATTCGGGTGACATTTGTGAAAACATGGGAAACAAATTGGTGAAATCAGTGAAAAACGGGTGAAGTATATGAAGAATTTGTTAAATCATTGGAAAAAGATTAAAGCCTGTGAAATAATGTGAAATCAATGAAAAATCAAGTGAAATTGATAAAAAAAAATGTGAAATTAGTGAATTATAAGTTAAAATGATAAAAATAAATAAATTAAGAAAAATAAAAAAAATTAACTAGAAAAACAGTGTGAATTAAACCAGTAGAATTTTTTTTATTTGTTTGAATAGGAGAAAAAAAAAAGAAATCGATGAAAAATAGGAAAAATTATGGACAATAGGTTATAACTGATCAAAAACGAGTAAATCAGTAAAAAAAAAATAAACCAGTAAAAATAATGAAAATTGATTAAACTAATTAATATAATAAGTGAAATGGCTTAGATCGGTAAAGAAATGTCTTTCAAATGTTATGGTAAGTGAAATAATTTGAGATATACTTAAAGTAGTTGAAGATGTATAATTATTTGAGTTGAAATTCGGTAAATACATGTGAAATCAATGAAAATTCAAGTAAATTCGCGAAAAAAAATTGATGACACCGGTGATACGATGAAATTACATAAAAATGATCAAATATGTGAAAAAAAGGTAAAATCGGTGAAAAAGGCTAAAGTCGGTGAAAACATGTGAAAATTGGTTAAACTGGTAAAAATGAGTGAAATCAATAAATTAAAAAAATTTCAACCAACAAAAACAAAATCAAACCATTAGATTTAAACCTAAAAAAAACTAAAGAAATCGATGGAAAATACCCATGATGAAGTTAATTAATTGAATATCAGTCATTAATATGTGTTATTTTATGACATAATAAAATTAATTTTACTCTAATTTACAACTGAAATTAAATAGACACGTTCAACGTATGTGCACTTTAAATAGGTGAAAAAAATGCATGTGAAATCGTATATACATTTGAAATCGATAAAAAATTCAGGTAAAAATTGTGAAAATTGGAGAAAACGGGTAAAAATCGGTTAAAATAAAGGTAAAGTTAGTGACAATATGTGAAATCGATGAAAATTAATTCGATGGAATTTCTAAGAAAAATGATGGAACCATTGAAATCCTGTAAAATTGGGTAAAGCCGGTGAAAAAAAGGGTAAAATCGCTAAAAAATGTAAAGTTGGTAAGAACATATTTAATCAATGAAAAATTTAGGTGAATAATATGTGAAATTTGTGAAAAAACTAGGAAAAATAGGTAAAGACGGGTTAAAATGGTAAAAATAAGTGAAATCAGTTAAAAAAAGAGTTTAACTGGTGAAATCGTTAGAAAAATGGTTTAAGCTGAAAAAATAAATAAAAGAAATTGATGGGGGCTATTTCGCACCTCTTATAATATTCGGATCGACTGAGAGATATCAGGTCGGTTCGACCATACAAGCTCGTTCGGGATTTTCTTTCGACCCAGTTAAAGACGACTCCCCTCGGCGAGCAGACTACAATCCGGACTCAAGAAGGACGATTGGGCCGAGTTCTATTAGAATTATGTTTCCTTGTAAAGCTAGGGTTAATGTCATATAAATGCCTAGTTAAACATTAGATCTAAGATCATATTGAATAGAAAGCTTTTGCTATACTAATTCCTCATTGACTGTCTTGATTACTGATTGTTCTTTTACATAATTGTTCTTCCTTGAGATTGATCCATCCAGAATAAAGTAACAGAGCCCTATAATCTATATGGAATTTGACCTCCATATCACAACTTTATTGATTTAATCGTACTCGACGAAAAACGGTTTAATCAGTTGGCGCCCACCGTGGGGCTAGGTTAATTATTCAATCGACATATGGCTCGCCCATGGAAAGAGCGCTCGTAACGGAGCAAGAAGTAACACAACCAACCAGCATAACACGTCTGAGGATCCGCAGGGCAATACCGATAATAACGCCCCTATAACCAACGACGATCAGCAACAGAACGAGCATCATCAGAATCAGGAGGAACCACAAGGAATCCCTACTGGAGCGATACCGGAAGAACGAGCGGCTCCAGCAATCCCGGTTCCCCTGTCAGACGCTCAGGAGAAGTTACGACAGATTGCTATGCTCCTTAAATCGCTCTGCCCAGAGGAATTACTCGTACTCGAACAGATTCCTCGAAACCCTAGAACTACAAGGGCAAATCCCGCTCAAAGGACGCCGAGGCAGAACGATCAAATCTCTCAACAAGCTGACAGCCCGGCAAGCGAGCAGCGCTCGCTACACAGTCCGCAGAAGGGCAATTCAAAACCCTCCGATGACAACGTCCGAAGAAAAATGAATCGAAGGAGACCGCAACCAGAACACAGCGGATCTAAGGAAAATACCATAATCCCCATCGAGGATAACGTAGGTGACACAATCCCAAATCGACCACGAACTATGCGATTCTCGAAAAGATAAATCAAAAAGATGGTACAGGAACGACTTGAGCAACGCCTAAGATCCGTTCAAAACCCATGGGCTAGAACCACAGAACTCCAGGAGAGCCTAGCAGCATGGTCTCCCTTCTGCAGAGAAATAAATGAAGCTCAGTCAACCGGACAGGTTCCAGGTCGACTACCCAGATATGACGTAACTACTGATCCAGATGACTATATTTTTAGCTTTACGAACATAATGAACTTATATGCTCACTCGGCGGAATTCACCGCTAAGTTAATGGTGACCACGTTAGAAGGACTCGCTTTGGATTGGTTTGCCAAGCAACCCGCTAACTACATATTCAGTTTCCGGGAATTATGCAACAAACTTACACAGCAGTTCGCCAGCCAGAAGAGACAAAAACTTCCAATGAGCTATTTAGGAACCATTTATCAACAAGAGGGCGAATCCCTAAGGAACTGGCTGGCAAGGTTTAATGTGGAATTGATCAAGATTGATTCCCCAAACATCGATTACATAATCTCCATTCTCTTCGACCTCACCAAGAATAGGCAGTTTGGAAATGCCCTCAGCCGGAAACAACCAAGAACGTTTGCTGAGATCATGAGCTTGGCATCGAAATATATGACCCAGGAAGAGATGAACTCTTTTAAAGATAAGAACAAAATTAAAGCTACGGCCTCAGGCTCCAAACGGCAAGATAGAATTCCTGTTCAAAGACCCATGGACTATGAACGATCTTTTAGAAAAGGCAACGTCTTCCAGCGATTAGAATACAATCGAAATGACCAGGACAGACGACCCAATACCTATCAAAGACTTAGAACCGCCGAGCCGACAATCCAGAGCAGGGTTAATCAAGTAGAACACCCAAAGCTGACTGTTCCACTAGAAGAAATCTTGGCTCTACTAGAAAGGAACAATTGGATCCCGGAGGCAAAGAGAATCGCTCAACCCAGACCAGGTGCACGAAACTATGAATTATACTGCAAATGTCACCGGGCACATGGGCATCACACTGAAGATTGTTTTCACCTTAAAAGAGAAATTGAAAAACTAATCGAACAAGGAAAACTAGATGACTATTTAGAGCGGAATAACCGCAAGAGAGGAAGAAGTAGGAGTCCTCGGAATAATAATCAAAGAAGGAATTCCCGTAGAAGGTCTCCTGATGATGGTCCCCCACAAGAGTTGAACAATGACCAGATTAACGGTACCATCCATACAATCTCAGGCGGACCCGCCGGCGGGGACAGTCGTAATGCTCGACGAAGGACCGCTAGATCCATAATCGGAAGCTTAAAATACCCGAAAGAAGTATGGACTCTAGAAAGCAAATCAACAAACAACCAGCTGATCAGTTTCAACGAGGGCGAGGTACCCAAAAACCTTATTTGGGACTCAAAAGAGGATAGCCCCGACTTCCCAATGGTGATATCGCTAGAAATAGCGAATTACAACGTCAAAAGAATCCTGATCGATAATGGAAGCTCAGCAAATATCATCTCTAAATAGGTCTTAGCCCAGATGAACTTGGGACAAATAACATTCCAAAGGGTAGCTACGCCTTTAGTAGGATTTGGAGGATCCGAGATTGTCCCCAGTGGCACAATAACCTTAAGTGTCTCACTCGGGAGAAAACCACGTCGGGCGGTAAAGCTAGTCAAATTTTTAGTAGTAGAAACTCCCTTTGCCTACAATGCGATCTTAGGGGACCTGCCCTCAATATATTCCGAGTTGTTGTTTCAACTTACCATCAGAAAATAAAATTTCCAACTGACACAGGAATCGGAGAAATTGTGAATGATCATTGTATGGCATGGGATTGCTACAACACTTCATTAACTTTGAGAAACCGCCCTGAATCAATTACCCCAAGCAAAAGAAAGCTCGAAGTCGACGTTGACAGAATCGAAGTTGAAATCCTTAGCACCGACCGAATAGATAAGAAGGGAAAGGAACCGGTAGATCTAGCTTTGAAACCACCGGAACACAAAGATGTCCTACTGGTGCATGGGGATCCAACTAAAACAACAAGAATTGGACCCGAATTGAGCGAAGAGGGGGAAGTAATGTTGATCAACTTTCTCAGAAATAATGCAGATATCTTCGCCTGGAGCGCGAACGACATTGAAGGGATTGACCCCCGAATAATCAGTCATTCGTTAAAAATCGACCCCATGGCAAAACCTGCTAGAAAAAAGAAGAGGAATCATGGGCCAATAAAGGATAAAATAATCAAGGCAGAAGTAGAAAGGCTACTCAAAGCAAAACAAATTCGAGAAATACACTTCTCGGAATGGCTATGTAATGTTGTGCTAGTAGCAAAGGGGATAAAAAGGATAACAAGTGGAGAATGTGCAATGATTTTACCGACCTTAATAAATTATGTCCGCGCGATCCATATCCCCTCCCAAGGATCGACTTATTAGTCCACTCAACCGCTGGCTTTGCGATTTTCAGCATGATGGATACTTTCCAAGGTTTTTATCAGATATACATGGATGAGCGAGACCAAGAGAAAACTGCTTTGGTAACCGAGCATGGAGTATATTGCTTCATAGTTATGCCATTTGGATTGAGGAACGCCGGGGCCACTTACCAAAGGTTAGTAAACCTGGTGTTCAAAGAATTAATTGGAGAAATAATGAAAGTTTACGTAGACGATATGCTGGTCAAAAGCATGAATGAAGCTGATCACGTAAGGCATCTCGATCGATGCTTCCGAATATTGAGAAAGTACCGAATGAAGCTAAATCCTGACTTGGTACATCAACGAGGAATCGAGGCCAATCCAGAAAAAATTCGAGCCATAACCGAAATGAAACCTCCCAAAACGATTTCCCAAGTGCAGAGCTTGGTAGGAAAGATCGTGGCGCTAAATAGATTCATATCCAAATCGGCTGACAGAAGTTTGCCTTTCTTCCAAACTCTTCGAAAAGCAAAAAACTTTGTTTGGACCGAAGAATGCGACCAGGCATTCGATCGGCTAAAGGAATATCTAACGACATCCCCGCTATTGGCCAAACCAACCGAGGGAGAACCATTATACGTCTACATATCGATCTCCGACGTGGCCATTAGTTCGGTTTTGGTTAAAGTGGAAGGCTTAGAACATAAGCCTGTTTATTACTTAAGCAAATTACTACAAGGAGCCGAGAAGAACTACTTGGAAATAGAGAAATTCGCTTTGGCCTTAGTAGTGGCAGCACGCAAACTCCGACCTTATTTTCTAACCTACAAAATTGTGGTGTTAACCAACCAACCATTGAGACAGGTCTTAGCAAAGCCAGAAGCTTCTGGAAGATTAATCAAATGGGCAATCGAACTCGGTCAGTTCGAAATCGAGTATAGACCAAGAATTGCGATTAAAGCCCAAGTCTTAGCCGATTTCCTATTAGAAACTCCGACCCTGGCAACCGAGCATACTGAATCGACCAGCCTTGCCAATGATATCTTGTTCGTAGAAAATCAAACTTTGTTGATGCACGTCGACGGTGCTTCAAGTCGAGAAGGAGGAGGTGCCGGAATCAACTTTACCGGACCAAATAAGGAGGATATAAATTATGCAATAACACTGGACTTCGTCGTAACAAACAACGAAGCAGAATATGAAGCATTGATCGCTGGAATGGAAATGGCAATCAAGGCCGACATAAAAAGTCTTAAAGTATAACTGATTCAGAGTTAGTACAAAGGCAAATAGAAGGCATCTATGAGGCAGAAGAATTTAATATGGTCAAATACCTTGCCAAAGTGAAACAATTGGCTGAAAAAATTGAAAATTTTGGGATACAGAACATTCCACGGTCGGAAAATAAATGGGCCGATCAATTGTCTAGATTTACAGGCTCTAACGATGGAAAAACCGAGAGGGTAATCAACTGGTTAATTTCCAATAAGCCGGCAATCGATATCGATGAGACACCGGTCGCTCAAATGATTGAAATCGAAGAAGCCGAAGGAAACTGGATGACTCCAATGATAGAATATCTTCAAGAAGGAAAATTGCCGATTGACCAAAACGAAGCTCGGAAAATAAAATATCGGGCTCCAAGATATACATTAATAGAAGAAAAACTTTACCGAAGATCAGTGTCGGGAATTCTTCTAAGATGCATCTCCGAGTCTCAAACCAACAATATACTCCGAGAAGTACATGAAGGAGAAGCAGGAAATCACAGCGGAGCAAGGACCTTGGCTTTAAAATGCATCAGAACTGGATATTATTGGCCTACCATCAACAATGATGCAATACAATATGTCCAAAAATGTCACCATTGCCAAGTCCATGCTAATATAAGTCATCAACCAGCCGAAAAAATGCACCCCATACCGGTATGTTGGCCATTTGACCAATGGGGAATGGACATCGTGGGACCTTTCCCAGCTGCTAGATCCAAAAAAGCATATGTTCTGGTCGCCGTAGAATACTTCAGCAAATGGATAGAATGCATTGCCCTTGCTCGAATAACTCAATTCCAAGTGATCAATTTCCTATGGAAGTTCATAGTATGTCGATTTGGCATCCCAAGAATTTTAATCTCAGATAACGGAACCCAATTTGCGGGAAAACATGTAATGGAATGGTGTACAAAGCTAGGAATTCAGCAAAATTTCACTTCAGTTGGGCATCCTAAAGCGAATGGACAAACTGAGGTAGCGAACCGAGAAATAATAAAATCTTTGGAGAAAAGATTGGGAGCAGCCAAAGGAAAATGGCTAGATGAACTCCCAGGAGTACTTTGGGCTAATCGAACCACAGTCAGAACCTCAACCGGGGAAACCCCATTCAGCCTGGTGTATGGCTTCGAAGCTGTTATTCCGATTGAAACACTAGTTCCAACACCGAGAATTGAAATGTATGACGACCAGGAAAAAAAAAGGCAAGAGAAAATGATATCGATCTAACAGAAGCCTTACGAGAAAAAGCAGCGGTACGATTACAGATCACTAAAACAAATATGGAGAAAGCCTACAATCAAAAAGTATGCATACGAACCTTCAAGGAAAGAGACTTGGTGTTAAAAAAGGTAGAGGTATCCAAACACGTGGGAAAATTACAACAGAATTGGGATGGACCATACATTGTCATCAATGTAGGAAAGAAAGGTTCATACAAGATTGCGCACTTGGACGGAACACCCCTACCAAGGACTTGGAATGCAGTCAACCTCCGAAGATACTATGGAAGATGAATCCTAGTAAATTATCCTGCTTTATTTCCTTTTTTTTATTTTCAAGTTATTTCTATTTAAATTAGCTGTAATAAAGGCTTTGGCCTGAAATTTATTATAAAAGAATTTTAATACAAAATCAGAAGTTTATTTGAATAAGAGGCGAAGCATTAACACGAGTCGAGTAAAATTGATTCGCTCAATAAACGCTCCTCGATCTGAAGGTCTTAAAACGAGTCGAGTATAAATTGATCCGTTCAATAAAAGCTCCTCGATCTAGATCCAACGATCAAACAAATTTTAGGTATGAAAAACCTAAGTAATAAAACGAGTCGAGTACAAATTGATCCGCTCAATAAACGCTCCTCGTCCATTTCTAACGATTAAAAGATATTAGGTATGAAAAACCTAAGTCTTAAAACGAGTTGAATATAAGTTGATCCGCTCAATAAACGTTCCTCGATCAATTTCTAAAGATTAAAGGAGTTTGGTGTAAAAACCTAAGTCTAAATAAAAAGAGTTGAGTATAAATTGATCCATTCAATAAAAGCTCCTCGATCTAGATCCAACGATCAAACAGATTTTAGGTATGAAAAACCTAAGTAATAAAACGAGTCGAGTACAAATTGATCCGCTCAATAAACGCTCCTCGTCCATTTCTAACGATTAAAAGATTTTAGGTATGAAAAACCTAAGTCTTAAAACGAGTTGAGTATAAGTTGATCCGCTCAATAAACGCTCCTCGATCAATTTCTAAAGATTAAAGGACTTTGGTGTAAAAACCTAAGTCTTTAAACGAGTTGACTATAAGTTGATCCGCTCAATAAACGCTACTCAATCAATTTCTAAAGTTTAAAGGACTTTGGTGTAAAAACCTAAGTCTACACAAAAGAGTTGAGTATAAATTGATCCACTCAATAAACACTCCTCGATCCCATATCTGACGACAAAAGTTGAGAGACAGTAATCGCTCCTAAATATCAATAATAAATAAAAACATGTTGAGAAGAAATCAACAGCAAAAAATATAGCAAGGTAATAATACAAAATTTTATTTATCTAAGCTCGGAGAACAATTTACATACAAAGTCTCGATCAGAATACAAAGGATTTTCTGCACATCGCTACAACTAAAATAATCCTATCCAATGGATCGGAGATCTTCACGACAATGTCCACGGAAACACCAATCTCCTCCCTAGTACCTCGACGATCTAAGAAGCATGCTGCTCAGGATGGTCGACTTCTTTGGTTCGATGGTCAGGATTAGAAGATCAAATGTTCTTCCAGACGAAATGACCATTACCAGCCAGATGCCCGGTAACAGCCACTCGCCCAGAAGAAGATACTGCTGGTATGATGGGGTTGAAATTTACTCTAGAGCAGCATCTCTTCAGGACCGTCGCAGAAGAAAAAATTTACCAGCACACCCCGGTGGTCTATCAATCCGGAGGTAACATCCAAAAGTGGCGGTGCCTGGTAAATATGAACCCTCCATGTGCAAACAGAAAACCACGGACCTCAAACCCGTGAATACAAGGTTTGAGGCCTCATGGGACCCGTCAGTACAAGGTAGGGCTTCCATGGGACCCGTCAGTACAAGGCAGTTGAAATTCAAGTCATTATGATAATATGAATCACGATAATGTGACTTTTTGAATATTATGGGATCTGAGGGCAAAATGAAATTCAAGGAAACTGAGATCTCCATCTTTTCTGAGAAATTATAAACAAAGTATGGAAACTGCCTACTTATTTATAGGCACATATGCAAGTGATCCTACGGTTAAATAGAGATCTGATCAAGGGACGAAAGCGCGACCTTTTGACTGCCCGTAATCAATGCGAATAAGTTGGAACGGCTCCTCCATGGTCAAAATTGCCTATTCGATTCGAAGAAAATAATCCAGATCGAAGCGATCAATGCAAAATAAAAGCAGATCTAAAAGAGCTCCAGACCAGAGAAGTTTGCACACTCACATATGCTAGTCGCTTGATAAAGAGCGAGAGATCCTCGACATTGCAACAAACTACTAGCTCGATTAGAGGAATAAAGATCTCATACTCTGGCCTACGAGGTCGTAACTGCCTCATATGTCACATGGAAAAATTATTAACTAACCATATTTAGACCTCTATTGGAATCCAAGAAATATGACATGAAAATAAGGAGAATGGTCGTCATTATTCCAGACTACAAAAAAGTCACCGCCTAATATTTCAAAGAATTGCTAAAGGAGGTCTGAATAAGCTAGATCTAAGTAATAATTCTACATTTTCCAATTCCTCCCATATCAAAGAATTGATATATTGATACGTCGGTTGCTTTATTTGAGGAACATGGAACTCACAATCAGTACAGAGAAACATGGATTTTAAGAAGATACCTAGAACGATATCTTCTTTGCAAACTTAGACCTATGACGGGAAAAGCAGAGCTCAACCGAAGGAATGACAGCCTCCTTATATAGGATGTACATGACAAAAGGACAAACTTACAAGGCATTGGTTGAACATCGACAAGAACGTTGAGCGTTCCTTAACAATTATTCAATCAGTTATATGCATGGATGGCCTAATGTCCACATTTTAATGTCTAACGTGACTTTGGAACAAGCCTAAGGGACCATACTTGGTCGATCATCATTCTTATACTTGATTTGAAAAGTGGGTTTACAGAACAAACGTTATGACATTCAGTTAATTAAAAATTGACCGAGCCAGACTAAGCCACTTTTTTTTTTATTTCTCCCAGAAGATCAATATCAGATAAGTAAGCTAATCTCTCCTGATTATTTCGAGAAGTTATACTTATTCACAACAGCAAAATGTGCATAACAAAAGATATCTACTGACTAAAATTGATCAAGGCATGGATCTGCTCATAAAAGATTATCGTTTTCATTAGTTCATTCTCTCCATACAAAAATTCAGCCCAAACAACCGCACAAAAGGTTGGGGCACTACCACAAAAAAAAAAAAAAAAAAAAAAGAAGAAACTCAAGATAACAGCCGGGTCGAACAGGTCACTAAGAAGGGTTGTTATCAACAGGCCGACTAGCAGAAGCACTCCTCCGAGGAGTCAATTTACCTGCAAACGCCATCAATTCCTCCTGACGCTTTAGATAATCGGCATCATAACCTTCCTCATAGGCCTGCCGTCGAGACTCCTCTGCAAGGGCAGCAGCCTGAACCAAATCACTTTTCTCCTTCTCAAGGACAGATTTCTCTTCTTCTAATTTTTGAAGATCATCTTTGGCAAGCTGCAAATGGAGGGTCTGCCCTGCGACCTTCGCCGTCTACGATTTCAAACGACGTTGATAGACATCCTTACCGATCCACAGATCATCATTTTGCACACCCAGCTGGAGCACAAAATACTTGGCCTGAAAAAAAAAAAAAAAGCCCTTACATAACAAGGCAATCAAAATAAAAGCAAGAAGAATAATAAAAAATATACTTACCTGCTCGCATATTTTCACCAGCGACTGAACGAGCCAAACATTGGAGGTACCCTCGAAACCGGGGAGTCGAAGATTGAGCGAGTAAAGTTGAGAAATGAGTAAAAGCAGAAAGTAGCGAGTAAAGTTTTACCTTTTCTATTTATACTATACGAAAAGATGCAAGAGACCCAAAGAAAGGGCGCGAAACACAGAAACTAACCTAGGAATAGACGCAAGAATTCGAAAAGACATACGCATAATGATTACGGCAAAGTTAATAGCTTGTCTAAATTATGGTGAACAAAGGAGACGAAAAGACGTAACTGTCAGAATATGAATCGTCTATTGTACAAAGGGATAAAAAGGTAATATTACAAATCAACGGATGATGATTGTTACAAAGGATATTTCCCAGATCAATGTATCGCTCCTCGCCTCATACAACCTGGTCGCCATTCAGAACTCCCTGATTACCAGCGACATCTCCTTCATTCGCTGCCTCCATATTCTCCTCCTCTTCTTCTGGATCGAAAAAATTATTATCAACCTCGTCATTGATATCTGAAGGAGGAATCGGCAATGGCCTACCGAACTCTTTGACAAGGCGAGCCAAAGGAAATTTTTGATAAATGATATCCGGCAGCTCGGAAGGAGAATATTCTTCGCCATAGCGGTTCAGCCGAATGTGCGCTGCTTTAAAATATTCCCTTCGACGATCCTCTATCAGTTCCAGAGCGACCAACTGATGAATCGCCTTCCTAAAGGTACTCTCCAGGAGCGGACCGACCATTTGATATACCAACGCTGTATGAACAGGAGAGCTAAGGAATTCACGAATAACTTTTTCATCAGGATTCCGACCATAACGATCTCTGAGTCCACTAAGAGGAATGTCCCTCTCATACTCCTCTAAAGAAGCCTGAAGACTCGATACCTGAGATTCCAACTCGCTAATTCGAGCAGTACTCTGAAATTGGTAATCTTCCAACTTTTTAGCCAATTGATTGGCTTGTTCTTGAGCGCGAGAAGTCTCCAGAACCCTATCTATAATCTCCTGGTCATCAGTCCCCGTAGTCCGAGTCTCTACGACCGGAAGAGAAGAAGTCATCGAGGGACCAACCTCTGAACCAGAAGTCTTACGAAGTAAAGTCTTATATTTCTCTTCCAGAAACTCACATTGTTGTTTCCAGAGAGCGGCTTCATAGGCGTATGAGGCCAAACAAGTCTTAGACTGAAAAAGAAAAAGATAAAAGAAATAAATTAGCAAGCTAAAGTATTCATTAAGAAAAATTACCCTACGAGCGCACACAAAAGGAGATCACCTTTTCAGAATAAAGAGAAGCTCGCTGGAATTTCTCTAAAGGATCCTTCCGAAGGAGCTTGTTCATATCAGGAGTAAATACTCCTGATAAAAGCACACGAGTTGCCTTATCCACCGCATTCTCGCTCTCATCATGAACTAAAGAATCGTTCTCCGGGTAACCGGTGGCTCTCCGCCCCTCTAGATGGTCCTCGATTATCTCAACAAGAGTGGGCTCCGGATGATTCTCAGCTAGTAGAGACAGGTCCTCGCCTGAGCGACCATAGTAACACCTTTTTCTCTCCACTGGCTTATCATTAGGGTGAGGCATCGACCAGCTACGGCATCCGCGTATGCCTAGGGAAGTTCGAAGTTGAAAAGGAGAAAAACAAGATCCTGTCCCCAGGCGAACAGGAGATTCTTGGGAGGAATCTGGAGATTCCTCTCTGTTCTCTTCAGAATCATTACTCAATTCTAATTTTCTCTTTCGGGACGCCCTTTGCTCGATATGAACGTTCTCTATGGTTTTGGTGGATTTAGATAGTACCATTTTTCCTTTCAAAGAGCGTCGGGAGTTTTCTACCATAAGGGCTGATAAGAAAACAAAATCGAAATTAGACTTAGTGCTAAAATAGTATCACGTCACGATATTAAAATAAATACTTACCCAATGATTCAGAAGAAGAAGAAATTGGAAAGATATGAGTACTCAATCCCGCCTTGCGAAGAAATACCTCGCCAATAAGAAGAGCACTCTGATACTTGTTGGCGCGCATAGCCTGGATTTCACCAAGGAACTGGGGGTCATCATGAATAAGGTCCCCTGTCGGCAGGCGACCACCATAAATCCATTTGGAATCATGGTCCCATGAGAAGGGCTCATTAGAGCCGTCCGCCAAACGAAGATGATAAGGCGGACGAACGAAGAAAAAATGAGATTTCCTGGAAGGATTGCTAGAAACCGGGGAGTCGAAGATTGAGCGACTAGTCTTTTGAATAGCAAAAAAATAACCACGGTTAGAAGAACTAGAAACGTTGAAATGAAACAATTGTGTAAAATTGCGAAAAGAGGGTTGGAATCCTTTCGCTATCATCAAAACGGAAAAACAGACCACAAAGGCTACTGAATTTTAGACCAATTGAGTCAAAGATACACTAAATATCCTCAGAATATCAAGAAACAGAGCGGACAATGGAAGCCGAAGGCCGTAATTAAAGTGGGCTGTATAAAAAGCTCGGCAACCCTCCGGTTGAGAAATAACCCTATCTGAGGGAGAAGGAA
This sequence comes from Penstemon eatonii, assembly GCA_038501285.1. NCBI lineage: Eukaryota > Viridiplantae > Streptophyta > Magnoliopsida > Lamiales > Plantaginaceae > Penstemon > Penstemon eatonii. Next base: position 16,710,925 of record CM076711.1, read on the forward strand.
GGATGATTTCAGAACCTTCCGCAAAATATTTCGCATAATTATCCACGACCTCGTGGAAAGTTTCCTCGTTGTAAGCACAAGCGAGATCCTCAATTGGTTCAGAAATTTGAGGAACAGTACCCTTGCCTTTCTTGGCCCTGGCAGCAACATCCGTATCGGATATGATTTGCACCTTAAAAGTATCCTCAGTCGAAATGATAAATTCCTGCGCTCCGGTTTGCTCATTCGAAGGACTTGGGGGAATCACCTCCTCGATAATAGGAGGGATTCTTTCCCTTGAAGACGAGGAAGATTTTCTTGGAATCGAAGCCATTCTGTCGAACCCTCGAAGAATACGAATCGATAAAGACAACTTGAGAATGAAATAATCGAGTGAGAAAACGACTGCAGAAATAGGGGAAGTAGAAAGTAAAAATTGACTGAAGGAACAATGACCTATTTATAGAGAGAAATGAAAAAAACGTTTCGAACCTCTCACGACTGATCGCATTCCCGCCAAAACAATACAGAAACGAAACGCTTTCTCGAAGGGCCACGTAGCGAATCGGGATCGGAGGAACAAGAAATGACTATCTATGAGGAGTAGCACTCTTTTCCTTATTTAGGATTTTTTCCCACAGGGTTTTTTCCTAGATAAGGTTTTTCACGAGGCACAACTCATAGAAAATACAGTCATAATCAGCTATCTACTTCTACGAGCTTTTACTACATATACGCTCGAAGAAGTGAGGGAGTACTGATGAGGGCTATTTCGCACCTCTTATAATATTCGGATCGACTGAGAGATATCAGGTCGGTTCGACCATACAAGCTCGTTCGGGATTTTCTTTCGACCCAGTTAAAGACGACTCCCCTCGGCGAGCAGACTACAATCCGGACTCAAGAAGGACGATTGGGCCGAGTCCTATTAGAATTATGTTTCCTTGTAAAGCTAGGGTTAATGTCATATAAATGCCTAGTTAAACATTAGATCGGGAGAGACAACTTACGCCGGTATACTTGGGCAATCTAAGATCATATTGAATAGAAAAGCTTTTGCTATACTAATTCCTCATTGACTGTCTTGATTACTGATTGTTCTTTTACATAATTGTTCTTCCTTGAGATTGATCCATCCAGAATAAAGTAACAGAGCCTTATAATCTATACAGAATTTGACCTCCATATCACAACTTTATTGATTTAATCGTACTCGACGAAAAACGGTTTAATCAGAAATCGACCAAAAATGAGAAAACATTGAAAAATTATTATAATCGATTAAAAAAAAGAGATAAATCGCTAAGAAAATAAACCGATAAAAAAATTAAACATTGAGAACATGTGAATCGATGAAAGTTTGGGTGAAATATGTAAAGAAACGGATAAAATCAGTCAAAAAAGCTTGAAGTCGGCGAAAACATGTTTAATCAATGAAAATTTTAGGTGAATAACATGTGAAATCAGTGAAGACGAGTCTTTTTTTCCATGCAACTTTGAAGGCTTTGCCCCAACCTGCCCTCTTCCACTTTCGCTTAAGGAATAGATTCTCAAGCATCCGATTTTTGGCGATCTCCAACTGAGACCACTTGAAATTTGTGATCACTATAGAATCTTCTAGAAACAAGCTATGCTTATGCTGCCTTTTGGCTAGCTCGTGCAATCAAAAAATAGAAATTGAATTCGGTGATTTAATTGAGTGATAGATTGATCGACAACCGAAGAACTTTAACCGACAAAAATAAGGTGAAACTGGAAGAAAATGATTTACATTGGAAAAAAGATCGATGAATAATGGGAAAATAATGAAAAATATTATAATCGAAAATCTCTAAAAAAATAAAACTGTGAAAACATATACATCGATGAAACTTCGGGTGAAAATGATAAACAGTGGTGAAGTTTGTGAAAAATCTGGTGAAACTAGTATGAAAAAATACTTGTGAAATCGATGAAAGTTCGTGTGAAATTTATGAAGCGGATAAAACATGTGTCATCGATGAATAACGGATAAACTTGACATGAAAACTACTATGATGAAATGTACTAAATAATGTTCCTTCTGATCTTATTTTAGAATCAATTTTATAAGATGTAATATCTAAATTAGTCATCATTTTATATTTTATTACACTTATTCAAAGCCATCAATTTTTTATAAACCAATAATAATTAATAAAAATAAATTTCATTAAAAAATAAATTGATTAGTAAAAAATATATGATATATTATGACATAAAAATGGCTAATTTTATTCTAACTTATGAAAAATACCCATATAATTAAAACTAGACAAGTACAACTTACATGCAGGGGCGGATCCAGAAATACGGGTCAGTGGGGGCTAAGCATATATCATATTTTTGATAAGTTTTCCCCGAAAACACCAAAAAGTTTTTGTATTTGAGTTAATCAAAACGAGAAGATAGAGTAGTTTATACTTTAACATATTTTCTTTTTATTTTCAATTCTTTCTACGGTTTCTCGAAAATTTTCAAAAAATCTCGTAAAGTTTCTAACATACAACTGATCGAAACATACGTAAAAAATAAAACTTTAATACATGGGGCTATAAGGTTCTAGGATAAATTATATAATCGAAATACAATTTCAGATGACACCAATATATTCACAATTAATCACACCGATTATAAATTTTCTGAAATTTGTACATAATAACTAGGGCAGAGCTAGATCAATATTTTTTTTTGGGGGGGGGGAGGGAGGGGAGACGAAGTTTATGTAGTAATGTATTAAATAAAATGTATAATAAAAAAATCGAATGGTCTTGATTATTATTAAAAAGGAAATAAAATAAAAAAATATTAAGAAATAACAAAAAACATAAGTAACAAAAGAAATGACACTCCTAGAATTTGAACTCGGGCCAATGTTGATAGACATGTTTACCAAAACCAATTAGCAAATGCAATTTTTATGTAAGTAAAACTAATATAAATTAATATGAACAATATTTCTTAAAAAAGGAAAAAAACTAAAAAAAAGAGAAAGTAAGCAGGTTCGAACCCAAGACCTCATCCGGAAGTATGAATGCCCTATCCATTCAACAAATATTGTTATTATGTTGGATTTACTACTAATAAATATATATTATATATCTGAGTGGGGGCTATAGACCGCACTAACCCCTATGTAGGTCCGCCCTTGCTTACATGCACTTTTCTAGCTATAAAAAATGTTTCTTTCATTTAATTCTTAATTTTTCTTACGATGACCTGTTTCTTTTATTTATCCCATTATAAAGGTTTTTATTATTATTTATTTTTCATCTATATCTATTCTATATCTATATCTATTCTATATTCTATATCTATATCTATATTCTATTCTATATCTATATCTATATTATTACTATTATTATTATTATTATTATTTATTATTATTATTATTATATTATTATTATTATATTATTATATTATTATTATTATTATTATTATTATTATTATTATTACATATAAAAGTACGAGTTCATCAAATAGAATTTCTTGAATTTTTTGTGTAAATTAATATACCCCTACTTAAATTCTACTATGATACATAATTTAAATGGCAAAACTAAAAATGATTGAAGAAACATACTTCTACCCAAACACTGACACTTGAAGAAGTATACTTTAACATTAACAACTATTTTCCCACAAAAACTAGACACCTTTAACATTAATCTTGTGATCTTGATAAAGCATTTTTCGTAATATACTTCTAGAATTATGTTGTAGAGTATCACTAACAAATATAATAGGTGTTGAGATGCATTAATTGAACGTTCATAGGTGTTGAGATTGAAAATTAATTATGTTGTTATTATTAATTATTAATAGACAATATAATTATTTTGAAAGTTTTACAAGTCATTAAAATATTAATATTAAGAAATATAATTAAACAAGAAACATTAGACAATAAGTTTCTCCTATATCATCTCTTATAATAATTTCTTAGTCTTACAACTCATTGCGATATATAATACAATGGCAAAAAAATGAAAGAATAAAATTCAAGAAGTATAATTACACAAAAGATCTCTACTACATCAAATTTTATATTATTTTTAAGTTTTATAACTCATTAAAATGTCAATAGTAAACCAAATAAATAAAAATTGTCCTTCTAAAAGTCATATGAAATTATCACACATTCAAAAATCTTCATAAAAAGAAAATAAATCACATTTCCCCTTCTCATGGGCAAAAGGAAAAAAATATACATATGTTCTTAGCATCAATCACATTTTCAGTTACTAATAAAGAAGTTATAAATTACTATTTAATTAACAAAAAAACTTAAAATCGATTAAAATTGAATTAAATTGGAGATAATTGGTGAATAAATTAATAAATGGGATAAAATCAATTAAAATTAGATTAAATGAAGAAAATGGATGAATTAATTAAATATGGGATAAAATTGACTAAATTTGAGTTCAACTAGAGAGAATGAGTGAATTGATTATCAAATTGTATAATCCACAAAAAATAGGTGAAATCGGTAAACGAATGGGTTAAAATAAAAAAAAGTGGTAAAGTCAGGGTAAAAACGGATGAAATAGATATTTCTTTGGAAAGTTCTATGATAGAAAAAAATTGTAAAATCAAAGGAAAAATTAATTAGATAAAAAAAATGAGTTCATCACAATTTTTTTTTGACTAAAATTGGGTTAAGAGAATAAGTGAATTGCTTAATTCATGGGATAAACCATGAAAAATGGATGAACTATATGTATGACCTATATGAATGAATGAGTTTAAATAACAAAAAAAAAAGTAAACTCAATGTAAAAGTGGGTGAAATCAGTGAAAAAGGGGGGGTTAAAATAACAAAAGAAATAGTAAACTAAATGTAAAAGCGGGTGAAATCAGTGAAAAAATAGGTTTAGTCGACAAAATGTATATAAAATTATGCAAACATGTAGTTTTAAGCTAGAAATACTTAGTAATTATAGTTCGTTTTCAATTTTTAATTCTTGATTTTGTGTATTTATAATCTCAACTTTAATTTTTTGGTAACAAATGTTAATAAAAGTGACTTTTACTGAAATTATAGGTCTAGATATTGGGTTGTCAAAGCCAAAGGCGAAAATGCAAACTTTTACTGAAGTATTTAACGTGGTTCTTACATATTTTGTTGGTCCCAAGTGGTCAGATGAGGTCTAGGGGGGGGGGGGTGAATAGACCTCTTCAAATTTTAAACTTTAAAACTTTTTACTCGACTGTCAGCAGACTAAGCTGTTATAGAACAATAAGTTGACTAAGCTGATCGCGAACAAATCTTTGAACAGCACAATTGACCACTAATCTGATAATTACTTAGCTGATTTAGTCAAAATCAGTTTTAACACCAGAATACTTGCATCGGATTATTTAAGTGTTTTTCACAAGTAAGCTTGGTAGATTGAAAGATTTTATCCCCAGTTTTATCAAACTCCTTTAAAAATCTTTTCAAACAGTTTTTCAAGTGTTCTTATGCAGTTGAGAAAATATGCTAGAAAATAATCCAAGTTTGAACACACAAAATTTTTATAGTGGTTATATGGATTTAAATCCTTTAGTCCACTCTTCCAAGTCACTTAGATCTTGGGTTATACTATAATCACAAAGTTTACAGTATACTCTGCTTGCGTCGAACAACAAATGAAACGACCACAAGTGCGCAATAGGAAATCCCAAAGAAGACCTATTCTACAGAGTCTTATCACTCACAAAGACGGATAAGAACTCCTCACAACACTCTCTTAACACAGATTCACTCAGAAAATGTATTCGTTTTGCTTCAACAAGCTTCTGTCAACAAATGACTTCAGCAAGCGAGTGAGCTGTTCTTGAGCTTCTTGAGACTTAGAAAATATTCTGCTTCGTAAATAATCTCTCAGTTGCTGTGTTCTCCTTTTCTCTTCGTCTCTTCAGCTATTTATACTCACAGATTCGAAAAGTGTCCGTTGAAGAGAGACACAATTCAAATTTCTCGGTTACTGGTCCTTAATTTCCGCAAATGGCTCTCTGCACAGTGACAGTACTGCAGACTGTACTTTCTGTCAGGCAGCATTTAATGCACCTAGCTGATACGAGGTATTTCTTCAATCATTTGCCATTAATATCCTCGGTCTTCAGCATTTATTACTCTAAGGGCATTTATTACCGTCGGGGAGACTTCTTGATCCTTTCCACTAGGCTGATGAGAACACAAGTCTGATGGTGAACATAGTTGATCCCAAACTTGAACAAATCTGATTTGAGTCGGCTGATCTTCACCAGTCTGATTTCTTTCTTTCAGCAGATCAGTAGTCTTCTGGACCTTGAATCTTTGACCCTTCTGATTTGTCTTCTTATTTGGTCAAAATTCTTCTAAGGGTTTTAACTAAGTTTTCCATACTTAGCTGATCTTGATGTTTTTGAAATCATCAAAACCTCCCTTAACTTCTTTATTTTTAATGCACTCTATCTTCATCTTCATCCAACAATTTCCCCCTTTTTGATGATGACAAAACTTCAGCTAAGTACATGTTACCTATTCTAAAGTTTTAATCATCAAAATTTTTGAGATAGAAATTGTATGTTGGAATAAAAACTTGAACTTTTATATATGATTGGAAAAGATTACAAGTTACAAGCTTATATCAGATGAGATAACTGAAAAAGTAAAGTGAACTGATATAATGATAAAACAGTCTATACTAATCATCAGCTTCTTCACTCACTTCTTCTTCAATTTTCTCATACTCATATTCAGATTCTTCATCTTCGCCCTCTTCATCATTTGCATCATCAGTAAGCAGATTTGCCTTAGCAGCTTTCATGTTTTCTTCTCTTTCTGCTTCAGCTTCAGCTTCTTTAGTTTTCCTTTCGATGCGTTCTATGTTTTTGTACTTGACATATGGATCAAGTTGCTATTTAGGAGTGTCCTTAGATGCAGCCAATTCTTTGTCAGACTTGACTGGTTCCTTAGGTTCTTTTTCTTCTTCAGGAGCTTGTTCATCAGTTTCCTTATTATCAGCTTCTCCATCTCCTTCAGCTTTTTCTTCAAGTACTTGTTGCTCTGGCTCTTTTGTTTCCTCTTGAGCAGCATCAGAGTCTTCTTGAGTACTTTGAACAGTTGTCTCTTCCCCTTTCTCTTCCCCCTTTTTGTCATCATCAGCAGGGTTGAGCTCAACAGCTTGGATTTGGGCAGCAGTGCATAAGTTTCTGATGTTCTAATCCATTAAGTCCTGTCTTGTACTTAGATGATTCAGAGTAGAATTGATGGTTCCAGATTGATCATTGACGCAGTCAACATTGAGTTGTAAAGTAGAGATGTCTTGATGGATTTTATTGGCAGTGGCTTGAACTTCAGCAACCAATAACAGATTCTTTTCAGTCTTTTCATTACTAACTTTGATGAATGTGTCAGTCAAATGAGCTATGGTGTCTTCACTTCTCTTAAAAACAGCATGAAGATGACCAACATCAGCTTTGACATCTTCAATGCTTCTGTTCATATCCAGAATGCTCTTGGTCAGCATAAGAGAATTATCTTGTGGAAGTGGGAAGTTGTCAATGGCATCCTTAACCATTCTTGCATTTTCCTCATGCATTTGTTTAATCAGCATCATATTCCTCTCTTCCATTTCATTGAGTGAATTTTCAAGCATTAGCTGGAAGGATTCCATCAGTGATGAGTGCATATCAGCTGTTGGAATAGAAGGTGATGCAGTCTGATCTTCTTCCTGGTGGACAGGAGTGTATTCTAGAACAGCTTCTTCATCAGTATTTTCCTTAGCTTTCCACTCAATAGCTAAAGACTCATTTGCAGCAGCAATTTGTTCCTTGACATCTTCAAAGATCAAAGATCTTAGTAAAAATAGTTCCATCTTCAGTGAAAACAGTAGTCTGGCGGATTCTTTTTATAACAGGCAGACTATTGGCAGCAGGTGTCTTCACTTTAGGCAACTCTTGATACTTTTTCATTTCTTTTCCAAACGTAATCTGCTGTACACTGGGTAGACTGGTCAGATCATTTGGAGATCCTTGTTCATACCTTGAACGTTCAGCCCATTTCTCCAAGGCAATGTGAACAGCAATTTGCACAGCCCTCTTGATAGGATCATCTTGTTTTCTTCTCTTGGCTGGCAATGCATCAGAGATGATTTTGGCTTTTGCAGCAGCAAATTCTTGTGCATATTTGTGCATGACATCTCTTACATAATCAGCATCCAGGGCTTTGATAACTGAAGTAGTCTGCAACCAGCTGAGGACCCATCTTTCCTCACTTGCAAACTCCTTCCAGCTCTGGAGCTCTTCAACAGATTTGTTCATCCTGTAATCCCTCCATCTTATATATCTCTCATTTTCTTGGATAAACAGGGTTTTACGCTGCAGCTTCTCTTTAATGTGAGCCAAGGCAGCTTCGAATCTGTTGAAAACAGAAAGATCAGAATTGACAATTTCAAAGGCTTTTCTCACTTCAAACCTTTTCTTTTCTGGTATCATGCCAGCAGGCATTTTCAGCTTGGTCTTCGTAGATTCACCAATCTTGATACCACCAGATATGTTTGGACCATGAGAGTCCTTCTTGCTTAGCTCAATAGCAAGTGCCAATTTTGCATCTTCAGCAGCTTTACGCTCAGCAGCAGTCATTTTTCTACTTTGTTCATCTTTTTTCAGCTGCAATTTTGCTAAGCTCAGCAGCTCTTTGAAATTCCTGTTCGTCCCTTTTTCTTTGCTCTGCTTCTTCTCTCTTTTTCTTATCAGCAGCAGACACCTTCTTTCTCCTTATGAATATTTTTCTTCTTCCTTTCTTTTTGTCAGTTGTCTGTGCTTCTTCAGCATGTTCAGGGGCAGCAGATGCAAGTGGTGCAACTGCAATAGGATTGATGATCTGCACTTCAGGATCATCTTGAGGTTGAACTACCTCAGCTGTTGGTGCGGCGGAAGTAGTCTGTTGGGCAGCTTGATCAGCAGCTGACTCCTTAGCAGCAGACTCTTCTTCAGCTCCAGCAGGCCTCTCTGCTAATTGAGGACTTTCTCTGACCAAGTCAGAAAGTTCAGTAGGAGATGACACGAAGGTCATCCACTTTCTAACTGTGCTTTTTTTCCTTCCTTCTTGAACGGGTTTGGATGCTCCTGTATCCTTTAATTGACTTCTAGTCCGGTGAGCAACATTTTCAGCAGGTTCAGCAGAAATAGTTCTTGAAGGTGAAGCAGGAGACATATTCTCTATCTCCTTTGTTGTCTGATTGATGATGTCATCAGCAACAATCTTCGCAGCAGGTTCACCTGTTCTGGCTTCAACAGCTGGCTCGGCTGTTTGAACAAATGCCTTTTTCTTCTTACTTGGAGCCATATCCTTTGGCTCAGCAGTAGCTTGCTTCTTCTTTTCTGTTCTGGCTTGAACAGCAGGCTGAGCTGTTTGAACAGACTTCTTTTGTTTCTTTGCAGGAACCTTTTCCTTAAGTTCCTCAGCCTCTTCTTCATCATCATTCTTTCTTTTTGTCCCTCCCTTAACACCTTGATAGGTTGCCATAGCCTTAGCATTATGAATTTCTTTCCCATGAGTCATTCCACAACCTAGTTGATATAACAGGTAACTTAGAGTAATCCTGTGGTTGGTTTGCTTCTTCTGGTGAAAGTTCGCCAGAATGTACCAGATGACAACAGACCAGTTCACCTCATAGCCATAATAAACAACCATCATTATGCAATATCTTTTCATGGTGACACTGTCTAGGAAAAAAGTGCAGTTCTCTATCAGCTTCGATACCATATCAGCCATGCGCTGATATTCATCCTTAAGCTGTTTCTTCTTGAGGTTGCCAGACATAACTTATCCCTCCTTGGCACAAATAGCCCAGAATTCTTGGATTTTGTCTTCTGCCATAAAAGTAATATCAGTCCTTCCTTGATTTGACAGCCCAAACTTCTCGTGTAGCAGAGCAGGAGTGATACAACTGTTTGTCCTCCGACGGTAGCATTGATTTCAAGTTTCTCAAAATCAACAACGTCCTTAGCATTGTAGTACTCCATTACTTGGTCTTTCCATACCATCTCTTCGTGAGCTTCCATGAATTTCACGAGGGTTGCAGCTTTGAATTTTTCCAAGATTTCTTTCATCACGGCGGTGCCAAAGTGGTGATATGTATCATAGACTAGATATATACCCTCTGCCTTAGCTTCTTGTTGAGGAGTCATGATGATTCTGTGAAAGATTAGTGAAGAAAAACAAGAGAATTTTGCAGAAACTGGAAGCAAGAATTCTTAGATTGCTTTTGAAAGTATTTGGGTGCGTAAAGAGTTACTGAGCTGATCAGATCTGGTTTTAAAGAGGTTAGGGTATTTCGGTTTCCGTGATATACGCTAACCGTTTGACCCGTTTTGTGTCAGCTTTGATCGTGCGACGTCAGTTACGCAATTTGTTGGTCCCAAGTGGTCAGATGAGGTCTAGAGGGGGGGGGGGTGAATAGACCTCTAAACTTTTTGCAAATTTTAACTTTAAAACCTTTTTGTTAACTTAAACAGACTAAGCTGTTATCAACAGTAGGTTCCTCGGCTGATCGCGAACAAATCTTTGAACAGCTTCGTAGACCACTAAACTGCTAGTTACTTAGCTGATTTTTGTCAAAATCAGTTTCAATACTTAGAGTACTTGCAGCGGATTTATAAAGTGTTTTTCATAAGTAAACTTAGCAGTTTGAAAGTTTGTTCCCCAGTTTTTACAAAACTTCTTTTCTTAGAAAACTTTTCAAACAGTTAACTTAAAGTGTTTTTATGCAACAGAAAATATGCGAGAAAAATGCAAGTAAAAACACAAGTAATTTTTATAGTGGTTATATGGATTTAAATCCTTTAGTCCACTCTTCCAAGTCACTTATATCTTGGGTTATACTATAATCACAAAGTTTACAGTATACTCTGCTTGCGCCAATCAACAAATTAAAGGCCACAAGTGCGCAGTAGGAAATCACTCAGAAACTCCTACTCTCCGAAGTAATATCACTCACAAAGATGGATATCTTCTTCTCACAACACTCAGATTTACAAATTCACTCAGAAGATGTGTTTAGCTTTGTTCTTCAACTTTGCTTTTCGTCAACAAATGACTAAGCTGATGAGTGAGCTGTTCTTGAGACTTAAAGAATTCTGCTTCGAAAATTTCTCAGAGATTGTGTTGTTGTTTTCTTCTCGTCTCTTTCAGCTATTTATATTTGAGGTTTGAAAAATGTCCGTTGAAGAGAGACAAGATTCAAATTCCTCGAGTACTGGTCCTTAAAATCCGCGAACGGCTCTTTTGCAGTTTGTCCGTACTGTCAACAGTACTTTTCTGCAGGCAACATTAAATGCACCCAGCTGATGCGAAGCATTTCTTCAATCATTTGTCTTTAATAACCTTGTACTCAGCATTTATTACTTCCAGGGGCATTTATTACCGTTGGGAAGACTTTATGATCCTTTCCACTTGGCTGACGAAAGTGCAAGTCTGATGGCGAGCTAAGCTGATCTCAAACTTGAACAAATCTGATTTGAGTCGGCTGATCTTCATCAGTCTGATAATTTTCCTTCAGCGGATCAGTAGTCTTTGGACCTTGAATTTTGACTCTTCTGATATCTTCTTTACTTAGTCAAAAATTCTTCACAAGGGACCATCAACTAAGTTAATCCATACTTAGCAGATTTTGAAGTTTTGGAATTGCATCAAAACCTCCCTTACCAATTTGTCTTCAGTGCTTTCATCTTCATCCTTATCCAACACAATTCAAAATTCAAAAAGCATTTAGTGTCAGGCGGGAATACGAACCGCCTTAGTTTACAAGTCAAAGCGGGTTTTAGATAAAACGTTTTTAAACAACAGAGCTTTTACGTAAACAATCAGACGAGTAAAATAAATACTTATCTGATGGGACTAGTGTCCTGATGACAGATTATTACTAGTGAAAGCCAATAACTAGTAATCTTCCTTGGCTGTTTGTCAATCCAGCTAGATAATTAATCTTCAGTCTTCAAGAATTATGGTCTTCTTTTGAGAACATAACTTCAACTAACTTTCATTGACAAATTTCATCTTTTAATCAGAAGTACCGCTAGTCTTACACGTTCCTCCTCACTTTAAGAATCCATAAGCTAACTAGTCTGTTGAGAGTTAACCTTGAAGATAATAAGATGAGTAAACTGATAAACTCCAGTCTTCTGTTGAGTTCCCCCTCAGCTTATGCATCTAAATTCAGTAGACCTAGTTCAGCTCTTAAACTTGAAAACCATGCATCACTTAGAGGTTTGGTGAAAATATCAGCGATCTGATTTTCAGTATGAACATATTCTATCATGACATTTACTTTTTCCACATGATCTCTTATGAAGTGATGTTTGATCTCTATATGTTTAGTCCTTGAATGACTTGTAGTATTTTGAGTAAGGGAGATTGCACTTGTATTATCACAGTAGATAGGTATCCCACTGATTTTAATATTGTAATATTCTAGTTGATGCTTGAACCAAAGTATTTGTGCACAGCAAGCTTCAGCAGCTATGTACTCAGCTTCAGCAGTAGACATGGATACTGAAGTCTTTTTCTTACTCATCCATGAGATCAGACGACTGCCTAAAAATGGACAGGCACCTGTTGTGCTCTTCCTATCAATTTTGCAGCTAGCAAGGTCAGAATCTGAATATCCAATAAGTTCAAAACCAAATTGTCTAGGGTACCATAATCTCAATTCTTGAGTGCATTTAAGATATCTAAGTATCATTTTGGCAGCTAGGAGATGAGATTCCTTAGGATTTGATTGATATCTCGCACAAACCCCAACATAGTACATTATATCAGGTCTGCTAGCTGTTAAGTATAACAGTGACCCAATAATTCCTCTGTATTTGGTTATATCCACTGATTTGCCATCTTCATCTTTATCCAAACGAAGTCCAGTAGACATAGGAACACTAACAGTAGAGCTAGTTTCCATACCAAATTTCTTGAACAGATCTTTTGTGTATTTTGCTTGGTTAATGAATATTCCATCAGGCAACTGTCTTACTTGCAAACCAAGAAAATAATTAAGTTCACCCATCATGCTCATTTCAAACTTGTTTTGCATTAGCTTGGAGAACTTGTCACAAATCTGTTGATTTGTTGAACCAAAAATAATATCGTCCACATATATTTGCACAAGCAATATATGATCCTCCCATTCAACAGTGAACAGAGTCTTATCTACCTTACTTTTACGAAATCCTTTAATTAAAAAAAATCAGATAGGGTATCATACCATGCTCTTGGAGCCTGTTTCAGTCCATAGAGGGTTTTCTTCAGACGATACACCTTGTCTTCTCCCTTGTAAGCTACAAATCCAGGTGGTTGTTCAACATAAACTTCTTCTTGCAATTCTCCATTGAGAAAAGCTGATTTCACATCCATTTGATAGACTGTGAAACTTTTATGAGCAGCATAGGCGAGAAACAATCTGATTGCCTCTACTCTTGCTACTGATGCAAAGGTTTCATCAAAGTCAATGCCTTTTTTTTGGCAGTAACCCTTGGCCACTAATATTGCTTTATTTCTGGTGACAATACCATCTTCATTCATTTTATTCCTGAATACCCATTTAGTGCTAAATACCCTTTGATGACTTGGTCGAGGAACTAAGTACCAGACTTCATTCCTTTCAAATTGATTCAACTCTTCTTGCATAGCTTCAATCCAATTTGAATCACTAAGAGCTTCTTCAGTCTGTTTAGGCTCTATTTGAGATAGGAAGCTGACAAACATGGCTTTATTTGCAGCAGCTCTCCTGGTCTTTGCTCTATCCAAAGGATCACCAATCACCAGCTCTGGTGGGTGATTCTTGAGCCATCTGAGATCAGGTTGCAAATCTGAATGTTGTCCTCTGTTTTGATCTTGCAACACTACTGTTGGAGTTCCAGTAGTAGTCTGTAAAATAGCAGTTGTCTGTTGAACAGTCTCTGGTCTGTCAGCTGTTTGTAACTCTTCTGTTAGACAATCAGCAGTGTGATTTTGAACAGCACTTGAGTTAGCAGCTGAGTTGAGATCAGGTAGTATGATGGATATATACTCTTCATTTCTTTCAACACTCAATTTCTGAAAATCAGTAGACATTTTGATCGGTACTTTGATTCTTTTCAGAAGATTGATTTGGTTCATCAAATACTACATGAATAGATTCTTTACAAGGGACCATCAGCTAAGTTAATCCATACTTAGCAGATTTTGAAGTTTTGGAATTGCATCAAAACCTCCCTTACCAATTTGTCTTCAGTGCTTTCATCTTCATCCTTATCCAACAATTTCCCCCTTTTTGATGATGACAAAACTTCAGCCAAGTACCTGTTAATACCTAAACTAAAGAATGTAATCCTCAAAATTTTCTGAGATAGAAAAGATGTGTTGGAATAAACTTGACTTTCATTTATATATGGAAAATATTACAAGTACAAGTTTATCAGATGAGATGTCTGAGGAATAGATAAAGTAAACTGATTACAAAGGATTTATAACTTCTAACTATCAGCTTCTTCATCAGATCCTTCTAACACTTCTTCATATTCATAAGATGATTCTTCATCATCTTCTTCTTCTTCATCAGCTTCATCTTCTAAAAGTATGTTTGCTCTGGCAGCATCCATCTTTTCTTTGAGTTGCTGCTCCTTTATTAGCTCCATTGCCTTTCTGGCTGATTCAGTATTCTTGTACTTGGTCAAAGGCTCTGTTTGATCTTCAGCAGAGTCCTTGGTTTCAGCCATTACTTCATCGGTTTTGGCTTTGTCCTTAGTCTATTCTTCAGTCTTCTCTTCACCTTGTACTTTTCCAACTGTTTCAGCAGTCTTGGTCTTTTCAATAGAGTCTTCAGTCTTCTCAACTTCAGCATCAGCAATAGTCTCCTTAATTGATTCTTCCCTTTTATCTTGCCCCTTTTTGTCATCATCAGACTTGATGACATCTTCAGGTTTAGCAGCAGGGTTGAGTGCAACAGTGGGAATCTTCATTGCAGCACATAAAGTCTTCAGGTTCTGATTCACTACATCATGACTTGCTGTTAAGTGATGAAGAGTGGTATTGATGTTGTCAGTTTGATCATTGAAGCAGTCATTATTTAGTTGCATTGTTGTAAGTTCATTGTGTAAGTCCTTTCCAGCGTTGGAAACTTCTTGCAACAGTCCAATATTAACAGCCTTCTCCTCTTCACTGACTCTGATGAAGGTTGCAGTTAGGTCAGCTATTTTGTGCTCAGCTCTTTGTAAGGCATTATGAAGATGATTTACATCAGCCTTCACATCTTCAACGTTTCTATTCATATCAGTAAGGCTTTGCACTAATTGCATGGAATGATCTTGAGGTATAGGAAAACTATCAATTTCAGTCTTGATGGTCTTTGCAATGGATTTTTGCATAGTTTCCAGCTGAAGTCTGTTGGACTCTACCAACTCTGCTTTCAGTTCTTCCTTCAGCTCCTCTTTCATCTTTGTCAGCTGCTGGCTATGCTTCTCTTCCAGTTTCTTCATAGAATTTTCCATCAGCATCTGGAAGGCTTCCATCAGTGATGAGTGCTGATCACCCGATGAAGCAGAAGTAGCAGCTTCCTTTTCTTCAGTCTCCTGGTGGACAGGGACATCTTTCATTTCAGTCTCCTGATCAGCTTCAGAAGCCTTAGCATTCCACTCAAGTGCTAAGGGTTCATCAGTCTTCTTATGCTCATCAGTAACGTCATCATAGAACAGATTTGTAATAGTGCCATCATCATTGAAACAAGTTGTTTGACGAATCTGTCGCACAATTATCCAAGGATTTACAAAGGCGTTATTACCTTTGGGCACTTCACAAAACTCCTTAACTTCTTTGCCAAAAATAATATGCTGAATGCTTGTTGGTCCCAAGTGGTCAGAAGAGGTTTAGAGGGGGGGGGGTGAATAAACCTCTTTAAAATTTTCTTCCAATTTTAACTTTAAAACTTTTCTCTAACTGTGAACAGACTAAGCTGATCAGAGTAGTAAGTTACAATTCTGTTCGCGAACAAATCTTTGAACAGGTTTGTTGACCACTCGTCTGATAGTTACTTAGCTGATTTTGTTAAAATCAGTTTTAATACTTAGAGTACTTGCAGCGGATGTTTGAAAGTGTTTTTCACAAGTAGACTAAGTCTTTAAAAAGATTTTATCCCCAGTTTTAAAACTCCTTATAAAATCTTTTGATAATCCAAAGTGTAAAATTATGCAATTTCAAAATATGCAGGAAAGCTTTAAATGCAAAAATAACACCAAGAATTTTTATAGTTGTTATATGGATATAAATCCTTTAGTCCACTCTTCCAGATCACTCAGATTCTGGTTTATACTATAAACACAAAGTTTACAATATGTCTCCACTTATACCTAGACAACAAATGAAAAGGCTATAAGCTCACAATAGGAAATCACAAAGAAGACATATCCTCTGAAGTTAAATCACTCACAAAGACGGATTTAAACTTCTCACAACACTCAGCTAATACAAAATCACTCAGATTGTATTTTTCTATTTTCTTCAACTGGGTTTCTGTCAACAGATGACTTCCACCAGACGAGTGAGCTGTTCGAGCTTCTTGAGACTTAGAAGATTTCTGCTTCAAAAACGAATTCTCAGAATGTTGTTGTGTTTTTGTCTCTCTCTTCGAAATCAGCTCTATTTATACTTGGATTTGAAAATATGACCGTTGAAGGAAATCAAATCTCAAATCCATAGCCTTAGCCCGAAAATCAGAGCGGCTACCTACTACAGTCCTTTCTCTGCTGTACTTTCCTGTAGCAGCATTAAATGCACTCTGCTGATCCGAGAGTTTTCTTCAATCATTTGCCATTACTACCCTTCTCTTTCAGCATTTATTACACCAGGTTCATTTATTACCGTTGGACTAATCTCTTGATCTCTTCTACTCTGCTGATCGAAGAAACCCTGCTGATAGATACTCTGCTGATCAAATACTGAACTAATCTGATTTGAGTCAGCTGATGGTCTACCCTTCTGATTGCTGTTTCAGCACGAGATCACTAGTCTTCTGGGATTTGAACTTTGAACTCTTCTGATATCTTCTTCGCTTGTTCAAAAATTCTTCTAAGGGAACTAAGCTGATTTTGACGTTTTGGAAATCATCAAAACCATCCCTTAACTTCTTTGACTTCTTTGCACTTCATCTTCATCTTCATCCGACAATTTCCCCCTTTTTGATGATGACAAAACTTCAGCTAAGTACCTGTACCTAAACTAAAGTTTTGATCCTAAAAAATTTCTGAGATAGAAATAGTCTGTTGGATTTCAAACTTGAACATTTTATAGATTTGAAAAGTATTGCATATTACAAGTCTGTTCATATGAGATATGCAAAAAAAATTACAAGGAAATACATAAGTAATCTAAACAAGACTAGTCTTCTAGCTTGTCTTCTTCTTTCTTGTCTTCTTCAGCTTCCTTGAATTTTTGTTGTAACAGCTCTAACTTCTTCTGTTTAGCATCAGGGTCAAGCTGTTCTTCAGCTGAGTCCTTAGCAACAGCTATCTCTTTATCAGATTTAGCTTTTGCTTCAGCTTCAGTTTCATCAGCTTCACTTTCTTCTTCTGTGATCTTCTCATCTGTTGGTCTGCTTGTGCCTTCATTATCTTCATCAGTCTTTTCATCTTCAGCAGCAGATTCTTCCAACACTTCTGTTCCTTCAGCATTTTCTTCTTCATCAGAAGGTACCTTATCTTCCCTTAGTACCCTACCTTCCCCCTTTTTGTCATCATCAGCAGGGTTGATTGGATATTTTGGTAAGACTGGTGGGATTTGAAGTGAGTCACAAAGAAGCTTGATGTTCTCTTCCATAGCATCCAGTTGAGCTTGTTGTCTTAGTTGATTGGCTTCAAAAGCTTCCATCTTCTTTAGAACAACTTCTCCTTGGTCACCTAACTGAATCTGAGTTGTTAGCAACAGATCAGCAGATGCCTTGAAGTCCTTGGTCAGGTTGATTAAGACTTCATCTTCAGCTTGAATAGCCATTTCAACCGTTTCTGTAATCTGCCTCCAACCAGCAGCTGTACTTTGAGTTCTTCTTCTGAGAACATCCATATCTTGACAGATGGATTTAACATTCTGAGCAGTATCTTCTATCAGATAGGTAGGAATAGCAGGTGCTTTTTGAGTTGGTTGACTTACAGCAGTCAATAGATTGGCAGTTACTTTTTCTTCTAACTCCTTCATAGATCTTGATATCATATGCTGAATGGAATCCAACAAAGATGTTTGATGTAAGCTCTGAGAAGTAGAAGCAATATCAGATGAGATAGGAGGTAAGGCAAGAGTTGCCTCTTCAGTATTCTGTTCTGCTGCTTGAGTTGTTTCTCCTGTAATCTGATCAGCTGAACCAGAAGCATTCCCTTCTTCTTTGGTTTCATCAGCTTGACTAGGAGTGCTTTCCTTCTCCTTAGTCTGATCATTTTCCTCAGCAGTAACCTCTTTTTCACCAGTCTGATCAGCTTGATTTGTGGTAGTTTCTTTTTCTTTATCAGCTTGCTCAGATTCCTCCTTTTCTTTCTCTTGATTTACCAGAGCAGAGTTATTTTCCTTCTCTTTTTCCTTATCCTGATCAGCAGGGTCAGCAATACCCTCTTTTTCTTTGGATTGATCTGCAGGATCAGAAGTAACTTCCTTTTCCTTTCCTTGGTCAGCAGGGGGTGCGTGGATCTTTTTGACATTTATAATGGTGCGCCTTGTGCCAGCTTCATCCAAAGCAGTCCTGTGAGTAATCCAAGTTAGATCATCAATAAGAACAAAAGGTGAGATAGGATTTTCTGGTAATTCTTCATTTGGCCTAATGTTAGTGCCATAGACAATCTGTTTCAGACAAGGAAGGGGGATCATATTGCTTGGTTGCCCCTTCATCTTTCTAGTCTTCTTGGCCCATGTTTCCATTGTCTGGGAAACAGCCAACTTGATGGATCTTTCCTTGAGGTCTTCATCATCAGCAAACTCCTCAGGAACAGATTCATAGATTTTCTTTGCCTCTGCCTTCACCACTTGACTGATCCTCAGTCTCAATTTATCTAAGAAGAATTCTGAGTCTAGTGCTTGAGTAATGGAACCTGTCTCAAGCCACTTTAGAACCCACGCTTCTTCCTCAGCAAAAGGCTTCCAGCTTGCAATCTGATCTTTACTCTTTGTCAGACGATAGTCTCTCCATCTGTTATATCTAATCTTTTCTTTGTTGAACATCGTCAGACGAGTAATTCTTTCATTCTCAGCATCCAACCTCTTTACAAATTCTTCAAAGGCATCAGGGTCATCCCTGACAATCTCCAAAGCCAATTTGACCTCTTCTCTCCTCTTAGGTTGTATTGCTAGAGCAGGCATAGCTGGTATTGGTTTGGTGGGATATCTTGGTTCACTAATCACTATCCCTCCAGTGTGTTTAGGACCATGAGAGTCCTTAGCACTTGCCTCAATAGCAGC
Source organism: Penstemon eatonii (assembly GCA_038501285.1). Classification (NCBI taxonomy): domain Eukaryota; kingdom Viridiplantae; phylum Streptophyta; class Magnoliopsida; order Lamiales; family Plantaginaceae; genus Penstemon; species Penstemon eatonii. The sequence goes on from CM076711.1 coordinate 16,730,360, forward strand.
AGCTAACTCAGCTGCTTCTACATCATCCCTTTGTTCTTGAGTCATTTTGCTGGCCTCTTCTTCCAGCCTTTTGAGCTCAAGGGCCTTAAGGCGATCTTCCTTAACCTTTTCTTCAGCCTTTCTTTTTCTTTGTGCCTCATCTTGTTTCTTCTTTGCAGCAGCAGAAACATAAGGAATTACAATTTTCCCAGTCCTTTGCTTCTTAGTTTCAGGACTTTCAACTGTTTGAAGTGGAGTGGCAGCAACAGGGGTAGGATGCAGAAGGAGAGTTTCCCATTCACTTGTTGTGCCAGTCTGCTGTTCAATTCTTTCCTCAGCAAACTCTCCAACAGCAGGTTCTTCAATAACAATCGGTCTCTCTGCTTAAGCTGGTGTTTCCCTTACTGTTTCAGTTGATTCTTCAGAGAATGTCATCTTTCTTTTTGCCTTAGACTTTGGAATTCTCTTTGGTGATTCAGGTTTGGACTTAGGTGGTCCTTTTGCAGCACTCCTTGTCCTCATTCTCTGCTTGGTTTGAGCAGGAACAACTAAGGAACTTGTAATGCAGTCCAGTACCTTTGCAATAATGTCAGCGAACCTCTGATACTCATCTTTCAGCTGAGTCTTCATCAGAGTCCCTGTCATCTCCTCCCCTTCCTTAGCACAAATTGCCCAAAATTCTTCCTCTTTTTCAAATCCTAGATCGGTCACATCTCCTCCCTCATTAGTCAATTTGTAGACCTCACTTAATACAGCAGCTGAGATACAAATCTTCTTGCCTCCGACAGTAGCAGTTATAGTAGTCTTTTCAGGGTTGATTTTTCTGGTGCTGTAGAAATTATCAACGTCTTCAAGATACACATGCTCATCGTGAGCTTCCAGAACTGGTACTAGTGATGCCTCTTTGATTTTCTTCATGATATTTCGCATCAGATCGGTGCCAAATTTGTAAAACTTATCATAGCTTAAATATCTTCCTTCAACGACCTCCATTATGTGATTAAGTGATGAATTTCTGTGGAAAACAGATAGCTAGAGAACAGAGAGCTTAGAGAGTTAGAGAATTTAGGAATTGTGTGCGTAAGACGACTAGTCTGTTCAAATCGGATTTTATACGTTTCCTTAGGTTTTGGTTATCGTGATTAATCTGATACGTAGGATTGATCTGACAGTTTTAAATCGTGCGGGTGAGAGTTGCGGATTTCAAATTTATTATTTTAATGTCAGACGGGCGAGAAACTCTATCGACACTAATCTGTTACTTATAAAAGCGCGTTTCTAAAGATACGATTTATAACCATGCTTATATAAGATATCAGATGAGTAGAGTTTAACTTATCTGACAGACGAGTGATCTGTTATCTGATATTACTAGAGAAAGCCAATAGCTAGTAATCTTCCTCTGCTGTTTGTCAATCCAGCAAGGTAAAATAATCTTCAATCTTCAACAATTAGGAACAGATCTTCTGATAACATAACTTCAACTAACTGTCATTAACAAATTTCATCTTTAGAGCAGAAGTACCGCTAGTCTTACACGTTCCCCCTGTCTTTAAGAATTCATAAGTTAACTAGTCTGTTGAAGGTTAATCCTTGAATAGAATAACGGATAACTAAGCTGTTGAACTTCAGTCTTCTGATAAGTTTCCCCTCAGCTTATGCATCCAAATTAAGTAGTCCTAGCTCAGCTCTTAGAGTTGAGAACCTTACTTCACTTAAATGTTTAGTGAAAATATCAGCAATCTGATTGTCAGTATGAACATACTCAATCATAACATTGCCTTTTTCCACATGATCTCTCATGAAGTGATGCTTGATCTCAATATGCTTAGTCCTTGAATGACTTGTAGTGTTCTGAGTAAGTGAGATTGCACTAGTATTATCACAGTAGATTGGAATTCCACTGATCTTGATATTGTAATCTTCTAGTTGATGTTTTAACCAAAGTATCTGTGCACAGCAAGCTCCAGCAGCTATATACTCAGCTTCAGCAGTAGACATAGAGACTGAAGTCTGTTTCTTACTCATCCATGAGATCAGACGACTACCTAAGAACTGACAAGCACTTGTTGTGCTTTTCCTGTCAATCTTGCAGCCAGCAAGGTCTGAATCTGAATAACCAATAAGCTCAAATCCAGATTCTCTAGGATACCACAATCCCAATTCTTGAGTGCCCTTAACATATTTCAGTATTCTCTTGGCAGCTAAGAGATGAGATTCCTTGGGATTTGATTGAAATCTTGCACAAACCCCAACTGAGTACATGATATCAGGTCTGCTTGCTGTTAGGTATAACAGTGACCCAATAATGCCTCTGTATTTGGTCATGTCCACTGATTTGCCATCTTCATCTTTATTCAAACGAAGACTTGTAGACATAGGAATAGTAGCTGTAGAGCTAGTTTCCATACCAAATTTCTTGAACATATCTCTTGTGTATTTTGCTTGGTTGATGAATATACCATCAGGTAACTGTCTAACTTGCAAACCAAGAAAATAATTGAGTTCACCCATCATGCTCATTTCAAACTTATTCTGCATGAGCTTGGAGAACTTGTCACACATCTGTTGGTTAGTTGAACCAAAAATAATATCGTCCACATATATTTGCACAATTAATATATGATTTTCCCATTCAATTGTAAACAAGGTTTTGTCTACTTTACCTTTTCAAAATCCTTTAATTAAAAGAAAGTCAGATAAAGTATCATACCATGCTCTTGGAGCCTGTTTCAGTCCATAGAGGGCTTTCTTTAGACGATACACCTTGTCTTCTTGTTGATAAGCTTCAAATCCAGGAGGTTGTTCAACATACACTTCTTCTTGCAATTCTCCATTGAGAAAGGCAGACTTCACATCCATCTGATAGACAGTGAAGTTCTTGTAAGCAGCATAGGCTAGAAACAGTCTGATTGCTTCAAGTCTTGCTACTGGTGCAAATGTCTCATCAAAGTCAATTCCTTCTTCTTGACAATAACCCTTGGCCACTAATCTTGCTTTGTTTCTGGTAACAGTACCATCTTCATTCATCTTATTTCTGAAAACCCATTTAGTGCCAATTACCCTTTGATGACTTGGTCTTGGAACTAAGTGCCATACTTCGTTCCTTTCAAATTGATTCAACTCTTCTTGCATAGCTTCAATCCAGAAGGAATAACTGAGAGCTTCTTCAATTTGTTTAGGCTCTATTTGAGATAGAAAACTAGTTAACATAGCATCTTGTGCAGCAGCTCTTCTTGTTTTCACTCTGTCCAAAGGATCACCAATCACTAACTCTGGTGGGTGATTCCTGAGCCATCTAAGATCAGGTTGAAAATCTGGATGTTGTCCTCTATCTTGATCTTGCAACACTACTGTTGGAGTTCCAGTAGTAGTCTGTTGAACAGTCTCTGGTCTGTCAGCTGTTTGTAACTCGTCTGTTAGACAATCAGTGATCTGATTTTGAACAGCACTTGAGTTGGCAGCTGAGTTGAGATCATGCAGTATGATGGTAACATATTCTTCATTCTTTTCAATATTCAACTTCTGTAAATCAGTAGACAGATCTTGATTAGTAATTTGATTCTTTTCAGAAGATTGACTTGGCTCATCAAATACTACATGAATGGATTCTTCTATTAGTAATGTTCTTTTGTTGAAAACTCTATAAACCTTACTAACAGTAGAATATCCTACAAAAACAGCTTCATCAGCCTTTTCTGCAAATGTAGTAAGGTGATTTTTCCCATTATTTAAAACAAAGCATTTACAACAAAAATTTTTGAAGTAATGAATGTTTGGCTTCCTGTTGTTCCAAACTTCATATGGAGTCTTGTTCTGATTTTTGTTGATCATGCATCTGTTCTGGGTAAAGCAGGCTGTATTTGTTGGCCAAAATCTTTGTGGCAGTTTAGCTTCAGCTATCATGGTTCTGACAGCTTCCTTTAGTGTTCTGTTTCTCCTTTCAGCAACACCATTTTGTTGAGGGGTTCTAGCAGCTGAATACTCATGATGTATTCCTTTGATATTACAATACTCTTCAACAGTAGAGTTTGTAAACTCTGTCCCTCTATGTGATCTGATCTTCAATATCTTTATGCTTTTCTCATTCTGGATCAGTTCCATCAGATTAGTAAGATGTTCCTTGGTTTCACTTTTCTTTTTCATGAATATCACCCAAGTATATCTTGAATAGTCATCCACAACAGCTAGGCAGTATTTCTTTCCACCATTGCTGATAGGATCAATGAGTCCAAATAAGTCCATGAGTAGCAGTTCCAAGATTCTTTCAGAAGATTGGTGCTTTTTGCTTTTGAACGATGACTTGATTTGTTTACCCTTCTGACAGGCGTCACAGAGCTTGTCTTTGCTCATGACTGTTTTTGGAATCCCTTCTACCAAATCATTCTTTATTAATCTGTCGATGGTCTTGAAGTTTAAATGATTCATCCTTTTGTTCCATAGCCAGCTAACTTCACTTGGTGTTGATGCCATCAAACAAACACTTGAATTCTTGTCAGCAGAATTCCAGTCGACTATGTAGACATTCCCTTGTCGTCTTCCAGATAAAATTACCTTCTTTGTACCAATCTGTTCAACGTGGCACTTATCTGTTGAGAAGATGACCGAATATCATTTGTCACAAAATTGACTTATGCTCAGCAGATTATATTTGAGGCCCTTAACATATGAGACGTCAGATATCTCTATGTTTCCTCTGATCAATTTTCCTTTAGCTTTAATCTTGCCTTCTTTGCTGTCTCCAAAGGTAACTTTTGGACCATCCACAGCAACAGCATCAGTCAGCTCATGTATGCTTCCACACATGTGCCTTGAACAACCACTGTCCAAGTACCAAATCTTCTCTACTTTACTCCTACTCCTAATCCTATCCTACAAAACAAAAATAAAATTGTTTTAGGTACCCTTATTGAGAGGGTCCTGAAGGATTAGTTCCACCTTTGACAACCCAAGATGTTGATGTCTTAGGCTTCTTGGGCTTCTGAGTTTCAACAGGAGTATGAACAGCTTTGCCTTTACCACGTTCATCAGATTTGTCATATTGTTGATGATCATCATGATAAGGATAATGTTCAAATGCAGAGTAAGATGCATGATAAGGATGATATGCATGCATTGGATGAGCAGGGTAAGGTGCATAGTAAGTTGGAAATTGAGGTGCATGATACATAGGATGATATGCAGTAGGTTGCACATAATAAGACTCATCTCCATACCAAGCATTTTGATTTTTCTTGATTTTATGCTTCTTTGGCTTACTACTTGCTTGCTCATTAACAGACGATTTAGTTTTATCACTAGTCTGATTAGTTTTAGCCTTGTCAGAGGACTTCCTAGGACTCTTCTGTTTAGGCTTACTAGTCTGTTTTCCTACACTAGGCTCTTTGCTCTTTTTAGCCTTAGGAGTTTTCGTCTCCTTTAATACATTCTCAGGTGAAACAGGTTTAGCAGTTTGAACATACAGGATGACCTTACTATTGTCAGCAGATACAAATTTCTCAATATGATTCAGTTCTTACTTATCCTGTTCTAAAGGTGTCTTCTGTTTACTAGACATATGAGTGGATGCAACAGACGACTTCTCATGAGACTCAATGACTTTCTCAAGCTCAATGATTTTACCCTTATAGACTTCACATTCAGCTTTCAGAGATTCATGTTCTTGCTCAAGCTGTTTATATTCAGCTGATTCTCTTGGCCTTTCAGCTGAGAGTTTCAGTGAACTGTTTTGCTCTTTTAGCAATATCATCTCTTCCTTAAGCTTTTTATATGCTTCAGCAATAGTACTATTGTTAAGCATCATTTGTTCAAATGAACTAAATAGTTCATTTTCCTCACTATCCTCTGAGTCATCAGATTCCTTAGCCATCAGACAGAGAAGAGCAGGGCTCTCTTCATCCGAAGACTCTTCATCAGAAGTGTCTGAATCTGAATCAGATGAGTAGGCGGCAGCTGGCTTTTCTGCTTCTGCTACCATTGCCTTTGCTTTCTGATGCTTTCTTTCTTTTCTGATTCTCTTTTCTTCTTCAGTATACTTCTCAGCTTTAGGATATGGGCAGTCTCTGATGAAATGACCCAGTTTCCTGCAATTATAGCACATCATTTTGGATTTATAAGAATCCTTATCCTGAGAAGAAGAAGTAGGGTTAGAAGTAGAAGCATTGTTATATTTGTTCTTCATTTTCCGTCTGTAGAACTTTTTGAAGTTGTTCATCAGCAATGCAACGTCTCCAGCAGTGTACTCCTTTTTGTTGAGTATTGTGGCTTCATCAGATGAGTCCACATCTTTGCTTTTGTGAGCTGGCCTTCTGGGATTTTCAGCAGCAACAAGTGCAGCTGTGGGATTTGAAGTTGAGGTTTCTTCAACACCCATTCTTGGCAGTTTATACTCATACGCCTTGAGTACGGAGAACATCTCAGTAAGAGAAATCTTCCCCAGATCTCTTGATTCTTCCATGGCTGTCACCTTCATGTTGAACTTGGGAGGCAGGGCCTTCTGTACTCTGACGGTGATATCCTTGTTAGTGAAGGTCTTTCCCAGCTTTAGAACTCCATTGAGGGTTCTGGTGAATCTAGTGTCCATCTGATCAATAGTTTCTCCAGATTTCGTTTTGAAGTTATCCAGCTTCTCCAAGGCAACACTGAGCTGATGCTCTTTGATGGCGTCGTTTCCTTCGCTCATGTCACGAACCTTATCCCACATCTCCTTTGCGGTTTTGCAATGTTTGACTTTGTCAAACCGATCATTGGCCAGGTCTTTGGTCCTGATGAAACGGCCAACTTTATCCAGATTGAACAGCTTTATTTCTTCGGCTGTCATCTCTGTCAGATCTTTTTCCACCACTAGTTCAGCTTCATCAACTATAACGGTCTTGGTGAATTTGAATGGACCTTTGATGATACATGTGTACATGTTATCATTATAAGCAGCAAGGAAAATCTCCATTATGATTTTCCAATCTTCAAACGACATACCAGCAATGTGGGGAACATGGCTGATACAGTCCATTTTTCAAAAAGTTTTAGTTTTTCAAAAAGATGCTCTTTTGAAAAGTTATGAAAACCTTTGAAAAACACTTGGATCAAGCTCGTTGATCAGGCAGCTGATTCAAATGAACCACCTGCTCTGATACCACTTGTTGGTCCCAAGTGGTCAGAAGAGGTTTAGAGGGGGGGGGGTGAATAAACCTCTTTAAAATTTTCTTCCAATTTTAACTTTAAAACTTTTCTCTAACTATGAACAGACTAAGCTGATCAGAGTAGTAAGTTACAATTCTGTTCGCGAACAAATCTTTGAACAGGTTTGTTGACCACTCGTCTGATAGTTACTTAGCTGATTTTGTTTAAATCAGTTTTAATACTTAGAGTAATTGCAGCGGATGTTTGAAAGTGTTTTTCACAAGTAGACTAAGTCTTTAAAAAGATTTTGTCCCCAGTTTTAAAACTCCTTATAAAATCTTTTGATAATCCAAAGTGTAAACTTATGCAATTTCAAAATATGCAGGAAAGCTTTAAATGCAAAAATAACACAAAGAATTTTTATAGTGGTTATATGGATATAAATCCTTTAGTCCACTCTTCCAGATCACTCAGATTCTGGGTTATACTATAAACACAAAGTTTACAATATGTCTCCACTTATACCTAGACAACAAATGAAAAGGCTATAAGCTCACAATAGGAAATCACAAAGAAGACCTATCCTCTGAAGTTAAATCACTCACAAAGACAGATTTAAACTTCTCACAACACTCAGCTAATACAAAATCACTCAGATTGTATTTTTCTATTTTCTTCAACTGGGTTTCTGTCAACAGATGACTTCCACCAGACGAGTGAGCTGTTCGAGCTTCTTGAGACTTAGAAGATTTCTGCTTCAAAAATGAATTCTCAGAATGTTGTTGTGTTGTTGTCTTTCTTCAAAATCAGCTCTATTTATACTTGGATTTGAAAATATGACCGTTGAAGGAAATCAAATCTCAAATCCATAGCCTTAGCCCGAAAATCATAGCGGCTACCTGCTACAGTCCTTTCTCTCCTGTACTTTCCTGTAGCAGCATTAAATGCACTCTGCTGATCCGAGAGTTTTCTTCAATCATTTTCCATTACTACCCTTCTCTTTCAGCATTTATTACACCAGGTGCATTTATTACCGTTGGACTAATCTCTTGATCTCTTCTACTCTGCTGATCGAAGCAACCCTGCTGATAGATACTCTGCTGATCAAATACTGAACTAATCTGATTTGAGTCAGCTGATGGTCTACCCTTCTGATTGCTGTTTCAGCACGAGATCACTAGTCTTCTGGGCTTTGAACTTTGAACTCTTCTGATATCTTCTTCGCTTGTTCAAAAATTCTTCTAAGGGAACTAAGCTGATTTTGACGTTTTGGAAATCATCAAAACCATCCCTTAACTTCTTGACTTCTTTGCACTTCATCTTCATCTTCATCCAACAATGCTAGGTAGCTGAGGCATTTCTCTTGAACAGCCTTGTTGATACCTTGACCTTTCTGCCCATCTCTTCAAGGCGGTCATAGCAGCTATGTTAATAACCCTTTCTTCAGCATTATCAGATTTTCTTCTCTTTGCAGGCAAAATGTTCTTGATCTTCTTGGCCTCTTCTAATGCAAACTCCTTTGCATATTGATGCATGATGTCTCTAACATAATGAGGATCCAAGGCTTTCTGAATGGAGTCCGTCCTTAGCCAATTTAGAACCCACTGTTCTTCATCAGCTAACTCCTTCAGACTTTGAAGATCTTCTATTGATTTGTTCATTCTATTTTCTCTCCATCTGATATATCTAGGCTTTTCTTGAGTGAACAGAGTTTTCAGCATTAGCTTCTGATCATAGTAAGCCAGGGTCTTCTCAAATCTTTTGAAAAGCTCCTTGTCACCATAGACAATATCGAAGGCTTTTCTGATTCCAAATTTCTCCTTCTCCTTGACTTAACCAGCAGGCATTTTGGGCTTCTTAGGTTTATCTTCACCACCAGCCTCATTAATTTTGATGCCTTCTCCATGAATGGGTCCATGAGCATCAACCTTGCTGAGTTCAATGACCATAGCAAGTTCTGCATCTTCAGCAGCTTTTCTCTCTGCCTCAGACATTTTTCTTCTGGCCTCATCCTTTGCTTCCTGAGCCTTGCTCAGTTCAAGAGCCTTTTTCTCCTCCATTTCATCCTGCTTTCTTTGTTCAGCTTCTTCCCTTTTCCTCTTATCAGCTTTGGAAATCTTCTTTCTTTTGATCACGATCTTTCTTTTTCCTTTATCAGCTGGGGCAGGGGCTGGACCAGCATAAGAAATTGGTCCAGCAGCAATAGGATGGATGATCATAACATCTGGATCATCCTGAGGTTTGGCAGCCTCAACTGTTGGTGTAGCCTGAGTCATCTGTTGCCCATCAGTTTGGTCAGCAGCAGACACCTCATCAGCTCCAACAGGTCTTTCAGCAGATTTGGGACTCTGTCTTACTAAGTTTTCCAACTCAGTAGGCTTTTCAATGAAAGTCATCTGCTTTCTTACTGACTTCTTTGCTATTCCTTGAATAGGTCTTGAAGCAGCAGTGTCTTTCAGTTGACTCCTAGTCCTATGAGAGACAGTCTCATCAGGAACTTGAGCAGTTGGTGTTCTTGAAGATGATGCAGGGGATGCATTCCTGTCATCAGTAGTGGTTAGGTCAACAGTCTTGGTAGCTTCAACATTATCCACTTTCTTCAATTTCTTTGGAGTCTTTTCCTTAGGCTTTTCAGTAGCCTTCTTCTTTTGTGTCTCAACAGCTAACTCAGCTGTTTTGACCAATCTCCTAGGCCTCTTGGCAGGAACCTCCTTTGGTTCCTCTACTTGTTGGTTCTCAACTTCATCCTCTTCAGGCTCATCAGCCTTTCTCTTCAGAACAGGCAAGTACTTGGACATTGCCTTGGATTTATGGATCTCCTTACCATTTAGCATAACACAACCCAGTTTGGATAGCAGATAACTGAGCGTGATTCTGTGATTTGTCTGAGGAGTTTTCCCTTTCTTCACCTCATGAAAACCAGCCAAAATATACCAAACTATAATGGACCAGTTGACTTCCAATCCATAGTAGACGGCAACCATGATGCTAAATCTCTTCATAGTAACAGCATCAAGAGAAAAAGTACAGTTTTCGATCAGTTTTGAAACCATATCAGCCATCCGCTGATACTCGTCTTTCAACTGTTTCTTCCTTATGTTGCCAGACAAAACTTCCCCTTCTTTGGCGCAGATCGCCCAGAACTGTTGGTGCTTCTCCTCAGTCAGCACAGTGACGTCATGTCGTCCACTGTTTGGAAGCCCAAATTGCTCGTGAAGAACAGCAGGGGTAATAACAATAGATTTACCTCCGACTGTAGCCTTGATTTCCATGGAGTTGTAATCAACAGTTGCAGTCTTGTAGTACTCCAGAACCTGGTCAGTCCAGATTACACCTTCATTGTACTCCATGAAGTTTACCATAGAGGCCGTCTTGAACTTCTCCAGCAATTCTTTCATCAGATCGGTGCCAGATTGGTAATAGGAATTGTAAACAAGGTACATACCTTCAGCGGCCATTTCGAATCTGTTGAAAATTAGGGAAACAGGAAGAATTTTGCAGAAAATTGCAAGTATTTTCTCTCAAGTATGCTTTGAATATTTGGGGTGCGTAAAGAGCTACACAGCTGATCAGATCTGGATTTATAGAGTTAGGGTATCTTGGTTTCCGTGATACCAGCTAACCGTTAGATCCGTTTCTTGTCAGTGATGATCGTGTGGCATCAGTTACGACCTTTCAAATTCAAATCGCATTAAATGAGGAGCGGGAAAAGTACCGCTCTTATGTTACTTGTAAAAGCGCGTTTTTGAAAATAACGTTTAAAACAGTAAGCTTTTACACAAGTAATCAGATTACTAAAATAAATACTTATCTGATGGACTACTGTCCTGATGACAAAGCTTTTATCAGTGAAAGCCAATAACTGATAACCTTCCTTGGCTGTTTGTCAATCCAGCTAGATAATAAGTCTTCAAAACTTTAATCTTCTGTTGAAAACATAACTTCAACTAACTGTCATTAACAAATTTCATCTTTTAATCAGAAGTACCGCTAGTCTTACACGTTCCCCCTGACTTTAAGAATTCATGAGTTAACTAGTCTGTTGAGAGTAAATCCTTGAAGATGAATAAGATGAGTAAGCTGTTGAACTCTAGTCTTCTGATGAGTTCCTCCTCAGCTTATGCATCCAATTTTAATAAACCTAGTTCAGCTCTTAGAGTTGAAAACCTTGTCTCACTTAGAGGTTTTGTGAAGATGTCAGCAATTTGATTTTCAGTAAACACATATTCTATCATGACATTTCCTTTCTCCACATGATCTCTAATAAAGTGATGCTTGATCTCAATATGCTTAGTCCTTGAATGACTTGTAGTATTCTGAGTAAGACTGATTGCACTTGTATTGTCACAGTAGATTGGAATTCCACTGATTTTGATATTGTAGTCTTCTAGTTGATGCTTCAACCATAAGATTTGTCCACAGCAAGCTCCAGCAGCTATGTATTCAGCTTCAACAGTATATATATGGATACTGAAGTTTGTTTCTTACTCATCCATGAGATCAGACGACTACCTAAGAACTGACAGGCACCTGTTGTGCTTTTTCTATCAATCTTGCAGCCAGCAAGGTCAGAAATCTGAATATCCAATAAGCTCAAATCCAGATTCTCTAGGATACCACAATCCCAAATCTTCAGTACATTTAAGATACTTTAGTATCCTTTTGGCAGCTAAGAGGTGAGATTCCTTAGGATTTGATTGAAATCTCGCACAAACCCCAACAGAGTACATAATATCAGGTTTGCTAGCTGTTAGATATAACAGTGACCCAATAATTCATCTGTACTTGGTTATATCTACTGATTTGCCATCTTAATCTTTATCCAAGCGAAGACTAGTAGACATTGGAATATTAGCAGTAGAGCTAGTTCCCATACCAAATTTCTTGAACTGATCCTTTGTGTATTTTGCTTGGCTGATGAATATTCCATCAGGAAACTGTCTTACTTGCAAGCCAAGAAAATAATTAAGTTCTCCCATCATGCTCATTTCAAACTTGTTCTGCATCAGCTTTGAGAACTTGTCACACATTTGTTGGTTAGTTGAACCAAAAATAATATCGTCCACATAAATTTGCAGAAGCAAAATATGTTCTTCCCATTCAATAGTGAACAAGGTCTTGTCAACTTTACCTTTGCGAAATCCTTTAATTAAAAGAAAATCAGATAAAGTATCATACCATGCTCTTGGAGCCTGTTTCAGTCCATAGAGGGCTTTCTTCAGACGATACACCTTGTCTCCTTCTTGATAGACTTCAAATCCAGGTGGTTGTTCAACATAAACTTCTTCTTGTAATTCTCCATTGAGAAAAGCTGATTTCACATCCATCTGATAGACTGTGAAATTCTTGTGAGCAGCATAGGCAAGAAAGAGTCTGATTGCCTCTAATCTTGCTACTGGTGCAAACGTTTCATCAAAGTCAATGCCTTCTTCTTGGCAGTAACCTTTGGCCACTAATCTTGCTTTATTTCTGGTGACTTCACCATCTTCATTCATTTTATTTCTGAATACCCATTTAGTGCCAATGACTCTTTGATGACTTGGTCTAGGAACTAAGTACCAGACTTCATTCCTTTCAAATTGATTTAGCTCTTCTTGCATAGCTTCAATCCAGTTGGAATCACTAAGAGCTTCTTCAATCAGTTTGGGCTCAATTTGAGATAGGAAGCTGACAAACATTGCTTCATTTGCAGCAGCTCTCCTTGTCTTCACTTTATCCAAAGGATCACCAATCACCAGGTCTGGTGGGTGATTCTTGAGCCATCTGAGATCAGGTTGCAAATCATAATGTTGTCCTTTGTTTTGATCTTGCAACACCACTGTTGGAGTTCCAATAGTAGTATGTTGAACATTTGTAGTCTGTTGAACAGTCTCTGGTCTATCAGCTGTTTGCAACTCGTCTGTTAGACAATCAGCACTGTGATTTTGAACAGCACTTGAGTTATCAGCTGAATTGAGATTAGGTAGTATGATGGGTACATATTCTTCATTCTTTCCAATATCCAACTTCTGTAAATCAGTAGACAGATCTTGATTAGTACTTTGATTCTTTTCAGAAGATTGACTTGGTTCATCAAATACTACATGAATGGATTCCTCTATAAGTAAAGTTCTTTTGTTAAAGACTCTATAAGCTTTACTAACAGTAGAGTATCCTACAAAAACAGCTTCATTAGCCTTTTCTGCAAATGCAGTAAGGTGATTTTTTCCATTATTTAAAACAAAGCATTTACAACCAAATATCTTAAAATAATGAATGTTTGGCTTCCTGTTGTTCCAAACTTCATATGGAGTTTTGTTTTGGTGCTTGTTGATCATGCATCTGTTTTGGGTAAAACATGCTGTATTTGTTGCTTCTGCCCAAAATCTTTGTGGCAGCTTAGCTTCAGCTATCATAGTTCTGACAGTTTCCTTTAGTGTTCTGTTTCTCCTTTCAGCAACACCATTTTGTTGAGGGGTTCTAGGAGCTGAATACTCATGATGTATTCCTTTGATATTACAATACTCTTCAACAGTAGAGTTTGTGAACTCTGTCCCTCTATCAGATCAGATCTTTAATATTTTTATACTTTTCTCATTCTGGATCAGTTCCATCAGATTTGTAAGATGTTCCTTGGTTTCACTTTTCTTTTTCATGAATATCACCCAAGTATATCTTGAATAGTCATCCACAAGAGCTAGGCAGTATTTCTTTCCACCATTGCTGACTAGATCAATGGGTCCAAATAAGTCCATGTGTAGCAGCTCCAATATTCTTCCAGAAGATTGATGCTTCTTGCTTTTGAATGATGACTTGATTTGTTTACCCTTCTGACATGCGTCACAGAGCTTACCTTTGCTCATGACTGTCTTTGGAATTCCTTCTACCAGATTATTCTTGATTAGTCTGTTGATGGTCTTGAAATTCACATGATTCATTCTTTTGTGCCACAGCCAACTGACTTCACTTGGTGTTGATGCCACCAAACAAATACTCGAATTCTTGTCAGCAGAATTCCAGTCCACTGTGTAGACATTCCCTTGTCGTCTTCCAGATAATATTACCTTCTTTGTACCAATCTGTTCAACATAGCACTTATCTGTTGAGAAGATGACTGAATATCCTTTGTCACAAAATTGACTTATGCTCAGCAAATTGTATTTGAGGCCTTTAACATAAGAGACGTCAGATATCTCAATGTTGCCTTTGATCAGCTTTCCACTTGCTACAATCTTGCCTTCCTTGCTGTCCCCAAAAGTAACTTTAGGATCATCCACAGCAACTGCATTAGTCAGCTCATGTATGCTTCCACACATGTGTCTTGAACATCCACTGTCCAAGTACCAGATTTTCTCTACTTTACTCCTACTCCTAATCCTAACCTTCAAAAAAAATAAAATTGTTTTAGGTACCCTTATTGAGAGGGTCCTGAAGGATTAGTTCCACCTTTGACAACCCAAGATGATGAAGTATTAGGCTTCTTAGGCTTCTGAGTTTCAACAGGAGTATGAACAGCTTTGCCTTTACCACGTTCATCAGATTTGTCATATTGTTGATGATCAGCATGATAAGGATAATGTTCAAATGCAGAGTAAGATGCATGATAAGGAGGGTATGCATGCATTGGATGAGCAGGGTATGATGCATAGAAAGTTGGAAATTGAGGTGCATGATACATAGGATGATATGCAACAGGTTGCACATAATAAGACTCATTTCCATACCAAGCATTTTGATTTTTCTTGTTTTTATGCTTCTTTGGTTTACTAGTTGCTTGCTCATTAACAGACGACTTAGTTTTACCACTAGTCTTATTAGTTTTAGCCTTGTCAGATGACTTCCTAGGACTCTTCTGTTTAGGCTTACTAGTCTTTTTTCCTACACTAGGTTCTTTGCTCTTTTTAGCCTTAGGAATTTTCGTCTCCTTTGATACTTTCTCAGATGAAGCAGGTTTAGTAGTCTTAACATACAATATGACCTTACTATTGTCAGCTGATATGAATTTTTCAGTATGGTTCAGTTCTAATTTTTCCTGATCTAAAGGTGTCTTCTGTTTACTAGACATGTGAGTGGATGCAACAAATGACTTCTCATGAGACTTAATGACTTTCTCAAGTTCAATGATTTTACCCTTTAAAACTTCACATTCAGCTTTCAGAGATTCATTCTCTTGCTCAAGCAGTTTATATTCAGCTGGTTCTTTTGGCTTTTCAACTTTAAGTTTCAGTGAACAGTTTTGCTCTTTTAGCAATATCATCTCTTCCTTGAGCTTTTTAAATGCATCAGCAATGCTAGTATTGTTGAGCATCATTTGTTCAAATGAATTAAATAATTCATTATCAAGAGGAGTTACCTCATCATCCTCAGAGTCATCAGATTCCTTAGCCATCAGGCAGAGAAGAGCAAGACTCTCTTCATCAGAAGTGTTTGAATCTGAATCAGATGTGTAGACAGCAGCTAGCTTTTCTGCTTCTGCTACCAGCACCTTTCCTTTCTGATGCTTTCTTTCTTTTCTGATTCTCTTTTCTTCTTCTGTATACTCCTCAACTTTAGGATATGGGCAGTCTCTGATGAAATGACCCAGTTTCCTGCAATTATAGCACATCATTTTGGATTTATAAGAATCCTTATCCTGAGAAGAAGAAGTAGGGTTAGAAGTAGAAGCATTGTTATATTTGTTCTTCATTTTTCGTCTGTAGAACTTTTTGAAGTTGTTCATCAGCAATGCTACGTCTCCAGCAGTGTACTCCTTTTTATTGAGTAGTGTGGCTTCATCAGATGAGTCCACATCTTTACTTTTGTGAGCTGGCCTTCTGGGATTTTCAGCAGCAACGAGTGCAGCTGTGGGACTTGAAGTAGAGGTTTCTTCAACACCCATTATTGGCAGTTTATACTCGTACGCCTTGAGTACTGAGAACAGCTCGGTGAGAGAAATCTTGCCCAGATCTCTTGACTCTTCCATGGCTGTCACATTCATGTTGAACTTTGGAGGTAGGGCCTTCAGAACTCTGACGGTTATCTCCTTGTCCGTAAAGGTTTTTCCAAGCTTCAACACTTCATTTAATGTCCTCGTAAACCTTGTATCCATCTGGTCAATTGTTTCCGCAGACTTCATCTTGAAGTTGTCCAGCTTTTCCAGAGCAACACTCAGCTGATGCTCTTTGATGGCGTCGTTTCCTTCGCTCATGTCACGAACCTTATCCCACATCTCCTTTGCAGTCTTGCAATGTTTGACTTTGTCAGACCGATCATTATCCAGGGCTTTGGTCATGATGAAACAGCCAACTTTATCCAGATTGAACAGCTTTATTTCTTCGGCTGTCATTTCTGTTAAATCCTTTTCCACCACTATTTCAGCTTCATCAACTATGATAGTCTTGGTGAATTTGAATGGACCTTTTATGATACATGTGTACATGTTATCATTATAAGCAGCTAGGAAAATCTCCATTCTGATTTTCCAGTCTTCAAACGACATACCAGCAATGTGGGGAACATGGCTGATACAGTCCATTTTTCAAAAGGTTTTTGTTTTTCAAAAAGATGCTCTTTTGAAAAGTTTTAAAAACCTTTGAAAAACCCTTGGATCAAGCTCGTTGATCAGGCAGCTGATTCTAATGAACCACCTGCTCTGATACCACTTGTTGGTCCCAAGTGGTCAGATGAGGTCTAGAGGGGGGGGTGAATAGACCTCTAAACTTTTTGCAAATTTTAACTTTAAAACCTTTTTGTTAACTTAAACAGACTAAGCTGTTATCAACTGTAGGTTCCTTGGCTGATCGCGAACAAATCTTTGAACAGCTTCGTAGACCACTAAACTGATAGTTACTTAGCTGATTTTGTCAAAATCAGTTTCAATACTTAGAGTACTTGCAGCGGATTTATAAAGTGTTTTTCATAAGTAAACTTAGCCGTTTGAAAGTTTGTTCCCCAGTTTTTACAAAACTTCTTTTCTTAGAAAACTTTTCAAACAGTTAACTTAAAGTGTTTTTATGCAACAGAAAATATGCGAGAAAAATGCAAGTAAAAACACAAGTAATTTTTATAGTGGTTATATGGATTTAAATCCTTTAGTCCACTCTTCCAAGTCACTTAGATCTTGGGTTATACTATAATTGATGAGGGGTAATTTGGATCACCTATTCTTGCTAGCTCGATGTGGATCGAACTGCACAAGTTTCCGTCCCCGGAAGTGCCGAACCGAGCCGGGGTATGTAGTTATCTGTTCCGAGCCAATAAAGAGAATCCGAGGTCGAAGGTCACTATTGGGCCGAGCCCAGGCCCAAGTCAGCGGGCCAGAAAAGTACTCTTGCAAGTGTGTCAGAAAGCCCATCATCTCAGTTATAAATACCCCTAGCATTTATGACAACACAACTTCCCAGGTGCTCTTCCTCCGAGGCTGCTGCTCGGAACTACTTAGGAAGAATAGTATAGGCTGTTTATTGTGTATTTCACCCTCTACCTTGTACGGCATCCTATAATGCCCGGATAGGACTCTCGATATTTGTAATTTGTACTCAATCATTCCGAATACAAATACTATTGATCTTTTTTAACATTAGCACGGCATTTTACACCACATAGGTCGAACAAGCGAAAACGCGTAAGATCAATTGGCGCCCACCGTGGGGCCTTATTCGAGTATTAGATCGAAATATGCCTACTACGAGGAGAAATACGTATATCAGATGAGAGCCTTCCAATGCAGTAGGAGCACAGAATTCGGTCAACAATGAGCCCGACAATCTGTCACGTGCGGCTCAACAACCAGAGGTTCCACCGGTTGTTCCGCAGGACAATGTCCCAATTCACACGACCGTTGGAGATCTAAGGTCCATCATAGGCACGATGTGTAGGGAATTTCTGAACGGGGGAAGGGCTGATCAATCGCCTGTAGATCAACCAGCAGTTCATGGGAGACCTGAAATACCATCTTCGAACATCCAGAGGGAGAACAGTGTACTACGATCTATATCGCACGCGCCAGCAACTAACCCTCCTCGGGGTGTGCCATCAAAAATCAACGCCCAATCAGAAATTCCGCCAAAATCAGTACATGATGTGGAAGATTCAGTAGTAGGGGAGAGCCACCCTGCTGGTACAGTCAGAGGCAAAAGATCGCCTTATAAAAGAGTTACTGAATCTGAACTGGAAAGGATAGTGCAAGAAAGAGTAGCTAAGAAGTTGGAGAAGGAAGGTACACTGATAGAGATTCCTCGCAGAAATCATGCTGCCAGGCGAGCGGAAAACATTCCGAGTAGAGAGAATCTACGAGATATGGAGGTTTCGAATAGTATCATGCGTTGTTCGCCGTTTTGTCAAGAAATACGCGAAGCTCGAAATGCGGAAACAGTACCGACCAGGCTACCACGGTATAACGGGACTACCGACCCCGGGGAATACATCAACAGCTTTATTAATGTGATGAACTTATACGGACATTCTGAGGACTTTTGTTGCAAGATCATGGAAACTACCTTCGAGGGAATTGCCCTCGATTGGTTCGGAAAATTGCTGCCCAACTCCATATTTTCCTTCGAGGAATTTTGCGACAAACTAAAACACCAATTTGCTAGTCAAAGGAAACCGAGGTTACCGGCGAATCATTTGGGGACCGTAAAACAATTGGAAGGAGAAACGTTGAGACAATGGTTAGCGAGGTTCAGTATCAAACTTCTCAAAGTTGACACTCCGTAGATCATATATTTGTCCTCTTTAATGTTCGAGCTGACAAGGAGCACTCAGTTCGGAAACGCCTTGTACAGAAAACAACCAAAATCCTTCGAGCGAATTATGGAGATCGCTGAGAAATACATGATTCAGGAAGAGATGAATAAGTTAAAAAGCTCGCACACTGTAAAACTTCCTCTTAACAAGAAACAAGATCGGGCTCCTATCCCAAAGCCTAGTGATTACAGAGGATCGACCAGAGGGTCTGTTTGGCAACGAATTAACACTTATAAGCCACATATGCTGCCCCAAGGGTCGAATTCCTATGGAACTCCCTATGAAAGAGCTCAACCTCCAAGACCGGGAAAAATTCAGTTTACCGAACTTAACAGTTCAAAGGAAGAGTTGTTAACTGTATTAGAAGAAGGAAATTTGATTCCCGAGGCTCAAAGGATCACTCAGGCTAGGCCAGGGGCATTGGGTTATGACGAATACTGTCGATACCACCGGGCTCGGGGGCACAGCACCGAAAACTGCTACCAACTGAAAGTCGAGATAGAAAAACTAATTGCACAAGGAAAACTCAAAGAATTTGTCAAAGGAGGCAACTATAACAATCGTTATAGGTCCAGGAGCCCGCGAAAGTTTAATACTCAACAGAAGCAGGTTCGAAATCAGACGGAAGAGCGGTCAAACGGAGTGATAAACATGATTGCTGGCGGACCAGCTGGAGGAGATAGCAGAAATGCTAGAAAAAGAACGTTGAGATCGATAAGGGCTGGAGTCTCTACAAAGAGGGAAATTCTATCCTTGGAGTTTCCCTCCATGGAAAATCAAGTTATAAGTTTCAGTGAGGCTGATCGACCTTCCGACGTTAATTGGGATACAAACGAAGATGATCCAGATTTTTCCATGGTGTTGACATTGAAAATCGCTAATTTCGAGGTTAAAAGAGTGCTGGTCAATAATGGAAGCTCGGCAAACATTATCTCGTCAGAAACCCTCACAAGAATGAATCTTTGTCACCCGCATCTGGATCGATTAACCACTCCTTTGGTCGGTTTTGGGGGATCGGAGATCGTTCCGCTTGGGACCATTCTCTTGAGCACGACTCTAGGAAGCAAACCAAAAAATGTAACAAGGATGGTCAAATTTCTGGTAGTAGATACATCGTTCGCTTACAATGCCATATTAGGGAGACCACCTCTAAATATCTTCAAAGCAGTTGTATCTACCTATCACCAAATGATAAAGTTCCCGACCGAGGGAGGGGTAGGAGAAATGAGGAACGACCAATACATGGCCTGGGAATGTTATAATTCATCTTTAAGTATTAAAAAGAAAGTGGAGCCCGAGCTCCCGATTAAGAGGAAAATAGCTGAATTAGAGTCTGGCGTAAAATCACCGATTCCCAACTACGAGAATTTACAAGGAAAAAAAGGGAAAAATGTTGACATGAGTGTGCAAGCACCCGACCACAAAAAAGTAACTTTATTTCCGGAATCCCCTGAGAAATTCACCAAAATCGGAACAGAGTTAAGCGAGGGCATGGAAACCATGCTCGTTGAATTTTTACAGAAAAATGATGACGTTTTTGCCTGGAGTTCAGATGATATAATTGGAATCGACCCACGGGTGATAATACATTCATTGAACATCGATCCAAAGGCAAAACCTGTAAGGCAAAAGAAGCGCAATCATGGCCGCGAAAAGGACAAAATAATCAATGCAGAGGTCGATAGATTGTTAGCAGCGGGCCAGATCAAGGAAATAAAGTTCACAGAGTGGTTGTGTAATGTGGTCCTAGTTTCTAAGGGCGAAAAGATTGAAAACAAATGGAGAATGTGTAATGACTTTACAGACCTAAACAAATTGTGCTCAAGAGATCCTTATCCATTACCTCGGATCGATATGCTTGTAGATTCCACCGCGGGGTTTGTATTTTTTAGTATGATGGGTGCTTTCCAAGGATTTTATCAGATTTTTATGAACGAAAGAGACCAGGATAAAACAGCGTTCATCACCGAGCGAGGAGTCTACTGCTTCATTGTCATGCCTTTTGGCTTGAGGAATGCGGGCGCAACCTATCAAAGATTAGTCAATATGATGTTTAAAGATTTGATAGGGGAAATCATGGAAGTTTATGTAGACGACATGCTCGTAAAGAGTATGACGGAGGAGGACCACATCAACCATCTTGATCGATGTTTTGGAATTTTAAGGAAATATGGAATGAAGTTGAATCCTGCCAAGTGCACTTTTGGTGTGCGATCGGGAAAGTTCCTCGGATATCTCGTCCACGGAAGAGGAATCGAGGCCAACCCCGAAAAAATTCGAGCAATTACCGATCTACAACCACCAAGAAAGCTCTCAGATGTCCAAAGCTTGATTGGGAAGATTATTTCGTTGAATAGATTCATCTCACGATCTGCTGACAAGAGTTTACCATTCTTCGAACTATTGCGTAAATCTAAGAACTTTGAGTGGAATGCAGAATGTGACAAAGCTTTCGAAGACCTGAAAGCATACTTAACCTCACCACCAATGTTAGCCAAGCCATCCGATGGAGAACCTCTATATTTATACATAGCCGTGTCGGAAGAGGCTATTAGCTCGGTTTTGGTAAAGCTCGATAAGTCTGAGCATAAACCAGTTTACTATTTGAGCAAGTTATTGCAGGGTGCTGAGAAAAATTAAATGGAGATTGAAAAATTCGCGCTTGCCTTGGTGGTAGCTGCACGAAGGTTGAAGCCTTATTTTCAGACATACAAGATCATCGTTTTAACGAATCAACCTCTGAGACAGGTCCTATCAAAGCCAGAAGCGTCAGGCAGATTGATAAAGTGGGCGGTCGAGCTGGGTCAATTTGAGATTGAATATCAACCACGGGTCGCTATAAAGGCCCAGGTATTAGCTGACTTCGTAGTCGAGTCAACAGGCCTATCGAATGTGGAAGAAGGAGCAATCTCCGAGGTAAGTATGGTCGAAAAAGCCGAAGATCAGGTCTGGCTGATGCACGTGGATGGCTCCTCGACCAGGGAAGGAGGTGGAGCAGGAATCCATTTTCAAGGACCCAATGGTGAAGACATGAGTTATGCTATCACTTTGGACTTCGTCGTTACAAACAACGAAGCAGAATATGAGGCCCTGATCGCTGGATTAGAAATGGCCATGAAGGCAAAGGTAAAATCAATTGTTGTGCTAACAGATTCTGAACTCGTTCATAGACAGGTGAAAGGCACTTACGAGGCCAGGGAGTTCAATATGATCAAATATTTGAACAAGACAAAAAAGTTGATCTCTGAATTCGACAAGTTTGATATTCAACCTATACCGAGGGAGGAAAATCTATGGGCAGATCTATTATCGAAATTCACAGGACTTGCCGATGGGAAGAATGAAAGGATAAATACATGGCTATTATCGAATACGTCTGCTATCGAACTGGATGTGACTCCCTTAGTCGACATCATGGAAATCGATGAGCCAAGGATCTCTTGGATCGACCCTCTTATTACCCTATTCGAAGGACAGCACCGGGATCATGAATACTTGTCTAAAATTTAACTCTTGTGCACCTGATATTCTAAATATGAAACCGGTATGAAAAACTCATAGCATTATTGTCGAGGAATCGCGATTTAAACACAAGTTCAATCTTTTCAGCTATTTTTACAACCAACTAATGATGTTCGAATATAAAAAGCTATGATCGGTCTACTCGAACAAAACTCTCGAACGGAAAAGTTCGACAACTTTGAAAATTCGGCACTACCAAGGATCAGTTGCAACATGTTTCTTATTAATTTTAGGTCTACCAAAATATTTGTTTGTTACTCACTCAAGAAAATGGTGTTCGGTTATTCCCTTATTAATTTTAGATGTTCGAGATCGGGTTGTTGAAGATGAGAATTTATCTGATTATGCTTTACTTTATCGACAAGGAAAAGAGAAAAGGTATTTATGAATATTATTTCAAAGATACAAGAGTTCAAAGGAAAAATGTGGGAGATACATTTCGAGCATAGCACAAGCTCATATGTTACAATAAGAACCCCATTACTTTCTACAATCCTATGAAATTTTCGGTCTCCTCTCCTATCGTTTATTCGGAGTAACTTAGCTCCGAGCATGGAATCTCCTTTGGACCCGCAGGCTTTTAACTTTATTTACGATCCTCCGAAGACGAAGGGGTGAACGCACGGTTTGTCGGGTAAACTGTATTCTTTGTCGTTCTCTCCCCAGTATGTCTTCCTAAATGCATTGTGGCAATAGGTCCCTAATCGAAGACTTACGCGATAACCTGCGGACTCCATGGATCTGGCATATTGGCCTTCAAGATGGAAATTATATTTGCCTGTCGATATTCTAAGCGAGGTCGAGGTAGTACTTCCTCCGCGAAGATTGTTCGAAGTCTGAGCTCAAATAGTTGAATTAATTGAATAATGATCTTGATCACCATGATCGGACAAATAAAATGCCAGTACAATGAATGAGATAATTTCAAGGGAATGACAGCCTTTTATAGCGAAAATTGAAAGGAATCCAACGGCGGATAATCCGCGAAGCGAATGGATAAGATTTGACGACCGTTGCAATTCCCGATAAATGAGGAACCGTTTTGAAAAGATAAAACTTACCAAAATTTGGAACGCATACACAACAGCAAAGAACAAAGAGCATTAGATCAAACAAAGCAAGAACCTCGTGAAGTATATTCTTATCAAAACAAAAGGATTATTTGTTAAGTTCTAGGGTTATTTACTATTTACTATCTCGTTGTGTTTCATCTATTCTCACGATTACAGAAGACTATTATTTCATTAAAGTTTATTTCGAACAAAGCTATTTATTCGGGGAAAGTTCGTTTCGCCAAAATTCCTATTTATTCGTCATATTCTGATATTCTCGATCTATATTCATCTATTATCAATCTCTATTTGTCTCCATCTACTATTAAAAAGGGTGAAAGTTGTTGCTACGACCCTCGAAGATCGACCAAGGGTGAAAGCCGTTGCTACGCCCCTTGGATCGAAAAAATAAAAATGGGTGACGACCCTCGGGCTAAAAATGCTCTGAAACGACTAAGGGTGAAAGCCGTTGCTACGCCCCTTAGATCGAAATTATTAAATGGGTGAAAGCTGTTGCTACGACCCTCGGGCTAAAAATGCTCTGAAACGACTAAGGGTGAAAGTCGTTGCTACGCCCCTTAGATCGAAATTATTAAATGGGTGAAAGTTGTTGCTACGACCCTCGGGCTAAAAATGCTCTGAAACGACTAAGGGTGAAAGCCGTTGCTACGCCCCTTAGATCGAAATTATTAAATGGGTGAAAGTTGTTGCTACGACCCTCGGGCTAAAAATGCTCTGAAACGACTAAGGGTGAAAGCCGTTGCTACGCCCCTTAGATCGAAATTATTAAATGGGTGAAAGCTGTTGCTACGACCCTCGGGCTAAAAATGCTCTGAAACGACTAAGGGTGAAAGCCGTTGCTATGCCCCTTAAGTCTAAAGTATATTCAAGATCGATCTAAATTCTATCATTGATGGGATAGTGCCCTGCAAGCCAATAGATTTTTGCTTGTATAAGGACTATCATGTGATAATCTTTCTCTAGTATAAATGAATTAATACGATCGTTTGTTTATGTTATGTAAATCAAACAATGGCCAACTTTGATATGATAGTGCCCTGCAAGCCAATATATTTAGCTTGTATTGGAACTATCATTATCTTTCTTTAGTATAAATGTAATAATACGCAAGTTTATTTATATGTGTATAAGGATAAACAATGGCCAACTTCATCTCTCGCGAATACATTTAAGCGATTGGATGAAATCCTTAGATTACATTAGACTATGGGACGATTCACTTCAGTACTGAGTGCAATCATGAAACAGTCTCAAAGGTCGTAATCTTAAAACTGTTCCAAGTCATAGATTCCGAACGAGACGGGGTATCGTAGGAATCGCCAAGACTTGTACAAGTATGCATGATTCACATGGAGTGAATTTGTAGCGTTTCATGAGCAAGGCATTTGAGGCCAGTGCATATGAGTAGTTGGTTCAATGGAGGATTGAACGCATCGAACGACCCGAACAGAGAAACCCATTGTGGAAGCGCATGACGCATATCGGTGATGGGATGTTTCTCAAGGATTATAATAGTGCACGATTTAGTCCTTTGACTTGAGGTACTAGGGCGAATTCGGTGCATGAAAGTGCGTACTTAGATCTAGGTATAGGCCACGTAGCTTGGTCATAACATGCCTAGGTTGGGTGCGTATGGACATGTACGCGAGTGGTTAGTACCGATATGGATTCTATTGACTCACTGTAATGGGTGAGAGAATTTCCTATACGATTCTTAGATAATATATCCAAGGAACCTACGGCCGTAGTCGGTGACGGATTTGGAAAGGGGTTTCCAAATTTAGGAGTCACACTGGAATATTATCCTGAATTAGAAAGTATAGTTATCGAGACAAATTTAGAGGTGCCGATCAATTCACACACCCTAAGTCTTGATCGGGAATATTAGTCGATAGAAGGACCGTATGTACATGGTAATTATATGAGATGAGGTTCACAAGTATCAATTCACCTGAAGTTGGGCTTCATGGGCTTGTGGCTAGACATCGACCATGAAGTGTAGGTACTCCTGAGTTAATAGAGGATTTGATTCTAGGAGTGGTCAATTAAAGGTTGTTTAATTGACCGGAGCAATTTATTGTTCATAAATTAAATCACGAGGAATTCGTGGGCCTGCTGCCAATTGATGGTGAACCCAGAGGGTCACACACAATACAATTGGACGGTGACTGTTGAAAAGGATACAAAAGGAATTAATTGATTTAAAGGTAATTAAATCAATTAAATGAATTAAAAGTATTTAATTCAAGTGGGAGATTAATTAATTGGCTAACTTAATTAATTAAATACTTAATTGAGTTGCTAATTAATTATATAAAAGAAATAATGATTTAATTGGACTGGGCATTTAATTAAGTAATTAATTAAATGAAAAGGCTTGCAAGACATGGGCCTTTAATTAAAAGCCCATAAGGAGTCTTGCAAAACCTAGGTCAAGAGGGAGTCTATAAAAGGGGTTCTACTTGAGCTCAAAAAGCTAACACCCTAGAAGAAAACCCTAGCCTCTCCTCTCAACCCTAGCCGCCCCCTCTCCTTTGCGCCGCCAACCTAGAGCCGCCGCCACTTGGTGCCGTGAGCTGCCCTAGCAACGCCGCCGCCGCCTCTCCCTTGTTCCACCGTGTTAGATCTTGCATTGGCAAGTAGATCTGCACAATCCTGCTTCGACAAATCTCCTAGATCCAGTTCTGAGCCTAAGACTAGGAGGTGTTGCCAGAATCCAATTGGTGTGGACTAACTTTGGAGGTGAGACGCTTGGATCACTTCTGTGAACCAGATCCAGATCCAGATCCAGATTCAGAATCAGAACTGAAGGTTGCCACCACCTTGCCTGTGGTGAGGTAAATCGCAAAAACCCCCTTTGTTTAATTACTCTGTGTGTTTTTGTTTCTTGCTTACGTATATATAATATGGAGAATCTAATATGGGACCTTGGGTGCTTCGAAAAATTTTAAATTCCGCACTGTCGTTGTTCTGACAATCGAGGCATCCCAACCACTATCCCAACAGTGGTATCAGAGCCAACTCCATCATTATTATACGAAAAGCCTGAACATAATGTGTTTTCACCGTATATGTTTAATTATGTATATGTAAACACGTGATAATTATGTTCTGTAAATTGATTCTTACTTTTTATGACTGGATCTATGATTGGGTAAAACTGCTTTTTTAGATCTGTGCCGATTTTATAGTTTTTGAAAACTCCAGGACTTTTTGAACTAAAAATCGCATATAGGGTTTTTGTGGGCTGAAAAATTCAAATTTTTGAAATCTGGAATTTTCAAAATTATGGACTGTTTTTGCAAATCTGGTCGCACACTTTTTGGGGTCAATTTGTAATTTCCGAAAACTTTGGGGCTGTTTTGCAATTACCGAAACTTGAGGGGTCAATTTGAAAAATCGAAAATTTTCAGAATTCAAAATATTATTTTCTGAAATCTGCCCAAATCTGCCCAGGGGTGTTTTTGTAACTTTTTAAAAGTTTTGGGGTCAAAGTGCAATTTTCGAAAGTTGAGGGGCGAAAATGCAATTTTCAAAAGTTGAAAAACAGAATCTGAATTTGAGCAGAAAATTTATTTTTGTTTACCCGAATATTCATTTTGTCATAATTAGTAGTGACTAAAAAGTAAGAATCATAGGAAGTTAGTTTTAAAAGGTAGTTTTAAAATTAAGAAAGAAATAGGTAAAGGATGTTTGCATGTTTCTTGCTCTACGTGAATTGTTTACGTGGTTTTCGATCGAGCCGAGCCTTGACCTTAGGTTAGATGTGATTGGTTTAATTTATTGTTTGGTTTTTATTTGGCCTGCGAGCCTATTATGTTTTTGGGCCATTTTGAGCCTTTGTAATAGAATAGGGCTTTACTGCTTTCCTAGTTTAGGATGGAGGCCCGTTTACAAGCAAGGTGGGAACCCAAAAGATATGAAGGCCATGTATGCGTGGTACATTGTGTAATAGCATAGGCCTATTTACAAACCCTTTAGATTGACCAATAGGGCCAACATCATTGGCTCGATGATGGCCAGCATAGGAGGCTCCCGATCGAAAACATATTGTGGTAGTATGCATGCTATGCTTGTATGGCTTTTATTTATTTTGTCGATTTATATTTAGCTTGTATGAGATGCGCGCTAGAATCTAGATCGTAATAAAAGATAAAGCATAACTGAAACGGTGAGATCTCGAGGAGAGTTAGTATAACTTTCAAACCAGAAATTCCCCTCTCGAATTAAATATTAAGTCATATTGGATTAAAATAAAATGAAGTATTTATATAAATCCAAGCCTTCCATCAATAGGGACTAGCGTATGTTGTCTACTTATCCATAGAGGTGATCCAGAGTCTGGCACCCGAGTCGAAGAAAGGGACAATACGTAAAATTCCTTGACTCCTGTTTTTAACTAAACACGACAAGGGTGAGGACTGGTCGGGATGTGAGGATCGACCGATAACTAGTTACGGAGAACTCACGACCGGGCCCGTTGCTCATCATGATTGATGGGTTAGACTTAACGATTAGTAACACTTATGATGTAGCAGTGCTAGATAAGTACGAAAACCGAGGCAAAATAGCTTGAAGGTTGTGGAGTAACACAATTGGCAATAAGTATGCCTACCTGGGGAATTGATTGTATGGCCACGAGTCGTGGGTGCAATTAATTGCCGCTGGGACGTCAAGACCTACTAGGAAATAGAATTTCCCGAACAATTTAAGGGGTAATTGTTTCGATAAAATAGTGGGAGAAATTCTACGATAGAGAGTCCAACCTTCGTAGATTATAAGTATTATTCATTAACTAGTCCACTAAATGTTTGTCTTCTCTTTAGGATACTAAGCTATTTGTAATTATCCATTTTACTATTTATCCTCGACTAATAAAATAACTGGATCAAAATATCGACTAGGCAAAACTTGAGAATTGTCTTAAATTCCAAAAGGGGAATGATGTTCTTAAACGACGAGCCTATGCCTTATGAGCTTCCAAGATAAGTCAATATATAAGAAACGAATCACCCGTAGAATATGGGAATATTAATGATCGTTTTCTCCTATAAAGATGAATCTCCAAAGTGAAACGAATCACCTATGAAGTATGGGAATCTTAATGATCGTTTCCTCAAATAAGCATCAAGATTGAACGAGCTATGGAAGCAACATGAGGAGCATGTCTGAAGCTTCCACCTCAAAAGGCCTGTTTTGAGGACCAGTCTTCTGAAACAAACCTCCACCTCAAAAGGCTTGTTTTGAAAAGTAGTTTTGAATCAATATGATTCGAGACTTCTAAGGAATTGTTTCAAAACTCGAGAATAAATGAAGGAACTAGTGTCAAGGATCACTGTCTTTGTTTTTTCAATCTAGTTGAAAACTGGATCGATTAAACGTAAGCCTGCAAGTGATCTTAACGTTAACTTCCACCTAAATTCTCCTCCCGCTCATTCAAATGACTCTTGAAATACACTGATCTTATTTGATAAGTCGATCACATTTCATGAATCAACCAAAATACTGGTTAAAGGCAAATAGGATAAACCTGACATGATCGTTTACACTTCATGGACTGCAAAGTCAAAGAAGAGTAAAATGAAGAAGAATTTATTCTCTTCTAAATTCGACCATAAAGAACGCAAGTAGCCTAAAAGTCGAATTATCCCACTGCATCTAAGAAAGGCACTGATATGTTTAATTGATTAGATGATCTAATTAATTAAGCAACGTTTCAATTAAAGGGTTAATTGAAAAGGAAAAAGGAAGCAATTAAAGAAGTTAATTGAAAGGAAGTAAATTAATTGAATTAAACCATTGACTCAATCTTATTGAATTAATGTGTGAAATTCAATTAATACAAAGATAATAATCCATAACTTTGGTATGCTAGACTTGGACACATCTCCAAGAGTAGGATTCAAAAGTTGGTTTCACCTAAGCTTCTTGAAAAATAGAACTTGGATGAACTTCCAACCTGCGAATCATGTCTCAAAGGAGATATGACCAGATCTCCCGTCACAGGGAATCCAGAGCGAACCAAACAAAATCTGGATTTAATCCATGAATATGGATCACTAAAAGTTACTGTGAGAGGAGATTACTCATACTTCGTACTTTTTACTAATGACCTTGGTCGTTAGTGGAAAATGAATCTAGTGAGATACAAATCCGAAAAACCTTTGAAAATTTTCAAGGTATTTCAATGCGAAGTAGAGAATCAACGAAGACATAGTATTATTCGATCTAATCGAGATAGCAAATACTTGTCAAGGATTCCTCAATTATCTCATTGAGAATATGGTTCTCATACAACAAACTCCTCCTAAGACACCTCAACTTATTGAAGTGTCTAAAGAGATGGAATCTGACATTGTTAGGCATTGTTCGATCCATATTGAGTTTTGTTAAGCTTCCTTATGCATTCTAGGAGTTAGTCCTCCTGACTGCATCGAAGATACTGAGAAAAGTACCTTCGAAGTTCGTGCCTACAAAGATTTACCAAGAAAGGTATGGCAAAATACCTCTATGCTCTTACTTCTGAGTATGGAGATCTCCTGCCGATGGTAGAAACGAGAAAAGAGATAAATTGGCTGGTAGATCCAATTTGTATACAATTGTGGGGTATCCAACGAAATCCATTGGATACCTGTTCCACGACAATGAGAAACAATCATTTCTCCTAGATACCCGTTCCTCTGTTGATGAAGTTCTCGTCAAAGGAAATGGAAACGTCATGGAACTTGATGAAGTCCAAGATTTGGACCCATCCCCACAAACAGTGGGAGTTAATCCAGAATTTACTGAACCTACCAGTACACCTACTCTTCGAAGGTCTGATCGAATTCGTAAGGAGCCAGAGTGATTTGGTTCCATTCACGAAAACGAGAAAGTGGAAAGTGATCCAATGACCAATCAAGAAGCGATGTCAGACATATATTCGGATGCGTGGCTCGAAGCCATGCAACTCGAAATGGATCCCATCCATTCCAACAAGGTATAAACCTTGATTGATCCACCCGAGGGATTTATCCCTAGAAGTTGGTTATAAGTTGTAAATGGATCTTCAAACTTGGAATGAATGGAGAGGTGTTGCCTCTAAGAATTGACTAGTGGTAAAAAGGGTTATTCACAATGTTCTGGAACAGACTTTGATGAAACCTTTTCTCCATTGGCAATGTCTGAATCCATTTAGATTCACATTTGTTCTGATGAGATAGTCAAGACATTTGACTTCATCAAAACGAGTATGAAATGTGAGTGTACAAAAGGATTAGTGGGAGCGCGATGAAGCTCATATTTTATATGTCGATAATGTTCTGCTATCTAGTACTGATATCGGAATGTTAGCACAGACGAAAGCATGGTTGTCCATGCAATTCTCCATGAAAGATTTAGGAGAAGCATCTTGCGTATTGGGATACGTATCTATAGAATAGATCGGAAAGAGATGCCAACACTTTCTAAATCTAAGTACATAGAATCAATACTGAAAATATTCAGTATGAAGAATCCAAGAAAGGATTGCTTCCAGTAAGACACTGTATCCCTTATTCCAAAATCGATGTGCCCTACATCAAATGAGAATAAAGGAGAATGTCTCAAATACCTTATGTTTCAAACAAAAGGTTGCATGTGGCATGCTTTACTATGTACTTGACCAGACGTAGAACATGCTCAAGTATCGCGAGCAGTTGCTAGTCAAACTCCAGTGAAGAAGTACTGGACCACCGTAAAAGATATCCTTAAAGCTCTTGACAAAGACTAAGGATTTGTTCTTGGTCTACGGTGGTAGTGGAGAATTAAAATTCGAAGGATTTACTGATTCGAATTTTCAGTCTGATGTGGATGAATTAAGAGCATCCATCTTTGGATACATATCCTGCATCAATGGGGTAACGGTGAATTTGAAAGGGTTCCAAGCAAATCACCATAACCATCTAAACCACTGAAGCAAGATATATTGCAGCATTAAATGTATCATTAAATGCGGCTTAAGAAAGTGTTTGGATATAAAACTTCATCCTTCGGTTGGATGTAGTGCCTAGCATTGCGAAGCTCATGATTATCTTATATGATAACATTGGAGCTATTGCTAAAGCAAAGCATTCGAGATCTTACCAGAAATCTAAACACAATTGAAAGAAAGGTACCATTTGATTAGAAAAATCATTGGTAGAGTTAACGCGAGTAATGGATCGCGTCGACTCAGAAGACAACTTAGCGGATCCACTAAAAGAGGCTATATCATGAAATGAGTTCGAAGAACATCTTTAAAAAGATGGGTCCTAGAAACGTTTGTGATTGGCTTTAGGGCAAGTGGGAGATTGATAGGATAGTGCCCTGCAAGCCAATATATTTAGCTTGTATTGGAACTATCATTATCTTTCTTTAGTATAAATGTAATAATACGCAAGTTTATTTATATGTGTATAAGGATAAACAATGGCCAACTTCATCTCTCGCGAATACATTTAAGCGATTGGATGAAATCCTTAGATTACATTAGACTATGGGACGATTCACTTCAGTACTGAGTGCAATCATGAAACAGTCTCAAAGGTCGTAATCTTAAAACTGTTCCAAGTCATAGATTCCGAACGAGACGGGGTATCGTAGGAATCGCCAAGACTTGTACAAGTATGCATGATTCACATGGAGTGAATTTGTAGCGTTTCATGAGCAAGGCATTTGAGGCCAGTGCATATGAGTAGTTGGTTCAATGGAGGATTGAACGCATCGAACGACCCGAACAGAGAAACCCATTGTGGAAGCGCATGACGCATATCGGTGATGGGATGTTTCTCAAGGATTATAATAGTGTACGATTTAGTCCTTTGACTTGAGGTACTAGGGCGAATTCGGTGCATGAAAGTGCGTACTTAGATCTAGGTATAGGCCACGTAGCTTGGTCATAACATGCCTAGGTTGGATGCGTATGGACATGTACGCGAGTGGTTAGTACCGATATGGAATCTATTGACTCACTGTAATGGGTGAGAGAATTTCCTATACGATTCTTAGATAATATATCCAAGGAACCTACGGCCGTAGTCGGTGACGGATTTGGAAAGGGGTTTCCAAATTTAGGAGTCACACTGGAATATTATCCTGAATTAGAAAGTATAGTTATCGAGACAAATTTAGAGGTGCCGATCAATTCACACACCCTAAGTCTTGATCGGGAATATTAGTCGATAGAAGGACCGTATGTACATGGTAATTATATGAGATGAGGTTCACAAGTATCAATTCACCTAAAGTTGGGCTTCATGGGCTTGTGGCTAGACATCGACCATGAAGTGTAGGTACTCCTGAGTTAATAGAGGATTTGATTCTAGGAGTGGTCAATTAAAGGTTGTTTAATTGACCGGAGCAATTTATTGTTCATAAATTAAATCACGAGGAATTCGTGGGCCTGCTGCCAATTGATGGTGAACCCAGAGGGTCACACACAATACAATTGGACGGTGACTGTTGAAAAGGATACAAAAGGAATTAATTGATTTAAAGGTAATTAAATCAATTAAATGAATTAAAAGTATTTAATTCAAGTGGGAGATTAATTAATTGGCTAACTTAATTAATTAAATACTTAATTGAGTTGCTAATTAATTATATAAAAGAAATAATGATTTAATTGGACAGGGCATTTAATTAAGTAATTAATTAAATGAAAAGGCTTGCAAGACATGGGCCTTTAATTAAAAGCCCATAAGGAGTCTTGCAAAACCTAGGTCAAGAGGGAGTCTATAAAAGGGGTTCTACTTGAGCTCAAAAAGCTAACACCCTAGAAGAAAACCCTAGCCTCTCCTCTCAACCCTAGCCGCCCTCTCTCCTTTGCGCCGCCAACCTAGAGCCGCCGCCACTTGGTGCCGTGAGCTGCCCTAGCAACGCCGCCGCCGCCTCTCCCTTGTTCCACCGTGTTAGATCTTGCATTGGCAAGTAGATCTGCACAATCCTGCTTCGACAAATCTCCTAGATCCAGTTCTGAGCCTAAGACTAGGAGGTGTTGCCAGAATCCAATTGGTGTGGACTAACTTTGGAGGTGAGACGCTTGGATCACTTATGTGAACCAGATCCAGATCCAGATCCAGATTCAGAATCAGAACGGAAGGTTGCCACCACCTTGCCTGTGGTGAGGTAAATCGCAAAAACCCCCTTTGTTTAATTACTCTGTGTGTTTTTGTTTCTTGCTTACGTATATATAATATGGAGAATCTAATATGGGACCTTGGGTGCTTCGAAAAATTTTAAATTCCGCACTGTCGTTGTTCTGACAATCGAGGCATCCCAACCACTTTCCCAACAAACTTCATCTCTCGCGAATAACATAAGCGATTGGATGAAACCATGAGATCACTTATGACTAAGGGATTATTCACTTCAGTATTGGGTGCGATTAATCATGAAACAGTCTCAAAGGTCGTGATCTCGAAAATGTTCCAAGTCATAGATTCCTATCGAGACGGGGTATCGAGGGAATCGCAAAGACTTGTAGGATTATGCATGATTCACATGAAGTGAATTTGTTGTCGTTTCATGAACAAGACATTTTGATGTCAGTGCATATGACTAGGTGGATCGATAGGGGATCGAACGCATCGAACGACCCGAACAGAGAGACCCATTGTGGAAGTGCGTAAAAGCATATCGGTGATTGGATGTCTCTCAAGACTTATAACAGTGTACGATTTAGTCCTTAGACTTGAGATGCTAGGGCGAATTCGGTATGCGGGTGTGCGTACTTTGATTTAGGAGCCGGTCACATAGCTTGACCATTGTGCGCCTACGTTGGGTACGTATAGTCGTATGAGCGGATGGTTAGCATCAAAATGGGATCTACCGACTCGACGTAGTTCGTTGAGAGAATTTCCTATACATTCTTAGATAATATATTCCGAGAAACCCGTGGCCACGGTCGGTGACGGATTTGGAAAGGGGTTTCCAAATTTAGCAGTCACACTGGAATTATTATCCTGAATTAGAAAGTATAGTTATCGAGATAATTAGAGGTGCCGATCAATTCACACACCCTAGGTCTCGATCGGGAAATTAGTCGATAGAGGGACCGTATGTACATGGTACTTATAAGAGGTGAGGTTCACTGAGATCAATTCACCTGAAGTTGGGCCTCATGGGCTTGTGGCTAGACATCGACCATGAGGTGTGGGTACTCCTGAATTAATAGGGAAATTAATTCTGGAGTGGTCAATAAAGGAAGTTTATTGATCGGAGCAATTAATGAAATATTAATTGCTCACTAATTAAATCACGTAATTGTGAGCCTGCGGACAATTGATGGTGAACCTAGAGGGTCACACACAATACAGTTGGAACTGTGACAGTCAACTGAAGAAAGAATTGATTTAAAGAATTAAATCAATAGAATTAAAGGGTTAATTCTAAGAGAGAGAAAATTAATTAGATTATTCTAATTAATTAAATTTTTAATTAAAAGGTTAATTAAAGTGTTAAATCTTTAATTAAATGAATGGGCCATTTAATTAAAGTGTTAATTAAATGAATGGGCTATTTAATTAAAGTATTAATTAAATAGATGCAAGACATGGGCCAGTTTAATTAATGGCCCATTAACTAAAGTCTTGCACAAGGAGTTAGGGTATTTGGTATTCTCTATAAATAGGGAGTCTTAGAGACTCAAACCTAATGGAACTCAAGAGAGAGAATCCAAATAGCAAGAAACACTCAAACCCTAACCACCTCCTTAAAAGGTGCCGCCCCCTCAACCCTAGCCCTAGCCGCCGCCTCCCAACCCCTGCCGTATAGCCACCGCCGTCGTGTAGTAGTTGGATCGGCCGCCCCCTTTCTCTCTTCCTTCTTCATGTACATCTAGAGTTGGATCTTGATCCAACTCTTGATTTTGACATGTTTCCATCCTAGTTCTGAGCCTGAGGATCGAAGCAGTCACAGATCTAGCTGGTGTGGACTATTCTCTAGAGGCACAACACATGGGGTGCTTCTCACGAACCAGATCCATCAGATCTGAATGAAGACCGGAGGAAAAACCACCACCTTGCCTGTGGTGAGGTAAATTGCTATTTACCATCTTATAATTTAGTAACTTATTTGCTGAATTGTATTCAACCTTTTCGTATGTGCTAATAAGTAAATCCTGGGAATTGGTGTATGAAAATTTTAAATTCCGCACCGTTGTAGTTGACAATCATACCCATAAAATCCCAACAGTGGTATCAGAGCCTAACTTATTATGCGCATATGAAAAGGCCTGAACACATCAAATTATATGCTTAAATGTGATTGTTGTGTTCCGATCTTTGATTCTTGCTTGTTATGATAAATTGAATGTTCGGATCTATGCACTTTTCGGTTTTTGGGCCAAAAATGTAATTTCCAAAAATTGGAGGGCTTATTTGCAAATTGTGATTTTTTCAAAATCTGGACAGAAAGTAAATTTTTCATTTTCTGCAATTCTGGAC
Source organism: Penstemon eatonii (assembly GCA_038501285.1). Lineage (NCBI taxonomy): Eukaryota > Viridiplantae > Streptophyta > Magnoliopsida > Lamiales > Plantaginaceae > Penstemon > Penstemon eatonii. The sequence continues at coordinate 16,766,202 of CM076711.1, forward strand.
CAAAATTGTAATTTCTGGAATTTTTTAAAATCTGGACTATTTTGCAATTTACGAAAGGTTAGGGGCTGTTTTTGCTATTTACGTAAAGTTGGGGTCTGTTTTGCAATAAACAAAAGTTTCTGGAAATTTTGTTAATTTTCTGCTTTCTGGTCTAATTTGCATGTTCTGGAAATTTTGGGGCTGATTTGTAATTTCCAAAAGTTGAGGGGTCAAAGTGTAATTTTCGAAAATTCAGGGGCCGAACTGCAATTTTTCAAAGTTGAAAAACAGAAATTGTTTTATGCACTAAAAGGGTTTAGTGGATCCGGAAAGTTAATTTTATCATAATTAGTAGGGACTAAAAGTGAGAATCAAAGGGTCATTTTAAAAGGGGTTTTAAAATGATGATTAGAGATTGTTTTAGAAAGGGGTTTTAAAACTAGAATCTATAGGTATTTGAAAAGGTGGTTTTAAAATATGATAAGAGATTAGAAATAAGAAAATAACTTTTGCTTGTTTCTTGTTCTACGTGAATTGTTTACGTGGTTTTCGATCGCGCCGAGCCTTGACCCTTAGGGTAGATGTGATTGGTTTATTTAATTTTGCTGGTTTTATAGGGCCTGCGAGCCTTAAGTTTTTTGGGCCACTTTGAGCCTTTGTAATAGATAGGGCTTTACTGTTTTATTAGTTTAGGATGGAGGCCCGTTACAAGCAAGGTGGGAGTCCAAGAAGACTAAAGGCCATGTATGCATGGTAGTATGTGTAATAGACTAGGTCTCTTTGAAACCCAATTAGATTGACCAATAGGACCATCGTCTTTGGCTCGATGGTGGTCCACATAGGAGGCTCCCGATCGAAAACATACTGTGGTAGAATGCATGCTAGGTGTGTATGTTTTATTTACTGATTTATCTTTTAGCATGTATGGTAATGCGCGCTAGTAATTTAGATCGTAAATAAAAGGTAAAGCATAATTGGAACGGTGAGATCTCGAGGAGAGTTACCTCAAACTCTTAAACCCGAAAAACCCCTCTTGAAAATAATATTAAGTCATATTGGATTAAAATAAAATGAAGTATTTATATAAATCCAAGCATTCCATCAATAGGGACTAGCGTATGTTGTCTACTTATCGATAGAGGTGATCCAGAGTCTGGCACCCGAGTCGAAGAAAGGGACAATACGCGAAATTCCTTGATTCTTGTTTTTAACTAAACATGACAAGGGTGAGGACTGGTCGTGATGTGATTATCGACCGATAACTAGTTACGGGGACTTCACGACCGGGCCAGTTGCTCATCATGATTGATAGGTTAGACTTAACGATTAGTAACACTTATGATGTAGCAGTGCTAGATAAGTGCGAAGACCGAGGCAAAATAGCTTGAAGGTTGTGTAGTGACACAATTGGCAATAAGTATGCCTACCTGGGGAATTAGTTGTATGACCACGAGTCGTGGGTGCAATTAATGGCTGCTGGGACGTCAAGACCTACTATGAAATATAATTTCCCGAACAATTGAAGGGGTAATTGTTTCGATAAAATAGTGGGAGAACTTTTACGATAGAAAGTCCAACCATCGTAGATTATAAGTATTTTTCATTAACTAGTCTTCTAGATTTTATGTCTTCTCTTTAAATTAGATATTGTGATATCTGCATGAATAATCCATTATTTATAATTTATCCTCGACATATAAATTATCTGGATTAAAATATCGATTGGCTTAGAAACCTGAGGATTATCCTCAATTCCGAAAGCCGGAATCGTGTTCTTAAAAACCAACCTATGCTTGATGCATTTTGAGATGAGTCTCAAAAAGGAGGAACGAATCACCTATTGAATATAGGAATCTTAATGATCGTTACCTCATACAAGCATCAAGATTGAACGAGCTAAAGAAGCGACATAAGAAAATGTCTGAAGCTTCTAAAACATACCTTCACCTCAAAAGGCTTGTTTTGAGGAGTAGTTTTCGAATCGTCTGATTCGAGATTTATAAGGTATTGTTTGAAACTCGAGAATAAATGAAGGAACCAATGTCAAGGATCACTGTCATTGTTTTATCAGTCTGGTTGGAAAACTAGATCGTTTAAACATAGGCCTGCAAGTGATCTTAACGTTGACTTCCTCCTAAAATTCTCCACCCCGCTCATTCGAACTATTCGAGAACAACTCTGAACTCCTTTGATAAGTTGATCAAGTTTCTCGAAATAACCAAAGTATTGGTGAAAGGCAAATAGGAACCTTTTAAAGAGGTATACCTGTCATGATTGCTTACACTTCAAGCACTACAAAGTCAAAGAAGAGTAAAAGGAAGGAGAAAGGGTTCTCTTCCAAAGCGAACATAAAGGTAATGGATAGAACGCAAGTAGCCTAAAATCGAAATTATCCCACTGCACCTAATAAAGGCACTGACATGTTTTATTGATTAGAAATTCTAATTAATTAAACAACGTCTCAATTAAAGAGTTAATTGAAAAGAAAAGTCTCAATTAAAGAATTAATTGAGCAGCAACGATTCAATTAAAGAATTAATTGAAAAGGGGAAATGAATCAATTAAAGTGTTAATTGAAGGCAACGTTTCAATTAAAGAGTTAATTGAAAGGAAATTGATTGAATTAATATATTAAATTCAATCAATACCAAGATAATAATCCGCACTCATATGGCACGCAAGATTATGTCGCGTTTCCATAGGAATGAATCAAAAGTTGGTGTCGTCGATGCTTCTTGAAATACAGGGCTTAGATGAACTATCAGCTTGCGAATCCTGTCTGAAAGGAAAAGATGACAAAGTTACCGTTTGCTAGGCATCAAGTGCTTACCAAACCAACTTTGGATTGAATCCATACGAATGAATGTGGACCACTAAAGTGTTAGTGAAAGAGGAGATTACTCATACCTTGTAAGTGTTACTGATGACTTTGGTCACTAGTGATATGTATTCGAAACTCTTGAAAGTATTCATAGAATTTCGAAACGAAGTAGAGAATCAAACTAGGCATAGTATTAAAGCCATTTGATCTAATCGAGATGGCAAATACTTAAGCTAAAAGTTCCTCAATTATCTTACTGAGAAAGATGTTCTCATACAACGAACTCCTTCTAAGACACCTCAAGGTATTGGAGGGTCTGAAAGAAGGGAATCGAACCTTTTTAAACATAGTTCGATCCGTCATGAGTTTCGTTCAACATCCTTATGCATACTAAGGATTGACCCTAATGGTTGCATTGAAGATACTGAACAAAGTAACTTCAAAGTTCGTGCCTGTAAAACCCTACCAAGAATGGTGTGGTAAAATACCTTTATACTCTTTTGAGTATGGGGATCTCCTGCCTATATCGGGAACAAAAAGGAGATGAATTGGATAGTGGATCCAGTTTGTACAAATTTGTGGGGTATCCAAAGAAATCCATTTGGATGCCTGTTCTACACTCCTAAAGAACAAACGATGTTTGTTTCAAGGAATATCCATTTCTTAGAGGATGGCTTCCTCGTGAATAGAAATGGTACCGTAGTAGAACATGATGAGGTCCAAGAAGTGGAACTCATCCCCGCAAACAGTGGGAGTTAATCCAGAAACTGCTGAACCATCAAGTACACCAGTACTTCGTAGATCTGATCGAGTTCGTGAAGAACTTGATAGATATGGTTAAACCATATACGAAGAACCTACATTAGATATAGACGCTCATGTATGCAAGAGGTCATACAATCCTAAATGGATTCCATCCATTCCAACAAGGTATTGACCTTGGTCGATCCATCCAAGGGAAGTACCCCATGGAAAGCAAATGGATCTTCAAGCGCAAGCAAGGAATGAATGATAAAGGTGTTAACCTATAAGGCTTGCCTAAGGACAAAGGTTATTCATAAAGGCCTGGAACGGACTTTGATGAAATCCTTTCTCCATTTGGCAATGTCCGAATCCATTTGGTCTCACATTCATTTTGATGAGAAAGTCAATGCATTCGACTTCATCGAAAACAAATGTGAAACTTGAGTGTACAAAGGATTAGTGGGAGCTCTTTGGAGTTCATTAATTTTACATGTCGATAACATATTGATTATCTGGGATGATATTGGAATGTTAACACAGACGGAAGCATGATTGTCCATGCAATTCTCCATGAAAGATTTGAGAGAGACATCAAGAAAGATGTTGGGACACTCTCAAACTAAGTACATAGAAGCAAATACTGAAAGTATTCAGTATGGAAGAATCCAAGAAAGGATTGCTTCCAGTGAGACACTATATCTCTCCTCCATGATCAATGTGCCCTACATTGAATGTGAAAAGGAGAATGTCTCAAATACCTTATGTTTAAAACAAAAAGGGAAGCATGTGGCATGCTTTACTATGTACTAGACCAGACGTAGAACCTGCTCTAAGTGCCACGAGCAGTTACTAGTCAAACTCCAGTGAAGAGTACTGGATCGCCGTAAAAGATATCCTTGAGCTCTTGAAAAGGACTAAGGATTTGATCTTGGTCTGCGGTGATAATGGAGAATTGAAATTCGAAGGATTTACTGATTCGAATTTCTGGTCTGATGTGGATAAATATATGTATCCAATTTTGGATACATATTTGCCTCAATGGGGTAGCGGTAAGTTGGAAAAGGTTCCAAGGGAAGCACCGTTACCATCTTAACCACTGAAGCAAGATATCTCGCAGCAAGGAGTGCAGCGTAAGAAAAGTGTTTGGATGAAAAACCTCATCCAACTTTTGGATGTGGTGCCTAGCATTGCGAAGCTCGTGCTTATCTTCTAAGATAACATATCGAGCCATTGCCAAAGCAAAGGTAGATCTCACCAGAAATCTAAACACAAGATAAAAGTACCATTTGATTAGAGAAGTCATTGGTAGAGTTGACGCACATGATGGATCGCGTCGATTCGGAAGACAAATCTAGTAGATCCACTAAACAGAGCTTTTTCACAAAATGAGTTCGAAGGACATCTATGAAAGATGGGTCTTAGAAACGTTTGTGATTGGCTTTAGGGCAAGTGGGATATTGATGGGATGGTGCCCTGCAAGCAAATAGATTTTTGCTTGTATAAGGACTATCATGTGATAATCTTTCTCTAGTATAAATGAATTAATACGATCGTTTGTTTATGTTATGTAAATCAAACAATGGCCAACTTCATCTCTCGCGAATAACTTAAGCGATTGGATGAAACCCTGAGATCACTTATGACTAAGGGATTATTCACTTCAGTATTGGGTGCGATTAATCATGAAACAGTCTCAAAGGTCGTGATCTCGAAAATGTTCCAAGTCATAGATTCCTATCGAGACGGGGTATCGAGGGAATCGCAAAGACTTGTAGGATTATGCATGATTCACATGAAGTGAATTTGTTGTCGTTTCATGAACAAGACATTTTGATGTCAGTGCATATGACTAGGTGGTTCGATAGGGGATCGAACGCATCGAACGACCCGAACAGAGAGACCCATTGTGGAAGTGCGTAAAAGCATATCGGTGATGGGATGTCTCTCAAGACTTATAACAGTGTACGATTTAGTCCTTAGACTTGAGATGCTAGGGCGAATTCGGTATGCGGGTGTGCGTACTTTGATTTAGGAGCCGGTCACATAGCTTGACCATTGTGCGCCTACGTTGGGTATGTATAGTCGTATGCGCGGATGGTTAGCATCAAAATGGGATCTACCGACTCGACGTAGTTCGTTGAGAGAATTTCCTATACATTCTTAGATAATATATTCCGAGAAACCCGTGGCCACGGTCGGTGACGGATTTGGAAAGGGGTTTCCAAATTTAGCAGTCACACTGGAATTATTATCCTAAATTAGAAAGTATAGTTATCGAGATAATTAGAGGTGCCGATCAATTCACACACCCTAGGTCTCGATCGGGAAATTAGTCGATAGAGGGACCGTATGTACATGGTACTTATAAGAGGTGAGGTTCACTGAGATCAATTCACCTGAAGTTGGGCCTCATGGGCTTGTGGCTAGACATCGACCATGAGGTGTGGGTACTCCTGAATTAATAGGGAAATTAATTCTGGAGTGGTCAATAAAGGAAGTTTATTGATCGGAGCAATTAATGAAATATTAATTGCTCACTAATTAAATCACGTAATTGTGAGCCTGCGGCCAATTGATGGTGAACCTAGAGGGTCACACACAATACAGTTGGAACTGTGACAGTCAACTGAAGAAAGAATTGATTTAAAGAATTAAATCAATAGAATTAAAGGGTTAATTCTAAGAGAGAGAAAATTAATTAGATTATTCTATTAATTAAATTGTTAATTAAAAGGTTAATTAAAGTGTTAAATCTTTAATTAGATTTAATGGGCTATTTAATTAAAGTGTTAATTAAATGAGTGGGCTATTTAATTAAAGTATTAATTAAATAGATGCAAGACATGGGCCAGTTTAATTAATGGCCCATTAACTAAAGTCTTGCACAAGGAGTTAGGGTATTTGGTATTCTCTATAAATAGGGAGTCTTAGAGACTCAAACCTAATGGAACTCAAGAGAGAGAATCCAAATAGCAAGAAACACTCAAACCCTAACCACCTCCTTAATAGGTGCCGCTCCCTCAACCCTAGCCCTAGCCGCCGCCTCCCAACCCCTGCCGTACAGCCACCGCCGTCGTGTAGTAGTTGGATCGGCCGCCCCGTTTCTCTCTTCCTTCTTCATGTACATCTAGAGTTGGATCTTGATCCAACTCTTGATTTTGACATGTTTCCATCCTAGTTTTGAGCCTGAGGATCGAAGCAGTCACAGATCTAGCTGGTGTGGACTATTCTCTAGAGGCACAACACATGGGGTGCTTCTCACGAACCAGATCCATCAGATCTGAATGAAGACCGGAGGAAAAACCACCACCTTGCCTGTGGTGAGGTAAATTGCTATTTACCATCTTATAATTTAGTAACTTATTTGCTGAATTGTATTCAACCTTTTCGTATGTGCTAATAAGTAAACCCTGGGAATTGGTGTATGAAAATTTTAAATTCCGCACCGTTGTAGTTGACAATCATACCCATAAAATCCCAACAATCATATTATTTCTCCACGACTATTTATTCGACTGAGGGTGAAAGCCGTTGCTATGCCCCTTAAGTCTAAAGTATAATCAAGATCGATCTAAATTCTATCATATTATTTCTCCACGACTATTTATTCGACTAAGGAAGATTATTCCGTACAACTTAAAAAAGACGCAGATCCATAATCCGAGAAGAATCTAAACTATGGAAGATATCTCACGGAAGGTTCAAAAGTTACAGAAATGAAAATTCAAATCTATTATGGTTCTCAAATTATCTCACAAAAGTTGCGAGTTACAGAGGTCGAAATTAAAAGTATCGACAACAATATAGAAGAAAATTTTTCATTCATAAAATCTTCAGTACATTTACGAGTATTTTTTCTACGAATACAAAGATGAAGTTCGAACTCAAATAAAAAAAAGGATTACATTTATCATATCCTACTACAGGTGCTACAGAAGAGTTGAAGTTCTTCGAATTAAAAAGGAACGGAGGAGAACGGGATCGGAGCATGTCCCCGGACTCTTAACAGATCTAAAGCCTTCATCAGTAAATAATGATAGCTATGCCAATGCTTTAAGATCCGCTGATGAAGAATCAGCGCACGAGAGGAGTCTCGGTCGACCTCCCCGCGCACTAACCCGAGCCAGAATACTATGAACCAGCTCCGGAAGCATCTTGAAGAGGTTGAGATCAAAACCTTGGAGATCCTTCCACGAGTTGACCCACTATCCGACTGGGAGGAGCGACAGGATCCGGGAATTTGAACCAGCCTCAAATTGATGGAATCAGAGAGAGCTGGTCGCCTGCCGGTACCCCAGTCGCAATTCTTTTCGCCTGTCGATACCCTAGTCGAAATAAGTCGCCATTGGAGGCAGCCAAAGTAATGAAGGAAGATAGTTCGAACCCGAACCTCGAACCGTTTTATCGGAGATAAGAAACGAAACATAATGGTCAAAGGAAGTAAAAGTTCAATCATACAGTCAATCAAAACAATTACAGAAACGTAAAAATATGAAGGTAACTACGGAACTATATATAGTAAAAGCAAAGGGCGATCGACGACTCAGATTTTATTAGAACTAACGGCTGAGATACAAGCAATAAATACGCCGACCGTTTCGCTTCCCGAGAACTAAGAAACTTTCGTATGGCTGGGATTTCCGCCTCTTCTGCCCCTTGAGAATATGCGCGAGCTGAGTCTTGCTTGGTTTGCTCAAGCTCGATCTTAATTCTCTTAAGCTCATCCTCGAGTGCGCTCTTTTCTGTAACTACTGATAACAATTCATCCTCCACAGAGGAGGAATGTTTCTTACTTGTATTCTCTAGCTCTTTCTTCACTTGAAACAGTTCTCGTTGACTGTCTGCCAGTTGAGATCGAGGGGTTTGATTATCAACGAAAATTTGTGCGTATACATCATGAGCATCCTGCGACTCCTGCTCTAGCAAAGCTAAACGATAGGTCTGAAGAGCGAACAAATCCCCGACCTATGAGAAAATTTCGGTTATCAGTAAATATTAGAGACTCCAAAGAAAGAAGAAATAGTCAAAAGACGAATTCTTACCTCATGATACGTCCGGGAGAAATCACTCAGAACCTCAAAACTACCTTTGATGGTTTGAAGCAGCATATCCCGCTTAAACCGACTAGCCATATAAATTCTAGTTGCTTTGTCGAATTCATTCTCACCATCTGAACCCAGATCGGATTGAATAGTCCCGTCTTCGGGGTGTCCAGCAGCCCTGCTACCGCGGAAATGTTCATCCATGAAATCTGCCACATCTGGCTCCGACCTACCCTCTCGACATGGAACCGAATTAGAACTCACGCCAAAGGGTTTTACCCTCCTCGAGGGTCCCGGATGGTCAGCATTCCTCTTTCGACTCAGGAGCTTCTCATACTCTTGCACACCCAGAATTCGGTTCTAGGAATATTGACTGTAACCAACGGACGAAAGAGTAGAAGTATCAAGGGAGAACAGACTTCGGAGAGGACCCGCAGTGGCAGAATTCAAGGAACTCATAGTACCAAGCCCTCTCAGATCGGGAAGTAGAATTGGTATATCAATTGAATCTCCGCCTAAATTACTTGCATCCGCTCGTCTTTCCGAAGTATATGGTAACTGCTCGAAGTGGGATGGCATATCTCCAATCGATCCAGCAGTGGACAGTCGAAACCTCTCAACAGTTCGACCTGTAAAGGAAATACAAGGAATACGTGAGTTAAAACAAGAAGAATTAATCTATCACACCTTGAAATAGGAAGAAACTAAAAACATACTCAAAGAAAGAGGGGCGCGGGATGGAGCAGCAGAAGCAGGCAAGTCACCGAGCGGCTGAAGGGATCCTTCGAAGGATCGATTGGGTAAAGGATATGAGTATTCGATTATGGGGGAAGGATAGTCACATATGCTCAACCCAGCCAACCGCAAAACACCTTCTTGAACTAGAAGCATGGTTTGGTAAGGATTGGACCGTAGCTGCTCGAGAAATTCATCGGAAAGACAGTGGTTGAGCTTCTCTTTAATCCTGCGACGACCGTATGACCAAGAATTTACACCATCCCATCGATATGGTCTGGTCTTCGAGCTACCCTTCTGATACGGGGACATCAGGGCCTTTCACGAAAAAGAACCTCCTCTTCCAACCTTTATTTTTTTCCGTTGTTATGTTCGTAAGAAAAGGCCATTTCGACCGCTGGCAGATGAACACGAACCCGACATTTGAGCCCTTACATAGGTCCATTCGAAATATTTGCCAAAAATTACTAAAAAAGGCCTCTTCCCCCTTGGCTTCCATGAGAGCGCTGAACGCTACGATATACGCGACAGAATGCGGGAGAAGCTGAGCGGGGGAAAGCGAAAAGAAAGTCAAAATGCTTCTAATAAGAGGGATAAACGGAATGCGCAAACCGTAAGAAAATTGTTTCTCATAGAAGGTTTGACACCCGGCTGGAGGCTCGTTTGCACGCTCGGCGTAAGAAGGGATGACAATCGAAAAACCCCTAGGAAGAAATTTTCCGAACTCCGCCTCAAGATAAACACGATCCTTTTTGGAAAAACCACAGGAAGTTTGATTGGCGGGAAGTTCTGACCTGTTTGAGGTGGCTGTATTAGAAGGAAACGTATGTCTAAAAATCCTGACAAATGTGCCCTCGCCAATACTAAGCTTCTCGACCACGTCTTCCTCAAGATCTTCGGTCTGCTCAGCATCCCCATCTTCTGGATAAAACTCTCCAACCTCGTAATCATCGACAAGCTTTAACAGAGGATCGGACTCTTGGTTCTCTCCGACCTTGTTCTTGCCCCTCAAACTTCTGGAACTAGACATGATGGACTGGGAAACGATTATACTAAAACAGATGCTCTTTCGACCCGAATGCTCCGAGCTCAAGAAAGTATGTGATTTGTGAGTAATTTTTCAACAAGTCAACATATATATACGGGGTTAAAAAGGTAAATTGCAAACAGGTCCCCGAGTAACCGCGACGGTTGAACTTACACTGGGTAAAAATTTAAAGTTATTTTTCTGAGAATTGCATTCTTGATCCCTCACTTTCCAGAAATTGGGATATGTTCCTTGGAAATTGTTCCTATGGTATTCCGTTGATCCTTTGTGTTGCGATCGGAAAATCAAGGAAGCATTCGCTAAGGAATTAAATGAAGCATCATAGTAATTGACAGTAAGGAAAATTCCGATCTAGAGGTCCTACGCAAACAATGGACGACAAGGTTAACATCTCGGCACGCCATTATATTATTTCTAATATATGCACTCTTTTTCCCTAGCTCGGTTTTTATCCCACAGGGTTTTTCCGAGTTAGGTTTTTAATGAGGCACACCCGAAACATATTTTGAATGGCTCATCTCACCCCAGCGTTCAACATAGCTTATACTTCTTCGAGCTTAAGCTCCACTTTATGCTCGAGAAGTGGGGGAGTATTGATGAGGGGTAATTTGGATCACCTATTCTTGCTAGCTCGATGTGGATCGAACTGCACAAGTTTCCGTCCCCGGAAGTGCCGAACCGAGCCGGGGTATGTAGTGATCTGTTCCGAGCCAATAAAGAGAATCCGAGGTCGAAGGTCACTATTGGGCCGAGCCCAGGCCCAAGTCAGCGGGCCAGAAAAGTACTCTTGCAAGTGTGTCAGAAAGCCCATAATCTCAGTTATAAATACCCTTAGCATTTATGACAACACAACTTCCCAGGTGCTCTTCCTCCGAGGCTGCTGCTCGGAACTACTTAGGAAGAATAGTATAGGATGTTTATTGTGTATTTCACCCTCTAGCTTGTACGGCATCCTATAATGCCCGGATAGGACTCTCGATATTTGTAATTTGTACTTAATCATTCCGAATACAAATACTATTGATCTTTTACTTCTGTTTACAAACATTAGCACGGCATTTTACACCACTTAGGTCGAACAAGCGAAAACGCGTAAGATCAATAATCACAAAGTTTACAGTATACTCTGCTTGCGCCAATCAACAAATGAAAAGGCCACAAGTGCGCAGTAGGAAATCACTCAGAAACTCCTACTCTCCGAAGTAATATCACTCACAAAGATGGATATCTTCTTCTCACAACACTCGGATTTACAAATTCACTCAGAAGATGTGTTTAGCTTTGTTCTTCAACTTCTCTTTTCGTCAACAAATGACTAAGCTGATGAGTGAGCTGTTCTTGAGACTTAAAGAATTCTACTTCGAAAATTTCTCAGAGATTGTGTTGTTGTTTTCTTCTCGTCTCTTTCAGCTATTTATACTCGAGGTTTGAAAAATGTCCGTTGAAGAGAGACAAGATTCAAATTCCTCGAGTACTTGTCCTTAAAATCCGCGAATGGCTCTTTTGCAGTCTGTCCATACTGTCAACAGTACTTTTCTGCAGGTAGCATTAAATGCACCCAGCTGATGCGAAGCATTTCTTCAATCATTTGTCTTTAATAACCTTGTACTTCAGCATTTATTACTTCCAGGGGCATTTATTACCGTTGGGAAGACTTTATGATCCTTTCCACTTGGCTGACGACAGTGCAAGTATGATGGCGAGCTAAGCTGATCTCAAACTTGAACAAATCTGATTTGAGTCGGCTGATCTTCATCAGTCTAATAATTTTCCTTCAGCGGATCAGTAGTCTTTGGACTTTGAATTTTGACTCTTCTGATATCTTCTTTACTTAGTCAAAAATTCTTCACAAGGGACCATCAGCTAAGTTAATCCATACTTAGCAGATTTTGAAGTTTTGGAATTGCATCAAAACCTCCCTTACCAATTTGTCTTCAGTGCTTTCATCTTCATCCTTATCCAACACAATTCAAAATTCAAAAAGCATTTAGTGTCAGACGGGAATACGAACCGCCTTAGTTTACTAGTCAAAGCGGGTTTTAGATAAAACGTTTTTAAACAGCAGAGCTTTTACGTAAACAATCAGACGAGTAAAATAAATACTTATTTGATGGGACTAGTGTCCTGATGACAAATTATTACTAGTGAAAGCCAATAACTAGTAATCTTCCTTGGCTATTTGTCAATCCAGCTAGATAATTAATCTTCAGTCTTCAAGAATTAAGGTCTTCTTTTGAGAACATAACTTCAACTAACTTTCATTGACAAATTTCATCTTTTAATCAGAAGTACCGCTAGTCTTACACGTTCCTCCTGACTTTAAGAATCCATAAGCTAACTAGTCTGTTGAGAGTTAACCTTGAAGATAATAAAATGAGTAAACTAATAAACTCCAGTCTTCTGTTGAGTTCCCCCTCAGCTTATGCATCTAAATTCAGTAGACCTAGTTCAGCTCTTAAAGTTGAAAACCTTGCATCACTTAGAGGTTTGGTGAAAATATCAGCGATCTGATTTTCAGTATGAACATATTCTATCATGACATTTCCTTTTTCCACATGATCTCTTATGAAGTGATGTTTGATCTCTATATGTTTAGTCCTTGAATGACTTGTAGTATTTTGAGTAAGGGAGATTGAACTTGTATTATCACAGTAGATAGGTATCCCACTGATTTTAATATTGTAATATTCTAGTTGATGCTTGAACCAAAGTATTTGTGCACAGCAAGCTTCAGCAGCTATGTACTCAGCTTCAGCAGTAGACATGAATACTGAAGTCTGTTTCTTACTCATCCATGAGATCAGACGACTGCCTGAAAATGGACAAGCACCTGTTGTGCTCTTCCTATCAATTTTGCAACCAGCAAGGTCAGAATTTGAATATCCAATAAGTTCAAAACCAGATTCTCTAGGGTACCATAATCCCAATTCTTGAGTGCATTTAAGATATCTAAGTATCATTTTGGCAGCTAGGAGATGAGATTCCTTAGGATTTGATTGATATCTCGCACAAACCCCAACATAGTACATTATATCAGGTCTGCTAGCTGTTAAGTATAACAGTGACCCAATAATTCCTCTGTATTTGGTTATATCCACTGATTTGCCATCTTCATCTTTATCCAAACGAAGTCCAGTAGACATAGGAACACTAACAGTAGAGCTAGTTTCCATACCAAATTTCTTGAACAGGTCTTTTGTGTATTTTGCTTGGTTAATGAATATTCCATCAGGCAACTGTCTTACTTGCAAACCAAGAAAATAATTAAGTTCACCCATCATGCTCATTTCAAACTTGTTTTGCATCAGCTTGGAGAACTTGTCACAAATCTGTTGATTTGTTGAACCAAAACTAATATCGTCCACATATATTTGCACAAGCAATATATGATCCTCCCATTCAACAGTGAACAGAGTCTTATCTACCTTACCTTTACGAAATCCTTTAATTAAAAAAAATCAGATAGGGTATCATACCATGCTCTTGGAGCCTGTTTCAGTCCATAGAGGGCTTTCTTCAGACGATACACCTTGTCTTCTCCCTTGTAAGCTACAAATCCAGGTGGTTGTTCAACATAAACTTCTTCTTGCAATTCTCCATTGAGAAAAGCTGATTTCACATCCATTTGATAGACTGTGAAATTTTTATGAGCAACATAGGCGAGAAACAATCTGATTGCCTCTAATCTTGCTACTGATGCAAAGGTTTCATCAAAGTCAATGCCTTCTTCTTGGCAGTAACCTTTGGCCACTAATATTGCTTTATTTCTGGTGACAATACCATCTTCATTCATTTTATTCCTGAATACCCATTTAGTGCTAATTACCCTTTGATGACTTGGTCGAGGAACTAAGTACCAGACTTCATTCCTTTCAAATTGATCCAACTCTTCTTGCATAGCTTCAATCCAATTTGAATCACTAAGAGCTTCTTCAATCTATTTAAGCTCTATTTGAGATAGGAAGCTGACAAACATGGGATCATTTGCAGCAGCTCTCCTTGTCTTAGCTCTATCCAAAGGATCACCAATCACCAGCTCTGGTTGGTGATTCTTGAGCCATATGAGATCAGGTTGCAAATCTGAATGATGTCCTCTGTTTTGATCTTGCAACACTACTGTTGGAGTTCCAGTAGTAGTCTGTTAAACAGCAGTTGTCTGTTGAACAGGCTCTGGTCTGTCAGTTGTTTGTAACTCTTCTGTTAAACAATCAGCAGTGTGATTTTGAACAGCAGTTGAGTTAGCAGCTAAGTTGAGATCAGGTAGTATGATGGATATATACTCTTCATTTCTTTCAACACTCAATTTCTGAAAATCAGTAGACATTTTGATCGGTACTTTGATTCTTTTCAGAAGATTGATTTGATTCATCAAATACTACATGAATAGATTCTTCTACAAGTAAAGTTCTTTTGTTAAAGACTCTATAAGCTTTACTGACTGTAGAGTATCCTACAAAAACAACTTCATCAGTCTTCTCTGCAAAAGCAGTAAGGTGATTTGTCCCATTTTTTAAAACAGAGCATTTACAACAAAAAATTCTAAAGTAATGAATGTTTGGCTTCCTATTGTTCCAAACTTCATATGGAGTCTTGTTTTAGTGCTTGTTGATCATGCATCTGTTTTGGGTAAAGCATGCTGTATTTGTTGCTTCTGCCCAGAATCTTTGGGGCAGCTTTGCTTCAGCTATCATAGTTCTGGTAGCTTCTTTTAGAGTTATGTTTCTCCTTTCAGCAACTACATTCTGTTGAGGGGTTCTGGCAGCAGAGTACTCATGGCTGATTCCTCTGGCATTACAATACTCTTCAACAGTTGAGCTTGTAAATTCAGTCCCTCTATCTGATCTGATCTTCAATATTTTCATGCTATTTCCATTCTGGATCAGCTCCATCAGATTTGTAAGATGCTCCTTGGTTTCACTTTTCTTCTTCATGAAAATCACCCAAGTGTATCTTGAATAATCATCCACAAAAGCTAGGCAGTACTTCTTTCCACCATTGCTGATTGGATCAATGGGTCCAAGTAAGTCCATATGTAGCAGCTCCAAGGTCCTTCCAGATGATTGGTGCTTTTTGCTCTTGAAAGATGACTTGATTTGTTTACTCTTCTGACCGGCGTCACAAAGCTTATCTTTGCTCTTGACTGTTTTTGGAATTCCTTCTACCAAATCATTCTTGATAAGTCTGTTTATGGTCTTGAAATTCACATGATTCATTATTTTGTGCCACAGCCAACTGACTTCACTTGGTGTTGATGCCACCAAACAAATATTTGAACTCTTGTCAACAGAATTCCAGTCCACTGTGTAGACATTTCCTTGTCTTCTTCCAGATAAAATTACCTTCTTTGTACCAATCTGTTCAACGTAGCACTTATCTGATGAAAAGATGACTGAAAATCCCTTGTCACAAAATTGACTTATGCTCAGCAAATTGTATTTGAGGCCTTTAACATAAGAGACGTCAAATATCTCAATATTGCCTTTGATTAATCTTCCACTTGCTACAATCTTGCCTTCCTTGCTGTCTCCAAAAGTAACTTTCGGACCATCCACAGCAACAGCATCAGTCAGCTCATGTATGCTTCCACACATGTGTCTTGAACAGCCACTGTCCCAGTACCAGATTTTCTCTACTTTACTCCTACTCCTAATCCTAACCTACAAAATAAAATAAAAATTGCTTTAGGTACTCTTATTGAGAGGGTCCTGAAGTATTAGTTCCATCTTTGACAACCCAAAATGTTGAAGTCTTAGGCTTATGAGTCTTAACCGGAGCATGAACATGTTTATCTACATCATATCCATCAGATTTGCTAAGTTGAAAATCAGTATGATAAGGATGATGCTCATAAGCATTTTGGTTTTTCTTGTTCTTATGCTTCTTTGGCTTACTAGGGACTTGCTCATTAACAGACGACTTAGTTTTACCACTAGTCTGATTGGTTTTAGCCTTATCAACAGACTTCTTAGGACTCTGCTGTCTAGTCTTACCAGTCTGTTTTGCTACACTAGTCTCTTTGCTCTTTTTAGCCTTAGGAGCTTTCTTCTCCTTTAATTCTTTCTCAGGTGAATCAGGTTTAGTAGTCTGAACATACAAAATGACCTTACTGTTGTCAGCTGATATAAATTTTTCAGTATTGCTCAATTCTAACTTATCCTGTTCTAAAGGTATCTTCTGTTTACTAGAGATATGAGTAGATGCAACAGATGATTTTTCATGAGACTCAATTATCTTTTCAAGTTCCATGATTTTACCCTTATATACTTCACATTCAGCTTTCAGAGATTCATTCTCTTGCTCAAGCAGTTTATATTTAGTTGATTATTTTGGCTTTCAGCCTTAAGTTTCAGTGAACTGTTTTGCTCTCTTAGAAATATCATCTCTTCCTTAAGCTTAGCAAATGCATCAACAATACTTGTATTATAAACTACCATTAGCTCAAATTAATTGAATAATTAATTTTCGAGAGAAGTTACCTCATCATCCTCAGAGTTATCAGATTCATTGGCCATCAGGCCGATGAGTGCAGGACTCTCTTCTTCAGAAGACTCTTCATCAGAAGTGTCTGAATCTGAATCAGATTAGTAGATAGCAGCCAACTTCTCCGCTTCATCTAACAACACCTTGCTTTTCTGATGCTTTCTTTCCTTTCTGATTCTCTTTTCTTCTTCTGTATACTTCTCGGCTTTAGGATATGGGCAGTCTCTGATGAAATGACCCAATTTCCTGCAATTATAACACATCATTTTGGATTTATATGAATCCTTATCTTGAGAAGAAGAAGTAGGGTTAGAAGTAGAAGCATTGTTGTATTTGTTATTCATTTTTCTTTTGTAGAACTTCTTGAAGTTGTTCATCAGCAATCCAACGTCTCCTGCTATGTAGTCCTTTTTGTTGAGTAATGTGGCTTCATCAGATGAGTCCACTTCTTTGCTTTTGTATGCTGGTCTTCTCGGATTTTCAGCAGCAACTAAGGCAGCTGTGGGACTTGATGTTGAGGTTTTCAACACCCATTCTTGGCAGTTTATACTTATACTCCTTGAGTACTGAGAACAGCTCGGTGAGTGAGATCTTTCCCAAATCTCTTGACTCTTCCATGACTGTCATCTTCATGTTGAACTTTGGAGGTAGAGCCTTCAGCACTCTGACGGTTATCTCCTTGTCTGTGAATCTTTTTCCAAGCTTGAGAACTTCATTTAGCGTCCTTGTAAACCTTGTATCCATCTGATCAATGGTTTCAGCAGACTTCATCTTGAAGTTGTCCAGCTTTTCCAGAGCAACACTCAGTTGATGCTCTTTAATGGCGTCCTTCCTTTGCTCATGTCACGAACCTTATCCCACATTTCTTTGGGTAGTCTTGCAATGCTTGACTTTATCAAATCTATCATTGTCCAGTGCCTTGGTCATGATGAAACGGCCAACTTTGTCCAGATTGTACAGCTTGATTTCTTCAGCTGTCATCTCTGTTAAGTCTTTCTCCATCACTATGTCTACTTCATCAACCTTTATAGTCTTGGTGAATTTGAAAGGACCTTTTACGATACAGGTGTACATGTTATCATTATAGGCAGCTAAGAAGATCTCCATTCTGATCTTCCAGTCCTCGAAGCTCATACCAGCTATGTGGGGAACATGGCTGATACAATCCATTTTCAAAAAGTTTTGATTTTTCAAAAACATGCTCTTCTGAAAAAGTTTGAAAACCTTTGAAAAACATTAGGATCAAGCTCGTTGATCGGGCAGCTGATTTTAATGAACCACCCTCTCTGATACCACTTGTTGGTCCCAAGTGGGCAGATGAGGTCTAGAGGGGGGGGGGGGTGAATAGATCTCTTCATATTTTAAACTTTAAAACTTTTTACTCGACTGTCAGCAGACTAAGCTGTTATAGAACAGTAAGTTGACTAAGCTGATCGCGAACAAATCTTTGAACAGCACAGTTGACCAATAATCTGATAATTACTTAGCTAATTTAGTCAAAATCAGTTTTAACACCAGAATACTTGCAGCGGATATTTTAAGTGTTTTTCACAAGTAAGCTTGGTAGATTGAAAGATTTTATCCCCAGTTTTATCAAACTCCTTTAAAAATCTTTTCAAACAGTTTTTCAAGTGTTCTTATGCAGTTGAGAAAATATGCTAGAAAATAATGCAAGTTTGAACACACAGAATTTTTATAGTGGTTATATGGATTTAAATCCTTTAGTCCACTCTTCCAAGTAACTTTGATCTTGGGTTATACGACCACAAGTGAGAAATAGGAAATCACAAAGAAGACCTATTCTACAGAGTCTTATCACTCACAAAGACGGATAAGAACTCCTCACAACACTTTCTTAACACAGATTCACTCAGAAAATGTATTCGTTTTGCTTCAACAAGCTTCTGTCAACAAATGACTTCAGCAGGCGAGTGAGCTGTTCTTGAGCTTCTTGAGACTTAGAAAATATTCTGCTTCGTAAATAATCTCTCAGTTGTTGTGTTCTCCTTTTCTCTTCGTCTCTTCAGCTATTTATACTCACAGATTCGAAAAGTGTCCGTTGAAGAGAGACACAATTCAAATTTCTCGGTTACTGGTCCTTAATTTCCGCAAACGGCTCTCTGCACAGTGACAGTACTGCAGACTGTACTTTCTGTCAGGCAGCATTTAATGCACCTAGCTGATACGAGGTATTTCTTCAATCATTTGCCATTAATATCCTCAGTCTTCAGCATTTATTACTCTAAGGGCATTTATTACCGTTGGGGAGACTTCCTGATCCTTTCCACTTGGCTGATGAAAACACAAGTCTGATGGTGAACAGAGCTGATCTCAAACTTGAACAAATCTGATTTGAGTAAGCTGATCTTCACCAGTCTGATTTCTTTCTTTCAGCAGATCAGTAGTCTTTTGGACCTTGAATTTTTGACCCTTCTGATTTGTCTTCTTATTTGGTCAAAATTCTTCTAATGGTTTTAACTAAGTTTTCCATACTTAGCTGATCTTGATGTTTTGGAAATCATCAAAACCTCCCTTAACTTCTTTATTTTTAATGCACTATATCTTCATCTTCATCCAACATATTTGTTGCTATAAATTCCAGCTAACTGTCTAGCTATTTTTTACGTGCTGATGTACCCGGAATATATATATATATATATATATATATATATATATATATATATATATATATATATATATATATTAGGTAAGTGTACGTGTGTTGCACGTGATTAACTTATTTTCTATGTTAGTTGAATCATATAATTATTTTTCAATATACTATCTTAATGACATATCATATAATTTTTTTGACTAATTCACTTTAATTATTACTATGTTGTTACCAAAAATTTAATATTTTTAATCATAAATACTTATAATCAAAACTTGAAAATAAAAAATGAACTATAACTATTAAGTATTTTTAATCTGAAACTACATGATTACAGAACTATTATTCTAAAACAACCATTTGAACGAATGAACAATATCAATTATTGTTGGTCCCAAGTGGCCAGATGAGGTCTAGAGGGGGGGTGAATAGATCTCTGAAACTTTTTAATCAAATTTTAACTTTAAAACTGTTGCTTAAACTTGAACAGACTAAACTGTTACAGAACAGTAAGTTTACAAGGCTGATCGCGAACAAATCTTTGAACAGCTTTGCTGACCACTAATCTGATAGTTACTTAGCTGATTTTTGTCAAAATCAGTTTTAATACCAGAATACTTAAGCAGCGGATTTTCAAAGTGTTTTTCACAAGTATACTTAGTAGTTTGAAAAATTTAATCCCCAGTTTTATAAAACTCCTTTAAACCTTTTTCAAACAGTTAATCAAGTGTTTTATGCAGATCTGAAAATATGCAAGTAAAAGCAATGTAAAAACACAAGAATTTTTATAGTGGTTATATGGATTTAAATAACCTTTAGTCCACTCTTCCAAGTCACACAGATCTTGGGTTATACTAAAAACACAAAGTAATTAGTACACTCTGCTTGAGCTTCACAACAAATGATCAGCCACAAGTTCGCAATAGGAAATCACAAAGAAACTCCTATTCTCCGAAGTAATATCACTCACTAAGATGAGTATCTACTTCTCACAACTTTTCTCTATCACAGATTCACTCAGAAAATGTTTTTTTGAACTTCAACGGCTTCTGTCAACAAATGACTTTCAGCAGACGAGTGAGCTATTCTTGAGCTTTTGAGACTTAGAAAATATTTTGGCTTTGAATTCAATCTCTCAGAAGTTGTGTTTTTTTCTTTCTTCGTCTCTTCAGCTATTTATTGTCACTCTTTGAATTATGTCCGTTGAAGAGAGACAAAATTCAAATCTCTTGATTTTTGGTCCTTAAAATCCGCAAACGGCTCTTTGCACAGTGACAGTACTGCGAACTGTACTTTCTCTCAGGCAGCATTAAATGCACCAAGCTGATACGAGGACTTTCTTCAATCATTTGTCTTTAATAACCTTGTACTTCAAAATTTATTACTTCCAGGGGCATTTATTACCGTTGGGTAGACTTCTTGATCCTTTCCACTTGGCTGATCGAAGTCTGATGTTGAACAGAGCTGATCTCAAACTTGAACAAATCTGATTTGAGTCGGCTGATCTTCACCAGTCTGATTTCTTTCCTTCAGCAGATCAGTAGTCTTCTGGACCTTGAATCTTTGACTCTTCTGATAGTCTTCTTAAATGGTCAAAATTCTTCTAAGGGATTTTACAACTAAGTTTTCCATACTAATTGTCTTCAGTGCTTTTCATCTTCATCCTTATCCAACAATTTCCCGCTTTTTGATGATGACAAAACTTCAGCTAAGTACCTGTTTTACCTATACTAAAGTTTTGATCCTCAAAATTTTCTGAGATAGAAAAGATGTGTTGGAAACAGAACTTTTTGATCAGGATTACAAGTTACAATTTCTATTCAGATAGGATGACTGAAAAGGAAATAAAGATAACTGATTACAATGGATTTGCCTATACTAACTATCAGCTTCTTCATCATCTCCTTCAAGCACTTCTTCATATTCATATGAAGATTCTTCTTCATCTTCATCTTCAACTTCATCAGCATCTTCATCCAAGAGTAGATTAGACATAGCAGCTTCCATCTTCTCTTTGATTTCCTGCTCTTTTGCTAACTCGTCTATCTTTCTCTTGATCCTCTCTTCATTTTTGTACTTGGTATGGGGCTCTGATTGTTCTTCATCAGAATCCTTGGATGCAGCTTTTTCTTTAGCTTTATCCTTGGTTTCTTCAGCAGCTTCTTCTTTGCCTTCTACCTTTCCAGTCTCTTCAACAGCATCAGTCTCTTTAGGTTCAATAGCAGCTTCCTCAGCTTTTTCTTCAACTACTTGACTGGTTTCAGCAGCAGCAATTTGAAGAGTTGGCTCTTTCCTTCTTCTCTTCCCCCTTTTTGTCATCATCAGAATTGGTGACACTAGCAGGTCTGATAGGAGGGTTGAGTGCAATTGACTGAATCTTCATTGCCGCACATAAAGCTTTGATGTTCTGATTTACTACATCATGGCTGGCAGTTAGATGATTGAGAGAGGTGCTGATGGTGTCATTTTGATCATTAATACAATCATTGTTGAGTTGCATAGTTGTAAGTTCTTCACGTATAACAGTTCCAGCTTGATTAACTTCATGCAACAGTCCAACATTAATTTCTTTCTCTTCTTCGCTGATTTTGATGAAGGTAGCAGTAAGATCAGCAATGTTGTTTTCAGCTCTTTTTAAGGCAGTATGAAGATGATTGACATCAACCTTTACATCTTCAATATTTCTGTTCATCTCCACAACACTTTGAGTCATCTGTCTAGTATGATCCTCAGGCAGAGGAAAATTGTCAATGGCATTCTTTATTGTTCTTGCAGTAAGTAATTGCATGTGCTTAAGCTGTAGTCTGTTAGACTCTGACAATTCTTGCTGCAATTTCTTTAACTGCGTGTTGTTCCTCTCTTCCATTTCCCTTATTGAATTTTCCATTAGCAATTGGAAAGCTTCCATCAGTGATGAATGCAAATCAGCTGATTAGGATTAGCAGCTTGGTCATCTTCACTCTCCTGGTAGACAGGGGCATCTTTTAGTTCATTCTCTTGATCAGCATTGGACTCCTTAGCTTTCCACTCAATTGCTAAGGGTTCATTAACAGCTTTGGGCTGATCAGTGACATCTTCAAAGATTTTACTTATGATTTTGCCGTCATCAGTAAAGGTTGTTGTTTGACGAATTTGTCTCACAACAGGCCATGGATTTGGAGCAGATGCTTTTACCTTAGGCATTTCATAGTATTTTTTCACTTATTTGCCAAATGTGATTTGTTGAATATTTGGCAGCGAGGGCAGCTCACTTGAAGATCCTTGCTGATATCTAGACTTAGCAGCCCATTTCTTCAGGGCAGTCATAACAGCAATTTGAAGGGCCCATTCAACAGGATCATCAGATTTTCTTCTCTTTCCAGACAAAGTGTTCTCAATGATCTTTGCTTCATCAGTAGCAAAGTCCTTGGCATACTGATGCATAGAATCTCTGACAAAGTTAGGATCCAAGGCTTGTGATATCGAGTCAGTCTTCAGCCATTGAAGAACCCACCTTTCTTCAGCAGCAAACTCCTTCCAACTCTGAAGCTCATCAACAGACTTATTCATCCTATAGTCTCTCCACCTCATGTACCTTGGCTTCTCATGAGTGAATAAAGTCTTGAGCATCAGTTTCTGATCAAAATAAGCTAAGGCCTTCTCAAACCTGTTGAAGATAGATTTATCAGAATTAACAATATCAAATGATCTTCTAACTTCAAACTTGGCCTTTGGCTTGACAGTGCCAGCAGACATCTTTGGCTTAGCTTCTTTAGATTCACCAATCTTGATTCCACTAGCATGAACAGGGCCTTGAGCATCCTTCTTGCTCAGTTCAATGACCACAGCAAGTTCAGCATCTTCAGCAGCCTTACGTTCTGCTTCAGACATTTTCCTCCTATGTTCATCTTTCTCTGGTTGAATCTTGCTAAGTTCCAAGACTCGTTTCTCCTCTTGTTCATCTCTCTTACGCTGCTCAGCTTCCTCTCTCTTTTTCTTGTCAGCAGTAGAGATTTTCTTTCTTTTGATAAGGATTTTTCTCTTTCCATTATCAGATCGAACAGGTCCAGCAGAAGCAAGAGGTGCAACTGCTATTGGGTCGATGATCATCACATCTGGACCATCTTGAGGTTTGGCGACCTCAGCTGTTGGTTTTTCTTGAACAGTCTGTTGCGCATCAATCTGTTCAACAGCAGACGATTCCTCAGCTCCAACAGGCCTCTCTGCTAAATGAGGACTTTCTCTTACCAAATCTGTTAACTCTGTGGGTGAGTCAACAAAAGTCATCTTCTTCCTTATGGTTCTTCTTGTCCTTCCTCCTTGAACAGGCATGGAAGCACATGTATCACGAAGTTGACTTCTTATCCTGTGAGCAACATTCTCATCAGGATGTTCAGCAGATGGAGTTCTTGAAGAAGAAGTAGGAAAAATATTTTTCATCTCCGCAGTAGTCTGATTTATGATAGCATCAGCTACCTCCTTTGCCCCAGACTCTTCTGTTCTGGCTTCAATAGCTAGCTGGGCTGTTTGAACAGAAGTCTTGACTTTCTTCTTCTGAGCCATTTCCTTAGGCTCATCAGCCTTTTTCTTTTTGGCCTGAACTGCAGGCTGAGCAACCTTCTTTTGCTTTTTGGCAGGAGCCTCTTCCTTAGGTTCCTCCATATCTTCGTCAGCTTCGACCTAATCAGCTTTCCTCTTCAGAACAGGCACATACTTTGCCATTGCCTTAGCAGTATGGATTTCCTTCACATTTTTCATTTCACAAACCATGTTGTGAAGCAGATAGCTTAAGGTGATCCTGTGATTGGTCTGAGGAGTGGCCTTTTTCCCTTTCTTCTCATGAAAGTGAGCCAGTATGTACCAGACGACTACTGACCAATTCACATCCAAGGCATAATAGATAGACACCATTATGCTATATCTCTTCATGGTGACAGCATCCAAAGAGAATGTGCAATTCTCTATCAGCTTCGCAACCATATCAGCCATATGCTGATATTCATCCTTCAGTTGCCTTTTCTTGATGTTGCCAGTCAACATCTCACCCTCCTTGGCACAGATGACCCATAATTCTTGATGTCTGTCCTCAGCAAGAGTAGTGACGTCATGCCTTCCTTTGTTTGGCAGACCAAACGTTTCGTGAAGAACAGCAGGGGTAATGACTATGGATTTGCCTCCAACAAATGCCTTTATTTCCCTTTTGGTGAAATCCACTTCAGCAGTCTTGTAATACTCCATAACTTGGTCCTTCCAGACCAGTCCTTCGTGTAATTCCATGAAGTTTACCAGGGAAGCAGTCTTAAACTTTTCCAGCAATTCCTTCATCAAATCAGTACCAGATTGATAATAAGCGTCGTACACCAAGTACATACCCTCAGCTTTTGCTTCAACACCAGAACTCATCTTTGAATATGTAGGATGTTAGTGAAAGAGAAGAGTTTACAGAAGATAGAATGCAAGGGATTTTTCTCAAAAAAAATTGCTCTAAGTATTTTAGGGTGCATAAAGAACGACAAGTCTGATCAGATCTAGATTTATAGAGTTAGGGTATTTCGGTTTCCGTGATACCCGTCAACCGTTAGATCCGTTTCTTGTCAGTTCTGATCGTGCGGCGTCAGTTACGCCTTTTCAAATTCAAAGCGCATTAAATGAGAGGCGGGAATTTGAACCGCCTTACTGTACTTGTAAAACCGTGTTTTAAATGAAAATATTTTTAGTCAGTAAGCTTTTACACAGTTGATCAGATAGGTAATTAAAATACTTATCTGGTGGGACTACCGTCCTGATGACAAAGCTGTTATCAGTGAAAGCCAATATCTGATAACCTTCCTCGGCTGTTTGTCAATCCAGCTAGGTGAATAATCTTCAATCTTCAAGACTTTAATCTTCTGATGAAAACATAACTTCAACTAACATTCATCAACAAATTTCATCTTTTAATCAGAAGTACCGCTAGTCTTACATGTTCCCCCTGACTTTAAGAATTCATAAGTTAACTAGTCTGTTGAGAGTTAATCCTTGAAGGTAATACGATGTGTAAGCTGTTGAACTTTAGTCTTCTGATGAGTTCCCCCTAAGCTTATGCATCCAATTTTAGTAGACCTAGTTCAGCTTTTAGAGTTGAAAATCTTGTCTCACTTAGGTTTTGTGAAGATGTCAGCAATCTGATTTTCAGCAAACACATATTCTATCATAACATTTCCTTTCTCCACATGATCTCTAATAAAGTGATGTTTGATCTCAATATGTTTAGTCCTTGAATGACTTGTAGTATTCTAAGTAAGGCTGATTACACTTGTATTGTCACAGTAGATAGGTATTCCACTTATTTTTATGTTGCAATCTTCTAGTTGATGCTTCAACCATAAAATCTGTGCACAGCAAGCTCCAACAGCTATATATTCAGCTTCAGCAGTTGATATGGGTACTGAAGTCTATTTCTTACTCATCCAAGAGATTAGACGACTACCTAAGAACTGACAGGCACCTGTTGTGTTTTTCATGTCAATCTTGCAGCCAGCAAGGTCAGAATCTAAATATCCAATAAGTTCAAATCCAGATTCCCTAGGATACCACAATCCCAAATCTTCAGTACCTTTAAGATATTTGAGTATCCTTTTGGCAGCTAAGAGATGAGATTCCTTAGGATTTGATAGATACCTCGCACAAACCCCAACATAGTACATAATATCAGGTCTGCTAGCTGTTAAGTATAACAGTGACCCAATAATTCCTCTGTACTTGGTTATGTCTACTGATTTGCCATCTTCATCATTATCCAAACGAAGACTAGTAGACATTGGAATGTTAGCAGTAGAGCTAGTTTCCATACCAAATTTCTTGAACAGATCATTTGTGTATTTTGCTTGGCTGATGAAGATTCCATCAGGCAACTGTCTTACTTGCAAACCAAGAAAATAATTGAGTTATCCCATCATGCTCATTTCAAACTTGTTCTGCATCAGCTTTAAGAACTTGTCACACATCTGTTGATTTGTTGAACCAAAAATGATGTCGTCCACATATATTTGCACAAGCAAAATATGTTCTTCCGATTCTACTGTGAACAAGGTCTTGTCTACCTTACCTTTACGAAATCCTTTAATTAAAAGAAAATCAGATAGGGTATCATACCATGCTCTTGGAGCCTGTTTCAGTCCATAGAGGGCTTTCTTCAGACGATACACCTTGTCTTCTTCTTGATATGCTTCAAATCCAGGTGGTTGTTCAACATAAACTTCTTCTTGCAATTCTCCATTGAGAAAAGCTGATTTCACATCCATTTGATAGACTGTGAAATTCTTGTGAGCAGCATAGGCAAGAAAGAGTCTGATAGCCTCTAATCTTGCTACTGGTGCAAAAGTTTCATCAAAGTCAATACCTTCTTCTTGACAATAGCCTTTGGCAACTAATCTTGCTTTATTTCTGGTGACCACACCATCTTCATTCATTTTGTTCCTGAATACCCATTTAGTGCCAATAACTCTTTGATGACTTGGTCTAGGAACTAAGTACCAGACTTCATTCCTTTCAAATTGATTTAGCTCATCTTGCATAGTTTCAATCCAGTTTGAATCACTAAGAGCTACTTCAATCTGTTTGGGCTCAGTTTTAGATAGGAAGCTGACAAACATCGCTTCACTTGCAGCTGCTCTCCTTGTCTTTACTCTATCCAAAGGATCATCAATCAACAGCTCTGGTGGATGATTCTTGAGCCATCTAAGATCAGGTTGCAAATCATAATGTTGTCCTCTGTTCTGATTTTGCAACACCACTGTTGGAGTTCCAGTAGTAGTCTGTTGAACAGCAGTTGTCTGTTGAACATTTCTTGGTCTGTCAGGTGTTTGCAACTCTTCTGTTAAACAATCAGCATTGTGATTTTGAACAGCACTTGAGTTAGCAGCTGAGTTGAGATCAGGTAGTATGATGGGAATATATTCTTCATTCTTTTGAACACTCAATTTCTGAAAATCAGTAGACAGATTCTGATCAGTACTTTGATTCTTTTCAGAAGATTGACTAGGTTCATCAAATACTACATGAATGGATTCTTCTACAAGTAAAGTTCTTTTGTTAAAGACTCTATAAGCTTTACTAACAGTAGAGTATCCTACAAATACTGCTTCATCAGACTTTTCTGCAAAAGCAGTAAGGTGATTTTTCCCATTATTTAAAAACAAAGCATTTACAACCAAAAATTCTAAAGTAATGAATTTTTAGTTTCCTGTTGTTCCAAACTTCATATGGAGTCTTGTTTTGGTGCTTGTTGATCATGCATCTGTTTTGGGTAAAGCATGTTGTATTTGTTGCTTCTGCCCAAAATCTTTGAGGCATCTTAGCTTCAACTATCATTGTTCTGATAGCTTCTTTCAGAGTTCTGTTCCTCCTTTCAGCAACTTCGTTCTGTTGAGGGGTTCTGGCAGCAGAGTACTCATGACTGATTCCTCTGGCATTACAATACTCTTCAACAGTAGAGTTTGTAAATTCAGTCCCTCTATCTGATCTGATCTTTAGTATCTTCATACTCTTTTTATTCTGAATTTGCTCCATCAGATTTGTAAGATGCTCCTTGGTTTCACTTTTCTTCTTCATGAAAATCACCAAAGTGTATCTTGAAAAATCATCCACAACAGCTAGGCAGTATTTCTTTCCACCATTGTTGATTGGATCAATGGTTCCAAACAAGTCCATATGTAGCAGCTCCATGATCCTTCCAGATGATTGGTGCTTCTTGCTTTTGAATGATGACTTGATTTGTTTACCCTTCTGACAAGCGTCACAAAGCTAATTTTTGCTCATGACTGTCTATGGAATTCCTTCTACCAAATCATTATTGATAAGTCTGTTGATGGTCTTGAAATTCACATGATTCATTCTTTTGTGCCACAGCCAACTGACTTCACTTGGTGTTGATGCCACCAAACAAACACTTGAATTCTTGTCAACAGAATTACAGTCCACTGTGTAGACATTTCCTTGTCGTCTTCCAGATAAAATGACCTTCTTTGTTCCAATCTGCTCAACGTAGCAATTATCTGTTGAGAAGATGACTGAATATCCTATGTCACAAAATTGACTTATGCTTAGCAAATTGTATTTGAGGCCTTTAACATAAGAGACGTCAGAAATCTCAATGTTGCCTTTGATCAGCTTTCCACTTGCTACAATCTTGCCTTCCTTGCAACAGCATCAGTCAGCTCATGTATGTTTCCACACATGTGTCTTGAACAGCCACTGTCCAAGTACCAGGTCTTCTCTACTTTACTCCTACTCCTAATCCTAACCTACAAAACAAAATAAAATTGTTTTAGGTACCCTTATTGAGAGGGTCCTGAAGGATTAGTTCCACCTTTGACAACCCAAGATGTTGATGTCTTAGGCTTCTTAGGTTTCTGAGTTTCAACAAGAGCATGAACAGTTTTGACTTTATCACGTTTATCAGATATGTCATGTTGTTGATAATCAGCATGATAAGGATAATGTTCATAAGCAGAATAAGATGCATGATAAGCAGGATATGCATGCATTGGATGAGCAGGATATGGTGAATAGTATGTTGGAAATTGAGGTGCATGATACATAGGAGGATATGCAGCAGGTTGCACATAAAAAGACTCATTTCCATACCAAGCATTTTGATTTTTCTTGTTTTTATGCTTCTTTGGTTTACTAGATGCTTGCTCATTAACAGACGACTTAGTTTTATCACTAGTCTGATTGGTTTTAGCCTTATCAGAAGACTTCCTATGACTCTTCTGTTTGGGCTTACCAGTCTGTTTTCCTACACTAAGCTCTTTGCTCTTTTTAGCCTTAGGAGTTTTTGTATCCTTTAAAACTTTCTCAGGTGAAACAGGTTTAGTAGTCTGAACATACAAAATGACCTTACTGTTGTCAGCTGATATAAATATTTCAGTATGGTTCAGTTCTAACTTATCCTGATCTAAAGGAGTCTTCTGTTTACTAGACATATGAGTGGATGCAACAGATGACTTTTCATGAGACTCAATTGATTTCTCAAGTTCCATGATTTTTCCTTTAAGAACTTCACATTCAGCTTTCAGAGATTCATTTTCTTGCTCAAGCTGTTTATATTCATCTGATTCTCTTGGCTTTTAAGCCTTAAGTTTCAGTGAACTGTTTTGCTCTCTTACCAATATCATCTCTTCCTTAAGCTTTGTAAATGCATCAGCAATACTTGTATTGTTAAGCATCATTTGTTCAAATGAATTAAATTATTCATTATCTAGAGGAGTTACCTCATCATCCTCAGAGCCATCAGATTCCTTAGCCATCAAGCAGAGAAGAGCGGGTCTCTCTTCATCAGACGACTCTTCATCAGAAGTGTCTGAATCCGAATCTGATGAGTAGATAGCAGCTAGCTTTTCCGCTTCTGCCACCAGCACCTTGCCTTTCTGATGCTTTCTTTCCTTTCTGATTCTCTTTTCTTCTGCAGTGTACTTTTTAGCTTTAGGATATGGGCAGTCTCTGATGAAATGACCCAATTTCCTGCAGTTATAGCACATCATTTTAGATTTATAAGAATCTTTATCTTGAGAAGAAGAAGTAGGGTTAGAAGTAGAAGCATTGTTGTATTTGTTCTTCATTTTTCATTTGTAGAACTTCTTGAAATTGTTCATCAGCAATGCAACGTCTCCAACATTGTACTCCTTTTTGTTGAGTAGTGTAGCTTCATCAGATGAGTCCAGGTCCTTGCTTTTGTAGGCTGGCCTTCTAGGATTTTCAGCAGCAACCAGGGCAGCTGTGGGACTTGAAGTAGAGGTTTCTTTAACACCCATTCTTGGCAATTTATACTCATACGCCTTGAGTACGGAGAACAGCTCGGTGAGTGAGATCTTTCCCAAGTCTCTTGACTCTTCCATGGCTGTCACCTTCATGTTGAACTTAGGAGGTAGAGCATTCAGCACTCTGACGGTTATCTCCTTATCAGAGAAGGTTTTTCCATGCTTTAAAATTTCATTCAGTGTCCTTGTAAACCTTGTATCCATCTGATCAATGGTTTCCGCAGACTTCATTTTGAAGTTGTCCAGCTTTTCCAGAGCAACACTCAGTTGATGCTCTTTGATAGCGTCGTTTCCTTCACTCATATCACGGACCTTATCCCACATTTCTTTGGCAGTCTTGTAGTGCTTGACTTTGTCAAATCTGTCATTGTCAAGGGCCTTGGTCATGATAAATCGCCCAACTTTGTCCAGGTTGA
Organism: Penstemon eatonii; assembly: GCA_038501285.1. NCBI lineage: Eukaryota > Viridiplantae > Streptophyta > Magnoliopsida > Lamiales > Plantaginaceae > Penstemon > Penstemon eatonii. The sequence goes on from CM076711.1 coordinate 16,796,862, forward strand.
ACAGCTTTATTTCTTCGGCTGTCATTTCATGTAAATCTTTTTCCACCGTTATATCGACTTCATCAACTTTGATGGTCTTGGTGAATTTGAATGGACCTTTGATGATACACGTGTACATGTTATCATTATAGGCGGCTAAGAAGATCTCCATTCTGATCTTCCAGTCTTCGAAGCTCATACCAGCTATGTGGGGAACATGGCTGATACAGTCCATTTTTAAAAAATATGCTCTTTTGAAAAGTTTGAAAACCTTTGAAAAACACTCGGATCAAGCTCGTTGATCAGGCAGCTGATTCTAATGAACCACCTGCTCTGATACCACTTGTTGGTCCCAAGTGGTCAGATGAGGTCTAGAGGGGGGGGGTGAATAGACCTCTGAAACTTTTTAATAAAATTTTAACTTTAAAACTGTAGCTTAAACTGGAACAGACTAAGCTGTTACAGAACAGTAAGTTTACAAGGCTGATCGCGAACAAATCTTTGAACAGCTTTGCTGACCACTAATCTGATAGTTACTTAGCTGATTTTTGTCAAAATCAGTTTTAATACCAGAATACTTGCAGCGGATTTTCAAAGTGTTTTTCACAAGTATACTTAGTAGTTTGAAAAATTTAATCCCCAGTTTTATAAAACTCCTTTAAACCTTTTTCAAACAGTTAATCAAGTGTTTTATGCAGATCTGAAAATATGCAAGTAAAAGCAATGTAAAAACACAAGAATTTTTATAGTGGTTATATGGATTTAAATATCCTTTACTCCACTCTTCCAAGTCACACAGATCTTGGGTTATACTAAAAACACAAACTAATTAGTACACTCTGCTTGTGCTTCACAACAAATGATCAGCCACAAGTTCGCAATAGAAAATCACAAAGAAACTCCTATTCTCCGAAGTAATATCACTCACTAAGATGGATATCTACTTCTCACAACTTTTCTCTCTCACATATTCACTCAGAAAATGTTTTCTTGAACTTCAACGGCTTCTGTCAACAAATGACTTTCAGCAGACGAGTGAACTGTTCTTGAGCTTTTGAGACTTAGAAAATAGGTGAAATTGCAGAAAACGTCCCAAACTAATTACTGATTTTGGATTTTCGTACTATTTAATTTGGTGAATTTCGTCCCGTAATTTAATATTTTTTTGGAATATCATCCCAAACTAATTACTAATTTTGATTTTTCGTCCCAAACTATATCAACTCGCCAAATTTAGTCCCATAATTTACCATTTTGTATGAATTCGGTCCCAATATTAAATTTCTAATTTAATGAAAATAACGTTCAATGATTAGTTTGGGACGAAAATCCAAAATCAATGATTAGTTTGGGACGATTTTTGCAATTTTACCTAGAAAATATTTTGGCTTTGAATTCAATCTCTCAGAAGTTGTGTTTTTTTCTTTCTTCGTCTCTTCAGCTATTTATAGTCACTCTTTGAATTATGTCCGTTGAAGAGAGACAAAATTCAAATCTCTTGATTTTTGGTCCTTAAAATCCGCGAACGGCTCTCTGCACAGTGACAGTACTGCGAACTGTACTTTCTGTCAGGCAGCATTAAATGCACCAAGCTGATACGAGGACTTTCTTCAATCATTTGACTTTAATAACCTTGTACTTCAGCATTTATTACTTCCAGGGGCATTTATTACCGTTGGGTAGACTTCTTGATCATTTCCACTTGGCTGATCGAAAGTGCAAGTCTGATGATGAACAGAGCTGATCTCAAACTTGAACAAATCTGATTTGAGTCGGCTGATCTTCACCAGTCTGATTTCTTTCCTTCAGCAGATCAGTAGTCTTCTGGACCTTGAATCTTTGACCCTTCTGATAGTCTTCTTAAATGGTCAAAATTCTTCTAAGGGATTTTACAACCAAGTTTTCCATACTTAGCTGATTTTAGGTTTTGGAAATCATCAAAAGCACCCTTTACTAATTGTCTTCAGTGCTTTTCATCTTCATCCTTATCCAACAATTATTTTCTTCCTAGACCTTGATATTTCCATCTCAACCATTTTTCACAGGTTTAACCCATTTTTTTTATCGATTTAACATATTTTGTCAGTTATACATATCTTTTACTAAATTCATCCATTTTCAGTTACATGTCTAATCAAATTTTAACGAATCTAACCCATTTTTACCAACTCTCCCCGATTTTGTAGTGTAAACTTGCTTTTACAATAAGTTTACCCTATTTTTTTTTATTTTAACATGTTCTTTCATCGATTTTCTCCAATTTTACTTTGAGTTTACCATTTGTTTTTGTGTTATGTTAATCCGTTCTTTCAATGATTTCACCATTTTTTGTGCTTTATCCCATTCTTTAATCGATTCACTCATTCTATCCGGTTTAACCCAATTTTTCCTATTCTTTTGTTTGATGTACACTATTTTCTCGACTATTTCACATTTTATTTTTCAATTTAACTCGTTTTTTGTTCTTGTTCTTTATCAATTTGACCCATTTTTTGTTATCTTGTGTTGAGTCGATATCATTTAATTTTTACCAGTTTACCCGTGTTTTGTCGATTTATCTCATTATTTTATCGATCGTACCATTTTTTGTTGCTTTAACTCATTTTTATTCGATCTAACCCATTTTCCCATTGTTTTGCCGTTATCACCAGTTTTAACCACTTATATATTTTGACTTTTTTAACCTAAGCCAATTATAAGTTTTTCAGTTAACTAAATATGATTACTTTAGTTTATTCATATCAAAGAAATGTGATTTCTTTTTAGGTTTTTTTAATAATTGTCCAAAGAAACACCGATTGCGCCTGTTTTTACACTGAGTTTACCGTTTATTTTGTTATTTTAACCCGTTCTTCAATCGATTCCACCCATTTTTGTGTTTTATCAAATTTGTTAATCAATTCACTCATTTTTTTCGGTTTAACCCAATTTTAGTCGAATTTACCTATCCTGCTTACCCCATTGTTTTATCAATGGCACCATTTTTTTTATTTAAGTCGTTTTTCTTCTATTTAACCCAACTTTTCTCTAATTTACCAATTTTTTTTTATCATATATATATTTTTAGTGGAATCTTACCCATTTTCACCACTTTTAATCATTCTATGTTTTGACTTATTTTGGCCTAAGCCAATTATAAGTTTTTCAGTTAATTAAATAGTATTTTTTTTTTCATATAGCCCGAATGTAACCTTTTGTTTTTAGATTCTTTAATAAGTGATAAATTCTTAAGAATTTGTGAATGAAATATCGATTGTACCTATTTTACACTGAGTTTATCATTTCTTTTTTATTATTTTAGCCCGTTCTTTCACCGATTTCATCTATTATTTTTTTTATGGTCTATCTCATTTCTTAATCAATCCATAATTATCTCAAGTGTAACCCAATTTCAGTTAATTTTCACATTTGTTAATCAATTCACTAAGTTTCTCCGGTTGAACCCAATTTAGTCTGATTTTACTTATTATTTTGCTTATTTAACATATTATCTCACATATTTCAGCCTTTTTTTTCGCCAATTTACTCGTTTTATTTGTTTTTGTTCTTTATCGGTTTGATCTGATTTTTTGTTATTCCGTGTTTAGCCGATTTCATTCATTTTTTTAATCGGTTTCCCCTTTTTTTTTGCTTGTTAACCTTGTTGTTTTATCAATGGCACGATTTTTTTTTTGTTTTAACCCGCTTTTCTTTCTATCTAACCAATTTTCTCATTGATTATACCATTTTTATCATATATTCTTAATCAAAATTTTACATTTTTTGCCAGTTTTAACAATTTCTATGTTTTGAAGTTTTTTTGCTTAAGCCAATTATACATTTTTAGTTCTCTCTAATGTAACCAATGTTATTAAAACCGGATCGGACCGGCCGGTCCAACCTGTTGGACCGCGAACCGGAGGCTGGTCCGGTCCGATTTATCCCCTAAAACCACTTACTCCAAAACCCAGTTTGAACCGGGTTGAACCGGTCCGAAACCGCCGAACCGGTCCCATTTTTGAATTTCCTTTTTTTTTCATTTTTTTAAATTTTTTTAATGTTAAAAATTCTTGTAAAAGTTGGGATTTGAACACCTAACATTTAGAGTGAAAGGTGACTTCCTCACCATTTGAGCTACATCACTTTTATTGAACTTTTAGTACAAATTAAAATTTATAAATTATAGAACTTGTAGCCAAATTTATTTATAAATTACATAATTAACTCAAATAAATATTTTACACATTATGAATGAAAATTAATACTCAAATAATAAATTTTAATAATATATTCTATAAAATATTTATTTTCAATATTATTTTTAGGATAAAGAGTCAAATCGATATAATATGCAAGTTTGACTTTGAATATTAGACTTTTATACCTAACCATATTTTAAAATTTATGAATTTCTTAGTTTGTTGTATTTTTAACTTACACTTTTAAATTTTTATAAAGAAATATAATCATTTATATGAGCATACAAATTAGTACCATATTACCGTTATTATATAAGTTAGATAAATATTATATGATTTAATTTTAGTATAATAGAACAAAATTTATATTTTTAATCAATTGTAGGATAATGTTTAAATTTTACGCACATTACATATACTTTAAAATTAAATATATTTATTATATTATTATGATGTCATCCGGTCCGACCTGTTCGACCAGTAAAATCAGTAACCAGTCGGCTCACCGGTTCACTGTCCGGTCCGGTTCTGAAAACATTGAGTGTAATCCAATTTCAGTCGATTTTCACATTTGTTAATCAATTCACTAATTTTTTCTGGTTGAACCCAATTTAGTCTGATTATACTTATTATTTTGTTTATTTAACCTATTTTCTCACATATTTCACCTTTTATTTTTTGCCTGTTAACTCATTTATTTGTTCTTGTTCTTTTATCGATTTGATCTGATTTTTTGTTATCCCGTGTTTAGCCGATTTCATTCATTTTTTTTTACCGATTTTACCTATTTTTTTGCTTGTTAACCTTGTTGTTTTACAATGGCACATTTTTTCTTTGTTTTAACCCGCTTTTCTTTCTATCTAACCAATTTTCTCATTGATTTTATCATTTTTATCATATATTATTAATCAAAATTTTACATTTTTTGCCGATTTTAACAATTTCTATGTTTTGAAGTTTTTTTGCGTAAGTCAATTATACATTTTTTAGTTAACTAAATAGTACCTTTTTTAATCACGTAGAACAAATGTGACATAATATTTTTTTGAGGTTCTTTAATATTTTTTAGGTTCTCCAAATAAGTGATAACATCTTAAGAACTCTTCAAAGAAATTTTTGAAGAATTATAGAGTTATAGTTTTTTTTTACCATTAATATTTTAATGAGTTGCAAAACTTTAAAAGATAATTATAAGTTTATTATATAAGGACTTCTTGTCTAATTATACTTCTGTAATTCTTTTCTTTTAGAATTCTTAATTTTTTTTTATTTTTGCCATAAATTTAAATATCACGATATAATTTAAAACGGGGTATATTAGTATTCACAAAAAAGAGAAGAAATTTCCTTAGGTCAACTCGTACTTTTATATGTATAAATAATAATAATAATAATAATAATAATAATAATAATAATAATAATAATAATATATAGATATATATATATAGAGAGAGAGAAAAGAAAGAATAAAGAGGAAAGAGAGAGAGAGTGTTCTTTTAATTTGTGACCTCTATGTTTTAGGCAAAAGGTTTGGCACTTCTCAGTTGTTTTTCGAGAGAATTGTATTTGTAGTATCAAGTTATATATTGATTTTGTGGTATCATAAAAATCGAGATCGAGATATTTGGTATCACAATTTAAGAAATCAATCATTTTTAGTACCATCGTTAAAATTGGACGTCAACTAAAAATGTGACAGTTAAGTTTTATTGCAAAATTGATACAATTACTTATATTTACTAACAATTATACTCCTAATATTTCATGTTGTCAAAATAATCCCATATTTTCAAATTTACTAACAATTTTAATTGGTATTGTTGCCCTATTTCAATATTGACCCATTATAATTAACCAACTAAGATTAGACCAAAGAATCTCTAATTTATCCCACATGGGTGACCCTCCTGTCACAATCCTACCTATTAAATAATTATTATTATTTATAATAATAATAATAATTAACTACCTTCCCTGTAGCTTGAATTCATTATTTTTCCCCAGTACTGATCAGAATCACCTATAAATAAATTAAAAATCTCTAATTTATACCACATGGGTGACCCTCCTAACTCAATCCTATCTATTGAATAATTCATTTCTTTATAATAATTATTCTTAACTACCTTCCCTGTAGCTTAAATTCATCCCCTGAGCTGATCAGTTTTGTAACCCAAAACATATATTTTTCCCCACTACTGATCAGAATCAGATTCAGTACCATGGAAGCCATACAAGAAAAACAACCACCTCACAACATGGCCTTACTCCCCCCTCCTGGTTTTATAGGTCACTTCATCCCTTTCATTGAGCTTGCCAAGAAACTTGTTTATCAACACAGCTGCACTGTTACACTTATAATAATCCCAGATGATGGTTCTCCGATGAACCCTCAAAAAGCCGCATTTCTTCGAGGCCTTCCACCCACTATTAAAACCATCCTCCTCCCTCCTGTGTCGACAGATGACCTCGCGGAAAACATAAATGCTGAAATGCTTGTGCCTATCCGTGTAATCAGGTCGCTTCCAGCTCTCCGTGACACGTTGACATTTCTAAGGGATGATTCAAGTTGTTCCCCAGCTTCAGCCCTGGTTGTGGATCTTTTCGCTCCTCATGCCATTGATGTAGCAAAAGAATTTAATATCCCTGCCTACATTTTCTACGTCATAGCAGCCAACGAGTTATCGTTCTGCATTGATTTACCAAAGTATGATGAGTTATGCACATCGGAGTATGATGATATGCCGGAGCGAATTAAACTGCCGGGCTCTTTAGTACTGAACCCGAATGATATACCGGATGCAATTAAAGAACGAGGCAGTGATCTTCATAAATTGGGTCTGGATTTATGCAGAAGAATTCTGTTGGCAGATGGCATCATGGTGAATAGCTTCCTTGAATTGGAATCTGAAGCTTTCAAGGATTTAGAAGCCCGTCTTCATGACATTCCCCCTGTTTATGCAGTCGGCCCGTTGATCCGTACCGGTGCAGAAACCGAGTCAGATCGAGGGTCAGAGTGTCTGAATTGGCTAAATGAGCAACCTCCTAATTCGGTCATATTTGTTTCCTTTGGAAGTGGGGGCACTTTATCCATTGAGCAATTCCACCAACTAGCACTAGGCTTGGAAATGAGCGAGCAGAGGTTTCTTTGGGTTGTGAGGAGACCACAGGAAAACGCTGCGGGTGCGTATTTAAACATTAATAATGACAAGGGTAGTGGTTCTTTTGATGAATTTCTACCACATGGATTTTTGGAAAGGACTAAAGGAAGGGGGCTCGTCATTCCTTCATGGGCTCCTCAAATCCAAGTATTGCGCCACGCTTCGACTGGTGGATTTGTTACTCACTGTGGTTGGAACTCGATATTGGAGAGCGTTGTCTATGGCGTGCCCCTAATCGCGTGGCCACTTTGTTTCGAGCACAAAATGAATGCTGTTTTCTTGACGGATGGGTTGAAGGCTGCTATAAGGGTAAAAGAGAATGAAGAAACAGGTATTGTAGACGGAGGGCATATTGCAATGCTAGTGAAAGGATTGATTCAAGGAGAAGAAGGGAAACAGCTTAGGATCGTGATGAGCCATTTCCAAACCGCTGCTTCAAATGTTTTGAGCCAAAATGGATCTTCAACAAACGCGCTTGCTCAGATTGTCAAAAAATGGATTAGTGGCAATTGAAGCTTCAACCTTTAGATAATAAAAAATGTTTCTATCATTTAATTCTTAATTTTTCTTTCGATGATCTGTTTCTTTTATTTATCCCATTAATAAAGGTTTTTATTTTTTTTTTATTTTTTTTTTATTAGTTAAAGAACTGGACTATCTCTATCACTGGTGCCCTTTTTGGAGTATGATTAACTAAGATTAACTAAATAAATAATAAGAAGAAAACCGCATTACAAAGAATATAAATATTCGTATTCAGTTTTATAGTTATCAAGAAGGAAAGAAATATGATTATTGATAAAGGAAATTTACATAGACCTCCTTTGGGGAAAATTCTTGTCCAAGTCTGGCTTGATCAAACTCATATAATCACCAAGCAAATGTATTGCACTTGTTTTGTGATTGGTCACTCTCCTGGGAGTTACATCCAATCCCAAAGCAAGTGTATTACACTTGCCATGTAGTTGTTTTGGGTTCGGCCAAACCCGATCTGAGTAAGAATTTCCCCCTCCTCTGGCTATTACCGTATTTACAGGAACTTAACATCTTGTTTGAAAAATTACAAAGATATCCCCTTAACTTAACAGTCGTTAGTCAAACATAGCAGAAACTAAAAAATATCTGAAATGCCCTTAATTAGTTTAATTATTTACACATTTTCTTTCAAACAAAATAGGAAAATTTATATAGACAATCTCTGGCTGTTCTCCTAATTATAATAACTTACCCTCATGTTTCAAAAATTACAAAGACACCCGCTTGACTTTCTGTGATGTTGGGTGGGGGGGAGGGGTGGGGGCTATGAAACACGGATACTTCAAAAAATTCAAGTATGCAGAGTCGGACTCTTACGGACTCGGACACGCGTGCGACTCGGCTCGGACATGCGTCGGACTCGCTACGTGGCGAGTCCGAGAAAATACGATTTTGGACTCGGCAGGGATACGGTCAAGGACTCGATCAAATGCTCGGTCTTGGACACGGCGGGGGCCTTTTTGCAATTTTTTTCAAAATTGTGGGTTTAAATTGAAAAATTGAAACTTAATTAACAAAAATCAAAAAATACTTTTGTGAACTAGTCGATTAAATTTCTACAGAGTACTCATCCTCTTCATTCCAAACACGAATTAAACAACTCCTAAACTCCTCAATTTCATTCATTTTATAAACCTTAGTTTAAGAATTCTCTTCCAATTTATTCAAATTTATAGGTATTTCTCTTCCTCTATACCTCATTTTTTGCATGCGAAACATGTTTTGAATCATTTTACGATGTGATTAGCGTGAATTTCGATATCTTTTGTGATCTTTTCTTTTGATTTTGTGTTTGAAATATTCGAATGAATGTTAATCCGTTGACTATGATGCTAATTTATTTTATTTTTATATAAACTATATAGTTTTTTTTAATATACGTATCCATACCATGTCGTATCTTGAAATATTTTTAGAAAACGACTCGCCGAATCCGAATTGTGTCGAGTCCGAGTCGTCGAGTCAGTGTCTGTGCAACATAGGGGTGGGATTATTGAGTTATTAATATTTTTTGAAAAAATAAATAATTCAAAATTTAATTTATAATTTTTAAACTTATGTTAAAAAAATTAATTAATTTAAAATCAATTTGTTTTATTTTTGTGAGAAAATGTATAACATAATATATCGAATTGTGTCAGTATAAATATATTTATCAAATTTTAAACTCGTTTGATAATTTATTTATCGAATTATGTTATTGTAAATAAATTTATTAAAATTTAAAATGGTTTGTTACTTTATTTACCAAATGTGTTAGTCTTACCAAATTTATTAAATCTTAAATTTGTTTGTTTTAATTTTGTAAGCAAATATATGTTATTAAAATTTTATTTACCAAATTTTTAATATGTTTGTTTTAATTTTATAAGAAAATATGTCATTTAAATTTTATTTACCTAATTGCGTTATTTTAAACTTGGTTTGTTTTAATTTTAAAGTAAAAATTTATTTACAATATTTATTACACGGTTACAAAGAGACACTCTATAACATAAAATATATAAAAAAATACAACCTTTGGGAGAAAAATTGGAAAAATATTAAAATATTTTGATGACATCATAATCTACCGTTAAAATTAACGCCGTAAGGAGGCTTCTTGTAATATTATTTTAGTCGAGGGCGTGTCTTTGTAATTTTTGAAATATGAAGGTAAGTTCTTGTAATTAGGTAATAGTTAGGGGCGTCTATGTAAATTTCCCTATTGATAAAAATAAAATAAAAGAACAACTATTAAGAATAAAAAAAAAATATTAGAAGAAAAATTACCGAAAAAGAAAATAATGTTAAAGAACTACTATTAAGGCTAAGCTAAGAAAATGCATACAACATTAATAGAGAAAATATTGAGAAGACTGAAACTTGGTTTTCAAATTTAGAGTGTTAAGAGTGTATCACTCGGACAAGATGGTCTGTCAGGCAAAATAACAGTACTATAAATATGAAATGTATGCATGAAACATTGACAGAATTGCATTTTTGGTATACAACTATAGGTCAATTCCCACTTTTGGTACACAGCTTTATGTGTCCAACACATTTGGTACACCTCTTTAACAAAGTTCGACACATTCGGTACAACCGTTAAATAAATTGCAAAATCACCGTTAATTCCGTTAGTTCGACACATTTGGTACACCTCTTTTACAAAATTGGCATGCGCGCGACACATGACTGCCCAGAAAAAAATAAAACAAAAAAAAAAATTGAAACTTGATAAACTTTTTTTATTATATTTTATTCTTCTTCCAATATTAAACTATAAATGACATTATAGTTTATTATATTTTACATGTCATATAAATAATAAATACATATTTTTTAATAATTTTTATAAATATGATAAATTAAAGTAACTTGTTTATTATATTTTATTCTTCTTGCAATATTAAACTATAAATGACATTATATAGTTTATTATATTTTACATGTCATATAAATAATAAATACATATTTTTTTAATAATTTTTATAAATAATAAACTATAAAAATAATAAACTATTTTTATAAATAATTTTTAAAAATTGAAACTTGATAAACTTTTTTGTTATATTTTATTCTTCTTCCAATATTAAACTATAAATGACATTATGTAGTTTATTATATTTTACATGTCATATAAATAATAAAGACATATTTTTTAATATTTTTTATAAATAATAAACTATAAAAATAATAAACTATTTTATAAATAATTTTTAAAAATTGAAACTTGATAAACTTGTATATTATATTTTATTCTTCTTCCAGTATTAAACTATAAATGACATTATATAGTTTATTATATTGTACATGTCATATAAATAATAAATACATATTTTTTTTATCATTATATAAATATGATATGATAAATATAATAAATACATATGATAATTTTTATAAAAGTTTATCAAGTTTAATTTTTTTTTGGGCAGCCATGTGCCGCGCACATGTCAATTTTGTAAAAGAGGTGTACCAAATGTGTCGAACTAACGGAATTAACGGTGATTTTGCAATTTATTTAACGGTTGTACCAAATGTGTCGAACTTTGTTAAAGAGGTGTACCAAATGTGTTGGACAAATAAAGCTATGTACCAAAAGTGGGAATTGGCCTATAGCTGTGTACCAAAAATGCAATTCTCTCATGAATTATTTAAGAGTTTTTTTTTTTTTTTTTTGAGGAACACATTTAAGAGTTAAACACCACAAATGTTTCTCTTATTGTTAAATTTTTACAGATTCTTACTCCTTTTTTATTTTTCCTACATTAGTTTTCAATATGGGTTATATGTTTTATATGGACATTTTTGGGCAATCAATGGCGAAGCCGAGCTCACGTGCCATGCACATACATATTTAATTTTAAGCATATTTTCGTTTGCAAACTATGATAATGTTATACTTAAGCCCTCATAATGCCTATATTAAATTATTTTGTGAGTTTTATGAGAATTCATAATCTCAAATAACTTAAAAAAAATCATTTATAAATAATATTCTTTGTAAGGCCATAAGTGGGAAAATTATTTTAAGAATTTGATGCACATATATAACATTTTTAAATTACAATTGACTTTAAGATCTCATCTCGACCATATACTGGTTTTACCATATTTCATAAGAACACGTAAAAACAGTAAATAAAACAATATAATGATAATAATATGAGAGAACCATGCTTTATTATGTAATAATGGTCTGGTTACAACGTATGAAGGGTCTGACCAAGCTACTAGGGATAGCGCAAGACAAAAATTATAAACGGGGTAGAATATTAAACTCGAGTACCGCACTAAAGATGTAGGATTTTCTCTATAATGCCAAAAAGAGTACTTAAATAATTTAAAAATATATATATAAATATTACATATAATAATAAAGTCACACTGGTTATACCGATCGAACCAGTGATCGACCCGATCTAGCCGATCGAACCAGTAACCAGTAGGACTTCTATTCAATAATCGGTCCGATTTTAAAAACATTGGGCACCATACTCATGTTTCATGTGTATGAGATAACTCTTCTGTAGCCCCAACGGCTTCAATACTAGCCAATAGTTGTATAATCAATTAATTAAAAGCCACCAATAAGATAAAATTATTCATACATACTGTGATTTCATCATCAGTAAAGGTCTATGTATATATATGGATTATTAAAATCAACGCCAGCTGCATATTAGAAACTAATAAATGATACACCCAGGCCAGTTTCATTATTAGGGATTGGGACCTGTACGCGTAAGATGATTTTCTAGACAAGCACAATCTGGGATTGTGAAGAAATATCTCTCTCTATATATATTATATTGTTAGAAATCTTACACCAAATATTGTTTGGATTTTGCACCTCAAATTAATAAAAAAATTCAGCAATGTCGAAAAAATTGACTTTTTTCAAGTCGCGCAAATTTGACGATCTCCTCAAGACAATATTCGCTCTCAACAATGTGCAAATAAGTTATGCAGCGAATTTATCTCAGGATACAAAGGAGTCCAGTTATAAACTATTGTTTGACTTCGAATTGCACTTTCAAATACAAATCCAAACACTCAATATTTTAATTAAATTTTAGATGAATTTAATAAATAAAAAAAATAAAAAAAATAAAAAAATAGAAGAGTAATTTGAAGTTAAGTAATATTATAAAATGGAAACCGCTAAGGATCTCCTGTCCCATTAGTGTGTACCACTTGGTGTCCCATCCATAATAAATTGACATGTGTCAAATTAATTAATGTGCAATTACATAGGATTATTTTCACCCATCTTCTTCATCGTTTCCATCCAAATCCTTTTTACCATCTTATTCACCATTTCTGTTTCGAACATAATTAAACAAGTATTTTTCATTGTTATAACCACAATTAATGAGTTAGATTGCTTTGTTTCAAATATTTAAAGCAAAAATCTGAACGAACTTTAAGATTTTACATTTACTGATTTCTTCAATTAACATCAATTAATTCATATAGTAAAATTTTAGTCAGAAAAGGGGATTTTGTCACACCCCGTCCCGGGTAGGTCCGAGCATGGGAAAGTGACGTGCATGTCAAGCATATCATATCAAGTACATGTCATTTTATTAACAAAACCATATCTTGTGACATATAATTCCTTTGTAAAATATATAACATAGCAAGTAATAAAGGGACGGATATTAAAATTCCGCCGAACTATTAGTTTTACAAAGTAATCGGGCGATTTTAATACTTTAATATGGCATAACAAAAATATATAACCTGACAATTAATCAAACCACCAATTGTGGCACCAACACAAGTATATAAATAAACCACAATATTGTAGAAACCATATAAACAAACCCTGCAGCAAATAATTGTCATCTCCTCAACTGAAACGGTACAAACTATGTGGCTAATACTGTGTTAGAACCAAGATAGTCATAAGTACAAAATACAAGAGTGAGGCTATGAGCTAGAAAATATACAACAATAGAGACTCAAATGATCCGTACATGTACAAAAATGCCTCACTGCGATATACAACTACCTTACCAAGCTATGTACAACAACCTACCCCAAGCTACTCGATGTCGATCCCCGGTCCTCACTCAGGCCTACCGCCGGTGGTACTGTGATCTAAGGAAAACAAAGTAAACGGGGTAAGTCGAAAGACTTAGTAAGTGATGTCGTGATTCATGCATTTGGGAGAGTTATACAATTATAACAATTGATCCAAAATAACATTTATAACTCCATATATAAAAAATCAAGTCATATACAAGTCATGTAACAAGCCATATATGTATGGGCACGTTGGAAAGCATATAACATGAAATTAGGATACGTTATCGATGAAGCTTTACTCGATGCCTTGAATCATGTCCATCTCATACCCATATCGAATATATGGCCGTGTGTCGAAATAAACGATCACACAAAGAAGTCCAAGAATATACCGGTATCAACATATCATGTAATCCATAAATGGATCGCAAATGTTCCCTTTGCTAGCAAGGGTTCCAATGCCATATGCCTTGAATCGTGGCCAACGATCAAGGGTCGGTTAGGCTCCACAAAGAAACCATCACCTCGAGTATGCACAAATAAAACCATGGTTTCCATATGATGTATCAATGAACTATATAACCAAATTCATCCAAGGTAAAGTACATGGATGAATTCCATATGTCTAATTATATCAATAATCAATACTTCACCAAATAACAATATCTCATATTTACAAGTTATTGTTCTATATAGCAATAAGACATCCAAGAATATCAAGAAATTGAACACTAATTTCCAGCAATGACAAGTTAATGTTCCGAGTGTTGGGATTCGGAAAGATAAACAGCCCTAGGCACAGCGGAATTTAAAATTTTATAGGACCTCTTACGGAATCTTGCCAGGATAATCTCTAGGTGTATATATATGAATATTAAAACGATAAGAATAATTAGATCTAAATTATACCTGTCTCCTTGTACATCCATGTAGCTCAGCAAAGTTGCGTTTTCTCCCTCGGGTAGGTCGATCCAAAGTCCTGCTAGTAGCGCCCCACGTGTTGCGCCTCTACGAGTTGATACACCACAATATCACGGAAATTAATATAACCTAATCGACTAGAACATAGAGTATATTAATATCTAGGATTAAAGAACGACTTAGGAGCTAAAATCGAAAACGAAAAATTCTTCCAAAGAGGAAGAGGGTTCGGCCGATTTGGTGTAGGGAGAGGGAGAGAGAATTTTTCCTTTGCTCTGTTTTGGCTATTAGAGTTGTGTGTATGAGATATGACATCAAGTCCCCTGTTTATATGCATCTCATTAACTGATAACGCCGTGAAAACGTCGTTATCGCGTGCCTTCTTAAGGCCAAAACGTCTTGTTTTAATCCTAGTTTTGCTTGCTTTTGCGTGTTTGCTTGGTTTTTCTTTCTTTGGCTCCTTCGTTTGACCTTTGTTCGTTTGTCGTGTTTTTGGTCTCGTTTTGATCGTTTTCTCCGTGGTTTGTAGGTATTGACATCTTAGAGTGATTCGGAGTTGCGCATCATTGATGCGAGTCGCTCTGCCCACCCCACGAGTCAAACTTGAGCTTCAAAGGAAAAAGAACCCGAAGCAAATTGCATAAGATTGTAGATAACTATTCACTAAAGCATGCACAACTTTATCAAGGATGATCCAAATGAGCTGAATTTTGGATATGTCATAGATGAGTGAGTTAGCTACGCTACGGACTTTAGGGATCCGCATTCAGAATTAGGAATCGAAAGATATGCTGCTAGGAAGGAAGTGTGGCAGAGCAGGAAACTTAATGCCAGACTTACACCGCGGTGTACCCCTGCTACCAGCAGATATTTATCTGCGGGAAGCAGGGGCCTTTTTGTACACTTTCCCCCTTGTCCCCAAATGTAATTTTAGCTTGTTAGGGGTCATTTTGGTCTTGGTTGCCTTGCTTTTGAGGATAACTTAGGCATGGTGAACTAGTAGTTTTTGCTAGGTTAGATATTAGGAGGTGAAATTCATAACAACTGACACACTTCATTTTTACATCTTGCCTCCCTTTGGAAAAAGCTTTGGGCTTGCACTTTTGAATGAAGAACAACAAATGCTTGAAGGAGAAGTTGCCATAGATTTCATCACCTAAGCTTACTATCTTTCTTACTTTGCTCATTTACACTTATGACTTTGTTTAATGTAATGAATGTTGTCTTGATAAATATGAGTAGCTAATCTCCTTTCTTCTAGGTTTTTATTGATCCTATGTTTGGTTCTTGATTAAATGATGCTATGATGATTGATATGATGCTTACATGTGTTTGTTTATCCGATTTCGTGCTTATTGTTCGTCTTATGGTTTGATCAACTTTGAGGTGACAGTTATTGATTCTTGATTGCTAAACATAGTAATTTTGAGGATTTGATTATGAAGTTGGATTGTGATTCGATTCTAGGATAGACATATACCTAAGTCGTTTCGTATTCGTTGAAGGTTGGAGTTTAATGCCATCTATTAGATTTTAGTCCATTTAGGAATAAATTGGATTAGTTTATTTTGATAGGTTTGTATGCCATCGGAAGATACATACAAACGTCTTGGAATCCTTGAATAGCAAACACGAGCATTAGTAATCATTTATCGAGTCATTTATCTTGAATTGAACTAGGTGACGTAAAATCCTAGGAGCCTTTATCTTATTAGCAAGTTAAGTATTTAGATTTGTCTTAATAGCTTCGTTAGTTGTTTAAACAAACCACAATCTCACTACTATCGTTCACACAAGTTCACGTAAGATATTAGAATAGATCTTGACAATTATTCGTTAGATTCCTCGTGGGTTCGACACCCCTTATCACTTTATTACTTGTAGACGACCATATACTTGCGCGATTACGTACTCGTATTTGGAGCGTACCAAGTTTTTGGCGCCGTTGCCGGGGATTTGTAACGATTATTGCCAACTTATATTCTTGTGTATCTTAGCTTGAATTTATTATTTACCTTGTGATCTTTGTATTCATAGGTGCCTTTCTCTTAGTGTATGCCAAGAGCTTCGACATCACCCCTAACTCTTGTTGATCCGGAGATTGAGAGGACTTTTCGAAAGCGAAGAAAAGCAAGGAAGAAAAAGGGTAAATCTCTACCCATGGACAATCAAGGAGTTAACCCGGCTATGGTTAATCCTTTACAAGTTGCTCCCGAAGAACCGAACAATAGGAACCGGCCTATCAATGAGTATGGTAGGCCTAAGTTGGACGAGCTAGGTTCTAGTATCATCATACCTACAATTACGGCATCTAACTTTGAGCTTAAGCCGATTACGTTCAACATGCTAAATGCCGCGGGTCAATTCGGAGGCCACCCTAGTGAAGATCCTCATGCTCACTTGAAAAAGTTTATGATGATTAGTGATTCATTCATCATTGCGGGAGTAACGAAGGATGCACTGAAGTTGATGTTATTTCCTTATTCGTTGAGAGACATCGGGAAAGATTGGTTGGATTCTCTACAACCCCAATCTATTACTTCGTGGGAAGATCTAACCGGAAAGTTTTTGAGGAAGTTTTTCCCTCCCCCGAAGACTACCAAATTGAGGAATGATATTCTAGCATTCCGGCAATTAGATCAAGAATCGTTGTATGAAGCTTGGGAGAGATTCAAGGAATTATTGAAGAAATATCAACACAATGGCATAGCCGAGTATATTTTAATGCAAACATTTTACAATGGTTTGCACGAACCTACTAGAGCTCTTGTTGATGCCACTGCGGGTGGTGCTATGCTTTCCAAGTCCTACGATGAATCGTGGGAAATTCTTGATACTATGGCTTACAACAATCACTCTTGGACATCCGAGAGAGCAAATTCCGCTAAATCTACTCCTGGAAGGCTCGAATTGGATGCAATTATAGCAATAAGTGCCCAATTGGCGGCTTTGAGCAATAAAGTGGACAGACTTTGCCAAAAGCCGGAGACAGCCCAACAAGTACAAGCCATGTCACCTAGTTGTGTGACGTGTGGAGGAGCTCATATTTATGAGATGTGTCCCGGAAATCTCGAGGCAGTGAATTACCTTGGGAATAACTATCGAAATAATCAAGGACACCCTTCATACCAAAACAACTATGTCCCTCAGTGGCAAAAGCATCCAAACCTCTCTTGGAGTAATCCAAATAATGGCCAACAACCTTATCAAGGAGACCATCAATCCTCCGCACACCCCGGGTTTCAAGAAAGGCAAAAATAGCCCGTTGAATCAAAACCTGCATGGGAGGATGCATTTGGTGAGTTCATGAAGCACACCACCAAATACATGGTTAAAAACGATGCTAAATTGGAAGAATTTTCCAAACAGTTGCAAGAACACTCGGGGGCATTAAGGAATCTTCAATTGCAAATGGGGCAGGTAGCACAAACTTTAAGTGCAAGACCCCCGGGAGCTCTGCCGAGTACAACCGAATCGCCGAATCAAGGTCCAATTGAGCATTGCAAGGCTATTTCCTTGAGAAGTGGAAAAGAATATGAAGGTCCGGTCGTGCCTAATGAGAATTCGATGGAAACCGATGTGATTCAACAAGGAAATAAGGAACCATTAGCCAATGAAGTAGAATTGGAAGAAGAAGCACCCAAAGAACCTATTCCTTTGATACCCATACCCTCAGACAAGCCAACTCCACCATTCCCTCAAAAGTTTCAAAAGAAGAAAGAGGAAAAGCAATTTGAAAAATTCCTGGGTATTTTGAAACAATTGCATATCAACATTCCTTTGGTAGAAGCTCTCGAGCAAATGCCAAAGTATGCGAAGTTCATGAAAGATGTGCTATTAAAGAAAAGAAGGTTTGGAGAATTTGAAACGGTTGCTTTGACCGAGGAATGTAGTGCCATGGTCCAAAAGAAGCTTCCTCCAAAACTAAAGGACCCCGGAAAGTTCACCATCCCGATTGCTATTGGAGATAAATACCAAGGGAAGGCCTTGTGTGATTTAGGCGCTAGCATAAACCTCATGCCTATGTCGGTGTTTAAGAAATTGGGTGTTGGAGAAGCTCGGCCAACTACCGTGACGCTTCTACTTGCCGACCGCTCTATCACGAACCCAGAGGGAAAAATTGAAGACGTGCTAGTTAAAGTCGACAAATTCATATTTCCGGCCGATTTTATCATTCTAGATTGTGAGGCCGATGAAGATGTCCCAATCATCCTAGGGAGACCATTCTTAGCAACGGGACAAACTCTCATAGACGTGTCAAAAGGAGAACTTACTATGCGTGTGGAAAACGAGGAGGTTAAATTTAATGCTTTCGATGATATTCCTAATTCTATAACCCCTATTGTTTGCTACATGATTGACAAGTTGAGAAAGAACGAATCACGGAATGATGAAGTCCACGATGAAACCAAGAAAGATAATCCGTTTAAGGCAGGCCCAAAGAAGAGAAAAAGGCATCGAAAGAAGTCCTCGGAGATGAAAAAGAAGATCAAATGGGAAGAAACAATGAAGGATGAACAATGTTCTCCTAGGCTCCTAGTTTGCGATGTCATGAAGAATGGGACCATGAGAGTCAAATGGAGTCCGAAAGGGATTCAAAGTCACCCAAGCTAGTTTCAACGTATCCAAGTCGAGCTCACGACTATAAACAAGCGCTTCTTGGGAGGCAACCCAAGGCTTTTGTTTTTCTTTTTCGTTGTCTTGTTGTTTTTGTTGTTGTCATGTCGTGTCTTTTGATTTCTCGTTCTTGTGTGTTTTGTTGTAGGTAGTGATTGAGCACGAAAACATAGAGAAATCGAGTGTGGAAATACAAGTCGGAAATTGTGAAATTGAGCAAATCGAGAATCGAGGTAAGTTTTTAAATTTTGTTGGTTTGAAGTGTTAAGATTTTTGAATACAGACTTATTTTTTAAGTCTGTATTCAAAAGTACTAGAAAACTTACTGGAAATAATACACCGCAGTGCAAATTAATATACACCGCGGTGCAAAATTTCCAGTAAGTTTAATCACTTCTCACACCGCGGTGTAATTTCAAATACACCGCGGTGCAAAATTTCCAGTAAGTTTAATCACTTCTCACACCGCGGTGTAATTTCAAATACACCGCGGTGCAAAATTTCCAGAGAGTTTGCTCTGTTTTGCCAAAACCGTACACCGCGGTGTAAAATTTACACACCGCGGTGTATATCATCCAGGGACTTATGTCCCGTAAGCCTTTCTCTCTTTCATTTCTTACATTCAAAACTTTTCCAACTACCTCACGTAAAAGCAAGCTCCCTAATTCTCAAAATTTCTCTCAAAATTTCCCTCCTCACTCACATAATCACCCAATTCCCACAAACAAGCCACCAATTCACTCCAAAAACCATCAATTTCCCCATATTCACACCAAAACCGAATTAATCCCAAAAATTCAAAAAAATTCGACCTCTTTTGATTTCAACCAATTTTGGGCATCCAAAAGGTAAGTATGGCTAAACTCATGGATGGTATTGCATTGATGGTATTGATTTCTTGGTTTTGATGTTTTTGGCTGGCAATTTTAGAAAATATTCTTGAAAAAGAGTAAGTTTGGGGGTGTAGGCAAGGTGTTCGACGAATTGCTTAAGTGAGAATTTTGGTTGTTAGTATGAATTCTTTCGTGAATTTGTTTGAGGGTTGTTTGGTAGCAATTGTGAATTGATTGTTGGCTCGTTTGGTTGGTCTTGAATACATTTGATAACAATGCCGATAACTAGAGGTGGGATCCCACGTGCGCCTTCGAAACGAGGAGATTGTATTTCATTGCTTTATTATTATATTAGAACCGTGCTCTTTCGTTTACCTTTTCCTTTTGTTTTGTTTTGTTGTTGCTGCTTTTGTGTGCTTGTTTTTTCTTTCGTGCGTTGTTTTGTCGTGTCTACCTCACTCCGTTTTTCTAAATTCACACAATGGGGACATTGTGCGTTTTAAGTTTGGGGGGAGAGGTCGCAAGTACTTTCTTACATGCTACTAGGTTGACCCGCCAAAAATTTTCAAATCCTTATTATTACTTGAGCTTGTTCTACAAAATTTGAGCACATTGGCTAAAGCTAGGTTGTATTTGAGGTGGATAAAGAACTATAATGATAATAGGTTCTAGGACCCCTTTTGTTTAACTTAGATTCTCTCCAAACTTTAGTTTGAAAACTAAGTGTGATATGAGCAAAATGGCCTAAGTTCGGGGGAGTAAACCCTTTTCAAGAATGAAAAACCTTCGCATACCTAGTTCTTAAAAGAAACGAGTAGAGAAGTTGCTAAAATGTATGCACTTCTACGAGAGAAAAGAAAGGCTAAGCCTTCAAATGATGAAATTATTGAATTATTTTTGTAATTACTCTACTTTGTTGTAATGGTGCAAGTTTGTAATGAAAAGTTCAAATGAAATGCACAAAGGAAAGGAATGGTGCTAGTAGCCCAAAAAGTTAAATGTTTAGAAGCACAAACAATCTTCATCATTAGTGCTAGTTTTTATTGTAATATCATTGTAAAGCACAAAGTGCTATGTTATCATTGTAAATCAAAAGAAAAAGCATGGTATGGTGAGAAAGAGCTAGGGATTAAAATTGTTAACTAGTTCAAGAATAGGGATAACGCTCTTAAAATGCCTACAACTTAGTTTCGTAATGTGATTTGAACATTAAGTGGGAAATCTACGGCTAGGAGAGACTATTTGTCAAAACCTTAGGAGTCCACGCAATTAGAACCAATGATTTTGATCTATTGGGACGTATTTACCTAAGATAGAACCTAGCCAAGCCATCACACACACACGTGGAGCTTGTTCGAAGAATAATTTGAAATTGTCAAGTTTTGTGTGTTTTGATCTTAAGCATGCACGTTTAGTAATTGTCTTTTGTTTCCTTTGCTCGGGGACGAGCAAGTGTTTAAGTTTGGGGGTGTTGATAACGCCGTGAAAACGTCGTTATCGCGTGCCTTCTTAAGGCCAAAACGTCTTGTTTTAATCCGAGTTTTGCTTGCTTTTGCGTGTTTGCGTGGTTTTTCCTTCTTTGACCCCTTCGTTTGGCCTTTGTTCGTTTGTCGTGTTTTTGGTCTCGTTTTGATCGTTTTCTCCGTGGTTTGTAGGTATTGACATCTTAGAGTGATTCGGAGTTGCGTATCATTGATGCGAGTCGCTCTGTCCACCCCACGAGTCAAACTTGAGCTTCAAAGGAAAAAGAACCCGAAGCAAATTGCACAAGATTGTAGATAGCTGTTCACTAAAGCATGCACAACTTTATCAAGGATGATCCAAATGAGCTGAATTTTGGATATGTCATAGATGAGTGAGTTAGCTACGCTACGGACTTTACGGATCTGCATTCAGAGTTAGGAATCGAAAGATATGCTGCTCGGAAGGAAGTGTGGCAGAGCAGGAAACTTATTGCCAGACTTACACCGCGGTGTATGAAACTTACACCGCAGTGTAAGCCTTGTCACACCGCGGTGTATGATATATACACCGCGGTGTACCCCTGCTACCCTCAGATATTTATCTGCGGGAAGCAGGGGCCTTTTTGTACACTTTCCCCCTTGTCCCCATATGTAATTTTAGCTTGTTAGTGGTCATTTTGGTCTTGGTTGCCTTGCTTTTGAGGATAACTTAGGCATGGGGAACTAGTAGTTCTTGCTAGGTTAGATATTAGGAGGTGAAATTCATAACAACTGACACACTTTGTTTTTACATCTTGCCTCCCTTTGGAAAAAACTTTGGGCTTGCACTTTTGAATGAAGAACAACAAAGGCTTGAAGGAGAAGTTGCCATAGATTTCATCACCTAAGCTTACTCTATCTTTCTTACTTTGTTCATTTACACTTATGACTTTGTTTAATGTAATGAATGTTGTCTTGATAAATATGAGTAGCTAATCTCCTTTCTTCTAGGTTTTTATTGATCCTATGTTTGTTTCTTGATTAAATGATGCTATGATGATTGATATGATGCTTACATGTGTTTGTTTATCCGATTTCGTGCTTATTGTTCGTCTTAAGGTTTGATCAACTTTGAGGTGAAAGTTATTGATTCTTGATTGCTAAACATAGTAATTTTGAGGATTTGATTATGAAGTTGGATTGTGATTCGATTCTAGGATAGACATATACCTAAGTCGTTTCATATTCATTGAAGGTTGGAGTTTAATGCCATCGATTAGATTTTAGTCCATTTAGGAATAAATTGGATTAGTTTAATTTGATAGGTTTGTATGCCATCGGAAGATACATACAAACGTCTTGGAATCCTTAAATAGCAAACACGAGCATTAGTAATCATTTATCGAGTCATTTATCTTGAATTGAACTAGGTGACGTAAAATCCTAGGAGCCTTTATCTTATTAGCAAGTTAAGTATTTAGATTTATCTTAATAGCTTCGTTTGTTGTTTAAACAAACCACAATCTCACTACTATCGTTCACACAAGTTCACGTAAGATATTAGAATAGATCTTGACAATTATTCGTTAGATTCCTCGTGGGTTCGACACCCCTTATCACTTTATTACTTGTAGACGACCGTATACTTGCGCGATTACGTACTCGTATTTGGAGCGTAACAACCTAGTCCTATTAGGATTAGGACTTTAATTCTCCTACATGGGCGATGGCCCACTTTAATTAGAAGACTAAGTCTTCCAATTAATCTATGACCCACTTTAATTAATCTAACTAGGCTTTATTTAATTTCCCAATTAAATATCCCAATTAATTAATTTAATCTCCCAATTTAATTATATTAGACTCCAAGTCTATTTAATTAATTATTTCTTCAATCAATTAAATCCAACTTAATTAATTAACTCACATATTAAATTCCAATTTAATTTATGATCTTGATCCAATTCCAGTCGACCCACCCATTTTAATCGACCCAGTCGATTATAGATCCAGTCGACCCAGTCGACTCAGTTGTTCTCTTTTCCTCGCTTTCGCTTCATGTGTATTGTGTATGCCCCCATAGGTTCACCACATAATTGGCCGTGGTTATAATTAAATATTATTTAATTATTCGAGTAACATATACTCTAAATCAATCGAACACTATGTCGACTGATCATTCCAAAATTAGCACCCCTGCCAATTTAGGAATTCTCCCACACTTCACGGTCGATGTCCAGCCACAAGCCCATGGAGCCCAATCACTGGTGAATTAATTCAGTGAACCTTTTAACCCATTTAAAATTTCCATATACGACATAATCTCTTCATCGATCAATCTCCCAGTCGAGACTTAAGGGTATGGTCTTTCATCGGTTTCCCTTTTATTTTGTCTTGACCTTATGTACTTTGGTCTCGAAATAAATTCTCTTTGACTTAATATTTATGAGCTACTTAGATTAAGTCGTCAGATACCTTGGCCAAGGATTTTACCAGAATTAATTTCTCACAGAAATCCATGGAGAATTTTCCAACCTATCAAGTCGGGTCAATGGATCCTTTGTTGATGATATGAATCTGCATACGAGTTCCTCCATACCCAACATGAGTTCACACAGAATTTATGGTGATATCCAGTCAGTCGGAACTCATATCAAAGCATGAACGTTCTCGCACCAGATAAACCCTATTATCTCAAGTAATTAGGGATCGTTTCTAGTATACTATTGTAAATTGGAATAACTTCAACCCCGATGTGCGACTACCGCTTCCATGGTGAGTTATTTCCTAATTGGGGTATTCAGTGCACATGCTATCCCAGCAAGCCACCCACTTATGTGTATCGACTATCCCAGTCACGTTCGTGGACCCAGTGTTCTCCAGTTCATCGGAGTATACCCAATAGTGAGAGTCTAACCGAATCCAACAATGTCCTATCTCGACTGGATTCTATGACTCTTGAATATGTTCTAAATCACGGCCTTGGAGATCAGTCCACGGGTTGTCCCATAGCCCTGTGATCTAAGGACTTCTATCCTTATGCGTAGATAATTATTACATAAGATAAAGTTGACCATTTAATAAAGTGCTTTTATTAATCAAAATTGAATAATTCCTCATTTAATACCATAAATGCTAGCCATACAGCTGGCTTGCAGGACACTATTTCTATCACCAAGTACATATAACTATGATATGTGAACAATTTCATAAAACTAGTCAATTAAAACTAGTCCAACAATTTCACCATTGTTTTATATGTCAAGGAAGCTCAATTTCTCACAATAGATCCTACTAAATATTCCCAAAACACAACCATTATGTCCTTATAAAATCAGCCCATACCTGTAATACATCTATGGAAAAAAACTCACAATTATAGCCATAACTTCTACAAAGTACCAAGCTAGAACATTTATAACAAGTATATAACCACCTAATGAATTAATCTTAATTGTTGGTCCCAAGTGGTCAGATGAGGTCTAGGGGGGGGGGGTGAATAGACCTCTTAAATTTTAAATAAAATCTTAACTTTAACACTGTTGCTCAAACGTAAGTAGACTAAGCTGTTACAGAACAGTAAGATTACAAGGCTGATCGCGAACAAATCTTTGAACAACTTTGTTGACCACTAGTGTGATAGTTACTTAGCTGATTTTAGTCAAAATCAGTTTTAATACCAGAATACTTGCAGCGGATGTTTTAAGTGTTTTTCACAATCATACTTTGTAA
Organism: Penstemon eatonii; assembly: GCA_038501285.1. Lineage (NCBI taxonomy): Eukaryota > Viridiplantae > Streptophyta > Magnoliopsida > Lamiales > Plantaginaceae > Penstemon > Penstemon eatonii. The sequence continues at coordinate 16,822,277 of CM076711.1, forward strand.
TTTGAAAAACTTTATCCCCAGTTTTATAAAAACTCCTTTAAATATTTTTCAAACAGTTTAGTGAAGTGTTTTATGCAATCTGAAAATATGCAAATGCAAGATAAAAACACAAGGATTTTTATAGTGGTTTTTAATCCACTCTTCCAAGTCACAAAGATCTTGGGTTATACTAAAAACACACAGTAATCAGTATACTCCGCTTACGCCAAAACAACAAATGAATCTGGCCGTAAGCTCGCAATAAGAAATCACAAAGAAATCCTATTCTACAGAGACTTATCACTCACAAAGATGGATAAGAACTCCTCACAACACTCTAACAGATTTCACTTAGAAAAATGTGTTTATCTTTGATCTTCAGCTTCAGCTTAAGTCAACAAATGACAAGGTTGTTCTTGAGCTTTTGAAACTTAGAAAATATTTTGCTTCGGATTCAATCTCTCAGTTGTTGTGTTGTAGCTTTTCTCTTCGTCTCTTCAGCTATTTATACTCACTCATTTGAATTATGTTCGTTGAAGAGAGACACAATTCAAATTTCTCGATTTCTGGTCCTTAAATTCCGCGAACGGCTCTCTGCACAGTGACAGTACTGCAGACTGTACTTTCTGTCAGGCAGCATTAAATGCACTGAGCTAATACGAGTTATTTCTTCAATCATTTGCCATTAATAGCCTCGAACTTCAGCATTTATTACTCCAGTGGCATTTATTACCGTTGGAACGACTTCTTGATCCTTTCCACTTGGCTGATGAGAGTACAAGTCTGATGATGAACAGAGCTGATCTCAAACTTGAACAAATCTGATTTGAGTAGGCTGATTTATACCAGTCTGATTTCTTCCCTTCAGCAGATCAGTAGTCTTTTGGACCTTGAATATTTGACTCTTCTGATTTATCTTCAAACTTGGTCAAAATTCTTCCAAGGGATTTAAACTAAGTTTTCCTTACTTAGCTGATCTTGATGAGTTTTGGAAATCATCAAAACCTCCCTTAAATCCTCTAACTTCAGTGCACTCTTATCTTCATCTTTATCCAACAATTTCCCCTTTTTGATGATGACAAAACTTCAGCTAAGTACTTGTTACCTAAACTAAAGTTTTAATCCTCAAAATTTCTGAGATAGAAATGTATGTTGGAATAAAAACATGAACTTTTATATATATTGAAAATGATTACAAGTTACAAGTTTTTCATCAGAGGAGATAACTGAGAAAAAAAAAATACAGAAAACTGATTACAAAGGATTGATCTATTCTAGTCATCAGCTTCTTCACTTTCTCCTTCAACTTCCTCATAATACTCATAAGATGACTTTTCATCATCATATTCTTCATCAGCAGCATCATCTATGACTAGATTGGACTTGGCAGCTTCCATTTTCCATTTGACTTCTTGTTCTTTCAGCTCTTTTTCTACCTCATCCATCTTTCTCTTTATTCTCTCTTCATCTTTGTACTTGGTGAATGACTCTGATTTTTCTTCAGTAGGTTCCTTGGATGCAGCCATTTCTTTATCAGATTTGGCTTGTTCCTTGGATTCTGCTTCAGACTTTTCATTGTCATCAGCCTTTCCAGTTTCTTCAGCAGCCTTATCATCAGTCTTCTTGTCTTTAGCAGCATCAGTTTCCTTAGCCTTTTCTTCAAGTACTTGATTTTCAGTAGCAGCAGCTTGAGTTATCTCTTCCTCTTTATCTTCCCCTTTTTTGTCATCATCAGGGCTGATAGGAGGGTTGAGGGCAACTGGTTGGATCCTGACAGCAATGCATAAGGACTTGATGTTCTGATTGATCAGGTCATGGCTTGCATTGAGATGATTGAGAGTGGTAGTGATTTGATCAGTCTGATCATTGATGCAATCAATGTTAAGTTGGAGAGTGGAGATCTCTTTATCAACTCTGGTGGCAGCTTTATGAACTTGTTCTACCAGCGAGTGATTCTTAGCTGTCTCCTCCTCAGCCACTTTGATGAATGTATCTGTGAGATGAGCAATTTGGTCTTCATTCCTCTTTAAGGCAGTATGAAGATGATTCATGTCAGCTTTGACATCTTCAATATTCCTTTTCATATCCAAGACAATATGTGTCATCCTTAGAGTATTATCCTCAGGTAGAGGAAGTTGTCAATGGCATCCTTCACCATTATCTCAGTATTCTTCTGCATTTGTTCCAACTGCAGCTGATGCTTTTCTTCCAAGTCTTCCTGCATTTTCTCTAGCTGCAGCTGGTTCCTCCCTTCCATTTCTCTTAAAGAATTCTCCAGCATCATTTGGAAGGCTTCCATCAGTGATGAGTGCACATCAGCTGTTGGAATTTGAGGTGATGCAGGTTGATCTTCTTCCTGTTCAACAGGAGTGTCTCTCAGATCAGCTTCGTCCTTAGCCTTTTCTTTATCAGTCCACTCAATAGCCAAAGGCTCTTTAGCAACATCAGGCTGATCTGTGACATCTTCAAAGATCTTGTTAACAATCTTGCCATCATCAGTGAAGACTGTTGTCTGACGAATCATCCTTACAACAGGCAGGCTATTAGGAGCAGTCTTCTTCACTTTAGGCATTTCTTGATAACTTTTCAGTTCTTTTCCAAATGTGATCTGTTGAACACCAGGCATGGCAGGCAGATCACTTGGCGAGCCTTGTTCATATCTTGACTTGGCAGCCCAGTTCTCCAAGGCTGTTAGAACAGCAATTTGCACAGCTCTTTCTATTGGATCATCATGCTTTCGTTTCTTGGCTGGCAAAGAGTTAGAGATAATCTTTGCTTCTTCAGACAGCAAATTCTTGTGCATACTTGTGCATTCTGTCTCTAACAAAGTCTGGATCCAGTGCTCTGGTGATGGAAGTAGTCTGTAGCCAATTGAGGACCCACTTCTCCTCATTAGCAAACTCTTCCCAGCTTTGGATCTCTTCAACAGATTTGTTCACCCTATACTCTCTCCATTTTATGTATCTTTTCTTTTCATGAGTGAACAAAGTCTTAAGCATCAGCTTCTTGTCAAAGTAAGCCAGTGCTTTTTCAAACATGTTGAAAACAGAAGAGTCAGAGTTTATAATTTCAAATGCTCTTCTTACTTCAAACTTCTTCTTTTCTTTGACCATGCCAGTAGGCATCTTCTTCTTGGCATTTAAAGATTCACCTATCTTTATGCCTCCAGAAACAACAGGACCATGAGCGTCAGTTTTGCTGATTTCAATAACAAGAGCTAACTCAGCATCCTCAGCAGCTTTCCATTCTGCCTCAGACATCTTTCTTCTCTGCTCTTCTTTTTCAGCTTTTTTCTTACTGAGCTCAATAATCTTCTGTTCTTCTTGGTCATCTCTTTTTCTCTGCTCTGCCTCTTCCCTCTTTTTCTTATCAGCATACTTTCTTTCTTTTGATAAGAATCTTCCTCTTTCCTTTCTTTTTGTCAGCTGGCTGATCTTCTTGAGTATTGATAGGTGCAGGGCCAGCAGATGCAAGTGGTACAGCTGCAATGGGATGGATGATCTGCACTTCAGGATCATCACGAGGTTGAGCAACCTCAGCTGTTGGTTCTGTTGAAGTAATATGTGGGTCAGTTTGATCATCAGCTTGCTTCACCTTAACAGATTCTTCTTCAGTTCCAGCAGGCCTCTCTGCTGATGAAGGACTTTCTCTGACTAAGTCTAAAGGCTTAGCAGGAGATGGTTCAACGACCACCTTTCTCTTAGCAGACTTCCTTGTGTCAGGCTTCTTTTGAACAGGTTTAGAAGCATCAGTGTCTCTTAACTGGCTTCTAGTCCTCTTTGCCACTTTATCGGCATGTGCTTCTTCTGACACTGTTCTTGATGGAGATTCAGCAGACATCTCCAGCACTTCATCAGTAACCTTCTTGATGACAACACTAGCAGCAGATTGCTTTTTTTTGTCTGTTCTGGCTTGAACAGCAGGCTTTGCTGTTTGAACAGTTTTCTTTTGCCTTTTTGCAGGAACCTTGTCCTTAGGCTCCTCAGTTTCTTCTTCCTCTTCATTTTTCCTCTGAGCCTCCCTTAACAGCTTGGTAGTGAACCATAGCCTTGGCATCGTGAATGACTTTTCCATTTGTCAAATCACAACCCAGCAACACGAACAGATGACTAAGAGAGATCCTGTGATTTGTTTGCTTCTTCTTATGGAAACTTGCGAAGATATACCATATGATTTCAGCCCAATTCACCCCAAACCCATAATAAACAGCTATCATCATAGCATACCTCTTCATAGTCACACTATCCAGAGAGAAAGTGCAGTTCTCAATTATCTTTGCCACCATATCAGCCATACGCTGATATTCATCTTTCAACTGCCTTTTCTTTATATTTCCAGACAGTACTTCTCCTTCGTGAGCACAGATGCTCCATAATTCTTGCTCCTTCTTCTCAGCCATAGTAGTTAGGTATGTTCTTCCCTTGATGGACAGACCGTACTTCTCATGAAGCAGAGTAGGGGTGATGACAATATCCTTTCCGCCAACTGTTGCCTTGATTTCAAGTTTACTGAAATTAACAGCCTCCTTAACTCCGTAGAATTCCAACACCTGGTCTTCATAGACCATATCATCGTGTCCTTCCATGAAGTCTACAAGAGTTGCAGCTTTGAATTTTTCTAGAATAGTCTTCATTTCAGCGGTTCCAGATTTGTGGTATGTATCATAGACAAGATACATGCCCTCAGCTCTTGCTTTTTGTTGAGAATTCATGATTTCCTGAAGAGATTAGTGAAAGCGAGAGGATTTTACAGAAAATGAAGGCAAAAATTCTCAGAGTACTTTTGAAATTATTTGAGTGCGTAAAGAGTTACTGAGCTGATCAGATCTGATTTTATAGAGCTAGGGTTTTTCGGTTCCCGTGATACACGCTGACCGTTAGATACATTTTGTGTCAGTTCTGATCGTGTGGGCGTCAGTTACGCGATTCAAAATTCAAAAAACATTAAATGCCAGGCGGGAATGCGAACCGCCTTAGTATATTTGTAAAAGCGTGTTTTAAATAAAACATTTTTAACATACACGGCTTTTACATAACTGATCAGACGAGTAACTAAAGTACTTATCTGATGGACCAGTGTCCTGATGACAGGCTATTATCAGTGAAAGCCAATAACTGATAACCTTCCTCGGCTGTTTGTCAATCCAGCTAGATAATTAATCGTCAGTCTTCAAGCTTTGATCTTCTCATGAAAACATAACTTCAACTAACTTCATCAACAAATTTCATCTTTTAATCAGAAGTACCGCTAGTATTACACGTTCCCCCTGACTTTAAGAATCCATAAGTTAACTAGTCTGTTTAGAGTTAACCTTTGAAGATAATAAGATGTGTAAGCTGATGAACTCCAGTCTTCTGTTGAGTTCCCCCTCAGCTTATGCATCCAACTTTAGTAGACATAGTTCAGCTCTTAGAGTTGAAAACTTTGTCTCACTTAGAGGTTTTGTGAAGATGTCAGCAATCTGATTTTCAGTAAAAACATATTATATTATGACATTTCCTTTCTCCACATGATCTCTAATGAAGTGATGTTTGATCTCAATATCTTTAGTCCTTGAATGACTTGTAGTATTTTGAGTAAGTGAGATTGCACTTGTATTGTCACAGTAGATAGGTATCCCACTGATATTAATGTTGTAATCTTCTAGTTGATGTTTCAACCATAATATTTGAGCACAGCAAGCTCCAGCAGCTATGTATTCAGCTTCAGTAGTAGATATGGATACTGAGGTCTGTTTCTTACTCATCCAAGAGATCAGGCGACTACCTAAGAATTGACAGGCACCTGTGGTGCTTTTCCTATCAATTTTGCAGCCAGCAAGGTCAGAATCTGAATATCCAATAAGCTCAAATCCAGATTCCCTAGGGTACCACAATCCCAATTCTTCAGTGCCTTTAAGATATTTGAGTATTCTTTTGGTAGCCAAGAGATGAGATTCCTTAGGATTTAATTGATATCTCGCACAAACCCCAACACAGTACATGATATCAGGTCTGTTAGCTGTTAAGTACAACAGTGACCCAATAATTCCTCTATATTTGGTTATGTCCACTGATTTGACATCTTCATCTTTATCCAAACGAAGACTAGTAGACATTGGAATATTAGCAGTAGAGCTAGTTTCCATACCAAATTTCTTGAACAGATCCTTTGTGTATTTTGCTTGGCTGATGAATATTCCATCAGGCAACTGTCTTACTTGCAAGCCAAGAAAATAATTAAGTTCTCCCATCATGCTCATTTCAAACTTGTTCTGCATCAGCTTTGAGAACTTATCACACATCTGTTGATTTGTTGAACCGAAAATGATATCGTCCACATATATTTGCACAAGCAATATATGATTTTCCCATTCAATAGTGAACAGGGTCTTGTCTACCTTACCTTTGCGAAATCCTTTAATTAAAAGAAAATCAGATAGGGTATCATACCATGCTCTTGGAGCCTGTTTCAGTCCAAAGAGGGCTTTCTTCAGACGATACACCTTGTCTTCTTCTTGATAAGCTTCAAATCCAGGTGGTTGTTCAACATAAACTTCTTCTTGCAATTCTCCATTGAGAAAAGCTGATTTCACATCCATTTGATAGACTGCGAAATTCTTGCTACTGGTGCAAAAGTTTCATCAAAGTCAATACCTTCTTCTTGGCAGTAACCCTTGGCAACTAATCTAGCTTTATTTCTGGTGACCACACCATCTTCATTCATTTTATTCCTGAATACCCAGTTAGTGCCAATTACCCTTTGATGACTTGGTCTAGGAACTAAGTACCAGACTTTATTCCTTTCAAATTGGTTCAGCTCTTCTTGCATAGCTTCAATCCAGTTTGGGTCGTTGAGAGCTTCTTCAATCTGTTTAGGCTCAATTTGAGATAGAAAGCTGACAAACATGGCATCATTTGCAACAACTCTCCTTGTCTTCACTCTATCCAAAGGATCACCAATTACCAGCTCTGGTGGGTGATTCTTGAGCCATCTAAGATCCGGTTGCAAATCAGAATGCTGTCCTCTGTTTTGATCTTGCAACACTACTGTTGGAGTTCCAGTAGTAGTCTGTTGAGCAGTCTCTGGTCTGTCAGCTGTTGGTAACTCTTCTGTTAGACAATCAGCATTGTGATTTTGAACAGCACTTGAGTTAGCAGCTGGGTTGAGATCAGGTAGTATGATGGGAACATATTCTTTATTTCTTTCAACACTCAATTTCTGAAAATCAGTAGACAGATTTTGATCAGTACTTTGATTCTTTTTCAGAAGATTGATTTGATTCATCAAATACTACATGAATGGATTCTTCTTCAAGTAAAGTTCTTTTGTTAAAGACTCTATAAGCTTTACTAACAGTAGAGTATCCTACAAATACTACTTCATCAGCCTTTTCTGCAAAGGCAGTAAGGTGATTTTTCCCATTATTTAAAACAAAGCATTTACAACAAAAAATTCTAAAGTAATGAATGTTTGGCTTCCTGTTATTCCAAACTTCATATGGAGTCTTGTTTTGGTGCTTGTTGATCATGCATCTGTTTTGGGTAAAGCATGCTGTATTTGTTGCTTCTGCCCAAAATCTTTGAGGCAGCTTTGCTTCAGCAATCATGGTTCTGGGAGCTTCTTTCAGAGTTCTGTTTCTCCTTTCATCAACTCCGTTCTGTTGAGGGGTTCTGGCAGCAGAGTACTCATGGCTGATTCCTCTGACATTACAATACTCTTCAACAGTAGAGTTTGTAAATTCAGTCCCTCTGTCTGATCTGATCTTTAGTATTTTCATACTCTTTTTGTTCTGAATTTGCTCCATCAGATTTGTAAGATGCTCCTTGGTTTCATTTTCTTTTTCATGAAAATCACCCAAGTGTATCTTGAATAATCATCCACAACAGCTAGGCAGTACTTCTTTCCACCATTGCTGATTGGATCAATGGGTCGAAATAAGTCCATATGTAGGAGCTCCAAGATCCTTCCAGATGATTGGTGCTTCTTGCTTTTGAATGATGACTAGATTTGTTTATCCTTCTGACATGCGTCGCAAAGCTTGTCTTTGCTCATGACTGTCTTTGGAATTCCTTCTACCAAATCATTCTTGATAAGTCTGTTGATGGTCATGAAATTCACATGATTCATTCTATTGTGCCACAGCCAACTAACTTCACTTGGTGTTGATGCCACCAAACAAATATTTGAATTCTTGTCAACAGAATTCCAGTCCACTGTGTAGACATTCCTTGTAGTCTTCCTGATAAAATAACCTTCTTTGTACCAATCTGTTCAACGTAGCACTTATCTGTTGAGAAGATGACTGAATATCCTTTGTCACAAAATTGACTTATGATTAGCAAATTGAATTTGAGGCCTTTAACATAAGAGACATCAGATATCTCAATGTTGCCTTTGATCAGCTTTCCACTTGCTACAATCTTGCCTTCCTTGCTGTCTCCAAAAGTGACTTTTGGACCATCCACAGCAACAACATCAGTCAGCTCATGTATGTTTCCACACACGTGTCTTGAACAGCCACTGTCCATGTACCAAGTCTTTTCTACTTTACTCCTACTCCTAATCCTAACCTACAAAACAAAATAAAATTGTTTTAGGTACCCTTATTGAGAGGGTCCTGAAGAATTAGTTCCACCTTTGACAACATAAGATGTTGAAGTCTTAGGCTTCTTAGGTCTCTGAGTTTCAACAGGAGCATGAACAGTTTTGCCTTTATCATGATAAGGATAATTTTCATAAGAAGAATAAGATGCATGATAAGCAGGATACGCATGCATTGGCTGAGCAGGATATGGTGCATAGTACGTTGGAAATTGAGGTGCATGGTACATAGGAGGATATGCAGCAGGTTGCACATAATAAGACTCGTTTCCATACCAAGCATTTTGATTTTTCTTGTTTTTATGCTTCTTTGGTTTACTAGATGCTTGCTCATTAACAGACGACTTAGTTTTACTAGTCTGATTGGTTTTAACCTTATCAAAAGACTTCCTAGGACTCTTCTATTTGGTCTTACCAGTCTGTTTTCCTACACTAGGCTCTTTGCTCTTTTTAGCCTTAGGAGTTTTCATCTCCTTTAATACTTTCTCAAGTGAAGCAGGCTTAGTAGTCTGAACATACAAAATGACCTTACTATTGTCAGCTGATACAAATTTTTCAGTATGGTTCAGTTCTAATTTATCCTGTTCTAAAGGTGTCTTCTGTTTACTAGAGATAGGAATGGATGCAACAGATGACTTTTCATGAGACTCATTCAAGTTCCATGATTTTACCCTTATGTACTTCACATTCAGCTTTCAGAGATTCATTCTCTTGCTCAAGCAATTTATATTCAGCTGATTCTTTAGGCTTTTCAGCTTTGAGTTTCAGTGAACTGTTTTGCTCTCTTAGCAATATCATCTCTTCCTTAAGCTTACTAAATGCTTCAGCAATAGTAGTATTGTTAAGCATCATTTGTTCAAGTGAATTAAATAATTCATTATCAAGAGGAGTTACCTCATCATCCTCAGAGTCATCAGATTCCTTGGCCATCAGGCAGAGAAGTGCAGGACTCTCTTCTTCAAAAGACTCTTCATTAGAAGTGTCTGAATTCGAATCTGATGAGTAGATAGCAGCTAGCTTTTTGTTGGGATATTTCTCGATAGGGGCTCGATTGTCAATACAACAAAGTGCGGAATTTAAAATTTTTCGAGTTCCCTAATAGTCCCATAAATCTTTCTCCACAGTTATTTATACGAAAAGCTTGAATCAAACAATAAATTAAACACAGGGGGTTAATCGCAATTTACCTCACCACGGAATTGTGGTGGTTTCCACCAGGTGTTTGGTTCGATCCACATCTTGAGTGATCCATGTGTCTCACCTCCAAAGTTAGTCCACACCAATCAGATTGTAGTGACACCTACAAGTCTTAGGCTACGAACTGGATCTCGCAGGTTTGTCAGTAAAGGATTTCAGATCTGGATCAGGGATAGGAGATACAGATGGAAGAATCGACTCACAGGGCTTATGTGATCGAGCAGGGTTCGGCCAGGGCAGATCTGGTCGAGATTGGGTTCGGCCGAGTTCAACCTTGTGCGACTAGGGTTGGGACGAAACTATAAAGGGGGCGATTTGCAATTAAAGATTCTTGTTCGAAAAATCAGATTTCCTCACTCGATTTTTCTCTCTCTATTTTCAGCAAAGTATTTTGTTTTCTCTCAAAAGTTTTTTCTTGTTTTGGAGTGCAACTTAGTTATTAATGAAGAGAAGAGGGAAGAGTATTTATAAGAGAAGAATCCTTCTCTTGATAGATATCTTCTTCCCTTATCTATCAAATCTCCAAATCTTTTATTCCTTATCAACTTAGGAATGTGAGATTTGATAGATCTCTTCTTGCTTGCCTTTCAAGAATTAGAACTCTTCTTCCTTTAATCATCAAAATCGCCCCTATCCCCATTTCTAGGTAATTGCAAAATCAACCCATAAATATCCAATACTAAAATTGGTTTAATCATTTATTCTTCCAATTAATTAACTACTTTAATTAATTCCATAATTAATCAGATAACTCTAATTAATTAATTAAACATTAATCAATTAGTTATCTAATCAATATTCTCCAATTGAATTAATACCATAATTCAATTACCTTGATTTAACAACTTTAAATCATTTGTTTTCCTTCAAGACAGTCACCGTCCAATTGTATTGTGTGTGACCCTCTGGGTTCACCATCAACTGGCAGCAGACCCACGACTTTCGTGATTTAATTAACGAGCAATTAAATACTCCGATCAATCAAACTACTTTTAATTGACCACTCCAGAATTAATTTCCTTATTAATTCAGGAGTACCCACACTTCATGGTCGATGTCTAGCCACAAGCCCATGAAGCCCAATCAAAGGTGAATTGATTATTGTGAACCTCACCTCTTATAATTGCCATGTACATACGGTCCTTCCACGACTGATTTCCCGATCGAGACCTAGGGTGTGTGAATTGATCGACACCTCTAATTATCTCGATAACTATACTTTCTAATTTCCGACAATGATTCCAGTGTGACTGCCAAATTTGGAAACCCCTTCCAAATGCATCACCGACTATGGCCATAGATTTCTCGGGATCAATTATCTAAGAAACGTATAGGAAATTCTCTCATCTTATCAGGATGAGTCGATGGATCCTTTCTTAGTACTAACCACTCGCGTACAGTTGTCTACGCACCCAACTTAGGCACTTTGTGGCCAGGCTACGTGACCAGTACCTAAATCTAAGTACGCACACTCGTGCACCGAATTCGCCCTAGCACCTCAAGTCTAAGGACTAAATTGTACACTATTATAAGCCTTGAGAAATATCCCATCACCGATATGCGACATGCGCTTCCACAATGGGTTTCTCTGTTCGGGTCGTTCGATGCGTTCAATCCTCCATTGAACCACCTACTCATATGCACTGGCCTCAAATGCCTTGCTCATGAAACGCTACAAATTCACTCCATGTGAATCATGCATACTTGTACAAGTCTTGGCGATTCCTACGATACCCCGTCTCGTTCGGAATCTATGACTTGGAACGGTTTTAAGATCACAACCTTTGAGACTGTTTCATGATTGCACTCAGTACTGAAGTGAATCGTCCCATAATCTATTGTGACCTTAGGATTTCATCCAATCGCTTAGATAAGTTCGCGAGAGATGAAGTTGGCCATTGTTCAACTCACGTACTATGAATGAACGGGCGTATTGATTTTAAACCATAAGAAAATAGTACTTTAACAAGCTAATTAATATTGGCTTGCTGGGCACTATCCTATCAATCTCCCACTTGCCCTAAAGCCAATCACAACATTTCTAAGACCCATCTATACGAAGATGTCCCTCGAACCCATTTGTGAGAGAGCTTAATTAGTGGATCTGCTAAGTTTGTCCTTTTGAGATAACGTAGTACTTTTACATGTCTCAGCTATCTATGATTTGTATAATCATATGATATTGTGTTCAGATCATCGATGAGATCTCGTTTCCCTTTCAGTTAGAAATCGCCTTGTTAAAATCGGTTAAGATTATGACAGGCTTTTGCCATGCTAGGTATTTCATCCAATTATTGGATGAATGTTTCTCATCTAAACACTTTCTCTTATGCAGCATCATAATGGTGCTATTATTCTGATTGAGTCAGCAATGGTATACTATTGGAATTTCTTCCAATTTACCTTAGCTTCATCGAGACAGAATAAGTCATCCACTTCAGACTGGAAATCTCGAATTTCTAAATCCTTCGAGTTTTTCAATATTCCACTTACTACCACAGACCAGCATTATATCCTTTAATTATCTTCGAGGATTGCTTTTATGGTAGACCAGTGTCCTTTACTGGTGTTTGACTATCAGCAGCTCGTGAATGATCAGAGCCTTTTGATGAGTCAGGTCTAGTACAAGACTTTGCATGCTACATGCAATCCAGATGCCAAATCATAAGGTTTCTTGAGACAGTTACTTCTTTACTCATTTAAATGTAGGGCTCATTAAATAAGTAAGAGAAATTTTATCTCTCTGGAAACAATCCATTCTTGGATTCTTCCATATTGAATTTAATCAATATTCAGTCTTTGTACTTTGATTTGGTGAATATTAACATCTACTTTGCTTTTATCTCCATAAATACGTATTGCCAGTACGTGAGATGTAATTCCCAAATCTCCAAATCTTATCATGGAAAATTGCGTGAAGAACACGCTTTCGTCTGTGCTTCTCTGATATTCTTATATCGTTCTTGATGTGTAGATCATCATCTCGTTGTGTTACGAATTTAACTATGCTCCCACTAATCCTTTTGCATATTTGGAATCCATATGCCTTTTGACAGATTCAATATCCTTGATTGACTTATCAAGTTGCATGTTCCATGATTGGAAAAAGTCATAGATTGACCTTTGGATTTGAATAGGGATCTTCTCATCAATTTTCAATTGTGAGATGCAGGATTCATATCCAATAGTCATAACTTTGGTAGTCAAAACCACCTTTCTATGGCTAATAGTTTCGAAATGGATTTTGACGTAGCCAATGGTCAAATGGTATTTTCATTGGTCCTAGAAGGACTTTTGAAGAATGACCTATAGCCATTTGGTGAGTCAAAAGATTTCACTTTGAAACTTATGGCTTCATGCCATATCCTTTAGTCTCTTTGTAATCTTGGATTAGAATCCAATTTCTTAATTTCGTGAAATGGAATTTTGAGTTCCTTACGAATTTGATTAGATTACTAATTATATGTGCATGGATCGGTTCAGTAGGATTCGGGGTTTACTCCCACTGTTTGTGGGAATGGGTCCAGTTCTTGGATTTCATCAAGTTCTATGACCTTTCTTATTTCCTTTGACAAGAGTTTGTCAACAGAGGAATAGGCTTCTTACGAGACACTTTCGTTTCTCGTTGTCGCAGAACAGGTATCCAATGGATTTCGTCGGATACCCCACAAACATTATATGAATCAGATCTACCATCTAATTTCTCATATAAGGGTGTTTTGCTATGTCTCAGATGACATGGCGGTGTAAGAACTTACTTCGAAAAATACTAGACCAAGTACTTTTGAAGAGTTAGGGGAGGCTATCCCCTAATGTGAATACAGGAATTTAGCAGAATCAGTGTCGTGAATCGAACCAAATTTTATCAACAAAGTTTGATTCCTTCTTTGATTTGCTTCATGAGAATTCTATTCTCTTTTAGATAATCGAGGATTTAGTTGCTTATGTTTCAGCAAGTTTGATTAGATCAAATTGCTTTTGACATAATGCATCTAGCTACTTCAATTCCAAAACGTCTATTGAATTGCTTCAATAGTTTTAGAGTTGTACTTCTACAATGTACAAATATACTTTAACGATTGAGAGTCGTAAGTATATATGAAGTAGCATCCTTTTGAACTAGTGCTTTTAGTTCTAATCAATTTTGAAATGTTTGGAATGCCTAGCAATCCTTTATTTCGGTTATTATTTCTTTAAGACAAGATTTGAAAGTTCGGAGTTTTATCTAAGTTCCTTATTTCAAGAACAGTAGACAAAAACTTTCCTTTCGCATCTTTCTTTAGGAAGAATGTCCAAAATAAACATTTCAGTGAGAACGATTATCTAGTCTTTCGATTCAGCATATAGTCTTCGAAGTTTTGATTTGTTTATCATTGTTTATTTCTATGTTTCAAAACATCAACATTTGTACAAAGTTAAATTGCTCTAATTAAATAAATTCCATTTCTCAATGGTAAAGCAATAAGGTTTTGTACAAAATTCGAAATAATACTCAAAATAAACTAAAACTAGAAACTTATGCTAATACGAAAAACTTCTTCTAGAAAGGAATGTCTAGGTTCAATACTTCCTTGACCCAGTCCCTGAATTCAATATCCCTCAACTTGTCCTGCACTGTACGCATCTTCCTTTCAAGGAATTTCCTCCTTGTAGGTGGAGAGGGAATAGTTTCATCCGCTGTAAACTCTTTTACAGAAATGAAAGTTTTATCAGATGTCTTACATCATAAAGATTTAACAAATGTATAATTTAAAAAATCATACCATAGTTAAGTCTATCCAGGAATTCCTTTTCATTGAGCTTTCCTATTTTCTTTTCGTGCTTACACAGTGGGCAATTTTCTTCATGTAGACCAAGACCTTTTAGATGAGCTTGTTCATATTTGTCTAACAACTCATGCAATTGCTTTGTCTTAATATCAACAAGCAGAATTTCACAGTGTTGCATGAAATGAGTGAAGATGTCAGAAAGACCATGCGTGGTAATTTCTATCTCATCTTCGTGAATCACTTGGGCTCAAAACCCTTTGATTCGCTTGAACATCTTTAAGTAAGAACAATATTCTCTAACATTCTTAAACTCAACCATGGTCTTTCTTTGAAGATAATAGCACATCATAGCCCCCAAAGTATTTTCCCTTCTAACATTCATCAATACTCGTTTGAACGGAACAGTGGATGGTAAATGGCTAACAATAAGATAGACAACTATAAGCAGACAGGTTTAATATTAATACTTATAATTAACGAAATTTGGACTTTTTATCGAAAAAGTTCTCCCACTATTTTTATCGAAACAATAACCCCTTCTAGTTTCGGGAAAAATCTATTTCCTAGTAGGTCTTGACGTCCCAGCAGCAATTAGTTGCACCCACGACTCGTGGCCATACAATCAATTCCCTAGGTAGGTATACATTTTACCAATTGTGTCTACTACACAACCTTCAAGCTATTTTGCCTCGTTTTTCGCATTTATCTAGCACTGCTACATCATAAATGTTACTACGCGTTAAGTCTAACCCATTAATCGTGATAAGCAACGGGCCCGGTCATGAATTCTCCGTAACTAGTTATCGGTCGATCTTCACCTCCCAACCAGTTCCTACCCTTGTCAAGTTTTAGAAAAACTAGAGTCAAGGAATTTCGTGCATTGCCCCTTTCTTCGACTCGGGTGCCAGACTCTGGATCACCTCTATCGATAAGTAAACAACATACACTAGTTCCTATTAATGGAAAGGCTTGGATTTTATAAAACCTCATTTTATATTTAACCCAATATGACTTAATATTTATTTGAGAGGGGAATTTTCGGTTTTTGAAAGTTTTAAGGAAACTCTCCTCGAGATCTCACCGCTTCAATTATGCTTTATCTTTTATTTACGATCTAGATTCTAGCGCGCAAACACACAAGCAATCATAATCGACTAATAAATAAAAGCCATACAAGCCTAGCATGCATACTACCACAATATGTTTTTTGATCGGGAGCCTCCTATGCAGGCCATCATCGAGCCAATGATGTTGGCCCAATTGGTCAATCTAAAGGGTTTGTAAATGGGCCTATGCTATTACACAATGTACCATGCATACATGGCCTTCAATTATTCTTGGGCTCCCACCTTGCTTGTAAATGGGCCTCCATCCTAAACTAGGAAAGCAGTAAAGCCCTATTCTATTACAAAAGCTCAAAGTGGCCCAAAAAATAATAACAGGCTCGCAGGCCCAATAAAAACCATGCATTAAATTAAAACCAATCACATCTAACCTAAGGTCAAGGCTCGGCGCGATCGAAAACCACGTAAACAGTTCACGTAGAGCAAGAAACATGCAAACAACTTTTACGTATTTCTTTCTTAATTTTAAAACTACCTTTTAAAACTAACTTCCTATGATTCTTGCTTTTTAGTCACTACTAATTATGACAAATAAATTCTCGGATAAATAAAACAAGTTTTCTGCCTCATATTAAGATTCTGATTTTTCAACTTTTGAAAATTGCAGTTCGGCCCCTATACATTCGGAAATTGCACTTTTGACCCCAAAACTTTTGAAAAGTTACAAAATACCCCCAAAACAGTTTTCGGACAGAAGGACCAGAAAATAAAATTTTGAAATCCAGAAAATTTTCGAATTTGCAAACTGACCCCTGAAGTTTCGGAAATTACAAAACAGTCCTTGAATTTTCGGAAATTGCAAAATGGTCCTAAAACCCGTGCGATCTAATTTTCAGAAACAGCCCAGATTTTTCAAAAATTTCCAGAAACAGAAAATTCAATTTTCAGCCCTAATTTTAGCGATTTGCGATAATTGCACAAAGAGTCCTGAATTTTTTCGAAAAACTATAAATTCGCCACAGATCTTAAAAGGCAATTTTACCCAATCATAGATCCAGTCATAACAAGCAAGAATCAATCAATAGAACATAATTATCATGCGTTCTCATACATACAATCAAGCATATATAGTGAAAACACATTATGTCCAGGTCTTTTCGTATAAAAACGTATGGAGTTGGCTCTGATACCACTGTTGGGATATTTCTAGATAGGGGCTCGATTGTCAATACAACAAAGTGCGGAATTTAAAATTTTTCGAGTTCCCTAATATTCCCATAAATCTTTCTCCACAGTTATTTATACGAAAAGCTTGAATCAAACAATAAATTAAACACAGGGGGTTAATCGCAATTTACCTCACCACGGAATTGTGGTGGTTTCCACCAGGTGTTTGGTTCGATCCACAGCTTGAGTGATCCATGTGTCTCACCTCCAAAGTTAGTCCACACCAATCAGATTGTAGTGACACCTACAAGTCTTAGGCTACAAACTGGATCTCGCAGGTTTGTCAGTAAAGGATTTCAGATCTGGATCAGGGATAGGAGATACAGATGGAAGAATCGACTCACAGGGCTTATGTGATCGAGCAGGGTTCGGCCAGGGCAGATCTGGTCGAGATTGGGTTCGGCCGAGTTCAACCTTGTGCGACTAGGGTTGGGACGAAACTATAAAGGGGGCGATTTGCAATTAAAGATTTTTGTTCGAAAAATCAGATTTCCTCACTCGATTTTTCTCTCTCAATTTTCAGCAAAGTATTTTGTTTTCTCTCAAAAGTTTTTTCTTGTTTTGGAGTGCAACTTAGTTATTAATGAAGAGAAGAGGGAAGAGTATTTATAAGAGAAGAATCCTTCTCTTGATAGATATCTTCTTCCCTTATCTATCAAATCTCCAAATCTTTTATTCCTTATCAACTTAGGAATGTGAGATTTGATAGATCTCTTCTTGCTTGCCTTTCAAGAATTAGAACTCTTCTTTCTTTAATCATCAAAATCGCCCCTATCCCCATTTCTAGGTAATTGCAAAATCAACCCATAAATATCCAATACTAAAATTGGTTTAATCATTTATTCTTCCAATTAATTAACTACTTTAATTAATTCCATAATTAATCAGATAACTCTAATTAATTAATTAAACATTAATCAATTAGTTATCTAATCAATATTCTCCAATTGAATTAATACCATAGTTCAATTACCTTGATTTAACAACTTTAAATCATTTGTTTTCCTTCAAGACAGTCACCGTCCAATTGTATTGTGTGTGACCCTCTGGGTTCACCATCAACTGGCAGCAGGCCCACGACTTTCGTGATTTAATTAACGAGCAATTAAATGCTCCGATCAATCAAACTACTTTTAATTGACCACTCCAGAATTAATTTCCTTATTAATTCAGGAGTACCCACACTTCTTGGTCGATGTCTAGCCACAAGCCCATGAAGCCCAATCAAAGGTGAATTGATTATTGTGAACCTCACCTCTTATAATTGCCATGTACATACGGTCCTTCCACGACTGATTTTCCGATCGAGACCTAGGGTGTGTGAATTGATCGGCACCTCTAATTATCTCGAAAACTATACTTTCTAATTTCCGACAATGATTCCAGTGTGACTGCCAAATTTGGAAACCCCTTCCAAATGCATCATCGACTATGGCCATAGATTTCTCGGGATCAATTATCTAAGAAACGTATAGGAAATTCTCTCATCTTATCAGGATGAGTCGATGGATCCTTTCTTAGTACTAACCACTCGCGTACAGTTGTCTACGCACCCAACTTAGGCACTTTGTGGCCAGGCTACGTGACCAGTACCTAAATCTAAGTACGCACACTCGTGCACCGAATTCGCCCTAGCACCTCAAGTCTAAGGACTAAATCGTACACTATTATAAGCCTTGAGAAACATCCCATCACCGATATGCGACAGGCGCTTCCACAATGGGTTTCTCTGTCCGGGTCGTTCGATGCGTTCAATCCTCCATTGAACCACCTACTCATATGCACTGGCCTCAAATGCCTTGCTCATGAAACGCTACAAATTCACTCCATGTGAATCATGCATACTTGTACAAGTCTTGGCGATTCCTACGATACCCCGTCTCGTTCGGAATCTATGACTTGGAACGGTTTTAAGATCACGACCTTTGAGACTGTTTCATGATTGCACTCAGTACTTAAGTGAATCGTCCCATAGTCTATTGTGACCTTAGTATTTCATCCAATCGCTTAGATAAGTTCGCGAGAGATGAAGTTGGCCATTGTTCAACTCACGTACTATGAATGAACGGGCGTATTGATTTTAAACCATAAGAAAATAGTACTTTAACAAGCTAATTAATATTGGCTTGCTGGGCACTATCCTATCACTTTTCAGCTTCTGCTAACAGCACCTTGCCTTTCTGATGCTTTCTTTCTTTTTTGATTCTCTTTTACTCTTCTGTATACTTCTAGCTTTAGGATATGGGCAGTCTCTGATGAAATGTCCCAATTTCCTGCAGTTATAGTACATTATTTTGGATTTAAAAGAATCCTTATCTTGAGAAGAAAAAGTAGAGTTAGAAGTAGAAGCATTGTTATATTTGTTCTTCATTTTTCTTTTGTAGAACTTCTTGAAGTTGTTTATTAGCAATGCAACGTCTCCAGCTGTGTACTCCTTTTTGTTGAGTATTGTGGCTTCATCAGATGAGTCCACTTCTTTACTTTTGTAGGCTGGTCTTCTGGGATTTTCAGCAGCAACCAGGGCGGCTGTGGGACTTGAAGTTGGGGTTTCTTCAATACCCATTCTTGGCAGTTTATACTCATACGCCTTGAGTACTGAGAACAGCTCGGTAAGTGAGATCTTTCTCAAATCACTTGACTCTTCCATGGCTGTCACCTTCATGTTGAACTTTGGAGGTAGAGCCTTCAACACTCTGACGGTTATCTCCTTGTCTGTTAAGGTTTTTCCAAGCTATAGAACTTCATTCAGTGTCCTTCTAAACCTTGTATCCATATGATCAATGGTTTCAGAAGACTTCATCTTGAAGTTATCCAGCTTTTCCAGAGCAACACTCAGCTGATGCTCTTTGATGGCGTCGTTTCCTTCGCTCATATCACGAACCTTATCCCATATTTCTTTGGCAGTCTTGCAATGCTTGACTTTGTCAAATCTGTCATTGTCTAGGGCCTTGGTCATGATGAAACGGCCAACTTTGTCCAAGTTGAACAGCTTTATTTCTTCGGCTGTCATTTCGTGTAAATCTTTTTCCCCCACTATATCAACTTCATCAACCTTGACAGTCTGGTGAATTTAAATGGACCTTTGATGATACATGTGTACATGTTATCATTGTAGGCAGCTAAGAAGATCTCCATTCTGATGTTCCAGTCCTCAAAACTCATACCAGCAATGTGGGGAACATGGCTGATACAATCCATTTTAAAAAAAAGTTTTTATTTTTAAAAAATATGCTCTTTTGAAAATGTTCGAAAACCTTTGAAAACACTAGGATCAAGCTCGTTGATCAGATAGCTGATTCTAATGAACCACCTGCTCTGATACCACTTGTTGGTCCCAAGTGGTCAGATGAGGTCTAGAGAGGGGAGGTGAATAGACCTCTTCAAATTTTAAATAAAATCTTAACTTTAAAACTGTTGCTCATACGTAAGCAGACTAAGCTGTTACAGAACAGTAAGCCTACAATGCTGATCGCGAACAAATCTTTGAACAGCCTTGTTGACCACTAGTCTGATAATTACTTAGCTGATTTTAGTCAAAATCAGTTTTAACACCAGAATACTTGCAGCGGATGTTTTAAGTGTTTTTCACAAGTATACTTAGTAGTTTGAAAAACTTTATCCCCAATTTTATAAAAACTCCTTTAAATCTTTTTCAAACAGTTTAGTGAAGTGTTTTATGCAATCTGAAAATATGCAAGTATAATGCGAGATAAAAACACAAGGATTTTTATAGTGGTTATATGGATGTAAATATCCTTTAATCCACTTTTCCAAGTCACAAAGATCTTGGGTTATACTAAAAACACACAGTAATCAGTATACTCCATTTACGCCAAAACAACAAATGAATCTGGCCTTAAGCTCGCAATAAGAAATCACAAAGAAATCATATTCTACAGAGACTTATCACTCACAAAGATGGATAAGAACTCCTCACAACACTCTAACAGATTGCAGTCAGAAAAATGTGTTTATCTTTGATCTTCAGCTTCAGCTTAAGTCAACAAATGACAAGGCTGATGAGTGTGCTGTTCTTGAGCTTTTGAGACTTAGAAAATATTATGCTTCGGATTCAATCTCTCAGTTGTTGTGTTGTAGCTTTTCTCTTCGTCTCTTCAGCTATTTATACTCACTCATTTGAATTATGTCAGTTGAAGAGAGACACAATTCAAATTTCTCAATTTCTGGTCCTTAAATTCCGCGAACGGCTCTCTGCACAGTGACAGTACTGCAGACTGTACTTTCTGTCAGGCAGCATTAAATGCACTGAGCTGATACGAGTTATTTCATCAATCATTTGCCATTAATAGCCTCAGACTTCAGCATTTATTACTCCAGTGGCATTTATTACCGTTGGAACGACTTCTTGATCCTTTCCACTTGGCTGATGAGAGTACAAGTCTAATGATGAACAGAGCTGATTTCAAACTTGAACAAATCTGATTTGAGTCGGCTGATTTACACCAGTCTGATTTCTTCCCTTCAGCAGATCAGTAGTCTTCTGGACCTTAAATATTTGACCCTTCTGATATATCTTCAAACTTGGTCAAAATTCTTCCAAGGGATTTAAACTAAGTTTTCCATACTTAGCTGATCTTGATGAGTTTTGGAAATCATCAAAACCTCCCTTAAATTCTCTAACTTCAGTGCACTCTTATCTTCATCTTTATCCAACATTAATTATCCATAAACATGGATGAATCTTAGAAGTTAACAACATCACTTACCAGATAAAATAATCGGTGCAAATTGAAGATGACGATACAACTTTGGTCAAAGCCGACACCTTAACCGATTTTTCTTGATTTCTTAACAATTGTTTTGATTCTTTGAAATCCTCCAAGAAGACCTGAACGTTTTTGCTCTGTTTCTATATGATTTGGAACTAAGGCTGAAGACAATCTTATAGAGGATAAGTGGGTGGAAATGAGAAAGGACCATTTTGACCCTTCTAGATTGCTTAGCCTTTTCAATTCTGTCCAGGGCTCGTTTGTTATATTTTACTGAACAAAAAATACTCAAAACCTATTCCATTAGCTAGATCATGAAAAATTAGGCAAGTTAGCCTTTTGTCACCTGATTCCAAGGTAGTATGAATTAATTATGATTTTTTGAAGTTAGGGCTTCAAATTCGGTTCACAAAGCCCCGAAAAACTTATAGATCAACACTTTCGGTTTAACAACTCACATGAACATGTAAATGAAGTCATATAACACATAATTACGGCATAAATCATATAAAATAATATTATCTAGTAACTAATGAATGCAAAGCACGCAGTGCCCAATATAATATACGCACATACACACACATGCAACATGTCACGAACATGGATAATGACATCCTACCCTCCTTATAGGAATTTAGTCCGATAAATTCATATCATGATCGTCGAACAAATAGGGGTAATTTAATCTCATGTCGGCTTCCGTTTCCCATGCAGCTTCCTCTATTCCATGATCTCTCCAAAGAACCTTCACGAGAGGAATGACCATAGACCGCAGTACTCGTTTTTCTCAAGAATTCGAACTGGATGCTCAACATATGATACATCGGGTTGAACCTCAAGTAGCTCATAGTTCAAGATATGTGATGGATCAAATATATACTTCCGCAACATAGAAACATGGAAAACATCATGTACTCCAGTGATTGATGGTGGTAGAGCCAACCGGTAAGCCAACGAGTCGACTCTCTCAAGTATCTCAAAAGGGCCTATGAATCTCGGAGTCAACTTACCTTTCTTCCCAAACCTCTTGATCCCACGGTTTGGCGATATCTTCAGAAATACAAAATTTCCTACCTAGAATTCAAGTTCTCGACGACGGTGATCAACATAACTCTTATGACGACTCAGTGATGTAAGAAGCCTCTGTCTAATCAATCTCATCATCTCAACCGACTGCTGAACCAAATCAGTTCCATATAACTTGGCATCTCCAACGTCCATCCAACATAATGGTAATCTACAAGGTCTCCCATACAAAGCCTCAAATGGAGCCATACCGATCCTAGACTGGAAACTATTGTTATAGGCAAACTCTGCAAGTGCTAAATGCTTGTCCCAACTCCCTTGGAAGTCTTGGGCACAAGCCCTCAACATATCCTCTAAAATTTGTATGGTGCGCTCGGACTGCCTATCGGTCTGGGGATGAAAGATGTGCTGAAATCAAGTCGCGTCCCCATAGCATCTTGAACAGCGCGCCAAAAACTGGAAGTGAACCTCAGATCCCTATCTGACACAATACTAATTGGAATCCCATGTAATCTCACAACCTCATTCACATACAAGGTAGCGTATTGAGTTGGTGTATAAGTCTTACTATAGGCAAGAAAATGGGCCAACTTGGTCAGTCGATCCACTATAACCCATACTGCATCATGTCCCCGACTCTTACTTGGTAAACCTTTAACAAAATCCATCGTGATGTTGTCCCACTTCCACTCTGGAATACTCAATGGCTGAGCAATCCCGGAGGTTTTCGATGCTCTGCCTTCACCTGCTGACAAGTCAAACAGTGGGCAACAAACTCTGCCACATCCTTCTTCAATCCCTGCCACCAATAATGTTGTCTCAAGTCCCGGTACATCTTGGTACTACCTGGGTGAATGGTGTACCGAGATCATTGTGCCTAATCCAATAATTTCTATCTCAACTCATCAACAGAAGGAACACATAGTCTACCACGAAACCGAAGAATACCATCCTCATGTACTCGGAACTCGGAGCTATTCCCTAAGGTCTTAATAATCTCTTGAAATTTCATATCTTGTGTCTGTCCATCTCTAATATCCTGTAACACCTTGGGCTGAATCTGGATACTTGCACATATAAAGCCATGTCTAATAATAGTGAAATCCCATCTGGCTGCACTCTCAACAAGTCTCCATTCTCGTGCCATGATGCTAGAAATGGTTGCCTTCCTACAAGGCATCAGCTACCATATTCGCCTTCCCGGGATGATACACTATCGTGCAGTCATAATCCTTCAAGAACTCCATCCATCGACGTTGTCGCATGTTAAGCTCCTTTTGAGAAAACAAATATTTCAAACTCTTGTGGTCCGTGTAAATCTTGAACTTGGCCCCATACAAATAATGTTTCCACTTGTGTAAAGCAAAAACAACCGCAGCCAACTCTGCCGTTCTGCATTAATACACAACCCAAGCCCTCTTTTGAGGCATCACTATATATAACAAAGTTTTCTGATACCTCGGGTAAAGACAAAACTGGAGCAGTAACTAATCTCTCCTTCAGAGTCTGGAAACTATGCTCGCAACGATCACTCCAAACAAAAGGAATACCTTTTCGGGTCAAACTAGATAATGGAGCAGCAATACTAGAGAAACCTGGTACAAATCGCCGATAATAACCTGCCAAGCCCAGAAAACTTCTTACCTCTCTAATATTGCTCGGTTGTTTCCAATCCACTATCGCCTCAATCTTAGAAGGATCAATAGTCACTCTTGCACTAGATATCACATGGCTAAGAAAAGAAATGTGATCCAACCGAAACGCGCATTTGTTAAACTTGGCATACAACTTCCTGTCTCGCAACGTGGATAATACAATCCTCAAATGCTACTCGTGATCAGCCCTAGTATTGGAATACACCAAAATATCATCAATGAACACCACAACAAAACTATCAAGGTAGGGTTTGAAAACCCGGTTCATCAAATCCATAAAAACAGCTGGAGCATTGGTTAGCCCAAATGGCATAACCATAAACTCGTAGTGCCCATATCTAGTCCTGAAATCTGTCTTCTGGATGTCTGAGTCTCGAACCCTCAACTGGTGATACCCACTTCGAAGATCCAACTTCGAGAACACTTTAGCCCCCTGAAGCTGATCAAACAAATCTTCAATTAATGGTAACGGGTACTTGTTCTTCACTGTAACTCGGTTCAGCTGTCTGTAATCTATACACATACGCCATGACTCATCCTTCTTCTTTACAAACAATGTTGGTGCACCCCACGGTGATACACTCGGTCTGATAAACCCATTTTCCAACAGCTCTTGTAACTGTACTTTCAATTCATGCATAACAGCTGGTGCTATCCTGTAAGGTGGTATAGAAATCGGTGCAGTCTCTGGTGTATGTTAACTCTACAAAATAGAGTTAATTTCTATGTATTTTTGCGGGGAATGACATGAATTTCTAGAATTCTTAGATCGTTTTCACTTGGTTTAGCATGGTTTTTCTCGTTGGTGAGTCACGTATTCATTTTGGTATTTTCTTGTGAATTTTTCAGATTTTTCTCTTGATTTTTGGATGTGCGGGCAGAAGCCTCTTCGCTGGGGCGGAAATTATCTCCGCTGGAGCGAAATCACAAAGCAGACCTCCGCTGGGGCGAACTAATTATCCGTTGGGGCAAAAGTTGTCCGCGAATTCTTACTTTTAGTGTCCTAGTTTCACTTGGAAACTTATTTATATGTGGAGGAAGTGAGAGAAAATAAAGGGGGGGAACACTTTTTGACAAGAGGAGAGACCAAGAAGAAGAAAATATCATTGAGAAGCGTGGAACAACATCTGAGAAGACAATTCTTGAAGATTGGACAAATAGATCTACTTCTCTTTTCTCATCTTTTGCAATTTCTTTTCTCTTTTGTGTTCTTGTAATCATGACTTTGATGATTCTTGAGTTTATTTCCGTTTTAGCTATGAACTAAATTTAGTTTTCTAGGATTACAATGGATTTTTTTCTTTAAATTGATTCTTGTTTATTTTTCCTTATTCTATTTTATTGAGGTTTATTGTTTACCCATTCTTGTGCTTGAATTTCATAAGTCTGGCCAACTATTGTTTCACAAATCTAATTGAATCGGAAGAGGAAATTAGGTTTTAGGTTAAAGATTGGGTAACCTTTGTACGAATTGCACCCACATCGAATTGGGTAATTTGTTTAGCAATTAAGATAGGAATATACTTAATTGCCTTAGGTAGTCATAATTAGGGCTTGTTCTTGACTCGATTTGGCCTAACTTCATTGGCAAAGGAATATAGCTCTTTGATTAGGTTAGATTAGTTTTACAATATTCTGGAAAGAAATTGTAAAAACTTAAGTGCCCTAGACTAGCAATAAATCTTAATTAAACTAGAATTGTTGGGAAAATAGAAGCAATTAGTTTAACATTGAAGGAAATTATAATCCTAGGCTTTAATCGTCATAGTTAATCTTGCCAGTTCATAATTTAGTTTTACTTTCATTATTGCTTAGTTATAATAATTTAAATTTAAAGATTCGTTTAATTTGGATAAGAAAAAGAGTGATCTTTTAGTAATTAGTTGTTTAGCTCATTAATTCCCTGTGGAGACGATACTCTACTTATCATTATATTACTTGCTGCGATTGCGTATACTTGCGTTTATAAATCCTGCATCAAGTTTTTGGCGCCGTTGCTGGGGAATTATTTGCGCTATTTTGTTAATATTAATATCAATCGTTCTTTTCTTAGATCAAATTTTTATTTGTTTTCTCTTTCTTTATTTTCAGGATATTTAGTCTTTGCATGCGCAGCGATCGAATTAAAGAACTTATTCCATTATATCTTGAAATCGAGCGCACAATCCGAAGATTAAAAAGACTGAAAATAAATTCCGAGGCTCAAGGTCATACTATGGCTGAACAAGTCAATGGAGACGCAGCAGCTGCTGCGAATCGCTCTATCAGAGATTATGCAGTCCCTCATGTTGACGGACTAAGATCGAGTATTACCAGGCCAACTGTTGAGGCCAATAATTTTGAGATCAAACCAACAGTCATACATATGCTTGAATCGAAACAATTCTTCGGGCATTCTCTTGAGGATCCGAACCAACACTTGAAAATATTTTTGAGGATGTGTGATACATTCAAATTCAATGGAGTATCATCAGATGCTGTCAGACTAAGATTGTTTCCATTCTCGTTGACTGGGAAGGCTATAGATTGGTTAGAATCTCTGCCAGATGGGTCAATTACAACGTGGAATCAGTTAGTGGATAAATTTTTAGCTAAATTTTTTCCACATGCAAAAACGGCTCGAATGAGGAATGACATCACTGGGTTCCTGCAATATAAAGATGAAACTTTAGATGAAGCCTGGGAGAGGTTTAAGGATATGCTGAAAAAGTGTCCTCACCATCAGATTCCAGATTGGCTACAAATTCAATCTTTTTACAATGGGCTTACAGATAACATCAAAGGGAACCTCGATGCTGCGGCAAATGGTGCTCTTTTGGGAAAATCCCCTGATGAAGCCAGAGATATTATCGACGAAATGGCATCAAATATTCAGCAGTGGTCATCAAGACGCACAGAGCAGAACAAGATAGCCGGAGTTATAGAGGTTGACGCTATTACTTCTTTAACATCTCAATTGGCAGCTCTCACAAAGAAACTTGATGAGAATTGTAGCAGAAACAATGTTCAAAGAATTTATGCCACTTGTGACATTTGTGCTGATAATTGTTGGGATAGTGGTTGGGTTGCCTCGATTGTCAGAACAACGAAAGTGCGGAATTTAAAAAAATTTCGAAGCACCCAAGGTCCCATATAAGATTCTCCATATTATTTATACGCAAGCATGAAACAAAAACACACATTGAATTAAACAAGGGGGTTTTTGCGATTTACCTCACCACAGGCAAGGTGGTGGCAACCTTCAGTTCTGATTCGGAATCTGGATCTGGATCTGGTTCACAGAAGTGATCCAAGCGTCTCACCTCCAAAGATAGTCCACACCAACTGGATTCTGGTGACACCTCCTAGTCTTAGGCTCAGAACTGGATCTAGGAGATTCGTTTTTGTAGGACTGTGTAGATCAACTTGGCAAGGCAAGATCTAGCACGGTGGAACAAGGGAGAGGCGGCTGCGGCGCTAGGGCAGCTCACAGCAGCAGGGTGGCGGCGGCACAAGCTTGGCGGCGCAGGAGAGGGGGCGGCGGCTAGGTCAGAGAGAAGAGGCTAGGGTTTTTGCTAGGGTGTTAGCTTTTTGAGCTCTAGTAGAACCCTATTTATAGACTCCCTTTTGACCTAGGTTTGCAAGACTCCTTATGGGCTTTTAATTAAAGGCCCATGTCTTGCAAGCCTTTCATTTAATTAATTACTTTAATTAAATGCCCAATCCAATTAAATCAATATTTCTTTTATATAATTAATCAGCAACTCAATTAAGTATTTAATTAATTAAGTCAGCCAATTAATTAATCTCCCACTTGAATTAAATATTTTAATTCATTTAATTGATTTAATTACCTTTAAATCAATTAATTCCTTTAGTATCCTTTTTCAACAGTCACCGTCCAATTGTATTGTGTGTGACCCTCTGGGTTCACCATCAATTGGCAGCAGGCCAACGAATTCCTCGTGATTTAATTTATGAACAATAAACTGCTCCGGTCAATTAAACAACCTTTAATTGACCACTCCTAGAATCAAATCCTCTATTAACTCAGGAGTACCTACACTTCATGGTCGATGTCTAGCCACAAGCCCATGAAGCCCAACTTCAGGTGAATTGATACTTGTGAACCTCGTCTCATATAATTACCATGTACATACGGTCCTTCTATCGACTAATATTCCCGATCAAGACTTTGGGTGTGTGAGTTGATCGGCACCTCTAAATTTGTCTCGATAACTATACTTTCTAATTCAGGATAATATTCCAGTGTGACTTCTAAATTTGGAAACCCCTTCCCAAATCCGTCACCAACCACGGCCGTGGATTCCTCGGATATATTATCTAAGAATCGTATAGGAAATTCTCTCACCTATTACAGTGAGTCAATAGATTCCATATCGGTACTAACCACTCGCGTACATGTCCATACGCACCCAACCTAGGCATGTTATGATCAAGCTAAGTGATCTATACCTAGATCTAAGTACGCACTTTCATGCACCGAATTCACCCTTGCACTTCAAGTCAAAGGACTAAATCGTACACTATTATAATCCTTGAGAAACCTCACATCACCGATATGCGACATGCGCTTCCACAATGGGTTTCTCTGTTCGGGTCGGTCGATGCGTTTAATCCTCCATTGAACCACCTACTCATATGCACTGGCCTCAAATTCCTTGCTCATGAAACGCTACAAATTCACTCCATGTGAATCATGCATACTCGTACAAGTCTTGGCGATTCCTACGATACCTCGTCTCGTTTAGAATCTATGACTTGGAACAGTTTTAAGATTACGGCCTTTGAGACTGTTTCATGATTGCACTCAGTACTGAAGTGAATCGTCCCATAGTCTAATGTAATCTAAGGGTTTCAACCAATCGCTTAAATGTATTCGCGAGAGATGAAGTTGACCATTGTTTATCCTTATACATATATAAATAAACGTGCGTATTATTACATTTATACTAAAGAAAGATAGTGATAGTTCCAATACAAGCTAAATATATTGGCTTGCAGGGCACTATCCCATCAATCTCCCACTTGCCCTAAAGCCAATCACAAACGTTTCTAGGACCCATCTTTTTAAAGATGTTCTTTGAACTCATTTCATGATATAGCCTCCTTTTAGTGGATCCGCTAAGTTGTCTTCTGAGTCGACGCGATCCATTACGCGCGTTAACTCTACCAATGATTTTTCTAATCAAATGGTACCTTTCTTTCAATTGTGTTTAGATTTCTGGTAAGATCTCGAACGCTTTGCTTTAGCAATAGCTCCAATGTTATCATAGAAGATAACCATGAGCTTCGCAATGTTAGGCACTACATCCAATCATAGGATGAAGTTTTATATCCAAACACTTTCTTGAGCCGCATTTAATGCTACATTTAATGCTGCAATATATCTTGCTTCAGTGTTTAGATGGTTACGGTGATTTGCTTGGAACCCTTTCAAATTTACCGTTACCCCATTGAGGCAGGATATGTATCCATAAATGGATATATTTAATTCATCCACATCAGACTGAAAAATTCGAATCAGTAAATCCTTCGAATTCTTAATTCTCCACTACCACCGTAGACCAAGAACAGATCCTTTAGTCTTTGTCAAGAGCTTAAGGATATCTTTTACGGTGGTCCTGTACTTCTTCACTGGAGTTTGACTAGCAACTGCTCGCGACATTTTGAGCATGTTCTACGTCTGGTCTAGTACATAGTAAAGCATGCTACATGCAACCTTTTGTTTGAAACATAAGGTATTTGAGACATTCTCCTTTATTCTCATTTGATGTAGGGCACATCGATTTTGGAACAAGGGATACAGTGTCTCACTCGAAGCAATCCTTTCTTGGATTCTTCATACTGAATATTTTCAGTATTGATTCTATGTACTTAGATTTAGAGAGTATCAGCATCTTTTCTGATCTATTTCTATAGACACGTATCCCAATACACAAGATGCTTCTCCTAAATCTTTCATGGAGAATTGCATGGACAACCATGCTTTCGTCTGTGCTAACATTCCGATATCATCCCAGATAACCAGAACATTATCGACATATAAAATATGAGCTTCATCGCGCTCCCACTAATCTTTTTGTACACTCATGGTTCATACTCGTTTTGATGAAGTCAAATGTCTTGACTATCTCATCAGAACAAATGTGAATCTAAATGTATTCAGACATTGCTAATGGATAAAAGGTTTCATCAAAGTCTGTTCCAGAACATTGTGAATATCCTTTTTACCACTAGTCAATTCTTAGAGGCAATACCTCTCCATTCATTCCAAGTTAGAAGATCCATTTACAACTTATAACCAACTTATAGGGATAAATCCCTCGGGTGGATCAATCAAGGTTTATACCTTGTTGGAATGGATGGGATCCATTTCGGGTTGCATGGCTTTGAGCCACGCACCCGAGTCTATGTCTGACATCGCTTCTTGATAGGTCTTTGGATCACTTTCCACATTCTCGTTTTCGTGAATGAAACCAAATCGCTCTGGCTCCTTACGAATTCGATCAGACCTTCGAAGAGTAGGTGTACTAGTAGATTCAGTAAATTCTAGATTAACTCCCACTGTTTGCGGGGATGGGTCCAAATCTTGGACTTCATCAAGTTCCATGACGTTTCCATTTCCTTTGACGAGAACTTCATCAACAGAGGAACGGGTATCTAGGAGAAACGATTGTTTCTCATTGTCGTGGAACAGGTATCCAATGGATTTCGTTGGATACCCCACAATTACATACAAATTGGATCTACTAGCCAATTTATCTCCTTTCTCGTTTCTACCATCGGCAGGAGATCTCCATACTCAGAGGTAAGAGCACAGAGGTATTTTGCCATACCTTTCTTGGTAAAGCTTTGTAGGCACTTACTTTTGAAGGTACTTTGCTCAGTATCTTCGATGCAGTCAGGATGACCAACTCCTAGAATGCATAAGGAAGCTTAACAAAACTCAATATGGATCGAACAATGCCTAACAATGTTAGATTCTATCTCTTTAGACATTTCAATAAGTTGAGGCGTCTTAGGAGGAGTTTGTTGTATGAGAATCTCATTCTCATTAAGATAATTGAGGAATCATTGACAAGTATTTGCTATCTCAATTAGATCGAATAATACTATGTCTTTGTTGATTCTCTACTTCGCATTGAAATACCTTTCTTGGTTTTTCGGATTTGCATCTCACTAGATTCATTTTTCACTAACGACCAAGGTCTTTAGCAAAAATGTACGAAGTATGAGTAATCTCCTCTCACAGTAACATTTAGTGATCCATATTCATGGATTAAATCCAGATTTTGTTTGGTTCGCTCTGGATTCCCTGTGACGGGAGATCTGGTCATATCTCCTTTGAGACATGATTCGCAGGTTGGAAGTTCATCCAAGTTCTATTTTTCAAGAAACTTAGGTGAAACCAACTTTTGAATCCTACTCTTGGAGATGTGTCCAAGTCTAGCGTACCAAAGTTATGGATTATTATCTTTGTATTAATTTGAACTTCACACATTAATTCAATGAAATTGAGTTAATGGTTTAATTCAATTAATTTACTTCCTTTCAATTAACTTCTTTAATTGCTTCCTTTTTCCTTTTCAATTAACCCTTTAATTGAAACGTTGCTTAATTAATTAGATCATCTAATCAATTAAACATATCAGTGCCTTTCTTAGATGCAGTGGGATAATTCGACTTTTAGGCTACTTGCGTTCTTTTGACTACCTTTATGGTCGAATTAGAAGAGAATAAATTCTTCTTCATTTTACTCTTCTTTGACTTCGCAGTCCATGAAGTGTAAACGATCATTACAGGTTTATCCTATTTGCCTTTAACCAGTACTTTGGTTGATTCATGAAATGTGATCGACTTATCAAATAAGATCAGTGTATTTCAAGAGTCATTTGAATGAGCGGGAGGAGAATTTAGGAGGAAGTTAATGTTAAGATCACTTGCAGGCCTAAGATTAATCGATCCAGTTTTCAACTAGATTGATAAAACAAAGACAGTGATCCTTGACACTAGTTCCTTCATTTATTCTCGAGTTTTGAAACAATTCCTTAGAAGTCTCGAATCAAATCGATTCAAAACTACTCCTCAAAACAAGCCTTTTTAGGTGGAGGTTTGTTTCAGAAGACTGGTCCTCAAAAACGGGCCTTTTGAGGTGGAAGCTTCAGACATGCTTCTCATGTTGCTTCCATAGCTCGTTCAATCTTGATGCTTATTTGAGGAAACGATCATTAAGATTCCCATACTTCATAGGTGATTCGTTTCACTTTTGAGATTCATCTTTATATGAGGAAACGATCATTAATATTCCCATACTCTACGGGTGACTCGTTTCTTTTATTTTGACTTATCTCGGAAGCTCATAAGGCATAGGCTCGTCATTTAAGAACATCATTCCCCTTTTGGAATTTAAGGCAATTCTCAAGTTTCTTGCCTAGTCGATATTTTGATCCAGTTATTTTATTTGTCGAGGATAAATAGTAAAATGGATAATTACAGATATCTTAGTATCTAAAGAGAAGACAAACATTTAGTGGACTAGTTAATGAATAATACTTATAATCTATGAAGGTTGGACTTTCTATCGTAGAAGTTCTCCCACTATTTTATCGAAACAATTACCCCTTCAATTGTTCGGGAAATTCTATTTCCTAGTAGGTCTTGACGTCCCAGCGGCAATTAATTGCACCCACGACTCTAGCCATACAACCAATTCCCCAGGTAGGCATACTTATTGCCAATTGTGTCACTCCACAACCTTCAAGCTATTTTGCCTCGGTTTTCGCACTTATCTAGCACTGCTACATCATAAGTGTTACTAATCGTTAAGTCTAACCCATCAATCATGATGAGCAACGGGCCCGGTCGTGAGTTCTCCGTAACTAGTTATCGGTCGATCTTCACATCCCGACCAGTCCTCACCCTTGTCGTGTTTAGTTAAAAACAGGAGTCAAGGAATTTCGCATATTGTCCCTTTCTTCGACACGGGTGCCAGACTCTGGATCACCTCTATCGATAAGTAGACAACATACGCTAGTCCCTATTGATGGAAGGCTTGGATTTATATAAATACTTCATTTTATTTTAATCCAATATGACTTAGTATTTAATTCGAGAGGGGAATTTCTGGTTTGAAAGTTATACTAACTCTCTTCGAGATCTCACCGATTCAATTATGCTTTATCTTTTATTACGATCTAATATTCTATACCATACAAGCTAAATATAAATCGACAAATAAATAAAAGTCATACAAGCCTAGCATGCATACTACCACAATATGTTTTCGATCAGGAGCCTCCTATGCAGGCCATCATCGAGCCAATGATGTTGGCCCTATTGGTCAATCTAAAGGGTTCTCATGAAGCCTTATGCTATTACACAATATACCATGCATACATGGCCTTCATATCTTCTTGGGTTCCCACCTTGCTTGTAAACGGGCCTCCATCCCAAACTAGGAAAGCAGTAAAGCCCTATTCTATTACAAAGGCTCAAAGTGGCCCAAAAACATAATAGGCTCGCAGGCCCAATAAAAAACAAACAATAAATTAAACAAATCACATCTAACCTAAGGTCAAGGCTCGGCTCGATCGAAAACCACGTAAACAATTCACGTAGAGCAAGAAACATGCAAACAACTTTTACCTATTTCTTCCTTAATTTTAAAACATCCTTTTGAAACTAACTTCCTATAATTCTTACTTTTAAGTCACTACTAATTATGACAAAAATAAATATTCGGGTAAACAAAAATAAATTTTCTGCTCAAATTCAGATTCTGTTTTTCAACTTTTGAAAATTGCATTTTCGCCCCTCAACTTTTGAAAATTGCACTTTGACCCCAAAACTTTTAAAAAATTACAAAAACACCCCTGAGCAGATCCGGGCAGCAGACCAGAAAATAAAATTTTGAATTCTGAAAATTTTTTATTTTTCAAATAGACCCTTGAAGTTTCGGTAATTGCAAAATAGTCCCCAAACTTTCAAAAATTACAAAACGACCCCAAAAACCGTGCGATCAGATTTGCAAAGTAGTCCAGAAATTTTGAAATTTCCAGATTCGGAAAAATTTAATTTTCAGCCCCTAAAAACCCAAATTGCGATTTTTAGTTCAAAAAGTCCTGAAGTTTCCAAAAACTATAAAATCGGCACAGATCTGAAAAAGCAGTTTTACCCAATCATAGATCTAGTCATAACAAGTAAGAATCAATTTACAAAACATAATTATCACGTGTTTACATATACATAATCAAACATATACGATGAACACACATTATGTTCAGGCTTTTCGTATAATAAGTATGAAGTTGGCTCTGATACCACTGTTGGGATAGTGGTTGGGTTGCCTCGATTGTCAGAACAACGAAAGTGTGGAATTTAAAAAATTTTCTAAGCACCCAAGGTCCCATATAAGATTCTCCATATTATTTATACGCAAGCATGAAACAAAAACACACATTGAATTAAACAAGGGGGTTTTTGCGATTTACCTCACCACAGGCAAGGTGGTGGCAACCTTCAGTTCTGATTCTGAATCTGGATCTGGATCTGGTTCACAGAAGTGATCCAAGCGTCTCACCTCCAAAGATAGTCCACACCAACTGGATTCTGGTGACACCTCCTAGTCTTAGGCTCAGAACTGGATCTAGGAGATTCGTTGTTGTAGGACTGTGTAGATCAACTTGGCAAGGCAAGATCTAGCACGGTGGAACAAGGGAAAGGCGGCGGTGGCGCTAGGGCAGCTCACGGCAGCAGGGTGGCGGCGGCATAAGCTTGGCGGCGCAGGAGAGGGGGCGGCGGCTAGGTCAGAGAGAAGAGGCTAGGGTTTTTGCTAGGGTGTTAGCTTTTTGAGCTCTAGTAGAACCCTATTTATAGACTCCCTTTTGACCTAGGTTTGCAAGACTCCTTATGGGCTTTTAATTAAAGGCCCATGTCTTGCAAGCCTTTCATTTAATTAATTACTTTAATTAAATGCCCAATCCAATTAAATCAATATTTCTTTTATATAATTAATCAGCAACTCAATTAAGTATTTAATTAATTAAGTCAGCCAATTAATTAATCTCCCACTTGAATTAAATATTTTAATTCATTTAATTGATTTAATTACCTTTAAATCAATTAATTCCTTTAGTGTCCTTTTTCAACAGTCACCGTCCAATTGTATTGTGTGTGACCCTCTGGGTTCACCATCAATTGGCAGCAGGCCCACGAATTCCTCGTGATTTAATTTATGAACAATAAACTGCTCCGGTCAATTAAACAACCTTTAATTGACCACTCCTAGAATCAAATCCTCTATTAACTCAGGAGTACCTACACTTCATGGTCGATGTCTAGCCACAAGCCCATGAAGCCCAACTTCAGGTGAATTGATACTTGTGAACCTCGTCTCATATAATTACCATGTACATACGGTCATTCTATCGACTAATATTCCCGATCAAGACTTAGGGTGTGTGAATTGATCGGCACCTCTAAATTTGTCTCGATAACTATACTTTCTAATTCAGGATAATATTCCAGTGTGACTGCTAAATTTGGAAACCCCTTCCCAAATCCGTCACCAACCACGGCCGTGGATTCCTCGGATATATTATCTAAGAATCGTATAGGAAATTCTCTCACCTATTACAGTGAGTCAATAGATTCCATATCGGTACTAACAACTCGCGTACATGTCCATATGCACCCAACCTAGGCATGTTATGATCAAGCTAAGTGATCTATACCTAGATCTAAGTACGCACTTTCATGCACCGAATTCGCCCTAGCACCTCAAGTCAAAGGACTAAATCGTACACTATTATAATCCTTGAGAAACATCACATCACCGATATGCGACATGCGCTTCCACAATGGGTTTCTCTGTTCGGGTCGTTCGATGCGTTTAATCCTCCATTGAACCACCTACTCATATGCACTGGCCTCAAATTCCTTGCTCATGAAACGCTACAAATTCACTCCATGTGAATCATGCATACTCGTACAAGTCTTGGCGATTCCTACGATACCTCGTCTCGTTTAGAATCTATGACTTGGAACAGTTTTAAGATTACGACCTTTGAGACTATTTCATGATTGCACTCAGTACTGAAGTGAATCGTCCCATAGTCTAATGTAATCTATGGGTTTCAACCAATCGCTTAAATGTATTCGCGAGAGATGAAGTTGGCCATTGTTTATCCTTATACATATATAAATAAACGTGCGTATTATTACATTTATACTAAAGAAAGATAATGATAGTTCCAATACAAGCTAAATATATTGGCTTGCAGGGCACTATCCCATCAATAATCACTCGGTAGCCCACTGTCCTGAGAATCCAGAGTCTGTCAATTTCGTGGGAAATGCTAACCGTCAGAGGAATAATCCTTATTCCAACACATATAATCCAGGATGGAGAAATCACCCTAATTTCTCATGGGGTGGTAATCAATCACACGTTCAAGCTCAAGGACCAATTGCACCTCCGGGTCTTCAACAACCTCAAGCACCTATACACCCACAAGCACAAGAACAAAAACCTACTACAGAAGAGTTGTTGCTCCAATTCATGCAAAACCAGAACGCTTCTATCCGGGCCTTGGAGACTCAGATTAGTCGATTGGCTGATAGTCTTAATGCTCGACCTCATGGAGCTTTGCCTGCGGACACTAAGACAAACCCAAGAAATGATAACATGCAGCACTGTAAAGCTATAACTCTCAGAAGTGGAAAGGAGATTGAGGGTAATGCCAGAAAGCTTGAGCAAGAAGAAGTGGAGCCACCGAGTGAATCAATAGAGGGTGAGCAAAATAATGGAGATGATGTGGAAAAGAAATCAAAAACTTGATGCAGGATTTATAACCGCAAATATACGCAATCGCAGCAAGTAATATAATGATAAGTAGAGTATCGTCTCCACAGGGAATTAATGAGCTAAACAACTAATTACTAAAAGATCACTCTTTTTCTTATCCAAATTAAACGAATCTTTAAATTTAAATTATTATAACTAAGCAATAATGAAAGTAAAACTAAATTATGAACTGGCAAGATTAACTATGACGATTAAAGCCTAGGATTAGAATTTCCTTCAATGTTAAACTAATTGCTTCTATTTTCCCAACAATTCTATTTTAATTAAGATTTATTGCTAGTCTAGGGCACTTAAGTTTTTACAATTTCTTTCCAGAATATTGTAAAACTAATCTAACATAATCAAAGAGCTATATTCCTATGCCAATGAAGTTAGGCCAAATCGAGTCAAGAACAAGCCCTAATTAGGACTACATAAGGCAATTAAGTATATTCCTATCTTAATTGCTAAACAAATTACCCAATTCGATGTGGGTGCAATTCGTACAAAGGTTACCCAATCTTTAACCTAAAACCTAATTTCCTCTTCCGATTCAATTAGATTTATGAAACAATAGTTGGCCAGACTAATGAAATTCAAGCACAAGAATAGGTAAACAATACACCTCAATAAAATAGAATAAGGAAAAATAAACAACAATCAATTTAAACAAAGAAATCCATTGAAATCCTAGAAAACTAAATTTAGTTCATAGCTAAAACGGAAATAAACTCAAGAATCATCAAAGTCATGATTACAAGAACACAAAAGAGAAAAGAAATTGCAAAAGATGAGAAAAGAGAAGTAGATCTGTTTTTTCAATCTTCAGGAATTGTCTTCTCAGATGTTGTTCCACGGTTCTCAATGATATTTTCTTCTTCTTGGTCTCTCCTCTTGTCAAAAAGTGTTCCCCCCCCTTTATTTTCTCTCACTTCCTCCACATATAAATATGTTTCCAAGTGAAACTAGGACACTAAAAGTAAGAATTCGCGGACAGCTTTTGCCCCAGCGGATAATTAGTTCGCCCCAGCGGAGGTCTGCTTTGTGATTTCGCTCCAGCGGAGATAATTTCCGCCCCAGCGAAGAGGCTTCTGCCCGCACATCCAAAAATCAAGAGAAAAATCTGAAAAATTCACAAGAAAATACCAAAATGAATACGTGACTCACCAACGAGAAAAACCATGCTAAACCAAGTGAAAACGATCTAAGAATTCTAGAAACTCATGTCATTTCCCGCAAAAATACATAGAAATTAACTCTATTTTGTAGAGTTAACACACCCCCAAACTTACTATTTTGCTAGTCCCGAGCAAAAGACAAAAAATGACTCAAAGAATTGGACACGACCAAAAACAAAAGACAACAACTCAAACATTTACAATCATGCATTCCAAGTCAAACTAATAACCATCACTTTCGAAACTTTATGCATTGTATCATGTAATTCCTGCGTGTGTGTGTGTACAAATACGAGAATGTCGGAATCACCCAGATCACTATAGCTTCAAAATCATTGAGCCTAATTGCATGAATTCTTAACTTGCCTAGCCTATTCTCTGTTTTCTCAGGTCATTAAACTCGTCACTAAGTTCTAACAATGTTTTCCGTCGAAGTTATGAAATCCTTAGTGACGAGTTAGGAAAACATTGTTAGAACTTAGTGACGAGTTTAATGACCTGAGAAAACAGAGAATAGGCTAGGCAAGTTAAGAATTCATGCAATTAGGCTCAATGATTTTGAAGCTATAGTGATCTGGGTGATTCCGACATTCTCGTATTTGTACACACACACACACGCAGGAATTACATGATACAATGCATAACGTTTCGAAAGTGATGGTTATTAGTTTGACTTGGAATGCATGATTGTAAATGTTTGAGTTGTTGTCTTTTGTTTTTGGTCGTGTCCAATTCTTTGAGTCATTTTTTGTCTTTTGCTCGGGACTAGCAAAATAGTAAGTTTGGGGGTGTGTTAACTCCACAAAATAGAGTTAATTTCTATGTATTTTTGCGGGGAATGACATGAGTTTCTCGAATTCTTAGATCGTTTTCACTTGGTTTAGCATGGTTTTTCTCGTTGGTGAGTCACGTATTCATTTTGGTATTTTCTTGTGAATTTTTCAGATTTTTCTCTTGATTTTTGGATGTGCGGGCAGAAGCCTCTTCGCTGGGGCGGAAATTATCTCCGCTGGAGCGAAATCACAAAGCAGACCTCCGTTGGGGCGAACTAATTATCCGCTGGGGCAAAAGCTGTCCGCGAATTCTTACTTTTAGTGTCCTAGTTTCACTTGGAAACTTATTTATATGTGGAGGAAGTGAGCGAAAATAAAGGGGGGGAAAACTTTTTGACAAGAGGAGAGACCAAGAAGAAGAAAATATCATTGAGAACCGTGGAACAACATCTGAGAAGACAATTCTTGAAGATTGGAAAAACAGATCTACTTCTCTTTTCTCATCTTTTGCAATTTCTTTTCTCTTTTGTGTTCTTGTAATCATGACTTTGATGATTCTTGAGTTCTATGAACTAAATTTAGTTTTCTAGGATTACAATGGATTTCTTTGTTTAAATTGATTGTTGTTTATTTTTCCTTATTCTATTTTATTGAGGTTTATTGTTTACCCATTCTTGTGCTTGAATTTCATTAGTCTGGCCAACTATTGTTTCACAAATCTAATTGAATCGGAAGAGGAAATTAGGTTTTAGGTTAAAGATTGGGTAACCTTTGTACGAATTGCACCCACATCGAATTGGGTAATTTGATTAGCAATTAAGATAGGAATATACTTAATTGCCTTAGGTAGTCATAATTAGGGCTTGTTCTTGACTCGATTTGGCCTAACTTCATTGGCATAGGAATATAGCTCTTTGATTAGGTTAGATTAGTTTTACAATATTCTGGAAAGAAATTGTAAAAACTTAAGTGCCCTAGACTAGCAATAAATCTTAATTAAAATAGAATTGTTGGGAAAATAGAAGCAATTAGTTTAACATTGAAGGAAATTGTAATCCTAGGCTTTAATCGTCATAGTTAATCTTGACAGTTCATAATTTAGTTTTACTTTCATTATTGCTTAGTTATAATAATTTAAATTTAAAGATTCGTTTAATTTGGATAAGAAAAAGAGTGATCTTTTAGTAATTAGTTGTTTAGCTCATTAATTCCCTGTGGAGACGATACTCTACTTATCATTATATTACTTGCTGCGATTGCGTATACTTGCGTTTATAAATCCTGCATCAGTGTAACTTCAATACAGAACTCTATCTCCCTCTCAAGAGGAATAGCGAAATCCTCAGGGAATACATCAGGATAATCCCACCCCTATCAGTCTCAAACACAAATGCCAGAAACCCCTCGCAACCCCGATTAATCAACTTGGTAGCTCGTACTGCAGATAAAATATGCAAGGTAGGTTTTCCCTTGTCCCCAGTGACATGTAAAGTATCTAGGCCAAGCACATGCAATGACACAATCTTGTTAAAACAATCGACCTGAGCATGATAAGCACCAAGCCAATCCATACCAAGAAAAACATCGAACTCATGTAGTGGTAACTCTATCAAATCAGCAGGTAAAGTATGACCCTCTACTATAACATCACAAGCACAATATACCACCCTAGGCACAAACATCTCACCCAACGAGGTGGACACCTCTAGCACAAATGGAAGATAAGAAGGTTGTGAATGCAAATGGTGTGCAAAATGTGATGCCACATATAAATGGGATGATCCTGGGTCTATAAGTACTCTAG
Organism: Penstemon eatonii; assembly: GCA_038501285.1. Taxonomy (NCBI): domain Eukaryota; kingdom Viridiplantae; phylum Streptophyta; class Magnoliopsida; order Lamiales; family Plantaginaceae; genus Penstemon; species Penstemon eatonii. The sequence continues at coordinate 16,863,109 of CM076711.1, forward strand.
AATTATAGTTTGAAATGCCTAGTGTACTTGAAATGACCGAGGTCGAATTTTTCGTCTCCTGTTGTCCTAAGGAAAACACCTTTCCCTAAACCTTGGGACGCTCTACATTGTCCCTCTTCACTCCTGATACCTGACCTTTGTTCTTTGCCTTGGGACAATCTGGCAAAAAATGTCCCATCTCACCACAAGCAAAACACTGGCCAAGCTTACGACGACATGTATCCTCGGTGTACCCGGTCCTACCACAATGTCTACACACTGAACCTGTGCTTGTACCAGTCTGAGGTGGGTTTGGATCAACTGTGCTAGCTGCAACTGATTTAGATGGCTGTGAAAACTGACTCTGTCTACCAAAGTCCTTGCCCTTTCCCCTGTACCTGCATCCTCTCCATGACTTTTTCCCACTCTGGGGAAATGGTTGTTGTGTTGATGCTGCAGAAGCTGTAGATACTGCAGAAACTGATACGGATCCTGACTAAGTCCTCCTATCTCTCCTGCCCTGCTCCAATCTCAAGGCCCTGTCCACGACCTGATGGTTATTATCAAAATCTAGGGCTTCCACCTATCACGGTAGTCATCATTTAGACCTGTGATGAACCTGTCAATCTTCATATCTTCAGTCTCTATCAAATGCTTGTTAAAGGCGGCCAGCTCGGTGAATCTTGCCTCATACTCTGACACAGTGCTATCCCCCTGTATCAGGTTCAAGAAATCTCTCTCCCGCTGTTTACGAACAATGGAAGGAACATATTGTGCTCGAAACTCTCGTCTGAACATATCCCATGTCGGTTGTTGATGCTTAGTAGCCCAAGTTTCCTCAACTAACCGCCACCATTTCCAGGCAGCCCCAGTAAACATGAATGCTGCAAAAACAACCCTCCAAGAATCCTCTAAGCCTAAGGCAACAAAAATATGAGTAATGCTCTCAAGCCACTCTTCTGCCTTATCCACATCTGGCTGGCCATCTAATCTCGGTGGGTTCAGTTTCATAAACTTTTCTAAAGTTTTTCCCTGCTTATCAAAAGAAGTAGTAACAACCGGAGGAGACGATACAACCTCAATTGGGGGTCCCGCAGCTGGTACTGCCTGTTGAGTACGCTGCTGTAGTGGAGCTAACATGGTCATAATATACTCAAGCTTCTGATGTATCTCACTCATCTCCTGCTCTTTAGTCAAGGGAACATGATCAGAAGAAGCACTATGCTCAATTCCTGCAGGTTCCTTCTCCTGTTTGTGAGGTGGGTTACTCTCGGCACTCATCCTGAATCAGTATCGACACTCACGAACCCCAAAGTACCTACACGTAACACTATATGTTACTATAGAAACATGGTCAACACATACCTATAGCCAAGGAACCTATCCCAGCTTATAGCTAACGCGCTCTGATACCAACTGTCACACCCCGTCCCGGGTAGGTCCCGAGCACGGGAAAGTGATGTGCATGTCAATCATATCATATCAAGTACATGTCATTTTATTAACAAAACCATATCTTCTGACATATAATTTCTTTGTAAAATATATAACATAGCAAGTAATGAAGGGACGGATATTAAAATGCCGTCGAACTATTAGTTTTACAAAGTAATCGAGCGATTTTAATACTTTAATATGGCATAACAAAAATATATAACCTGTACAATTAATCAAACCACCAATTGTGGCACCAACACAAGTATATAAATAAACCACAATATTGTAGAACCCATATAATAAAACCATGCAGCAAATAATTGTCATCTCCTCAACTGAAACGGTACAAACTATGTGGCTAATACTGTGTTACAACCAAGATAGCCATAAGTACAAAATACAAGAATGAGGCTATGAGCTAGAAAATATACAACAAAAGAGACTCAAAGGATCTAAATGATCCGTGCATGTACAAAAATGCCTCACCGCGATATACAACTACCTTACCAAGCTATGTACAACAACCTACCCCAAGCTACTCGATGTCGATCCCCGGTCCTCACTCAGGCCTACCGCCGGTGGTACTGTGATGTAAGGAAAACAAAGTAAACGGGGTAAGTCGAAAGACTTAGTAAGTGATGTCGTGATTCATGCATGTGGGAGAGTTATACAATTATAGCAATTGATCCAAAATAACATTTATTACTCCATATATCAAAAATCAAGTCATATACAAGTCATGTAACAAGCCATATATGTATGGTCACGTTGGAAAGCATATAACATGAAATTAGGATACGTTATCGATGAAGCTTTACTCGATGCCTTGAATCATGTCCATCTCATACCCATATCGAATATATGGCCGTGTGTCGAAATAAACGATCACACAAAGAAGTCCAAGAATATACCGATATCAACATATCATGTAATCCATAAATGGATCGCAAAGGTTCCCTTTGCTAGCAAGGGTTCCAATGCCGTATGCCTTGAATCGTGGCCAACGATCAAGGGTCGGTTAGGCTCCACAAAGAAACCATCACCTCGAGTATGCACAAATAAAACCATGGTTTTCATATGATGTATCAATGAACTATATAACCAAATTCATCCATGGTAAAGTACATGGATGAATTCCATATGTCTAATTATATCAATAATCAATATTTATTGTTCTATATAGCAATAAGCCATCCAAGAACATCAAGAAATTGAACACTAATTTCCAGCAATGACAAGTTAATGTTCCAAGTACATATAACTATGTTATGTGCAAAATTTCATAAAACTAGTCAATTAAAACTAGTCCAACAATTTCACCATTGTTTTATATGTTAAGGAAGCTCAATTTCTCACAATAGATCCTACTAAATATTCCTAAAACACAACCATAAAATCCTTATAAAATCAGCCCATACCTATAATACATCTATGGAAAAAAACTCACAATTATAGTCATAACCTCTACAAAGTACCAAGCTAGAACAATTTATAACAAGTATATAACCACCCCATCAATGAATCTTAATTATCCATAAACATGGATGAATCTTAGAAGTTAACAACATCACTTACTAGAGAAAATAATCGGTGCAAATTGAAGACGAAGATACAAGGAGCAACTTTGGTCAAAGCCGACACCATCACCGATTTTTCTTGATTTCTTAACAATTGTTTTGATGCTTTGAAACCCTCCAAGAAGACCTGAACATTTTTGCTCTGTTTCTATATGATTTGGAACTAAGGTTGAAGACAATCTTATAGAGGATAAGTGAGTGGAAATGAGAAAGGACCATTTTGACCCTTCTAGATTGCCTAGCCTTTTCAATTCTGTCCAGGGCTCGTTTGTTATATTTTACTGAACCGAAAACACTCAAAACCTCTTCCATTAGCTAGATCATGAAAAATTAGGCAAGTTAGCCTTTTGAATCACCTGATTCCGAGGTAGTATTAATTATGATTTTCTGAAGTTAGGGCTTCAAATTCGGTTCACAAAGCCCCAAAAAACTTATAGATCAACACTTTGGATTTAACAACTCACATGAACATGTAAATGAAGTCATATAACACATAATTACGGCATAAATCATATAAAACAATATTATCTAGTAACTAATGAATGCAAAGCACGCAGTGCCCAATATAATATATGCACATACACACACATGCAACATGTCACGAACATGGATTATGACAGATTTAATATAAAAAAATCAATTCGCATTCAAATATCCACTAATTCATATTCTAAATTTTTAATCAATGAGAAGAAATCTTAATTGAAATAGATAGAAAATTAATTTGCAGTAAGTTACACAATAAAATTTTTGAATGCTACGACTCAAGATAGATGTTTCATGTATATCTAATTTATGATGTTTTAATTGCAACATATAACAAAATGGATGATGTTTAAAATTTTCATAGATATGTGATAAGATTATTAGGAAAATAATGGAGAATGAAAATGGAGATTGAGATCATATGGAGATCATGGAGACATGGCTTGATTTAATAATAAAGATCATGTGTAATGCATGTTGAATGTATTTCACACATGTCAATTTATTATGAATGAAAACACTAAATGGTACACACTAAATGAGACAGAAGATCCTTGACGAATGGATACTCTTTTTCTTCAATTATTTATTGCCGTGAAATGACCAATGCTTTTATAAGCATTTTGGCATTGTTCCATAATCAGCTCTTACCGATCTTCGGTAAGGAGAAATAATTAATTAATGAAGAGATGATGTAACTTGTTAACTCTACAAAATAGAGTTAATTTCTATGAATTTTTGCGGGGAATGACATGAATTTCTGGAGATCTTAGATCGTTTTCACTTGGTTTTGTATGGTTTTTCTTGTTGGTGAGTCACGTATTCATTTTGGTATTTTCTTTTGAATTTTTCAGATTTTTCTCTTGATTTTTGGATGTGCGGACAGAAGGCTCTTCGCTGGGGCGGAAAACCTCTCCGCTGGAGCGAAATCACAAAGCAGACCTCCGCTGGGGCGAACTAATTTTCCGCTGGGGCAAAAGCTGTCCGCGAATTCTTACTTTTAGAGTCCTAGTTTCACTTGGAAACTTATATATTTGTGGAGGAAGTGAGAGAAAATCATCTTTGAACACTTTTTGACAAGAGGAGAGACCAAGAAGAACAAAATATCATTGAGAAGCGTGGAACAACATCGGAGAAGACAATTCTTGAAGATTGGAAAAACAGATCTACTTCTCTTTTCTCATCTTTTGCAATTTCTTTTCTCTTTTGTGTTCTTGTAATCATGACTTTGATGATTCTTGAGTTTATTTCCGTTTTAGCTATGAACTAAATTTAGTTTTCTAGGATTACAATGGATTTCTTTGTTTAAATTGATTGTTGTTTATTTTTCCTTATTCTATCTTATTGAGGTTTATTGTTTACCCATTCTTGTGCTTGAATTTCATTAGTCTGGCCAACTATTGTTTCACAAATCTAATTGAATCGGGAGAGGAAATTAGGTTTTAGGTTAAAGATTGGGTAACCTTTGTACGAATTGCACCCACATCGAATTGGGTAATTTGTTTAGCAATTAAGATAGGAATATACTTAATTGCCTTAGGTAGTCATAATTAGGGCTTGTTCTTGACTCGATTTGGCCTAACTTCATTGGCATAGGAATATAGCTCTTTGATTAGGTTAGATTAGTTTTACAATATTCTGGAAAGAAATTGTAAAAACTTAAGTGCCCTAGACTAGCAATAAATCTTAATTAAAATAGAATTGTTGGGAAAATAGAAGCAATTAGTTTAACATTGAAGGAAATTGTAATCCTAGGCTTTAATCATCATAGTTAATCTTGTCAGTTTATAATTTAGTTTTACTTTCATTGTTGCTTAGTTATAATAATCACAAAGATTCGTTTAATTTGGATAAGAAAAAGAGTGATCTTTAGTAATTAGTTGTTTAGTTCATTAATTCCCTGTGGAGACGATACTCTACTTATCATTATATTACTTGCTGCGATTGCGTATACTTGCGTTTATAAATCCTGCATCAAGTTTTTGGCGCCGTTGCCGGGGAATTATCTGCGCTATTTAGCTAATATTAATATCAATCGTTCTTTTCTTAGATCAAATTTTTATTTGTTTTCTCTTTCTTTATTTTCAGGACATTTATTCTTTGTATGCGCAGTGATCGAAATAAAGAACTTATTCCATTAGATCTTGAAATCGAGCGCACAATTCGAAGATTAAAAAGGCTGAAAATAAATTCAGAGTCTCAAGGTCACACTATGGGTGAACAAGTCGATGAAGAAGCAGCAGCTGCTGCTTATCGCTCTATCAGAGATTATGCAGTCCCTCATGTTGAAGGACTTAGATCGAGTATTGCTAGGCCAACTGTCGAGGCCAATAATTTTGAGATCAAGCCAGCAGTCATACATATGCTTGAGTCGAAACAATTCTTCGGGCATGCACATGAGGATCCGAACAAACACTTGAAACTATTTTTGAGGATGTGTGATACATTCAAATTCAATGGAGTATCATCAGATGCTGTCAGACTGAGATTGTTCCCATTCTCTTTGACTGGGAAGGCTGCAGATTGGTTAGAAGCTCTGCCAGATGAGTCTATTACAACGTGGAATCAGTTAGTGGATAAATTTCTAGCTAAGTTTTTTCCACCTGCAAAAACTGCTCGGATGAGGAATGACATCACTGATTTTCTGCAACATAAAGATGAAACTTTAGATGAAGCCTGGGAGAGGTTTAAGGATATGCTAAAAAAGTGTCCTCACCATCAGATTCCAGATTGGTTACAAATTCAATCTTTTTATAATGGGCTTACAGATAACATAAAAGGAAACCTCGATGCTGCAGCAAATGGTGCTATTGGGGGAAAATCTCCTGAGGAAGCCAGAAATATTATTGAGGAAATGGCATCAAATATTCAACAGTGGTCATCAAGACGCACGGAGCAGAACAAAGTAGCCGGAGTTGTAGATGTTGACGCTATTGCTTCTCTAACATCTCAATTGGCAGCTCTCACAAAGAAACTTGATGAGAATTGTAGCAGAAACAATGTTCAAAGAATCTATGCCACTTGTGATATTTGTGGAGATAATCATTCGGTTGCACATTGCCCTGAGAATCCAAAATCGGTTAATTTTGTTGGAAATTCGAATAGTCTGAGAAGCAATCCTTATTCCAACACTTATAACCCAGGATGGAGAAATCACCCTAATTTCTCATGGGGTGGTAATCAACCAAACATTCAAGCTCAAGGACCAATTGCGCCCCCGGGTTTTCAACAAGCTCATGCACCAACACAAGTACAAAAACCATCTACAGAAGAATTATTGCTCCAATACATGCAGAAGACAGATGCCATTATGCAGAAGACAGATGCCATAATTCAAAACCAGAACGTCGTAATTCAAAATCAGAACGCTTCCATTCGTGCTTTGGAGACTCAGATTGGCCAATTGGCTAATAGTCTTAATGCTCGACCTCATGGAACTTTGCCTGCGGACACGGAGACAAACCCAAGAAATGATAATATGCAGCAGTGCAAAGCTATAGCTCTCAGAAGTGGAAAAGGAGATCGAGGGTAACACTAGAAAGCTTGAGCAAGAAAAAGTGAAGCCACCGAGTGAATCAATAGAGGGTGAGCAAAATAATGGAGATGATATGGAAAAGAAATCCAAGGGATATGAAGCAAACCATGAGAAACCAAAAGTTCAAGAATATCCACCACCTCCATTCCCCCAAAGACTACAAAAACAAAAGCTGGATAAACAGTTTCAAAAATTTCTTGATATCTTCAAGAAATTATCAATCAACATTCCCTTTGTTGAAGCCCTTGAACAGATGCCGAGCTATGCAAAATTCATGAAAGACATCTTATCAAGGAAAAGAAGATTGGGAGATTATGAAACTGTAGCACTTACTGAAGAGTGCAGCGCGCTTATTCAAAGAAAGCTTCCACCAAAATTGAAAGATCCAGGGAGTTTCACTATTCCGTGCACGATTGGAAATCAGTTGATCAATAAGGCATTATGCGATTTAGGTGCAAGTGTAAATTTGATGCCATTGTCGATCTTTAGAAAGCTTGGTTTGGGGGAGGCAAAGCCCACTTCTGTTACGTTGCAAATGGCTGATCGAACTCTTAGTTATCCGAGAGGAGTAATAGAAGACATCTTGGTTAAAGTGGATAAATTTATATTCCCGGCAGACTTCATAGTTCTAGATATGGAGGAAGATCGAGATATGCCAATCATACTTGGAAGGCCTTTTCTAGCTACCGGTCGAGCCTTGATTGATGTTGAAAAAGGAGAACTTAAGATGAGAGTTCAAGATCAAGAAGTAACATTCAATATTTATTCATCGTTGAAGCACTATCAGAAAAAGGAAGATTGTTTCTCAATCAAGGTGGTAAAAGATATTATTTCTGATACATTTCTACATAATAATCCTCATGATTTGTTTAAAACTCCATTAATTTCAAAAGAGGATGAAAAAGGTGACAAGTTGGTCGATTGTGTGAAAACTCTTGATTTTACTCAAAGATCTACCAAACCAAACTTGAAAAGTGAGGTGGCGAAAAGCCCTGTAAAGTCTGCGAATGCTAAAAAGTCGTTAATTGAAGAACCCTCAGATTTAGAGCTCAAACAGTTTGGGGAAGTGAAAAATGAAAGAATCTTACATCACCATCATCTGTGGCCTTATGGTGGTGATTTCAATGAAGAGAGGACTCATGCAAAAAGGGTTGACAATAAGTCTAGAAGACATGAAAAACAACTTTTACATGTCAATGAACTGGAAGAAATTAGGCCACCAGAAAATGGAAGGGTCATGCTTTACAAGAAGAAAATTAAGAAGATACACGATGAAAATATCGTCCGTCGAGAATTTGAGCCTGGACAACGCGTGTTATTGTATAATTCTCGTCTTAAACTATTTCCAGGAAAACTCAAATCAAGGTGGTCTGGTCCGTTTCTTGTTACGGAAGTTTTTCCCTATGGAGCTGTGGAAGTACAAGATGAACAAAATGGGAGAACTTTCAAGGTCAATGGACAAAGACTAAAGAATTATGTGGGCGGCAACATTGATCATGAAATTGCCACCATCACCTTGGGCGATCCGAAATAAGATGGACAAAGTCAAGACATGACTATAACTAAAGCGCTTGTTGGGAGGCAACCCAAGTAGTAAAAAAAAAAAAAAAAAAAAAAAAAAAAAAAAAAAAAAATCCAGAACATGATCCGCCCCCGCGAAATAATGTTTCGCCCCAGCGAAAAATGATGGACCAAATTTTGAATGAATTTTCAGAACATTCTCCGCTGGGGCGGAAAAATAACACCGCCCCTGCAAAACTACTTCAGTAATGTTGAGCATTTTTCAGAATGGCTTCCGCCCCCGCGGAAAACCACATCCGCCCCCGCAAAACCTACTTCGGAAATTTTTAGGCTGATTTTCCAGAATTGCTTGCGAATCATGTACGAATGCATGATTCAAGGTTTTCGATCCATTAATGTGGACACATCTTCATTCCCACAACTCCCACCACCACCAGATGAGATACATGACGAAGATTGACCACCAGCTGAAATCAGGGACGTTCTTTAGTTGCATTATTTGTTTTATATTTTCCTTGTGTTCAGCTTCAAATTAATTTATCTCTTATCTTCGTCAATCTCATCATTGAGGACAATGCATTTCTTAAGTTTGGGGGTGATTGCATTTACGTCGTGCATGCTAGGTCGATTTTTGATCAAATTTTTGAAATTTTATGTGTTGTTAATTGTTTTTTTTCCTGCAAAAATTCAGAGCACAAATGCATAATCGAGGATTTAGGATGAAGTCAGTGAAGTATAGTCTAGAATAGAGCTTAAGAAATTTTATCTTGCCTACCTGATCTCTAGATTCGAGGGTCAGAAAACTTAGAATCTAAGTGATAGTTTTGCCTAAGTCTGGGGATAAGGATGACTTTAACAAGGACCGAATGAAGCAAAGTACTGAAAAGCTTTAAGTTCAATTAAAAGAAAATAACCTCGCTTGTACGAGACCTGAAAAATCTCGTCGCTTGAGACTTATACTTGTACTCCTCTAACTTGACTGCGATAAGATGAACGACGTATGGGTGCATTGACTTACTTATTCTGCACTCCTCTATGTTGACTGCTTCTTTAGAACAGGTTATGAGTGCGAGTGGTGCTAAATATACTTGAGTTATGCTAAATAATGAAAAAAAATGCTAAGTGAAAGTTCAAACTTAAAGGATTCCATAACTTCGACTGAAAGCACTGTTAGAACTTAGTGACGAGTTTAATGACCTGAGAAAATAGAGAATAGGCTTGGCAATTTAAGAATTCATGCAATTAGGCTCAATGATTTTGAAGCTATAGTGATCTGGGTGATTCCGACATTCTCGTATTTTGTACACACACACACGCAGGAATTACATGATACAATGCATAACGTTTCGAAAGTGATGGTTATTAGTTTGACTTGGAATGCATGATTGTAAATGTTTGAGTTGTTGTCTTTTGTTTTTGGTCGTGTCCAATTCTTGTAGTCATTTTTTTTGTCTTTTGCTCGGGACTAGCAAAATAGTAAGTTTGGGGGTGTGTTAACTCTACAAAATAGAGTTAATTTCTATGAATTTTTGCGGGGAATGACATGAATTTCTGGAGATCTTAGATCGTTTTCACTTGGTTTTGTATGGTTTTTCTTGTTGGTGAGTCACGTATTCATTTTGGTATTTTCTTTTGAATTTTTCAGATTTTTCTCTTGATTTTTGGATGTGCGGACAGAAGGCTCTTCGCTGGGGCGGAAAACCTCTCCGCTGGAGCGAAATCACAAAGCAGACCTCCGCTGGGGCGAACTAATTTTCCGCTGGGGCAAAAGCTGTCCGCGAATTCTTACTTTTAGAGTCCTAGTTTCACTTGGAAACTTATATATTTGTGGAGGAAGTGAGAGAAAATCATCTTTGAACACTTTTTGACAAGAGGAGAGACCAAGAAGAACAAAATATCATTGAGAAGCGTGGAACAACATCGGAGAAGACAATTCTTGAAGATTGGAAAAACAGATCTACTTCTCTTTTCTCATCTTTTGCAATTTCTTTTCTCTTTTGTGTTCTTGTAATCATGACTTTGATGATTCTTGAGTTTATTTCCGTTTTAGCTATGAACTAAATTTAGTTTTCTAGGATTACAATGGATTTCTTTGTTTAAATTGATTGTTGTTTATTTTTCCTTATTCTATCTTATTGAGGTTTATTGTTTACCCATTCTTGTGCTTGAATTTCATTAGTCTGGCCAACTATTGTTTCACAAATCTAATTGAATCGGGAGAGGAAATTAGGTTTTAGGTTAAAGATTGGGTAACCTTTGTACGAATTGCACCCACATCGAATTGGGTAATTTGTTTAGCAATTAAGATAGGAATATACTTAATTGCCTTAGGTAGTCATAATTAGGGCTTGTTCTTGACTCGATTTGGCCTAACTTCATTGGCATAGGAATATAGCTCTTTGATTAGGTTAGATTAGTTTTACAATATTCTGGAAAGAAATTGTAAAAACTTAAGTGCCCTAGACTAGCAATAAATCTTAATTAAAATAGAATTGTTGGGAAAATAGAAGCAATTAGTTTAACATTGAAGGAAATTGTAATCCTAGGCTTTAATCATCATAGTTAATCTTGTCAGTTTATAATTTAGTTTTACTTTCATTGTTGCTTAGTTATAATAATCACAAAGATTCGTTTAATTTGGATAAGAAAAAGAGTGATCTTTAGTAATTAGTTGTTTAGTTCATTAATTCCCTGTGGAGACGATACTCTACTTATCATTATATTACTTGCTGCGATTGCGTATACTTGCGTTTATAAATCCTGCATCATAACTTTTTGTAAGTAAATAATCGTATGAAAGTTGGAGTTGTCTAAAATGATTTCATCAAATAGGGGACATATGAGATAGCCCTTTTTCAATTGATTATTTTTAAAACACATATATTTAAAATGACAAATATACGTACCCCCTATTTTGTCTTATTGTAGAACTTTATTATTCATTGTTAATTAATCATAAAATAATTTCTTTGGTATTTGGAAAAGTATTTTGAGAGAGTAGTGAAGATTTGTGAAATAATTTGCGTAATGTTGTTTGTTTGGATTTTGAGAGAGTGGTTTAACAAATAAAATTGGTTCATGTTATTTTTGAAAGAGTTAGATTGTAGGTATAAGATGTGTGAGACTTTATGTCAAAATCATATTTGTTATGTGAGATAAATTGTGTAAGAAATAGGTTACTTTATATCAAATCAAAATATAGTTTGCATAGGTTGTCTATAGATAAAAAAAATTGTTGTTTGTTTGGCTTTTAAGAGAGTAATTTGAGAAAATTGAGAAATTAAAAATTTATTTCAGATAGTAAAAATCATATTTGTTTAACATTTTTCAAACACGAATTTTTTTTGGAAAACGTCAAACAAACATGCCCAAAAAACAACTCACCTCAATTCACCATAAAACACCCAGCTCACACCCGACCATTCACTAAACCCCCGATCCATACGACTCAGGCATACCTTCTTTCATAAATTCCACATCAACTAGCTAAAGATATTTTTAATTACAAGTGTAATTTCTTAAATGGAGAGGGAATTTACTTATTTTGGGATTTTTGGCATTTTAATCGTGGAAGACACCGTGGTGGGAGAAAACATGGTTGAAATTTTGAGAAAAAAAAATGGAAGAGAGAGAAACTCATAGAAAAAGTTCAAGGAGATAACCCGATATTAATAAACCGAAATTGAAACATTTTAAATGACAGAAGCATTTACTCAAAAGAACCTCTCAAGAACCATGTCCTTGAAATCTTCAGAAAATAAATAGAATTCAACTTGGAATAAATGGAAAAGAAATGCGAAATCGTAAAAGATAAAAGGAGCAAAAGATAAAAACATTTCCTATGCTTTGTCTAACTCCTAAAATCGCTCCTATGTTATTTTAACTTCCAAAAAATCCTCTATGATTCAAATAAGTGCCAAATTCATTCCTAAAAAAGAGAGTTTGAAAAAATTCATTCCTAAAAAAGAGAATGTGTTTCAAACGCCAAAATTGCAAGTATTTGTTCACATTTTACTTTTAATATGACAATTTTACCCTAACATCGAAAGACAAAAATACCACTATGCTTTGTTTAACTCCCAAAAAAAACCCTATGTGTCATTTTAAATCCCAAAAATCCTCCTGTGTTTGATTTTATATATCACAATCAACCTAAGTAGTATATACTTATTTTTTTCAAAAAGAATAAATAAATTAAAAAAAACACATAGGGGTAATCTTGTCATTCCACCAACAGTTGAAAATAAAATTATAAGTATATACTACTTGGGTCGAGTGTGGTATTTAAAATCAAACACATAAATTTTTTTGGTAGTTAAAATAACACTGAAGATTTTTGAAAGTTAGACAAAGCATAGGGGGTGTTTTGATCTTTTGCTCAAGATAAAAGTGAGAAGAAGATAATTATTAGGGAATTATTGGGGAGTACTAATATCTGAAATTGAAATTGCATGCATGTAAACAAACTTTTTTGTATGGATTTGTAAAAAGGAACATTTTCTTTAATTTGAAAAGGTGAAGGTGAAAGTTGGGGTTGGAGAGATGAGATGGAAAATGAAGATGAAGGTGGAGAGAGAAATCAGAATAATGAAATATTTTCTCTTTCTTAAAAATATTTATCCAAGGGGTCTTAACTTTCTAATTTTTCCAAATGTCCATTTAGCTTGTCTCAATGAACATTTTGAAAATAACTTACCGTTCGAAATGTTGATATTTTTAATGAGAGAATTGCATTTTTGGTACACAACTATAGGTCAATTCCCACTTTTGGTATACAGTTTTATGTGTCCAACACATTTGGTACACCTCTTTAACAAAGTTCGACACATTTGGTACAACCGTTAAATAAATTGCAAAATCACCGTTAATTCCGTTAGTTCGACACATTTGGTACACCTCTTTTACAAAATTGGCATGCGCGCGGCACATGGCTGCCCAGAAAAAAAAATTGAAACTTGATAAACTTTTTTATTATATTTTATTCTTCTTCCAATATTAAACTATAAATGACATTATAGTTTATTATATTTTATATGTCATATAAATAATAAATACATATTTTTTAAATTTTTTTTTCAATATGATAAACTAAAGTAACTTGTTTATTATATTTTATTCTTCTTGCAATATTAAACTATAAATGACATTATATAGTTTATTATATTTTACATGTCATATAAATAATAAATACATATTTTTCTAATAATTTTTATAAATATTAAACTATAAAATAATAAACTAATTTTTATAAATAATTTTTAAAAATTGAAACTTGATAAACTTTTTTATTATATTTTATTCTTCTTCCAATATTAAACTATAAATGACATTATAGTTTATTATATTTTATATGTCATATAAATAATAAATACATATTTTTTAATAATTTTTTTAAATATGATAAATTAAAGTAACTTGTTTATTATATTTTATTCTTCTTGCAATATTAAACTATAAATGACATTATATAGTTTATTATATTTTACATGTCATATAAATAATAAATACATATTTTTTTAATAATTTTTCTAAATATTAAACTTTAAAAATAATAAACTATTTTTATAAATAATTTTTAAAAATTGAAACTTGATAAACTTTTTTATTATATTTTATTCTTCTTCCAATATTAAACTATAAATGACATTATATAGTTTATTATATTTTACATGTCATATAAATAATAAAGACATATTTTTTAATAATTTTTATAAATAATAAACTATAAAAATAATAAATTATTTTTATAAATAATTTTTAAAAATTGAAACTTGATAAACTTGTGTATTATATTTTATTCTTCTTCCAGTATTAAACTATAAATGACATTATATAGTTTATTATTTTTTACATGTCATATAAATAATAAATACATATTTTTTTATCATTATATAAATATGATATGATAAATATAATAAATACATATGATAATTTTTATAAAAGTTTATCAAGTTTAATTTTTTTTGGCAGCCATGTGCCGCGCACATGTCAATTTTGTAAAAGAGGTGTACCAAATGTGTCGAACTAACGAAATTAACGGTGATTTTGCAATTTATTTAACGGTTGTACCAAATGTGTCGAATTTTGTTAAAGAGGTGTACCAAATGTATTGGACACATAAAGTTGTGTACCAAAAGTGGAAATTGGCCTATAGCTGTGTACTAAAAATGCAATTCTCTCTATTTTTAATGGTTAAGATGGAAATATCTCATATATATCATTGTTTAGTGATATCTCATTTTAGAAAGTTTCAATTTTAAATGGATTTAAAGAATTAACGGTGAAAAATTACTTATAAACTTGATTTGAAAATTATTCTAACATATATATGTCAAATTGCAGAAATCGTCTCGAACTAATTAGTGATTTTGAATTTTCGTCCCAAACTATATTACCTCACCGAATTTCGTCGCGCAATTTAATATTTGTTTGAAACATCGTCACAAACTAATTAATAATTTTGATTTTTCGTCCCAAACTATAACAACTCGCCGAATTCCGTCCCATAATTTACCATTTTGTATGAATTTAGTCCCAATATTATATTTTTAATTTAATGCAAATGATGGTTCAATCTTATAATTAGTTTGACATTTATAATTAGTTTGACATAAAATTCGGTATCAGAAATACAATTCCCTCCTATATATCTTGATCAATCCCAAACATGTGTTGAAAGAAATAAGTACACAAATCTGATCCAATCAGTGAAAAAAAAAAGAAAAAATTCATGAATCCATCGTATTTTCAGGCATTACTTTCAGTTCCAGTACTCCTAGTAACTGTATCCATTCTCTGGTACATAATTATCGTAAGGAGATCAAAAGCTCATGAATCCTTGCCACCAGGGCCGTGGGGCTTGCCCATAGTTGGATATTTGCCGTTTCTTGGCGACAATTTACTCCAACAGTTTGCTGACTTGGCTACCCAATACGGCCCTATCTTCAAGCTCCGTCTCGGGAACAGACTTTGCATTGTGATTGGCTCACAATCCCTCACAAAAGAGATATTACGCGATAAAGATCTGATTTTTGCAAACCGTGATGCACCCATCGCAGTAAAATCTGCAACTTTTGATGAAAACGACATAGTGTGGTCACCTCACAATTCCAACTGGCGTTTATTGCGAAAAGTACTGGTGCGCGAAATGCTTAGCAACAAAAGCCTCCAAGCATCGTACAACCTCAGGAAGGATGAGATTAGGAGAACCATCAGCGATGTTTATGCAAAGATTGGAGAGTCAATCGAAATTGGAGGATTAAGTTATATAACTGATTTCAATGTCATGACCAATGTGTTGTGGGGTGGAACTATTAAAGGGGAAGAGGGTGATAAAGTTTTAGACGAGTTACGAATATTGGTACCAAAGGTAGTCGGTCTGTTGGGGAAAGACAATATTTCGGATTTTTTTCCGGTTCTTGCTGGCTTTGACATCCAAGGAGTAAAGAAAGAAGTGGATAGTCATATGCAGTCTGTGGACAAAATTTTCGACAAGGTTATTGCTCAAAGTAAAGAGAAATTGTCTGAAGATCAAGACGATATAGACATCGATGGAAGGAAAGACTTTCTGCAAATTCTGTTAGATCTAAAGGAGAATGAAGATCCAGATATGTCAATCAATCAAACGCAAATAAAAGCCTTGTTGATGGTAAGTTAGCTGGAATTTCTAATTTATTAATAATATGGAATTTTAAGGGAGAAATTACTTTTTTGGTACCTGATAGGTTTTTATTGCAACTTTGGTATCAAACTCATTTTTTACTCAAAGTTAATGATAACTTATCCCGTATGAAATGCACAATATTCAATTTATCCCCTTGTGGTTTAGAAAAGAGCATTTAACCCCCTGAAATTTTGTATAAGTTTCTTTGCATCGCCTACCTGATATTTTTTAGGCATCACTTTATTCACTTTTATTATGATAATGTGGCATGTTACCCCCTGTGTTATTATAAACGTGATAATTTATCCCCCTATGTTATAAAGTAGTTTGCATGATTACTCTCAATTTCGGCAAGTGAGTTACACTCACTGGCTGAATGGGGTGAATTGCTTCATTAAATTTTTTATAGGGAGTAAATTGATTTTTTTTCAAATTACAAATGGGTGAATTAAACATTATACATTTTATAGGGGGTAAATTGTCATTAACTTTTGAGAAAAATTGGGTTGGTTACCAAAATTGCAATGAAAATCGTTGTCAAATTTGTATCTTCGCATCTAATGATCTCAAAAGTGCAATTCAATCTATTCTATGGTACCAAAAAAGCAATTTCTCCAAATTTTAAGGTATTAACTGAAAACATGGTTTTCCTTTTTATTCTTAGATGATGAATTGTGCAAGAAACTAGCGTTACATAAAACATCATTTATCTTATTTTTAGTGGAGTGACATTTCTTGTTCAACTATGTTTTATTAATTTACAGGACACCATAGCAGCGGCGACCGATACTTCTGCAACAGTAGAGTGGACAATGGCTGAACTTATGAATAATCCGAAGGTAATGACAAAGGTACAAGATGAATTGGCCAATGTCGTAGGAATACATAACGTAGTTGAAGAATTTCACATGCCGAAATTGGAGTATTTGGGAGCGGTTCTTAAGGAATCGTTACGTTTACATCCCGTAGCCCCGCTCCTAATCCGAAAATCTCCGAATCATTTTTCCACAATAGGAGGACATACTATTCCAAGGAATACAAAGATCTTTATAAATTTGTGGGCAATCCAAAGAGATCCTTCCATTTGGGATAATCCGTCTGATTTTAAGCCCGAAAGATTTCTGAATGACACCGAGAAACTGGATTATAGTGGTAATAATTTTCACTATATGCCATTTGGATCTGGGAGAAGGATGTGTGCTGGGTTAGCCTTGGGCGAGAGAATGGTAATATATCTACTAGCCTCGCTTTTGCATTCTTTTGAATGGAAATTAGCTGGAGATGACCAACTTGACATGACTGAGAGACTTGGGATTGTCTTAAGGAAAAGTACACCATTGTTTGCAATACCTAGTCCAAGATTATCAAATTCAAACTTGTACTAGCTAGCTTTTAATAGGAAATTATGTGCCTACCCCGATGAATTCAATTTACTCGAGTGCTGGATGAACGACAAGTGCGTATGAGAGGATAATATTCAGCTAGAGCTGGTTTTATGTCATTGAATAAATTTGTACTTTTTGATTAAAATTGTTGGTTTGTTAACGTGACGTTTACACATACAATTAATCGACTTGTACAATTGTAAGAATTTACTTATGTTCTTTAGATTTTTGGTGAATTCTAGATAATCGTTCAATTGGGGGTGTTTTAAGATTTTTCCATATTTAATGATGCAACTGAAATATTGTTGTATTGTGCTTATTGATTTTAATTTGGATGGAGGTTGTTTTTAGAGTGAGAATTAGGGGTGTAAACGAGTCGAGTAGTATCAAACAAAATATTGTTTAAGTTTGGTTTGAATTTTGTGTTTGAGTTTTGTTTGATTTCTTAACTAATTGGGCTCAAACGAGCTTTTATCGAACGAGCTTGAGCCGATACAGAGTTTTGTCATCGTCAAAAAGGGAAAATTTGTTGGATGAAGATGGAGAAGTGAAGGGAGGTTTTGATGATTTCCAAAAGTCATCAGCTAAGTAATTGAAGCTTAGTAAACCTTTGAAAAAGTTCAATCGAGAAGACAAGTAAAATCAGAAGATTGAATTTCGGTGTGAAGACTAGTGATCTTAAGCTGAGTTCGGAATTAGACGGGTAGATTAGCAGAGTCAAATCATATGAGTTCGATTTGAATCAGCATAGTGTTCATCATATGAGTGGATTCGACTAGTTACGTGGAAAAGATCAGAGAGTCATTCAAATGGTAATAAATGTACTTGGTGTAATAAATGTTGTCGAGAAGAGTATTAATGACAAATGATTGAAGAGTGATTTCAAATAACCTCGTATCAACATAGTGCATTAACTGCGATTGACAAATCCGTACAGCAGACTGTATATTGAACAGTTGTAGAGAGTCATTTAAGGTTAGGACCGGAGCTCGAGGAAGATCTGAAAAATGTCTCTCTTCAACAGGAAGAATTCAAAACACGAGTATAAATAGATCTGAATTCAAGAGTTAGAGACAATCACAACAACAACTAAGAGAGCATACATCGAGCAAATCTTTCTAAGTCTAAAAAAAACACATAAACAGATCACTGTCAGTTGAGTTATATGTTGACAAAATCAAATTGAAGAAATAATACAAACACTTAAATCTAAGTGATTTTTATAAACATTTAGTGATATGAGAAATAGATATTCATCTTAGTTAATGATACTACTTCAGAGTATAGGTTTTCTTTGTGATCTCCTATAGTGAACTTGTGGCTTCAGCATTTGTTCTAAAAATGCTAGTAGAGTTGTACTAGTTAATTAATGTTTCTAGTAGACCCTAAATCTTTATGATTTAGAAGAGTGGACTAAAAGACTTATTGTCTATATAACCACTATAAAAATTCCCCCATTAAATGGCTTGATGAGCCACAAAATTTTAGTGCATAAGTTTGGTCGAAGTCCTTCAACCACAACTTACGGGGGCATTGTTTGTACAAAAAATTAAAAATTTCCAAACTACCCTCCTTGGAATGCATCGCCCCATCGGTGTTGCCATCATCATCGATGTAGATAAAGTTTTAGGTAAGGACTGTTGGTGCATTTCTAAATATGTCGATGGGAACATTGCCATCCCACTTGCAGATAGTATGCTCGATGATAAATTTTGACAAGCAGAAGCAGGCTTTACTAACAACATGGCCTAAATAGAGGGAAGAGATAAGACCATGTGGGCAGACTAATTCTCCCACTGACTATGGCCACATAAGCACCCAATAAACATGATTCACTAGGTCTCCTGAATACATGCACAATTCAAGGGGAGTTACAACTTAACCTACCACTAATCTAAACTCGACGTTAAGTAACTTTAAAGCTATCGATGGAAGGCAAGTCCGCTCCCCAGAAAGTCTATAAATAGAGGCCTCTTGTCAACATGAAAAGGGACACCCGCCAACACAACAACTCTCACTCTCGAGTCATTCAAGCATACATACATTCAACGACTTGCTTCTAAAGTTACACAACGTAGACTTCACACTCATTTTTTCTAATCAAAGTTCATGGTGACTTGCATCCCTTTTATTTCATTCCAATGAATCATTAGTTTGTATAGGGCAAGATATTGACGATTTAAATATTGTTTACATAGCAATCTCCGTAGATTAATTTGTATTTCTATTGTCAATCAATAAATCATTTCAATGTTCATATCTTTATCGTTTTAGTTACCATTTAAACAAACACACACATCGTTTGCACGGCCATTACTGGTTCATCGTGTATTACGATTTCTTTCCACATCTGAGAACTCAATAGACACTAGATTATTTAACTTCTGCGGACATGCAGACTTATAAACCCATGAAGGAGTAATAGTTTGGATTACTACATCAATCACTTGACTTAGGTAGGTTTCACATAAGTGCACTACTCGGTCACCAGTTTCTATTAATTATGTTGAACGTTGATCGCAAAATGTATTGGCATGCCCGCACATTAGTTTTACATCTCATGATCGTTGATAGGACCCAAAAGAAATTCCCAACCAAACAAAGCCATTGATATTTTAAGTTTGGGACGAAGCTTCTTCCATGAGGCAAACTGTTTTCATTATTATTTGTTAACGATACCTGTTGCCGGAGAGAAATGTATTTTTTGGTACTGAGCTTTATGTGTCCAACACATTTGGTACAACGCATTGATAAATTGTGACACATTTGGTACAACTGTTGGTGACGTGCATGGCAGTTAAGTCTAATTGTCAAGTTGATACCATTACTTATATTGATTGATAATTTTACCCCACAACATTTCAGGCTACCCAAAAAACCCCATATTTCCAAATTTAGTGACGATTTTAGTCTAAATTGTTGCTAAATTTCAAAATTGACTCGAATAAGACCACGTACAGACTAATTTAAGAATTTTACTTATTTTATATAAATAACTAAATTGATTTATAAACAAAACTAATAAATTAAATAATACTTTAACATAAATATCACCAAAATTAAGAAAATATATTATTTTTAAATATAATATTTATATAATTGTATTAATCTATTTAATATTTATTAAATTATATAATTAAAAATTATTTAATATTTATTAAAATAATAAATAACTTTAATTTAAAAAAATAAAAAAGAATCGGATATGATATTTGAGAGACTCTTTTCTGACGGTCAACAAACCATTAATTATAACAAATAGAAAAAAACAAAAAATTCTAAAATAATAGATAAATGGCCTCTTCTGTTGTTCGAGATTTGTTCTTCATTTTTTTATGCATGAGTTTGTTGACTTACTAGGGAGAGGCTATAAATTGTTTCCTTCTTCTATTATTAGTTGATCTCACTACTAAAAAAAACAAAAAATCCAACCGAAAGTCCAACCGAAAATGGGTAAAAATCGGTTGGAAACTTGAATTTCCAACCGATTTTGCAACCGAAGCCAACGGTTGGAAAAACCTCCGTTGGTAATGAGTTTGCAACCGAAATTCCAACCGAATAGTTTTCCAACCGCATTTCCAACCGACTGCAATTCGGTTGGCATATATTTCCAACCGACTGCAATTCGGTTGGCATATATTTCCAACCGATTATTTTCGGTTGGAATATCTTTCCAACCACAAATAATCGGTTGGTTATCTTCGGTTGGAATTTTTCCAACCGCTTATCTTCGGTTGGAATATCTTTCCAACCGAAAATAACCAACCGATATTTGTGGTTGGAAATTTTCCAACCGATAATATTTTCGGTTGGAATTTCTCTTTTTTTTTTTTTTTGGAATTTATAAATATAATCCAATAAATAAATTTCAATTCTAATAAACACAATTCAAATTCATATGCATATACATTAAAATAAATAAATCAATTTTCATAAACACAATCCAAAATCAATTTTCACAATCCATACACATTTCAATTTTCATAAACAAAATAAAAAAAATATAATTCATAATTCAAAAACTACACAACTAAAACTAAAGTGGAATAATCCACAATCCATACTCCAAAAACATCTAAGCATTACAATTCAATCATCATTTTCCGTATAAACCCATCTCACTCAAAGGAAAAGTAAGGAAAGAAGTATAGAATCAGATATTGAAATTAGGACAAGAAGTCTCACATTTGTCACAATAGCTAGAAAAACAACACTTGCTTGCAAAGACAGCATCTTTCATTCCTTGTTTACACAGAGGGCAATGGAGCTCTGGTGGAAGATCAACGACAGAACTTGTCGATGGCATTCCCTCCATCTCTTTATCGAAGACAGCCCTGAATTGATTGATTCCACTAATAAGACAACAAACTCTATAATAGCAGGAATAGTAATACAAATAATATAAGCATTTGTAAAAACAGCTTACTCATTTGGCTTCAAAACTGCAACAACACCACTTGGTAATGTGTAAGAGCCATCTGGACTTGCTATCAACATGGACCTTGGAATTCCAGTCGGAGGTTTGACCCTTTTGATGTCATAAGTTGGATCGCCATTTGTTGGGCAGTGCTAAATGAAATGCCCTGCTCAAAAGAATTTCATAATTTAGTATAATATATGTACATATTCCCATAAAAAGAGTTAATCCACATTGACATTGTTAGTAGTAAAAGAACATACCAGGCTCCTTACCCCTGCGACATATGTAGCCTTGTGGGGGTGTTTTTTGGTCAAATCCACTTCGCCCTAAATAATCAAACCATTCATTAGTTGAAATACAATTTAAACAACTGAACAACAGGAACACAAAAAATAATTACTATAATCAATGCCAAGGAAAGTTCATATTTCAGTCATCTCCAGGAAATAACATATTAACCATTATATTAACATTAAAACGGTGATTTTCGCAAAATAAAGATGCTGTAAGCACGCAAAATGGGAACAGATTCTTTTTATACGATATCTGCTCTATAAATTAAACTTATACATGAAATAACTAGCAAAAGATGATTAAAAAAAACAAATTACCAAAACTTCACAGGCTAGAGCAAGAACTTCACAGGGCAAGGTCTCACGTAATACAAATAACTATATGCAAGAGATTGACAATGAAGAACAAGAGATTGACAATGAAGACAAATTGTTTCATAGCAGTTTTTTGCTTATGAAAATTCACCGGGATCAAGGAAAATTAATTAAACCCTAATTAATCAAATCCTAATTATTAAACCCTAATTAATCAAATTCGAAAATAATAGCTACATACCTCTAAATCTGAGGAAGACGGCGGAGTGGTGGTGCGGTGGTGCGATGCTGTGCGGTGGTGGTGCGATGTTGTGCGATGCTGTGCGGTGGTGGTGCGATGCTGTGCGGTGGTGGTGCGTTGTTGTGCGATGCTGTGCGGGGGTGCGATGCTGTGCGGTGGTGGTGCGGTGGTGCGATGCTGTGCGGTGGTGGTGCGATGCTGTGCGGTGGTGGTGCGATGATACGCGGTGGTGGAGCGGCCGGAAATCTAAATCTGAGGAAGACTTCTCTCTTTTTTCTTTTCTGCAAAGTGGGAATGGATCGGAGGCTGCACGATGCTTTTTCTTTCTTTATTTCAATTTAATTAAAATTGCAACCGATGTTATAATCGGTTGCAAATTTTGGGAAAAATTGCAACTCAATTTTTTTAAATTGTAATTTTGGCCCAGAATTGCAACCGATTTTGTTTCGGTTGCAATTTTTGAGTGAATTTGCAACCAAGTTTAATTCGGTTGCAATTTTTATCAAAATTCAAGTAATATAATATAATATATATATATATATATATATATATATTTTGTAATTAATAATTTATCGTATAATTTTAACTGGCTACTACAAAATCAAGTTGAAGCTCGAAGCAGGGACGGAACATTAGAAGGATCGCCCCTAAAGATTTTTTTTTTAAATGTAAATAGTTTCGAAAGATGGACCCATTTTTTAACTTTAATGTATTTGTCATGTCTTTTTAGAACATTATATGTATGTATATATTACTTTTAAGTCTTATATATGTATATATATATATATTTAATAAATTTTGTGTTAAAAATAATATGATTTAAAAAACACGTAGATTTATTTTTTGCAGTTTTCCTATGAGATAACTTATTTAGAATTAAGGTATTTTGGGTTAAATGAAAAAATAAATATATTAGTGTATATATAGTTCACTTGGCCAAGATGTGTTTGTGTCAATTGAATTTTTATAAAAAGAAGTGTATATATATTTTACTTGGCCAAAATGGAGGAAATTGATCAATTAGGATTAAGGTTTTTTAATACTATGGTAGCATATGTTCTAAATTTCAATTTGAGAATTAATGTAAATTTATTTTATTTGGAGTTATGAAGTTTTAGAATAAATAAGCTGAGATAACATTATTTTTGTTTAATTAGCTAATTATCAAATTTAATTAGATTGTTACAAACGATTTTTAATTAAAGAAACATCATCAACCACAATGAAAAATAATTGCGTTGAAAGATAGTTGTGCTTATTATATTTTTTTGGTTAAAAATAATACATCATGATTTATTATTTTAAAAACATTGCAACCGAAATAATTTCGGTTGCAATTTTGGCCCAGAATTGCAACCGAATATGTTTCTGTTGCAATTCTAGGCTAAAGTTGCAACCGATATTATTTCGGTTGCAATTTTGGGCCCAAATTGCAACCGAATTAAACTTCGGTTGCAAAGTGGGCAAAAATTGCAACCGATATTCTTTCGGTTGCAATTTTGGGCCCAGAATTGCAACCGAATTAAACTTCGGTTGCAAATTGGGCAAAAAATGCAACCGAAATAATTTCGGTTGCAATTATGGGCCCAGAATTGCAACCGAATTAAACTTCGATTGCAAATTGGGCAAAAAGTGCAACCGAAACAAATTCGGTTGCAATTCTGGGCCCAGAATTGCAACCGAATTAAACTTCGGTTGCAAATTGGGCAAAAAGTGCAACCGAAACAACTTCGGTTGCAATTCTGGGCCAAAATTGCAACCGAAATTATTTCGGTTGCAATTTTATTCAAATTTTCAACCGATCTAATTCGGTTGGAAATATTCAGTTGCAAATTTAAGTTTTTCTAGTAGTGTCTAAAGGCTTTTATGGTTATTCATGATTGCACTAGACTAGAAAGGACAACAAACAAATTACTACCACTCACATCAACTTTGTAATTAGACTTAACTGCTACGTCATCACTTAACGATAATTTTTTACGATTGTACCAAGCGTGTCATAATTTGTTAAAATACTGTACAAATATGTTGAACACATAAAACTTAATATCAAAAGTAAGAATTGACCTAAAATTCAGTAGAAAAATGCATTTCCCTCATTCCCTGTTGTCAACCTTATCTATGTATAACTTAATCCAGTCAGGAAGCATCACGAATATGTCATTGGTTATTAATAATTGAATGGAAATCTTGTGGATTATTAATAATCAGAATCGGCTCATTTGATGTGAACCATTCATCTACTACATTATTTTTAAGAAGTCTACTTCGAGTTAAATTTACTTTTTGTCATTTACTTTTTGTCATATTCTTTTCCATAATTTTATAAAAGTCCTACACTC
Source organism: Penstemon eatonii (assembly GCA_038501285.1). NCBI lineage: Eukaryota > Viridiplantae > Streptophyta > Magnoliopsida > Lamiales > Plantaginaceae > Penstemon > Penstemon eatonii. The sequence continues at coordinate 16,888,303 of CM076711.1, forward strand.
CCACTCTGACATTTTTATATTACTAAACAATACGAATTGACATAATTACACTACAAAAAATTTTAATTTTAATGACAAAATAGTAAATGATAAAATGACAAGAACTTAAATATTGTCACTAAAATGATGTATATAGATAAACTAGTGACAAGAAATGTGAAAAAGTTGTCACTAAATTATAGTGACAATATTTATTGTCACTAGGTTGTCACTGAAAGGGTGTCACTAATTATCAATAGTGACAACTTAAGTTTCATACACTTGTCACTAATGATTATTAGTGACAACTTAAAAATATATTTTGTTACTATTGTTATTGTAACAAAACTAATAATTTTATCACTAAATATATGCAATAAGTGACAATTTCAGCAATGTCACTTAATATTTTGTCACTAAAATCTATTTTTCCTGTAGTGATTACCCTTCTTATATACTTCATTTTGATCCAAATCAACTTAAAATCGAGGCATTTTACTCAGTGACTTTTCATAAATGTGACATCACTACAAAAATTTTAAATTTTAGTGACAAAATAGTAAATAACAAAGTGACAAGAATTTAAATATTATCACTAAAGTAATGTATATAGACACACTAGTGATAAGAAATGTGAAAAAATTGTCACTATTGACATTTAGTGATACCCCAAAAGTGACAATTAAAAAGTTATCACTAAATTATAGTGACAATATTTATTGTCACTCGGTTGTCACTAAAAGGGTGTCACTAATTGTCAATAGTGATAACTTAAGTTCCATAAACTTGTCACTAATAGTCATTAGTGACAACTTAAAAATATATTTTGTCATTATTGCACTTGTCACTATTATTATTGTGACAAAACTAATATTTTTATCACTAAATATATGCAAAAAGTGACAATATCAACAATGTCACTTAATAATTTGTCATTAAAATCCATTTTTCTTGTAATGCATCATACCCCTTGTATATTGATAATTGTGACACTTTACCTTCTGTGTTATGTAAATATGGCACTTTATCTCCCCATATCATGATAATGTGACCTGCACTTTACCCACTAAAGAGTAATTTTTTTATTTTTAAGCAACCCTTTTTCAAGCTGACTCTCAATTTCGACTTTAATCCTCAAATTTTATAGGTTATGGTTCTGAACTTCAGACATCATCTGCACATATATAGCATAGGCACACACGAGGTTAATTACTACTATATGCTGTAAGAACGGTATTTAGAACCTTGTAGTCCTCATTGTAATAAAATTGGTAATAATGATTTAGATCATGGTAAATGTGCATAAATTTATGTATTAGACGAAAAGCAAGTTGAATTTTGAAAGAAAAGACCAATTAAAGTTATCTACTAATGAGCATGCATTGCATTTAATATATCGTGAAAAAAAATACTCCAATTTCATGTACTAGTTGTTAAAAAGAATTATAGCCAAGTATTTGATAAGTTTTTTTTTTTTTTTTTGGAGCACAGTATTTTTTTAGCACAGTATTTTGGTACAAATTTGAACAGTTCTAATTTATTTACCATTTAAGAGTTTAATGAAATGAACTTAATTGAATGAACTAATTGATGGTAGGGTGCGGTGCAATGGTATGCAACTCATCGGGTCTAATCATTCGGATCATATTGAGTAAAATACCACGTAATGCAGGAAGTGTTGCCGAAGGAGACATACATCATTAAATTGAAATATTAAATATGATAGCACATGATATGAGTTTAATGTTGTCCACACCTAATGTTGTCCACACCTTGAAGAAGTCAATTGAAAATCTCAAGAAAGATCTCTGCGTATCATGAACCATCTTTACATTAGTAATACTGGGCTCAAGATCCTCTGTACCACTTTTGGTGTACCACTTAAGTGTATCATCATTAATTGATTGACACATGCATATGTGAAAATTATTATGATTGTTATATGTGCAAGTATCAATTAATTAATGGTGATACACTTAAATGATACACCAAAAGTGATACAGATGATCTACACCCGTAATACTGGTAATAAATGCAACTTATGCAATATTTTTTTTTTTTGATAATTGCAACTTATGCAATGTGAGTCCATGAGTCTGTGACAATAAATGCACACGTGTTCGGACCATGAACATGTTCAATGTTGTATGCACTTAAAATATGGTTGGATCTCGAGGCTTGATGGAGGCACATTCAGCGATTTACATCCTTCAAAGTTCTAAGTCAAGAATTCTGAAGGTCCATGATTAGTGTAGTGTAAACTTAATCACCTGAGTTATTTAAAAAAAAAAATATATGATAATCTCAAGCTTTAGGTGCACCATCATACTAACTCATAATTGAGATAATAATTAATAAAACGTGGAATCTTGACAGCAAACACTACAATTAATTAATATATGCACGTTGCGTTACCAAACCTATAATTAGTATATGCACGTTTGCATCACAATTAACGGCAACTTACCCTTTTAATATGTATATTTTCAATTTTATCCCCCTATAATTTGAAAAGGAGCTATTACCACCGTAAATTCTAATTAAAATTTTCAAATTGTCTCCCTGACATTTTTGACCGAATAAAAAATAAGGATTGAGAAAACTGCCCCTCTAATATACTATCATTTGACTCAATCAACTTATAAATTAGTGTGGCACTTACCTCTTTGTGTTATGATAAATGTAACAATTTATCCTTCCCGTGTTAGAAAAATGTGGTACTTTACCCCTCTTCTGTTATGATAAATAGATTACTTTTCACGCAACATTTTTATGCCCACACTTAATTTCGGGCTGAATGTGTATGTGTTACATTCTCCGTTGGAAGAAGGTAAATTACTCCTTAAAATTTTTTCATAAGGAGATAAAGTATTTTTTCCAAATCACAATAGGAATAATTTGAACATTATCCATATTTTACGGTCTAAGTTGACATTAACACAATATTAATATATGGTACGCCATCTCCACCTTACCTATGGATACTTAATTCAGTCAAAGTATCGTGGAAATATCATGGGCTACTAATAATGGAAAGGAAATCGTAGACTAATAGTAAAATGGATGAACATATCTAATTGATGCGCACAATTCATCTACTACATTATTAAATCATTATCATATGAAAAGATGATTCTAGATCCAAAATAATGAATAGAGGCATATAATTATTATTAAATCATTATCATATGAAAAGATGATTCTGAATCCAAAATAATGAATAGAGGCATATAATTATTATTAAATCATTATCATATGAAAAGATGATTCTAGATCCAAAATAATGAATAGAGGCATATAATTAAAAGTGAATAGCATTTTTTTCCTTCTTATGGATCAAATTTTGTATTTTTATCCCTCTTAATTTTTTTTTAGCAAATTAGTCCCTCTTATCAATGTAATATATCACATTCGTCCCTCTTATAACACATTCTTCCTTCTAAAAATTTTTTGTAACAAATTCATCCCTCTTATCAATGTAGTGTAACACATTAATCCCTCTTAAATACAAAATACATCACTTAAATTCAAAGTATATTCTAAAGCGGACAAAAGTTGATGTATTTTATATTTAAGAGGGACTAATTAATGTGTTACACTACATTGATAAGAGGGATGAATTTGCTACAAAATATTTAAGAGGGATGAATGTGATATATTATATTGATAAAAGGGATCAATCTGCTACAAAAAAATTAAGAGGGACGAAAGTGCAAAAGTTAATTCAGAAGGTGGACAAAAAGCGCGATTTACACTATAATTAATTGATAATGTCCAATTCTATATGGGTGAGGAATAAATAGTCTGAAACTCTTTTCGCCAAAATGGTTTTTTGTTTTAATTTCCATACAAAATTTTTGGACATGGACATAAAAATATTCATTTATGAATTTTGAGTGTGTTGTTGAACGCAAATACTTTTCACAGATCTTGAATTTATAATCGCGATTAGAATTGACTCAAATAACTTAGAGGTCCACTTTAGATTTCTCAATCGATATGAATTATGCAAAATATGTTCACCCATTATTTCTTGAAGAGAATTGTACTTGAAATATCAAATTATATGTCGATTTTCACTTGTGGTACCATAAAAATTGAGGCCGACATATTTGGTACCATAATTTAAGAAATCAAATCAATTTTATCAATGTCGTTAACTGACGACGTGACAGTTAAGTATGGAAGTTAACTGCTGATATCGTTAAAAAACGTGGGGGCAACTTATCAAAGGTTAGTTAATTTAATGTTTAGAGAACTCATCGGTGAAATAATGAAAGTTTACGTGGATAACAATGCTCGTCAAAAACATGAGGGAAAGGGATCATATTGATCACCTGAATCGATGCTTCATAATATTAAGGAAATATGAAATGAAGTTTAACCCTGCCAAATGTACATTCGGAGTAAAATCTGACAAATATTTAGGATATTTAGTCCACCAATAAGGGATAAAAGCAAACCCGAAAAAAATATGGCAATCACGGAAATGAGGGCCCTGAGATCAATCTCTAAAGTCCAAAGTCTGGTCGGAAAATTGTTTCAATGAACAGATTTATATCAAGGTCGGAAGACAAAAGCTCGCCCTTTACTTTACAGGATTGATTTTACTTATCTTGACTAAATTCGGTAAAATCAATGTTCTTGAGTTTTTGAGACTTAGGAAATTGGCTTAATGAATTCTCTCTTAGTTGTTGTGTAATAGTACTTGTCTCTAACTCTTGAAAGATCTATAAGTGAATATCATTTTTTGGTCCTTATGAGCCAAATTTTGCATTTTCGTCCCCCTTAAATTTTTTTGGCAGGTTTGTCTCTCTTATCAATATAGTGTATTTTATTGGTCCCTCTTATCAATATATTGTAACATGTTAGTCCCTCTTAAATTTTTCATAGCGAATTCGTCCCTCTTTTCAATATAGTGTAACACATTAGTCCATTTTAAATATAAAATACATCAATTAAATCCAAAGTCTATGCTACTCCTAAAAGTGCGAATAATTTTTTTTTGTGAACAAAAATGCCCTTATTCAAATTGTAAATATATTGATAAAATAAAATTAGACAAAAAAATTCCTTAATTTCTCATCAAAAATTTAGTAGGAAAATATTTTAAGAAAATTTGTAACTTCCTTTTCTCTTAACCAAGCATCATGAATATATATATATATATATATATATATATATATACTCCAAAAAGTGTGAATAATAGAAGTTTTTTTTAAGGACAAAAATACCCTTATTCAAATTGTGAAGTATATTAATAAAATATAATTAGACAAAAAGTTTCCTTAGATTTTCTCATCAAAAATTTGGTAGGAAAATATTTTAAGAAAATTCAGTAACTTCCTTTTCTCCTAACCAAGCATCCTAATGGAAGAAAAACAAAAGTATATTCAAATTAGACATAAAACTTTATTATAGTTATTTACTACAATAACTCCAATAATTAAGAAATTAACTCTTACATCACTTTTACAATTTCATTATTGTTCTCCTATAACACATAAAAATAAAAAAAACACTATTATCTTGAATAGTTGCTAAAATATACATGTAATATATTATAATGTATTATCAATATGTTGTTATGTAAAAAGTATTATTAGTTTCATTTAAAGATTTAGTACAATATGTCACTACTTACAAACATCAAATTCTCTTAAATATCATAAAATCTTTTGAAGTAGAATCGCATCTTATCTATGAACAAAAATGCTTATGACCTAATGATCTAAGTAATCTCTGTTTGACATTAGAAACTGTTGGTCCCAAGTGGTCAGATGAGGTCTAGAGGGGGGGGGGGTGAATAGACCTCTTCAAATTTTAACTTTAAAACTTTTTACTCGACTGTCAGCAGACTAAGCTGTTATAGAACAGTAAGCTGACTAAGCTGATCGCGAACAAATCTTTGAACAGCACAGTTGACCACTAATTTAATAATTACTTAGCCGATTTAGTCAAAATCAGATTTAACACCATAATACTTGCAGCGGATAGTTTAAGTGTTTTTCACAAGTAAGCTTGGTAGATTGAAAGATTATCCCCAGTTTTATCAAACTCCTTTAAAAATCTTTTCAAACAGTTTTTCAAGTGTTCTTATGCGGTTTAGTAAATATGCTAGAAAATAATGCAAGTTTGAACACACCGAATTTTTATAGTGGTTATATGGATTTAAATCCTTTAGTCCACTCTTCCTAGTCACTTAGATCTTGGGTTATACTATAATCACAAAGTTTACAGTATACTCTGCTTGCGCCAATCAACAAATGAAAAGGCCACAAGTGCGCAATAGGAAATCACAAAGAAGACCTATTCTACAGAGTCTTATCACTCACAAAGATGGATAAGAACTCCTCACAACTCTCTTTTAACACAGATTCACTCAGAAAGTTTTTTCGTTTTGCTTCAACTGGCTTCTGTTAACAAATGACTTCGGCAGACGAGTGAGCTGTTCTTGAGACTTAAAGAATTCTGCTTTGGAATTTTTCTCAGAGATGTGTTGTTCTTCTTTCTCTTCGTCTCTTGAACTATTTATACTCGCAGATTTGAAAAATGTCCGTTGAAGAGAGACACAATTCAAATTCCTTGGGTACTGGTCCTTAATTTCTGCGAACGGCTCTCTGCACAGTGACAGTACTGCAGACTGTACTTTCTGTCAGGCAGCATTTAATGCGCCTAGCTGATACGAGGTATTTCTTCAATCATTTGCCATTAATACCCTCAGTCTTCAGCATTTATTACCCCAAGTGCATTTATTACCGTTGGGCAGACTTTCTGATCCTTCTACTTGGCTGATGACAACACAAGTCTGATGATGAACAGAGCTGATCCCAAACTTGAACAAATCTGATTTGAGTCGGCTGATCTTCACCAGTCTGATTTCTTTCTTCAGCAGATCAGTAGTTTTCTGGACCTTGAATCTTTGACCCTTCTGATTTGTCTTCTTATTTGGTCAAAATTCTTCTAAGGGTTTTAACTAAGTTTTCCATACTTAGCTGATCTTGATGTTTTGGAAATCATCAAAACCTCCCTTAACTTCTTTATTTTTAATACACTCTATCTTCATCTTTATCCAACAGAAACATTTACTCAAATTTTTATGAAAATCTTTTCGAGAATAACGTGTGAAATAAGTGAAAAAACGGATGAAAATCAATCAAAGTTGGCGAAACCAATCAAATAAACTTTATGTAATTGATGAAAACATGTGAAATCGATCTGGATGAAATTTATGAGCACTAGTGAAGTAGGTGACAGATGGGTGAAATCGATAATAAATAGTGCTGGTAAAATCGATAAATACATGCGAAATCGTGAAAAATTGAGTGACATTTATGGTAACATGGGAAATAAATTGGTGAAATTAGTGGAAAAAGGGATATATGAGGAATGGTTTAAATCATTGAAAACAAAGTTAAAGTATGTGAAATGATGTGAAATCAATGAAAATTCAAATGAAATGTATTAAAAAAAAAAAAGTGAAATCGGTGAAATATAAGTTAAACTGATAAAAATAAGTAAAATCAGAAAAAGAAAAAAAGTTTAACTAGCAAAAATAGTTCAAACTAAACTAGTAGAGTTTTTTTTTTTTTTTTTTTTTTGTGAATATGAGAAAAACAAAAGAAATCCATGAAAAATAGGAAAAACAATGAACAATAGGTTATACTTGGTCAAGAACGAGTAAATCAGTAAAAATCAATGAAAATTGAATTAAACTAATTTATCTAATAAGTGAAATGACTTAGATCGGTAAATAAATATCTTTCAAATGATAAGGCAAGAGAAATCATTTGAGATATACTTAAAAGGTATTAAAGATGTATAATGTGTAATTATTTGAGTTGAAAATTCGATAAATACATGTGAAATCGATGAAATTTCAAGTGAAATTCGCGAAAAAAATGGAGGACATTAGTGAAACGATGAAATTACATAAAATAATGATGGAAAATGTGAAAAATGCCTAAAATCAACCAAAAATGTTAAAGTCGGTGAAAACATGTGAAAATTGATTAAAGTGGTGAAAATAAGTGAAATCAATAAAATGAGAAAAGTTCAAACAACAAAAACAAAGTCAGACCATTAGAGAAATGGTTTGAACCGAAAAAAACTAAAGAAATTGATGAAAATACTCATGATGAAGTTAATAAAATGAATAGCAGTCATTAATATGTGCAATTTTATGACATAATGAAGTTAATTTTACTCTGATTTACAATAAAATACCACTGAAATTAAATAAAAGTGTACAACGTATGTGCACTTTAAACCGGTAAAAAATGCATGTGAAATCGTAAATACATTTGAAATCGATACAAAAATCAGATAAAATTTATGAAAAATGAATGAAAACAGGTAAAATCAGTTAAAATAAACGTAAAGTTGGTGAAAATATGTAAATTCAATGAAAATTAATTCGAATGAAATTTATAAGAAAAATGACGATACCAGTGAAATTCAGTAAAATTGGGTAAAGCCGGTGAAAAAAGTGTAAAATGGGTCAAAAACGTATAGTTGTTAAAAATATATTTGATCAATGAAATAAAATTCAGGTGAATAACATGTGAACTGAAGCCGGGCAGAATAATGATTATTCTGCAGACGAGTTTTCATCATAAATCTACAAATTTGAAATGCATAAAAATGAACCCAGGAAGGGTAAAAACCCGAGAGAGAGAAATCTCTTATATTTTTTTAATATCAATAAATAACTATTTGAAAATAAGTCCATATGCTGGACTTTTATAGCTAAAACAAATTAACTAACTAAAAATAGATAAAACTCCTAGACGAAACAAAATAAGTTAATGATAACAATGAAGACTTTTCTAAATACAAAATAACTAAAAAGATAACAAAAATATTCTGCAAATCCCATGTCTTTAAGCTTGAATTTGCCCTGTAAAAAACTTTTTAATGTAGAAATAGCAGAATCATTTGGTCCTGTGATGACAATGTCATCAACATACAATAGTAAGGCAACAAAAGATTCATTAGAACCCATTGTAAATAATGAATAGTCAGACTTAGATTGTACAAAACCAAACTCTAAAAGAGAACTAGTAAATTTAGCATTCCATTGTCTGGATGCTTGTTTTAAACCATATAAAGACTTCTGTAATTTACAAACAAGTGGAATAGAAACCTTAGACTTTTGAAATCCTAAAGGTAAATCCATGTATATTTCTTCATCTAAATCACCATAGAGAAAAGCATTATTAATATCTAATTGATAAAGTCCCCAATTTTTAGAAGCTGCAACAGCCAGAATAATTTTTACAGTAACTAGTTTAGCCACAGGTGAAAAAGTATCATTATAATCTATTCCCTCTTTTTGAGTGTAACCCTTAGCAACCAGTCTAGCCTTATATCTATCTACTGTTCCATCAGATTTTCGTTTAATTTTATATACCCACTTACAACCAATAGAAGATTTTCCAGGGGGTAATGGTACAATTTTCCAAGTATGAGTGTCCTCTAAGGCTTTAATTTCAGATGCCATGGCATCCCTCCAATGCTGTTGTCCAACAGCTTGAAAATAATATTCAGGTTCAATTTCAGAAGACACATTTAAAATAAAATTTTTATAAGGACAAGATAAATTGTCATAACTAACATAGTTGCATAGAGAATACTTAGTACTAGTATCAGCTAATGGAAGGTTATGTAGTAGGCTACAATGATAATCAGTAAGATATGAGGGAGGTTTAGGGACCCTAGTGGACCTTCTTAAAGGAATGATAGAGGAAGGATTAGTCGGAACAACATGTTCTGTAGAGGAAGGTATATAATCAGGATCAGAGGTAGGGTCAAAATAGGCATAAGGATCAGAATCAACTATAGGTTCTGGAACAGGAAATAATTTGTTTATAGAAGATGAATGGGTAGGAATATGCATAGAAGGATTAAGAAATGGGAAAATATCCTCATGAAAGGTAACATCCCTAGAAATAAAAACATTATGAGTTTGAATATCCAATAATTTGTATCCCTTAATTCCAGAGGGATATCCTATAAAAACACAGGCCCTTGCCCTATGTTCAAACTTAGTTCTGCCCTTTTTTAAGGTAGAAGCAAAGGCTAAACAGCCAAAAGTTTTGAAATAGTGATAATCAACATCTTTTTGAAAAACCTTTTGATAAGGAGACTTAAAATCCAGTATCTTAGATGGAATTCTATTAATTAGAAAGGCTGCAGTAGAGATACAGTCAGTCCAAAAATCAATAGGTACTCTAGATTGAAAAAGTAGAGCCCTAGCAACATTAAGTAAATGTTGATGTTTCCTTTCAACAATAGAATTTTGTTGAGGGGTCTCAACACAAGAAAATTGATGAATAATACCAAGCTTTTGAAATAGAGAAGTAAAATTAAGTTCAGGTGCATTATCAGATCTAAATGTCTTAATAGTGCAGTTAAACTGATTTTTAACCATTGAAATGAAATTAGGAATAGTGGTAATAATGTCAGATTTGTTAGATAAAAAACAGATCCATGTGAACCTAGAAAAATCATCTACTATTGTAGCAAAGTATCTAAAACCAGTGTGAGAAATGGTGTGAAATGGGCCCCATAAGTCTCAAAAACAGAATTAGAATTTGTAGTTGAAGTAGGGAAAGGTAATCTTCCATGTTTAGCCAAAGGGCAAATAGTACATGGTGAATTATTACAACTACTGGAACTATTTGATCCTAAATCCTCTTTTATCCAAGCCATAGATTTGTAAGGTAGATGCCCTAGTCTGTTATGCCAAGTGGTGGAAGAAACTTTATTGCAGTGTGCATGATTATTGATAATAGGAGAACTTAAATCCAAAATGTATAGCCCTTGTAGCATTCTACCCTGTCCAATCATCCTCTCTTGATTGTCCTGGATGAGAAAGGATGTGGAAGTAAAATTAATAACAAAGTCAGTTGAGTTTAATAGCTCACTGACAGAAATCAAATTAAACTTGAAATCTGGAATATAAAAGACATTATGTAAAGTGAACTTAGAATTATGAATAATGGAACCCAATTCTGAAACAGCATAATTGGAATTATCAGGGAGAAAAACTTTAGTGTTAGTTATAGGAGAAAGAGAAGAAAAAAGAGATTTATTGTTGCAAATATGCTTGGATGCTCTTGAATCCAAGATCCAATTATTATAGAAAAAATTGAAATCAAGGTGTTTGTGTTAGAACAAATCCCTGAAACACAAGAAACATGAGTTTGATAAGCAGTTTGAGAATGTTGAGATGTGATAGAAAGTTGATTTGAAAACAAACTCATTAGTTGTTGGCACTGATCAGCATTTATACTCTGCAGTAAGGATGTCATAGGTTGTGCCATGGATGAAGGATGAGAATTATTTGTAGAGTAAGATCCATTGTTTTGATTTGCTAAGGAGTCATCAAAAACTTGATTAATAGCAGTCTGAGATGAATATGTACTTTGTTTGGATTTTGGTTGATAACCAATTGGATATCCATGCAACTTATAACATTTGTCAATGGTATGACCTGGAATATTGCAATGGCTACATATAGGTTTTTCCTTCTTTTTAAAAGTGGGGTTAAAAACAGGATTAGTGGGGGGATTGGTCCGATTGGGAAAGGGTGGTTGTTTGAACTGGTTATTTTGTTGGTTCTGAGGGTTGAAAGTTTTGGCAGCAAAAGCCATGGAGTTGGAAAGATCAGGAGAAGATCTTTGTCCAATAATTCTTTGTCTCTCAGCCTGTGTGGCAAGAGAGAAAACCCTACTAATAGGAGGCAGGGGATCCATAATCAAAATTTGTTCTCTTAAGCTATCAAAAGCAGAATTCAAACCCATTAAAAATGACATAACATATTCCTCCTGATGATTGTCACAAATTTTCTCTGCATTACCACAATTTGAAGGACAGGAAATAAGTGCTGGCCTGTAAATTTGTAGTTCATCCCATAAGGACTTAAGTTTGGTAAAATAGACATTGACTGATTGATTATCTTGTTGCAATGTGGCTATATCTCTTCTTAATTGAAAAACTCTGGGTCCATTCCCTTGCTGAAATCTAGTTTTCAGATCATCCCACATTGCTTTTGCATTAGTGGTGTAAAGAATACTTGAGTGGATTTCATAAGAAACCGAATTTAAAATCCAAGATAGAACCAGATCATTATTTCTTTGCCAAGCATCTTGAAGAATAGGGTCAGAGATACCTGGATCATTGAGTGTACCATTGATAAACCCAATTTTATGTTTGACACTCAGGGAAATAGACATGGATCGAGCCCAGGAGGTGTAATTATCTGCTGTCAATTTGTGCTGAATCAAGAGGAGGCCAGGGCCATCCGAAGGATGAAGGAAGAAAGGACTGTTTGGATCTTCCGTTGGTGGTCTGGGGCGTGGATTGCCAGTAATGGATGAAGTGGTGGCGGGAGTAGAATCAGCCATGACAGAAATTATCAAGAAATGCCAAGAATCACCAAGATTGTAGAAGAATCAAAAAATGATGAAGACAAAACTTCAACTGAAGAAAAAAGATGAAGAACAGGGGAGAATTTCCAAGGAATGTGAGATCAAAACTCAACAATGGAGGCGGAAAACGTAATCAGAATACAACTGATACCATGTTAGAAACACATAGTTTCATAATTCGTAATTGAGTGTATGTATTTTGAATTGAATTCTTGAAGAGAAATTGTAAAGGAAAACTAAAATTCTGTATTCAGAAAAAATATGAGAAAGATATGTACACAGTAGGTTTCGAACCTATATATACAAAGTAAAGGCGGTGGGGCCTTTAATTAAAGTTGCTAAACTTAAATAACTATCCTAAAAGCGCTAAACAATAAAATACAATAACAAAATTAAAACAGAAAATAAATAAAGAAAATACAAAGCCTTATTTACAAAAAACCTAAATTGAATCTCTGAGACTACGAAGTAGCTTCCAATGAAGAGGAAAATGTGGTTGCAGCTGATGGATGGATTTGCTCCAATATATGCAAAATATGTTCACCCATTATTTCTTGAAGAGAATTGTACTTAGAAGTATCTAATTATATGTCGATTTTCACTTGTGGTACCATAAAAATTAAGGCCGAGATATTTGGTATCACAATTTAAGAAATCAAATCACTTTTAGCAACATCGTTAACTGACGACGTGACAGTTAAGTATGGAAGTTAACTGCCGATATCGTTAAAAAACGTGGGGGCAACTTATCAAAGGTTAGTTAATTTAATGTTTAGAGAACTCATTGGCGAAATATATGAAAGTTTACGTGGATGACAATGCTCGTCAAAAACATGAGGGAAATGGATCATATTGATCACCTTAATCGATGCTTCATAATATTAAGGAAATATGAAATAAAGTTTAACCCTGCCAAATGTACATTCGAAGTAAAATCTGACAAATATTTAGGATATTTAGTCCACCAAAGAGGGATAAAAGCAAACCCAAAAAAAATATGGGCAATCACGTGAATGAGAGCCCTGAGATCAATCTCTAAAGTCCAATGTCTGGTCGGAAAATTGTTTCAATGAACAGATTTATATCAAGGTCGGAAGACAAAAGCTCGCCCTTTACTTTACAGGATTGATTTTACTTATCCTGACTAAATTCGGTAAAATCAATGTTCTTGAGTTTTTGAGACTTAGAAAATTGGCTTGATGAATTCTCTCTTAATTGTTGTGTAATAGTGCTTGTCTCAACTCTTGAAAGATCTATGAGTGAATAGCATTTTTTGGTTCTTATGGGCCAAATTTTGCATTTTCGTCCCCCTTAAATTTTTTTTGGCAGGTTTGTCCCTCTTATCAATATAATGTAACATGGTAGTCCCTCTTAAATTTTTCATAGCGAATCCGTCCCTCTTTTCAATATAGTGTAACACATTAATCCATTTTAAATATAAAATACATCACTTAAATTCAAAATCTATGCTACTCCTGAAAGTGTGAATAATTTAATTTTTTTTGTGAAGACAAAAATGCCCTTATTCAAATTGTAAAATATATTAATAAAATATAATTAGACAAAAAAATTCCTTAATTTTCTCATCAAAAATTTAGTAGGAAAATATTTTAAGAAAATTTGTAACTTCCTTTTCTCCTAACCAAGCATCATGAATATATATATACTCCAAAAAGTGTGAATAATATAAGTTTTTTTAAAGACAAAAATACCCTTATTCAAATTGTGAAGTATATTAATAAAATATAATTAGACAAAAAATTTCCTTAGATTTTCTCATAAAAAATTTGGTAGGAAAATATTTTAAGAAAATTCAGTAACTTCCTTTCCTCCTAACCAAGCATCCTAATGGAAGAAAAACAAAAGTATATGCAAATTAGACATAAAGTTTTATCATAGTTATTTACTACAATAACTCCAATAATTAAGAAATTAACTCTTACATCACTTTTACAATTTCATTATTGTTCTCCTATAACACATAAAAATAAAAAAAAACACTATTATCTTGAATAGTTGCTAAAATATACATGTAATATATTATAATGTATTATCAAGATGTTGTTATGTAAAAAGTATTATTAGTTTCATTTAAAGATTTAGTACAATATGTCACTACTTAAAAACATCAAATTCTCTTAAATATCATAAAATCTGTTGAAGTAGAATCGCATCTTATCTATGAACAAAAATGCTTATGACTTAATGAACTAAGTAATCTCTGTTTGACATTGGAAATTGTTGGTCTCAAGTGGTCAGATGAGGTCTAGAGGGGGGGGTGAATAGACCTCTTCAAATTTTATCTTTAAAACTTTTTACTCGATTGTCAGCAGACTAAGCTCTTATAGAACAGTAAGCTGACTAAGCTGATCTCGAACAAATCTTTGAACAGCACAGTTGACCACTAATCTAATAATTACTTAGCTGATTTAGTCGAAATCAGTTTTAACACCAGAATACTTGCAGCGGATATTTTAAGTGTTTTTCACAAGTAAGCTTGGTAGATTGAAAGATTTTATCCCCAGTTTTATCAAACTCCTTTAAAAATCTTTTCAAACAGTTTTTCAAGTGTTCTTATGCGGTTTAGTAAATATTCTAGAAAATAATGCAAGTTTGAACACACAAAATTTTTATAATGGTTATATTGATTTAAATCCTCTGTCCACTCTTCCAAGTCACTTAGATCTTGGGTTATACTATAATCACAAAGTTTACAGTATACTCTGCTTGTGCCAATCAACAAATGAAAAGGCCACAAGTGCGCAATAGGAAATCACAAAGAAGACCTATTCTACAGAGTCTTATCACTCACAAAGACGGATAAGAACTCCTCACAGCTCTCTTTTAACACAGATTCACTCAGAAAGTGTTTTCGTTTTGCTTCAACTGGCTTCTGTTAACAAATGACTTCGGCAGACGAGTGAGCTGTTCTTGAGACTTAAAGAATTCTTGAGACTTAAATAATGTGTAACGGCCCGACTCCGCGGGTCCGTCGGATAACGGTCGAAAAGTTATTATTATTTTAAAAAAATAGTTAAAATATCGAAATATTTTAAAAGAAACGATAAATTAAAATCGAGAATTAAAGATTTTAAGCGGAAGCGGTTTAAAACGAAATGAGAACAATTTCGGTTACTAATTTTAAAGCGAAAGTAATTAAAACAAATTTTAACGGATGACAAGACAAGGTGAAACAACTTGTGGGACCTAACAGAAATACAAGAAGATTAAGATTAACATTTTATAAAATTTAAAAATCATTTTCGATAGATATTCCCATTTTACAAAATTAGCTAAAATACCAAGATATTTAACAAGATATAATAAAAATGAACTTAGACATTATAGAAGATTTAAAACATGAGTTCAAATGAAAATCTTGAAATCATATAAGAATTTAGACAAAAGTTCAACTACTTTCTGGAACTAGGGTGGGACGGCAACCCTGATGACCTAACCGCAACATGAACTATCGTTTACCCCAAATACCTGTAGCTGAAAAGATTGAAACACGGAATGCATAAGTTGATCGTCCAACTTAGTGAGGCTATAGTGCACTTGTGCGAGATGCAACATAATATACATGAGCATATACAACAGTGCAGTAAATTAACATATATAACAATTTAACCACGTTAAACAAGTAACCAACATTTGTTGATGACGTCCTCCTCTTACCCTCCAATCCACAGTCAGGAAAACCACCACCGAACACTCCATGTAAGGTGCGACCATACATAACAGTGCGCATTGACGTCAAATGCCAGGAGTTTGACATTCACTCCCCAAGTGTAACCTCCACACTTGGCTCGTGAAGCAGGTCTACGGTGGATCGAGGTAACCCTCCGGCCCTTACCTTCCGGGTTAACCACGATTCCGCACACCAAAATAGGGGCCCACACAGTAACAGTAAACAGTACAGTACAGTAACAGTAACAGTTTAGTAACTGGAAATCGGTAAACAACTCAATAACGGTTCATCATACAATATGAATGACTCATAAGCACATAGGCATAAACCATAATTCAACGTGTAACTTGTCCTAGCAGCCGGGTTCTTTATGTTATCATACATCACATGCTTGTTCGTTTAGAAACTAAGTTACAGTTATGACTCGACCTACTAGCACATTAGACTTACACACAAGTAACACATAGCACTCACCTGAAGAGCTTATTACGGCGATCAAAATTCCACAGTGAAGTGTATTCGAAACCTGAGCAAATACGTTTATGACTAAGAATATATCTAATAAGCCTACTAAAACGTAACTAATGAAAATCCTACACAAGGATTTCCTAAACTAACATATCACACAAAAGTGCTTAGAACTTAGGACATCAACTTCAGTTAAGAGATATTATTTCTAAAACTCAAAAATAATAATTAAATAAGACGACTCCAAAACAGCAAATTTTTGCCTTCATTTTTCAGATTTTCAAAACAGCCCCTAAACTTTTAAGAATATACATTTTTGTAAAAATTTGCAACAAACTTTAAATCAAAAGATTTTTAGCTAAACTCATATCGAAAATCAAATAAAAGTATTGAGTATATTGTTACTTCAAAAATCAAATCTTTAATTTTTCCACAAGTTTAAAAATTTTCAAAAACACACTCATAGCTTTCAAAAACTTAATAAAATCAACTTTCTTGAAAAATAATTCAAGATCCAAGCATTTAAGCAATATTTAAAAATAATCAATCATAATTTCAATATAAAAATAATAAGTTTTAATAACTTTTCACAAACTAACAATGAGATATAAAAGTTTTTCATTATAAATTTTCGTAGGAAAATTTTCAATCTTAAAACACAAGTTATCAAAGCACTACTTCAAATCAATTTATCAAAAGTTTATAAAAGTAACCATGTAAAAATAGCGACCAAACAGCACATTTACCCCCTTATTTTCAGATTTACAAAAATAACCCCAAATATTTTAAA
Organism: Penstemon eatonii; assembly: GCA_038501285.1. Classification (NCBI taxonomy): domain Eukaryota; kingdom Viridiplantae; phylum Streptophyta; class Magnoliopsida; order Lamiales; family Plantaginaceae; genus Penstemon; species Penstemon eatonii. Next base: position 16,905,665 of record CM076711.1, read on the forward strand.
AACTCCAATTTTTACAAAATATCGAAACAAACTTTAAAACAAATACTTTTCAAGTAAACCTAACCAAATATAAACAAAAATAGATTTTTCAGTCCATTAGACTCTCAAAATTTTCGTATCCCCAACCCTTGAACTTTAAAATTCTTTCAAAAATACCCTCCAAAGTTTCAAAAATTATTAACAATAACTTTCTTACAAAAATAAATCAAATCCAAATATCTAATAAACATTTATTTAAACCAAGCAAAACTACACTATCCTTATAGCTAAAATCGAGTTAATCGAGATACATGCATAACATAGTATGAACTCAAACTAAACTCTAAAGCCTAAAGTTAACCACAATGTAATTAATGCACAATAACATTTAGGCTCAATGAACTATCTAACGAACTCAAATCGAGAAATGAAGACCGAAAATAGAATACCCATTCCGAGACGAAGTCGCTGGCCGGAGCAGGCACCGTTGACCACCGTTGACCGCCGTTGACCTCCGTTGACCGACACCGGAAAATGAGCCGAACCCACCATTCCGCTCTCCTCTAAGCCTAGAACACCATGGTGAAGCTTGATTGTCAAAGAAATGACCGAAAAAGGGACATGCAAGGACACCCACTTAAAACCGCACCTTCCATCTCAAATTTCCTCAATAAAACACCTTCTATTCTTTCAATAACCACCACCATTGTGTTCCTCTCGTCGAGTAGATCAATTTTGACTACTTATTCGCTCGATTTGGTTAAGAAATGAGAAAGTTACAAGTAAATTAAAGAAAGGGGGTTTGTGTGTGAGAAAACACATTTTAGTGTGTGTAATTGGTGGAGGAGACAATAATGAAGGAGATGTGCCTTGTTTATAAGATATTTAATGCTTATTTGCAATTAACACCCTCAAAGAAATGGGTAGTCCTATTTAAATTCCTTAGTCTTGGGATGTTACATCAATTTCCCCTTTTTATTTTATTTTTTCATTTAAATCCTCAAAATAACACAAGAGTGAGTATTTATAATTCATAATTTGCACAACAATAGTAGTTCGAGTGAATATTAATTAAAGCACTTCAAATTTAAAAAAAAAATAAAAATGCTCTCTCGTTGAATTTTTAACAACATAGATATGAATTTTAATTTTTTATTATTAGTTTCACACAATTAAAAATTATCAAATTTCAAGTAAATAAAATTTATAGGAAAAAAAATTCATAAATGAATTTTCGGGGTTTTACATTCTTCCCTCCTTAAAAGAATTTGGTCCCCAAATTCACACTTGAGTTTTGAGAAGTTCGAGTGATGATGTCGTATCTCTTTTTGTATTTCCCAAGTAGTTTATTGTATACTTTGACCGCATCGTGAGGCTTTTAACGGTGGAGTTCACTGTTTCTTGATTTGGACGAGTATGCGAACAAATCTTTTCTCTAACTTTAGATGTTTTTGGAGCCTGATGGTATGTAGTCGCGAGCATGAGGGAAAAATTCTTCTGGAACTTCATACGGGGAATTTTACGCGATAAATCAAAGTTTGACGAATAATCAAACTCACATGAATAATCAAACTCACATGCCGTAGTTAGATTCTCCCAAAAGGAAAACTTTCACGTTATAACACAAAAATTCGAGTTTTGCCAATGAAATTCAAAAGATAATGGAAGACGTCTGAATTGATATTCTCAGCAGGAATTAGAAATGACAGTTCAATGAAGTGCCTTGATAAAGATTGTAAAAGATGACCGAGTCAATTGATATAGATAATAAGGTCAAACTGAATAACGGTAACGAAAAGAAGATCGATGAAGATTGCAAACAAAACAGAATAACGGTAACAATGATAATCAAGTCAGGAGATAGGAGTAACAAGAAGAACGAATGTGACACGTCAATAAGGATATCAAATGATCATGACGAAAGTCTGGAGTTCAAAAGAAAGTTGAAAACGAATGACCTTATTCATGAGATTTACACGGATGCATTAGATAAACAAGGGAGCAACATGTCCTGAATAGACAAAATGAAAATCTGAAGTTCAAAAGGAACTTTGATAATTCGATCATTCCAAGAGACTGCAAAGATCACATAGTTAGGTTCAACAAACATGGACAATATGAAATCATATAGTTGGTATAGATGGTTTCTCGGAAATGATCATAGTCCAATAAATAGATTCATGGGAATAGGAACAAGGAATATCCGTAGCTATTAAATTAGGTCAATGTAAGCGGTACGATTCGTGAAGGAATTACTTGTGAAGTTACCTTAGTGTAAATTTCGAACGATAATGAAATTTAACATCAAATCTGAAGCTTCGATAAAGCAACTACGAGCTGCATGGTCAATGAAATCAGCAAATATGGATAATACGAAATCAAAGAGACGATTCAGGAATGACCATATATTAGCAAAGGGGTTCAATAAAGTATCAAGCAACATTGGAACGATAAGTTTCTATAAGGATCATAAAGGGCAGTTGAATAAGAAATTTTTGCCCTATAAAAATGAAGCAATTGAGTTTACAGAATCAACAAAAATAACTTGGAGATAGAGTAATGAGGTCCTCAAAAGTTGATCGAGTCAAGGAATATTCAAATAGTATAACCAGAAAGTGGTTAATTAAGGATTTTCAATGAATTTGACAGGGCACAGTCGAATAGAAGTCTTAAAAAGGATTATGAAAATGAATGGGAAACATAAGTTATGACATTCGAATAAGAAACTAAATTTAAACAAATGTAATCAGAAAACAAATATCACTAGGGGTATTATAAGACTATCACATCAGAAGTCTTAATAACAAGAAGGTTGAATCTGGGATGTCAAAATCGAATCAAAAGTTTTGATATTAACAACCAGAGCGCTAAAGTGTCTTTGGACGTCTAAATATCAAGCGAGAATAAAACGAATCATTCAAAGGTTCATTTAAAGAAGCAATGAGTGTAATGATGATACTAGAGACAAAGCGAATAAGGTTCAAGAACAAAGCAAGAAAAATGAAAATGTCCAATTTCAAGATTAGTGATAATAAATAGGATGGAACAACTTTAGAAAGAACATGATACAAGTATGAAGTTGACCGTACATTCCTTCTAGAATAACAAGCAGGAATAATATGAAATCGAAGAGACTTTTTCTGAACCTTTCGCAATTCAATAATTAGGTTCAGGGAATAAAGATAATGAAATATTCCTAACCACTTAATCTGTTGGATAAAGGTGAAGATGAAGGCACTGAAGACAAATTTAGAAGGGAGGTTTTGATGCATTCCAAAACTTCAAAGATTAGCTAAGTATGGAGTAACTTAGCTGATAAACTTATCAAGAAATTTTGACTAAGTACAAGAAGACATCAGAAGAGTCAAAGTTTCAAGGTCCAAGACTTCTGATCTGCTGAAGTAAAGTTATCAGACTGATGAAGATCAGCCGACTCAAATCAGATTTGTTCAAGTTTGAGATCAGCCGAGTTCGCCATCAGACTTATACTTCCGTCAGCCAAGTGAAGAAGATCATGAAGTCTTCCCAACGGTAATAAATGCCCCTTGGTGTAATAAATGCTGAAGTACAAGGTTATTAAAGACAAATGATTGAAGAATTGCTTCGCATCAGCCGAGTGCATTTAATGCTGCCTGCAGAATAGTACTGTTTACAGTACGGACAGACTGCAAAAGAGCCGTTCGCGGATTTTAAGGACCAGTACTCGAGGAATTTGAATCCTGTCTCTCTTCAACGGACACTTTTCAATCCTCAAGTATAAATACCTGAAAGAGACGAAGAAGAAACAAGCAACACAATCTCTGAGAAATTTTCGAAGCAAAATTTTTTAAGTCTCAAGAACAGCTCACTCATCAGCTGAGTCATTTGTTGACGAAAGCAGAGTTGAAGAATCAAGAAAAATACATCTTCTGAGTGATTTTGTAAACAAGAGTGTTGTGCGGAGTTGATCCATCTTTGTGAGTGATCAAACTTCAGAGAGTAGAATTTCTTAGTGATCTTCTATTGCGAGCTTATAGCCTTTTCATTAGTTGTTTAGGTATAAGTGGAGAAATATTGTAATCTGTGTGATTATAGTATAACCCAGAATCTAAGTGATCTGGAAGAGTGGACTAAAGGATTTTTATCCATATAACCACTATAAAAATTACTTGTGTTTTTACATTGCTTTTCAAACTTGCATATTTGCTGATTACATAAAAACACATTAAGTTAACTGTTTGAAAAAGAATTCAAAAGGAGTTTACAAAACTGGGGAAAACATTTTTCAAACTGCTAAGATTACTTGTGAAAACACTTTGAAAATCCGCTGCAAGTACTCTAAGTATTAAAACTGATTTTAACAAAATCAGCTAAGTAATAATCAGACGAGTGGTCAACAAGACTGTTCAAAGATTTGTTCGCGAACAGAATTGTAACTAACTAATCTGATCAGCTTAGTCTGTTCAGTTGAGTGAAAGTTTTAGAGTTAAAATTCGAAGAAATTTTTTAAAGAGGTTTATTCACCCCCCCCCCTCTAAACCTCTTCAGACCACTTGGGACCAACAAGTGGTATCAGAGCAGGTGGTTCATTAGAATCAGCTGCCTGATCAACGAGCTTGATCCAAGTGTTTTTCAAAGGTTTTCAAAACTTTTCAAAAGAGCATCTTTTTGAAAAATCAAAACTTTTTGAAAAATGGATTGTATCAGCCATGTTCCCCACATTGCTGGTATGTCTTTTGAGGACTGAAAGATTAGAATGGAAATATTTCTAGCAGCCTACAATGATAATATGTACACATGTATCATTAAAGGTCCATTCAGATTCACAAAGACCATAAAAATCAATGAAGTTGATACGGTTGTGGATAAAGACCTTCATGAGATGACTCCAGAGGAAATAAAGCTTTACAATCTAGATAAAGTTGGGAGATTCATCATGACTAAAGCCCTGGATAATGATCGGTTTGACAAGGTCAAACACTGCAAAACTGCAAAGGAGATGTGGGACAAAGTCAGAGATATGAGCGAAGGCAATGATGCCATTAAAGAGCATCAGCTCACTGTTGCCTTGGAGAAACTTGACAACTTCAAGATGAAGTCTGGAGAAACCATTGATCAGATGGATACCAAATTCACCAGGACTCTGAATGAAGTTTTAAAGTTGGGAAAGACCTTCACTGACAAAGAAATCACTGTCAGAGTACTAAAGGCACTACCCCCAAAGTTCAACATGAAAGTGACAGCAATGGAAGAATCAAGGGATTTGGGAAAAATCTCTCTTACTGAGCTGTTTTCTGTACTCAAGGCATTCGAGTATAAACTGCCTAGAATGGGAATTGAAGAAACCTCAACTTCAGGACCCACAGCTGCCTTAGTTGCTGCTGAAAACACCAGGAGACCAGCAAATAGAAGCCAAGATGTGGACTCATCTGATGAAGCATCAATACTCAACAAAAAGGAGTACACTGCTGGAGATGTTGCACTGTTGATGAACAATTTCAAGAAGTTCTACAAGAGAAAAATGAAGAACAAATACAACAATGCTTCTACTTCTAAACCTAACTTTTCCTCTCAAGAAAAAGATGATTACAAAGCAAAACTAATGTGTTACAACTGCAGGAAATTGGGACACTTCATCAAAGACTGCCCATATCCAAAAGCAGAAAAGTACACTGAAGAGGAGAAGAAAATGAGAAAAGAAAGAAAGCATCAGAGAGGCAAGGCAATGGTGGCTGAAGCAGAAAAGCTTGCTGCTGTCTACTCATCTGATTCAGATTCAGACACGTCTGATGAAGAATCTTCTGATGAAGAGAAACCTGCTCTCCTCTGCCTGATGGCTAAGGAATCTGATGACTCAGAGGATGAGGTAACTCCTCAAGATAATGAACTATTTAATTCTCTAGAGCAAATGATGTTGAATAATACTACTATTGCTGGAGAATTTGTTAAGCTTAAGGAATAGATGATATTGCTAAAAGAGCAAAATAGTTCACTGAAACTTTTAGCTGAAAAGCCAAAAGAATCAGCTGAATATCAACAGCTTGAGCAAGAACATGAGTCTCTGAAAGCTGAATGTGAGGTCTATAAAGGAAAAATCATGGAACTTGAGAAAGTTATTGAGTCTCATGATAAGTCAACTGTTGCATCCATGCATACATCTAGTAAACAGGAGACACCTTTAGAAAAGGATAAACTAGAATTGAATCATACTGAAAAATTCATTTCTGCTGACAATAGTAAGGTCATTCTGTATGTTTAAACTTCTAAACCTACCTCATCTGAGAAAGTGGTAAAGGAGAAGAAATCTCCTAAGGCTAAAAAGAGCAAAGAGCCTAGTGTAGGAAATCAGACTAGTAAGACCAAACAGCAGAGTCCTAAGAAGTCTGCGGATAAAGCTAAAGTCAACCAGACTAATGGTAAAACTAAGTCAAAATCTATTGAGCAAGCATCCAGTAAACCAAAGAAGCATAAAAACAAGAAAAATCAAAATGCTTGGTATGGAAATGAGTCATACTATGTGCAACCTGCTGCATATCATCCTATGTATCATGCACCTCAATTTTCAGGTTACTATGCACCTTACCCTGCTCATCCAATGCATGCATACCCTGCTTATCATGCACCTTACCCTGCTTATGAACACTATTCTTATCATACTGATCATCAACATGACTTATCTGCTAATTATGATAGAAATAAAACTGTTCATGCTCCTGTCAAAACTCAGAAGCCTAAGAAGCCTAAGACATCAACATCTTGGGTTGTCAAAGGTGGAACTAATCCTTCAGGACCCTCTCAATAAGGGTACCTAAAACAATTTTACTTTTGTTTTGTAGGTTAGGACTAGGAGTAGGAGTAAAGTAGAGAAGATTTGGTACTTGGACAGTGGATGTTCAAGGCACATGTGTGGAAACATACATGAGTTGACTGATGCAGTTGCTGTGGATGGTCCAAGTGTTACATTTGGAGACAGCAAAGAAGGCAAGATTAAAGCTAAGGGAAGATTAATCAAGGGAAACATTGAGATATCTGACGTCTCATATGTTAAAGGCCTAAAGTATAATCTGCTGAGCATAAGTCAATTTTGTGACAAAGGATATTCTGTTATCTTCTCAACAGATAAGTGCTACGTTGAACATATTGGTACAAAGAAGGTAATTTTATCTGGAAGACGACAAGGAAATATCTACATAGTCGACTGGGATTCTGTTGACAAGAACTCAAGTGTTTGTTTGGTTGCATCTGCACCAAGTGAAGTTAGTTGGCTATGGCACAAGAGAATGAATCACTTAAACTTCAAGACCATAAACAGATTAATCAAGAATGATTTGGTAGAAGGGATTCCAAAAGCGGTCATGAGCAAAGACAAGCTCTGTGACGCATGTCAGAAGGGTAAACAAATCAAGTCATCTTTCAAAAGCAAGAAGCATCAATCTTCTGAAAGAATATTGGAGCTACAACATATGGACTTATTTGGACCCATTGATCCAGTCAGCAATGGTGGAAAGAAATACTGCCTAGCTGTGGTGGATGACTATTCAAGATATACTTGGGTGATTTTCATGAAGAAGAAAAGTGAAACCAAGGAACATCTTACCAATCTGATGGAACTGATCCAGAATGAGAAGAGTACAAAAATATTGAAGATCAGATCAGATAGAGGGACAGAGTTTACAAACTCTACTGTTGAAGAGTATTGTAATATCAAAGGAATACATCATGAGTATTCAGCTGCTAGAACCCCTCAACAGAATGGTGTTGCTGAAAGGAGAAACAGAACACTAAAGGAAGCTGTCAGAACCATGATAGCTGAAGCTAAGCTGCCACAAAGATTTTGGGCAGAAGCAACAAACACATCATGCTTTACCCAAAAAAGATGTATGATCAACAAAAATCAGAACAAGACTCCATATGAAGTTTGGAACAACAGAAAACCAAACATTCATTACTTTAAGATTTTTGGTTGTAAATGTTTTGTATTGAATAATGGGAAAAATCACCTTACTGCATTTGCAGAAAAGGATGATGAAGCTGTTTTTGTAGGATATTCAACTGTTAGTAAAGCTTACAGAGTGTTTAACAAAAGAACATTACTAATAGAAGAATCTATCCATGTAGTATTTGATGAGCCAAGTCAATCTTCTGAAAAGAATCAAAATGTTAATCAAGATCTGTCTACTGATTTACAGAAGCTAGACATTGGAAGAAATGAAGAATATGTTCCCATCATACTACCTAATCGAAGTTCAGCTGCTAACTCAAGTGCTGTTCAAAATCACAGTGCTGATTGTCTAGCAGACGAGTTGCAAACAGCTGACAGACCAGAGACTGTTCAACAGACTGCAAATGTTCAACAGACTACTACTGGAACTCCAACAGTAGTGTTGCAAGATCAAGACAGAGGACAACATCCTGATTTGCAACCTGATCTCAGATGGCTCAAGAATCACCCACCTGAGTTAGTGATTGGTGATCCTTTAGATAGAGTGAAAACAAGAAGAGCTGCTGCACAAGATGCCATGTTTGTCACCTTTCTATCTCAAATAGAGCCTAAACAAATTGAAGAAGCTCTAAATGATTCCTTCTGGATTGAAGCTATGCAAGAAGAGTTGAATCAATTTGAAAGAAATGAAGTCTGGTACTTAGTTCCTAGACCAAGTCATCAAAGAGTAATTGGCACTAAGTGGGTATTCAGAAATAAGATGAATGAAGATGGTGTTGTCACCAGAAACAAAGCAAGACTAGTGGCCAAAGGTTATTGTCAAGAAGAAGGGATTGACTTTGATGAGACTTTTGCACCAGTAGCAAGACTTGAAGCAATCAGACTGTTTCTTGCCTATGCTGCTTACAAGAACTTCACTGTCTATCAGATGGATGTGAAGTCTGCTTTTCTCAATGGAGAACTGCAAGAAGAAGTGTATGTTGAGCAACCTCCTGGATTTGAAGTCTATCAAGAAGAGGACAAAGTATATCGTCTGAAGAAAGCCCTCTATGGACTGAAACAGGCTCCAAGAGCATGGTATGATACCCTATCTGATTTTCTTTTAATTAAAGGATTTCGAAAAGGTAAGGTAGATAAAAGCTTGTTCACAATTGAATGGGAAAATCATATATTACTTGTGCAAATATATGTGGACGATATTATTTTTGGTTCAACTAACCAACAGATGTGTGATAAGTTCTCCAAGCTGATGCAGAATAAGTTTGAAATGAGCATGATGGGTGAACTTAATTATTTTCTTGGATTGCAAGTTAGACAGTTGCCTGATGGAATATTCATCAGCCAAGCTAAATACACAAGAGATCTGTTCAAGAAATTTGGTATGGAAACTAGCTCAACTGCTACAATTCCTATGTCTACAAGTCTTCGTTTGGATAAAGATGAAGATGGCAAATCAGTGGACATAACCAAATATAGAGGCATTATTGGTTCATTGTTGTATCTAACAGCAAGTAGACCTGATATAATGTACTCAGTTGGAGTCTGTGCAAGATTTCAATCAAACCCCAAAGAATCTCATCTCTTAGCTGCTAAGAGGATATTGAAATACATTAAAGGCACTCAAGAATTGGGATTGTGGTACCCTAGAGAATCTGGATTTGAACTTATTGGTTATTCAGATTCAGACCTTGCTGGCTGCAAGATTGACAAAAAGAGCACAACAGGTGCCTGTCAGTTCTTAGGTAGTCGTCTGATCTCATGGATGAGTAAGAAACAGACCTCAGTCTCCATATCTACTGCTGAAGCTGAATACATAGCTGCTGGAGCTTGTTGTGCACAAATACTTTGGTTGAAACATCAACTAGAAGACTACAACATCAAGATCAGTGGAATTCCAATCTACTGTGACAACACAAGTGCAATCTCTCTTACTCAGAACACTACAAGTCATTCAAGGACTAAACATATAGAGATCAAGCATCACTTCATTAGAGATCATGTGGAAAAAGGCAATGTAATGATTGAGTATGTTCATACAGACAATCAGATTGCTGATATTTTCACTAAACCTTTAAGTGAAGTAAGGTTTTCAACTCTAAGAGCTGAGCTAGGACTACTTAATTTGGAAGCATAAGCTGAGGGGGAACTCATCAGAAGACTGGAGTTTAACAGCTTAGTTATTCGTTATTATCTTCAAGGATTAACTCTCAACAGACTAGTTAACTTATGAATTCTTAAACTCAGGGGGAACGTGTAAGACTAGCGGTACTTCTGAATTAAAGATGAAATTTGTTAATGACAGTTAGTTGAAGTTATGTTTTCATCAGAAGACTCAACTATCGAAGATCAAAGTTATTTTATCTAGCTGGATTGACAAACAGCTGAGGAAGGTTATCAGCTATTGGCATTCTCTGATAACAACTATGTCATCAGGATAGTAGTCCATCAGATAAGTGTTTATTATACTCATCTGATTACTTAAATAAAAGAGAACTATTTAAAACGTCTTATTTAAAACACGCTTTTATAAGTAACTGTCGGGCGGTACATATTCCCGCTCTTCATTAAATATCTTTTGAATTTGAAACGTCGTAACTGACGCCGCACGATCAACACTGACAGAAAAACGGATCCAACGGTTGGCGGATATCACGGAATTCAAGATACCCCAACTCTATAAATCCCCATCTGATCAGTCGAGTCGTTCTTTACGCACCTCAAACATTCAAAAGTACTTGTGAGAAAATTTGCTTGCATTTCTCTGCATATTTCTCTCTGTTTTCCTAACCTTCAACAGATTAACAATGGCCGCTGAAGGTATGTTTCTCGTATATGATTCCTACTACCAATCTGGTACGACACTGATGAAAGAACTTCTGGAGAAGTTCAAATCTGCGAACTTGGTGAATTTCATGGAATATAATGAGGGAGTGATCTGGACTGATCAAGTGATGGAGTACTACAACACAGCGAAAGCTGACTACAACGCACTGGAGATTATGGCTACAATGGGAGGTAAATCTATCACTATTACTCCTGCTGTTCTGCACGAAACGTTTGGACTTCCCAACAGTGGACGACATGACGTCACTGTACTGACGGAAGATAAGCACCAACAATTCTGGGCAATCTGCGCCAAAGAAGGAGAAGTGATGTCTGGAAACATAAGGAAGAGACAACTGAGAGATGAATATCAGCGGATGGCTGATATGGTAGCTAAGCTGATTGAGAACTGCACCTTCTCACTGGATGCTGTTACTATGAAGAAGTTCAGCATCATGGCTGCCATCTACTATGGACTGGAGGTCAACTGGTCAATCATAGTTTGGTATATATTGGCTGATTTTCTTGATGAGAAGAAAGGAAAAGGCCCCTCCACCAACCACAGAATCACACTCAGTTATCTACTGTCAAAACTGGGCTGTGACACGAAGAATGGGAAAGAGATCCACAAATTCAAGGCATTGTCCAAGTACATGCCTGTTTAAAAGAGGAAGGCTGGAGAGCCTGAAGAAGCTGATGTTGAGGAACCAAAAGAGGTTCCTGCCAAAAGGCAAAAGAGGTTAGTCAAAACAGCCAGCTTAGCTGTTGAGACTAAAAAGAAGAAGGCTGCTGATGAGCCTAAGAAGAAAGAAACCAAGCAGATGGAGAAAGTGACTTCTGCTGCTGAAGCCACTAAAATCGTTGAAAATATTATTGCTGATGTAAGGACTGGATCCCCTGCATCACCATCAAGAACTCCATCAGCAGAGAGGCCTGCTGAAGGTATCTCTCAAAGAACAAGAAGCCAACAGAGAGATACAGCTGCTTCTACATACCGTGAAGGAAGAACTAAGAAATCTGCTAGATAGCAGATGACTTTCATAGAAGAACCAACGGATTTAGAAAATGTAGCTAGGGAAGACCCTAAAGCTGCTGAAAGGCCTGCTGAAACAGTTGAGACTGTTGCAAATGACAAAGCTGATGAGCAATAGCCAAGTCATGTCACACCAACAGCTGAGGTTACTCAACCTCAAGAAGATCCAGATGTCCAAATCATTTATCCTATTGCTGCTGCTCCCCTATCATCTGCTGGTCCAGCTCCTGCTCCCATTGATAAAGGGAAGAGGAAGATAGTGCTTAAGAGAAAGAAAATCTCTAAAGCAGACAAGAAGGCAAGAGAAGAAGCTGAACAAAGAAAGCAGGATGAAGCTGAGGAAAAGAAGGCACTTGAGCTAAGCAAAGCTCAAGAAGCAAAGGATGAAGCCAGAAGGCGCATGTCTGAAGCAGAAAGGAAAGCTGCTGAGGATGCTGAAATGGAAATGGTTTTGGAAATGAGCAAAGTTGATGCCTATGGACCTGTCCATGGAGGTGGCATCAAGATTGGAGAAGGCAAAGATGGAGAAGACAAGAAAAAGATACTAATGCCTGCCCCCAAAACCAAATCAAAGGAAAAGTTTGAAGTTCGAAGAGCCTTTGAAATAGTGTATGCTGATAAGGAGCTCTTCAAGAAATTTGAGAAGTCTCTAGCATACTATGATCAGAAGCTTATGTTGAAGACTCTGTTCAACCAAGAAAAGCCAAGGTATATCAGTTGGAGGGACAACAGGCTGAACAAGTCAATAACAGAACTTCAAAGCATGAAGGAGTTAGCTGATGAAGAACGATGGGTTCTAACTTGGCTGAAAACAAACTCCATTCAAAAGGCCCTTGATCCCATCTATGTAAGAGATGTCATGCATAGTTATGCAAAAGGCTTTGCATTGGAGGAGGCCAAGAAGATTAAAAGCACCCTGCCTGATAAGAAGAAAAAGTCTGAAGATGCCGAAGAAAGGGCAGTTAAATTTGCTGCTATGACCGCCTTGAAGAGATGGGCAAAAAGGTCAAAGTATCAGCAAGGTTGTTTAAGTGACTTGCCACTGCTTCCAAGCATTCAGCAAATAATATTTGGCAAGGAAGTGCAACCTTTTAGTGAAGTGCCTAAGGGAAACAATGCTCCTGTTAACCCTTGGATTATTGTGAGGCAAATCAGACAAACAACTTGCTTCAATGATGATGGCACCATCACTAACTTATTTTACGATGATGTCACTGATGAACACAAGGAAGCTGATAAGTCCTTAGCTATTGAGCTGCAAGCTAAGACTTCTGAAGATCATCAGATGACGGATATGGAAGAAGTCCCTGTTCAACAGGCGACTGAAGAAAAGGAAGCTGATGCTGATGCTTCTGCTTCATCAGCTGATCAACATTCATCACTGATGGAAGCAATCCAGATGCTGATGGAAAACCAACTAAAGGAACTGGAAGACAAGCACAAGCAACAACTATTGAAGGTTAAGGAGGAGCTGAAGGTTGAACTTAAAGCAGAGTTGGCAGAAACCAACAAACTTCAGCTGGAAACTGTTCAAGGATCAACAGAAGAGATCATCAAAAGAGAAATTGACAGTATTCCTATCCCTCAAGACAATTCACTACAGTTAGTGCACAGTTTGAGAGAGTTGAACAAGAACGTAGAAGATGTGAAGGGTGATGTCAACCACCTTCACACTGCATTAAAAACAGCTGAGCACAAGATTGCTGATCTGACTGCAACCTTCATTCAAGTCAGTAAAGAAGAGAAGGAAATCAATCTAGGGATGTTGCAAGAAGTGGCAAAGGCCTCACAGGAAGTTCAGAATGAACTTGCAACTATCAACCTTAACATTGACTACTTCAATGACAAGACTGACGTCATCAGCACTGATATTCATCATCTAACAGCAAGTCATGACGTTGTTAATCAAAATCTAAAGGCTTTGTGTGCTGGAGTAAAGATTCCAACAGTTGCTCTCAACCCTGCTGTTGCACCTTCTAATGTCATCAGAGTTGATGATGACAAAAAGGGGGAAGATAAAAGGGAAGAACCAGCTAAGGAAACTGCTGCTGAAGAACCAGCTAAGGAAAATGTTGCTGAAGCCAAGGAAACTGAAGAAACAGCTGACAAGATTGAAAAGCTTGGAAAGGTAGAAGAAGCAGAAAAGATTGAAAAAGAAACTACCAAGTACAAGAATACTGAATCTGCCAGGAAAGCAATGGAGCTTATTAAAGAACAACAACTTAAGGAGAAGATGGAAGCTGCCAAAGCAATCTTGGAAGAAGAAGCTGATGATGAAGAAGATGATGAAGAATCATCTTATGAGTATGAGGAAGTGCTTGAAGGATCAGATGAAGAAGCTGATAGCTAGAAATTATAAAATTTATTGTAATCAGTTTACTTTATCTATTTCTTCAGAAATCTCATCTGATGAACTTTCACTGTAATACTTTTCATATCAATATAAAGTCAAGTTCAATCCAATATACTTTTTCTATCTCAAAAAATTTTGAGGATTACAATCTTTAGCTTAGGTATTCAACAGGTACTTAGCTGAAGTTTTGTCATCATCAAAAAGGGGGAAATTGTTGGATAAATGTGAAGATGAAGGCACTGAAGACAAATTTAGAAGGGAGGTTTTGATGCATTCCAAAACTTCAAAGATTAGCTAAGTATGGAGTAACTTAGCTGATAAACTTATCAAGGAATTTTGACTAAGTACAAGAAGACATCAGAAGAGTCAAAGTTTCAAGGTCCAAGACTTCTGATCTGCTGAAGTAAAGTTATCAGACTGATGAAGATCAGCCGACTCAAATCAGATTTGTTCAAGTTTGAGATCAGCCGAGTTCGCCATCAGACTTATACTTCCGTCAGCCAAGTGAAGAAGATCATGAAGTCTTCCCAACGGTAATAAATGCCCCTTGGTGTAATAAATGCTGAAGTACAAGGTTATTAAAGACAAATGATTGAAGAATTGCTTCGCATCAGCCGAGTGCATTTAATGCTGCCTGCAGAATAGTACTGTTTACAGTACGGACAGACTGCAAAAGAGCCGTTCGCGGATTTTAAGGACCAGTACTCGAGGAATTTGAATCCTGTCTCTCTTCAACGGACACTTTTCAATCCTCAAGTATAAATAGCTGAAAGAGACGAAGAAGAAACAAGCAACACAATCTCTGAGAAATTTTCGAAGCAAAATTTTTTAAGTCTCAAGAACAGCTCACTCATCAGCTGAGTCATTTGTTGACGAAAGCAGAGTTGAAGAATCAAGAAAAATACATCTTCTGAGTGATTTTGTAAACAAGAGTGTTGTGCGGAGTTGTGATCCATCTTTGTGAGTGATCAAACTTCAGAGAGTAGAATTTCTTAGTGATCTTCTATTGCGAGCTTATAGCCTTTTCATTAGTTGTTTAGGTATAAGTGGAGAAATATTGTAATCTGTGTGATTATAGTATAACCCAGAATCTAAGTGATCTGGAAGAGTGGACTAAAGGATTTTTATCCATATAACCACTATAAAAATTACTTGTGTTTTTACATTGCTTTTCAAACTTGCATATTTGCTGATTACATAAAAACACATTAAGTTAACTGTTTGAAAAAGAATTCAAAAGGAGTTTACAAAACTGGGGAAAACATTTTTCAAACTGCTAAGATTACTTGTGAAAACACTTTGAAAATCCGCCGCAAGTACTCTAAGTATTAAAATTGATTTTAACAAAATCAGCTAAGTAATAATCAGACGAGTGGTCAACAAGACTGTTCAAAGATTTGTTCGCGAACAGAATTGTAACTAACTAATCTGATCAGCTTAGTCTGTTCAGTTGAGTGAAAGTTTTAGAGTTAAAATTCGAAGAAAATTTTTAAAGAGGTTTATTCACCCCCCCCCCCCTCTAAACCTCTTCAGACCACTTGGGACCAACATAATCAAATTAAGGTAAGCAGTATGATTCACGAATTCACTATGAAGAAGTAGCTCGTGAAATAAAAAGGGAGTACAAACTCCGAACAAATGTAAAACTCAATATGAAATTGGAAGCTTCGATCGGACAACAAGGAGTTGAATTAAAAGTGTCAAGAAACTTTGAAGGGATGGGTTTTAATTAGAATGACAATCAGTTCAAGAAACTGTTAAATTCAAGAAATTGTGAGAAACAATATTTAAAAATGTGAGATCAAGGTAAGCAAGTTCAAGAATAAAGCTCAAGAAAGGATCAAAGAAGTTTTGGTCAATTCAGAATTAAAATTGAGAGAAAGAAACTGACTATCGCATATGGAAGCGAAGGAAAAAGCAGTAGCACATATGGAAAATAAACAATGAACAATTCTAGAGCTCAATTAGAGATATTCGTCTGATAGAATTGAGTAGGAGATGTTAGGAGACGAATTCTCTCACGTCATCGAAAGATTATAGAGTTAGGATTTAATTCACTTTTGAGTGATTGCGGATCTTTGAAGTTCTTGTGTAACAAAGAAGGTATCTTTGTCTTATTTCCTTAGTCGATAGCTAATTTACCAGATGACGAAGATGGTTACAACACTTTTCTTCAACCAATGATATTCGTTACACTCGATTTCTCCAGGGAAAACACTACAATGTGATGAGTAGGCTTCTTCAATTGACTTGTTCATCGATACACTAACTTTTGCCGACACATCCTTCCTCAAAACTTCAACACGCCAATAGATTCAGTAGAGAGAGGAATTTTGATCGTATTAATAGATTCTTTTGTTTCTTTTAGACCCTTATCTTTCATTCTTTCTGAATACTCGATAGCAAGTCATGATGTTAAAGACTATTTGGTTGCCGTCACACTCCATTAATTACCTTTCCCAAGAACTTATATAATACATCGTCAAGATGCAAATATAACAAATAGGGGTCACATATTTTGGTCAACATACAAAGAGTATGCCAGAATCAAGAGTGGAAGTCCATAGTAATCGAGATCAAATAATTAACATTTTAGGAAATACCTACAAAGTTAAGTTCAGATGAGAGTATATTTTGACCTCGAGGAAAAGTAGAACCATGAATAGTTGAAGAATGAGACACACCTGAAGTACTAGGTACAAAATAGTCATCATCTAACAAACTAACAATGACTAAGAAAGAATTTCATGGAGTACAAACTAGCGAGATGAATTATAGTCAGGCATGAACATAAAAATAGTAAATAAAGTCATTATAACAATGAGTAAATAGATCTGAATGTTCAAATGACCTATGATTTTTGAGAATTGTATGTGAGGAATGAAATTTATAGTAAATCACCAAGATTCAAAGAAACGTGTATCGATTTTATACTATCAAGAATAACCCATACACAAAACTCAAATATACGATGGATTCGGGAAAGAATTAGAACCAAAAAATGGAGCCCAAGGAGAATCCAAATATAGTCAGATTCGATGACTCGTTACGAAAGAGTAATGTTTGAAATCAGGAGAACGAATTTTGAATGAATTAAGCACAATTAAAGGAATCTTAAGATCACCCATGACTACTATAGATAACTTACAAGTGTCCCAAGAATAGAAACTTGATTCCAGGATCTAAGTAAGATAGAGAAAGAAAGAGCTTTCTCCGATTTAATCGTAGTCAAACGATAACGAGGGTTAAATATTTGAGGTCATTCTAGTCATTTGGTAACGAAACAGTGATACAAAGAAATCAAGCCTCCATTGAGATCGAACATACGCGTATAATTTTGATTGCAGCCTTATCCCACAAAGTGAGTTATTCGAATTGAGTTGACCTTAAGACTTTCGCGCAAGCTTACTAAAGGTGAGAGATCAATTTGAAGAGGAATTGTCTGAAGTCATCAATATGAATTCTGAATAAGGAAAACTCATGCGATGATGGAATTCGAAAAGATTTAGGGATATATTAGTCATTTTATATGTACATCAAGTAAGGTCACTTGAATTAAGTAATTCACTAAACACGAAATCAAGGGGGATATTCATCTATAATCATCATCAGACAATAATTCAAACAGTTCAGTCAAAGTAACGTCAAGTATATTCTAGACACCAACAATAAAACAACAAATCAAGAAATCACATTAACAATCAAATAAATCCCCTTCCCCAGAGGCCACGCACAATACCTATGTTTTGGTTGCGGTTTTGTCCTAAAAGTGAACTACCCAATGTGGGTAGACACCCTGAAATCTTGCCCGTTAGTCCCACCTTACTAGCACCACAATACGAATTCCGAGGACCATATCCTGGCCATGAGCAAAAGCTCTGATACCATCTGTAACGGCCCGACTCCGCGGGTCCGTCGGATAACGGTCGAAAAGTTATTATTATTTTAAAAAAATAGTTAAAATATCGAAATATTTTAAAAGAAACGATAAATTAAAATCGAGAATTAAAGATTTTAAGTGGAAGCGGTTTAAAACGAAATGAGAACAATTTCGGCTACTAATTTTAAAGCGAAAGTAATTAAAACAAATTTTAACGGATGACAAGACAAGGTGAAACAACTTGTGGGACCTAACAGAAATACAAGAAGATTAAGATTAACATTTTATAAAATTTAAAAATCATTTTCGATAGATATTCCCATTTTACAAAATTAGCTAAAATACCAAGATATTTATCAAGATATAATAAAAATGAACTTAGACATTATAGAAGATTTAAAACATGAGTTCAAACGAAAATCTTGAAATCATATAAGAATTTAGACAAAAGTTCAACTACTTTCTGGAACTAGGGTAGGACGGCAACCGTGATGACCTAACCGCAACATGAACTATCGTTTACCCGAAATACCTGTAGCTGAAAAGATTGAAACACGGAATGCATAAGTTGATCGTCCAACTTAGTGAGGCTATAGTGCACTTGTGCGAGATGCAACATAATATACATGAGCATATACAACAGTGCAGTTAATTAACATATATAACAATTTAAGCACGTTAAACAAGTAACCAACATTTGTTGATGACGTCCTCCTCTTACCCTCCAATCCACAGTCAGGAAAACCACCACCGAACACTCCAAGTAAGGTACGACCTTACATAACAGTGCGCATTGACGTCAAATGCCAGGAGTTTCACATTCACTCCCCAAGTGTAACCTCCACACTTGGCTCGTGAAGCAGGTCTACGGTGGATCGAGGTAACCCTCCGGCCCTTACCTTCCGGGTTAACCACGATTCCGCACACCAAAATAGGGGCCCACACAGTAACAGTAAACAGTACAGTGCAGTAACAGTAACAGTTCAGTAACAGGAAATCGGTAAACAACTCAATAACGGTTCATCATACAATATGAATGACTCATAAGCACATAGACATAAACCATAATTCAACGTGTAACTTGTCCTAGCAGCCGGGTTCTTTATGTTATCATACATCACATGCTTGTTCGTTTAGAAACTAAGTTACAGTTATGACTCGACCTACTAGCACATTAGACTTACACACAAGTAACACATAGCACTCACCTGAAGAGCTTATTACGGCGATCAAAATTCCACAGTGAAGTGTATCCGAAACCTGAGCAAATACGTTTATGACTAAGAATATATCTAATAAGCCTACTAAAACGTAACTAATGAAAATCCTACACAAGGATTTCCTAAACTAACATATCACACAAAAGTGTTTAGAACTTAGGACATCAACTTCGGTTAAGAGATATTATTTCTAAAACTCAAAAATACTAATTAAATAAGACGACTCCAAAACAACAAATTTTTGCTTTCATTTTTTCAGATTTTTAAAACAGCCCCTAAACTTTTAAGAATATACATTTTTGTAAAAATTTGCAACAAACTTTAAATCAAAAGATTTTTAGATAAACTCATATCGAAAATCAAATAAAAGTATTGAGTATATTGTTACTTCAAAAATCAAATCTTTAATTTTTCCACAAGTTCAAAAATTTTCAAAAACACACTCATAGCTTTCAAAAACTTAATAAAATCAACTTTCTTGAAAAATAATTCAAGATCCAAGCATTTAAGCAATATTTAAAAATAATCAATCATAATTTCAATATAAAAATAATAAGTTTTAATAACTTTTCACAAACTAACAATGAGATATAAAAGTTTTTCATTATAAATTTTCGTAGGAAAATTTTCAATCTTAAAACACAAGTTATCAAAGCACTACTTCAAATCAATTTATCAAAAGTTTATAAAAGTAACCATGTAAAAATAGCGACCAAACAGCACATTTACCCCCTTATTTTCAGATTTACAAAAATAACCCCAAATATTTTAAAAACTCCAATTTTTACAAAATATCGAAACAAACTTTAAAACAAATACTTTTCAAGTAAACCTAACCAAATATAAACAAAAATAGATTTTTCAGTCCATTAGACTCTCAAAATTTTCGTATCCCCAACCCTTGAACTTTAAAATTCTTTCAAAAATACCCCCCAAAGTTTCAAAAATTATAAACAATAACTTTCTTACAAAAATAAATCAAATCCAAATATCAAATAAACATTTATTTAAACCAAGCAAAACTACACTATCCTTATAGCTAAAATCGAGTTAATCGAGATACATGCATAACATAGTATGAACTCAAACTAAACTCTAAAGCCTAAAGTTAACCACAATGTAATTAATGCACAATAACATTTAGGCTCAATGAACTATCTAACGAACTCAAATCGAGAAATAAAGACCGAAAATAGAATACCCATTCCGAGACGAAGTCGCTGGCCGGAGCAGGCACCGTTGACCACCGTTGACCAGCCGTTGACCTCCGTTGACCGACACCGGAAAATGAGCCGAACCCACCATTCCGCTCTCCTCTAAGCCTAGAACACCATGGTGAAGCTCGATTGTCAAAGAAATGACCGAAAAAGGGACATGCAAGGACACCCACTTAAAACCGCACCTTCCATCTCAAATTTCCGCAATAAAACACCTTCTATTCTTTCAATAACCACCACCATTGTGTTCCTCTCGTCGAGTAGATCAATTTTGACTACTTATTCGCTCGATTTGGTTAAGAAATGAGAAAGTTACAAGTAAATTAAAGAAAGGGGGTTTGTGTGTGAGAAAACACATTTTAGTGTGTGTAATTGGTGGAGGAGACAATAATGAAGAAGATGTGCCTTGTTTATAAGATATTTAATGCTTATTTGCAATTAACACCCTCAAAGAAATGGGTAATCCTATTTAAATTCCTTAGTCTTGGGATGTTACATCAATTTCCCCTTTTTATTTTATTCTTGCATTTAAATCCTCAAAATAACACAAGAGAGAGTATTTATAATTCATAATTTGCACAACAATAGTAGTTCGAGTGAATATTAATTTAAAGCACTTCAAATTTAAAAAAAAATAAAAATGCTCTCTCGTTGAATTTTTAACAACATAGATATGAATTTTAATTTTTTATTATTACTTTCACACAATTAAAAATTATCAAATTTCAAGTAAATAAAATTTATAGGAAGAAAAAATTCATAAATGAATTTTTGGGGTTTTACATAATGAAGTTAATTTTACTCTGATTTACAATAAAATACCACTGAAATTAAATAAAAGTGTACAACGTATGTGCACTTTAAACTGGTAAAAAATGCATGTGAAATCGTAAATACATTTGAAATCGATACAAAAATCAGATAAAATTTATGAAAAATGAATTAAAACAGGTAAAATCAGTTAAAATAAAGGTGAAGTTGGTGAAAATATGTAAATTCAATGAAAATCAATTCGAATGAAATTTCTACGAAAAATGATGAAACCAGTGAAATTCAGTAAAATTGGGTAAAGCCGGTGAAAAAAGTGTAAAATCGGTCAAAAACGTATAGTTGTTAAAAATATATTTAATCAATGAAATAAAATTCAGGTGAATAACATGTGAACTGAAGCCGGGCAGAATAATGATTATTCTGCAGACGAGTTTTCATCTTAAATCTATAAATTTGAAATGCATAAAAATTAACCCAGGAAGGGTAAAAACCCGAGAGAGAAAAATCTCTTATATTTTTTTAATATCAATAAATAACTATTTGAAAATAAGTCCACATGCTGGACTTTTATAGCTAAAACAAATTAACTAGAAAATTCTTGTCCAAGCCTGGCTTGGCCAAACCCATCCAACCACCAAGCAAGTGTATTGCACTTGCTTTGTGATTGGTCACTCTCCTGGAAGTTACATCCAATCCCAAAGCAAGTGTATTACACTTGCCATGTAGTTGCTTTGGGTTCGGCCAAACCCGGTCTGGGTAAGAATTTCAACTAAAAATAGATAAAACTCCTAGAGGAAACAAAATAAGTTTATGATAACAACGAAGACTTTTCTAAAAACAAAATAACTAAAAAGATAACAAAAATATTCTGCAAATCTCATCTTTGATATTCTTTCAAAATCTTCATGCATCAGTCTCCCACACTTGGATAGAACTCGTCCTCGATTTCGAATTGGGATCAAACTAGAGCAAGAGAAGATTCGACCGCGAATTTTAATCAACCTTTTAATTAATGGAAAAGTGAATTTTAAATGTACGATACTGAAACCTTGATTTGGACACGAGAAATTCATAATGCTCTGCCCAATTAACATGATAATTTTCTGAAAATATACCAATAACGAAATCAATTACATTTTTAGAGTATTTGTCATCTTCAATATTCACTGAAGCCATGACTTTAATAGACTCGGTTTCTTCCTTCGATTTATCATAAATTTCTTCATCAAAAGAAGGAGCATCGTCTTCTTAATTTGACTTATCATAAATGTGGAGGATTTTCGTCCATAAACAAAACATCTTCCGCATCTGATTCATCATAAATCGAAAGTCCTTCATCGACATAAGGAATGTCTTCACTTTTAGATTCATAATAATTAGGAAGATTCATCTCGATTTCACTTAACAACTCGGGAAGATCAACTGGAAAAGAAATTGTCGATGTAGCTCCTCCCGGTCATGGTACTCTCGAAATACTTGACATCTGTGATATCTTTCACGCACCGCAAACGGCCGGGACAAATATGCAATCTTTCTCTATAGATCCTCAATCATCTCCATTGTAGCGAAATGCTTATGGTGCTGGACTTCCTCTTTCGGAACCTGCCCATGCCGACCATGAACTTTGCCACCCGAAAACGAATGCGGCTCTGATGCCAACTGAAGCCGGGCAGAATAATGATTATTTTGCAGACGAATTTTCATCATAAATCTATGAATCTGAAATGCATAAAAATGAACCCAATATGGGTAAAAACCCGAGAGAGGAAAATCTCTTCTATTTTTTTAATATCAATAAAAACTATTTGAAAATAATTCCACATGCTGGACTTTTAAAGCTAAAACAAATTAACTAACTAAAAATAGATAAAACAAATTAGAGGAAACAAATTAACTAACTAAAAATAGATAAAACTCTTAGAGGAAACAAAATAAGTTAAAGTTAACAACGAAGACTTTTCTAAAAACAAAATAACTAAAAAGATAACAAAAATATTCTGCAAATCTCATCTTTAATATTCTTTCAAAATCTTCATGCATCATGAACTTTGGGTAAGAACATATTTAAACTGTGACAATATATGAATCGATGAAAATTTGGGTGAAATTTGTAAAGAAACGGATAAAATCAGTAAAAGAAGCTTCAAATAGGTGAAAACTTGTCTAATCAATGAAAAATATAGGTGAATAACTTGTGAAATCAACAAAATAGGTGAAAATGAGTTAAACTTTGACTGACAAAAACAAGGTGGAATTGGAATAAAATTGTTTAAATTGGAAAAAAGATCGGCGAAAACGGGAACACAATGAAAAATGTATAATCGATAAAAAAAGTTGAACAGTGAAAACATATAAATCGATGAAACTTCGGGTGAAATTGGTAAACACTGATGAAGTTGGTAAAAAAACTGGTGAAACCAGTACGAAAAAATGCTCGTGAAATCGATCAAAGTTCGGGTGAAATTTAAGAAGAAACTGATGAAACATGTTTCATCGGTGAATAACGAATATATTTGACGAGAAAACTACTATGATGAAATGAACTAATTAATGTCCTTATTATTTTATTTTAAAACCAATTTTATAAGATGTAATAATTAAATCAGTCATCATTTTATATTTTATTACAACATTTCAAAGTCATTTTTTTATAAACCAATCGGTCATAAATATATGGATATTATATGACATATAAATGTCTAATTTACTCTAATTTACGAAAAATACCCATAAAATTAAAACTAGACACGTACAACGTATATGCACTTTTCTACTATATTCTAAAATGTAAGAAAGTTGATGTATTTTTAATTTAAAAGGGACGAATATGATACGCAAAATTGATAAGAGAGACGAATATGCTACAAAATAATTAAGAAGAACGAATGTGTTATAAGAGCGACAAATGTGATATGCTACATTGATAAGAGGAACGAATCAACTACAAAATATTTAGGAGGGACGAAAGTGTAAAACTTGGCCCATAAGGAGGACCAAAATGCTATTAAATAAAGATGTATTTATACTCGTAGTTGGAATTATGCCTATTGAAGGTGAGACATAAAACAATCTTCCTCGATTTCCGGTCAAATCCTTAAAACGGCTCTCTGCAACAGTTCACTGCACAGTCTGTTGTATGGATCTATTAGTCGCATATAATTCACCATGTTGATACGAGGTTTTCGAACTAAATCCTCCAATCATTTGCCATTAATACCCTTCTCGGACAATATTTATTACACCAATTGCATTTATTACCATTTGAAGCTGCTGATATCAACCAATCTGATTCCATACTCAGCTTGAGATTACTAGTCTTCCAGACCGAATTCCAATCTTCTGATTATACTTGTCTTCTCGATTGAACTTTTTCAGAGGTTTGCTAAGCTTCCATTCCTTTGCTGATGACTTTTGAAAATTATCAAAACCTCCCGAACAACACCACATTGGGCCTGCCTAAAGCACCTAGAATGTGGTTGACACAGTGGGCCTTGGGCCGGGGAATAATCTAGCACAGATTGGTCCACCTTGCGCGACAGTACACCTACAAAAATAAAGAGAGAATTTCAATTTTGATATCACAATTATACTTACTTTAGGGATTTGATACCACAACTATTTATGTCGATATTTGATACCATATCTCAAATCAACTTACACATTTAATACTTCCGTCTAATTAATGTGGGAATTGTCACGAGATTGTTACGTGCCCGTTAGTTCTTATGAAATCTGAATTCGGGGGGAATCCAATTCCAGGTGGCGTCGTTTTGGGGGGAAAATTGCTATGTCAACTGCCCCAATTTCATTACATAAAAGACGGTCATATATGCAGAGCCCTAATTGTCTTCCTCTTCATTCACAATCACAAAAACAAAAATGTCTTCCTCTTCAACTGCAAACTCCAGGCGTTATTTCAGCACTGGAAGGGTGTTGAAGTGTTTTTGTCAAGAAACCACTATTCTCAAGACTTCTAGGACAAACAAGAATCCAAGTAGGAGATTTCATTCTTGTAAGAAGTCTTGAGAATGGTGGTTTCTTGACAAAATCACTTCAACGCCCTTTCAGTGCTGAAATAACGCCTGAAGTTTACAGTTGAAGAAGAAGACATTGTTAAACTTTTATTTTTAATGGTCCACTTACCTAGCTTAATTACAAGTTTTAAAGTTGTGACTCTTCAAATTATTGAGTAAAAGCTGATTATAATATATGTATATTAATGTTATAGTAACTTACAAAAGATGATCAAAGACTATGATGGTTGGTGGTTCATCTTCTAAGTAATTTACTATGAATGTGGCCCTCTTCTCTCATCTATAAAAGAGGGATACAACCTCTCCTCAATGATAAGTTTTTCCCATCACTTAAATAAACACATTGGTTGTATCATAAGGAAAGGATAGAGAGAAGAAGGTGAATCACAATTGAGATTTAAGATAGAGGAGTTTTTCAAGTGCTCTTTAGATCGAAGGATTACTTTGAAGCAACGTCATATAGTGAAGACTCCATGGCGAACGGTATACCGATAAACTCTCGTTTCTAAAATTATATTTACATAATGTGTTAGTTGATAAGCATATTGTTAAAGTTTTTCCGCATAAAGTTTAATAAAAGTCTTACAATTGGTATCAGAGCCAGGTTCATTCCTCGTGATGATATTTTCTGAAATTTACTTTATCGCTGCAATAATCTATATGAACTTTCTTTGTTGTGTTGATTTCTTCCCGGGAAAAGTTTTTAGAGAAGTTCTAAATGATTTATGCTATATGATCAGAACCAATTTAAATCAATATATATATATATATATATATATATATATATATATATATATATATATATATATATATGCTTGCAGTACGTATATATACTCTCTGTATGTTTAATTCTATATCTTGATTAATATTATGTTAGAAATTATTAAGATATGTTTCTATCATATTTATCTAGATTTGGTTATCTTTAAGTTTATCACCGGATAAAATATGAGGACTGCTAACACATATTTGTTTTAGCATATTTAATTCATTTGTCTCAAGATCAGAATTATTAAAGAAATGTCATTAGATTTCTGTTTAACATTATATTAAGTTTAATGCTAATACATGATGCATTAAGTATATGAACAGTTTCATGCCAACATTACTGAAGAACGTCACAAATTTATATTGTGACTTTAATATACATAGTCATCAAATTTCAATTAGATAAAAGGTTATTGATAAAGAATATTATTGGTTAGTCATTTGTTTGTAAAAGATAGCTAATCTTGTAGTTGCCAAAGTGACCTTGGTTAGTGAAATTTTATGAATATAAAGACCACATAAAAGTTTGATCATTTAGATGATATGAAAGACAATAATATTCTCGATTGCAGTCGTAGTTAAGAGATTGAGACTCACCCAAAGGAGAGTCACTTTTAATTAATTATAGACTGGGAAGGGTAACATAATTTATATTCATTTAGCGATTAGGATTGGATTCCCAAAGGTAACATAACCAATTGCATAAATGAGATAAAATTATATTAGACCTACTTAGGTGTTATATTAAGTGATTTACACCTGTAAAGAGTGAACAATAGATGTACTACTTTTCTCCCAAAGGAGAAATTGTAGTGATATCAATCAGTTCATCTTAATTGGCTTTATACCTCAATATGAGCATTAGTCTAATACTTTGCCTTATTATATTTGTTGCATCTTATTTCAGCTATTACTCCTACTTTATTGCACTCGCATGCTTCTGGTACTGCAACTCTTAATGGATCAAATTTCTCTGAATGGTATGAAAAAATCCAATT
Organism: Penstemon eatonii; assembly: GCA_038501285.1. Taxonomy (NCBI): domain Eukaryota; kingdom Viridiplantae; phylum Streptophyta; class Magnoliopsida; order Lamiales; family Plantaginaceae; genus Penstemon; species Penstemon eatonii. Next base: position 16,932,662 of record CM076711.1, read on the forward strand.
CACCTTGGGCGTGATGGATCTAGACCTGTCATTAGTTACTGATAAGCCTGAGGAATCGGCTGAGGTTACCGTGAAAGAAGCTTGCAATAGGTCTAACAGGCTTAGTCTAATGTTTATTCGCATGACCGTAGCAAATAACATTAAGACTTCACTTCCCGACGAGGTTGACAATGTCAAGGACCTATTAGCGGCTATAAAAGACCGTTTTAAATCAACGTATAAGTCGCTAGCAGGAACACTCATGGCTGAATTGACCACCATGAAATATGATGGTGCTACAAGAATTCAGGAACATATCCTGAATATGGCTGATAAGGCAGCTAAACTTGGAACTCTTGGCATGAAAGTAGAGGAGCCATTCCTCGTGCAGTTCATACTCAACTCACTTCCTCCTAAGTTTGGCCCATTCAAAATCCACTATAATACCCAACAGGAAAAGTGGAATATGAATGAGTTGAGTAGTATTTGTGCTAAGGAGGAAACGAGGTTGAGAAATGAAGGGCGCCATCTTGCACTGGCTGTAACTCATGAAGTAAAGAAGAATAACGGAAAGAATGTGAAGAAAGTAAACAAAAACACACCAAAGAAAGGAAATGAGCATGGGGAAAGTAGCCAGGGTCATGGAAAAGTTGTCAAATGCTACCTTTGTGGCAGAAAGAGACATATAAAGAAGGACTGTGAAAAACGCAAGGCCTGGTTCGCAAAGAAAGGCACTAATATTTCTTTTGTATGTTATGAGTCAAATCTTGTTGAAGTTCCTTCTAATACTTGGTGGATTGATTCTGGAGCAACGACTCATATCACAATTCTTTGCAGGGATTCCTTACAACCCAGAAGCCGGAGGAAAGTGAAAAGATCCTGTATATGGGGAACCGTCACAAATCAAATGTGGTACTAGTAGGCACATATCGCCTTATCTTAGAGACGGGTCACCAACATGATCTTCAAAACACTTTTTATGTACCTTCGATTTCTAGGAATTTAGTTTCCCTGTCTAAGTTAGATGTTTGTGGTTATTCCGTTGTTTTCGATTGTCAAAAACTCAATATTATGATTAATAAAGTTATTGTTGGTTTTGGTGTTTTATGTGACGTTTTATATAAAATATCTTTAAATTATGAGTTTGCATAATCGTTATTAACTTCACAATCAGAAGTTGGCTTAAAATGTAGTCTAACTAATGAAAATTCTTCAATGTTGTGGTATAGACGTTTGGGGCATATCTCCAAGGAAAGATTGGAAATGTTAGTAAAGTCTGGAGTCATGGAAAATTTAGACTTTACTGATTTTCATATTTGTGAATCGCATTAAGGGTAAGCAAATCAAACATAAGCAAAAGGGTTTCACAAGAAGTTAAGAACTTCTTGAGATAATCCATACAGATATCTGCAAACTACCTATTCCATGTTTTAGTGGAGAAAGATATTTCATCACTTTCATCGATGATCTGTCTCGTTATGGCTACATCTATCTAATTCATCAAAAGTCTCAGGCCGTTGACGTCCTTGAGGTGTTCATTACGGAGGTCGAAAGACAATTAGAAAAGAAAAGTTAAAATTGTGAGATCAGATCGGGGTGGAGAGTACTACGGTAGATATGATGAGTTGGGACAACATCCTGGCCCATTTGGAAAATTATTAGAAAAGCGGGGTATTTGTGCTTAATACACAATGCCTGGAACGCCATAGCAGAATGGGGTTGCTAAACGGCGTTATCGTACTCTTATGGATATGGTTAGGAGTATGTTAAGTTATTCAACTGTACCTATTTCATTGTGGAGTGAAGCCTTAAAGATCGCAATGTATATCATAAACCGGGTTCCCAGTAAAGCAGTTCCAACAACTCTCTACGAGTTGTGGACTGGCAGGAAACCTAGTTTAAGACATTTACATGTTTGGGGTTGTCCAGCGGAGGCTAGAATCTACAATCCAAATGAAAAGAAATTGGACTCACGAACAATATCTGGATATTTTATTGGTGTTCATCTAAGTCAAAAGGGTACATATTTTATTGTCCTAACCATAGTACGAGAATAGTTGAAACTGGCAACGCTAAATTTTTAGAGAATGGGGAATCTAGTGGGAGCAGTGAATCGAGAAAAGCTGAAATTGAGGAAGTTAGAGTGGATATTATACTACCTTTTCTTTCTCAAGATAATGTTGTTACTCAACCTATACAACAAGTTGAGGAAAATGAACAACTTACCGATTCACCATATCATGGAGATGTCCCCATTGATGACGTTAATGTAGAACCACCACAACCGGTAGCTTTGAGAAGATCTGCCATAACAGATGACTATGTGGTCTATCTACAAGAATCTGATTTTGATATAGGTATTCAAAATGATCCAGTTTCATATTCACAAACCATAAATAGTAAAGATTCTAATAAGTGGATTGATGCCATGAATGAAGAGTTGAAATCGATGGGTCACAATGATGTCTGGGATCTTGTCGAATTGCCTAATGATAGTAAGAAAGTGGGTTGTAAATGGATCTTTAAGACCAAACGCGACGCTAAGGGCAATATCGAAAGATTTAAGGCCAGACTTGTGACCAAAGGTTTCACTCAGAAAAAAGGTATTGATTATAGAGAGACATTTTCTCCAGTGTCTAAGAAGGACTCTCTTAGAATCATTATGGCCCTTGTAGCTCATTATGATTTGGAGTTACACCAAATGGATGTGAAAACCGCTTTTCTAAACGGAAATTTAGATGAAGATATCTATATGGACCAGCCTGAAGGGTTCACAAAATAAGGACGAGAACACTTGGCTTGCAAATTAAAGAAATCTATTTACGGGCTTAAACAAGCTTCCAGACAATGTATATAAAGTTCAATGATATCATAACCTCCTTTGGATTTAAAGAAAACATTGTTGATCAATGTATTTATCTAAAGGTCAGTGGGAGCAAGTTTATATTTTTAGTCTTGTATGTGGATGATATTTTGTTAGCAAGTAGTGATCTTGGTTTATTGCACGAAACCAAGAATTATGTTTCCACAAACTTTAAGATGGTTGATATGGGAGAGGCAAATTATGTTATTGGCATAGAGATCTTCAGGGATAGATCTCGTGGATTGCTGGGATTGTCTCAATAAGGATGTATCAGTCGAGTTTTGGAAAGATTCAATATGCAATTATGTTCAGCCACTGATGCACCTATCACAAAAGGTGATAAGTTAGGTGAAAAACAAAGTCCAAGGAATGATTTGGAAAAAGAGAGAATGAAATTGATTCCTTATGCATCAGCTGTTGGAAGCTTGATGTATGCATAGACTTGTACTAGACCAGATATCAGTTATGCTGTAGGTGTACTTGGTAGGTATCAAAGTAATCTAGGTATAGATCATTGGCAAGCAACAAAGAAGGTTATGAGTATCTCCAAGGAACGAAGGACTGTATGTTCACATATAGGAGATCGGATCAATTAGAAGTTGTTGGATATTGAGACTCGGATTTTGCTGGCTGTCAGGATAGTAAAAAGTCCATTTCGAGCTTTGTATTTCTATTAGCTGGTGGAGCTATCTCGTGGAAGAGTGTAAAACAAAGCATCACTGCTTCTTCCACGATGGAGGCCGAGTTTGTTGCATGTTTTGAGGCTTCGAGTCATGCACTGTGGTTGCGGAATTTTATCTCAGGGCTTAGGGATGTTGACTCAATTGCTAAGCCACTGAAGATATATTGTGATAATACCGTAGCAGTTTTCTTTTCAAAGAATGGAAAGTACTCTAGTGGATCCAAGCACATGGATCTTAAGTACTTAGTTGTTAAAGAAAGAGTCCAGAAACAACAAGTGTCAATTGAAAATTTAAGTACCACTCAAATGGCTGTCGATCCATTAACCAAAGGATTGCCTATAAAGACTTATAAAGAACATGTTATTAGTATGAGTCTTTTAAGCAATCCATAACTGTAATAAGTGGTTATCAATAAATTGTCATTTCCTTAAATTATTTTTTTTGTTTTCCTGTTTCCAATTATGTGTACACATGTTATATTTGGAATTACTATAACATGATTTGTCCTAACAAGGCAAAATTAAAGGGGTTATTATGGACTAGAGTTAGTAGAAGTCGTTAATGTCGTGATACATAGAAGGAAGTTTGATGTATATATCATACGACCGCTATGATCCATATTAGTGACTAAAACTAATTCTAGTATTAAAGTATCATATTAACCTGTTATGTATTATCAGCTTATTTTTAAAACTAAACGTGATCACGTGTCAAGTCTTTGTATGAAGAACACAACAGAGTCAATTCATATTTTTAACTCAATCGGTTTAGTAGACCAAGTGGGAGAATGTTAAACTTTTATTTTTAATGGTCCACTTACCTAGCTTAATTACATGTTTTAAAGTTGTGACTCTTCAAATTATAGAGTAAAATCTGATTATAATATAGGTATATTAATGTTATAGTAACTTACAAAAGATGATCAAAGAATATGATGGTTGGTGGTTCATCTTCTAAGTAAGTTACTATGAATGTGGCCCTCTTCTCTCATCTATAAAAGAGGAATACAACCTCTCCTCAATGATAAGTTTTTCCCATCACTTAAATAAACACATTGATTGTATCATAAGGAAAGGATAGAGAGAAGAAGGTGAGTCACAATTGAGATTTATGATAGAGGAGTTTTTCAAGTGTTCTTTAGATCGAAGGATTACTTTGAAGCAACGTCATATAGTGAAGACTCCATGGCGAACGGTATACCGATAAACTCTCGTATCTAAAATTATATTTACAATATGTGTTAGTTGATAAGCATATTTTTAAAGTTTTTTCCGCATAAAGTTTAATAAAAGTCTTACAATTTTGCTTTTGTGATTGTGAATGAAGAGGAAGACAATTAGGGCTCTGCATATGTGATCGTCTTTTATGTAATGAAATTGGGGCAACTGACATAGCAATTTTCCCTCCAAAAACGATGCCACCTGGAATGAGTCTCCCCTCAAATTCAGGTTTCACGAGAACTAACGGACACTTGACAATATCGTGACAATTCCGTCATTAATTTGACGGAAGTATTAAATGTGTAAAGTTGATTTGAGATATGATATCAAATGTGTCGACATAAATGATTGTGGTATTAAATCCCTAAAGTAGGTATAATTGTGGTATCAAAAGTGAAATTCTCAATTCAAATTTCACGAGAACTAACGGGCACGTGACAATCTCGTGACAATTCCATCATTAATTTGCTGAAGTATTAAATGTGTAAAGTTGATTTGCGATATGGTATCAAATGTGTCGATATGAATAATTATGGTATCAAATCCCTAAAGTAGTGATGGGGGCAATTTCGCACCCCTTATAACAAACAGAGCGACAAGTCAGCATACGTTCGGACCGATCAGAAGATTAATTAGATGATGAGCTGCCCGGTCCGATCTGAACTGTCAATCCTTGGCGACTAATAATGAAGTCCTAGTTCCATAAGGATTACTATACCTAGTCCTATTAGGATTATGTTTCCTTATAAAGCTAGGGTTATTGTCATATAAATACCTAGTTAAACATTGTATTAGAGACAACATACAATCAGAGCTTACGCCTACATACTTTGGAAATCTGATAACGTATTTTATAGAAAAACTTATGCTATACTATTTACATATTCATCGTCTTGCTTACTTATTGTTCTTTACGTAATAGCTTCCTTGAGATTCATCCATCCGGAATAAAGTAACAAAGCCCTATAATCTATACGTAATTTAACCTCCGAAAATAACTTCATTGATCTAATCTAACCCTACGAAAAATGGTTAAATCAGTTGGCGCCCACCGTGGGGCTAGGTTAATTATTCGATCGACATATGGCTCGCCCAAGGAAGAGCGCCCGTAACGGAGCAAGGAGTAACACGATGAACCCTCGTAACACATCTGAGGATCAACCGGACGATACTAACAATAACGTCCCTATAATAAACGACAATCAACAAGATAACGAGTAGCTGCCGAATCAGGAGGAACCACTAGGGATAAATATCCTGTTGGTCCCAAGTGGTCAGATGAGGTCTAGAGGGGGGGGGGTGAATAGATCTCTGAAAATTTTTAGACAAAAACTTTTCAGTCTTCTGTCAGCAGACTAAGCTGATGAAGAACAGTAAGATGACTATGCTGATCGTGAACAAATCTTGAACAGCAGAGTGACCACTCTTCTTACAATTACTTAGCTGTTTTTCAGCAAAACAGTTTTATCAAGAGTATACTTGCAGCGGATGTTTGAAAGTGTTTTTCACAAGTAGACTAAGTCCTTAAAAAGATTTTATCCCCAGTTTTAAAACTCCTTTTAAAATCTTTTAACAATTCAAAGTGTAAACTTATGCAATATCAAAATATGCAAGGAAAAACTTAAATGCAAATTAACACCAAGAATTTTTATAGTGGTTATATGGATGAAAATCCTTTAGTCCACTCTTCCAGATCACTTAGATTCTGGGTTATACTATAAACACACAGTATACAATATTTCTCCACTTATACCTAGACAACAAATGAAAAGGCTATAAGCTCACAATAGGAAATCACAAAGAAGACCTATCCTCTGAAGTTAAATCGCTCACAAAGACGGATTTAAACTTCGCACAACACTCAGCTAAATACAAATCACTCAGAATTTATTTTTCTATTTTCTTCAACTGGGTTTCTGTCAACAGATGACTTCCACCAGACGAGTGAGCTGTTCGAGCTTCTTGAGACTTAGAAATTTTCTGCTTCAAAAACGAAATCTCAGAATTGTTGTTGTGTTTTTCTCTCTTCGAAATCAGCTCTATTTATACTTGGATTTGAAAATATGACCGTTGAAGCAAATCACACTTCAAATCCATAGCCTTAGCCCAAATTCAGAACGGCTTCCTGCTACAGTACTTTTTCTGCTGTACTTTCCTGTAGCTGCATTAAATGCACCATGCTGATCCGAGAATATTCTTCAATCATTTGTCATTACTACCCTTCTCTTGCAGCATTTATTACACCAAGTGCATTTATTACCGTTGGACTAATCTCTTGATCTCTTCTACTCTGCTGATCGAGGCAACTCTGCTGATCAAATACTGAACTAATCTGATTTGAGTCAGCTGATGACCTACCCTTCTGATTGCTGTTTCAGCGTGAGATCAGTAGTCTTCTGGGCTTCGAATCTTGAACTCTTCTGATGTCTTCTTCACTTGTTCAAAATTCTTCTAAGGGACCTAAGCTTTCCATACTTAGCTGATTTTGACGTTTTGGAAATCATCAAAACCTTCCCTTATTTTCTTATCTTCTTTGCACTCCATCTTCATCTTCATCCAACAATTTCCCCCTTTTTGATGATGACAAAACTTCAGCTAAGTACTTGTACCTAAACTAAAGTTTTGATCCTAAAAAATTTCTGAGATAGAAATAGTCTATTGGATTTCAAACTTGAATATTTTTATAGATTCTGAAAAGATTACATATTACAAGTTTGGTAGATGAGATGTGCAAAAAGTAAATTACAACGATTTCAAGCATAAGTAACCTAGATTAAACTAGTCTTCTGTTTTGTCTTCTTGCTTGTCCTCTTTTTCTTCTTCAGGTGTGGAAGACTCAGCTTCTAACTCTTTGAAGAATTTTTGTTTTAACAGGTCCAACTTCTTTTTCTTGACATCAGGATCTAGCTGTTCTTCAGCTGAGTCCTTAGCAGCAGCTATTTCTTTGTTAGACTTAGCTTTTGCTTCAGCTTCAGTTTCTTCAGCTTTTTCCTCTTCTGTGATCTTCTCATCTGTTGGTCTGCTTGTGCCTTCATTATCTTCATCAGTCTTTTCATTTTCAGCAGATTCCTCCAGTACTTCAGTTCCTTCTAATTCAGCATTTTCTTCTTCATCACATGGTACCTTATCTTCCCTAAGTACCCTATCTTCCCCCTTTTTGTCATCATCAGCAGGGTTGATTGGATATTTTGGTAAGACTGGGGTGATCTGAAGTGAATCACAAAGAAGTTTGATGTTCTCTTCCATGGCATCCAGTTGAGCTTGTTGTCTAAGCTGATTGGCCTCAAATGCTTCCATTCTGTTGAGAACAACTTCACCTTGGTCACCTAACTGAATTTGAGTTGCCAGCAGCAAATCAGCAGATGCCTTGAAGTCTCTCATCATATTTTCCAATGTTTCATCCTTAGCTTGGATGGCCACTTCAACTGTTTCTGTAATATCCCTCCAACCAGCAGCTGTGCTTTGAGTCCTTCTCCTGATTATATCCATATCTTGACAAATGGACTTCACATTTTGAGCAGTATCTTCTATCAGAGAAGTGGAAACATCAGCAACTTTGGTTGGTTGACTTACAGCAGCCAACAGATTTGCAGTGATCTTCTCCTCCAGTCCCTTCATAGAACTTGAAATTATCTGTTGAATGGAATCCAATAGACTTGGCTGTACAGAATGAGAAGAAATATCAGTTGGAATAGGAGGTAAGGCAAGAGTTGCCTCTTCTTGCTGCTTGAGTTGTTTCTTTTGTAATCTGATCTGCTGGACCAGAAGCAGTCTCTTCTTCTTTAGTCTCATCAGCTTGACCAGGAGTGCTTTCCTTCTCCTTAGTCTGATCATTTTGCTCAGCAGCAACCTCCTTTTCTTTAATCTGATCAGCTTGATTTGAAGTGATTTCCTCTTCTTTTGACTTATCAGTTGGTTCAGACTTTTTCTCCTTTTCTTTGTCTTGATCTACCAGATCAGAGGTGCTCTCCTTCTCGTTCTCTTTGTCCTGATCAGCAGGGTCAGAGGTACCTTCTTTTTCTTTGTTTTGATCTGCAGGATCAGAAGTTCCTTCTTTCTCTTTGCCTTGGTCAGCAGGGGGTGCTTGGATCTTCTTAACATTTATAATGGTATGCCTTGTGCCAGCTTCATCCAGAGCAGTCCTGTGAGTAATCCAAGTTAGATCATCAATAGGAACAAAAGGTGAGATAGGATCTTCTGGTAGTTCTTCATATGGCCTAATAGTAGGACCATAGACAATCTGCTTCAGACTTGGAAGGGGAATCATAGAACTTGGTTGTCCCCTCATCTTCCTAGTCTTCTTGGCCCATGTTTCCATTGTCTGAGAAACTGCCAATTTTATTGACCGTTCCTTGAGGTCTTCATTTTCAGCATATTCTTCAGGAATTGAGTCATATAACTTCTTTGCTTCAGCCTTGACAACATGACTGATCCTCAGTCTTAACTTGTCCAAAAAGAACTCTGAGTCTAATGCTTGAGTAATAGAACCTGTCTCAAGCCACTTTAGCACCCAGGCTTCTTCATCAGCAAAGGCTTTTCAGCTTGCAATTTGATCTTTGCTCTTTGTCAGACGATAGTCTCTCCATCTGTTATATCTGATCTTTTCTTTGTTGAACATCGTCAGACGAGTAATCCTTGCATTCTCAGCATCCAACCTTTTGATGAACTCTTCAAAAGCATCAGGGTCATCTCTGACAATCTCCAATGTCAGTTTGACCTCTTCTCTTCTTTTAGGTTGTATAACTAGAGTAGGCATGATTGGTTTAGGTTTGGTAGGATCTCTCTGTTCACCAATCACAATGCCACCAGTATGCTTTGAACCATGTGAGTCCTTAGCACTTGCCTCAATAGCAGCAGCCAACTCTGCTGCCTCAACAGCATCCCTTTGTTCTTGAGTCATTTTACTGGCCTCTTCTTCCAGTCTCTTGAGCTCAAGGGCCTTAAGGCGATCTTCCTCAGCCTTTTCTTCAGCCTTTCTTTTCCTTTCTGCCTCATCTAATCTTTTCTTTTCAGCAGCAGTAAGGTAGGGAATCACAATCTTACCAGTCCTTCTCTTCTTTACTTCAGGACTTTCCACTGCTTGAAGTGGAGTGGCAGCAATAGGAGTAGGGTGCAAAAGGAGTGCATCCCCTTCATTTGTTGTACTAGTCTGCTGTTCTTCTCTAACTTCAGCAGATAGTGCAACAGATGAGTCTTCAGCATGTTTAGCAGCACGTTTTTCAATAATAGTAGGTCTCTCTGCTGATGCTGATGTCTCCCTCACTGTTTCAGTTGGTTCTTCAGATAATGTAACTTTTCTTTTTGCCCTTGACTTGGTAATTTTCCTTGAAGGTTCAGGTTTAGGAGGTCCTTTAGCAGCACTCCTTGTCCTCATTCTCTTTTTGGATTGAACAGGAACAGCTTCCTCAGATTATGTTCTCTCTGGAGATGATCCAGTCTCCATTTGCTCAATTTCTTTAGTGAAGTCATCAATTACCTTTTCAGGAATGACAACTTGAGGCTGTGCTGATCCAGCTTCAACAGTAGTGGTTACTGTTTGATCAGCAGACTTACTGGTCTGACCAGTCTTCTTTCCCTTCTTTGCAGGGACTTTGGCAGCCTTAGTAGAAGCCTTTCTTTTAGAGGTGCCCACAGTCTTAACAGGCTCATATAGCTTGAATTCTTTGCCACCATGGATAGTCTTTCCACTTCCCATAGGACATCCTAGGCTCATGAACAGATGACTTAGCAGAATACCATACTTGACCTTCTTATCACACAAAAGATCAAATACATGAGCTGCCCAGTTGATTTTCAAGCCATAGTATATGCTGATCATAGTGTAATATCTTCTCCTGGGTAGACCATCTAAAGAACTTGTACTGCATTCCAGTACCTTCGCAATGATGTCAGCGAACCTCTGATACTCATCTTTCAATTGAGTCTTCATCAGAGTTCCTGTCATTTCCTCCCCTTTCTTAGCACAAATTGCCCAAAATTCCTCTTCTTTTTCAGACCCAAGGTCTGTCACATCTCCTCCTTCATTAGTCAGTTTGTACACTTCACTTAACACTGCAGCCGAAATACAAATCTTTTTGCCCCCAACTGTGGCAGTCATAACAGTCATTTCATTGTTGATATTTCTGGTTGTGTAGAAATCATTAACATCTTCAAGGTATACACGCTCCTCATGAGCTTCCAGAATAGGTACTAGAGATGCTTCCTTGAACTTCGTCATGATTTCCTTCATCAAATCAGTACCAGTTTTGAAGAATTTGTCGTAGCTTAGTTATCTTCCTTCAATGACATCCATTTTGTGATTAAGTGATGAAAATATGTAGAAAACAGAGAGCTAGAGAACAGATAGCTTAGAGAGTTAGAGAATTTAGGAATTTTTATGTGCGTAAGACGACTAGTCTGTTCAGATCGGATTTTATAGGTTTCTTTTGGTGTTGATTATCGTGATAAACATGAACCGTAAGATTGATCTGACAGTTTTAAATCGTGCGGGTGAGAAATACGGACTTCAAATTTAATATTTTAATGTCAGATGGGCGGGAAACTCAATCGGCACTTATCTGTTACTTATAAAAGTGTGTTTCAAAAGATGCGATTTATAACCATGCTTATATAATGTATCAGATGAGTAGAGTTTAACTTATCTGACAGACGAGTGAACTGTTATCTGATATTACTAGAGAAAGCCAATAGCTAGTAATCTTCCTCTGCTGTTTGTCAATCCAGCAAGATAAAATAATCTTCAGTCTTCAAGAATTAAGAACAGATCTTCTGATAACATAACTTCAACTAACTGTCATTACCAATTTCATCTTTTAATCAGAAGTACCGCTAGTCTTACACGTTAACTAGTCTGTTGAGAGTTAATCCTTGAAAATAATAACGGATGACCATGCTGATGAACTTCAGTCTTCTGATAAGTTCCCCCTCAGCTTATGCATCCAAATTACGTAGTCCTAGTTCAGCTCTTAGAGTTGAAAACCTTACTTCACTTAAAGGTTTAGTGAAAATATCAGCAATCTGATTGTCAGTATGAACATACTCAATCATTACATTGCCTTTTTCTACATGATCTCTAATGAAGTGATGCTTGATCTCAATATGCTTAGTCCTTGAATGACTTGTAGTGTTCTGAGTAAGAGAGATTGCACTAGTATTGTCACAGTAGATTGGAATTCCACTGATCTTGATATTGTAATCTTCCAGTTGATGCTTCAACCAAAATATCTGTGCACAGCAAGCTCCAGCAGCTATATATTCAGCTTCAGCAGTAGATATAGAGACTTAAGTCTGTTTCTTACTCATCCATGAGATCAGACGACTACCTAAGAACTGACAAGCACCTGTTGTGCTTTTTCTGTCAATCTTGCAGCCAGCAAGGTCTGAATCTGAATATCCAATAAGCTCAAATCCAGATTCTCTAGGATACCACAATCCCAATTCTTGAGTGCCCTTAATATATTTCAGAATTCTCTTGGCAGCTAAGAGATGAGATTCCTTGGGATTTGATTGAAATCTTGCACAAACCCCAACTGAGTACATGATATCAGGTCTGCTTGCTGTTAGATATAACAGTGACCCAATAATGCCTCTGTATTTGGTTATGTCCACTGATTTGCCATCTTCATCTTTATCCAAACGAAGACTTGTAGACATTGGAACAGTAGCAGTAGAGCTAGTTTCCATACCAAATTTCTTAAACAGATCTCTTGTGTATTTTGCTTGGTTGATGAATATTCCATCAGGCAACTGTCTAACTTGCAAACCAAGAAAATAATTGAGTTCACCCATCATGCTCATTTCAAACTTGTTCTGCATGAGCTTGGAGAACTTGTCACACATCTGTTGGTTAGTTGAACCAAAAATAATATCGTCTACATATATTTGCACAATTAATATATGATTCTCCCATTCAATTGTGAACAAAGTCTTGTCTACCTTACCTTTACGAAATCCTTTACTTAAAAGAAAATCATATAGGGTATCATACCATGCTCTTGGAGTCTGTTTCAGTCCATAGAGGGCTTTCTTTAGACGATACACCTTGTCTTCCTGTTGATAAGCTTCAAATCCAGGTGGTTGTTCAACATACACTTCTTCTTGCAATTCTCCATTTAGAAATGCAGACTTCACATCCATCTGATAGACAGTGAAGTTTTTGTAAGCAGCATAGGCAATAAACAGTCTGATTGCTTCAAGTCTTGCTACTGGTGCAAAAGTTTCCTCAAAGTCAATTCCTTCTTCTTGACAATAACCCTTGGCCACTAATCTTGCTTTGTTTCTGGTAACAATACCATCTTCATTCATCTTATTTCTGAAAACCCATTTAGTGCCAATTACCCTTTGATGACTTGGTCTTGGAACTAAGTACCAGACATCATTCCTTTCAAATTGATTCAACTCTTCTTGCATAGCTTCAATCCAGAAGGAATCACTAAGAGCTTCTTCAATTTGTTTAAGCTCTATTTGAGATAGAAAAGTGACAAACATAGCATCTTGTGCAGCAGCTCTTCTTGTTTTCACTCTATCCAAGGGACCACCAATCACTAACTCTGGTGGGTGATTCCTGAACCATCTGAGATCAGGTTGCAAATCTGGATGTTGTCCTCTATTTTGATCTTGCAACACTACTGTTGGAGATTCAGTAGTAGTCTGTTGAACATTTGCAGTCTGTTGAACAGTCTCTGGTTTGTCAGCTGTTTGCAACTCGTCTGTTAGACAATCAGCACTGTGATTTTGAACAGCACTTGAGTTAGCAGCTGAATTGAGATTAGGTAGTATGATGGGAACATATTCTTCATTCTTTCCAATATCCAACTTCTGCAAATCAGTAGACAGATCTTGATTGGCATTTTGATTCTTTTCAGAAGATTGACTTTGCTCATCAAATACTACATGAATGGATTCTTCTATTAGCAATGTTCTTTTGTTAAAAACTCTATAAGCCTTACTAATAGTAGAGTATCCTACAAAAACAGCTTCATCAGCCTTCTCTGCAAATGCAGTAAGGTGATTTTTCCCATTATTCAGTACAAAACATTTACAACAACAAATTTTAAAGTAATGAATGTTTGGTTTCCTGTTGTTCCAAACTTCATATGGAGTCTTGTTCTGATTTTTGTTGATCATGCATCTGTTCTGGGTAAAGCAGGCTGTATTTGTTGCTTCTGCCCAAAATCTTTGTGGCAGTTTAGCTTCAGCTATCATAGTCTTGACAGCTTCTTTCAGTGTTCTGTTTCTCCTTTCAGCAACACCATTCTGTTGAGGGGTTCTAGGAGCTGAATACTCATGATGTATTCCTTTGATGTTACAATACTCTTCAACAGTAGAGTTTGTGAACTCTGTCCCTCTATCTGATCTGATCTTTAATATTTTTGTACTCTTCTCATTCTGGATCAGTTCCATCAGATTAGTAAGATGTTCCTTGGTTTCACTTTTCTTTTTCATGAATATCACTCAAGTATATCTTGAATAGTCATCCACAACAGCTAGGCAGTATTTCTTTCCACCATTGCTGACTGGATCAATGGGTCCAAATAAGTCCATGTGTAGCAGCTCCAAGATTCTTTCAGAAGATTGGTGCTTCTTGCTTTTGAATGATGACTTGATTTGTTTACCCTTCTGACATGCGTCACAGAGCTTATCTTTGCTCATGACTGTTTTAGGAATCCCTTTTACCAGATCATTCTTTATCAATCTGTTGATGGTCTTGAAGTTTAAATGATTCATTCTTTTGTGCCATAGCCAGCTAACTTCACTTGGTGTAGATGCCACCAAACAAACACTTGAATTCTTGTCAGCAGAATTCCAGTCGACTATTTAGACATTCCCTTGTCTCCTTCCAGATAAAATTACCTTCTTGTACCAATTTGTTCAACATAGCACTTATCTGTTGAGAAGATGACTGAATATCCTTTGTCACAAAATTGACTTATGCTCAGCAGGTTGTATTTTAGGCCTTTAACATATGAGACGTCAGATATCTCTATGTTTCCTTTGATTAATCTTCCTTTCGCTACAATCTTGCCTTATTTGTTGTCTCCAAAAGTAACCTTTGGACCATCCACAACAGCTGCATCAGTCAGCTCATGTATGCTTCCACACATGTGCCTTGAACAACCACTGTCCAAGTACCAAATCTTATCTACTTTACTCCTACTCCTAATCCTAACCTACAAAACAAAAATAAAATTGTTTTAGGTACCCTTATTGAGAGGGTCCTGAAGGATTAGTTCAACCTTTGACAACCCAAGATGTTGATGTCTTAGGCTTCTTAGGCTTCTGAGTTTTGACAGGAGTATGAACAGTTTCATTTTTATCATAGTTATCAGATAAGTGATGTTGATGATCAGTATGATAAGAATAATGTTCATAAGCAGGGTAAGGTGCATGATAAGCAGGATATGCATGCATTGGATGAGCAGGATATGGTGCATAGTAACTAGGAAATTGAGGTGCATGATACATAGAAGGATATGCAGCAGGTTGCACATAATAAGACTCATTTTCATACCAAGCATTTTGATTTTTCTTATTCTTATGCTTTTTTGGTTTACTAGAGGCTTGCACATTAACAGACGACTTAGTTTTACCACTAGTCTGATTCGGTTTAGCTTTATCAGCAGACTTCTTAGGACTCTGCTGTTTGGTCTTACTAGTCTGTTTACCTATACTAGGCTCTTTGCTCTTTTTAGCCTTAGGAGATTTCTTCTCCTTTAACACATTCTCAGGTGAAGCAGGTTTAGTAGTTTGAACATACAGAATTACCTTACTATTGTCAGCAGATATAAATTTTTCAGTATGATTCAATTCTAGCTTATCCTGTTCTGAAGGCATCTTCTGTTTACTAGATACATGAGTGGATGCAACAGATGATTTCTCATGAGACTCAATAACTTTTTCAAGTTCCATGATTTTACCCTTATAAACTTCACATTCAGCTTTCAGAGATTCATGTTCTTGCTCAAACTGTTTATATTCAGCTGATTCTCTTGGCTTTTCAGCTGTGAGTTTCAGTGAACTATTTTGCTCTTTTAGCAATATCATCTCTTCCTTAAGCTTTTTATATGCTTCAGCAATACCAGTATTGTTAAGCATCATTTGTTCAAATGAATTAAATAATTCATTATCAAGAGAAGTTACCTCATCCTCAGAGTCATCAGATTCCTTTGTCATCAGGCAGAGGAGAGCAGGTTTTTCTTCATCAGAAGATTCTTCATCAGACGTGTCTGAATCTGAATCAGATGAGTAGATAGCAATCAGCTTTTCTGCTTCAGCCATCATTGCCTTGCCTCTCTGATGCTTTCTTTCTTTTCTGATTCTCTTCTCTTCCTAAGTGTATTTTTCTGCTTTTGGATATGGACAGTCTTTGATGAATTGTCCCAATTTCCTGCAGTTATAATACATTAGTTTGGCTTTATAATCATCCTTATCTTGAGAAGAAAAGTTAGGTTTAGAAGTAGAAGCATTGTTGTATTTGTTCTTCATTTTTCTCTTGTAGAACTTCTTGAAATTGTTTATCAGCAATGCTACATCTCCAGCTGTGTACTCCTTTTTGTTGAGTAATGTGGCTTCATCAGATGAGTCCACTTCTTTACTTTTCTGTGCCGGTCTTCTAGGATTTTCAGCAGCAACCAGGGCAGTTGTGGGTCCTGAAGTTGAGGTTTCTTCAATTCCCATTCTAGGCAGTTTATACTCATACGCCTTGAGTACCGAGAACAGCTCTGTAAGAGAGATTTTTCCCAAATCTTTTGATTCTTCCAATGCTGTCACCTTCATGTTGAATTTTGGAGGTAAAGCCTTCAGCACTCTGATGGTTATCTCCTTGTCCGTGAAGGTTTTTCCAAGATTTAAAACTTTATTGAGTGTTTTGGTGAACCTGGTATCCATCTGATCTATGGTCTCTCCAGATTTTATCTTGAAGTTATCCAGCTTTTCCAGAGCAACACTCAGCTGATGCTCTTTAATGGCGTCGTTTCCTTCGCTCATGTCTCTGACTTTGTCCCACATCTCCTTTGCAGTTTTGTAATGTTTGACTTTTTCAAACCGATCATTATCCAGGGCTTTAGTCATGATGAATCTTCCGACCTTATCCAGATTGAAAAGCTTTATTTCTTCTGGAGTCATCTCATGAAGATCTTTTTCCACCACGGTATCAACTTCATTGATCTTTATCGTCTTGGTGAATCTGAATGGACCTTTTATGATACATGTGTACATGTTATCATTATAAGCAACTAGGAAAATCTCCATTCTGATTTTCCAGTCTTCAAACGACATACCAGCAATGTGGGGAACATGGCTGATACAGACCATTTTTCAAAAAGATGCTCTTTTGAAAAGTTTTAAAATCCTTTGAAAAACACTTGGATCAAGCTCGTTGATCAGGCAGCTGATTCTAATGAACCACCTGCTCTGATACCACTTGTTGGTCCCAAGTGGTCAGATGACGTCTAGAGGAGGGGGGGTGAATAGACCTCTGAAAATTTTTAGACTTAAAAACTTTTCAGTCTTTTGTCAGCAGACTAAGCTGATGAAGAACAGTAAGATGACTATGCTGATCGTGAACAAATCTTGAACAGCAGAGTGACCACTCTTCTTACAATTACTTAGCTGTTTTTCAGCAAAACAGTTTTATCAAGAGTATACTTGCAGCGGATTTTTGAAAGTGTTTTTCACAAGTAGACTAAGTCCTTAAAAAGATTTTATCCCCAGTTTTAAAACTCCTTTTAAAATCTTTTAACAATTCAAAGTGTAAACTTATGCAATATCAAAATATGCAAGGAAAAACTTAAATGCAAATTAACACCAAGAATTTTTATAGTGGTTATATGGATGAAAATCCTTTAGTCCACTCTTCCAGATCACTTAGATTCTGGGTTATACTATAAACACACAGTTTACAATATTTCTCCACTTATACCTAGACAACAAATGAAAAGGCTATAAGCTCACAATAGGAAATCACAAAGAAGACCTATCCTCTGAAGTTAAATCGCTCACAAAGACGGATTTAAACTTCGCACAACACTCAGCTAAATACAAATCACTCAGAATGTATTTTTCTATTTTCTTCAAATGGGTTTCTGTCAACAGATGACTTCCACCAGACGAGTGAGCTGTTCGAGCTTCTTGAGACTTAGAAATTTTCTGCTTCAAAAACGAAATCTCAGAATTGTTGTTGTGTTTTTCTCTCTTCGAAATCAGCTCTATTTATACTTGGATTTGAAAATATGACCGTTGAAGCAAATCACACTTCAAATCCATAGCCTTAGCCCAAATTCAGAACGGCTTCCTGCTACAGTACTTTTTCTGCTGTACTTTCCTGTAGCTGCATTAAATGCACCATGCTGATCCGAGAATATTCTTCAATCATTTGTCATTACTACCCTTCTCTTGCAACATTTATTACACCAAGTGCATTTATTACCGTTGGACTAATCTCTTGATCTCATCTACTCTGCTGATCGAGGCAACTCTTCTGATCAAATACTGAACTAATCTGATTTGAGTCAGCTGATGACCTACCCTTCTGATTGCTGTTTCAGCGTGAGATCAGTAGTCTTCTGGGCTTCGAATCTTGAACTCTTCTGATGTCTTCTTCACTTGTTCAAAATTCTTCTAAGGGACCTAAGCTTTCCATACTTAGCTGATTTTGACGTTTTGGAAATCATCAAAACCTTCCCTTATTTTCTTATCTTCTTTGCACTCCATCTTCATCTTCATCCAACATATCCAAAACCCCCAAAAGACCATGTGGCTCCAGCAATCCCTGTTCCCCTGTCAGACACTCGGGAGAAGCTGCGATAGATCACTATGCTCTTTAATTCACTCTGCCCAGGGGAATTACTAGTACCCGAGCAGTTTCCTAGAAACCCTAGAGCGACTAGGGCAAATCCTATTCAAAGGACACCGAGGCAGGTCGATCAGATCTCGCAACAAGCAGACAGCCCTGCAAGCGAGCAACGATCATTGCACAATCCGCAAAAGAGCAATTCGAAACCCTCCGATGAACATATCCGAAGAAAAACGGATCGCATGAGGCCGCAACCCGTCCGTCCCGGATCAAAGAAACATACCATAATTCCCATCGAAGATGACGTAGTCGACGCAATTCATAATCGACCACGAACCATGCGATTCTCGGAAAGAAAAATTGAAAAGATGGTACAGGAACGTTTGGAACAACGTCTACGAACTGTTCAAAATCCATGGGCCAGAAGCACGGAGATCCAAGAGAGCCTAGCAGCGTGCTCCCCCTTCTTTAAGGAAATAAAAGAAGCACAATCGTCGGGACAGGTTCCGGGACGACTACCCAGATATGACGGAACCACCGACCCAGATGACTATATATTCAGCTTTACAAACATAATGAACTTATATGCTCACTCGGCAGAATTCACTGCAAAGCTGATGGTCACCACATTCAAGGGACTAGCTTTGGATTGGTTTGCAAAACAACCCACCAATTCCATATTCAGCTTTAGGGAATTATGCAATAAGCTAACTCAGCAGTTCACTAGCCTGAAGAGACAGAAATTGCCAATGAGCTACCTAGTCCATCAACAAGACGGAGAAACGCTTCGTTCCTGGTTGGCAAGGTTTAACGTAGAATTGCTTAAAATCGATTCCCCAAATATCGATTACATAATCTCCATTCTCTTCGATCTCACCAAAAACAGGCAATTCGGGAATGCCCTCAGTAGAAAGCAACCAAGAACGTTTGCTGATATTATGACCTTGGCATCGAAATACATGACCCAAGAGGAGATGAACTCTTTTAAAGATAAAAATAAAAATAAAACTCCCGCATTCGGCTCCAAGCGGCAAGATAGAGTTTCTGCTCAAAAATCCATGGATTATGATCTATCCTTAAGAAGAGGTAATGTCTTCCAGCGATTAGAATATAATCGAAACAATCAAGACAGACGACTTAATGTCTATCAAAGACCTAGATCGACCGAGCCGGCGAACAGGAGCAGAATTAACAAAGTAGAATACCCCAGGCTGACCGTTCCAATAGAAGAAATCTTGGTAGTACTTGAGAGGAGCAATTGGATCCTGGCATCGAAGATTGTTTTCACCTTAAAAGAGAAATTGCACTGAACTATGATTTATACTGTAGATATTACCGGGCACATGGGCATCGCACTGAAGATTGTTTTCACCTTAAAAGAGAAATTGAACAACTGATCGAACAAGGAAAATTAGATGACTATTTAGAACGGAACAGCCGCAAGAGGGGTAGAAGTCAGAGTCCACGGAATAATAACCAAAGAGGGAGCTCCCGAAGAAAGTCCCCTAACGATGGTCCCCTACAAGAGTTGAACGATGGTCAGATTAATGGCACCATTCATACGATCTCAGGAGGACCAGTCGGCGGGGACAGTCGCAATGCTCGCCGCAGGACCACCAGGTCCATACTTGGAAGCATCAGGTACCCAAAAGAAGTGTGGACGCTAGAAAGAAAACCACCAAAGGACCAGCTGATCAGTTTTAATGAGAGCGAGGTAACAAAGAACTTTGTTTGGGACACGAAAGAGGACAACCCCGATTTCCCGATGGTGGTATCGCTGGAAATAGCGAACTTCAACGTCAAAAGAATCCTGATCGACAATGGAAGCTTAGCGAACATCATCTCTGAAGAGGTCCTAGCTCAGATTAACTTGGGAGAAATAACATTCCAAAAGGTAACTACGCCTTTAGTAGGATTTGGAGATTCCGAAATTGTCCCATGTGGCACAATAACTTTAAGTGTCTCACTCGGAAAGAAACCACGTCGTACGGTGAAGTTAATCAAATTCTTGGTAGTAGAAACTCCCTTTGCCTACAACGCGATCCTAGGGCGACCCGCCCTCAACCTATTCTGAGCGGTTGTTTCAACTTACCATCAGAAGATAAAATTTTCGACTGACATGGGAATCGGAGAGATAATAAACGATCATTGAATGGCATGGGACTGTTACAACACCTCCTTAACATTGGGGAACCGTTCCAGATCGTTTACCCCAGCTAAAAGAAAGCTCGAGGATGAAGTTGATAGAGTAGAAGTTGAAATCCCCAACACAGACCGAGTAGATAAAAAGGGAAAGGAACCGGTCGATTTGACTTTAAAACCACCGGAGCACAAAGATGTCCTGCTGGTACAAGGGGATCCCACAAAAATAACTAGAATTGGAACTGAACTCAGTAAGGAAGGGGAAGTAATGTTAGTAAACTTTCTCAGAGAAAATATAGATATATTCGCCTGGAGTGCGAACGACATCGAGGGGATTGATCCTAGAGTAATCACCCATTCGCTAAAAATCGACCCAATGGCAAAACCTGCTAGGCAGAAGAAGAGGAATCATGGGCCGATAAAAGACAAGATAATCAAGGCAGAAGTAGAATGGCTACTCAAGGCTAAATAAATTCGAGAAATACACTTCTCGGAATGGCTATGTAATGTTGTATTAGTGGCGAAAGGGGATAAAAAGGATAACAAGTGGAGAATGTGCAATGACTTCACCGACCTTAACAAACTATGTCCGCGCGATCCATATCCCTTGCCGAGAATCGACCTATTGGTCGACTCAACGGCTGGTTTCGCAATCTTCAGCATGATGGACGCCTTTCAAGGTTTTTATCAAATATACATGAATGAGCGAGACCAAGAGAAAACTGCCTTCGTAACAGAGCAGGGCGTTTACTGCTTCATAGTCATGCCGTTTGGCCTGAGGAATGTCGGGGCCACTTACCAGAGGTTAGTAAACCTGATGTTCAAGGAGCTGATCGGAGAAATAATGGAAATCTACGTAGACGATATGCTGGTCAAAAGCATGAATGAAGCTGACCATGTAAAGCATCTCGATCGATGCTTCCGAATATTGAGAAAATACCGAATGAAGCTGAATCCTGCAAAATGCAATTCTGGAGTTAAATCGGGAAAGTTTTTAGGATATTTGGTACATCAACGAGGAATTGAGGCCAATCCAGAAAAAATTCGAGCTATAACCGAAATGAAACCTCCCAAAACGATCTCCCAAGTACAAAGCTTGGTAGGAAAGATAGTAGCATTAAACAGATTCATCTCCAAGTCGGCCGACAGAAGTTTGCCTTTCTTTGAAACTCTACGAAAAGCAAAAAACTTTGTTTGGACCGAAGAATGCGACCAGGCCTTCGACCGGCTAAAGAAATACCTGACGACCTCCCCATTTTTGGCCAAACCAACTGAGGGAGAACCATTATACATTTACATATCAATTTCCGATGTAGCCATTAGTTCGGTTTTAGTAAAAGTAGAAGGCGTGGAACATAAGCCTGTTTATTACTTAAGTAAATTACTACAAGAGGCGGAGAAGAACTACTTGGGAAAAGAAAAATTCGCTTTGGCCTTAGTAGTGGCGGCACGCAAGCTCCGACCTTACTTTTTAACCTACAAAATGTTGGGTTATTGGTAACGTCAGGACGTCAAAAGCAGCGGAATTTTAAATTTTTAAAATAACCCAATCAAGATCTTTACTCATCTAGTCATACGAAAAGGATTTTCATCAAATAAAACCAACAATAGGGGGTTTTAGAATTTACCTCACCACAGGAACGGTGGTGGTTTTTCTCCGGTCTTCTTTCATGTCTGATGGATTTGGTTCGAGAGAAGCACTCCAAACGTCGTGCCTCTAGCGGTATCCACACCAACTGGATTGAAGCAACTCTCTTGGATCCTTAGGCTCAGAACTGGGATCCAAAAGTTATCAAGCAAGGAAGAAGAGGAAAACAATTTTTCATGAACCCTGTGCAATTACACAGGGTTTGGCCGATCCTAGTTTGTGTAAAATGGGGGCGGCCTGTTTTGATCTTGGAGAGGAAGTATATGTTTTGGGGTTATATTATTAAAATAATCATCCCTATACTTGTATATCATATATCTTATATGTGGGCGGCGGCTTGTGATTAGGGTAGTATAATTTTATAATCATCCTATTCCTTCATCACTTTGGAGTCTACTACTCCACTTATATATATATATATATATATATATATATATATGTAGGCGGCGGCTAACATATATATTTAGGGTTAGGATTTTAGGTCTCCTACTCCTTATTTGTAGATTAGGAGTCTTGACCTAATGTGATTCAGTCCAACTAGGAAACTTAAAGCCCATTTACTTATGGCCTTTATTTGTCTCCTAATGGACTTAGATCCCCTTTTAATTAATTAAACCCATTTAATTAATTAAATCCATTTAATTAATTCAGCCCATTTAATTAATTAATATAATTAATTAATTAAATTAATTCCACTCTAGTCAATTAACACTTTAATTAGTTTCCTTCTTCAAGAATTAACACTTTAATTCTTAAGTTTTGATTTAACCCTTTAAATCAAACTTTCCTTATATGATTTGTTGCAGTCCAATTGTATTGTGTGTGACCCTCTAGGTTCACCATCAATTGGCCGCGGGCCCACGACTTTCGTGATTTAATTTGCGAGCTTATTAATTGCTCCGATTAATTGAACCCCTTCAATTAACCACTCAATAATTAATTTCCTTATTAATTAATGAGTACCCACACCTCATGGTCGATGTCTAGCCACAAGCCCATGAGGCCCAACTTCAGGTGAATTGATCTCAGTGAACCTCACCTCTTATAAGTACCATGTACATACGGTCCTTCTAACGACTAATTTCCCGATCGAGACCTAGGGTGTGTGAATTGATCGGCACCTCTAATTATCTCGATAACTATACTTTCTAATTCCTGATAATGATTCCAGTGTGACTGCCAAATTTGGAAACCCCTTTCCAAATGCGTCACCAACTGTGGCCACAGGTTTCTCGGAATCTATTATCTAAGAACGTATAGGAAATTCCCTCAACACACTACGTTGAGTCGGTAGATCCCATATTGATGCTAACCATTCGCGTACACGACTATACGCACCCAACTTAGGCACACAATGATCAAGCTAAGTGACCGGCACCTAAATCTAAGTACGTACGCCCATGCACCGAATTCGCCCTAGCACCTCAAGTCTAAGGACTAAATCGTACACTGTTATAAGCTTGAGAAACATCCCATCACCGATATGCGTCATGCGCTTCCACAATGGTTTATCTATTCGGGTCGTTCGATGCGTTCGATCCTCTATCGAACCACCTACTCATATGCACTGGCCTCAAATGCCTTGCTCATGAAACGCTACAAATTCACTCCATGTGAATCATGCATATTCGTACAAGTCTTTGCGACTCCTACGATACCCCGTCTCGTTCGGAATCTATGACTTGGAACAGTTTTAAGATCACGACCTTAGAGACTGTTTCATGATTGCACTCAGTACTGAAGTGAATCGTCCCATAGTCTATTGTGATCTAAGGATTTCATCCAATCGCTTAAGTGATTCGCGAGAGATGAAGTTGGCCATTTTTTTATTTACATACTATAAACAAACAGGCGTATTAAGTCATTTATACTAAAGAAAGATTAAGATAGTTCCAATACAAGCTAAATTTATTGGCTTGCAGGGCACTATCCCATCACAAAATTGTGGTGCTAACCAACCAACAATGCCGGAAGCCTTTGGAAGATTGATCAAGTGGGCAATCGAGCTCGGTCAGTTCGAAATCGAATACAGACCAAGAATTGCGATTAAGGCCCAAGTCCTAGCCGATTTCCTGATAGAAACTCCGACCAAGACAACTGAACATAGTGAATCGACCAACCATGACAATGATATCTTGATCGTAGAAAATCAAACCTGGCTGATGCATGTCGATGGTGCTTCATGCAGAGAGGGAGGAGGTGCCGGAATCAACTTTACCGGACCAAATAAGGAGGATATTAATTATCTAGTCACTGTCGAATATTTCAGTAAATGAATAGAATGTGTCGCCCTTGCTCGAATAACTCAATTCCAAGTGATCAACTTCCTATGGAAGTTCATAGTATGTCGATTTGGCATCCCGAGAATCCTGATCTCTGATAACGCAATTCGCAGGTAAACAAGTAATGGAATGGTGTACCAAGATAGGAATTCAGCAAAACTTCACTTCAGTTGGGCATCCAAGAGCGAATGGACAAACTGAAGTAGCGAACCGAGAAATAATAAAATCTTTGGAGAAAAGACTAGGGGCAGCCAAAGGAAGGTGGCTAGATGAACTCCCCGGAGTACTTTGGGCTAATCGAACGACAGTCAGAACTTCAACCGGGGAGACCCCATTCAGTCTAGTATATGGCTCGGAAGCTGTAATTCCGGTCGAAACACTAATTTCGACAACAAGAATTGAAATGTATGATGACAAGGAAAACGAAAAATCAAGAGAGAATGATGTCGACCTGGCAGAAGCCTTAAGAGAAAAAACAGCTGTATGACTGCAGGTCACTAAATCAAACATGGAGAAGGCCTACAATCAAAAGGTACGCATACGAACCTTCAAAGAGGGGGACTTGGTGCTGAAAAAAGTAGAGGTGTCCAAGCATGTAGGAAAATTACAACAGAATTGGGATGGACCATACATTGTCAATGATGTAGGAAAGAAAGGTTCATACAAAATTGCACACTTGGACGGAACGCCCCTACCACGAACCTGGAATGCAGTCAACCTAAGGAGATACGATGGAAAATAAATCCTAGAAATCATCCTTGTTAATTTCTTTTAAATTTTGTTTGTTTTATTTTCTTTCTAGTATTATCCATTGTAATAAAGGCCTTGGCCTGAGATTCATTCTCAATACTTTTATCAATGATTACGAATCAAGGATTCACATGAGTTAGCGCCAAAGACTTAATCGAGTTGAGTAAAATTGATTCGCTCAATAAACACTCCTCGACCTCCATAACAACGACGACTAAAACGAGTTGAGTATAAATCGATCCGCTCGATTAACGCTCCTCGATCTCCAAGACGATAATGACTGAAAGGTTAGAAGCAAAAAAAAATTCGGTAAAAAATCGAAGTACAAAAAAAAAAACGAGTTGAGTAAAATTGATTCGCTCAATAAACACTCCTCGACCTCCATAACAACGACGACTAAAACGAGTTGAGTATAAATCGATCCGCTCGATAAACGCTCCTCGACAACAAAAAGGTTAAAACCAAAAACTTTGGTAATAAAACCCCAAGTCTTAAAACGAGTTGAGTATAAATCGATCCGCTCGATAAACGCTCCTCGATCTCCATAAATGGCGACAAAAAGGTTAAAACCAAAAACTTTGGTAAAAAAATCCAAGTCTTAAAAACGAGTTGAGTATAAATCGATCCGCTCGATAAGCGCTCCTCGATCTCCATAAAACGACGACAAAAAAGGTTAAAACCAAAAACTTTGGTAAAAAACCTAAGGCTTAAAGCGAGTTGAGTATAAATCGATCCGCTCGATAAACACTCCTCGATCTCCACAATAATGATAAAAATAGGTTACAAGACGAAAGATTTGTTAAAAAACCTAAGTTTTTCACGATTGAGTAAAAGCCAATCAGCTCTACAATCGCTCCCTGATATCGATGATAAATAAGAACAGGTTAAGAGAAATCAACAGCAAGAAATATGAAAGTAATAATATTGAAGTGTTATTCATCTGAGTTCTGAGAACATGTCTCAAATTACATACGAAGTTTTGATCAGAGTACAAAGCACTTTATACAATCTACATATCATCACAACTGTTTAGATAAAATAATCCTATTCTATAGATCAGTGGTCTTCACGACAATGTCCACGGAAACATCAATCTCCTCCCTAGCGCCTCGATGATTATGATTAACCACCTAAGAAGCATGCTGCTCGGGATGGTCGACTTCTTTAGTTCGATGGCCAGGCTCTGAAGATCAAATGTTCTTCCAGACGAAATGACCATTGTCGGCCTGAGGACCGACAAACAGTCACTCGCCCAAAACGAGCTACTGCTTGTATGATGGGGTTGACTTTTACTCTAAAGCAGTATCTCGAGAGGACCGTCGCAAAAGTAAAAATTTACCAGCACACCCCGGCGGTCTATCACTCCGGAGGTAACATCGAAGAGCAAGGGTGCCTGGTAAATATGAACCCTCCATGTGCAAACAGAAACCACGGACCTCAAACCCGTGAAGACAAAGGTTGAGGCCACATGGGACCCGTCAGTACAAGGTAGGTCATAAATGGGACCTGTCAGTACAAGGCAAATTCTGACTAAGATTTCTTGGAACGATGGATCACGATAATGTGACTTTTTGAATATTATGGGATCAGTGGGCAAAGTGAAAGTCAAAGAAACTGATATCTCCATCATTTTTGGGAATTATAAGTGAAATATGGAAACTGCGTACCTATTTATAGGCACAGATACAATTAATCCTACGGTTAGATGAAGATCTAAGAGAAAAAGAACCGCGACTGTTTGACTTCCACCTTTAAATGCGAGTAAGTTGGAACGACTCCTCTATAGTCGGAAAGACTATTCGATGGTAAAGAAGAATCAAGATCGAAGCGATCAACACGAAAATAAGGAGGATCTAAAGAGCTCTAGACTGAAAAGAGCTTGCACACTTACAAATGCTAATCGCTTGATAAAGAACAAAGGATCCTCGACACAGACGTATAAGTTTGCACCAATATGACAAGTATTAGCTCGTTAAGAAGTGTAAAATCTCATATTCCAGCAGGCGAGGTCGTCACTACCTCATATATCACAAGGAAGATTGTTACTTAACTATAATAGACCTCTAGTGGAGTCCAAGAAATCTGACACGAAAATTAGAGGAATGATCATCAATATTCTGGCCTACAATATCGTCACTGCCTAATATTTCAGAGAATTCTAAAGGAGGTCTGAATCAGTTAAATATTACTAATTACTTACACATTTCCAATTCCTCTCATACCAAGATGCATCTTAAGGAAATAGTGGTTGCTTTATTTGAGGAACACGGAACTCACAATCAGTGCAAAGAAACATGGACTTTAAGAAGATGAATAGACCGATATTCTTTCTACGAGCTTAGACTTTTAAAAGAAAAGTGATGCTCAACAGAGGAAATAACAACGTCCTTATATAAGAAGTCCACGGCAAATGGACAATTTTACAAAGCGTTGATCGATTATCGACAAAAGCGCTAAACATCCTTCACAATTCTTCAATTAATTGTTTACGTGGACGATCTACGATCAACATTCTAATGTCTAAAGTGACTTCAGAAATACCTAAGGGACCATGCTTGATCGATCATCATACTTATATTGGATTAAACGTTTGATTTACAAAGGAAATACTACATCATTCAGCTATTCAAGATTGATCAGCCAGAAACGAGCTACTTTTTCAAACAAAAGATAATCTCCCAGGAAATTAATATCAGATAAGTCTGCTAAAATTTCCTGCTTATTTATACTTAATTATAACGATAAAATTGTGCATGACATAATTTATCAAAATATATCTATTGATTGAATTCAATCAAGGCGTTAAACTGATCAAAACAGGTAATCATTGTCATTAATTTTTACGTACAAAAAATAGAGTCAGCCTTGACAACCACATGAAGATTGTGGCCTACATCGTCTAAAAAAAGAAAAAAAAAAGAAAAGAGAAACATTCCACTATAGCGACTTTGTCAGAATAGGTCACTGAGGTTGGTTAACGTCACCCGGGCGACCCGAAGAAGCGCCCTTTCGAGGAGTAGCCGTATCAAGAAACGCTTTCACCTCCTCTTGTCGCTTCTGATAACCCGCATCATAGCCTTCTTCAAAGGAGCGATGACGAGATTCTTCTAAATTGGCATTTGACCGAGCTAGGTCATCCCTCTCCGTCTCAAGAGCTAGCTTTTCCTCACGTAACTTCTGAAGATCGTCGTTCAGAAGCTCAATACGAAGAGCTTGCCCCTCAACCTTTGAAGTGTCCGCATCCAGCCGAAGCCTCAGGTTGTCCCTACTGAGCCACAACTCGTCATGTTGGGCACCTAGTTGCAGGGCATAATACTTCCCCTGAGAAGAAATAAATTATAAGCGACCAGATAGCAAAAATAAACAAATATGAAAATAAGTTCAAGTAAGGAAGTACCTGCTCAAATTGTTTAAACAGGGACTGAACAAGATGAAGGGAAGAAGAATCCTCATGCTTCTTCAGCTCGCCTGGCAAGACGGTACTAAGGCCCAGGTCCCAGGAAAGAGGGTCAGGCTCACAAGAACCAGGCAAGACAGAGTCTAAATGAATCTTATCATGACGGGGGAGTCCGGACTCAGTTATGTCCTTAATTTGCTCTAAAATACAACGCTCATCCAATAAACGCGGGGATTCTCTCTCGCTAGGACTCACTGAAGTCTCCTTACCCGAAGCAGAGATAACGGTCCGCCGACCGGACCTAGAGCCTGTCCGACCTCCAGAAGGCCCGCCGGCTTCAAAAGAGGTGGTCATAACAGTGGTATCGTTAAATAAGAAGTCAGAAAAATCTTGAGGAACAGATTGTGTCATGGATGAATTCAAAAAGGAATCTCCGCTAACTGCCCCCGTGGCAGCATCCCCTTGGCTTCCGGCAACAACTAGGTCGCTAGAAGTAGAGGAAGGAACGGAGTTATCTGGAACATGCTCATGTAAGTCATGCTCGAAAGAAGAAACACCTGAAGAAGCGGGTATATTAAAGGATTGCTCCATATTGGACATATCTCCGAAGGCCACCCGACCAGGGGAGGGCCTCCTTTCGACCCCACCAGAAATGGGGAAATCTTGTTGAATAAAAGTTGAACTAATTACGGGAAGAGGTTCGGAAGGAATAACAGGAGTCTGAATCTCTGACCTCCTAATCGAGTGGGGACGAGGAGGATCTACCGAAGGCCCCTCAGTACGGGACCGTTTCGGTCTCGGGTTTCGACTACCCTCGCGTGAAGAACGCTTCGAAGTATTACCGAAAAGATTACTCATATTCGGAAATTAAAAAAGAATTTTAAACTATCGAGAAAGCTTATCGACCTCTTTTGAGAGAATATTCTATCGGAAGTGAGTAAAAGCGGTAAATAGCGAGTAATCTTTTTACCCTATGTATTTATACTAAGTGAAAAGACCGACAGACCCCAAGAACGGGCGCAAAACACAGAAACTGACCTATCAACGGCCGCAAGAATTCGAAAATACATGAACATAATGATTACGCTAAAGTTAATGACTTGTCTGAATCATTATTATCAAGAAGAAACGGAAAAGACATACCGTCAGAATACAAATCGTCTCATTTACAAAGGGATAAAAAAGTAATATTACATATCATCCAATGATTATTATTGTCAGGTTTATTTCTCATGATTGTTGATCGCTCCTTGACGCAACCTGATCATCGTCTAGTACTCCCTGACCGTCAGCGACCTCTCCATCATCGGCTCCATCGTTCGCTAATTCTAGATTCTCCTCCTCGTCCTCTTGATCAACAAAATTACTATCGATCTCCGGGTTATTGTCTGAAGCGGGAGTCAGCAATGGTTTTCCAAACTCTTCAACAAGATGAGCCAATGGAAAATGTTGATAGTTAACGCTCGGCAGATCAGTGGAAGAGTATTCATCACCATAACGATTCAGACGTACATGCGTCACCTTGAAATACTCCTTTCGGCGATCTTCAATCAATCCCAGCGCGACCATCTGATGAATCACCTTTTTGAAAGTACTCTCAAGGAGCGGACCGACCATCTGATTCACCGAGGCAGTATGAACAGGGGAACTAAGGAACTCACGAATCACTCTCTCATCGTGATTTCTACCATATCGATCTGTAAGACCGCTAAGAAGAAGGTCCTTATCATACTCCTCAAAGGAGGATTGAAGATCTGCGACCTGAGATTCCAGCTCACTGATTCGAGTAGTACTTTGGAGTTGATAATCCTCCAACTCCTTACCCAGACGATCGACCTGCCCTTGGGCACGAGAAGTCTCCAAAACTTTGTTTATGATTTCCTAGTCACCTTTCTCCGCTACCTGAGAATCCGAAATTGGATGGGGAAGGAATGAGGACGTAGAAGGACCGGCCTCTGAACCACTCGCCTTATAAAGCAATGCTCTATTCTTCTCATCTAAAAATTCACATTGTTGTCTCCAAAGAGCAGCTTCGTAGGCATACGACATCAGGCAAATATTTGTCTAAAGAACAAAAAGGACGAATCAATAAGTTGTAAGCCCATTAGGAAAGTCAATAATGAAACGTATTTAACAGCGAATACCTTCTCGGCATAAAGAGAAGCTTTTTGTAACTTCTCCAAAGGATCTTTCCGAAGCAGCTTATTGACATCACGAGTAAAAACACTGGAAAGAAGAATACGAGTTGTCTTGTCAACGGCATTCTCATTCTCGTCGTGAATTAAAGAATCATTCTCCGGGTAACCAGCTGCTCTCTTCCCCTGTAAATGATCTTCGATCATCTCGACGACAGTGAGCTTCGGATGCTCTTCACCAAGCAGAGAAAGATCCTCACCTGAACGACTGTAGTAATGCCTTCTTCTCTTAACCGGATTATCAATAGGATGGGGCATTGACCAACTACGACATCTGCGAATGCCAAGGGAAGTCCGAAGCTGGAAAGGAAGATAACCCTGTCCTGTCCCTTGGTAAACTGGAGCCTGCGCAATCGGAGGAGTTTCTTGAGATGAATCTGGAGATTCCCCTCTGTAATCCTCTGAATCATGGTCCAAATCCAACTTTCTCTTCTTGGACGCTCTCTGTTCGAGAAGGTTCTCTACCGTTTTGGTAGATTTGGACAGAACCATCTTCCCTTTTGAGGAGTGCCGAGAGTTTTCTACCATAAAAACTGAAGATAACGAATTCTAAATTAAACGTGTTAGTAAAGGAAAATATAATGCGACATTAAAATAAAACGCTTACCCAGCGATTGAGAAGGGGAAGTGATAGGAAAAGTATGAGGACTCAAACCCGCTTTACGGAGAAAAGCCTCACCAATAAGAAGAGCGCTCTGGTACTTGTCGGCACGCATCCCCATGATCTCGCCAACTAATTGTGGGTCGTCAGGAATAAAATGACCTGTAACTGAGCGACCACCATAAATCCATTCGAAGCCATGGTCCCACGAGAATGGCTCGGAGGAACCGTCAGCTAACACAATATGAGAAGGGGGACGGACAAAGAAAAATGAGATTTCCAGGCAGGATTGCTGGGAAACTGGAGAATCGAAAATAGAGCGACCAGACTATTGACTGGCGAAAAAGTATCCGCGGTTCGAGGAACTCGAAACGTTAAAACGAAACAATTGTGTAAAGTTACGAATTGAGGGCTGAAAGCCTTTTGCTATCATCAGAACTGAAAAGCACACAACAAAAGCCACGGAATTTGGGACTAGTTGTGTTAAAGAGACACTAAATACTTTCAGAATATCAAGGAATAAGGCGGATAAGGGAAGACGTAGACCATAATTAAAATGGGCAGTATAAAAGGCCCGACAACCCTCCGGTGGAGAAGTAACTCTGTCGGAAGAGAAGGGAGGATAATCTCAGAACCTTCCGGAAAGTACTTCGCATAATTATCCACGACCTCGTGGAAAGTCTCATCGGTATACGCGCAAGCAAGATCCTCGATTGGTTCAGATATTTGAGGAGCCGTACCCTTGCCTTTCTTGGCCCTGGCCGCAACCTCGGCGTCTGATATAATTTGTACCTTGAAGGTATCCTTATCAGGAATGGTGATTTTAGATACACCAGTCCGTTCTGTTGGAGGGCTGGGAATTACCCCCTCCTCGATGATAGGGGCGACTCCTTCCATAATAGATGAAGAAGGTGTTTTCGAAAGTGAAGCCATTTTAATGGGATCTTCGAAAAATATTGATCGATAAAAACAAAGTAGGGGAGAAATTATCGAGCAAGAAAGTTACTGCAAGAATGTGGGAAGTAGAAAGTAAAAAGTGATTGAAACAACAATCACCTATTTATATAGGAGAATGAAAAGACTTTTCGAACCTCTCGCGGCTAATCATATTCCCGCCAAACGATAAAGTCAGAACACCTCCTCGAGAAAAGAGTAACGGTTCAGTCCGGAAACGACAAGACGACTATTTATGAAGTGTTGCACTCTTTTTCTCACTTAGAATTTTTTCCCACAGGGTTTTTTCCAAGTAAGGTTTTTAACGAGGCACAATTCATAGAAAAGACAGTCGTAATCAACCATCTACTTCTACGAGCTCCTACTGCATATTAAGCTTACGCTTGAAGAAGTGAGGGAGTACTGATGGGGGCTATTTCGCACCCCTTATAACAATCAGAGCGACAAGTCAACATACGTTTGGACCGATCAGAAGACTACTTAGATGATGAGCTGCCCGGTCCGATCTGAACTGTCAATCCTTGGCGACTAATAATAAAGTCCTAGTTCCATAAGGATTACTATACCTAGTCATATTAGGATTATGTTTCCTTGTAAAGCTAGGGTTATTGTCATATAAATACCTAGTTAAACATTGTATTAGAGACAACATACAATCAGAGCTTACGCCTACATACTTTGGCAATCTGATAACGTATTTAATAGAAAAGCTTATGCTATACTATTTACATATTCATCGTCTTGCTTACTTATTGTTCTTTACGTAATAGCTTCCTTGAGATTGATCCATCCGGAATAAAGTAACAAAACCCTATAATCTATACGTAATTTAACCTCCGAAAATAACTTCATTGATTTAATATAACCCTATGAAAAACGATTAAATCAAGTAGGTATACACTAAAAAAAAATTTAATTTTAGTGACAAAATAGTAAAGGATAAAGTGACAAGAATTTTAATATTGTCACTAAACTGATGTATATAGACACACTACTGACAAGAAATGTGAAAAAGTTGTCACTATTGACATTTAGTGATACCCCAATAGTGACAACTAGAAAGTTATCACTAAATTATAGTGATAATATTTATTGTCACTAGGTTGTCACTTAAAGGGTGTCACTAATTGTCAATAGTGACAACTTAAGTTCCATAAACTTGTCACTAATAGCCATTAGTGACAACTTAAAAATATATTTTGTCACTTTTGCACTTGTCACTATTATTATTGTGACAAAATTAATATTCTTATCACTAAATGTATGCAAAAAGTGACAATTTCAACAATGTCACTTAATATTTTATCACTAAAATTCATTTTTCTTGTAGTGATAATTGTGGTATCAAAAGTGAAAATTCATTAAAAAAATAAAGGATATTTAAAGTCAAAAACACACATACCCGGACTGTACTGCTCGGACTTGCTGGCTCATTTACTGCTTTACTGCTCGTTTTACAGCATCCTTTGTTATTTGAATAGACTTGTAATTGAAATCTTATAACCGATATTCGGAAATACATACAGAGTTACTCATTAATCTTATTATCATTTGAACTGCACTTTGATTTGACTTTATTAACAAACGAACTCGCGTTAAATCAGTACATTCAGCTCAAGTGGAAAGTAATAAAAGGGTTGTTTGCAAGAGTTTTTAAAAAGTAATTTTTTGCTTTTTTTGTGCTTAAAGCACTTTGATAGTATTTGCAAGTAGGTGTTTCTGCTATTGCTTCTTCAACTGAAAAGCAGGTTAGCAAGAAGCAACCAAGGAGGTGCTTCTTCTATTGCTTCTTCTAGTTGGCATTTTTGTAATAATTAAAGCTGTTTTTTTTACATATTTGCAAACACCTCTTACTTTTGAATAAAAGTACTTATTTTTTACTTTTACTTTAAGCAACTGCTTTTGGATTTTCAAAAGCCTTTACAAACACCCCTAAAGTCAACATTTAAGTGTTGCTTTACTTGTTTAAAAAATATAAAAAAAAAACAATTATCTTTACTTTGTTATAAATATTATGTTAGTGGATGCCCATTTTAATGTAATATTCATTGTATTGAATATAGTGACTATTTGTAAGTTGTAACTTATGTCTTTTGAGTTTCTCCTTTAGCCCTATAAATAGAGGCTTATTGTAATGTGTTTATATATGAATATGAATGAATAAAATTCTCTCCCTACTTCACTTTCTTCTCCACAATTACATTTTAGTTTTTGCTTGTTATTCTTTTAATTTCACAACACGTTATCAGCACGATATGTTCTATCTTTTGATTCAAAGTTAACTAATCGAATCCGTAAGAAAGTTCATATTTCTCACTTCCAAAGGTAAGATCGAATCGATGAATGGGTAAGACGGTGAGTTATTTACTTTATTATATATTATATATTTTATATTTTATGCTTATACGAACATTAATATATTAATGAAAGGAATCAATTAGAAT
Organism: Penstemon eatonii; assembly: GCA_038501285.1. Lineage (NCBI taxonomy): Eukaryota > Viridiplantae > Streptophyta > Magnoliopsida > Lamiales > Plantaginaceae > Penstemon > Penstemon eatonii. Next base: position 16,967,612 of record CM076711.1, read on the forward strand.
ATATGTTACATCATATGATCCTATGTTATTTGGCATCTATATCAATTTTCCGTGTATAACACTTCAAAGAATCAAATAAATTTTGATGGCTACTTCAACTTTTAGATTGAATAAAATTTGAACATAGTTGATGGTTATTTCAACTTTTGGATTGGATTTAATTTTGGTGTAGTTGAATATTTTTTATTTTATCAAGAACTTGAAGTTCTTAAAGTCAAATAATATGTTAGGCCGGAAGCCTAAATGATACAAATGAGAATTTAAACGTTTTTGGTACATTTTTATGTTAGGCTTGAAGCCTATGTTATAAACTCAATCCTGAAGATTTGAGTATATTTTATTTGTATATCTTATTTTAGGCCTGAAGCCTAGATGACAAGGGCATAGAGTTCAAAATATATGTATTCAAACCCGAATATTTGAATACATTTGGCTTTGATTCAGTATATTGATTGGAGTTGATTCAATGTGTTGATTTTGAATCTTGAACAAATATGGAAGCCATAACTGAATGTGCGTGAGAATAATGAAAAGCCTTGATTTATATCTTGTTAAATTAAAGAAGTTATCAACCTTTGAGTTGTTGAATCAAAATTTGTCAAAATATGTTAAATCAAAAGATTCTTGCAATGCCTATTCATTTGCTCTTTAATCAATTAATAAAATTGAGAATTGATGACAGTGCCTACTAAGAGAATAGTATTTTTATGTAAAATTGTACAAATGGGGTACATGTTATTAAATTAACAAATATTTAACAATGCTTAGTAAGCTTGTAAAACTATTGGTTCGAATTCACTGGAATGTAAAGAGTCTCAAAATACAGTCATAAAATGGGACATTTGATAAAGATAAAGTTAAGGCAATGTTTCATTCGTAATATTTGGAGGAATTATTTTAACACCAAAGCTGTGATTGTTTCCACTTGAGTAAAACTATATTCATGTGAATTGAACTGTCCTTATTCCAGTCCATGCTAAATGGCAAATTTAAGCTCATGTTAACCTTTGGCATGAATTGATAATATGTTTTTAAGGCATGCATTTTATGGATGAATTTATGAATAAAAGCATGTGTTGCCATTTAGAATTCTTTTAAGAATATCTAGTTTAATATTTTTTCATATCTTTTGGCTAAAATTCAGAACCTTCGAAGGTCGAAATTTCTTGTATCGGCAATTTGAATATTTACAATTACTGGACTAATATGGACTTAAATAAATAGAGTTCAACTATAGACATTTTTCCTTAAAAGCTTGCTATGAAAGTTTGCACCTGAAGTTGCGACATTTTAAATTGAGAAATGAGATCCACGACTAAAAACTAGTTATCAATTTGGAGATATAGTATTACAACTTTTGGTATCCTAAATTCTTATTAAGTAGCAATAATGTGGAGAGATTATAAGAAATACTACCAATTTGATTATGGTAGTTGGAAAATGAAACATTGATGAAAAATCATAACTCCTATTATGATTGATAAGCATTCCTTTAAATGAATGCAAATGTGAATATAAATGATTTATGCTCAAAAGTGAGCGTACATGATTCATTCTCATAAATTAATGGAATGTATGATAGACATTGACATTATTTAGACATGTCAAATTACTTTATGCATTTCATATATTGATTGCATCATATCATCCGAAACGAAACGAAATAGTGGTAAAACCTGAGAAAAATAAAGGTATGCAAATTGATTCTACAAGGCGTCAAATGACACTTGTTAAAAGAAACATTCATCAAGTGAAAATGAATTACTACGATATCATAACATTCTTGATGATAAAAATTGAATCACTTAACATTACTAATTTGGATTTTGATAATTTTTATTGAGATAAGTAGAGCTAATAGTGATAATAAAATAATAATGTTTAATATGAAATTAAGTTTATGGCATAACGTTTTGTGATTAAATATCTGAATTTCTGATATGATTTATTATATTTCAATTATGTATTTAGGTATGATTTGAGTGGATAGAAAAATATATGTGATAAAAGTCAATATATGATTATTCATATTTAAAATTAAGTTATATATTATCATGCTTGAAATGTAAATATGATCTTCTCTTGTTTTCTCAATTATAATTATAAAGAATTCGTTTACTTCTTAAATGAAAAAGGGAAACGTAGAAATATATATGATATTCTTTATGCCTTTATTTGTGTCAATTTAGCTTATCTCCTGTCGTGATTAAAAGTAAACTGAAAATTGATTAATATCATAATTATTGATTATATTATTTACCTAGTCATGAGCTATATGAGGTTATTTTGATAAGATTCTTGAGTTTATGAATCCTTCATAATAAGTAAAGACTTATTATTTTGATTAACCTCATTTATTTAAGACTTCAAATGGGAATTTTGTAGAAAGAAATGTGTTTGTACAATTGAAAAACATATTACAGTAAACCAGAAGTTTACTTACCAAAATAAATTTGGCATAACCGGTTAGACCATCCCGGATAAAATATGATGCGAAAAAAAATTATTGAGAGTTTGTATGAATCTTCACTGAAGAATCAGAAGATTCTTTAAATCAAAGAATCCTTTTATGCTGCTTGTTCTCAAGGTTAATAGATTACTAAATCATTTCAATTAAAAATGGGTTAGAATCTCCAGCATTTTTAAAACACATTCATGTGAGATATGTGGGCCCACTCATCCTCTATGTGGATTTTAATAGATGCATCTACTACAAATGTAACATGTGTGTTTATTATCAACCTGCAACCTTGATGTTTGCGGGATTATTTGCGCAAATAATTAAATTAAGAGCACGAAGACGTCTTAATAATGCTGGTGAATTCATATATCTGACTTTCAATGGCTATTGAGAGTCATGTTGCCCATATTCATACACAAAATGATTTAGTAGAATTATAAATCAAATGCCTCCCGTTAATATCTTGAAAATTATTAATGAGAAAAAAAACTTTTTGTTACATGTAGCAGCGCTTGTGTGCATCACGCCAACAAATACTGATAAATTCTCCCTGATGAAACTACCGTTTGGTCAGGAGCCAAACTATCTTAAAATTTAGGGACGTGCAACATATTTTCAAGTGCTCCACCACAACGCACAAAGATGGGTCCTCAAAAGAGGTTGGAAATATATGTTGGATATGAATCCCCATCCATAATAAGTACCTTGGACAAATGACTGAAGTATTATTTACGGCATGGTTTGCCGATTGTCATTTTGTTGATATAATATTCTAACATCAGGGGGAGGTAATAAAGAGCTGGTAAAAGAAATTACATGAAAAACATCAACATTATCTTCTCTAGATCCTCGAAAAGAAAAGAAAACAGTGTACACTAGAAGTTCAGAAGATAATTTATTTGCAGAACAAATCAACTGCCAGATGAATTTACTAATATAAAAAGAGTTACTAAATCTCATATACCAGCTAGATATGCTCCAATTCAAATGAAATCAATTGGTTCCATTGTTAAAATTTCTGTAAAAATAAGGAGCTAACATTGAAGATGGTCATATTATGGAGGCAAGCACTCATGAAGAGTCGCAAGACATAACTAATAGATAATACCCCAGAAGAGGTTCAGGTACCTGAAAATAATAAAATAAAGAGATCTCTATAAGTTATGTCACTACGAGAAAAAGATGGAACCGAATTAAAATAGTTGTCGACAACACTTTTGCATATAATTATAAAATAAAATGAGGATCTTGAAATTAAATTTGTTATAAAAATGTAAACATATAAATGATTGGCCAAAATAGAAAGACGCAATTCAAGCAGAATTAAGTTCACTTTCAAAGTAGTTAAAACACCTAAAGGTGTAAAGCTGTTTGGATATAAATGGGTATTTGTGCGAAATCCAAATGAGAAAACTGAAGTCGTTATATATAAAGCACGACTAGTGACACAAGGATTTTCGTAGAGACCCGATATTGATTATGAGGAGACGTAATTTCTTGTGGTGGATGCAATTATTTTTAGATAACTTATTAGTCTGGCATTACGTTAAAAACTTGATTTGCGTCTAGCGAATGTTGATACAACTTATTTATATGGCTCGCTCGATATTAAAATTTATATGAAAAATTCATGAAGGGTGTAAAATTTCAGATGCATTTGGAAACTCAGGAGAAAACTGTTCAATACGCTTGCGTAAATTTTTGTATGGATTAAAACAAATTGGACGTATGCAGTCAACTTTATTAGTGAATACGAAAGATTGAGATCAAGATTATTTTGGAAAGATTGAGATCAAGATTATTGTTGTATATATTGATGATCTAAATATTATTGGAACTTTCAAAGAGTTTTAAAAGAAGAATTTAAGACGAAAGATTTTGAATTTATTTTATCTCGACTGACATATCGAGCATTTAACAGATGAAATCTTTTGTCCATAAATCGATACATACAAAATCGATTAATAAATGATTTTATATAGATAAAAAGCTCAATCATTGAGGACAATTTCGTGGTTGTTTCAATCTTTGGATTTAATAAAAGATTATGTTTGTTCTCAAAATGATCGAACAATGAAAAGTTTTGGGACCTAAAATGCTTTTATTTAAGTAAAATTAGAGACTTAATGAATCTTGATAATTCTACTAGCATGATTTAGCATTTTTGTTTCATTTACTAGCAAGATAAGCTTTGAAGACATATGTGTATATTTGTTATATCAAGATATTGTCTTCTGACAGATGGTCTAACATTGGAATGTGTCAACTTGTGGACATTGTGTTGGCACCAGGGGGAGCATGTCATTAAAAATAATATGTACACTGTACTCTTTTTCCTTCGTCCAAGTTTTTGTCCCAATGGGTTTTTCTTGGCAAGGTTTTAACGAGGCAGTATTACACACTTATTAGTTTCATATGGATATGTACTCTTTTTTCCTTGTCTTGGTTTTTCCTACTGGGTTTTTCAGATAAGGTTTTTAACGAGGCATATTCTATAAGCAATGGACATCCAAGGGGGAGTGTTATAAATATTATGTTAGTGGATGCCCATTTTAATGTAATATTCATTGTATTGAATATAGTGACTATTTGTAAGTTGTAACTTATGTCTTTTGAGTTTCTCCTTTAGCCCTATAAATAGAGGCTTATTGTAATGTGTTTATATATGAATATGAATGAATAAAATTCTCTCCCTACTTCACTTTCTTCTCCACAATTACATTTTAGTTTTTGCTTGTTATTCTTTTAATTTCACAACATACTTATATATTCCTTTTAAGTGCAGCACCCATAGATCACTGAAAATGCCAATTCATCATAAAATACAAGCTAGAGGTTCATATCACAAGAAATCAAAATGGCCAAAACAGATCCAAACCCTCATGCTATTATTTTCCCGTATCCTTACCAAGGTCACATAGCTCCAATGATCAATCTAACCATTAAACTTGCTTCTATTGGATTCTCCGTCACCTATGTCAACATCGAATTTATTCATCATTCTATTTCCAAAGCCCAATCAGCTGATTTTAATGATCCCTTTGACGAAGCTCGAAAATCTGGCACCGATATAAGCTACAGAACGATTTCCGATGGCTTCTCACTTGAGTTCGATCGAGATCTCAACTTTGACGAATATTGGGAGAGTATGTTTACCGAGTTTCCTGCTCGTGTCGATGAATTTGTTAGAGACACAATTGAATCCGATACATCAGGTGCGCCTTTCTTCCTCATTGCTGATGCTAACTATTCATGGCCAGCAACAATAGCCAAGAAAAACAACCTCGTCAACGTTGCGCTGTGGACGGAACCAGCTACGCTCTTTTGTATAAACTATCATTTGGATCTGCTCAAACAAAATGGTCATTTACCATATAACGGTACATACATTAATTGATCTATATATATTTCATTACTTTTTTTTTTTTTTCAATTACTTTTTTTCTTTCAAGCAAACTTATTCGTATTAGTATTAAACTAGAGAATTGTCGGCATTAGTTGGATTTGAATGTTATATTTAATGGAGAGTTGGATGTCAACTAAAAAATTTAATGAACTACCAAGTTTACCCCTAGTAAGTTTTAATCAATATTTACCTTAAGATTGACCAAATATTTCGGACGAAGTCAGGATGCATGGATTGAATTTATTACTAATATTTGATAGACGTAATCTATTATTAATATTTTGATATAAAGGTTAATATGATGAATTTATAAAAAATAATCTCTTAATTAAAATTAGTCTATTCCTATGCTATGCACAAAATTACATTAAAATATTTAAAATAATTTTATTATTAATATGATTGTTTTTATAAGTTATTCAAAATTCGATTATATAGAATAGATGAAAAGTACAAATAGTATCATTATAATTAAAATTGATGAATTTTTGGAATTTATCCCCAAAGATCGATCTTATACTAAATCATTAAGAGTTATATGTAATAGATTAAATACGTACCAGTTGTATCCATAGTGAGCGAAGTTGTCACATATTTATCACCAAATATATACGTGTTATTCAGCCAATCAAAGATCTTCCTTTGGGCTGATCAATTGATTGCATGACGTAACATATATACCAATAAGATATAAATCATTGGAGTATCATATAATCTCTAAAATATTTGATCTCCTAAATATGAAAATGTAAGCCTTAGTTATCTACTTTTATTGCCATGCCTGAATTACACAAGTATCAACCCAAAATTATCACAAAAATATTTGAATTGAGTGCAAACTTGAGCATACATTCCTCAATCTCGATGCAGAAGGAAACTTATGTATATATTTTCTTTAAGGATCTTTATTGGGGCACTATTTAAGATTTCACTTGTCTCATTACCACCACAAGGAATACATGTTCACTCCCACTAAAATTAAGATACACACAATTATCAATGAAATTCATTTCAATTCTTGAGGTTGTTGAAAATGATCTCCTTAGAGGTTGTTGAGTTTGTTTTATAGGTACCTCGTTGTTGTCTTGTTGTAGAGGAATTTCAGGATTAAACGAGCTTGATTATCATTCTCTTGAGATGAAACTGAGTCTCGAACAACAATAGGTATTGAAACCCAATCGTTGTAAATGACAGATTCTACTTCAAAGACAATATTCCTTGTATTTCCTTCCTCCCAAACTCAATATCCTCAAGAAAAATCACATTTCCTGTTTAATAAAAAAGATCTTTATGTGGGATCTTAAAACTTGTAGCTTTGAGAGCACTTAATTTTATAAATAAATTAACAACTAACCATCATTAATCCAATTTCCTTTTATATGGTCCATAAGACCATGCCTTAGTTGGACAATAATTTTGATATGTCACTGTTAATGATGTATATTGCATTCTTAAGGCGACAAAATTAAAAAATCTGTCAATTAGGGGACTAAGAATCATATCTGACAAAAGCTAATAAATTTTCTGAAAAAGGTGTAAACCAAATGCTTGTGTCATAAGTTGACAAAATTCTCACTTAGTTTTCATTTTGTAACTAGTGATTTTCTTTGCAATATTTCGTTTAAGAACTAGCTAGTTTCAAACATATAAAGATTATCAATTAAAAACTAGAACCAACAAAATTTGAATTTTAAATAAAATTAATTTTATTATTTTTAAAAGAACAAGGAAAACTTTATTTCCCCAGAATAATAATAAATTACATCTAAAAAAATGATCCAACCAAAGTTTTATAAAAAATTCAAATAAAAAACTTGTTCTCAAGTATAATCTAAAAGTTCCTACGACTTAAACTTGAACTTTATTGTCGTCGCCCATAAAGATGAATCTTTCAGCATCAGTTGGCAGTCGACTCCTCAGATAACCCCCTTTTTGCACGCCATATGACGTACTTGGCATACTTGGACACTCACTCTTCTTGTGTTCCAACTTCTCGCAGAAGTAGCAGGTAATACTTTTATCCTGCTTCTTTAGTTTCTTCTGCAGAGAAGATCCTTCACAGTAACATCAACTTTCTTCATTTTCTTGTTCTGAGATGTTGAGGCTAAGTGAACACTTTCAATCTTATCTCGTTGTTGTCTTTCTTCTTCTTGCACACAGTGAGATATAAGCTCATTTAGGGACCATTTATCCTTTTGAGTGTTATAACTCACTTTGAATTGCCCAAAATGTGTTGGAAGAGAAATCAAAACCAAGTGAATGAGTAAGTCATCAGACAACTCTAATTTTAGTGACTTTAGTTTTGATGCGATATTAGATATCTCCATAATGTACTCCCTTATGTTCCCATTACTTTTATATTTCATTAGACGAGTTTCCCTAAAAGGTTACTCGCCTCAGACTTTTCATTTTTTGGCAAAATATTGCTCAATTTTCTCAAGGAACTTCTTAGTGCTCTTGTCCTCAGTAACAAAGCCCGTAAACACTTCCGGAATGGAACGCTTCATGATCATCAAACACATTCTGTTGGATCGAACCCATTTTTCTATTTTGACCTCATTGAGGTCTTCCGAAGTATAAATGGGTTGGTCCTCTCATAGTGTTTGATCCAAGTCCAAACAACCAAGAACAACTTTCTATCCAATTTTTCTATTTTGACCTCATTGAGGTCTTCCGAAGGATAAATGGGTCGGTCCTCTCGTTGTGTTTGATCCAAGTCCAAACAACCGAGAACAACTTTCCACGGTATCTTTCCAAAGTTTGTAATTAGTCCCATTCAACATTGGGATATTGCTGGTTTGAGCAGAAACATTTGTGGCATTAGAAAAAACAACTGTACAGAGAAAAATACTCTCAGATAAACATGCATGTCGTAAAACTGACATTTATAAAATTTTCATATTGGGAATCCATCTCAGGATACCTAATGTGACATTAACGTTTAGCCTTTGGGCAGAAACGTTAATTTGCAAGTGCTACTCCTAACGCATTGATCAAATATTGAGAATAAATCCTGTCAAACAATAACCTTCCTTTGAGCCTATTATTATTTACATGGAAACTTGATAATTATCACACATTTATTACCACAAGTACGTTTATTATTCGGTCAATTAACAATTTTCCTTTGGGCCGATTATTGATCACATGAACAACGAGAGAATTTTACTTTTGATACCATAATTATACTTAGTTTAGGGACTTGATACCACAACTATTTATGTCGAAACAATTGGTACCATATTTCAATTCCACTTTGCAAATTTGATACCTCCATCAAATTAATGATGGAATTGACACGTGATCCTCACTTGCTCGTTAATCTCATTATATGTTGAGTCTCCCCCCAAATTCAATTCGAGAGAATTTAACTTTTGGTACCACAAGTAACCTTACTTTAAGGTTACGGTACCATAACCTTAAAAACATACACATTTGGTACCACATGTCTAGTGCTCTCAACACATTTGGTACTTCCGTAAAATTTTGTATGAAAAATTCAATTTTAGACTGAAAATTGATGAAAATTTTACAGAATTGGTCCTATAGTTATAGATTGTTGACAAACTTTGCCTCCCATATATATTTTATGGCCGACAAATTTACACCACAATTCACAAGTTTGAAGCATTTCAGTCACAATTGCAAATATAATTAATTAGAAATCATAGTTGTAAATTTTATATACTATAATTATTAAATCTCTTACAGTAATTAGATTTTATATATAATATATATAAAATAATCATATTTTATATAAAATCCAAAAAAAATATCAATAATTTTTTTAAACTAATAAGATTTTAAATATAACAAATATAAAATACTATAAAATTTGAAAAATAAATATCAATTAAAACTTATTAATTTTTTTTTAAATTGAAAAAAAATCTTTTAAACTAATTAGATAATAATATTTGCAAATTAAATAGTATTTATTATAAAAGTGGAAAAAAATCTTTTTAAATAATTTATTTTAAATTTAAAAAAAATTAAACTAATTAGATAATAATATATACAAATTAAATAGTATTTATTATAAAAGCTGGAAAAAAATCTATTTAAAATTATATAAATAATAATAATTTTAATTAATAAATTTATTATAATAAAAAAACCCTAATTTAGTAAGATTTTTTTATTTTAAAATTTAATAAGTATATTCATTTTTCATATTAAAATATTATTTAATTTATGTATATTATATGTAAAATCTAATTAGTTTGAAAGATTATTTTTCGAAATTAAAAATTTCTAATTAATTTAATTTATATCTATAAGATTTTATATAAAATATTACTTAGTTTATATATTATATATATATATATATATATAATCTAATTAGATTAAGAAATTTAATAATAATAGTATATAAAATTTGTGAAACTTGTGAACTTTAGGATAAATTTATCTGCCAGAAAATATGTGGGACAAGCTTTGGCAATAATCTATAACTCTAGGATTAATTATGCAAATTTTTCATTAACTTTCCGTCTGGAATTGTATTTTCGGTCCAAAAATTGACGGAAGTACCAAATGTGTATGTTTTTAAAGTTATGGTACCGTAACCTTAAAGTAGGGTTACTTGTGGTACCAAAAGTGAAATTCCCTCAATTCAGATTTAATAAGATTTAACGAGCACGTGAGAATCACGTGTCAATTCCGTCATTAATTTGATGGAAGTATCAAATCTGTAAAGTGGAATTAAAATATGGTACCAAATGTGTCGACAGAAATAGTTGTGGTACCAAATCCCTAAAGTAAGTATAATTATGGTATCAAAAGTGAAATTATCTCCATGAACAACAAACATACTAATTTTAATGAAGTATGTCTATTATTTGGTAAAACAATAATCCTCCTTTTGGATGATTATTGTTCACATAAATAATGGACACCAATATTATTATTTGGCCAAATCATAGTCTTCATTTGGGCCAAATATGACTCGCATAATTCATAAATATTGATATAAGAACAGTTGAAACAACTTTAATATATAATGGTTCAATCCAAAACTTTATTAATAGATCCAGATCCGAAATCAAACAGAATCTGAGTCAGACAACTGACCGGTACTTTAACCGACCCAGAATCAAAACTTTTGCTCCATATTCGGGTCAGTCGACCCGAAAGTACCGTTTGCTAAATTTAAAGCATGGAAATTCTTTAACTCAATCAATTTAAAGCTAACACAGAGAGGAACACATATGAAGCTATGAATAATGTAATCAAGGTATCTGAATCCATCAACAAAGTTTCGTAATTATGGATCCCAGCTTGAAATAAATTTACAAAAGCCTTCGGTCCCTCAATGTCATTTTAATATTCAAAAAACCTTGAAATTGATTGACATACAACATAACAGAATCTTCGGAAATTAATAATATGTTCATATCATGCATCAATATATTAGATTCCATAACTTCACATATCTTTCAACTTACAATTACATATAGAAACCTACCTCGATTAATTGTTCCGCATCTAAACGAAATTACATTAATTTTCATGACAATTTTGATTTCATTCTTTGGTCAACAAATCATGAACAAGAAATACTTCAGGGCAATTTAGAAGCACGGAAATTTTCAGAAATTAATTATGCCATGCATTAAGGTAGACTTCAATCCGTATATCATGGCCAAAATTAAAACCAAAAGGAACCAAGGTTCTGAAATTTTGATAACCTCTTAAAAACCAAAAAAAAATAAAAAATAAAAAAAATTCTTGAATCCAATTAACAATTCTTAAACAATACATGAACAAAGTCATCACATAACATGCGGCAATACAAAAGCATGAAACAAGATTCACAATTCCTTACCTTAAACATACGTGGATTAACATAATTTAATCATTATCCATCAATTTTGTGCTAATCAAAGAAAAAATTAACTTTCAGAAATCAAGTACTCAAGTACGCCAAAATGAACATGCTTTAATCAATAACCATATCGATTCATATGAGCAATCCGAGTCCTTTAACATGGCAATCAAAAAATCAATTTGATTATATAAAGGTCCAAGACAAATCCATAATTTAACGTGAAACAAAAACCATCGCAATAGTTGTGTTTTCTCCGCAATATGACAATCAACGAAGAGGTTAATTGAGAAAACACAAAAACCGAAAAAATTAAATCTACAGATTTGAAAGAAAATCGAATAACCCTAATGATATAGTATGAGAGTGGCTCTGATACCCCTTGTTGGAATTTATCCCCAAAGATCAATCTCATACTAAATCCTTAAGAGTTAATGTAATAAATTAACTACGTACCAGTATCGATAGTGAGCGATTAGTTTGATGCGGAATTTATGGAATCGATCACTAGTATGAATCGGATCGATCGTGTACGAGGTCTTCCTCAACCAAATCCTTCATTTCCTTAAGATTGTCTTCTTGATGGGGAGAAGAGAATGGTATATTGATTTGGTGTGTTGGGGACCATAACCTTGGTGCTTTTTATATAGGAAGAGAATTAGGGTTTCCATAATTCCCTAGAACTCACCTAAATAGGTATCTACCCATTATTTAATCAACATTCGTATTGGAGTTGGTAACTAATGAGACCACTTAATCTTAATCCAATAACTTTATAATAGCTATTATAATTGATTAAATAGTCCAATTAGGATTAGGAAATAAAATTTCCTAACAAACGAAAGTAATACGAAGTTAAATACAGAAATAGTTCACCTAATCATAGAAATCATGAGGTTATTATATCCAAATTTTATCAAGTTCATTTTATCGGTTGTTGGTTTGATTAGAGTAAGTGAAGAGTACACGTGTTAGTTTCTTTTGACATCTTCTTGCTCTTTATAATATACACTTTCAGTCCTCGTCAGATAAAAGTGTACTAATATGGATAAGATTGAAAACAACCTAACAAATTCATTTTACAATGACCAATTTTTTTTTTTAATTTTCCTAAAAGTAAAGGAAAAGAAGGAAGAAAATTTCTCAATACTTGCAACACTTTATGTTATTTTGAGTCGATCACCGTCAAATCTACGCTCTCACAAAAAAGTTATCAAATAATACGACTCATCTCATAGAAGAACATAAAAACATAATAGTTCTTTCATGTTTAGTTGGGTCAAAAACACTAAACAACATGTGTCTTCGAACAAGTAAATTCTACTTACGTAATTCCGCTAAAACTTGAAAACCCTCGATATCTATATTGCCAGGAGCTCCAATATCTTTCATGGCAATCAGAATTTCATCTCTTAGTTCAAGCTCTGGGACAACCGAATTCCAAAAATTCATGTTTCGGCTCCATTCAAATAATTAAATCGGCAAAATTGCAGAAAACGTCTCAAACTAACAAACAATTCGGGATTTTCGTCCCAATCTATATCACCTTACCGAATTTCTTTCCGTAATTGTTCATGCTAAAATTTGACACGATATCTATATTGCCAGGAGCTCCAATATCTTTCATGGCAATCAGAATTTCATCTCTTAGTTCAAGCTCTGGGACAACCGAATTCCAAAAATTCATGTTTCGGCTCCATTCTAATAATTAAATCGGCAAAATTGCAGAAAACGTCTCAAACTAACTAACAATTTCGGATTTTTGTCCCAATCTATATCACCTTACCGAATTTCTTTCCGTAATTATTCATGCTAAAATTTGACATGTCATGTCAAGTAAACATACATGTGGAAATTTAACGAACGTGTGATCTCATAATTAACGGTGGCACGATATTCCAAAAAAACTATATATATATATATATGACGAAATTCAGTGAGGTGGCGTAGTTCAAAACGAAAATGTAAAATTGATAGTTAGCTAATGATGTTTTCGGCAACTATGTCAAGTAAATTAAACCTTTAACAGAATCTTACAAATATAAATTCTTAGACTCGTAAGTATTCAAGACACAACTTCTTGCAGCAAAAACTTCAAATCTTCTATATTGCTTTAAATAAAATTTAGAAATCATAATTAGTATCTTTGAAATCAAATTTCATAAAAACAAAATTTCAAATTCCTCCATAGCAATAAATAAAATAAGAAATCATAATTAGTATCATAGAAATCAAATTTCATAAAACAAAATATAATATAATCAAATCTCTAATATTATAAAAGAGAGAATTTCATTTTTGATACCACAATTATACCTACTTTAGGGATTTGATACCACAACTATTTATGTCGACACATTTGATACCATATCTCAAATCAACTTTACACATTTAATACTTCCGTCAAATTAATGACGGAATTGTCATGAGATTGTCACGTGCCCGTTAGTTCTCGTGAAATCTAAATTGAGAATTTCACTTTTGATACCACAATTATACCTACTTTAGGGATTTGATACCACAACTATTTATGTCGACACATTTGATACCATATCTCAAATCAACTTTACACATTTAATAGTTCCGTCAAATTAATGACGGAATTGTCACGAGATTGTCACGTGCCCGTTAGTTCTCGTGAAATCTGAATTTGGGGGGAGACTCATTAATTCCAGGTGGCATCGTTTTTTGAGGGAAAATTGCTATGTCAGCTGCCCCAATTTCATTACATAAAAGATGGTCACATATGTAGAGCCCTAATTGTATTTCTCTTCATTCACAATCACAAAAGCAAAAATGTCTTCCTCTTCAACTGCAAACTCCAGGCGTTATTTCAGCACTGAAAGGGTGTCGAAGTGTTTTTGTCAAGAAACCACCATTCTCAAGACTTCTTGGACAAATGAGAATCCAGGTAAGAGATTCCATTCTTGTAAGAAGTCTTGAGAATGGTGGTTTCTTGACAAAAACACTTCGACACCCTTTCAGTGCTGAAATAACGCCTGGAGTTTGCAGTTGAAGAGGAAGACATTTTTGCTTTTGTGATTGTGAATGAAGAGGAATACAATTAGGGCTCTGCATATGTGAGCGTCTTTTATGTAATGAAATAGGGGCAGCTGACATAGCAATTTTCAATCCAAAAACGATGCCACCTGGAATGAGTCTCCCCCCAAATTCAGATTTCACGAGAACTAACGGGCAAGTGACAATCTCGTGACAATTCCATCATTAATTTGACGGAAGTATTAAATGTGTAAAGTTGATTTGAGATATGATATCAAATGTGTCGACATAAATAGTTGTGGTATCAAATCCCTAAAGAAGGTATAATTGTGATATCAAAAGTGAAATTCTCTCTATTATAAAAACGTGTGTATTTCTTGACTTTTTGTGTAGATTAAAATACCCCTATTTAAATTGTAAGTGATATTTAATTAAATGGTAAATATATAAAATACTAAAAGTAAATGAGAGGTATAATTAAACATGAAGTCTTATTATATTTATCTCCTACATAAACTCCTAAATATTATAAATTATCTCTTACATCAATTTCTGTAATTTTAATCTTCTTCTCTTAATAGATAAAAGCGAACTATAAGAAAGCACTATTATTTTAAATATCCCCTAAAAATATATATATAATTATTATATTTTAGCATCAATATTTATTTAAGTAAGAAAATACTAATTTAAATATTTAGTAAAAATTACATATTTTAAAATTTTAAAATGAAATTCTCTTAAATATCATTATATAAAGAAAATTGAATCGTATTTACAATGAAAGAATTAAAAAATACTTATGACTTAGCTAATTACGTAATTTTAATTTGGCTAGAATAGAAAAATATTAAGAATATTCAATAATATCAAAATATGCATAACCTCGGATGTTCATGAAATTCTTTTCGTGAAAAAGGGGCAAAATCGGTGGAAAATAGTGAAATCGATGAAAATAAATCTATGAGATAATTGAAAACATGTGAAATCGATGAAAATTTGATTGAAATTGGTGAACACTGGCGAAATGGGTGAAATTTTGGGTGAAACCGGTAAAAAAAAGGCCACATAAATCGATGAAAATTCGTGAAAAAATGATGAAATCGGTGAAACGACAACATCAGTGAAATACATGTTGAACTGGTGAAAAATTAATTAAACTAATGAATTGGGTGAAAACGAGTTAATTTGCTCTATTTTATGACATAATAAAATAATTTTACTCTAATTTAAAAAAAAAAATAACCATGAATAAAAGAATAAAAGTTACAATCAAGCACAAACTTATTGTTATCTTAGATCATAGGAAACTAATACTTGAAAATTCGCTTAAAATATCTATATCATCCAATTAAATCCATAAATTAAAAATAAATCTGTAGCTATATGTACAGTTCAAATTTTAACTTGATTAATCTCAGGAGATGGGGACACTCGCATTAACTACATACCCGGAGTACAATCAATTAGTACCAAAGACATTATGTCATATATTCAAGATCCTGAAGCTATACCAATGTTGTTTAAGATTATGGTTAAGGCATTTGATCAAGTCAAGAATGCAGACTTCATCTTACATAACACAGTACAAGAACTTGAGTCAGAAGCGTTGTCAGCACTTAATGAGAATCATCCAACCTATGCCATTGGCCCAATTAATTTCTTCAATGAATGTAAAATTCTCAACATTGCTAAAAGCTTGTGGGTGGAGTCGGATATAACTCGATGGCTTGAATCTAAGCCTCCAGGATCAGTTATGTACATCTCGTTCGGTAGCATTGCTCAAATTACCAAACAAGAAATAGAAGAGATAACCCATGGACTTCTTATCAGTCAAGTAAGTTTTGTTTACATCCTCCGGCCAAACGATTTAGAGTCAAATGAAACTAATATTTTCCCGGTCGGATTTGAAAATGACATTATTGATCGAGGGCTTATTGTTCCTTGGTGCAACCAAAATATGGTCCTCTCTAACCCGGCAATTGGAGGATTTGTGACACACTGCGGATGGAACTCGATAATAGAAAGTATGTGGTTTGGTGTTCCGATGATTTGTTATCCATTTTTTGTGGACCAACCTACAAATAGGAAGTTGGTGGTTGAAAATTGGAAGATCGGAATTAATCTTTGTGATGGGGATCAAATTAAGAGAAATGAAGTTGCTCACAAAATTAAAATCTTGATGAATGGGGAATATTCTATTAAATTGAGGCAAGAGATCAATAAATTGAGAAAAGTGTTGCATAATGCGTTAGTCATCGATGGCTCATCACAAAGAAATTTTGATCAGTTTGTCGACGATTTGAAGGTCAGATTATATGCAAAGAGCTGATTGTAGAGCAACCAGATAATCGTCCACACTTTTAGTACTTCTTTCAGTTTCATTTTTTTTCCTTTTTGCTTCAAAATAACATTTCCGTTTATTTTGGTGTATGGATTTCTATCCCCTTTTTCTTATTTCTTTTTTATTGAAACTATCGTTACATTAATATCACTCATTGAATCATAAATCTATTAAATTATAATTAAATTATAATGAAAATTAATCAACAAACTCTAGTATTAAACTAGGAGAAAACTCACATTAATGGAAGTTGGACACAAGACCTCATGTGTAACACATATAAATCTAGTAAGGGTCATATAGTTTCTCCCCTTGTAGCTTGTTTCGTTGTCAGCAAAGTGAGGGAAAATTGTTGGAAAAGAAAAAGGAAAGGAAAAGGAAAAGAAAGTCATTTTCCTTTACATGTTTGGTTGTGAGAAAAACTATTTTCATGCAACTGTTTGGTTGATAAGAAAGTTTAGGAACGTAATATTTTTGATAAATATTTTTGTTTGATTAAAAATTATGTTTTTTTTGTTGATAAAATATTGTATGAATAATCACGTTTTCATTATATTAACTTTATTATAAATTAAATTTGACGCTATTTTATATTTTTTAGTCACCAAATTTATATCAATCTTCAAAGTTAATAGGGCGTTATTGTTAATTTTTAAAGTTAATAAAGAATTATTGATAATTCTTTTAGGTAAAAAATGTGTTTTTGCGTCATTTTATAGAGGTTTAGTTGTTATATGAATTGAGAATGCATTTTTTTTTTGATAAAAAAAAATCACAAATGAACGATTTTGATAGTTAAAAAAAGTACGAGTGTTTTGAGATTGACCGTAAATTCTTACAAGGGGTGTCTATCATATATTAACAAAAGTAAATTCTTACAATTGTACAAGTCGATTAATTGTACGTGTAATTGTCACGGCGTCAACAATGTTATTCATGATATATTTCATCTTAACCACTAATATAATCAACATTAAATCTGGACAGACAACAAGCTAAAGGGACATTTGGAAAAATTAGACATTTAAGTAAATTACATAAATAGACCTTGGATAAATATTTTTAAGAAAGAGAAAATATTCTCTACTTTCATTATTCTGATTTCTCTCTCCACCTTCATCTTCATTTTTCATCTCATCTTCAACCCCAACTTTCACCTTCACCTTTTTAAATTAAAGAAAATGTTCCTTTTTACAAATCTATACAAAAAAGGTTATTTACATGCAAGCCCCACGGCCCTGGCAGCAAGGGTTCATGAGCTTTTGATCTCCTTATGGTAATAATGTACCAGAGAATGGACACAGTTACTAGGAGTACTGGAACTGAAAGTAATGCTTGAAAATACGAGGGATTCATGATTTTTTTTTCTTTTCTCACTGATTGGATCAGATTTGTGTACTTATTTCTATTGACAAATGATGAGTGTGTTTTGGTTGGATTATAATGTTTAGGATAATCAAGTGAGGTGGTATCAGGTTTAACACATCTCTCCAATACGAAGATAGGTAGATCGAACAAACCTCTCTTCTATTTGTTCTCGGGGATCGAAACCTGCAATCAAAGACAACCATGTTAGGTTAATTCCGGTGGTTACCCGGCGATAACCCTCCGATGCTTAAGTAAGTGTCGAGTTCGAGATGAAATGGGTATTTAAATGTTTTGGTCCGAGAAAATGCTTACCTTCTTCTGTAATTAATGAGGGTTATTTATAGCCTTTTGCTTGGGTTAGCGGGTCGGATCCTGACAAGACCTTTCGGTTATAATAAATTGGTCATAAAAGGACATTTTAGGTCAGGATCGGATCTTCCGTATTCGATTTGACCTTTTCAGGTAGAAAGAATGGGAGATGACGACGTCCTCAAATACGATTATGAGAGACATCGACTAGGAGACAAATAGGTATCCTCGTAGGAGTAGGTCGGCGTCTCTCGATGTCTTCATATGAATGTATTCGACGTATTTTAATATATATTGAGTAATTGAACTATATCGATAATATGGTTATCGACTGTCGAGGTAGATTTGTGATCAGCGAAGACTTGGTACATCAAGAGTCCCCAAAGTTCTAGAGTTCGAATGAAGGTCGAAGTCTGGAAGTTTTGATGCTTTTCGTTGGTTTTGAATTTTTGAACACATAGAATAGTGGTAGTCCCCCAAGTTCTAGAGTTCCAATGAAGGTCGAAGTTTAGAAGTTTTGATGCTTTTTGTTCTTCTTTATTATTGCCAAACAAGGCTTTTATATATTCCAAACAAACATGCGTGGTAAATTCGAAAATTTTGTTTTGGCGGCAATCCCTTATATAGGCGAGTAGTTGAAACGTCGCCTCGTTTATATGGAGGTATGCGAAAGGTTGCGTCCTCTGTAGGGATATTTTCGTAATTTTAGTGAAGGGGTGTGAAGCGGTATTTAACCTTCTCTATATAGGTCGTTCTACCGTAACCGTTATCTTATGTTGTTTCTCTCGGGACACTGTGTCGGTATCGAGATAGTTAATGGATTCTATAAGTCATCTGGTTATTTTTTGGAGCATTTGTGTTATATCGTTATGGGGCTTTGAAAGTCTCACTTTTGAGCCGTTGATCATGACCCTTGGTCTTTACGGCTAGATTTTATCCAGGTGGCTTTCCTCGAGGAATGCAACGGGCACCACTTAGTTCTCCTGATCACGACCGTCGATCGCTACCCGTCCCAGCCCTTGGATCATCACCTGATGATCTATAAAAAAGGGGAAAAACCCTGATCTTTTATCCATCCATCCCTTACCAAATATGGAAAATTATGCCAATCTTCCGACATATCCAATTCTCGAGCTCCTGATATTGATTAGTAATGCATTCTCGTTCTTCTCATTCTTTCATGGGGTTTGCCCTTCAGATCGTAAAAAATGGAGATTACTTATCACTTCGATTGAGTGGTATCGGTAAAAGGGGTGGTCCCTGTGTTGGCCTCGTTGTTCGAATGGGTGAAAGTGGTAGGAACAACGAGGTCACCATCGATGGTTGCTCTTCCTCTTGGTGTACTGCTATGAAAACCCTTCATGCCTGTGCTTAAGAGTTTGAGTAGTCGTCCGTCAGCGAGGATAAGTGGTGTTGTCGAAGCAATAGTCGATGAACAGATGGTGAAAGGCTGAAATTGCGGATCCTCGATACGCAATTTTTTCCTCTTCTGTCGTTGGCTCAATCACTATGGTAACATAGTCGATGAGCTTCCTCGTAGTCGTTGGATGCGACACTCACTTGTCCTTCGCTAACCCCATCCTGGCTCAATGGGCAAGCTGCATCGATGCATCGATCAATGAGAGAAAATCTTGATCGATGCATTTAGGAAGACGTGCTCAGATATCGAGGAAGATCTATTCGTTCATCAATATACCTCGAACTGGCCGGTATCGGAGTCTGGATGGGATCCAAAGATTTTTGACGAAGCGGATGATGTGAAGACATAGATGTAGGTTTCATATACTTTTTGTGATAGATCGAGAAAGTATTTGTAATAGCATTGTATTTGTACGTCTGATCGACTTAAATAAATAAGATTCTTCTTCCGATAACTTTGTGAATGTCTTTTCTGTAGCTTTCTTTCAGTTACACTGTGAATACTTTATTACTTCGAATATTTGACTTAGTTTTTTCCGCATGCTGATTAATTCTCACATTACTTGGCTAATCATATTCAGAGGTCGATGTGTATTGAATCCTAAACTCGTTCATTCATATCGAAGTCAGCTTTTTACCTCTGATGTTGAGGAATTTTATTTTCACCCAAGTAATTTCAAGCTTTTGTTTTAACTCGATGAATGTCGAGTATTTGCATTTATCTTATTTACAGCTTTTCGATTTTTGCTTTCATTTCGATGCCTGTGTTAATAGCTTTCATATTTGATCTCGACTCGATGCCCACGGCTGTCGAGGAGTGCTGGAAGTGAGCTTATTAATAGCTTTCGTATTTGATCTCGACTCGATGCCCACAGCTTTCGAGGAGTGCTTGAAGTGAGCTTCTTTCATATTTGATCTCGACTCGATGCCCACGGCTGTCGAGGAGTGCTGGAAGTGAGCTTATTAATAGCTTTCGTATTTGATCTCGACTCGATGCCCACAACTTTCGAGGAGTGCTTGAGTTAGCTTATTAATAGCTTTCATATTTGATCTCGACTCGATGACCACGGCTTTCGAGAAGTGCTTGGAGGTGAGCTTATTAATAGCTTTCATATTTGATCTCGACTCGATGCCCACGACTTTCGAGGAGTGCTTGAAGTGAGCTTATTAATAGCTTTCATATTTGATCTCGACTCGATGCCCACGGATTTCGAGGAGTGCTTGGAGGTGAGCTTATTAATAGCTTTCATATTTGATCTCGACTCGATGCCCACGGCTTTCGAGGAATGCTTGGAGTTAGCTTATTAATAGCTTTCATATTTGATCTCGACTCGATGCCCACGGCTTTCGTGGAGTGCTTGGAGTTAGCTTATAATTAGCTTTCATTATATGTCGACTCGATGCCCGCGGCTTTCGAGGAGTGCTTGGAGTGAGCTTATTAATCCGATCTGTCGATTTGCTGCAACATATGTAATTTCAACAGAACTCATGGATTAGATCAAAATAAAGTAAGGAATTTCATGAAGGTTTATCAAAACACAAACGTAGGGCAATCTCAAGCATAGAACTTCCTGATGTTTCTTCCATTCCATGTTCGCTTGACAGGCTCCCCGTGCATTGTCTCTAGTCGATACGCTCCTTTTCGTCCGACCTCTATTACCTTGAACGGCCCTTCTCAGTTGCTATCGAGCTTTCCCTTTTCTTTTTAAACGTCAACTCGCTTGAGTACTAGGTCCCCTACTTGGAAAGATTTTAAGCGTACATTTTTGTCGTATGCTTTCGCCATCGTGGTTTTGTACGATTGGATCCTAGTCGACGCTCTTTCTCTCTTTGCCTCCATTTGATCAAGCTCAAACTTTCTAGCTTCCGAGTTGTCATTTTCGTTGTAAAGCTCGATTCGGGGTGAATGCACTTCTAGTTTTGCCGGTGTTACCGCCTCGGAACCATACACTAGACTGAAAGGGGTTTCTCCCATCGCTGTTTTCTCTTTTGTCCTATTGGCCCAGATTACCCAAGGTAGTTCATCCAGCCAAAGCTCCGCTAGCCTCCGATAACCGTTTCTTCAGGAGTCTTAGGATCTCTCTATTGGTCACTTCGGTTTGACCATTCGTTTGCGGACATCCGACAGACGTAAATAGCTGTGTGATTTTGTGCTTCACGCACCAATCCGTTACCCTTTGTCCCACGAATTGCCCACCATTATCCGATATGATGATTCTCGGTAACCCAAATCGGCATATTATCGACCAATAGAAATTTATTATCTGAGTTTGGGTAATATGTTTCAACGGAACCACTTCTATCCACTTGCTGAAGTATTCAACTCCTACTAATAGGTAACGCTTCTGTCCTCTTGCTTTAGGTAGCGGTCCCACTAAGTCGACTCCCCATTGATCGAACGGCCAAGCGATCGATATTGACTCCATTTTTTGAGCCGGCTGCTGCAGCATCGTGGCGTGGTATTGGCACTTCGCGCAGCTCCTCGAATAGTGGATGGCGTCTTTCACTAAGTAGGCCAATAGTATCCCAACCGAGATACTCTAATTGCCAACGCCCTTCCCCCTGAATGATTCCCACAAGACCCCTCATGTATTTCTTTTAATACTAGTGCTGTACTAGGATCTGTAATGCATTTCTGCATGACTCCGGTTAAGGAGCGTCGATATAGTTCTCCTCTTATCATTGCATAATGTGGTGCTCGATACTTTATCCTTCTAGCTTCATTTTTGTTGACGGGTAGAGATCCCTTTGTCAAGTATTCTATCAAGGGGGTTTTCCAACTCACACTCTCGCTCTCGAGGTTCCAAACGTCGATACTCAAGGATTCTATCTGGTTATCGATAGCCGGTTTAGTAGAGACCATCAATGTTAATTTCCTCGTTATGATACCCTCTATCATATTCCCGAATTTAGAGAGGGCGTCGGCCCTAGTGTTCTCTGTTCGCCTGACGTACTCTAATTGGAAGCTTGCGAATTTCAAGGATTGAGTTTTGACGAGTTTTAGGTATTTGATCATGGATTCTTCTCTGGCTTCGAATAAGCCTTTAAACTGTCTTTCGACCAATTGTGAATTGGTATAAACGATCAAGTTTTTTATACCTGTTTTCGAAGCCATTTTTAGACCGGCTAATAAGGCCTCGTATTCCGCCTCGCTGTTCGACACTAGAAAGTCCAACTTTAGCGCGAATTCTAACTCCTTCGCATTTGGGCCACGGAAGTAGATTCCAGCTCCTCCTCCTGTCGATGTGGACGATCCATCGACGTGCATCATCCAGACTTCTTCATTTTCTTTTTTGGACATCGTGCTTTCAAGGATGAAGTCTGCTAGGACTTGTGCTTTTATCGAAGTTCGCGGTACATAGTTGATGTCATACTCTCCCAACTCAACAGCCCACTTGACCAGTCTTCCCGACGCATTAGGCTTTGACAGGGTTTGTCTCAAAGGTTGATTCGTTAAAATTGCTACCTTATGCGATTGGAAGTAAGGTCGGAGTTTCCGAGCAGTGGTTATTATAGCCAGAGCGAACTTCTCGATTTCCGAATAATTTTTCTCCGGGCCCTGCAGAACCTTGCTGACATAATAAATCGGATGATTTTCTTTTGTTTCCATTCTGACTAATACTGAGCTGATAGCCTGCGATGATACGGCCACATAAAGATATAGCGTCTCACCATCTCGGGGCTTTGCCAAAAAAGGCAGTGAAACTAAATAAGTTTTGAGCTGCTCAAAAGCTTGATCACATTCTGACGTCCATTCAAACTTCTTTGCGTTCTTCGTTATCTTGAAGAAGGGCAAGCTCTTGTCCGCCGATCTAGATATGAATCGACTGAGGGCTGTTATTTTTCCAACCAACTTCTGCACTTCGTTCAAATTTCTAGGAGCCTTAAGATCGATTATGGCCTGTATCTTTTCAAGATTGGCCTCTATGCCTCTCTCGTTTACAAGATATCCGAGGAATTTTCCCGATCGGACACCGAAGGTGCATTTGGCCGGGTTCAATTTCATTCCGTATTTTCGCATTATGTCGAATGCTTGCTTGATGTGTACCAAGTGATCTTTTTCGTCGAGGCTTTTGACTAACATATCATCGACATACACCGCCATCGATTTGCCTATCAGGGTTTCAAACATTTTGTTGACTAGGTGCTGATATGTTGCTCCTGCGTTTCTTAACCCAAACGGCATTACTTTGAAAAAGTAGACCCCCATCTCGGTCACGAATGCTGTTTTCTCCTGGTCTTCTAGTGCCATGAATATCTGATAGAACCCTTGGAAGGCATCCATCATACTTAAAATAGCATAACCCGCCGTAGAATCGACTAGTGAATCTATCCTTGAGAGGGGATAAGGGTCTCTCGGACAGAGCTTATTGAGGTCATTGAAGTCGTTGAACATTCGCCATTTCCCTCCGCCCTTGGATACTAGGACAACATTGCACAACCACTCTGTAAATTGAATTTCCGCAATATAGTCGGCGTCGAGCAGCTTGTTGACTTCTTCCTTGATTATTAGATTTCTTTCTGGCCCGAAGTTTCTTTTCTTTTGTCTGGCTGGCCTAGCAGCAGGGTCGATATTGAGTCTATGGACAATGATTTTAGGATCAATTCTTTGTAGGTCGGTGGTAGACCAGGCAAATACGTCCACATTTTCTCTCAAAAATTCGATGAGCTGGGTCTCAAGCCCCTCCGAGAGTTGTGTTCCAACTCGAGTCGTTTTAAAGGAGTCACCAGGAACCAACTCTATCGTCTTGTGACCTTCAGATGGTTCGATCCTCTCGAATTTTCTCTTGCGATTATTTATTTCTTCCTGTTTCTCTTTTCCTTTTTCCTTCTCCATTGGGTCACCAGTTGCAGTTGGTCGAGTGGGAGCTTCGGTATCGTTCATTTTTCGCGTCTTTGGGTAAGGTGCTTCCATCTTTTCCCGTTTGTCGATCGAAACGGTATAACAATCCCAACCATCCTTAGCATTACCTATTACTTCTCCCACATCCTTGAAGGTGGGGAATTTCAACTTCTGATGATGGGTGGAGATGATCGCTTGAAAATTATTGAGAGCTGGTCTGCCCAGTATGACATTGTAAGCGCACGGCGCATCGACCACCAAGAACTTGATCATTCTGATTTTCGAGTTGCCTTCGTCACCCATTGCCAATGATAAGGTCAGTGTTCCCAAAGGAATAACTTGAGCACCACCAAACCCGACGAGGGGGGTTCCTAAGGGGTTGAAGGGGATTTTTCCCAAGTCCATCCTTTCCAAAGCGTCGAGGAAAAGGATATTAGCCGAACTTCCAGTATCGATCAAGATTCTTTTTATCGTGGCACCTGCTATTTGTGCTGTAATAACCATGGGGTAATCCGAGAGATCTTGTTCGTTGTGAGGAACATATCTCGGTTGGAGATCCGAATCATCAAATCCTATCGACTTGCTGGAGGTGGCCGATTTGATCGATAACATCTCATAATATTCATGTCGATCTACCTGCAGAAGAGCTCGAGAAACCGTTCTTCTTGAATTTTTACTGTCTCCACCCGCGGGACCCCCCGATATCATGTTCACGATTGTTCCCGGCTGTGCTCTCCTTGGCTCTTCCTTCTCCTCTCGGTTTAGATTCCTCTTGGGTGGAGATCTAGATCGAGGGCTTCTGGGCCTGTTATCTCCTTGATTATTTCATGTCGTCTTTACATACCCTGTCAAGTATCCTTCAGCTATTAATCTTTTGATTTCATTTTTCAGTTGATAACAATCCTCGATATCGTGTCCTCTTTGACGATGAAATCTACAATATTTCTTCGAATTATGGGCTTCTCTCTGCGGGGGCGGCCGCCTCAATAGGTTTTTATCCTGTATGGCGAATAAGATATCCGCTCTTGTTTTTCTGAGTGGGGTATAGTTATCATAATATTCTCTATTTGACTTTCCCGTCCTCATTCTCCGTCCGTCGAAGTTCCTTTCTTCTTCACGATATCTCCTTCTAACCCCGTTGGCGTTGTATCGGTCACTTGTTGACCTCTCTACGGGACGATCCACGATAGGAGCTTGTGGCTTTTCTCCAGTTTGGCAACTCCAAAAAAGCTTCCCCGGAGTTTAGTCATTTCTTCCTCAATCATATATTGATTCGCCATTTCCATCAGTTTCTCATAAGTAGAGGGGTTTTCTCGGACAATGGCACTGGCGAACCCTCTATTCAGAGTATTCTGAAACAGGACTGTTATCAGAAAATCCACTCTCGGTACTTCCACATTCAGGAGTTCGTTGTTGAATCTGCCCATAAAAGCCCTGAAGGTCTCATCGGGAGCATGTAATACTGAGTATAAATGATTGGCTGGAGGTCGGACTGCCCTCTTGCTTCCGAATTGACTCATGAATTTGTCGCAAAGCTGATCGAAGTCAAAGATCAATTTTTCTTCCAACCTCCCAAACCAAGATTGCGCCATTCCCGATAATGTCGTTGAAAATGCCTTAGCTGCTACATTATCCGAAATGCCATGAAGTTGCATTTGCAAATTAAACGAAGCGAGGTGTTCCTCGGGGTCCTCCGTACCGAAATACCGAGGGAGCTGGGTCGGCAATCTCTTATATGAAGGTAATCTCTCAAAGAAAATCTCGTGACAGAAAGGAGATTTTTTGAGTCTAGAATTAGACACAGGCGTTTCGTTCTTCTTTTCGTGACTTTCCAACTTCTAATGCAATGATCTTACCTCAGAAGCTAACTTGTTCACTTCTCTTACAGAATGCTCTTCTATGCCACGTCGATGAAGATCCCTTTCCTCGTTTCAACCATTACTGCTGTTGGCCTGCTCCATGTCAATTCTCACTTCTTCAATTACTCCTTTTTTCTTTGGTCGTTCCCGAGGAACCTCGACGTTACCTTTAGCCGCTTGAGCTATCCAATCTTTTCTAGCCTCGTCGAGCAGAGCTCTCACGTCATCCTTAGTCATTTGGACGATCTCGGGCGCAGGGGGCCTGGATGGTTCTCCATCTTCCCCCGATAAATGATTTTGATTCCTGGGAGGAATGCTATCTCCTTGACCCTCCCTGAGTTGGTCTTGGATTCTATTCCGTTCTCGAGCAAGAGCGGCCATCGAACACGTAGTCATCTTTATTCGATTCAGAGTTATTGTTTCCCACAGACGGCGCCAATTGATGAGTGTGTTTTGGTTGGATTATAATGTTTAGGATAATCAAGTGAGGTGGTATCAGGTTTAACACATCTCTCCAATACGAAGAAAGGTAGATCGAACAAACCTCTCTTCTATTTGTTCTCGGGGATCGAAACCTGCAATCAAAGACAACCATGTTAGGTTAATGCCGGTGGTTACCCCGCGATAACCCTCCGATGGTTAAGTAAGTGTCGAGTTCGAGATGAAATGGGTATTTAAATGTTTTGGTCCGAGAAAATGCTTACCTTCTTCTGTAATTAATGAGGGTTATTTATAGCCTTTTGCTTGGGTTAGCGGGTCGGATCCTGACAAGACCTTTCGGTTATAATACATGGGTCATAAAAGGACATTTTAGGTTAGGATCGGATCTTCCGTATTCGATTTGACCTTTTCAGGTAGAAAGAATGGGAGATGACAACGTCCTCAAATACGATCATGAGAGACATCGACTAGGAGACGAATAGGTATCCTCATAGGAGTAGGTCGGCGTCTCTCGATGTCTTCATATGAATGTATTCGACGTATTTTAATATATATTGAGTAATTGAACTATATCGATAATATGGTTATCGACTGTCGAGGTAGATTTGTGATCAGCAAAGACTTGGTACATCAACAAATGTTTGTGATATATTGATCAAGATATATAGGAGAGAAATTTTTTTTTGAGACCGACTTTTATGTCAATTTCTATTTTTAGTACCAAATAAATGTAAGTTTACCACATTTGATACCATAATTTAACAAAACGTGAAATTTAAAAATCACCGTCCTATTGGTGACATCAACAATTTGACGGTGATTTTCAGATTTAGTTAACGGCGATACCAAATGTTGAACGATTTGTTAAACTATAGTATCAAATATGTTAACCTGCATTTAGTTGATACCAAAAATAGAAACTGACATAAAACACAGTATCAAAATACAATTCCCTCATATATATGTTGGAATAATTTTCAAAATCAAGTTTATAAGTAATTTTTTACCGTTAATTCTTTAAACCCATTTAAATTTGAGATTTTCATGGGTCTTTTTAAAATGAAATATCATTGAACAATTATATATATGAGATATTTCATCTTAATCAATATTAACTCTAAAAGTATGAATAATTTAAGTTTTTTTTTCTTTTTTTGTGAAGACAAAAATGCCTTTATTCAAGTTGTAAAGTATATTAAATAAAATATAACTAAACATGAATTTTCCTTAAATTTTCTCATCAAAAAATTGGTAGGAAAATACTTTTAGAAAATTTTGTAACTTCTTTCGGGCTTGCTATGGGCAGTTCAGCCTTGGCCAAATTGCCCATAGTTCACCTGTTACCGGAAGTATATTTACACTATATGGTCGCGAGAAATGACTTCTATACACTGCCCAATTAATTATACTATTTGCACTTGAGAAATGCCTTCTATGCCCATGTCTTCTTCTTCTCCTACACAAATCATTTCCACCGACTTCTCACCCAATTTTGCTCTCCACCTTGAAGACCCATTTGCTCTCCACCTTGATGACCCATTTGCTCTCCAACTTGAAGACCCAACTATTTTCGTGAGAATTCTTCACTATTATTGTGGTTCTTGGTAGGTGATTCAATGTTTTTAAGACTTCACAATTGATTCCAAAAACACTGCCATTTTTAAGTTTAGCTAAAAATTAATGGTTGTTCTTGTATTGAAGTCAGTTCATTGAAATTTTGAGGTAAGTCTCCTAATTTGGATCAACTTTTAGTCTAATTTTGCAATTGGCCGAATTTAATGGTTGTTATTTTAATTTTGCGGTTTTAGTTTAATTTTGCAATTGGGCGAATTTAAAGGTTGTTTTTTTAATTTTGAGGTTGTCTGTGTAGAAATTATGGTGTAGGTATTATACGATGTGAATTTGATTGGAAGTATAAACATTTTGTGGACTGGATTGAACAATTATTTGAATTTTCGGTGAAAGTTCATTTTGGACATTTCCGTTTGTATCATATTTACCTTGACAAAGTTATCGTGCTATCAGTTGGCTGGTAGGATTATCTTTCCAAGAATGGCCAAATTGAATTGAAAATTTTCATTAGAAAATTTAAAATCTTTTAAATTAGAAAATCCAGTTTATTTTGAAGATTGGCAGAATTGGGCAAATAAATTGAATTGAATTGAAGAAAATTCCCAATTTGAAGAATGCTTGAAAGAAAGCAAAATTGCTATCTAAAAATGGCCAGATAATAATTAATTACTATATTCTGTAAAATTGGTTGAACTAGCCCTTTATTTATTTCACTATATATAGTGATAAAATAATTAATTATATATATTGATAGAATAATTAATTAGGCAATCTATTTGTATCATTTAAATATCTTCTCACTTTAAATACATTGTTTTTCGAAATAAGATTATGTTGGCTACTCTTTAAGTTAGTTCAATTTCACTCGTTAATAGTAATTTAATATGTTCAGGAAATACGATGGAATCGAAAGATGAAGATTATGTTTCTTTGAATGAGTGGAATTCCGATAGTGGTAATATTTCATCCCATGATAATAAACCAATCCCGGAAGATATAGTAGACTCTAACTTTGATGATGTTAATAGTGAGCCAATTTTGCATTCAGTTTTTAACTCTCCTAAAGAGGCTGAAGATTTCTATATCGAATATGGTAGACTAAAAGGTTTTGATATCCGAAAGAATCATAAAAGGTCAAATTCAGATGGTGTGGTAAAGTCTATGGAACTTGTTTGTAATAGAGAAGGATTCCCTAGGCCACATAAAGAAGGAAGTAAATTACTTCGAAGACCTAAAGATGAAACCAAGTGTGGATGTAAAGCTCGTTGTCGCATAGCACATGATTGTAAGAATAATACATATAGGGTCACCCATTTTGAAGCTAAACACAATCATCCGTTGGAGACAAGGACTACGACACATCGTTTGAAATGTAACATGTATTTTTTACATTGTAAAGTATTTTGACTGTTTATAGTATTTAAATTTCAATCCATAGATCCTAATATCCCATATTGATGTGAATGTTGAAATATTGATATCCAGGTATATGACACCTACTTATAAGGTTTTGTTAAGTCGAATGACTGATGATGGCCTTAGGACTTGTAGAACAATTGATTGGATTGGGTATTTGGAAGGTGGTTCCGGAAAATTATCCTTTAATAGGAAGGAGGGATATAATTTTTTGACAAAGGAAAAAATGAAAATGGTTAGGAAAGGAGATGCGAACACTGCCTTGTCATTCCTTGAAGGATTACAAGTAAACGATGAAGAATTTATATTCAAGTACACAATTGACGAAAATGATAACCCTTTTGAACCGGTTATTTTGGGCTGATGGTTTTTGTAAGGTTGAATATAGACTATTCGGTGACGTAGTCTTATTCGATAGCACGTACAAAACTAGCAGTTACAAGTTTCCATTGGTCATCCTATCTGGAGTTGACAATCACTTGATAACTTGCATTTTTGGAGCTGCCATAATGTACAATGAGACAATAGAGTCATATAGGTGGTTGTTGAGGACATTTCGAGAAGCAATAGATTGTAAAGATTCAATATCAATTTTGACTGACCAAGATGCTGCAATGCATCATGCAATTGAGAAGGAGTTTCCGCATGCAAAACATAGGCTTTATTGTTGTCACTTGCAAAGGAATTGCAGACAAAAAGTTCGGATACCGGGTTTTTGCGATTCTTTTGCATGTTTTTTGAAGAATAATATTTCCATTGAAGAATTTGAGATTAAATGGCGTGAGTTGATTGAAAAACACGGGCTTTCAGAAAATCCTTGGGTTAAATAAACATATGAGAAGAGGGAATTGTGGAGTGAAGCACATTTTCGAGGTCACATTTTCGGAATGATGAGGAGCACCCAAAGAGCTGAAGCTATTAATGCTTCGGTGAAGGATAGGGGTGGTACACGTGGATTAAAAATAACTCATTTCTTAAAGCATTATTGTACATGGCTTTTGAAAATTAGAGTTGGTTTTAAATTTGATCAAGCTTCTTCCCAAGGACCAGATATTCGATCCTTAATTCCAACCACACTTGTTACTTGTAAGTATTCAAAAGCATGTTGAATCTATATACACTAAATCTGTATTTTTCCTTGTTGAGAAACAAATATTTAAATCTCAAGGATTGATGGTTGAAGAATCAAAAAATATTGATGATCGAGTGTTTGTGTTCACCTTTGTGGAATATGGTAAAGTTAATTGTAGACGAAGGTTTGTAGAGATCGATTGGGAAGTAGGAAAGCTTGAATGTGATTGTTCAATGCTAGAGTCAGACTGGATACCATGTTGTCATCTTTTTTCTGCATTTAGGTGTTTAAATCTAAGTGAAATTCCCAACCCTTGCATACACAATAGATGGACAGTTGAAATTGGTCGGTCATTGCTTTTAAACTTTCCTACTACTCCATATTCCCAGGATCCCCAAAGCTTGCGATTTACGAATATTTACAAAGAACTTTTTCAATATTGCCACGATTTTTCTCATTCCGAAGATGCAAGGCATCATTTTGTGGATCGAATGCATGAAGTTGCACAAGATCGTAGAAAAGAATACGTTTTTAGTCCCGAATCAGATGAAAAGGTAGATGAAGAGTTTGTGAGTTGTGATGGGATTGCAGATCCGCCTAAAGTGGTTATACTAATGAATTAGTCCGTGACCCGCCCAATTAATTATACTATTTGCACTTGAGAAATGACTTCTATGCCCATGTCTTCTTCTTCTCCTACACAAATCATTTCCACCGACTTCTCACCAAATTTTGCTCTCCACCTTGTAGACCCATTTGCTCTCCACCTTGATGACCCATTTGCTCTCCGACTTGAAGACCCAACTATTTTCGGAAGAATTCTTCACTATTATTGTGGTTCTTGGTAGGTGATTTAGTGTTTTTAAGACTTCACAATTGATTCCAAAAACACTTGCATTTTTAAGTTTAGCTAAAAAATAATGGTTGTTCTTGTACTGAAGTCAGTTCATTGAAGTTTTGAGGTAAGTCTCCTAATTTGGATCAACTTTTAGTCTAATTTTGCAATTGGACGAATTTAATGGTTGTTTTTTAATTTTGCGGTTTTAGTTTAATTTTGCAATTGGGCGAATTTAAAGGTTATTTTTTAATTTTGAGGTTGTCTATGTAGAAATTATGGTATAGGTATTATACCATGTGAATTTGATTGCAAGTATAAACACTTTGTGGACTGGATTGAACAATTCTTTGAATTTTCGGTGAAAGTTCATTTTGGACATTTCCATTTGTATCATATTTACCTTGACAAAGTTACCGTGCTATCAGTTTGGCTGGTAGGATTATCTTTCCAAGAATGGCCAAATTGAATTGAAAATTTTCATTAGAAAATCTAAAATCTTTTAAATTAGAAAATCCAGTTTATTTTGCAGATTGGCCGAATTGGGCAGATTGAATTGAATTGAAGAAAAATCCCAATTTGAAGAATGCTTGAAAGAAAGAAAAATTGCTATCTAAAAATGGCCAGATAATAATTAATTACTATATTATGTAAATTGGTTGAACTAGCCCTTTATGTATTTTACTATATATAGTGATAAAATAATTAATTATATATATTGATAGAATAATTAATTAGGCAATCCATTTGTATCATTTAAATATCTTCTCACTTTAAATACATTGTTTTTCAAAATAATATTATGTTGACAACTCTTTAAATTAGTTCAATTTCACTCGTTAATAGTAATTTAATATGTTTAGGAAATACGATGGAATCGAAAGATGAAGATTATGTTTCTTTGAATGAGTGGAATTCAGATAGTGATAATATTTCATCCCATGATAATAAATCAATCCCGGAATATATAGTAGACTTTAACTTTGATGATGTTAATAGTGAGCCAATTTTGCATTCAGTTTTTAACTCTCCTAAAGAGGCTGAAGATTTCTATATCGAATATGGTAGGCTAAAAGGTTTTGATATCCGAAATAATCATAAAAGGTCAAATTCAGATGGTGTGGTAAAGTCTATGGAACTTGTTTGTAATAGGGAAGGATTCCGTAGGCCACGTAAAGAAGGAAGTAAATTACTTCGAAGACCTAAAGATGAAACCAAGTGTGGATGTAAAGCTCGTTGTCGCATAGCACATGATTGTAAGGATAATACATATAGGGTCATCCATTGTGAAGCTAAACACAATCATCCGTTGGAGACAAGGACTACGGCACATCGTTTGAAATGTAACAGGTATTTTTTACATTGTAAAGTATTTTGACTGTTTATAGTATTTAAATTTCAGTCCATAGATCCTAATATCTCATATTGATGTGAATGTTGAAAATATTGATATCCAGGTATATGACACCTACTTATAAGGCTTTGTTAAGTCGAATGACTGATGATGGCCTTAGGACTTGTAGAACAATTAATTGGATTGAGTATTTGGAAGGTGGTTCCGGAAAATTATCCTTTAATAGGAAGGAGGGATATAATTTTTTGACAAAGGAAAAAATGAAAATGGTTAGGAAAGGAGATGCGAACACTGCCTTGTCATTCCTTGAAGGATTACAAGTAAACGATGAAGAATTTATATTCAAGTACACAATTGACGAAAAAAAATAACTCTTTGAGCCGGTTATTTTGGGCTGATGGTTTTTGTAAGGCTGAATATAGACTATTCGGTGACGTAGTCTTATTCGATAGCACGTACAAAACTAACAATTACAAGTTTCCATCGGTCATCCTATCTGGAGTTGACAATCACTTGAGAACTTGCATTTTTGGAGCTGCCATAATGTACAATGAGACAATAGAGTCATATAGGTGGTTGTTGAGGACATTTCGAGAAGCAATGGATTGTAAAGATCCAATATCAATTTTGACTGACCAAGATGCTGCAATGCATCATGCAATTGAGAAGGAGTTTCCGCATGCAAAACATAGGCTTTGTTGTTGGCACTTGCAAAGGAATTGCAGACAAAAAGTTCGGATACCGGGTTTTTGCGATTCTTTTGCAAGTTTTTTGAAGAATAATATTTCCATTGAAGAATTTGAGATTAAATGGCGTGAGTTGATTGAAAAACACGGGCTTTCAGAAAATCCTTGGGTTAAATAAATATATGAGAAGAGGGAATTGTGGAGTGAAGCACATTTTCGAGGTCACTTTTTCGGAATGATGAGGAGCACCCAAAGAGCTGAAGCTATTAATGCTTAGGTGAAGTATAGGGGTGATAACTCTGTGAAAACAGTGTTATAAAGTCTATTTCCTTAACCCATTCGATTACGTTTATTAGAGTTTTGGTTGAATCTTAGGCAAACTTGGTTAGTTTTGTATTTTGTCGTTCGAGTCATTGGTTTGATTATTTTGTGCATGAATTGGGATATTTTCTTATATATTGTGTTCATATTTGTAGGCCCGAGCTATTATGGATTTAAAGACATGATTGGAAGTGAAGAACAACGAATTAAAGATCAAATGAAGTCAACTAGTGCAAGAACGAAGAAGCTGTCAGAAATGTTGTTGTGCACTCCGAGGACCATAACTCACTCAAGGAAGCTCCAATGAAGTCGAATTTCGACTATGATGTATAGGAATGAGTTGGCTACGCCACAGATTTTACGGATCTTGATTTG
Source organism: Penstemon eatonii (assembly GCA_038501285.1). Taxonomy (NCBI): domain Eukaryota; kingdom Viridiplantae; phylum Streptophyta; class Magnoliopsida; order Lamiales; family Plantaginaceae; genus Penstemon; species Penstemon eatonii. The sequence goes on from CM076711.1 coordinate 17,002,520, forward strand.
GAGTTCGGAGCTGAAAGTTATGACACTTGCAAAACTGTCGCGCAAAGCTGAGCGATTTTCAGCGGGCTTTTAAGAGAATTCATGGGCCTAAAGTCTCCTACTTGGACTAAACTTGGTAGATCTATTTAAGGACTTCTAGGTCACGAAATTACACATCTTTGATCAGCTTTAAACATATTTCTTTTATAGAATACACATACAACATCAAAGATCTACTTGGAGAAAGATTGAAGAAGATAAGAGAGAAGTCCTGAAGATCACCCAAACAAGAAGAACACAATATTGAAGATCTTTATCTCAGATTCATCGTTTTGTCTATAAAACCACATGAACTCAGATTTGTTTTCCTTTATTATTTTCTTCGTATATTTATCATGAATTAATTCTTTAGGATCTAGGGTTTTTATGAAACTATGTTACCTTGATTATTTTCAATAGATTATTCGTAGTTAGGGGCAATTCTTGTGTTTGATTTAATTTCGTTCTCTATGCTTGCAACTTGACTGATCACCTAGTTGTTAGATTTAATATTCTTTTCGAACTTGGAAAAGGGAGATTAGGATTAGATAGGAAATTGAATAGTAACCGACTCTTAGTGTAGGAATATACTTAAGGCGTTTATACCCGTTACATGAGGTTCGTGTTTAATGCTTTGAGTTATTTATGAATCACCTAGGAATAGGATCGATTTGTATAATACATTAGGTTCTTATGTAATTCGGAAGATACGTAGGAATATACTTGAATCCTCGGGTAGCACTCTTGTCACCACATGATCTTACGCGATTTCGTTGTTCGATCAAAGGTGGGTTGTAGAGTAAAAATAACAATATTAAAAGGAAAGTAAAGATTAATAGTAATTGAATTCGGATTATCTGGGTACGAATACAAGGATTTAGGGTCCTACTCGAGCATTATTGGATGCCGTACAAACTAGAGGAGCGAAATACAGATGATCAAAACTATACTATATTTCCCAAGTGTGTCCGAGTAGCGGTCTCGAAACCAGAGCCCCTTAGAAGTCGTCTGTTGTCATAAATGCATGGGTATTTATAGCTGAACTGACGGGCTTGGGCCTGGGCTCGGCCCAACAGTACCCTTCGATTTTGGATTCTAAAATGAGCTCGGAACAGTTAATACTATGCCCTGGACCAACTTCTTGCTCTCTGGGGATAGTATCTAGTGTTATTCGAACAGCATCGGGCCCATAGAGGCAAGAAATCTAAATTACCCCTCATCAATACTCCCCCACTTCTCGAGCGTGAAGTGGAGCTTGCGCTCGAAGAAGTACAAGTTGCGTCCCACACTATTATGAGATGAGCCATTCATAATGTCTTTAGGATATGCCTCATTAAAAACCTAGCCCGGAAAAACCCATTGGGATAAAAACCGAGCCAGGGAAAAAGAGTGCATATATAAGAAGACATATACCGGCGTATTGTAAAGATATCCTTGTCGGAGAATCTTGAAGTTGTTATATCCTTTATGGTTCCGCGATGTGTTGTTCGATCCCTTAATGAATGCTTTCCAAATTTTTCGATCATAACAAAGAGGACCTACGAGATTCTCAGGAAAAACTTGCAAGGAACTTATTCCGTAATCTTAGAAAATGAAGGATCAAAGTGCTATTCTGTGAGGGATAACCCTGAGTTTTTACCCAGGATAAGTTCAACCGTCGCAGTTACTCGGGGACCTGTTTGCAATTTTACCTTTTTAACCCCGTATATATATGTCGATTCGTTGAAAAATTATTTACATATTACGTCCTCTCTTGAGCTCGAAGCGTTTGAGTTCGAAACAGCATTTGCCTTTTGTATATTTGTTTCTCAATCCATAATGTCGAGCTCTAGAAGTGTAAGGGGCAAGAATAAGGTCGGAGAAAACCCAGAGTCCGATCCTTTGCTAAAGCTTGTTGATGATTATGAGGATGGGGAATTTTGTCAAGGACGCGAGGATGAGGATCCGAGCGAGGATCTTGAAGAAAATGAGGTCGAGAAACGCAGCATTGGCGAGGGTGCTTTTGTCAGGATTTTCAAACATACGCAACCATCTACCGCCACCATCTCGAACAAGTCAGAGCTTCCTGCCAGCCAGACTTCCTGCTGTTTTTCGAAGAAGGATCTCTCTTTCCTCGAGGCGGAGTTCGGGAAATTTCTTCCTAAAGGATTTTCAATCGTCATTCCCTCTTATACCGAACGTGCTACCGATCCCCCGGCTGGCTGTCAAGCCTTTTACGAGGATCAATTTTCTTATGGTTTACGTATCCCGTTCATTCCCCTTGTTAGAAATGTCTTGAACTTCTTTTCGCTTTCCCCTGCTCAGCTTCTCCCGCATTCTGTAGCGTATTTAGCAGCGTTTAGCGCTCTTATGGAGGCAAAAGGGGAAGAGGCCTCCTTTAGCAATTTTTGGCAGATATTCCGAATGGACCCATGTAAGGGTTCGAATTTGGGGTTCGTGTCCATCCGCCCACGGTCGAAACGGCCTTTTCTTACGAAAATAACAACGGATAAGAGTATAGGTTGGAAGAGGAGATACATCTTCCAATGTCTGAAGGTAGTTCGAAAACAAGACCGTATCGATGGGATGGTGCAAATACCTGGACATACGGTTCTCGCAGAATCAAAGAGAAGCTCAGCCATCGTCTTTCTGATGAACTCCTGGAGCAGTTGCAGTCTAACCCTTACCAGACTAGATTCCTGATTCAGGAAGGCGTTTTGCGATTGGCCGGGTTGAGCCATTGTAATTATCCTACTCCGGCGATTAAATACCCTAGCCAATCCTCCGAAGGATCCCTTCTGCGAACCTCTAGTGCTCCGACCCTTGCTCCTCTTTCTTTGGGTATGCTTCTTATCTTCAGCTTACTTTTAGGTTTTATTAAACAATTCTCCTTGTTTAAACTCGTGCCCGATTCGTATTATCCTTGCAGGTCGAGTTGTTGAGAAATTTCGAGTATCCGCTGCCGGCCCGGTTGAAGATAAGCGATTTTATTTCGATCCGTTACCTTATGCCTCCGAAAGAAAAACGGACATAAGCAATTTTGGTGGGAGTTCAGTTGTCATACCATCATTGATTCCTGATTTAAGAGGGGTTGGCACTATGAGTTCCCTGAATTCTGCCACGGCCGGACCTCTTCGAACCTTGTTCTCCCCTGATACTTCCGCTCTTTCGTCTGTCGGCTACAGTCAACATTCCTGGAATCAGATTCAGGGTATTCAGGAATACGAGAAGCTTCTGGGCCAGAAAAGAAACGCTGAACACCCAGGGCCCTCGAGGAGGATAAAACCCTTTGGCGTGAGTTCTGCTTCTGTCCCTTGTCGAGAAGGTAGGTCGGAGCCTGATGTGGCAGACTTCATGGACGAGCATTTTCGTAGTAGCAGAACTGCTGGATATCCTGAGGACGGTACCATTCTGACCGATTTGGATGTGAATGGGGAGAACGAATTCGACAAAGCCGCTAGAATTTTTATGGCTAGTCGGTTTAAGAGGGATATGCTGTTCCATTTTGTCAAAGGCGATTTTGAGGTTTTGAGCGATTTCTCCCGAACGTATCATGAGGTGAGAATTTATCTCTTATTTATTCCCTTTTAAAGTCCCTAACCCTTGTTGATATCTGAGAATGTCTTATAGGTCGGGGATTTGTTCGCCCTCCAAACCTATCGTTTGGCGCTATTAGAGCAGGAGTCGCAGGACGCTCATGATGCGTATGCGCAAATTTTTTCTGACAACCAAGTTCTTTGATCTCAACTGGCAGAAACTCAACGAGAATTATCCCAAGTAAAGAAGGAGCTCAACGAGGCAACTATGAAACGTTCCTCGTCTATAGAGGAGGACTTGCTGGCATCCGTTAAAGAGAGAAGTGCCCTCGAGGAAGAGTTGAAGAAGGTAAAGATAGAACTCGAGCTGGCAAAGCAAGATTCCGAGCGTGCATATGCTCAGGGCCGGGAAGAAGCTGAGATTCCTGCCATACGAGAATTTTTGGAATCCCCTGCCTTGAATCCTTTAGTTCAAAGGAAAATGGGAGAAATTCTTCAGACGATCTTCTATAAAGGGGTTCAACAATTGGTCGCGGCCAAGAAAATCCCGGATGATATGGATGAGTACTATAAGCATATGAACCCTTTCAAGAACGCTGAAGGGAAGGATTACAAAGCTTCCTCTCTACCCAAGATGGATGCTAATTGGCAGGATCATCGCTTTGCCCTCCTAGTCGAGGAGTATGGCATTCCGATGCCTAACCCCGACGTGCTCGAGTATTCCTCCGACGATCCTCCTTCTGTGCCGGGGGGAAAAGGCGGAGATGTCGACATGGGCGACGTACCGGATAGAGAAGACGATCGAACTCAAGATCAAATCGAGTAACTTCTCCACTTCTAACATATACCGCCTGATTTTCTATCTAGCAAGTTACCGGAGTCGAACGTGATGAAAAGGGCGATTCATAGTTTTGTAGTTAGGAATTAATCGTAGATCACCCATGTAACTCATTTTTGTAAACGGATCTGTTTTCTTCTTTTATTTGATTCGTGTAACTTGTAAATTCCAATCTTACTAATAACCATATTAAATTTTTAAGGTTCGATAACTCTCTATGCTCGGACATCACCCATTCCCTACGGGATTTTTCTTTAAAGGTTGCGTCGATCCACTATCGTAATCGCAAGGCGTAGTGTCTATAAATATTAGGATTTCTTTTCATTATCCATACGACATCTTTGCTTATAGAGATCGGAGCTCTTGCCATATTTTCCGCCTTCTTCGAATCCTTCAAAGAGTAAGAATCCGAATTATCGACCCCAAATCCACTTATCATGGAAAATGTACTAGGGAAAGCTATCGACCCCAAATCGTTATTTGGCGGTTCGAAGAATAAGAATCCGAGCAAAGAGCAGAAGATTGCCAAGGAGGCCAAAACCTCCAAATCCTCTTCTAAGACCTCAGTGTCTTCCCCGAAAGCTCCTATAGGGGAAGACAACAAGAAAGAGAAAAGTACTTCTTCAAAACAAAATAAGGGCAGTTCTAGCAAGTCCATTTTGGACGAAGAACTCGAAGCTGCGCCTGGGGTTTCTCCCCCGAAAGTTGTCGATTCTTCGAACGAAGATCTTGTGAGAGAAAATATTTCTGTTCCTTCTTCGAACAAAAGGCCTTATTCTGATGTGGTTACTCCTGTTGAGGCATTGCAAAATCTTGCTATTGGTAGCAAGTCATCTTCCGATGTTTCGACCGTTCCTCCCACAGGGAATCTCAGCAAAAAACCCAAGTCAACGATTGGTGGAGGGGTTTCTGCTGAATCCTTAGAAATTGATAATCCTCTCAAACCCCTTGTTGACTCCATTCCTTCAAAAATTACTTCTTCCGCGCCTGAAGGGTCGAAAATTGGGTCTACTCTTAAGGCTGATCCCATGGATAGTCTGTTGCAAGCTAACTTTACTTCTTCGGAAACTAACATGCCCAAGGAGAGAAACATGTCCAAGGAGAGAAACATAGAAGAGTTGTTTGAGTCTGGGCAGCATTTCCTGTTTCAGGTATTGTTATTATTATTATTATTATTATTATTATTATTATTATTATATATATATATATATATATTTTTTTTTTTTTTTTTTTTTTTGAGGTGACGATTTCTTTTGACAGGCCGGGCAAGATTTTATTGAGCTTAAAACGTTTGCTGAGCGGGAGACCAATCATCGTGCCGCTATTTCCCTCGAGCTGGAGGAGAAGAAAGCCGAATTCGACCGTGTCTTCGCCGAGAAGCTTGCTCTAGAGAGGGAGAAGTCTGTTAAAGAAAAAGAAGAGGAGATCCACAAGCAGCTGAATGAGGAGCTTGACAAACTGAAAATTCTTCATGAGCAGGAGAGGCAAGAATTCACGCGTCTAGAAAAGGAGGCTTATGACCGTGGATATGAAGCTGGATATGAGGCTCGGAATGCCGAGCTTCGAAAGATTTTCTCCGACAACAAACTTCTCTAGATGTTGCTTTTCATTTACCCGGGCTTGTAGTATGGCTATATTGTTTTTACTCATGTGATCATGAATAATTTCAGACATTTTTATCCCCTATGGTTTGTAATAATCTATTAGTTTCTCGGATTACAAGTTTGTCCATAATTTAATGTACTCTCTTCTATCCATGCTTTTGTTTGCTTACTTCGTTTGGTCTTATGCTCGTAATCTTCGTTCTTCGATCTTGGTATATTACTTCTGCTCGATTTCCAGAATATATCACTTCCTCTTCCCGGTGAAATTCTCGGGAAGCGCAACAGTCTTTCGATCTTGACCGTTCCTTTCGTTTTCTGCTAGCCGTTGGATTTTGAGAATAGTACTTATAAATGGGGTTCTTCAATTTGTATCCTTATAAAATTATTTTTAAAGCAGACTCCTTCGACCATGCTGGTTAAAAGATCTTGTTGCATGACCCAATATTTTGAATTTCGAGTTAGGACCTATTCTGCAGGTCATAGACTAACTGGTACTTCGACCTCGACTAGGGTATCTGCAGGCGAACATTATTCCGACCTTGGAGACCGGTCAGCTTTATTGCTGACCACCCACGACCCGGGCAGTCCCCATGACCCTCCGTGGTTTAGGAGAAGTTCAAGCATCAAATCTTTTAGGTGTCTCCAGCGGTTTGTTCGGTTCTTCCTCGAGGATGTAAGGGGTGGAGCTTCGAGGGTCGAGGCCCTCAATAAAGTATTCACGTTACACCTAGAAAAAGATGCCTTACCCTTCTCCTTTTTGAGGAATCATAAATAAAGACAAAAGCCTGTTGGCTTGACAGGCTCCTCCAATTCGAGTAAGGACATTATCGTCCGCCGCAAATTTCATAGGATTGGGTGGCTATGAAGTCCCTATCTCGCTCGGATACAGAGATTAGTCTTTGTAGGTGTTTGTAGAATTATAAAATGTAACAGGAGTTGATATCTTTGTAACTTGTAACTCTTCAATGTATCGAACTCTGGAAATATAATTTCTCGATTAATATTTTTACATTCGTTCTTATCTGCTTAAATAAAGCTCTTTACCGATCTTGGTCCATCTTTGGACGAGTTATTGATAATGGTTCCTTGATCAGTTATAGTCCGACTTTTTCTTTGTGACTTTCTTTGACGATCGGGAATTAAACTATAATTATTTCGAGCATTGTTGAATTTTACTGTTTCTTCATTTACCCACACGGTTCCTGAATTTTCGGGAAGTGGAACGGTCGCTGTATTTATTGCTCGCATTTTGGCCATTAGTTCTGTTCAGCTTTTGTGATTGAGTTTTTACCGTTACGTCCCGTCTTCTTTTAACTAAACAGTCCCTGATTTATCGGGAATCTGAGCGGTCAGAGCGCTTTTAATATACATATTGCCACCGTTCATCTGAAGAGATCTACACCGTTGATACGGAATTCTTCCCCCTATAAATACTTCTAAATTTACCTTCATATTTTTACTTGTCTGTAAACATTTCGTTCGATCAATATGGTTGCATTTTTACCTCCATCAACCATCTTTATTTTCGATTCGGTCTCAGCAATAAAAGCGTTCGAGATTCGGACTCGAACTCTCTTCTTTGATCTCTTCGGCGTCCCTGTATGGGGAATAATTTCGACCAGGGTATCGACAGGCGAAAAGGATTGCGACTGGGGTACCGACAGGCGACCAGCTCTCTCTGATGCCATCCACTTGAGACTGGTTAGAACTCCTGTATCCTGTCAATCCACCCAGTCGGATAGTGGGTCGACTGCTGGGGAAGTTTTCCCGCACTCAATATCCACTTCTTCAAGAGGTTCTTTGAAGAATGTTACCTCCGAGATTGCGTGGAATAATTTTTCTAGAGATTGCTTCCCTGTTTCTCGATCCGGTCCGACATGGGACAACCATTGAGGAAGCGAAGGATGAAGGGTAGAAGTGTTATTCTAGCTCCGCCTTCCTCCTTTGATCATGAAAGTGTTTTAGGGTATGGTTAATTTGTAATAGGATCATGCTGAATGTAGATTTTCAGCTTAGCTCGATTTTCTTTATTATTGTAATCACGAAATTTCTTGTAATCGTTCGAAAGATCATGAATAAAAATACTTATTTTCTCCCTTACCCTTACTGCAGAACTGTTTCCGTATATTGTTACCGAGCACCGATTTCTTCGTCCCAAAAATATGATCATCAAATATCATTTTCGAATGATCTTAATAAGTGTACCGATAATAAAGAATAATTGTCATTCTTCGATCTCTGATATTCAGATATAAGTAACATTTGATCTTTGTAGACTGATCAAAAATTGATAATACTGGAATAATAATAATAGTAGGCCATCTTGGCGGATTGTGATTGCTGTAGTTCTAAATAGGACGTATATCAGAATTTCGTGCGATCGATAATTTGCACCTCCGGTCGTAGCAATGGCTTTCATCCATTTAATAATTTTGATCTAAGGGGCATAGCAACGGCTTTCACCCTTAGTCGTTTTAGAGCATTTTTAGCCCGAGGGTCATAGCAGAGGCTTTCACCCATTTAATAATTTCGATCTAAGGGGCATAGCAACGGCTTTCACCCTTAGTCGTTTTAGAGCATTTTTAGCCCGAGGGTCATAGCAGAGGCTTTCACCCATTTAATAATTTCGATCTAAGGGGCATAGCAACGGCTTTCACCCTTAGTCGTTTTAGAGCATTTTTAGCCCGAGGGTCATAGCAGAGGCTTTCACCCATTTAATAATTTCGATCTAAGGGGCATAGCAACGGCTTTCACCCTTAGTCGTTTTAGAGCATTTTTAGCCCGAGGGTCATAGCAGAGGCTTTCACCCATTTAATAATTTCGATCTAAGGGGCATAGCAACGGCTTTCACCCTTAGTCGTTTTAGAGCATTTTTAGCTCGAGGGTCGTCACCCATTTTTATTCTTCGATCCAAGGGGCGTAGCAACGACTTTCACCCTTGGTCGATTTTGGAGGGTCATAGCAACAGCTTTCACCCCTTTTTAATAGTAGATGGAGACGAGTAAAGATTGGACAATAGATGAACCGAGATCGATAATATAAGAAAGAGATGAATGAATATAAATATTGACGAGATTAGTTTCCACTGAATATATAACTCTGATCGAAATAAATTTTGACGAGATAATAGTCTTCTGCAATCATGAGAAAAGCTGAATCATAGAGAAAACAGCCAATAGTAAATAACCTTAGGGCTTAATAAATAAATTTTATGCCTTGTCGAGAAAATTCTTTGTCTATAAGTTCCCAATCTTGTCATGTTTGATTTTTTCTAAATGGTTCCTCATTTATCGAGAATTGCAAGGGTCGACAAATCTCATCCATTCATTTCGCGAATTATCTGCCGCCGGATTCCTTCATCTTTTATTTATAAAAGGGGTGTCATGCTATTGAGATTTTCTTATTCGCTGTATCAGCATTTCATCTGTCCGACCATGCTAATCAAGATTGTTACTCCATCAATTCAATTATTTGAGCTCAGACTTCGAACAATCTTTAAGAATGATAGTCTTCTAACTCGACCTCGCTTAGAATATCGTCAGGCAAATACAATTTCCATCTTGAAAGCCAATATGCCAGATTCAGGAAGTTCACAGGCTGTCGCGCAGGTCTTCGATTAGGGACCTGTTGCTACAATGCATTTAGGAAGACGTGCTGGGGAGATCGTGACGAAGAATACAGTTAGCCGACAAATCACATGCTCATCCCTTTGTCTTCGGAAGATCATAAATAAATTTAAAAGCCTGCGGGTCCTAAGGAGATTCCATGTTGGGAGCCAAATTATTCCGAATAAGCAATAGGAGAAAAGACCGAAAATTTCATAGGATCGTAGAAAGTAATAGCGTTTTTATGTAATATATAGGTTTGAGTTATGCTCAACATGTATTTCCCTCATCTTGTATTTTCCGAGATAATATAAATACACTTCTTCCTTGTTTTGTTGATAGAATAAACATAATTAGATAGATTCTTATCTTCAATACTTCCACATCGATCCTCTAATATCGATAAAGAAATACTCAAACACCGCTTGCTTGATCGAGCAATAAATATTTTAGTGGACCTAAAATTAATAAGGAAAATGTTGCCATTAATCCTTGGCACTACCGGATTTCAATAGTCGCATGATTTTTTGGTCGAGAGTTCTGTTCGAACCGATCATGATTCTTCCCAGTCGAACAATGACTGTAAAAACATCTGAATGAACTGATCTTGAACCTAAATTGCCCATCTTCATCAATAATGTTATAACTATGTCATATCGGTCTGGTGTTTAGGATGTTATAAATTTTCCTATACGGCCTATTAAACCGTGTTTCCTTCTAACCAAACAGGACCCTATTTCTCGGGAAATGTAACGGTCAGTTCATTTATTACTTACATCCCAACCGTCGGTGATTTGTTATCTGGACCATTGGTTCAAAAACTTTGCTGCTATAAATAGTTCTCCTTTGGTTTATCCGATACTCTTCATTTTCTCTATTATGCTTTGTCCAACCGATATGGGTCGAATCTTGCTTTCGATTCGTATTATTTCCAAAATAAAGAAATTTGAGATAAGAATTCGAACCTTATTCTTCGACTCTGGTCTTTTTGGTGTACCCCTCCTCGCTTAGAATATCGACAGGCAAAAGAACTTGCGCCTAGAATACCGGCAGGCAACCTGTTTTCCCAGACATATCATTTCTGGTGCGGGTTAGACCTCTGGTATCTTGGCGTAGCATCCGATCGGGCAGCTGGTTATTCTGAGAGGAGTTCTTTAAATCTGAGGCTTCAGCTTCCTCGAGGGCTTTCTTGAAGTATAGTTCCTTCGAGCTTCCTCGAGTCGCCTCTGCTGAGATAACCCTTTGCTGCACCTGTTCGGATTATCCTGTAAATAGTGATTGAGTATTTCAATCATTGTTTACTGATGATGGTCTAAGGTCGGTCCGAAGCCCAGGAGAGGAGCTGCGATCCGGCCCTTACCCCGTTCGAAGATGGATGTGCGACACGTGGCTAGTGATTACTAGGATGAATCACTGCTGAGTTCTGCATCTGGGGCGACCTTAGGGAATGAAGACTGAGCACGTAACATGGTAGAATTATTCGTAGAACTTGTAATAGGATAGTAGCGATCGTATTGTACTTCTTGATCTCGAAATTGATTCGAGGCTTTTCTTTGTAACTTATTTGAAGAATATTAATGATAGAGCTTTTGTTCTCTGATCGAATTTCTCCATTTAACTTCTTTTATCAGTCGAACGATTGCTGATTTTTAGCTCCACTTTGACGATTAAATAATTCGTAGCCGCTGTTCAAATATTCATTTCATCCCAATCGAGTCGAGAAAAATAGAGGTAAATGTATACAGATTATGCGATTGAACTCATAAATAGCTGATTTTAGGAATTTGTTTTGAAAGTAACAAATATGATGATCGGAAAAATAAATTCCGACCATCGATAAGCTCTGATCGAGTCGACCGGACTAATTCTATGTTAATTTGTTGTGGGCTACCTCGCTGGAACTTCTTATTTACTTTCAAACTAGAAAATGGATCATTTGTGGAAAATAAATCTATCGGGAACAAAATAGATAAGCCGTGCAATCCCCGAATAAAATCGCTAATATTAAGCTCGGAAGTTTATTGTATAGGCATTATCTTCGATCTCGAATTGATGAACGCCCTAATAGTCAGAGGACCGCCTTGGATAACGAATAACAGAGTTTCAGACTTAGTGAGGTTTTCAGCTAACATATGGATTTCCCCTCGTGGTAGGCATATTTCGATCTAATACTCGAATAAGGCCCCATGGTGGGCGCCAATTGATCTTACGCGATTTCGTTGTTCGATCAAAGGTGGGTTGTAGAGTAAAAATAACAATATTAAAAGGAAAGTAAAGATTAATAGTAATTGAATTCGAATTAGCTGGGTACGAATACAAGGATTTAGGGTCCTACTCGAGCATTATTGGATGCCGTACAAACTAGAGGAGCGAAATACAGATGATCAAAACTATACTATATTTCCCAAGTGTGTCCGAGTAGCAGTCTCGAAACCAGAGCCCCTTGGAAGTCGTCTGTTGTCATAAATGCATGGGTATTTATAGCTGAACTGACGGGCTTGGGCCTGGGCTCGGCCCAACAGTACCCTTCGATTTTGGATTCTGAAATGAGCTCGGAACAGTTAATACTATGCCCTGGACCAACTTCTTGCTCTCTGGGGATAGTATCTAGTGTTATTCGAACAGCATCGGGCCCATAGAGGCAAGAAATCTAAATTACCCCTCATCACCACAATAACTACGCAAATCTCAATTGAGCAATCGATAGATAACATAGTGAATTACAACCCTAGGTTTCTCTTCTCGTTATTCGAACTCAATCCAAGTACTTATTTTAGTTAATTTAAACCCAAGACTATATTTGAATTTGGAACCATATTAAAAGTAAAATAGAAATTGGAATTGGTAGATATTAGTCAAGTCCCTGTGGAGACGATACTCGTATACTTACTCTTTATTACTTGTTCGATACGTGCACTTGCGTTTATTTGCGTGTGTAAAATCCGCAACAAGGGGTGGTACACATGGATTAAAAATAACTAATTTCTTAAAGCATTATTGTACATGGCTTTCGAAAATTAGAGCTGGATTTAAATTTGATCAAGCTTCTTTCCAAGCACCAGATCTTCGATCCTTAATTCCAACCACACTTGTAACTTGTAAGTATTCAAAAGCATGCTGCATCTATATACACTAAATCCGTATTTTTCCTTGTTGAGAAACAAATATTTAAATCTCAAGGATTGATGGTTGAAGAATAAAAAAATATTGATGATCGAGTGTTTGTGTTCACCTTTGTGGAATATGGTAAAGTTAATTGTAGACGAAGGTTTGTAAAGATCGATTGGGAAGTAGGAAAGTTTGAATGTGATTGTTTAATGCTGGAGTCTTCCATGTTGTCATCTTTTTGCTGCATTTAGGTGTTTGAATCTAAGTGAAATTCCCAACCCTTGCACACACAATAGATGGACAGTTGAAATTGGTCGGTCATTGCTTTTAAACTTTCCTACTACTCCATATTCCAAGGTTATTTACAAAGAACTTGTTCAATATTGCCACATTTTTTCTCATTCCGAAGATGCAAGGCATCATTTTGTGGATCGAATGCGTGATGTTGCACAAGATTGTAGAAAAGAATACGTTGTTAGTCCCGAGTCAGATGAAAAGGTAGATGAAGAGTTTTTGAGTTGTGATGGGATTACGGATCCGCCTAAAGTGGTTATACTAATGAATTCGTCTGTGACCCGCTGAAGAGCAAGTGTAGAGGAGCACCTAAGGCGCGGATGCAACGTTGTGGTATTTGTCGGTATGTGAATATTGTAAGTTTATCTTTTAGTTTTTTCAAAAAAAAAAAGTTAATTAATATATTTTGAATTACAATATGATGCAGGGAACAAGGTCATAAATCTACAACATGCCAAAATATAATTGACAAGGACATTGGCCCTTCCGAGCAAGCAATGGATAAGGATAACCTAGGCACTCAATGTAGTCATAATGTTTCTCTTTCATAAATTAATTGTACCACCTTGCATTAATGTTGATTGTGTTGTATCTTTATATTTTATAAAATCTTATGCAATTAGACTATTGTTGAATGAAATGGTTAATTGTATTCTCATTGCCTTGTTAACAAATGTTTGGAAATATAAATATGATAAATTCGTCCAGTCACATTAATAACCATCCCAATTTTAGGCCATTTTAGTTGTTGGTTAATTTCCCTTTTTGTCTTTTTTTTTTTTTTAGGGATTTGTTTTGAAATTTTGAAATTTTGCAACATAATTTTATGTATGTGTCATGAAATTCACGTGTTACTTTTTCTTGCATTTTTTTTTAATTAATCTAGAAGTGCTTGCATTTTGTTTTTTCAATTAATCTAGAAGTTCTTCATATATATAAACAAGTGTATGAAATGGCCCAAAATCAACTTATACTATTATTTGAACATTTTTATTTTATACTAGTGCTTTTATAAATATTTAGATTATTTTGTAAAGGTACGTTAGGAAGAAACTTAATATAACTGGGCAAGTTAATATTTCTATATAAATTGGGCCCGATAAAATGATAATGGAACAAAATATTTGGCCTTTGGCAGAAATTTAATCGAATGGGCCAAGTTAAACTTTGTATGTAATATTGGGCCCCGAGAAAATGATAATAGCCGAAAGTATGTATGCAAAACCGTAAATGATTGGAACTTAAAAAGAACATTCATATTATCCAAGAATATAGTACCCAAAAAGTCGAAATATTAAAAACATACAATCATCCGAGAGTTCCGCAACCACCCCAAAACATAAACGTTATCAAAATCAATAATTCATATCCTAATATTAACACATCTTAGTACGAGCTATCAACCGGACTTCGAGTTATCAACGGTTACTAAGATGATCACTTCACTTGGATTGTCATTGTCTCGATAGATGTCAAAAAAACCTCATCGCCAACTTCAATGTCAATTTTCTTTGCAAAGTCGGCCCATCCTCCAACTAATGCAACACGTTCTCTTTTGCTAGATTTGTCTTTGTATAAACGTATCTCAACTTTTCATGTCCGTTTACCATATCCCGGACAATTAAGTGTTGCAACCTTTACTTGATCTAGGCCCAAGCTCTTCCATTTATCTAAGGGAAAGTACTGGCAAAAGAAAAATGTTAGTAAAAAGCCCATGATATTTCAATGTACTATGAAGTGTAAGAGTTTTGAATAAAGATACCATTCTTGGTGTGGTTTTTGAATGACGACCAGGGAGGTTGTGCTTAAACATGATTTTTGAGAAAGAATCAAGTGGTACTAAATTTTGAGTATCGTACCCACCATCGTATGTGTCGTCTTCAGATGAAGATGAAGATGAAGATGAAGATGAGATAACCTATAGCAATAATTCAACCAAAACATAATAGGCAAGCAATTAGCAATCCACGTACCGCAAATACAGATTTAGTGAATTAACTTTAAAAACCTCTACGAAGATATTAAATTACTCTCGAAACGATTAAATTCCACACATAATCACCAAAAATTCATATGAACTGTTTTAATAAGCAGACATAAATATAAAATAACTTAGAACTAAAATTACTTAAACCTAATTTACGAAAACAATAAATCATGAAAACATAATTGATGTACAACTAACACTACTTAAACCTAAATAGTATATCAAACCTAATTTGCAAAATCATTGATGTACAACTAACACTACTTAAACCTAAATATGAAAACAGTATATCAAACCTAATTTGCAAAATCATTGATATTATAAAATCAAGATAACACTACTTAAACAGTAATATCAAACATAATATCGAACCTAATTTGAAAACAGTATATAAAACTTAATATCAAATAGTTACAAAATCAAGATATTATAATCGAACCTAATTTACAACTTACACTACTTAAACATAATTTACGAAAACATATTATATCAAGAAATTATAGTCGAACCTAATTTACAACTAACACTACTTAAACATAATTTACGAAAACATTAAGTCAAGAAATTATACTCGAACCTAATTTACAACTAACACTACTTAAACTTAATTTTCGAAAACGTTAAATCAAGAAATTATAATCGAACATAATTTACAAGTAACACTACTTAAACATAATTTTCGAAAACATTAAATCACATAGGCATATATCTCTTCTTTCAATCACATAGTAAACCAACAAATCATAATCAATTGCTTTCCTTGAAAAAAAAAAAAAACATAATTTACGAAAATACTTACAACTAGTGGCTTCATCTTGTTGTGGACAAAAAGGGAATAATACCGAGTTGCTTGATGTGCGTAAAATAGAGAGAGTTTGCCGGAAATTGTTATATCTCGGAGAACGGCGGAGATGGCTTAGGAGCGGTGGTGCATGGTAGGGTGAGAGAGACGGGAAATTGGGGGTTTTTGGAGAGGGATGTAATTTGGGAAGGACTTTTTTGATTTAGTATGTAATTATTTTCGGGTAATATTTGAGTTGTGTGAAACATTCAGACCCGGTTCGGATCGGGTTGGCAGGAAAATATTAGCCCAACTAAACAGGCCATATAACATTGAAACTGCATTCGGCCCAAAAACTGGGCCATCAATTTCATATAAATTGAACCCAAAAACTTAGCCCAACAATATATCATATTTTTCATATAAATAAAATAATAAAATTATAAATATATGTTAAACATTGTATCAATCAATCATAATTTAGTATAAATTAATCAACTATTTAACGTAAACTTTATATAAAACATTATCAATAAATTAACATTATTAATAAATGGAGTATCAATTAAACATTATAAATAATTATTTAAATATGTTGTAAATTATTTAAATCCGTGTCTGATCTGAATGGAAATACTCAACCTAACCAATCTGGGTCCGATCCAAAAATGGATCTATTTATTTATTTTATCTTTTTACATTATATCTTGTTGTTGATCTAATTAAGATATTTAATAATAACTTTGTTATGCTTAAGGGACAAAATTTAAAAAAAAATCACAACATATCGTGCCGAAAATTATAAAAATCAGAAGTTATTTATATACGAGGTCTTTAATGTCACCGATATTCTGACTTCTCCGTTCGGAGTCATTTATGATGAAAAATAACAAAATTCACAACTTATGAACTCATATCACTTCTACAATAACAAATTCTACAATAAAAATTCTACTATTTGATAGTATTATTTATTAAAATAAAATTTCTACAATAATTCATCCCAAAAAAAAAGACATTAGATAATTAATTGGTTTAATCCAGTATACGATCTATTCGGTCCAGTATTTCATCACTATCCTCATCCTAATCATCCCCATCCTCCTCTACTTGATGATAATATTCTTCTTCTTCTTTCTCTTCGTCCTTTTCTTCTTTTTCTTTTTCTTTAACTTCTTCCGATATAGGCTAATCATTTATTTGTTCCGATCGTTGTTCCCTTTCCTCATCCGTGACCTGTGGCCTCGATTCGCCCCCCACACCCTCATTTTGCTCTATGTCACGTCGCCTTTCCTCATAGATTTTTTGTATCCATTTTTCCATTTCAGCCCTGAACGCTTCCCTATAAACAATGCATGAGATATAATATATTATTCCCTATAATTAATTCTAGCATATTTAATTAAAAAAAAATTGTTAGCCGTTTGGTTCGAGTTTTCTTAATCAATAAAAAGTTACCGAAGACAATAATGAATAATATTTTTTTAAAATGTTGTATACTTATTTAAATTTATTAAAGGTAAAAAAAATTAAGAAATTGTGTTGAAACAAAAATATACTTGACTTACCCGTGAGCATCATCCTTGTCGTCATGAGCAAATTTTTTGTCACTTTCATTTACAAAATTGTTGTTATTTTGATTGGGATCCATATTGAGTATGTTGAATTGTTTGTATTTGAAGAAATTGCGAATATTATGTTTGGTTAATTAATAATGAATATAGAGGTGGTTATTATTTATAGATACATGACACCTTTTAATCTACTAAAACCGATGGATGTGTCTTTAAAATAAAAATAAATAAATAAAACTATTCATTTATGAATATTATGTTTGGTAAATTAATAATAAATAGAGAGGTGGTTATTATTTATAGATGCATGACCACCTTTCATATACTAAAACCGACGGATGTGTCCCTAAAATTAAAAAAAAAAAATTATATATGAATATTATGTTTGGTTAATTAATAATAAATAGAGAGGTTGTTAATATTTATAGATACATGACACCTTTTCATCTACTAAAACCGATGGATGTGTTTTCAAAATTAAAAAAAAAAAAGTTTATATATGAATATTATGTTTGGTTAATTAATAATAAATAGAGAGGTTGTTATTATTTATAGATACATGACACCTTTTCATCTACTAAAACCGATGGATGTGTCTTTAAAATTAAAAAAAAAATTATATATTAATATTATGTTTGGTTAATTAATAATGAATATAGAGGTTGTTACTAAAATTAAAGAGAACTGAAGCCTGAGGAATTCGAACCTGGGCCTCATAGTTTAATAATTCTACCAACTACTTTATTGTCACATTTTGGAAAATATATAACGAAGTTCTATATAAATATTTGTTTCAGAATTTGTCTGCCCCCTGAACAAAATGTTATCCCACATCAAAATAACATATCAATATAATACATCTTATACACACTCAATCAATTAAAATGAACGGTGGTGTTTGTTTCTTAATTGTAATATGATGTATATAACTATATATTACAGTGAATGCAACAAATATCACCAATTTTTGCGAGCACAATTTGTTTTTGAAAATGAATCAATAAATGATATAAAAAACCATTTATATTGACATTTTATTAATACCAAAAAAACATAAATATAATATTTTGTTTATTTTGTCTTTAACCCAATTTGTGATCATGTATATTTGAATTGAGAGATGGAATATGTGTTCTTGGAGAAGAAAGTGGAAGAAAAACTGTGTAAAATTTTATATTTTATTAAAAATAATCAGTTGTGTTACAAACAAAAATCGAACCTAGACTAAATCAACCAAATCCCTAAATCCCCAAATTAATCGACCAAATCCCTAAATCCCCAAATTAAACAATCAACCCTTTAATCTTCCAATACAATTAATTTCTAATAAATTTCATATCCTATATCATAACTTAATTGAATAGTTTAACCCAATTAATTTCCAATCAAAATAAAGTATTAAGGGTGCCAAAATAAGCTATCACATTTATAATAAACATTTATATACATAACTTTACAGAACAACAAGCATAAGAACAATATTAATAAGAACAATCATTTTGATACTAAAATTAAAATCATACATCCTTCATACGAAATAAAACATAAACAATCCAAAACCTTCATAAACAATATTAAAACAACTAAAACATGACACCATATTTACAGTCCCTAATCACCCCCTAATCAATCCTCCTTTTCTTGCTCTTTGGAATGTCCGACGGCTCACCAAATTGAATCGGTGGCAACTGAAGTGGCAACACTTTCAGTTCATCAAGTGGGAATTGTTGTTCGAATATGACACTAAATTCACCAAAAAATTTCTCCTTCATGTCGGTACATCTCCGCCCACTCTCGAGTATCCGAGCTCTATACAATAAATCAAATGAAAATTAAAACAAATATTTGAAAATAAAATGAAAACCGAATATTTGCAATTATATACTATATTCATTAAATTTCAAAATATTATACCCGAAGAAGGAACGTCCAAGTCTTTTCATTAGTTTGAATCAAATTCAACGTTTGATTCCATCGCACTAAACAACAATTTTTTGCCTCCTCCCAAAGACAATATCGAGCGTGCAATTCATGAAACTTAATTATAATATAAATCTCTCATTCGAAATGTATTCCCTGTACTCTCATTCATAAGAGGAAGAATCCGATTAAAAGCATCCTCGTTTTCCTTCAAATAATGAACATTTCCTTTGAATGCTTCGTCCAACAACAAGTTAACGAAGGTTGCGGTTTCCTCTTCTGTCCACTCCGTTGTCAACATATCGTATGCCCAAGTGTTTCCAATATGAATGTATCTATATATACTCCAAACAACTTCGTATAAGAATTCTACTTAAATAGAGACTCTTCAATTTCAATTTATTGCATTATCAAAATAATAATACACAAATTATCAAAATAATAATACACAAATTCTTAACAAATATAATATCACAAAACCAACACAATTCAATAAATTACAATCGGTGCAAACATATATAATATAAGTACTTACAAAATTAAAAGATGGAACATCATGCTTCAATATAAAATAAGAAAATTATAACACAATTTACCGTGATTAGTTTTGTCCTAAAATTGTTCAATCTTCTTAAATTTTTGGTTCTCTCTCTAAGATGCAATTGTGGAATTGATATTCCGAATGGAATATATATAAATGGTTGTAGTGGTGGTAGTTAATTTTAATTTGAAGGAATGTGATGGTTATGAATTTATAAAATTTGGTAACTTGTAGATATAATCAAGATTCGTTGTAATTATTATTTTGTTCATGGCATTGCTATAATAACTTGAACGAATGTGATGGTTGAAATAAACTACTACAAAAACTAACGCAACTAGATAAATCCAGATTATAATTTCATAAAATAAATCGACACTTACAAATTTGTTGGGATGATTTTTTGTAATCCTGATGAAAAAATGCATCCCCACTGCGTAATTAACACCACCCATGTTCGGTCTTGAGAAGCAACTGATTAACTATTAAAACACAAAATTATTTTTGTTACAGAAATTTTAGGATGTTCGGGAAAACAAAAATGAAGAAAAACAACGAGGGAATGAGGAAGAGATGGATAGAACCCTCCCAATACTTTGAACATGTATGTTATTATTTACAAGAGAGAGAGACTGGGAAGGAATGTTATTGGGGAAGGTTTTCTGACATAGTCATAATAAACTTTTATTTTTCATATAATAATTTTTAATTTGAAATGAAACTATATATTTAACTATGTATGATTGTTTTTTATTTTTTCAATTCTTTAAAAAATATTCTAATATTATATGTTAATAATTATTTCATTATAAAATGTAAAAATTCATAATAATATTATTATAGTGTATGTATTAAATAATATAATAATATAATATAATAAAAATTTATAAAAAAATGTGCACCTATGCAGCTTTATGTCATTTCTCGGCTGTATAATATATTGTGTATCTATGAAAACATTTCCAACATTCAATTAGTTCACGTGGGGTCTTATTATTATCTATCTACCTACCTACATTCACACACCATCCCCTCACGTGGGCAGCCTTCTCCCACACGATTTGTCCTCGGCTTTATGCAGCTTTGTACAGCCTTCTCCATCATGTTTGTACTATTTGATTTTTATATTTTATTTGTTCCAATTGTATAGTTGTGTACAATATACATGTTTAATTTATTTAATGGATGTAGTTGTTGTTTCTAAATTAATTTTTGCCTTCCTATTTATGATGTTGTCTACATATTTTTTTTAGAGAGAATTTCACTTTTCATACCATAATTCAACATACTTTAGGGATTTGATACCAGAACTTTTTCTACCGACACATTTGATACCATAACTCAAATCAACTCGACACATTTGATACTTCCGTCAAATTGAAAACGGAATTGTCACGTGATTGTCACGTGGCCGTTAAAACTTTGCACATTTGATACCATAACTTATGTTGACTGATAATTTTACCCCATAATATTTCAGGTTACCAAAAAAGCCACACATCTCCAAATTTAGTGACGATTTTAGTCCACATTGTTGCCAAATTTCCAAATTGACTTGAATAAGACCACGTGCTGACCAATTTAGAATTTACACATTTGATACCATTATTTATGTTGATTGATAATTTTACCCCATAACATTTCACGTACCAAAAAAGCCCTACATCTCCAAATTTAGTGACGATTTTAGTCCACATTGTTGTCAAATTTTCAAATTGACTCGAATAAGACCACGTGCTGACCAATTTAGAAAATTTTACTTATTTTATTTAAATAACTAATTTAATTTGTAAACAATATTAATAAATTAAATAATACATTAACATAAATATCACCAAAATTAAGAAAATATATTCTTTTTAAATATAAAATTTATATAATAGAATTAATATATTTAATATTTATTAAAATAATAAATTATAAAATTTAAAACTATTAAATATTTATTAAAATATTATATTATAATTATTTATTATTTAATTTTTTAATAAATATTAAATAGTTTTTAATTATATAATTTATTATTTTAATAAATATTAAATAGATTAATTCTATTATATAAATTTTATATTTAAAAAGAATATGTTTTCTTAATTTTGGTGATATTTATGTTAATGTATTATTTAATTTATTAATATTGTTTATAAATTAAATAAGTTATTTAAATAAAATAAGTAAAATTTTCTAAATTGGTCAGCACGTGGTCTTATTTGAGTCAATTTGGAAATTCGGCAAAAATGTGGACCAAAATCGTCACTAAATTTGGAGATGTGGGGCTTTTTTGGTAACCTGAAATGTTATGGGGTAAAAATTAGCAGTCAACATAAGTAATGGTATCAAATGTGTAAAGTTCTAAATTGGTCAGCACGTGGTCTTATTCGAGTCAATTTGAAAATTTGGCAACAATGTGGACTAAAATCGTCACTAAATTTGGAGATGTGGGGCTTTTTTGGTACCTGAAATGTTATGGGATAAAATTATCAGTCAACATAAGTAATAGTATCAAATGTGTAAAGTTCTAAATTGGTCAGCACGTGATCTTATTCGAGTCAATTTGGAAATTTTGCAACAATGTGGACTAAAATCGTCACTAAATTTGGAGATGTGAGGCTTTTTTGGTAACCTGAAATGTTATGGGGTAAAATTATCAGTCAACATAAGTTATGGTATCAAATGTGCAAAGTTTTAACGGCCACGTGACAATTACGTGACAATTCCGTTTCCAATTTGACGGAAGTATCAAATGTGTCGAGTTGATTTGAGTTATGGTATCAAATGTGTCGGTAAAAAAAGTTGTGGTATCAAATCCCTAAAGTAAATTGAATTATGGTATGAAAAGTGAAATTCTCTCATTTTTTTTATGTTCATATATTTTATTAGACCAAATGTGAA
This sequence comes from Penstemon eatonii, assembly GCA_038501285.1. NCBI lineage: Eukaryota > Viridiplantae > Streptophyta > Magnoliopsida > Lamiales > Plantaginaceae > Penstemon > Penstemon eatonii. Next base: position 17,025,197 of record CM076711.1, read on the forward strand.
AATTTGGATTTCTCAAAATCAGGGGTCGAATTGAAAATTATAATCTTCCCAAATTAACTAAATTTTAATTCTGTGTTTTTAAAAAATATAGTGTGAAATTATAATTTATGAAAATTGAGGGACCAATAGTGTAACTTCGAATTTCTGAAAACCGAGTTGACATATAAATAATTTATGAAAATCATGGACTGAACTGTAATTCTGTGTTCTTCACTCTGGTGTCGAAGTTGCAATTTCCGAAAATATTGGGTCATTATTGCAAGTTGTGAAGAACACAGAACTGTAATTCTGTGTTCTTCACTCTGATGTCGAAATTGCAATTTCCGAAAATATTGGGTCATTATTGCAAGTTGTGAAGACTAAAAATATGGGGTAAAATTGTCGATATTTTGAAAATATGGGAAACTTAGTGTTACATAACGCTATAAGAGATGTTTCTTACGAAATAATGACCATCTCAATAATTTTCTTCTTAATTGTCGAAATTTTCAAATTACGGGAGACTTAGTGTTCCATAACACTATAAGAGTCAATTCTTACGAATTAATGACCGTCTCACTAATTTTCTTATTAATTGTCGAAATTTTCAAATTACGGGAGACTTAGTGTTCCATAACACTAGAAGAGTCGTTTCTTACGAAATAATGACCGTCTCACTAATTTTATTATTAATTGTCGATATTTTGAAAATACAGGAGATTCAGTGTTCCATAACACTATAAGAGTCGTTTCTTACCAAATAATAACCGTCTCAGTAATTTTCTTCTTAATTGTCGAATTTTCAAATTACGGGAGACTTAGTGTTCCATAACACTATAAGAGTCGTTTCTTACGAAATAATGACCGTCTCACTAATTTTCTTACTAATTGTCGAAATTTTCAAATTACGGGAGACATAGTGTTCCATAACACTAGAAGAGTCGTTTCTTACGAAATAATGACCGTCTCACTAATTTTCTTATTAATTGTCGATATTTTGAAAATACGGGAGACTTAGTGTTCCATAACACTATAAGAGTCATTTCTTACGAAATAATGACCGTCTCAATAATTTTCTTCTTAATTGTCGAAATTTTCAAATTACGAGAGACTTAGTGTTCCATAACACTATAAGAGTCGTTTCTTACGAAATAATGACCATCTCAATAATTTTCTTATTAATTGTCGAAAATTTTAAATTACGGGAGACTTAGTGTTCCATAACACGAAGAGTCGTTTCTTACGAAATAATGACCGTCTCACTAATTTTCTTATTAATTGTCGATATTTTCAAAATACGGGAGACTTAGTGTTCCACAACACTATAAGAGTCTTTTCTTACGAAATAATGATCGTCTCACTAATTTTCTTATTAATTGTCGAAATTTTCAAATTACGGGAGACTTAGTGTTCCATAACACTAGAAGAGTCATTTCTTACGAAATAATGACCGTCTCACTAATTTTCTTATTAATTGTCGATAGTTTGAAAATAGGGAGACTTAGTGTTCCATAACACTATAAGAGTCGTTTCTTACGAAATAATGACTGTCTCAATAATTTTCTTCTTTTTTAAATTACGGGAGACTTAGTGTTCCATAACACTATAAGAGTCATTTCTTACGAAATAATGACCGTCTCAATAATATCTTCTTAATTGTCGAAATTTTCAAATTACGAGAGACTTAGTGTTCCATAACACTATAAGAGTCGTTTCTTACGAAATAATGACCATCTCAATAATTTTCTTATTAATTGTCGTAATTTTCAAATTACGGGAGACTTAGTGTTCCATAACACGAAGAGTCGTTTCTTACGAAATAATGACCGTCTCACTAATTTTCTTATTAATTGTCGATATTTTCAAAATACGGGAGACTTAGTGTTCCACAACACTATAAGAGTCTTTTCTTACGAAATAATGACCGTCTCACTAATTTTCTTATTAATTGTCGAAATTTTCAAATTAAGGGAGACTTAGTGTTCCATAACACTAGAAGAGTCATTTCTTACGAAATAATGACTGTCTCACTAATTTTCTTATTAATTGTCGATAGTTTGAAAATAGGGAGACTTAGTGTTCCATAACACTATAAGAGTCCTTTCTTACGAAATAATGACTGTCTCAATAATTTTCTTCTTTTTCAAATTACGGGAGACTTAGTGTTCCATAACACTAGAAGAGTCGTTTCGAGCGAAAGTTTAAAATCGACCATCTAAGAAATAATTTTATAAATATAAAATACATAAATCATGACAAAATCTTGAAACTTTGATAAACTGTTGTTTAAAGAATATCTGACACATTGAATTAGGATTCCATTTAATAGAATAGACATTGTAGATGCCACTATGAGACGGATAATTAATCCATAATCTATTTAGTGTTATTAATTTTTTTTAAATTTATATTATTAATTTTTTTAATTATTACATGCCCCTTAAATTTTGTAAGGTTTAAAAGTATAACTACTTAAATAGATGAAAATGCATAACACTATTTGAATTGTACACGTGCCGTACGGTAGGCATTAGGCAGGGAATCTGAATTTGCCGAAATATTTGATGTAATGAACAATATGTATCAATAATGGGTTTTGGTCGAAATATTTGATGTAATGTATCAATAACGTGTTTTGGTCGAGATAATGGGCCAAAATATTTCATGCAATGGCAGAAATTTAATTAAATGGCCCAATAAGAATTATATTTCTTACAAAAATTTTATCCCGCATTGTAATAAATTATCAATATAAAGCAACTTATATACACTTGTGTGTATAAAATGGAATGTGATGGTTCTTGTGTGTTCTTTCAAATATTTGAATGAACACACAAGCATCACCGCCTTTAGACACACGTTAATTTCATGTTAAAACTATTCTTGAAACTATATATTTAAATGCTAATAATTGTCCTATGAATATTATTTTTCTTCGATTATATTGTCAAGTGTTACGAATCATGTCAAAAGTAGAATAAAATAAAATAAAAGGTCCAAGAAATATTGTTCAATTAAAATTATTTCTTAAAGCATAAAATACAAAAACACATTACAATGATAAATACTAATAAACTATTCATCGTCGGTTGTATCCGAAATTGGAAAGTCCAAGTTCGAAATGTCATCGTCCGGGTATGAAGATTGTATATGTGTAATGCTATACTGTTTAGGCACATTTTCCTCTGATCTTCTCAATGACCTTTGGTGGGAATGTAGTGCGGATAAATTGTAAGTTACCCGGGCCTTCGGAACGCAAAAAGGAAGATCGTAAAAGTAATCATTTAAATATTTTTGAACAAAAATATAAATTGGCCTAATGCGACCAATGCGCATTAGGTCCGTCATACGTTGAACATCAGTTGTATCACTAATGAACCTTAGACCGTCGCGATAGCTTCGATCTGGAACGTGATACCAAACATGTAATACCCCGATAATTTATATATATATATATATATATTCCTTATTATTTTTATATATATGCACACACTCAATAGATTGGAAATACAACGTACGTATATATAACTATCAAACCGAACTCGAAACAAACATTTAACGTACCCAAAACAAACCGAGTAACTTGATATAAAAATTATTATACTTAAACTAACCATTATAGAATAACAAAGGTCAAAAGTGAAATTCACTATAATAGCAAAATAACCCATATCATCAAATTTACCACTAAACCTACTAACCCAAACTTATTACCAAATTACCATTCTTCTCCCTATAAATAAAGACTCAATTCTCTTTTTCAATTGCACCCAAAAAGATAAGAACGATCAGTTATTAGAAGCCATGGAGCTCTTCCCAAGCTTAGTCTTCTTCCAAGCCTAGTCTTCTCCCAAGCTTAGAAAAAGGGGTAGTAAAGCTTAGAGGTAAACAAGGTTTTTCATCATTTCAATACATTTAAAACATCTTAATCTTAGCTAAAACTCATTTCTCCACAGTTTCTAGTGACCTTTAAGTCATAAGGAGTGAGTAGGCTCAAGAACTTCCATGTTTCATTGCTAGAGAAGGAGATAACAAGGTAAACACTCACCTTTCCCCTGTTTTTGCGCGACCACTGTAATTAAGCTATAACTTTTTATTGGCTGGGTCATTTTGAGAAATATTTGTACCATTTAAAAGAGGACTCGATCGAGAATGTAGGTGTATGGGAGGTGTCGAACACCTCCAGCGCGTGGGGTCGATATCGGCGCATTTTCGGAACAGTACCGGCGAGTGAAATCCACTCGCTGGACTGTTTCGGGACTGTTTTGAAATTCTTGTTCTAAATTTGTTATTTTCAACTTTCCTTGTTGTTTTTATGCAATTAAACCATCCTTTAACACCTTGGTAGATGGATAATGTCATGAGGAAGTTTAATTCACTACAACAAATATGATCTATAGTGGCACCATGCTTGATAACATTTTAAAGAAAATGTCACAAATTATTAATATAGTCTCATTTTTGAAAAATGCCACAAATTATAAGTGTTAATTTAACTGATTAGTGACATTTTTATACTATAGTGATATTTTATAATGTTACTTTTAACTATAATTGTGACATTGATACATTTAGCCACACCGCTACAAGTGGCACTTTGCTAGCGACATTTTATATATAACGACATTTTCCAAACTGCCACTTGTAGCGGTGTGGCTAAAAATTAAATGTCACTATCATAACAAGATGTAACATTATAAAATGCTCTAAGGACTTCTATCCTTATGAGTAGATAATTATTACATAAGATAAAGATGACCATATAATAATAAAATGCATTTATTAATCCAATTGAATGGTCCTTCAATTAAATGCAGCCAAATAGTTGGCTTGCAGGACACTATTCTATAAATCTCCCACTTGTACTAAAGCCAACTTTTCATACTTCTGATTCCCATCTTAGACAGATGTTTTCGGATGCCTTTGAGGCAATGGCTTAGACAGCGGGTCCGTCGTATTATCCCTTGAGGTGACACGTTCCATCTTTATGTCTCATCTACCAATGATATAACATATCAAATGGTATCGTCTTAGTTCGTGCTTGGACTCTGATGAGATCTCGACTCCTTCGCTTGCGAGATAGCTCCATTATTATCACAGAAGATAATAATGGCTCGACAATGCTAGGTTTCACATCCAATTCATGGATGAAGTTCTTCATCCAAACACCTTCCTTTGCTGCATAACACGCGGCAATGTATTCTGCTTCGGTGGTTGAATCTGCGGTAGTGTCTTGCTTGGAGCTCTTCCAGCTTACCGCACCACCATTGAGGCAGAACACGTATCCAGATGTCGACTTGAAGTCGTCTACATTACATTGGAAGCTAGAATCAGTATAGCCTTCCAATTTCAATTCTCTTCCACCGTATACCAAGAACAATTCCTCAGTCCTTCTCAGGTACTTCATAATTGCCTTTACGGCTATCCAGTGCTGCTCACCTGGATCAGACTGGTAGCGACTTGTAACGCTTAAAGCGTATGCTACGTCTGGTCTCATACATAACATACCATACATTATGCTTCCTATAGCGGATGCATATGGTACTTGAGACATATTGCTTATCTCTTCAGGCGTCTTTGGGGCCATAGACTTAGAGAGTGCAATTCCATGTCTCATTGGAAGCAATCCTCTCTTGGATTCTTCCATATTAAATCTTTTCAAGATTTTATCTATGTACTGCAATTGGGAGAGGCCCAGCAGTCCTTTTGATCTATTTCGGTAGATCCTTATACCCAGTACAAAGGATGCTTCTCCCAATTCCTTCATTGAGAATTGTGTAGATAACCATGCTTTAGTTTCGTACAACACTTTCACATTCTTTTCAATGAGAAAAATGTCATCAACGTAAAGCACCAAAAATTCAACTGTACTCCCACTGATCTTCTTGTACACGCAAGGTTCGAACACGTTTCTGATGAATCCAAAAGTTTGGATTGTTTCATTGAAACGGATGTTCCAACTTCGGGAAGCTTGCTTCAATCCATAAATGGACCTCTGGAGTTTGTACACCTTGTGTTCATCTCCTTTGGATGCATATACTTTTGGTTGCTCCATGTAGATCTCCTTGTCAATGTCCCCATTGAGCAAGGCAGTCTTTACATCCATCTGCCATATCTCGTAGTTATATCACGCAGCTATGGCCAGCAAGATTCGAATGGATTTAGGCATTGCGACGGGCGAGAAGGTCTCCTCAAAGTCGATGCTTGGCCTTTGAGTGTATCCTTTTGCCACTAGTCGCGCCTTGTAGGTTGTTACCTCTCCGTTCACTCAAAGCTTTCGCTTATAGATCCACTTGCAACCCACGGGAGCTACTCCCACTGGTGGATCTACCAAGGCCCAGACCTTGTTCGAGTGCATGGAGTCCAATTCGAATTCCATGGCTTCACGCCACTTTCCCGAGTCTATGCCTAGCATAGCCTCTTCGTAAGTCCTTGGGTCGGTTAGAGACTGTCTAGTCTCACGCAGCAGACCGTAGTACCTCTCGGGTTCTCTACGTTGTCTTTCTGACTTACGAAATACCGGTGTACTTTCTGGTGCACTTTCATGCTCATGTTCTCCCACTGCCTATGGTGATGGGTCGGCTTGATTGACCTCTTTGGCCTTTTCAGCTTCAGTGACCTCATCTAGTTCTACGTTGTGTTCCTTCTTGCCTAGCAAGAAATCCTTCTCCAAGAAGTGTGCGTTCCTTGAGACAAACGTAGTTTATCTTGTAGGATCGTAGAACTTGTATCCTATAGAGTTTTCTGGATACCCCACGAATTGCATAAGATGGACTTTGCATCCAACTTATCTCCCACCAGCTTATTCACATAAGCGGGAGACCCCATATGCGCATGAATGCATATGAATGTACAATACCAAAACTCATATCATGTGATATGTTTTGGATCTGGCTTCAGAGATACTCAGCTCAGTATCTTCGATTTTCTCGATCAAGTTTCATTTGTTTGAATAAGGAATTTCATGTAAGTTTTCTTAATGGACATTTACATGTCCAGAATGCTTGATAACATACAACGTCTCGAACGGGTCTTACATTTCGAGAATCTAATTCTCTATTAAATAATCAATGGCGTACTGCCAATGCATGTTCGATTTTGAATAGATCCAAATCTCTTACTCTCTTTTCTTTTATTCCAAAAGTAATTTGGATTTGTACATCACAACGTACTTTTACCCATGAGGGTACTAGAGACGCCTTATCTCCCACTAATGCTTTAGTGTTTCTACACACTTTTATATGGATTAAATCCATTGCAATTGTTTATGCCTCTTGGTTGCCTAGCAACCAACTACTAAATCTAATTTCCATTAAGCAAGATTCGAAAGTCGGTTACTATGTACAACATCCCAGTCAAGCTCGACCCAGTCGAGCTCAGCCTTTGAATCTTTTAATTTGGAAATATTCTTTAGTATTCGTGTATCGCCTTTCGGTTTTTACAACGACTCAAGTGTGTGAAATCTTGATTATTTATATTTTATTGACTATGCATATTATATTTAGTCGATATATGAGTATCCATACTCATTTGCTTTTGTACATCTTTTGCGTATAAATCTTATATCGCAATCAGTTCCAACCATTATGGAACTATCACATCCCTTAAGACAAGGGATGGTATAAGCAAATTCTAATGATCTAAATAATTCATGGCTTTAGATGCATTGAATGCATCAATGAGTACTTCATCGGGCATCCAACACCCTTATGCATTACTTTAACCATAAGGTTAAGTTCAATAAAATTTAATCATCCCTTATGAGATGAATAGGTTCAATTCCCTCTTTCCCTTGATCTTAATCCATGGAAGAACCATTTTGATTGACTTTACAACTTATCATCCTTACAGAAAAACCTCCAAGGTTATTTCCCTTCAAAGAGGATTTATTCCTCTACTTTCATCTCGTAAGTCTTTTGAGCTTTTCAACGAGATGTTACTTCCCATTCATGGGAGACTTCATGTTTGCCTTCAAGAAAATTTGGGCTTGAGAACCATCCTCAACCTCTGGTGAAACTTATCACCTTTCTTATTTGAAGAGTAACTTCAAAAAGGCAGCTTGGTGAAACCTATCACCATTCCAGTCGAAGTGTAACTTCGAAAGGAAAACCAATGAAATCTTTGTAAGGAGATTAGTCCTTGCTTGGACTCGAGAAGTCGTTCAAAATTCATTTGGGTTCAGTCAATTTATTTGATTCAAGTATGATATCACTTATGAAAAAACTATCATAAACATGACGATAAATACGTGGCAGATTAATATCAATGCATAATTTACAAACATGGTTTTCGTTTGTAAATTACTCCCACTATTTTTTGTCGAATACTTATGCCCCCACATAAGGTTCGGGAAATAAAAATTTCCTAATGGGCTCAAGGCCCAAATGCAATCGCTCAGTACCCACGACTCGTTGGCCATACCAATTGATTCACTTGGTGGGCGATCACGTCGCCGGTTAACCATCCCAGCTAACCCTTGAGTTCATTTAGCCTCGTTTTTCGTTATGGACCCACGACTCGTGAGACATCCATACTTACTCGCGTTAAATCATGTCCAATACTCGTGAAGAGAAATAGTTCAATCCTAGACACCCCACGACTCGTGAGACAGCGCCTAGAACCTTGCTATCCCCTCCCTTGGCACTAAACTGTGCATCGAGGCAATAGACATACCATCTTCCTATAACTCGACCCACGACTCGTGAGACATCGAGATATATTCGTACGATATGCCTAAGACCTAGTAATTGGATAGGCTCGGACCATAAACACCATTCTATGCGCCCGTTTTACGATTTAATATTATAATTGAATTTTTAGGTTCAATTGGAGGTTTTAAGTTTTCTTCGTGCGAGGTCTCATCAGATTATGCTTTATCTTGTTTACGTTTTTCTATCCTAAGCATGCATCTCATACATCAAAGAATAATTACGAAAAAGTAAACATTCATCACCTAGCATGATATGATTGATCGATTGCCCATCCTCTGCGATCCATCACGAGCCATGTGATGGATCATTTGGTCAGTTTAGGGTGGAAATTAAATGTCCTAACTATTACAATTTACAAACCCATACATCATGGGCCTTCTTGTAATATCCACCTTGATTGGGCCTCCATGTAATGAATTGGGTCTCCATGTCCTCCAAGGTTATGGGCCTCCATGTGGATCTCCACGTCTTCATGAGGTATTTTCGGCTCCAAGCCTAATCTAAGCCTAGCTTAAAATAAAAGTCCTATTCTATTACATTTGTTTGCGCAAGCAAGGGCACCAATCAGGCCCATTTAATTACAACCCATAAAATAAATAAACCAAAACTACACAGGGCTTAGGGGCAAAATCGACCAATCCACATATTCACTCAAGAACATGCATAAATTCACATAAGGGCATAAATGTAAATTTAGCGGCTCCTTTAATTTTAATTGACAAAAATTATCCAAGTTAATTTAATTTTGAATTAACAATTAATCCCTAAGATTAATTAACTCTTACTTGAGTTCTAAGTAACCTACAACTCTTATCTTGATACAGTTGGTTAATTAAGATAGTTACAAATCTTCCAAGATTACTATCTTATCCAAAACTCCAAGTTTCCCAATTTTACAAATCTCCAAGATTCTCAAGATAATACTATTTTGAATAGATTAGTTAACTAAGGTAGTGTCCAAATCCACCAAGATTTCTACCTTATCCAAAACTCCAAGTTTCCTAATTTAATAAGATCTCTAAGATCTTTAATCTTGGTAACTTACTAGAAGAGATTAATTTTAATTAAATCTCTTACCACAATTGAAACTTTAAGTTTCCTTGTTTAATAAGATCTCTAAGATCTATAATCTTGGTAACTTACTAGAAGACATTAATTCTAATTAAATGTCTTATCACAAATGAAACTCTAAGTTTCCTTGTTAATTAGATCTCTAAGATCAATCCAAGATTCACCAAAATTTCATAACAACCAAATCTCCAAGATTTTGTTCAAGATGTATCCAAAATTCTGCCACGAAAATTTGAATCACCATATCATGGCCGTATTAGTTTGGCTTCAAGTTGACTTAAATCCAACATTTTGCAATTTGAAAATCAAATTGCAATACATGGTGTTGCTTCAAAACTTACGTAACATTTGCCAAATTAAAACAACCTGCATGCCATGACACACATGGTCACGTGAACAAAGGGAATTTTTTTTGTGCCGAGCACTAAATAATTAAATTCTCACCAAGAGAATAAAGTGCTGATGCATTAATTTTGTTTTGCTTTTGCTTTGTTTTAATTTGTGTTTGATTACTTGTTGATTTAATTAGAAACAAATCCAGTTCAATTAAATCCCAATTCAAAATAAAAAGTAACATGATAAAATTTTGAATCAAAATTTTACATTAACTCTAAGTTAATAGATCTACGTCCTAAAACATATACAGTTAAAGAACTAGCCATACATAAATCAAACATATGATTTATAACACAGAATTTGCAAATTTATATATATACAAAGCCTAGAGTTGGCTCTGATACCACTGTTGGGATTCGGTAAGATAAACAGCCCTAGGCACAACGGAATATAAAAATTTTAGGACCTCTTACGAAATCTTGCCAGGATACTACTCTAGGTGTATATATATAAATATTAATTAAAACGACAGGATAAGTTTACACGTTATACCTATCTCCTTGCAAATCCAAGTTGGCAGTCAGCAAAACGAACTCTGATTTTCTCTTCAGCAAAATCGATCCAGGCTTTTCAAGGAGCGCCCCACGTGTTGCGCCTCTACGAGTTGATACACCACAATATCACGAAAATAATATATCTTGATCGGCTAGAACACAAGATATATTATGATCTAGGATTTAGGAACGATCTTGGAACAAAATCGAAAACGAAAAATTCTTCCATAGGGAAGAAGTGGTTCGGCCGATTGCACAGGGAGAGGGAGAGAGAATTTTTGCTCTTGCTCAATTTTTGCTTATTGGGTTGTGTGAAAAATAACTACAAGTAAGCTACTTATAGTTATCTCCCTAACCTAGTCCTATTAGGACTAGGACTTTTCTCTCCTACATGGGCCATGACCCTCTTTAATTAGAAGACCAAGTCTTCCAATTAATTCATGGCCCAGTTAATTAATTTGACCAGGCTTTATTTAATCTCCCAATTAAATTAGCCCAATTAATCAACTAGTCTCCCAATTAATTAATTTTGACTCTAAGTCCAATTAATTAATTATTCCTTTAATTAAATAAATCCAACTTAATTAATTAACTCATAAATTAAATTCCAATTTAATTTATGATCCTGATCCAATTCCAATTGGATCCCATTTTGTTCCAAGTCGACCCACCCATTATAATCGACCTAGTCGATTATTCACCCAGTCGACCCAGTCGACTCGGTCATTCTTATTTCCTCGCTTTCGCTTCATGTGTATTGTGTATGCCCCCGTAGGTTCACCACATAAATGGCCGTGGGTTATAATTAAATATTATTTAATTATTCGAGTAAGACTTACTCTAAATCGATTGAACACTCTGTCGATTGATCATTCCAAAATTAGCACCCCTGCCAATTTGGGAATTCTCCCACACTCCACGGTCGATGTCCAGCCACAAGCCCATGGAGCCCAATCACTGGTGAATTAATTCAGTGAACCTTTTATCATTTACAATTTTCGTATACGCCATAATCTCTCCATCGATCAATCTCCCAGTCGAGACTTAAGGGTATGGTCTTTCATCGGTTTCCCTTTTCTTTTGTCTTGACCTTATGCATTCTGGTCTCGAAATAATTCTCTTTGACTTTAACCTTTATGAGCTACTTACATAAAGCCGTCAGATACCTCGGTCGAGGATTTTACCAGAATTAATTTCTCACAAAATCCATAGGAGAATTTCCCAACCTATCAAGTCGGGTCAATGGATCATTTGTTGATGATATGAATATGCATACGAGTTCCTCTATACCCAATATGAGTCCACAGAGACTTTCTGGCGATCTCCAGTCAGTCGGGACTCATATCAAAGCATAGACGTTCTCGCACCAGATAAACCTTATCATCTCAAGTAGTTAGGGATCGTTCCTCGTATACTATTGTAAATTGGAATAACTTCAACCCCGATATGCGACTACCGCTTCCATGGTGAGTTATTTCCTAATTGGGGTATTCAGTGCGCTTGCCATCCCAGCAAGCCACCCACTTATGTGTATCGATTATCCCAGTCACGCTCGTGGACCCCAGCGTTCTCCAGTTCATAGGAGTATACACAATAGTGAGAGTCTAACCGAATCCAATGATGTCCTATCTCGATTGGATTCTACGACTCTTGAATATATATTCTAGATCACGACCTTGGAGATCAGTCCACGGGTTGTTCCATAGCCCTGTGATCTAAGGACTTCTATCCTTATGCGTAGATAATTATTACATAAGATAAAGATGACCATATAATAATAAAATGCATTTATTAATCCAATTGAATGGTCCTTTCAATTAAATGCAGCCAAATAGTTGGCTTGCAGGACACTATTCTATCACTTATATCTTTTAAGGTAATTAACTTTAATACGTTTCTTAATCCTTTAATAGTCTTGCATTCTTCAATTTCTGATTCTACTCCATCTGGTAAGTGGTATTATTATGAACAACGGACAATGTCCGGCTCCAAGTTCACTTAAACTATTTATACCCTTGAGGACGCTCTTGGAAGTTGGGCCCCGGGACTAATAATGGTGACTGCTGGGCGGCATCGGGCCGTCGGTGTATGGTCTCTTTGTTAAGTACCCCACCGTGATCCAGTTGCTAAGTATAGTTGGAGGTAATTGTACTTTCAACTGGGTCGACATGTACTCGAGCATGTCATTCCTTTTTTGTGAGGTCGCTCCTCGTAGGGAGGTATAAGGTTGTTAATTTTCAGAAGTTGGGTTGAATGTATTACTTTACCAGATTCTGACTCGAAATGATTGTTTGAATGCCGTTTACTTTAATCCTATAGCGTGTTTTTATTTCCAATTATCTAATGATCTTTCGCAGGACTATTATAATCCAATTCTTACTTATTCATAAATAATAATCTTACTTGTGGCCACATTACCGATCCATTATTATAAATCCTCACTAAGTCAAATAAAGACTTACGCCTTTCTTTGTTTATTTTCTCCGATTAGCATCTTGAGTTAGAGATGGAAACACATTGACATGGGAGTGACATAGCATAATCAGTGATGTATTTATCTATTTTATCGAATAATTTGACGATGAGACTTCGTTGTAAAGTTATGTAAAATTTTATCTACTTACGGGTCGGGTAGTGGGGTCGTCGTCCTTTCTTCCTGAAGACCTTAGAATTTCGTCATTTTCCGCTGTGATGATTATAATATAATTTTCTATATTATTCTGCTAGTTTGACGCACGATTAGTTTGAATAGTCAATCACCGTTTTATTCAGAGCTAGGTGACCTAGTCGGGACAAAACACCTTCGGGAATGTACCCAACTCTTCGTTTGATTGCATTAATCAAATGAGCATGTTCAAATACAAGCCAATTTGTAATTGTAATCATGTCTTCAGAAGTTCTCCCTTCATACGAAAGTGCCCTTTCGTACTCAAACCTACCACCATAAATTACATGTAATTTGTATGTGTAATTCATTTTGGTTGACCTTAAAACATAAAAGAAAAATTTATTAATTAGTATAGTAAGTAATTAATGTGTATATGTTAAATTGAAAAAAGATAAAAATTATAAGTTACCTCGTGGATGAAATTCGGATCAAAAGACAATTGGAAAATTATAAAGTAGTATGATGTGAAGGGTGGATTTATAATATATGTGTATATATAATATGTGTATATATATAACTAGGTCAATTGCTCCACGCTCCCGCGCGGAGGATATTGCCCAGTGCCAATCGATTATATTAATAAAACACATGTACATAATGAAATTAGATCTCTATTAACTACAAACTGGAAGTTCGTGATAGATAAGTTACGTAATTGATCATAATTTATCATTATCCAATAAGTGGTCATTAACTTACACGTTTTTTTCTAATAATAGATCAAATATATTTGGTCTGTACATTTTATATACAATAATATTTTAATAAATATCTTCATTTACAATTATATTTAAAATATATGTTATATAAATGTTCTAACATATTATGCAAATGCATTATAATTAATGAGCAATTAAATATACTTTAAATCGATAGGGGGATTATTTTTTTAAACAGGACTTCTTTTATTTTGTTTTGATAGAATAATTTGTAAAAATTAAAATAATTTTTTTTTTAAAATAACCTCTATTTAAATTTGCTGTACAGATAAATTAAAAGATATTAATTTAATTGGTTCTTATTTTGTTTTTTAGAGAATAATTTTATTTAGAATTATTCTGTATATTTTACAATTATTTAATGATATATAAATGTTTATATATTTAGAAACATCATAAATGTGCTTCTTGTCAAAATAACACAAAACACAATAAGTATGCGTGTCTTGTAAAACGGAATAAATAACACAAAACACAAAATAACACAAAACACAATAATTACTATTCACATCAGTAAAAAAATACTTGATAGACTATTGATCTTCCTCATACCTAATTATTTCAACAGATCTGTATTTGCGTGTCTTGTAAAACGGAATAAATAATTTAAAGCAACTACTGTTTTCTTTTGACTGTTGGTCTTCCTCTTCCCAAATATTTTAACAGTAAATACAGTAATATAATTTATAATAATTATAAAAATATTATTTAAAATATTTTTTTCATAAAAAGATTGTGTTTATTCAAATATATTGTAAATAATCCAATTTTATAAATTATTAAATTTTTTTAAACTGGTCCCAGCCTCCCATAAATATGAGTAGTTGAGAAGGTTGGAACGTTTCCGTTGTACATCTATACCGTTTATCTTATACTTTCCTGGCCGTTGGATCTATACCATTGCTACTATAAATTGGCTAAATTAATGTTATATTGTGAGAAATTAGCGATTATAAAATTTAAACTCAAGTAAGAATAATCTGTATGCAATGTATGAGTTGTTACGCGTGGAAAATCGAATATCTTATAATCCAAGAATCGTTATTCAACTTGAAATATCATAATTTCTAATAAGTTTGCTTGGTATGGGTGGAATTGGAAATTTTTGCTTTTGTGATGTAAAGAATGCATTTTATGAACCCATGTTCCTTATCTCTTTGGGGGTTGTTACTTTGTGATTGAGAAAATGGGTTTTTCGAAAATGTGATTTTTTTGGACTAATCTTCGGGTTGGTATAATATGTATGCAATGTATGAGTGCTGATTGAATATGTAATGGATTCGTCTTCGGGTTGGTATGTCAAAATTCATCATTACTTAGATGCCTTACCTTGCCAGATAGTAGTAGTAACCCACAAATTTTTTTGGGATGTATATCATGTTAACAGCATATCCGAAAAAATATTGTGGGGTACTACTGCCATCTGGCAAGGTAGGCTTCTTCAAAGGAAGTGGATCTTCTTGATCAGCCCTCGAATGTCACACAAAATTTTCTACACTGGAGAACAACGAGCGATCACAGTATTCGCGAGACACTATTTATCAAAGATGAAGTTGCTTATCGTGAAGAATTGAACTATATTATTTGTATAGATCGACAAAGCTTTGTCGGAATTCTTTTTTACTTTGCTTTATAGATGAAGCTCAAATGTATGATTCATTTGAATATATATTTTAAAAAATATTTTTTTTATCTGTGATTTGTCTGTTTTGTTTTTTGAGGTTTCTTATTCAATACGATATGTTTATATAGAATATGACTATAGGGATGATTATATTAATAAAACACATGAACATATTTGTAAATTATAAAAGTATATTATTTGACAAAAAAATGTATCCGCAAAATGAAGATGCTTTATTTGATTAGTCTATTACAAATATTAATTTGTTATTAACTTCGATGTAGATGATGGTATAATGGTCAAAGAGGACTTAATCGATTTAGGTATACAAAACAATAATGGTTAAATATTTGGGCTAGGTCGAAGAACAACATATGTTATTAGTCGAATAAAAGGAATATTGGATATTTTTTACATGTTGAGTTAATTTATTGCTGGGTGTTAAGTAAAATTGATATATAATTTTAATTTACATTGAGTTGTAATGTTGAATATTGAGGTGCGATTTACGGTAGACGATGAGTGATTTTTTTTTAATATTTTAATAACTTATATTTTAACGTGATTTTTTAATCTAACCAGGTATGTCGATAATAGGAGCTTAGATCAGATACTTTTTTTCACTTAGACAAGTCTTTACTAAAAAATTATCTTCCAACATAAAGTATAACTTTTCGGATAATGTGGTAGAAGGTTTTAGAAGCACGATTTTTTTGCCAAAC
Source organism: Penstemon eatonii (assembly GCA_038501285.1). Taxonomy (NCBI): domain Eukaryota; kingdom Viridiplantae; phylum Streptophyta; class Magnoliopsida; order Lamiales; family Plantaginaceae; genus Penstemon; species Penstemon eatonii. The sequence goes on from CM076711.1 coordinate 17,041,581, forward strand.
AATCTTTAATTCTTTGGAAGCGAAACAATTATTGTAATTAATGTATTGATATTGGCCGTTTCATATGTGATAATTTGATCCTCGCATTTTAATAGATTTTGCTATAAATTGATGGGTTTGCAATAGTCGGTCATAACATAAAATGTTGCAAGAGTAATTTATGTTCGTTTTGCAAAGAAGTAAACATGAATTCAAATCGAAATGAAGTCGATGATGAAAAACGGCGCCGTTTCATGACAAGACCGTTTTCGGAAAAGAAAGTTAAAACCGGTTTGTAAATATAAGTCGATAAAATAATTTCCGAATTACAATGTAAGCGAATGTAATGAAGAGGAAATAATTAATTGATGGAAAACGGCGGCGTTTTGTAATTATGCCGCTTAAAATGAAATTGCTAAACCAAACTCGCACGACCACAAGTTCAGGAGAATGAAACGTTTCGGATCAAGAAATCGGAAAACAGGATGTTTTAGGTTGTTTCACAAGGATTAAGAAATTATTTAATGCTCTAGATTTTAGAAAAATTAAAATTAAAGAATTATTAGACAAATTGCCCTTGAAAAAGATGAGTAAATATTTTGTTTTCTTAACTAAGATAAAGAACAATAAAAACAAAATATTTATTGACTAATAAGATATTGAATAAAGAATCCACGTAAATGAACAACTAAGATAATAAGGTATCAACCGGATAATTAAAAAATACAGAGTATATATTACGAAGCAATAATAAAAGCCATAACTGACAATAGTAATTTGAACAAGAAGGATGATATGACGGTTTACTAAAAGTTGAAGAATTTGGTCGATGACCACATGTTTGTTCTTGTCGGAAAATTAATTCACAACCGGTGATTGGAAATAAAAAATACAGTCTTGGCGAAGGGACAAATAAAACGCATGTTCAACGTAGCGAATGTAAACACAATAAAGATCTTTAAATTGTCAACTAAGGACAATCTTCTATATTAAAATGAATTTGAATATCTACTGTAGGAATATTTAGAGGAGGAGGATGATGATAAACTATGCGGCCTTAAGGATGAATGGGAAATTGAGGCTTATGAAGAAGTTACGACAGTCTTAAAGGAGATTAACGAATATAATCCAAGTGGTCGATATGTTGTTCAATCTTCCACTATCTCTTGTCTTGTATGGATTAACATCATCCTTGAGGACGGAAGATTTGTTTTGACTTTTTTCTACACAGTCATTGCAAAGCCAAGAAACATTTTCTTCAAATGACTGATGTGCATTATAGTAGATGTTCGATCCTTGCTCGGGTTTTTGCTAAACAAAAAACAACAATAAAAATATTAACCCATATTATCCTAGATAGAAGATCTATATAATTTTTGGGAAATGATTAAAAGAAGTAAAAAATAGATACCTTATTTTTTTCAGCCTCGCATATAGCATCAGCAAGGGTACGGTAATTGTCTTCGAAGATAAGATCCCACTCATAAATTTTTTTACCCAAAACAACTTTAGTAAGAAGTATGATATTTTTTAGGTTAGATGGCAAATATTGGGTTATAATATGATCCAAATTCCACGAATGCCTACTAATCTGTCGTATATAAATTATTTTTACTCAATCTTCAACAAACATTAATTTAAATATAAAATATAATTAAAGTGAGCCCATTTATAGTAACTATGGTAAATATCCAAAGACCAGGAAATTATGAGATAGACGGTGTAGATTGTATAACGGGAAACGTTCCCACCTTTTCAACTAATAATATTTATGGGGACAGTTTAAAATTATATACGTAAATTAAAATACTTTAAAACTTCAACATTATCTGAACTTGCACATCTTGTAAAACGTACTGACAATAAATGAGCAAAGACTGTTTTGTCTTAGGACGGTTGATATTATCCCCCCGAAATATCTTTACATATTCCACATAATGTTCTGTCTTGTAAAACGTACCGCAATGTTCCTTGTTGATATTTTATTTAAAATAATGACAGATTAATATTATTCGTCAACCACTTAAATATAATTTGATTATATTATCTTATTTCAAATAACTAAATAAATAACCAATATTTAATGAACCAATTTGTACTTAACAATATTATTTTGTTAGTCTCTCCTAAATTCATGAAAAAAAATTAGTTAAAATATTAAATTACTAAGTATATTTACATTTCAAATAAATATAAAAATATTAATTGCTTTGATAAATTAAAAAAACATTAAATATTATTATTTTAATATAATCTTATTTAATCAGATTTGAACATTTTACTTATAACTATGATATACTTATTTAATTTTAATTTAAAAAAAAAACTTATCATAACAATGAATAAATGGGTAGACCTAGATTCGACTAATTTATTATTCAACTCATTATGCCTCGTTAGTAAAAGTGATTGACGGTGTCTATTGATCTGAGTTCGAATCTTCTTGCCAATTTTTTTTTTACTGAGTTCGAAGATTAACTTATCCCAGTGCTAATGTACTAAAATACGGACGATAAGGTTTCTAAATTCTATATAATATGGATTATATTAATAAAATACATGAACATATTTGTAAAATAAAATATCTTTTGACTGAGTTTGAAGATTAACTTAGCCCAGTGTTAATGTATTAAACTACGGACGATAAAGTTTTTAAATTCTATATAATATGGAATATATTGTAAAATAAAATATTAGTTTATATTCTAAATGATTCTGTATTCCAATATCACATATACTTAATTAATCTTGTATAAATTTAAATATAATTAATCTAATTTAATTTGATAATTTATTAAAAAATAATGTTTATGCATTCAGATGAGAAATAACCATTGGTCAAAACACCAATTCCAGGAAGCACAGTAGGAACATTCAACGAGAACAAAGTCGTCTCAACATTACATCGAACCTTCCTTTTTCCCAAAAGACAATTTTTTTTTCAGCCGTCATTGCAGCATAACGAATCCTCGATTTTTCATTTCGAGCTAACCTAACATAATCCGAAGATCTACCGGAACTGTTACCTGAAACCAATAATAAAAATTTTTTTAACACATGTAACTGAGCCAAGCAGAACAGTTTAAGTGGTGAAATTTTGGCTATCTTCTTTAAAAAAAAAATTTTTTAATATATTTGCTGATAAATTAGGATGTTTTATATATGCATAGAGTTAAATAAATAGTATTATGTTATTGCATAATAATATTAGGCCATAACTATTTAGAATAAAATAGCAACAAGGTACATTCTGTTGAATTTTAAACGATTTTGATCCTAGTCTTGAATTCATCTGTTTGTTTGACAGTACACTTTTCTGTGTCTGGATTGTGGGCAGTTCTTAAGTTAACTGTCCATTGATATAGATAATTAAATATTGAGAAAAAGAATTATCTTAAGCTTATAGTTAATTCTCAATCACAATATGCTAGTATTGAAGCAATATTTCTAGAAAAACAGTTTTTCGTAAATATTAAGAGGCCAGGATGAACAATAATTTAAATATTTATTTATTTAATATAGTAATACTAATTTTTACAACCACGGCATAATTTAAAAATGTCATTTACTCCTTCATTATATTCTTTTTTCTTCTTCCTCAGTCTCTCATGCAGAAAACCATCCTCGTCTTCATTATTTTGCAGAATGTCAATCTCTAAATTATGTATTTCATCCAGTGATTCAGACACTGATTTAGCTTTATGTTGGAATACCTGCCTTTTTCTCTGTATTTGAAAACAAAGATTAATACAGTTTTTACCCATCGAGATATATTGTATTCAATATTCAAATGAATACAAACATACATTCTGTTCTTCTTCGAGCTCCAATAGTTTTTTCTCATAAATTTCGCATTCCTTGGTAGCAGCTTTTATTGCGTTGAATTTCTGCATGCATTATAAATTTTTATAAATAGTATAATACTAACAGTTCTTATGAAAAAATTATAACACTACCTTTTCTTTCTCCTCGCCTTCAGGGAGAGACTTGAGCTGTTCTCTCTTCGTTTGTATGAGTAATTTAATATCTTCCATCATTCTGCTTACGCATAGAATAAAAACATGTTCATAAGAAATTCTGATTATTATCATTATATAAATTAAAAAAAAATTAATCTAGATTGATTTGGCTTACCTGAAGAAAATGGAATAATTGATTTCGAGCAATATGTGTATGTAAATGTAATGCTTTTGTAAGTTGAATATATATAAATATATAAATTGATAAGACTCCTGAGCTTTTTCGGAAATTTAAAAGATATTTCGGAATAATAAATAGATACGCCGTTTGAAGATTTCATGGAAAGATGTATTGTTATTATTTGAATTGTTGGGAATAGTAATCGTTGTTAAGTAAATAGCGTCGCATCATCTCTGCTGTTCATCATTGCGTGTGACGGTCGTAAAATTTTTTTTGTTATTTCCGATGAGTCAGTTTTAGATATTTTTTTTATAAGCGAGAATAAACGTAGATAAACAACTAAAGTAATAAGGTATTAAACGCATAATTAACGAAGTATTAAGTATTAAAATAATATTTCTATATATGGTGGATTGTATACCATTGTTTGATTAAAAAAATATTATTAATAATATATTATGTTTTCTCATATTTTTTAGCTTATTATATATTAGCCATGATATTCGATTTAGTAGTTTTATATGAAATAAAAAATTAAATAGATTTATGCAAATTTGTAGGTCAACCAAGGATGTTTGTTCGACTTTTATAAAGTTATTGTTTTTGTATGGGTAATATTTGTATGTATATATTTGTTTTGATAAAATTACTTATGATTTATTGTTTTATAAAATATTTTGAGTAATAAAATATATCTTAATGATGGGAAAATTTTAGTATTATCCGTTTTCATTAAATATTTTTAATTATAATTTGCTTAAATTATGAGGACCAATAAGCTGAGTTTAATTATCTAATTTTTACTGAGTTAATTAATAACCCGGAAAAAACCCAAATAAATCGTAAATTCTGGTCGATTGGGTCAGGAATACATCTTATTATAAGAATAACGAGAAGATCGGATAACTGGTTCAGCGAGTCATTCATCGTTTTTAAATCAATAGATTTGATATATATATTTTTTTGGAGTGAAATGAAAAAACATTCCGAAGCACAACAAGAAAAAATCCGACCAGGGATCGAACTTCACCAGCAGCAGTGTGGGAGCAATCTCTCAAAAGATGAGGGGGGCTCCTTGTGCGCAGTGACTACTGGTCCCAGCCTCTGTTGCCGGTTGAGTCACCGTGATTGACCTCCTCTCACAATCCTGTCGGACAGGGAGGTGAGGGGCGCCCGGGTTGAGCGATCTATATTTGGATACTAAAAAAACTACAGAAGCATATGACATCATTTTGTGCAAATTTTCAGAATAAAAAAATAATTTTTTGACAATCGTTCAATTCTACTTTATTATTGCATATCTATTCCTTTTCCAATTTGTAAAGTTCTTACACGATTACCAAAGTCTGAACGTAGATAAAAGAAGAAAACTTCCCTATTCTAAATACCAAAACCGCCATAGCCTTCATGCTCATGAGCTCCATAGAGTTGAACAAAGTACTGTTTGAACTCGTTTCGAAAATTAAAATTTTCATCAAAATTAAACTCGAAATTAAAGTATAAATGAGAGAATAATCGATTTACTTAAAATAAAAACTCATAGAGCCCCGAAAAAAAATAGAAATCGCCATAAATTAAATAATATTAACAAACAGGAAGATAAAATAGCGTAACCAACGAACATACAAGTTGCGAAAAGAACAACTGGCAAATTAAAATAATATTATTAAATAATAAAATATTGGTATGGATGTCGTTAGAAAATACTTACAAAAGATTATGAGTGGGATTTTATTGTGGAAGACAATTATCGTACCCTTGCTGATGCTATAAACAAGAGTGCCAAATATAATGTATCTGTTTTTATTGTTATTTTCTGTTTAGCAAAAGGCTGACCAAAATAGTTCATTGAGAAAACCTCCAAACAAGAAACCAAATATAGAGCTACCCGAGGCTTGAGCTTCTTCGATAGTAGAAGGCAACATATCGTTCACTTGGATTATATTCATTCATCTCTGTTAAGACTGTTATAACTTCTTCATCTACCTCAAAATATTTCTACATTATAAACTGTCGCCTTAAGGATGTGCATATAAACTGTCGCCTCAAGGATGATTACAAGATGAATGGGCATTTTAAGGACTAATGGTAAGTTGTGACAATCCTGACGGAGATGAATGAATATAATCCAAGTAGTCGATATGTTGCCGTCCACTAAAGAAGAAGCTCAAGCCTCGGGTAGCTATTTTTTTTGGTTTTTTGTTTGGAGGTTTACTCAATGAATTTTTTACAAATTTCCTAACTTTAACCATACCAACCAACTTTCGTAGAAACTCTGATATGTTTAAAATTAGATAGAAAATATTAGGTTATGATATGATCCAAGTAATTCGAAGTAAGACAATTTATAGTAACGATGCTAAAGATCCAAACACTATTAAATTATAGTGATAGAATGTGTTGATTTTATAACAGGAAACGTTTCTAACTTTTCAACTACTCGTATTTATGGTGAAGGTTTAAAATCATATACATAAAGTAAAGTTACTTTAAAGCTTAAACATTATCTGAACTTCCACATCTTCTAAAACACACTAACAATAAAGAAGCAAATAGCATTCTGTCTTATGCCTGTTCATATAATCTTCCCCTTTTTTTTTGTATATTCTACATAATATTCTGTCTTGTATAATAATATATATATATCTGTAGTTTAAAAATATTTAATATTATTTTCTAAGTTCTTGTTTAAAAATATTATTTATATATATTAGGAATCTAAAATTTAAATATATACTGTTCATTAGCATTAAAATAATCATTCCGACTTAATGCGGATGTAGTGTTGTATCAACATCGGCTCGTCTTTGAATTTGTACCAATATAATACGTGTGAGCCTGCCAAAAGAGTTTATTTTGTGACACATCCTTTTGTTAGGTAAATAAAATTTAGAAAAATATTATAGTATACTAATTTGGTAAAATTTAGATATTCAATTAATTTTAATACAGAAAATTGTCCTTAGTTGAATAACACTACACTATATTTCCGCACATACTCTAGAATATTTCTAATCGTCGTGTTATTCTTCCACTTCGAATTAAATAAAACTGCTCGTATTTATGAGTGTAGTTCAAAATTACATTCATAAACTAAGATTATTTAAAAGCTTACATGAAAAATAATATTAGATTTATCCTACCGAAAAGTATAGAAGAAAGTGGTGTAGGAGACAAACATGATCTCATACGAAATCCTCAAAATAATTAGAATAAATAGATTATTAATTTGATGGTTGTGGAAGAATTACTCGTGATTAATGTAAACAAATCTCACGAAGCATAGATGTAAGAGCAGATCTCTATTCAAATGACAGACTTCTTTCCTTAACAAATCGCATTCCCTTACATGATTTTTCAATTCCATCTCCATGTTATCTTCGCGATGAATTTGTACATTTTCTACCTCAATAAACTCAGATTCACGGTAAGAGTATCTAATGAGTCTGATAAACTATGGAATGAAGTTTTATAAGTATCCATTAAAGCTTAAAAGGTTATTGTTTATTTAACTCAACATAAACAAAATCCTGTTGATTTAATCTGCTCTCTTTTGCTCTAAGATTTATCTCCGACTGTTCACTTCTTCAATGAAATGACCTCTAAGTAGCTTTAACGTAATTTTTACCACAAAATATCCAATTCCACCCATACAAGTCCTTAATTATGCATTAGCACTGAGCAATATCCTCCGCGCGGGAGCTTGGAGCTTAAACACGTGCTTGTTCGGTTCATATAAGCTCGGTTACAGCCCTAGCTCTACGTGCTATTCGTAGTTATTCGGGATTTGAATATATATACTAAATATTGAAATAAAAATAAATTAGAAATGTCAGGTTTAAAGTATATTTGACTTTGAGACAGACTTCAACCTACTTTTACTGAAAAAATAAATGTCAACAAACAAACGTTGAAAGAAATTTGTAAAGATATTGTGATACGTATATAGTAGATGGTTGAATTGGTAGATTATTATTCATCATATATTTTTTAATTTTTAACATTGAAGCATACTATAATTAAAAATATTAGATGAAAACGGATTTTACTAAAAAATTATACTAATTTTTTTTTCATCATGTATATATTAAATCTTAACAGTCCGGTATTAAGACTAAATTATAATCCACCCAAGCTAATATAGGTAAATATAAATAAAAACTCGAATTTACATATTTTCTTTTTAACATATCGTTAAATATCATAAATTTTTCTCAAATATCTGAAAATATAAATTTTTTATACAAAAATAAATCACAAATTAAAATCTATATTAATTTACAATTAACATGGAAGCATTCAATTAAATCTACCAAATATGTTTTTAATATGACCTTCAGTCCGACTCCAATATAATCCATGTTAATCCCATTCACCCTACCAAACGGCCCCTAGTGTGTGTATATTGATCAACTTCTGCATTGTACTACTGTAAACGTGCCAACTTTCCAAGCAGTCATATTTATGAGGACAGTTTAAATAAATGACTTACAAGATTCATCATTATCCGATGTTACGTGTATTGCTAGCATCCTCTGTAAAATAATTGATTTGACATCTATCACCAATATGACGTCAATATGCCACGCTAAATTAACTTGTTCGAAAAAGGTTTAATCGGTCAATCCGATCGACCTCAAATTAATATTAATTGAATTTATTTTATCTTTTTGTTCTACAATGTAGATCAATATATTACAGTAATAGTTCAGTGAGCATGCATCGACCAAGTGTGTATTAACCAGATACAAACATTCGATGTTAATTAAAGATTTAAACATGATTGAACTATTTTTTTTATCTATAATATTTAGAAATATTACAAAATTAAAAATAATATCTTAATTTCTTAAAAATATGGCAATATTTTTTTTTTTGTTATTGAAACTATGAATACGGTCAGACATCCACAAAACCAGCTCTTCACTTGAACATTTCAGGATTCGACCGCAGTTATTTGCATTGATCGTGCTTTATCGTGAATTTGTGATCAGATTCGTTTATTCAGACATCACAGATTGTCAAGGAAACTTTGATCGAGACAAATGCTGGCCCCATAAAAGTTCGGGAAGTTTGGGAACCAATAAGAAATGGCCGGACCGGATATCATCTGGTTGAGTTCGATGGGGATATGTTCGGCCTCCATAATGCCCTTCTGATGACCCAATCCTTCAAAGATATTAGTTGTGGAAGGGAGACCTTTTTATCGCTGTTGAAGGAAGGAGGAGGAGAACCGAAGGGGAGGGGGGATGTATGGTTGGATTGCAACCATAGCTGATGAAAAGGATCTTCCAAGAGTAGTTATCGACAAATAATGAAGGATAAAGTATGCACTACCGTTGCTGAAGCTCAAAAACAGCTTAGTTATAGTAAGAGTGCTGAAACTGAAGTTGTGGTTTAATGATTTTTTTGTCGAGTATTGTAACTCTATAATATGTAGATTTTTTATTAAATGTATTGCTTTGAATTATTTTTTTAACATGATTAGTCATATTAATTTAAATATTTTATCCAGAAGTTACTAAAACGCAATATGGTTTTCGGAATTATTTGCTCTTGCTTGAAAGTTTAATATATTAATTTCGATCTGAATTCGTGTTTAATTCTTGTCAAATCTATGTAGGATTGCAAAACAAACATAAATTACTCTTGCAACATTTTCTGTTATGACCAACTATTGCAATAGTTGATAAATAACTATCGATCAATTTTACATAAGAATGGAATATTATCGGCTGATTATATTAGAAAAGTTAATGTTTTTTATTAGCAATATTATTTTATGTATTTCATATTATTATATGTTATTTATACCTCATTTTCTGAGTAGTCCATACATAGAAGTCAGCTATTTTATGATATTTTTATGGAAAACTTAAATTAAAGTATAGATCAAATATTAAAGTGAGCTTATATATTTTTTAAGATAAAGTTGCATGAAGATATGCATGAAATTTTATTATCTAATAGAGTATAAAAAGTAAGTATACAAACAATCCTTCCTTAACCGATACATCTATTCTAAAAAACCAAAATAAAAAAAGAGTCAACAGCCGTTATTAAATGCTCACACCCTTTATCGTTTGAAAACTCTTGGAAATGTCCATTAAATAAAAAAAAATGACTTTTCATATACTACAAAAATAAAATATTTAAACAAAAAATATACGGCAGTTATTGAATATTAGTAATACAATTTCGTAAATCGCACCGACAATAAACAAGCAAATAATGATTTGTCTTATGACTGTTTGTTTAATTTTTTCCAAAAATTGTAAAAAATTCAAAGAATGTGCTGTTTTGTAAAACTTTCAGCAATGTACCTTGTTGCTATTATATTTTAAATAGTTATAGGTTAATATTATTCTTCAACAAACCAAATTAACAATGTACAAAATTAATTAATATATATTCCTCTTGAAAATAAGATTATCTGAAAAATCTTTAGAGGTTTGTATTATGTATTAACAATAGTTTGAATATTAAAAACAATTGATAACTCTTTAATATTGCTTCATAAACAATATTTTGTAGAAAAATAAAAGTAAAATTGAAGCAAATTAGGAAAGTGCAAAAGTATCGATGTCCTCTTACAAAATCATCAAAGCTCAACCTAAGATAATAAGAACAAATATTTGCAAATGTTCAAAAATTTTTAAAAAAAACCTAATAATAATATGAATATTTGAAAATGAATAGTTTATTAACCAATAATTTTTACAATAATTGATTACAATTTATTAGATCTCAACAAAATATTACAGCTCCATATTTGGAAAGATATACTTTTTTTGTTTATGATAACACAGTCATACATACTTTAAGCATCGTCCAAACTGTAATTTCTCTGTAATAAGTCTGTGACTATTCAGGTCTCAATTTATCTCAAGAATCAGCATCACATAAAGCATTATTAGCATCATTTAGCTGAAAGTTGATAATATCAGCATCACATAAAGCATTATCAGCATCACATAAAACCAGAATACGGCACTTCGTACTGATGAAAGAATACTTTAGAAAGCCAGTGCAAAACTTATGCTTACCATAATACTAGAAAATTAAGTTGTCGCTAAAACGTGAGCCATGGGATAAATGTACAAACGCATATAGATTCACAACCTAATTTTCAAATATTATGATAAATATAATTTTCCAATTCCACCCATACCAAGCTGACAATATATATATATAAACTTTAGTATACATAATGATATAATCAAATATGATTGGCAAATATTGGATTATGATATATTCCTACTTATAAAATATAATTAGAGTACCCCAATTTATAATAACAATGATAGAAATCCAACGGACAGGAAATGCTGACACGAACGGTATAGATTGTACAACGGGAAATGTTCCCATATTTTCAACTACTCATATTTATGAAGGCAGTTTGAAAAATAATAAATTAGCACTGGACTACTGCACCAATCCTCTTAAATTAACTATTAATCGAAGAGTTGCTGTACAATGGGATAAAATACATTCAGCTTAATTTATCGAACTGTCTTTAACGTAACAAATGAAAACTTAATTATTGATTCAGAAAGTAAGGATGAAATCATGCTTAGAAATATCTAATCACAGTTTAACATAATAAAAATAATAATATCACGAAATTACCAATGTTAAATAACTCAGTCAATAGTTACTAAATATGTACATATTTCTAAGGATCACATTATTCGTGCTATTCAGCTTAATTAAAATCCTTGATATGCGAATAAATTAAACGATAATTAAAAAATTAATGGACGAAAACAGCCAAAATATTATTATGTAAAATTTCGAATATCTTTTATAGTATGATGTTCATACAATACTACATATGCCTACTGTCGAAATCGTGCTCTGAGAAGTCGTAAAAAGTACATCTGAAGTTAAATATTCCTAATATACGTAAAATAATTTTAACAAAAAAATTTTTATATTAAATATTGATTATGAATATACATCTTAGATGCTTATTTTAAAATTATGTCATAGGAATTCCTTTTTTAATTTATTCATCAGCTCAGTTATTTTCAAATTTTCTTTCAAATCCCAAACATGTTGATTAGTTCGAAATAGAATAAATTAGCAAGAATGGTATTTTTTTTTTGATTTCCCAAGGGTTTAATCCCTTTCGAGGCGCGTTGGGCACATAAAGTGGGAACCTCTCCCAACAGGGATTCGAACATGAGTCCGCTACTTTGTAGTGACTAGTCCCTTCCACTAGACCAATCACCTGTTGGTGCAAGAATGGTAGTTACAATAATCTGATGGCGATAAATGTATATATATAGATAACAAATACAATCGTAAATTTAATTTTACAAAACATGGACCATAATAAAATATGTAAGTTTAATCAGTGAAATTTGTTGGAAATTATAATATTTATAGCATTGATTGATTAAAATGACTAAAATAGTTAAACATCTATACCAAGAGCAATTAATTCTGCAAATAAACGGCGCTGTTTCATTTGAATATCGTTTAAAGAAAAAAAAACAAAAACTCGTCAGCCCAAAACGGCGCTATTTCATGATTATACCTATTAAAAATAAATTGCAAAAGTAGATTCGCACGACAGAGAATCCCCTGTTGGGCCCACATGTTGCAATTACATAAAAAGAGAACAGATCTGTGGTAGGCATTTTTTTCCGATTAAATCGATTTTACACAAATCGAAAGAAGGTTACCTGCAAAGTAAAAAGTTAGACCTCCGAAATAAATTATAAAAGGAAAACGCCGACGTTTGGCTTAGAGCCATCACATATATGATATATGACTCAGAGATAAATTCAGCGACTCTATAGAATATCGATTTGCCATTGAAGCCTCATCTCAGATAATTAATTTCGCCTCCTAAATCATCTTAGCAAGAGCCAAGAGACCCTTGTTTGATTAATCAAAGGTAAATACTATCTAGAGTTGATAACAAAATAATTTATCCAAGCCTGTGCTTAAATTATTCAACAATTATAATTTTTAAAAATAACTAAGAGTCTAAAATTGACCCATAATAATAATTAATAAACATTGGAGAAAAGTTAAAAAGATAATTAATTATATAATATAATTAATTAAATAACTATAGTGTATAAATTTTGTAATAATAATATTATATCCCATATTTTCGTATTCCCGTAATAAAATATGAGTAGTCATCATACAGACGTGATCTATAAATTATCGGGGGGGGGGGGGGGGGAAGGAATCCATTTATTTGTAGTTTTACCCACAATCATCCAAATATGTATTCATTAAAATATGTATTCATCAAATCGAGGAGAAGTGCTTTGTTTATCTTCACACCTCGTCGTCGTAACCAACATCATTATCAAGAAGGCGGATTTAAAAATTTTCGATTGGGTGGTATCGGTAAAGGGGAAGCCCTAATGTGTTGGCCTCGTGGTTCGAATGGGTGGGATCGGTAAGAACAACGAGGTTGGCATCGGCGGCGTCTTAATATTTTGGCGCTCAGAAATGTATATTCGTCGTTCTGAGTGTTGATGTATTGAGGCTTCGTTGTAGTTAGCACGTCGGTGGTGTTGTCGAAGCAATTGAAGAGCCCAATTGAAGCGAATCAGATGGTGGAGGAATTAAACTGCCGATTTCCGATCTGCAATTTTTTCCTTTTCTGTCACTCGGCAAGAGTAGAGAGACTCGCTGTCCTTCGCTAACTCCATCTATTCCGAAGAGTATTGGAAATGCACCGATCAGTGAGAGGAAAAGCTATAGGTGTACATTCACAGTCCACTTGTATAGCCAGCAGAATATGAGAAAAATTACTTGAAGAAGTAACCTGTTAAACAGGTAATAGGTAACACAACTAAGTTTGAAAGCATTAACTAAGGCTGTACAAAAGGCTGTGAAGAAATGGACTGTTATATAATCATTTTCAATACAGTATACGTTTCATTCTCGGAAAAATAGTTTACCACATTGATCGAAACATATATATGTACTAACTGAAGAAACAAGATTAATAAAACGCATATTAAACGTAGAAAAAAAAAACCACAAAACTGTATTAAATTTGTTATTATATGTTTTTTGATTTTATATTATTAATAACTATGATATATTTATTTAATTTTAATATAATAAAAAACTTATTATAACAATGATTAAATGAGATGCATATAAAAACGGTGAAATTATATAAGTTAAATTTAAGTATGATTTATTGCTCTCCACTGTATATCATTATCATAGAGAACCTGTAATTTTTTCAAGATCTGCAACTGTTTGTTTAAAATCATGAAGGATAATCTTCTTCACCTTCTCAACACAAATGAATTGGTACAAGTCGCTATCTTTCACCACCACATATAGAGATGTTTAAATATGAATCCGATTAATTAATATAAAAATATAAAAATTGACCTCCAATTTAACTTCTCTAGCTCTCTTAGCCTTTAGGAGTATACTAAATTCACCAGTTAATCTTATGTATTCACCGAACTAAGCTATGTTGGTTTCAGCGGAGAACTTAATTAATTAACATTTTATTACAAAAAAATAACAATTATACAAAATATAATAAATAAAAAAAATTGTGCACATGGTATAACAACACTAACCACGAACTGCATCAATATAGCATAGTTTTATAACCTTTAGTCTACACAAAGCTAACAAACATCTTCGTCAAATGATTACGGTCGTAACATGTCAAAAAGCAAAACATTATCGACATTGGAATAAAATTTAGCGATTCCTTCCATGGCGGACCAAGTTGATAAGAAATTATGAAATATTTCAAGATGAACGACGAAGCTTGGATAATAACTTAGAAGAGAATTATATTCCACGAATGCTAACTCATACATCAAACATGGATTTTTATTATTCGATTTTATCATATTACTATTTTCTATACTTCAACATTATTTATTAACAAACAAAAAAATTTAATTTCATATAGTCATGAAATAGAAAATATAGTAAAAGTAAGCCAATTTATAGTAGCAATTGTAAATATCTAAGAGTCTTTGGAACAAATGTAAATATCTAAGAGTCAGGAAATTATGAGATGGGCGTTGTAGATTGTACAACGATAAACGTGCTACTTTTCAACTACCCGTTTAAATGCTAGGCAGTCTAAGAGTTTAAAGATTAATAGTATAAAAAAAATATATATATTTCAATACATATTTACCAATTGTTATAAAAACAAAAAAAAAAATTTGTTTGAAGAAATTAGTGCAACTAAAATCGATTAGGAAAGTCAATCATATTTTAGTTAACAGAGTTTAATAAAAAATAATTGGCACTAAATATGAATCGAAAATAATATAAAATGTTTAAAAAGTAAAGATGATACGTTTAAAAAAAAAAAAGAATATATCAACAATAATATTACATTAATCGCAATTCTTTTTACAATAATTAATGACAATATTACAGCTCAATATAAAATACGAAAGTTCCTGTGTAAACTATAAGAAATTCAATGTCCTCTCCAGTAATAATTTGCACATTTTAATCGAATAAAGCCGTTTCTACATTTGAGTCAAGAAACTATTATTATCCAAATTATTATTCTATTTTTATTTCTAGATAAATTAAATGTCCACTTTAGTGATAATTTGCACGTTTCAACAGAACAACGTCGTTTATACATTTATTTCAATAAATTGTTCTTCTCCAAATCATTATTCTATTTTGATTTGTAGAGTCGTCATCCTTTGATGCCTCCTTTTGATATCGTTGGTAGGAGGATTAATATTCAAGAGTATATCAGATATTCGACCAAATCTATTACGAACTGGTCTATATTCAGATTCCTCATCGTCATTCTGAAAGTCAAGTGTAACGTCCCTCTTCATTTTGCATATCCTCTGTAGAAGGTAAATCGCGCTGCTATGCACTAGTACAATTCATCAACAACGAGGCTAATACACCAGCTTCTCATGTAGGTCAATCCTAAATGAATAAGGAAGCACAAGAACATGCATATACTGGACGATGAGGAAGAGTAGGAGAAAAAAAATGACCGCTCAAAAGAAGCAAACGAATGTGAAAGACGACGACAAGGAAAAGTAGTGGAAGAATAAAACGAAAACAATAAGGAGGAAGACGAGCAGGTGGGCAAACTGTTGAGCGAGGTATTTATTTATCGCGAAGGAAGAACCCCCACGATTTTTCTCAGTACAATGATCTTCAATATCACCTTCTAAGTTTTTCCAATTCCTTCCATACCAAGCTTATAAGATATCTGCATTTCGAACATACTAACTCATACATTGCACATGGATTATTTTTGCTCGACATTATAATCTATAATTTTTCAAGAAATATTATGCTCATAAATATTTGAAGTATTTTTCAGAATATTATGAATTATGAAAAATAGTAAAAGTAAAGCAATTTATAGTAGCAATTGTCAAAATCCAACTGTCAAGAAATTATAAGATAAACGGTATAGATTTCACAGCGATAATCGTGCCACATTTCAACAACTCATATTTACGAAAGGTACGCGCGTTGAAATATGACGTCCCTGAAACATTTTTGTAATAAATTATTATTATATATATATATATATATTTTAACTATATAATGATAGATTAGTTATTTTAAATATTATTGTTTCAGTCAGATGAATATATAATTTATATTATATAAAATTTTAACCCATTTAATTAATGTCTGTATATTGGTCAATATACACTTAGTCGATGCATAACCACTGAACTATTACTGTAATATATTGATCAACATCGTAGAACAACAGATATTATATCATGATTGGTCGAATAAAATAATTAAATATGGTTTTGGGTTTTTTTTTACATATGATGAAGTTAATTTAGTACTGGTCCCAGCCTCTGTTGCCGGTTGAGTCACCATTATTTACGTCCTTTCACAATCCCATCGGACAGTGGGTGATGGGTGAACGGAGTGATCGATTCCACCATATCGAACAAGTTAATTTAGTGTGGCATATTGAAGTCATATTGGTGTTAGATGTCGAATCAATTATTTTACAGAGGATAGTAGCAATACACGCAATGTCAGATAATGATGAATGTTGTAAGTAATTTATTTAAACTGACTACAAGAAGTTGACATGGTAGGTGCTTTTAGCTTATACTTTTATATTTTGAGAGAAGAAAGTGGACAAAAGTGATCTGAGACCACCTATTTATAGCAAAAGATATTTATAATTTATGTTCCCAATAATAAACCACTGATCGAAAAAAATAGATCAATAACAATATATCGGAAAACAGGAAAACAGGTTACCTGCAAAGTAAAAAGTAAAACCTCCGAATAAATTATACTCCGTAAAAGGAAAACAGCAACGTTTTATAATTCAATTTTTTTTCCCGAAATGTAATATAGTAGCAATAAAGACAGTTCGATAAATTAAGCTCAATGTATTTTATGAAAATGAAGGTATAAACGATACGACGAAATAAAAGCTAAAGCAATAAATTCCGAAGAGAAACGTTTAAAAAAAAAAAACCCAAACGACGTTTTATGATTATACTGTTTCAAATTCGCAAAATTTCTGGCCATTGGTATATATATATTTAGGTATAATAATATAATATAATTTGGTAATTTTTCTATGGAAGACTTCAAAACTATTAATCGAAATTATTATTCCAACACTCCCATATATAACTGTCTGAATTTATATTACAAAATATATTTTGAACAATTAAATGTCAAGTGTTGTGCGTTTCGTCGCAAATACGAAGAATTGATGGATTCTGGAATATATTACGTAAAACAAAAATATATTAAGTAATATATATATTTATTATAAATAAGAGATACTATGTATTGTTTTATAATATTAAAATCACATTTATTTTAAAATAAATTTTTTTATTCATCAAAATATTGCAATAATATTTATAAATAATATTTCGTACGTGTAATCCTACAATTATTTAACTTAATCTCAATGACGTAGATAATAAGAACTCGAATCAAGACGTTTCTTTCACTTAAGCTTTGCTTTTCGGATTAAATAGTATAACATCATAAATTTAACGTAGCTAGGTCGACGCGTCAAACTAAAACAAACAAATTTCACGGTCGATTCGTTCCGTAAACGGTATTTTATCTTTGGGAAGCAGAATTTATAAGTTATAATAATTAAAGCGTTAATCTCCGCCGTCCATCTAAGAATTGGACTCTTGCATCTACATATATTTTCCTATAAATTTATGATTTCTTTGCATAAAATCATTTTTCAATTTCCTAACTTTAGTAAAAATGATTATATCTAACTCGTTCTACAACCTACAAACCCATATGTCATTATTCGTTTAGAATTCCAACAAATGATGTATTATCCAATTCTTGATATACAGGACCACCTCCGAAATACCTTAGATTGAACCACATTTCTTGGAAGTTTCTGAAAAAAATAAGCATTAAGATAATTGCAGATGATCATCTGAAGGTAGAGACTTGTCAGTTCATTAAAACGGAAATTCTTACCTACCAACACCCCTTTTTGTCAATGAACCCTTTAGATATGGGGTATTTGAGATGAGGATTTGACCTTCGCTTTGAACTGTCCTTTTCATCACATTTTTCTTCTGAGTCCTGAAAAGCTGATAGCAATAATGCTGAGAATTTTTTTTCTAATAATCAAATCCATCTAGCAGAGGAAGATGCTTCGAAACTATAACTCCTTTTCTTCCAAAAGGTGAAATGGCTCACCCCACACGGCCCTCACCTCCCTGTCCAACGGGAATGTGACTCAACCGGCAACAGAGGCTGGGACCACTACTCACTACGCACAAAGAACCCCCCTCATTTTTTAGAGGTTGCTCCCACACTGCCGCTGATGAGGTTCGATCCTTGGTCAGACAAACACCTCCTCATAAGATGTACAATTTTTAGGAAAGCTTTTATTTAAATATGTATTTTCTAAGTTGTAAACTACTAAAAATTTGATCAATGAAACACAGTTATAGTTACACGTTCATCTATAGTAACTGTTATATTTTGTAGAAATACTTTGATTTTAAAATAAATTTTACAAATTGCGAATACTATAGAGTTTTATCAAATGGAAAACAAATTTTTTTATTTCTACAGAGATTTGAACTGTTCGAGAATATAAACAATTTTACCTAACATATAAACTTAATAACAATTGCTTCATAAAAAATCATAAAAGATAACCTTCACAGTTGACACGATATGTTTTAACCTAGTAAGACAGTAACTTTATGAAAGATTAACGAAGAAGCTAAGTTAAAACATTATGTAAATAATATTGTAATACTTCCACTAAATAAACAGGCTCTGTTTTGGAATGCTGAGCAGATTATTTGTTGAGCTAATACTTGTTAAAATTGCTACAGAACAAATAGTTTGTTACTATATTTGCAATATACTCCCTCCGTCCCATTTTTCTTGCTCCTATTTCTATTTTGGGACGTCCCAAAACATGGCTCCCTTTCTCTCACAAAAAAAGTCAAAAGTTAACTTTTTTAACAAATTGTCTAAAACTCCGTGCCAAACATAAAAGGAGCAAGATTATTGGGACGGAGGGAGTATTTTTTAAGCGGACATTGAGTTTGGTTTATAAAATGTAAACAACTAATTTAATATTCTTGCTGGTTATTAAAACCCCTAATTTTCATAACAGTAAAATAAATGAACTTTATCATATTATTTCATTTAACTTAAACAACAACTTTATATCGACTATAATCTACAAAAATATTAAATATAGAATAAGAAAAACAGTTGAATAAGCAAGATTAAGGCAGTAACCGAAAATAGAAAAAAAAAATAAAACCTTAACAAATAAATATTTGGTAAGCTTAGATCGAAAAGCAAGATGAATGATGAAAGCTGATTTGACAAAGAGTTGAACTTGAATGTTAATGCCAATGAATATTACCAAAAGATATTTCACATTTTTTTTTAAATATTTTATTCTAAATATTGAAATGTCAATTTCATTCTTCAATAATATAATATTGGTTTAAATATATGTATATAAAAAACGTAATAATATATTAGCAAAGTTTAATTTTGGACTTGTTACTATTACAAATTAATCGACAATTAACACAAATATAAAAAGAAATGTGTGGTAAAAAAGAAATTTAAATGAAAGCAATAAAGTTAAATGTCGTTAATCTAATTTGATTTTATTATTTTATCATATTATATTTACTAAAGTAATTAATAATTAAGTTTATATATTCAGACATGAGAGCGACTGCTTAAAATTAAAATTTAATTCAAACAGTACAATTACTGTCAAAGTTAATATAGATTTATTTGGTCAGCCTATTATACAAATACATATAAATATAATAATTTGATTGAAACTCTAATATATAAGACATTATAGTAATTTTATACTATCCATGGAAAATGGAGATATTAGATATGAAACATATATTGTGAAACTCTATATTCGTTTAGTCGTATGTATTGCTGTATGACATAATTGTCGATTGGTTCAGTAGGAAGTAGCATACATGAAGGAATGTGATAGTCTTCATTGGTTGTCGAAATTTAACATTTGTTCCATCTCAATCTCGTTTGTTAAGCATCGCATTCCTTTAGCAAAACCTTGATTAGGAATATTGTACCAACTGCATTCTTGTATGTACCCTCCAAATTTATATATTGCAAACACTAAATCGAAGAAACTGTATTTGTGAACATTTACAGCATATACTATACTGTTCATACTACTTGTGAATCGTGATACACGAACACCTTTTGTAACATAATAAATTCTACCTTTCATACATAGCTGAAGCTCGGACGAAGGACTCATTGTCAAAGGATAAAATATATATATATATATATATATATATATATATATATATATATATATATAAAGATATATATATATATTATAAAAAATAAATATATAAAGATATATATAAGAACTTCTAAAAAAAAAAAAAAAAGATGAAATATATAAGAAGGCTGCTTCTCTTATCGCTTAATTGTTGGAAATGCAAATGAAAAAAATAATTAGTTCATAGTTTTATTATATGATATATAATGAAACATTTAATTGAACAAGAAAAAATATTAGTTTAATACCTTAATTGATTGTTATAAATTTTTAGATATAAATAGTGAAGCATGTAATAATTGCTATTACAATTCTATATATAGATGGTTCGTCGATATATATAATAAAAAAAATATTCAGTAAAATTGTTATATTATACTAATATTTGTAAACGTAAACAGCAGATCCAAATAATATGAGAATAACAAGTTATATATTTATATGCTTCTGGATATTCTACAAAAAACAGAGAATTACAAAGATAAGAAAATAACATGTACTAAGATCAGATTGATATACAAAGAGGAGAATTAAAATAGGAGGATAGATCGGAAGCCTTTGGTATGGGAGGAATTGGAAAGGATTTTTTTGTTTAATTTGAGTACTTTTAATGATAACATAAGTACATAATTACCTCCTTTCCAATCACTCCCAACCGAACGTTTTCGATGACTTATCTCTCCCTTTTCAATTTCCACATATTACTGCCTCCGCCAATTCTGTAGACACTTTTACCTTTGTTTTTGTGGGTGGCAATGAGTAAGCGGAAGTCTATTTATAATTGCTGAATTAGGGTCAGTCCTTAAAAGGTTTACGAAATTATAAATTCGCCCTGTTATATTCACATAATACGAAGATATTTTTTAGAAAATTATAAAATAATTAAGAATGATAACAAAATATTAATTTTCCAAAATTATAAGAAAAATTACACAAGGATGAATGAGTAATAACTGATAATTAATGATAGAACACCGATATAATTACTGACATTGCGGCTGTTTTGTTTATTATACATTTCCTGTTGTTTTCGGTTATAAATATTTGTTTGGAAGAAGCTTTGAGATATTTGTTAAATAACGAATCCAGGGACGTGACAATTGTGGACCTTCGTGGAACTCGCCTGTTTGTTTGGTGTTTGGGAAAGTAGTTTGGGAGAGTAGTGAAGGTTTGTGAAATAATCTCGATTTGCGTAATGTTGTTTGTTTGGGTTTTGGGAGATTGGTTTGAAAAATAAAGTAGATGTAGGTTTTTTTTGGGAGAATTAGGTTGTAGGTGTAAGAGGTGTAATACTTTATGTCAAATCATATTTATTGTGAGATAGATTGTGTAAGAGATATATTACTTTACGTTAAACCAGAGTAGAGTTTGTATAGGTTTTGTTTAGAAATAAGAAAATTGTAGTTTGTTTGAGTTTTGATATATTCCGAAAATAATTTTTCATCTCTTAATTTTCTCAAACTACTCACTCAAACCCAAAAACAAACAACAATTTTCTTATTGATAAACTTTATACAAACTTTACTTCGATTTGACACAAAGCAATACATATATTACACAATTTATCCACGCGACATTGATCTAAGTATTGACTGGGGTCAGCCGAGGTGAGTGATTTAACCTTTTCAAATAAGTATTGACTGGGGGTGAACGATTTGACCTTAGGAACAACTATTTACTATTTGACTATGAAATGCAATAGTACAACGTTTGATTAAAATTAAACACTTTAATCTAAACAAATATGCAACGGTACATCGTTTAGTTCATAATTAAACATAACGATTTTAACATCTACTATACTATTGTTAGGAATAATATTAGTTCGGAGAAGAAATTTAGCCAGAGTACGTAATAAATTATTTATAGAGCTGATGAATAATAAAACGCATAATAAAGGGATCAAATAATAACAAAACAACAAAGAAAAATAATACAAATTAAAAAAACAAAAAAAACTAATGGAAAACAAGTAGAAAATGTACAACTCGCAAACGTTTCATAAATAAAACTATTAAATGCAAATCAACGGAAAACAAAAGTTTATGCTGTCGAAAAATAGTACAATCAATTGATTGTAGAACAACAAACAAAATTAATTAGAATCAATAAATTTATATATCGGAAACACTAAACCAAAATAGGAATACTCAAATATTTGCATTTTGTCACATACCTCCTGCGTTATTTGTTTGAATATATTAATTTAATTTTCTAGATTTGTTGTGTTGAAGGAATATATTTTTAATTCGGTCGATTGCCGCGATAAATTGCTCTTAGTAATAATGATTAATATAGACTAAAAAGTTCGACAACATTTGCTGCATGTAGCTTTGATTTTTCATTAAGATCGGAAATACCTAGGACATTCGCAATATTTTTGTCCCAGTATGTCGAAAGCATTAGGAAAATTGTTCAGTTACAAAAGCAACAATCAGAGAAATATATAATTAAAATTTCTTTTGAACTAAAATATATTCAATATTCTGGTTAGGACTAACATTTATATATTCGTTGCATTAGTTATAAGTTAGATTCTGGATGGTAGATTAAGATTAGATGACAAAGATTCCCTTGATCATGTTATAAATAATTCTTTAGCAAAATATATTTAATTTAATTTCGCAAGTAATAATAATTAATGAGCCAAAAAAACATTTTCAATTTAAAAAATTACTGAATAAGCATTGATTTATAAAAACAATACATTTTTAAGACAATCTTTATTTATATATAAAACATATTACAAGTTGTTACTACACAAAAATTAAAATATTTATTTTCATCATTACTTGATATTATTTTAAACATTTAAAAAAAATCAGAAATATTGTCAGTTAAAAAACATTTAATCACAAAATAAAAAGCCTGGTCGAAATTTATGTTTAGCTAACGAATATAAAAAAAGGTATAAAGTTATGTGACCTTTTATTAGAATGTTTGTTTGACATTGATAGAACGCTGTCAATGGGTCGGATTCTGGTCGGATCAGGCTTGTCCAGATCCGGCTCCATTTATATCGGATCGAATTCTGTCGGATTCGGATATTGCTCGGATAGTGCTCGGATCTAGATTTTTTGAATCCAACGGATCTTGGTCGGATTTGGCCGGATATCGGATATTTTTCGGATCCAATAAATTTGTATTTAAAAAGTTAAATTAATTTTTTTCCCTAAAACAAGTTTATTATCTTTTTTATTTTATTTAATTTTAGCTCACATTTTCAAAGTTTCTTTACTATATTCATATTTGTAGAATGAATATATTGGTTTAGATAAATTTATAAACGAGTTATAAATTACTATCTTCTTAAATTGACGTTGAAATATTATTAATGATACTTATTTTTATAAATTATTTTGTATATATATCTTTCTTTTTATTTGTATTCGGATACAGATCTTTAACGGATCGGATCGAACTAAATCCATATTCGCTCCATGAATTTTGGATTTCGGATATTTATAATCGGATCAGGTCCATCGAATATCTAATCGGACAATTATCCTAATAAATCAGATCGAATTCGGACGGATCCGGATTGAAATCCGCCCCATTGACAGCCCTAGAAGCAGTATAAAATATAGATTTCTTACCAGATTTGACAAACATGGGAAAAAGCATTAAATAAAAAATATAGTAATACATAACGTTAGCACACAGGATGCTTAAAATTAAGAAAATTGTTTAATTACAAATATAGATACTAAGCATTATAGCTACAGCAATAATATAAATTGTTGATGACCGCTCCGTAAAATTTAAAATTAATAAAACACAAATTTATAGTGTATTCTTACAAAACTATAATATGTTTATCGGGGTTATTTATGGAAAAAATATATACGGGAAAAAAAAAGGCTCAGGCTATAACGGTATTTTCCTTACTCATATATATATATAGACAGTCAACGAATTTATTATCGCTTAAGCAATATATCTCGGAGCGAGAAGCATCAAACATTTTGATCGGAATTTATTATTAAACTAAATTTTATCGACATAACATAATGTCTTGTTACAGAAATTTGTCGACCTTTTGTAGTCGACCTATACATGATACCGATGATATTTCTTCCGAAAGTGAGGGTTCCGATGACGGAAACCCCGCCGTAGAAGACCTAGACCATACTGAAAAAGGTATGGTTGATAACGTCTTTGTAGAAATAATACCCGAGGAAGAAATGGCGACTAAGATAAACAAAAAGGGCAAGAATACTCGACCCCATGTTTTGGACTCCGTAAAGCTCTGGCCTTCAAAATTCGATATGACTAATTTGGAAGAACTGCGACGGGATTATGGTCGTTATTTTCCTTCAGATTTTGAGATAATCATTCCTACTGCCAACGATACAATTATTACTCCTCCACCTAATTGCCGAGCTTTCTATACTTCACATCTTGATTACGGTCTACGATATCCTTTTTCTCCATTGTTACTTGAGATTCTTGAAACATACCACGTTTCCTTGACCCAATTGGTTCCATATTCTATTGCTTTTATTATAGCATTTTCTGTCATGATGATTGCCAAAGGGTTGAAGCCTTCATTCCGTAATTTTTTTTCTTTATTCCGTATCAATGTGTCAACTAAATCTAACCGAGGCTACTATTACTTCAGTCAAAGGCCTGGTTTGACCATTCTTGAAAATGCAATTTCCAGCAACAGTCAAGAATGGAAGAAGAGATATTTCTTTGTTAAACCACCAACAATCAATGTGCTTGGAGATAAAGGTCCTGAATCTTATCCATATGAGTGGGGTTATGACCAAAAATGGATATTAGGTGGTCGTAAAGTATATGGAAATCTTATTCCTGACGATATATTTTCGTCAGATTTGATTGACAATATGAAGGATAACAAGTATATGTCTGCAAACTTAATTGGAGAAGCATTTCTTCGAAAAGCAGGATTAAGCACTTTCAACTTTCCTATACCAATGGACAATCAATCTCTAGGTATGTTAATTATCATTTAATTATTCTCGCAAACTTTTTTTTCACGTTAAATAATTATTTTAATTATGCTAAATATATTATTCCTTGTTTCTGTTTTCAATTTCTGCGTTTTATAGACATGTTAGTATCGATTGTGTTCTTCAGCATTTAAACACAATTGCTTTTCTTCACCAATAACAAATGTTTATTCTCTACTTGTTGAATATTTTTCGATCCGACCAAATACTGCAATGGTTAATAACAATGTTAACAGGCTCATTGAATAATCAGATATTTGTAAGCATCATATCATCTACCGCGTCCGAATTAATTAAATAATAATATTCATATTAGCAGCAATCATGGTAGAAAATTGCCGATACTCTGTGGTTGGGAAGACTGTCATTTCGACATCAAAGAAATCTTCCAATAAAATGCCAATAGAACAAAGAAAATCAAGGAAAAGAAGGAAGATGCAAATCATAGATCTCGACGAAGAAGAAGACCGATCTGTTGAAAATGGTGAACAAACTAACTTGCCCCCCCCTTCATCTGATCAACCTAGCTCATCAAACTCAAACAATGGTCAAGGATTTCCTCCCATGGGGTTGAGAAATCAGTTCGGCGTTCTTGGTTGCAAAACTTGGTCACAACGTAATATAAATGGATCGCAAGCAATGAGGAGCAAAGATTTTTTCGGAAAAAATGGAGAATATTTTACCCACGCTGATAGTTTGAGTCGCGAGCCTTCCTTAGTTGATATGATTGAACATCACGTGGAAGGAAAACGGGCTGCAGGTTATTTACAAGAAGATTCTCTTGTATCTGATGCAAAGGAACATGTTGTGGACAAATCTATTAGACTGCTTCTTTCTACCGTGTTTGTCAAAGATATCCAACGAACTATTGATCAAGGACATCTTGAACAGCTTGGTAGAGCAGCTCATGCTCATGAAGTGGTAAAAAATATTTCTTTGTAAATGTTAACTATATATAAATTATTTCTGACGTTGTTTATTTAACTATGCTCAGACAGGGAGTATACTGGTGTCAGCATTGTACAATACAGCACTTCACGCAGAACAATTAAAGTTCTTGGAGGAGAAGAACCAGATAATTTCAACAAGGAACAAGGAGCTGGAAAATAAGATCAGAGATATGGAACGTTATCAGAGTCACAGCAATCCTAACTTAGAGACAGATAATCCTCATATTGTTGATACTATAATGAACGCATCTCATTATGAAGTAATGATTGAAAAGTTATCTCGTGAGTTGGAGATTCAGCAAATATCATATAGCACTTCCATTCGTACTTTAGAGGCAGAAAATAAAGCTTTACGCTCACAATTAGAGTTGAAGTCTGACGATGCAATCATCGACGAAGCTATGCACGAAGTTCAAGCTGAGAACAATGAGTCCATTATTCGGGATTTCCTCAAATCACCCGTATTTTCTGCAATTATTACTAATAAGATTGGAGGTCTATTACTGAGTTCATTCCACAAAGGAGTTGATCAGCTCATCGAAAATGGGATAATCCCAAATAAGCGTAAAGAGTATCACAATGTGATGGACATACAAAAAGATAGGAAGCTCCAAGAATATCCTGATGATGCTTTCCCACAAGTCGAACATGAAAAACATTGTTTAGCACATTTGGTGGAAGAGTTTAGTACCCCATTGCCTATACCTTATCCAGATTTTCATCCAGAAGATGCTGAAGAATAGAGAGAGGAAGAAGAAAGGAGACGATCAGAGGAATAGCATGAATGGCTACTTTTGCATTTCTTTACTAATTTACTGTTTGAAACAAGACTATCTCAGACCTCAAACAAGGACAATCTACTTCCTCCGTTTTCAATGTATATTTCTTAATTTCATTTTTTTTTGCTCGTCCTTTCTCGAAAATATCTATTTTCTGGAAACATGGTCAACCAGAAATTATTATGTTCGCGATTCTTCATCCACCGATGCAGAAAATGCTCCAGTTTTCCATTACAATTTTCAGTTTGATTTGGTTTTCTTGAACAATTAAATTTATCCTTGAACTTGAACCGTAGTTGAACAGTAGTATTTGACACTTCGCACCCTAAAATATATAATTTTAGCTCTTTCCATTATAATAATGAAATATTATCACTTTAATTGCGATTCTTTGATATCATAGTGGTATTTTGCACACCCCCCAAATACAGATATTGAATTATAGGTGCAAAATGCCAATTACACATAGCATAAGTATCTAATTTGTGGGATTTAAATTTCAGCACGAATTAATGGGCTAGCATGCAAGATTACTGCATCGGTGTCGGCCAACGATTTCACCTTCAATGAGCTAAACTTCCCCGTACACTTAATTAACAATGTTGACGATTTCTATTTTTGGGTCTAATGATTGAATATTGAAATTATGGTTTCTTTGGTTTCAAGAATCCGACTTCTCGAGTGCATATTCTCACGTCGTGCTTAGATATGATTCCACATTGGAACGTAAATTTACGTGTTGTTCAAGTGTGACATGTGTTTGGCCCGTTTGATTAAGCTTGACCCACTTTTACAAAGAACCATAATTACAAATTTCCTAGAGACAATTAACTCAAGTTCGACCAAATTTAAATTAGGGTAAATACCACTTTTGGTCCCTCTTACCATTAATATTTTACAAATTGGTCCCTCTTATGTTTTATTTCCCATTTTAGTCCCTACTATGAATTATTTATTTTACTTTAGTCCCTACTATGAATTATGTGTTTCATTTTAGTCCCTATCAGGTGGTTACGATAACACGTGACATGCATATGAACATTTTTTAGGGCATTTTCGTCTGTTCACTATTAAGACTATTTGAGATATTATATAATTGGTGAGCAATTTTGGTTTTTAAAAAATATTTTAGGAAAAGTTTGGAACGAAATGGCTCATAATTTTATTAAAATATTTAGTCTATATTTAAATTTAAATATATATATGATATAAAAATACATAATAAAGTCTTGTCTGTTGGAATATTTTTAGATTGAAAAGTATTAGAAGATAAAAATTTTGGGCGAGAATCACCAACATTTTATAAGCAAGGAGAGCAAAATCCTAGCGTACTAAATCTGTAGGGAACAAAATATTTTATTGCTAAGTTAGAAAGTCAAATAAAATAAAATAAACACACTACTCTTCTGATGAAGTCTATCAGTAAAACATATTATATGGTGTAACACACCTAATAATATATGCAAATTAGTAAGTAAACAAGCTGATGAGAAAAAACTATATATATGGTTATCACTCAGAATCGTTGTCAGCATAATTGGTTATACAAATTATTCAATCTGGTCAATTTTCGTTTTGTGTTATAGATAGACTAAACTTCTTTATTAATATAAGTATAATAAAAAAACATTTAAACAAATATTAAAGCTAAGGTATCAACCTATAAAAAACAATTGATTTTACATCTAAAACAATATCACTTAATTCGACATTACATATATATAGACTTTATATGATAAACCGATATCCTCTTATATTACCAATTAAGAATAATAAAAAAAAGTAAGAAGTCTTATTTAAGTTTCATAATCATCTAAACTCGCCTGTATTGTTAAAAAGAAACACCTAAAAATATTTAAATTAATAACATGAATTTTACTCTTCCTTTTCTTAAGAAATAAATTATTTATTTGAACAGACGAATAATGATTTACAAAACATCATCATTATATAGTCTGCGTGTCTAGTTAGATATACCCAAAAAAATAAACTGCACATCTATCGTTTCCCGAAAAAGTCATGATGAATACTAATTTAACCAGGATGAGGCGATTTATTTCAATGGTTAACATATTTTTTAAATAAAAATTAAATATTTAAACAAATATTAAAGCTAAGGTATCAACCTATAAAAAACAATTGATTTTACATCTAAAACAATATCACTTAATTCGACATTACATATATATAGACTTTATATGATAAACCGATATCCTCTTATATTACCAATTAAGAATAATAAAAAAAAGTAAAAAGTATTATTTAAGTTTCATAATCATCTAAACTCGCCTGTATTTACGAAAACAATATACTATTGTTATCTCCCTTCATAAGTTATTTGATGTGTAGATTGTAATACCTAGAACTGTCCGACAAGTTTATCTGATGTGATTTTAAACGATACTCCCATTTTATTGTTTTATTTATCGAGTTAAGGTTAAATATTTTCAGCTAAGTTTGGAATTATTCTTTACCAAATTAATTTATTTTAACATTTGTAGAATCGAATTAGATTATATACGAAATCCTTCAGAAGCAAAACGAATATTGTAATTTTTGTTAACGTCAGTGCGTTACTGTAGACTGAACAAATATAGTAATTTTGTATGTTACCTTGTCCTTCACAGAAAATTTGTGAGTAGATATATTTTTTAACTATTTATTCGCATATATGTTCGGGATTCCGACAAACGAATATAACAAATAGATCAAAATTATATAATTGCAATTGCATTAACAATATACATGTTTGTATATCCAAGATAAAACAAAAATTATGATGAAAAGCAAATATATATTAACATATTTGAGTTTCCTCCCACAAAAATGTTGACGAAGATTGATTTAATAAAAAGAATTATGACCGTCCAATAGGATAACCTGGGTCTATAAAAAGGGTAGGAGGTTGAAGCTTACCACATACCCTATTAACAAATATTCAAACATATATCCTAAACATATAATCCAAAAGAATTTTACCAAGAAAAACAAATATATAAACCGACAATTATCCTTCCAGTAAATCTCAATTTTTCAATTTCGACAATGAGCGTTTTCTTAATATTTGCACCTGCTCGACCTACTCGACTTACAGATAGATAAAAGTTTAACCATACCTTTTGGATTGGGTGGTATCGGTAAAGGGTGGTTTCTGTAGAAAAGCTGCATGAACTATGTGAATATTATATGGAAATTGGATCCTTGGTCTCCTGGAAGCATTTGATCCAATTAAAAAAATATATATATATTTATTTTTAGGAAAATAAATGTTTGCAAGCCTTCATAACTTTGAAGTAAATGCTAATATTAGTGAAAATTGAAGCTTACCTTTCGAAGTAACGTGCGATGGTAGTGATATGGCGTTAAGGGGTGTTTTGGGACAAAGGCCAAAAAAAAAAATATTTATTCCATCTACTATGTTATCGAGACTAATTTTACATTTAATTACAAAATATTTGCCTAATCACGGTTTTTTTTTTGGGTTCAGAAACTAATTATCGTGTGTTTTAAAGAATATTATTGAAAAGTATTATTCAATATACGTACAACTACATAAGAATAATTTTGTATATTAGATAAAATTCTGTAAACCGTACGTGAAGGCCAGCGTGTTTTAGAAAAAAACGTTGTCCTAATGATGATATATTCCATTATAAATAAACATGTGTATACTCTTTCTACTCAATCTTTGAGTTGAGGCTCGTGAAAGTGTTGTAAATGTTTTTTGTGTTGCAAATGTCGGTAGATCGAGGAGATGCAAATATTAAGAAAAAACTCGTCGTCGATATTAACTGGAAGGTTGTTACGCAAGGATAGGCAGAGGCACATTGGAACGCGATAGGCAGAAGCGCATTGGACCCACGACAGGTCGTTAATAATGACATGGTTTGACACGTGGCGACCTATTTACGATGTCTGCAAAATATGGCTTACGCCCACAAGGTCCTACATATCGTTTACAGTCATTATATTAAAGATTCGTCAACATCTGAAATTGCTCCACTAAAAAACTGATATTTCTTTCACCTTCTCTTCAATTTCCCCCTAGAATTTCATAATATCCTAATACTAACGCTGCAAATGGATAATCACAGAAGCAAGATCCCACGCTCCAATCTTCCCCAAGATCTTTTAGCAAAAATCGCGAAAGCCATATCCACTGATACCGACGTATGCCGCTTTCGCGCAGTGTGCCATTCATGGCGCTCCTCAACGCCAATACCTTTTAAGAAACCACTCAAAATTCCTTTCAACATCGACTCCGAGACATCCTGTCATCCAAATTTAGACGGCGCATACTTCAATATTGTCGAAAGGAACGTCTATCTTCTCCAACCATTAAAATTAGAAAAGGAAAAAGCATTCCCCAATTGCTGGATTCTCAAGACTGAATGTTTGGACGATGGAAAACTTCGCATTTTGAATCCGGTAAGTAACAAGAAAATTAAGGTCTGGCCGGAAACCTTTTTGCCTAAAGTGTTGAACACTCTTAATTTTCACGTTTTTGAGATATGTAAGTCCTATAATCTTCGGTATATGAACGACTCAAATCCTAATCACGATTATCATGATTTAAACTTTGCTAAGAAAGTGGTTATTTCACGATGCTGTAATAGCGATGATTATGCAGTAATGGCTATCGATAAAGTCGATCAGTTGTGGAATGTTAAATCTGGGCAAGCTAAATGGACTATAACAATTGATGGTTACCATAATAGTAAGTATCAAGATATTGTGAATTTTAGAGGACAATTCTATGGAGTCGATTTTGCAGGTCGTGTTTGGGTTTTCGATTCGTCGTTTAAGGCAGTAAAGATCATGGGTCCGGTATACATCATAGGTCCGGTATACAATGATGCATCGAAACGACACCTAGTGGAATTATATAACGACGAACTGTGTTTAGTAGAAGAGATAACGGATAAAGATAAGGAAACTTGCAAATGCGATGATAACGATATTGGATGTACATGTGGATTTTCCAGAACTCTTTTTAAAAATACCGCTGAGGTAATAATCATCTATATGATGGATAAGAAAACACAAGAATGGGTTGAGGCGAAGGAGTTTGACGATCGGCTTATATTTATCGGTGATGATTGTTCATTCACTCTTTCCGAGAAAGAATATAAGTGTGGCTGGAAGGGGACTCGTGTGTTTTATTCAGATCGACATATATTTTTTAGAACTGATGAAGAGAAGCCACAAAGCGTGTCGGACGGCCTCGATAACGATTATTGTGATGATTATAATGGTGATTATAATTATTATGATGAATACGACCCGACCGATTCTGATGATGAAGCTGCTCTTATAGCTGATTATTTTGTTCCAACAGATGATGTTAAACTTAAGTTTAAAGGATTGCACGGTCATAACACAGGTGTATGTGACTTAGAAAATGGCAAAATAGGGTCGCTTATGAAATTTTCTGAATATGCTGACATATGTTGGCCGCCTCCATCCTGGCTCGGCCACGACTAGTTTTTCTTGTACGATCTATGATCAAATATAATTGTATCTTAACATATGTTTATCCGCAATGCGATGATTATCACTGATCGTTAATATTTTTTTTATGCACAATATTAGCAGCATACTAAAAAAAAATTTAGAAAAGCAAAACCTCACCAAATAATAAACTGATACGTGAATGTAATAATCGATAAATAACCAATACCTTTATGAATAAGAATAAGCATTATATTTGAACATACTTTAATCAAGTCAAACTACGGTCACGATTACAATAGATAATAATAGTTATAAGCCATAATATACATGTTAAATAAAAGAAAAATAATATTTTCGCCGTTGAACCTTACAATCTTCTCGTTCTCCATCTATTTAGCAAAGTTGAACACCCAAGCCTAACAGATTAGATTATAAAAAAAATATCTCAGAATCTTTATCCAGTACAACACATGTATATTATTCACACGTCATCAGAATATTGTGTATGAATCTCACTACCGAAACTCATCCCGTTTTATGATTATACAGTTATAAAAAAACCAATATAATAAATTAGATATCTGAACAATGATATATACAGTGTATCTATTATAATGAAATAACTTATTTCATTGCTAATTGTCTTTGTTAATATTTTTCTTTCCCTTCTTTGTCTCTATTACTTCATTTATATTCTGTATTATAATATATATTTTTTCTCTTCATTTTTTCCGTAACCATTATATTTGAATGTAAATACTTACTACGACCTCACCATTACAACCTATATTGTATAGTCAATGTTTCTAAATAGAACGATGCTTTTTTGGTTTGACAATTTTGTCTCGAGTAGATTATGATATCGATCTTTGCGTCAGCATTCCTGATTAAATAAAATATATCTCAATTTTTTTCCTAATGCGTTATATTATTGGTCGACTCTATTAATAATTTATTTCATTATAATCTATCTATTTACTTACGTTTTGTACTATTAATTATCTCTGTATTTTATATTTTAAATTTTTTTTTGTCTCGTAACTCGATATCCATTAATTTTTTGTTTCCCGATTATGGTAGTCAATAAACAGTTCAAACAAATTATCCTTTATTTTTCTTATAATCGGTTTATCAAAATTTCCTCTTTCATTGTTATACATTCGTTGTCGGTATGCTTGCGAACTTTGGGCCCGACAGAAAAATTATCGTCATATTTTTGTTGCAGTAAAGTACGAGCTAAAATCAAGATCATAATTCAACCAAGAGCAAATGATGCTGAAAATTTAGTTTTATTCGAAAACTCAGTATATAAATTACAAAATAAAAAAAAAATATTACAACAACATATTATTACAAAAACAATAACCAATAAAAAAATAAATAATAAAAAATAATAAAATATAGAATGCGGAAAACAGTTGAATAAACAAAATTAAGGAAGTATCCAACTATAGAAAAAAAATAATTAATATCATATTTTTTTTTGCATCGTATCAAGACGAAAGATGTAGATCATAATTCAATAATAACAAAACTACAAACGGAAAATAATACAAATTTATAACATGTTTACAAACAGTTGATTAAAACAATAACCATTAAAGAAATCAAGAATATAAAATGTTTAAATATAATATATAAAAAACAGCTGAGTAAACAAAATTAAGGCATTAACCGAGTGTAGAAAAAATAAACAAACATAAAAAAAATACGTATAAATGAGAAAATAATCGATATGCAACCAAGAGGAAATCGCCGAGCAAGTTTAGTTGATTAAATTACCAACTTATAAAATATTGAATAAAACGCATAATTAACGAAGCTACTTAAAAAAAAAACTCATTAAGCCCCAAAACAAAATAATAAAACATAAATAATATATTGAATAATCAAATATGCAATACAAAATTACAAAAAATATAAATAAAAAATAACAGATTAGTTCGTCCAGATAAATAAAATATTCGACAACAAATTTATAAAACAGTGACCAATAAAAAAATTAAGAATATAAAAAAATAAAATTAGAATACGACAAACAGTTAAATAAACAAAATTAAGGCAGCGACCGAATTTAGAAAAAATAAAGAAAAATCTAAAACTTTTGTGCATAAAATAAAAAACAAAGATGTAGATCGTAAGTCAATACTAACAAAACATTATAAAATACTAAAATATAAATATTGAAAAAATAAACAAACATAAAAAAAAAATTTATAAATACAGATCGAAAAGTAAGATCAAAATTAAACTCGAAATGAAAGTATAAACGAGAGAACGATCGCTTTGCAACCAAAAGCAAATGACTCAGGTGAAATTTTGTTTATAAAAATACGGACTCATAAAATATAGAATAAAACGCAGAATTAACGGAGTTAATAAAAAAAAACCCATAAAGCCCTGGAACAAAATAACATAAATAAATAAAATAAATAATATAAACAAAACATAAAGAATATATTGAATAATAAGAATATAAAATACAAAAAAAAAGGGAAAATAAAATATAACAGGGTAGTTCGTCCACAGCAATAAAATTTTCGACAACAAATTACTAAAATTGCAACCAAGAACAAATAAAACGCAGAATTAACAAAGCAAATTAAAATAGAAATTCATAGATTAAAATAGAAACTCATAGAGCCCTGAAACAAAATAATACTCCCAATAAATTAAATAATATAAACAAACAAAAAAATATAATGAAAATAAAGCAACTTATATTTTTGCTGAAGCATCATTCGGTGCCAGCGAGAAATTACATATTCCATTCATAATTCCGAATGTAATATGCACTTGGTCGAGTATAAGAATTTTGTGGGATCGAGTAAGAAAAAGATCACGAGACATCTAGCCAAAATTAATAGGAAAACTATGAAAGAGAGAAAAAAGCAAATATAGTGGAAATAAATCACGAAGAAAACTCCAGACGAGCCTAAGAACAAACAAAATAAGTAATAAATACAAGAGGATATTTTCATCCGATTAAAAATGAAGCAAAATCAACAAGAGAATGGAAAAATTTAAAGGAAACGTACCGAATACTAAAAATAAAATATAACAGAGTAGTTTTTCCAGAGCAATAAAATCATCGACAACAAAAAATTAAGGCAGCAACCTAATATAAAAAAAAAAAGTATCTAAAACTTTTTTGCATCAAATAAAGAACAAAGATGAAGATCATAATTCAATAATAACAAAATATTATAAAATAATAAAATATAGAATACAAAATCAGTTGAATAAACAAATTTTAACATAAAAAAGTATACTTTATAATTACAGGTCGGAAAATAGGAGCAAACTTAAATTCGGAATGAAAGTATAAATGAGAAAATAACCGGAATGCAACGAAGATAAAAAGGGTCCGAGATTATTTTGTTGACTAAAATACGGACTTATAAAATACAGAATAAAACGCATAATTAACGGAGTTAATTAAAAAAAAAACCCATAAAGCCCTGGAACAAAATAACATAAACAAATAAAATAAATAATATAAACAAAACATAAAGAATATATTGAATAATAAGAATATAAAATACAAAATAATAAAAAAAAATGAAAATAAAATATAACAGGGTAGTTCGTCCACAGCAATAAAATTTTCGACAACAAATTACTAAAATTGCAACCAAGATCAAATAAAACGCAGAATTAACAAAGCAAATTAAAATATAAATTCATAGATTAAAATAGGAACTCATAGAGCCCTGAAACAACAAAATAATACTCCCAATAAATTAAATAATATAAACAAACAAAAAAATATAGTGAAAATAAAGCCACTTATATTTTTACTGAAGCATCATTCGGCGCCAACGAGAAATTACATATTCCATTCATAATTCCGAATGTAATATGCACTTCGTCGAGTATAAGAATTTTGTGGGATCGAGTAAGAAAAAGATCACGAAACATCTAGCCAAAATTAATAGGAAGACTATGAAAGAGAAAAAAAGGCAAATATAGTGGAAATAAATCACGAAGAAAACTCCAGGCGAACCTAAGAACAAACAAAATAAGTAATAAATACAAGAAGTTATTTTCATCCGATTAAAAATGAAGCAAAATCAACAAGATAATGGAAAAATTTAAAGGAAACGTACCGAATACAGAGCGAAATAATTATTATTGGGGTTAACCCATATAGGGTAGGAAGACGACACAACCGCTAATGAAAAATATCTAGAGAAGTCAACTTATATACTATTATATATATATTATATTTATTATTTTTATGCCACGAAGGATGATATGACGCTCACAAATATATATATTATATTTATTATTTTTATGCCACGAAGGATGATATGACGCTCACAAATATCTGACTAGACACCGCGTTGTGAAGGCTGTAGTGCATGGTCGATAACAAGATGAATGAACCGGTCGATAGTTATTTATCAACGTACATTGCAATAGTTGGTCATAAAATGAATATATTAAACTTTCAAGCAATAGTCAATCGAAAAGCATATCGGAGTTACACTCTAAGCGAAATAGAATATATATTATATTTATTATTTTTATGCGAAATATCTGACTAGGCACCGCGTTGTGAAGGCTGTAGTGCATGGTCGGAAACAATATGATTGTAACGTGGATAGTTATTTATCAACATCCACTGCAATAGTCGGTCATAACATAAAATGTTGCAAGAGTAATTTATGTTCGTTTTGCAAAGAAGTAAACATGAATTCAAATCTAAATGAAGTCGATGATGGTAAACGGCGCCGTTTCATGACAAGACCGTTTTCGGAAAAGAAAATTAAAACCGGTTTGTAACTTTAAGTCGATAAATTATTTTCCGAATAACAATTTAAGCGAGTTTAATGAAGAGCAAATAATTAATTGATGGAAAACGGCGGCGTTTCGTAATTATGCCGCTTAAAATTAAATTGCAAAACCAAACTCGCACGACCAGAAGAAAAGTATATTGCGCTGTAATAACCTTTTTCTAAAAATATGATTAAAGTTAATCGAAAAGCATATCAGAATTACACTCTAAGCGAAATATAAGCAAGCGCAAATAAGTCGATGATGGAAAACGGCGCCGTTTCATGAAAAGACCGTTTTCGGAAAATAAATTTAAACCGTTTTGTAAATATAAGTCGATAAAATAATTTCCGCATTACAACGTTTCGTAATTATGCCAATTAAAATTAAATTGCAAAACCAGACTCGCACGACCAGAATTCCCCTGGCGGGGCCACATGTTGCAAACGGACGGCCAAGAAAGCATTAAATAAAAAGAGAAAAGAATTCAACGAAGAGCAAATAATCCCGGTAAATAAAGAAACGGCGGCGTTTTTCGATTAAATCGATTTAACAAAAAACGAAAGTAAATTATGTTGTACTGTTTCTTGACCGCTTCGGCTCTTATAAGCTATAATACACATATTATAATCCGTGCTTGGAATCTTGGTCCAAGTTTTAAAAATTGGTCAAAAAGAGTCGTTTAATGACCATGTTGGTCCGCGCGTGGTCCCCTGACAAGATTGTCGGCCGAGACAATCTTGTCTCCCCATTGTTGTCCCACCAATTTTATTTGTTTATTAGTATAGCATTGGAAATAATTGGATAGATATAATATAATATGTACTTGTTTGATTTAGATTAATTGTGTAATAATAATTTAAATGATGATAAAAAAAACCAACTTATTATGTAGTACTCGAACACATGACACGATAATGTGAAAATACAAAAACGATTAATTTTCTTAACTAACTTAACATATTAACAATCTTGTACGGAATTAATTTATAACCAAAGCCCAGTAATAAAACATTGTAAGCTACCAATCAAATGTATCCTTAATGGAGAGAATTTCTTCTTTTATTTCATCCAACCAAAGCAAATTTTTGTTCTCTTCCAATATGGCAATAGTCAAGTAATGGACTTGTGCCAACCCTTCGACAAATATGTGAATTAATTTGTCTTTCACCTCATCTCTGAAATGGAAAATCGGACAACTTTCCCCGTTACTCTTTAAGTACTTCAAATAGTTTAAAGAATCTGATTATATTGCAAGAATTTACCTTGGTTTCACTGGCCTGGGAACATTTGACCTTTTTTTATACTCCGCACTTTGTTGAAACAATATTAATTATTACAAATGGTCCTAGCAATATTATAAGCACGAAAATTCACATATTAATTATACTTGTTAATACTTATGGGATTTTTGGATCGATATTTGCATTATGGGATGCTTCAAAAAATTGCATAGTAATTTCTAATCTTTCGAATACACAACCACGAAGAGATTTGAAATACACTAAAAATTCCCCATTCAAGTACCTACCCACCAAGAGTTCAAGTAGATTCATAAATTGTATTTTCAGACTCGTGATATATTGACAACGTTCACAAGGGAATGTTCGATTGCCACCTTCTTCGTCGACATGAGATTCGCAACAACAACCGTAAATTTAACACATTTGTTTTGAAGAACAAGATCCAATTATCTAGGACATAGTTGGATTAACTTTATATAAATTGTTAAGCAAAAATATACTAGCTTATGCACGTATATAGTGAATATATATAGAGTAATATATATTGTTCAAAACAAGTGCAATTTTGGACTTATTACATAGATCATTTTGGAAAATACATGGGGTCAAAATCACGTGAAATGCCTTTATTAAAAGAAGGAAGGAATCTCACTTGATTTTTTGGAAACATGCAATTGTGTGTACATAGTGTTCGATTAATGCAAAATTGGTCCCCTTAATCAATTCCAATTGAGTATTTGCAACAAATAAATAGGACACCTTAGTTTAAGTTTGTCACAATCCATGTTAAAAAAATTTTTTTTTTTGTCACAATCCATCATCGGTTTCAATTTACATATTGATCAAAAAAAAAAAAATTTCCAACTCATCCAATTTTATGGCTTCTCATGCAACATTGCATGTCCGTTACGGGGGTCGGCTTTTTACGGTCTACAATCTCAATAGCGAAATTGCATACAAGAAATCCCGACATCGTCACTATTACATATGTAAATCATTTTAGTTTTTGCCGTTGGAGGAGGGTCTTAGGGCAATTAGTGATGAAGTTGACATAGCTCACATGTTTGACCTCATTCGCAATGGCAATTTAGAGTATTTGGAAATTTATGCACAAGATGTCTTTGAAGCTCCCGAAGATTTCGAAGATGATGCTTACGTGATCCCCCCGATGTTCCAAATTAAGCCTCGTCAGTATTTAAATGAGTTACGTCGAGAACTTAGAAAATTTCGAAGGTTAGAGAGGAGACGTCGCCCACCATATACTATTAGACCTTATGGTCGCAACCCCGAACTTGCTCCGCCATATTTTGAATATCCACCGAGCGCAAGCGACGAAGAACAAGATGTACCACCTTGCTATAATTTAAAATAATAATATTAGGCTTTGTTATTTCTTATTTATGAATGTATTTGCTTTTCTTATGTATGAATTTTCATATAATGAGAATCTTTATTGTTACTTTGACATTATAATGTATAAATATTATTATTGAATTCCGGAGTACTTTTTAATGAAGTTAAAATTAATTTTACTACATTGTTTATCTCTAAAATATATATTACTGGTTTCGTGCTCCACATAATATGTAACATTTTATAGCATCATAATTTCGATCAATTAGTTAATTTTAACCACCTAAACGTTTTTTTGTATTGCACCAAATTCCATTACTACCCAGGACGAATTAGTCAAATTTTTTAGGGGAAGTGGGAAAATTGTATAAGTTATATGGGTTTTGTAATTCGTGCACAAATACATTACTATATTGTGTATGCATGTTCAGTGTTCACGTGAAGGCTTCACTATTCTTCCCCATTTTACCTTTAACTCCTAAATTTTTCTACTTGTGTGTATATTTCATATATTTTAAAAAATAAGCCATATAAATAACATATATTTGAAAAACTAAGCCACTTGGAGATTTGGACCCATTATATAAAATCTGACCACATTTCTTTCTCATCTCAATAAGGGAACTTAAAGCCTGCCAATGATTTGATTGGATATGACACTATTAATAACTTAATAGGTATAGGCAGGTGTATGAATCAAAACCATGTTTCTCTCCAATTATAAACAATTGGTTTATAAATAACATATTTAAATACATGAATTTTCGATTCGGCTGACTTATAAATAATTGGGTTGTTGAATTTTTTATGGTCTTTTAAATTAACGGGCATCCAAGTACGATCCAAATATAAGTAATAAATATAATTTTTTTTTTTTTTCCTACCAACAGGTGATTGGTCTAGTGGAAGGGACTAGTCACTACAAAGTAGCGGACTCAGGTTCGAATCCCTGTTGGGAGAGGTTCCCACATTATGTGCCCGACGCGCCTCGAAAGGGATTAAACCCTTGGAAAACCAAAAAAAAAAAAATATATAATTTTTTCTATTTTCTATTTAAATATAATAAATAATAAAAATTGCAAAAATATTATGTGCAATTCTATATTCTATAATATACACAACAATAATGATACATTAAAAAAGGTGAAGTTGCCTGTCAACAATCCAATCATCTTTTCCAATTAATTCAAATTTTGTATTATTACACGTCCCACGTCCGTGACCAAGGTCCAGCCCAACTTTTATAAATTGAAGGTGGAAAAGTGATCATGAATGCAAATTCACGTAGTGTCCATCTCTCCATCATTTTCAATTCCATTTTATGTCCACTGCACAAACCTTTTATTCAAATATAATTTGCCTAATGTCACTAAATATTATGCATTACAAGATTAGAGGTATGACAGTGTATTTTGAATAAATTTTTCAGCATTACTATTCTCATAATACTTTCTATATACCAATATTCTTATGCTTTTAATTATTATTGCAGACATATTCACGCTAGAGTGCAAGGAGATTCGATGTACATAGTGCGTAACCAAGGGTTGGGAAAAATGGTGTTGTTGTGATACGAACGATTGGAAACATAACTTTATGCATCATAGTAAATGTCGAAGACAAATAATGTAAGGGTGTCACAATATAATTATCCTTGATCCACTTCGAAAATATCAAATATTTTTTGACACTTCACTGCCAAATCTTGATATATGTATAAAGATTTGGCAATGGAGTGCCAAAAAAAAATTGTTATTTCAAAGTGGAACAAGGATAATTATATTGTTGAACTCTTCCAGTATTTGTTTCCGACATTTACTATATGCGTAAATGTATATTTTCAATAGTTTGTATGACATCCGTACCAATGAATTTCAATTTTTTTACTATATAGTAGTGCCAGTATTTGTATATTTTAGGTCGAGCCACATGTAAACAAATTATAATTGCTCCAATATGATTGAATGTAATAAGAACTATATAATTTACTATATAATACCCATTAATTGATTTTAGAATCACATTTGCAAATAGATTTATAAATCATATCGAACCATTACATATTTTTTCGTTCAAATTACATCACGCAATGGATATAAGTAGTTTCCAACACATTCTTCTGACAAGCTAGCAGCTTCCTTTTGTCCAAAGATGAAGTCCACTTGTTCGTAATAAGGGAAACCATTAGTCCTAAAATATCTCTCCACAATTGTTTCCTAGATTTAATAAATGATCACAAATTACATAGTCAGATTGTGTTAGTAAAATATATAAATAATGAATCTTTAAATTAAACAATAGGGAGTGATAACCTCGTAAATTCGTATTATGTAATATGGCCCAACCGTGACAATATTTGTTGCCCAATTGTATGTAACACCTGGTGTTTTTAGAAATTGATTAAACTGACGGAATTTAGAACGAATTTTAGAAATCTTACACCTTATGCTTGAGACCGTGTAGACTTTATTGAATTCGTCGTGCAACATACACCCAACTATTGTGCATGCACAACCCATTGAACGTAAGTCATTCAAAGGCTTATTCCTACCATATTGTACAAATGAAAATATAAGACACGTGTTGGTCTCAAGTGATCAGATGAGGTCTAGATGGGGGGGGGGGTGAATAGACCTATGAAAATTTTATTCAAATTTTAACTTTAAAACTTTTGCTTAACAGAAAGCAGACTAAGCTGTTTCAGAACAGTAAGCTTACAAGGCTGATCGTGAACATATCTTTGAACAGCTTTGCTGACCACTAGTCTGATAGATACTTGGCTGATTTTAGTCAAAATCAGTTTTAATACCAGAATACTTGCAGCGGATGTTTTCAGTGTTTTCCACAAGTATACTTAGTAGATTGAAAAAAAAAATTATCCACAGTTTTGTAAAAACTCCTTTAAGTCCTTTTCAAATAGTTTTATGAAGTGTTTTATGCAGTCTGAAAATATATGCAATCAAAATGCAATGTAAAACACAAATATTTTTATAGTGGTTATATGGATGTAAATATCCTTTAATCCACTCTTCCAAGTCACAGAGATCTTGGGTTATACTAAGACCACTCAGTAATTAGTACAGTCCACTTACGCCAAAACAACAAATGAATCTGGTCGTAAGCTCGCAACAGGAAATCACAAAGAAGTCCTATTCTACAGAGACTTATCACTCACAAAGACGGATAAGTACTCCTCACAACACTCTAACAGATTTCACTCAGAAAAATGTATTTTTCTTTGATCTCCAGCTTCAGCTTGAGTCAACAAATGACAAGGCTGATGAGTGAGCTGTTCTTGAGCTTTTGAGACTTAGAAAATATTTTTCTTCGAATTAATCTCTCAGTTGTTGTGTGTTTTCTCTTCGTCTCTTCAGCTATTTATACTCACTCATTTGAATTATGTCCGTTGAAGAGAGACACAATTCAAATTTCTTGATTTCTGATCCTTAATTTTCGCGAACGGCTCTCTGCACAGTGATAGTACTGCAGACTGTACTTTCTGTCAGGCAGCACTAAATGCACCGAGCTGATACGAGGTATTTCTTCAATCATTTGCCATTAATATCCTCGGACTTTAGCATTTATTACTCCAGTGGCATTTATTACCGTTGGGACGACTTCTCGATCCTTTCCACTTGGTTGATAAGGGTACAAGTTTGATGATGAACAGAGCTGATCTCAAACTTGAACAAATCTGATTTGAGTCGGCTGATTTACACCAGTCTGATTTCTTCTCTTCAGCAGATCAGTAGTCTTCTGGACCTTGCATATTTGACCCTTCTGATTTGTCTTCATACTTGGTCAAAATTCTTCTTAGGGATTTAAACTAAGTTTTCCTTACTTAGCTTATCATGATGAGTTTGGAAATCATCAAAACCTCCCTTCATTTCTCTAACTTCAGTGCACTCTTATCTTCATCTTTATCCAACAATTTCCCCCTTTTTGATGATGACAAAACTTCAACTAAGTACCTGTTACCTAAACTAAAGTTTTAATCCTCAAAATTTCTGAGATAGAAATGTATGTTGGAATAAAAACTTGAACTTTTATATATATTGAAAGTGATTACAAGTTACAAGCTTTTCATCAGATGATATAACTGAGTAAAATAAAGGAAATTGATTACAATGGTTTGATCTAATCTAGTCATCAGCTTCTTCACTTTCTCCTTCAAGTTCCTCATAAGACTCATAAGAGGATTCTTCATCATCATCTTCATCTTCTTCTTCATCAGCAGCATCATCTATAACTAGATTGGATTTGTCAGCTTCCATTTTCTGTTTGATTTCTTGATCTCTTTTCAGT
The DNA here is from genome assembly GCA_038501285.1 of Penstemon eatonii. Classification (NCBI taxonomy): domain Eukaryota; kingdom Viridiplantae; phylum Streptophyta; class Magnoliopsida; order Lamiales; family Plantaginaceae; genus Penstemon; species Penstemon eatonii. Next base: position 17,086,341 of record CM076711.1, read on the forward strand.
TCTTTTTCTGCCTCCTCCATCCTTCTCTTTAACCTCTCTTCATCCTTGTATTTGGTGAATGGCATCTCTTGTTCTTCAGGAGTATCCTCGGATGCAGCCATTTCTTTATTAAACTTGGCCTTTTCCTTGGGTTCTTCTTCAGACTCTTCCTTGCCGTCAGCCTTTCCAACTTCTTCAGCAGCAGCCTTTTCATCTTCCTTATCATCAGTCTCCTTGTCTTTGGCAGCATCAGTTTCCTCAGTCTTTTCTTCAAGTGCTTGATTTTCAGTAGCAGCAGCTTGAATAGTTGTCTCTTCCTCTTTATCTTCCCCCTTTTTGTCATCATCAGGGTTGATAGGAGGATTGAGGGCAACAGGTTGGATCCTGACAGCAGCACATAATTATTTGATGTTCTGATTGATTAGGTCATTGCTTGCATTGAGGTGATTGAGAGTGGTAGAGATTTTGATCGGCTTGATCATTGATGCAGTCAATGTTAAGTTGGAGAGTGGAGATTTCTGTATCAACTCTAGTGGCAACTTTATGAACTTGTTCTACCAACAGATGATTCTTTACTGTCTCCTCCTCAGCTACTTTGATGAATGTATCTGTGAGATGAGCAATGTGATCTTCATTCCTCTTTAAGGCAGTATGAAAATGATTCATGTCAGCTTTGACATCTTCAATGTTCTTGTTCATATCTAAGACACTATGTGTCATCTTTAGAGTATTATCCTCAGGTAGAGGGAAGTTGACAATGGCATCCTTCACCATTTTTGTAGTATTCTTCTGCATTTGTTCCAACTGCAGCTTGTTCTTTTCTTCCATATCTTTCTGAATCTTTTCCAGTTGCAGTTTGTTCCTCCCTTCCATTTCCCTTAATGAATTCTCCAGCATCATTTGGAAGGCTTCCATCAGCGATGAGTGCATATCAGCTGTTGGAATTTGAGGTGATGCAAGTTGATCTTCTTCCTGTTGAACAAGAGTGTCTTTCAGAACAACTTCTTCATTAGGCTTTTCCTTAGCTGTCCACTTAATGGCTAAGGGCTCTGTTGCAGCAGCAGGCTGATCTGTGACATCTTCAAAGATCTTGTTAACAATCTTGCCATCATCACTGTAAACTGTTGTCTGACGAATCGTCCACACAACAGGCAGACAATTAGGAGCAGTTTTCTTCACTTTAGGCAATTCTTGATAACTTTTCACTTTTTTGCCAAAGGTGATATGCTGGACACCAGGCATAGCCGGCAGATCACTTGGAGAACCTTGTTCATATCTTGACCTGGCAGCCCAATTCTCCAAGGCTGTCAGGATGGCAATTTGCACAACTCTTTCTATTGGATCATCTTGCTTTTTTCTTTTGGCTGGCAAAGAGTTAGAGATTGTTGGTCCCAAGTGGTCAGATGAAGTCTAGAGGGGGGGGGGGGGGTGAATAGACCTCTGAAAATTTTAAACAAATTTTTAACTTTAAAACTGTTGCTTAAACGTAAACAGGCTAAGCTGTTACAGAACAGTAAGCTTACGAGGCTGATCGCGAACAAATCTTTGAACAGCTTTGTTGACCACTAATCTGATAGTTACTTAGCTGATTTTGATGAAAATCAGTTTTAATACCAGAATACTTGCAGCGATTTTTAAACTGTTTTTCACAAGTATACTTAGTAGTTTGAAAGTTTTATCCCCAGTTTTTGTAAACTCCTTTAAACCTTTTTCAAACAGTTTTGTAATGTGTTTTATGCAAGTCTGAAAGTATGCAAGTAAAAAGCAATGTAAAAACACAATGATTTTTATAGTGGTTATATGGATGTAAATATCATTTAGTCCACTCTTCCAAGTCACACAGATCTTGGGTTATACTAAGAACACAAAGTAATTAGTACACTCTGCTTGTGCTTTACAACAAATGATAAGCCACAAGTTCGCAATAGGAAATCACAAAGAAATTCCTACTCTCCGAAGTAATATCACTCACAAAGATGGATATCTACTCCTCACAACACTCTCTTTTACAGATTCACTCAGAAAATGTATATTCTTTTAAACTTCAACGGCTTCTGTCAACAAATGACTTCAGCAGACGAGTGAGTTGTTCTTGAGCTTTGAGACATAGAAAATTGTTGGATGAAGATGAAGATGAAGTGCAATGAAGATAAGAAGATAAGGGAGAGTTTTGATGATTTCCAAAACGTCAAAATCAGCTAAGTGTGGTAGGCTTAGGTCCCTTAGAAGAATTTTGACCAAGTAAAAGAAGACATCAGAAGGGTTCAAAATTCAAAGCCCAGAAGACTACTGATCTCATGCTGAAACAGCAATCAGAAGGGTAGGTCATCAGCTGACTCAAATCAGATTAGTTCAGAGTTTGATCAGCAGGGTATCTATCAGCAGGGTTGTTTCGATCAGCAGAGTAGAAGAGATCAAAAAGATTGTCCAACGGTAATAAATGCACTTGGTGTAATAAATGCTGTAAGAGAAGGGTAGTAATGGCAAATGATTGGAAGTTATTCTCGGATCAGCAGAGTGCATTTAATGCAGCTACAGGAAAGTACAGCAGAAAGTACTGTAGCAGGGAGCCGTTCTGAAGATTTGGGCTAAGGCTATGGATTTGATTTGTGACTTCCTTCAACGGTCATATTTTCAAATCCAAGTATAAATAGAGCTGAATTCAACGAGCGAGACACACAACAACATTCTGAGATTTTGTTTCCGAAGCAGAAATTTTTCTATGTCTCAAGAAGCTCAAGAACAGCTCACTCATCTGTTGATAGAAACCATGTTGAAGCCAAATAGAAAATACTTTCTGAGTGAATTTGTATTAGCTGAGTGTTCTGCGGAGTTCAGATCCATCTTTGTAAGTGATCTAACTTCAGGATAGGTTTTCTGAGTGATTTCCTATTGTGAGCTTACAGCCTTTTCATTTGTTGTTTAGATGTAAGTGGAGAAATATTGTAAACTTAGTGTTTATAGTATAACCCAGAATCTAAGTGATCTGGAAGAGTGGACTAAATGATTTTTATCCATATAACCACTATAAAAATTCTTTGTGTTATTCCTGCATTAAGTTTTCTTGCATATTTCAAAATTGCGTAAGTAAACACTTTGAATTGCTTTACAGATTTTGAAGGAGTTTTTAAACTGGGGATAAAATCTTTAAAAGACTTAGTCTACTTGTGAAAAACACTTACAAATTATCCACTGCAAGTATACTCTTGTAAAACTGTTTTTGCTGAAATCAGCTAAGTAACTATAAGAAGAATGGTCACTCGGCTGTTCAAGATTTGTTCACGATAAGCATAGTCAGCTTACTATTCTTCATAAGCTTAGTCTGCTGACAGACGACTGAAAAGTTTTTAAGTCTAAAAATTTTCAGAGGTCTATTCACCCCCCCTAGACCTCATCTGACCACTTGGGACCAACAAGTGGTATCAGAGCAGGTGGTTCATTAGAATCAGCTGCCTGATCAACGAGCTTGATCCAAGTATTTTTCAAAGGTTTTCAAAACTTTTCAAAAGAGCATCTTTTTGAAAAATAAAAACTTTTTGAAAAATTGATTGTATCAGCCATGTTCCCCACATTGCTGGTATGTCTTTTGAAGACTGGAAAATCAGGATGGAGATTTTTCTAGCTGCTTATAATAATAACATGTACACATGTATCATAAAAGGTCCATTCAGATTCACCAAGACGATAAAGATCAATGAAGTTGATACCGTGGTGGAGAAAGACTTACATGAGATGACAGCAGAAGAAATAAAGCTGTTCAATCTTGACAAACTCGGAAGATTTATCATGACTAAAGCCCTAGATAATGATCGGTTTGATAAAGTCAAACATTGCAAAACTGCAAAGGAGATGTGGGATAAAGTCAGAGACATGAGCGAAGGAAACAACGCCATTAAAGAGCATCAGCTGAGTGTTGCTCTGGAAAAGCTGGATAACTTCAAAATGAAGTCTGGAGAGACCATTGATCAGATGGATACTAGGTTAACCAGAACACTAAATGAAGTTTTAAAGCTTGGAAAAACCTTCACGGATAAAGAGATAACCATCAGAGTACTGAAGGCTTTACCTCCGAAATTCAACATGAAGGTGACAGCGATGGAAGAATCAAGAGATTTGGGAAAAATCTCTCTTACAGAGCTGTTCTCAGTACTCAAGGCATATGAGTATAAACTGCCAATAATGGGAATTGAAGAAACCTCAACTTCAGGACCCACAGCTGCCTTAGTTGCTGCTGAAAATCCAGGAAGACCAGCACATAAAAGCAAAGAAGTGGACTCATCTTATGAAGCCACAATACTCAAAGGAGTACACAACTGGAGATGTAGCATTGCTGATAAACAATTTCAAGAAGTTCTATAAAAGAAAAATGAAGAACAAATACAACAATGCTTCTACTTCTAAACCTAACTTTTCTTCTCAAGATAAGGATGATTATAAAGCTAAACTAATGTGTTATAACTGCAGAAAATTGGGACACTTCATCAAAGACTGTCCATATCCAAAAGCAGAAAAATACACTGAAGAAGAGAAGAGAATCAGAAAAGAAAGAAAGCATCAGAGAGGCAAGGCAATGGTAGCTGAAGCAGAAAAGTTGACTGCTATCTACTCATCTGATTCAGACTCAGACACTTCAGACGAAGAGTCTTCTGATGAAGAGAAACCTGCTCTACTCTGCCTGATGGCCAAGGAATCTGATGACTCTGAGGATGAGGTAACTCCTCTTGATAATGAATTATTTAATTCATTTGAACAAATGATGCTCAACAATACTGGTATTGCTGAAGCATATAAAAAGCTTAAGGAAGAGATGATATTGCTAAAAGAGTAAAACAGTTCACTGAAACTCACAGCTGAAAAGCCAAGAGAATCAGCTGAATATAAAAAGCTTGAGCAAGAACATGAATCTCTGAAAGCTGAATGTGAAGTTTATAAAGGAAAAATCATGGAACTTGAAAAAGTTATTGAGTCTCATGAAAAATCATCTGTTGCATCCACTCATATGTCTAGTAAACAGAAGATGCCTTTAGATCAGGATAAGTTAGAATTGAATCATACTGAAAAATTTATATCTGCTGACAATAGTAAGGTCATTCTGTATGTTCAAACTACTAAACCTGCTTCACCTGAGAAAGTGTTAAAGGAGACAAAAACTCCTAAGGCTAAAAAGAGCAAAGAGCCTAGTATAGGTAAACAGACTAGTAAGACCAAACAGCAGAGTCCTAAGAAGTCTGCTGATAAAGCTACATTGAATCAGACTAGTGGTAAAACTAAGTCGTCTGTTAATGAGCAAGCATCTAGTAAACCAAAGAAGCATAAGAATAAGAAAAATCAAAATGCTTGGTATGGAAATGAGTCGTATTATGTGCAACCTGCTGCATATCCTCCTATGTATCATGCACCTCAATTTCCAACTTACTATGCATCATATCCTGCTCATCCAATGCATGCATATTCTGCTTATCATGCACCTTACCCTGCTTATGAACATTTTCCTTATCATACTGACCATCAACCTGACTTATCTGCTGAATATGATAATGATAAAATTGTTCATGCTCCTGTCAAAACTCAGAAGCCTAAGAAGCCTAAGACATCAACATCTTGGGTTGTCAAAGGTGGAACTAATCCTTCAGGACCCTCTCAATAAGGGAACCTAAAACAATTTTATTTTTGTTTTGTAGGTTAGGATAAGGAGTAGGAGTAAAGTAGAGAAGATTTGGTACTTGGACAGTGGTTGTTCAAGGCACAGTGTGGAAGCATACATGAGCTGACTGATGCTGTTGCTGTGGATGGTCCAAATGTCACTTTTGGAGACAGCAAAGAAGGCAAGATTGTAGCTAAAGGAAGATTAATCAAAGGAAACATAGAGATATCTGACGTCTCACATGTTAAAGGCCTAAAGTACAACCTGCTGAGCATAAGTCAATTTTGTGACAATGGATATTCAGTCATCTTCTCAACAGATAACTGCTATGTTGAACAGATTGGTACAAATAAGGTAATTTTATCTGGAAGACGACAAGGGAATGTCTACATAGTCGTCTGGAATTCTGCTGACAAGAATTCAAGCATTTGTTTGGTGGCATCTACACCAAGTGAAGTCAGTTGGCTGTGGCACAAAAGGATGAATCATTTAAACATCAAGACCATAAACAGATTAATAAAGAATGATCTGGTAGAAGGGATTCCAAAAAAAGTCATGAGCAAAGATAAGCTCTGTGACGCATGTCAGAAAGGGAAACAAATCAAGTCATCATTCAAAAGCAAGAAGCACCACTCTTCTGATAGAATCTTGGAGCTGCTACACATGGACTTATTTGGACCCATTGATCCAGTCAGCAATGGTGGAAAGAAATACTGCCTAGCTGTTGTGGATGATTATTCAAGATATACTTGGGTGATATTCATGAAGAAGAAAAGTGAAACCAAGGAACATCTTACTAATCTGATGGAACTGATACAAAATGAGAAAAGTACAAAAATGTTGAAGATTAGATCAGATAGAGGGACATAGTTCACAAACTCTACTTTTGAAGAGTATTGTAACATCAAAGGAATACATCATGAGTATTCAGCTGCTAGAACCCCTCAACATAATGGTGTTGCTGAAAGGAGAAATAGAACACTGAAGGAAGCTGTCAGAACTATGATAGCTGAAGCTAAGCTGCCACAAAGATTTTGGGCAGAAGCAACAAATACAGCCTGCTTCACCCAGAACAGATGCATGATCAACAAAAATCAGAACAATACTCCATATGAAGTTTGGAACAACAGGAAACCAAACATTCATTACTTCAAAATTTTTGGTTGTAAATGCTTTGTGTTAAATAATGGGAAAAATCAACTTACTGCATTTGCAGAGAAGGCTGATGAAGCTGTTTTTGTAGGATACTCTACTGATAGTAAAGCCTAGAGTTTTCAACAAAAGAACATTACTAATAGAAGAATCCATTCATGTAGTATTTGATGAGCCAAGTCAATCTTCTGAAAAGAATCAAAGTACTAATCAAGATTTGTCTACTGATTTACAGAAGTTGGATGTTGGAAAGAATGAAGAATATGTTCCCATCATACTACCTAATCTCAACTCATCTGCTAACTCAAATGCTGTTCAAAATCACAGTCCTGATTGTCTAACAGACGAGTTGCAAACAGCTGACAGACCAGAGACTTTTCAACAGATGACAAATGTTCAACAGACTACTACTGAATCTCCATCAGTAGTGTTGGAGGATCAAAACAGAGGACAACATCCAGACCTGCAACCTGATCTTAGATGGCTCAAGAATCACCCACCAGAGTTTTTAATTGGTGATCCTTTGGATAGAGTGAAGACAAGAAGAGCTGTTGCACAAGACTCTATGTTTGTCACCTTTCTATCTCAAATAGAGCCTAAATAAATTGAAGAAGCTCTTAGTGATTCCTTCTGAATTGAAGCAATGTAAGAAGAGTTAAATCAATTTGAAAGGAACGAAGTATGGTACTTAGTTCCAAGACCAAGTCATCAAAGAGTAATTTGCACTAAATGGGTTTTCAGAAATAAAATGAATGAAGATGGTATTGTTACCAGAAATAAAGCAAGATTAGTGGCCAATGGTTATTGTCAAGAAAAAGGAATTGACTTTGATGAAACATTTGCACTAGTAGCAAGACTTGAAGCAATCAGATTGTTTCTTGCCTATGCTGCTTACAAGAACTTCACTGTTTATCAGATGGATGTGAAGTCAGCATTTCTCAATGGAGAATTGCAAGAAGAAGTGTATGTTGAACAACCGCCTGGATTTGAAGCTTATCAACAAGAAGACAAGGTGTATCGTCTGATGAAAGCTCTCTATGGACTGAAACAGGCTCCAAGAGCATGGTATGATACCCTTATCTGATTTTCTTTTAATTAAAGGATTTCGTAAAGGTAAGGTAGACAAGACCTTGTTCACAATTGAATGGGAAAATCATATATTACTTGTGCAAATATATGTAGACGATATTATTTTTGGTTCAACTAATCAACAGATGTGTGACAAGTTCTCCAAGCTCATGCAGAACAAGTTTGAAATGAGCATGATGGGTGAACTCAATTATTTTCTTGGTCTGCAAGTTAGACAGTTGCCTGATGGAATATTCATCAACCAAGCAAAATACATAAGGGATCTGTTCAAGAAATTTGGTATGGAAACTAGCTCCACTGCTAATGTTCCAATGTCTACTAGTCTTCGTTTTGATAAAGATGAAGATGGCAAATTAGTGGACATAACCAAATACAGAGGCATTATTGGGTCACTATTGTACCTAACAGCAAGCAGACCTGATATCATGTACTCTGTTGGGGTTTGTGCGAGATTTCAATCAAATCCTAAGGAATCTCATCTCTTAGCTGCCAAGAGAATTCTGAAATATATTAAGGGCACTCAAGAATTGGGATTGTGGTATCCTAGAGAATCTGGATTTTAGCTTATTGGATATTCAGATTCAGACCTTGCTGGCTGCAAAATTGATAGGAAGAGCACAACAGGTGCTTGTCAATTTTTGGGTAGTAGTCTGATCTCATGGATGAGTAAGAAACAAACTTCAGTATCCATATCTACTGCTGAAGCTGAGTATATAGCTGCTGGAGCTTGCTGTGCACAGATACTATGGTTGAAGCATCAACTAGAAGACTACAATATCAAGATCAGTGGAATTCCAATCTACTGTGACAATACAAGTGCAATATCTCTTACTCAGAATACTACAAGTCATTCAAGGACTAAACATATTGAGATCAAGCATCATTTCATTAGAGATCATGTGGAAAAAGGAAATGTTATGATTGAGTATGTTCATACAGACAATCAGATAGCTGACATTTTCACCAAACCTCTAAGTGAAGTAAGGTTTTCAACTCTAAGAGCTGAACTAGGACTACTGAATTTGGATGCATAAGCTGATGGGGAACTTATCAGAAGACTGAAGTTCATCAGCACAGTCATCCATTATCATATTCAAAGATTAACTCTCAACAGACTAGTTAACTTATGAATTCTTAAAGTCAGGGGAAACGTGTAAGACTAGCGGTACTTCTGATTAAAAGATGAAATTTGTTGATGACAGTTAGTTGAAGTTATGTTATCAGAAGATATGTTTTTATTCTTGAAGATTGAAGATCAAATTATCTTGCTGGATTGACAAACAGCAAAGGAAGATTACTAGCTATTGGCTTTCACTAGTAATATCAGATAACAGATCACTCGTCTGTCAGATAAGTTAAACTCTACTCATCTGATATATTAAATAAGCATGGTTATAATTTGAAACACGCTTTTATAAGTAACAGATAAGTGCCGATAGAGTTTCCCGCCCATCTGACATTAATTTAGTATATTTGAAGTCCGCAATTCTCACTTACACGATTTAAAAACTGTCAGATCAATCTTACGGTTCACATTTATCACGATAACCAAAATCAAAAGAAACGTATAAAATCTGATCTGAACAGATTAGTCAACTTACGCACACAAAATTCCAAAATTCTCTAACTCTCTAAGCTCTCTGTTTTCTACAGATTTACATCACTTAACCTCAAAATGGCTATTGCTGAAGGAAGATTCTTAAGCTACGACAAATTCTACTCATCTGGTACTGATTTGATGAGGGAAATAAAGGAGAAAATCAAGGAATCATCACTGGTGCCAATCCTAGATGCTCATGAAGATTATGTATTTATGGAAGATGTTGCTGACTTCTACAGAACCAGAAAACTCAACAATGATGAGACTACTATGGTTACTAAAATTAGGGGTAAGAAGATTTGTATATCTACTGCTGTTTTAAGTGAAGTGTATGGGCTGAAAAACGAAGGAGGAGATGTAACAGACCTAGGGTCTGAGAAAGAGGAGGAATTCTGGAAAATTTGTGCTAAGGAGGGACAAGAAATGTCAGGGACTCTGATGAAGACTCAGCTGAAGGATGAGTATCAGAGGTTTGCTGACATAATTGCAAAGGTGTTGGACTGCAGCACTAGTTCTCTGGATGGATTACCCAGGAGGAGATATTACACTATGATCTGCATTTACTATGGTTTGAAAGTTAACTGGGCTGCTCATGTGTTTGATCTGCTACGTGACAAGAAGACCAACTATGGCATCTTGCTCAGTCATCTGTTCTTAAGATTGAACTGTCAAGTGGTAAATGGAAAACCCATCCATGGTGGCAAAGAATTCAAACTGTATGAGCCAGTTAGAAGTGTGGGTACTTCTAAGAGAAAGGCTCCTGTTAAGGCTGCTAAGGCCCCTGCAAAGAAAAGCAAGAAGACTGGTCAGATCAGTGGGTCTGCTGATCAAACAGTAAGCACTGCTGTTGAAGCTGGATCAGCACAGCCTGATATTGTGATTCCTGAAAAGGTAATTGATGACTTCACTGAAGAACTTGAGAAGATGGAGACTGGATCATCTCTTGAAAGGACAGAATCTGAAGACGCTGTTCCTATTCAATCTGCAAAAAGAATGAGGACAAGGAGTTCTGCGAAAGGACCTCCTAAACCCAAACCTTCAGGAAGAATTACCAAGTCAACGGCAAAGAGAAAGGTCACCTTCTCTGAAGAGTCACCTGAACAAGTAAGAGAGACACCAGTAACAGCAGAAACTCCAATTATTGAAGAGCCTGCTGATAAGCCTGCTGGAGACTCATCTGGTATACTATCTGCTGATGTTAGAGAAGAACAGCAGACTGGCACAACAAATGAAGGAAATGTACCCCTTCTGCATCCTGCTCATGTTGATGCCATTCCACTAAAGACTGTGGAAAGTCCTGAATCAAAGAAGCTAAGGACTGGTAAGATTGTAATCCCTTATCTCTCTGCTGCTGAAAAGAAGAAATTAGATGAGGCTGAGAGACAAAGGAAAGTTGCTGAAAAGGCAGAAGAAGATCGCCAAAAGGCCCTTGAGCTCAGGAGACTGGAAGAAGAAGCCAGTAAAATGACTCAAGCACAAAGAGATGCCATTGAAGCACCAGAGTTGGCTGCTGCCATTGAAGCAAGTGCTAAGGACTCTCATGGTCCAAGGCAAGCTGGTGGCATTGTGATTGAAGCACAAAGAGATCCAAGCAAGCCTAAACCTGTCATGCCCACTCCTGCAGTACAACCAAAGAGAAGAGCAGAGTTAAAACTGGCATTGGAGATTGTCAGAGATGACCCTGCTGTATTTGATGAGTTTATTGCACGGTTTGATGCTGAAAATAACAAGATTACTCAGAGTTTTTCCTAGATAAGCTGAGACTGAGGATCAGTCATATAGCAAAGGCTGAAGCAAAGAAGTTGTATGATTCCGTTCCTAAGGAGTATGCTAATAATGAAGATCTCAACGAACGTGCAATCAAGTTGGCTGTTTCCACCACAATGGAAACTTGGGCCAAGAGAACTAGGAAGATGAAGGGACAGCCAAGCTCTCTGCTCCCTCTTCCAAGTTTGAAGCAGATTGTTTATGGACCTAACATTAGACCATTTGAAGAGCTCCCTGAGGATCCAATCTCCCCATTTGTTCCAATTGATAATCTGACATGGATCACTCATAGATCTACTTTGGATAATGCAGGTAAAATGCGTACTATTGCAAATGTTAAGAAGGTCCAAGCACCACCTGCTGATTAGAATAAAGAAAAAGAAGGTACTTCTGATCCTGCTGATCAAAATAAGGAGAAGGAAGAGACTTCTGTTCCTGCTGATCAAATCAAGGAAAAAGAAGATACTTCTAAACCAGCTGATCAGACAAAGGAGAAGGAAAGCACTCCAAATCCACCTGATCAGATATAGAAAAATGAGGGTACTTCTGAACAAGCTGATCAGACTAAGGAGAAGGAAAGCACTCCTAGTCAAGCTGATGAGACCAAGGAAAAAGAGACCACTCCTGGTTCAGCAGATCAGATCACAAAATCAGCAACCCTTGCCATACCTCCTATTCCAAATGATGTTACTTCTACTTCTCAGAGCTTATAGCAATCTATGTTGAATTCAATTCAACAGATGATTTCAAATTCAATGAAAGAATTAGAAGAGAAGGTAACTGCTAATCTGTTGGCTGCTCTAAGTCAACCAACCCAGAAAGCGGCTCCTGTTCCTACTTCGCTGATAAAAGACACTGCTCATAATGTGGAAACTATCAGACAAGATATGGTTGTGATTAGAGCAAGAACTCAAGGTACAACTACTGGTTGGAGATAGATTACTGAAACAGTTGAAATGGCCATTCAAACTGAGGATGAAACCTTAGAGAATAAGATGAAGGACTTCAAGGCATCTACTGATATGATTCTGCAACTCAGATTCAGCTAGGTGACCAAGGGGAAGTTGTCCTTAACAGAATGGATGCTTTTGAGGCCAGTCAACTCAGACAGCAAGTTCAACTTGATGCAATGGAAGAAAACATCAAACTTCTCTGTGAAACACTTCAAATCACACCAGTCTTACCACAATATCCAATCAACCCTGCTGATGATGACAAAAAGGGGGAAGATAGGGTACCTTGTGAAGAGGAAGATTTCTCAAAGACTGCTGAAAGGGCTGAAGAGGAAGATTTCTCAAAGACTGCTGAGTTAGAAGGAACTGAAATACTGGATGGATCTGCCAAGGATGAAGATGCTGATAAAGAAGATGAAGGCACAAGCAGACCAACAGATCAGTTAATTACAGAAGAAGAAGAGGAAGCTGATGAAGCTGAAGGAAATCCTGAAAGAACATCAAAGACTGATAAGGAAATTGCTGCTGCTAAGGACTCAGCTGAAGAACAACTTAATCCTGATGTTAAGCAAAAGAAGATAGAGCTGCTAAGACAAAGATTCTTCAAGGATTTAAAAGCTGAAACTTCCAAACCTGAAGAAGATGAGGTGGACAAGCAATAAGATAAAGCAGAAGACTAGTCTAGTCTAGATTACTTATGCTTAGAATCCTTGTAAATTTTTTTTGCACATCTCATCTGATTGAACTTGTAATCTGTAATCATTTCAAAATCTATAAAAGTTCAAGTTTGAATCCAATAAACTATTTCTATCTCAGAAATTTTTGAGGATCAAAACTTTAGTTTAGGTACAGGTACTTAGCTGATGTTTTGTCATCATCAAAAAGGGGGAAATTGTTGGATGAAGATGAAGATGAAGTGCAATGAAGATAAGAAGATATGGGAGAGTTTTGATGATTTCCAAAACGTCAAAATAAGCTAAGTGTGGAAAGCTTAGGTACCTTAGAAGAATTTTGACCAAGTAAAAGAAGACATCAGAAGGGTTCAAAATTCAAAGCCCAGAAGACTACTGATCTCATGCTGAAACATCAATCAGAAAGGTAGGTCATCAGCTGACTCAAATCAGATTAGTTCAGAGTTTGATCAGCAGGGTTGTTTCGATCAGCTGAGTAGAAGAGATCAAGAAGATAGTCCAACGGTAATAAATGCACTTGGTGTAATAAATGCTGTAAGAGAAGGGTAGTAATGGCAAATGATTGGAAGTTATTGTCGGATCAGCAGAGTGCATTTAATGCAGCTACAGGAAAGTACAGCAGAAAGTACTGTAGCAGAGAGCCGTTCTGAAGATTTGGGCTAAAGCTATGGATTTGATTTGTGACTTCCTTCAACGGTCATATTTTCAAATCCAAGTATAAATAGAGCTGAATTCAATGAGCGAGACACACAACAACATTCTGAGATTTTGTTTCCGAAGCAGAAATTTTTCTAAGTCTCAAGAAGCTCAAGAACACCTCACTCATCTGGTGAAGTCATCTGTTGACAGAAACCAAGTTGAAGTCAGATAGAAAATACTTTCTGAGTGAATTTGTATTAGCTGAGTGTTGTGCGGAGTTCAGATCCATCTTTGTGAGTGATCTAACTTCAGAGGATAGGTTTGCTGAGTGATTTCCTATTGTGACCTTACAGCCTTTTCATTTGTTGTTTAGGTGTAAGTGGAGAAATATTGTAAACTTAGTGTTTATAGTATAACCCAGAATCTAAGTGATCTGGAAGAGTGGACTAAAGGATTTTTATCCATATAACCACTATAAAAATTCTTTGTGTTATTAAACACTTTGAATTGCTTTAAAGATTTTGAAGGAGTTTTTAAACTGGGGATAAAATCTTTAAAAGACTTAGTCTACTTGTTAAAAACACTTACAAATTATCCGCTGCAAGTATACTCTTGTAAAACTGTTTTTGCTGAAATCAGCTAAGTAACTATAAGAAGAGTGGTCACTCTGCTGTTCAAGATTTGTTCACGATCAGCATCGTCAGCTTACTGTTCTTCATAAGCTTAGTCTGCTGACAGACGACTGAAAAGTTTTTAAGTCTAAAAATTTTCAGAGGTCTATTCACCCCTCCCTCTAGACCTCATCTGACCACTTGGGACCAACAAAAATATTTTACATCGAATTCAATCTCTCAGATGTTGTGTTGTTATTTTCTCTTCGTCTCTCTCAGCTAGTTATACTCACACTTTGAATTATGTCCGTTGAAGAGAGACAAAATTCAAATCTCTTGATTTCTGGTCCTTAATTTCCGCTAACGGCTCTCTGCACAGTGACAGTACTGCAGACTGTACTTTCTGTCAGGCAGCATTATATGCACCGAGCTGATACGAGTTGTTCCTTCAATCATTTGCCATTAATAACCGTTGGGACGACTTCTTGATCTTTCCACTTGGCTGATGGCTGATGAGAGTACAAGTCTGATGATGAACAGAGCTGATCTCAAACTTGAACAAATCTGATTTGAGTAGGCTGATTTTCACCAGTCTGATTTCTTCCCTTCAGCAGATCAGTAGTCTTCTGGACCTTGAATAATTGACCCGTCTGATATGTCTTCTTACTTGGTCAAAATTCTTCTAAGGGATTACAACTAAGTTGTCTTTACTAAGCTGATATGAAGTTTTGGAAATCATCAAAACCTCCCTTAACTAATTCAAATTCAGTGCACTCCATCTTCATCTTTATCCAACAATTTCCCCCTTTTTGATGATGACAAAACTTCAGCTTGGTACCTGTTTTACCTATACTAAAGTTTTGATCCTCAAAATTTTCTGAGATAGAAAATGTATGTTGGAAACAGAACTTGAACTCTTATTGATGATATTGAAATTCATTACAAGTACAAGTCTGATCAGATAAGATGTCTGATAGAGAATAAAGAAAACTGATTACAAAAGATTTATCTATTCTACTTATCAGCTTCTTCACTTCCTCCTTCAAGTTCCTCATAATACTCATATGAGGATTCTTCATCTTCTTCTTCTTCGTCACCTTCTTCATCATTATCATCATCTAAGAGTGGATTGGATTTGGCAGCTTCCATCTTCTCTTTGATTTCTTGTTCTCTTTGAAGCTCTTCCATCTTTCTCTTTGTTTTCTCATTATTTTTGTACTTGGTGTATGGCTCTGGTTGTTCTTCAGCAGATTCCTTGGATGCAGCCATTTCTTCATCAGTCTTGGCTTTTTCCTTGGGTTCTTCAGCAGACTTCTCTTTGCCATCAACCGTTCCAACTGTTTCAGCTGCATCAGACTCCTTGATTTCAACAGCAGCTTCCTCAGCTTTTTCTTCAAGTACTTGACTGTTATCAGCAGCTTGAAGAGTTGGCTCTTCCCTTTTCTCTTCTCCCTCTTTGTCATCATCAGGGTTGATAGGAGGGTTGAGTGCAACAGGCTGAATCTTCAGGGCAGCACACAAGGCCTTGATGTTCTGATTTACCAAATCATGGCTTGCAGTGAGATGATTGAGAGTTGTGGTGATGATATCATTTTGATCATTCGGACAGTCAACGTTGAGTTGCATAGTGGCAAGTTCCTCGTGAATAACATCTTCAGCTATATGAACATCTTTCAATAATGCTAGATTTGTTGCTTTCTCGTCTTCGCTGACTTTGATGAAGGTTTCTGTTAGACGAGCAATGGTGTCTTCACTTCTTTTCAGAGCAGTATGATGATGATTCATGTCAGCTTTGACATCTTCAATATTTCGGTTCATGTCCAAGACACTATGTGTCATCTTTAGAGTATTATCCTCAGGTATAGGAA
This sequence comes from Penstemon eatonii, assembly GCA_038501285.1. Lineage (NCBI taxonomy): Eukaryota > Viridiplantae > Streptophyta > Magnoliopsida > Lamiales > Plantaginaceae > Penstemon > Penstemon eatonii. The sequence goes on from CM076711.1 coordinate 17,102,335, forward strand.
AGTTGTCAATAGTATCCTGTACTATTCTTGCAGTGGATTTTTGCATTTGCTCAAGTTGCAGCTTGTTGGATTCTTCCAGGTCTTGCTGCATTTTCTTCAGCTTTAATCTGTTCCTTTCCTCCATTTCTTTTAAGTTGTTCTCCAGCAACATCTGGAAGGCTTCCATCAGTGATGAGTGCATATCAGCTGATGAAGCAGAATGAGCAGTAGGCTGGTCAGTTTCAGTCTCTTGGTGGACAGATGCATCTAGCAGATCAGTCTCTTTTTCAGCAGATTACTCCTTAGCTTTCCACTCAATAGCTAAGGGTTCTTTAGCAACAGTAGGCTGATCAGTGAGGTCTTCAAGGATCTTGTCAATGATCTTGCCATCATCAGTGAAGACTGTTTTCTGACGAATCTGTCTTACAACATGCAAACGAATAGGAGCTGGTTTCTTCAGTTTAGGCAGTTCATGATAGTTTTTCAGTTCTTTGCCAAAAGTAATCTGTTGAACACCAGGCATGGAAGGCAGATCACTTGGCGAGCCTTGTTCGTATCTAGACCTTTCAGCCCAGTTCTCCAAGGCTTTCAGAACAGCAATTTGCACAGCTCTTTCAACTGGATCATCATTCTTTCGTTTCTTAGCTGGCAAAGTGTTAGAGATAATTTTTGCTTCCTGAGTAGCAAACTCCTGTGCACACTTATGCATCCTATCTCTAACAAAATCTGGATCCAATGCTTTGGTGATGGAAGTAGTTTGCAGCCAATCGAGGACCCACTTCTCCTCAATAGCAAACTCTCCCCAGCTTTGGATCTCTTCAACAAATTTTGTTGGATGAAGATGAAGATGAAGTGCAATGAAGATAAGAAGATAAGGGAAAGTTTTGATGATTTCCAAAACATCAAAGTCAGCTAAGTATGGAAAGCTTAGGTCTCTTAGAAGAATTTTGACCAAGTAAAGAAGACAACAGAAGGGTCCAAAATTCTAAGCCCAGAAGACTACTGATCTTATGCTGAAACAGCAATCAGAAGGGTAGGTCATCAGCTGACTCAAATCAGATTAGTTCAGAGTTAGATCAGCAGAGTATCTATCAGAAGGGTTGTTTCGATCAGCAGAGTAGAAAAGATCAAGTAGATAGTCCAACGGTAATAAATGCACTTGGTGTAATAAATGCTGTAAGAGAAGGGTAGTAATGGCAAATGATTGAAGATTATTCTCGGATCAGCAAGGTGAATTTAATGCAGCTACAGGAAAGTACAGAAGAAAGTATTGTAGCAGGGAGCCGTTCTGAAAATTGGGCTAAGGCTATGGATTTGATGTGTGATTTTCTTCAACGGTCATATTTTCAAATCCAAGTATAAATAGAACTGATTTCAACGAGCGAGATACACAACAACATTCTGAGATTTTGTTTCCGAAGCAGAAATTTCTCTAAGTCTCAAGAAGCTCAAGAACAGCTCACTCATCTGGTGAAGTCATCTGTTGACAGAAACCAAGTTGAAGCCTAAAAGAAAACATTTTCTGAGTGAATTTGTAATAGTTGAGTGTTGTGCGGAGTTTAGATCCATCTTTGTGAGTGATCTAACTTCAGAGGATAGGTTTTCTGAGTGATTTCCTCTTGTGAGCTTACAACCTTTTCATTTGTTGTTTTGGTGTAAGTGGAGAAATATTGTAAACTTAGTGTTTATAGTATAACCAAGAATCTAAGTGATCTGGAAGAGTGGACTAAAGGATTTTTATCCATATAACCACTATAAAAATTCTTTGTGTTATTTCTGCATATAAGTTTTCTTGCATATTTCAAAACTGCATAAGTAAACACTTTGAATTACTTTAAAGATTTTGAAGGAGTTTTTAAACTGGGGATAAAATCTTTAAAAGACTTAGTCTACTTGTGAAAAACACTTACAAATTATCCGCTGCAAGTATACTCTTGTAAAACTAGTTTTTGCTGAAATCAGCTAAGTTAATATAAGAATATTGGTCACTCTGCTGTTCAAGATTTGTTCACGATCAGCTTAGTCAGCTTACTGTTCTCTATAAGCTTAGTCTGCTGACAGACGACTGAAGAGTTTTTAAGTCTAAAATTTTCAGAGGTCCATTCATCCCCCCCCCCCCCCTCTAGACCTCATCTGACCACTTGGGACCAACAAGTGGTATCAGAGCAGGTGGTTCATTAGAATCAACTGCCTGATCAACGAGCTTGATCCAAGTGTTTTTCAAAGGTTTTAAAAACTTTTCAAAAGAGCATCTTTTTGAAAAATAAATTTTTTTTGAAAAATGGATTGTATCATCCATGTTCCCCACATTGCTGGTATGTCTTTTGAAGACTGGAAAATCAGAATGGAGATTTTTCTAGCTGCTTATAATGATAACATGTACACATGTATCATCAAAGGTCCATTCAGATTCACCAAGACGATAAAGATCAATGAAGTTGATACCGTCTTGGAGAAAGACTTACATGAGATGACAGCAAAAGATATAAAGCTGTTCAATCTGGACGAAGTCGGAAGATTTATCATGACTAAATCCCTGGATAATGATCGGTTTGATAAAGTCAAACATTGCAAAACTGCAAAGAAAATGTGGGATAAAGTCAGAGACATGAGCGAAGGAAAAGACGCCATTAAAGAGCATCAGCTGAGTGTTGCTCTGGAAAAGCTGGATAACTTCAAAATGAAGTCTGGAGAGACCATTGATCAGATGGATACTAGGTTCACCAGAACACTAAATGAAGTTTTAAAGCTTGGAAAAACCTTCACGGATAAAGAGATAACCATCAGAGTGCTGAAGGCTTTACCTCCGAAATTCAACATGAAGGTGACAGCGATGGAAGAATCAAGAGATTTGGGAAAAATCTCTCTTACAGAGCTGTTCTCAGTACTCAAGGCATATGAGTATAAACTGCCAAGAATGGGAATTGAAGAAACCTCAACTTCAGGACCCACAGCTGCCTTAGTTGCTGCTGAAAATCCCAGAAGACCAGCACAGAAAAGCAAAGAAGTGGACTCATCTGATGAAGCCACATTACTCAACAAAAAGGAGTACACAGCTGGAGATGTAGCATTGCTGATGAATAATTTCAAGATGTTCTACAAAAGAAAAATGAAGAACAAATATAACAATGCTTCTACTTCTAAACCTAACTCTTCTCCTCCAGATAAGGATTATTATAAAGCCAAATTAATGTGTTATAACTGCAGGAAATTGGGACACTTTATCAGAGACTGTCCATATCCAAAAGCAGAGAAATACACTGAAGAAGAGAAAAGAATCAGAAAGGAAAGAAAGCATCAGAGAGGCAAGGCAATGATGGCTGAAGCAGAAAAGCTGACTGCTATCTACTCATCTGATTCAGACTCAGACATTTCAGACGAGGAGTCTTCTGATGAAGAGAAACCTGCTCTCCTCTGCCTGATGGCCAAGAAATCTGATGACTCTGAGGATGAGGTAACTCCTCTTGATAATGAATTATATAATTCATTTGAACAAATGATGCTCAACAATACTAGCATTGCTGATGCATTTAAAAAGCTTAAGGAAGAGATGATATTGCTGAAAGAGCAAAATAGTTCACTGAAACTTAAAGCTGATAAGCCAAAAGAATCAGCTGAATATAAACTGCTTGAGCAAGAGAATGAATCTCTGAAAGCTGAATGTGAAGTCTATAAGGGTAAAATCATGGAACTTGAAAAAGTTATTGAGTCTCATGACAAATCATCTATTGCATCCACTCACATATCTAGTAAACAGAAGATGCCTTTAGAACAAGATAAGTTAGAACTGAACCATACTGAAAAATTCATATCTGCTGACAATAGTAAGGTCATTCTTTATGTTCAGACTACTAAACCTGCTTCACCTGAGAAAGTGTTAAAGGAGAAGAAATCTCCTAAGGCTAAAAAGAGCAAAGAGCCTAGTGTAGGAAAACAGACTAGTAAAACCAAACAGCAGAGTCCTAAGAAGTCTGCTGATAAAGCTAAATTGAATCAGACTAGTGGTAAAACTAAGTCGTCTGTTAATGAGCAAGCATCTATTAAACCAAAGAAGCATAAGAATAAGAAAAATCGAAATGCTTGGTATGGAAATGAGTCTTATTATGTGCAACCTGCTGCATATCCTCCTATGTATCATGCACCTCACTTTCCAACTTACTATGCACCATATCCTGCTCATCCAATGCATGCATACCCTGCTTATCATGCACCTTATCCTGCTTATGAACATTTTCCTTATCATATTAATCATCAACCTGACTTATCTGCTAATTATGATAAAGATGAAACTGTTCATGCTCCTGTCAAAACTCAGAAGCCTAAGAAGCCTAAGACATCAACATCTTGGGTTGTCAAAGGTGGAACTAATCCTTCAAGACCCTCTCAATAAGGGTACTTAAAACAATTTTATTTTTGTTTTGTATGTTAAGATTAGGAGAAGGAGTAAAGTAGAGAAGATTTGGTACTTGGACAGTGGTTGTTCAAGGCACATGTGTGGAAGCATACATGAGCTGACTGATGCTGTTGCTGTGGATGGTCCAAAGGTTACTTTTGGAGACAACAAAGAAGGCAAGATTGTAGCTAAAGAATGATTAATCAAAGGAAACATAGAGATATCTGACGTCTCATATGTTAAAGGCCTAAAGTACAACCTGCTAAGCATAAGTCAATTTTGTGACAAAGGATATTCAGTCATCTTCTCAACAGATAAGTGCTATGTTGAACAGATTGATACACAGAAGGTAATTTTATCTGGAAGACAACAAGGAAATGTCTACATAGTCGACTGGAATTCTGCTGACAAGAATTCAAGTGTTTGTTTGGTGGCATCAACACCAAGTGAAGTCAGTTGGCTGTGGCACAAAAGGATTAATCATTTAAACTTCAAGACCATAAACAGATTGATAAAGAATGATCAGGTAAAAGGGATTCCAAAAACAGTCATGAACAAAGATAAGCTATGTGACGCATGTCAGAAAGGGAAACAAATCAAGTCATCATTCAAAAACAAGAAGCACCAATCTTCTGATAGAATCTTGGAGCTGCTACACATGGACTTATTTGGACCCATTGATCCAGTCAGCAATGGTGGAAAGAAATACTGCCTAGCTGTTGTGGATGATTATTCAAGATATACTTGGGTGATCTTCATGAAGAAGAAAAGTGAAACCAAGGAACATCTTACTAATCTGATGGAACTGATCCAGAATGAGAAAAGCATAAAAATATTGAAGATCAGATCAGATAGAGGGACAGAGTTTACAAACTCTACTGTTGAAGAGTATTGTAATATCAAAGGAATACATCATGAGTATTCAGCTGCTAGAACCCCTCAACATAATGGTGTTGCTGAAAGGAGAAACAGAACACTGAAGGAAGCTGTCAGAACATTGATAGCTGAAGCTAAGCTGCCTCAAAGATTTTGGGCAGAAGCAACAAATACAGCCTGCTTTACCCAAAACAGATGCATGATCAACAAAAATCAGAACAAGACTCCATATGATGTTTGGAACAACAGAAAACCAAACATTCGTTACTTTAAAATTTTTGGTTGTAAATGCTTTGTGTTAAATAATGGGAAAAATCACCTTATTGCATTTGCAGAGAAGGCTGATTAAGCCGTTTTTGTAGGATACTCTACTGTTAGTAAAGCCTATAGAGATTTTAACAAAAGAACATTGCTAATAGAAGAATCCATTCATGTGGTATTTGATGAGCAAAGTCAATCTTCTGAAAAGAATCAAAGCATTAATCAAGATCTGTCTACTGATTTACAGAAGTTGGATGTTGGAAAGAATGAAGAATATGTTCCCATCATAATACCTAATCTCAATTCAGCTGCTAACTCAAATACTGTTCAAAATCACAGTGCTGATTGTCTAACAGACGAGTTGCAAACAGCTGACAGACCAGAGACTGTTCAACAGACAAAAACTGTTCAACAGACTACTACTGAATCTCCAACAGTAGTGTTGCAAGATCAAAACAGAGGACAACATTCAGACCTGCAACCTGGTCTCAGATGGCTCAAAAATCACCCACCAGAGTTAGTGATTGGTGATCCTTTGGATAGAGTGAAGACAAGAAGAGCTGCTGCACAAGACTCTATGTTTGTCACATTTCGATCTCAAATAGAGCCTAAACAAATTGAAGAAGCTCTTAGTGATTCCTTCTGAATTGAAGCAATGCAAGAAGAGTTAAATCAATTTGAAAGGAATGAAGTATGGTACTTAGTTCCAAGACCAAGTCATCAAAGAGTAATTGGCACTAAATGGGTTTTCAGAAATAAAATGAATGAAGATGGTATTGTTGGGTTTTTATGGGTATAATTGTCAACTACAACAGTGCGGAATTTAAAATTTTTGTTTATACACCAAATCCCAGGGAACACTTATTAGCACATATGAATAAAGGTTGAATTTAATTAAAGCATGCATATACTAAAATTAAATTAGAAGGTAAAAGCTATTTTACCTCACCACAGGCAAGGTGGTGGTTTTTCTCCGGTCTTCAATTGTTCACTAGAGCACCCCAAGTGTTGTGCCTCTAGAGAAAGTCCACACCAGTTGGATTTGAGTGACTTCGCGAAATCCCCAGGCTCAGAACTCGGATTAAGGAATCGTCTCGTCAGGAATTGGATTCAGATCCGGGAAGAAGACTTGGAGAAAAATCCTACACAGGGAGGGCGATTTTCACTGGGTTCGACTATGCAGTAGGGACGAGATGGGGGCTGAAATTTTCGGCCTCTATGTTTTTCTTGTGTTTTGATTTTCTTTCTTGCTTAGAATAAATCTCTTAGGGTTCTCTCTTATGATTTGATTATGTGTATCTAGTATTTATAGATATCTCTATTAGAAGACTCCTTCTCCTAATAGACATCTAATTCTTGAAAGAATATCTTCTTATCAAGAAACAAGATATACACAATCTTATCACTTTAGGAAACAAGATATCTTTCAATCTCTTTCCTAGTTACACAAGATAACACAAACTCTTAATCCCTATCATAATCAAACACAATCAACATTAATTCAAGACTAATTAATCTAAGCAAAAATCAGCCACTTTAATTAATTAAAATCGGCCCATATGCTTTTTAATTAATCCTAAACTTAATTTGATCATTGTTCCCAAAATCGGCCCATGCAAGATTAATTAATCCCAGATTAATTTATCTTTACAATAATTGGCCCATATGCTTAAATTAATTAATCAAAGATCAATTAACTTACATATGGATCGGCCCATGTGTTTTAATTAATTAATCCACTATTAATTAATCCTTTCCAATTAACACTTTAATTGAGGATTTAATCAATTAGAAATTCCAATTGATTCATTAATTAGTTACTTATAATTAATGATTCTCCACTTTGAATTAACACTTTAATTCTCGATTAATTAATTAGTTACTCCCAATTAATTATTCTTCTTCTTGAATTAATACTTTAATTCAATTTATTGATTTAATTCCTTAAATCAATTGATTCCTTCCAGACTGTCACTGTCCAACTGTATTGTGTGTGACCCTCTAGGTTCACCATCAATTGGCAGCAGGCCCACAACTTTCGTGATTTAATTAGTGAGCAATTAATTGCTCCGATCAATTAACCACTTTAATTGACCACTCCAGAATTAATTTCCTTATTAATTCAGGAGTACCCACACCTCATGGTCGATGTCTAGCCACAAGCCAATGAGGCCCAACTTCAGGTGAATTGATTTCGTGAACCTTCACCTCTTATAAATGCCATGTACATACGGTCCTTCTATCAACTAATTTCCCGATTGAGACCTAGGGTGTGTGAATTGGTCGGCACCTCTAATTATCTCAATGCTGTACTTTCTAATTCAGGATAATAATTCCAGTGTGACTGCTAAATTTGGAAACCCCTTTCCAAATCCGTCACCGACTACGGCCGTAGATTCCTCGGATTTATTATCTATGAACGTACAGGAAATTCTCTCATCTTATCAAGATGAGTCGATAGATCCTTTATTAGTACTAACTATCCGCGCACACGTTCATACGTACCCAAAGTAGTCGCACAATGACCAAGCTATGTGATCGGCTCCTAAATCAAAGTACGTATTCCCGTGTACCGAATCCGCCCTAGTACCTCAAGTCAAAGGACTAAATCGTACACTATTATAAGTCTTGAGAGACATCCCATTACCGATATGCTTAACGCACTTCCACGATGGGTCTCTCTGTTCGGGTCGTTCGATGCGTTCGATCCCCTATCGAACCACCTAGTCATATGCACTAGCATTCAATGCCTTGTTCATGAAACGACAACAAATTCACTTCATATGAATCATGCATAATCCTACAAGTCTTGACGATTCATTCGATACCCCGTCTCGATATGAATCTATGACTTGGAACGTTTTTGAGATCACGACCTTTGAGACTGTTTCATGATTAATCGCACCCAATACTGAAGTGAATAATCCCGTAGTCACGAGTGATCTCAGGGTTTCAACCAATCGCTTAGATAAGTTCGCGAGAGATGAAGGTGGCCATTGTTTAATTCACGTACTATGAATAAACGGGAGTATTATCTTATGAATCATAAGATTGCTTCTAAAGGAAGTTCCTTAACAAGCTTATATTTGTTGGCTTGCTGGGCACTATCCTATCAATCTCCCACTTGCCCTAAAGCCAACCACATACGTTTCTAAGGCTCATCTCACTCCAGATGTCCGTCGAACCCTTTTCTGATTATGACTTAATTAGTGGATCTGCTATGTTGTCTCGTGGTTTACCCCCACGTCTTATTCTACCTATGATTTTCCAGATCATATGGTATACTTGTGTTTAGATCATGGGTGAGATCTCGATTCCTTTGCTAAAGCAATTGCCTTAAGTTATCATTGAAGATAACTATAGGCCTCGCAATGCTAGGTACTACTTCCAATTTATTGGAAGAAGTTTTCGTCCAAACACTTTCCTTCGCTGTATTTAATACTGCGAAATATTCTGTTTTATTGGTTAACCCAGCATCGATCGTCTTTTGAACTTCTTTCAAATCATCGTTGCCCCATAAAACCAGAATATTATATTCACTTCAAACGGGAAACTCGAATCACTAAATCCTTTGAGTTCCAATTCTTCATTATTACCGTTGACCAGCAATATATCCTCAAAACTCCTAGAGTTCTTAAGGAATGCTCTTTTCGGTAACCCAGTACTTCTTACTGGTGTTCGACAAACAGTAGCTTTATAGCTTCTGTTTATTCTGGTCGTGTACATGACATTGCATATATTATGCCACCTTTTATGTGGAAGGTGTATAGAAATATTATCCTCTTTACTCATCAAATGTAGGGCTCATTGACTTTGAGAGAGATTTTATATTTCTATGGAAACTGTCCTCACTATGACTTTCCATACTGATTTTATTCAGTTTTTGTCCATGTACTAAGATTTGGGATTTCAAACATCACTCTAATCTATCACAATAGATACGTACTGCCAATACGTGAGATGTATCCCTTAAATCTTTTAACGAAGAATTTCGTGAATGAACACGCTTTCGTCTGCGTTTAACACTCTTACATCATCTATGTCAACTTTAGTGTTTATATTACGAACAATGCAAAAACTCCCACTGATTCTTTTGTACATTGAGATTTACATGCAATTTTGATAAAGTCAACCGCCTTGACTGTCTCATCTAGTTGCATGTTCCAGCTTCGGGATACTGGTCCAGAATCATAGATCCACCTTTGGAATTACATCCAATAGTTTTTGCCTCGTGGTCATACGAAGCTTCTACGGTTCAGCGTTTCTAAATGGATTATTAGAAATCCACTCAGATCACATGGCGTTTCAAGCTATGTGCCCAAATCTATGTTATATAAAGATATTTCGAAAGTTCTTGGATCACTACCCAATCGATCATATTCGTGAACGTACCAGTTCTTTTCGAATTCGATCGAATCTTCGAAATTTGTTGTACAAAATTTTGGTTCAGTAGGTTGGAAAATATACTCCCACTATTTGTAGGGATGTGTCCAGGTCTAGGACTTCATCAAGTTCCATGATAAAATCCCCTTTCTTTTAGCGAGGGAACCACCCTCTAAGAATTGGGAATCCTTAGCAACGGACTACTTTCGTTCTTTAGGATCATGGAACAGGTATCCAATGGATTTCGTTGGATACCCTACAAATTTTCTCAATTGAATCCACTATCCAATTTTATCATTCATGGATGATATACCATACTTGATTTAGTACAGTTTTCGTAGGAATTGACTTAAAGAGGTTACTAGCCTAAGTATTCTTCTAGAGTCATGGGTTTGAACCCCAGAATTGATTGAGGAGTTTTAGCAATACTAATTTAAGGAATGAATCTAGTCTTTCATAGTTCGATTCCTTTTACTAGATTTAACTCGCTATTCAAGAATTCTATTCTTGATTTAGATAATTTGAGTAATTTAGGACTTATGTACTAACCACTTCGATTATATCGAATGATCATACTTTAATGCCCTTAATTGCTTTGGTTTTGGAATCCTTTCAACATTTTCATACTTGCACTTTACCTAGTGCCTTTATGAAACACTTTGAACCCTTCAACCTTTCCAAAAACTTGTACATTCCAAAGTACTCATATCCTAAATGCTACTAGGATACTTTATGAAGCAATTAATTACTCGCACTATTACTTTAGTGATCCACACGTGTGTTAACGAATTTTTTATTCATTAAACACTTGGTATTTCAAAATACCTTTAATCGATTGATTTCCTATTCAGACAGGATTCACATGTTTTGAATTCATCAATCTTCTATTTTTCAAGAGCCATGATTGAAAACAATTCATTGATTCCTTCTTTTAGGAATTATGATCGAATGTGGATAATTATCTAATTTTGTTTTTCATTTCTTGATTTAGCATATTTGTTTAAGTTTTATCAATGCTTATTTCTTTGCTTTATTTACAACGGTAAAGCAATTATGTACGAATTAAAAGCTTTAATTAAAATAACTCCATTCATAATGGTAAAGCTAAGAAGTTTCGTACAAAGTTCGAAATAAATAGACAAAACTCTAACTAATGCCTAAATCCAGAATTAAAGAAAAACATATGCTAATAAGAAAAATCCAGATGCTCCTTGACCCATTCCTTGAAGTATGTTTCCCTCATGTGCAATTGAAACCCAGACTTGGTCACTTGCAGCACGTTCCAGTCATCCTCTGTAAACACTTTTACAGAAACCAGAAATGTTAGATGTTTTACATCAAAATAAAAATCTTAAGATGTTTTTCATCAAAAGGAAATAACTAAGGTTATACCTTGGTCAAGTATGTTTCGGAATTCCTCATCAGTCATGTTCCTCAGTTCCTCATCTTTCTTACATAAGGGACAATTCTTTCCTTCGATCAATCCTTGTCCTCTTTCGAGAGCTTTCTCATATTTGTCTAACAACTTATGCAAATCATTGGTCTCAATTCCTTTATGTGGAACTTCACAATGATCGATAAAATGAGAGAATGATTCAGGCAGGCCATTTGTGATGATTACCATTTTATCATCTAGAGTCAATATAGCGCTAAGCTCATCGATTCGATTTAGCCTCTTGATCAGGTAAGTGCAATATTCACTAATATTTTTGAACCCAGTCATGCCTTCATCGTGGAGTGATGATATCCATATTTGCAATATCGTTTGTTCGCAATTGACAGTGAATTTTGGCATGGCTAAATATACATAATAGACAACAATAAGCAGACAGATTTAAGATAAAACTTATAATTAACGAAGATTGGTCTTTCTATCGAAAAAGTTCTCCCACTATTTTATCGAAAAAATAACCCCTTGCATTGTTCGGGAAATTCTATTTCCTAGTAGGTCTTGACGTCCCAGCAGACATTAATTGCACCCACGACTCGCGGCCATACAATTAACTCCCTAGGTAGGTATACTTTTACCAATTGTGTTACTCCACAACCTTCAAGCTATTTTGCCTCGATTTTCGCATCTATCTAGCACTGCTACATCATAAATGTTACTACTCGTTTAAGTCTAACCCAGTCAATCTTGATGAGTAACGGGCCCGGTCATGAAATCCCCGTAACTGGTTATCGGTCGATTTTCACGTCCTGACCAGTCCCCACCCTTGTCGAGTTTAGTTAAAAACAAGAATCAAGGAATTTCGTGTATTGTCCCTTTCTTCGACTCGGGTGCCAGACTCTGGATCACCTCTATCGATAAGTAGACAACATACACTAGTCCCTATTGATGGAAGGCTTGGATCTATAAAACATCATTTTATAGTTTACCCAATATGACTTAATATTTTAATCTGAGAGGGGATTTTCGGTTTTAGGAAGTTTGAGGTAACTCTCCACGAGATCTCACCGCTTTAATTATGCTTTATAATTTATTTAGTGATCTAAATTCTAGCGCGCAAGCCAAAAATAAATTAACAAATAAAATAAAACATTCACACCTAGCATGCATGCTACCACAATATGTTTTCGATCGGGAGCCTCCTATGCGGACCACCATCGAGCCAAAGACGATGGTCCTATTGGTCAATCTATTGGGTTTCATATAGACCTACTCTATTACACATTTTACCATGCATACATGGCCTTTAGTCTTCTTGGGCTCCCACCTTGCTTGTAACGGGCCTCCATCTTAAACTAATAAAACAGTAAAGCTCTATCTATTACAATGGCTCAAAGTGGCCCAAAAACTTAAGGCTCGCAGGCCCAATAAAACCAATAAGATTAAAATCAACCAATCATATCTAACCTAAAGGTCAAGGCTCGGCGCTATCGAAAACCACGTAAACAATTTCACGTTGAGCAAAAAACAAGCAAAATTATAATTTTCTTATTTCTTATATTATTTTAAAACTACCTTTTAAAATAACTTTAGATTCTAGTTTTAAAAACCCCTTTCTAAAACAATCTCTTAACTATCATTTTAAAACCCCCTTTTAAAATGACCCTTTGATTTATTTTAAAACCACCTTTTAAAATATCTCATGGTTCTTACTTTAGTCCACTACTAATTATGAAAAATTAATCCTTCGGATAATAAAACACCTTTTAAAACATAATTCAGATTCTGGAAATTTCAAATTTTGAAAATTACAGTTTGGTCCCTCAATTTTTGAAAATTACGTTTTGACCCCAAAACTTTCGGAAATAACAAATCAGCCCCAAAAATTCCAGAACTTGCAAATTGGCCCAGAAAACAGAAATTAATATTTTATTTCCAGAAATTTTGTTAATCGCAAAACAGCCCCTGAAGTTTTCGTAAATTGCAAAACAGCCCCACAACTTACGGAAATTGCAAAACAGACCCCTATCGCTTAGAAAAACAGATTTTCAATTTCAGCCCAAAATTCCCAGAAAAATAAAATTTCAGATTCTGTCCAGATTTTATAAAAAATCGTAAATTGCAATTTTAGTCCTGTAAATTTTGCAAATTGCAGATCTGGCCCAAAAAAAGAATTATGCTATTTACCCGAACACATAATTAATCATAATCAGCAAGATCCATGCAAAGGACACGACAAATAAACATATTCACGAAAATTTGAAGTGTTCAGGCCTTTTTCATATGTGCATAATAAGTTAGGCTCTGATACCACTGTTGGGTTTTTATGGGTATAATTGTCAACTACAACAGTGCGGAATTTAAAATTTTTGTTTATACACCAAATCCCAGGGAACACTTATTAGCACATATGAATAGAGGTTGAATTTAATTAAAGCATGCGTATACTAAAATTAAATTAGAAGGTAAAAGCTATTTTACCTCACCACAGGCAAGGTGGTGGTTTTTCTCCGGTCTTCAATTGTTCACTAGAGCACCCCAAGTGTTGTGCCTCTAGAGAAAGTCCACACCAGTTGGATTTGAGTGACTTCGCGAAATCCCCAGGCTCAGAACTAGGATTAAGGAATCGTCTCGTCAGGAATTGGATTCAGATCCGGGAAGAAGACTTGGAGAAAAATCCTACACAGGGAGGGCGATTTTCACTGGGTTCGACTATGCAGTAGGGACGAGATGGGGGCTGAAATTTTTGGCCTCTATGTTTTTCTTGTGTTTTGATTTTCTTTCTTGCTTAGAATAAATCTCTTAGGGTTCTCTCTTATGATTTGATTATGTGTATCTAGTATTTATAGATATCTCTATTAGAAGACTCCTTCTCCTAATAGACATCTAATTCTTGAAAGAATATCTTCTTATCAAGAAACAAGATATACACAATCTTATCACTTTAGGAAACAAGATATCTTTCAATCTCTTTCCTAGTTACACAAGATAACACAAACTCTTAATCCCTATCATAATCATACACAATCAACATTAATTCAAGACTAATTAATCTAAGCAAAAATCGACCACTTTAATTAATCAAAATCGGCCCATATGCTTTTTAATTAATCCTAAACTTAATTTGATCATTGTTCCCAAAATCGGCCCATGCAAGATTAATTAATCCCAGATTAATTTATCTTTACAATAATTGGCCCATATGCTTAAATTAATTAATCAAAGATCAATTAACTTACATATGGATCGGCCCATGTGTTTTAATTAATTAATCCACTATTAATTAATCCTTTCCAATTAACACTTTAATTGAGGATTTAATCAATTAGAAATTCCAATTGATTCATTAATTAGTTACTTATAATTAATGATTCTCCACTTTGAATTAACACTTTAATTCTCGATTAATTAATTAGTTACTCCCAATTAATTATTCTTCTTCTTGAATTAATACTTTAATTCAATTTATTGATTTAATTCCTTAAATCAATTGATTCCTTCCAGACTGTCACTGTCCAACTGTATTGTGTGTGACCCTCTAGGTTCACCATCAATTGGCAGCAGGCCCACGACTTTCGTGATTTAATTAGTGAGCAATTAATTGCTCCGATCAATTAACCACTTTAATTGACCACTCCAGAATTAATTTCCTTATTAATTCAGGAGTACCCACACCTCATGGTCGATGTCTAGCCACAAGCCCATGAGGCCCAACTTCAGGTGAATTGATTTCGTGAACCTTCACCTCTTATAAATGCCATGTACATACGGTCCTTCTATCAACTAATTTCCCGATTGAGACCTAGGGTGTGTGAATTGGTCGGCACCTCTAATTATCTCAATGCTGTACTTTCTAATTCAGGATAATAATTCCAGTGTGACTGCTAAATTTGGAAACCCCTTTCCAAATCCGTCACCGACTACGGCCGTAGATTCCTCGGATTTATTATCTAAGAACGTACAGGAAATTCTCTCATCTTATCAAGATGAGTCGATAGATCCTTTATTAGTACTAACTATCCGCGCACACGTTCATACGTACCCAAAGTAGTCGCACAATGACCAAGCTATGTGATCGGCTCCTAAATCAAAGTACGTATTCCCGTGTACCGAATCCGCCCTAGTACCTCAAGTCAAAGGACTAAATCGTACACTATTATAAGTCTTGAGAGACATCCCATTACCGATATGCTTAACGCACTTCCACGATGGGTCTCTCTGTTCGGGTCGTTCGATGCGTTCGATCCCCTATCGAACCACCTAGTCATATGCACTAGCATTCAATGCCTTGTTCATGAAACGACAACAAATTCACTTCATGTGAATCATGCATAATCCTACAAGTCTTGACGATTCATTCGATACCCCGTCTCGATATGAATCTATGACTTGGAACGTTTTTGAGATCACGACCTTTGAGACTGTTTCATGATTAATCGCACCCAATACTGAAGTGAATAATCCCGTAGTCATGAGTGATCTCAGGGTTTCAACCAATTGCTTAGATAAGTTCGCGAGAGATGAAGGTGGCCATTGTTTAATTCACGTACTATGAATAAACGGGCGTATTATCTTATGAATCATAAGATTGCTTCTAAAGGAAGTTCCTTAACAAGCTTATATTTGTTGGCTTGCTGGGCACTATCCTATCAGGTATTGTTACCAGAAATAAAGCAAGATTAGTGGCCAAGGGTTATTGTCAAGAAGAAGGAATTGACTTTGATGAAACATTTGCACCAGTAGCAAGACTTGAAGCAATCAGACTGTTTCTTGCCTATGCTGCTTACAAGAACTTCACTGTCTATCAGATGGATGTGAAGTCAGCATTTCTCAATGGAGAATCGCAAGAAGAAGTGTATGTTGAACAACCGCCTGGATTTGAAGCTTATCAACAAGAAGACAAGGTGTATCGTCTGAAGAAAGCTCTCTATGGACTGAAACAGGCACCAAGAGCATGGTATGATACCCTATATGATTTTATTTTAATTAAAGGATTTCGTAAAGGTAAGGTAGACAAGGCCTTGTTCACAATTGAATGGGAAAATCATATATTACTTGTGCAAATATATGTAGACGATATTATTTTTGGTTCAACTAATCAACAGATGTGTGACAAGTTCTCCAAGCTCATGCAGAACAAGTTTGAAATGAGCATGATGGGTGAACTCAATTATTTTCTTGGTCTGCAAGTTAGACAATTGCCTGATGGAATATTCATCAACCAAGCAAAATACACAAGGGATCTGTTCAAGAAATTTGGTATGGAAACTAGCTCCACTGCTACTGTTCCAATGTCTACTAGTCTTCGTTTGGATAAAGATGAAGATGGAAAATCAGTGGACATAACCAAATACAGTGGCATTATTGGGTCACTGTTGTACCTAACAGCAAGCAGACCTGATATCATGTACTCTGTTGGGGTTTGTGCGAGATTTCAATCAAATCCTAAGGAATCTCATCTCTTAGCTGCCAAGAGAATTCTGAAATATATTAAGGGCACTCAAGAATTGGGATTGTGGTATCCTAGAGAATCTGGATTTGAGCTTATTGGATATTCAGATTCAGACCTTGCTGGCTGCAAAATTGATAGGAAGAGCACAACATGTGCTTGTCAATTTTTGGGTAGTCGTATGATCTCATGGATGAGTAAGAAACAAACTTCAGTATCCATATCTACTGTTGAAGCTGAGTATATAGCTGCTGGAGCTTGCTGTGCACAGATACTTTGGTTGAAGCATCAACTAGAAGACTACAATATCAAGATCAGTGGAATTCCAATCTACTGTGACAATACAAGTGCAATATCTCTTACTCAGAATACTACAAGTCATTCAAGGACTAAACATATTGATAACAAGCATCATTTCATTAGAGATCATGTGGAAAAAGGGAATGTTATGATTGAGTATGTTCATACAGACAATCAGATAGCTGACATTTTCACTAAACCTCTAAGTGAAGTAAGGTTTTCAACTCTAAGAGCTGAACTAGGACTACTGAATTTGGATGCATAAGCTGAGGGGGAACTTATCAGAAGACTGGAGTTCATCAGCACAGTCATCCATTATCATATTCAAGTATTAACTCTCAACAGACTAGTTAACTTATGAATTCTTAAAATCAGGGGAACGTGTAAGACTAGCGGTACTTCTGATTAAAGGATGAAATTTGTTGATAACAGTTAGTTGAAGTTATGTTATCAGAAGATATGTTCTTAATTCTTGAAGATTGAAGATCAAATTATCTTGTTGGATTGACAAACAGCAGAGGAAGATTACTAGCTATTGGCTTTCTCTAGTAATATCAGATATCAGATCACTCGTCTGTCAGATAAGTTAAACTCTACTCATCTGATACATTATATAAGCATGATCATAAATCGCCTCTTTTGAAACACGCTTTAATAAGTAACAGATAAATGCCGATAGAGTTTCCCGCCCATCTGACATTAATTTAATTAATTTGACATCCGTAATTCTCACCCGCACGATTTAAAAACTGTCAGATCAATCTAATGGTTCGTATTAATCACGATAACCAAAACAAACGAAACGTATAAATTCCGATCTGAACAGATCAGTCGACTTACGTACTCAAAATTCTCAAAATTCTCTAACTCTCTAAGCTCTCTGTTCTTTAGCTCTCAATCTCTTACAGAACTACATCACTTAATCACGAAATGGATGTCATTGAAGGACGATATCTAAGCTATGACAAATTCTTCACCACTGGCACGGATCTCATGAGGGAGATCATGACAAAAATCAAAGAATCATCGTTGGTACCTGTTCTGGAAGCTCATGACAAGCGTGTATACTTGGACGACGTTGCTGATTTCTACAGAACAAGGAAATTCAACAATGATAAGACGACTATGTTTGCCACAGTTGGGGGTAAGAAAATATGTATATCTGCTGCTGTGTTAAGTGAGATTTATGGGCTGAAAAACGAAGGAGGAGATGTAACAGACCTAGGGTCTGAGAAAGAGGAGGAGTTTTGGTTAATTTGTGCTAAGGAGGGAGATGAGATGTCTGGGTCTCTGATGAAAACTCAATTGAAGGATGAGTATCAGAGATTTGCCGACATAATTGCGAAGGTGTTGGACTGTAGCATCAGTTCTCTGGATGGGTTACCCAGAATGAGATTTTATACCATGATTTGCATATACTATGGATTGAAAGTTAACTGGGCTGCTCATGTATTTGATCTGCTGAGTGACAAGAAGATAAACTATGGCATTCTGCTCAGTGATCTGTTCCTACGGTTGAGATGTCAACTGGCAAATGGAAAGATAGTCCATGGTGGCAAAGAATTCAAACTGTATGAGCCAGTTAGAAGTGTGGGTACTTCTAAGAGAAAGGCTCCTGCTAAGGCTGCTAAGGCCCCTGCCAAGAAAAGCAAGAAGATTGGTCAGACCAGTGGGTCTGCTGATCAAACAGTGAGCACCACTGTTGAAGCTGGATCAGCACAGCCTGAGATTGTGATTCCTGAAAAGGTAATCGATGACTTCACTGAAGAATTTGAAAAAATAGAGACTGGATCATCTCCTGAAAGGACATAATCTGAAGAAGCTGTTCCTATTCAACTTGCAAAAAGAATGAGGACAAGAAGTTCTATGAAAGGACCTCCTAAACCTAAACCTTCAGGAAGAATTACCAAGTCAAAGGCAAAAAGGAAGGTCACATTCTCTGAAGAATCATCTGAAACAGTGAGGGAGATACCAGCAACAGCAGAAAGACCAATCATTATTGAAGAACCTGCTAATGAGCCTGCTGGAGACTCATCTGTTGGAGTGTCTGCTGATGTTAGAGAAGAACAGCAGACTGGCACAACAAATGAAGGAGATGTACCCCTTCTGCATCCTGCTTCTGTTGATGCCATTCCACTACAGACTGTGGAAAGTCCTGAAGCTAAGAAGCTAAGGACTGGCAAAGTTGTTGTTCCTTATCTCTCAGTGGCTGAAAAGAAGAAATTAGATGAGGCTGAGAGACAAAGGAAGGCCGCATAAAAGGCTGAAGAAGATCGTCTAAAGGCCCTTGAGCTCAAAAGACTGGAAGAAGAAGCCAGTAAGATGACTCAAGAACAAAGAGATGCCATTGAAGCAGCAGAGTTGGCTGCTGCCATAGAAGCAAGTGCTAAGGACTCTCATGGTCCAAGGCCAGCCGGTGGCATTGTGATTGAAGCACAAAGAGATCCAAGAAGGCCTAAACAAGTCATGCCCACTCCTGCAGTGCAACCAAAGAGAAGAGCAGAGTTAAAACTGGCATTGGAGATTATCCGAGATGACCCTGCTGTATTTGATGAGTTTATTGCACGATTGGATGCTGAAAATGACAAGATTACTCGTCTGACGATGTTCAACAAAGAAAAGGTTTGATATAACAGATGGAGGGAATATCGTCTTACAAAGAGTAAGGATCAAATTGCAAGCTGGAAGGCTTTTGCTGATGAAGAAGCCTGGGTTATGAAATGGCTTGATACAAGTTCTATGACACAAGCTTTAGACTCAGAGTTCTTCTTGGATAAGATGAGACTGAGGATCAGTCATATAGCAAAGGTTGAAGCAAAGAAATTGTATGATTCCGTTCCAGAGGGGTATGCTGAAAATGAAGATCTCAAGGAACGTGCAATCAAGCTGGCAGTTTCCCAAACAATGGAAACTTGGGCCAAAAGAACTAGGAAAATGAAGGAACAGCCAAGCTCTCTGATCCCTCTTCCAAGTCTGAAACAGATTGTCCATGGACCTACCATTAGACCATATGAAGAGCTGCCTGAGGATCCAATCTCCCCGTTTGTTCCAATTGATAATCTGACATGGATCACTCATAGATCTACTTTGGATGATGCTGGTAAAATGCGTACTATTGCAAATGTTAAGAAGGTCCAAGCACCACCTGATGATCAGAACAAGGAAAAAGAAGGTACTTCTGATCCTGCTGATCAGAACAAGGAAAAAAAAGGTACTTCTGATCCTGCTTATCAGAACAAGGAAAAATAAGGTACTTCTGATCCTGCTGATCAGAACAAGGAAAATGAAGGTATTTCTGAACCAGCTGATCAGACTAAGGAGAAGGAAAGCACTCCTAGTCAAGCTGATGAGACCAAGGAAAAAGAGACCACTCCTGGTTCAGCAGATCAGATCACAGAATCAGCAACCCTTGCCTTACCTCCTATTCAAACTGATGTTACTTCTAGTTCTCAAAGCTTACAGCCATCTCTGTTGGACTCAATTCAACAGATGATTTCAAAGTCAATGAAGGAATTAGAAGAGAAGTTAACTACAAATCTGTTGGCTGCTTTAAGTCAACCAACCTAAAGAGCTGCTCCTGTTCCTACTTCGCTGATAGAAGATACTGCTCAAAATGTGAAGTCCATCTGTCAAGATATGGATGTAATCAGGGCAAGGACTCAAAGCACTGCTGCTGGTTGGAGACAGATTACTGAAACAGTTGAAATGGCCATACAAGCTGAGGATGAAACCTTAGAAAATATGATGAAGGACTTCAAGGCATCTACTGATATGATTCTAGCAACTCAGATTCAGCTAGGTGACCAAGGGGAAGTAGTACTTAACAGAATGGATGCATTTGAGGCCAATCAACTCAGACAGCAAGCTCAACTTAATGCAATGGAAGAGAACATCAAACTTCTCTGTGATACACTTCAAATCACACCAGTCTTACCACAACATCCAATCAACCCTGCTGATGATGACAAAAAGGGGGAAGATAGGGTACCTTGTGAAGAGGAAGATTTCTCAAAGACTATGAAAGTACTGTAGCAGGGAGCCGTTCTGAAAATTGGGCTAAGGCTATGGAATTGATGTGTGATTTTCTTCAACGGTCATATTTTCAAATCCAAGTATAAATAGAGCTGATTTCAATGAGCGAGATACACAACAACATTCTGAGATTTTGTTTCCGAAGCAGAAATTTCTCTAAGTCTCAAGAAGCTTAAGAACATCTCACTCATCTAGTGAAGTCATCTGTTGACAGAAACCAAGTTGAAGCCTAAAAGAAAACATTTTCTGAGTGAATTTGTAATAGTTGAGTGTTGTGCGGAGTTTAGATCCATCTTTGTGAGTGATCTAACTTCAGAGGATAGGTTTTCTGAGTGATTTCCTATTGTGAGCTTACAGCCTTTTCATTTGTTGTTTTGGTATAAGTGGAGAAATATTGTAAACTTAATGTTTATAGTATAACCAAGAATCTAAGTGATCTGGAAGAGTGGACTAAAGGATTTTTATCCATATAACCACTATAAAAATTCTTTGTGTTATCTCTGCATATAAGTTTTCTTGCATATTTCAAAACTGCATAAGTAAACACTTTGAATTACTTTAAAGATTTTGAAGGAGTTTTTAAACTGGAGATAAAATCTTTAAAAGACTTAGTCTACTTGTGAAAAACACTTACAAATTATCCGCTGCAAGTATACTCTTGTAAAACTAGTTTTTGCTGAAATCAGCTAAGTTATTATAAGAAGAGTGGTCACTCTGCTGTTCAAGATTTGTTCACGATCAGCTTAGTCAGCTTACTGTTCTCTATAAGCTTAGTCTGCTGACAGGCGACTGAAGAGTTTTTAAGTCTAAAATTTTCAGAGGTCTATTCACCCCCTATCTAGACCTCATCTGACCACTTGGGACCAACAAATTTGTTCACTCTATATTCTCTCCATTTGATGTATATTTTCTTCTCATGAGTGGACAAAGTTTTCAGCATCAGCTTCTTATCAAAATAGGCCAGTGCCTTCTCAAATCTGTTGAAAACAGAAGAGTTTGAGTTTATGATTTCAAAAGCTTTTCTAACTTCAAACTTCTTCTTTTCTTTAATCATGCCAGCAGACATCTTCTTCTTGGCATGTAAAGATTCGCCAATCTTTATTCCTCCAGCAGTTACAGGGCCATGAGCATCCTTTTTGCTGAGCTCAATGACAGCAGCTAACTCAGCATCTTCAGCAGCTTTGCGTTCTGCTTCAGATAGCTTCCTTCTCTGCTCCTCTTTTTCAGCCTGAATTTTGCTGAGTTCTATGACCTTTTGTTCCTCCTGTTCATCCATCTTCCTCTGCTCAGCTTCTTCTCTCTTCCTTTTATCAGCAGCAAAGATCTTCTTCCTTTTGATAATTATCTTTCTTTTCCCTTTGCTCTTATCAGCAGGGGCAGGTTCAGGAACAGGTCCAGCAGATGCAAGTGGTGCAGCTGCTATTGGATTGATGATCTGCACTTCGGGATCATCAAGGGGTTAAGCAACCCCAACTGTTGGTGCTGTTGAAGTAGTCTGTTCTTCAGCAAGTTTCTCATCAGCAGACTTTTCTTCAACACCAGCAGGCCTCTCTGCTGATGGAGGGCTTTCTCGAACCAAGGTTGACAGTTCAGTAGGAGAATCGATAAAAGTCATTTTCTTCCTTATTGTCATCCTTGCTCTTCCTCCTTGAACAGGTTTGGAAACATCTGTATCCCGGAGTTGACTTCGCGTCCTACGGGCAACATTTTCATCAGGTTCAGTAGAAATTGTTCGTGATGGGGAGGCAGGAGACATATTTCTTATTTCCGCAGTTGTCTGATTTATAATCTGATCAACAACCTCCTTCTCAGCAGGCTCTTCTGTTCTGGCTTCAACAGCTGGATGGGCTGTTTGAACAGAAGCCTTAGTCTTTTTCTTTGGAGCCACCTCCATTGGCTTATCAGCCTTCTTCTTTTACTCAACAGCAGGCTGAGCTATTTTCTTCTGCTTCTTGGCAGGAACCTTTTCCTTAGGTTCCTCCTCCTCTACTTCTTCCGCTTCTTCACTTTTCCTCTTCTTTCCTCCTCTCACAGCTTAGTAGCTGGTCATTGCCTTAGAACTGTGGATTTCCTTCCCACTGGTCATCCCACAACCCAAATTGTAAAACAGGTAACTCAAGGTTATCCTGTGATTTGATTGCTTCTTCAGATGGAAATTGGCCAAGATGTACCAGATCACCACCGACCAATTTACTTCAATTCTATAGTAAACATCAACCATAATGCAGTACCTCTTCATGGTGATTGCATCCAGAGAAAAAGTGAAGTTCTCTATCAGCTTTGACACCATGTCAGCCATTCGCTGAAACTCGTCCTTCAACTGGTTCTTCTTCAAGTTTCCAGACATTACCTCATTTTTCTTGGCACAGACAGCCCAGAACTCATGGAGTTTGTCTTCTGTTAAGGTGGTAACATCTTGGCTCCCTTGATTTGAAAGTCTAAACTGCTGACGATTGAAGTTCCGTTAATGGTGGCCTTGATTTCCTTCTTGTCAAAATCAAGAGCCTTATCAGTGTTGTAGTACTCCGTCACCTGGTCCTTCCAAACCATCTCAGCATGCGATTCCATGAATTTAACCAGCGTAGCAGCTTTGAATCTTTCCAGGATTTCTTTCATAACAGGGGTGCCGGACTGATGATAAGCATCATACACAAGGTACATGCCTTCAGCTTTGGCTTCTTGAGCAGGATTCATCTTGATTCTGTAGAAAGTTAGTGAAAGACGGAGAATTTGTAGAAAATAGAAGGCAGAATTTCTCACAAGTGCTCTTGAATGTATTTGAGTGCGTAAAAAGTTACAAGTCTGATCAGATCCTGATTTATAGATTTAGGGTTTTTCGGTTTCCGTGATACACGCTAACCGTTAGATCCGTTTGTGTCAGTTCTGATCGTGCGGACGTCAGTTACGTGATTAAAAATTCAAAAAGCATTAAATGACAGGCGGGAACGCGAACTGCCTTAGTATACTTGTAAAAGCGTATTTTAAATAAAACGTTTTTAAGACAGTAAGCTTTTACACAACTGATCAGACGAGTAAACTAAAGTACTTATCTGATGGGACTACCGTCCTGATGACAGATTGTTATCAGTGAAAGCCAATAACGTATAACCATCCTCGGCTGTTTGTCAATCCAGCTAGTTGAATAATATTCAATCTTCAAGACTTTAATCTTCTGATAACTTCAATTAACTTTCATCAACAAATTTCATCTTTTAATCAGAAGTACCGCTAGTCTTACACGTTCCCCCTGACTTTAAGAATCCATAAGTTAACTAGTTTGTTGAGAGTTAATCCTTAAAGATAATATGATCTGTAAGCTGATGAACTTCAGTCTTATGTTGAGTTCCCCCTCAGCTTACGCATCCAGTTTTAGTAGACCTAGTTCAGCTATTAGAGTTGAAAACCTTGTCTCACTTAGAGGTTTTGTGAAGATGTCACCAATCTGATTTTCACTAAAAACATATTCTATCATGACATTTCCTTTCTCCACATGATCTCTGATGAAGTGATGTTTGATCTCAATATGTTTAGTCCTTGAATGACTTGTAGTATTTTGAGTAAGACTGATTGCACTTGTATTGTCACAGTAGATAGGTATTCCACTAATTTTGATGTTATAATCTTCTAGTTGATGCTTCAACCATAATATCTGTGCACAGCAAGCTCCAGCAGCTATGTATTCAGCTTCAGCAGTAGATATGGATACTGAAGTCTGTTTCTTACTCATCCAAGAGATCAGACGACTACCTAAGAACTGACAGGCACCTGTTGTGCTTTCCCTGTCAATCTTACAGCCAGCAAGGTCAGAATCTGAATATCTAATAAGTTGAAATCCAGATTCCCTAGGGTACCACAATCCCAAATCTTCAGTGCCTTTAAGATATTTGAGTATTCTTTTGGCAGCTAAGAGATGAGATTCCTTAGAATTTGATTGATATCTAGCACAAACCCCAACAGAGTACATGATATCAGGTCTGCTAGCTGTTAAGTATAACAGTGACCCAATAATTCCTCTGTACTTGGTTATGTCTACTGATTTGCCATCCTTATCTTTATCCAAACGAAGACTAGTAGACACTGGAATAATAGCAGTAGAGCTAGTTTCCATACCAAATTTCTTGAACAGATCCTTTGTGTATTTTGCTTGGCTGATGAATATTCCATCAGGCAACTGTCTTACTTGCAAGCCAAGAAAATAATTAATTTCTCCCATCATGCCCATTTCAACCTTGTTCTGCATCAGCTTTGAGAACTTATCACACATCTGTTGATTTGTTGAACCGAAAATGATATCGTCCACATATATTTGCACAAGCAAAATATGATTTTCCCATTCAATAGTGAACAAAGTCTTGTCTACCTTACCTTTGCGAAATCCTTTAATTAAAAGAAAGTCAGATAGGTTATCATACCATGCTCTTGGAGAAAAGCTGATTTCACATCCATTTGATAGACTGTGAAATTCTTATGAGCAGCATAGGCAAGAAAGAGTCTGATTGCCTCTAGTCTTGCTACTGGTGCAAAAGTTTCATCAAAGTCAATACCTTCTTCTTGACAATAACCTTTGGCAACTAATCTTGCTTTATTTTTTGTGACAATACCATCTTCATTAATTTTATTCCTGAGTACCCATTTAGTGCCAATTACTCTTTGATGACTTGGTCTAGGAACTAATTCCAGACTTCATTCCTTTCAAATTGATTTAGCTCTTCTTGCATAGCTTCAATCCAGTTTGAATCATTAAGAGCTTCTTCAATCTGTTTAGGCTCAATTTGAGATAGAAAGCTGACAAACATTGCTTCACTTGCAGCAGCTCTC
The DNA here is from genome assembly GCA_038501285.1 of Penstemon eatonii. Lineage (NCBI taxonomy): Eukaryota > Viridiplantae > Streptophyta > Magnoliopsida > Lamiales > Plantaginaceae > Penstemon > Penstemon eatonii. Next base: position 17,128,216 of record CM076711.1, read on the forward strand.
CTTGTCTTTACTCTATCCAAATGATAACCAATCACCAGCTCTTGTGGGTGATTCTTGAGCCATCTAAGGTCATGTTGCAAATCATAATGTTGTCCTCTGTTTTGATTTTGCAAGACTACTGTTGGAGTTTCAGTAGTAGTCTGTTGAACAGCAGTTGTCTGTTAAACAGTCTCTGGTCTGTCAGCTGTTTGCAACTCTTCTGTTAGACAATTAGCATTGTGATTTTGAACAGCACTTGAGTTAGCAGCTGAGTTGAGATCAGGTAGTATGATGGGAACATATTCTTCATTCTTTTCAACACTCAATTTCTGAAAATCAGTAGACAAATTTTGATCAGTACTTTGATTCTTTTCAGAAGATTGATTAGGTTCATCAAATACTACATGAATGGATTTTTCTACAAGTAAACTTCTTTTGTTAAAAACTCTATAAGCTTTACTGACAGTAGAGTATCCTACAAATACTGCTTCATCAGCCTTTTCTTCAAAAGCAATAAGGTGATTTTTCCCATTATTTAAAACAATGCATTTACAAACAAAGATTCTAAAGTAATGAATGTTTGGCTTCCTATTGTTCCAAACTTCATATGGAGTCTTGTTTTGGTGCTTGTTGATCATGCATCTGTTTTGGGTAAAGCATGTTGTATTTGTTGCTTCTGCCCAAAATCTTTGAGGCATCTTAGCTTCAGCTATCATGGTTCTGGTAGCTTCTTTCAGAGTTCTGTTTCTCCTTTCAGCAACTCCGTTCTGTTGAGGGGTTCTGGCAGCAGAGTTTCATGGCTGATTCCTCTGGCATTACAATACTCTTCAATAGTAGAGTTTGTAAATTCAGTCCCTCTATCTGATCTGATCTTTAGTATTTTCATACTCTTTTTGTTCTGTATTTGCTCCATCAGATTTGTAAGATGCTTCTTGGTTTCACTTTTCTTCTTCATGAAAATCACCCAAGTGTATCTTGAATAATCATCCACAACAGCTAGGCAGTATTTCTTTCCACCATTGCTGATTGGATCAATGGGTCCAAATAAGTCCATGTGTAGCAGCTCCAAAATCCTTTAAGATGATTAGTGCTTCTTGCTTTTGAATGATGACTTGATTTTTTTACCCTTCTGACATGCGTCACAAAGCTTATTTTTGCTCATGACTGTCTTTGGAATTCCTTCTACCAAATCATTCTTGATAAGTCTGTTGATGGTCTTGAAATTCACATGATTCATTCTTTTGTGACACAGCCAACTGACTTCACTTGGTGTTGATGCCACCAAACAAACGCTTGAATTCTTGTCAACAGAATTCCAGTCCACTGTGTAGACATTCCCTTGTCGTCTTCCAGATAAAATAATCTTCTTTGTTCCAATTTTTCAACGTAGAACTTATCTGTTGAGAAGATGACTGACTTATCTGTTCCAATTGACTTATGCTTAGCAAATTGTATTTGAGGCCTTTAACATAAGAGACGTCAGATATCTCAATGCTGCCTTTGATCAGCTTTCCACTTGCTACAATCTTGCCTTCCTTGCTGTCTCCAAACGTCACATTTGGACCATCCACAGCAACAACATCAGTCAGCTCATGTATGCTTCCACACATGTGTCTTGAACAGCCACTGTCCAAGTACCAAGTCTTCTCTATTTTACTCCTACTCCTAATCCTAACCTAGAAAACAAAATAAAATTGTTTTAGGTACCCTTATTGAGAGGGTCCTGAAGGATTAGTTCCACCTTTGACAACCCAAGATGTTGATGTCTTAGGCTTCTTAGGTTTCTGAGTTTCAATAGGAGCATGAACAGTTTTGCCTTTATCACGTTCATCAGATTTGCCATGTTATTGATAATCAGCATGATAAGGATAATGTTCATAAGCAGAATAAGATGCATGATAAGCAGGATATGCATGCATTGGATGAGCAGGATATGGTGCATAGTAAGTTGGAAATTGAGGTGCATGATACATAGGAGGATATGCAGCAAGTTGCACATAATAAGACTCATATCCATACCAAGCATTTTGATGTTTCTTGTTTTTATGCTTCTTTGGTTTACTAGATGCTTGCTCATTAACAGACGACTTAGTTTTATCACTAGTCTGATTGGTTTTAGCCTTATCAGAAGACTTCCTGGGACACTTCTGTTTGGACTTACCAGTCTGTTTTCCTACACTAGGCTCTTTGCTCTTTTTAGCCTTCGGAGTTTTCGTCTCCTTTAACACTTTCTCAGGTGAAGCAAGTTTAGTAGTCTGAACATACAAAATTACCTTACTGTTGTCAGCTGATATAAACTTTTCAGTATGGTTCAGTTCTAACTTATCCTGATCTAAAGGCGTCTTCTGTTTACTAGACAAGTGAGTTGATGCAACATATGACTTTTCATGAGACTCAATTGATTTTTCAAGTTCCATGATTTTTCCTTTAAGAACTTCACATTCAGCTTTCAGAGATTCATTTTCTTGCTCAAGCTGTTTATATTCATTTGATTCTTTTGGCTTTTCAGCCTTGAATTTCAGTGAACTCTTTTGCTCGCTTAGCAATATCATCACTTCCTTAAGCTTTGTAAATGCTTCAGCAATACTGGTATTGTTAAGCATCATTTGTTCAAATGAATTAAACAATTCATTATCAAGAGGAGTTACCTCATCATCCTCAGAGTTATCAGATTCCTTAGCCATCAGGCAGAGAAGTGCAAGACTCTCTTCTTCAGAAGACTCTTCATCAGACGTGTCTGAATCCGAATCTGATGAGTAGATAGCAGCTAGCTTTTTCGCTTCTGCTACCAGCACCTAGCCTTTCTGATGCTTTCTTTCCTTTCCGATTCTCTTTTCTTCTTCTGTATACTTCTCAGCTTTAGGATATGGGCAGTCTCTGATGAAATGACCTAATTTCCTGCAGTTATAGCACATCATTTTAGATTTATAAGAATCATTGTCATGAGAAGTAGAAGCAGGGTTAGAAGTAGAAGCATTGTTGTATTTGTTCTTCATTTTTCTTTTATAGAACTTCTTGAAATTGTTCATCAGCAATGCAACGTCTCCAGCAGTGTACTCCTTTTTGTTGAGTATTGTGGCTTCATCAGATGAGTCCACATCTTTACTTTTGTAGGCTGGTCTTCTGGGATTTTCGGCAGCAACCAGGGCAGCTGTGGGACTTGAAGTTGTGGTTTCTTCAACACCCATTCTTGGCAGTTTATACTCGTATGACTTGAGTACTGAGAACAGCTCGGTGAGTGAGATTTTTCCTAAATCTCTTGACTCTTCCATGGCTGTCGCCTTCATGTTGAACTTTGGAGGTAGAGCCTTCAACACTCTGACAGTTATCTCCATATCAGTGAAGGTTTTTCCAAGCTTCAGAACTTCATTCAGCGTCCTTGTGAACCTTGTATCCATCTGGTAAATGGTTTCCGCAGACTTCATCTTGAAGTTGTCCAGCTTTTCCAGAGCAACACTCAGCTGATGCTCTTGATAGCGTCGTTTCCTTCGCTCATATCACGAACCTTATTCCACATTTCTTTGGCAGTCTTGCAATGCTTGACTTTGTCAAATCTGTCGTTATCAAGGGCCTTGGTCATGATGAATCGCCCAACTTTGTCCAGGTTGAACAGTTTTATTTCTTCGGCTGTCATCTCGTGTAAATCTTTTTCCACCGTTATATCGACTTCATCAACTTTGATGGTCTTGGTGAATTTGAATGGACCTTTGATGATACATGTCTACATGTTATCATTGTAGGCAGCTAAGAAGATCTCCATTCTGATCTTCCAGTCTTCGAAGCTCATACCAACTATGTGGGGAACATGGCTGATACAATCCATTTTTCAAAAGTTTTAATTTTTCAAAAAGATGCTCTTTTGAAAAAGTTTGAAAACCTTTGAAAAACACTCGGATCAAGCTCGTTGATCAGGCAGCTGATTCTAATGAACCACCTGCTCTGATACCACTTGTTGGTCTCAAGTGGTCAGATGAGGTCTAGAGGGGGGGGGTGAATAGACCTATGAAAATTTTAAACAAATTTTTAACTTTAAAACTGTTGCTCATAGGTAAACAGGCTAAGCTGTTACAGAACAGTAAGCTTACAAGGCTGATCGCGAACAAATCTTTGAACAACTTTGTTGACCACTAATCTGATAGTTACTTTGCTGATTTGGATGAAAATCAGTTTTAATACCAGAATACTTGCAGCGGATTTTTAAAGTGTTTTTCACAAGTATACTTAGTAGTTTGAAAGTTTTATCCCCAGTTTTTGTAAACTCCTTTAAACCTTTTTCAAACAGTTTTGTAATGTGTTTTATGCATGTCTGAATGTATGCAAGTAAAAAGCAATGTAAAAACACAATGATTTTTATAGTGGTTATATGGATGTAAATATCCTTTAGTCCACTCTTCCAAGTCACACAGATCTTGGGTTATACTAAGAACACAAAGTAATTAGTACACTCTGCTTGTGCTTTACAACAAATGATAAGCCACAAGTTCGCAATAGGAATTCACAAAGAAATTCCTACTCTCTGAAGTAATATCACTCACAAAGATGGATATCTACTCCTCACAACACTCTCTTTTACAGATTCACTCAGAAAATGTATATTATTTTAAACTTCAACGGCTTCTGTTAACAAATGACTTCAGCAGACGAGTGAGCTGTTCTTGAGCTTTGAGACTTAGAAAATATTTTACTTCGAATTCAATCTCTCAGATGTTGTGTTGTTATTTTCTCTTCGTCTCTCTCAGCTATTTATACTCACACTTTGAATTATGTCCGTTGAAGTGAGACAAAATTCAAATCTCTTGATTTCTGGTCCTTAATTTCCGCGAACGGCTCTCTGCACAGTGACAGTACTGCATACTGTACTTTTTGTCAGGTAGCATTAAATGCACCCAGCTGATACGAGTTGTTCCTTCAATCATTTGCCATTAATAACCTCGGACTTCAGCATTTATTACTCCAGTGGCATTTATTACCGTTGGGACGACTTCTTGATCTTTCCACTTGGCTTATGAGAGTACAAGTCTGATGATGAACAGAGCTGATCTCAAACTTGAACAAATCTGATTTGAGTCGGCTGATTTTCACCAGTTTGATTTCTTCCCTTCAGCAAATCAGTAGTCTTTTGGACCTTGAATAATTGACCCGTCTTACAACTAAGTTGTCTTTACTTAGCTGATATGAAGTATTGGAAATCATCAAAACCTCCCTTAACTAATTTAAATTCAGTGCACTCCATCTTCATCTTTATCCAACAGAGATAATATTTGCTTCTTCAGCAGCAAAGTCCTGTGTGTACTTGTGCATTACATCTCTAACAAAGTTTGGATCCAGTGCTCTGGTGATGGAAGTAGTCTTCAGCCAATCAAAAACCCATTTCTCTTCATTAGCAAACTCTTCCCATTTCTTGATCTCCTCAACATTTTTGTTCATCCTGTACTCCCTCCATTTCATGTATCTTTTCTTTTCGTGAGTGAACAGGGACTTAAGCATCAGCTTCTTGTCAAAGTTAGCCAGTGCTGATTCAAATATGTTGAAAACAGAAGTCTCACCTAGAGGTTTTGTGAAAATGTTAGCAATCTGATTTTCAGTAAAAACATATTATATCATGACATTTCCTTTCTCCGCATGATCTCTAATGAAAGTGATGCTTGATCTCAACATGTTTAGTCCTTGAATGACTTGTAGTATTTTGAGTAAGTGAGATTGCACTTGTATTGTCACAGTAGATAGGTATCCCACTTATTTTAATGTTGTAGTCTTCTAGTTGATGTTTCAACCATAATATATGTGCACAGCAAGCTCCAGCAGCTATGTATTCAGCTTCAGCAGTAGATATGGATACTGAAGTCTGTTTCTTACTCATCCAAGAGATCAGGCGACTACCTAAGAATTGGCAGGCACCTGTGGAGCTTTTCCTATCAATCTTGCAGCCAGCAAGGTCAGAATCTGAATATCCAATAAGCTCAAATCCAGGTTCTCTAGGGTACCACAATCCCAATTCTTCAGTGCCTTTAAGATATTTAAGTATTCTTTTGGCAGCTAGGAGATGAGATTCCTTAGGACTTGATTGATATCTTGCACAAACCCCAACAGAGTACATGATATCATGTCTGCTAGCTTTTAAGGATAACAGTGACCCAATAATTCCTCTGTACTTGGTTATGTCCACTGATTTACCATCTTCATCTTTCTCCAAACGAAGACTAGTAGACATTGGAACATTAGCAGTAGAGCTAGTTTCCATACCAAATTTCTTGAACAGATCCTTTGTGTATTTTGCTTGGTTGATGAATATTCCATCAGGCAACTGTCTTACTTGCAAACCAAGAAAATAATTAATTTTTCCCATCATGCTAATTTCAAACTTGTTCTGCATCAGCTTTGAGAACTTATCACATTTGTTGATTTGTTGAACCGTAAATGATATCGTCCACATATATTTGCACAAGCAATATATGATTTTCCCATTCAATTGTGAACAAGGTTTTGTCTACCTTACCTTTACGAAATCCCTTAATTAAAGAAAATCAGAGAGGGTATCATACCATGCTCTTGGTGCCTGTTTCAGTCCATAGAGAGCTTTCTTCAGACGATACACCTTGTCTTCTTCTTGATAAGCTTCAAATCCAGGTGGTTGTTCAACATAAACTTCTTCTTGCAAATCTCCATTGAGAAAAGCTGATTTCACATCCATTTGATAGACTGTGAAGTTCTTATGAGCAGCATAAGCAAGAAAGAGTCTGATTGCCTCTAGTCTTGCTACTGGTGCAAATGTTTCATCAAAGTCAATACCTTCTTCTTGGCAATATCCCTTGGCAACTAATCTTGCTTTGTTTCTGGTGACCATACCATCTTCATTCATTTTGTTCCTGAATACCCATTTAGTGCCAATTACCCTTTGATGACTTGGTCTAGGAACTAAGTACCAGACTTCATTTCTTTCAAATTGATTCAACTCTTCTTGCATAGCTTCAATCCAATTTGAATCATTAAGAGCTTCTTCAATCTGTTTAGGCTCTATTTGAGATAGGAAGCTGACAAACATGGCATCACTTGCAGCAGCTCTCCTTGTCTTTACTCTATCCAAAGGATCACCAATTACCAGCTCTGGTGGGTGATTCTTGAGCCATCTAAGATCAGGTTGCAAATCTGAATGTTGTCCTCTGTTTTGATCTTGCAACACTACCGTTGGAGTTCCAGTAGTAGTCTTGATCTTACGCAGATTCGTGTGAGTGATCGATGCGTGTAATAATCGAACAAGTACACAATAACGATATGAAAGATCAACAATATTGTATTCAAAATGGCTCGATTACAATGCTATAAGAATACAAAGGTTTAGAGTCCTATCCGAGCCCTATTGGATGCCGTACAAGCTAGAGGGCGAAATACATATGATTCTATGCCTATATTCCCAAGCGCTTCCGAGCTGTTGCTTCGAGGAGGGAGCACCTGGGAAATCGCATCTGGTATCATAAATGCATGGGGTATTTATAGCTGAAATCGGGGTCTAGGTGATCTATCTGCAGACATGCAATTCTTCGGCCCATAAGTTTGGATCAGAGCTTGGCCCAACAGTAACTTTGGATCCAGGGCCGTCTGGAATTATGGTACTTGGACATCGGGGTCGAACTTGATCTTCCGAGATATGTACTGTTCGATCTCGCATGATTGTAAAGAAAAGAAGAGCCCAAAATATCCCTCATCAATACTCCCCCACTTCTCGAGCGTAAAGTGGAGCTTAAGCTCGATGAAGTATGCATAGCCAAGGACGATGAGGTAGGATGAATCGATCTCGGCATAATGTTTCGGGTATGCCTCATTAAAAACCTGACTCGGAAAAACCCTTCTGGGATAAAAACCGGGTCAGGGAAAAAGAGTGCATACCTAAGAAACCTCATAATAGCGCCGTCCTGATATCGTCCTTGTTGTTCGCTGTTGGAATAGGAGTTCGTGATTTGGATATTTCATTGCCATTTTATCTATTTTAATCTTCTTATCCCAAGGGTTGGTGTGAAAATATAGAGTTTACATCTCTGGAATGCGTCGCTCGCTATGTGGATCTCCAATTTAGGAATTCCGGAAAGTACTAGGGCTGTAGGTGTAATTTTTCGAAAATATGATTTTAAATCTACCTTAAGGGAGTTCAACCGTCGCGGTTACTCGGGGACCGATTTGCAATTTCCCATTTTGTCCCTGTATATATAGTTATACGGAGGGTCGCTGTTCATCAAAGATTCTGAGGAGAAAACTTCAGATCGGAGCACACAGATCGATAAGTAAGTTCTAGCAGCCTTTTTCGAGCAGTCTTCATATATTCATTATGTCGAGTTCGGTAGACTTGAAGGGAAAATCTCCTTTAGAGGAGAATGAGGCCGATAATCGAAAAGAGAAAGAAGTTGTAGAAGCTCGATCATCTGAGACCGAGAATCCGCAAAACTCGAGTTCCGCCTCCGATTCCACCGAGGAGGGGCGGGAATCGAATTCTGAAACGGAAGACAGCGAAGATGAAAATTAGGGCGAAGCAACAGTCTCTGATGAGGAAAACGTAGAGGGTGAGGACCTTCCCTTGGGGAAAAACGAGCAAAAGAAATATAGGTTGAACCGTAATGTTGTGGTCACGATCTTTGACTGGGAAGAGCCCTCGAGCAGCGCAGGTCTAAACATGACTGAGGAGAGGGCCGATGAGATCGTCTGTTCCTATACGGAAAAAGATCTGGGCCAGTTGCAGGAAGAATTCAGCCAATATCTAGGGGCCGGTTTCTCGATTGTGCTTCCTACCTCTGATCAACGGGTTACTGACCCTCCCGCGGGCTGTCAAGCCTTCTATTCCAAACATTTCCATTACGGCCTACGCATCCCCTTCCCTCCTCTGATAGAAAACATTCTGGATGCTTTTGAGTTGACTCCTTGCCAGATTTTGCAAAAACTCAATCGGTCTAATTATAGCCTTTTGCGTGCTGATGAAAGCCAAGGGGAAAAAGGCGGTCTTTCAGAACTTTTGGCGGATATTCCAGATGAGTGCTTCCACGTCTTCGAACGCAGGTTATGTATATTTTTCTCAGAGACCAAAGATTTCGATCTTATCAGCCAATGTCAGCAGCAATTTCAAAGGATGGAAGCAAGAGTTCTTCTTTGTTCGAGGACCAGAGTTCCCGCCTTCTGAAGATAATCCCGAGCCTACTCCATTCAATTGGCCTGGAGCAAAGACATGGATATACGGTAAACGCCGTCTCGTGGGAAGTATGAAAAATGAGATAACAGATAAATTTCTGCAATCTCTTCGTGCTGACCCTCATCAGACCGCGTTGATGACTCAGGAGGCGGTCTTGCGATTGGCCGTGCTCAGTAAATGCACTTTTCCTGCCGATCCGATTGAGTATGGGAAGCTCGGATCGATCCCGCTAACCCCCCTTCCACGTTAGCTGATATTGTTGATAAATTTCGTACATCAGTAGCTGGTCCACATGTTGCTTCCTCTTCAAAGGGTAATAAAGGTCGGTCTCGTCCTCAAACGTCAACAACATCTCGGAAAGCGAAAAAGTCCAAGGCTCAAGTTGGGATCACGTCAACCTCAAATGCCTTAGTGGTTATTCCCCCAATTACCGAAGTAGGAACCTCTCGCTCTCGGGTTGAGGCAAAGGGGACTCCTAATTTCCAAGCTTCCGGCGTCCTTCGGTCTGTTTTTCCAACTGGCACTTCTAACCCGAATGATGCGGGGTATAGTAACTACACTTTGATGGAGAATCGTGCCAGGGATATTTTGCAGGCCAGGACGGCTCGCAAAAGAAGTAGCGATGCCCCTGAGTCCTCCAGGAGAGTCAAACCCTTTGGTCGAGGACCGGATTCGATTTCTTGTCGGACTGGCCACTCCGAACCGGATCTGGCTGACTTCATCGAGGATCATCTGCAAGGGCCCAGGTCGGCTGGGTACCCCGAGGGTGGGACAATTGAATCTGACTTAGGTCCCGAGGGCGAGCATACGGTGGATAAATCTCTTCGGATGTTCTTGGCCGGGAGGTTCAAGGATGATACTATCCAATCTTTTGTTAAGCAAGATTTTGAGATAGTAGGCGATTACGCCCATGCTCACCAAAGAGTACTGTCTATTCTGAAAGTTTCTAGCCTTTTCCTTATAATTCTTATTTTGTGTTTTACATATCTTTTTCTTTGCAGGCCGGAGACCTGTTTACTCAAACTGCTCTTCGACTGGCCGTATTGAGCGAGGAATCTCAGGCGGTACAGAAAGCCCTATACAATGTTCTAAAGGATGAAGCTGCAAAGACCAGTCAGCTGGAGGATGCCAAAATTAAGTTGTCTGAGGTCGAGATAGAACTCGAGAAGACTAAGAAGGAGTTGGAGGCGAAGAGGGCCTTAGAGGGTGAAGTGGAGAAATTAAAGCTGGAGCTTGAGCAAACCAAGGTGTCCGCCGAACAGTTTTATGAGCGAGGTCGAGCCGAAGCCAGGCTTCCCGCCATAAGGGAGTTCCTGGAGTCTCCGATCCTTGATGCCTTAGTTCGCTTGCGGTCAGCCAAGCCTTCTATTATAAAGGAGCTCAACATCTCCTTACAGCTGCCAAGATCGAAGGCGCCCTTGATGACTACCTTCCTACCATGAATCCTTATAAGAATATCTTCGGTAAAGATTATAAAGTGTCTTCCCTTCCTCCCAAGCTCGAGGATTTGGCCGCTCATGAGTTCGCTCCTTTTCTTGAGGAATTTGGAGTGCCGATGCCAAATCCTGATGCGCTCGAAGCCCAATCTGAGAATGAAGACGTGGATATTGAAGGGGATTCTCGGGATCAGGGGGAGCAAGGCATCTCTTCTTCCGATTTGAGTAAATATGTGTCCGATGCACAAAGTAATGATGGAGAAGGGAGCAGCTCGAGTAAAGGTGATTCCGAAGGCTCGGAAAGCGGTTCTAGCGAAACAGAGGAACAAGACAGATCGGACCATGGTTCCGGCGTGAAAGAATCCATCCAGTAACGATTACTATGTAATAGGATTTACTCAGCGAACCAATGTACTTGTATACTTATAATCTTCTGCTCTTGCCTATTTAGTGGATGCTCGAATTTGAATTTCTTTCCCTGATGCCATTTTTAGGCTATCGTCTGTTTGAACTTTCTGTTGAATTTTATAACGTCACTCTTGCGTACTCAGCTACGTCATTGAATCTTTTTTGGGAGTAGTGATTTACCAATTATTGCAATTCGCATGATGTCGTGTCTCTTATAAATACCAAGGCCGTTTTACGTTGGTTTCACAATAACATTGCTCACAGTGATCGGAGCTTTTAGAGAATTACTTCGGTTGAATCTTTACCTGAAAATCAAGAGATGAATAAAAATTCGAACGCTTTTGTGATTTCTTCCGCGCCTTTCTCCAAGCCCAGTGACGGCATAAATATAAGGAAAAGAAGTCGAACACCAATCAAGTCCCTTAGTTCCGATCAACTAAACTCTTATGAAGGAAATAAATCTTCGACTATTGGTCTTTCTTCGTGCTTGAAATCCAGGGGTTCAAACAAGAAAATTAAAAAGGTTTGTTTTGTGGAGGATGTAATTGAGCGCACTCGTTTCCGATCCGCACCTTCATTGGTCGGCGAATCTTTTGGTTCGTCGTTTCCTTCTGGTGTCTCTTCATTTAAGAGAAACATAGCTTCTTTTGATACAGTGTTACATGAGAAATCCGACCTGACCCTTCTTCGGGCCAATGTCTCTATCTCCGAGGTGGTTCTCTCGACTGGAGAACATTCCTCGTTCCTGTTTCAGTCTGGGTTGGAATCCCTTGCCCAGGTAATTCTTCCTAACCTCTTTACCATGATTTTCTAATTTCTTTATTTCTGCCATGACGTATCTTTTATAAGTTCAGGCTGGCAAAGATTTTTCTAGGCTTTATGCGTTGGCCAAACATGAGATCGAACAACGGGCTTCTATTTCGCTCGAGCTGATCAGGAAAAAGACTGAGCTGGAACGCGCACTGGAAGCTAATAGATTTTTCAAGGAGAGATTGTCTCAGGATAAGTTAAGCTTGAAATTGGAGAGGCTCAAAGATATCTCCGAACGTGAGAAAAGAAACTCCGAGCTTCGTGAGAGGGAGGCTTATATCCGCGGATATGCTGATCGTAGTGCTGAAGTTCGAAAAGTCCTTTTTGAAAATAATTTCGTTTAGTAATACTGTGGTTTTCCTTTGTATCATGAGTTTGCTAAGATTTTTTTTTGTTGTAACACCATACTTGTTGTAACGATATCTTTGTTGTAATGATAATATTGATGGAATGTTGTTCTCTTTCTCTCTTTTTTTTTTTTTTTTTTTTTTTTTTTTTTTTTTTTTTTTACCATCCCTCATTTGTTGGGGAGTGTAACGGTCAGAGCTTTTAATGCTCGTATCGTGGCCGTTCAGTCCAAGAGATCTACACCGTTGTTACGGAATTCTTTCCCCTATATATAGCTTCCTAAATTACCTTCATTTTTTACTCCTCTGTAAATGTTTCATTCGATCGATATGGTTGTGTTTTTACCTTTGTTGATCGGCTCCATGTTCCGTTCAATGTCAGTAATTGAAGCGTTCGAGGTTTTTATCCGAACCTTCTTTCCAAACTTTCTTGGAATTCCCATATGAAAATCTCTCGGCTAGGGTATCGACAGGCGAAAATAATTACGACTAGGGTACCGGCAGGCGACATGCTCTCTCTGATTCCATGTCTTTGAGGCAGGCTCGACTTCCTGTACTCTGTCCTCTATTCAGTCGGGATAGTGGGTCTACTGTTGGAGGGGTTATTCTACGCTCGATCTCCACGTCTTCGAGGCGGCTTCTTGAAGGATGTGGTCTTCGAATTTACTAGAAGCGCCCCCAACTGGAGTTACTTCCCTGTCTCTCGATTTGGTCCTTCACGGACTTATTTGCAAGGAAGCATTGGATGAAGGGTAGAAGTGTACCAGCCTTACTTTCCTTCTTCGGGCCTCCATAGGAATAACCATTTGTAGTAGGGTTGTAAAATATTCCGATTAGCTCAATTTCTTGAATGTAACCAAGAGTTCACATGTAATTTATCTGAAAGTTTATGAATGAAAATTTTCTTTTATATTGTTGTCGATCTTTGAATTTGTTCTCCGTAATTTGCAACATTCGCGAGATAATTTTTGAGATTCATAATTAATTTGAAGTTCGATCTTTACAACTCTTGAATCTTTCGAGATATTTCTCATAGTTTAGGTTCTTCTCGGGACAATAGTCGTTGTGGAGAAATAATATGATAGGATTTAGATCGATTTTGAATATACTCTTGACTTAAGGGGCATAGCGACAGTTTTCACCCTCGGTCATTTCAGAGCGTTTTTAGCTCGAGGTTCATAGTAGAGGCTTACACCCATTCAATATTTTCGATCTAAGGGGCATAGCAACGACTTTCACCCTTAGTCGTATCAGAGCATTTTTAGCTCGAGGGTCATAGCAGAGGCTTTCACCCATTCAATATTTTCGATCTAAGGGGCATAGCAACGGCTTTCACCCTTAGTCGTATCAGAGCATTTTTAGCTCGAGGGTCATAGCAGAGGCTTTCACCCATTCAATATTTTCGATCTAAGGGCATAGCAACGGCTTTCACCCTTAGTCGTATCAGAGCATTTTTAGCTCGAGGGTCATAGCAGAGGCTTTCACCCATTCAATATTTTCGATCTAAGGGGCATAGCAACGGCTTTCACCCTTAGTCGTATCAGAGCATTTTTAGCTCGAGGGTCATAGCAGAGGCTTTCACCCATTCAATATTTTCGATCTAAGGGGCATAGCAACGGCTTTCACCCTTAGTCGTATCAGAGCATTTTTAGCTCGAGGGTCATAGCAGAGGCTTTCACCCATTCAATATTTTCGATCTAAGGGGCATAGCAATGGCTTTCACCCTTAGTCGATTTTCGAGGGTCGTAGCAACAGCTTTCACCCGTTTATAGTTGATGGCGAAAAATAGAGATCGATAATAGATGGATATAGATCAAAAATATCCAGAATATGACGAATAAATAAGAATTTAGGCGAAATAAACTTTCATTGATTAAATACTCAGTCTGAATAAACATTCCTCGAATAACTCAGTCGGAATAAATCTTCATTGAACACGTGTTTTACTAAATCACTAGAGACAAAGAAAACAGAACAAGATGACTAAAAAGTAGAAGCCTTGAATGTAACTATCTTCCATAATATCTTCTTAAATTAACCGCATTCCATGCTCGAGGTAGTATCTCTCCGTTAGGGTGAGCAATCTTGTAAGAACCTTTCCTTCCAACTTCCACGATCACAAAGGGGCCCTCCCAATTGGGCTGTAGTTTCCCGACGTGCTTTGATACTTCCATTTTTTTGAGCACCAGATCTCCAACCTTGAAAGATCGAATCCTCACATTTCGATTATAAGACTTTTCCATGTTGGCCTTGGTGGCTTGAATTTTCAATTTCGCGCGGTCCCTTCGACCATCCGCGTGATCAACTTCCATTTGCCTCAGAGATTGGTTTTCTTCTGGATCATATAATTCGACCCTGGGAGAAGGTATAAGATTCTCTACTGGGATAACAGCCTCCGACCCATAAACCAAACTGAATGGAGTTTCTCCGGTTGCCGCTTTAACTGTTGTCCAATTGGCCTATATTACTCCTGGCAGTTCATCCAGCCATTTTCCCTTTGCCTCCGATAAGCGCTTCTCCAGAGATCGAACAATTTCCCGATTTGTTACTTCAGTTTGTCCATTAGCCTGAGGGTGGCCAACAGACGTGAAATTCTGTTGTATTCCGAACTTTTCACACCAATCCGTGATCCTTTTTCCTGCAAACTGTGTTCCGTTATCTGATATCAGAACCCTGGGGATTCCGAACCTGCAGACTATATTTTTCCATAAGAAATTGATAACTTGAAACTGGGTGATCTTGGTCAAGGCAACACATTCGACCCATTTGCTGAAATATTCCACCGCCACTAGCACATAATTTTTTCTAGCTCGTGCAGTTGGGAAAGGTCCAACAATATCAATGCCCCATTTGTCAAAGGGCCAACAAATAGGAATTGAATGCATATGCTCGGCCGGTTGGTGAATCAAGTTTGAATGAATTTGACAGTGATGGCATTTTTTCACATAATCGACAGAATCAGAAAAAAGAGTAGGCCAATAATATCCAGACCTCGAGCATTTATGAGCTAATGCTCGAGCGCCGCAATGATTTCCCGCTTCCCCTTCATGAACTTCTCTTAAGATGGCATTGTAGTATGATTCGTGGATACATTTCAATAGAATTCCCGAAGAGGACCGCTTATAGAGTTGATTGTCCATCAAAGTAAATGACGGCGCTCTATACTTGATTATTCGAGCCTCATTTGCATTTTCCGGAAGCTTTCCATCCTTAAGATAGGCGATAAGAGGGTCGCTCCACGACTTGCTTGGCTCTTCAATTTCCATAACATCGATTGCAGGGGCTGCATCTAACTCGATGGCAGACATATTTGATAGCAGCCAAGTGATCGTCCTCTCAGTTTTTCAGTCGGCCAGTCCTGTGAACTTTGATAATATGTCTGCCCAGAGATTCTCCTCTCTTGGTATAGGTTGAATGTCAAACTTATCGAACTCTGAGATTAACCTCTTTGTTTTGTTCAGATATTTAATCATGTTGAACTCTCTGGCTTCGTAAGTGCCTTTTACCTGCCTGTGAACAAGTTCTGAATCTGTTAGCACAACAATCGATTTTACCTTTGCCTTAATGGCCATCTCTAATCCAGCTATCAACGCTTCATATTCGGCCTCATTGTTGGTGACGACAAAATCCAAAGTTATCGCGTAACTCAGGTCTTCAGCATTGGGCCCTTGGAAGTGAATTCCAGCTCCACCTCCTTCTTTGGTCGAAGATCCATCCACATGCATCAGCCAGACTTGATCGTTTGCTCCTTCCACCATACCTAATTCCGAGGTCGTTCCTTCCTTCACGTTTGATATGTTGGTTGATTCGAGCACAAAGTCAGCTAGCACATGTGCTTTCACGGCGACACGTGGTTGGTATTCAATTTCGAACTGGCTGAGCTCGACCGCCCACTTTATTAACCTGCCCGAAGCTTCTGGCTTGGACAGAACTTGTCTTAAAGGTTGATTAGTCAATACAATAATCTTGTATGTTTGAAAGTAGGGCCTTAACCTCCGGGCAGCCACAATTAGGGCAAGTGCGAATTTTTCAATCTCCATATAGTTCTTCTCAGCACCCTGCAACAATTTACTCAAATAGTAGACTGGTTTATGCTCAGCTTTATCAAGTCTGACCAGAACCGAGCTAATGGCTTCTTCTGACACAGCTATGTACAAATATAGGGGTTCCCCTTCAGATGGTTTTGCTAGCATTGGTGCTGAGGTCAAGTACGCTTTTAGTTCTTCGAAAGCCTTATCGCATTCATCATTCCACTCGAAGCTCTTGGATTTACGCAAGAGTCTGAAGAAAGGTAAGCTCTTGTCAGCAGATCTAGAGATAAATATATTTAACGAAATAATTTTCCCGATTAAACTTTGAACGTCTGAGAGTTTTCTCGGTGGATGGAGATCAGTGATTGCTCGGATCTTTTCAGGGTTCGCTTCGATTCCCCTTTCATGAACTAAATACCCGAGGAACTTTCCTGATCGCACCCCAAATGTGCACTTTGCTGGATTCAACTTCAACCCATACTTCCTCAAAATTTGAAAACATCTATGAAGATGGTCAATATGATCCTCTTCGGACATGCTCTTTACGAGCATGTCATCTACATATACTTCCATGATTTCTCCTATCAACTCTTTGAACATCATGTTGACCAATCTCTGATATGTTGCGCCGGCGTTTCTTAAACCGAAGGGCATAACGATGAAGCAGTATACCCCTCGTTCGGTGATAAACGCCGTCTTGTCCTGATCTTTTTCATGCATGAAGATCTGATAAAATCCTTGAAAGGCATCCATCATGCTAAATAACACAAATCCCGCAGTGGAATCTACGAGCATGTCAATTCGAGGTAAGGGGTAAGGGTCCCTTGGACATAACTTGTTCAAGTCAGTAAAATCGTTACACATCCTCCATTTGTTCTCAACCTTTTCGCCCTTGGAGACTAGGACCACATTGCATAGCCATTCCGTGAATTTTATCTCCTTGATTTGCCCTGCTGCTAGCAATCTATCGACCTCCGCGTTAATTATCTTGTCTTTTTTGCGACCGTGATTGCGCTTCTTCTATCTCACTGGTCTGGCCTTTGGGTCAACATTTAAGGAATGCGTTATCACACGCGGGTCGATTCCTACTATGTCGTCCGAACTCCAGGCGAAAACATCCACATTTTCCTGCAAGAATCCGATGAGCTTTGCTTCCATGCCATTACTCAGTTCCGTTCCTATTTTTGTGAATTTCTCTGGAGATCCAGAGACCAAATTCACCTTTTTGTGGTCAGGTGCTTGCACACTCATGTCAACGATTTTTCCTTTCTTTCCATCTAGTCTTTCATAATCGGGAATCGGAGTTCCGGAGTTAGAGACCAATTCATTTATCTTTCTTTTGCCAGGGAGCTCGGGCTCCACTTTCTCCTTGATAGTTAAGGACGAACTATAACATTCCCAAGCCATGTATTGGTCGTTCCTCATTTCTCCTACTCCTCCCTCAGTTGGGAACTTTAACTTTTGATGGTAGGTAGATACGACAGCCTTAAAAATATTCAGAGCAGGCCTTCCCAAGATGGCATTGTAAGCAAATGGTGTGTCCACCACTAGGAACTTGATCATTCTAGTGACATTCTTAGGTTTGAGCCCTAGAGTGGTACTCAAGAGTATGGTCCCGAGCGGAATGATCTCCGATCCCCCGGAACCGACCAAAGGGGTGGTTACCTTATCCAAATGCGGATGACAGAGATTCATTCTTGTAAGAGCTTCCGACGAAATTATGTTTGCCGAGCTCCCATTATCAACCAGCACTCTTTTGACCTCGAAATTTGCAATTTTTAGTGTCAACACCATGGAAAAGTCTGGATCGTCTTCATTCGTATCCCAACTAACATCCGCGGGTCGATCTGCCTCGCTAAAGCTGATGACTTGGTTCTCCATCGATGGAAATTCCAAAGATAGGATTTCCTTTTTTGTGGATACTCCTGCCCTGATTGACCTCAAAGTCCTCTTTCTGGCATTCCTACTATCTCCACCCGCCGGTCCGCCAGCAATCATGTTTATTACACCGTTCGACTGTTCTTCTGCCTGACTTCGAATTTGCCTTTGCCGAGCGTTAAATTTCTTCGGACTACGGGATCTGTAACGATTGTTATAGTTGCCATTTTTAACAAATTCTTTGAGTTTTCCTTGGGTGATTAATTTTTCTATCTCGACCTTCAATTGATAACAATTTTCCGTGCTATGTCCTCGAGCTCGATGATATCGACAGTATTGGTCATATCCAGGCGCACCCGGCCTTGCCTGTGTGATCCTCTGGGCTTCCGGAATTAAATTCCCTTCTTCCAACACGGTCAGCACTTCTTCTTTTGAACTGTTAAGCTCAGTAAATTGAATTTTACCCGGTCTCGGAGCTCGATTTTGATCATAAGGAGGTCCGTATGAATTCGGACCTTGGGGCGGCATATGCGGCTTAAAAGTGTTGATTCGCTGCCAAACGGATCCTTTGTTCGATCCTCCATAATCACCCGGTTTTGGGATCGGAGCCCGATCTTGTTTCTTGTTGAGATGAGACTTATCTACATGTGAACTCTTTAATTTGTTCATCTCTTCCTGTATCATATACTTTTCCGCAATTTCCATTATCCGTTCGAAGGATTTTGGTTGCTTTCTACATAATGCATTTCCAAACTGGGTGCTCCTAGTCAGCTCAAACATCAGGGAGGACAGATACTCGATCTGCGGGGTATCCACCTTTAAGAGCTCGATACTAAATCTTGCTAGCCATTGCCTCAACGTCTCTCCTTCCAATTGTTTCACAGTGCCCAGGTGATTCGCTGGCAATCTTGACTTCCTTTGGCTAGCGAACTGATGTTTCAGCTTATCGCAGAATTCTTCAAAAGAAAATATGGAGTTCGAAGGTAATTTCCCGAACCAATCGAGAGCAATCCCTTCAAAAGTGGTGACCATAATTTTGCAATAGAAATCTTCCGAGTGTCCGTATAGGTTCATCACATTAACAAAGCTGTTAATGTGTTCTCCGGGGTCGGTAGTCCCGTTATACCGTGGGAGCCTGGTTGGCACCGTTTCTGTGTTTCGAGCTTCGCGTATCTCTCGACAAAAGGGTGAGCAGCGCATGATATTATTCGAGACCTCCCTCTCTCGTAGGTTTTCTCTAATCAGAGCATTCCCCGCTTGCCTGGCAGCCTGATTAGTGAAGGGAATCTCTATCATAGTATCTTGCTCTTCCAATTTTTTAGTCACCCTTTCCTGTACTATCTTCTCCAATTCTGATTCGGTAATTCTCTTGTAAGTAGGCTTGTTTCTTATCACAGCGCCGGCGGTATGACTTTCTCCCACAACAGAATCCTCTATATCAAGCACCCGTGCAGGTGGGTTTTCAGATCGGGCATTGACTTTCGAGGGTGCAGCCCGACGTGGATACGTCGATGGGGCATGCGACATATCGTTTTCCTTCTGTAAGTTCGATGAAGGTATCTCTGGTCTACCCTGAACCCCTGGTTGGTCGACAGGTGATTGATCTGCCCTTCCGCTGTTCATGAATTCCCTGCACATTGTGCCTATTATAGATCTTAAATCACCAATGGTTGTGTGTATTGGAATGTTATCTTGCGGAACCGCCGGTGGCACCTCTGGTGGTTGTTGAGCGGCGCGCGATAGATTATCGGGTTCATTGTTGACAGAATTTTGTGCTCCCACTGCATGGGAAGGCTCTCCTCTAACGTATGTATTTCTCCTCGTAGTAGGCATATTTCGATCTAAGACTCGAACAAGGCCCCTCGGTGGGCGCCAATTGATCTTACGCAGATTCGTGTGAGTGATTGATGCGTGTAATAATCGAACAAGTACACAATAACGATATGAAAGATCAACAATATTGTATTCAAAATGGCTCGATTACAATGCTATAAGAATACAAAGGTTTAGAGTCCTATCCGAGCCCTATTGGATGCCGTACAAGCTAGAGGGCGAAATACATATGATTCTATGCCTATATTCCCAAGCGGTTCCGAGCTGTTGCTTCGAGGAGGGAGCACCTGGGAAATCGCGTCTGGTATCATAAATGCATGGGGTATTTATAGCTGAAATCGGGGTCTAGGTGATCTATCTGCAGACATGCAATTCTTCGGCCCATAAGTTTGGATCAGAGCTTGGCCCAACAGTAACTTTGGATCCAGGGCCGTCTGTACTTATGGTACTTGGACATCGGGGTCAAACTTGATCTTCCGAGATATGTACTGTTCGATCTCGCATGATTGTAAAGAAAAGAAGAGCCCAAAATATCCCTCATCAAGTCTGTTGTACAGCAGTTGTCTGTTGAACAGTCTCTGGTCTGTCAGCTGTTTGCAACTCTTCTGTTAGACAATCAGGAGTGTGATTTTAAACAGCACTTGAGTTAGCAGCTGAGTTGAGATCAGGTAGTATGATGGGTATATACTCTTCATTTCTTTCAACACTCAATTTCTGAAAATCAGTAGACAGGTTTTGATCAGTATTTTGATTCTTTTCAGAAGATTGATTTGGTTCATCAAATACTACATGAATGAATTCTTCTACAAGTAAAGTTCTTTTGTTAAAAACTCTATATGCTTTACTAACAGTGAGTATCCTACAAATACTGCTTCATCAGCCTTTTATGCAAAAGCAGTAAGGTGATTTTTCCCATTATTTAAAACAAAGCATTTACAACCAAAAATTCTAAAGTAATGAATGTTTGGCTTCCTGTTGTTCCATATTTCATATGGAGTCTTCTTTTGGTGTTTGTTGATCATGCATCTGTTTTGGGTAAAGCCTGCTGTATTTGTTGCTTCTGCCCAAAATCTTTGAGGTAGCTTAGCTTCAGCTATCATGGTTCTGGTAGCTTCTTTCAGAGTTCTGTTTCTCCTTTCAACAACTCCGTTCTGTTGAGGGGTTCTGGCAGCAGAGTACTCATGACTGATTCCTCTGGCATTACAATACTCTTCAACAGTAGAGTTTGTAAATTCAGTCCCTCTATCTGATCTAATCTTCAGTATTTTCATACTCTTTTTGTTCTGAATTAGCTCCATCAGATTTGTAAGATGCTCCTTGGTTTCACTTTAATTCATCATGAAAATCACCCAAGTGTATCTTGAATAATCATCCACAATAGCTAGGCAGTAATTCTTTCCACCATTGCTGATTGGATCAATAGGTCCAAATAAGTCCATATGTTGCAGCTCCAAGATCCTTCCAGATGATTGGTGCTTCTTGCTTTTGAATGATGACTTGATTTGTTTACCCTTCTGACATGCGTCACAAAGCTTGTCTTTGCTAATGACTGTCCTTGGAATTCCTTCTACCAGATCATTCTTGATAAGTCTGTTGATGGTCTTGAAATTCACATGATTCATTCTTTTGTGCCACAGCCAACTGACTTCACTTGTTGTTGATGCTACCAAGCAAATACTTGAATTCTTGTCAACAGAATTCCAGTCCACTGTCTAGACATTTCCTTGTCGTCTTCCAGATAAAATAACCTTCTTTGTACCAATATGTTCAACGTAGCACTTATCTGTTGAGAAGATGACTGAATATCCTTCGTCGCAAAATTGACTTATGCTCAGCAAATTGTATTTGAGGCCTTTAACATAAGAAACGTCAGATATTTCAATGTTGCCTTTGATCAGCTTTCCACTTGCTACAATCTTGCCTTCCTTGTTGTCTCCAAAAGTAACTTTCGGACCATCCACATCAACAGCATCAGTCAGCTCATGTATGTTTCCACACATGTGTCTTGAACAGCCACTGTCCAAGTACAAGGTCTTTTCTACTTTAATCCTACTCCTAATCATAACCTACAAAACAAAATAAAAATTGTTTTAGGTACCCTTATTGAGAGGGTCCTGAAGGATTAGTTCCACCTTTGACAACCCAAGATGTTGAAGTCTTAGGCTTCTTAGGCTTCTGAATTTCAGCAGGAGTATGAACAGCTTTGCCTTTATCACGTTTATCAGATTTGTCATGTTTTTGATAATCAGCATGATAAGGATAATGTTCATAAGCAGAATAAGATGCATGATAAGCAGGATATGCATGCATTGGATGAGCAGGATATGGTGCATAGTAAGTTGGAAATTGAGGTGCATGATACATAGGAGGATATGCAGCACGTTGCACATAATAAGACTCATTTCCATACCAAGCATTTTGATTTTTCTTGTTCTTGTGCTTCTTTGGTTTATTAGATGCTTGCTCATTTACAGACGACTTAGTTTTACTAGTCTGATTGGTTTTGGCCTTATCAAAAGACTTCCTAGGACTCTTCTGTTTGGACTTGCCAGTCTGTTTTCCTACACTAGGCTCTTTGCTGTTTTTAGCCTTGGGATTTTTCGTCTCCTTTAACACTTTCTCAGGTGAAGCAGGTTTAGTAGTCTGAACATACAAAATGACCTTACTATTGTCAGCTGATACAAATTTTTCAGTATGGTTCAGTTCTAACTTATCTTATTCTATAGGTGTCTTATGTTTACTAGAGATAAGAGTGGATGCAACATTTGACTTTTCATGAGACTCAATTAACTTTTCAAGTTCCACGAATTTTCCTTTATGGACTTCACATTCAGCTTTCAGAGATTCATTCTCTTGCTCAAGCTTACTAAATGCTTCAACAATTGTAGTATTGTTAAGCATCATTTGTTCAAATGAATTAAATAATTTATTATCAAGAGGAGTTACCTCATCATCCTCAGAGTCATCAGATTCCTTGGCCATTAGGTAGAGAAGTGCATGACTCTCTTCTTCAGAAGATTCTTCATCAGAAGTGTCTGAATCCGAATATGATGAGTAGATAGCAGCTAGCTTTTCAGCTTCTGCTAACAGCACCTTGCCTTTCTGATACTTTCTTTCTTTTCTGACTCTCTTTACCTCTTATGTATACTTCTCAGCTTTAGGATATGGGCAGTCTTTGATGAAATGACCCAATTTCCTGCAATTATAGCACATCATTTTAGATTTATAAGAATCCATATCTTGAGAAGAGGAAGTAGGGTTAGAAGTAGAAGCATTGTTGTATTTATTTTTCATTTTTCTTTTGTAGAACTTCTTGAAGTTGTTCATCAGCAATGCAACGTCTCCAGCTGTGTACTCCTTTTTGTTGAGTATTGTGGCCTCATCAGATGAGTCCCCTTCTTTAATTTTGTGGGCTGGTCTTCTGGGATTTTCAGCAGCAACCAGGGCAGCTGTGGGACTTGAAGTTGAGGTTACTTCAATACCCATTCTTGGCAGTTTATACTCATACGCCTTGAGTACTGAGAACAGCTCGGTGGGTGAGATCTTTCCCAAATCTCTTGACTCTTCCATGGCTGTCACCTTCATGTTGAACTTTGGAGGTAGAGCCTTCAGCACTCTGACGGTTATCTCCTTGTCTGTGAAGGTTTTTCCAAGCTTTAGAACTTCATTCAGTGTCCATGTAAACCTTGTTGTTTGCATAGTGGTTGGGTTGCCTCGATTGTCAGAACAACGAAAGTGCGGAATTTAAAATTTTTCGAAGCACCCAAGGTCCCATATTAATTCTCCATATTAATTATACGCAAGCAAGAAACAAAAACTCACATAGTAATTAAACAAGGGGGTTTTTGCGATATACCTCACCACAGGCAAGGTGGTGGAAACCTTCAGTTCTGGATCTGGATTTGGATCTGGTTCACAGAAATGATCCAAGCGTCTCACCTCCAAAGTTAGTCCACACCAATTGGATTCTGGCAACACCTCAAGATCTTAGGCTTAGAACTGGATTCAGGAGGTTTGTTATTGCAGGATTATGTAGATTCTCTTGACAGGTCAAGATCTAACACAGAGGAATAAAGGGAGAGGGGCGACGGCACTAGGGCAGCCCACGGAAGCAGGTGGCGGCGGCTCTAGGTGGCGGCGGCGGCTAGGGTTTCTAGCACAAGGGGGCGGCGGCTACTAGATCTTAGAGAGGCTAGGGTTTTCTTCTTGGTGTTCACTTTTTAAGCTCAAGTAGAACCCCTTTTATAGACTCCCTCTTGACCTAGGTTTTGCAAGGCTCCTTATGGGCTTTTAATTAAAGGCCCATGTCTTGCAAGCCTTTCATTTAATTAATTACTTAATTAAATGCCCAATCCAATTAAATCATTATTTCATCTATATAATTAATTAGCAACTCAATTAAGTATTTAATTAATCAAGTCAGCCAATTAATTAATCTCCCACTTGAATTAAATACTTTTAATTCATTTAATTGATTTAATTACCTTTAAATCAATTAATTCCTTTTGTATCCCTTTTTAACAGTCACCGTCAAATTGTATTGTGTGTGACCCTATGGGTTCACCATCAATTGGCAGCAGGCCCACGAATTCCTCGTGATTTAATTTATGAACAATAAATTGCTCCGGTCAATTAAACAACCTTTAATGGACCACTCCTAGAATCAAATCCTCTATTATCTCAGGAGTACCTACACTTCATGGTCGATGTCTAGCCACAAGGCCATGAAGCCCAACTTCAGGTGAATTGATACTTGTGAACCTCGTCTCATATAATTACCATGTACATACGGTCCTTCTATCGACTAATATTCCCGATCAAGACTTAGGGTGTGTGAATTGATCGGCACCTCTAAATTTGTCTCGATAACTATACTTTCTAATTCAGAATAATATTCCAGTGTGACTGCTAAATTTGGAAACCCCTTCCCAAATCCGTCACCGACCACGGCCGTGGATTCCTCGGATATATTATCTAAGAATCGTATAGGAAATTCTCTCACCCATTACAGTGAGTCAATAGATTCCATATTGGTACTAACCATTCGCGTACATGTCCATACGCACCCAACCTAGGCATGTTATGATCAAGCTAAGTGATCTATACCTAGATCTAAGTACGCACTTTCATGCACTGAATTCGCCCTAGCACCTCAAGTCAAAGGACTAAATCGTACACTATTATAATCCTTGAGAAACATCCCATCACCGATATGCGACATGCGCTTCCACAATGGGTTTCTCTGTTCGGGTCGTTCGATGCGTTCAATCCTCCATTGAACCACCTACTCATATGCACTGGCCTCAAATGCCTTGCTCATGAAGCGCTACAAGTTAACTCCATGTGAATCATGCATACTCGTACAAGTCTTGGCGATTCCTACGATACCCCGTCTCGTTTGGAATCTATGACTTGGAACAGTTTTAAGATTACGACCTTTGAGACTGTTTCATGATTGCACTCAGTACTGAATTGAATTGTCCCATAGTCTAATGTATTCTAAGGGTTTCATCCAATCGCTTAAATGTATTCGCGAGAGATGAAGTTGGCCATTGTTTATCCTTATACACATATAAATAAACTTGCGTATTATTACATTTATACTAAAGAAAGATAATGATAGTTCCAATACAAGCTAAATATATTGGCTTGCAGGGCACTATCCTATCACTTGTATCCATTTGATCAATGGTTTCAGAAGACTTCATCTTGAAGTTATCCAGCTTTTCCAGAGCAACGCTCAGCTGATGCTCTTTTATGGCGTCGTTTCCTTTGCTCATATCACGAACCTTATCCCACATTTCCTTGGCAGTCTTGCAATGCTTGACTTTGTCAAATCTGTCATTGTCTAGGGCTTTGGTCATGATGAAACGGCCAACTTTGTCCAGGTTGAACAGCTTTATTTCATCAGTTCTCATCTCGTGTAAATCTTTCTCCACTACTATATCAACTTCATCAACCTTGATAGTCTTGGTGAATTTGAACGGACCTTTGATGATACATGTGTACATGTTATCATTGTAGGCAACTAAGAAGATCTCCATTCTTATCTTCCAATCCTCAAAACTTATACCAGCAATGTGGGGAACATGGCTGATACAATCCATTTTCAAAATGTTTTTATTTTTCAAAAATATGCTCTTTTGAAAAAGTTTGAAAACCTTTGAAAAACATTAGGATCAAGCTCGTTGATCAGGCAGCTGATTCTAATGAACCACCTGCTCTGATACCACTTGTTTGTCCCAAGTGGTCAGATGAGGTCTAGAGGGGAGGGGGGGTGAATAGACCTCTGAAAATTTTATTCAAATTTTAACTTTAAAACTTTTGCTTAACAGAAAGCAGACTAAGTTGTTTCAGAACAGTAAGCTTACAAGGCTGATCGTGAACAAATCTTTGAACAACTTTGCTGACCAATAGTCTGATAGATACTTAGCTGATTTTAGTCAAAATCAGTTTTAATACCAGAATACTTGCAGCGGATGTTTTCAGTGTTTTCCACAAGTATACTTAGTAGTTTGAAAAAAAAATTATCCCCATTTTTGTAAAAACTCCTTTAAGTCCTTTTCAAACAGTTTTATGAAGTGTTTTATGCAGTCTGAAAATATATGCAATCAAAATGCAATGTAAAACACAGTGATTTTTATAGTAGTTATATGGATTTAAATATCCATTAGTCCACTCTTCTAAGTCACAAAGATCTTGGGTTATACTAAGAACACTCAATAATTAGTACACTCCACTTACGCCAAAACAACAAATGAATCTGGCCGTAAGCTCGCAACAGGAAATCACAAAGAAGTTCTATTCTACAGAGACTTATCACTCACAAAGACGGATAAGTACTCCTCACAACACTCTAACAGATTTCTCTCAGAAAAATGTATCTTTCTTTGATCTTCAGCTTCAGCTTGAGTCAACAAATGACAAGGCTGATGAGTGAGCTGTTCTTGAGCTTTTGAGACTTAGAAAATATTTTGCTTCGAATTCAATCTCTCAGTTGTTGTGTGTTTTCTCTCGTCTCTTCAACTATTTATACTCACTCATTTGAATTATGTCCGTTGAAGAGAGACATAATTCAAATTTCTTGGTTTCTGGTCCTTAATTTCCGCGAACGGCTCTCTGCACAGTGACAGTACTGCAGACTGTACTATCTGTCAGGCAGCATTAAATGCACCGAGCTGATACGAGGTATTTCTTCAATCATTTGCCATTAATATCCTCGGACTTCATCATTTATTACTCCAGTGGCATTTATTACTGTTGGGACGACTTCTTGATCCTTTCCACTTGGCTGATGAGGGTACAAGTCTGAGGACGAACAGAGCTGATCTCAAACTTGAACAAATCTGATTTGAGTAGGCTGATTTACACCAGTCTGATTTCTTCTCTTCAGCAGATCAGTAGTCTTCTGGACCTTGAATATTTGACCCTTCTGATTTGTCTTCATACTTGATCAAAATTCTTCTAAGGGATTTAAACTCAGTTTTCCTTACTTAGCTGATCTTGATGAGTTTTGAAAATCATCAAAATCTCCCTTCATTTCTCTAACTTCAGTGCACTCTTATCTTCATCTTTATCCAACAACACGTTTCTTCACTGGTGCTCCAATCAGGATTCGAGAAAATATCTTCAAAATCTTGAGTACGTGCCACGGGTTTAAACTTTCTAATAATGAAAAAATTTTGTTTCCATTAATTGGAGATTTGAAATATAAATCATATAAACAAATGGAAGTAAAAAAATCAAGCACTTACACTTAGCTTCGGTCAAAATTTCCAAGAGATGAATCTTTTAATGCAAGAATGTTGTTTTGTCTTAATGCAACTCACAAGTTGTCACAACACATTGGAATCAATAGATATTTAAACAGGTTGGGAACACCATAATTGCAAGACAAACCCCTACATTTAACTTAAGCAAAAAATAAAATTTGTCGTTTTCAAGCTAAAAACCGATTTTATACTCAAATTCAAAAATCTACAAATACTAATTTTTAAAAAGTAATTATATTGTCAAATTAAAATGGCAAAATTGCAAAAATCAACCCAAACTAATCATTGATTTTGGATTCTCGTCCCAAAATTTTTCGTCCCAAGCTAATTACAAGATTGAACCGTCATTTTCATTAAATTAGAAATTTTGTATTGGGACTAAATTTATATAAAACGGTGAATTATGGGACGAAATTCGGCGAGTTGATATAGTTTGGGACGAAAATAAAAATTAGTAATAGTTTGGGATGATATTTCAAATAACTATTAAATTGCGGGACGAAATTCGCTGAGGTAATCTTCGAAGAGACAATGCCGTCGTAGTTTGGTTTTCGCAAAATTGACTTTCAAAATTTTATTTTTTTTAAAATTTATAAATATTTTATTAATAATAGAGAACTTATAACTATATTTTATTATATAAATTTTATATTTAATTAATAACTTTCAAATTCGAATTTTTAATGAATGATAATACAATTTAAAATAAATTCTCGTAATTTATCCTCACAAATATGGTAGGCTAAAAAATCAATTTCATTAGTTCATACAAAATACAATAACTAATTAATGGATTAAACATCTAGGCTAGGTAGTACCACCTTACAATCAAAATTTTTAAAGTAATGAATATTTAGCTTCCTGTTGTTCCAAACTTCATATGGAGTCTTGTTTTGATTCTTGTTGATCATGCATCTGTTCTGGGTAAAGCAGGTTGTATTTGTGGCTTCTGCCCAGAATCTTTAAGACAGCTTTGCTTCAGCTATCATAGTTCTGGTAGCTTCCTTTAGAGTTTTGTTTCTCCTTTCAGCAACTCCATTTTGTTGAGGGGTTCTGGCAGCAGAGTACTCATGACTGATGCCTCTGATGTTACAATAATCTTCAACAGTTCAGTTTGTGAACTCAGTCCCTCTATCTGATCTGATCTTTAATATCTTCATGCTTTTCTCATTCTGGATCAGCTCCATCAGATTAGTAAGATGCTCCTTGGTTTCACTTTTCTTCTTCATGAAAATCACCCAAGTGTATCTTGAATAATCATCTACAACAGCTAGGTAGTACTTCTTTCCACCATTGCTGATTGGATCAATAGGTCAAAATAAGTCCATATGCAGCAGCTCCAAAATCCTTGTAGAAGATTGGTGCTTCTTGCTCTTAAAAGATGACTTGATTTATTACCCTTCTTGCAGGCGTCACAGAGATTATCTTTGCTCATGACTGTATTTGGAATTCCTTCTACCAGATCGTTCTTGATTAGTTTGTTTATGGTCTTGAAATTCACATGATTCATCCTTTTGTGCTACAGCCAATTAACTTCACTTGGTGTAGATGCCACCAAACAAACATTTGAATTCTTGTCCACAGAATTCCAGTCGACTATGTAGACAGTTCCTTGTCGTTTTCCAGATAAGATGACCTTCTTTGTACCGATCTGTTCAACATAGCACTTATTTTATGAGACGTCAGATATGTCAATGTTGCCTTTGATCAGCTTTCCACTTGCCACAATCTTGCCTTCCTTGCTGTCTCCAAAAGTAACTTTAGGACCATCCACAGCAACATCATTAGTCAGCTCATGTATTTTTCCACACATGTGTCTTGAACAGCCACTGTCCAAGTACCAAATCTTCTCTACTTTACTCCTACTCCTAATCCTAACCTACAAAACAAAATAAAATTGTTTTAGGTACCCTTATTGAGAGGGTCCTGAAGGATTAGTTCCACCCTTGACAACCCAAGATGTTGAAGTGTTAGGCTTCTTGG
This sequence comes from Penstemon eatonii, assembly GCA_038501285.1. Lineage (NCBI taxonomy): Eukaryota > Viridiplantae > Streptophyta > Magnoliopsida > Lamiales > Plantaginaceae > Penstemon > Penstemon eatonii. The sequence continues at coordinate 17,157,865 of CM076711.1, forward strand.
GCTTCTGAGATTTGACAGGAGCATGAACAGGTTTATCTTCATCATATTCAGCAGATGTGTTATGTTGATAATTAGTATGATAAGGATGATGTTCATAAGCAGAATAAGGTGCATGATAAGCAGGGTATGCATGCATTGGATGAGCAGGGTAAGGTGCACAATAAGCTGGAAATTGAGGTGCATGATATACAGGTGGATATGCAGCAGGTTGCACATAATATGATGAATCATTTCCATACCAAGCATTTTTATTTTTCTTATTCTTATGCTTCATGGTTTACTAGATGCTTGCTCATTAACAGAAGAATTAGTTTTATTACTAGTATGATTGGTTTTACTCTTATCTGCAGACTTCTTAGGACTCTGCTGTTTAATTTTACCAGTCTGTTTCTCTAATTTTGGTTCTTTGCTCTTCTAAGCCTTTGGAGCTTTCTTCTCCTTTAATTCTTTCTCAGATGAAGCATGTTTAGTAGTCTGAACATACAAAATGACCTTACTATTGTCAGCAGATATAAACTTTTCAGTATGGTTCAATTCTAGTTTATCCTGTTCTAAAGGCATCTTCTGTTTACTAGACATATGAGTGATGCAACAGATGATTTATCATGAGACTGAATGACTTTTTGAAGTTCCATGATTTTACCCTTATAGACTTCACATTCAGCTTTCAGAGATTCATTCTCTAGCTCAAGCAGTTTATATTCAACTGATTCTTTTGGTTTTTCAACCTTAAGTTTCAGTGAACTGTTTTGCTCTCTCAGCAATATCATCTCTTCCTTAAGCTTTGCAAATGCATTAACAAGACTAGTGTACTACCATTTGCTCAAATGAATTAAATAATTCATTTTCCAGAGGATTTACCTCATCCTCAGAGTCATCAGATTCCTGCAATTATAGCACATCATTTTAGATTTATAAGAATCCATATCTTGAGAAGAGGAAGTAGGGTTAGAAGTAGAAGCATTGTTGTATTTATTTTTCATTTTTCTTTTGTAGAACTTCTTGAAGTTGTTCATCAGCAATGCAACGTCTCCAGCTGTGTACTCCTTTTTGTTGAGTATTGTGGCCTCATCAGATGAGTCCCCTTCTTTAATTTTGTGGGCTGGTCTTCTGGGATTTTCAGCAGCAACCAGGGCAGCTGTGGGACTTGAAGTTGAGGTTACTTCAATACCCATTCTTGGCAGTTTATACTCATACGCCTTGAGTACTGAGAACAGCTCGGTGGGTGAGATCTTTCCCAAATCTCTTGACTCTTCCATGGCTGTCACCTTCATGTTGAACTTTGGAGGTAGAGCCTTCAGCACTCTGACGGTTATCTCCTTGTCTGTGAAGGTTTTTCCAAGCTTTAGAACTTCATTCAGTGTCCATGTAAACCTTGTTGTTTGCATAGTGGTTGGGTTGCCTCGATTGTCAGAACAACGAAAGTGCGGAATTTAAAATTTTTCGAAGCACCCAAGGTCCCATATTAATTCTCCATATTAATTATACGCAAGCAAGAAACAAAAACTCACATAGTAATTAAACAAGGGGGTTTTTGCGATATACCTCACCACAGGCAAGGTGGTGGAAAACTTCAGTTCTGGATCTGGATTTGGATCTGGTTCACATAAATGATCCAAGCGTCTCACCTCCAAAGTTAGTCCACACCAATTGGATTCTGGCAACACCTCAAGATCTTAGGCTTAGAACTGGATTCAGGAGGTTTGTTATTGCAGGATTATGTAGATTCTCTTGACAGGTCAAGATCTAACACAGAGGAATAAAGGGAGAGGGGCGACGGCACTAGGGCAGCCCACGGAAGCAGGTGGCGGCGGCTCTAGGTGGCGGCGGCGGCTAGGGTTTCTAGAACAAGGGGGCGGCGGCTACTAGATCTTAGAGAGGCTAGGGTTTTCTTCTTGGTGTTCACTTTTTAAGCTCAAGTAGAACCCCTTTTATAGACTCCCTCTTGACCTAGGTTTTGCAAGGCTCCTTATGGGCTTTTAATTAAAGGCCCATGTCTTGCAAGCCTTTCATTTAATTAATTACTTAATTAAATGCCCAATCCAATTAAATCATTATTTCATCTATATAATTAATTAGCAACTCAATTAAGTATTTAATTAATCAAGTCAGCCAATTAATTAATCTCCCACTTGAATTAAATACTTTTAATTCATTTAATTGATTTAATTACCTTTAAATCAATTAATTCCTTTTGTATCCCTTTTTAACAGTCACCGTCAAATTGTATTGTGTGTGACCCTATGGGTTCACCATCAATTGGCAGCAGGCCCACGAATTCCTCGTGATTTAATTTATGAACAATAAATTGCTCCGGTCAATTAAACAACCTTTAATGGACCACTCCTAGAATCAAATCCTCTATTATCTCAGGAGTACCTACACTTCATGGTCGATGTCTAGCCACAAGGCCATGAAGCCCAACTTCAGGTGAATTGATACTTGTGAACCTCGTCTCATATAATTACCATGTACATACGGTCCTTCTATCGACTAATATTCCCGATCAAGACTTAGGGTGTGTGAATTGATCGGCACCTCTAAATTTGTCTCGATAACTATACTTTCTAATTCAGGATAATATTCCAGTGTGACTGCTAAATTTGGAAACCCCTTCCCAAATCCGTCACCGACCACGGCCGTGGATTCCTCGGATATATTATCTAAGAATCGTATAGGAAATTCTCTCACCCATTACAGTGAGTCAATAGATTCCATATTGGTACTAACCATTCGCGTACATGTCCATACGCACCCAACCTAGGCATGTTATGATCAAGCTAAGTGATCTATACCTAGATCTAAGTACGCACTTTCATGCACTGAATTCGCCCTAGCACCTCAAGTCAAAGGACTAAATCGTACACTATTATAATCCTTGAGAAACATCCCATCACCGATATGCGACATGCGCTTCCACAATGGGTTTCTCTGTTCGGGTCGTTCGATGCGTTCAATCCTCCATTGAACCACCTACTCATATGCACTGGCCTCAAATGCCTTGCTCATGAAGCGCTACAAGTTAACTCCATGTGAATCATGCATACTCGTACAAGTCTTGGCGATTCCTACGATACCCCGTCTCGTTTGGAATCTATGACTTGGAACAGTTTTAAGATTACGACCTTTGAGACTGTTTCATGATTGCACTCAGTACTGAATTGAATTGTCCCATAGTCTAATGTATTCTAAGGGTTTCATCCAATCGCTTAAATGTATTCGCGAGAGATGAAGTTGGCCATTGTTTATCCTTATACACATATAAATAAACTTGCGTATTATTACATTTATACTAAAGAAAGATAATGATAGTTCCAATACAAGCTAAATATATTGGCTTGCAGGGCACTATCCTATCACTTGTATCCATTTGATCAATGGTTTCAGAAGACTTCATCTTGAAGTTATCCAGCTTTTCCAGAGCAACGCTCAGCTGATGCTCTTTTATGGCGTCGTTTCCTTTGCTCATATCACGAACCTTATCCCACATTTCCTTGGCAGTCTTGCAATGCTTGACTTTGTCAAATCTGTCATTGTCTAGGGCTTTGGTCATGATGAAACGGCCAACTTTGTCCAGGTTGAACAGCTTTATTTCATCAGTTCTCATCTCGTGTAAATCTTTCTCCACTACTATATCAACTTCATCAACCTTGATAGTCTTGGTGAATTTGAACGGACCTTTGATGATACATGTGTACATGTTATCATTGTAGGCAACTAAGAAGATCTCCATTCTTATCTTCCAATCCTCAAAACTTATACCAGCAATGTGGGGAACATGGCTGATACAATCCATTTTCAAAATGTTTTTATTTTTCAAAAATATGCTCTTTTGAAAAAGTTTGAAAACCTTTGAAAAACATTAGGATCAAGCTCGTTGATCAGGCAGCTGATTCTAATGAACCACCTGCTCTGATACCACTTGTTTGTCCCAAGTGGTCAGATGAGGTCTAGAGGGGAGGGGGGGTGAATAGACCTCTGAAAATTTTATTCAAATTTTAACTTTAAAACTTTTGCTTAACAGAAAGCAGACTAAGTTGTTTCAGAACAGTAAGCTTACAAGGCTGATCGTGAACAAATCTTTGAACAACTTTGCTGACCAATAGTCTGATAGATACTTAGCTGATTTTAGTCAAAATCAGTTTTAATACCAGAATACTTGCAGCGGATGTTTTCAGTGTTTTCCACAAGTATACTTAGTAGTTTGAAAAAAAAATTATCCCCATTTTTGTAAAAACTCCTTTAAGTCCTTTTCAAACAGTTTTATGAAGTGTTTTATGCAGTCTGAAAATATATGCAATCAAAATGCAATGTAAAACACAGTGATTTTTATAGTAGTTATATGGATTTAAATATCCATTAGTCCACTCTTCTAAGTCACAAAGATCTTGGGTTATACTAAGAACACTCAATAATTAGTACACTCCACTTACGCCAAAACAACAAATGAATCTGGCCGTAAGCTCGCAACAGGAAATCACAAAGAAGTTCTATTCTACAGAGACTTATCACTCACAAAGACGGATAAGTACTCCTCACAACACTCTAACAGATTTCTCTCAGAAAAATGTATCTTTCTTTGATCTTCAGCTTCAGCTTGAGTCAACAAATGACAAGGCTGATGAGTGAGCTGTTCTTGAGCTTTTGAGACTTAGAAAATATTTTGCTTCGAATTCAATCTCTCAGTTGTTGTGTGTTTTCTCTCGTCTCTTCAACTATTTATACTCACTCATTTGAATTATGTCCGTTGAAGAGAGACATAATTCAAATTTCTTGGTTTCTGGTCCTTAATTTCCGCGAACGGCTCTCTGCACAGTGACAGTACTGCAGACTGTACTTTCTGTCAGGCAGCATTAAATGCACCGAGCTGATACGAGGTATTTCTTCAATCATTTGCCATTAATATCCTCGGACTTCATCATTTATTACTCCAGTGGCATTTATTACTGTTGGGACGACTTCTTGATCCTTTCCACTTGGCTGATGAGGGTACAAGTCTGAGGACGAACAGAGCTGATCTCAAACTTGAACAAATCTGATTTGAGTAGGCTGATTTACACCAGTCTGATTTCTTCTCTTCAGCAGATCAGTAGTCTTCTGGACCTTGAATATTTGACCCTTCTGATTTGTCTTCATACTTGATCAAAATTCTTCTAAGGGATTTAAACTAAGTTTTCCTTACTTAGCTGATCTTGATGAGTTTTGAAAATCATCAAAATCTCCCTTCATTTCTCTAACTTCAGTGCACTCTTATCTTCATCTTTATCCAACAACACGTTTCTTCACTGGTGCTCCAATCAAGATTCGAGAAAATATCTTCAAAATCTTGAGTACATGCTACGGGTTTAAACTTTCTAATAATGAAAAATTTTTGTTTCCATTAATTGGAGATTTGAAATATAAATCATATAAACAAATGGAAGTAAAAAAATCAAGCACTTACACTTAGCTTCGGTCAAAATTTCCAAGAGATGAATCTTTTAATGCAAGAATGTTGTTTTGTCTTCATGCAACTCACAAGTTGTCACAACACATTGGAATCAATAGATATTTAAACAGGTTGGGAACACCATAATTGCAAGACAAACCCCTACATTTAACTTAAGCAAAAAATAAAATTTGTCGTTTTCAAGCTAAAAACCGATTTTATACTCAAATTCAAAAATCTACAAATACTAATTTTTAAAAAGTAATTATATTGTCAAATTAAAATGGCAAAATTGCAAAAATCAACCCAAACTAATCATTGATTTTGGATTCTCGTCCCAAATTTTTTCGTCCCAAGCTAATTACAAGATTGAACCGTCATTTTCATTAAATTAGAAATTTTGTATTGGGACTAAATTTATATAAAACGGTGAATTATGGGACGAAATTCGGCGAGTTGATATAGTTTGGGACGAAAATAAAAATTAGTAATAGTTTGGGATGATATTTCAAATAACTATTAAATTGCGGGACGAAATTCGCTGAGGTAATCTTCGAAGAGACAATGCCATCGTAGTTTGGTTTTCACAAAATTGACTTTCAAAATTTTATTTTTTTTAAAATTTATAAATATTTTATTAATAATAGAGAACTTATAACTATATTTTATTATATAAATTTTATATTTAATTAATAACTTTCAAATTCGAATTTTTAATGAATGATAATACAATTTAAAATAAATTCTCGTAATTTATCCTCACAAATATGGTAGGCTAAAAAATCAATTTCATTAGTTCATACAAAATACAATAACTAATTAATGGATTAAACATCTAGGCTAGGTAGTACCACCTTACAATAAAAAATTTTAAAGTAATGAATATTTAGCTTCCTGTTGTTCCAAACTTCATATGGAGTCTTGTTTTGATTCTTGTTGATCATGCATCTGTTCTGGGTAAAGCAGGTTGTATTTGTGGCTTCTGCCCAGAATCTTTAAGACAGCTTTGCTTCAGCTATCATAGTTCTGGTAGCTTCCTTTAGAGTTTTGTTTCTCCTTTCAGCAACTCCATTTTGTTGAGGGGTTCTGGCAGCAGAGTACTCATGACTGATGCCTCTGATGTTACAATAATCTTCAACAGTTCAGTTTGTGAACTCATTCCCTCTATCTGATATGATCTTTAATATCTTCATGATTTTCTCATTCTGGATCAGCTCCATCAGATTAGTAAGATGCTCCTTGGTTTCACTTTTCTTCTTCATGAAAATCACCCAAGTGTATCTTGAATAATCATCTACAACAGCTAGGTAGTACTTCTTTCCACCATTGCTGATTGGATCAATAGGTCAAAATAAGTCCATATGCAGCAGCTCCAAAATCCTTGTAGAAGATTGGTGCTTCTTGCTCTTAAAAGATGACTTGATTTATTACCCTTCTGGCAGGCGTCACAGAGATTATCTTTGCTCATGACTATTTTTGGAATTCTTTCTACCAGATCGTTCTTGATTAGTTTGTTTATGGTCTTGAAATTCACATGATTCATCCTTTTGTGCTACAGCCAATTAACTTCACTTGGTGTAGATGCCACCAAACAAACATTTGAATTCTTGTCCACAGAATTCCAGTCGACTATGTAGACAGTTCCTTGTCGTTTTCCAGATAAGATGACCTTCTTTGTACCTATCTGTTCAACATAGCACTTATTTTATGAGACGTCAGATATGTCAATGTTGCCTTTGATCAGCTTTCCACTTGCCACAATCTTGCCTTCCTTGCTGTCTCCAAAAGTAACTTTAGGACCATCCACAGCAACATCATTAGTCAGCTCATGTATTTTTCCACACATGTGTCTTGAACAGCCACTGTCCAAGTACCAAATCTTCTCTACTTTACTCCTAATCCTAATCCTAACCTACGAAACAAAATAAAATTGTTTTAGGTACCCTTATTGAGAGGGTCCTGAAGGATTAGTTCCACCCTTGACAACCCAAGATGTTGAAGTGTTAGGCTTCTTGGGCTTCTGAGATTTGACAGGAGCATGAACAGGTTTATCTTCATCATATTCAGCAGATGTGTTATGTTGATAATTAGTATGATAAGGATGATGTTCATAAGCAGAATAAGGTGCATGATAAGCAGGGTATGCATGCATTGGATGAGCAGCGTAAGGTGCACAATAAGCTGGAAATTGAGGTGCATGATATACAGGTGGATATGCAGCAGGTTGCACATAATATGATGAATCATTTCCATACCAAGCATTTTTATTTTTCTTATTCTTATGCTTCATGGTTTACTAGATGCTTGCTCATTAACAGAAGACTTAGTTTTATTACTAGTCTGATTGGTTTTACTCTTATCTGCAGACTTCTTAGGACTCTGCTGTTTAATTTTACCAGTCTGTTTCTCTAATTTTGGTTCTTTGCTCTTCTAAGCCTTTGGAGCTTTCTTCTCCTTTAATTCTTTCTCAGATGAAGCATGTTTAGTAGTCTGAACATACAAAATGACCTTACTATTGTCAGCAGATATAAACTTTTCAGTATGGTTCAGTTCTAGTTTATCCTGTTCTAAAGGCATCTTCTGTTTACTAGACATATGAGTGATGCAACAGATGATTTATCATGAGACTGAATGACTTTTTGAAGTTCCATGATTTTACCCTTATAGACTTCACATTCAGCTTTCAGAGATTCATTCTCTAGCTCAAGCAGTTTATATTCAACTGATTCTTTTGGTTTTTCAACCTTAAGTTTCAGTGAACTGTTTTGCTCTCTCAGCAATATCATCGCTTCCTTAAGCTTTGCAAATGCATTAACAAGACTAGTGTACTACCATTTGCTCAAATGAATTAAATAATTCATTTTCCAGAGGAGTTACCTCATCCTCAGAGTCATCAGATTCCTTTCCGATCAGACAGATAAGAGCAGGGTTCTCATCTTCAGTAGACTCTTCTTCAGAAGTATCTGATTCATAATCAGAAGAGTATCAGCCAGCTTTTCTGCTTCAGTCATCAGCACTTTGCCTTTCTGATGTTTTCTTTCTTTTCTGATTTTCTTCTCTTCCTCTGTGTACTTTTCAGCTTTAGGATATGGGCAATCTCTGATGAAATGTCCCAATTTCCTGCAGTTGTAACACATTAGTTTGGATTTATAAGCATCCTTATCATGAGAAGAAGTAGGGTTAGAAGTAGAAGCATTGTTGTATTTTTCTTCATTTTTCTTTTGTAGAACTTCTTGAAGTTGTTCATCAGCAATGCAACGTCTCCAGCAGTGTACTCCTTTTTGTTGAGTAGTGTGGCTTTATCAGATGAGTCCACTTCTTTGCTTTTATGTGATGTTCTTCTTGGATTTTCAGCAGCAACTAGGTCAGCTGTGGGGCCTGAAGTTGAGGTTTCTTCAATACCCATTCTTGGCAGTTTATACTTGTATGCCTTGAGTACGGAGAACAGCTCGGTAAGAGAGATCTTTCCCAAATCTCTTGATTCTTCCATGGTTGTCACCTTCATGTTGAACTTTGGAGGCAGAGCCTTCAGAACTCTGACAATGATCTCTTTGTCAGTGAAGGTCTTTCCCAGCTTAAGAACTTCATTCAGCGTCCTTGTAAACCTTGTGTCCATCTGATCAATGGTTTCCGTAGACTTCATCTTGAAGTTGTCTAACTTTTCTAGAGCAACACTCAGCTGGTGCTCATTTATGGCGTCGTTTCCTTCGCTCATGTCACGAACCTTGTCCCACATTTCCTTTCCAGTGTTGCAATGCTTGACTTTGTCAAACCTGTCATTGTCCAGGGCTTTGGTCATGATGAAACGGCCAACTTTGTAAAGGTTGAACATCTTGATTTCTTCAGCCGTCATCTCTTGAAGATCTTTATCCACCACGATATCTACTTCATCGACCTTGATTGTCTTGGTGAATTTGAATGGACCTTTAGTGATGCAAGTGTACATGTTATCGTTGTAAGCAGCTAAGAAGATCTCCATTCTGATCCTCCAGTCTTCAAAACTCATACCGCCAATGTGGGGAACAAGGCTGATACAGTCCATTTTCAAAAAATTTTGATATTTAAAAAATATGCTCTTTTGAAAAAGTTTGAAAACCTTTGAAAAACACTCGGATCGAACTCGTTGATCAGGCAGTTGATTCTAATGAACCACCCGCTCTGATACCACTTGTTGGTCTCAAGTGGTCAGATGAGGTCTAGAGGGGGGGTGAATAGACCTCTAAAAATTTTAGACATAAAAACTTTTCTGTTAACTGTTAGCAGACTAAGCTGATCGTAAACAGTAAGCTGACTAAGCTGTTCGCACACAAAGTTTGAGCAGCAGAGTTGACCACTCTTCAGATAAATACTTAGCTGATTTCAGCAAAATCAATTTTAAATCAAATTACTTGCAGCATATATTTTAAAGTGTTTTTCACAAGTAAGCTAAGTCTTTTAAAGATTTTATCCCCAGTTTTGGAACTCCTTTGAAATCTTTAACAGTTTGGTTCAAGTGTAAACTTATGCAATTTTAAAGTATGCTTCAAAAACTTATGCAAAAATGAACACAAGACTTTTTATTGTGATTATGGATTTAAATCCTTTAGTCCACTCTTCCAAGTCACTTAGATCTTGGGTTATACTAGAAAACACAACGTTTAACAGTATACACTGCTTGCGCCAATCAACAAATGAAAAGGCCACAAGTTCACACTAGGAAATCACAAAGATGACCTAATCTACAAAATTTTATCACTCACAAAGATGGATAAAATCCCTCACAACACCCTTTAACAGAAATCACTCAGATTTGTAGTTTTTTTCTTTGATCTTCAACTTCGGCTTTTGTCAACAAATGACTAAGCTGACGAGTGAGCTGATAGGATAGTGCCCAGCAAGCCAGTTCAATAAGCTTGTAGTAGGTCTATTCTGTATAAGACAATCTTTGATTTTATAATAATACGCATGTTTATTTATATATGTATAAGGATAAACAATGGCCAACTTCATCTCTCGCGAATACATTTAAGCGATTGGATGAAATCCTTAGATTACATTAGACTATGGGACGATTCACTTCAGTACTAAGTGCAATCATGAAACAGTATCTAAGGTCGTAATCTTAAAACTGTTCCAAGTAATAGATTCCGAACGAGACAGGAATCGCCAAGACTTGTACAAGTATGATTGATTCACATGGAGTGAATTTTTTGAGGCCAGTGCATATGAGTAGGTGGTTCAATGGTTGATTGAACGCATCGAACGACCCGAACAGAGAACTGTTGGGATTTCGTGGGTATAATTGTCAACTACAACGGTGTGGAATTTAAAATTTTTATATCCACATCCCAGGGGTCTTATTAGTACATATGAATAAGGTTGAATTTATTTAAGCATACAAATACAAAAATAAATATAGCGGTAAAATTGCGATTTTACCTCACCACAGGCAAGGTGGTGGTTTCTCCGGTCTTCTTGTCGGATCACTAGAGCACCCCAAGTGTTGTGCCTCTAGAGAAAAGTCCACACCAGCTGGATCTGCAATCACTTTAATCCTCAGGCTCAGAACTAGGAGAAAAGTAGCTCAGATTCAAGAGTTGGATTTAGATCCAACTCTAGATGTAGATCGGAAGAAGGAGAGAGGTGGATCACGGTCGATCTACAACCACGGCGGCGGCGGCGGCTAGGTAGTAGGTGGCAGCGGCTAGGGCTAAAATGGGAGTAGGGGCGGCGGCTACTAGAGAGTAGATTAGGGTTTTTGTTTTTGCTTAGGGTTAGGGTTTTGATTCTCCAAGACTCCCTTTTATAGGAGAGTTCAAACCCTATCCCTAATTTTATCTCTTAGCTAATGGGCCATCAGATAAGTCTGGCCCAACCCCTCTATTTAATTAGTCCTTTTAATTAAATAGCCCAAGTCATTTAATTAACCACTTTAATTAAATGGCCCATTTATTTAATTAATACTTTAATTAAATAATCCAATAAATCTATTTAAAGATTTAATTTAATTTAATTAGATAAATCTAATTAATTTTCTCTCTCCAGGAATTAACCCTTTAATTCCTTATCTTGATTTAACTTCTTTGAATCGTTTCGTTCTACAACTGACTATCACAGTTCCAGCTTTTATGTGTGACCCTCTAGGTTCACCATCAATTGGCCGCAGGCTCACATTTCTGTGATTTAATTAATGAGCAATTAATTATTTAATTAATCGCTCCGATCAATTAAACTACTTTCAATTGACCACTCCAGAATTAATCTACCATCAATTCAGGAGTACCCACACCTCATGGTCGATGTCTAGCCACAAGCCCATGAGGCCCAACTTCAGGTGAATTGATTTCAGTGAACCTTAAACCTCTTATATATACCATGTACATACGGTCCCTCTAACGACTAATTTCCCGATCGAGACCTAGGGTGTGTGAATTGGTCGGCACCTCTAATCATCTCGATTCTGTACTTTCTAATTCAGGATAATACTTCCAGTGTGACTGCTAAATCTGGAAACCCCTTTCCAAATCTGTCATTGACCATGGCCATGGATTTCTCGGAATGCATCATCTAAGAATGTACAGGAAATTCCCTCATCCATTACGATGAGTCGGTAGATCCTATATTGATGCTAACCATCCGCGCATACGACTATACGTACCCAACGTAGGCGCACAATGGACAAGCTATGTGCCCGGCTACTAAATCGAAGTACGCACACCCGTATACCGAATTCGCCCTAGCATCTCAAGTCTAAGGACTAAATCGTACACTGTTATAAGTCTTGAGAGACATCCCACCACCGATATGCTTTTTACGCACTTCCACAATGGGTCTCTCTGTTCGGGTCGTTCGATGCGTCCGATCCCCTATCGAACCACCTAGTCATATGCACTGACATTAACAATGTCTTGTTCATGAAACAACAACAAATTTACTTTAAGTGAATCATGCATAATCGTACAAGTCTTGACGATTCATTCGATACCCCGTCTCGATATGAATCTATGACTTGGAACATTTTTGAGATCACGACCCTTGAGACTGTTTCATGATTAATCGCACCCAATACTGAAGTGAATAGTCCCGTAGTCATGAGTGATCTCAGGGTTTCAACCAATCGCTTAAATGTGTTCGCGAAAGATGAAGATGGCCATTTGTTCATATTATGAATTCTCAATAAAATAAACAGTTCGTATTAATTGATAAATCAAAGATTCTTTCAAGATAAAATAATGTTCCCTATTACAAGCTATTTTGTTGGCTTGCAGGGCACTATCCTATCAATCTCCCACTTGCCCTAAAGCCAATCACAAACGTTTCTAAGACCCATCCTTGCCAGATGCTCTTCGAACACCTTTTGCGATAATGGCTAAGTTAGTGGATCAGCTACGTTATCCTTTGAGTAGACACGCTCCATTTGAATGTCTCCTCTACCTATGATCTCCTTGATCACATGGTATTTCCTCAATACGTGTTTGTACTGGTGGTGTGATCTCGGCTCCTTTGCTTGAGCAATTGCCCCATTGTTGTCGCAGTAGACTACTATGGGATTTGCAATGCTAGGTACCACATCCAACTCTTGGATGAAGTTTCTCATCCAAACACTTTCCTTCGCGGCATCTGATGCGGCGATATATTCTGCTTCAGTGGTTGAGTCTGCAGTGGTCGACTGTTTGGAGCTCTTCCAACTCACCGTTGCGCCGTTGAGGCAAAATATATATCCAGAATTGGATTTAAAATCATCCACGTCAGACTGAAAACTCAAATCAGTGAATCCTTCGAGTTTCAATTCTCCACTACCACCGTAGACCAAGAACATATCCTTAGTCCTTCTCAGGTACTTTAGGATAGCCTTTACGGCGGTCCAGTGTTCCTCCCCTGGATTCGACTGGTAGCGGCTCGTTACACTGAGAGCGTGAGCTACGTCAGGTCTAGTACATAACATTGCATACATTATGCTGCCAATGGCAGATGCATAAGGTATGAGAGACATTCTCTTTCTTTCTTCATCACTCGTAGGGCACATTGATTTAGAAAGATAGATTCCATGTCTCATTGGAAGCAATCCTTTCTTGGATTCTTCCATACTGAATCTTTTCAGTATAGTGTTAATGTACTGGGACTGGGAAAGACCTAACATCTTCTTCGATCTATCTCTATAGATACGTATGCCTAGTACGTAAGATGCGTCTGCCATATCCTTCATGGAGAATTGCGTGGATAACCACGCTTTCGTCTGCGTCAACGTTCTGATATCGTCTCCGATCAACAGAATGTCATCGACATATAACACAATAAATTGTACCGAGCTCCCATCGAATTTCTTGTACACACATGACTCATAAACGTTCTTGATGAAGCCATACCCCTTGACTGTCTCATCAAAACGTATGTTCCAGGTTCGGGACGCCTGTTTTAGGCCATAGATTGACCTTTAAAGTTTGCAAACCTTATGCTCACTTCCTTTAGATGTAAAGCCTTTTGGCTGTTGCATATAAATTTCCTTATCAATGTCGCCATTGAGAAAGGCGGTCTTTACATCCATTTGCCATATCTCGTAGTCATGCCACGCGGCTATGGCTAATAGTATCCGAATGGATTTAGACATCGCTACTGGCGAGAAGGTTTCCTCATAGTCTATTCCAGGTCTTTGAGAATAACCTTTTGCCACAAGGCGAGCCTTATGAGTTAATACCTCTCCATTCATTCCTAGCTTGCGCTTGAAGATCCACTTGCAGCCTACAGGGATGGTTCTCTCAGGTGGATCAACCAAAGTCCATACTTTGTTGGAATGCATGGAATCCATTTCGGATTGCATAGCTTCCTTCCACGCACCCGAATCTATGTCTGACATAGCTTCTTCGTATGTCCTTGGATCAGTGTCCAATTGATCGTTTTCGTGAATAAAGCCATATCTTTCAGGCTCTCTACGAACTCGATCGGACCTACGAAGTACTGGTGTACTAGATGGTTCAACGGGTTCAGGATCAACTCCCACTGCTTGTGGGGATGGGTCCAATTCCTGGACTTCATCCAGTTCTACGGATATTCCGCTTCTTTTAGTGAGGAAGTCATCCTCCAAGAAGTGGGCGTTCCTGGACACAAGCATCTTTTGTTCCTTAGGTTCGTAGAACAGGTATCCAATGGATTCCTTTGGACACCCCACAAATTTGCACAAACTAGATCTACTAACTAGTTTATCTCCTTTCTTGTTTCTTACATAGGCAGGATTTCCCCATACTCGTAGATATGAGTATATGGGTGCTTTACCAAACCACTCTTGGTATGGCGTCGTCGGCACCGACTTTGAAGGTACAATGTTAAGTATCTTTGAAGCAGTTAATAGGGCTTGGCCCCAAAACGAAAAAGGAAGGTCAGCGAAACTCACCATGGAACGAACCATGTCTAACAAAGTTCTGTTCCTTCTCTCAGACACACCATTCAACTGCGGTGTTCTAGGAGGAGTTCGCTGAGAGAGAATTCCATTCTCTACAAGATAATCGAGGAATTCTTGACTTAAGTATTCACCACCTCGATCCGACCGAAGTGCCTTGATACTATGTCCAAGTTGATTCTCAACTTCCATTCGAAACTCTTTGAATTTATCAAAAGCTTCGGACTTATACTTCATCAGGTATACATACCCATAACGACTGAAGTCGTCTGTGAAGGTTATGAAGTATGAGAATCCTCCCCTCGCACTGATACTCAGTGGTCCACAAACATCAGTATGGATTAAATCCAAGGTTTGTTTGGTTCGCTCCGGTTTCCCAGTAAAAGGCGCCTTCGTCATTTTTCCCTTGAGACAGGATTCGCAAGTTGGGAGATCATCTAGGTTCTTTATTTCAAGAGCCCTAGAGGAGACCAACTTTTGAATTCTACTCTTGGAAATATGTCCAAGCCTAGCGTGCCAAAGTTGTGGATTGTTTTCATCTTGTTTTCTTTTCTTTGATTGAATGTGCATGACATTAGAATTAGCAGGTTCTAAGGAATAAAGACCATCTATCAAAGTACCAAAAGCATAAGTAAAACCACCTTTTATTATGCTAAACTTTCCATTAGAAATGGAAAAACAAAAACCATCATTGTCCAAAAGAGGAATAGAAATAATGTTTTTGATAATTGTTGGTACGTACAAACAGTCTTTCAAAACCAAAGAAAAATTTCCTAGGACTAATTCAACGTCTCCTATGGCCTCTGCCGCAACCCTAGCTCCGTTTCCAAAGCGCAGGATTCTATCCCCAGGTTTAAGAGGCCTTACTGCTCCCATTACCTGCAGATCATTGCAGATATGAGAACCGGCTGCGGTGTCTAACACCCATGATGCACAGTTAATAGAAATATTAACTTCAATAAAGAAAATACCTTTGACCACCTCTTTCAGGTAGTCTGGGCAGTTCCTTTTCCAGTGCCCTGCTTTCTTGCAGTGGAAACATTCATCTTCTGGGCTTTTTCTTTTCTTCTCGACAACCTTCTTGGTTGTTTTAGAAGAGATTACTTTCTTCTTCTTTTTCTTGCCCTTCTTAGGCTTTGCAGCCTTGGGTTGCTCAGTAATCATGACAGACTTCTCCCTTTTCAAGGTTGATTCTGCCGTGACCAATAAATTGGTCAGTTCGTGTAGAGCGAGCTCTCTATCTTCCATATTGAAGTTTATCACGAACTGATCAAATGAGCGCGGCAGAGTATGGAGGAGAAGGTCAGTGGAGAGATCAGCGTGCAGGTCTACCTCCAAGTTCTCCAGTTTTTCAACCAGATTGATGAAGCGTAAACAGTGATCTTTCACACTTGAACCCTCAGCAATTCTCAGATTGAATAATTCTTTTGTAGTCTTGAACCTTTCGGTCCTAGACTTCTCTCCAAACAGCTCTCGGAGATGAAGAATTATGTCAGCAGCATGCAACATCCTTGCATGCTGTTTCTGCAGCTCATTGGTCATTGATGCCAGCATGAGGCAACGAACCTGAATATCATCATCGACCCACCTCTGATGGGTAGCTCGTTCCTCTTCCGAAACCCCTTCCGGAAGTGCACCAGGCATGGGTGCATCGAGAATGTAACTCCTTTTCTCGGAGTCGAGGACTATCCTCAGATTTCTAAGCCAGTCGACAAAATTTGATCCGTTCAGTTTGTTAGTGTCAAGGATGATAGCTAATGGATTCTTAGACATTTTTGCAGAATTGATCTACAAAAGTAAATGATAACGTTTAGCTGACTGATCTATATTAATACTTATAATTAACGATGTTGGACTTGTTATCGAAAAAGTTCTCCCACTATTTTCTCGAAACAATTACCCCTTCAATTGTTCGGGAAATCTAATCTCCTAGTAGGTCTTGACGTCCCAGCAGACATTAATTGCACCCACGACTCGCGGTCATACAATTAACTCCCCAGGTAGGTATACTTTTACCAATTGTGTTCCTCCACAACCTTCAAGCTATTTTGCCTCGGTCTTCGCACTTATCTAGCACTGCTACATCATAAGTGTTACTAATCGTTAAGTCTAACCCATCAATCATGATGAGCAACTGGCCCGGTCGTGAAGTCCCCGTAACTAGTTATCGGTCGATAATCATATCCCGACCAGTCCTCACCCTTGTCGAGTTTAGTTAAAAACAGGAATCAAGGAATTTCGTGTATTGTCCCTTTCTTTGTCTAGGGTGCCAGACTCTGGATCACCTTCAACGATAAGTAGACAACTTACACTAGTCCCTATTGATGGAAGGCTTGGATCTTTAAAACATCATTTTAAATGTACCCAATGTGACTTAATATTATTTTCAAGAGGGGTTTTTCGGGTTTAAGAGTTTGAGGTAACTCTCCTCGAGATCTCACCGTTCCAGTTATGCATTATCTTTTATTTACGATCTAAATATAACTAGCGCGCATCACCATACAAGATTAGATATAAATACGTAAATAAACACATACACACCTAGCATGCATGCTACCACAGTATGTTTTCGATCGGGAGCCTCCTATGCGGACCACCATCGATCCAAAGACGATGGTCCTATTGGTCAATCTATTAGGTTTCAAAGAGACCTACTCTATTACACATTTTACCATGCATACATGGCCTTTAGTCTTCTTGGGCTCCCACCTTGCTTGTAACGGGCCTCCATTCTAAACTAATAAAACAGTAAAGCCCTATCTATTACAATGGCTCAAAGTGGCCCAAAACTTAAGGTTCGCAGGCCCAATAAAACCAATAAGATGATAAATAACCAATCACATCTACCCTAAGGGTCAAGGCTCGGCGCGATCGAAAACCACATAAACAATTTCACGTAGAGCAAGAAACAAGCAAAACCTAATTTCTTATTTCTTATCTCATTTTAAAACTTAAGATTCTAGTTTTAAAACCCCTTCTAAAACAATCTCTAACATCATTTTAAACCTCCTTTAAAATGACCCTTTGATTCTCACTTTTAGTCCCTACTAATTATGATAAAATTGACTTTCCGGATTTACTAAACCCTTTTAGTGCACAAAGCAGTTTCTGTTTTTCAAGTTTGAAAAATTGCAGTTCGGCCCCTGAATTTTCAAAAATTACACTTTGACCCCTCAACTTTTGGAAATTACAAATTAGCCCCAAAATTTCCAGAATATGCAAATTGGACCAGAAAGCAGAAAATTAATAAAATTTCCAGAAACTTTTGTTTATTGCAAAACAGACCCCAGATTTACGAAAATAGCAAAAACACCACTAAACTTTCGTAAATTGCAAAATGGTCCAGATTTTGAAAAATTCCAGAATTTGCAATTTGGTCCAGAATTGTAGAAAAACAAAATTTTAATTTCTGTCCAGATTTATGAAAAATCGTAATTTGCAAATTAGCCCTCCAATTTTCGAAAATTACAATTTAGGCCCAAAAACCGAAAAGTGCAAAAATCCGAACACTCAATTTATCATAACAAGTAAGAATCAAATATCAGAACACAACAAATACATTTAATCACATAATTTAAAGCGTTCAGGCCTTTTTCATATGTACATAATAAGTTAGGCTCTGATACCACTGTTGGGATTTCGTGGGTATAATTGTCAACTACAACGGTGCGGAATTTAAAATTTTTATATCCACATCCCAGGGGTCTTATTAGTACATATGAATAAGGTTGAATTTATTTAAGCATACAAATACAAAAATAAATATAGCGGTAAAATTGCGATTTTACCTCACCACAGGCAAGGTGGTGGTTTCTCCGGTCTTCTTGTCGGATCACTAGAGCACCCCAAGTGTTGTGCCTCTAGAGAAAAGTCCACACTAGCTGGATCTGCAATCACTTTAATCCTCAGGCTCAGAACTAGGAGAAAAGTAGCTCAGATTCTAGAGTTGGATTAGATCCAACTCTAGATGTAGATCGGAAGAAGGAGAGAGGTGGATCACGGCCGATCTACAACCACGGCGGCGGCGGCGGCTAGGTAGTAGGTGGCGGCGGCTAGGGATAAAATGGGAGTAGGGGCGGCGGCTACTAGAGAGTAGATTAGGGTTTTTGTTTTTGCTTAGGGTTAGGGTTTTGATTCTCCAAGACTCCCTTTTATAGGAGAGTTCAAACCCTATCCCTAATCTTATCTCTTAGCTAATGGGCCATCAGATAAGTTTGGCCCAACCCCTCTATTTAATTAGTCCTTTTAATTAAATAGCCCAAGTCATTTAATTAACCACTTTAATTAAATGGCCCATTTATTTAATTAATACTTTAATTAAATAATCCAATAAATCTATTTAAAGATTTTATTTAATTTAATTAGATAAATCTAATTAATTTTCTCTCTCCAGGAATTAACCCTTTAATTCCTTATCTTGATTTAACTTCTTTAAATCGTTTCGTTCTACAACTGACTATCACAGTTCCAGCTTTTGTGTGAGACCCTCTAGGTTCACCATCAATTGGCCGCAGGCTCACATTTCTGTGATTTAATTAATGAGAAATTAATTATTTAATTAATCGCTCCGATCAATTAAACTACTTTCAATTGACCACTCCAGAATTAATCTACCATCAATTCAGGAGTACCCACACCTCATGGTCGATGTCTAGCCACAAGCCCATGAGGCCCAACTTCAGGTGAATTAATTTCAGTGAACCTTAAACCTCTTATAAGTACCATGTACATACGGTCCCTCTAACGACTAATTTCCCGATCGAGACCTAGGGTGTGTGAATTTGTCGGCACCTCTAATCATCTCGATTCTGTACTTTCTAATTCAGGATAATACTTCCAGTGTGACTGCTAAATCTGGAAACCCCTTTCCAAATCCGTCACTGACCATGGCCATGGATTTCTCGGAATGCATCATCTAAGAATGTACAGGAAATTCCCTCATCCATTACGATGAGTCGGTAGATCCTATATTGATGCTAACCATCCGCGCATACGACTATACGTACCCAACGTAGGCGCACAATGGACAAGCTATGTGCCCGGCTCCTAAATCAAAGTACGCACACCCGTATACCGAATTCGCCCTAGCATCTCAAGTCTAAGGACTAAATCGTACACTGTTATAAGTCTTGAGAGACATCCCACTACCAATATGCTTTTTACGCACTTCCACAATGGGTCTCTCTGTTCGGGTCGTTCGATGCGTCCGATCCCCTATCGAACCACCTAGTCATATGCACTGACATTAACAATGTCTTGTTCATGAAACAACAACAAATTCACTTTAAGTGAATCGTGCATAATCGTACAAGTCTTGACGATTCATTCGATACCCCGTCTCGATATGAATCTATGACTTGGAACATTTTTGAGATCACGACCTTTGAGACTGTTTCATGATTAATCGCACCCAATACTGAAGTGAATAGTCCCGTAGTCATGAGTGATCTCAGGGTTTCAACCAATCGCTTAAATGTGTTCGCGAAAGATGAAGATGGCCATTTGTTTATATTATGAATTCTCAATAAAATAAACAGTTCGTATTAATTGATAAATCAAAGATTCTTTCAAGATAAAATAACGTTCCCTATTACAAGCTATTTTGTTGGCTTGCAGGGCACTATCCTATCAAGAAACCCATTGTGGAAGTGCATAACGCATATCAGTGATGGGATGTTTCTCAAGGATTATAATAGTGTACGATTTCGTCCTTTGACTTGAGGTGCTAGGGCGAATTCGGTACATGAAAGTGCATACTTAGATCTAGGTATAGGTCACTTAGCTTGATCATAACATGCCTAGGTTGGGTGCGTATAGACATGTATGCGGGTGGTTAGCACCAATATGGAATCTATTGACTCATCGTAATGGATGAGAGAATTTTCTATACGATTCTTAGATAATATATCCAAGGAATCTATGGCCGTAGTCAGTGACGAATTTGGAAAGGGGTTTCCAAATTTAGCAGTCACACTGGAATATTATCCTGAATTAGAAAGTATAGTTATCGAGAGGAATTTAGAGGTGCCGATCAATTCACACACCCTAAGTCTTGATCGGGAATATTAGTCGATAGAAGGACCGTATGTACATGGTAATTATATGAGACGAGGTTTACAAATATCAATTCACCTGAAGTTGGGCTTCATGGGCTTGTGGCTAGACATCGACCATGAAGTGTGGGTACTCCTGAATTAATAGAGGATTTAATTATAGGAGTGGTCAATTAAAGGTTATTTAATTGATCGGAGCAATTTAATGTTCATAAATTGAATCACGAAGAATTCGTGGGCCTGCTGCTAATTGATGGTGAACCCAGAGGGTCACACACAATACAATTGGACGGTGACTGTTATAAAAGGACATGAAAGGAATTAATTGATTTAAAGGTAATTAAATCAATTAAATGAATTAAAGTATTAATTCAAGTGGGAGATTAATTAATTAGTTGACTTAATTAATTAAATACTTAATTAAGTTGCTAATTAATTATGTATAGGAAATATTGATTTATAAAATGGATTGGGCATTTAATTAAAGTAGTTAATTAAATAAAGGCTTGCAAGACATGGACCTTTAATTAAAAGCCCATAAGAAGTCTTGCAAACCTAGGTCAAGTAGAGGCTTATAAATAGAGTTCTACTAGAGCTCAGAATGCTAACACCCTAGCACAAAACCCTAGCCTCTTTCTCTGCACCTAGCGCCGCCCCAACCCTGCGCCGCCAAGCTAGTGCCACCGCCACCTTGCTGCCGTGAGCTGCCCTAGCGCCGCCGCCGCCTCTCCCTTGTTCCACCGTGCTGGATCTTGCCCTGCCAAGTAGATCTGCACAATCCTGCAATAACAAATCTCCTAGATCCAGTTCTGAGCCTAAGACTAGGAGGTGTTACCAGAATCCAATTGGTGTGGACTAAACTCTGGAGGTGAGACATTTGGATCACTCTCGTGAATCAGAATCCAGATCAGAGTTGGAGGTTGCCACCACCTTGCCTGTGGTGAGGTAAATCGCAAAAACCCCATTTGTTTAATTCATTGTGTGTTTTTGTTTCATGCTTTCGTATACATAATATGGAGATCTAAACTATGGGACCTTGGGTGCTTCGAAATTTTTTAAAATTCCGCACTTTTGTTGTTCTGACAATCGAGGCAACCATAAACATACCCAACATGAGCTATTCGTGAGTTCTTGAGACTTAGAATAATTCTGATTCAAAAGTTTCACTCAGAAAATGTGTAGTTGTGTGTCTTCTTCTCTCAAACTCTTGAACTATTTATATTCTCAATCTTGAAAAATGTCCGTTGAAGAAAGACAGGATTCAAATCCTCGAGTACTGGTCCCTATTCTCTGAAAACGGCTCTCTGCGACTGCTACAGTACAGTCTGTTGTACTTTCTGTCAGCAGCATTTAGTGCACCAAGCTGGTACGAGGATTTCTTCAATCATTTGCCATAAATACTGTTGGATAAGGATGAAGATGAAGAAGCACTGAAGACAATAAGTAAAGGGAGGTTTTGATGAATTCCAAAACTTCAAATCTGCTAAGTATGGATTAACTTAGCTGATATCCCTTTGAAGATTTTTTTACTAAGTATAGAAGACATAAGAAGAGTCAAAATTCAAGGTCCAAGGCTACTGATCTGTTGAAGGAAAAAAATCAAACTGGTGAAGATCAGCCGACTCAAAACAGATTTGTTCAACTTTGAGATCAGCTTAGTTCGCCATCAGACCTGTCCTTTCGTCAGCCAAGTAGAAAAGATCAAGAAGCCATCCCAACGGTAATAAATGCCCCTGGAAGTAATAAATGCTGAAGTACAAGGCTATTAAAGACAAATGATTGAACAAATGCTTCGCATCAGCTGGGTGCATTTAATGCTGCCTGCAGAAAAGTACTGTTAACAGTACGGACAGCTGCAGAGAGCCGTTAGCGGAAATTAAGGACCAGTACTCGAGGAATTTGAAACTTGTCTCTCTTCAACGGAAATTTTTCAAACCTCAAGTATAAATAGCTGAAAGAGACTAAGAGAAGATACACAACAACACAATCTCTGAGAAAATTTTTGAAGCAAAACTCTTTAAGTCTCAAGAACAGCTCACTCATCAGCTTAGTCATTTGTTGACAAAAGCAGATTTGAAGAACAACGATAAAATACATCTTCTGAGTGATTTTGTAATCGTGAGTGTTGTGAGAAGTAGATATCCATCTTTGTGAGTGATATTACTTCGGAGAGTAGGAGTTTCTGAGTGATTCCCTACTGCGCATTTGTGGCCTTTTTATTTGTTGATTGGCGCAAGCAGAGTATACTGTAAACTTTGTGATTATAGTATAACCCAAGATCTGAGTGACTTGGAAGAGTGGACTAAAGGATATTTAAATCCATATAACCACTATAAAAATTACTTGTGTTTTTACTTGCATATTTTCTGTTGTATAAAAACACTTTAATTTAACTGTTTGAAAAGTTTTATAAGGAAAGGAGTTTTATAAAACTGGGGAACAAACTTTCAAACTACTAAGTTTACTTGTGAAAAACACTTTACAAATCCGCCGCAAGTACTCTAAGTTTTGAAACTGATTTTGACAAAATTAGCTAAGTAACTATCAGATTAGTGGTTAACGAAGCTGTTCAAAGATTTGTTCGTGATCAGCCAAGTAACTTATTGTTGATAATAGCTTAGCCTGTTTAAGTTAGAACAAAAGTTTTAAAGTTAAAAATTTGTTAAAAAGTTTAGAGGTCTATTAACAAGTGGTATCAGAGCAGGTGGTTCATTAGAATCAGCTGCCTGCTCAACGAGCTTGATCCGAGTGTTTTTCAAAGGTTTTCTAACTTTTTCAAAAGAGCATATTTTGAAAATTTTAAATTTTTGAAAAATGGATTGTGTCAGCCATGTTCCCCACATAGCTGTTATGAGCTTTGAAGACTGGAAAATCAGAATGGAGATTTTCCTGGCTGCTTACAATGATAACATGTACACATGTATTATCAATGGTCCATTCAGATTCACCAAGACTATCACGGTTGATGAAGCAGAAATAGTGGTGGAAAAAGATCTAACAGAGATGACAGCCGATGAAATAAAGCTGTTCAATCTGGATAAAGTTAGCCGTTACATCATGACCAAGGCCCTTGACAATGATCGATTTGACAAAGTCAAGCACTGCAAGACTGCCAAAGAGATGTGGGATAAGGTTCGTGACATGAGCGAAGGAAACGACGCCATCAAAGAGCATCAGCTGAGTGTTGCTCTGGAAAAGCTGGACAACTTCAAGATAAAGTCTGCGGAAACCATTAATCAGATGGATACAAGGTTTACAAGGACGCTGAATGAAGTGTTAAAGCTTGGAAAAACCTTCATTGATAAGTAGATAACCGTCAGAGTTCTGAAGGCTCTACCTCCGAAGTTCAACATGAAGGTGACAGCCATGGAAGAGTCAAGAGATCTGGGAAAGATCTCACTCACCGAGCTGTTCTCAGTACTCAAGGCGTACGAGTATAAACTTCCAAGAATGGGTGTTGAAGAAACCTCTACTTCAAGTCCCACAGCTGCACTTGTTGCTGCTGAAAAACCTAGAAAACCAGCCTACAAAAGCAAAGAAGTGGACTCATCTGATGAAGCCACAATACTCAACAAAAAGGAGTACACTGCGGGAGACGTTGCATTGCTGATGAACAACTTCAAAAAGTTCTACAGACGGAAAATGAAGAACAAATATAACAATGCTTCTACTTCTAACCCTACTTCTTCTTCTCAGGATAAGGATTCTTTTAAATCCAAAATGATGTGCTATAATAGCAGAAAACTGGGCCATTTCATCAGAGACTGCCCATATCCTAAAGCTGAGAAGTATACAGAAGAAGAAAAGAGAATCAGAAAGGAAAGAAAGCATCAGAAAGGCAAGGTGCTGGTAGCAGAAGCAGAAAAGCTAGCTGCTGTCTACTCATCTGATTCAGATTCAGACACTTCTGATGATGAGTCTTCTGATGAAGAAAGTCCTGCTCTTCTCTGCCTGATGGCTAAGGAATCTGATGACTCAGAGGATGATGAGGTAACTCCTCTTGATAATGAATTATTTAATTCATTTGAACAAATGATGCTCAACAATACAAGTATTGCTGATGCATTTAAAAAGCTTAAGGAAGAGATGATATTGCTGAAAGAGCAAAACAGCTCACTGAAACTTAAAGCTGAAAAGCCAAGAGAATCAGCTTAATACAAACTGCTTGAGCAAGAAAATGAATCTCTGAAAGCTGAATGTGAAGTTAATAAGGGTAAAATCATTGAGCTTGAGAAAGTCATTGAGTCTCATGAGAAGTCATCTGTTGCATCCACTCACATGTCTAGTAAACAGAAGACACCTTTAGATCAGGATAAGTTAGAACTGAACCATACTGAAAAATTTATATCAGCTGACAATAGTAAGGTCATTTTGTATGTTCAGACTACTAAACCTGCTTCACCTGAGAAAGCATTAAAGGAGACCAAAACTCCTAAGGCTAAAAAGAGCAAAGAGTCTAGTGTAGGAAAACAGACTGGTAAGTCCAAACAGAAGAGTCCTAGGAAGTCTTCTGATAAGACCAAAACCAATCAGACTAGTGATAAGACTAAGTCGTCTGTTAATGAGCAAGCATCTAGTAAGCCAAAGAAGCATAAAAACAAGAAAAATCAAAATGCTTGGTATGGAAATGAGTCATACTATGTGCAACCTGCTGCATATCCTCCTATGTATCATGCACCTCAGTTTCCTACTTACTATGCACCATATCCTGCTCATCCAATGCATGCATATCCTCCTTAAATGCACCCAGCTGATGCGAAGCATTTCTTCAATCATTTGTCTTTAATAGCCTTGTACTTCAGCATTTATTACTTCCAGGGGCATTTATTACCGTTGGGATGGCTTCTTGATCTTTTCTACTTGGCTGACGAAAGGACAGGTCTGATGGCGAACTAAGCTGATCTCAAAGTTGAACAAATCTGTTTTGAGTCGGCTGATCTTCACCTGTCTTTTTCTTTCCTTCAGCAGATCAGTAGCCTTGTACCTTGAATTTTGACTCTTCTGATGTCTTCTATACTTAGTCAAAAATTCTTCAAAGGGATATCAGCTAAGTTAATCCATACTTAGCAGATTTGAAGTTTTGGAATTCATCAAAACCTCTCTTTACTTATTGTTTTCAGTGCTTCTTCATCTTCATCCTTATCCAACAATTTCCCCCTTTTTGATGATGACAAAACTTCAGCTAAGTACCTGTTATACCTATGCTAAAGATTGTAATCCTCAAAATTTTCTGAGGTAGAAAAGATGTGTTGGAGTAAACTTAACTTTTATTTTTATGGAAAATATTACAAGTACAAGTTTATCAGATGAGATGTCTGAAAGATAAATAAAGTAAACTGATTACAAGAAGATTTATATATTCTAACTATCAGCTTCTTCATCAGATCCTTCCAGCACTTCTTCATACTCATAAGATGATTCTTCATCATCATCTTCTTCCTCTTCATCAGCATCCTCATCCAGCAAAAGATTTGATCTGGCAGCTTCCATCTTTTCCTTGAGTTGCTGCTCCTTCAATTTTTCCATTGCATTCTTGGCCGATTCAGTATTTTTGTACTTGGTAAGTGGCTCTGTTTGATCTTCAGCAGAGTCCTTGGTTTTAGCCATTTCCTCATCAGATTTGGCTTTATCCTTAGTCTCTTCTTCAGACTTCTCTTTGCCTTCTACCTTTCCAACTTCTTCAGCAGCTTTAGTCTCTTCAGCAGCTTCATCAGTCTTCTTAGCTTCAGCAATAGTAGTTTCCTCAGTTGGTTCTTCCCTTTTATCTTCCCCTTTTTTGTCATCATCAGTCTTGGTGACATTATCAGGTTCAGCAACAGGGTTAAGTGCAATAGTAGGAATCTTCATAGTAGCACATAAAGCTTTCAAATTCTGATTTACTACATCATGACTTGCAGTAAGATGAGTGAGAGTGGTGCTGATGTTGTCAGTTTGATCATTGAAGCAGTCAATGTTAAGTTGCATAGTTGAAAGTTATCCATGAATAATATCTCCAGCTTTGTGAAGTTCCTGCAACAGCCCAACATTGATAGACTTCTCTTCATCACTGATCCTGATGAAGTTAGCAGTTAAATCAGCTATTTTGTTTTCAGCTCTCTTTAAAGCATCATGAAGGTGATTGACATCAGCCTTCACATCTTCAACGTTTCTGCTCATCTCAACAAAGCTGAGCATCATCTGCTTGGAATGATCTTCAGGCATGGGAAAACTATCAATTGAATTTCTGATAGTTCTTGCAGTAAGGAGTTGCATACTTTCCAGCTGTAGTCTGTTGGACTCAGCCAACTCTTGTTGCAATTTCTTCAGCTGTAAACTGTTGGACTCTGTCAACTCTTGCTGCAATTTCTTCAGCTGCGTGCTGTTCTTTTCTTCCAAGTCTTTCATTGAGTTTTCCATCAGCATCTGGAAGGCTTCCATCAGTGATGAATGCTGATCACTTGATGAAGCAGAATCAGCAGCATCCCTTCCTTCATTTTCTTCCTGGTGGACAGGGGCATCTTTCAGCTCTGTCTCCTGATCAGCTCTGTTCTCCTTAGCGTTCCACTCAAGTGCTAAGGGTTCTTCAGCAGGTTTATCAGCTTTGTGCTCATCAGTGACATCATCATATAATAAACTCACGATCTTGCCATCATCATTGAAGGATGTTGTTTGACGAATTTGTCGCACAATGATCCATGGATTTGTAAAGGCATTGTTTCCCTTAGGCACTTCGTAGTAGTCTTTGACTTCTTTGCCAAATATGATTTGTTGAATGCTTGGCAGCTGAGGCAGTTCACTTGAACATCCTTGCTGATATCTTGACCTTTCTGCCCATCTCTTCAAGGCGGTCATAACAGCTATATTGATTGCCCTCTCAACAGCATCATAAGATTTTCTTCTTTTACCAGGCAAAGAGTTCTTAACTATTTTGGCTTCCTCCAAGGCAAAGTCCTTAGCATATTGATGCATAGCATCCCTTACAAAATGAGGATCCAAAGCTTTCTGGATAGAGTCAGTCCTTAGCCAATTTAGAACCCATTTTTCTTCATCAGCTAGTTCCTTCCAACTCTGAAGCTCTGCAACATATCTGTTCAGCCTATAATCTCTCCATTTCATGTATCTAGGCTTTTCGTGGGTGAACAGAGTCTTTAGCATTAGCTTCTGGTCATAGGAAACACCATGGAAATGTCATGGGTTATTATAAAATTGATAGAGAGAAACGTAGTCAATAAAAAAAATTTTAATTTTAGATACTGTTCGATTGTCCCAGGAATATGCTCCTAGCATCTGGCAGATGTGGGTGGCCACCCATTTTTCTTTTTTAGATTTTTTTTTATAAAGTAGTTTTATTTATATTAATTAGTGGTGTTTATTTTAATATATGAATTGTAATTAGTTTTATTCATTTTTAATAAATTGTATTCTTCTTTTTTTTTGTTTTTTTGGTGAATTTAATAAAGTGATTAGTTTAAATTTTAAATTTAAAATCCTTATGTTCATAAAATACATACAAATAAAATTATTAAATAAACTAGAATAATTTTTTATTAGTTTTCTTTTTATATCTTTAATTTTGAGAATAGGAATATTATATTATGATAACGAATATGAAGACTTAAGTAGTTTCTTTGAGCAAAAAGATTGAATTTTTTATATTAGTCAGCGTTGTTTTCACTAATTATATTTAGTCTTTGTTGATTTTGTTATTATTAAGATGGCCTTAATTTTCATGATTGTTTAACTATACAAAAATTAATTTTAAATAAAAAAGTTATAAGAATAATTATTAAAATTATTTATACCATAAATTATTATTATTAAAATAAGCAAGGGTGAAGAGAGTGGGAAAAAATGTGAAAATTAATTGGAGATTGATTGCCCTTTCGTTAGGAGAGATTATTTAGTATAACCGCTGCACCACGTCATCAAGTACACGTGGTGCAGCCAACCAAGACACTTGGAACATGTGGAGTGATAATCCACATCACCCCATATTCTGGTGATGTTCCCAAAAAATTGTGTTCACATTGCCAAAACATGGGTGATGTGGATTATTACTCCATATGTTCCAAGTGTATTAGTTGGCTGCACCACGTGTACTTGATGACGCGGTGCAGCGATTACACTAAATAATTTCTCCCAAGATGCGTTTTTAATTGGGCAAAAGGGCAATTGATCAAAAAGAGGGTCAAAGAGGCCGTTGAACATTAAGATCGGTTGTAGATGGCTGTTGGTCCCAAGTGGTCAGAAGAGGTTTAGAGGGGGGGTGAATAAACCTCTTTAAAATTTTCTTTGAATTTAACTTTAAAACTTTACTCTTACTGAACAGACTAAGCTGATCAGATTAGTAAGTTACAATTCTGTTCGCGAACAAATCTTTGAACAGTCTTGTTGACCACTCGTCTGATGGTTACTTAGCTGATTTTGCAGAAATCAGTTTTAATACATAGAGTACTTGCAGCGGATTTTCAAAGTGTTTTTCACAAGTAAACTTAGTAGTTTGAAAAGTAATTCCCCAGTTTTATAATCTCCTTTTAACTTCTTTTCAAACAGTTAACTTAATGTGTTTTTATGCAATCAGAAAATATGCAAGTTTGAAAAGCAATGTAAAAACACAAGTAATTTTTATAGTGGTTATATGGATTTGAATATCCTTTAGTCCACTCTTCCAAGTCACACAGATCTTGGGTTATACTATAATCACAAAGTTTACAGTATACTCTGCTTGCGTCGAACAACAAATGAAACGACCACAAGTTCGCAATAGGAAATCACACAGAAAACCTATCCACTGAAGTTTGATCACTCACAAAGATGGATCACAACTCCGCACAACACTCTTGTTTACAAAATCACTCAGAAGATGTATTTTTCTTTGTTCTTCAACTCTGCTTTCGTCAACAAATGACTCAGCTGATGAGTGAGCTGTTCTTGAGACTTAAAGAATTTTGCTTCGGAAATTTCTCTCAGAAAGTGTGTTGCTTCTTTTCTTCTTCGTCTCTTTCAGCTATTTATACTTGAGGATTGAAAAGTGTCCGTTGAAGAGAGACAGGATTCAAATTCCTCGAGTACTGGTCCTTAAAATCCGCGAACGTCTCTTTTGCAGTCTGTCCGTACTGTAAACAGTACTATTCTGCAGGCAGCATTAAATGCACTCGGCTGATGCGAAGCTTTTCTTCAATCATTTGTCTTAAATATTCTCGTACTTCAGCATTTATTACACCAAAGGGCATTTATTACCGTTGGGAACACTTCATGATCTTCTTCACTTGGCCGACAAAGTACAAGCCTGATGGTGAACTCGGCTGATCTCAAACTTGAACAAATCTGATTTGAGTCGGCTGATCTTCACTAGTCTGATAACTTTACTTCAGCAGATCAGAAGTCTTGGACCTTGATACTTTGACTCTTCTGATGTCTTCATTACTTAGTCAAAATTCCTTGATAAGTTTATCAGCTAAGTTACTCCATACTTAGCCAATCTTTGAAGTTTTGGAATGCATCAAAACCTCCCTTATCAAACTTTCTTTAGTGCCTTCATCTTCATCCTTATCCAACAATTTCCCCCTTTTTGATGATGACAAAACTTCAGCTTAGTACCTGTTGAATACCTAAACTAAAGATTGAAATCCTCAAAATTTTCTGAGATAGAAAAAGTTTATTGGATTGAACTTGACATTTTATTGATGTTGAAAGTGAATTACATGTACAAATTCATCAGATGAGATTTCTGAAAAAGTAAACTGATTACAATTGATTTTTCAATTTCTAACTATCAGCTTCTTCATCAGATTCGAGCACTTCTTCATATTCATAAGATGATTCTTCATCATCTTCTTCATCATCAGCTTCTTCTTCCAAGGTTGCTTTGGCAGCTTCCATCTTCTCCTTAAGTTCTTGTTCTTGAAGAGCTTTCAAAGCTTTGGCAGATTCTGTATTATTGTACTTGGTATCTTCTTTTTCAGTCAATTCTTCTTCTTCTACCGTTCCAAGCTTTGCAATCTTGTCAGCTTCAGCTTCAGTCTTGTCAGCTGTTTCTTCAGTTTCTTTGGCTTCTGTTGTTGCAGCAGTAGTTTCCTCCTTAGTTGATTCTTCAGTAGCAGATTCCTTTGCTGGTTCTTCAGCAGCAGTTTCTTTAACTGGTTCTTCGCTTTCATCTTCCCCCTTTTTGTCATCATCAACTCTGATGACATTAGAAGGTTCAACAGCAGGGTTGAGAGCAACTGTTGGAATCTTCACTCCAGCACACAAAACCTTTAGATTCTGATTAACAACGTCGTGACTAGCTGTTAGATGATGAATGTCAGTGCTGATTACATCAGTCTTATCATTGAAGTAGTCAATGTTGAGGTTGATAGTTGCAATTTCATTTTGAACTTCCTGTGCAGCCTTTGCCACTTCTTGCAACATCCCCAGATTGATTTCCTTCTCTTCATGACTGACTTTAATGAAGGTTGCAGTTAAGTCAGCAATCTTGTGCTCAGCTGATTTTAAAGCAGTGTGAAGATGATTCACATCACCCTTCACATCTTCCACGTTCTGGTTCAGTTCTCTTAAGCTGTGCACTAACTGCAATGAATGATCTTGAGGAATTGGAATACTGTTGATCTCCTTCTTGATGATTTCTTCTGTTGATCCTTGAACAGTTTCCAGCTGAAGTCTGTTGGTTTCTGCCAACTCTGCTTTCAGCTCCTCCTTAACCTTCAATAGCTGTTGCTTGTGCTTGTCTTCCAGGTCCTTAAGTTGGTTTTCCATCAGCATCTGGATTGCTTCCATCAGTGATGAATGTTGATCAGCTGATGAAGCAGAAGCATCAGCATCAGCTTCCTTCTCTTCAGTCGCCTGTTGAACAGGGACCTCTTCCAAGTCTGTCATCTGATGATCTTCAGAAGTCTTAGCTGGTGGCTCAATAGCTAAGGACTTATCAGCAGATTTGTGCTCATCAGTGACATCATCGTAGAACAGATTAGTAATTGTTCCATCTTCATTAAAGCATGTTGTCTGTCTAATCTGCCTTACAATAATCCAAGGGTTAACAGGGGCATTGTTACCCTTAGGGACTTCATAGTACTGTTGTACTTCCTTGCCAAAAATGATTTGCTGGATACTTGGCAGTAGTGGCAAATCACTTGAACAGCCTTGCTGATACTTTGACTTCTTAGCCCATCTCTTCAGGGCAGTCATAACAGCAAACTTAATTGCTCTTTCTTCAGCATCTTCAGACTTCTTTTTCTTTTCAGGCAAGGTGCTCTTGATTTTCTTGGCTTCCTCCAATGCAAAGCCTTTTGCATAGCTATGCATGATATCTCTCACATAGCTGGGATCAAGAGCCTTTTGAATGGAGTTTGTCTTCAGCCAACTTAGAACCCATCGTTCTTCATCAGTTAACTCCTTCATACTTTGAAGTTCAGTGATTGACTTGTTCAGCTTGTTGTCTCTCCAACTGATATATCTTGGCTTTTCTTGGTTGAACAGAGTCATCAACATAAGCTTCTGATCATAGTAAGCCAAGGACTTTTCAAACTTCTTGAACAGTTCCTTATCAGCATACACTATTTCAAATGTTTTTCTGACTTCAAACTTGTCCTTTGACTTGAGTTTGGGGGTAGGCAGTAATATCTTCTTTTTGTCCTCTTCAGTCTTGCCTTCTCCAATCTTGATGCCACCTCCATGGACAGGTCCATAGGCATCAACTTTACTCAATTCAATCACCATAGCCATTTCAGCATCCTCAGCAGCTTTTCTTTCTGCTTCAGACATGCGTCTTCTGGCTTCATCCTTTGCTTCTTGAGCTTTGCTTAGCTCAAGTGCTTTCTTCTCTTCAAGCTCATCTTGCTTCCTCTGTTCAGCTTCATCCCTTGCCTTCTTATCAGCTTTGGAGACTTTCTTTCTCCTTAGCACTATTTTTCTCTTGCCTTTATCAGCAGGGGCTGGTCCAGCAGATGATATGGGAGCAGCAGCAATAGGATAGATGATTTGGACATCTGGATCTTCTTGAGGTTGAGTAACCTCAGCTGTTGATGTGACCTGACTTGGCTGTTGCTCATCAGCCTTGTCAGTCTTAACAGTTTCAACTTTTTCAGCAGGCCTTTGAGTAGCTTCAGGGTCTTCCCTTGCTACATTCTCCAAGTCCGTTGGTTCTTCTATAAATGTCATCTGCTTTCTAGCAGACTTCTTGGTCCTCCCTTCACGGTAAGTGGAGGTAACAGTATCTCTCTGTTGACTCCTTGTCCTTTGAGAAATACCCTCAGCAGGCCTCTCTGCTGATGGAGTTCTTGATGGTGATGCAGGGGATCCAGTCCTTACATCAGCAATTATATTCTCAACAATCTTAGTGGCTTCAGCAGAAGTCACTCTCTCCATCTGCTTAGATTCTTTCTTTTTGGGCTCATCAGCAGCCCTCTTCCTTTTAGTCTCAGCAGCCAAACTTGCTGTTTTGACTAACCTCTTTTGCCTTTTGGCAGGAACCTCCTTTGGTTCCTCAACATCAGCTTCCTCAGGCTCACCAGCCTTCCTCTTTTGAACAGGCAAGTACTTTGATACTGCCTTAGATTTATGAATCTCTTTTCCATTCTTCATATCACAACCCAGCTTTGACAGCAGATAACTGAGTGTGATCCTGTGGTTGGTAGTGGGGCCTTTTCCTTTCTTATCATCAAGAAAGTCAGCTAATATGTACCAAACTATGATGGACCAGTTGATCTCCAATCCATCGTATATGGCAGCCATGATGCTGAACCTCTTCATGGTAACAGCATCCAGTGAGAATGTGCAGTTCTCAATCAGCTTGGACACCATATCAGCCATCCGCTGATATTCATCCTTCAGTTGCTTCTTCCTTATATTTCCAGATAATGTTTCTCCCTCTTTGGCGCAGATCGCCCAGAACTGTTGATGTTTGTCCTCTGTCAGCACAGTGACGTCATGTCGTCCACTGTTAGGAAGCCCAAACGTCTCGTGAAGAACAGCAGGAGTGATAGTGATAGATTTGCCTCCCACTGAAGCCTTAATCTCCAGTTTGTTGTAGTCAGCTTTCGCTGTGTTGTAGTACTCCATCACTTGGTCAGTCCAGATAATTCCTTCGTGGTATTCCATGAAGTTTACCAGCGAAGCAGCTTTGAACTTTTCGAGCAGTTCTTTCATCAGATCCGTACCGGATTGGTAGTAAGAATCATAAACGAGAAACATACCTTCAGCGGCCATCGTTGATCTGTTGAAGGTTAGAAAAACAAAGGAAAGTATGTAGAAAATTTGCAGAGATTTCTCACAAGTGCTTTTGAATGCTTAGAGTGCGTAAAGAACGACTCGACTGATCAGATGGGAATTTATAGAGTTGGGGTATCTTGAACTCCGTGATATCCGCCAACCGTTAGATCCGTTTTCTGTCAGTGCTGATCGTGCGGCGTCA
This sequence comes from Penstemon eatonii, assembly GCA_038501285.1. Lineage (NCBI taxonomy): Eukaryota > Viridiplantae > Streptophyta > Magnoliopsida > Lamiales > Plantaginaceae > Penstemon > Penstemon eatonii. Next base: position 17,192,106 of record CM076711.1, read on the forward strand.
GTTACGACTTTTCGAATTCAAAAGATATTTAATGAAGAGCGGGAATATGTACCGCCCAACAGTTACTTATAAAAGCGTGTTTTTAATATACGTTTTAAATAGTTCCGCTTTTATTAAAGTAATCAGATGAGTAACATAAATACTTATCTGATGGACTACTGTCCTGATGACAATGCTGTTATCAGAGAATGCCAATAGCTGATAACCTTCCTCAGCTGTTTGTCAATCCAGCTAGATAAAAATAACTTCAATCTTCGATAGTTGAGTCTTCTGATGAAAACATAACTTCAACTAACTGTCATTAACAAATTTCATCTTTAATTCAGAAGTACCGCTAGTCTTACACGTTCCCCCTGAGTTTAAGAATTCATAAGTTAACTAGTCTGTTGAAAGTTAATCCTTGAAGATAATAATAGATAACTAAGCTGTTGAACTCCAGTCTTCTGATGAGTTCCCCCTCAGCTTATGCTTCCAAATTAAGTAGTCCTAGCTCAGCTCTTAGAGTTGAGAACCTTACTTCACTTAGAGGTTTAGTGAAGATATCAGCAATCTGATTATCAGTATGAACATACTCAATCATTACATTGCCTTTTTCCACATGATCTCTAATGAAATGATGCTTGATCTCAATATGCTTAGTCCTTGAATGACTTGTAGTGTTCTGAGTAAGTGAAATTGCACTTGTATTGTCACAGTAGATTGGAATTCCACTGATCTTGATGTTGTAGTCTTCTAGTTGATGCTTCAACCAAAGTATCTGTGCACAGCAAGCTCCAGCAGCTATATATTCAGCTTCAGCAGTAGATATAGAGACTGAGGTTTGCTTCTTACTCATCCATGAGATCAGACGACTGCCTAAGAACTGACATGCACCTGTTGTGCTTTTCCTGCCAATCTTGCAGCCAGCAAGATCTGAATCTGAATAGCCAACTAGTTCAAATCCAGATTCTCTAGGATACCACAATCCCAATTCTTGAGTGCCTTTAACATACTTCAGTATCCTCTTGGCAGCTAAGAGATGAGATTCTTTGGGGTTTGATTGAAATCTTGCACAGACTCCAACTGAGTACATTATATCAGGTCTGCTTGCTGTTAGATACAACAATGAACCAATAATGCCTCTATATTTGGTTATGTCCACTGATTTGCCATCTTCATCTTTATCCAAACGAAGACTTGTAGACATAGGAATGGTAGCTGTTGAGCTAGTTTCCATACCAAATTTCTTGAACAGATCTCTTGTGTACTTTGCTTGGCTGATGAATATCCCATCAGGCAACTGTCTAACTTGCAATCCAAGAAAGTAATTAAGTTCACCCATCATGCTCATTTCAAACTTGTTCTGCATCAGCTTGGAGAACTTATCACACATCTGTTGGTTAGTTGAACCAAAAATAATATCGTCCACATATATTTGCACAAGTAATATATGATTTTCCCATTCAATTGTGAACAAGGTTTTATCTACCTTACCTTTTCGAAATCCTTTAATTAAAAGAAAATCAGATAGGGTATCATACCATGCTCTTGGAGCCTGTTTCAGTCCATAGAGGGCTTTCTTCAGACGATATACTTTGTCCTCTTCTTGATAGACTTCAAATCCAGGAGGTTGTTCAACGTACACTTCTTCTTGCAATTCTCCATTGAGAAAAGCGGACTTCACATCCATCTGATAGACAGTGAAGTTCTTGTAAGCAGCATAGGCTAGAAACAGTCTGATTGCTTCAAGTCTTGCTACTGGTGCAAAAGTTTCATCAAAGTCAATTCCTTCTTCTTGACAATAACCCTTGGCCACTAGTCTTGCTTTGTTTCTGGTGACAACACCATCTTCATTCATCTTATTTCTGAAAACCCACTTAGTGCCAATTACTCTTTGATGACTTGGTCTAGGAACTAAGTACCAGACTTCATTCCTTTCAAATTGATTCAACTCTTCTTGCATAGCTTCTATCCAGAAGGAATCATTGAGAGCTTCTTCAATTTGTTTGGGCTCTATTTGAGATATAAATGTGACAAACATGGCATCTTGTGCAGCAGCTCTTCTTGTTTTCACTCTATCTAAAGGATCACCAATGACTAACTCAGGAGGGTGATTCTTGAGCCATCTGAGATCAGGTTGTAGATCAGGATGTTGACCTCTGTCTTGATCTTGCAACACTACTGTTGGAGTTCCAGTAGTAGTCTGTTGAACATTTGAAGTCTGTTGAACAGTCTCTGGTCTGTCAGCTGTTTGCAACTCGTCTGTTAGACAATCAGCACTGTGATTTTGAACAGCACTTGAGTTAGCAGCTGAACTTAGATTAGGTAGTATGATGGGAACATATTCTTCATTTCTTCCAACGTCTAACTTCTGTAAATCAGCAGACAGATCTTGATTAACACTTTGATTCTTTTCAGAAGATTGACTTGGCTCATCAAATACTACATGGATAGATTCTTCTATTAGTAATGTTCTTTTGTTAAACACTCTATAAGCCTTACTAACAGATGAGTATCCTACAAAAACAGCTTCATCAGCCTTTTCTGCAAATGCAGCAAGGTGATTTTTCCCATTATTCAATACAAAACATTTACAACCAAAAATCTTAAAGTAATGAATGTTTGGTTTTCTGTTGTTCCAAACTTCATATGGAGTCTTGTTCTGATTTTTGTTGATCATACATCTGTTCTGGGTAAAGCATGCTGTGTTTGTTGCTTCTGCCCAAAATCTTTGAGGCAGTTTAGCTTCAGCTATCATGGTTCTGACAGCTTCTTTTAGTGTTCTGTTTCTCCTTTCAGCAACACCATTCTGTTGAGGGGTTCTTGCAGCAGAATACTCATGATGTATTCCTTTGATATTACAATACTCTTCAACAGTAGAGTTTGTAAACTCTGTCCCTCTATCTGATCTGATCTTTAATATTTTGATACTCTTCTCATTCTGGATCAGTTCCATCAGATTTGTAAGATGTTCCTTGGTTTCACTTTTCTTTTTCATGAAAATCACCCAAGTATATCTTGAATAATCATCCACAACAGCTAGGCAGTATTTCTTTCCACCATTGCTGACTGGATCAATGGGTCCAAATAAGTCCATATGCAACAGCTCCAATATCCTTCCAGAAGATTGGTGCTTCTTTTCTTTAAAAGATGACTTGATTTGTTTACCCTTCTGACATGCATCACAGAGCTTGTCTTTGCTCATGAATGCTTTTGGAATCCCTTCTACCAGATCATTCTTGATTAACCTGTTTATGGTCTTGAAGTTTAAATGATTCATTCTCTTGTGCCATAGCCAACTGACTTCACTTGGTGAAGATGCCACCAAACAAACACTTGAATTCTTGTCAACAGAATTCCAGTCAACTATGTAGATATTTCCTTGTCGTCTTCCAGATAAAATTACCTTCTTTGTACCAATCTGTTCAACATAGCACTTATCTGTTGAGAAGATGACTGAATATCCTTTGTCACAAAATTGACTTATGCTCAACAGATTATACTTTGGGCCTTTAACATAGGAGACGTCAGATATCTCTATGTTTCCCTTGATTGATCTTCCTTTAGCTTTAATCTTGCCTTCTTTGCTGTCTCCAAAAGTGACTTTTGGACCATCCACAGCAACTGCATCAGTCAACTCATGTATGTTTCCACACATGTGCCTTGAACATCCACTGTCCAAGTACCAGATCTTCTCTACTTTACTCCTACTCCTAATCCTAACCTACAAAACAAAAATAAAATTGTTTTAGGTACCCTTATTGAGAGGGTCCTGAAGGATTAGTTCCACCTTTGACAACCCAAGATGTTGAAGTCTTAGGCTTCTTAGGCTTCTGGGTTTTAGGAGCATGAACAGTTTCATTTTTATCATAGTTATCAGATAAGTCACGTTGATGATCAGTATGATATGAATAGTGTTCATAAGCAGGGTAAGGTGCATGATATGCAGGATATGCATGCATTGGATGAGCAGGGTAAGGTGCATAGTAACTAGGAAATTGAGGTGCATGATACATAGGATGATATGCAGCAGGTTGCACATAATATGACTCATTTCCATACCAAGCATTTTGATTTTTCTTGTTCTTATGCTTCTTTGGTTTACTAGGCGCTTGCTCAACTGATTTTGACTTAGTTTTACCACTAGTCTGATTGACTTTAGCTTTATCAGCAGACTTCTTAGGACTCTGCTGTTTGGTCTTACTAGTCTGATTTCCTACACTAGGCTCTTTGCTCTTCTTAGCCTTAGGAGATTTCTTCTCCTTTACCACTTTCTCAGATGAGGTAGGTTTAGAAGTTTGAACATACAGAATGACCTTACTATTGTCAGCTGATATAAATTTTTCAGTATGATTCAATTCTAATTTATCCTTTTCTAAAGGTGTCTCCTGTTTACTAGATGTATGCATGGATGCAACAGTTGACTTATCATGAGACTCAATAATTTTCTCAAGTTCCATGATTTTTCCTTTATAAACCTCACATTCAGCTTTCAGAGATTCATGCTCTTGCTCAAGCTGTTTATATTCAGCTGATTCTTTTGGCTTTTCAGCCAGAAGTTTCAGTGAATTATTTTGCTCTTTTAGCAAGTTCATCTCTTCCTTAAGCTTGACAAACTCTCCAGCAATAGTAGTATTATTCAACATCATTTGTTCTAGAGAATTAAACAATTCATTTTCTTGAGGAGTTACCTCATCCTCAGAGTCATCAGATTCCTTTGCCATCAGGCAGAGGAGAGCAGGTTTTTCTTCATCAGACGATTCTTCATCAGACGTGTCTGAATCTGAATCAGATGAGTAGACAGCAGCAAGCTTTTCTGCTTCAGCCATCATAGCCTTGCCTCTCTGATGCTTTATTTCTTTTCTCATTTTCTTCTCTTCCTCAGTGTACTTCTCTGCTTTTGGATATGGGCAGTCTTTAATGAAGTGTCCCAATTTCCTGCAGTTGTAACACATTAGTTTTGATTTATAATCATCTTTTTCTTGAGAAGAAAAGTTAGGTTTAGAAGAAGAAGCATTGTTGTATTTGTTCTTCATTTTTCTTTTATAGAACTTCTTGAAATTATTCATCAACAGTGCAACATCTCCAGCAGTGTACTCCTTTTTGTTGAGTAGAGTGGCTTCATCAGATGAGTCCACTTCAGCAATTCTTTGAGCTGGTCTTCTTTGGTTTTCAGCAGCAACCAGTGCAGCTGTGGGTCCTGAAGTTGAGGTTTCTTCAATTCCCATCCTTGGCAGTTTATACTCATACGTCTTGAGTACAGAGAACAGCTCTGTAAGAGAAATCTTGCCCAGATCTCTTGATTCTTCCATTGCTGTCACCTTCATGTTGAACTTGGAAGGTAGAGCCTTCAGTACTCTGACAGAAATTTCTTTGTCAGTGAAAGTCTTTCCCAGCTTCAAAACTTCATTCAGAGTTCTGGTGAATCTGGTGTCCATCTGATCAATGGTTTCTCCAGACTTCATCTTGAAGTTATCCAGCTTCTCCAAGGCAACACTTAGCTGATGCTCTTTAATTGCATCATTGCCTTCACTCATGTCACGAACCTTATCCCACATCTCCTTTGCAGTTTTGCAATGCTTGACTTTGTCAAACCGATCATTATCCAAGGCTTTGGTCATGATGAATCTTCCGACTTTGTCCAGGTTGAACAGCTTTATTTCTTCTGCTGTCATTTCTGTTAAGTCTTTTTCCACCACAATTTGAGCTTCATCTACGATGATGGTCTTGGTGAATTTGAATGGACCTTTGATGATACATGTATACATGTTGTCATTGTAGGCAGCAAGGAAAATCTCCATTCTGATCTTCCAGTCCTCAAAAGACATACCAGCGATGTGGGGAACATGGCTGATACAATCCATTTTTCAAAAAGTTTTTATTTTTCAAAAAAATGCTCTTTTGAAAAGTTTTGAAAACCTTTGAAAAACACTTGGATCAAGCTCGTTGATCAGGCAGCTGATTCTAATGAACCACCTGCTCTGATACCACTTGTTGGTCCCAAGTGGTCAGAAGAGGTTTAGAGGGGGGGTGAATAAACCTCTTTAAAATTTTCTTTGAATTTAACTTTAAAACTTTACTCTTACTGAACAGACTAAGCTGATCAGATTAGTAAGTTACAATTCTGTTCGCGAACAAATCTTTGAACAGTCTTGTTGACCACTCGTCTGATGGTTACTTAACTGATTTTGCAGAAATCAGTTTTAATACTTAGAGTACTTGCAGCGGATTTTCAAAGTGTTTTTCACAAGTAAACTTAGTAGTTTGAAAAGTAATTCCCCAGTTTTATAATCTCCTTTTAACTTCTTTTCAAACAGTTAACTTAATGTGTTTTTATGCAATCAGAAAATATGCAAGTTTGAAAAGCAATGTAAAAACACAAGTAATTTTTATAGTGGTTATATGGATTTGAATATCCTTTAGTCCACTCTTCCAAGTCACACAGATCTTGGGTTATACTATAATCACAAAGTTTACAGTATACTCTGCTTGCGTCGAACAACAAATGAAACGACCACAAGTTCGCAATAGGAAATCACACAGAAAACCTATCCACTGAAGTTTGATCACTCACAAAGATGGATCACAACTCCGCACAACACTCTTGTTTACAAAATCACTCAGAAGATGTATTTTTCTTTGTTCTTCAACTCTGCTTTCGTCAACAAATGACTCAGCTGATGAGTGAGCTGTTCTTGAGACTTAAAGAATTTTGCTTCGGAAATTTCTCTCAGAAAGTGTGTTGCTTCTTTTCTTCTTCGTCTCTTTCAGCTATTTATACTTGAGGATTGAAAAGTGTCCGTTGAAGAGAGACAGGATTCAAATTCCTCGAGTACTGGTCCTTAAAATCCGCGAACGGCTCTTTTGCAGTCTGTCCGTACTGTAAACAGTACTATTCTGCAGGCAGCATTAAATGCACTCGGCTGATGCGAAGCTTTTCTTCAATCATTTGTCTTAAATATCCTCGTACTTCAGCATTTATTACACCAAAGGGCATTTATTACCGTTGGGAACACTTCATGATCTTCTTCACTTGGCTGACAAAGTACAAGCCTGATGGTGAACTCGGCTGATCTCAAACTTGAACAAATCTGATTTGAGTCGGCTGATCTTCACTAGTCTGATAACTTTACTTCAGCAGATCAGAAGTCTTGGACCTTGAAACTTTGACTCTTCTGATGTCTTCATTACTTAGTCAAAATTCCTTGATAAGTTTATCAGCTAAGTTACTCCATACTTAGCCAATCTTTGAAGTTTTGGAATGCATCAAAACCTCCCTTATCAAACTTTCTTTAGTGCCTTCATCTTCATCCTTATCCAACAATGGCGGAGAATCGCCCCTTAACGATGGTCTTATCCATCTTTTGTCAGGTTACTGCAAATGCCTTGTAAATCATCCAATGCATTTGGGAGGGGTGATCATAATAGATCTATGCCAAAATAGACTCACATTGGATATTCATGTTGTAACCAATGTTATTAAAACCGGAACGGACCGGCCGGTTGGACCGCGAACCGGAGCCTGGTCCGGTCCGGTTTACATCCTAAAACCAGTTACTCTAAAACCCAGTTTGAACCGGGTTGAACCGGTCTGAAATCGCCGAACCGGTGAACCGGTATGGACCGGTTCAACCCAGTTTTGATTTTTTTTTTTTAAATTTTTTTAATGTTAAAAATTCTTGTAAAAGTTGGGATTTAAACACCTAACCTTTAGAGTGAAACATGACTTCCTTACCATTTAAGCTACATCACTTTTGTTGAACTTTTAGTACAAATTAAAATTTATAAATTATAAAAACTTGTAGCCAAATTTATTTAAAAATTAGATAATTAACTCAAATAAATATTTTACACATTATGAATGAAAATTAATACTCAAATAATAAGTTTTTATTAAAATTTATTCTATAAAATATTTAATTTCAATATTATTTTTAGGATAAAGTGTCAAATAATGCAAGTTCGACTTTGAATATTAGACTTTTATACATAACCATATTTTAAAATTTATGAATTTCTTAGTTTGTTGTATTTTTAAATTACACTTTAAACTTTTATAAAGAAATATAATCATTTATATGAGCATACAAATTAGTACCATATTATCATTATGATATAAGTTAGATAAATAGTAGTATATGATTAATTTTAATATAATATAACAAATTTTATATTTATAATAAATTGTAGGATAATATTTAAATTTTACGCACATTACATATATTTTAAAGTTAAATATATTTATTATATTATTATGACGTCATCCGGTCCGACCAGTGGTTCGATCGGTTCGACCAGTAAAATCAGTAACCAGTTGGCTCATCGGTTCACTGTCCGGTCCGATTCTGAGAACATTGGTTGTAACTGAACTTTAAAAAAAGTTCACTGGTTTTTTTCAACTTTGTATCCTAAAAATAGCAGTAATGGAAACTTACCTATGTAGTATATATTCTCAATTTTAGCCCCCTATAAATTAAAAAGAGCCTATTATCATCCCATATTCTTATTAAAGTTTCACACTGCCTCCTTGACATTTTAAACTAATAGGGTATTATCTTTTTACACATCACCATATTCTATCTTGGGCGAATGTGTTACGCTCTCCGTTGAAAGAAAATAAATTACTCATTTAAATTTTTTAAAGAAGACAAAATACTATTTTTCAAATTACATAGGTATAATTTCAACATTATGCAAATATATAATACGGTGTAAGTTGACATTAACCCATTATTTGTATATAGCACGCGTTCTCCACCTTATCTCTGGACACTTAATTCATACAGGAAACACCATGGAAATGTCATGGGTTATTATAAAATTGATAAGAGAGTCAATTAATATAATTTTAATCTTAGGCCATCTCCAACCCGGGCTGAGGGGTGGGTGGATTTGGGCCAGCCCGCCAGCTACGGGTTGGAGAGGAGAAAGGGCGGTCCATTTGGACCGCCCAGGTGCATGGGCTGGGCGATTAATCGCCCAGCCCACACACCAGCTGCTGGGACGCGCTGTTAGCGCGTCCCAGCAGACATGCCATCATGTGGCGCCATTTGCCGCCACCTGATGGATTTCTTTTATTTTTTTTATTAAATTTTAAAATTAATATTAATAAATAAATTAATAATAAAAATAGTTAAAAATATTTTAAAAATTAACTACAAATTTTAACAATACCTTATTTATTTTAATTAACTAAAAATAAAAGTTACATTTAATTATAAAAATTGTTGTAGGTTTAATAACAATTTAATTTAAATTAAAGATGTAACATTATTAGATATAAAAATTGCAACATGAAAGTAAAATTAAAAAAAAATTATAGTATAAAAAAAATTCTTATCCATTATTAATTTTAAAATTATATATATTTGTCTATGAAACAATAATTTATTTAGCCACATTTAAAATTTGATTTGAAATATTTTAATTTTATTTAAACTCTAATATAGCATTAATGTTCAATGTATAATTAAGACAAAATGTAGAAATACAATTTTGCATTAAATTACTCCAAATACTTGTACACATAGGTGGATACAAATAACAACTTATATAGATAAATAAAATTACATATTAAGTAGATACTAACTTATAAGAACTTATAAAAACATTCCAATAATTTAAATCTTAGCCACGATGAAAGGCCCACGCATGAGCGACTAAGTCCTTTTGAAGTTGTTTATTGACTTCTAATGATCGTATTGTGTGACGACGCATCATATACTCTTCGAGGGATATATCAGGACTTGTTCTTGGTTGGTAATCTCTTTCAGGTCCATGATACATATTAGCACGGGCCCTGCGAGATCTGGTTATGTCTGTGTCATCGTCATCCGAGTCAGAATCGTTGTATTCATCTCTTTCGTCCTCCACGATCATATTGTGAAGTATGATACACGTCAACATAATGTCACGTAGGTCCTCTGGAGCCAACCCCTTCCCGGTTGCTTTACAATGGCAAAACGACTTTGAAGAATTCCAAAGGCTCGTTCAACATCCTTTCGGTATGATTCTTGTAGCTTAGTAAATTGAGCCTCTTTGTTCCCCCGCGGTTGTCAAATGGCTTGGATTAACGTCCCCTATTTTGGATATATCCGATCGGCGAGATAATACGTCATGTAGTGATCCCTATCATTTACCTTGTACTGAACTTTTGGAGCAATTCCTTGAGCAAGATTGTCGAACAAGGGTGAACGACCAAGGACGGTGATATCATTTTGAGCCCCGGGTACGCCAAAGAAGGCATGCCATATCCAAGTGTCGAACGACGCCACTGCTTCCAGAACGATTGTTGGTTTTCGGGTTCTACCGGAAAAGCTCCCTTGCCATGCAGTTGGACAATTTTTCCACGTCCAATGCATGCAATCTAATGACCCGATCATTCCTGGAAACCCACGTCGTTCCGCCTTGCGAAGAAGCCTTTCAAGATCGTTAGCATTCGGTGCACGAAGGTATTTTTCTTTGTGTACCCGCAAAATAGTTTTGCAAAACTCGCGCATTGTATCGACTGCTGTCGTCTCGCCGATAGCATGTTTATCATCCATGCAGTCAGCTGGGGTTGCATAAGCCAACATACGTATAGCACAAGCAACTTTGACGATAGGTTCAAACCCCGGTCGTCCACAATTATCATTCCTTTTCCGAAAATATGAATTTTCTCGCTCGCAATCAGCAAGCACCCGATAGAATAGGGATTTTTTCATACGGAACCGACGTCGAAAGTCTTGATCTGTATAAACCGGCCTCTCGATGAAGTAATCTTTCATGAAGTCTAGGTACTTAGCTTTTCTGTCTGAGGTTTATACAAACGCCCAGGAACAGAGCCACCATGTGCAGGTTGTTCTTGTAGAAATTCGAGTGCATGTTCATCAATGAATCGCTTCCCCGTTTCCATTTGGTTATGAAATTCGACCTGAGCTGCATCTTCCTGTTCTTGAAGCTCTTGTAAATATTGATCATAAAAATCGTTATTACTGGAGCTCGAACCAAAATCACCAAAGGGTGAACTCATTTTTTTTATAATGGAAGTAATAAACAAGGTATTGGTGATTTTTTTTTAATGGAAGTAAAGCTCTTGTAAGTTTTGAAATATGATGAGAGTTATGAAAGTATTGGTGGCTATTTATAATGGAAGTAATTGAAGTCCCGTGACTCTGCCCAGTTGACAGCAAATTAACCTCAGACTTTAATTTGAAAACCCGTGACTCTGCTCACTTGACAGCAAAGACCTCAGGCTTTAATTTGAAAACCCGTGACTCTGCCCACTTGACAGCAAAGACCTCAGGCTTTAATTTGAAAACCCGTGACTCTGCCAACTTGACAGCAAAGACCTCAGGCTTTAATTTGAAAACCCGTGACTCTGCCAACTTGACAGCAAAAGTCTCAGGCTTTAATTTAAAATCCGTGACTTTGTCCAGTTGATAGCAAATAAACCCAGACTTTAATTTGGAATCCCGTGACTCTGCCCAATTGACAGCAAAAACATCAGGCTTTAATTTGAAATCCCGTGACTCTGCTAATTTGACACCCGTGACTTTGTACATTTTAACACCCGTGACTCTGCACATTTTAACTTTAGTGAATAGTGAATAGTGCATAGTGCATAGTGAATAGTGTACAGTGCATAGTGAACGGTCCTTATAAATAGAGATAGCCCTCAGCTATTTTATTCACAACTATCTTCATCTCTTCCAACTAAATTATCATCTCTTCTAAGAAAATTATCGTCATCTCTCTATGGCTCCTAAGAAAAATTGGCACACATACGAAGATGAAACTCTTTGCATAGCATCGTCCAACATTCCGATGATCCAATCCGCGGAAATAACAAAAGAGAGAACATTATGTGGGATGATATCATTGTCTCAATGTATGAAACAATCACGTCTCAAGGCATCCAAGCTGAACATCGATCCAAAGAAGCAATAATGTGCCGATGGAAGAAGGTCATTTATAAAGATTGCAACAAATGGTATTCCACACTCACTGAAGCACAAAGAGCGTATGCAAGTGGAACCAACCTTCAAGACGAGGTAATTTTTCGGACTTTAGGACTTCATACTCAATTATATGATATATATTAACTCTCAATTTATATTTCTAGCAAGGTATGGCACACGCAATATATAAGAACCAACATGGCTCGACTTTTACTTTACACCACTGCTGGGCAATTTTGCAACATCGTATTACTTATACTAATCTAAGCAACACTGCTCCAACTCAAACGCAAACTGGGCCGGATCGATTCCAAACGCAATCATCGCACATTTCCTCCCAACAAATGGAGTGCCCACCACCAGGCTCAATTTGATACACCTTCTAGCCTGGGGACTCCAAGTGAAGAAACTACATCAGGGAGACCAATGGGAACTAAAAAGGCAAAAAAGGGCAAGGCTAAGGCCTCTGCTAGTTCTGCCTCTTTAGAATTATATTCCCAAAGCATTCGCGAAACAAACGAAGTGAATCGCATGTTGGAAGAAGGACGTGTCCGAAGGCACGCCGAGCTTATGGCGATGAAAGAGGAGGAGAATGACTTGAAAATTTTGACGATGGATACATCTACCTTCACTCCAGACACAAAAGCTTTATTTAAGCTCAAAAGGAAACAGATACAACAAGAACAACTTGCGAAAAACTTGTTTGGATGAGGGTCGTCGAATCCAGGAAACAACCCTTTTGATTATTTTCCCAACGCCTAATGATTGTTGTTTCCATCGTTACATTTTTCTTGTTGTTTACTTATGTTGTATTGTTGCATTTTCAATGTTGTCTTCATCGTTGCAATTTCGTTGTTATTTTCGTGTAATCCTTGTTCTTTTTCTTGTCCCGAATATAATATTATTATTTTATTATCATTGTCTCTAAAATTAATTATTATGCATTTTCATATTTAAATTAGTATTACTTATTTTTAAAATTATTATTATTATTATTATTATTATTATTATTATTATTATTATTATTATTATTATTATTATTATTATTATTATTATTATTGGTACTACTACTATTATTATTATTATTATTATTATTATTATTATTATAGATAATATAGGTGAGAGTGGGGAAGGCTTTTTTTTTAATTAATTGGATGAGATAGCCCTACCGGTTGGAGATGATACTCAGGGGGGTGCAGATTTCCCGGGTGAAGATTGACACCCCAGGACTGTAAATAGCCCTACGGGTTGGAGATGCTCTTAGATACTGTTCGATTGTCCCAGGAATATGCTCCTAGCATATGGCAGATAGTGGGTGGCCACCCATTTTTCTTTTTCAGTTTTTTTTTTATAAATTAGTTTAATTTATATTAATTAGTGGTGTTTAATTTTAATATATGAATTGTAATTAGTTTTATTTATTTTTAATAAATTGTATTCTTTTTTTTTTTTGTGGTGAATTTAATAAGGTGATTAGTTAAATTGTTAAATTTAAAATCCTTATATTCATAAAATACATACAAATAAAATTATTAAATAAACTAGAACAATTTTTGATTACTTTTTCTTTTTACATCTTTAATTTTGAGAATAGGAATATTAGATTATGATAACGAATATGACAACTTAAGTAGATTTGTTGAACAAAAGGAGTGAATTTTTTATACTAGTCATGTTTGCTTTTCACTAATTATGTTTAGTCTTTGTTAACTTTCTTATTATTAAGATGGCCTTAATTTTTATGATTGTTTAACTATTAAAAAAATTAATTTTAAATAAAAAAGTATAATAATAATTATTAAAATTATTTATACCCTAAATTATTACTATTCTAATTAGTATTATTAAAATAAGTGAGGGCGAAGAAAATGAAGAAAATTATGAAATTGAATTAATTAAGGACAATTGGTAAAAAAAAAGGGTTCAAAGTGACAGTTGAACATTAAGATCGGTTGTAGATGGCGGAAACTCACCCCTCAACGATGGATTTATCCATCTTTTGTCAGGTTTGTGAAAATGCCTTGTAGATCATCCAGTGCATTTGGGAGGGCTGATCATAATAGATCTATGCCAAAAAAGACTCCATTGGATATTCATGTTGTTGTAATTGAACTGTTAAAAAAGTTCACTGTTTTTTTTTTTTTTCAACTTTATATCCTAAAAAATAGCATTAATGGAAGGTTACGTATGTAATATATATATTTTCAATTTTATCCCCCTATAAATTTAAAAATAGCAAATTACTACCTCATTATTGGATTTCACACAGTTACTGACATTTTTAAAATAATAAAAAATATTAAAAACTACCCCTATTATATACTATAATTTCATCCAATAAAATTATAAATTATTTTGGTATTTAGTTCTTTGTGTTATGATAAGTGTTGCACTATTTTTTATGATAAATATGCCACACTGTTCGCCTTGTATTATAGAAACCGTGGTACATTACCCCTATGTTTTATGATAAATACGAAATTTTACCTCGTTATGATAGTTTTGTCTTTTTACACAATACTTTCATACGCACACTCTATTTCGGGCAAGTGTATTACAGTTTCATACTTGCAGGTACCGTCGATGGTCGAGCTCTGCCCAAGGTGCGATAGCGATTTTGGGATAAACTTTAGATTTTAGTGTTTTTTTTTTTTTTTTTTTAATTTTTGTTCTTTTATAGTGGATTGGTACTTGATTTCAATTATTTGATGTTGGATTTCAGTTCAGATATCTTTGATTTCATGTGGGTAGCTCAATTTTGTTGCAATTCAAGTGTTCAATTATATTAATTATGTTATAATTATTTTATTAATAATATATAAATTTTATAATTTTAATATACTAAATAGGATTAATAACATATAATAGATAATTTTAAAAAATTATTTCTTTATATTTTATATTATAATATTATTTAATTAGTAGTATTTTTTATAAAATTAATTAATTTAAAAAAATATATATTATTTAACTCCTGATCCTTGTTCGAAGATAAGGAATGAGTTGTAAGTAGTTGTAATTTGATCATAACTCCATGAATCATGGAAAATTCTTGTCCAAGTCTGGTTTGGTCAAACTCATCCAACCACCAAACAAGTGTATTGCACTTGTTTTGTGATTGGTCACTCTCCTATGAGTTGCATCCAATCCCAAAGCAAGTGTATTGCACTTGTCTTGTAGTTACATTGGGTTCGGCCAAACCAAGTGTGGGTAAGAATTTCCCATGTATCATAGACAAAAGCGGAGCGAAAATGAAACATATTAATAAAGAAGTTGGAAAGGTAACATTACAAAGGAAAGCAGATCACCGGAAATGACACGAGTTAACAACATTATTGTTATCGGTGAACGCTACGGCGAAGAACTTCACCATTATTATGCAAGGATGAAACCGAATAAAGCACGTAATACAGATATTTTGGGCTCGATCACTGTGTGGTAAGCATTCCAAGATCCTCATCTTTCTCAAAATAAGCCATGTCCGACTCATGCAAATACACCCACGCTTCAATCCCATCTTTCTCTTTGTTGTTCATCAGTATGAAAAGATCTTCGAGATAAACATTAGCTAAGCTTGCCCATACGGGTTTCCCGAAACCAAAATCGAGTTCATACTCTCCAAACTTTGAAAAATCTGTAATCCATACGGCTACCCTGACATCGGGGCTGACTGCTTTCTTAGCTGTTTCGAAAAAGTTGTCGACCATAATCCATCGTCCAAATTCTTTATCTGACAGTATATTTGCACAATCTTTGATGCTTTGCATGGTAGCCTCGCGCATCTTTGGAACCATGCCTTGAAAATCATATTCCATTCTTTGACAATTACTTGGATTGTAGTCAATATATGATAGGGAAACCCAACACCCACAAGCGTATTTCGATACCGGTGGAACAGTCCTTTCGCGAACGTTGATCGCTTGCGCTATTAATAGTTCTCGATAATCCCCATATCTTGCTTTATCAGCTCGCATAATAGCTTGTGTTAGAACTGCTGACACTACCATTACCCTGGATGGTGGACGCTCGCCTGATGTGGATCTCCATTCTGGACACACCTTTTCTCGTAGTCTTGAAATGGCATTCTTGTCGAACACAAACCTCCTGGCGACAATATTATTGTTTTTCTCTCTCGACATATTGAGATCAAACTCAACCATACGCAGGTCCTCACCTGGGAACCACTTCGGGGAATCGAAATCTGGGCGAATCACTAATTCGCCATCAACAGCAGCATTTGCCCAAGCTTTTAGGAATATGCCGAGTGAGCATGAGTCAAAAATCCTATGGGAAACACAAACACCTATCACCAAACCACCACATCGAAACCTGTCACTACAAGGAAAAAGCTCTTAAGTGACAACACAAGTTGTCACATTAGCATGAGATGTTGTCACTGATGAGATTTATTGACAAGAATATATTGTCACTGCGTTGTCGCTAATTCTCATTTGTGACAACTTCTAGGGCATTGTCACTTTAGAACCTTATTTTGTGTGACAACTTAAATGGTATCACTTATTTGAAAAAGATATAATGATAACTTGTATGTTGTCACTTAATTAAGAGGTATATTAACAACTTCAAAGTTCTCACTCATTGGCTTTCCATTAGTGTTTCCTCTTTTTCCCCTGTCTCCCCTAATACATTCAATATTTATTATCCAATTAAAAATATTATTAAAAAATATTTAAAAAGTATAAAAGAACAATATTCACTATCATTTATTTATTGCCAGAAATTTCACAAAAAAGAGTAAATGAGTTTTCCTCTAAACAACATAATCCAATAGTTTTTTCTAAGAAACATCTAATTTGACATTTAACAACACTATTTGTATATATTTAGAAAGCAATCCAAAAAACGTAGTTTCTTCATATCTTTATACTTGCAAATATCAGCCGCCGCTATACTCCCTGCTAGAGAATAATAGAAATAAGATCGATAAGTAAATACTTATAAAAAATACTAATATTAACAATATAGAATTCTATAATAATACATTCTATAATCCAACTATGTCACAGATCAATCATCAGCATATAATAATACATTCTATAATACAATAACATATAAACAGAAACAAATATAATTATCATGAACATGAATCATTTTATTTAATAAGTTAGTTTTTTTTCTTGGTTTATTTCTACCTCTGATACTTTCAGGTGGTATTATTAAATTTCCTAGTTTTTTAATGAAATCCCTCAATAAGAAGAGACATTTAACAAACAACATTAGATTTCCCAAGATTCATTCTAAAGAAACACCAAAGCATAAGTAAATAAAACACGAGTCCAACTTCAAGGTTAAACTATACATCACCATCATATTCGTTTTACAACACAACACAGGAAAGAAAAAATAGGCCGATCAACTTAATGAATTGACTAAGTTAATACACAAACTCGCCAATACATCACATATCCACATAACCAATAAGCCATTAATGGAACAAGCTAAACATACAGTCAAGTGTCATAATCTTCAACAATAGCATACAAGCAAAAATACCTGAAATGTGTATTATCAACTCCTCTATTGTTGAAATGGAGCAGATATAGGGTACCTGCTCACTTCATGAATTAATTCCCGTAGCCCTGGTTCACCTGAAAGTCTGAACAAAAGCACAAAATAGAAGGAAAAAATTAGTTAAAGTAATGATACTGAAGTACTGAAATTGAAGGCATAAAAATGAGCATACTCATCAGATTCAGTGTTCGAGTTTCGAATATTTTGTGAAGAATATCCATGCATGAATCCTTGCATGCTATGGTGAGCATAATTCGGAGGTGTGGGGAACCTGAAGTATTACAATAATGGTTAAATAGTTGAGAAAAATTCAAAGGATGCAACAAATTTGGAAAGTATTGCGTACCATTGAGACATAGCTGAAACTTGATTTGTTGGACGAAATTAACCAAATACTGACATCATCTATGAAGTTGACTTATGACTTTCCGCCATTGCTTTTTGGGTTGCAGCTAAGCCTTTTTTTAAATCTTGAATGACTGATTGTTGCTTTTCCAGTTGCTCAAAGAATACAGTAAGATGTTGCTCAGCTTTCTCAGCTCTTTCATGAGCTAACTTGGCGTGTTTATTGGCCTCTTCTAGCTCTTTTCCATAATTATGATGTGGCAACGATCGACTTGATTTTGGACCAGCCCCTCTACCACGCATGTAAAAAAAGGCAATAATATTTTTAGTAAAAATCATAACCATGCACACACCAATAAGGCATAATCAGGCATGTCATTAATAGTAAACTAAGTGGTAACATGGAATACCTTTTTTACTTCTGCTAATCACGCAGTAATCTTGGGTCTTTTATTCCTGCCCAAGATAAAGGTAAATAAAAAAATTTGTCATAAAAGTAGAGCATATTCTTCATAACAATATAAGTGGGGCAGTGGAGGATTAAACAAAGCTTAATACAGTATCATAATATCCTACCCACTGAAAAGAACTAATATACATCTCATTCTTGGCCAAGTTTCGAACATGCAAATTCTGCTCGATGCTCATAAAGAACAATAGGGTGAAAAACCTTTTCCTTATCTATGTTTCTAAGAGACAAAATCACCTAAGTTGTCATTTATAAAAACAAAATAAGATAAATTGCTGATCAAGCACAATACAGTATCATAATACAAAAAGATTAGCTTCAATACCCGAGCACCTGTTGCAACAATGAGATACTTGTAGCTTATGGTTTCTCCTGTTGCAGTTAGCAATGTCTTCCTCAGATCAGCAGACTTAACTCGAGTTCCAAGAATCAATTCAATTCCTGAAGGATTAAATTTAGGTAAATAATGGTTAATCCTAGAAATAACATCTTGGCCAAGTAAAATAAACTATATTAGTTTATGATAATGAACTAATACTCTCATATTAATCAAAACTTACCTTCTATCAAAGTTAATGACAGAATATAACTCACTAAAAATTTTGATATTTGCCTTTTGAACTAAGTGCCAGCTCCAATGAGTTGAACTGAGCTGAATGAACCACTAAACCTAAAATTCAACCGAGAATTTTGAAAAAAACAAAAATTAGTGAGAATATGATAAGTAGATAGAACAAAAAAGAGCTATTCTAATCCACAAGACAATTTAAAAAGCAGAAGGCATAATCAACACGCTATCAAAGTAGGTTCATGTAGATACTCATATCTTAATTGATTGAAGATACTGCTGTTCTCACTAATATTTAGTGACAGGAAAACTAAACAAATCAGTTAACTTTACTTTTGATGTAACTAATATCCATAGCATAATATAATCAAACTTCCATCAGAACAAGTAATTAATCAGACATTTGGAAAAGAAAAGGCACACAATATAAATAAATGCCCACAGAAAATGATCCAGGTAAACTGTTATACAGTGGCGGAGCTAGACCGATTTACTTGGGGGGGCAAAATTTTTTCGAGGGATGCATTAAATAAAATAAATAATTAGAAAAAAATATATCCTTTTACAATTATTAACAAAGATTTTTTTTTTGAAATGTACATTACAATAAATAAAGAATATTATATAAAGAAAAGTGCACTAAATAAATATAATTATAAGGAGAAAACCTTATATGTTATATAAAAAATAAAAATCTTATTTTTCTTACAATTATTCAGATTTTTTTTTTGGATATGCACTAAATAAAGAATATTATCAAATCTTGTATTTTAATAACAATAAAATATTATATTCCTTATATAAACATTAAGAAGAAAGAGAAAATTTAAAGAAAAGCTTAACTATTGAGAAAGAAAGATTTTTTTTAAAAATAGCTTAAAAATTGAAAAAAAAGAAAGAAAAATTCTAAAAAATGGCTTAAGAATTGAAATGAAAATCATTTGCAACAAGCTGGATTCGAACACGGCCTCCAGATTGAACTTTCAAATGCCCTAACCATCCGGCCAACACAGTCAGTATACAAAATATTACTACTAATATTATTTATTCCAAATATTTTGGGGGGGCGGTCGCCCCCCCCCCCAGTCTACACATAGCTCCGCCCCTGCTGTTATATATTGAGTTGCTTCACAAGCGTGAAAGTTAAAGTATACCGGTAACATACACTTACAATCCTTTTACAGAAACCAAAGATACACAGACGGAAATTGACAGGCCAGCAATCTAGCTATGGAAAAGAATTAATCGATTAATCAAATTTACACCAGTTTCTATTTATATTACATACAAAGGAGTATAAGACTGATTAAGCTATCAATAAATACCTACACAATCACAATGACCTCTATCTTCACTACATAATCTGAAGAAATATTTTGCTAACAGGAATGGTACAACTAATTAATTAATTAATTGATTGAAGATACCTAAAATCAAATTAACAACCTAATTCTAATTGTAAATGAAACAAAATTAAAATCTATTAAAGATACCTAAAATCATATTAAAAACCTGATTCTGATTGTAACTGAAACAAAATCGAAATCTATCGGACTTAAGTCTCCTAAATCCTAGCTGAGACATAATAAGAGAGATTTCTTACCAATCGAAGCCGAAATTCACTTTTCCTTATTTTTGAATGATTCAAAATTCTTTGTGCTCTTGAACGAGAATCAAAAAAGAAAATTAAACTTATTTCTAGAGCATTCGATTTTGTCTTTGTTCTTCAACGAGATGAAGTTGTGTATCCGAGAAGTGAGAGAGGCGATGGAGAGAGAAAAAGCGAACGAACAATTTTGAAGAAAAGAGGAAAGTAATTTGATGATTTTGAAATTTTGTTTATAAATCGCATTTTACTAAGGGTATATCTGGCCAATAAGACAAACGCATTTACCAAATAATTACTGCCAAAGTTACATATTTGACCTCCGCGTGTGTTTTCATTTAATGAACATTACATATATATATTTGTTTTTTATTTAGCTAACTAGCTAATGAGTGACAAGATGATGTGTCGCCACTCAAATCAGTCTACTAAAATTCTTTAATGACAATAATTAGACAATTACTTATTGTCACTGCTGTTTATTGACAAAAAAATTATTGTCACATAAAAAAATATTTTTAGTGACAAGAAAAATTAAATACTTCTATCACTATCCCTAAATACAAAATCTTAATCACTTGACATATTATTCCTATCACTTTTAGTGATAAAAAATATATTTTGTTACATAATATAACTATTGAGTGATGAAATTAAACTTATCACTTATTTTATTGTCACTAATCAAAGAATTTCTTGTAGTGTGTTGATTTGAACAGCTAGCATTGGATCTGTCGGGTGGTCAGCTGCCCCTATGTCGAGTGGGAGAAGATCGTTGAGTTGGTTTGGTATTATTACCCCGCCTGGACCAATGAGTTGAAGGAGGTCGCACTCGACTTTCGCTTCCACATACTCAACGCCCTCGTCATTGCAATCAACCAAGTGTTTTTCCTTATTGTATCTACCAGCCAATGGGTAGAAGAGAGGCAAAACTTGAGCTAAAGATTGTTTTAATGAAATATTGATGGACTCATCAGAGGATGACAAGTAAAGAAGGCGAAATACATTCATAGGTGGGTTGAGCTCATCTATTAGAGATATTTTGTAAGTACAGACATTTGAGGATGTTGGCGTGCATGGTTTAACAAGCTCTCGACTCAACACATTAACCTTCATGCTGATTGGAATTGCAATATAATTGATTAAATTTAGAGAAAGAAGAATTGAAAAGGGTTCTCTTATTTGAATGGGATTTGAGTGACTAAAAGAAGCTCCAGATTCTCGTTTATATAAGAGTAAGGCTTTCCTTTTTCTTGTTATTTCAGTAAATTCTTGGTAGCCACCATTTGTCATGTTATGTTCCTTTTATGGATACTTTTGCATAAAAAGTGTCCCTAAATCCCTTTTATAGGAAGCGGATGGTGAGCCACGAAATTTCCTTTTCCTAGGTAGACTGGCAAATAATGTAATAAGGTAGAGGGTGGGCAAAAGTTCCAACTCATAACTAATTACATATATACAAGTCAACTTAGATCAAATAGAATAGGATAAGAAAGAATAAACAAATCCCTTGAAATCAGCCAAATAATCAATGAGATCGATTCTGTAATATTTTATAATAGAGAGAATTGCATATTTTTTATATTAAGCTTTAGGTCAATTTTCATTTTTGTTATACAGCTTTATGTATCAACATATTTGGTACAATGCTTTAACAAATTTTGTACAACCGTTAAAAATTGGCGCTAAGTGGTGACGTGGCAGTTAAGTATAATTGTAAAGTTAATATCATTACTTATGTTTACTGATAATTTTACCCCAAAACGTTTCAGAACTAAAAAAAATCTCATATCTCCAAATTTAGTGACTATTTTAGACTACATTATTATCAAATTTCAAAATTGATTCGAATAAGTCAACGTGCAGAATTTGAGGATTTTACTTATTATATTTATATAACTAATTTGATTTAGAAACAATATAAATGAATTAAATAATACTTTAACATAAATCTAAAAAATAATTAAGAAAACATATTCTTTTTAGATAAATTATATAATTCAAAATATTTAATATTAATTAAAATAATAAATAATAAATAGTTATAATTAAAAAGAAAATCCAATCCACTCACTCCATCCCAATCCCTTAACCCACCCACCACTCTCCCCTCCAATTCCCTGGCTGCTGGCGGCCTGGGATTGAAGATCGGAGTAGGTCTGGGTTTTGTAGCACGGAAATTACTCGGTTGATGGAAGCTAATTGTTGTTTGCCTTTTTATGATCGAAAAACGATTGTAGGTATCAATGGGTTGGATTCACTATACTGGGACCTGATAGTAAAGCTTTCTTGTCCGATTGAGCCCCCGAGAATGAAATTCCCCATAGGCAAAGTCCGATCCACCTTTGTTTTGAAAAAAGACGAAATCCAAAAGCTTAAGAAGTTTGTTTCTGCTAAACGTCCCCGCGTGACTCGTTTGTCCTCATTCACTGTCACGTGTGCGCTTGTTTGGATTTGCTTAGCCAAGGCGTCTACATTTGCAGTTGTAGACGACGATGAGACAGAGTACTTTGGTCTCTTGGCTGATTGTCGGAGAAGGCTGAATCCACCATTGCCTTTGAATTACTTTGGCAACTGTGTGGCCCTTGTAAAGACAGAACTAAAGCATGGCCAGTTGAAGGGAACCGATGGTTTTCTGATGGCTACGGAGTCCATCGGGGAGGCCATTTCGGAGAACGTGTATGGAGATAAAGGAATCCTGCATGGGGCTCAAAATTGGTTCGAAGAGTACGGGAAATTAGTGGGAAAGCCACGGTATGGGGTGGCAGGATCACCAAGGTTTGATTTCTACGCAACAGATTTTGGGTGGGGGAGGCCAAACAAGTTAGAAGCTCTTTTTGTTGATGGGGATGGAATTATGGAACCATGTCCCTTTGCAATTCGGGACAATTCGAGGGTGGTCTGGAGATTGGGATGTCAAAGCCAAAGGCGGAAATGCAAACTTTTACTGAAGTATTTAACATGGTTCTTACATATTTGTATAATGCATATATAATGCATATTTGTTTAATTCGTCCCTATAGCATCCGTATTCTCCTACATTTTGGCATTTCGTCCCCTATCATATGTGTAAGGGCACAATTTTTTTCGTCCCGATTACCATTTACTTTCGTAGCTGGTGGTCCACTTTCATAGCCAAATGTCCCTATATGGGGACAAATTTTTTATTGTGCACAATTGTTCTTTATAGGGCACAAACTAGCTAGATCTACCTATTTTCATTTCAGTCGATGATTGTCGGTGTTTCTATCTTCAATTTATATAATGCATATTTCTAGTCATTTTATTGGGGGTTTAAATCAGATCAACCGTAATTTTACTCACTTAAATGAAATTGAATAATCACTGGTTGTTTTCCGACAAAATATTAATTAAAGCAACCAGTGATTTACAATAAAGGTTTATTTGGTCTGTTAATATTATTTATAAAATTAAAAAATTAAATAAATATGTAAAATCTCTAAGTTGGTTCGCACGTGTCTTATTCGAGCCTGGGCAACAATATGGACTAAAAATTGTCAGTAAATTTGAAACCGTGGGGTTATTTTGATAACCTGAAATGTTAGGGGTATAATTGTCATTCAGCATAAGTAATAGTAAAACTTAATTGCCACGTTATCAGTTAACGTCCATTTTTAACGGTGGTATCAAAAGTGATTGATTTCTTAAATTGTGGTACAAAATGTGTCGACCTCGATTTGTACGGTACCACCAGTAAGAATCGATATATAGTTTGTTACCACAAGTGCAATTCTCTCATTATTTTCAATTGACTTCTCTATATTTACATAGATAGGGGGAGGGGCAATTGCTCCCCCACTTGCCTTAATTGTGGGAGGTAATCGTAGGTGAACTCCTCATTTGGGAGTAGTTAACAATCATCTACTTCCTTCTCTGTTCTAATTCAAATTGATTTGGATCGAGTTAGTTTGAATGGGCGAATCCACCCGTCTCAAATTGATATGTTGAACTCGCACACGAGGGTTAAAACCTAGTCTATAGTGATTACAACAATATACTCATCAACTTCATAAATACAAATGGATCGTGTGACTAGCGAGCACAAGAACATAAGTGTCATACACCTGTTCGGGTATATAACAGCTCTTATTCACAACTAAAACTAAGATTAGGCCTATAAATTAAGAATCTCTAACTTATCCCACATGGTTGACCCTCCTAACTCAATCCTACCTATTGAATAATTCATTTCTTTATAATAATAATAATAATTAACTACCTTCCCTGTAACTTAAATTCATCCCCTGAGCTGATCATTTTGAAACCCAATACATATATTTTTCCACACTACTGATCAGAATCAGATCCAGTACCATGGTAGCCACACAAGAAAAACAACCACCTCATAACATAGCCTTGCTCCCCCCTCCTAGTTTTATAGGTCACTTCATCCCTTTCATTGAGCTTGCCAAGAAACTTGTTTATCAACACAGCTGCACTGCTACACTTATATTAATCCCAGATGATGGTTCTCCGATGGACCCTCAAAAAGCCGCCTTTCTTCGAGGCCTTCCACCCACTATTAAAACCATCCTCCTCCCTCCTGTGTCGACATATGACCTCGCGGAAAACATAAATGCTGAAATGCTTGTGCCTATCCGTGTAATCAGGTCGCTTCCAGCTCTCCGTGACACGTTGACATTTCTAAGGGATGATTCGAGTTGTTCCCCAGCTTCAGCCCTGGTTGTGGATCTTTTCGCTCCTCATGCCATTGATGTAGCAAAAGAATTTGATATCCCTGCCTACATTTTCTACGTCATAGCAGCCAACGAGTTATCGTTCTGCATTGATTTACCAAAGTATGATGAGTTATGCACATCGGAGTATAATGATATGCCGGAGCCAATTAAACTGCCGGGTTCTTTAGTACTGAACCCTAATGATTTCCCGGATGCAATTAAAGAAAGAGACAGTGATCTTCATAAATCGGGTCTGGATTTATGCAGAAGAATTCTGTTGGCGGATGGCATCATGGTGAATAGCTTCCTTGAATTGGAATCTGAAGCTTTCAAATATTTAGGAACCCGTCTTCATGACATTCCCCCTGTTTATGCAGTCGGCCCGTTGATCCGTACCGGTACAGAAACCGAGTCAGATCGAGGGTCAAAGTATTAGACTCTATTTCAGAAGATGTTAAGAGAAAGACACGAAATGAAGAAAACAATGAAGACGCAGGAAGAAGAAGAACTGAAGAAGAAAACCCAATTTGATTTGATAAACCCCTAATTGACATTAAGGGTATTTCTGTAATTTTATTATTAAGTTGGGCTGATATTATATTAAGTTGGGCTGATAGTTTAAACCAAATATTCAGCCACCGCCTCCTTTTAGTTAAGTTAGTTATTAGCTTGTATGTATATATATACAGAGGCATCTATATTATTTTGTACACAACAATTATCTATCAATTCAATTACTCTGTATTTTCTTTTTCAAAGAAATCATGCAAGGTTTTATTTATCCTCCATTAAAGGAATTCTCCAGATTTAACTTGGTATCAGTTGAAAATTAAAAACAAGATCTTCAACACATTCTTCAATCCGCTGCAATTCTCATTCAAAATCAGCTTCTAGTCTTGTATTTTTCCTTTGATTTCCCATCATCACAAATCCACGTTTTTCTTCTTCCCTGTTCATCACAATTTCAAGATTCAAGTCAGCATACAGATTTTATCTACAGATCTATCATCTACCAGGAGCAATACAGGTTTTTTCTTTCTATTTCAGAATTATTATATACATATATCCCATCTTTTTCACGATCCTTTTTTCTTCATTATGTCTACTCCACCAGAAGACACCACCACCACACCAGAATCCACATCCACCCTTCATACTATCACACATAGACACAATCTTGAAGATCCTACCAGCCATTTTTTTCTCCACCCTGCGGACGGCCCAGGCCTGAAGTTAGTTTCTGAACCCCTAACAGAAACAAACTATCAAGATTGGAGCCATTCCATGCTTCTTGGTTTAAAATTCAAAAACAAAGTTGGTTTCATAGATGGTTCCCTCCCAAAACCAACAGAGGATCCTATCTTGATAAACACTTGGGAAAGAAACAACACCATAGTAGTGGCATGGCTTTTCAATGCTATTTCTAAACAAATCAAATCCAGCATTAAGTACCACTCCATTGCTTTTGATCTATGGAAAGATCTTGAGGAAAGATTTATGCAAGGAACAGGTCCTAGACTCATGTCAATCAGAAGAGAAGTGGTTCATTTAACTCAAGGAACAGACACTGTTAACACTTATTTTACAAAATTGAAGGCCCTATGGGATGAAATTCAAAATTGCAGGCCAGAATGCATATGTCACAGATTAGATAAATATTTTCAACATGAACAGCTTATGACATTCTTAATGGGACTACAAGATTC
Source organism: Penstemon eatonii (assembly GCA_038501285.1). Classification (NCBI taxonomy): domain Eukaryota; kingdom Viridiplantae; phylum Streptophyta; class Magnoliopsida; order Lamiales; family Plantaginaceae; genus Penstemon; species Penstemon eatonii. The sequence continues at coordinate 17,218,950 of CM076711.1, forward strand.
CTACTCTAACTTGAGCTCCCAGATTCTCCTTATGGAACCACTCCCACCCCTAAACAAAGCGCTTTCTTGGGTCATTCAAGAGGAACAAAAATTGATTCTAAAAAATTCCAGTCAAGACAACCTCTCATCTAATACCCTAGCATTCTCTGTCAAAAATCCCAGTTCCTACCAAAACCCAAAACCACCTTTCTCAAACTCTCCCAGACCACCATTCTCTCAGTCACCTAGACCTCCCCTTCCCAATCAAACCAACAATTACAGACCACCATTCAATAATCAATTCAAAAGAAAAGACAGACCATTCTGCACTCACTGCAATATGGTTGGACACACTGTTGATACATGTTTTAAAATCCATGGTTACCCCCTGGTTACAGAATTCCACCACCTAGACAACCCAACAACACTGCTAACACCTTCCAGGCCCTTCCCCCTGAATCCCCCCAACAGCCTGGTATGCAAGATTTTATCAGAAACCTGCAACCAGACCAGTACAATTACCTATCCAGCCTGTTTTCTACACAACCACAAACACAACAAGTTTCTCAGACAGGTGATAATCAGTCCAACACTTTCAATGTTACTACACTCTCAGGTATCCTTCTCTCCAACATATTACACTCTCAGAATCTTAATCCCAATAGTTGGATTATTGACTCTGGCGCATCTAATCATATATGCACTAACATCAAACTCTTTACTAGCATTACACCTACTTTAAACACTACTGTTTCACTCCCAAACAACACTATTATTAATGTGTATTTCATTGGCAATATCACACGAAATCATCACATATCCCTATCAAATGTTCTATATATTCCAACATTTAAATTCAATTTATTATCCATCAGTTCATTATTACAACACATGCACTGCACATTTATATTTCAGAAAACTAACATGTACATACAGGACCTAAGCAACAACCAGAAGATTGGGCAGGGTGACTTACATGATGGCCTTTACATCCTGCACTCAGACTCTTCCCCTGCTCCTTCAGTACATGCTACCTGCAATTCAGTTTCTATTAGTTTATGGCACAATAGATTAGGTCACCCCTCTTCTAAGAGGTTATCTGCTATTAAAAATTCACTTCATATTACTGATGTAAACACACAAATGCTGGAACATTGTGATATGTCATTATGCTAAACAGAAAAGACTACCATTTCCTTCTAATAACAATTTTACTGATTCTGCTTTTGATCTTTTACATTGTGATACTTGGGGTCCTCACCATATTCCATCTTGGGTTTATCTTATGATGTTAAGAGAAAGACACGAAATGAAGAAAACAATGAAGACGCAGGAAGAAGAAGAACTGAAGAAGAAAACCCAATTTGATTTGATAAACCCCTAATTGACATTAAGGGTATTTCTGTAATTTTATTATTAAGTTGGGCTGATATTATATTAAGTTGGGCTGATAGTTTAAACCAAATATTCAACCACCGCCTCCTTTTAGTTAAGTTAGTTATTAGCTTGTATGTATATATATACAGAGGCATCTATATTATTTTGTACACAACAATTATCTATCAATTCAATTACTCTGTATTTTCTTTTTCAAAGAAATCACGCAAGGTTTTATTCATCCTCCATTAAAGGAATTCTCCAGATTTAACACAGATTGTCTGAATTGGCTGAACGAACAACCTCCTAATTCGGTCCTATTTGTTTCCTTTGGAAGTGGAGGCACTTTATCCCTTGAGCAATTCCACCAACTAGCATTAGGCTTGGAAATGAGCGAGCAGAGGTTTCTTTGGGTTGTGAGGAGACCACAGGAAAACGCTGCGGGTGCATATTTAAACATTAATAATGACAAGGGTAGTGGTTCTTTTGATGAATTTCTACCACATGGATTCTCGGAAAGGACTAAAGGAAGGGGGCTAGTCGTTCCGTCATGGGCTCCTCAAATCCAAGTATTGCGCCACGCTTCGACTGGTGGATTTGTTACTCACTGTGGTTGGAACTCGATATTGGAGAGCGTTGTCTTTGGCGTGCCCGTAATCGCGTGGCCACTTTGTTTCGAGCACAAAATGAATGCTGTTTTCTTGACGGATGGGTTGAAGGCTGCTATAAGGGTAAAAGAGAATGAAGAAACATGTATTGTAGACAGGGGGCATATTGCAATGCTAGTGAAAGGATTGATTCAAGGAGAAGAAGGGAAACAACTTAGGATCGTGATGAGCCATTTCCAAAACGCTGCTTCAAATGTTTTGAGCCAAAATGGATCTTCAACAAACGCGCTTGCTCAGATTGTCAAAAAATGGATTAGTGGCAATTGAAGCTTCAACCTTTAGATGATAAAAAATGTTTCTATCGTTTAATTCTTAATTTTTATTTCGATGATCTGTTTCTTTTATTTATCCCATCAATAAAGGTTTATTTTTATTTTTATTTTTCATAATTAGTTGAAGAACTGAACTACTATTGGTGTCTTTTTTGGAGTATGCTTAACTAAATAAATAATAAGAAGAAAATCAGCATTACAAAGAATATAAAAATTCGTATTCAGTTTTATAGTTATCAAGAAGGAAAGAAATACAATTATTGATAAGGTAAATTTACATAGACATTCCCTGATTATTACCTTAATTATAGAAACTTACCTTAGTGTTTGAAAATTTACAAAAATTACCCCCTTGACTTGATCAATTAATTAAAAGCCACCAATAAGATAAAATATTCATACATACTGTGATATCATCATCAGCCTAAAGGTCTCTGTATATATATATACTAGCTTAATTCCGTGCTATGCACAAAATCATAAGCTTTATTTTTTTTATTTAGTTAGTTACTTTAAGTGGGGAGATAAAACACGTTACCTACTTATGTTATACGAAACTTGCTCCAATCCCCTTGTGTTTTAGAAATGTTGAATATAATCTAATTTCGTCAAAAGCATATGAGAGTGATTCTCACTCACGTTTAGTGTTGGTCCCAAGTGGTCAGATGAGGTCTAGAGGGGGGGGGGGTTGAATAGACCTCAAAACTTTTTAACAATTTTTAACTTTAAAACTTTTGTTCTAACTTAAACAGACTAAGTTGTTACCGAACAGTAATTTTACAAGGCTGATCGCGAACAAATCTTTGAGCAGCTTTGTTGACCACTAATCTGATAATCACTTAGCTGATTTTTGCTAAAATCAGTTTTAATACTAGAGTACTTGCAGCGGATTTTCAAAGTGTTTTTCACAAGTAAACTTAGTAGTTTGAAAATTTTATCCCCAGTTTTGTAAACTCCTTTAAACTCTTTTCAAACAGTTTTGAATGTGTTTTATGCAATCTGACAATATGCAAGTTGAAAGCAATGTAAAAACACAAGTAAATTTTATAGTGGTTATGTGGATTTGAATATCCTTTAGTCGACTCTTCCAAGTCACAAAGATCTTGGGTTATACTAAGAAGACAAAGTAATTAGTACACTCCACTTACGCCAAAACAACAAATGAATCTGGCCATAAGCTCGCAATAGGAAATCACTAAGAAAACCTATCCTCTGAAGCTAGATCACTCACAAAGATGGATCTACACTTCTCACAACACTCAAACAGTTTTTCACTCAGAAAATGTGTTTGTCTTTTATCTTCAACTTCGGCTTCAGTCAACAAAAGACAGAGCTGATGAGTGAGCTGTTCTTGAGACTTAAGAGATTCTGCTTCGAATTTCTTCTCAGAGATTGTGTTATACTTATCTCTTTGTCTCTCCAGCTATTTATACTCGCAGGTTTGAAAAATGTCCGTTGAAGTGAGATAGAATTCAAAATCCTCGGGTACTGGTCCTTAATTTCCGCGAACGGCTCTCTGCTGTCTGTCCGTACTGTCAACAGTACTTTTCTGCAGGCAGCATTAAATGCACCCAGCTGATGCGCAGCATTTTTTCAATCATTTGTCTTTAATAGCCTTGTACTTCAGCATTTATTACATCCAGGGGCATTTATTACCGTTGGGACGACTTCTTGATCTTTTCCACTTGGCTGACGAAAGTACAAGTCTGATGGCGAACTAAGCTGATCTCAAACTGGAACAAATCTGTTTTGAGTCGGCTGATCTTCACCAGTCTGATTTCTTTCCTTCAGCAGATCAGTAGTCTTGGACCTTGAATTTTGACTCTTCTGATGTCTTCTTTACTTAGCTAAAATTCTTCTAAGGGATATCAGCTAAGTTAATTTATACTTAGCAGATTTGAAGTTTTGGAATTCATCAAAACCTCCCTTTACTTATTGTCTTCAGTGCTCTTCATCTTCATCCTTATCCAACAATTTCCCCCTTTTTTATGATGACAAAACTTCAGCTAAGTACCTGTTTTACCTATGCTAAAGTTTGTGACCTTAAAAATTTTCTGAGATAGAAAATATATGTTGGAAACAGAAACTTGAACTTTTATTGATGATCTGATAAATGAGTACAAGTTACAGTTTCTGATCAGATGAGATGTCTGAAAGAAAAATAAAGTAAACTGATTACAAATAGATTTGTCTATGTTAACTATCAGCTTCTTCATCAGTTCCTTCCAGCACTTCTTCATATTCATAAGATGATTCTTCATCATCTTCCTCTTCATCTTCATCAGCATCTTCATCTAAAAGAATATTAGACTTAGCAGCTTCCATTTTATCTTTCATTTCTTGCTCTTTTGTAGCTTCCTTCACCATTCTCTTGATCCTCTCTTCATCCTTATACTTGGTGTAGGGCTCTGATTTATCTTCATCAGAATCCTTGGAAGCAGCCTTTTCTTCAGCAGACCTGGCTTTTTCTTTAGAAACTTCAGCAGATGTCTCTTTCCCTTTAACCATTTCAGGTTCAGCAGCTTCATCAGTCTTCTTAGCTTCAACAGCAGCAGCAGCAGTTTCCTTAGTTGGTTCTTCTCTTTTCTCTTCCCCCTTTTTTCATCATCAGACTTGGTGACATTATCAGGTTCAGCAGTCGGGTTAAGTGCAACTGTAGGAATCTTCATAGCAGCACATAAAGCTTTGATATTCTGATTAGCTACATCATGGCTGGCAATCAAATGATCGAGAGTTGTGCTGATGGTGTCATTCTTATCATTGAGGCAATTAATGTTGAGTTGCATGGTGGAAAGTTCTTCATGGATAACATCTCCAGCTTTGTTAAGTTCCTGCAACAGCCCAACATTAATAGCTTTCTCTTCTTCACTGATTTTGATAAAGTTTGCAGTGAGATCAGCTATGTTGTTTTCAGCTCTCTTTTAAGCAATATGAAGATGGTTGACATCAGCCTTCACATCTTCAACATTTCTGTTCATTTCAACAAAGCTCTGCATCATCTGCTTTGAATGATCTTCAGGCATGGGAAAACTATCAATGACATTCCTGATAGTTCTTGCAGTAAGGAGTTGCATACTTTCAAGATGTAATCTGTTGGACTCTGCCAACTCTTTCTGCAACTTCTTCAGCTGCATGCTGTTCTTTTCTTCCAGTTCCTTCATTGAAGTCTACATTAATAACTGGAAAGCTTCCATCAGTGATGAATGCAGATCACTTCATGAAGCAGAATCATCAGCTTCCCTTCCTTCATCCTCCTGGTGGACAGGGGCATCTTTCAATTCTGTCTCCTGATCAGCTCTTGACTCCTTAGCTTTCCACTCAAGTGCTAAGGGTTTTTAGCAGCTTTAGGCTGATCAGTTACGTCTTCAAAAATCTTACTAATGATCTTGCCTTCATCAGTAAAGGTTGTTGTTTGACGGATTTGTCGCACAATAATCCATGGCAATTGAGCAGATGGCTTTACCTTAGGCAATTCATAGTAATCCTTGACTTCCTTGCCAAATGTAATCTGTTGAATGCTTGGCAGCTGAGGCAATTCACTTGAAGATCATTGCTGATATCTTGACCTTTCTGCCCATCTCTTCAAGGCGGTCATAACAACTATGTTGATTGCTCTCTCAACAGCATCATCAGATTTTCTTTTCTTTGGTGGCAATGTGTTTTGAATGATCTTGGATTCCTCCATAGCATAATCCTTAGCGTATTGATGCATAGCATCCGTTACAAATGAGGATCCAAGGCTTGTTGAATAGAGTCAGTCCTTAGCCAATTCAGAACCCATTTTTCTTCATCAGCTAACTCTGATTTAACCGTTTTTCGTCGGGTTAATTTAATATCAGTGAATTTGTGATATCGGGGGTTTGGATATTGAATTATTCAGTATATTGGGTTCTGTTACTTTATTCTGGATGGATCGTTTACAAAGAAAAGCAATAATCAAAGGCAAGAAGTAAAACCATTAACGAAATTAAGAACGCAATGATATGGAGGTAAAGTTCTGCAACAATAATGGATATTATTGAGTTCTATTGTTATCAATGTATTCTTGTGTAATCTCAGAATTAAGAGAATTCGTAGTTGTCTTATACAACGAATAACTAGGTATTTATATTATGCTAAACCTAGTATTACAAGGAATCATAGTCCTAGTTGGACTCGGCCCAACCTATCCTTCCTGGGTCCGGAGTGTAATCTTTACTCGGAGCGAGCGGCATCAGGCTGGGTCAGTAAGAAGATCCCGATCCTTTGTAATTGGTCGAACCGGTCTTATAATCTCTGTTCGATCTGATCAGTATGTAGGGTGCGAAATAGCCCCCATCAGTACTCCCTCACTTCTTCGAGCGTATAGATAATAGGAGCTCGTAGAAGTAGATAAATCTGATCGACTGTTTCTTTTCTATGAACGGAGCCTCGTTAAAAACCTTACTTAAGAAAAAACCCAGTGGGAAAAAATCTTAAGTAAGGAAAAGAGTGCTACGTATCATAGATAGTCGTTTCTTCTGTCTAATCGTGGATCGCCACGCGTCTATTCAGGAGGCTTTTTGTATCCTTCCGTTTTTGGCGGGAATTTGAGTAGCTGTGATAAGTTCGAAACGTCTTTTCTCATTTCCTTATAAATAGGTGACTTTCGAGTTTGCCATTTCTCTTTTATATTTGCTTTTAGATCGCAGTCATTTTCTAGTTTGGTCGTTCGTCGTATAAAATTTTCCTTTCATCGACCTTCTTCTTCCGAGAACTAGAATATAGATGGCTTCCGTTAGAAGATCTTCTTCTTCTCCTAGAGAGATCATTGCCCCCGATAACGAGGAGGAGTTACATTCTAATCCTCTGGGTGAACAGACTACGGTATCTGACCTTGTTATCCCTGTAGAAGATACTTACAAGGTACGAATCCTTTCCGATGCGGATGTAGCCGCCCGAGCCAAAAAGGGCAAAGGTACTGTTCCTCAGATTTCTGAACCAATTGAGGATGTAGCTTGCGCATATACAGAGGAAACGTTCCCTGAAGTCGTGAATAACTATACCAAATATTTTCCGGAAGGTTCTGAAATGATTCTTCCATCCCCTACTGATAGGGTCACTTCTCCACCGGAGGGATGTCGAGCCTTTTACACGGCTCACTTTAATAGCGGACTGCGTCTTCCTTTATCTCCCCTTTTTCTGGAAGTTCTAAAAACTTTCAGCGTGTGCTTGACACAACTGGTTCCAAATTCTGTTGCTTTTGTGGTTTGTTTTTCCGTTCTGATGATTGCAAAGGGATTTAAACCTTCTTTCCGTAATTTTACGCAACTTTTTCGTTTTAATATTTCTAGTTCTTCAAACCGTGGATACTTCTTCGCTAGTCAGCGGCCCAGCCGAGCAATCTTTGATGCTCCGGTTTCTAGTAATCCTTCTTGGAAATCTCATTTCTTCTTTGTTCGTCCTCCGCCTAATCTCCGTTTGGCGGATGGTTCGATCACGCCTTTCTCGTGGGATCATGGTTCCAGGTGGATTCCCGGAGGTCGCTCACCGACTGGTGAACTTGTTCCTGACGATGTACAGTTTATCACTGAGATTCCCGAGATGCGTACAAACAAATATCAAAGCGCTCTTCTGATTGGGGAATCTTTTCTTCGTAAAGCGGGGTTAAGCGTCCATAATTTTCCCATCAGTTCATCATCTGAGCCTCTAGGTTAGCATTTTATTTGATCTTTAGTATTGTCACTATACTTTTTATATGGAGAAACTAACTTTATTTTGTTTCTTTCTCAGCTCATATGGTAGAAAGCTCCCGACACTCTTCGAAGGGAAAAATGGTGCTGTCGAAATCTTCCAAGTCAGTGGAGAATAATCCTATCGAGCAGAGGGCGTCTCGAAAGAGGAAATTGGAATTGGGTCACGAATCCGAGGAGAATAGAGAGGAATCTCCGGATTCTCCACGCGAGTCCCCTATTCGTCAGGGCATGGGATCCGGTTATCCTCCGCTTCATCTTAGAACATCTTTGGGTATTCGAGGATGTCGTAGCTGGTCGATGCCTCATCCCACTAATAATCCAGTTGATAGAAAGAGGAGTTACTATGGACGTTCTGGTGACGACCTTTCTTTACTCGGGGATAAACATCCAAATCCTACTCTGGTCGAAATGATCGAGGATCATTTAGAGGGAAGGAGGGCCGCTGGTTATTCCGAGAAGGATTCTCTTATTCATGATAATAACGAGAATGCGGTCGATAAGGCGACCCGTATTCTTTTATCTGGCGTTCATACTCGCGATCTTAATAAGCTTCTTCATAAGGATCCTTTGGAGAAATTCCAGCGAGCTTCTCTCTATGCTGAAAAGGTGAGATCCTTTTTCTTTCTATTATTTTGATGAAGTGATCTTTTAAGATTTTCTCAATTTGCTAACTTGTTTCTTTCTGACCCTTTCGTTATTTCAGGTCAACACCTGTCTGACATCATACGCCTATGAAAATTCTCTTTGGAAACAACAGTGCGATTTCCTTGAAGAGAAGTATAAAGCTTTACTTCACAAGTCTTCTGGTTCAGAAGTTGGTCCCTCAACATCTTCCTCTATTCCTGTCGTAGAGACTCGTGCTGCCGGGACCGAAGACCAAGAAATGCTAGATAGAGCGATAGAGGTTTCTCGCGCTCAGGAACAAACCAATCAAATGGCAAGAAAATTAGAAGAATTGCAGTTGCAGAGCACGACTCGGATTAGTGAGCTTGAATCTCAAGTGTCAAGCCTTGAAGCTTCTTTAGAGGACTATGAAAACGACGTCCCACTTAGGCAAAGAGATCGATATGTTAGGAAATCCGACGAACAAGTAGTTCGAGAATTCCTCAACTCTCCTGTTCATATGGCGTTGGTGTACCGGATGGTCGGTCCTCTTCTTGAGAATACCTTTTAAAAAATCGATTCATCAACTGGTCGCTTTGGAGATGATCGAGGATCGTCGGAAGGAGTATTTTAAGGCAGCTCATATCCGGTTGAACCGTTATGGCGAGCTTTATTCTTCTTCTGAGGTTCCAGATGTCGAATATCAAGGTTTTCCTCTGGCTCATCTTGTCGAGGAATTTGGAAATTCATTGCCGATTCCTCCTTCTGATGTTAACGATGAGCTCGATAATACTTTCATCGATCCAGTAGATGAAGAAGAAGACGAAGACGATATAGGCATGACTGAGGTCGTCAATAGTGAGCAGAAGATTTCGGATAGCGACCAGGCTTCTTAAAGTAGTGATTTATTTTTGAAATAATCTTTGTAATTATCCGCTTGTAGGTTAAATTGTAGCTTAGCTTTCCCTACTTTGTACACTAAACGTTTCTTATTCAGACAGTCGTGTCCTTTCACATTCGCTGTAATGATTCAGACAAGTCATTTAATTTGCCGTAATCATTATGTATGTGTCTTTTCAAATTCTAGCGTTTGCTCCAAGGTCAGTTTTCCTGTTTCGCGCCCTTTCTTCGGGTTAGTCGCGTCTTTTCGTGCAGTATAAATACGAGAGGTAAAATTTGACTTGTCTTTTTTACTGCTATACTCCTCTCTTAACATAATACTCTTTCTTGAGCTAGTCGATAAACTTCCTCGATATTAATTTATATTTCTCCGTAATCCGATCATGAGTAACCTTTTCGGTAATACTTCGAAGCGACCTTCTCGTGAGGGCGCTAGGGATAATAGATCGAAGAAATTTCGAAGAGAAGGGCCTTCGATGGAGCCTCCTCGTTCGTCCTCAGTTAGTAGCTCGATGATCGATACTCCTATTACCACGTCCCAACCTTTATCAGAAGTTAGTTCGTCGCTCCTCCAACCAAACTTTTCTTCTACCCCCGCGGGAGGTAATAGGTCTTCCCCAGGTCGATTAGCTTTCGGAGATCCATCCAACATGGAACCGGTTTACGACATACCTGTTTCTTCAGGTTTTTCTTCTTACGAGTATGGATCTCATGGAGGGGATTTTGTTAGTTCCCTTCCTTTTTCTACTTCTACTGCCCTGCTAGTTAGTGAAGGGCAAGTCGGTGATGGTTTTTCTGTCAATCCTTCCATAACGCAGTCTATTTCGCAATATGGTCCTGAATATCTATTTCATGATACCACTGTAACGACTGCTTCTTTTGAGTCTGGGGGACCTTCTGGGGGTCGATCTGGGTCGAGGTCAGGTCGTCGGACCGTTATATCTGCTTCCGGCAAAGAGACCTCTGTTAGTCCCAACGAGCGGGATTCCCCTCGTCCGTTAGATGATCGCTGTGTGCTTATGCAGGTTAATGACATTCTTTTGTCGGAGACTCCACGTTCCGACGGTGTCCCTTTGACAAGCGAGCTGCCTGGTTCTGTTGAACCTGATGCTTTGTCTTGGGACTTAGGTATGAGTACTATTTTGCCCGGCGAATTGAGGAAGCTCGAAGGTACTTCCAATGTTCGCCTTGTTCAATCTTTGGTGAAGATATGTGAGCAGGTAGACATTTTTGTTCTTTGTTTTGAATTCTTTGTTGTACAGTGGTTTTTCTTACTCTTTCTGTTTTTAGGGCAAGTATTTTGCACTCCAGCTGGGTGTGCAAAATGATGAACTGTGGAATAGTCGGAGAGCTCTTCAAGGTCAGTTGGAGTCGGAGAAAGCTAAAACCAGGGGTTTGGAGCTGCAGCTGCAACTTGCTAAAGATGATCTCCAAAAGTTAGAGGCTGACAAAGTTATTCTTGAGAAAGAGAAAGGCGACCTAGTTCAGGCTGCCGCGTCGGCAGAGGGATCTCGTCAACAGGCATATGATGATGGTTATGATGCCGGTTATCTTAAGCGCCAGGAGGAGTTGATGGCGTTTGCTGGTAACCTAACTCCTCGGAGGCCTGTTTCTGCTGGTCGCCCCTCTGGCGATTCTTCTCAATGATCTTTATTCGATCTGGCAGACCTTGGACTGTCTCTTTTTTTTTTTTTTTTTTTTTTTTTTTTTTTTTTTTGTCGCCCAACATTTGCGCATTCGTTTGGGCTGAAATTTTGTAATGGGAGAAGTACTAAAATGGAAATATTATGATCTCTTCTGTAGGCAGATTCTTGCCTTGATTCTAATGATATATCTTTTTCATATATGTAATTGCTACGCACAAATATACCATCATGTAGTAATTGACAAAGATTAGTTTTACTTATCTGAATTTTTATTTCTGCGGAGAGATTTGAGTATGGAGAAAGTAAGCTTGATCTTGCTTTGGTCGCTTGTAAGATAACTGAACGGTATAATATTTGCTTCGCATATTTAATCTTTGTTGATCGATCCAGCCGGTCGTCGTTGTGTAAACCCTTAGCTGTCTGGTCGATGCTCGATTCATGCCTTATAAATTTGTCCTTATATGACATATATCTTATATAAGGAGGTTATTGTTCCTCCCGTTGAATTTCAGTTCTTCTTTTCCTCAGAGAGAAATTTTCCTTTAGGTGCTTTTCACCTATCCATGTCTTCCATTATTAGCTTTTCAACTATACATATCCCTAGCCAGTATATCATACTCTTGATATGGGAGGAATTGGAAAATGTAACAGTCCTGGCCAGATCTGACCCGTTCAGACCTCCTTCAGCAATTCTTTGGAAAATTAGGCAGTGACGGTCTTATAGTTTCGAATAGGGAGGGCTATTCTCCTGATTTCGATGTCAGATTTCTTGGATTCTAAATGGAATTCTTGTATAGCCAACTTAGTAGTCCCCCTATGATGTATGAGGCAGTTACGACCCCCATATGGTGGAGGCTCTGGTCGTTTTTAAGCAATTATCCTCTTTCATCGGTCCAACTTTGCATGCCTTCGTTGAGGAGTTCTTAATATTTTCTATTAGGCGACCCTCATATATGATCGTGCAGATCGTTTTGGTCTTTGAACTTCTTTAAGTTTTCTTGGATTATTTTGTTGATCGCTTCGATCTGTAGATTTGTTTGTCGTCGATCAGTTGAGTCGATCAGACGGGCGCCGTTCCAACTTACTTGCATTTAATTCGGGAAGTCAAAGGGTCGCGTTCTCATCCCTTGATTAAACTCCTATCGTCCGTAGGATCATTCTCACGGGCGCCTATAAATAAGTAGGCAGTTTCCTTATTTTCCATTCATAACAATGGGTATCTCGGTTTCCTTAGATTTCATTTTGCCTTCAGATCCCATAATGTTCAAGAAGTCACATTATCGTGATTTGTTCGTTCGCAGTAAAGAAATTGTCCCCAGTCTTGTATTGACGGGTCCCATGTCAGCCCTTCCTTGTATCGACGGATCCCATGAGATCTCTGCCTTAGTCTTCATCACATTAGAGGTCCGTGGTTTCCGTCTGCACATGGAGGGTTCGTACCTTGCCGGCCATCCTCGTCCTTGGAGGTTACTTCCGGATTGATAGACCACCGGGGTGGCCGGTAAAGTTACCGTTTCACGGCGGTCCTGAAGAGATGCTGCTTCAGAGTAAAATGTTTTATAGATAATGTAAAAGCAGTATCTTTTGTGGGTGAATTGAGTACTGCTGGTTATCTGGTTGGTAATGCTCATTTCACCTGGAATCACATACGATCTTCAGAGCCCTGCCATCGAACCAAAGAAGTCGACCATCCTGAGCAGCATGCTTCTTAGGTGGTTTATTATGATCGATGAGGTACTAGGGAGGAGATTGGTGTTTCCGTGGACATTGTCGTGAAGATAGTCGATCCCGTAGGATCAATTTAACTAGATCATTGTAACGATCTTTAGATAGCAAGCAGATTTTTGTAACGTAGAATATTTGTATGTAATTGATTTGATGAATAAAATATTATTTATTTCTTGCATTTTCTTTGTCGTTTGATAATTTTATTTACGAGGAGTAATTTCCGAGCAGATGAATTCATACTTGATTTACCTTTCAAAACTTTAGGAGTATCAGCGGATCTTATTTAGATCGTTAGGAGTAGATCGAGGAGTTTTTATTGAGCGTATCAATGTGTACTCAATCTTGCTATAATTTAGGATTTCATAACAAAATCCTTCTTTGTCGTTGTAATTAATCGAGGAGTTTTTATTGAGCGGATCAATATTTACTCAACTCGTTTTGTTTAGACTTAGGTTTTTAACCCAAAAATCTCTTTGATCGTTGAACATATATCGAGGAGTTTTTATCGAGCGGATCGATGTTTACTCAACTCGTTTTGTTTAGACTTAGGTTTTTAGTACCTGAAGTCTTTTAATCATTATAGATATATCGAGGAGTTTTTATCGAGCGGATCGATGTTTACTCAACTCGTTTTGTTTGGACTTAGGTTTTAATACCTGAAGTCTTTTAATCATCATAGATATATCGAGGAGTTTTTATCGAGCGGATCGATGTTTACTCAACTCGTTTTGTTCAGACTTAGGTTTTTAATACCTGAAGTCTTTTAATCATTATAGATATATCGAGGAGTTTTTATCGAGCGGATCGATGTTTACTCAACTCGTTTTGTTCAGACTTAGGTTTTTAATACCTGAAGTCTTTTAATCATTATAGATATATCGAGGAGTTTTTATCGAGCGGATCGATGTTTACTCAACTCGTTTTGTTTGGACTTAGGTTTTAATACCTGAAGTCTTTTAATCATCATAGATATATCGAGGAGTTTTTATCGAGCGGATCGATGTTTACTCAACTCGTTTTGTTCAGACTTAGGTTTTTAATACCTGAAGTCTTTTAATCATTATAGATATATCGAGGAGTTTTTATCGAGCGGATCGATGTTTACTCAACTCGTTTTGTTCAGACTTAGGTTTTTAATACCTGAAGTCTTTTAATCATTATAGATATATCGAGGAGTTTTTATCGAGCGGATCGATGTTTACTCAACTCGTTTTGTTCAGACTTAGGTTTTTAGTACCTGAAGTTTTTTCGTTAATAAAATTGAACGAGGAGTTTTTATTGAGCGGATCAATGTATACTTCGACTCGTTTTAATTTAGACTTAGGTTTTTCGTACCAAAAGTCTTTTTGATCGTTGAATATATTTGTCGAGGAGTTTTTATCGAGCGGATCGATGTTTACTCAACTCGTTTTGTTTTAGACTTAGGTTTTTCGTACCAAAAGTCTTTTTCGTTAATAAAATTGAACGAGGAGTTTTTATTGAGCGGATCAATGTATACTCGACTCGTTTTAATTTAGACTTAGGTTTTTCGTACCAAAAGTCTTTTTGATCGTTGAATATATTTGTCGAGGAGTTTTTATCGAGCGGATCGAAGTTTACTCAACTCGTTTTTGTCGTCGGGATGAGGAGTGTTTATTGAGCGGATCAATGTATACTCGACTCATTTATAATTCAGACTTAGGTTTATCACCAAAAAGTCTTTGTTGCTGTTGATATAGATCGAGGAGTGTTTATTGAGCGGATCAATGTATACTCGACTCGTTTCGTTCTAATATTTATCAATATGCTAGTGTAATTCCACAGAGCGTTAATCGAAATAATCGATGTATAGAAAATGCTAAAATTTTTACTATTTGAACTCTAGGCTAGGGCCTTCGTTACAAGGATTAAAACTTGATAAAGTAAAAATAAAACAATGCAGTATAATCTGCTAAAATTTATTTACCATAGTATTTCCTAAGGTTGACTGCGTTCCAGGTTCTTGGTAAGGCTGTCCCATCCATGTGTGCAATTTTGTATGAACCTTTCTTTCCTACGCCAATGACGATGTAAGGTCCATCCCAATTTTGTTGTAACTTTCCCACATGCTTGGATACTTCTACCTTTTTCAAAACCAAGTCTCCTTCTTTGAAGGTTCGGACGCGTACTTTTTGATTGTATGCTTTCTCCATATTTGCCTTAGTGGTTTGTAGGCGTACAGCAGCTTTATCTCTTAAGGCTTCTGTTAAATCAACGTCATTTTCCCTCGCCTTTTCATTTTCTTCTTTATTGAACATCTCTATTCTTGGAGTTGGAATTAAAGTTTCCACAGGGATAACAGCTTCCGACCCATACATCAAGCTGAATGGGGTTTCCCCAGTTGAATTTCTTACCGTAGTTCGATTAGCCCACAAAACTCCTGGTAGCTCATCGAGCCATTTTCCTTTGGCGGCTCCTAACCTTTTTTCCAAAGATTTTATTATCTCTCGGTTTGCTACTTCAGTTTGTCCATTTGCTCGAGGATGTCCTACCGAGGTAAAATTTTGTTGAATTCCGAGTCTTGTACACCATTCTATTATCTGTTTTCCCGCGAATTGAGTTCCATTATCGGAGATAAGGACCCTTGGGATGCCGAATCGACATACTATGAATTTCCAGAGGAAGTTAATAACTTGGAATTGGGTTATTCGTGCGAGGGCGACGCATTCTATCCATTTGCTAAAGTATTCTACAGCGACCAGGACATAGGATTTCTTTGATCTAGCTGTTGGGAAAGGTCCCACGATGTCCATTCCCCATTGATCGAATGGCCAACAAATCGGGATAGGGTGCATATTTTCTGCTGGTCGATGGCATATGTTAGCATGAATCTGGCAGTGATGACATTCTTGGACATATTGAGCGGCATCTTTATTGATGGTTGGCCAATAGTAACCTGTTCTGAGACATTTTAAGGCCAATGCCCTCGATCCACTGTGATTTCCTGCGTCTCCTTCATGTATTTCTCGCAGTATATCCATGGTTTGTGATTCAGGGATGCATCTCAGGAGAATTCCCGATACTGATCGTCTGTAGAGTTTTCCTTCTATAAGTGTATACTTTGGGGCTCGATATTTTATTTTCCGAGCTTCATTCTGATCAGATGGTAGTTTTCCATCTTGAAGATAGTCTTTCATTGGGTTCATCCAGTTTTCTTCGGCTTCTTCGATTTCCATTATATCGATTATCGGTATTTCATCGATATCGATTGCTGGTGTATTAGATATCAACCAGTTAATCACCCGTTCGGTCTTTCCGTCATGGGATCCTGTGAATTTTGATAGCTGATCGGCCCATTTATTTTCCGAACGTGGGATGTTCTGGATACTGAAGCTTTCAAATTTCCCAGCTAGAGATTTCACTTTGGCGAGGTATTTGATCATATTGAACTCTTTAGCCTCGTATAGGCCTTCTATTTGTCTTTGTACTAATTCCGAATCAGTTAGTACCTTAAGACTCTTTATGTTGGCTTTTATCGCCATCTCCATTCCTGCGATTAACGCTTCATATTCGGCTTCATTGTTTGTTACGACGAAGTCCAATGTTATCGCGTAATTCAAATCTTCCTTATTTGGTCCAGTGAAGTTAATTCCGGCGCCTCCCCCTTCTCGGTATGAAGCACCGTCGACATGCATTAACCAAGTTTGATCCTCGATCATCAAAACATCGTTGTTGTGGCATCTCGACGATTCAGTGGCCTGCGTCGGTGTTTCTAGTATAAAATCGGCCAACACCTGGGCCTTGATGGCAATCCTCGGTTTGTAGTCTACCTCGAACTGGCTGAGTTCGATGGCCATTTGATTAGTCGTCCGGAGGCTTCTGGTTTTGCTAGGATTTGTCTTAACGGTTGATTCGTCAAAACGATGATTTTGTAGGTTAAGAAGTAGGGTCGGAGTTTTCGTGCAGCCACTACTAAGGCCAGCGTGAATTTTTCTATTTCCAAGTAATTCTTCTCCGCCCCTTGTAATAATCTTGCTGAGATAATAGACAGGCTTATGCTCTGAACCCTCTATCTTAATTAGGACTGAGCTAACGGCCGTATCGGAGATGGAGATGTATAAGTACAATGGTTCCCCTTCTGTCGGTTTGGCCAACATCGGAGGGGATGTTAAATATTCTTTGAGTTGTTCGAAAGCTCGTTCACATTCTTCGGTCCAAACGAAGTTTTTCGCTTTTCGAAGTGTTTGGAAAAAGGGCAAGCTTCTATCCGCCGATTTAGATATAAATCTATTCAACGCTACGATTTTCCCAACCAAGCTTTGCACTTGAGAGATGGTCTTGGGAGGTTTCATTTCAGTTATGGCTCGAATTTTTTCTGGGTTGGCTTCTATTCCTCGCTGGTGTACCAAATATCCCAAAAATTTTCCTGACTTAACACCGAAGGTGCATTTTGCGGGGTTCAACTTCATACGATATTTTCTTAAGATTTGGAAACATCGATCTAGATGTTTTACGTGATCTGCTTCATTCATACTTTTAACTAACATGTCGTCTACATAGACCTCCATTATTTCTCCGATTAACTCCCTGAACATTAGGTTTACCAATCTTTGGTATGTAGCCCCAGCGTTCCTTAATCCGAACGGCATTACTATAAAGCAGTATACTCCCTGTTCGGTTATGAATGCGGTCTTCTCTTGGTCGCGCTCGTCCATGTATATTTGGTAAAAGCCTTGGAAGGCGTCCATCATGCTGAACAGCGCAAAGCCAGCAGTCGAGTCGACCAATAAGTCGATTCTTGGGAGGGGGTAAGGGTCGCGTGGACATAACTTGTTAAGGTCGGTGAAATCATTACACATCCTCCATTTGTTGTCCTTTTTATCCCCCTTTGCTACTAGTACAACATTACATAGCCACTCCGAGAAATGTATTTCTCGGATTTGTTTTGCTTCCATCAGTCTTTCAACTTCGGCTTTAATGATTTTATCTTTCACTGGTCCATGATTTCTTTTCTTCTGTCTGGCGGGTTTCGCCGAAGGGTCAATTTTTAGGGTATGCTTGATTACTCGAGGATCGATCCCTTCGATGTCATTTGCACTCCAAGCGAAAACGTCCACGTTATTTCTTAGAAATTCGATTAACATTACTTCTCCTTCTTTGCTCAATTCTGTACCAATTCTTGTCCTTTTGGACGAGTCGCCTTCTACTAGAATTATATCTTTATGTTCTGGGGGTTGCAAGGATAAATCTAGTGGTTCTTTCCCCTTTTTATCTAATCGATCAGTAATAGGAATTTCGTCCTCATTTCTAATTGGATCGTCTTCGATCTTTCTCTTGCTCGGAGTAATAGGGTTAGGATGTTCTCTCAAGGTCAGCGACGTGCTGTAGCAATCCCACGCCATACAGTGGTCATTCGTTATTTCTCCAATGCCGCTATCGGTCGGAAATTTTATTTTCTGGTGATAGGTAGAGACCACAGCTCGAAAAAGGTTAAGGGCTGGTCGCCCTAATATAGCGTTATAAGCGAAGGGTGTTTCTACCACTAGGAATTTTACCAGCTTCACTGTTCGAAGTGGCTTCTTTCCGAGCGATACACTCAAAGATATTGTTCCGCTGGGGATGATCTCGGACCCTCCAAAGCCTACTAACGGTGTGGCTACCTTTTGTAGGTTTATTTGTCCGAGGTTCATTTGTGCTAAAACCTCCCTGGAGATGATATTTGCTGAGCTTCCATTATCGATTAGGATTCTTTTCACATTGTAATTCGCTATTTCTAACGACACTACCATAGGGAAATCTGGGTTATCTTCTTTCGTATCCCAAGTAATGTTTTTAGGTACTTCGCCTTCGTTAAAGCTAATCGGCTCGTGATTTGTTGGCCTATTTTCTAACGTCCATATTTCATTTGGATATTTAGAACTTGCAATTAAGGATCTGGCCATTCTTCGTCGAGCATTGCGACTATCTCCACCCGCAGGCCCCCCGGATATAGTGTGGATAGTTCCATTGATCTGGTCGTGATTCAACTCCTGAGTAGGTCGATGTTCTGGTGACCTTCGATGAGAACTTCTCCTTTGAGTTCCGTTCCGGGGGCTTCTGCTTCTTTCCCTTTTGCGATTATCTCGTTCTATGTATTCGTCTAGTTTTCCTTGCTCGATCAGTTTTTCAACTTCTCTCTTAAGGTGAAAACAATTTTCCGTTCGATGCCCATGTGCCCTATGGTACTTACAGTATTGATCATAGTTTCTAGACCCTGGTCTGGGCTGAGCGATTTTCCTCGCCTCAGGAATCCAATTATTCCTTTCTAGAACTTCCAAGATTTCTTCGATTGGAGCATTTAATCTTGGGTGTTCTACTTGATTCACTCTGCTTCTGATTGGTGGTTCAGGGTTTCTTGGTCTTTGGTAGAAATTAGGTTGCCTTTCTCGGTCGGCTCCGCTGTATTCCAGTCGCTGGAAAACGTTACCTCTCTTGGAAGATCGCTCGTAATCCAAGGATCTTTGGGCGGGAATCCTATCATGCCGCTTAGACCCTGTAGCCGTAACTTTGTTTTTGTTTTTATCCTTAAAGGAATTCATCTCTTCTTGAGTCATATACTTAGATGCTAGGCTCATGATGTCGGCGAACGTTCTTGGTTGTTTTCGGCTGAGGGCGTTTCCAAACTGCCTGTTTTTAGTGAGGTCGAAGAGGATAGAAATTATGTAATCGATATTCGGAGAGTCGATTTTGAGTAACTCTACGTTGAATCTTGCCAACCAATTTCTTAGGGATTCCCCCTCTTGTTGGTATATTGTTCCTAGGTAACTCATCGGCAGTTTTTGTCTCTTCAGACTGGCAAATTGCTGTGTTAGTTTATTGCATAATTCTCGGAAACTGAATATGGAATTGGCCGGCTGTTTGGCAAACCAATCCAACGCGAGTCCTTCGAATGTTGTCACCATTAGCTTGGCAGTGTATTCGGCGGAGTGGGCATATAGATTCATAATGTTCGTAAAGCTAAAAATATAATCATCCGGGTCAGTGGTTCCATCGTAGCGAGGTAGTCTGCCCGGGACTTGTCCGATCGATTGTGCCTCTTTTATTTCCCTGCAGAAGGGAGAACAGGCCGCAAGGCTTTCCTGGAGTTCCGTGGTTCGGGCCCACGGATTTTGAATAGTCCGTAAGCGTTGTTCAAGTCGGTCCTGCACCATCCTTTCAATTTCTCTTTCCGTCAGTCGAGCCGTTCGTGGTCGATCAGGGATTGTATCATCTATATCATCCTCAATAGGGATAATTGTTCGTTCCCTGGATCTACTACGCCTCGCCGGGGTTTTTCTGTGACCTCGTTTCCTTCGAGGATTGTTGTCGGAGGGTTTCGAATTGTCCTGTTGTGGACTGTGTAGCGAGCGGTGCTCGCTTGGTGGGCTATCAGCTTGTTGAGATACATGATCGTTTTGTCCGGGCGTTCTCCGAGCAGGAATTGTCCTGGCAGCCCTAGGGTTTTGCGGAATTTGATCAAGCACAAGTAATTCTTCCGGGGAGAGTGATTTAAAGAGCATCGCTATTTGTCGTAATTTCTCCTGAGCACCCGGGAGAGGAGCAGGGATCTCGGGGACTTCCGGCTCTTCCTGTATCGTGCCGGGAGGACCTCCTAGGGGTTCATGATCTCGGGGATGGGTATTCTGTAAATTCTCGTCGGTGTTGGGAACGTTATTATTGTCGTTCTCCTGTGGATCTTCAGATGTGTCATGACCGGTGGTTGTGTTACTTCTTGCTCCGATACGAGCGCTTTTCCTTGGGCGAGCCATATGTCGATCGAATAATTAACCTAGCCCCACGGTGGGCGCCAACTGATTTAACCGTTTTTCGTCGGGTTAATTTAATATCAGTGAATTTGTGATATCGGGGGTTTGGATATTGAATTATTCAGTATATTGGGTTCTGTTACTTTATTCTGGATGGATCGTTTACAAAGAAAAGCAATAATCAAAGGCAAGAAGTAAAACCATTAACGAAATTAAGAACGCAATGATATGGAGGTAAAGTTCTGCAACCATAATGGATATTATTGAGTTCTATTGTTATCAATGTATTCTTGTGTAATCTCAGAATTAAGAGAATTCGTAGTTGTCTTATACAACGAATAACTAGGTATTTATATTATGCTAAACCTAGTATTACAAGGAATCATAGTCCTAGTTGGACTCGGCCCAACCTATCCTTCCTGGGTCCGGAGTGTAATCTTTACTCGGAGCGAGCGGCATCAGGCTGGGTCAGTAAGAAGATCCCGATCCTTTGTAATTGGTCGAACCGGTCTTATAATCTCTGTTCGATCTGATCAGTATGTAGGGTGCGAAATAGCCCCCATCAAACTCCTTGCAACTCTGAAGCTCTGCAACAGATCTGTTTAGCCTATAATCCCTCCATTTCATGTATCTAGGCTTCTCGTGGGTGAACAGAGTCTTTAGCATCAGCTTCTGGTCATAATAAGCCAACGTCTTTTCAAACCTTTTGAAGAGAGCTTTATCAGCATGGATGATGTCAAAAGCACTTCTTACTTCATACTTATCCTTTGGCTTGACCTCTCCAACAGGCATCTTAGGCTTATTTTCTTTGTCTTCATCGATCTTGATGCCTCCAGCATGAACTGGTCCATGAGCATCAATTTTACTTAGCTCAATGACCATAGCAAGCTCACCGTCTTCAGCTGCCTTTCTTTCAGCTTCAGACATTTTTCTTCTTTCAGCATCCTTAGTTTCCTGAATCTTGCTTAGTTCTAATGCCTTCTTTTCTTCCAACTCATCTCTTTTTCTCTGCTCAACTTCCTCCCTTTTCTTCTTATCAGCTGCGGAGATCTTTTTCTTCTTGATCAGAATCTTTCTCTTTCCCTTGTCAGCTGGGGCAGGTTGAGGAGCAGCAGATGCAAGTGGTGCAGCTGCAATGGGATGGATGATCATCACATCAGGATCATCCTGAGGTTTAGCAACCTCAACTGTTGGCTCTGCATGAGTAATCTGTTGCGCATCAGTCTGTTCAGCAACAGAAGCTTCTTCAGCTCCAACAGGCCTCTCTGCTGTTTGAGGGCTTTCTCTTACTAAGTACACCATCTCAGTGGGCTAATCCACAAAAGTCATTTGCTTTCATACTGTCTTCCTTAGTCTTCCTTGAACAGGTTGGGAAGCACCAGTATCCCTTAATTGACTTCTGGTCCTGTGAGAGACATTCTCATCAGGCACTTCAGCAGATGGAGTTCTAGACGATGATGCAGGAGACATGTCCCTGACATCAGTGGTGGTTTAATCAATGATCTTATCAACTTCAGCATCATCCACCTTCTTCAGCTTCTTTGGAACTTTCTCCTTAGGCTCGTCAGCAGCCTTTTTCTTTTGAGTCTCAACAGCTAGCTGAACTGTTTTGACTAATCTCCTTGGCCTTTTGGCAGGAGTCTCATTTGGTTCCTCTGCTTCTACTTCTGCGTCAGCTTCGTCAGCCTTTCTTTTGAGAATAGGCAAGTATTTTGACATTGCCTTGCCAGAATGAATTTCCTTCCCATTTGTCACCTCACAACCCATCTTGAACAGCAGATAGCTGAGAGTGATTCTGTGATTAGTTTGAGGGGCCTTGCTCTTGTTTTTCTTGTCCAAGAAATTAGCAAAGATATACCAGATTACTGTGGACCAGTTCACCTCCAATCCATAGTAGATAGCAGTCATTATGCTGAACCTCTTCATAGTCACATCATCCTGGGAGAAGGTGCAGTTTTCAATCAGCTTGCAGACTATATCAGCCATCCTCTGATACTCGTCTGTTAGCTGCTTCTTCTTGATGTTGTCAGTCAACATCTCACCCTTTTTGGCACAGATTGCCCAGAATAGTTGATGTTTCTCCTCGATCAGAGTAGTGACGTCATGACGTCCGCTGTTGGATAGTCCAAAGGTCTCATGAAGTAATTGAGGAGTAATGGTTATGGATTTACCTCCGACAGTGGCCTTAATCTCCAGCTTGGTGGAGTCCACAGTTGCAGTGCGGTAGTACTCCAGGACTTGATCAGTCCACACCAAACCCTCATGGTATTCCATGAAATTTACCAGAGAGGCAGCTTTGAATTTCTCCAGCAGTTCTTTCATCAACGCGGTACCAGATTGATAATAGGAATCGTACACAAGGTACATCCCCTCAACCTTTGAATCTTGACTGGATGCCATCTCAATTCTGTTGAAAGTTAGTGAAAAAGAAGAATTTTTGCAGAAAATTGCAAGTATTTTTGCTCACAAGTGCTTTTTGAATATTTGGGTGCGTAAAGAGCTACTGAGATGGTCAGATCTGGATTTATAGAGTTAGGGTATTTCGGTTTCCGTGATACCAGCTAACCGTTAGATCCATTTCTTGTCAGTTCTGATCGTGCGGCATCAGTTACGACCTTTCAAATTCAAATCGCATTAAATGAGGAGCGGGAATATGTACCGCACTTTTATCACTTGTAAAAGTGTGTTTTTAAATAAAACGTTTTAGGCTGTAAGCTTTTACACAGGTGATCAGACGAGTAAAATAAATACTTATCTGATGGACTACTGTCCAGATGACAAAGCTGTTATCAGTGAAAGCCAATAGCTGATAACCTTCCTCGGCTGTTTGTCAATCCAGCTAGATAATTAATCTTCAATCTTCAAGACTTTAATCTTCTGATGAAAACATAACTTCAACTAACTGTCATCAACAAATTTCATCTTTTAATCAGAAGTACCGCTAGTCTTACACGTTCCCCCTGACTTTAAGAGTTCATAAGTTAACTAGTCTGTTGAGAGTTAATCCTTGAAGATAAATGTGATGAGTAAGCTGTTGAACTCTAGTCTTCTAATGAGTTCCCCCTCAGCTTATGCATCCAATTTTAATAAACCGAGTTCAGCTCTTAGAGTTGAAAATCTTGTCTCACTTAGAGGTTTTGTGAAGATGTCAGCAATCTGATTTTCAGTAAACACATATTCTATCATGACATTTCCTTTCTCCACATGATCTCTAATGAAATGATGTTTGATCTCAATATGCTTAGTCCTTGAATGACTTGTAGTATTCTGAGTAAGGCTGATTGAACTTGTATTGTCACAGTAGATAGGGATTCCACTGATTTTTATGTTGTAATCTTCTAGTTGATGCTTCAACCATAGTATTTGTGCACAGCAAGCTCCAGCAGCTATATATTCAGCTTCAGCAGTTGATATGGATACTGAAGTCTGTTTCTTACTCATCCATGAGATCAGACGACTACCTAAGAATTGACAGGCACCTGTTGTGCTTTTTCTGTCAATCTTGCAGCCAGCAAGGTCAGAATCTGAATATCCAATGAGTTCAAATTCAGATTCCCTAGGATACCACAATCCCAAATCTTCAGTACCTTTGAGATACTTGAGTATCCTTTTCGCAGCTAGGAGATGAGATTCTTTAGGACTTGATTGATACCTCGCAAAAACCCCAACAGAGTACATAATATCAGGTCTGCTAGCTGTTAAGTATAACAGTGACCCAATAATTCCACTGTACTTGGTTATGTCCACTGATTTGCCATCTTCATCTTTATCCAAACGAAGACTAGTAGACATTGGAATATTAGCAGTAGAGCTAGTTTCCATACCAAATTTCTTGAACAGATCCTTTGTGTATTTTGCTTGGCTGATGAAAATTCCATCAGGCAACTGTCTTACTTGCAAGCCAAGAAAATAATTAAGTTCTCCCATCATGCTCATTTCAAACTTGTTCTGCATCAGCTTTGAGAACTTATCACACATCTGTTGATTAGTTGAACCAAAAATAATATCGTCCATATATATTTGCACAAGCAAAATATGTTCTTCCCATTCAATAGTGAACAAGGTCTTGTCAACCTTACCTTTACGAAATCCTTTAATTAAAAGAAAATTAGATAGGGTATCATACAATGCTCTTGGAGCCTGTTTCAGTCCATAGAGGGCTTTCTTCAGACGATACACCTTGTATTCTTCTTGATAAGCTTCAAATCCAGGTGGTTGTTCAACATAAACTTCTTCTTGCAATTCTCCATTGAGAAAAGCTGATTTCACATCCATTTGATAGACTGTGAAATTTTTGTGAGCAGCATAAGAAAGAAAAAGTCTGATAGCCTCTAATCTTGCTACAGGTGCAAAAGTTTCATCAAAGTCAATACCTTCTTCTTAGCAATAACCCTTGGCCACTAATCTAGCTTTGTTTCTGATGACAATACCATCTTCATTCATTTTGTACCTGAATACCCATTTAGTGCCAATTACCCTTTGATGACTTGGTCTAGGAACTAAGTACCAGACTTCATTCCTTTCAAATTGATTTAGCTCTTTTTGCATAGCTTCAATTCAGTTTGAATCACTAAGAGCTTCTTCAATCTGTTTGGGCTCATTTTGAGATAGGAAGCTGACAAACATTGCTTCACTTGTAGCAGCTCTCCTTGTCTTTACTTTATCCAAAGGATCACCAATCACCAGCTCTGGAGGGTGATTCTTGAGCCATCTAAGATCAAGTTGCAAATCATATTGTTGACCTTTGTTTTGATCTTGCAACACTACTGTTGGAGTTCCAGTAGTAGTCAGTTGAATAGCCTCTGGTCTGTCAGCTGTTTGTAACTCGTCTATTAGACAATCAATATTGTGATTTTGAACAGCACTTGAGTTAGCAGTTGGGTTGAGATCAGGTAGTATAATGGGAACATATTCTTCATTCTTTCCAACATTCAATTTCTGTAAATCAGTAGACAGATCTTGATTAGTACTTTGATTCTTTTCAGAATATTGATTTGGTTCATCAAATACTACGTGAATGGATTCCTCTATAAGTAAAGTTCTTTTGTTAAAGACTCTATAACCTTTACTAACAGTAGAGTATCCTACAAAAACAGCTTCATCAGCCTTTTCTGCAAATGCAGTAAGGTGATTTTTCCCATTATTTAAAACAAAGCATTTACAACCAAATATCTTAAAGTAATGAATGTTTGGCTTCCTGTTGTTCCAAACTTCATATGGAGTCTTGTTTTGGTGCTTGTTGATCATGCATCTGTTTTGGGTAAAGCATGCTGTGTTTGTTGCTTCTGCCCAAAATCTTTAAGGCAGCTTAGCTTCAACTATCATTGTCCTGGTAGCTTCTTTAAGAGTTCTGTTTCTCCTTTCAGCAACTCCGTTCTGTTGAGGGGTTCTGGCAGCAGAGTACTCATGGCTGATTCCTCTGACATTACAATACTCTTCAACAGTAGAGTTTGTAAACTCAGTCCCTCTATCTGATCTGATCTTCAATATCTTCATGCTCTTTTCATTCTGAATCAGTTCCATCAGATTTGTAAGATGTTCCTTGGTTTCACTTTTCTTCTTCATGAAAATCACCCAAGTATATCTTGAATAGTCATCCACAACAGCTAGACAGTATTTCTTTCCACCATTGCTGACTGGATCAATGGGTCCAAATAAGTCCATGTGTAGCAGCTCCAATATTCTTCCAGAAGATTGATGCTTCTTGCTTTTGAACGATGACTTGATTTATTTACCCTTCTGACAGGCTTCACACAGCTTGTCCTTGCTCATGACTGTTTTTAGAATTCCTTCTACCAGATTATTCTTGATAAGTCTGTTGATGGTCTTGAAATTCACATGGTTCATTCTTTTGTGCCACAGCCAATTAACTTCACTTGGTGTTGATGCCACCAAACAAATACCTGAATTCTTGTCAGCAGAATTTCAGTCCACTCTGTAGATATTTCCTTGTCGTCTTCCAGATAAAATAACCTTGTTGTACCTATCTGTTCAACGTAGCACTTATCTGTTGAGAAGATGACTGAATATCCTTTGTCACAAAATTGACTTATGCTCAACAAATTGTATTTGAGGTCTTTAACATAAGAGACGTCAGATATATCAATGTTGCCTTTGATTAGCTTTCCACTTGCTACAATCTTGCCTTCCTTGCTGTCTCCAAAAGTAACTTTAGGACCATCCACAGCAACAGCATCAGTCAGCTCATGCATGTTTCCACACATGTGTCTTGAACAACCACTGTCCAAGTACCAGATTTTCTATACTTTACTCCTACTCCTAATCCTAACCTACAAAACAAAATAAAATTGTTTTAGGTACTCTTATTGAGAGGGTCCTGAAGGATTAGTTCCATCTTTGACAACCCAAGATGATGAAGTCATAGGCTTCTTAGGCTTCTGTTGTTTGGCAGGAGCATGAACAGTTTCATCTTCATCATGTTTATCAGATTTGCTATGTTGATGATAATCAGCATGATAAGGATAATGCTCATAAGTAGAATAAGCTGCATGATAAGGAGGATATGCATGCATTGGGTGAGCAAGATATGGTGCATAGTAAGTTGGAAATTGAGGTGCATAATACATAGGAGGATATGCAGCAGGTTGCACATAATAGGACTCATTTCCATACCAAGCATTTTGATTTTTGTTGTTTTTATGCTTCTTTGGTTTACTGGATGCTTGCTCATTAACAGACGACTTAGTTTTATCACTAGTCCGATTTGTTTTGACCTTATCAGAAGACTTCCTAGGACTCATCTGTTTGGACTTACCACTCTGTTTTCCTACACTAGGCTCTTTGCTCTTTTCAGCCTTAGGAGTTTTCCTCTCCTTTAATACTTTCTCAGGTGAAGCAGGTTTAGTAGTCTGAACATACAAAATGACTTTACTATTGTCAGCTGATATAAATTTTTCAGTATGGTTCAGTTCTGACTTATCCTGTTCTAAATGTGTCTTCTGTTTACTAGACATGTGAGTGGATGCAACAGATGACTTATCATGAGACACAATAATTTTCTCAAGCTCCATGATTTTACCCTTATTAACTTCACATTCAGCTTTCAGAGATTCATTCTCTTGCTCAAGCAGTTTATACTCAGCTGATTATCTTGGCTTTTCAGCTTTAAGTTTCAGTGAGCTGTTTTGTGACGGCCCGACTCCGCGGGTCCGTCGGATAACGGTCGAAAAATTATTATTATTTTGAAAAATAATAAAATACTGAAACTTTATTTATTTATTTTTACGGAAAACGATAAATTAAAAATCTAAATGCGGAAGCGGTTTAAAACGAAATAAGAACATTTTGAATTACTAAGTTTAAAGCGGAAGTAATTATAATTAAAATAAATTTTAACGGATGACATGACATGGTGAAACAACTTGTAGGACCCAAAAGGATTACAAGAAGATTAAGGTTAATATTTGATAAAATCTAAAATCATTTTCAATAGATATTCCCATTTTACAAAATTAGCTAAAATACCAAGATATTTAGCAAGATATAACAAAAATGGACTTAGACATTATAGAAGATTTAAAACATGAGTTCAAACGAAAATCTTAAAATCAAATAAGAATTTAAACAAAAGTTTAATTACTCTCTGGAACTAGGGTGAGATCGCAACCGTGATGACCTAACCGCAACATGAACTATCATTTACCCCAAACACCTGTAGCTGAAAAGATTGAAACACAGAATGCATAAGTTGATCGTCCAACTTAGTGAGGCTGTAGTGCACTTGTGCGTGATGCAACATAATATACACGAGCATATACAACAGTATAGTAAATGAACATATGCTATAACAATTTAAGCACGTTAAACAAGTAACCAACATTTGTTGATGCCGTCCTCCTCTTACCCTCCAATCCACAATCAGGAAAACCACCACCGAACACTCCAAGTAAGGTGCGACCTTACATAACAGTGCGCATTGACGTCAAATGCCAGGAGTTTGACATTCACTCCCCAAGTGTAACCTCCACACTTGGCTCGTGAAGCGGGTCTACGGTGGATCGAGGTAACCCTCCGGCCCTTACCTTCCGGGTTAACCACGATTCCGCACACCAAAATAAGGGCCCACACAGTAACAGTAAACAGTATAGTACAGTAACAATAACAGTAGCAGTTCATTAACAGGAAATCGGTACACAACTCAATAACAGTTCAACATACAATTTCAATGACTCATAAGCACATAGACATAAACAATAATTCAACGTGTAACTTGTCGTAGCAGCCGAGTTCTTTATGTTATCATATATCACATGCTTGTTCGTTTAAGAACTAAGTTACAGTTATGACTCGACCTACTAGCACATTCGGACTTACACACAAGAAACACATAGCACTCACCTGAGGAGCTTATTACGGCGATCAAAATTCCACAGTGAAGTGTATCCGAAACCTGAGCAAATACGTTTATGACTAAGAATATATCTAATAAGCTTACTAAAACGTAACTAATGAAAATCCTACACAAGGATTTCCTAAACTAACACATCACACAAAAGTGCTTAGAACTTAGGACATCAACTTCAATTAAGAGATATTATTTCTAAAACTCAAAAATACTAATTAAATAAGACAACTCCAAAACAACAAATTTTTGCCTTCATTTTTCAGATTTTCAAAACAGCCCCTAAACTTTTAAGAATATACATTTTTGTAAAAATTTGCAACAAACTTTAAATCAAAAGATTTTTAGCTAAACTCATATTGAAAATCGAATAAAAGTATTGAGTATATTGTTACTTCAAAAATCAAATCTTTAATTTTTCCACAAGTTTAAAACTTTTCAAAAACGCACTCATAGCTTTCAAAAACTTAATAAAATTAACTTTCTTGAAAAATAATTCAAGATCCAAGCATTTAAGCAATATTTAAAAATAATCAATCATAATTTCAATATAAAAATAATAAGTTTTAATAACTTTTCACAAACGAAACAAAAAGTTCTTTAATTATGAACTTTCTTCGAAAACTTTACAAATATTCAATCTAAAAAATAAAATCAATAAACCACTACTTCAAATCAATAAATCAAGATTTTATAAAAGAACCATGTAAAAACAACAACAAAACAGCATCTTTAACCCCTTATTTTCAGATTTACAAAAATAACCCCAAATGTTTCAAAAACTCCCATTTTTGCAAAATATCGGAACAAACTTTAAAACAAATGCTTTTCAAGTAAACCTAACCAAATATCAAACAAAAATTTATATTTTCAGTCCCTTTTTAATCCCAACAAGAATCGCAACCTAAGCCCTTCAACTTTTAAAACCTTTAAAAAATATCCCCCAAAGTTTCGGAAATTATGAACAATAACTTTTTTACAAAAATAAATCAAGATCCAAACATATAAGCAATATTTAAACAAAACCAAAGCAAGTCACATTAAATATCTAATATTAAACATGAACTCAACAACTTATCACAATAGCCACAAGGATAACTAAACTTCTTCAATATATGCTTTGAAGAAAAGAATGTAAAATCACAAATATTAAAGAAGGATCTTTACCCAAAGCAACGAAGGGGGTGAAACTCTCTTCATTTCCAGACCTCCGAAGGTGGTTGTTGTAGCTCCGGTGGCAGTGGTGGCGGCTCTGGTGGTGGTTCATAACAAAAGCCCTCAAATCCTTACTTTTCCCCAACTTCTAATGACTGCCGGTTCACTTTGGGAGTTCCAATCGACGATCCGAACGGTCAATATGTAGCCCCATGTGTGTAGGACCTTCAGGAAAAATTTGGGCACGATCAAACGGTGGACGATGGCGGAATGGTCAAAAAACCGAGACTGTGCTGAGTATACCCAAAAACTATCTTTCTAAATGTGTTTCCTCTTGCATCTCTCTCTCTCTTAACCAGTTAGATTTTTACTTCAAGAAGGTAAATGGTGTAGGGGAGACAAAAATCTGATTTAGGGAGCTAATAGAGAGGGTAGTGAAGTGTTTGAATGGAGAAATGGGTGGAGTGTTTGACTGGAGAAAGGGGTATGGTGAATGTACAAAGGGGTATGGTCTATTCCCTATGCCATGGCTAATTTCTTGGCTTACCAAGGAGAAGAAATCATTGCATGCTTAGCCAATGAATGAGAAGGGGCATTTTTGCACTTTTGACCCCCAAAATTTCAAAAAGTGCAAAATGACCCCTAAATCAAAAATTTCGCACACTTTGGTCCAAACTAATTACAAAATGACCCCAATGTTTTTCAAATGCAATAGACATGTTTTCTAAATTATTTCTAAGTCCAATATTCCATAAGGAATAATTAATGCACACAAAGCACAAAAGAGAGTTCAATTTTTTTGTGCTTGAAAATTTTAATTGTACGTTTAGGTTTTAAGAAATACTATGTTTATTAAAAATAAAATACGCCACACAAAATCGGGTTATTAATTCAATAACTTTATTTTAAAATATTTTAAATTTACGGGGTGTTACAATCCTCCCTCCTTAAAAGAATTTGGTCCCCAAATTCGTTATAGAGATTCGCGTGGTACTGTTAACGCCGATGTATATTCTTTTCTTGCTCCCGAAACGTTTCTTCCTTATTCTGTGTGCGTCATAAAACATTTTTCTTGCAGAATCTGCAGCCTTCTTGATTACAACGAGTGTGCGAAAATGTTCTCTCGTACATTAGGTGTTTTCAAAACTCTGACATATCTTTTTCTCTAACTCCCAAGTCGCTTTTTTTTTTTTATACTCTGGCCACGCCATAATGGAATTCACTTGTTTCTTCATCTAGATGAGTATGCAAACGTTTCTTCGTTTGTAAGTTAGATATTTCTGAAGATCTTAAGATATGCAGTCAGGTTCACGAGGATGATCGAGGTAGTACTTCATATACGTTACGCATAATCATGACGCGGTAGAATGAGATACGACGATAATTCCAACTCCTATGCCGCGGATTAAGATTCTTCTCAAAAGAAAACTACTCACATAACAATATATAGTTTAGTTTGGCCCAGAGAATTCAAAAGGTACTGAATGACATTTGACTTGGGATTCTCGCAAGGAACAAAATGAGTCAAATGAAGAGACACGATAAGGATTAGAAAAGATGATCGAATCAAGATGCTCAAGATGACAAGATAAGAATTAGCAATGGCAACTTAAAGAAGAATCAACGAAGATTGCAAAAGGACTGAAATATCGATAATAAAGATAATCAAATGAATAGTTCGATATAAGTGACAAGGAAAACGATTAAGGCGCACCGATAAGAATAACTGAAGGGATGAGCCTCACCATTTCAAATGGTGTAAGTAAAAAGATGATCAAGGATATCGATAAGGATAATAGTAAGTCGAAACAAGTATCATGACGATAATAACCAAAACATTAAAGTGTGTTTGGTCATTTGAAAAGCAAGTCAAAATAAATGACGTGATTTAAAGATCATTTCAATATTGATTGTAACAAGATGCAATAAAAAACAAGTAAAGCTCAATAGTGAAATCTGAGAACATCGAAACGATCAAATTGAGCGAGATGGGATTAAAAATAAGTTCAAAACAAATAGAAGGTAAGTCCGAAGTTCAAAAGGAATTGAAAATAAATTGATCTGATTTTGCGGCTCACAAAAAGGAATGAAGTGGACAAAGGAACAACAATTTAGGAATGGACAAATGAAAACGTGAAGTTCAAAAGAAATTGAGACAATTCAATTCCTTCAGGAAATTTAGAAGATTGTATAATTGAATACAACAAAAAGAGTAACATGAAATTAAATGGATAATTTCAAAACGATCATACGGATTAAATGTGCTCGGAAAAAGAAGGACAAGGAATAATAACAATCATAGAATCCGACAAAAATAAATAATTTTGGTTTACGAAGTCGATACGAGAAAGTATCTCATGAAATAGGGAGGGGTAAACTCTGAACGAGTAAAAAGATAAGGGATCAATATAAAAACTTGATAGGATACAAGAAGTCAATCCCCAATAGACAAAGACATGTTAATTGAGAGTGTCGATAAGCTCTGAAGGAAAACAGTCAAAGGAGTCAGATTAAAGGTAATTAAGGGCACGGCTTGAAGAAGCCATGTCAAGAATGAGGCTAAAATGATTGAATAATATTTTACAGTAAATTACACAACATGAAGGAAAAGATACCATCGGACAATGGCATTTAGAAACTTTAGAAAAGCAAGAGCGAGAATGAGAAGATTAGATATGAACTTAGGGTAGTTTTAGAATTCAAAATGAAGTTACTCGCTATCGATAAAAATTCATAAGTGAATGCAAGGAACGAGTAATAGACAAGTTAGAACTCAAGATGATGTCAATGAAATTTGAATGATATTTTATCTATTGAAAGAAAGATTACATAGATAACAATTTGATTCGCCAAAATGATGAAGGAAAGACATCTAGGAATCACAAGCTCAAAAATGAATAAGTACCAACATTAGAATAAGGGCGAAACTATTAATTATAGCGAAGTTAGGCTCAAGAGAGCTTACTGAAGTCGAGAGATCCATTTGGAGATGGATTCGTTTAGAATCAGAATTATGAGTAAGGTAAACTCGATAATGGAATTCAAAAGGATTAGGGCTATTTTAGTCATGCTATATGTACTTCAAGAAATGTCACTTGATTCAGATATTTCAATTTACGTAAAATCACGGAGTGCACACATATACAATCATAACTAGACAATAATTTCAACAATAAAGTTCGAATAACGTTATGGTATTCATGATACCACCAACAAAATAATTAATCAAGAAAACACAGAATCAAGCAAAAATAACCATTAATCCCAAAGACATGTACTACACATATGATTTCGGTTGCGGTATTGTCCTAAAAGTGAACTACCCAATGTGGGTAGGCACCCTAAAGTCATGACGGTGAGTCCCACCATACTAACCCCTCAGTACAAATCCGAGGATCCTATCCTGGCCGTGAGCCGAAGCTCTGATACCATCTGTGACGGCCCGACTCCGCGGGTCCGTCGGATAACGGTCGAAAAATTATTATTATTTTGAAAAATAATAAAATACTGAAACTTTATTTATTTATTTTTACGGAAAACGATAAATTAAAAATCTAAATGCGGAAGCGGTTTAAAACGAAATAAGAACATTTTGAATTACTAAGTTTAAAGCGGAAGTAATTATAATTAAAATAAATTTTAACGGATGACATGACATGGTGAAACAACTTGTAGGACCCAAAAGGATTACAACAAGATTAAGGTTAATATTTGATAAAATCTAAAATTATTTTCAATAGATATTCCCATTTTACAAAATTAGCTAAAATACCAAGATATTTAGCAAGATATAACAAAAATGGACTTAGACATTATAGAAGATTTAAAACATGAGTTCAAACGAAAATCTTAAAATCAAATAAGAATTTAAACAAAAGTTTAATTACTCTCTGGAACTAGGGTGGGATCGCAACCGTGATGACCTAACCGCAACATGAACTATCATTTACCCCAAACACCTGTAGCTGAAAAGACTGAAACACATAATGCATAAGTTGATCGTCCAACTTAGTGAGGCTGTAGTGCACTTGTGCGTGATGCAACATAATATACACGAGCATATACAACAGTACAGTAAATGAACATATGCTATAACAATTTAAGCACGTTAAACAAGTAACCAACATTTGTTGATGCCGTCCTCCTCTTACCCTCCAATCCACAATCAGGAAAACCACCACCGAACACTCCAAGTAAGGTGCGACCTTACATAACAGTGCGCATTGACGTCAAATGCCAGGAGTTTGACATTCACTCCCCAAGTGTAACCTCCACACTTGGCTCGTGAAGCGGGTCTACGGTGGATCGAGGTAACCCTCCGGCCCTTACCTTCCGGGTTAACCACGATTCCGCACACCAAAATAAGGGCCCACACAGTAACAGTAAACAGTACAGTACAGTAACAATAACAGTAGCAGTTCATTAACAGGAAATCGGTACACAACTCAATAACAGTTCAACATACAATTTCAATGACTCATAAGCACATAGACATAAACAATAATTCAACGTGTAACTTGTCGTAGCAGCCGAGTTCTTTATGTTATCATATATCACATGCTTGTTCGTTTAAGAACTAAGTTACAGTTATGACTCGACCTACTAGCACATTCGGACTTACACACAAGAAACACATAGCACGCACCTGAGGAGCTTATTACGGCGATCAAAATTCCACAGTGAAGTGTATCCGAAACCTGAGCAAATACGTTTATGACTAAGAATATATCTAATAAGCTTACTAAAACGTAACTAATGAAAATCCTACACAAGGATTTCCTAAACTAACACATCACACAAAAGTGCTTAGAACTTAGGACATCAACTTCAATTAAGAGATATTATTTCTAAAACTCAAAAATACTAATTAAATAAGACAACTACAAAACAACAAATTTTTGCCTTCATTTTTCAGATTTTCAAAATAGCCCCTAAACTTTTAAGAATATACATTTTTGTAAAAATTTGCAACAAACTTTAAATCAAAAGATTTTTAGCTAAACTCATATTGAAAATCGAATAAAAGTATTGAGTATATTGTTACTTCAAAAATCAAATCTTTAATTTTTCCACAAGTTTAAAACTTTTCAAAAACGCACTCATAGCTTTCAAAAACTTAATAAAATCAACTTTCTTGAAAAATAATTCAAGATCCAAGCATTTAAGCAATATTTAAAAATAATCAATCATAATTTCAATATAAAAATAATAAGTTTTAATAACTTTTCACAAACGAAACAAAAAGTTCTTTAATTATGAACTTTCTTCGAAAACTTTACAAATATTCAATCTAAAAAATAAAATGAATAAACCGCTACTTCAAATCAATAAATCAAGATTTTATAAAAGAACCATGTAAAAACAGCAACAAAACAGCAACTTTAACCCCTTATTTTCAGATTTACAAAAATAACCCCAAATGTTTCAAAAACTCCCATTTTTGCAAAATATCGGAACAAACTTTAAAACAAATGCTTTTCAAGTAGACCTAACCAAATATCAAACAAAAATTTATATTTTCAGTCCCTTGTTAATCCCAACAAGAATCGCAACCTAAGCCCTTCAACTTTTAAAACCTTTCAAAAATATCCCCCAAAGTTTCGGAAATTATGAACAATAACTTTTTTACGAAAATAAATCAAGATCCAAACATATAAGCAATATTTAAACAAAACCAAAGCAAGTCACATTAAATATCTAATATTAAACATGAACTCAACAACTTATCACAATAGCCACAAGGATAACTAAACTTCTTCAATATATGCTTTGAAGAAAAGAATGTAAAATCACAAATATTAAAGAAGGATCTTTACCCAAAGCAACGAAGGGAGTGAAACTCTCTTCATTTCCAGACCTCCGAAGGTGGTGGTTGTAGCTCCGGTGGCAGTGGTGGCGGCTCTGGTGGTGGTTCATAACAAAAACCCTCAAATCCTTACTTTTCCCCAACTTCTAATGACTGCCGATTCACTTTGGGAGTTCCAATCGACGATCCGAACGGTCAATATGTAGCCCCATGTGTGTAGGATCTTTAGGAAAAATTTGGGCACGATCCAACGGTGGACGAAGGCGGAATGGTCGAAAAACCGAGACTGTGCTGAGTATACCCGAAAACTATCTTTCTAAATGTGTTTCCTCTTGCATCTCTCTCTCTCTTACCCACTTAGATTTTTACTTCAAG
The DNA here is from genome assembly GCA_038501285.1 of Penstemon eatonii. Taxonomy (NCBI): domain Eukaryota; kingdom Viridiplantae; phylum Streptophyta; class Magnoliopsida; order Lamiales; family Plantaginaceae; genus Penstemon; species Penstemon eatonii. Next base: position 17,255,277 of record CM076711.1, read on the forward strand.
AAGGTAAATGGTGTAGGGGAGACAAAAATCTGATTTAGGGAGCTAATAGAGAGGGTAGTGAAGTGTTTGAATGGAGAAATGGGTGGAGTGTTTGAATGGAGAAAGGGGTATGGTGAATGTACAAAGGGGTATGGTCTATTCCCTATGCCATGGCTAATTTCTTGGCTTACCAAGGAGAAGAAATCATTGCATGCTTAGCCTATGAATGAGAAGGGGCGTTTTTGCACTTTTGACCCCCAAAATTTCAAAAAGTGCAAAATGACCCCTAAATCAAAAATTTCGCACACTTTGGTCCAAACTAATTACAAAATGACCCCAATGTTTTTCAAATGCGATAGACATGTTTTCTAAGTTATTTCTAAGTCCAATATTCCATAAGGAATAATTAATGCACACAAAGCACAAAAGAGAGTTCAATTTTTTTGTGCTTGAAAATTTTAATTGTACGTTTAGGTTTAAAGAAATACTATGTTTATTAAAAATAAAATACGCCACACAAAATCGGGTTATTAATTCAATAACTTTATTTTAAAATATTTTAAATTTACGGGGTGTTACATGTTTTGCTCTTTTAGCAATGTCATCTCTTCCTTAAGCTTTTTAAATGCGTCAGCAATACTTGTATTGTTAAGCATCATTTGTTCAAATGAATTAAATAATTCATTATCAAGAGGAGTTACCTCTTCATCCTCAGAGCCATCAGATTCCTTAGCCATCAGGCAGAGAAGAGCAGGACTCTCTTCATCAGAAGACTCTTCATCAGAAGTGTCTGAATCTGAATCTGATGAGTAGACAGCAGCTAGCTTTTCTGCTTCTGCTACCAACACCTTACCTTTTTGATGCTTTCTTTCCTTTCTGATTCTCTTTTCCTCTTCTGTATACTTCTCAGCTTTAGGATATGGGCAGTCTCTGATGAAATGACCCAGTTTCCTGCAATTATAGCACATCATTTTGGTTTTATAAGAATCCTTATCTTGAGAAGAAGAAGTAGGGTTAGAAGTAGAAGCATTGTTATATTTGTTCTTCATTTTTCGTCTGTAGAACTTTTTGAAGTTGTTCATCAGCAATGCAACGTCTCCAACAGTGTACTCCTTTTCGTTGAGTAGTGTGGCTTCATCAGGTGAGTCCACGTCTTTGCTTTTATGGGCTGGCCTTCTAGGATTTTTAGCAGCCACCAGGGCAGCTGTGGGACTTGAAGTAGAGGTTTCTTCAACACCCATTCTTGGCAGTTTATACTCGTATGCCTTGAGTACTGAGAACAGCTCGGTGAGTGAAATCTTTCCCAGATCTCTGGACTCCTCCATGGCTGTCACCTTCATGTTGAACTTCGGAGGTAAAGCCTTCAGAACTCTGACGGTTATCTCCTTATCAATGAAGGTTTTTCCAAGCTTTAAAACTTCATTCAACGTCCTTGTAAACCTTGTATCCATCTGATCAATAGTTTCCGCAGACTTCATCTTGAAGTTATCCATCTTTTCCAGAGCAACACTCAGCTGATGCTCTTTAATGGCGTCGTTTCCTTCGCTCATGTCACGAACCTTATCCCACATTTCTTTGGCAGTCTTGCAGTGCTTGACTTTGTCAAATCTGTCGTTGTCAAGGGCCTTGGTCATGATGAAACGGCCAACTTTGTCCAGATTGAATAGCTTTATTTCTTCGGCTGTCATTTCTGTTAAGTCTTTTTCCACCACTATTTCAGCTTCATCAACCGTGATAGTCTTGGTGAATTTGAATGGACCTTTGATGATACATGTGTACATGTTATTATTGTAGGCAGCCAGGAAAATCTCCATTCTAATTTTCCAGTCTTCAAAGCTCATACCAGCTATGTGGGGAACATGGCTGATACAATCCATTTTTCAAAAATTTTAATTTTTCAAAATATGCTCTTTTGAAAAGTTTGAAAACCTTTGAAAAACACTCGGATCAACCTCGTTGATCAGGCAGCTGATTCTAATGAACCACCTGCTCTGATACCACTTGTTGGTCCTAAGTGGTCAGATGAGGTCTAGAGGGGGGGGGGGGGTGAATAGACCTCAAAACTTTTTAACAATTCTTAACTTTAAAACTTTTGTTCTAACTTAAACAGACTAAGCTGTTACCGAACAGTAATTTTACTAGGCTGATCGCGAACAAATCTTTGAGCAGCTTTGTTGACCACTAATCTGATAATCACTTAGCTGATTTTTGCTAAAATCAGTTTTAATACTAGAGTACTTGCAGCGAATTTTCAAAGTGTTTTTCACAAATTAACTTAGTAGTTTGAAAATTTTATCCCCGGTTTTGTAAACTCCTTTAAACTCTTCTCAAACAGTTTTGAATGTGTTTTATGCAAGTTGAAAGCAATGTAAAAACACAAGTAATTTTTATAGTGGTTATGTGGATTTGAATATCCTTTAGTCCACTCTTCAAAGTCACAAAGATCTTGGGTTATACTAAGAACACAAAGTAATTAGTACACTCCACTTACGCCAAAACAACAAATGAATCTGGCCGTAAGCTCGCAATAGGAAATCACTAAGAAAACCTATTCTCTGAAGCTAGATCACTCACAAAGATGGATCTACACTTCTCACAACACTCAAACAGTTTTTCACTCAGAAAATGTGTTTGTCTTTTATCTTCAACTTCGGCTTCAGTCAACAAATGACAGAGCTGATGAGTGAGCTGTTCTTGAGACTTAAGAGATTCTGCTTCGGATTTCTTCTCAGAGATTGTGTTATACTTATTCTCTTTGTCTCTCCAGCTATTTATACTAGCAGGTTTGAAAAATGTCCGTTGAAGTGAGACAGAATTCAAAATCCTCGGGTACTGGTCCTTAATTTCCGCGAACGGCTCTCTACAGTCTGTCCGTACTGTCAACAGTACTTTTCTGCAGGCAGCATTAAATGCACCCAGCTGATGCGAAGCATTTCTTCAATTATTTGTCTTTAATAGCCTTGTACTTCAGCATTTATTACTTCCAGGGGCATTTATTACCGTTGGGACGACTTCTTGATCTTTTCCACTTGGTTAACGAAAGTACAAGTCTGATGGCGAACTAAGATGATCTCAAACTTGAACAAATCTGTTTTGAGTCGGCTGATCTTCACCAGTCTGATTTCTTTCCTTCAGCAGATCAGTAGTCTTGGACCTTGAATTTTGACTCTTCTGATGTCTTCTTTACTTAGCCAAAATTCTTCTAAGGGATATCAGCTAAGTTAATTTATACTTAGCAGATTTGAAGTTTTGGAATTCATCAAAACCTCCCTTTACTTATTGTCTTCAGTGCTCTTCATCTTCATCCTTATCCAACATTTAGTAAATTTAATTTTTTTTTAATTTAAATTAACAAATTACTAAAATAATCTAACTTCCAAAAAAAATATCTTCTTCTCGCACTCCCACCCCTACCCATCCATCACGGTAACCCACTTATGTTATACGAAACTTGCCCGAATTCCCTTGTGTTTTAGAAATGTTGAATATATTATCTAATTTCATCCAAAGCATATGAGAATGATTCTCACTCACGTTTAGTGAAACTGAAATTTAATTTTTTTAATTTAAAATAACAAATTACAAAAACACCCTAACTTCCAAAAAAAATATATCTTCTTCCCGCACTCTTTCCCACCCCTACCCATCCATCACGGTAACCAACCAACCAACCCCCACCCCCCAAGATGGAGATAATTTCTCCCAAATTACCAAGTATTTTTTTTCTTTTTTTTTAATATATTTTAAACTATAATAATTTTATTAATAAAACATCACTATAAGATTCTACTAATAATATGTCAAATTTATTTATTTTAATAAATATCAAGTAGGATAAGTGATATATAGATTTTAGATGATATTTTTCATATTTTATATGAAAATTATGTAGTATATTATTGATGGTAATGGTCCTAAGGTCAACCAAAACGCAGCGGATAACAAAATTTTTAAACGGGACAAAACGGCCCAAAAAGGTGCAACTACTTTGCAAGAAAACTTTGGAGACCTTCTACCATTACTATCCTAGGATCATCATGCATGCAAAGTGCATATTAGAAGGAAAGATATCAAGTTATACCTCTCCCAATCTTGGGAGGTGAAGAGCCGCAAAGAATCGGGACAAGCAAGTGAGACCCGAAACCTTCAAGTACCTCCAAGCTCACGGGGTCGACACCTCCAAGCTCCAAGCTAGAATTTCCTCCTTTGAAACTTCTTTCTCCAAGAAACTCAAGAAAATCCACACCAAGATCTCCAAGTGTAGATCCTCCAAAGCTAGCCCACACACACAAGTGATAGCACTTAAGGAGTAAAGAAGATGAGCTAGATCTTGCAAATACACCCTCAAACTATTAACTAGAATGAAGTAGTACTTGAATCAAGTTAAAAACTTGATAAAGGAAGAGAAAGAGATGAAGAAAACAACTTTTTTTGCTAGGGTATGAGAGAAACCCGAACACACACTAAAAGGTGTAGTGTGTGTTTTTGTCTTGCAACTTGAACCCACTAGAATAATGTGAAGACTATATCTTATATTATATGTTTCAATCTTGCAATGTAAGTTTCAATATTGGCTTCCCAAGCACACTACTTTTAATGCAAGATAGTGGTGGTGTCTACCACTAACATATAATAAGATATATATTTCTCTCATATATATATCAAACATTATATCATATCATATATGATCATCTCATAAGACCAATCTAAATTGGTCATGGGTTAATTGGAAATTTATTTCCCAATTAATAAATCAAATCTCTAATTCATAATTAGAAACCCATTTATTTCTTCCTTCAATTAATTAGACCCTTCTAATTAATTTTGACTAAATTAATTTAACACTTAAATTAATAGAGTCCTTCAATTAATTAATCTCCATTAATTAATTGATTACAACTTCTTGTCAAATCCAATTTGACTTTAATAGATTGAATTAAGTTGCATCTTGTGCTATTGTGTGTGGCCCCTTGGGTTCACCATCAATTAGCCGTGGGCTCACAAACCATTTGTGATTTAATTATGAGATTAATTAAACTTCTTTTAATCAATCACTCTTAGACATGATCTCATCAAATCTAGAGTACCCACACTCGAGGTAGTCGTCTAGTCACGGTCGACGAGTCCTAACTAATGATGAAAATAATGTGTGAACCTTTCTTGAATTGATCTCATCAATCCTCTTACGCATACCATGCACGTACGCTCCTTCCAATAACTTATTTCCCGATTGAGGCCTAGGACATGGAGTCCAACGGATTCCTATTAGCCCTGATAACTATGCGTCTTTATTCTTTATGGTGATTCCTTTTAGTGATTATCCATTTGGAAACTCCTTTCCAAATCTAACATCACTCACTTCGGCCGAAGATTCCCGGAATCAATCCATACAAAAGAATGCATTGGAAATCGCCCAACCACATCACGGTGGGAGTTAATAGATCCTTTATTGACGTCATTAACCTCACTACGATGCAATCTATACCAACGTGAAGCTATAATGACTCGCTAATTAGTAGTCGAGTAACATATCAAAGCATAAACGCTCCGCATGAAGTTCACTCTAAGGTCTCAAGTCAAAGGTCCAATTTACGTACACTATCGTAAGTAGAAGAAATCTTCATCTCCGATAAACTCCTAAGAGGAGATTTTTCTAGCGGGGTTTCGATGCGCTTGATCTCATCAAGGCACCCACTCATATGCCTTGATATCTACCATATCGATGTCCATGGAACTATCCATCCCCATGCAAAAGAGAATGCATACTCGTGCAAGTCTTACCGAATACAATGATGCCCTATCTCAATTGTATTCTACGACATGGAAAGCTTTTAAGATCTTAAACCATAGTAGAACATATTCCATAGAGGGATGCACCATGTTCCATAGTTTCAGATCTAAGGGCTTCATAAATTGTTTAGATGTATCACAATAAATGAAGAATTGCCAATGCGAACTTTTATTGATCATGAATAAGATTGATTACAAGAGTAAACAAGAAAACTGATTGGCTTGCAGGGCACTACTCTAACAATCTCTCACTTGCACTAAAGCCAATCTTTCATAACTTTAAGGCCCATCTTAAGGCGATGTCCTTCAAAAGCCTTGATTGACAATGGTTTAGTCAGTGGGTCCGCCACATTTTCTTTTGAGTCAACGTGCGCCACTCTCACGTCACCTCTATCAATGATATCTCGGATCAAATGATATCGCCTCAATACGTGCTTGGATCTTTGATGAGATCTTGGCTCCTTTGCTTGCGCAATGGCCCCATTGTTATCACAGAAGATAGCAACGGGTTCGGCAATGCTAGGAACTACACCCAACTCTTGGATGAAGTTTCTCATCCAAACACCTTCTTTAGCAGCATCACATGCAGCTATGTATTCTGCTTCGGTTGTAGAATTGGCTACAATTTCTTGTTTGGAACTCTTCCAACTTACTGCACCTCCGTTCAAGCAAAATACAAAACCTGACATAGACTTGGAGTCATCTACATCACACTGAAAACTAGAGTCAGTGTGACCCTCAATTTTTAATTCTCCATTACCGTAGACCAAGAACAAATCCTTAGTTCTTCTCAAGTACTTAAGGATTGCTTTTACGGCACTCCAGTGACTCTCACCTGGATCGGATTGAAAGCGGCTTGTGACACTAAGAGCTTGTGCCACATCCGGCCTAGTACATAGCATGACGTACATTATGCTCCCTATAGCGGATGCATAAGGTATCTTTGACATCCTTTCTCTTTCATCGTCAGTCTCTGGAGACATCGACTTTGAGAGATGGATTCCATGTCGCATTGGAAGAAACCCTTTCTTCGAAACATCCATACTAAACCTATTTAGTATATTTTCTATGTACAACATTTGGGATAGCCCTAGCAACCTTTTAGATCTATCTCTATAGATCCGTATTCCCAATACAAAGGAAGCTTCTCCCAAATCTTTCATGGAGAATTTTGTAGATAACCATGCTTTAGTCTTCTCTAATATTCCTACTTCATTCCCAATGAGAAGAATATCATCGACATAAAGCACTATAAACTCTATCGAGCTCCCACTAACCTTCTTGTACACAGAAGGTTCATAAATGTTCTTGATGAAGCCAAATGATTTGACTGTCTCATCAAAACGCTTGTTCCAATTTCGGGATGCTTGTTTAAGTCCATAAATGGACCTTTGCAGTTTGCAAACATTTTGCTCACTACCTTTGGGTGTGAAACCTTTTGGTTGCTCAACATAAATTTCTTCTTCAATGTTTCCATTGAGAAAAGCGGTTTTCACATCCATTTGCCATATCTCATAGTCGTACCATGCAGCTATGGCAAGCAAGATCCGAATGGACTTCGGCATGGCCACCGGTGAGAAGGTTTCCTCAAAGTCGATGCCCGGCCTTTGAGTATATCCCTTCGCTACTAGCCTTGCCTTGTAGGTCGACACCTCTCCATTTACTCCAAGCTTTCGCTTATAGATCCACTTGCAACCAACAGGTACTACTCCCTTTGGTGGATCTACCAAGGTCCATACCTTGTTTGAGTACATAGAGTCCGATTCGGCTCTCATGGCTTCACACCATTTTCCCGAATCTATGTCCAACATAGATTCTTCATAAGTCCTTGGATCAATATCCAATTGCCCCGTTTCATGTATCAATCCAAACCGTTCGGGTTGTTTATGTTCACGAGTAGACCTACGAAGTTGATGTGTACTAGTGGATTCCTCATTACTCTCATTTGTTTCCATCTCTTGTGGTGATTCATTCGTCTCACGAATTTCCTCCAATTCTATCTCCACCTTTTCATTATCAAGAAGACGTTCTTCCAAGAAAATGGCGTTCCTAGAAACAAACACATTTTGTTCCTTAGGATCATAGAATTGATATCCAATAGACTCTCTAGGATATCCCACAAATTTGCATAAGGTGGACTTGGCTTCCAACTTATCTCCCACTAGCTTCTTGACATAAGCGGGAGACCCCCAAATTCTCATGAATTTATAAGAGGGTGCTTTACCGAACCACATCTAATGAGGTGTCGCAGGCACAGTTTTCAAAGGTACTACGTTTAGTATCTTTGAAGCTGTAAGAAGAGCCAAACCCCAAAAGCTTCTTGTAAATCCGTGAAACTCATCATGGATCGAAACATGTCCAACAAAGTTCTATTCCTTCTCTCCGATACTCCGTTCAGTTGAGGAGTTCCCGGAGGAGTCCACTTTGAGAGAATCCCATTCTCTTTCAAATAACCGAGGAATTCGCTACTCAAGTATTCTCCACCTCGATCGGATCAAAGTGACTTAATACTTTTACCGAGTTGCTTTTCTACTTCATTTCGAAACTCTTTGAACCTTTCAAAAGCATCGAACTTATGTATTATGAGATACACATATCCATACTGTGAATGATCATCGGTAAAGGTTATGAAGTACTTATAACCTCCTCGAGCACTAACACTTAGTGGTCCACATATATCCGTATGGATCAAATCCAAAGTGCTTGAAGCACGTTCCGGTTTCCCAGAAAATGGCAATTTGGTCATTTTTCCCTTTAAGCAAGATTCGCAAGTTGGGAACTCATCCAAGTCTACTATTTCTAGAGACCTATTTGAGACCAAACTTTGAATCCTCTTCTTGGAAATATGTCCAAGTCTAGCATGCCATAGATATGCGGAGTTATTGTTATTTGCCTTTCGTTTCTTAATATTATCGTGAACATGCAATATAGTATTAGATGTTATGGACGTTTCAAGATTATACAATCCATTAGCTAGTGTACCTTTTGCATATAAAGAACCATTCTTTGAAATGCTAAAACTTCCATTCATAATGGTAAAACAAAAACCTTCTTGATCCAAAACAGGAATGGAAATAAGGTTTTTGATTAAAGTAGGTACATAGAGACAATCTTTAAGGACTAGCTTACATTGTCCTACATCTAGTACTACGTCCCCTATTGCTTCGGCTGCAACTTTTGCACCATTGCCCAAGCGAAGAATCCAATATTCGGGTCCAAGGGGCCTTGTTGTTCTCATCACCTGTTTGTCATTACAAAGGTGAGAACCACAAGCGGTGTCCAACACCCAATTAGCATTATTCACGAAAATATTAACTTCAACGAAAAATATACCTTGATTCTTATTTGGGACGGTTTTGAGGTAAAGAGGACAATTCCTCTTCCAATGCCCTTCTTTATTACAATGGAAACTAATAGGATAGTGCCCTGCAAGCCAACAAAAGAGCTTGTAATAGGAACATTATTTTATCTTGACAGAATCTTTGATTTATCAATTAATACGAACTGTTTATTTTATTGAGAATTCATAATATAAACAAATGGCCATCTTCATCTTTCGCGAACACATTTAAGCGATTGGTTGAAACCCTGAGATCACTCATGACTACAGGACTATTCACTTCAGTATTGGGTGCGATTAATCATGAAACAGTCTCAAAGGTCGTGATCTCAAAAATGTTCCAAGTCATAGATTCATATCGAGACGGGGTATCGAATGAATCGTCAAGACTTGTACGATTATGCATGATTCACTTAAAGTGAATTTGTTGTTGTTTCATGAACAAGACATTGTTAATGTCAGTGCATATGACTAGGTGGTTCGATAGGGGATCGGACGCATCGAACGACCCGAACAGAGAGACCCATTGTGGAAGTGCGTAAAAAGCATATCGGTGGTGGGATGTCTCTCAAGACTTATAACAGTGTACGATTTAGTCCTTAGACTTGAGATGCTAGGGCGAATTCGGTATACGGGTGTGCGTACTTTGATTTAGGAGCCGGGCACATAGCTTGTCCATTGTGCGCCTACGTTGGGTACGTATAGTCGTATGCGCGGATGGTTAGCATCAATATAGGATCTACCGACTCATCGTAATGGATGAGGGAATTTCCTGTACATTCTTAGATGATGCATTCCGAGAAATCCATGGCCATGGTCAGTGACGGATTTGGAAAGGGGTTTCCAGATTTAGCAGTCACACTGGAAGTATTATCCTGAATTAGAAAGTACAGAATCGAGATGATTAGAGGTGCCGACCAATTCACACACCCTAGGTCTCGATCGGGAAATTAGTCGTTAGAGGGACCGTATGTACATGGTACTTATAAGAGGTTTAAGGTTCACTGAAATCAATTCACCTGAAGTTGGGCCTCATGGGCTTGTGGCTAGACATCGACCATGGGGTGTGGGTACTCCTGAATTGATGGTAGATTAATTCTGGAGTGATCAATTGAAAGTAGTTTAATTGATCGGAGCAATTAATTAAATAATTAATTGCTCATTAATTAAATCACAGAAATGTGAGCCTGCGGCCAATTGATGGTGAACCTAGAGGGTCACACACAAAAGCTGGAACTGTGATAGTCAGTTGTAGAACGAAATGATTTAAAGAAGTTAAATCAAGATAAGGAATTAAAGGGTTAATTCCTGGAGAGAGAAAATTAATTAGATTTTATCTGATTAATTAAATTAAATCTTTAATTAGATTTATTGGATTATTTAATTAAAGTATTAATTAAATAAATGGGCCATTTAATTAAAGTGGTTAATTAAATGAATTGGGCTATTTAATTAAAAGGACTAATTAAATAGAGGGGTTGGGCCAGACTTATCTGATGGCCCATAAGCTAAGAGATAAGATTAGGGATAGGGTTTGAACTCTCCTATAAAAAGGAGTCTTGGAGAATCAAAATCCTAACCTAGCAAAAAACCCTAATCTACTCTCTACAGGCCGCCGCCCCCTCTCCCTCACTAGCCCTAGCCGCCGCCACCTTCTACAACCAAGTCACCGCCGCCGTGGTTGTGGAGAAGGGACGAGCACCTCTCTCCCTCTTCCGTTTTACATCTAGAGTTGGATCTAAATCCAACTCTTGAATCTGAGCTGCTTTTCTCCTAGTTCTGAGCCTGAGGATTAAAGTGATTGCAGATCCAGCTGGTGTGGACTATTCTCTAGAGGCACAACACTTGGGGTGCTCTAGTGATCCGACAAGAAGACCGGAGAAACCACCACCTTGCCTGTGGTGAGGTAAAATCGCAATTTTACTACTGTATTTATTTTTGTATTTGTATGCTTAAATAAATTCAACCTTATTCATATGTACTAATAAGATGCCTGGGATGTGGATATAAAAATTTTAAATTCCGCACCTTTGTAGTTGACAATTATACCCACGAAATCCCAACAGTGGTATCAGAGCCTAACTTATTATGTACATATGAAAAAGGCATGAACGCATCAAATTATGTGATTATATGTATTTGTTGTGTTCTGATATCTGATTCTTACTTGTTATGATAAATTGAGTGTTCGGATTTATGCACTTTTTGGTTTTTGGGCCTAAAATGTAATTTTCGAAAATTGGAGGGCTTATTTGCAAATTACGATTTTTTATAAATCTGGACAGAAATTAAAATTTTGTTTTTCTGCAATTCTGGACCAAATTGTAAATTCTGGAATTTTTCAAAATCTGGACCATTTTGCAATTTACGAAAGGTTAGGGGTGTTTTTGCTATTTTCCGTAAATCTGGGGTCTGTTTTGCAATAAACAAAAGTTTCTGGAAATTTTGTTAATTTTCTGCTTTCTGGTCCAATTTGCATATTCTGGAAATTTTGGGGTTGATTTGTAATTTCCAAAAGTTGAGGGGTCAAAGTGTAATTTTTGAAAATTCAGGGGCCGAACCGCAATTTTTCAAACTTGAAAAACAGAAACTGTTTTGTGCACTAAAAGGGTTTAGTAAATCCGGAAAGTCAATTTTATCATAATTAGTAGGGACTTAAAGTGAGAATCAAAGGGTCATTTTAAAGGAGATTTAAAATGATGTTAGAGATTGTTTTAGAAGGGGTTTTAAAACTAGAATCTTAAGGTTTTTAAAAGGGGCTGTTTTAAAATGGGATAAGAAATAAGAAATTAGGTTTTGCTTGTTTCTTGCTCTACGTGAAATTGTTTACGTGGTTTTCGATCGCGCCGAGCCTTGACCCTTAGGGTAGATGTGATTGGTTATTAATCATCTTATTGGTTTTATTGGGCCTGCGAGCCTTAAGTTTTGGGCCACTTTGAGCCATTGTAATAGATAGGGCTTTACTGTTTTATTAGTTTAGAATGGAGGCCCGTTACAAGCAAGGTGGGAGCCCAAGAAGACTAAAGGCCATGTATGCATGGTAAAATGTGTAATAGAGTAGGTCTCCTTGAAACCTAATAGATTGACCAATAGGACCATCGTCTTTGGCTCGATGGTGGTCCGCATAGGAGGCTCCCGATCGAAAACATACTGTGGTAGCATGCATGCTAGGTGTGTATGTATTTATTTACGTATTTATATCTGAGCTTGTATGGTGATGCGCGCTAGTTATATTTAGATCGTAAATAAAAGATAATGCATAACTGGAACGGTGAGATCTCGAAGAGAGTTACCTCAAACTCTTAAACCCGAAAAACCCCTCTTGAAAATAATATTAAGTCACATTGGGTACATTTAAAATGATGTTTTAATGATCCAAGCCTTCCATCAATAGGGACTAGTGTAAGTTGTCTACTTATCGTTAAAGGTGATCCAGAGTCTGGCACCCTAGGCGAAGAAAGGGACAATACACGAAATTCCTTGATTCCTGTTTTTAACTAAACTCGACAAGGGTGAGGACTGGTCGGGATGTGATTATCGACCGATAACTAGTTACGGGGACTTCACGACCGGGCCAGTTACTCATCAAGATTGATGGGTTAGACTTAACGATTAGTAACACTTATGATGTAGCAGTGCTAGATAAGTGCGAAGACCGAGGCAAAATAGCTTGAAGGTTGTGGAGGAACACAATTGGTAAAAGTATACCTACCTGGGGAGTTAATTGTATGACCGCGAGTCGTGGGTGCAATTAATGTCTGCTGGGACGTCAAGACCTACTAGGAGATTAGATTTCCCGAACAATTGAAGGGGTAATTGTTTCGAGAAAATAGTGGGAGAACTTTTTCGATAACAAGTCCAACATCGTTAATTATAAGTATTAATATAGATCAGTCAGCTAAACGTTATCTTTTACTTTTGTAGATCAATTCTGCAAAAATGTCTAAGAATCCATTAGCTATCATCCTTGACACTAACAAACTGAACGGATCAAATTTTGTCGACTGGCTTAGAAATCTGAGGATAGTCCTCGACTCCGAGAAAAGGAGTTACATTCTCGATGCACCCATGCCTGGTGCGCTTCCGGAAGGGGTTTCAGAAGAGGAACGAGCTACCCATCAAAGGTGGGTCGATGATGACATTCAGGTTCGTTGCCTCATGCTGGCATCAATGACCAATGAGCTGCAGAAACAGCATGCAAGGATGTTGCATGCTGCTGACATAATTCTTCATCTCCGAGAGTTGTTTGGAGAGAAGTCTAGGACCGAAAGGTTCAAGACTACAAAAGAATTATTCAATCTGAGAATGGCTGAGGGTTCAAGTGTGAAGGATCACTGTTTGCGCTTCATTAATCTGGTTGAAAAACTGGAGAACTTGGAGGTAGACCTGCACGCTGATCTCTCCACTGACCTTCTCCTCCATACTCTGCCGCGCTCATTTGATCAGTTCGTGCTAAACTTCAATATGGAAGATAGAGAGCTCGCTCTACACGAACTGACCAATTTATTGGTCACGGCAGAATCAACCTTGAAAAGGGAGAAGTCTGTCATGATTGCTGAGCAACCCAAGGCTGCAAAGCCTAAGAAGGGCAAGAAAAAGAAGAAGAAAGTAATCTCTTCTAAAACAACCAAGAAGGTTGTCGAGAAGAAAAGAAAAAGCCCAGAAGATGAATGTTTCCACTGCAAGAAAACAGGGCACTGGAAAAGGAACTGCCCAGACTACCTGAAAGAGGTGGTCAAAGGTATTTTCTTTATTGAAGTTAATATTTCTATTAACTGTGCATCATGGGTGTTAGACACCGCAGCCGGTTCTCATATCTGCAATGATTTGCAGGTAATGGGAGCAGTAAGGCCTCTTAAACCTGGGGATAGAATCCTGCGCTTTGGAAACGGAGCTAGGGTTGCGGCAGAGGCCATAGGAGACGTTGAATTAGTCCTAGGAAATTTTTCTTTGGTTTTGAAAGACTGTTTGTACGTACCAACGATTATCAAGAACATTATTTCTATTCCTTTATTGGACAATGATGGTTTTTGTTTTTCCATTTCTAATGGAAGTTTTAGCATAATAAAAGGTGGTTTTACTTATGCTTGTGGTACTTTGATAGATGGTCTTTATTCCTTAGAACCTGCTAATTCTAATGTCATGCACATTCAATCAAAGAAAAGAAAGCAAGATGAAAACAATCCACAACTTTGGCACGCTAGGCTTGGACATATCTCCAAGAGTAGAATTCAAAAGTTGGTCTCCTCTAGGGCTCTTGAAATAAAGAACCTAGATGATCTCCCAACTTGCGAATCCTGTCTCAAGGGAAAAATGACCAAGGCGCCTTTTACTGGGAAACCGGAGCGAACCAAACGAACCTTGGATTTAATCCATACTGATGTTTGTGGACTACTGAGTATCAGTGCGAGAGGAGGATTCTCATACTTCATAACCTTCACAGACGACTTCAGTCGTTATGGGTATGTATACCTGATGAAGTATAAGTCCGAAGCTTTTGATAAATTCAAAGAGTTTCGAATGGAAGTTGAGAATCAACTTGGACATAGTATCAAGGCACTTCGGTCGGATCGAGGTGGTGAATACTTAAGTCAAGAATTCCTCGATTATCTTGTAGAGAATGGAATTCTCTCTCAGCGAACTCCTCCTAGAACACCGCAGTTGAATGGTGTGTCTGAGAGAAGGAACAGAACTTTGTTAGACATGGTTCGTTCCATGATGAGTTTCGCTGACCTTCCTTTTTCGTTTTGGGGCCAAGCCCTATTAACTGCTTCGAAGATACTTAACATTGTACCTTCAAAGTCGGTGCCGACGACGCCATACCAAGAGTGGTTTGGTAAAGCACCCATATACTCATATCTACGAGTATGGGGATCTCCTGCCTATGTAAGAAACAAGAAAGGAGATAAACTAGATAGTAGATCTAGTTTGTGCAAATTTGTGGGATATCCAAAGGAATACATTGGATACCTGTTCTACGAACCTAAGGAACAAAAGATGTTTGTGTCCAGGAACGCCCACTTCTTGGAGGATGACTTCCTCACTAAAAGAAGCGGGATATCCGTAGAACTTGATGAAGTCCAGGAATTGGACCCATCCCCACAAGCAGTGGGAGTTGATCCTGAACCCGTTGAACCATCTAGTACACCAGTACTTCGTAGGTCCGATCGAGTTCGTAGAGAGCCTGAAAGATATGGCTTTATTCACGAAAACGATCAATCGGACACTGATCCAAGGACATACGAAGAAGCTATGTCAGACATAGATTCGGGTGCGTGGCAGGAAGCCATGCAATCCGAAATGGATTCCATGCATTCCAACAAAGTATGGACTTTGGTTGATCCACCTGAGGGAACCATCCCTGTAGGCTGCAAGTGGATCTTCAAGCGCAAGCTAGGAATGAATGGAGAGATATTAACTCATAAGGCTCGCCTTGTGGCAAAAGGTTATTCTCAAAGACCTGGAATAGACTATGAGGAAACCTTCTCGCCAGTAGCGATGTCTAAATCCATTCGGATACTATTAGCCATAGCCGCGTGGCATGACTACGAGATATGGCAAATGGATGTAAAGACCGCCTTTCTCAATGGCGACATTGATAAGGAAATTTATATGCAACAGCCAAAAGGCTTTACATCTAAAGGAAGTGAGCATAAGGTTTGCAAACTTCAAAGGTCAATCTATGGCCTAAAACAGGCGTCCCGAACCTGGAACATACGTTTTGATGAGACAGTCAAGGGGTATGGCTTCATAATGAACGTTTATGAGTCATGTGTGTACAAGAAATTCGATGGGAGTTCGGTACAATTTATTGTGTTATATGTCGATGACATTCTATTGATCGGAGACGATATCAGAACGTTGACGCAGACGAAAGCGTGGTTATCCCCGCAATTCTCCATGAAGGATATGGGAGACGCATCTTACGTACTAGGCATATGTATCTACAGAGATAGATCGAAGAAGATGTTAGGTCTCTCCCAATCCCAGTACATTAACACTATATTGAAAAGATTCAGTATGGAAGAATCCAAGAAAGGATTGCTTCCAATGAGACATGGAATCTATCTTTCTAAATCAATGTGCCCTACGAGTGATGAAGAAAGAAAGAGAATGTCTCTCATACCTTATGCATCTGCCATTGGCAGCATAATGTATGCAATGTTATGTACTAGACCTGACGTAGCTCACGCTCTCAGTGTAATGAGCCGCTACCAGTCGAATCCAGGGGAGGAACACTGGACCGCCGTAAAGGCTATCCTAAAGTACCTGAGAAGGACTAAGGATATGTTCTTGGTCTACGGTGGGAGTGGAGAATTGAAACTCGAAGGATTCACTGATTCGAGTTTTCAGTCTGACGTGGATGATTTTAAATCCAATTCTGGATATATATTTTGCCTCAACGGCGCAGCGGTGAGTTGGAAGAGCTCCAAACAGTCGACCACTGCAGACTCAACCACTGAAGCAGAATATATCGCCGCATCAGATGCAGCGAAGGAAAGTGTTTGGATGAGAAACTTCATCCAAGAGCTGGATGTGGTACCTAGCATTGCAAATCCCATAGTAGTCTACTGTGACAACAATGGGGCAATTGCTCAAGCGAAGGAGCCGAGATCACACCACAAATCCAAACACGTATTGAGGAAATACCATGTGACCAGTGAGATCATAGGTAGAGGAGACATTCAAATGGAGCATGTCGACTCAAAGGATAACGTAGCTGATCCACTAACTAAGCCATTATCGCAAAAGGTGTTCGAAGAGCATCTGACAAGGATGGGTCTTAGAAACGTTTGTGATTGGCTTTAGGGCAAGTGGGAGATTGATAGGATAGTGCCCTGCAAGCCAACAAATGAGCTTGTAATAGGAACATTATTTTATCTTGACAGAATCTTTGATTTATCAATTAATACGAACTGTTTATTTTATTGAGAATTCATAATATAAACAAATGGCCATCTTCATCTTTCGCGAACACATTTAAGCGATTGGTTGAAACCCTGAGATCAATCATGACTACGGGACTATTTACTTCAGTATTGGGTGCGATTAATCATGAAACAGTCTCAAAGGTCGTGATCTAAAAAATGTTCCAAGTCATAGATTCATATCGAGACGGGGTATCGAATGAATCGTCAAGACTTGTACGATTATGCATGATTCACTTAAAGTGAATTTGTTGTTGTTTCATGAACAAGACATTGTTAATGTCAGTGCATATGACTAGGTGGTTCGATAGGGGATCGGACGCATCGAACGACCCGAACAGAGAGACCCATCGTGGAAGTGCGTAAAAAGCATATCGGTGGTGGGATGTCTCTCAAGACTTATAACAGTGTACGATTTAGTCCTTAGACTTGAGATGCTAGGGCGAATTCGGTATACGGGTGTGCGTACTTTGATTTAGGAGCCGGGCACATAGCTTGTCCATTGTGCGCCTACGTTGGGTACGTATAGTCGTATGCGCGGATGGTTAGCATCAATATAGGATCTACCGACTCATCGTAATGGATGAGGGAATTTCCTGTACATTCTTAGATGATGCATTCCGAGAAATCCATGGCCATGGTCAGTGACGGATTTGGAAAGGGGTTTCCAGATTTAGCAGTCAAACTGGAAGTATTATCCTGAATTAGAAAGTACAGAATCGAGATGATTAGAGGTGCCGACCAATTCACACACCCTAGGTCTCGATCGGGAAATTAGTCGTTAGAGGGACCGTATGTACATGGTACTTATAAGAGGTTTAAGGTTCACTGAAATCAATTCACCTGAAGTTGGGCCTCATGGGCTTGTGGCTAGACATCGATCATGGGGTGTGAGTACTCCTGAATTGATGGTAGATTAATTCTGGAGTGATCAATTGAAAGTAGTTTAATTGATCGGAGCAATTAATTAAATAATTAATTGCTCATTAATTAAATCACAGAAATGTGAGCCTGCGGCCAATTGATGGTGAACCTAGAGGGTCACACACAAAAGCTGGAACTGTGATAGTCAGTTGTAGAACGAAATGATTTAAAGAAGTTAAATCAAGATAAGGAATTAAAGGGTTAATTCCTGGAGAGAGAAAATTAATTAGATTTTATCTGATTAATTAAATTAAATCTTTAATTAGATTTATTAGATTATTTAATTAAAGTATTAATTAAATAAATGGGCCAGTTAATTAAAGTGGTTAATTAAATGACTTGGGCTATTTAATTAAAAGGACTAATTAAATAGAGGGGTTGGGCCAGACTTATCTGATGGCCCATAAGCTAAGAGATAAGATTAAGGATAGGGTTTGAACTCTCCTATAAAAAGGAGTCTTGGAGAATCAAAATCCTAACCTAGCAAAAAACCCTAATCTACTCTCTACAAGCCGCCGCCCCCTCTCCCTCACTAGCCCTAGCCGCCGCCACCTTCTACAACCAAGCCACCGCCGCCGTGGTTGTGGAGAAGGGACGAGCACCTCTCTCCCTCTTCCGTTCTACATCTAGAGTTGGATCTAAATCCAACTCTTGAATCTGAGCTGCTTTTCTCCTAGTTCTGAGCCTGAGGATTAAAGTGATTGCAGATCCAGCTGGTGTGGACTATTCTCTAGAGGTACAACACTTGGGGTGCTCTAGTGTTCCGACAAGAAGACCGGAGAAACCACCACCTTGCCTGTGGTGAGGTAAAATCGCAATTTTACCACTGTATTTATTTTTGTATTTGTATGCTTAAATAAATTGAACCTTATTCATATGTACTAATAAGATGCCTGGGATGTGGATATAAAAAATTTAAATTCCGCACCGTTGTAGTTGACAATTATACCCACGAAATCCCAACAGAAACAAATACCCTTAGGCACCTTACCCTTCACAACTTTAGGAGTGGCCTTTAGAGGCTTCTTGTCCTTAGAGGAACCTTTCCCCTTCTTTTTCTTTCCTTTTGCCTTTCGGCCCTTGGAAGAAGAGGGAGCAAACATCACATGTTTCTCCTTTACTAGAGAGCTTTCCGCCGTGTGAAGCATATTAACAAGTTCATGAAGTCCAACTTCCATGTTATGCATGTTAAAGTTCATCACAAAGTTGTCAAATGAGCGGGGCAATGATTGAAGGATCAAATCCATATAGAGTTCATTGTCCATAACCACGTTAAGATGAGCAATCTTTTCGATGAGTCCAATCATTTTAAGCCCATGCTCACGGACCGATGAACCCTCAATCATGCGAGCTTGGAAAAGTTCCTTACTTGCCAAGTAACGTTCTTGCCGACCCGGAGTCGAGTACAACTCGGACATGTGAAGGTGGATATCCGAAGCATGAGACATGTTCTCATGTTGCTTTTGAAGCTCACTTGACATTGAGGCCAACATGAGGCAACGGGCTTGAAGATCATCTTCGACCCATTTGTCAAATGCGGCCCGCTCCTCATCCGATGAATCAGTCGGTAAAGCCACAGGGGGTGGGGCGGCGAGGACATAGCTCCTTTTCTCAGAATCGAGGACAATGCGAAGGTTGCGGAGCCAATCGGAGTAATTTGGCCCGGTGAGTTTGTTTGAGTCAAGTATCATATGAAGTGGGTTCTTTGCCATTTAAAACACTTTTAAATCTACAAAGGCGAAAAAGATTATGTTTAGCGTTCATTCAATTTTTCAATATACTTTATGATCTTGGACTTCTAACAATAAAGGTCTCCCACTATTTTATCGAATCCCATGCCTCCACATAGTAAACGAGAAATCAAATTTCTTAGTAGGTCTCAAAGTCCTAAAGACATTTTCCACACCCACGACTCGTGAGACATGTGGTCAATTCAATAGGTAGGCAACAAATTGCCAATCGTTTCTACCAAATGACCTTTGAGAATATTTTGCCTCGCTTTTCGTATGGACCCACGACTCGTGCGACATCCATATTATTAAACGTTAAGTCTACACTATCAATCTTGATAAGACATACCCCAATCATGGACGTTCCATGACTCGTGAGACAACGCCATGACCCGAATATGCCCTACCCTTGGCACCATAACTCGTGCATCAAGGAAACGATCATATTGCTCTAATTACACCCATTCCACGACTCGTGAGACAACGGATGAATCGAATACAACTCATGACCGAGCCCTATTGATGGAAGGCATGGACTACGAAAACTCGCTTGCCCATTATGACTTAATTATTAAACTCGATTGGGTCGAGTGGAGGCTTTTAATTATTTGAAGTTGCAAGATCTCACCAAATTTTAGTTGTTTATCTTTGTTAGGTTATCTATCCTAACATGTATCACATACATCAAATGGATAAAATACCAACAAAGCATAAACGGTCCTAGCATGCTCCTATCACCTGGTGGATGATCATGGGCCGATCCTATGCGGTCCATTCCGAGCCAAGGAATGTCCCAATTGGTCAATCTAGGGTAAGCAAATAAATGGAAATAGAATCCTATTCTATTACATATGCATCACCATGCATACATGGCCTTCAAGGTCTTCAAGTCCTCCAAGTCCTCCAAGTCCTCCAAGTCCTTCACAAGTCCTTCAAGTACTTCTTCTTGAATAAACCTCACAACCTAATGCCTACTCTCTTTACATTGACATAAGTAAAAAATAAGAGGCATGCAAGCCCCATTTAATTACAAACCCAAATCATCAAATGAATTACAAGATTAAAATACAATCACATAAGGTCAAGGCCATTAGATCATCCACCCATACATTCATCACACAATGGGGCATCGATAAAATAAATTTACCAAGAAGATTATCTACCAATTTCTAAAGGATCAAGGCATGTACTTTGTGGTGTCCCAATTTAATGAGACCTAAGAACACAAATTTAGATAACTTGATGTACGAGCTCGATAGGTGTTTGAATTTCGGTTTTATGACCAATCCGGCTCATCCTCAAGTTATCCATAAGTGAAGAGGCTTACCCACAGCCATACATCACCTTAGGAAACCGTAGGACTCACAAGATTTAGGCAATTTTACCGGTAGGTGCGGTTGTTCCACTACAACCCGGCACATACGGTCTTTTCACCAAAAACAAATTTTCAAACTAAAACCACCCTTACTCTATACATCCTTATATCCAACAAAGTGTTCATAAACATTATCTAACCATAATCAACCACAAAAAGCAGTCCCTAAATCCGAAAGCAAATCGGTTGATGCACTTCAAATTTTAACAAACCGTTTTCACCAAAACGTAAGGAAACATTCATAACACTTATGAATCACGAATCTAATATGAAATAGCATGATTTGGCTCTGATACCACTTGATGGTAATGGTCCTAAGGTCAACCAAAACGCAGCGGATAACAAAATTTTTAAACGGGACAAAACGGCCCAAAAAGGTGCAACTACTTTGCAAGAAAACTTTGGAGACCTTCTACCATTACTATCCTAGGATCATCATGCATGCAAAGTTCATATTAGAAGGAAAGATATCAAGTTATACCTCTCCCAATCTTGGGAGGTGAAGAGCCGCAAAGAATCGGGACAAGCAAGTGAGACCCGAAACCTTCAAGTACCTCCAAGCTCACGGGTTCGACACCTCCAAGCTCCAAGCTAGAATCTCCTCCTTTGAAACTTCTTTCTCCAAGAAACTCAAGAAAATCCACACCAAGATCTCCAAGTGTAGATCCTCCAAATCTAGCCCACACACACAAGTGATAGCACTTAAGGAGTAAAGAAGATGAGCTAGATCTTGCAAATACACCCTCAAACTATTAACTAGAATGAAGTAGTACTTGAATCAAGTTAAAAACTTGATAAAGGAAGAGAAAGAGATGAAGAAAACAACTTTTCTTGCTAAGGTATGAGAGAAACCCGAACACACACTAAAAGGTGTAGTGTGTGTTTTTGTCTTGCAACTTGAACCCACTAGAATAATGTGAAGACTATATCTTATATTATAAGTTTCAATCTTGCAATGTAAGTTTCAATAGTGGCTTCCCAAGCACACTACTTTTAATGCAAGATAGTGGTGGTGTCCACCACTAACATATAATAAGATATATATTTTTCTCATATATATATCAAACATTATATCATATCATATATGATCATCTCATAAGACCAATCTAAATTGGTCATGGGTTAATTGGACATTTATTTCCCAATTAATAAATACAATCTCTAATTCATAATTAGAAACCCATTTATTTCTTCCTTCAATTAATTAGACCCTTCTAATTAATTTTGACTAAATTAATTTAACACTTAAATTAATAGAGTCCTTCAATTAATTAATCTCCATTAATTAATTGATTACTACTTCTTGTCAAATCCAATTTGACTTTAATAGATTGAATTAAGTTGCATCTTGTGCTATTGTGTGTGGCCCCTTGGGTTCACCATCAATTAGCCGTGGGCTCACAAACCATTTGTGATTTAATTAAGAGATTAATTAAACTTCTTTTAATCAATCACTCTTAGACATGATCTCATCAAATCCAGAGTACCCACCACTCGAGGTAGTCGTCTAGTCACGGTCGACGAGTCCTAACTAATGATGAAAATAAAGTGTGAACCTTTCTTGAACTGATCTCATCAATCCTCTTACGCATACCATGCACGTACGCTCCTTCCAATAACTTATTTCCCGATCGAGGCCTAGGACATGGAGTCCAACGGATTCCTATTAGCCTTGATAACTATGCGTCTTTATTCTTTATGGTGATTCCTTTTAGTGATTACCCATTTAGAAACTCCTTTCCAAATCTAACATCACTCACTTCGGTCGAAGATTCCCGGAATCAATCCATACAAAAGAATGCATAGGAAATCGCCCAACCACATCACGGTGGGAGTTAATAGATCCTTTATTGACGTCATTAACCTCACTACGAAGCAATCCATACCCAACGTGAAACTATAATGACTCGCTAATTAGTAGTCGAGTAACACATCAAAGCATAAACGCTCCGCATGAAGTTCACTCTAACGTCTCAAGTTACGTACACTATCATAAGTAGAAGAAATCTTCATCTCCGATAAACTCCTAAAATGAGATTTTTCTAGCGGGGTTTCGATGCGCTTGATCTCATCAAGCCACCCACTCATATGCATTGATATCTACCATATCGATGTCCATGGACCTATCCATCCCCATGCAAAAGAGAATGCATACTCGTGCAAGTCTTACCGAATACAATGATGCCTTATCTCAATTGTATTCTACGACTTGGAAAGCTTTTAAGATCTTAAACCATAGTAGAACATATCCCATAGAGGGATGCACCATGTTCCATAGTTTCAACGATCTAAGGGCTTCATAAATTGTTTAGATGTATCACAGTAAATGAAGAATTGCCAATGCGAACTTTTATTGATCACGAATAAGATTGATTACAAGAGTAAACAAAACAACTGATTGGCTTGCAGGGCACTACTCTAACAATTATATCATTAGCTTCAACAGTAAAAAAGAAAGTGCAATTAATATATAGGAGCCATATTTTTTCTCGTGAATTGGTCTCTCCAAGTTTCCCAGAAACACATGTTGGTATCATATTTTTTCTTGTGAATTGGTAACATTAAGGAAATTATTTTGTGCATTTTCTGCACAAATAATGTGCTATAACATACGTATGAAATTATATTTATATCCTAAATTAAAAAAAAAAATTACTTCAAGTCTATACCCCTATCGTGTTCTGATATGGCAAAAGTGAGTTATACCATTTAAGCATATCATTAAGTTTCATCTAATATCAACTATGATAAAAGTTGGTATGACGACCTCAACCAAATAGCTTAAGATGAATGTATAATTCATCATATCTCAATAGATACAAAATAGACAATTCTAACTAAATAAAAATTTAGAATATACATATTGGAATCAAACATTTGTTAACAATATTTATGGGCAACTTGTTGATTAATCCACCTTCCACTTCTTCTCATTTTCTTCTTCTTCTTCTTTGTTCTCTTCTACTCTTTTGGTATCGTTGAAGTTCTTTTCCTTGGGTTAACACGCATGTAAAAAGAGAAACGAAACACACATTTCATTGTATTTGAAGATATTGAATCTTTTGTTTTATCTTCAATTAATGAAAATAAAATAAAATCAAACAAATAAAAAATATCTTTAAGAAAAAACTAAATTTGTAGAAAACCAATATAGTTAACAAATTTAACTAAAAATAATTATTAAAAAATGCTCAAAAAAATTTAGACTTCTCTTATTTTGTAATTTTTTCTACAAAAAAAAAAAAAAAGAAAAATAAGCATTGTAAGAGGATACAAAATTTAAAAAAAAAATGTTTATAGAGATCTCTTCTAATGCATTACAATTCAATATTAAATAAGTGTTCAAATATTAGGTCAAACGAAGAATTATTTGATAAAACTAACAAAAAACTTATACTATTAAACTGATCTAAACATATCACCAAACTTTAATCATGATTGAAACCCCATATGAATATAATTATTCATAAGAAAGACATTAATTTTCTAAGGTCATTTACGATTTTCTTAGAATTTTATATGCACTATTAATGAAAAGAATTAAGTTAGGATGCAAGAGAAACAATACATGCATCCTTACCAATATGTATATATTCATCATCAAGAATATCCTTACTCGAGCAACTAACAACGCAAAACTAAATAAGAATTCATAAAATATAATGGATAACACATTAAAACATAATTACATATATTATAATAAGCATACAATTAGGCTTAGTAATGTCACCAACAAAATAGATAAGATAAAATTAAACATGAAAATAAAATTGTTAGGAAAAATGAATTACCTTAGCCGCCTTGAACCATAAAACAAACTTAACCCATACTTGCATAACTTAGAAGGAGATCACCTGCATACATTAATAGGACTGAAAACTTTTATTTTTAGGAATAGTATATGTACTATCAACAAAAAGAATTAAGTTAGGATCAAAATGAAACAATAACATGCATCCTTATATATCAATATGTATATATCCATCATCAAGGACCTCAATTGAGCCACTAACAACACAAAACTAAATGAGAATTCATTAAAAATAATGGATAACAATATAAAAAGTATACAATTGGGAGAAAAACTGAAAGAATCAACAAAAATTACAATGGAGGTGTAGAGAAATATGGAATATGGTTTATATTATGGTGGAGATAAATATGTAAAATGAAAGAAACAATTAGATTATGATGGAGATAAATATGTAAAAAGAGATAATTATGGGCGTAATTATGTTATGAAATATGTAACTGCCAACATTTATGTGGAGTAGACAAAATACATTCATATTTTAATTGTTATTTTCCTGATTAGAAGGGAGATAATATTTACATTGATTTATTGTCATTAAATTAGGTAAGACTCTTTAAATAAAAAGAAGATTCAAATTTGAAAACTTCCATTCTTGTATGTACATTTTAAAAGTGAAAATTGTTACCTCCATTAACGCCTACCTAATATTAAGGCATGATTCTAGTTACATTATAATAAAAAAAATTCAAAAACATCAGAAAAAAGAATTTCCGTCAAAATGGATCAAAGACTATTATCATATATATATATATATATATATATATATATATATATATATATATATATATATATAAGATAAGATATAGATTATTAAATTCATTGCCAGCTGGATATTAGAAACTAATAAATGATACACCCAGCCCAGATTCATTATTAGGGACGCGTAAGATGATTAATTTTCTAGACAAGCACAACTGGGATTGTGAAGAAATCTCTCTATTTATATATTATATTGTTAGAAATCTTACATCAAATATGGGCTGGATTTTGCACCTCAAATAATACTGTTACAAAATTTAAAGAATAACAAGCAAAAACTAAAATGATATTAATTATGGAGAAGAAAGTGAAGTAGGGAGAGAATTTTATTCATTCTTATTCATTCCATGCAATACAATACAATGACCTCTATTTATAGGTCTATATAAGAACCGAAGAGTCAATAGCTAATAGTTACATCACAAGTTACAAGTCTCTTCATATGGTGTCTTGAAGATGATCTTTAATATAGAAGTAACAAGACCTTTCAAATGGCTAAAGAACTCCAATGGACATCCACAAATTAACACATTTTATAACACTCCCCCTTGGATGTACATTGCTTATGGAATATGCCTCGTTAAAAACCTTGTTAGAAAAACCCCGTGGGAAAAACCTAGACAAGGAAAAAAGAGTACATATCCATATGGAGCTAATAAGCGTGTAACACTGTCTCGTTAAAACCTTGCCAAGAAAAACCCGTTGGGACAAAAACTTGGACGAAGGAAAAAGAGTACAGTGTGCATATTATTATTAATGACACGCTCCCCCTGATGCCAACACAATATCCACACACTTTACAAAAATGCTAAATCATGCATGTAGAATTAGCAAGATTCATTAAGTCTCCAATTTTACTTGGATAAAGGTATTTCGGGTCCCAAAACTTTTCATTGTTCGATCCTTTTGAGGACAAACATAATCTTTTATGACACCCAAAGATTGAAACGACCATGAAATTTCCCTCAATGATTGAGCTTTTAATCTATATAAAATCCTTTATTAATCGATTTTGTATGTATTGATTTATGGACAAAAGATTTCATCTGTTAAATGCTCGATTTGTCAGTTGAGGTACAATTTTATTTTTTGAAATCTTTCGTCTCAAATACTTCTTTTAAAACTCTTCGGAAGTTCCAATAATATTTAGATCATCAATATATATAACAATAATCATGATCCCAATCTTTCCATAAAATACATGGGTTAATTGGATCGTTTCTATACCTTTCTTTTAACAACTATTCACTAATACAGTTGTACTAAATACATCCAGATTGTATTAATCCATACAAAAATTTACGTGAGCGTATTGAACAGTTTTCTTCGGAGTTTTCAAATGTATATGAAATTTAAACCCTTCAGGGATTTTCATATAAATTTTAGTATCGAGTGAGCCATATAAATAAGTTGTATCAACATTCACTAGATGCAAATCAAGTTTTTAACGTACTGCCAGACTAATAAGTTATGTAAAAATAATTGCATCCACCACAAGAGATTACGTCTCCTCATAATCAATATCGGGTCTCTACGAAAATCCTTGTGTCACTAGTCGTGCTTTATATATAACAACTTCAGTTTATTTTGCACAAATACCCATTTATATCCAAACAGCTTTACACATTTAGGTATTTTAACTACTTTGAAAGTGAACTTAATTCTGCTTGAATTGTGTCTTTCTATTTTGGCCAATCATTTATATGTTTACATTTTTATAACAAATTTAATTTCAAGATCCTCATAATTTTATAATTATATGCAAAAATGTTGTTGACAACTATTTTAATTAGATTCAATTTTTTTCTCGTAGTGACATAACTTATAAACATCTCTTTATTTTATTATCTTCAGGTACCTGAACCTCTCCTGGGGTATTATCTATTAGTTATGTCTTGCGACTCTTCATGAGTGCTTGCCTCCATAATATGACCATCTTCAATGTTAGCTCCTTATTTTACAGGAATTTTAACAATGGAACCAATTGATTTCATTTGAATTGGAGCATATCTAGCTGATATATGAGATTTAATAACTCTTTTTATATTAGTAAATTCATATGGCAGTTGATTTGCAATATGTTACAAATAATTATCTTCTGGACTTCTAGTGTACACTATTGTTTTTTTCGAGGATCTAGATAAGGTAATGTTTAATGTTTTTCGTGTAATTTCTTTTACCAGCTCTTTATTATCTCCCCCTGATGTTAGGAATATTATATCATCAAAATGACATTCGACAAATCATGTCGTAAATAAATTTTCAGTCATTTGTTCAACATACTTATTATGGATGGGAATTCATATCCAAAATATGAGAAAGACGTGATGCATTGAGATCGGTGGGATATTTGAACTCATAAAAGACACAGAGTTTGGTCCAAAGGTGGAATCGTTCGGGGTCTCACTCGAAAAGTATACCCTTGTATTCTCAACCTCTTTTGAGGACCCATCTTTGTGCGTTGCGGTTGAGCAATTGAAAATATGTCACACGTCCCTAAATTTTAAGATAGTTTGGCTCCTGACCAAATGGTAGTTTCATCAGGGAGAATTTATCATTATTTGGCGTGATGCACACAAGCGCTGCTACATGTAACAAAATGTTTTGTTCTCATTAATAATTTTCGAGTAATTAACGGGAGGCGTTTGTTGAATAATTCTACTAAATCATTTTGTGTATGAATATGGGCAACATGACTCTCAATAGCCATTGAAAGTCAGATATATGAATTCACCAGCATTATTAAGACGTCTTCATTGCATAATCTGAAAAGTGTGCTCTTAATTTAATTATTTGCGCAAATAATCCCGCAATCATCAAGGTTGCAGGTTGACAATAAACACACATGTCACATTTGTAGTAGATGCATCTATTAAAATCCACATAGAGGATGAGTGGGCCCACGTGTATCACATTGAATATGTTTCAAAAATGTTGAGATTATATCCCATTCTTAATTGAAATGATTTAGTAATCTATTAACCTTGAGAACAAGCAGCACAAAAGGATTCTTTGATTTGAAGAATCTTCTGGTTCTTCAGTGAAGATCCATACAAACTCTCAATAATTTTTTTCGCATCATATTTTATCCGGGATGGTCTAACCGGTTATGCCAAATTTATTTTGATAAATAAACTTCTGATTTACTTTAATATGTGTTTCAATTGTACAAACACATTTCTTTCTATAAATCCCCACGTTTAAATTCTTTGAATATGTTGGATGAAGATGAAGATGAAAGAAGTCAGATTTTAAGAAAAGGTTTTGATGATTTCCAAAACATCATAATCAGCTAAGTATGGAAAGCTTAGTTCCCTTGGTAGAATTTTGAACAAGTAAAAGAAGACATCAGAAGAGTTCAAAGTTCAAAGCTCAGAAGACTAGTGATCTCTTGCTGAAACAGCGAACAGAAGGGTAGATCATCAGCCGAGTCAAATCAGATTAGTTCAGTATTTGATCAGCAGAGTATCTATCAGCAGAGTCGTTTTGATCAGCAGAGTGGAAGAGATCAAGAGATTAGTCCAACGGTAATAAATGCACTTGGTGTAATAAATGCTGGAAGAGAATGGTAGTAATGGCAAATGATTGAAGATATCCTCGGATCAGCAGAGTGCATTTAATGCAGCATTTAATGTGATGGACAGAAAAGTACTGTACACTGTACGGTTTGCTGCAGAGAGCCGTTTCAAAGGAGCTGAAGAATGGATTTGATTTGTGACTTACCTTCAACGGTCATATTTTCATCTCCATGTATAAATAGAGCTGAATTTCAAACGAGCAAAAAAACAACAACAATCAGAGATCGAAATTTTGAAGCAGAATTTCTCTAAGTCTCAAAAGCTCGAACAGCTCACTCGTCTGGTGGAAGTCATCTGTTGACAGAAACCCAGTTGAAGAAATCAGAAAAACATTATCTGAGTGATTTTGTAATAGCTGAGTGTTGTGCGAAGTGAGAATCCATCTTTGTGAGTGATTCTACTTTAGAGGATAGGTTTTTTTTGTGATTTCCTATTGTGAGCTTACAGCCATTTCATTTGTTGTCTTGGTGTAAGTGGAGAAATATTGTAATCTAAGTGATTATAGTATAACCCAGAATCTAAGTGATCTGGAAGAGTGGACTAAAGGATTTTCATCCATATAACCACTATAAAAATTCTTTGTGTTATCTTGCATTTAAAGTTTTCTTGCATATTTTAAAGACTGCATTTTAAACACTGTGAATCAATCAAAAGATTTTATAAGGAGTTTTAAACTGGGAATAAAATCTTTTTAGAACTTAGTTTACTTGTGAAAAACACTTTCAAACAATCCGCTGCAAGTATACTCTTGGAAAACTGTTTTGCTGAAAAACAGCTAAGTCACTGTAAGAAGAGTGGTCAGTCGTCTGTTCAAGATTTGTTCACGATCAGACTAGTCTGCTTACTGTTCTTCATTAGCTTAGTCTGCTGACAGAAGACTGAAAAGTTTTTAAGTTCAAAAATTTTCAGAGGTCTATTCACCCCCCCCCCCTCTAGACCTCATCTGACCACTTGGGACCAACAAGTGGTATCAGAGCAGGTGGTTCATTAGAATCAGCTGCCTGATCAACGAGCTTGATCCAAGTGTTTTTCAAAGGTTTTCAAAACTTTTCAAAAGTGCATCTTTTTGAAAAATCAAAACTCTTTGAAAAATGGATTGTATCAGCCATGTTCCCCACATTGCTGGTATGTCTTTTGAAGACTGGAAGATTAGAATGGAAATCTTTCTAGCAGCCTACAATGACAACATGTACACATGTATCATTAAAGGTCCATTCAGATTCACAAAGACCATAAAAATAAATGAAGTAGATACGGTTGTGGAGAAAGACCTTCATGAGATGACTCCAGAGGAGATAAAGCTTTACAATCTAGATAAAGTTGGGAGATTCATCATGACTAAAGCCCTAGATAATGATCGGTTTGACAAGGTCAAACATTGCAAAACTGCAAAGGAAATGTGGGACAAAGTCAGAGATATGAGCGAAGGCAATGATGCTATTAAAGAGCATCAGCTCACTGTTGCATTGGAGAAACTTGACAACTTCAAGATGAAGTCTGGAGAAACCATTGATCAGATGGATACCAGATTCACCAGGACTCTGAATGAAGTTTTAAAGTTGGGAAAGACCTTCACTGACAAAGAGATCACTGTCAGAGTACTAAAGGCTCTACCTTCCAAGTTCAACATGAAGGTGACAGCAATGGAAGAATCAAGAGATCTGGGCAAGATTTCTCTTACAGAGCTGTTCTCCGTACTCAAGGCTTATGAGTATAAACTGCCAAGAATGGGAATTGAAGAAACCTCAACTTCAGGACCCACAGCTGCACTGGTTGCTGCTGAAAATCAAAGAAGACCAGCTCAAAGAAATGCTGAAGTGGACTCATCTGATGAAGCCACTCTACTCAACAAGAAGGAGTACACTGCTGGAGATGTTGCACTGTTGATGAATAATTTCAAGAAGTTCTACAAAAGAAAAATGAAGAACAAATACAACAATGCTTCTTCTTCTAAACCTAACTTTTCTTCTCAAGATAAAGATGATTATAAATCAAAACTAATGTGTTACAACTGCAGGAAATTGGGACACTTCATCAAAGACTGCCCATATCCAAAAGCAGAAAAATACACTGAAGAAGAGAAGAAAGTAAGAAAAGAAAGAAAGCATCAGAGAGGAAAAGCAATGATGGCTGAAGCAGAAAAGTTGACTGCTGTCTACTCATCTGATTCAGATTCAGACTCGTCTGATGAAGAATCTTCTGATGAAGAAAAACCTGCTCTCCTGTGCCTGATGGCAAAGGACTCTGATGACTCTGAGGATGAGGTAACTCCTCTTAATTATGAATTATTTAATTCATTTGAACAAATGATGCTTAACAATACTGGTATTGCTGAAGCATATAAAAAGCTTAAGGAAGAGATGATCCTGCTAAAAGAGCAAAATAGTTCACTGAAACTCTTAGCTGAAAAGCCAAGGGAATCAGCTGAGTATAAACAGCTTGAGCAAGAGCATGAATCTCTGAAAGCTGAGTGTGAGGTTTATAAAGGAAAAATCATGGAACTTGAGAAAATTATTGAGTCTCATGATAAGTCTACTGTTGCATCCATGCATACATCTAGTAAACAGGAGACACCTTTAGAAAAGGATAAATTAGAATTGAATCATACTGAAAAATTCATATCAGCTGACAATAGTAAGGTCATTCTGTATGTTCAAACTTCTAAACCTACCTCATCTGAGAAAGTGGTAAAGGAGAAGAAATCTCCTAAGGCTAAAAAGAGCAAAGAGCCTAGTGTAGGAAATCAGACTAGTAAGACCAAACAGCAGAGTCCTAAGAAGTCTGCTGATAAAGCTAAAGTCAATCAGACTAGTGGTAAAACTAAGTCAAAATCAAATGAGCAAGCAACTAGTAAACCAAAGAAGCATAAGAATAAGAAAAATCAAAATGCTTGGTATGGAAATGAGTCATATTATGTGCAACCTGCTGCATATCATCCTATGTATCATGCACCTCAATTTCCTAGTTACTCTGCACCTTATCCTGCTCATCCAATGCATGCATATCCTGCATATCATGCACCTTACCCTGCTTATGAACATTATTCTTATCATACTGATCATCAACGTAACTTATCTGATAACTATGATGAAAATAAAGCTGTTCATGCTCCTGTCAAAACTCAGAAGCCTAAGAAGCCTAAGACATCAACATCTTGGGTTGTCAAAGGTGAAACTAATCCTTCAGGACCCTCTCAATAAGGGTACCTAAAACAATTTTATTTTTGTTTTGTAGGTTAGGACTAGGAGTAGGAGTAAAGTAGAGAAGATTTGGTACTTGGACAGTGGATGTTCAAGGCACATGTGTGGAAACATACATGAGTTGACTGATGCAGTTGCTGTGGACGGTCCAAGTGTTACATTTGGAGACAGCAAAGAAGGCAAGATTAAAGCTAAAGGAAGATTAATTAAGGGAAACATAGAGATATCTGACGTCTCCTATGTTAAAGGCCTAAAGTATAATCTGCTGAGCATAAGTCAATTTTGTGACAAGGGATATTCAGTCATCTTCTCAACAGATAAGTG
The DNA here is from genome assembly GCA_038501285.1 of Penstemon eatonii. Taxonomy (NCBI): domain Eukaryota; kingdom Viridiplantae; phylum Streptophyta; class Magnoliopsida; order Lamiales; family Plantaginaceae; genus Penstemon; species Penstemon eatonii. Next base: position 17,288,018 of record CM076711.1, read on the forward strand.
CTATGTTGAACAGATTGGTACAAAGAAGGTTATTTTATCTGGAAGACGACAAGGAAATATCTACATAGTTGACTGGAATTCTGTTGACAAGAATTCAAGTGTTTGTTTGGTGGCATCTGCACCAAGTGAAGTCAGTTGGCTATGGCACAAGAGGATGAATCATTTAAACTTCAAGACCATAAACAGATTAATCAAGAATGATTTGGTAGAAGGGATTCCAAAAGCAGTCATGAGCAAAGACAAGCTCTGTGATGCATGTCAGAAGGGTAAACAAATCAAGTCATCATTCAAAGAAAAGAAGCACCAATCTTCTGGAAGAATATTGGAGCTGTTGCATATGGACTTATTTGGACCCATTGATCCAGTCAGCAATGGTGGAAAGAAATACTGCCTAGCTGTTGTGGATGATTATTCAAGATATACTTGGGTGATTTTCATGAAAAAGAAGAGTGAAACCAAGGAACATCTTACCAATCTGATGGAACTGATCCAGAATGAGAAGAGTATCAAGATATTGAAGATCAGATCAGATAGAGGGCCAGAGTTTACAAACTCTACTGTTGAAGAGTATTGTAACATGAAAGGAATACATCATGAGTATTCAGCCGCTAGAACCCCTCAACAGAATGGTGTTGCTGAAAGGAGAAACATAACACTAAAGGAAGCTGTCAGAACCATGATAGCTGAAGCTAAACTGCCACAAAGATTTTGGGCAGAAGCAACAAACACAGCATGCTTTACCCAAAACAGATGTATGATCAACAAAAATCAGAACAAGACTCCATATGAAGTTTGGAACAACAGAAAACCAAACATTCATTACTTTAAGATTTTTGGTTGTAAATATTTTGTATTGAATAATGGGAAAAATCACCTTACTGCATTTGCAGAAAAGGCTGATGAAGCTGTCTTTGTAGGATACTCATCTGTTAGTAAGGCTTATAGAGTTTTCAATAAAAGAACATTACTAATAGAGGAATCTATCCATGTAGTATTTGATGAGCCAAGTCAATCTTCTGAAAAGAATCAAAGTGTTAATCAAGATCTGTCTACTGATTTACAGAAGCTAGACATTGGAAGAAATGAAGAATATGTTCCCATCATACTACCTAATCTAAGTTCAGCTGCTAACTCAAGTGCTGTTCAAAATCACAGTGCTGATTGTCTAACAGACGAGTTGCAAACAGCTGACAGACCAGAGACTGTTCAACAGACTACAAATGTTCAACAGACTACTACTGGAACTCCAACAGTAGTGTTGCAAGATCAAGACAGAGGACAACATCCTGATTTGCAACCTGATCTCAGATGGCTCAAGAATCACCCACCTGAACTAGTGATTGGTGATCCATTAGATAGAGTGAAAACAAGAAGAGCTGCTGCACAAGATGCTATGTTTGTCACATTTCTATCTCAAATAGAGCCTAAACAAATTGAAGAAGCTCTCAATGATTCCTTCTGGATAGAAGCTATGCAAGAAGAGTTGAATCAATATGAAAGGAATGAAGTCTGGTACTTAGTTCCTAGACCAAGTCATCAAAGAGTAATTGGCACTAAGTGGATATTCAGAAATAAAATGAATGAAGATGGTATTGTTACCAGAAACAAAGCAAGACTAGTGGCCAAAGGATATTGTCAAGAAGAAGGAATTGACTTTGATGAAACTTTTGCACCAGTAGCAAGACTTGAAGCAATCAGACTGTTTCTAGCCTATGCTGCTTACAAGAACTTCACTGTCTATCAAATGGATGTGAAGTCTGCTTTTCTCAATGGAGAATTGCAAGAAGAAGTGTATGTTGAACAACCTCCTGGATTTGAAGTCTATCAAGAAGAGGAGAAAGTATATCGTCTGAAGAAAGCCCTCTATGGACTGAAACAGGCTCCAAGAGCATGGTATGATACCCTATCTGATTTTCTTTTAATTAAAGGATTTCGAAAAGGGTAAGGTAGATAAAACCTTGTTCACAATTGAATGGGAAAATCATATATTACTTGTGCAAATATATGTGGACGATATTATTTTTGGTTCAACTAACCAACAGATGTGTGATAAGTTCTCCAAGCTGATGCAGAATAAGTTTGAAATGAGCATGATGGGTGAACTTAATTACTTTCTTGGATTGCAAGTTAGACAGTTGCCTGATGGGATATTCATCAGCCAAGCAAAGTACACAAGAGATCTGTTCAAGAAATTTGGTATGGAAACTAGCTCTACTGCTACAATTCCTATGTCTACAAGTCTTCGTTTGGATAAAGATGAAGATGGCAAATCAGTGGACATAACCAAATATAGAGGCATTATTGGTTCATTGTTGTATCTAACAGCAAGCAGACCTGATATAATGTACTCAGTTGGAGTCTGTGCAAGATTTCAATCAAACCCCAAAGAATCTCATCTCTTAGCTGCCAAGAGAATATTGAAATATGTTAAAGGCACTCAAGAATTGGGATTGTGGTATCCTAGAGAATCTGGATTTGGGCTTATTGGTTATTCAGATTCAGATCTTGCTGGCTGCAAGATTGACAGAAAGAGCACAACAGGTGCCTGTCAGTTCTTAGGTAGTCGTCTGATCTCATGGATGAGTAAGAAACAAACTTCAGTCTCTATATCTACTGCTGAGGCTGAATATATAGCTGCTGGAGCTTGCTGTGCACAGATACTATGGTTGAAGCATCAACTAGAAGATTACAACATCAAAATCAGTGGAATACCAATCTACTGTGACAATACTAGTGCAATCTCACTTACTCAGAACACTACAAGTCATTCAAGGACTAAGCACATTGAGATCAAACATCATTTCATCAGAGATCATGTGGAAAAAGGCAATGTTTTGATTGAGTATGTTCATAGTGATAATCAGATTGCTGATATCTTCACCAAACCTCTAAGTGAAGCAAGGTTCTCAACTCTAAGAGCTGAGTTAGGACTACTTAATTTGGATGCATAAGCTGAGGGGGAACTCATCAGAAGACTGGAGTTCAACAGCTTAGTCATTCACTATCTTATTCAAGGATTAACCTTCAACAGACTAGTTAACTTATGAATTCTTAAAGACAGGGGGAACGTGTAAGACTAGCGGTACTTCTGCTCTATAAGATGAAATCTGTTAATGTCAGTTAGTTGAAGTTAAGTTATCAAGAAGATGTGTTCTTAATTCTTGAAGATTGAAGATTATTTTATCTTGCTGGATTGACAAACAGCAGAGGAAGATTACTAGCTATTGGCTTTCTCTAGTAATATCAGATAACAGATCACTCGTCTGTCAGATAAGTTAAACTCTACTCATCTGATATCTTATATAAGCATGGTCATAAAACGTATCTTTAGAAACGCGCTTTTATAAGTAACAGATTAGTGTCGATAGAGTTTCCCGCCCATCTGACATTAAAATAATAAAATTGAAATCCGCTTCTCCTGTCCACACGATTAAAAACTGTCAGATTAGATCAACGGTTCTGATAAATCACGGAAACCTAATCAAAAGGAAACCTATAAAATCCGATCTAAACAGTACAGTCGTCTTACGCACCCAAATACTCTCAAAACTCTCTAACTCTCAAACCCTTCTGTTGCGAAAAAGTTAACTGCATCTTTGTAGATTTCTACTCTCAAAATTTCAGAAATGGAGAAGATTATCGAAGGAAGGTACTTCAACTACAGCAAATTCCATTTCTCGGGCACTGATCTGATGCGCTCGTTACTGGAAAAGATTAAAGAAGCTTCGTTAGTTCCTGTTTTAGAGGCTCACGAAGAAAGGGTCTACTTAGAAGATGTTGAGCACTTCTATCTAACAAGGAAATTCTCTAAGAATGACACGATCATGTCTGCTGAAATAGGTGGAAAGAAGATTGCGATCTCGGCTGCTGTTCTCAGTGAGATCTATAAACTAACAGACAAGGGAGGAGATGTGACCTCGTTAGGGTCAGAAAAGGAAGAGGAGTTCTGGGCCATTTGTGCTAAGAAAGGAGAACAGATGACTGGGACTTTGATGAAGACCCAGCTGAAGGATGAATACCAGAGATTTGCTGATATCATAGCAAAGGTTCTGGATTGTGCTACAGGTTCTTTGGATGGGTTGCCGAGGAAAAGATACTACACAATGGTGTGTATCTATTATGGGTTGAAGGTTAACTGGGCTGCTCACGTGTATGAGCTGCTGAGTGACAAAAGGCCTTCACATGCCATTTTATTGAGCAATCTGTTTGCATCCCTACAATGCCCTATGGGAGGTGGAAAGCAAACCCATGGTAGCAAAGAGTTCAAACTCTATGAACCAGTGAGACAGTTAGTGGTTGCTCCAAAGAGGAAGGCTGCGGCAAAATCTAAAAAGACCCCTTCTAAGAAGAGCAAGAAGGAAGGTCAGACTAGTCAGTCTGCTGAGCCAACAGCACAGTCTGCTGATGAGACTGTTTCAGCACATCCTGAGGATGAAGTTCATGAAAAAGAAATTGAAGATTTTACTAAGGAGATTGAGCAGATGAGTACTGCCTCTTCTCCTGAAAGGACAGAATCTGAGGAAGAAATTCCTCTTCAAAGGTTGAAGAGGATGAGAACAAAGAGTGAGGCAAGGGGACCTCCTACTGCCAACCCCACTGTCAAAAAGATTGCAAAGTCAAAGGTTAAGAGAAAGGTCACTTTCTCTGAAGAACCTGTTGCAACTGTTAGAGAAACAACATCAGAAGCAGAAAGACCATTGAAAATTAAAGAGCCTGCCGTTGAAGCTGCTGAAGTTGCTGCTGCTGAAGCTAAAGTTGTTTCTGAAATTGGAGAGTCAACAGAAGACTCATTTGCTGTACCATCTGCTGGAGTTGAAGGAGCACAGCAGATTAGTACAACACTTGAAGGAGATGCACCTATGTTGCATCCTACTCCAGTTGCTGCAATTCCTCTTCAAGCAATTGAGAGTCCTGAAACAAGGAGAAGAAGGACTGGCAAGATTGCTACTTATTTGACTGCTGCAGAGAAGAAAAGATTAGATGCTGCTGAAAAGCTAAGGAAGGCTGCAGAGAAAGCAGAAGAGGATAGGCTGAAAAGCCTAGAATTAAAAAGGCTGGAAGATGAAGCCAGCAAGATGACTCAGGAGCAGAGGGATGCTCTTGAGGCAGCAGAGTTGGCTGCTGCTATTGAAGCAAGCACCAAGGATGCTCACGGACATCAGCATACTGGTGGGATAGCTATTGGTGAACCAAGGGATCCTAACAAACCAATACCAGCTATGCCTGCACCTAAGACAAAGCCAAAGAGGAGAGAAGAAATTAGATTGTCTTTGGAGATTGTCAGGGAAGATCCTGCCATCTTTGAAGAATTCCTAAAAAGGCTTGATGCTGAGAATGAAAGGGTCAACCGCCTGACACAGTTCACAAATGAGAAGATCAGATACAACAGGTGGAGGGAATTCAGACTGACAAAGAGTCCAGCTGAAATGACCAAATGGAAAGCCTTTGCTGTTGAAGAAGCATGGGTACTGAAGTGGCTTGAGACGGGTTCTCTCATTCAAGCACTTGATTCAGAATTCTTTCTGGACAGGTTGAGAATGAGGATAAGTCACTTAGTTAAAGCTGAAGCCAAGAAGATTTTTGAGTCTATTGCTGAGGACTATGATGATTCAGTAGACCTCAAAGAAAGATCTATCAAACTGGCTATTGCTCAAGCAATGGAGCTTTGGGCAAAGAAATCAAGGAAGTTAAGGGGACAACCAAGCTCATTGGTCCCTCTTCCTAACATCAAACATATTGTCTATGGGCCAAACATCAAACCTTATGAAGAGCTGCCTGAGGAACCTACATCCACTTTTATTCCTCTTGATAATTTTACTTGGATTTCCAACAGGTCAGCAGTGGACAATGAAGGATTGATGAAGACAGTTGAAACTGTCAAGAAGATTATATCACCTGCTGATAAAGGAAGAGCAGAGTCCTCTGATCAACCAAAGCAAAGAGAGGGTACTTCAGACCCATCTGATCAGAACACTGCACAGGGTGATAAGTTTGATGCTGCTGATGACTCAAAGAAAGAAGTAGAAATTCCAGCAGATCAGACCAAGGACAAAGAAGTTGCTGCTAAAGGAGATGATCAAGCTAAGGAGAAGGAAAGCACTCCAAGCCATGCTGATGGATCAGCAGATCAATCTCTTGCATTGACAACTCAATCATCAGAGCAACTTATGAAAGATACACCTGCTGCTACATCAGATATGCCTTCAACTTCTCATGGTGTTCAGACAAATCTGTTGGACTCCATCCAACAAATGATCACCAATTCTCTGAAGGATATGAAGAAAGAATTAGCTGCAGAAGTGATAGCTGCTGTTAAACAACCAAGTCAGAAAGCTGCTGCTGTCCCAACAGATCTGATAGAAGACACTGCTCACAATGTTAAATCCATCTGTCAAGATATGGATATTCTTAGGAGACGGACTCAGAGCACTACTGAAGGTTGGAAACAGATTGAGCAAACTATTGAATTGGCCCTCCAAGCAGAAGATGAAGTCATGGGAAACATGATGAAAGACTTCACTGCTTCATCAAATTGGATTTTGGGAACTCAAATTCAATTGGGTGATCAAGGAGAAGACTTGCTCAAGGAAGTCAAAACTGTTAAGGCCAATCAACTTAAACAACAAGCTCAGATTAATGCTATGGAAGAGAACATCAAGCTTCTCTGTGATTCACTTCTAATCACACCAGTTGTGCCACAATATCCACTTATCCCTGCTGATGATGACAAAAAGGGGGAAGAAAGGATATTTGGACAGCAAAGGGTTGATTTCCAAAGGGAAGAAGGAAATCAAGATGCTGAAGAAACTGAAGTGTTAGAAGAATCTGCTGGTGAGACTGAAAGAAACATGGGAGAATCAAGCAGACCAACAGATGAGAAAATTACAGAAGAAGAACAAGCTGAACTTGAAGAATCTGAAGCAAAAGCCAAGTCTGACAAGGAAATAGATGCTGCCAAAGATTCAGCTGAAGAACAGCTTGATCCAGATGTCAAGAAAAGAAAGCTAGAGCTGTTGAAGAAAAGATTCTTTGAAAACTTGGAAGCTGAGTCTTCCAAGTCATCTGATGAAGAATCTGGAAAAGAAGAGAAGAAGGAAGAAGACTAGTGCAGATTTCTTGCAGATTTCTTTTCTTTCTTGCATTTTCTTTTGTATCTTGTATCTTTCATGCTTTAAAAACTTGTAATATGTAATCAGTTCAATCATTTATAAAATTGCAAGTTTAAATCCAACATACTATTTCTATCTCAGAAATTTTTTAGGATCAAAAGTTTAGTTTAGGTACAGGTACTTAGCTGGAGTTTTGTCATCATCAAAAAGGGGGAAATTGTTGGATGAAGATGAAGATGAAAGAAGTCAGATTTTAAGGGAAGGTTTTGATGATTTCCAAAACATCATAATCAGCTAAGTATGGAAAGCTTAGTTCCCTTGGTAGAATTTTGAACAAGTAAAAGAAGACATCAGAAGAGTTCAAAGTTCAAAGCTCAGAAGACTAGTGATCTCTTGCTGAAACAGCGAACAGAAGGGTAGATCATCAGCCGAGTCAAATCAGATTAGTTCAGTATTTGATCAGCAGAGTGGAAGAGATCAAGAGATTAGTCCAACGGTAATAAATGCACTTGGTGTAATAAATGCTGGAAGAGAAGGGTAGTAATGGCAAATGATTGAAGATATCCTCGGATCAGCAGAGTGCATTTAATGCAGCATTTAATGTGATGGACAGAAAAGTAATGTACACTGTACGGTTTGCTGCAGAGAGCCGTTTCAAAGGAGCTGAAGAATGGATTTGATTTGTGACTTGCCTTCAACGGTCATATTTTCATCTCCATGTATAAATAGAGCTGAATTTCAAACGAGCAAAAAAAACAACAACAATCAGAGATCGAAATTTTGAAGCAGAATTTCTCTAAGTCTCAAAAGCTCGAACAGCTCACTCGTCTGGTGGAAGTCATCTGTTGACAGAAACCCAGTTGAAGAAATCAGAAAAACATTATCTGAGTGATTTTGTAATAGCTGAGTGTTGTGCGAAGTGAGAATCCATCTTTGTGAGTGATTCTACTTTAGAGGATAGGTTTTCTTTGTGATTTCCTATTGTGAGCTTACAGCCATTTCATTTGTTGTCTTGGTGTAAGTGGAGAAATATTGTAATCTAAGTGATTATAGTATAACCCAGAATCTAAGTGATCTGGAAGAGTGGACTAAAGGATTTTCATCCATATAACCACTATAAAAATTCTTTGTGTTATCTTGCATTTAAAGTTTTCTTGCATATTTTAAAGACTGCATTTTAAACACTGTGAATCAATCAAAAGATTTTATAAGGAGTTTTAAACTGGGGATAAAATCTTTTTAGAACTTAGTTTACTTGTGAAAAACACTTTCAAACAATCCGCTGCAAGTATACTCTTGGAAAACTGTTTTGCTGAAAAACAGCTAAGTCACTGTAAGAAGAGTGGTCAGTCGTCTGTTCAAGATTTGTTCACGATCAGACTAGTCTGCTTACTGTTCTTCATCAGCTTAGTCTGCTGACAGAAGACTGAAAAGTTTTTAAGTTCAAAAATTTCCAGAGGTCTATTCACCCCCCCCCCCCCTCTAGACCTCATCTGACCACTTGGGACCAACAGAATAAATGAGGTTAATCAAAATAATAAGTTTTTGCTTATTATGAAGGATTCATAAGCTCAAGAATCTCATCAAAGTAACCTCGTATAGCTCATGACTTGGTGAATAATTTAATCAAAATGAAATAATTATTACATTAATTAGTTCTCATTTTACTTTTAATCACGGCAGGAGATAAGCTAAATTGACACAAATAAACGAATTCTACGTTTCCTTTTTTCATTTAAGATGTAAACGAATTCTTTATAATCATAATTGAGAAAATATGAGAAGATCATATTTACATTTCAAGCATGATAATATATAATCTTAATTTTAAATATGAACTGCCGTATATTGACTTTTATCATATATAATTTTACCATTCACTCAAATCATACTTAAATACATAGTTGAAATATAATAAATCATATTAGAAATTAAAAAAATGTTAGGCCATAAACTTAATTTCATAATAATCAATAATATTCTATTATCATTAGTAGCTCTACTTATCCCAATAGAAATTATCAAAATTCAAAACTTAATGTTAAGTGGTTCAATCATTACCATCAAGAATGTCACTTACATCATTTTTACTTGATGAATGTTTATTTCAACAAGTGTCATTTTGACGCTTTGTAGAATCAATTTGCATAGCACTGTTTTGGTCAAATTTTACAACTATATCTTTTCGCATAGAGTGGTATATGAAATACAATACATAATAAAAAATTGATCATGCATAATTCATGTCAATATCTAATGTGCATTCCATTCATTTCTGAGAATAAATCATGTACGTTCACTCCTATGAATAAATCATTATATTCACATTTGAATCCAATTCGGGGAATGCTTATCAATCATAATAGGAGTTTTTTTAATCAATGTTGGATGAAGATGAAGATCAGAAGACAAGTAATTAGAAGTTTGATGGGAGGTTTTGATGATTTCCAAAATATCAAAATCAGCTAAGTTAGGAAAGCTTAATTAAAAACCCTTGTTAGAATTTTGATTGAAGATTGAAAGAGTCATCAGGTAAATCAAAATTCAAGATGGTCCAAGAAGACTACTGATCTGCTGTTGAAGAAAGAAATCAGATTGGTGAAGATCAGAAGACTCAAATCAGATTCGTTCAAGTTTGGGATCAGCTCTGTTCAATCATCAGACTAGTATTCTCATCAGCCAAGTGGAAAGGATCAGAAAGTCTCTCCAATGGTAATAAATTCACTTGGAGTAATAAATGAAGTCTGAGGGTATTAAAGACAAATGATTGAAGGAAAACCTCGTATCAGCTAGGTGCATTAAATGCTGTCTGACAGAAAGTACTATTTGCAGTACTGTCACTGAGCAGAGAGCCGTTCGCGGAAAGTAAGGACCAGTACCCGAGGAAATTGAAGCTTGTCTCTCTTCAACGGACATTTTTCAAATCTTGGGAGTATAAATAGTTCATGAGACGAAGAGAAGAAAAACAACACAATCTCTGAGAGAAAAACTTTGTCATTTGTTGACACAAGCAGAAGTTGAAGATCAAAGACAAACACATTTTCTGAGTGAAAAACTGTTAGAGTGTTGTGCGAAGTGTAGATCCATCAGTGATCTAACTTCAGTGGATAGGTCTTCTAAGTGATTTCCTATTGTGAGCTTACGGCCAGATTCATTTGTTGTTTTGGCGTAAGTGTTGTATACTATAAATTTTGTGATTATAGTATAACCCAAGATCTAAGTGACTTGGAAGAGTGGACTAAAGGATTTAAATCCATATAACTTATAAAAATTCTGTGTGATTTTACTTTGCATTTTTACTTGCATATTTTCAAGATTGCATAAAAACACTTTATCAGAACTGTTGAAAGATTCTGTGAAAAGAACCTTATAAAACTGGGGATACATCTTTCAAACTGTAAAGAGTTTACTTGTGAAAAACACTTTATAAAAATCCGCTGCAAGTACTCTGCTTTTAAAAGTTGATTTTACTGAAATCAGCTAAGTAGTTTAAAGAGAAGTGGTTAACTGTGCTGTTCAAAGATTAAAGATTTGTTCACTGATCAGCCTAGTAAACTTACTGACCTCAACTGCTTAGTCTGCTAACAGTCGAGTGAAAGCTTTTTAAAGTGAAAAATTTTCAGAGGTCTATTCACCCCCTTCCCTCTAGACCTCATCTGACCACTTGGGACCAACAAATGGTATCAGAGCGGGTGGTTCATTAGAATCAGCTGCCTGATCAACGAGCTTGATCCGAGTATTTTTCAAAGGTTTTCAAACTTTTTCAAAAGAGCATATTTTTTAAAAATCAAAACTTTTTGAAAATGGATTGTATCAGTCATGTTCCCCACATATCTAGTATGAGCTTTGAAGACTGGAAGATCAGAATGGAGATCTTCTTAGCTGCTTACAATGATAACATGTACACATGTATCATAAACGGTCCATTAAAATTCACCAAGACTGTAAAGGTTGATGAAGTAGACATAATGGTGGAGAAAGATTTAAATGAGATGACAGCTGAAGAAATCCAGCTGTACAATCTGGACAAAGTTGGTCGGTTCATCATGACCAAAGCCCTGGACAATGATCGATTTGACAAAGTCAAGCATTGCAAGACTGCCAAAGAGATGTGGGATAAGGTTCGTGACATGAGCGAAGGAAACAATGCCATCAAAGAGCATCAGCTGAGTGTTGCTCTAGAAAAGCTGGATAACTTCAAGATGAAGTCCGCGAAAACGATTGACCAGATGGATACAAGGTTCACAAGGACATTAAATGAAGTTCTACCTTCACAGACGAGGAGATAACCGTCAGAATGCTGAAAGCTCTGTCTCCAAAGTTCAATATGAAGGTGACAGCCATGGAAGAGTCAAGAGATTTGGGAAATATAACATTCACCGAGCTGTTCTCAGTACTCAAGGCTTATGAGTATAAACTGCCAAGAATGGGTGTTGAAGAAACCTCAACTTCAAGTTCCACAGCTGCTCTGGTTGCTGCTGAAAATCCAAGAAGACCAGCTCATAAAAGCAACGAAGTGGACTCATCTGATGAAGCCACAATACTCAACAAAAAGGAGTACACAGCTGGAGACGTTGCATTGCTGATGAACAACTTCAAGAAGTTCTACAAAAGAAAAATGAAGAACAAATACAACAATACTTCTACTTCTAACCCTACTTCTTCTTCTCAAGATAAGGATTCCTATAAATCCAAACTAATGTGCTACAATTGCAGGAAATTGGGTCATTTCATCAGAGACTGCCCATATTCTAAAGCTGAGAAGTATACAGAAGAGGAAAAAAGAATCAGAAAAGAAAGAAAGCATCAGAAAAGCAAAGTGTTGTTAGCAGAAGCAGAGAAGCTAGCTGCTATCTACTCATCAGAATCAGATTCAGACACTTCTGATGAAGAGTCTACTGAAGAAGAGAGTTCTGCTCTTATCTACCTGATGGCCAAGGAATCTGATAACTCTGAGGATGATGAGGTAACTCCTCTTGAGAATGAATTATTCAATTCATTTGAGCAAATGGTTGTTAATAATACAAGTATTGTTGATGCATTTTCTAAGCTTAAGGAAGAGATGATATTGCTAAGAGAGCAAAACAGTTCACTGAAACTTAAGGTTGAAAAACCAAAAGAATCAGATGAATATAAACTGCTTGAGCAAGAGAATGAATCTCTGAAAGCGGAATGTGAAGTTTATAAGGTTAAAATCATGGAACTTGAAAAGATAATTGAGTCTCATGAAAAATCATCTGTTGCATCCACTCACATGTCAAGTAAACAGAAGATACCTTTAGAAAAGGACAAGTTAGAACTGAACCATACTGAAAAATTTGTATCAGCTGACAACAGTAAGGTCATTCTATATGTTCAGACTATTAAACCTGCTTCACCTGAGAAAGAATTAAAGGAGAAGAAAACTCCTAAGGCTAAAAAGAGCAAAGAGCCTAGTGTAGGAAAACAGACTGGTAAGACTAGACAGCAGAGTCCTAAGAAGTCTGCTTATAAGGCTAAAACCAATCAGACTAGTGGTAAAACTAAGTCGTCTGTTAATGAGCAAGCACCTAGTAAGCCATAGAAGCATAAGAACAAGAAGAATCAAAATGCTTAGTATGGAAATGAGTCATATTATGTGCAACCTGCTGCATATCCTCCTATGTATCATGCACCTCAATTCTCAACTTACTATGGACCATATCCTGCCATCTAATTCATGCATACCCTGCTTATCATGCATCTTATTCTGCTTATGAGCATCATCCTTATCATACTGATTATCAACATAACAAATCTGATGGATATGATGAAGATATACCTGCTCATGCTCCTGTTAAAACTCAGAAGCATAAGAAGCCTAAGACTTCAACATCTTGGGTTGTCAAAGGTGGAACTAATCCTTCAGGACCCTTTCAATAAGGGTACCTAAAACAATATTTATTTTGTTTTGTAGGTTAGGATTAGGAGTATGAGTAAAGTAGAGAAAATCTGGTACTTGGACAATGGCTGTTCAAGGCACATGTTTGGAAGCATACATGAGCTGACTGATGCTGTTACTGTGGATAGTCCCAAAGTAACTTTTGGAGACAGCAAGGAAGGCAAGATTGTAGCAAGTGGAAGATTAATCAAAGGCAACATTGAGATATCTGACGTCTCTTATGTTAAAGGCCTCAAATACAATTTGCTGAGCATAAGTCAATTTTATGACAAGGGATTTTCAGTCATTCATCAAATAAGTGCTATGTGGAACAGTACAAAGAAAGTCATCTTATCTGGAAGACGACAAGGAAATGTCTACACAGTGGACTGGAATTCTGTTGACAAGAGCTCTAATGTTTGTTTGGTGGCATCAACACCAAGTGAAGTCAGTTGGCTGTGGCACAAGAGAATGAATCATATGAATTTCAAGACCATAAACAGACTTATCAAGAATGATTTGTTAGAAGGAATTCCAAAAACAGTCATGAGCAAAGATAAGCTCTGTGACTCCTGTCAAAAGGGTAAACAAATCAAGTCATCTTTCAAGAGTAAGAAGCACCAATCATCTGGAAGGATCTTGGAGCTGCTACATATGGACTTATTTGGACCCATTGATCCAATCAGCAATGGTAGAAAGAAGTACTGCCTAGCTGTTGTGGATGATTATTCAAGATACACTTGGGTGATTTTCATGAAGAAGAAAAGTGAAACCAAGGAGCATCTTACAAATCTGATGGAGCTGATCCAGAATAAAAAGAGCATGAAGATATTGAAGATCAGATCAGATAGAGGGACTGAATTTACAAACTCAACTGTTGAAGAGTATTGTAATGTCAGAGGAATCAACCATGAGTACTCTGCTTCCAAAACCCCTCAACAAAATGGAGTTGCTGAAAAGAGAAACATACTCTAAAAGAAGCTACCAGGACTATGATAGCTGAAGCAAAGCTGCCTCAAAGATTCTGGGCAGAAGCCACAAATACATCATGCTTTACCCAAAATAGATGCATGATCAACAAGCACCAGAACAAGACTCCATATGAAGTTTGGAACAACAGGAAGCCAAACATTCATTATTTCAGAATTTTCGGTTGTAAATGCTTTGTTTTAAACAATGGGAAAAATCACCTTACTGCTTTTGCAGAAAAGGCTGATGAAGTTTTGTAGGATACTCTACAGTCAAAGCTTATAGAGTCTTTAACAAAAGAACTTTACTTGTAGAAGAATCTATTCATGTAGTATTTGATGAACCAAATCAATCTTCTGAAAAGAATCAAAATACTGATCAAGATCTGTCTACTGATTTTCAGAAATTGAGTGTTGAAAGAAATGAAGAGTATATACCCATCATACTACCTGATCTCAACTCAACTGCTAACTCAAGTGATGTTCAAAATCACAATGTTGATTGTCTAACAGAAGAGTTGCAAAAAGCTGACAGACCAGAGACTGTTCAACAGACAACTGCTGTTCAACAGACTACTATTGGAACTCCAACAGTAGTGTTGCAAGATCATAACAGAGGACAACATTCAGACTTGCAACCTGATCTCAGATGGCTCAAGAATCACCCACCAGAACTGGTAATTGGTGATCCTTTAGATAGAGTAAAGACAAGGAGAGCTGCTGCAAATTATGCAATGTTTGTCAGCTTCCTATCTCAAATAGAGCCTAAACAGATTGAAGAAGCTCTTAATGATTCAAATTGGATTGAAGCTATTCAAGAAGAGTTAAATCAGTTTGAAAGGAATAAAGTCTGGTACATAGTTCCCAGACCAAGTCATCGAAGGGTAATTGGCACTAAGTGGGTATTCAGAAATAAAATGAATGAAGATGGTATTGTCACCAGAAATAAAGCAAGACTAGTGGCCAAGGGATACTGCCTAGAAGAAGGCATTGACTTTGATGAAACCTTTTCACCAGTAGCAAGATTAGAGGCAATCAGATTGTTTATCGCCTATGCTGCTCATAAAAATTTCACAGTCTATCAAATGGATGTGAAATCAGCTTTTCTCAATGGAGAATTGCAAGAAGAAGTTTATGTTGAACAATCACCTGGATTTGAAGCTTACAAAGAAGAAGACAAGGTGTATCGTCTGAAGAAAGCCCTCTATGGATTGAAACAGGCTCCAAGAGCATGGTATGATACTCTATCTGATTTTCTTTTAATTAAAGGATTTCGTAAAGGTAAGGTAGATAAGACCTTGTTCACTGTTGAATGGGAGGATCATATATTGCTTGTGCAAATATATGGGGACGATATTATTTTTGGTTCAACAAATCAACAGATGTGTGACAAGTTCTCCAAGCTGATGCAAAACAAGTTTGAAATGAGCATGATGGGTGAATTAAAATATTTTCTTGGTTTGCAAGTAAGACAATTGCCTGATGGAATATTCATTAACCAAGCAAAATACACAAAGGTTCTGTTCAAGAAATTTGGTATGGAAACTAGCTCTACTGTTAGTGTTCTCATGTCTACTGGACTTCATTTGGATAAAGATGAAGATGGCAAATCAGTGGATATAACCAAATACAGAGGAATTATTGGGTCACTGTTATACTTAACAGCTAGCAGGCCTGATATCATGTACTCTGTTGGGGTTTGTCCGAGATATCAATCAAAAGGAATCTCATCTTCTAGCTGTCAAAAGAATACTTAGATATCTTAAAGGCACTCAAGATTTGGGATTATGGTACCCTGGAGAATCTGGTTTTGATCTTATTGGATATTCAGATTCTAACCTTGCTGGCTGCAAAATTGATAGGAAGAGCACAACAGGTTTCTGTCAATTCTTAGGTAGTCGCCTGATCTCATGGATGAGTAAGAAACAAACTTCAGTTCTATCTCTACTGCTGAAGCTGAGTACATAGCTGCTGGAGCTTGCTTTGCACAAGTACTTTGGTTGAAGCATCAACTAGAAGATTAAAACATTAAAATCAGTGGGATACCTATCTACTGTGATAATACAAGTGCAATCTCTCTTACTCAAAACACTACAAGTCATTCAAGGACTAAGCATATAGAGATCAAACATCACTTCATAAGAGATCATGTGGAAAAAGGAAATGTCATGATAGAATATGTTCATACTGAAATTCAGATCGCTGATATTTTCACAAAACCACTAAGTGATGCAAGGTTTTCAACTTTGAGAGCTGAACTAGGCCTACTGAATTTAGATGCATAAGCTGAGGGGGAACTCAACAGAAGACTGGAGTTTATCAGCTTACTCATCTTATTATCTTCAAGGTTAACTCTCAACAGACTAGTTAACTTATGGATTCTTAAAGTCAGGGGAACGTGTAAGACTAGCGGTACTTCTGATTAAAAGATGAAATTTGTTGATGAAAGTTAGTTGAAGTTATGTTTTCAACAGAAGATCTTAATTCTTGAAGACTGAAGATTAATTATCTAGCTGGATTGACAAACAGCCGAGGAAGATTACTAGTTATTGAGCTTTCACTAGTAATAATCTGTCATCAGGACACTAGTCCCATCAGATAAGTATTTTAGTTTACTCGTCTGATCACCTATGTAAAAGCCTTGGCGTCTAAAAACGTTTTATCTAAAATCCGCTTTTACTAGTCGACTAAGGCGGTTCGTATTCCCGCCAGTCAATAAATGCTTTTTGAATTTTGAACTACGTAACTGACGCCGCACGATCAATGTTGACACAAAACAGATCTAACGGTTGGCGTGTAACACGGAAACCGACGCACTTAAACCTTTTAAAACTAGATCTGATCAGCTCACTGATCCTTTACGCACCCAAATACTTTCAAAAGCATTCTGAGAATTTTTGCTTCCAAATTTTTGCAAAAATTCTCTCCTTTTCAGAATCATCATGACTCCCCAACAAGAAGCAAAGGCAGAAGGTATGTATCTTGTTTATGATATATATCATCACTCTGGTACTGACGAAATGAAGGCGATTCTTGAGAAGTTCAAAGCTGCAACTCTAGTGAACTTGATGGAAGCTCACGATGAGATGGTGTACAAGGATCAAGTTCTGGAGTATTACAATGCCAAGGATCCTGTTGATTTCAACAAGCTTGAGATCAAGGCTACCGTCGGAGGAAAGGACATATTCATCACCCCTGCCCTGCTCCATGAAAAGTTCGGATTGTCCAACCAAGGAAGAACAGATGTGACTACCATGTCAGAAGACAAAATGCATGAATTCTGGAGTACCTGTGCCCAGGAAGGGGAAGTTCTTTCAGGTAACATCAAGAAGAAACAGCTCAGAGATGAATATCAGCGCATGGCTGATATGGTATCTAAGCTGATTGAAAATTGCACTTTCTCCTTTGATAGTGTTACCATGAAACGATACTTTATGATGATGGCTATTTACTATGGTTACGAAGTAAACTGGTCTGTGATCATTCGGTATATTCTGGCAAACTTTCACCAGAAGAAGCAGACTAACCATAGGATTACTCTGAGCTATTTGTTTTTGAATCTGGGTTGTGGAATGACTCATGGGAAAGTCATTCACAATGCCAAGGCAATGGAAAATTATCAAACAGTCAAGGGAGGGTCAAAAAGGAAGACTGATGAAGAAGAGGTTGAGGAGGCTAAGGAGAAGGCTCCTGCCAAGAAAAGGAAAGTGTCTGTTCAAACAGCTCAACCTGCTGTTCAAGCCAGAACAGATAAGGAACAGCAAGGTGCTGATGATGCTATCATAAAGAAGACCACTGTCGAAGTCTTGGAGATATCAGCTGGTTCTCCTTCAAGGACAGTGTCAGAAGAAAGAGTTGCTGAAAACGTTGCAGAAAGGACTAGAAGTCAGTTGAGAGACACTGCGGCCTCTAAGCCTGTTAAAGAAAAAGTTGCAACAAAGAAGTCTGCTAAGAGGAAGGTGGTCTTTGAACCATCTCCTGCTAAATCTGAGAATTTAGTTAGAGAAGGCCCTCAATCAGCTGAGAGGCCAGTTGAAGCTGATAAACCTGCTGATGCTGCTGCTGCTAAGATGACTTCTGATGCTGATGCAACAGCTGCCCAACAGCAAGCTTCAACAGCTGAGGTTTCTGAACCTCAAAATGATCCAGAAGTGAGGATCATTGAATCAAAAGCAGCCATTCCTATCTCATTTGCTGCTCCTGAACCTGCTGCTGCTGCTGATAAACTTAAGAAGAAAAAGATTGTCAAGAGAAAGATATCTTCAGCTGAAAAGAAAAGAAGGGAGGATGCCCTTGAGGAAAAGAAACTAAAGGAGGAACTTGCTGAAGCTATCAGGCTTAACAAGATTCAAGCAGAAAAAGAGGAAAGAAGAAAGAATATGACAGCTGTTGAGCGCCAGGTTGAAGAAGAAGCTGAGCTGGCCATGGTTCTTGAAATGAGCAAGAAGGATGCTCATGGGCCTCGCCATGCTGGTGGTATAAGGATTGGAGAATCCTTAAAGGGAAGAAGGATTCTACCACCAGGAATGAGAGTGGAGAAGTGCCCCTTTAATGTCAAATGGGCTATGAACATTGTCAACGGACATTCTGGTGCCATTGCCAGATTTGAAGCTGCCTTGCAAGAATTTGACAAACAACTGCAGCAGGCCACTCTGTTCGTCCAGGAGAAGACTAGATACAACAAGTGGAGAACTTACAGAGTTGATAAATCTGTTGCGGAGCTGAAGGCTTGGGAAGAGTTTGAAGCTGGAGAGAAGTGGGTGCTAGACTTTTTTCGAACTGATTCCATCTCACAAGCCTTAGATCCTGATCACATTAGGGATGTCTTCGACAACCTCACAAGAGGAATTGTCTATAAGGAGGCAAATAAGATTGAGAATTCCCTACCTGCCAAGAGGAGAAAAAGTGATGACCCTGTTCAAAGGGCTGTCAAAATTGTTGTCTACCAGGCCTTGGAGAAATGGTCTGAACGTTCAAGATACTTCAAAGGATCTCCAAGTGATACCTTCACTGCCTAGTGTTCAGCAGATTACTTTTGGTGCTGAAGTCAGTGATTACAGAGAGGAAGTGATTATGGCACCTACTCAGAGGTTCTTGCCTAAAATCACTCAGGTAATCCATCAAACTACTAAAATGTCTGATAATGGAATGCCTGAAACTGTTAAAGTAGAGGAACAATCAACTGTTCAACAAGCTGCTGCCAAGCCTGATGAAGAAAAGGCTCCAGAAGATGCTCAGGTAGAAGCTGGCGCAATTGTTGTTCATCCAACTGTTCAGGAGCCTGCTAAGTCTGAACAAAGTGAAGAAAAGACTGAAGAAAACTTAGCAGATATCGAAGTCTACCAAGTTGAGCCATCAGCTTCCACCTCCATTCCAAAAGCTTATAAACATTCAAGTCCGATGGAGTCTATTCAGCTGCTGCTGGAACAGACCTTGGATGACAGAATTGGGAAGCTGACAAAGGAGATGAAGGAAATAAAGGAGGAAAACCACCAGACTCAAGAAGAAAACAGGAGATTACTGGAGGAAAACAAGAAACTGATCAAGGACGTTCCAGATAATCTGCCTGCTGACAACTCACTTCAACTGATCAAATGTCTGACTGGCATGAATGGAAACATTGAAGACGTGAAGGCTGATATGAATCATCTTCATACAGCTCTTAAACGTAATGAAGTTGATATTGCAAATGCCATCAGATCCGTCACCAAACTTGCTGATGCTGAAATGGAACTCAAAAGGGAATGGGCAGCACAATTGAATGGGATTGCATCAAAGGTCAATAATGAAGTTGCCACTCTGCAACTGAACATGGACTACTTGATTGGTCAGACCAGCAATCAAGGATCAACACTTAGTCAACTATCATCAAAGCTGGATAACATGGATGCGAACATACAAAGGATCTGCACTGCTGTAAATCAGGTGTGCCTTTCTTCCTCATTGCTGATGCTAACTATTCATGGCCAGCAACAATTTTTGGATTTTATGGGTATTAACCCAATTGGATTGAGCCCAATTGGAATTAAGCCCATAAAATGAGAAATGAATGTAGCTTAGAGAAGGAAAAATGCCTTCATCCCACATGGAGGAAATTGAGAATTTTTTTGTCATTTATAATGCAAAAAAATGTATAAGGGGAGGGCCCCTTAGGGGTACTATGTTTTATGAGGGGAGAAGACGTGGATGACAATGGTTTCCCACACGCGCGCGCGCCGCTGCTGCCGTCCGTCCGACCGGTCCGGGTCGAATTTGGATTGAGATTGGGCTTCAACATAATATTATTCTTTTTGGACAAAATTTATTTAATTTTTTAGCCCATAAGAAGTAATCTAGAGATACATACACGTGATGATATTTAATCCAAATTTAATACTATAATTGAATCACGTGATGCTACATTCTTCGAGAATGTATTTCCACATAAGAAGAACTCGGATGTTACCTCTCATAAAAGACCATATGAATTAATTTCTAAGGAAGATAATTCTCAAATCAGCAATGAGGTTGTTGATCACTGGTCAAATAAATCAATTTCTAAGGAAAATGATTCTCAAATCAGTAAAGAGATTGTTGAAGAATCTGACGAGCCCCGAAGGAGCAAGCGAGCTAAAATTGCTAAATCATTCGGACCAGATTTCTTAACTTATATGTTAGAGGATGATCCCAAAACATATACTGAAGCCATGTCTATTCCTGATGCCTCTTATTGGAAAGAGGCAATAGACAGTGAATTACAGTCCATTCTAAGTACTAATACTTGGGAGTTGGCTGATCTTCCTAAGGGAAGTAAGCCAATTAGATGTAAATGGGTATTTAAAAAGAAACTAAAACTCGATGGCTCAATTGATAAATATAAGGCTAAATTAGTAGCCAAAGGTTATAGTCAAAATGAGGGAATAGATTTCTTTGACACCTATTCACCAGTGACTAGGTTAACATCCATTAGAACATTAATAGCTTTAGCAGCTATATATAATCTGGATGTTAAAACGGCTTTCCTCAATGGAGAATTGAATGAGGAAATATATATGGAGCAACCTGAGGGCTTCGTTGTTAAAGGCGAAGAGAACAAAGTATGTAAACTTGTTCGATCTCTTTATGGCCTTAAACAAGCTCCTAAACAATGGCACGAAAAATTTGATAGTGTCATGATTAAAAATGGTTTTCAAATCAATGAATGCGACAAGTGTGTTTATATTAAACAATTTGGACAAGCAACTGTCATAATATGTTTATATGTAGACGATATGTTAATACTTGGGACTAATATGGAGGTCATTAAGTCCGCAAATAAAATATTAACAAAACACTTCGATATGAAAGATCTCGGTGAAGCGGATGTTATTTTGGGAATTAAAATAACAAGATCACCGGATGGGATAAAATTATCTCAGTCACATTATGTAGATAAAGTGCTTGAGAGATTTAAAAACTATGGAATTAAGGGAACAAATAACCCATTTATTACATCTCTTGTTTTACACAAGAATAAAGGTGACAGTGTATCACAAAATGAGTATGCTCGTATCATTGGATGTCTCATGTATATCATGAATTGCACGAGGCCAGACATCGCTTACTCAATCAATAAATTGAGTAGGTACACAAGCAATCCAAGCAAAGAACATTGGAACGCTCTTAAGAGAGTGCTTGGATACTTAAAAAATACATCAAAATATGCATTACACTATGGAAAATATCCAGCTGTCCTTGAGGGATATAGTGATGCAAATTGGATTTCTGATTCAGAGGAATCAAAATCCACAAGCGAATATGTATTTACTTTAGGGGAGCCGCTATTTCTTGGAAATTTTCCAAACAAACTTGTATAGCTCGATCCACTATGGAATCAGAGTTTATAGCTTTGGATAAAGCTGGAGAAGAAGCTGAGTAGCTTTATAACTTCTTATAAGATATTCCACTATGGCCGAAACCTGTGTCAGCTATATGTATTCATTGTGATAATCAGGCGGCATTACATAGAGCTCATAACTTTATGTATAATGGTAAATCACGACATATTCGTCGTAGACATAATACGGTGATACATTTACTCTCAAATGGAATAATTTCCATTGACTTTGTGAAGTCAAAAGTTAACCTCGCGGATCCGTTTACTAAAGGTTTATCTGGTGAGAGAGTAGAATGTGCGTCGAGGGGAATGGGCTTAAAAGCCTAAAATATAACTAAGTTACCTTGTACGGAAACCTAACTTGGCGACTGGAGATCCCATGGACCAGGTTCAATAGGACAACCAGTCTTGGTTAACTTAAAAAATGGAGCACTTAAGAGTCCAACTCTAGCTCATTCCTATGATGCAAAAAGTGCAACCTACAGCGTTTGATTAGGTTAAGCTTATGCTTTTAATGACGTCTATATCTTGTCAAGAACAAGTGGAGTATAGTAGGATACTCTTGATAGATGCGGTCACCTATGTAAGTGTGAGCTGGGTCGGCTCGTTGAGAATTCTTATAAGGCTGGAATCCTCTAAAGCACTCGCAGAACCCAAGAATGTTCAGGGCCAAAACGAACACAACCGAGAACTCTTAACAAATCGGTCTAGTGCTGTGTTAAGTTTATTGTTTTGGTTTACATAAACAGCCGACAGTTCAAGATGAAATATTTCACTGATTGGCTAAGTAAATCCGATAAACTCTAACTAGGGAAGGTTCAAGATGGAATATTTCACCTATCCCGATGCAGTTCTATTCCTAAAGGATATTTGACTTTGATATGTCCCGTGTGACGATACATGAAGAATAATTTCATTCATTTGTGGGGGATTGTTGGATTTTATGGGTATTAACCCAATTGGAT
This sequence comes from Penstemon eatonii, assembly GCA_038501285.1. Lineage (NCBI taxonomy): Eukaryota > Viridiplantae > Streptophyta > Magnoliopsida > Lamiales > Plantaginaceae > Penstemon > Penstemon eatonii. The sequence continues at coordinate 17,310,814 of CM076711.1, forward strand.
TGAGCCCAATTGGAATTAAGCCCATAAAATGATAAATGAATGAAACTTAGAGAAGGAAAAATGCCTTCATCCCACATGGAGGAAATTGAGAAATTTTTTGTCATTTATAATGCAAAAAAATGTATAAGGGGAGGGCCTCTTGGTGGTACCAAGTTTTATGAGGGGAGAAGACGTGGATGACAATGGTTTCCCACACGCGCGCGCCGCCGCCGCCGCCGTCCGTCCGACCGACCGACTGGCTCGGCTCGGCACGGCACGGTCCGGTCCGGGTCAGGTTTGGATTTGGATTGAGATTGGGCTTGGGCCTCAACATAATATTATTCTTTTTGGACAAAATTTAATTAATTTTTTAGCCCATAATTAAAAGGCCCAATTTCTAAATCCATATAAAAATTAGATCCGCGTAGATCCAGTTGACCCGAACAAGATCCGCGTAGTTGACCCGCCTCTGAAAATATCCGCGCGCTTATTTTGATCTGTGGCAACGGTTCGGTTTAAATCGAACCGATTTACACCCATTCGGACCGAACCAACTCTACTGGTTTAATCCGAATGGTCATGTCCCTCCAGCAACACCTCTTCTGCTGCTATAAATAGGGGAAGAATCTGGTCAATTCTCTCATCCCGTTTTCTAGCAATCTAAAGCAGAATCCTATCATTCTCTCTCTATAATCTTCTCTTCTCAAGTATTTAAATATTCTATTTGTTAAGGTTCATTGTGGACTTGTTCTTTGTGCAAAGAAACAAGTATCCGACTGTTGTATCTTGGGAGACTACTGGGATGAACTGTTGCACCTTTGACAGCCCAGAAATATTGTCTTCAGGACATTGCATTTGCAAGCCTCAGTCGATTTTTCGGTTCAGAATTATTTCAGTAAGTGCACTGTTATTAAATTCTGATTTTGTTTGTTCTGCGAGAATAAACTATACTAAGATTTATAATTAGAGTTAATTATAAATAATTATTCTGTTAGAATAATTTACTATAGTTTTATAATATAAAGTATTTTATGATATTTTATAATTTACTATAGTACTTAGAAATATAAAATATTCGATAATATTTTATATACAAATATTGTTTTAAACATTTTGATCAACAACAATAGCCAAGAAAAACAACCTCATCAACGTTGCGCTGTGGACGGAACCAACTATTTCTTTCATTAAAATCTTTTTCGTAAGGGAGGTCAACAACATGCTGTTTTCTTTGCCAAAAGGCATTTGGAAAAGTACTACATATTTCTTTGACAAAAAGATCCTCTATATCTTTTATTCTTCTTAAGACTTGTTCAGTTTTTAATTAATCTTCTATTCTACTATAAGGAATTTCTTCTTTTAAAAATTAATATGATTTTTCTTATTGCTTATTATATTAATTTGCTTGAATATGGAAGACTGTTGTAATAAGTAGATCTCTTTCTGTTTGATAGGGGAAATGAAAGGGAAGGTTATGGTCCTACCATGGATAGTAGTAGAGACTCCTTTATCATTTGTAATAAAAGGGTAAATTTGAGTAAGAAATGGTGTTCCTAGGATCATATCATGAGATATATCTCTAACAAGAGTAAAAACGTTTTTGAAACAATACCCATTATTACATATGTGAGCTTTTGACAACTTATATCTAACATCTAAGGGAGTAGAATTAGCCGTATATAATTGTTCGGTTGTTTTTTCATAATATTTTGATGGTATAATACCTTCTCTAATAACATTATGATCTGCACCTGAATCTAATAAAGCAATTAAATTAATTTTGAAAATACTAATAACTAAATTAACATTATTATACCATTTTTGAAATTCTATTTTTTGAATGGAATTTAAAAACATCTTATCATCATTTTTGGAAGTTTCTCCTATAGGGATTTCTGGTAGTTTATCTTGGTTTAATTCTAATACTTTATTATCAGTATTGTTACTTAACAAAACAATTTTAGTTTCTAATTCAAAATCTTTTTCTTTTAAAGAGTATAATTCTTTTTCCATTCGGCTGACCTGTTTCTTTAAGAAATTTATTTATGTTTGAAGGTCTTTAGTAGTAATTTGTTTAAATATACTTTGAGACGGATACTTATCAAACAACTTATTCAAACTAAAATGTTCTTTAATCTGAATATTTTTGTTTTTGGAATTATCTTCTTCTATAATTAAGTCTTTCAATTTGTGAAGATAGTTTCTCCTAATTTCATCATCTGGAATTTGTCCTACTAAATCAAGTATAGCTTCCTTATTATCTTTTGTTATGACATTTATACTACAATTATTACAAATACCATTTTGTTCATTATTATCTTGGTTATCATCAGAAGTGTTAGACTCATTTTCTATTATCTCAGACTTTTCTTCAGATTCTTCTAACAGACTGTTTAAAGAATCTTTTAATTCTCTTATTTTTTTTTTCTTTTTTAACCAGCATTGACTTTCTGTATGACCAGGCTTTTTACAGAACCAACATTTTATGTTCTTCTTATTTTGAGTTTGGTGATGATGATGTTTTTTAGATGATTTTTTATGACTTGAGGATTTTGTTTGTTTATTATCTATTCTAGTATAATTTGAACTTTGAGCAAGTCTTTTATTTCTACGGTTCAGAATCCTAGAAGGAGGTTCTATTTTAGTCATTCCAAACATTTCACAAAAACATCCTAATTCTCTTCTAGTATTATTTTTATCTGATTTATATTTATTTTGAAGTTTTAATTCAGAGCATAAAGATAATCCTTCTTTTTTGACAAAAGCAAATAACTGACCAAAAGTAATTTCTTCAAAAGGAATATCCTCTGTACCTATTTCATTTCTTAACTTTTGAAGAATTCTTTCTGCAAATAATTTTGGTAATCCCATAATAAATCTTTCTTTCCAAAAAGAAGCATTACAATCATTTCTTCTTAAAACTTGAGTAAGGAAAACATCTTTGTACCATCTATAATTAGATAATGAAGGACATCTTAAATTTGTTAAAATGATTTTTGAGGCATTGTACTCTTCTTTTGGATTTCCTATGAAATACATTCCTATGGTAATTATGAGATAATCACAGGCATCACTAGTTTCGTAAGGGGCATCATTTTCTATCATAATAACTTTATGATCTGAAATTTGAGTTTTTGTTTCTAAATTAAGAGCATTATCCCACCAGTTTTTTAATTGTCCAGTGAAACCTTGGACAAGTAAAGCACAAGCTTTTTCTTCAGTTTGACCCTGTAAATTATATGCCATTCTGGCCATACCCATTTCTTGTAGTGTATTTAAAATTTCATATTCAGATTTACCATCTATATTCCATTCTGTTATTGAATATCCATCATAACTAGTTTTGTGAAATTGATTTCTCTCTTCATATTGAAGGTCCATAGGGGAAGGTCTATTATAATAAGGTTTCGAACTTTTAAAATTTCTTCTTCCTCTAAAAATCTTATTGATTTGATTATCTATATTATCATCAAAATTGTCTTGTATTTCTGAAATATTATTATCTTCTGACTCAGAACTTTCTTCTGAAGAATGTTCATTTTCATTTTCTTCTGTAATAGTATCTAGGACATTAATCTTATTTTTTAGGAGGATCCTACTTCATTAAGTTTTTCTGAGATTTTTGATAGAATATTATTAGTATTGCTTTGAAAAGTAATATCTTTATCTTTTCCATTAGGAATACTTTTAGTTTGGAAAAATGGTGTAGAGATATCATCAAATAATTTATTTTTAGATTTTTCTTTAGTAGGAGTAATATGAGTTATATTATTTGCTATGTAATCAACTTTACCAGATATCGTATTTAAAATTTGATTAGAATAATTATTCTGATGTATTAACCTATGAATATCTTCACCATTAATGGGTTCTTTAGAATCTTTTCCTCCTTTAAAAGGATCCGCTATAATTTCTCCTTTATGTGTTTGAAGTTTTATAGTTTGCAGGGGAGGATGAACCGAGTTAACAACTTCATCATTTTTTAAAGTCCATTTTTTATGAAGGGTAGTATTAACATCTATAGTAGATTTCTTTTGATAATCATTTATTCCTTCCTTTGAAAGAAAAACTGTTAAAAAACTAAAAAATAAAAAATTTGATTTTTAATTTTTTCATTTCTTTTTTCCATTCTTCTGCTATTCTTAATTGTAAATCTTTATCTAATTTTAAAAACCAACGTCTTCTTTCTTTATGAAAATCGCTATTCATTTCTTCATGCAAGTAATCAAAATCTGTATCAAACTCCTTTCCTGAGGTTGTGACAAAAACACAATATGTAGTAGTAGGGGACGAAGGAGCAGAGTAATTAGGCCTATTATTTGTATTTCTTTGAGGTTCAGGAATGGGAGTTCTAAATTTGTAATTTGAATATTCTGAGAAGGACTGTCTAGAGTATTCTGTATTATTTTGAGTATTTTGGAAGGATTGCCTACTGTATTCTGGTCTAACATATTCTGGTTCTCTAAATGATCTAGTGTGTAAATAGTTCCTATCTATTTGACTTTGAGATTTAAATTTAATGGTTATTTTCCCACTAGGTTCTTCTATAATATGTGAAACATCTGTTCTAGTAATATTTCTAGGAGGTTGAGGATTATTAATTATGAACTCTTGAGGAATCGTAATTTCATCCCATCTTAATCTTTTTGGAGTAAGATTGTAGGTCTTTCAGCATCTATTTGTAAGACTACATTTTCTTCTTTAGAGGTGGGTAATCTATTGAATTTTGGATTTATTTGAGAGGACATAAGTCTAAAGTAAACACGGAAAATAATAGCAAAATTCTTACATAAATGAAATTCATCTCCTTGAATTTGAACATCTAATATTAATGATTCTAATATCATAGGATCTGTTAAATCAACAGAAAAGTTTGGAGAACAATTAAAATATATTGGACCATTACAAATAATAGATTGAACCATTGAAAGTAAAGAAGTTTGATATCTTTCAAGCCTCTTATCTCTAAGTGCTAGATATATAGGAGTATTAACTCCTGCCTAAGGGCTTGACTGCTACTTGAACTAAACCTATGTGAATGTACCTATAACCTTTTTCTAAATATTTTTTTATAGTATTTCTATTTAAAAGGGGGATACTTTGAGACTCTTCCTGTATTGAAATAGTTTCTTCATGAGTTTTGACAGAAAAAGCAGTTTTGAAATCTATTAAACCTATTTGATATATGTTTTCTATTTGTTCTTCAGGTATAGTCCAATTTGAATAATTGATAGGCATATGGGTTTCATTACTATGTATTATGCTATGGTTTCTTGAGCTAGATCCTGTGTGGAGAAAATTTCTAAGTCTAATAGCCATTAGTTTTTCTAAAATCAATCAACCAAATAAACTTAATCTAACTGGGTCGAATGGGGAACACCTACAGTGCGACCACCTTAACACGGCTGAGCAACACCTAAATAGGCTTACCAACTATAGTCCAACAGCTAAGTTAAGCTAACTTAGTTTTTTGAAATTTAAGAAATTCTAAAGGTTTCTTAAACTGTGAAATCTCCCTTCAGATATTTGGCTCTGATACCAAGTTTGAAAGGATCGTATGTAATAATATGAAAATCTTTGAAAGGATCGTATGTAATAATATGAAAATAAATATGAAAATCAGAGTTTCAATTATAGTTTGAAATAAGGCTTCAAAGAATGAAAGAAAATATATGAATAGTATAATGAACAGTTTCTTTATCATTATGCACAAGTTATAATTATAAAACGGGCTCTTAATTCATAAAAATAATCTCTGAATTCAACGTAATAAGGTTCTTGAGGATATTTCTCACACATTCTCTTATATTTTAAATATTCAGAATTAACAAATTCATATGTATCATAATATGAATAAGATCTTAATTTTCTATACATTATGCAGCAGTTATAATTAGGAAAATGGCTCTCTTTTCAAAATAAAAATCTCTTAATACAAAATAATATTAACTCATAGAATATCTTTCGCATAAATCTTTATATCTTAAATATTCGGAATTAAAATACTCATAACTATTATAATAAGCAGAATGAGTTTTAAGAATACTGAACATGGATTTGAAAATAAACTTTGATTAAAGTCAAATTCTTACAATTTGATACTTGAAGAAGACTTCAGAGTAATTACAATGGAAACTTTGCGCAGATGTAAGGAGAGTAGTGAGTAGGATGAAGGGTGCGAAGAAAAGGCTCTGCTTTCCTTCTTACATTTGAAAGGGTTTATATACTAAATTTCTAGCTGAATTACATTTGAATTTGAGTTTGAATTTACATTACATGAGAATCTGTAAACTGTTTGCTTTTTGAAAATCTTCTCGTTGGCAGACACCTTTTTGAAAATAATTGTCCTGGGCATCTTCTTTTTGAATAATTGTGCAATCTTTTTGAAATTTGTCAGACGATAATTGTCCTTCTTTGAAATTTAAATCTTTATAAGAAAAATTCCTCATCCGGTTCTTGAGCACAGGGACCACCATATGGATCAGAAGTCACGGACTCTTCGGATTTGGTTCTTTGAGACAGAAATTCAAAAAATTCATCTTTGAGATTTGGATTATCTTTTAATACTTCGAAGAATTTTTGTTGCTCTTCTGACACCTGTGGATCTTTGGCTTTTCCTTTAGATTTATTATCAACTTTGGATTCACCTTGATATCTAACTTTTTCACCTGTTTCTAAGAAATATTTGATATTTCCTTCAAAACAAATCTCTTGCTGATATTTAGTCCACCATTTGATACAAATAGATCTGACTAATGAAAAGGGTGTAGGTTCTGGTAGACATTTTTTGAACTGGAAATCCCATGCAAAAATCCAAGGGACTCTGAATTCGGCATGAAAGTAAATGGATTTTCTGTAATTTGGGACATTTGTGTTTTCAGCAAAATAAGCTAAACCTTTTTGAACAATAGGTGGTAGAATAGAAATTTCAGAACCCATTCTTTTCCACCATTCATAGAACCATATAGGAAAATCTTTTGAACAATCAGTGTGGAAAATAAAAACCATGAATGAGAAAATGACCCGAGAAAGAATGCTCTATACCAGGCATTTTTGTAATCAATATAATTAAATTCTTTTGGACTAAATCTGATAGAAAAATTTCTATGACAGGTTTGTCCTCCAAAAGTTGTTTGATTAAAAACTTGTTTAATAATACATTTTGAAAAAGTAATTTGGTTTTGCTCATTTCTGGTGTGAGAAATTTCAACAGAGTTTGTATCCACCAGTATGAGTTCATAAAACTTTTGAGTTTTTTTAAAACAATCAGACTCTCAATATTGAGAATCATCATTGAATAAAAGAAATATGTTTCTTATAAAATCTTTTTGAACCAAATCAGTTGGGATTTCATTATAAGGCGTGAGGCCTATTTCATCAATCCATGCTTTATTGACGTATTTGATTTCGGCCTTGTCTTTGGGATCATTTTCTAAATGGATATTTGAGGGTTTTATATTATTGACTAACATGGATTTAATTGGTAGTTCTGGAAGATTTTGAAGAGGTTTAAATCTATTTGAACTGGAAGAAGGTAAATTTGAAGGTGTTTTTGGAGGTGGTGGTGGTGTAACAGACATGAATCTCACCAAGCTTTTTGAATCAGGACTCTCATAATCTTTTGATGATTGGACTTTGGATTTGGATTTGAGATCTATCTGCATAATTAATTTCCTTAAATTCTCGTGTAAGAAAATCGGGAAGAGAATTATTCTCTCCTTTAATATACTCAATTTGAAAATCAAAAACAGATAAAATAGCTTGCCATCTGGCGAAAATTTGTTTTGAAACTAAATTTTGAACATCTTTAGTTAAAACTTCTTTTGCAGATTTACAATCCATACGTAATAAAAATTTCTTATTATATAAATCATCCTGAAATTTTGAAATGCATAAAACAATTGAAAGTATTTATTTTTTAATAGTGGACTAATTCTTTTGAGGTCCAAGCCAGATACCCGAATGGAATCTTACAAGTTGTTCTTTGGTACTTAGTTTTTGTTTTAATATTCCTCCATAACCTATATCTGAAGCATCAGTTTCAACTATCATGAAGGCATTTGGATGAGGAATTCCTAAGCAAGGCAATGAACTAACCTTCTGTTTTATGCTTCTAATTATCTTGGTATGTTCATCTGTCCAAGAAGGAGGATTCTTTCTAAGTCTTTGATAAAGAGGTTGACATTCCTGTCTAAGGTTTGGAAAAAAGTCTGAAATATAATTTAAACAACCTAAACATCTTTGAAGCTGCGTTTTATCTTTTATAATATCTGGAAATTTATCAGTAAAACTAATAGCTCTGTTAATTGGTTTGATAAGTCCTTTGTTTATATCATGACCCAAAAATCTGACTGAAGTTTGAAAAAGCTTCATCTTTGTAGCAGACACAACTAAACCATTCTTTTTGACAATATTAAAGAATGTCTGGAGATGTTTGAAATGTTGATCTGTGTTTTCAGAATATATAAGAATGTCATCAATATAAACTATACTAAACATGCTGTAAGGATTAAAAATTTCATTCATGATTCTTTGAACTTCGGAAGGAGCATTTTTGAGACCAAAGGGCATTACATTCCATTCATAATGTCCAAAGGGGACTGTAAAAGCAGTTTTATATCTATCCTTTTCTGATATTTGAATTTGCCAAAATCCTGATTTTAGATTAAATTTTGAAAATATCTTAGCAGAATGAAGTCTATTAATTAAATCTCTTTTATTAGGAATTGGATATCTAATCCATTGAAGAATTTTATTTAAAGGTTTGTATTTATAACTAATCTAGGGACACCTCTTTCTAATTCTGCCTGTTTTACAACATAAAAAGCAGAGCAACTCCATGGTGATTTTGACACTCTAATTAACTTTTCGTCTAATAATTCCTTAATTTCGTTTTGACAATGCTTTAAAAATTCTTCATTCATTTAAATAGGTCTAGCCTTAGTGGAACCAGCTACGCTCTTTTGTATAAACTATCATTTGGATCATCTCAAACAAAATGGTCATTTACCATATAACGGTACATTAAACATTATACAAAATTGTACCGTTATATGGTAACGTTGATGTTATACAAAATATTTTCATTTCTTTAGTTTCCTTCATTTAGAAAAAATTATATGAAAATAAAGAAAAAAAATTGAGATCCAAAAAAGGAAAGAAACAAAAGAAATAAAAAATTGAAATAAAATGTTGTTTGATGGATGAATGGATTCATACTTAATAAATAAATTATTATTTATGAAAAGGACGCGGGTATTGTTGGATAAGGATGAAGATGAAGAAGCACTGAAGACAATAAGTAAAGGGAGATTTTGATGATTTCCAAAACTTCAAATCTGCTAAGTATAAATTAACTTAGCTGATATCCCTTTGAAGAATTTTTGACTAAGTAAAGAAGAAATCAGAAGAGTCAAAATTCAAGGTCCAAGGCTACTGATCTGCTGAAGGAAAGAAATCAGACTGGTGAAGATCAGCCGACTCAAAACAGATTTGTTCAAGTTTGAGATCAGCTTAGTTCGCCATCAGACTTGCACTTTCGTCAGCCAAGTGTAAAAGATCAAGAAGTCATCCCAACGGTTATAAACGCCCCTGGAAGTAATAAATGCTGAAGTACAAGGCTATTAAAGACAAATGATTGAAGAAATGCTTCGCATCAGCTGGGTGCATTTAATGCTGCCTGCAGAAAAGTACTGTTGGCAGTATGGACAGACTGCAAAGAGCCGTTCGCGGAAATTAAGGACCAGTACCCGAGGTTTTTGAATCTTGTCTCTCTTCAATGGACAATTTTCAAACCTTGAGTATAAATAGCTGTAGAGACGAAGAGAAGAAAGCAACAACACAATCTCTGAGAAAATTTCGAAGCAGAATTCTTTAAGTCTCAAGAACAGCTCACTCATCAGCCTAGTCATTTGTTGACAAAAGCAGAGTTGAAGAACAACGATAAATACATCTTCTGAGTGATTTTGTAATCGTGAGTGTTGTGAGAAGTAGATATCCATCTTTGTGAGTGATATTACTTCGGAGAGTAGGAGTTTCTGTGTGATTTCCTACTGCGCACTTGTGGCCTTTTCATTTGTAGATTGGCACAAGCAGAGTATACTGTAAACTTTGTGATTATAGTATAACCCAAGATCTGAGTGACTAGGAAGAGTGGACTAAAGGATATTTAAATCCATATAACCACTATAAAAATTCTGTGTGTTTTTCTTGCATTTTTACTTGCATATTTTCAGTCGCATAAAAACACTTTGATTTAACTGTTTGAAAAGTTTTATAAGGAAATGAGTTTTATAAAACTGGGGAACACACTTTCAAACTACTAAGTTTACTTGTGAAAAACACTTTATAAATCCGCTGCAAGTACTCTAAGTATTGAAACTGATTTTGACAAAATCAGCTAAGTAACTATCAGATTAGTGGTCAAAGAACCTATTCAAAGATTTGTTCGCGATCAGCCAAGTAACTTACTGTTCAGTAACAGCTTAGTCTGTTTAAGTTAGAACAAAAGTTTTAAAGTTAAAAATTTGTTAAAAAGTTTAGAGGTCTATTCACCCCCCCCCCCCGGTCTAGACCTCATCTGACCACTTGGAACCAACAAGTGGTATCAGAGCAGGTGGTTCATTAGAATCAGCTGCCTGATCAACGAGCTTGATCCGAGTGTTTTTCAAAGGTTTTCAAACTTTTCAAAAGAGCATATTTTGAAAAATTAAAATTTTTGAAAAATGGATTGTATCAGTCATGTTCCCCACATAGCTGGTATGAGCTTTGAAGACTGGAAAATCTGAATGGAGATTTTCCTGGCTGCTTACAATGATAACATGTACACATGTATCATTAAAGGTCCATTCAGATTCACCAAGACTATCACGGTTGATGAAGCAGAAATAGTGGTGGAAAAATATCTAACAGAAATAACAGCCGAAGAAATAAAGCTGTTCAATCTGGATAAAGTTGGTCGTTTCATCATGACCAAGGCCCTTGACAATGATCGATTTGACAAAGTCAAGCACTGCAAGACTGCCAAAGAGATGTGGGATAAGGTTCGTGACATGAGCGAAGGAAACGACGCCATCAAAGAGCATCAGCTGAGTGTTGCTCTGGAAAAGCTGGACAACATCAAGATGAAGTCTGCGGAAAACATTGATCAGATGGATACAAGGTTTACAAGGACGCTGAACGAAGTTTTAAAGCTTGGAAACACCTTCACTGATAAGGAGATAACCGTCAGAGTTCTGAAGGCTCTACCTCCGAAGTTCAACATGAAGGTTACAGCCATGGAAGAGTCAAGAGATCTGGGAAAGATTTCACTCACCGAGTTGTTCTCAGTACTCAAGGCGTACGAGTATAAACTGCCAGGAATGGGTGTTGAAGAAGCCTCCACTTCAAGTCCCACAGCTGCACTTGTTGCTGCTGAAAATCCTAGAAGGCCAGCCTACAAAAGCAAAGATGTGGATTCATCTGATGAAGCCACACTACTAAACAAAAAGGAGTACACTGCTGGAGACGTTGCATTGCTGATGAACAACTTCAAAAAGTTCTGCAGATATAACAATGCTTCTACTTCTAACCCTACTTCTTCTTCTCAGGATAAGGATTTTTATAAATCCAAAATGATGTGCTATAATTGCAGGAAACTGGGTCATTTCATTAGAGACTGCCCATATCCTAAAGCTGAGAAGTATACAGAAGAAGAAAGCATCAGAAAGGAAAGGTGTTTGTAGCAGAAGCAGAAAAGCTAGCTGATGTCAACTCATCAGATTCAGATTCAGACACTTCTGATGAAGAGAGTCCTGCTCTTCTCTGCCTGATGGCTAAGGAATCTGATGACTCCGAGGATGATGAGGTAACTCCTCTTGACAATGAATTATTTAATTCATTTGAACAAATGATGCTCAACAATACAAGTATTGCTGATGCATTTAAAAAGCTTAAGGAAGAGATGATATTGCTGAAAGAGCAAAACAGTTCACTGAAACTTAAAGCTGAAAAGCCAAGAGAATCAGCTGAATACAAACTGCTTGAGCAAGAGAATGAATCTCTGAAAGCTGAATGTGAAGTTTATAAGGGTAAAATCATTGAGCTTGAGAAAGTAATTGAGTCTCATGAGAAGTCATCTGTTGCATCCACTCACATGTCTAGTAAACAGAAGACACCTTTAGATCAGGATAAGTTAGAACTGAACCATACTGAAAAATTTATATCAGCTGACAATAGTAAGGTCATCATGTATGTTCAGACTACTAAACCTGCTTCACCTGAGAATGTATTAAAGGAGACGAAAACTCCTAAGGCTAAAATGAGCAAAGAGCCTAGTGTAGGAAAACAGACTGGTAAGTCCAAACAGAAGAGTCCTAGGAAGTCTTCTGATAAGGTCAAAACCAATCAGACTAGTGATAAATCTAAGTCGTCTGTTAATGAGCAAGCATCTAGTAAGCCAAAGAAGCATAAAAACAAGAAAAATCAAAATGCTTGGTATGGAAATGAGCCATATTATGTGCAACCTGCTGCATATCCTCCTATGTATCATGCACCTCAATTTTCTACTTACTATGCACCATATCCTGCTCATCCAATGCATGCATATCCTCCTTATCATGCATCTTATTCTACTTATGAGCATTATCCTTATCATGCTGATTATCATCAACATAGCAAATCTGATAAACATGATGAAGATGAAATTGTTCATGCTCCTGCCAAACAACAGAAGCCTAAGAAGCCTAAGACTTCATCATCTTGGGTTATCAAAGGTGAAACTAATCCTTCAGGACCCTCTCAATAAGGGTACCTAAAACAATTTTATTTTGTTTTGTAGGTTAGGATTAGGAGTAGGAGTAAAGTAGAGAGGAATACACAAAATACACAAAGGATCTGTTCAAGAAATTTGGTATGGAAACTAGCTCTACTGCTAATATTCCAATGTCTACTAGTCTTCGTTTGGATAAAGATGAAGATGGCAAATCAGTGGACATAACCAAGTACAGAGGAATTATTGGCTCACTGTTATACTTAACAGCTAGCAGACCTGATATTATGTACTCTGTTGGGGTTTGTGCGAGGTATCAATCAAATCCTAAGGAATTTCACCTCTTAGCTGCCAAAAAGATACTCAAGTATCTTAAAGGTACTAAAGATTTGGGATTGTGGTATCCTAGGGAATCTGGATTTGAACTCATTGGATATTCAGATTCTGACCTTACTGGCTGCAAGATTGACAGAAAAAGCACAACAGGTGCCTGTCAGTTCTTAAGTAGTTGTCTGATCTCATGGATGAGTAAGAAACAGACTTCAGTATCCATATCAACTGCTGATGCTGAATACATAGCTGTTGGAGCTTGTTGTGCACAAATATTATGGTTGAAACATCAACTTGAAGATTACAACATAAAAATTAGTGGAATCCCTATCTACTGTGACAATACAAGTGCAATCAGCCTTACTCAGAATACCACAAGTCATTCAAGAACTAAGCATATTGAGATCAAATATCATTTTATTAGAGATCATGTGGAGAAAGGAAATTTCATGATAGAATATGTGTTTACTGAAAATCAGATTGCTGACATCTTCACAAAACCTCTAAGTGAGACAAGATTTTCAACTCTAAGAGCTGAACTGGGTTTATTAAAATTGGATGCATAAGCTGAGGGGAAACTCAACAGAAGACTGAAGTTCAACAGCTTACTCATCTTATTTATCTTCAAGGATTAACTCTAAACAGACTAGTTAACTTATGAATTCTTAAAGTCAGGGGGAACGTGTAAGACTAGCGGTACTTCTTATTAAAAAGATGAAATTTGTTGATGACAGTTAGTTGAAGTTATGTTTTCAACAGAAGATTAAAGTCTTGAAGATTGAAGATTTATTATCTAAGTAAAGAAGACATCAGAAGAGTCAAAATTCAAGGTCCAAGGCTACTGATCTGCTGAAGGAAAGAAATCAGACTGGTGAAGATCAGCCGACTCAAAAAAGATTTGTTCAAGTTTGAGATCAGCTTAGTTCGCCATCAGACTTACACTTTAGTCCGCCAAGTGGAAAAGATCAAGAAGCCATCCCAACGGTAATAAATGCCCTTGGAAGTAATAAATGCTGAAGTACAAGGCTATTAAAGACAAATGATTGAAGAAATGCTTCGCATCAGCTGGGTGCATTTAATGCTGCCTGCAGAAAAGTACTGTTGACAGTACGGACAGACTGCAAAGAGCCGTTCGCGGAAATTAAGGACCAGTACCCGAGGTTTTTGAATCTTGTCTCTCTTCAACGGACATTTTTCAAACCTTGAGTATAAATAGCTGTAGAGACGAAGAGAAGAAAGCAACAACACAATCTCTGAGAAAATTTCGAAGCAGAATTCTTTAAGTCTCAAGAACAGCTCACTCATCAGCCTAGTCATTTGTTGACAAAAGCAGAGTTGAAGAACAACGATAAATACATCTTCTAAGTGATTTTGTAATCGTGAGTGTTGTGAGAAGTAGATATCCATCTTTGTGAGTGATATTACTTCGGAGAGTAGGAGTTTCTGTGTGGTTTCCTACTGCGCACTTGTGGCCTTTTCATTTGTTGATTGGCGCAAGCAGAGTATACTGTAAACTTTGTGATTATAATATAACCCAAGATCTGAGTGACTTGGAAGAGTGGACTAAAGGATATTTAAATCCATATAACCGCTATAAAAATTCTGTGTGTTTTTCTTGCATTTTTACTTGCTTATTTTCAGTCGCATAAAAACACTTTGATTTAACTGTTTGAAAAGTTTTATAAGGAAAGGAGTTTTATAAAACTGGGGAACAAACTTTCAAACTATTAAGTTTACTTGTGAAAAACACTTTACAAATCCGCTGCAAGTACTCTAAGTATTGAAACTGATTTTGACAAAATCAGCTAAGTAATTATCAGATTAGTGGTAAACGAAGCTGTTCAAAGATTTGTTCGCAATCAGCCAAGTAACTTACTGTTCGGTAACAGCTTAGTCTGTTTAAGTTAGAACAAAAGTTTTAAAGTTAAAAATTTGTTAAAAAGTTTAGAGGTTTATTCAACCCCCCCCCCCCCCCCCCTTCTAGACCTCATCTGACCACTTGGGACCAACAGGTATTTTTGAAATAAAAATTACAAAACTATAATAGAGGGGGGTAAGTGTTACATGTGATACTTTAGTGGGATTTTTCTAGGGTGCGGGCGACCGAGTTACGCCCTCACATGCGGGAAGGTTAATAAGGCCGTTCATTTGGCTCAGATTAATCTGGACCGTTGATTAGGTAACTTGGTCAAAGTCAATTGGTAACTATTGACTTTAATTAATTTATAATATAGCTAATTTACCCTTGTAATTAAATTTAAAAAAAATCGGCCAGTATATGAAATTACCACTTTACCCCATCTTATTAATTGAGTTTGACAATTTTGCAAATTGACCCCAATGTTCCGCGATTTTACGAATTTAATTATTTAGCTTCTAAAAAAATATAAAAAAAACCTCCTTTCATATAAAAAGACCTCGTTACCCCCAAATTTGATAATAATTGAGTTTGACAATTTTGCAAATTGACCCCTATGTTCCGTGTTTTTATGGATTGAATTATTTTGCTTCTAAAAAATATAAAGGCCACCTCGTTTCATATAAAAAGACCTCGTTACCCCCAAATTTGATAATAATTGAGTTTGACAATTTTGCAAATTGACCCCTATGTTCCGCGATTTTACGGATTGAATTATTTTGCTTCTACAAAATATAAAGGCCACCTCGTTTCATATAAAAAGACCTCGTTACCCCCAAATTTGATAATAATTGAGTTTGACAATTTTACAAATTGACCCTAGTGTTCCGCGATTTCACAAATTGAATTATTTTGCTTCTAAAAAGTATAAAAAAATCGCCTGTAATATAAGAAGACCGATTTACCCCCAATTTTGATAATTATTGACTTTGACAATTTTGCAAATTGACCCCTATGTTTTTCGATTTTACGAACTGAATTATTTTGCTTCTAAAAAAATAAAAATAAACGCCTCTTATATAAAAAAGACCGTTTTATCCCCAATTTTTATAATAATTGAGTTTGACAATTTTGTAAATTGACCCCTATATTTTAAGATTTTATGAATTGAATTATTTTGCTTCTAAAAAAACAAAAACAAAAACAAAAAATCGCATGTCATATAAGAAAGACCGCTTTACCCCAAATTTTGATAATAATTAACTTTGATAATTTTGCAAATTGACCCTTATGTTTTCTTATTTTACGAATTGAATTATTTTTCTTCTAAAAAAATAAAAATAAAAACGCCTCTAATATAAAAAGACCGCTTTACCCTCAATTTTGATAATAATTGACTTTGACAATTTTACAAATTGACCCATATATTTTGCGATTTTACGAATTGAATTATTTTGCCTCTAAAAAAACAAAAAAACTGCCTGTCATATAAAAAAGACCGATTTACCCCAAATTTTGATAATAATTGACTTTGATAATTTTGCAAATTGACCCCTATGTTTTCCGATTTTACGAATTGAATTATTTTGCTTCTAAAAAATAAAAATAAAAATAAAAACGCCTCTAAAATAAAAAAAGACAACTTTACCCCCAATTTTGATAATAATTGACTTTGATAATTTTGCAAATTGACCCCTATGCTTTGCGATTTTACGAATTGAATTATTTTGCTTCTAAAAAAATAAATAAAAAACCTCCTGTCATATAAAAAAGACTGGTTTACCCCCAATTTTGATAATAATTGACTTTGACAATTTTGCAAATTGACCCCTATGTTTTCCGATTTTACGAATTGAATTATTTTGCTTCTAAAAAATAAAAATAAAAACGCCTCTAATATTAAAAAGACCGCTTTACCCCCAATTTTGATAATAATTGACTTTGACAATTTTGCAAATTGACACCTATGTTTTCCGATTTTACGAATTGAATTATTTTGATTCTAAAAAAACAAATAAAAAACCTCCTATCATATAAAAAAGACCGCTTTACCCCCTCATTTGATAATAATTGACTTTGAATATTTTACAAATTGATCCCTATAATTTTCGATTTTAAATCTAATTATTTTGCTTCTAGAAAAACAAAACAAAAAAAATCCGCCTCTCAAATAAAAACGACCTCTTCACCCACAATTTTGTAAATTGACCCCTATATTTTGCGATTTTACGAATTGAATTATTTTAGTTCTAAAAAAGAAAAAAGAAAAACGCATGTCATATAAAAAAGACCGCTCTACCCCCACTTTTGGTAATAATTGACTTTGACAATTTTGCAAATTGACCCCTATATTTTCCGATTTTACGAATTGAATTATTTTGCTTCTAAAAAAAAAAAAGACCGCGTTTCATATAAATAATTCAATTCATAAAATCAGAAAATATAGGGGTCAATTTGCAAAATTTTCAAAGTCAATTATTATCTAAATTTGGTGTAAAGCGGTCTATTTTATATGACAGGCGTTGTGGCGCCCCGACTAGGTCACTTAGCTCGAAATAAAACATTAATTAACTATTTGAACTAGCCGTGCGTCAACTAACTGAACAATAGATAAAATTACATTATAACCATTCATCATAGCGGAAATAACGAAATTCTAAGGTCTTCAGGAAGAAGGGACTACGACCCCACTACCCGACCCGTACGTAGATAAAATTTTACATAAATTTACAACGAAGTTTTCATCATTTAATTATTCGATAAAATATATAAGTACGACACTGAATAGACCATGTCAATCCATATCACCGTGTTTCCACCTCTAACTCATGTCGCTAATCTGAGAAAATAAACAAAGAAAGGCGTAAGTCTTATTTGACTTAGTGAGGATTTATAATACTGGATTGAGGTTATGAGTAATATGATCAACAGTAATATTATGATCCATGTATGAATAAGAATTAGAATGTAATAGTCCTGCGAAAGATTATTAGATGATTTGAAATAACAAAGTAATCGAATTACAATAAACGGGAATTCAAATTAACATTTCGAATATGAATCTGGTAAAGTAATACATTCAACCCAACTTCTGAAAATTAACATCCTTATACCTCCCTACGAGGAGCGACCTCGCAAACAAAACGGAATGACATGCTCGAGTACATGTCGACCCAGTTGAGAGTACAATTACCTCCAACTATACTTAGCAACTGGATCACGGTGGGGTACTTAACAATGAGACCATACACCGACGGCCCGATACCGCCCAGCAGTCACCATTATTAGTCCCGGGGCCCAACTTCCCAAGAGCGTCCTCAAGGGTATAAATAGTTTAAGTGAACTTGGAGCCGGACATTATCCGTTGTTCATTATAATACCACTTACCAGATGGAGTAGAAATAGAAATTGAAGAATGCAAGACTATTAAAGAATTAAGAAACGTATTAAAGTTAGTTACCTTAGAAGATATAAGAGCTTAAATTAACCTTGAGATTAATGTAAATGGATCGATATGGTATAAAATGAATAGCTCAAAATAAAGGAAATGAAATATTGTCAAAAGATTGAGAGTTTTAGAAAGGAAGAATTTTCTCAGGGCAAATGCCGAATTTGAAGAAGAGAAACCTCACCTTATGTTGAAGAGTGGTTGTTTAAGCTTAATCCTTGTTATCAATAGATCCCTCGATACCTAAGTATAGCAAAATAAAAAGGACCAATGTCACGGATGATCTTATTAGTTTGATTAAGTATCCCTTAAAGTGTATCTTACCGTTCAAGTTTGATAGTTTGTATGTAGTCTTTACATGAATTCGTATTTTACATAATAGTCTTATAAAAGTTTATGAATTCAAAAGTAGTTCCAAGTATTAGTTTACGCATCCCCTTTTCCCAAAATCAAGATATGAATGCAAGCAATGTTAGTTCTTTGATAAGTATGATTTTACCTCATTCTACATATACCGTTTCGAATGAAAAGACATCCTTTAATATCGATAAATCTAATTAAGAGAAAACTAATCAAATAAGCCTAAGTAATCAACAATTTTCTCAATTTATATAAGTTAAAGCTAATAAGACTATCATAAGTAGTTATCAATATGCATAATTATACTCATTCAAGTTAACTAAGTTTTAGGATACTTTAGCCATAGTTCTTTTAAGAAATTAGCATTTGGTGTACTAATTAGTTAACTTCACTTTATCCTATAGACCTTGTACAAATATCCAATTAATTTCTTCAAATATGTTTCATCACCTCTTTGTTAAACATATCTAGATACTAAAACAAATCATTCGTTATATTCAAGTCTTCAAGCCAATTCAAGCAATCTTGGTTATTTAAAAAATCACCATATCCTTTTATCTTTAGTAGTAATGAAGTTCCATAAGTTTAGTAAGGACAATCCAAATAATCAAAGAATTAATCAAAGGTCATATTTTATTCTTGTCTTAGATAAGTTATATCTTTTAAAGTAGGAGTTTTCTTGATCAAAACAAGTAAAGTAATCATAACAATGACTTTATAAAATTTGTATGAAAGACTTATATACTCAACTACTTAGTTTATCCAATGATACATAATACATGAACCCATACCTTGAATATTGTTCTTATACAAATTTAGAGATTTATAAGTAATTTATATAATAGTTTACACCTCTCTTTTGTCCTTTCAAACAAAATCAAGATATAAATGAAAGAAAGTTAATTCTTCAACAAGTATGATTTTATACTACTTTGATTGAAAATGCATCCTTTAGTAATATGATAATTATAATCTCAATTCTATATCCAAATGAAACCTACACAAGTAATTATTAGTTTTCTTATAACTATCAAAGCTAAGTAACTCATAGTTCTATGGTAATAAGTTTGCTTAAAAGTTAATTCAATTGTTTAGCCTCATTTTTTTTTTTTTTTCAAGTTTCTTCATTGCTCTTTGATTCTTTATTTCTTCATATCTCTTTTATCACTTCCTACCTTCAATCCATAGTAACAATAACCATCTATGTTTAGTTCTTCAACCAAAAAGTTTAACTATCTAAAAAAAAAAAACCTCTTGTGTATTACCTTCTCCATTTAGTGTCATTTTATATCTAAATTTAGCAATTAAACTTCCTCATGACATTATCCATCTACCAAGGTGTTAAAGGATGGTTTAATTGCATAAAAACATCAAGGAAAGTTGAAAATGACAATTTTAGAACAAGAATTTGAAAACAGTCCCGAAACAGTCCAGCGAGTGGATTTCACTCGCCGGTACTGTTCCGAAAACGCGCCGATAGCGACCCCACGCGCCGGAGGTGTTCAACACCTCCCATACACCTTCATTCTAGATCGAGTCCTCTTTTCAATGGTACAGACCTTTCTCAAAATGACCCAGCCAATAAAAAGTTATAGCTTAATTACAGTGGTCGCGCAAAAACAGGGGATAGGTGAGTGTTTACCTTGTGTTCTCCTTCTCTAGCAATGAATCATGGAAGTTCTTGAACCTACTCACTTCTTATGACTTAAGGGTCACTAGAAACAGTGGAGAAAAGAGTTTTAGCTAGGATTAAGATATTTTAAATGAATTGAAATGATGAAGAACATTGTTTACCTCTAAGCTTTACTACCCATTTTTCTAAGCTTGGGAGAAGACTAGGCTTGGAGAAAGACTAAGCTTGGGAAGAGCTCCATGGCTTCTAATAGATGATAGTTCTTATCTTTTTGGGTGCAATTGAAGAAGGGAAATTGAGCCTTTATTTATAGGAAGAAGAATGGTAATTTGGTAATAAGTTTGGGGTAGTAGGTTTAGTGGTAAATTTGATGATATGGGTTATTTTGCTATTAGAGTGAATTTCACTTTTGACCTTTGTTTTTCTATAATGGTTAGTTTAAGTATAATAATTTTTATATCGAGTTACTCGGTTTGTTTTGGGTACGTTAAAAGTTTGTTTCGAGTTCGGTTTGATAGTTATATATATACGATCGTTCTATTCCAATCTATTGAGTGTGTGCATAAAAAAAATAAGAAAAAAAATAAAAAAATATATATATATATATATAAATTATCGGGGTATTACATTTTCCCCCCCTTAAAAAAAATCTGGTCCCCAGATTCTAACCTGGAATGAAGAGTTCGGGGTGATGTTTCCGCATTTCTTCTTCTCGTTCCCAAGTGGCCTCCTCTACTTGGTGATTTCTCCACAATACCTTTACTAAGGATATCTTGCGGTTGCGAAGTTCTTGGAATTTTTTATCGAGGATCCGAATTGGCCTTTCTTCATATGATAGATCACTTTCGATTTGTACACTGTTAGGATCTATAATGTGGGATTCGTCAGGGTGATACTTCCTAATTTGTGATACATGAAACACATCATGAATTCCCGTGATGTTGAGAGGTAGATTCAATCTATAAGCTAAATTTCCAACACGTTCGGAAATTTCAAAAGGCCCTACGTAGCGTGGACTTAATTTTCCACCTTTTCCAATTCTTCTGAATCCCTTTTTAGGCGACACTTTGAGGAACACTTTATCTCCAACTTCAAATTCTAGATCTCTTCTACGTTGATCGGCATAGCTTTTCTGTCTGTCTTGGGCAGCTTTAATTCTTTGCCGGATCAGTTGTACTTTGTCAATGGCGTCTTGAATAACTTCTGGCCTTAATGCTCTGTGTAAACCATCTGAAGAAGCTCGCCATTCGTCTAACTCCCAATGGATTGGTGAGCGACATTTTCTTCCATATAAAGCCTCATATGGTGCCATCTGAATTGATGCATGATAGCTATTATTGTATGCAAATTCCACGAGTGGCAAATGTTTATTCCAGCTACCTTTGAAATCCAATACACATGCTCTCAACATGTCTTCTAGGAATCCAATTACTCGTTCAGATTGTCCATCGGTTTGCGGGTGTGCAGCTGTACTGAAGTTAAGCTTAGTTCCCAAATTTTCCTGCAACTGCTTCCACAATCTAGAAGTAAATTTAGGATCTCTATCCGAGACTATACTCGAAGGTATGCCATGTAGACGGATGATTTCTTTCTGGTATAGTTCGGCTAGAGCTTCAACTTTAAAATGTTTTCCCACCGGAAGGAAATGAGCAGACTTAGTTAGTCTGTCTACAACGACCCAAATGCTATCATATCCACCCCTTATTGTCGGAATGCCTGTGACGAAATCCATGGCGATCTGATCCCATTTCCAATCAGGAATTGGAAGAGGTTGTAATTTGCCGGCAGGATGTTGATGTTTAGCCTTAACCAATTGGCAAGTCATGCACTTCTTAACATAGTCCGCAATATCACGCTTCATTCCATTCCACCAGAATTGTTTCTTCAAATCTTTGTACATTTTGGTGCCTCCGGGATGAACTGTGTATCTTGTTTTATGTGCTTCTTCCATTAATTCTTTTCTCATTTTCGTTGGTACACAAACTCTCTTTTGGAATCGTAATATACCCGATGGGTCCATACTAAAATTTGAATTTGGTACCTTTTCTTCAGACTCTTTTAATTTTCTAATATCTTCATCCTCCTGTTGTGCAGTCCGAATTTGAGAGTACCATTCCGGTTGAATATGTAGATTGGCCAAACGTGCATAAGATTGTATACGAACAATAGTTTTCTCGACTTCTTGCTCTTGAATGAGATTTTCTATTCCTTTGAAGTGAGAAATCGTTGCATTTCTACTTAATGCATCAGCTACTACATTCGCCTTTCCAGGGTGATAAAGTATTGAACAATCATAATCCTCCAGGAACTCCATCCACCTTCTCTGCCTCATATTTAGCTCCTTCCGAGTGAATAGATATTTCAGACTTTTGTGATCGGTGTATATCTCAAATGTTGTCCCGTAGAGATAGTGTCTCCATTTGGCTAGTGCAAACACAATTGCTCCTAACTCTAGGTCTTGAGTAGGATAATTTTGCTCATGGACCTTTAGTTTTCTTGAAGCATAAGATATTACCTTCCCGTTTTGCATCAATACACATCCATAACCTTCTTTCGACGCATCTGTGTAAACCACAAATCCACTTTGACCTTCGGGTAAGGTTAATATTGGAGCAGTTGTTAGTCTTCTTTTGAGTTCTTGAAAGCTAGCATCACACTTATCAGTCCATATAAATTGATTTTTCTTCTGAGTTAGTTGTGTTAAGGGCGCTGCAATTTTTGAAAAATCCTTAACAAATTTGCGGTAATAACCTGCCAGTCCCAAGAAGCTGCGTACTTTAGTAATGTTACTTGGTCGTTTCCAATTAATTATGGCTTCGACTTTCGAAGGATCAACTTCAATTCCAGTGCTGGATATCACATGGCCAAGAAACGTTACCCGTTCCAACCAAAACTCACATTTACTGAATTTGGCGTAAAGTTTGTTCTCCTTGAGAGTTTGCAATACTATTCTAAGGTGATGCGCATGTTCTTGCTCGGATTTAGAGTATACTAAGATGTCATCTATGAATATTACCACAAAGTTGTCCAAGTAAGGTCTGAATATTCGATGCATCATATCCATGAAAGCAGCCGGTGCATTTGTTAATCCAAATGGCATTACTACAAACTCGAAATGACCATATCTTGAGTTGAATGCAGTTTTGGGGATGTCTGTCTCCCGAATCTTTAATTGATAGTACCCTTGTCTAAGATCCAACTTTGAGTATACTTGTGACCCTTGTAGTAAATCAAATAGCTCATCAATGTGGGGTAGTGGGTACTTATTCTTTATAGTGACATTATTCAGTCCTCGATAATCAATGCACAATCGAAGAGATCCGTCTTTCTTTTTAACAAACAAGACTGGTGCTCCCCAAGGGGAGGAGCTAGGTCGAATGAACCCTCGTTCAATCAGATCTTGTAACTGAGTTTTTAATTCTTTTAACTCAGCAGGAGCCATACGGTAAGGAGTTTTTGAGATGGGTGCTGCACCGGGTAGAGTTTCAATCACAAACTCAATTTCGCGATCAGGAGGTAGAGAACTTAGTTCCTCAGGAAATACTTCTAAGAATTCATTTACTACTGGTACTTCCTCTATTTGAATCATGTCCTTTGGTTTATTTATCAAATAGGCCAAAAATCCGTAACCTTCATTTTTCAAGATTTTCCTTGCTTCAATAGCCGAGATGATAGAAATGGGTTGTGGTTTTTCATGACTACCCTCAAGTCCTTTTTGGTTATTTTTGCTAAGTTTTATTTCTTTCGTATAGCAGTTTAGCTCTGCTTGATGTTGATACAACCAATCCATTCCTAAGATAACATCGTATCCCTGGATGTTTAGTTGAATTAAATCGGCCGGGTATATAACCCCATCTATTGTAATTGGACATGTCTTAAACACCAAATTAGTAGTTTCACTACTACCCATAGGAGTGCAGACTTTAAATTCGTATGGTAATTTTTCTGTCTCAAGATTTAGTTTTGTAGCAAATAAGGTAGCAATAAAGGAATGGGTAGCTCCTGGATCATATAAAGCTTTACCAATGTGGTTAAGTAATTGAATTTTACCTTCCACCACTGCGGATGGGTCTATTGCCTCCTTATTACCCTCCAATGCATAAACACGGGCAGGAATCTTAGGCCTCTCTGTTCGAGAATTCGATGGACCGCCTTGTTTTCCTTGAGGTGCCGACGATGGATTCCTTGCCCTTGGGCAATCTTTGATTTGATGTTGTTCACTTCCACATGCTATACATCGTCCATTCTTTTTCCAGCATGATGCTTCATTGTGACTTGGGTGTCCACAAAAGTTGCATGGTCCAATCTGCTTAGGTATAGTTTGATGGTTAGTAGGCCTTGCCTTATTATTATTTGGCTTTCTAAAGTTTGAATGCCCTGTCTTAGGGTACTTTTTCCCTTGATCAAATCTCCCTACATTCTCCCATTTAGAACTAGATGGTCGATTCCTTTTAAGATGTTCAAACTTCATCAGTTCCTTCATTTCCGATTCCACTTGTAAAGCTTTTTCAACAGCTTTTGAATAGGTAGTTATATCTGTCGAAAGCAGTGCCCACCGTAATTCTAATTTTAGTCCTTCAATGAATTTTCTCACCTTTCGATCTTCATCGTTTTGGTAATGTGGTGCGTATTGGATTAGCCGCGTGAATCGAGCCTCATATTGAGAAACTGTTAACATATCTTGAGTTAAATCCATGAATTCTCTTTCACGTCGGTTTCGTACTACTTGGGGTATGAATTTTGTGTTAAACTCAATCACAAAATTATCCCACATTCGCGGAGTATCGTCTACCCTCCAACGTTCTTCCACCACTCTCCACCAATGTCTTGCTGAATCTTCTAATCGAAATGTAGCGAGGTTGATCTTTTGTGCATCGGTATAGTTTAGTACACAGAAAATATTTTCCATTTCGTAAAGCCATAGTTCGGCTTTTCGATCATCAGGCTCCCCGAAGAATTTTGGTGGTTGGAATCGAAGAAACCTTTCAAGGGTTTGATCTGTAGTTGGTTGAACCGTCAAGTTAGTGGAGATGTTGGCTTGTGATTGTTGTTGACAAAATTCCATGTATTGTTGCATGAATGTGAACATCGTTGGGAGTTCGGAATCCCCATTTCTGGAAATTGGTGGTTGTCCATTAGTGGTTTCCGGAGTGACATGATCTTGCTCATGGTTTGGAACATCTTCGTCTTGAGTCGGTGTTTCATTTGTTTGGACATTTGGCGGGAATGTTGTCGGTGGAACCACGGGTACCGAAGTTGTTTTTTTTCTTGGTCTGCCTGGTCGTCCCATTCTACTAGACATACACATGTAAGTTATTTAAACATCATAATTTAGTATTAGTATTTATTATTTTCTATTGTAATAAAATACTCAAATAATTTTGTAAAACAAAGAAAGTGAACATACTAATTTTGTGATTCAAGGCCTTATCCAAACCTAAACTCTAGGTAATCCGATCTTAATCTACGAATCATGCCGCTAAGTTTCTAGTTCTAGGCTCTGATACCACCTGTGGCGCCCCGACTAGGTCACTTAGCTCGAAATAAAACATTAATTAACTATTTGAACTAGCCGTGCGTCAACTAACTGAACAATAGATAAAATTACATTATAACCATTCATCATAGCGGAAATAACGAAATTCTAAGGTCTTCAGGAAGAAGGGACTACGACCCCACTACCCGACCCGTACGTAGATAAAATTTTACATAAATTTACAACGAAGTTTTCATCATTTAATTATTCGATAAAATATATAAGTACGACACTGAATAGACCATGTCAATCCATATCACCGTGTTTCCACCTCTAACTCATGTCGCTAATCTGAGAAAATAAACAAAGAAAGGCGTAAGTCTTATTTGACTTAGTGAGGATTTATAATACTGGATTGAGGTTATGAGTAATATGATCAACAGTAATATTATGATCCATGTATGAATAAGAATTAGAATGTAATAGTCCTGCGAAAGATTATTAGATGATTTGAAATAACAAAGTAATCGAATTACAATAAACGGGAATTCAAATTAACATTTCGAATATGAATCTGGTAAAGTAATACATTCAACCCAACTTCTGAAAATTAACATCCTTATACCTCCCTACGAGGAGCGACCTCGCAAACAAAACGGAATGACATGCTCGAGTACATGTCGACCCAGTTGAGAGTACAATTACCTCCAACTATACTTAGCAACTGGATCACGGTGGGGTACTTAACAATGAGACCATACACCGACGGCCCGATACCGCCCAGCAGTCACCATTATTAGTCCCGGGGCCCAACTTCCCAAGAGCGTCCTCAAGGGTATAAATAGTTTAAGTGAACTTGGAGCCGGACATTATCCGTTGTTCATTATAATACCACTTACCAGATGGAGTAGAAATAGAAATTGAAGAATGCAAGACTATTAAAGAATTAAGAAACGTATTAAAGTTAGTTACCTTAGAAGATATAAGAGCTTAAATTAACCTTGAGATTAATGTAAATGGATCGATATGGTATAAAATGAAGAATTGAGAGTTTTAGAAAGGAAGAATTTTCTCAGGGCAAATGCCGAATTTGAAGAAGAGAAACCTCACCTTATGTTGAAGAGTGGTTGTTTAAGCTTAATCCTTGTTATCAATAGATCCCTCGATACCTAAGTATAGCAAAATAAAAAGGACCAATGTCACGGATGATCTTATTAGTTTGATTAAGTATCCCTTAAAGTGTATCTTACCGTTCAAGTTTGATAGTTTGTATGTAGTCTTTACATGAATTCGTATTTTACATAATAGTCTTATAAAAGTTTATGAATTCAAAAGTAGTTCCAAGTATTAGTTTACGCATCCCCTTTTCCCAAAATCAAGATATGAATGCAAGCAATGTTAGTTCTTTGATAAGTATGATTTTACCTCATTCTACATATACCGTTTCGAATGAAAAGACATCCTTTAATATCGATAAATCTAATTAAGAGAAAACTAATCAAATAAGCCTAAGTAATCAACAATTTTCTCAATTTATATAAGTTAAAGCTAATAAGACTATCATAAGTAGTTATCAATATGCATAATTATACTCATTCAAGTTAACTAAGTTTTAGGATACTTTAGCCATAGTTCTTTTAAGAAATTAGCATTTGGTGTACTAATTAGTTAACTTCACTTTATCCTATAGACCTTGTACAAATATCCAATTAATTTCTTCAAATATGTTTCATCACCTCTTTGTTAAACATATCTAGATACTAAAACAAATCATTCGTTATATTCAAGTCTTCAAGCCAATTCAAGCAATCTTGGTTATTTAAAAAATCACCATATCCTTTTATCTTTAGTAGTAATGAAGTTCCATAAGTTTAGTAAGGACAATCCAAATAATCAAAGAATTAATCACAGGTCATATTTTATTCTTGTCTTAGATAAGTTATATCTTTTAAAGTAGGAGTTTTCTTGATCAAAACAAGTAAAGTAATCATAACAATGACTTTATAAAATTTGTATGAAAGACTTATATACTCAACTACTTAGTTTATCCAATGATACATAATACATGAACCCATACCTTGAATATTGTTCTTATACAAATTTAGAGATTTATAAGTAATTTATATAATAGTTTACACCTCTCTTTTGTCCTTTCAAACAAAATCAAGATATAAATGAAAGAAAGTTAATTCTTCAACAAGTATGATTTTATACTACTTTGATTGAAAATGCATCCTTTAGTAATATGATAATTATAATCTCAATTCTATATCCAAATGAAACCTACACAAGTAATTATTAGTTTTCTTATAACTATCAAAGCTAAGTAACTCATAGTTCTATGGTAATAAGTTTGCTTAAAAGTTAATTCAATTGTTTAGCCTCATTTTTTTTTTTTTTTTCAAGTTTCTTCCTTGCTCTTTGATTCTTTATTTCTTCATATCTCTTTTATCACTTCCTACCTTCAATCCATAGTAACAATAACCATCTATGTTTAGTTCTTCAACCAAAAAGTTTAACTATCTAAAAAAAAAAAACCTCTTGTGTATTACCTTCTCCATTTAGTGTCATTTTATATCTAAATTTAGCAATTAAACTTCCTCATGACATTATCCATCTACCAAGGTGTTAAAGGATGGTTTAATTGCATAAAAACATCAAGGAAAGTTGAAAATAACAATTTTAGAACAAGAATTTGAAAACAGTCCCGAAACAGTCCAGCGAGTGGATTTCACTCGCCGAACTGTTCCGAAAACGCGCCGATAGCGACCCCACGCGCCGGCGGTGTTCAACACCTCCCATACACCTTCATTCTAGATCGAGTCCTCTTTTCAATGGTACAGACCTTTCTCAAAATGACCCAGCCAATAAAAAGTTATAGCTTAATTACAGTGGTCGCGCAAAAACAGGGAATAGGTGAGTGTTTACCTTGTGTTCTCCTTCTCTAGCAATGAATCATGGAAGTTCTTGAACCTACTCACTTCTTATGACTTAAGGGTCACTAGAAACAGTGGAGAAAAGAGTTTTAGCTAGGATTAAGATATTTTAAATGAATTGAAATGATGAAGAACATTGTTTACCTCTAAGCTTTACTACCCATTTTTCTAAGCTTGGGAGAAGACTAGGCTTGGAGAAAGACTAAGCTTGGGAAGAGCTCCATGGCTTCTAATAGATGATAGTTCTTATCTTTTTGGGTGCAATTGAAGAAGGGAAATTGAGCCTTTATTTATAGGAAGAAGAATGGTAATTTGGTAATAAGTTTGGGGTAGTAGGTTTAGTGGTAAATTTGATGATATGGGTTATTTTGCTATTAGAGTGAATTTCACTTTTGACCTTTGTTTTTATATAATGGTTAGTTTAAGTATAATAATTTTTATATCGAGTTACTCGGTTTGTTTTGGGTACGTTAAAAGTTTGTTTCGAGTTCGGTTTGATAGTTATATATATACGATCGTTCTATTCCAATCTATTGAGTGTGTGCATAAAAAAATAAGAAAAAAATAAAAAAAAATATATATATATATATATAAATTATCGGGGTATTACAGGCGTTTCATATAAATAATTCAATTCATAAAATCAGAAAATATAGGGGTCAATTTGCAAAATTTTCAAAGTCAATTATTATCTAAATTTGGGGTAAAGCGGTCTATTTTATATGACAGGCGTTTTTTTTTTTTTTTAGAAGCAAAATAATTCAATTCGTAAAATCTAAAACATAGGGTGTCAAATTCAATTATTTTCAAAATAGGGGGAAAAGCGGTCTTTTTTATCTGAGAGGCGTTCTTTTTATTTGTTTTTTTTAGAAGCAAAATAATTTAATTCGTAAAATCGCAAAATATATGGGTCATGCAAAATTGTCAAAGTCAATTATTATCAAAATTGGGGGAAAAGCGGTCTTTTTTATATGATAGGTGGTTTTTTTTTTCAGAAGCAAAATAATTCGATTCGTAAAATCGGAAAATATAGGGGTCAATTGGCAAAATTATCAAAGTCAATTATTATCTAAATTGTGGGTAAAGCGGTCTTTTTTATATAGTAGGCAGTTTTTTTTATATTTTTTAGAAGCAAAATAATTCAATTCGTAAAATCGCAAAACATAGGGGTCAATTTGCAAAATTATCAAAGTCAATTATAATCAAAATTGGGGGTAAAGCGGTCTTTTTTATATGACAGGCGGTTTTTTTTTTTCAGAAGCAAAATATTTCAATTCGTAAAATCGGAAAACACAGAGGTCAATTGGCAAAATTGTCTAAGTCAATTATTAACTAAATTGGGGGCAAAGCGGTCTTTTTTATATGATAGACAGTTTTTTTATATTTTTTTACAAGCAAAATAGTTCCATTCGTAAAATCGCAAAACATAGGGGTCAATTTGCAAAATTGTCAAAGTCAATTATTATCAAAATTGGGGATAAAGCGGTCTTTTTATATTATAGGCGGTTTTTTATTTTATTTTTAGAAGCAAAATAATTCAATTCGTAAAATCGCAAAATATAGGGGTCAATTTGCAAAATTGTCAAAGTCAATTATTATCTAAACTGAGGGTAAAGCGGGCTTTTTATATGACAGGCGATTTTTTTTAATTTTTTAGAAGCAAAATAATTATATTCGTAAAATCGTAAAATATTGGGGTCAATCGGCAAAATTTTCAAAGTCAATTATTATCTACATTGGGGGTAAAACGGTCTTTTTATATGACAGACGGTTTTTTTATATTTTTTTAGAAGCAAAATAATTCAATACGTAAAATCGCAAAACATAGGGGTCAATTTGCAAAATTGTCAAAGTCAATTATTATCAAAATTGGGGGTAAAGTGGTCTGTTTATATCATAAGTGGTTTTTTTTTTTTTAGAAACAAAATAATTCAATTTGTAATATCATGGAACATAAGGGTCAATTTGTTTTTAGTTCTAATTATTTTGATTCAAAGGTTATAAATGTCTTTTATTAATTGAAGATTATGTAAACTTTTAATTAAATTTAAAAAAAAAAGGGTAAAAGAGTCTATTTACAGACCGAGTCAACTCGCCGAGTCACATACTAGTTACGCATGCCACATGGCATCATTTCAGGGTCATCCCGAATGTGAGGGCGAGTTACGGTGCCCGCACCCTAGAAGCCCCGACTTTAGGGAGTAACTGATACCACCCAAATACTTAAATATATTGTTTGGTTGTCGGGAAACTGAGGGAAAGTAAAGGAAAGTCAATTTTTTTTCTTCCACATGTTGTTTGGATAATAGGAAATGAAGTTCTTATTTTCCTCAACTTTCTTGCAGAAAATTTTTTTGAAGAAAAAAATTCCCCACCAATTTGATGGGAAAATCCTGGGAAAATTTTATAGTCAATCTCAAAACAACCCTTGTACTTTTTCTATCTATCAACATCCCTTATTTGTTATTTTTTCTTATCGAAATCCCCTTTGTGTTTATTTATTATTAAAAAATGGGCAAAATAGAAATTTACGTCCCCTATCTTTCACTAGTCCGCAGAATTAGGACACTTGATTTTTCAGCAAGCAATTTACGTCCCTTAACTTTCACTAGTCTGCAGAATTAGGACACTTAATTTTCCAGCAAGCAATTTATGTCCCTTGACTTTCATTGGTATGCAGAATCAGGACACTTAATTTTTCAGCAAGCAATTTATGTCCCTTAACTTTCAGTGGTTCGTAGAATCATGACACTTAAATTTTCAGCAAGAATTTTAGGTCCCTTAACTTTCACTGGTCCGCATAATCAGAACACTTAATTTTTCGACAAGCAAAATACATCCTAACTTTTCTATACCCGCAATTTTACTCCACTTGACAAAACAAACACCCACTTGACAATCACTTAACAAACCGTGTACAACTATTTAACAACATCAATATTAATTCAAAGCCGCAAATTAATTGTCCAGTTGGCAATAATGAAATTTTCAGCGAGTTGTGGACTAAAATTGCGGTCAACTGACTAAAATTATAGGTATAAAAAAGTTATAGATTTTGCAGACCAGTGAAAGTTAAGGGACGTAAAATGCTTGCTGAAAAAATAAGTATCATGATTTTTCGGACCCATGAAAGTTAAGGGATGTAAAATGCTTGCTGAAAAATTAAGTGTCCTGATTCTGCATACCAGTGAAAGTTAAGGGACCTAAAATGCTTGCTGAAAAATTAAGTGTCCTGATTCTGCGGACCACTGAAAGTTAATGGACGTAAATTGCTTGCTGAAAAATTAAGTGTCCTGATTCTGCATACCAGTAAAAGTTAAGGGACGTAAATTGCTTGCTGAAAAATTAAGTGTCCTAATTCTGCGGACTAGTGAAAGTTAGGGGATGTAAATTGCTATTTTACCTTAAAAAATGTCTTCTCAAGTCATATAACAATTATACCTTCACAAAATGACACAAAAGCACATTTTTTACATAAAAGAATTATCAATAACCCCTTACTAGCTTTAAAAATTAACAATAAACCCCTATTAACTTTGAAGATTAATATAAATTTGGTGACTAAAAAAAATAAAATAGCGTCAAATTTAATTTATAATAAAGTTAATATAATGAAAACGTGATTATTCATACAATACTTTATCCAAAAAAACAAGCGTAATTTTTAATTAAACAAAAATATTTATCAAAAATATTACGTTCCTAAACTTTCTTATCAACCAAACAGTTGCAAGAAAATAGTTTTTCTCACAACCAAACATGTTGAGGAAAATGACTTTCTTTTCCTTTTTCATTCATTTTCCTTTTCCAACAATTTTTCCTCACTTTCCTGACAATGAAACATGCTATAAGGGGAGAAACTATATGACCCTTGCTAGATTTATATGTGTTACACATGAGGTCTTGTGTCCAACTTCCATTAATGTGAGTTTTCTCCTAGTTTAATCAATGTTATTAAAACCGGACCGGACCGGCCGGTCCGACCGGTTGGACTGCGAACCGGAGTTTGGTCCGGTCCGATTTACCCCCTAAAATCACTTACTCCAAAACCCAGTTTGAACCGAGTTGAACCGGTCCGAAACCACCAAACCGGTGAACTGGTATGGACCGGTTCAACCCGGTTTTGAATTTCCTTTTTATTTTTTTAGTTTTTTTTAATTTTTTAATGTTAAAAATTCTTGTAAAAGTTGGGATTTGAACACCTAACTTTTAGAGTGAAAGGTGACTTCCTTACCATTTGTGCTACGTCACTTTTGTTGAACTTTTAATACAAATTAAAATTTATAAATTATAGAAACTTGTAGCCAAATTTATTTATAAATTAGATAATTAACTCAAATAAATATTTTACACATATGAATGAAAATTAATACTCAAATAATAAATTTTTATTAAAATTTATTCTATAAAATATTTATTTTCCATATTATTTTTAGGATAAAGAGTCAAATCGATATAATATGCAAGTTTGACTTTAAATATTAGACTTTTATACATAACCATATTTTAAAATTTATGAATTTCTTAGTTTGTTGTATTTTTAACTTACACTTTTAAATTTTTATAAAGAAATATAATCATTTATATTAGCATACAAATTAGTATCATATTACCGTTATGATATAAGTTAGATAAATATTATATGATTTCATTTTAGTATAATATAACAAATTTTATATTTTTAATCAATTGCAGGATAATGTTTAAATTTTACGCACATTACATATACATTAAAATTAAATATATTTATTATATTATTATGACGTCATCAGGTCCGACCAGTGATCCGACCGGTTCGACCAGTAAAACCAGTAACCAGTCGGCTCACCGGTTCACTGTCCGGTCCGATTCTGAAAACATTGAATTTAATACTAGAGTTTGTTGATTAATTTTCATTATAATTTAATAGATTTATGATTCAATGAGTGATATTAATGTAACGATGGTTTCAATAAAAAAGAAATAAGAAAAAGGGGATAGAAATCCATACACCAAAATAAACGGAAATGTTATTTTGAAGCAAAAAAGGAAAAAAAATGAAACTGAAAGAAGTACTAAAAGAGTGGATGAAACTAAAAGAGTGGATGATTATCTGGTTGCTCTACAATCAGCTCTTTGCATATAATCTGACCTTCAAATCGTCGACAAACTGATCAAAATTTCTTTGTGATGAGCCATCGATATCTAACGCATTATGCAACACTTTTCTCAATTTAATGATCTCTTGCCTCAATTTAATAGAATATTCCCCATTCATCAAGATTTTAATTTTGTCAGCAACTTCATGTCTCTTAATTTGATCCCCATCACAAAGATTAATTCCAATCTTCCAATTTTCAACCACCAACTTCCTATTTGTAGGTTGGTCCACAAAAAATGGATAACAAATCATCGGAACACCAAACCACATACTTTCTATTAATATCGAGTTCTATTAGAATTCACCACATGGATTGGGCTAAGTCCACTTACTTGGCTTGGGCCTAACTCAACCTCAAAAGCTAGCTTATAAGGTGATGATTGTCCAATACCTTATAAGGTGGACTTAACTATTGTTTTCAACCAATGTGGGACAATTAGTCTCAATACTCCCCCTTCACGTGTGGGCGGGCTGAATGTGTGGGTGAAACAAGCCCAACACGTGACATATTAAAGCCCAATATTTGCGAATTATTAACATGTGGGTAAAAGTCCAACACGCGGATTTGACCAGACCGTGTGGATCCCAACACGCGGATTTCCCAGACCGTGTGGGTGAAGAATAAATCCCATCATGCGCGCAAGGAAGAGCCCATCACGGAAGGAGGTGTCCCACTTCAACCTGGGGCTCTGATACCATATTAGAATTCACCACATGGATTGGGCTAAGTCCACTTACTTGGCTTGGGTCTAACTCAATCTCAAAAGCTAGCTTATAAGGTGAGGATTGTCCAATACCTTATAAGGTGGACTTAACTATTGTTTTCAACCAATGTGGGACAATTAGTCTCAATAAGTTCCAACCGCAGTGTGTCACAAATCCTCCAATTGCCGGGTTAGCGAGGACCATATTTTGGTTGCACCAAGGAACGATAACGGATAAGCCCTCGATCAATAATGTCATTTTCAAATCCGACCGGGAAAATATTAGTTTCATTTGATTCTAAATCGTTTGGCCGGAGGATGTAAACAAAACTTACTTGACTGATAAGAAGTCCATGGGTTATCTCTTCTATTTCTTGTTTGGTAATTTGAGCAATGCTACCGAACGAGATGTACATAACTGATCCTGGAGGCTTAGATTCAAGCCATCGAGTTATATCCGACTCCGCCCACAAGCTTTTAGCAATGTTGAGAATTTTACATTCATTGAAGAAATTAATTGGGCCAATGGCATAGGTTGGATGATTCTCATTAAGTGCAGACAACGCTTCTGACTCAAGTTCTTGTACTGTGTTATGTAAGATGAAGTCTGCATTCTTGACTTGATCAAATGCCTTAACCATAATCTTAAACAACATTGGTATTGCTTCAGGATCTTGAATATATGACATCATGTCTTTGGTACTAATTGATTGAACTCCGGGTATGTAGTTAATACGCGTGTCCCCATCTCCTGAGATTAATCAAGTTAAAATTTGAAATGTACGTATAGCTACAGATTTACTTATTGTGCTTAAAATTAATCATTAGGCTGGGGTTTGGACCGGTATTAAATAACTATATGGAGTACAATCTAAACTAAAAAAAATAGAAAAACTTACATGGAAATGTTGGAAGTTAATATTGATTTGGAGAATCCCTAGAAGATTTGAAATTTTTTAGAATATGGAAGTAATTGTACAAGATATGGAGGACTAATTCTAGAGAATATTAATGAGATATGGAGGACTTGTAAGTATACAAAGGAGTAGTTTTGTTTATGTAAATAAGTAAGATTTAGAGTTAGACGAGTTGAGTAGAGTTAGTGAGTTTTTTGTAGAGAGAAAAATCGAGTGAGTATCCACTAAGCAACAAAGTGGTACAAGAGCCACGTGAAAGAGCATATTCTGGTAGGTTATATCTAGAGTTTAGATGGCAACCTCAACTTCGTTTCCCTTCTAGAAACTGATAAAGGAGAATTACGACAGATGGAGCATCCAAATGAGGATGTTTCTTGGTGGCCGAGATGTTTGGGAGGCCATAGAAGAAGAATATGATGAGTCCAAATGTTAGGCTTGGTTAACTCAATGCCAATAAAGGGTTTGAAAGACGTCAAAGTGAATGATCGATCATAAAGCTCTTTCATTGATTCAACTTGGCATAATGATCATAAATCCTATTTTTTGGAATGATAATTCACTATCACCCCATATTCTAGTTATGTTCCCAAAAAATAGGATTTCAAAAAATTGTGTTCACATTGTCAGAACATGGATGATGTGGATTATCATTTCACATGTTTAAAATGTATTGGTGGGCTGCACCAGGTGTACTTGATGACGTGATGCAACGGTTGCACTAAATAACTTCTCCACCCCCCTTTTCTGATCCCAAATTGTAGTAGAAGAAGACTTGTTGATTAACTTATTATATTTACAAAATCCGCTTCCTATAGGCTGCGTGGAGCGGCCTGGGACCATCGGATCCAAGGCCGGCGACGGCGGCAAATCAGGGTTGGGGGGGGGGGGGAGGAGGGGGTAAGGTATTGGTTACGGGGTGGGAGTGTGAGTCAGGTAGTCTTAAGGTTCAATTTTTTTGTAAATAGGGTTCAATTATTTTTAAGAAAATTATAATAATTCTATTAATAATGAATCAAATTTATTATTTTAATAATCTATAGATTTTAGATAATCCAATTTCTTTTTATTTTTTCAGAATTTATATTAATTGTTAGAAAATTTTAAGATGTGAGGTTATTTTGCAAGCCCAAAATGTTACGGGATAAAATTGTTAATAAGTTATGATATCAATTTTGCAATAATCTCAATTGACTTAACCGCCACGTCACTAACTCAACGGTTATTTTTAACGGTAGTACCAAACGTGGAACAATTTGTTAAAATATGGTACAAAATATGTTGACCTCAATTTAATCGAGAAACGACTGGTCTATGAAATTTCAATATTTATCTTTTTTTTTTTTTGATAACCCAGGTGTTCAAACATACACTAGACAAATCATGGACCCTCAAAATCCTTGTCCTAGAACCCTGAATGATGTTTCGTGTGGGTTTTTATTTTTCTCCAATTAAAATTCAAAACTTCACATTATTTAACTCTAACCAAACCATTTAATTATAGGTTACTTATTAATAAGATAAAAATGAAGAAATGCATGATACTATCTTATGTTAAGTAAAACCTAATAAAATTACTTCGGGATTTTTTTTTACCAAATTCCTTTATTCTTTTGAATATTTGCGCAAACCTTCCTTATAATTTTAAACTTTTACAAAAAAATCCTGTTGGATAAGGATGAAGATGAAGAAGCACTGAAGACAATAAGTAAAGGGAGGTTTTGATGAATTCCAAAACTTCAAATCTGCTAAGTATAAATTAACTTAGCTGATATCCCTTTGAAGAATTTTTGACTAAGTAAAGAAGATATCAGAAGAGTCAAAATTCAAGGTCCAAGGCTACTGATCTGCTGAAGGAAAGAAATCAGACTGGTGAAGATCAGCCGACTCAAAACAGATTTGTTCAACTTTGAGATCAGCTTAGTTCGCCATCAGACTTGTACTTTCGTCAGCCAAGTGAAAAAGATCAAGAAGTCATCCCAACGGTAATAAATGCCCCTGGAAGTAATAAATGCTGAAGTACAAGGCTATTAAAGACACATGATTGAATAAATGCTTCTCATCAGCTTGGTGCATTTAATGCTGCCTGCAGAAAAGTATTGTTGACAGTACGGACAAACTGCAGAGAGCCGTTCGCGAAAATTAAGGACCAGTACTCGAGGAATTTGAACTCTGTCTCTCTTCAACGGACATTTTTCAAACCTCAAGTATAAATAGCTGCAGAGACGAAGAGAAAAATAACAACACAATCTCTGAGAAGAATTTCGAAGCAAAATCTCTTAAGTCTCAAGAACAGCTCACTCATCAGCTC
The DNA here is from genome assembly GCA_038501285.1 of Penstemon eatonii. Taxonomy (NCBI): domain Eukaryota; kingdom Viridiplantae; phylum Streptophyta; class Magnoliopsida; order Lamiales; family Plantaginaceae; genus Penstemon; species Penstemon eatonii. Next base: position 17,348,651 of record CM076711.1, read on the forward strand.
TGTCATTTGTTGACTGAAGCCGACGTTGAAGATCAAAGTTAAACACATTTTTCTGAGTGAAATCTGTTAGAGTGTTGTGAGAAGTAGATATCCATCTTTGTGAGTGATATTACTTCGGAGAGTAGGAGTTTCTTTGTGATTTCCTGCTGCGAACTTGTGGCTTATCATTTGTTGTAAAGCACAAGCAGAGTGTACTAATTATTTTGTGTTCTTAGTATAACCCAAGATCTGTGTAACTTGGAAGAGTGGATTAAAGGATATTTACATCCATATAACCACTATAAAAATCTGTGTGTTTTTACTTGCATTTTTATTTGCATATTTTCAGTTGCATAAAAACACTTTGGTTTAACTGTTTGAAAAGTTTTAAAAGGAAAGAAGTTTTATAAAACTGGGGATCAAACTTTCAAACTACTAAGTTTACTTGTGAAAAACACTTTACAAATCCGCTGCAAGTACTCTAAGTATTGAAACTGATTTGAGCAAAATCAGCTAAGTAATTATCAGATTAGTGGTCAACGAAGCTGTTTAAAGATTTGTTCGAGATCAGCCAAGTAACTTACTGTTCGGTAACAGCTTAGTCTGTTTAAGTTGAAACAAAAGTTTTAAAGTTAAAAATTGTCAAAAAGTTAAGAGGTCTATTCACCACCCCCCCCTCTAGACCTCATCTGATCACTTGGGACCAACAAGTGGTATCAGAGCAGGTGGTTCATTAGAATCAGCTGCCTGATCAACGAGCTTGATCCGAGTGTTTTACAAAGGTTCTCAAACTTTTCAAAAGAGCATATTTTGAAAAATTAAATTTTTTGGAAAATGTATTGTATCAGCCATGTTCCCCACATTGCTGGTATGAGCTTTGAAGACTGGAAAATCAGAATGGAGATTTTCTTGGCTGCTTACAATGATAACATGTACACATGTATCATCAAAGGTCCATTCAAATTCACCAAGACTATCACGGTTGATGAAGCTGAAACTGTGGTGGAAAAAGATCTAACAGAAATGACAGCCGAAGAAATAAAGCTGTTCAATCTGGATAAAGTTGGCCGTTTCATCATGACAAAGGCCCTCGACAATGATCGATTTGACAAAGTCAAGCACTGCAAGACTGCCAAAGAGATGTGGGATAAGGTTCGTGACATGAGCGAAGGAAACGACGCCATCAAAGAGCATCAGCTGAGTGTTGCTCTGAAAAAGCTGGACAACTTCAAGATGAAGTCTGCGAAAACCATTGATCAGATGGATACAAGGTTTACAAGGACGCTGAACGAAGTTTTAAATCTTGGAAAAACCTTCACTGATAAGGAGATAACCGTCAGAGTGCTGAAGGCTCTAGCTCCGAAGTTCAACATGAAGGTGACAGCCATGGAAGAATCAAGAGATCTGGGAAAGATTTCACTCACCGAGCTATTCTCAGTTAACCTCTACTTCAAGTCCCACAGCTGCACTTGTAGCTACTGAAAATCCTAGAAGGCCAGCTTACAAAAGCAAAGACGTGGACTCATCTGATGAAGCCACACTACTCAACAAAAAGGAGTACACTGCTGGAGACGTTGCATTGCTGATGAACAACTTCAAAAAGTTCTACAGACGAAAAATGAAGAACAAATATAACAATGCTTCTACTTCTAACCCTACTTCTTCTTCTCAAGATAAGGATTCTTATAAATCCAAAATGATGTGCAATAATTGCAGGAAACTGGGTCATTTCATCAGAGACTGCCCATATCCTAAAGCTGAGAAGTATACAGAAGAGGAAAAGAGAATCGGAAAGGAAAGAAAGCATCAGAAAGGCAAGGTGCTGGTAGCAGAAGCGGAAAAGCTAGCTGTTGTCTACTCATCTAATTCAGATTCAGACACTATTGATGAAGAGTCTTCTGATGAAGAGAGTCCTGCTCTTCTCTGCCTGATGGCTAAGGAATCTGATGACTCCGAGGATGATGAGGTAACCCCTCTTGATAATGAATTATTTAATTCATTTGAACAATGATGCTCAACAATACAAGTATTGCTGATGCATTCAAAAAGCTTAAGGAAGAGATGATATTGCTGAAAGAGCAAAACAGTTCACTGAAACTTAAGGCTGAAAAGCCAATAGAATCAGCTGAATACAAACTGCTTGAGCAAGAGAATGAATCTCTGAAAGCTGAATGTGAAGTTTATAAGGGTAAAATCATTGAGCTTGAGAAAATCATTGAGTCTCATGATAAGTCATTTGTTGCATCCACTCACATGTCTAGTAAACAGAAGACACATTTAGATCAGGATAAGTTAGAACTGAACCATACTGAAAAATTTGTATCAGCTGAAAATAGTAAGGTCATTTTGTATGTTCAGACTACTAAACCTGCTTCACCTGAGAAAGTATTAAAGGAGACGAAAACTCCTAAGGCTAAAAAGAGCAAAGAGCCTAGTGTAGGAAAACAGACTGGTAAGTCCAAACAGAAGAGTCCTAGGAAGTCTTCTGATAAGACCAAAACCAATCAGACTAGTGATAAGACTAAGTCGTCTGTTAATGAGCAAGCATCTAGTAAACCAAAGAAGCATAAAAACAAGAAAAATCAAAATGCTTGGTATGGAAATGAGTCTTATTATGTGCAACCTGCTGCATATCCTCCTATGTATCATGCACCTCAATTTTCAACTTACTATGCACCATATCCTGCTTATCCAATGCATGCATATCCTCCTTATCATGCATCTTATTCTACTTATGAGCATTATCCTTATCATGCTGATTATCATCAACATAGCAAATCTGATAAACATGATGAAGATGAAACTGTTCATGCTCCTGCCAAACAACAGAAACCTAAGAAGCCTAAGACTTCATCATCTTGGGTTATCAAAGGTGGAACTAATCCTTCAGGACCCTCTCAATAAGGGTACCTAACAATTTTATTTTGTTTTGTAGGTTAGGATTAGGAGTAGGAGTAAAGTAGAGAAGACCTGGTACTTCGACAGTGGATGTTCAAGACAAATGTGTGGAAATATACATGAGCTGACTGATGTTGTTGCTGTGGATGGTCCGAAAGTTACTTTTGGAGACAACAAGGAAGGCAAGATTGTAGCAAGTGGAAAGCTGATCAAAGGCAACATTGAGATATCTGACGTCTCTTATGTTAAAGGCCTCAAATACAATTTGCTGAGCATAAGTCAATTTTGTGACAAAGGATATTCAGTCATCTTCTCAACAGATAAGTGTTACGTTGAACAGATTGGTACAAAGAAGGTTATTTTATCTGGAAGACGACAAGGAAATATCTACACAGTGGACTGGAATTCTGCTGAAAAGAATTCAAGTGTTTGTTTGGTGGCATCAACACTAAGTGAAGTCAGTTGGCTGTGGCACAAAAGAATGAACCATGTGAATTTCAAGACCATCAACAGACTTATCAAGAACAATCTGGTAGAAGGAATTCCAAAGACAGTCATGAGCAAAGATAAGCTTTGTGACGCCTGTCAGAAGGGTAAACAAATCAAGTCATCTTTCAAAAGCAAGAAGCGTCAATCTTCTGGAAGAACATTGGAGCTGTTACATATGGACTTATTTGGACCCATTGATCCTGTCAGCAATGGTGGAAAGAAATATTGCCTAGCTGTTGTGGATGACTATTCAAGATACATTTGGGTGATCTTCATGAAGAAGAAAAGTGAAACCAAGGAACATCTTACAAATCTTATGGAAAAGATTCAGAATGAGAAAAGTATGAAAATACTAAAGATCAAATCAGATAGAGGGACATAATTTACAAACTCTACTGTTGAAGAGTATTGTAATGCCAAGGGAATGAGTACTCTGCTGCCAGAACCCTCAACAGAATGGAGTTGCTGAAAGAAGAAACAAAACTCTTAAAGAAGCTACCAGGACAATGATAGCTGAAGCTAAGCTGCCTCAAAGATTTTGGGCAGAAGCAACAAATACAGCATGCTTTACCCAAAACAGATGCATGATCAACAAGCACCAAAACAAGACTCCATATGATGTTTGGAACAACAGGAAGCCAAACATTCATTACTTTAAAATATTTGGTTGTAAATGCTTTGTTTTAAATAATGGGAAAAATCACCTTACTGCTTTTGCAGAGAAGGCTGATGAAGCAGTATTTGTAGGATACTCTACTGTTAGTAAAGCTTATAGAGTCTTTAACAAAAGAACTTTACTTATAGAGGAATCCATTCATGTAGTATTTGATGAACCAAATCAATCTTCTGAAAAGAATCAAAGTGCTAATCAAGATCTGTCTACTGATTTACAGAAATTGAATGTTGGAAAGAATGAAGAATATGTTCCCATCATACTACCTGATATCAACCCAGCTGATAACTCAAGTGCTGTTCAAAATCACAATGTTGATTGTCTAACAGACGAGTTGCAAACAGCTGACAGACCAGAGACTGTTCAACAGACAACAAATGTTCAACAGACTACTACTGGAACTCGAACAGTAGTGTTGCAAGATCAAAACAAAGGACAACACTATGATTTGCAACCTGATCTTAGATGGCTCAAGAATCACCCACCAGAGTTGGTGATTGGTGATCCTTTGGATAGAGTGAAGACAAGGAGAGCTGCTGCAAGTGAAGCAATGTTCGTCAGCTTCCTATCTCAAATTGAGCCCAAACAGATTGAAGAAGCTCTTAGTGATTCAAACTTGATTGAAGCTATGCAAGAAGAGCTAAATCAATTTGAAAGGAATGAAGTCTGGTACTTAGTTCCTAGACCAAGTCATCAAGGAGTCATTGGCACTTAATGGGTATTCAGGAACAAAATGAATGAAGATGGTGTTGTCACCAGAAACAAAGCTAGATTAGTGGCCAAGGGTTATTGCCAAGAAGAAGGTATTGACTTTGATGAAACATTTGCACCAGTAGTAAGATTAGAGGCTATCAGACTCTTTCTTGCCTATGCTGCTCACAAGAATTTCACAGTCTATCAGATGGATGTGAAATCAGCTTTTCTCAATGGAGAATTGCAAGAAGAAGTTTATGTTGAACAACCACCTGGATTTGAAGCCTATCAAGAAGAAGACAAGGTATATCGTCTGAAGAAAGTCCTCTATGGACTGAAACAGGCTCCAAGAGCATGGTATGATACCCTATCTGATTTCCTTTTAATTAAAGGATTTCGTAAAGGTAAGGTAGACAAGACCTTGTTCACTATTGAATGGGAAGAACATATTTTGCTTGTGCAAATATATGTGGACGATATTATTTTTGGTTCAACTAATCAACAGATGTGTGACAAGTTCTCAAAGCTGATGTAGAACAAGTTTGAAATGAGCATGATGGGAGAACTTAACTATTTTCTTGATTTGCAAGTAAGACAGTTGCCTGATGGAATCTTCATCAGCCAAGCAAAATACACAAAGGATCTGTTCAAGAAATTTGGTATGGAAACTAGCTCTACTGCTAATATTCCAATGTCTACTAGTCTTCGTTTGGATAAAGATGAATATGGCAAATCAGTGGACATAACCAAGTACAGAGGAATTATTGGGTCACTGTTATACTTAACAGCTAGCAGACCTGATATTATGTACTATGTTGGGGTTTGTGCGAGGTATCAATCAAATCCTAAGGAATCTCATCTCTTAGCTGCCAAAAGGATACTCAAGTAACTTAAAGGTACTGAAAATTTGGGATTGTGGTATCCTAGGGAATATGGATTTGAACTCATTGGATATTCAGATTCTGACCTTGCTGGCTGCAAGATTGACAGAAAAAGCACAACAGGTGCCTGTCAGTTCTTAGGTAGTCGTCTGATCTCATGGATGAGTAAGAAACAGACTTCAGTATCCATATCAACTGCTAAAGCTGAATACATAGCTGCTGGAGCTTGCTGTGCAAAAATATTATGGTTGAAGCATCAACTTGAAGATTACAACATAAAAATCAGTGGAATCCCTATCTACTATGACAATACAAGTGCAATCAGCCTTACTCAGAATACTACAAGTCATTCAAGGACTAAGCATATTGAGATTAAGCATCACTTCATTAGAGATCATGTGGAGAAAGGAAATGTCATGATAGAATATGTATTTACTGAAAATCAGATTGCTGACATTTTCACAAAACCTCTAAGTGAGACAAGGTTCTCAACTCTAAGAGCTGAACTGGGTTTATTAAAATTGGATGCATAAGCTGAGGGGGAACTCATCAGAAGACTGAAGTTCAATAGGTTACTCATCATATTATCTTCAAGGATTAACTCTCAACAGACTAGTTAACTTATGAATTCTTAAAGTCAGGGGGAACGTGTAAGACTAGCGGTACTTCTGATTAAAAGATGAAATTTGTTGATGACAGTTAGTTGAAGTTATGTTTTCAACAGAAGATTAAAGTCTTGAAGATTGAAGATTTATTATCTAGCTGGATTGACAAACAGCCGAGGAAGGTTATCAGCTATTGGCTTTCACTGATAACAGATTTGTCATCAGGACAGTAGTCCATCAGATATGTATTTATTTTACTCGTCTGATCACCTATGTAAAAGCTTACTGCCTAAAATATTTTATTTTAAAACACGCTTTTACAAGTGATAAAAGAGCGGTACATTTTCCCGCTCCTCATTTAATGCGATTTGAATTTGAAAGGTCGCAACTGACGCCGCACGATCAGAAACGGATCTAAGTGTTAGCTGGTATCACGGAAACCAAAATACCCTAACTCTATAAATTCAGATTTGATCAGCTTAGTAGCTCTTTACGCACCCAAATAATTCAAAGAGCACTTGTGAGAAATTTCTAGCAATTTCTGCAAAATTCTTCTTGTTTCTCTAACTTCCAATAGATTCGAGATGGCTGTTGAAGGTATGTACTTGGCTTATGATTCATACTACCAATCTGGTACCGATTTCACGAAGGAGTTGCTGGAGAAGTTCAAATCGGCTTCATTGGTAAATTTTATGGAGTATCACGAAGGGCTAATGTGCTAATGTGGACTTACCAAGTATTGGAATACTACCGAACTGCTACTGTTGATTTCAGCACTCAGGAAATCAAGGCTGCTGTCGGAGGTAAATCCATTGTTATTACCCCCACTCTTCTCCACGAGACTTTTGGGCTTCCGAACAAAGGACGACACGATGTCACTGTTCGGACGGAGGAGAAGCACCAACAATTCTGGGCAATCTGTGCCAAGGAATGAGAAATGTTGTCTGGCAACATCAAGAAGAGACAGTTGAAGGACGAGTATCAGCGGATGGCTGATATGGTCTCAAAGCTGATTGAGAATTGTACGTTTTCTCTGGATGCTGTTACTATGAAAAGGTTCAGCATCATGGCTGCTATCTACTACGGATTGGAAGTCAACTGGTCTGTAGTAATTTGGTACATTTTGGCTAACTTCCACGAGAAAAAGAAGGGCAAGGGTCCCCAGACCAATCACAGAATCACACTGAGTTACCTGCTATTCAAAATGGGATGTGAGGTCACAAATGGTAAGGAGATTCATGCTGCAAAGGCATGTCCAAATACTTGCCTGTTACAAAAAGAAAAGCTGAAGAAGCTGATGTGGAAGAAGAGACTGAGGAACCAAGGGAGGTTCCTTCCAAGAGGCAGAGAAAACTTGTTAAAACAGCTTAGCTTGATACTGCAACTCAAAAGAAAAAGGCTGCTGATGAGCCTAAGGAGAAAACTCCAAAGAAGTTGAAGAAGGTGGATGATGTTGAAGTTAATAAGATCATTGATCTAACCACCGCTGATGTCAGGAACATGTCCTCTACATCATCTTTTAGAACTCCATCTGCTGAAGTGCCTGATGAGAATGTCTCTCACAGGACCAGAAGTCGAATAAGGGATACTGCTGCTTCCAGACCTACTCAAGGAAGAACAAAGAAGACAGCAAGAAAACAAATGACTTTTGTGGAAGAGTCCACAAAGCTGGTGGACTTAGTAAGAGAAAGTCTTCAAACAGCAGAGAGGCCTGTTGGAGCTGAAGAAGCTTCTGTTGCTGAACAGACTGATGCGCAACAGATTACTCAAGCAAAGCCAACAGTTGAGGTTGCCAAACCTCAGGATGATCCTGATGTGATGATCATCCATCCCATTGCAGCTGCACCTCTTGCATCTGCTGCTCCTCAACCTGCCCAAGTTGACAAGGGAAAGAAAAAGTTTGTGATCAAGAAGAAAAAGATCTCTGCAGCTGATAAGAAGAAAAGGGAGGAAGCTGAGCAGAGAAAAAGAGATGAGTTGGAAGAACAGAAGGCATTGGAACTCAGCAAGATTCAGGAAGCTAAGGATGCTGAAAGAAGAAAAATGTCTGAAGCTGAAAGAAAGGCAGCTGAAGACGCTGAGCTTGCTATGGTCATTGAGATCAGTAAAACTGATGCTCATGGACCAGTTCATGCTGGAGGCATCAAAATTGATGAAGGCAAAGATGAAGACAAAAAGAAGCCTAAGATGCCTGCTGGAGAGGTCAAGCCAAAGGAGAAGTATGAAGTAAGAAGAGCTTTTGACATCATCCATGCTGATAAAGCTCTCTTCAAAAGGTTTGAAAAGACCTTGGCTTATTATGAACAGAAGCTGATACTGAAGACTCTGTTCACCCACGAAAAGCCTAGATACATGAAATGGAGAGATTATAGGCTGAACAAACCTGTTGCAGAGCTTCAGAGTTGGAAGGAGTTAGCTGATGAAGAAAAATGGGTTCTAAATTGGCTAAAGACTAACTCTATTCAAAAAGCCTTGGATCCTCATTTTGTAAGGGATGCTATGCATCAATATGCTAAGGATTATGCTATGGAGGAAGCCAAGATCATTAAAAACACTTTGCCTGCGAAAATCTGATGATGCTGTTCAGAGAGCAATTAACATAGCTGTTATGACCGCCTTGAAGAGATGAGCAGAAAGGTCAAGATATCAGCAAGGATCTTCAAGTGAATTGCCTCAGCTGCCAAGCATTCAACAGATTATATTTGGCAAGGAAGTCAAGGACTACTATGAAGTGCCTAAGGGAAACGGAGCTTTTCAAAATCCATGGATCATTGTGCGACAAATCCGTCAAACAACATCCTTTAATGATGATGGCACAATCACTAGTTTAGTCTATGACGATGTCACTGATGAGCACAAAGCTGCTGATGAACCCTTAGCAATTGAGTGGAATGCTAAGGAATCAAAAGCTGATCAGGAGACAGAACTGAAAGATGCCCCTGTCCACCAGGAGAATGAAGGAAGGGAAGCTGCTGATTCTGCTTCATCAAGTGATCTGCATTCATCACTGATGAAAGCCTTCCAGATGCTGATGGAGAATCAAATGAAAGAATTGGAAGAGAAGAACAGCACGCAGCTTGTTGGTCCCAAGTGGTCAGATGAGGTCTAGAGGGGGGGGTGAATAGACCTCTGAAAATTTTTGAACTTAAAAACTTTTCAGTCTTCTGTCAGCAGACTAAGCTGATGAAGAACAGTAAGCAGACTAGTCTGATCGTGAACAAATCTTGAACAGACGACTGACCACTCTTCTTACAATGACTTAGCTGTTTTTCAGCAAACAGTTTTTCAAGAGTATACTTGCAGCGGATTGTTTGAAAGTGTTTTTCACAAGTAAACTAAGTTCTAAAAAGATTTTATCCCCAGTTTAAAACTCCTTATAAAATCTTTTTAATTGATTCAAAGTGTTTAAAATGCAAACTTTAAAATATGCAAGAAAACTTTAAATGCAAGATAACACAAAGAATTTTTATAGTGGTTATATGGATAAAAATCCTTTAGTCCACTCTTCCAGATCACACAGATTCTGGGTTATACTATAATCACAAAGATTACAATATTTCTCCACTTACACCTAAACAACTAATGAGAAGGCTGTAAGCTCGCAATAGGGATTCACAAAGAAAACCTATCCTCTAAAGTAGAATCACTCACACAGATGGATTCTCACTTCGCACAACACTCAGCTATTACAAAATCACTCAGATAATGTTTTTCTGATTTCTTCAACTGGGTTTCTGTCAACAGATGACTTCCACCAGACGAGTGAGCTGTTCGAGCTTTTGAGACTTAGAGAAATTCTGCTTCAAAATTTCGATCTCTGATTGTTGTTGTTATTGCTCGATTTGAAATTCAGCTCTATTTATACATGGAAATGAAATTATGACCGTTGAAGGCAAGTCACAAATCAAATCCATCCTTCAGCTCTTTTTGAAACGGCTCCCTGCAGCATTCCGTACTGTGTACAGTACCTTTCTGTCCATCGCATTTAATGCTGCATTTAATGCACTCTGCTGATCCGAGGATATCTTCAATCATTTGCCATTACTACCCTTCTCTTACAGCATTTATTACACCAAGTGCATTTATTACCGTTGGACTAATCTCTTGACCTCTTCTGCTCTGCTGATAGATACTCTGCTGATCAAATACTGAACTCATCTGATTTGACTCGGCTGATGATCTACCCTTCTGTTCGCTGATCCAGCAAGAGATCACTAGTCTTCTGAGCTTTGAACTTTGAACTCTTCTGATGTCTTCTTTTACCAGCTCAAAATTCTTCTAAGGGAACTAAGCTTTCCATACTTAGCTGATTATGATGTTTTGGAAATCATCAAAACCTTCCCTTAATTACTTGTCTTCTTTCATCTTCATCTTCATCCAACAATTTCCCCCTTTTTGATGATGACAAAACTCCAGCTAAGTACCTGTACCTAAACTAAAGTTTTGATCCTCAAAAATTTCTGAGATAGAAATGATATGTTGGAGTCAAACTTGCAAATTTTATAGATATAGAACTGATTACATTTTACAAGTTGAAAGATGAAAAGTACAAAATACTCTAAAGGATTACAAGAATTTTTAAAGAAAATCTAGCCAAGCTAGTCTTCTGTCTTCTTTTCTTCTTCAGCAGACTTGGAGGTTCCAACTTCCAATTTCTGCATCAACAGCTCTAGCTTCTTCTTTTTAACATCAGGATCAAGCTGTTCTTCAACTGAATCTTTGGCAGCAGCTAGTTCTTTGTCTGACTTAGCTTTTGCTTCAGATTCTTCCTCATCAGCTTGGTCTTCTTCTTCAGTGATCTTCTCATCTGCTAATCTGCTTGTGTCTTCATTTGCTGCTTCATTCCTATTATTAGCAGACTCTTCAGATTCTTCTAACACTTCTGTTTCCTCAGCATTTTGATTTCCTTCCCTTTGGAAATCAACCCTTTGCTGTCCAAATATCCTTTCTTCCCCCTTTTTGTCATCATCAGCAGGGACAGATGGATATTGTGGCACAACTGGTGTGATTAGAAGTGAATCACATAGAAGCTTGATGTTTTCTTCCATAGCATTGATCTGAGCTTGCTGGTTAAGTTGATTGGCTTTAACAGTCTTGACTTCTTTGAGCAAGTCTTCTCCTTGATCACCCAACTGGATTTGAGTTCCTAAAATCCAATTTGATGAAGCATTGAAGTCTTTCATCATGTTGCCCATGACTTCATCTTCTGCTTGGAGAGCCAATTCAACAGTCTGTTCAATCTGCTTCCAACCTTCAGTGGTGCTTTGTGTCCTTCTCCTGAGTATATCCATATCCTGACATATAGATTGTACATTCTGAGCAGTATCTTTCAGTAAGTCAGTAGGAACAGTAGCAGCAACCTTCTGAATAGGTTGATGAACAGCAGCTATCACTTCTGCTTTTATCTCCTCCTTCATTTCCTTCATTGATTTGATAATCAGTTGTTGGATGGAATCCAACAGATTGGTTTGAGAACTCTGAGATATTGAAGGATCTTCTGATGGAGTAGCAGAGACGGTTTCCTTGAGATGTTGCTCTGATGGTTGAGTTATCATTGCAAGGGACTGATCTGCTGGTTCACCAGCATGGCTTGGAGTGCTTTCCTTCTCCTTAGCCTGATCATCTTCTTCAGCAGCAACTTCTTTCTCCTTTAACTGATCTGCTGGAATTTCTTCTTCCTTCTTTGATTCATCAGCAGCATCAGACTTGTCATCCTGCACTTTGTCTTGATCAGATGGGTCTGAAGTACCCTCAATTTGCTTTGGTTGATCAGAGGACTCTGCTCCTTCTTTATCAGCAGGTGATATAATCTTCTTGACAGTTTCAACTGTCCTCATCAAACCTTCATTGTCCACTGCTGACCTGTTACAAATCCAAGTAAAGTTGTCAAGAGGAATAAAAGTAGTTGTTGGTTCCTCTGGCAGCTCTTCATAGGGTTTGATGTTTGGTCCATAGACAATATGCTTGATGTTAGGAAGTGGAACCAGTGAGCTTGGTTGTCCCCTTAACTTCCTTGCTTTCTTGGCCCAAAGCTCCATTGCTTGAGCAATAGCCAACTTGATAGATCTTTCTTTGAGATCTACTGAGTCATCAAAATCCTCAGGAATGGATGCAAAGATCTTCTTGGCCTCTTCCTTGACTATATGACATATTCTCATCCTCAACCTGTCCAGAAAGAACTCTGAATCAAGTGCTTGAATGGTTGAATTTGTCTCAAGCCATTTAAGTAACCAGTCTTCTGTAGCCTTGAATTCTTTCCACTTAGCCATTTCAGCAGGACTCTTTGTTAATCTGTATTCTCTCCATCTATTGTATTTGATCTTTTCAGAATGGAAGAGTGTCAGACGGTTGACTCTTTCATTTTCAGCATCCAGTCTTCTAAGGAATTCTTCAAAAATTGCAGGGTCTTCCCTGACAATTTCAAGAGACAGTTTGACTTCTTCTCTTCTCTTTTCCTTAATCTTGGGTGCAGGCATAGCTGGTATTGGTTTATTTGGATCTCTTTGCTCACCAATAACTATCCCACCAGTACGCTGAGGACCATGAGCATCCTTGAGGCTTGCTTCAATGATAGCAGCCAACTCTGCTGCCTCAAAAGCATCTCTCTGCTTTTGAGTCATTTTGCTGGCTTCTTCTTCCAGCCTTTTTAACTCTAGGCTTTTCAGCCTATCTTCTTCTGCTTTCTCAGCAGCAATCCTTTGCTTTTCAGCAACATCCAGTTTCATCTTCTCTGCAGCAGTTACATAGGTTGAGGTTTTGCCTAACCTCTTTCTTCTTGATTCAGGGCTTTCAACTGCTTGGATAGGTGTTGCAGCAACTGGAGTAGGATGTATTAACAGAATTTCTCCCTCCATTTGTGTACTAGTCTGCTGTTCCTTTTCCACATCAGCAGATAGTGCAGCAGTTGAGGCTTCTGTTGTCATTTCAACTGTAGGACCACTTTCAGGCTCAGCAGTAGCAGCCTTAGTAGCTTCAACAACTGGTTCTTCAACATTTAATGGCCTTTCTGCCTCAGTTGTTGTTTTCCTCACAGTTACAGCAGGCTCTTCAGGGAAAGTGACCTTTCTCTTGGCCTTTGACTTAGGAATTTTCTTGACAGCAGGGGGGTTGGCAGTAGGAGGTCCCCTTGCTTCACTCCTAGTCCTTAGTCTCTTCAGTCTTTGAAGTGGAATTTCCTCTTCAGATTCAGTTCCTTCAGAGGATGATCCTGTCTTCATGTTTTCAATTTCAACAGTGAAGTCATCTACCACCTTCTTAGAGACTTCAATTTCAGGCTCTGCTGATCCAGCCACAACAGCAGACTGTGCTGTTGGCTCAGCAGACTGACTAGTCTGACCTTCCTTCTTGCTCTTCTTAGAAGGGGTCTTCTTGGATTGTTTGGAGGCTTTTCTCTTTGGTTTTTCCACCAGTTGCCTCACTGGTTCGTAGAGTTTGAATTCTTTGCTTCCATGGGTTTGTTTTCCTCCACCCATAGGGCAATGCAGAGAAGCAAACAAGTTACTCAGCAGAATGGCATGAGAATGCCTTTTGTCACTTAACAGCTCATAAACATGAGCAGCCCAGTTCACTTTCATCCCATAGTAAATGCAAATCATAGTGTGAAGCCTTCTTCTAGGTAGGCCATCCAGAGAACCCGTAGCACAATCCAAAACCTTTGCTATGATATCAGCAAATCTTTGGTATTCATCCTTCAGCTGGGTCTTCATTAAAGTCCCAGTCATCTCCTCTCCCTTCTTAGCACAAATTTTCCAAAATTCCTCTTCTTTTTCTGACCCTAACGAGGTCACATCTCCTCCCTTGTCTGTCAGCTTATAAATTTCATGAAGAACAGCAGCAGATACAGCGATTTTCTTACCACCTATGACAGCAGTCATAACGGTGTCATCATCGTTGAACTCCCTGGAAGTGTAGAAGTGGTATACATCTTCAAGATAAACCCTATCTTCGTGTGCTTCCAAGACTGGGACCAAAGATGCTTCCTTGATCTTTTCCAGTAAAGCGCGCATCAAATCGGTGCCAGAGAAATGGAATTTGCTGTAGTTGAAGTATCTTCCTTCAATAACTTTGTCCATTTCTGAGATTTGTGAGTAAATTCTGCAAAATAGTGAACTTTCGCAACAAGAGGGTTTGAGAGATAGAAAGTTTGAGAATTTTTGAGTGCGTAAGACGACTATGCTGTTCAGATCGGATTTTATAGGTTTCCTTTTGATTTGGTTTTCGTGATTTATTTAAGCCGTTGATCTAATCTGACAGTTTTTAATCGTGCGGATGAGAGTCGCGGATTTCAATTTTATTATTTTAATGTCAGATGGGCGGGAAACTCTATCGACACTAATCTGTTTACTTATAAAAGCGTGTTACTTAATAATGCGTTTTATGACCATGCTTATATAAGGCATCAGATGAGTAGAGTTAAACTTATCTGACAGACGAGTGATCTGTTATCTGATATTACTAGAGAATGCCAATAGCTAGTAATCTTCCTTTGCTGTTTGTCAATCCAGCAAGATAAAATAATCTTCAATCTTCAAGAATTAAGAACACATCTTCTTGGTAACATAACTTCAACTAACTGTCATTAACAGATTTCATCTTTAGAACAGAAGTACCGCTAGTCTTACACGTTCCCCCTGTCTTTAAGAATTCATAAGTTAACTAGTCTGTTGAGAGTTAATTCTTGAATGAAATAACTGATGACTAAGCTGTTGAACTCCAGTCTTCTGATGAGTTCCCCCTCAGCTTATGCATCCAGGTTAAGTAAACCTAACTCAGCTCTTAGAGTTGAGAACCTTGCTTCACTTAGAGGTTTGGTGAAGATGTCAGCAATCTGATTATCAGTATGAACATACTCAATCAAAACATTGCCTTTTTCCACATGATCTCTAATGAAATGATGTTTAATCTCAATATGTTTAGTCCTTGAATGACTTGTAGTATTCTGAGTAAGTGAGATTGCACTTGTATTGTCACAGTAGATTGGTATTCCACTGATCTTGATGTTGTAGTCTTCTAGTTGATGTTTCAACCAAAGTATCTGTGCACAGCAGGCTCCAGCAGCTATATATTCAGCTTCAGCAGTAGATATAGAAACTGAGGTTTGCTTCTTACTCATCCATGAGATCAGACGACTGCCCAAGAACTGACAGGCACCTGTTGTGCTCTTTCTGTCAATCTTGCAGCCAGCAAGGTCTGAATCTGAGTAGCCAACTAGTTCAAATCCAGATTCTCTAGGATACCACAATCCCAATTCTTGAGTGCCTTTAACATACTTCAATATCCTCTTGGCAGCTAAGAGATGAGATTCTTTGGGGTTTGATTGAAATCTTGCACAGACTCCAACTGAGTACATTATATCAGGTCTGCTTGCTGTTAGATACAACAATGAACCAATAATGCCTCTATATTTGGTTATGTCCACTGATTTGCCATCTTCATCTTTATCCAAACGAAGACTTGTAGACATAGGAATGGTAGCTGTTGAGCTAGTTTCCATACCAAATTTCTTGAACAGATCTCTTGTGTACTTTGCTTGGCTGATGAATATTCCATCAGGCAACTGTCTAACTTGCAATCCAAGAAAGTAGTTAAGTTCACCCATCATGCTCATTTCAAACTTATTCTGCATCAGCTTGGAGAACTTATCACACATCTGTTGGTTAGTTGAACCAAAAATAATATCGTCCACATATATTTGCACAAGTAATATATGATTTTCCCATTCAATAGTGAACAAGGTTTTGTCTACCTTACCTTTTCGAAATCCTTTAATTAAAAGAAAATCAGATAGGGTATCATACCATGCTCTTGGAGCCTGTTTCAGTCCATAAAGGGCTTTCTTCAGACGATATACTTTGTCCTCTTCTTGATAGACTTCAAATCCTGGAGGTTGTTCAACATACACTTCTTCTTGCAATTCTCCATTGAGAAAAGCAGACTTCACATCCATCTGATAGACAGTGAAGTTCTTGTGAGCAGCATAGGCAAGAAACAGTCTGATTGCTTCAAGTCTTGCTACTGGTGCAAAAGTTTCATCAAAGTCAATTCCTTCTTCTTGACAATAACCCTTGGCCACTAGTCTTGCTTTGTTTCTGGTGACAACACCATCTTCGTTCATCTTATTTCTGAATACCCACTTAGTGCCAATTACTCTTTGATGACTTGGTCTAGGAACTAAGTACCAGACTTCATTCCTTTCAAATTGATTCAACTCTTCTTGCATAGCTTCTATCCAGAAGGAATCATTGAGAGCTTCTTCAATTTGTTTGGGCTCTATTTGAGATAGGAATGTAACAAACATAGCATCTTGTGCAGCAGCTCTTCTTGTTTTCACTCTATCTAAAGGATCACCAATGACTAATTCAGGAGGGTGATTCTTGAGCCATCTGAGATCAGGCTGCAAATCAGGATGTTGTCCTCTGTTATGATCTTGCAACACTACTGTTGGAGTTCCAGTAGTAGTCTGTTGAACATTTGCCGTCTGTTGAACAGTCTCTGGTCTGTCAGCTGTTTGCAACTCGTCTGTTAGACAATCAGCACTGTGATTTTGAACAGCACTTGAGTTAGCAGCTGAACTTAGATTAGGTAGTATGATGGGAACATATTCTTCATTTCTTCCAACGTCTAACTTCTGTAAATCAGCAGACAGATCTTGATTTACACTTTGATTCTTTTCAGAAGATTGACTTGGCTCATCAAATACTACATGGATAGATTCTTCTATTAGCAATGTTCTTTTATTGAAAACTCTATAAGCCTTACTAACAGATGAGTATCCTACAAAGACAGCTTCATCAGCCTTTTCTGCAAATGCAGTAAGGTGATTTTTCCCATTATTTAATACAAAACATTTACAACCAAAAATCTTAAAGTAGTGAATGTTTGGCTTTCTATTGTTCCAAACTTCATATGGAGTCTTGTTCTGATTTTTGTTGATCATACATCTGTTCTGGGTAAAGCATGCTGTGTTTGTTGCTTCTGCCCAAAATCTTTGAGGCAGTTTAGCTTCAGCTATCATGGTTCTGACAGCTTCTTTTAGTGTTCTGTTTCTCCTTTCAGCAACACCATTCTGTTGAGGGGTTCTTGCAGCAGAATACTCATGATGTATTCCCTTCATGTTACAATACTCTTCAACAGTAGAGTTTGTAAACTCTGTCCCTCTATCTGATCTGATCTTCAATATCTTAATACTCTTTTCATTCTGGATCAGTTCCATCAGATTGGTAAGATGTTCCTTGGTTTCACTTTTCTTCTTCATGAAAATCACCCAAGTGTATCTTGAATAGTCATCCACAACAGCTAGGCAGTATTTCTTTCCACCATTGCTGACTGGATCAATGGGTCCAAATAAGTCCATATGCAACAGCTCCAATATTCTTCCAGAAGATTGGTGCTTCTTTTCTTTGAATGATGACTTGATTTGTTTACCCTTCTGACATGCATCACAGAGCTTGTCTTTGCTCATGACTGCTTTTGGAATCCCTTCTACCAAATCATTCTTGATTAATCTGTTTATGGTCTTGAAGTTTAAATGATTCATCCTCTTGTGCCATAGCCAACTGACTTCACTTGGTGCAGATGCCACCAAACAAACACTTGAATTCTTGTCAACAGAATTCCAGTCAACTATGTAGATATTCCCTTGTCGTCTTCCAGATAGGATTACCTTCTTTGTACCAATCTGTTCAACGTAGCACTTATCTGTTGAGAAGATGACTGAATATCCTTTGTCACAAAATTGACTTATGCTCAGCAGATTATATTTTAGTCCTTTAACATAGGAGACGTCAGATATCTCTATGTTTCCCTTGATTAATCTTCCTTTAGCTTTAATCTTGCCTTCTTTGCTGTCTCCAAAAGTGACTTTTGGACCATCCACAGCAACTGCATCAGTCAACTCATGTATGTTTCCACACATGTGCCTTGAACATCCACTGTCCAAGTACCAAATCTTCTCTACTTTATTCCTACTCCTAATCCTAACCTACAAAACAAAAATAAAATTGTTTTAGGTACCCT
This sequence comes from Penstemon eatonii, assembly GCA_038501285.1. Lineage (NCBI taxonomy): Eukaryota > Viridiplantae > Streptophyta > Magnoliopsida > Lamiales > Plantaginaceae > Penstemon > Penstemon eatonii. Next base: position 17,366,884 of record CM076711.1, read on the forward strand.
TATTGAGAGGGTCCTGAAGGATTAGTTCCACCCTTGACAACCCAAGATGTTGAAGTCTTAGGCTTCTTAGGTTTCTGAGTTTTAGGAGCATGAACAGTTTCATTTTTATCATAGTTATCAGATAAGTCATGTTGATGATCAGTATGATATGAATAATGTTCATAAGCAGGGTAAGGTGCATGATATGCAGGATATGCATGCATTGGATGAGCAGGATAAGGTGCATAGTAATTAGGAAATTGAGGTGCATGATACATAGGATGATATGCAGCAGGTTGCACATAATATGACTCATTTCCATACCAAGCATTTTGATTTTTCTTATTCTTATGCTTCTTTGGTTTACTAGGTGCTTGCTCATTTGTTTTTGACTTAGTTTTACCACTAGTCTGATTGACTTTAGCTTTATCAGCAGACTTCTTAGGACTCTGCTGTTTGGTCTTACTAGTCTGATTTCCTACACTAGGCTCTTTGCTCTTTTTAGCCTTAGGAGATTTCTTCTCCTTTACCACTTTCTCAGATGAGGTAGGTCTAGAGGTTTGAACATACAGAATGACCTTACTGTTGTCAGCAGAAATAAATTTTTCAGTATGATTCAATTCTAGATTATCCTTTTCCAAAGGTGTCTCCTGTTTCTTAGATGTATGCATGGATGCAACAGTAGACTTATCATGAGACTCAATGATTTTCTCAAGTTCCATGATTTTTCCTTTATAAACCTCACATTCAGCTTTCAGAGATTCATGCTCTTGCTCAAGCTGTTTATATTCAGCTGATTCTTTAGGCTTTTCAGCTAAAAGTTTCAGTGAACTATTTTGCTCTTTTAGCAAGTTCATCTCTTCCTTAAGCTTAACAAATTCTCCAGCAATAGTAGTATTATTCAACATCATTTGCTCTAGAGAATTAAATAGTTCATTTTCTTGAGGAGTTACCTCATCCTCGGAGTCATCAGATTCCTTTGCCATCAGGCACAGGAGAGCAGGTTTTTCTTCATCAGATGATTCTTCATCAGACGAGTCTGAGTCTGAATCAGATGAGTAGACAGCAGCTGGCTTTTCTGCTTCAGCCATCATTGCCTTGGCTCTCTGATGCTTTCTTTCTTTTCTCATTTTCTTCTCTTCCTCAGTGTACTTCTCTGCTTTTGGATATGGGCAGTCTCTTATGAAGTGTCCCAATTTCCTGCAGTTGTAACACATCAGTTTTGATTTATAATCCTCTTTATCCTGAGAAGAAAAGTTAGGTTTAGAAGTAGAAGCAGCATGATTGTATTTGTTTTTCATTTTTCTCTTATAGAACTTCTTGAAGTTGTTCATCAATAATGCTACATCTCCAGCAGTGTACTCCTTTTTGTTGAGTAGAGTGGCTTCATCAGATGAGTCCACTTCTTTGCTTTTCTGTGCTGGTCTTCTGGTGTTTTCAGCAGCAACAAGTGCAGCTGTGGGTCCTGAAGTTGAGGTTTCTTCAATTCCCATTCTTGGCAGTTTATACTCATAAGCCTTGAGTGCGGAGAACAGCTCTGTTAGAGAAATCTTGCCCAGATCTCTTGATTCTTCCATTGCTGTCACCTTCATGTTGAACTTGGATGGTAGAGCCTTCAGTACTCTGACAGAAATCTCTTTGTCAGTGAAAGTCTTTCCCAGCTTCAAAACTTCATTCAGCGTTCTGGTGAATCTGGTATCCATCTGATCAATGGTTTCTCCAGACTTCATCTTGAAGTTGTCCAGCTTTTCCAATGCAACACTGAGCTGATGCTCTTTAATAGCATCATTGCCTTCGCTCATATCTCTGACTTTGTCCCACATCTCCTTTGCGGTTTTGCAATGTTTGACCTTGTCAAACCGATCATTATCCAGGGCTTTAGTCATGATGAATCTCCCAACTTTATCTAGATTGTAAAGCTTTATCTCTTCTGGAGTCATCTCATGAAGGTCTTTCTCCACAACCGTATCTACTTCATTTATCTTTATGGTCTTTGTGAATCTGAATGGACCTTTAATGATACATGTATGCATGTTGTCATTATAGGCAGCAAGGAAAATCTCCATTCTGATTTTCCAGTCCTCAAAGGACATACCAGCAATGTGGGGAACATGGCTGATACAATCCATTTTTCAAAAAGTTTTTGTTTTTCAAAAAAAATGCTCTTTTGAAAAGTTTTGAAAACCTTTGAAAAACACTCGGATCAAGCTCGTTGATCAGGCAGCTGATTCTAATGAACCACCCGCTTTGATACCACTTGTTGGTCCCAAGTGGTCAGATGAGGTCTAGAGGGGGGGGGGTGAATAGACCTCTGAAAATTTTTGAACTTAAAAACTTTTCAGTCTTCTGTCAGCAGACTAAGCTGATGAAGAACAGTAAGCAGACTAGTCTGATCGTGAACAAATCTTGAACAGACGACTGACCACTCTTCTTACAATGACTTAGCTGTTTTTCAGCAAACAGTTTTTCAAGAGTATACTTGCAGCGGATTGTTTGAAAGTGTTTTTCACAAGTAAACTAAGTTCTAAAAAGATTTTATCCCCAGTTTAAAACTCCTTATAAAATCTTTTTAATTGATTCAAAGTGTTTAAAATGCAAACTTTAAAATATGCAAGAAAACTTTAAATGCAAGATAACACAAAGAATTTTTATAGTGGTTATATGGATAAAAATCCTTTAGTCCACTCTTCCAGATCACACAGATTCTGGGTTATACTATAATCACAAAGATTACAATATTTCTCCACTTACACCTAAACAACTAATGAGAAGGCTGTAAGCTCGCAATAGGGATTCACAAAGAAAACCTATCCTCTAAAGTAGAATCACTCACACAGATGGATTCTCACTTCGCACAACACTCAGCTATTACAAAATCACTCAGATAATGTTTTTCTGATTTCTTCAACTGGGTTTCTGTCAACAGATGACTTCCACCAGACGAGTGAGCTGTTCGAGCTTTTGAGACTTAGAGAAATTCTGCTTCAAAATTTCGATCTCTGATTGTTGTTGTTATTGCTCGATTTGAAATTCAGCTCTATTTATACATGGAAATGAAATTATGACCGTTGAAGGCAAGTCACAAATCAAATCCATCCTTCAGCTCTTTTTGAAACGGCTCCCTGCAGCATTCCGTACTGTGTACAGTACCTTTCTGTCCATCGCATTTAATGCTGCATTTAATGCACTCTGCTGATCCGAGGATATCTTCAATCATTTGCCATTACTACCCTTCTCTTACAGCATTTATTACACCAAGTGCATTTATTACCGTTGGACTAATCTCTTGACCTCTTCTGCTCTGCTGATCAAAACGACTCTGCTGATAGATACTCTGCTGATCAAATACTGAACTCATCTGATTTGACTCGGCTGATGATCTACCCTTCTGTTCGCTGATCCAGCAAGAGATCACTAGTCTTCTGAGCTTTGAACTTTGAACTCTTCTGATGTCTTCTTTTACCAGCTCAAAATTCTTCTAAGGGAACTAAGCTTTCCATACTTAGCTGATTATGATGTTTTGGAAATCATCAAAACCTTCCCTTAATTACTTGTCTTCTTTCATCTTCATCTTCATCCAACACAGCTGAAGAAGTTGCAACAAGAGTTGGCAGAGTCCAACAGCTTACAGCTGCAGAAGTTGCACCAAGAGTTGGCAGAGTCCAACAGATTACAGCTTGAAAGCATGCAACTCCTTACTGCAAGAACTATCAGGAATGCCATTGATAGTTTTTCCATGCCTGAAGATCATTCCAAGCAGATGATGCAAAGCTTTGTTGAAATGAACAGAAATGTTGAAGATGTGAAGGCTGATGTCAACCATCTTCATGCTGCTTTAAAGAGAGCTGAAAACAACATAGTTGATCTCACTGCTAACTTCATCAGAGTCAGTGAAGAAGAAAAAGCAGTCAACCTTGGATTGTTGCAGGAAGTTCACCAAGCTGGAACTGTTATACGTGAAGAGCTGACAACCATGCAACTGAATGTTGATTGTTTTAATGATCAGACTGACAACATCAGCACCACTCTCACTCATCTTACTGCAAGTCATGATGTAGTAAATCAAAATTTGAAGGCCTTGTGTGCTGCAATGAAGATTCATTCTGTTGCCCTTTACCCTCCTATCAAACCTGCTGATGTCATTATTGCTGATGATGACAAAAAGGGGGAAGAGAAGAAGGAAAAGGAAAAAGTGGAGGAAGCTGCTGACACTCAACCTGAAAAGATTGAAGAAGTTGCTGAAAAGACTAAAGCTGCTGAAGAACTTGGAAAGGTAGATAGCAAAGAAAAGTCTGAAGAAGAGACCAATGAAAAAGACAAATCTGATGAAGAAATGGCTGCAACCAAGGATTCTGCTGAAGAACAAACAGAGCCACTTACCAAGTACAAAAATACTGAATCAGCTAAGAATGCAATGGAAGAGCTGAAGGAGCAGCAACTTAAAGAAAAGATGGAAGCTGCGCTGATGAAGATGAAGAGGAAGAAGAAGATGATGAAGAATCATCTTATGAATATGAAGAAGAGCTGGAAGGAACTGATGAAGAAGCTGACAGTTAGTATAGACAAATCCGTTTGTAATCAGTTTACTTTATCTATCTTTCAGACATCTCATCTGATCAGAAACTGTAACTTGTACTTATTTATCAGATTATCAATAAAAGTTCAAGTTTCTGTTTCCAACATATATTTTCTATCTCAGAAAATTTTGAAGGTAACAAACTTTAGCATAGGTAAAACAGGTACTTAGCTGAAGTTTTGTCATCATAAAAAAGAGGTAACTTGTTGGATAAGGATGAAGATGAAGAAGCACTGAAGACAATAAGTAAAGGGAGGTTTTGATGAATTTCAAAACTTCAAATCTGCTAAGTATAAATTAACTTAGCTGATATCCCTTTGAAGAATTTTTGACTAAGTAAAGAAGATATCAGAAGAGTCAAAATTCAAGGTCCAAGGCTACTGATCTGCTGAAGGAAAGAAATCAGACTGGTGAAGATCAGCCGACTCAAAACAGATTTGTTCAACTTTGAGATCAGCTTAGTTCGCCATCAGACTTGTACTTTCGTCAGCCAAGTGGAAAAGATCAAGAAGCCATCCCAACGGTAATAAATGCCCCTGGAAGTAATAAATGCTGAAGTACAAGGCTATTAAAGACAAATGATTGAAGAAATGCTTCTCAACAGCTTGGTGCATTTAATGCTGCCTGCAGAAAAGTACTGATGACAGTACGGACAGACTGCAGAGAGCCGTTCGCGGAAATTAAGGACCAGTACTCGAGGAATTTGAACTCTGTCTCTCTTCAACGGGCATTTCTCAAACCTCAAGTATAAATAGCTGTAGAGACGAAAAGAAAAATAACAACACAATCTCTGAGAAGAATTTCGAGACAAAATCTCTTAAGTCTCAAGAACAGCTCACTCATCAGCTCGGTCATTTGTTGACTGAAGCCGACGTTGAAGATCAAAGTTAAACACATTTTTCTGAGTGAAATCTGTTAGAGTGTTGTGAGAAGTAGATATCCATCTTTGTGAGTGATATTACTTCGGAGAGTAGGAGTTTCTTTGTGATTTCCTGCTGCGAACTTGTGGCTTATCATTTGTTGTAAAACACAAGCAGAGTGTACTAATTACTTTGTGTTCTTAGTATAACCCAAGATCTGTGTGACTTGGAAGAGTGGATTAAAGGATATTTACATCCATATAACCACTATAAAAATCTGTGTGTTTTTACTTGCATTTTTACTTGCATATTTTCAGTTGCATAAAAACACTTTGGTTTAACTGTTTGAAAAGTTTTAAAAGGAAAGAAATTTTATAAAACTGGAGATCAAACTTTCAAACTACTAAGTTTACTTGTGAAAAATACTTTACAAATCCGCTGCAAGTACTCTAAGTATTGAAACTGGTTTTAGCAAAATCAGCTAATTAATTATCAGATTAGTGGTCAACGAAGCTGTTCAAAGATTTGTTCGAGATCAGCCAAGTAACTTACTGTTCGGTAACAGCTTAGTCTGTTTAAGTTAGAACAAAAGTTTTAAAGTTAAAAATTGTCAAAAAGTTTAGAGGTCTATTCACCACCCCCCCCCCCCCTCTAGACCTCATCTGACCACTTGGGACCAACAAATCCCTTTTATTTTTTTAATATTTGCGTAAAACACCCTTGTACTTTTTAATATATCTAGGGGTAATTTACGAAATTCAATTAATAATTAACGATGCTTGTAATTAACTGAGATTGGATACTTTATGCAGAATTTTTGAAAGTACAAGGAAATTTGGAGCAAAAAAAATTCACAGAATAGTTTGATGCAGGTTTTGCATAACACAGGGTAGTATTATGCATTTTTCCCAAAAAAAAGAAAACAAAAACTAACTTTATCACCAAAGCTATTTTCCGGGTTTTTTGCACTTTGCACCCCCGAAACATGGGAAATAGACAATTTGCACCCTCAAAACTTAGATTTAGCACTTTGCACCCTCGAAATATGAAAAATATAGCACTTTGCACCATCTCTTATTTTCAAGCAAAAACTCAAGGGCAAAATAGGTAATTCTATTTTAAATCATTGACATTTTGCCCCCTAAAAATAAAATTAGCACTTAACACTCCCTAATTAAGAACAAATTAACAACTTGCACCCTCGAAACACAATAAATGGACACATTGCACCCCAAAATACAAAATAAAACTTAATACCCTCAAATTTTTAAAAAAAAAAAACTCAAACCCCTCATTTTTTCCGGCAAAGTTGACCATTAAGGTGAAATTTTTTTTAAGGCAAAATAGATAATTATTTATGGGTCTTTGATATGTTGAAGTAGACAATGGGTCTTCGAGAAGTTTACTTGTACTTTATTTAGTTATTTATGGGTATATTGTTGAATAGAAAAATGGAGAGAGAAATGAGTATTCGAATATTTATAATTGTATTTTGCAAAATTTAAGTCAAAAAATGAATTACCTACTTTGCTTAGATTTTTTTCACTCTGATAGTCAACTTTGACAAAAAAAAAACGAGGGGTTTGGGGTTTTCAAATTTGAGGGTGTTAAGTATTAATTTTGTATTTTGGGGTGCAAAGTGCCCATTTATTGTGTTTCGGGGGTGGAAATTGCTGATTTGTTCTTAATCAAAGGGTGTTAAGTGCTAATTTTATTTTTGGGGTACAAAGTGCAAAATTCTCAAGTTTTGAGGGTGCAAAGTGCCAATACTATTGAATTACCTATTTTGCCCTTGAATTTTTGCTTGAAAATAAACGAGGGTACAAATTGCTGCATTTTTCAAATTTCGAGGGTGCAAAGTGCTAAATCTAAGTTTAGAGGGTGCAAAGTGCCTATTTCCCATGTTTTGATGGTACAAAGTGCAAAAAACCCTTTTTCCTTTCTTTTTCGTTTTTTATCCCTTTATAATTTGTCGCCCAAATTATTGCATTCTCTCGAATCCCAGTTACACTCACACTAATTCAATAACTAAAACTTTTAATGATCTTTTCTAAAAAAACAAAAAAACTTTTAATGATCTTCGTAGAAGGTAATAATTAACCACTCATAAAAAAGAAGAAAATGGTAAGGAAGTGGTTTTCTATGAGAGTAAATAAAACATATGGAATTATAGGCAGAAAATGATAAGAAAGTAAACGGAAAAAGATAATTTCTTGAGATTTACAGAACTGGAAAAAAATCTAGACGAAAGAGAGTATAGAGAAGAGAATTTGAATAGGTCTAGGAAGATTTTTTTTTTAAAGAAATCTTCATCCTAGTGGCATTTGTCCAAAGATTTTAATTTATTGAAATTCGATTACATCTTCTTAATATTTGTAATGGGATGTAAAGATACGTATTCGAATTATGATTAGATAAGATGTGTAATATTATGTAAGGTAAATTTAAATTATACTTCTTTATTTAGTACTTCATTTTACCCATTTTTATTATATTTTTTATGAGGTGTTACAAAAATCGATACATATTCTTAAATTCTTTGTCATTAATACATAAATAATATTGTTTTATTTACATTAACAAAAACTTGATAACTATAATTCCATATAATTAATTCTATGTTAATATTATTATATAAGTCAAAGGTGCAAATTTTTTAATTTTAGTTGGGCCATCTATGTTAGTATTAAATAATTTTCATATTTGTATTTTTTATTTATTAGTTGCATAATTGGGTTGAAATGAAAAAGATAAAATTGCTTAATTTGTTTGGTTTGATTTTTTTTACAATTTGTTTGGTTTCATTAGTTGGTTGTGGAATTTTGATGTTTGGATAAAGGATGATAATTTGCAAAAAGATTTGAATTTTTTTATTAAAGAAAAAAAAGGACCACATGATCTAACAGGTCTGTAAAAGAATCTCCCATAATCATGACCCATACTAGCTTGTCGTCTTTCGTAATTGCACCGGCAGTACGGTGCCATTATGACTTTGTCCTCTCTCTATATATAAATATAATTTAATTAAGAGATATTTTCTTTTTTATAAATTTATCATTTTATTTTATCAAAATATAAATAATAAATTATTTTCTTTTATTTTTTTATTCGTCTTGAAGAATTGCACACGAATTAAAAAATATTGTAAATAATCAATTCTTAATAAAAAAAATTAAAATATCCTTTTAATCAAATAATCTTACAATAAATTATCATTAGTGACAAGTATTAATAAGAAGGATAAAATTAATATAATAATATTAATTTTATATTGAAATTCTAAAATAATAAATAAAAATAACTAAAATATTTTACTAAAACTACAAAAAAAAAAAGAGAGAACTACTTTTATATTAGTAATAATTTAAACTAAAGGCTATAAACTGAAAGAGGGTAGCTTTGTCCATAATATTTAAGGTAGATATAGATGAAATTTTACTAGGGGTAAGCTTGGTAGTTCATTAAATTTTTTAGATGACATACAACTGTTGCAGAATTAGTACCTACTCCGGTGGATTTAATCCACCCGGCTGTTGGATGAATGCCACATGAGCATGTAAGGATAATTTTTTGTCCTTTTATGCATATGTGGCATTCATCCAACTCCAATGGATTAAATCCACTAGTGTAGGATCTAAGTGTTATAAGAGAAAAGATGTAGGGAGAAAGTATGAAGTTGTTATTAATAATGAACACAGGAAGGGGTATTTATACAAAGAGATAAGACTCCATAAATACCAAAATACCCAACCAAAACCTAATACTCCTATAACGCTAACTCTAACACTCCCCCTCAAACTAGAGCTAGTAGCTCTAAGCTTGTTACAAATACGATAATCACTCGATAACAACTAAACATAAAACACCATAAATAAGAATAACTAAGTAAAGGTTGTAGCAATAGTTGACAATTGATGATGAACTTTATAACGAACTGCATTGAATTGGAGAACTCTTGGAAACCAATTTTAACGTCGAAACAAACACCCGCGAACACCGCGGTGACAACGATTGGCAAACCACCAATCAAAACATAACAAATGGATCACTTGATCCACACAACCGACAATCTTGGGGATCAATGCCGACGCCGGGGAAAACATCCGCTAACACTCCGTAGCTTCCTCGACCGTAATTTGATTCCAACCAAATGTCTAACAAATAGTGCGCGACGACCGCACCACCGAAAATTACCAAGCAACAATTCAATTGCAACAACTTCTATCAACAACAACAATATCACCAACCAAAACCCAACAAACCAAACAACGAAAAATACCTAGAAAGCAAAAAATAATTATTACTCACTACTCCCCCTGAGCAACTAACCATAGAGTTGATCAACACATCAATCCAAAAATATAACCACCAGAAGTCCAGGACAACTACTCTAGGGTTGAAATAATCTGAAACCGTCTGAAGCAGCCGTTATGGCTGCGAAAACTGAGCGTGGACGGGGCTAGTTGTGACTTGAACTAGGGCTTTAGACGCCCATTTCTTTTCTTTAAATCTGAGTTGAGTGGGTGGGTAAAAAAAATGGATTTTATAAAGAAGATGGTAGAACTTTTTTTTCTTTTTAATGGTGGTGGGACAATAACGAAAAGACAGCGGCTTACTTGGAATGGCCAGCCGCCGCGGCGATGAGTTAGATGGTCACCGCGGCGGCTAGGGTTTTACTCTATCTTGTGTACTCCTTTTTTTTTTTTTTTTATCAAAACCCTAGATTAAAAAAAAACCTAAGCTCTTGATACCATGTTATAAGAGAAAAGATGTAGGGAGAAAGTATGAAGTTGTTATTAATAATGAACCCAGGAAGGGGTATTTATACAAAGAGATAAGACTCCATAAATACCAAAATACCCAACCAAAACCTAATACTCCTATAACTCTAACTCTAACACTAAGTAACCTTTCCGTTAAATATAATATTCGAATGCAAGTAATGTCGATATTTCTCTAGGTTAATAATAATACGTACTGTTGTATGGTAAATGACCATTTTGTTTGAGAAGATCCAAATGATTGTTTATACAAAAGAGCGTAGCTGGTTCCGTCCACAGCGCAACGTTGACGAGATTGTTTTTCTTGGCTATTGTTGCTGGCCATGAATAAATAGCATCAGCAATAATGAGGAAGAAAGGCGCACCTGATGTATCGGATTCAATTGTGTCTTTAACAAATTCATCGACACGAGCAGGAAACTCAATAAACATACTCTCCCAATATTCGTCAAAGTTGAGATCTCGATCGAACTCAAGTGAGAAGCCATCAGAAATCGTTCTGTAGCTTATATCTGTGCCAGATTTTCGAGCTTCGTCAAAGGGATCATTAAGATCAGCTGATTGGGCTTTGGAAATAGAATGATGAATAAATTCGATGTTGACATACGTTACGGAGAATCCAATAGAAGCAAGTTTAATGGTTAGATTGATCATTGGAGCTATGTGGCCTTGGTAAGGATATGGGAAAATAATAGCATGAGGGTTTGGATCTGTTTTGGCCATTTTGATTCCTTGTGATATATGAACCTCTAGCTAGTTCATTCTTTGTATTGTATTTTATGATGAATTGGCATTTTCAGTGATCTGTGAGTGCTGCACTTAAAAGGAATATATAAGTAAAGATAATTGTTCTTTTTTTTAAAAAAACAAGTAAAGCAACACTTAAATGTTGACTTTCCTATAATTACTTTCCACTCTAGCCCTTATGATTTTCAAGATTTTGAGCTAAACGTATTGATTTAACGCAAGTTCGTTTGTTAATAAAGTCAAATCAAAGTCAAGTTCAAATGATAATATGATTAATGAGTAACTCTATATGTATTTCCGAATATCGGTTATGTCTATTCAAATAACTAAGGATGCTGTAAAACGAGCAGTAAAGAAGTAGATGAGCCAGCAAGTCCGAGAATTAAGTACAGTCTGGGTATGTGTGTCTATGACTTTAAATGACCTTTATGGTACAAACAATGCTCTTTTTATGTTGTGGGGGTATTGTTTACTCCATTGTCACACCCGCGCATTAGGTTTAAATCTCTGATCGTCGGGTAGGACCCAAGGAAAATTTACCACTAAACAATCATTGTTAGTCCCAAGTGGTCAGATGAGGTCTAAGAAGGGAGTGAGTAGACCTTTGTACCTTTAAAAATATTCTCAGACTTTCTGTCGACAGAGTAAGCTGATCTTGATTGTGAAACTACTCAGCTGATTTGGCACTTAGGTTATTCAGCGAAAGTTGACCACTAGATTGATTTACTTATATGTTAAGATTAACTCCGAATTTTAAACTTGTATATAACAGATTTGAAAGTGTATGTTTTCAAACAAGTTTAATTTTAAAAAGGTCCTACCTCAATTTTATAAATTCCACTTTAAAAGTTTTATCTTTTAAAATATTTGTTAGTTTATGAAAATATACAAGTTAAAAAAGCAAGTAATCAAACACAAGGATTTTAATAGTGGTTATATAGACAAGAAGCCTTTTAGTCCACTCTTCTAAATCACGAAAATTTAGGTTCCAGTAGAAACACTAAGTAACTAGTTTTTTACTTGCGTTTTTACAACAAATGATGAAGCTACAAGTTCACTATAGGAGATCACAAAAAAAACTTATATTCTAAAGTAATATCATTCACAGAGATGGATATCTACTGCTCAGAACACTCAATATTTATAGAAATCACTTAGATTTAAGTGCTTGGATTGTTTCTTCAATTTGGCTTTGTCAGCAGATGACTCGACTGATAGTGATCTGTTCTTGAGTTTTTTCTATAGACTTAGAAAGATTTTCTCGATACGCTCTCTCATTTTTTGTTGTGATTGTCTATAACTCTTTAATTCAGGTCTATTTATACTCGTTATTTGAATTATGCCCATTGAAGAGAGATAAAATTTAGATCTTCCTTGAACTCCGTTTTAACCTTAAACGGCTCTCCGCAACTGTTCACTGTACAGTCTGTTGTACAGATATGTCAGTCGATTTAATGCATCATGCTGATACGAGGTTATTTGAAATAGCTCTTCAATCATTTTTCATTAATATCCTTCTCGATTATTACACCAAGTACATTTATACCGTTGGAATTACTTTCTGATCTCTTCCATGTAGCCGATCGAATCCACTCATCTGATGAACACTATGCTGAGTCAAATCGAACTAATCTGATTTGACTCTGCTGATCCACCAGTCTGATTTTCCAACTCAGCTTAAGATCACTAGTCTTCCATACCAAAATTCAATCTCTGATTTTACTTGTCTTCTCAATTGAACTTTTTCAGAGGTTTGCTAACCTTCAATTACTTAGCTTATGACCTACGTTGCACGGATACGGACTCGGACTCGACACGATTCGGATTCGGCGACTCGTTTTCAAAAAAAATTAAAGATACGACTCGGCATGGATACGTATATTTTAATAAAATAAATTTATATAGTTATATATAAAAAAAATACCTTAGCATCAAAGTCATTGAATAAACATTCATTCAAATATTCATAACACAAAATCAAAAGAAAAGATCAAGAAAGATGTCTAAATTCACTCCAAATACATGATAAATGATTCAAAATAAGTCTCATATGCAAAACAAAGTATCAAAAGAGTACATAATTATTAGTCAATTACACAACAAGATCATCATTGGGATCTTCATTAACTTCATATTTGGAAGAGAAAAATTAGGGTTCTTGTTAAATTGGGGATCGATCTAGGTTTGTAGATTGACATATACTACTTGTTAGAGTGTGATGGGTAGTGGTGGGAGTAAATGAAATGAAGAGTTTATTTACTTATTCATGGTGGATTTGGTTTTGAATTGCGGTCGCCGATTTGGATTTTGGATGAAATTGGCAGAACGTAACAGGAAGGAAAAAGAAGTGAAGGAACTGGTAAGGATACTAAGGAATTAGGAATAGTATCAATTCAATTTTTTATTATTTAGGTGTGTAAATTGCATTTTCAACCCAAGATTTTATAAAAAATTGCAGAAAGCCCCCTGCCGAGTCCTTGACCGTGTCGACTCAGCAGTTGACCGAGTCGGATTCGAGTATCCGATTTTTTTTTATTTTTTTTTCTCGGACTCGCCACGTGGCGAGTCGGACGCGTATCCCAGCCGTGTCGAAGGCGAGTCCGAGTCCCCGACGAGTCCGACTCTTCAGCCTGCTATTTTTTGAAGTATCCGTGCTTCATAGCTTATGACTTATGGAAATCATCCAAATCTCCCTTCATTTTTTCATCTTCATACAACAATTTCTCATATTTTTATGATGACAAAACTTCAGCTAAGTACATATCTTAACTTCAATTAAGTCTTCACACAAAATTTCTGAGAAAGAAATTAAGTTGGATAACTTGTAATATTTTATTAATGTAGAGAGTACAAGAATAAAGAGTAGAGTCTTCTTAATCTTCAATGTGTTTATCTTGTTGGGATTCATCGATTGTCAGAACAACAAAACTGCAGAATTTAAAAAAAAAAATCGAAGTACCCATCAGCCCATGATTTTTCCACATTGAATGTGCGAAAAGGTTGATCAAAAACATAAATCAAAATAAGAGGGGGTGAAATTGCAATTTACCTCACCACAGGTTCGATGGTGGTAATCTTCGATCTTCTTTTGATTCATATAAGAAATCCAAGTGTATCCACACCAATTAGATTGAAGCAACACCTCCAAGTCACAGACTTAGAATTAGAGCTTGAAGGTTTATCAATGGAGGAATACATATCTAAATATTAGATATAGATCCAATTGGAAAAGAAAAGCAAGAGAGGGGGCGTCGACTTGCTAGGGGCGGCTAGGGTTTAATTTTAAGCAAAGTGAGATTAGGTTTTTAGGTGTTCTCAGGACTTATATTTATAAGCCACTTAGGGTGAGTTTGGCCCTGCGGTTGGAGCTCTTAAAAACACTTATAGAATATTCTACTGTGATTTTTGAAGTGTTTGGCCCTGATTATTGAAATTACTTCTGCTCAATCGTGATTTTCATGGTGTTTGGCCCCCTAGGATCATAATCACTTTTGGAATCTCGAGAAGCAAAAAAATAACTTATTTTATAAGCCACGAAAGTGTTACTTTTGTAAAAGCTATTATACAAAAACAATTATTCTATAATTCATTTTTATTATAATCAATTATTACCAAAATCAATTATAGTAAAATCAATTTTCCTATAATTGATTTTCGAATCGCTAGGCCAAACTCAACCTTAGTAATCTTGGTGTGCAAGACTTCTTATGGGCTCTTTAATTAAAGTGGTCCAAGTCTTACATTTTAATTTAATTAACTCATTTATTAAATTAGCCCAATTAATCTATTTAATCTATCTCATAATTATTAATTAACACCTTACTTAATATTTAATTAATTAAATCATCTAATTAACTATTCTTCCAGTTGAATTAACACTTTAATTCAAAACTTGATTTAACTTCTTTAAACCAATTATTTCCTTTCATGATTGTCACTGTCCAAATGTATTGTGTTTGACTCTCTAAGTTCACCATCAATTGATTGTAGGCCCACAAGTTCTTCGCGATTTAAAGTTCGTTTGAGTTCGGTTCGTCAAACAAATCATACAAGCTTTATGATTTTTCATTTGATAAGTTTGAAGCTTGGCTAGAGTTTGATTCGATAAGTTCAATGTGAAAAAAATACATGTAAAATATCAAGCTACTCGATATTCGGCTCGAGCTCACTCGATAAAAGCCCATTTGAGCCCGGTTCGTTAAGAAATCAAACCAAGCTCAAACACAAAATTTCAAGCTCGGTAAAATTCAAACCCTTGAACAATTTTATGTTCGATATTACTCGACTCGTTTACACCCCTAGTTCTCACTCTAAAAACAACCTCCATCCAAACTAAAATCAATAAGCAAAATACAACAATGTTTCAGCTGCATCATTAAATATGAAAAAGTCTTAAAACACCCCAAAATGAACGATTATCTAGAATTCACCAAAAATCTAAAGAACATAAGTGAATTCTTACAATTGTACATGTCGATTAATTGTACGTGTAAACGTCACAGCGTCAACAAACCAACAATTGTAATCAAAAGTACAAATTTATTCAATTACATAAAACCAGCTCTAGCTGAATAGTATCCTCTCATACGCACTTGTCGTTCATCCAACACCCCAGTGAATTGAATCCACCGGGCCGGGTAGGGACATAATTTCCTATTAAAAGCTAGCTAGTACAAGTTTGAGTTAGATAATCTTGGACTAGGTATTGCAAACAATGGTGTACTTTTCCTTAAGACAATCCCAAGTCTCTCTGTCATGTCAAGTTGGTCATCTCCAGCTAATTTCCATTCAAAAGAATGCAAAAGCGAGGCTAGTAGATATATTACCATTCTCTCGCCTAAGGCTAACCCAACACACATCCTTCTCCCAGATCCAAATGGCATATAGTGAAAATTATTACCACTATAATCCAGTTTCTCGGTGTCATTCAGAAAGCTTTCGGGCTTAAAATCAGACGGATTATCCCAAATGGAAGGATCTCTTTGGATTGCCCACAAATTTATAAAGATCTTTGTATTTCTTGGAATAGTATGTCCTCCTATTGTGGAAAAATGATTCGGAGATTTTCGGATTAGGAGCAGGGCTACGGGATGTAAACGTAACGATTCCTTAAGAACCGCTCCCAAATACTCCAATTTCGGCATGTGAGATTCTTCAACTACGTTATGTATTCCTACGACATTGGCCAATTCATCTTGTACCTTTGTCATTACCTTCGGATTATTCATAAGTTCAGCCATTGTCCACTCTACTGTTGCAGAAGTATCGGTCGCCGCTGCTATGGTGTCCTGTAAATTAATAAAACATAGTTGAACAAGAAATGTCACTCCACTAAAAATAAGATAAATGATGTTTTATGTAACGCTAGTTTCTTGCACAATTCATCATCTAAGAATAAAAAAGAAAACCATGTTTTCAGTTGATACCTTAATATTTGGGGAAATTGCTTTTTTGGTACCATAGGATAGGTTGACTTGCACTTTTGGTATCATTAGATGCGGAAATACAAATTTGGCAACATAAGATAGGTTTTCATTGCAATTTTGGTATAATGCCCGATTTTTCTCTAAAGTTAATGATAATTTACCCCCTATAAAATATATAATGTTCAGTTTACCCCTCTATAATTTGGAAAATAATCAATCTACCACCTGTGAAATTTTTAATGAAGCAATTCACCCGCTTCAACCAGAGAGTGTAACTCACTTGCCGAAATTGAGAGTAATCATGCAAACTACTTTATAACATAAGAGGATAAATTATCACATTTATCATAACACATGGGGTGAAATGCAACATTAACATAATAAAAGTGGATAAAGTGCCGCCTAAAAAATATCAGGGAGGCGATGCAAAACTTTTATAAAATTTCAGAGGGTTAAATGCACCTTTTTAAACCACAAGGGGGTAAATTGAACATTATGCATTTTATAAGGGATAAATTATCATTAACTTTGAGAAAAAAGCCAAACATGCCCAATACAACTCATCTCAATTCACCATTAAAACACCCACCTCACACCCGGCCCAGTCACTCAATCCCCGATCCATATGACTAAGGCATACCTTCTTTCAGTGGCGGAGCCAGGAAATATATTCACCGCGTCATCATATATCAAGCTAATAATAGTTTAAATTTAATTACAAATTTTAAAAAATATTAAAAAAATCAATAACAACAATGAAATTTGAACAAAACTGATTCAAATCAAATCAATTAGATATAATGAAAAAGTTTTGTTTACAAGTGTCGACTTGTTTTAAGTGTTTTTAATTTTTTTTTTGTCCATTTTTTATTGGGTTTCTTTTGTAGGAAAAGAGAGATTCCCTTTTTTTTTTTTTTTTGTATTAAGTGTTCTTAAAATTATTATTTGTCATTTACTATAATTCACTTTAGAAATTAAGAAGAATATGTTGGAGTTTGAGTTAAAGACAATTTTATGACCTTTTACCTATTAGATTTATCGCGCTTAAATAAACATGGACCTTTTTCAAATAAAATTTTAATACTTCATCCATCTCATTTTTCTTTATCTCTTGCTACAATTGACCAGTCAACACAATTAAATTTATAAAATTATAATAAATAATTTAACTAATATATTTCATTAATAAGTTGATAATATCATATAACACCTAATGTATTAATATTTAAAATATTTAATACACCACAAATGTGAATAATTTAGCATGATAAGTCACTTAAAAAATTGAAAAGTTTAATTAGGTACTGTAACTAATGGAATAAAAATAATTGGATGGATGAAATATTAAATAGAGTTTGCTGATGAAGAAAACTGAATTCTGAATTGGCTGCAAACCTCTTCCATCACCAAGGCCTTGGATCCTGATTTTGTTAGAGACAGGATGCATAAGTATGCTCAAGAGTTTGCCACTCAAGAAGCTAAAATCATCTCTAACACTTTGCCAGCTAAGAAAAGAAAGACTGACACTACAACAAATGTGGGCTATTGCCACCCTCAAATTGAGGCACTTAAAACCAAGAGCCTCAATTTATCTCAATTGAGACACTTTAATTTAAAGCCCGCCCAATTGAACAAAACAGAATAAAAGAAAATTAGGCCAAAATAATAGGGCGGTAACTTATTATTTTCTTCCCTCTCATTTTTTCATTTAGTACCTTTTTGCCTCCAGGTTATTCGCTATTCTGATAAGAAGAAAAAAACACAGAACCCTAACTCCACTCTTCTGATCCGAATCGTTTCTCCAAAATCCCCAAGCTTAGCCAAAATCCCGTACCCAATGATCGGCCGCGCAGCATCACCACCAACCCCCTCATTTCCGCCGCTTTCTCCTTCTCATCCGGCAACGGTCGAGGCAGAGGACGCGGCGGCTCCACCCCCTTCCTGTTCACCATCGACGAAAATCGATCCGTCAACTCCACATCTCATAGATCTCTGGTATGTTGAAACAACCTTTTTTAATTAGGTGTTTATTTACTCATTTTCTTTTAAATTTCTCTTGTTGAGTGGGTGGGTTAGCTTTTATGTAATGATAAGAGTTATGCTTCAGGGGTTTTTTATTTGTAATTTAGTTGACTATATTGCTGGATTCCATGATTAAAATGATTAGTGGGATGCTCAAAACTAATGAATAAATTATGAGTTCATTTATGCTTTTTGTGTGAGAATTTAGCAATATTTGAATCCCTAGAAAAAGGTTTTGATTCAATTCATGTAGATATATTGCATTTTATATTATAATCTTTGAGTCCAATTCAATTCAGCAAAATATGCATAACCTCGAATTTCATGGAATTCTTTTCTTGAAAAACGAGCGAAATTCGTGGAAAATGGTGAAATCAATGAAAACAAATCTAAGAAATAATTGAAAACATGTGAAATCGATGAAAATTCGATTGAAATTGGTGAACACTGGCGAAATAGGTTAAATTTTGGGTGAAACCGGTAAGAAAGAAGGCCACTGAAATTGATAAATAAATGCGAAATCGATGGAAATTCGTGAAAAAAAGGATGAAATCGGTGAAATGACAGCATTAGTGAAATACAGGTTAAACTGGTGAAAAATGAATTAAACTAACAAATTAGGTGAAAACGTGTTAATTTTTTCTATTTTATGACATAATAAAATAATTTTACTCTAGTTTACAAAAAAATAAACATAAAAATTAACTAGACACGTACAAAGTACGTGCACTTTCCTAGTATATTTAAAATAACAAATATACCCCCTATTTTGTGGTGTTGTAAAAACTCATTATTTTAATCAATAAAGAATTTGTTTGGTGTTTGGGAAAATAGTTTGAGAGAGTAGTGGAGGTTTGTGAAATAATCTCGATTTGGGTTGATGTTATTTGTATGTGTTTTGAGAGAGTGTTTTGATATATAAAGTAGGTTTATGTTATTTTTGGAAGAGTTAGATTGTAGGTGTAAGACTTTATGTCAAATTATGTTTGTTATGTGAGATAAATTGTGTAAGAAATTAGTTACTTTATGTCAAATCAAACAACAAATCAACAGATGTGTGATAAGTTCTCAAAGCTGATGCAGAACAAGTTTGAAATGAGCATGATGGGAGAACTTAACTATTTTCTTGGCTTGCAAGTAAGACAGTTGCATGATGGAATATTCATCAACCAAGCAAAATACACAAAGGATTTGTTCAAGAAATTTGGTATGGAAACTAGCTCCACTGCTAATATTCCAATGTCTACTAGTCTTCGTTTGGATAAAGATGAGGATGGCAAATCAGTAGACATAACCAAGTACAGAGGAATTATTGGGTCACTGTTATACTTAACAGCTAGCAGACCTGATATCATGTACTCTTTTGAGGTTTGTGCGAGGTATCAATCAAATCCTAAGGAATCTCATCTCTTAGCTGCCAAAAGGATACTCAAATATATTAAAGGTACTGAAGATTTGGGATTATGGTACCCTAGAGAATCTGGATTTGAACTGATTGGATATTCAGATTCTGACCTTGCTGGCTGTAAGATTGACAGAAAAAGCACAACAGGTGGCTGTCAGTTCTTAGGTAGTCGTCTGATCTCTTGGATGAGTAAGAAACATACTTCAGTATCCATATCTACTGCTGAAGCTAAATACATAGCTGCTGGAGCTTGCTGTGCACAGATATTATGGTTGAAACATCAACTAGAAGATTACAACATCAAAATCAGTGGAATCCCTATCTACTGTGACAATACAAGTGTAATCAGTCTTACTCAAAATACTACTTGTCATTCAAGTACTAAGCATATTGAGATCAAGCATCATTTCATCAGAGATCATGTGGAGAAAGGAAATGTCATGGTAGAATATGTGTTTACTGAAAATCAGATTGCTGACATCTTCACAAAACCTCTAAGTGAGACAAGGTTTTCAACTCTACGAGCTGAACTAGGTCTACTAAAGTTAGATGCATAAGCTGAGGGGGAACTCAACAGAAGACTGAAGTTCATCAGCTTACACATCATATTATCTTCAAGGATTAACTCTCAACAGACTAGTTAACTTATGGATTCTTAATGTCAGGGGAAACGTGTAAGACTAGCGGTACTTCTAATTAAAAGATGAAATTTGTTGATGAAAGTTAGCTGAAGTTATGTTTTCATCAGAAGATTAAAGTCTTGAAGATTGAAGATTAATTATCTAGCTGGATTGACAAACAGCCGAGGAAGGTTATCAGTTATTGGCTTTCACTGATAACAATCAGTCATCAGGACGTTAGTCTCATCAGATAAGTACTTTAGTTACTCGTCTGATCGGTTAAGTAAAAGTTGTGCGTATCAAAAACGTTTTATTTAAAAAATGCGCTTTTACAAATATGATAAGGCGGTTCGCATTCCCATCTGTCATTAAACGCTTTTTGAATTTGAAAAGGCGTAACTGACGCCGCACGATCAGAACTGACAAGAAACGGATCTTACGGTAGGTGGGTATCACGAAAACCGAAATATCCTAACTCTATAAATCCAGATCTGATCAGCCTTGTCGTTCTTTACGCACCCAAATATACTTAGAGAAAAACTTCAAATCTGCTAAGTAAAGACAAATTAGTTGAAATCCCTTAGAAGAATTTTGACCAAGTAAGAAGACTTATCAGACGGGTCAAATATTCAAAGTCCAAAAGACTACTGATCTGCTGAATGAAAGAAATCAGACTGGTGAAGATCAGCCGACTCAAATCAGATTTGTTCAAGTTTGGGATCAGCTCTTCCCATCATCAGACTTGCGCTTTCATCAGCTAAGTGGAAAGATCAAGAAGTCGTCCCAACGGTAATAAATGCCACTGGAGTAATAAATGCTGAAGTCTAAGGTTATTAATGACAAATGATTGAAGAAAAGACTCGTATCAGCTCGGTGCATTTAATGCTGCCTGACAGAAAGTACAGTTAGCAGTATTGTCACTGTGCAGAGAGCCGTTCGCGGAAATTAAGGACCAGAAATTAAGAAATTTGAATTGTGTTTCTCTTCAACGGACATAATTCAAAGAGTGACTATAAATAGCTGAAGAGACGAAGAAAGAAGATAACACAACTTCTAAGAGATTGAATTCAAAGCAAAATATTTTCTATGTCTCAAAGCTCAAGAACAGCTCACTCGTCTGCTGAAAGTCATTTGTTGACAGAAGCCATTGAAGTTCAAGAAAACATTTTCTAAGTGAATCTGTAGGAGAGAAAAGTTGTGAGAAGTAGATATCCATCTTAGTGAGTGATATTACTTCGGAGAGTAGGAGTTTCTTTGTGATTTCCTATTGCGAACTTGTGGCTGATCATTTGTTGTGAAGCACAAGCAGGGTGTACAAATTACTTTGTGTTCTTAGTATAACCCAAGATCTATGTGACTTGGAAGAGTGGATTAAAGGATATTTAAATCCATATAACCACTATAAAAATTTTTGTGTTTTTACATTGCTTTTACTTGCATATTTTCAGATCTGCATAAAACACATTATAAAACTGTTTGAAAATTAATTTAAAGGAATTTACAAAACTGGAGACAAAATTTTAAAACTACTAAGTTTACTAGTAAAAATTACTGTTCTGTAACAGCTTAGCCCGTTTAAGTTTGAGCAACAATTTTAAGTTAAAATTTGATTAAAAATTTTCAGAGGTCTATTCCCCCCCCCCCCCTCTGGACCTCATCTGACCACTTGGGACCAACAACATTTAATAAATTTATTTATAATAACATAATTTGGTAAATAATTTTATAATAACATATATTTTCTTATAAAATTAAATCAAATCATCTTAAAATTTAATCCCCCTCCGCACCCAACATCACAGAAAGTCAAGGGGGTGCCTTTGTAATTTTTGAAACATGATGATAAGTAATTGTAATTAGGGTAATAGCTAGGGAATGTCTATGTAAATTTTCCTATTTTATTCAAAATAAAATGTGTAAATATTTAAAATAATTAAGGGGATTTCGGCTATTTTTTAGTTTCTGTTACGTTTGACTAACGACCATTAAGTCAAGGGGGTAATGATGCAGGCCGAAACCCGCAACGTAAAGGAAATGAAAAGATAGATGACCGGGAATCACTCAACCGGCGGTAGCGGACTCACTCAACGCTACTAATCGCGGAATCACTCGACGCGACCAAGTCACTCACTTGTAAAAGAGGAATCACTCACTCTTAATGCAAGAATACTTGCAAACAAATATATTTTTAAACTTAAACTTCAACTTATCTCTTATTTATTCATTTTGAAGGGTTTAAATAGAAGTTTTGGAACATCCCTCCAAAACATAGGAAATAACAATTTTAATGATCTTACAATTTCCCAATATAAACTTGAATCTTGACTCATAGGAAATATAAAATATGACCTTATTTTCTGATAACAATGATACTAATTTGAAAATTGACTAACAAATCAAGTAAGACTCTTAGAAATACCAAAAGACATAAGAAGTGTTATTTCCCGAGTGCAGCTGGCAGCCTTTAGTAAAATGGTCATAACTCTTTCTCTAGACCTTCTTTTCGTAAACCGTTAATTGCTATGAAAACTAGACTTCTTTGGCTTTCCAACCATGTATCACACTCCCCATAATTCATTATAAAACGAAATTTATTGTTGTTCAAAGTTACCCTATCTGCTGGAACATATTCTAAATTTGCTCCTGCATCATTCTCCTCGGCTTGAAAATTGAACTCGCCCTCGAGTTCGTGTTGAGATTGAAACAAAATGAAGCATGAGTGGTTTTCAGCTCTTCACTCGAGTTCCATGTATTTTTAAGTTCCCCTATGTGTACAACATTTGGGTCCTTAATATAATACCAATAACTACATGCTTTATTAGGATATACTGTACTCCAATAGCCACATAATTTCAATATCATTCTTCCTTTGTACGAAAAAATTCTCCCACGAACCTTAATCAAGCTTTTCATCAATAAAAATATGAGTTTCAATAATGAAATAAAATTATTTAAACTTTGGCACGTTAATATCGAAGGCTCAATATACTCCACCCATTTAACATGACAATTTATCGATTCAAGTTGAGTTCCATGAGAGTGAAAGGAATCGAACATAAAATCAATGGTAGGTTGGGAACTTGTCATTGTAGAGAAGTCACCAAGAATATTATCTTCCACCACATCGTGAATATTTGATGTGTACTTAATGTCGTATAATAATTTATTGCACGCCAAATGATTTATTACACGTGTCTCATTCATAATGTGACTAACCAAGGGCATATCACGATTTTGAAAAATGGTATCTCCTTCTCCTTCTTCTTCTTGTTCACCATCAGATTCGTCATAAATAGGAAATCCCTCGTAAAGTCCTTCGTCAAAGCTTTGTGCATCTTCCTCCTCAATCTCTTCATGAAAGAGTGGGAAGTGATTGTCTTCAAATTCTTCATCATAATGAGGGACGTCATCAACTTCGGTCTCTAGCTCCGTTTTGGCAATTTGTATTTCAACATATTTTTCACCATGAAGTTCACTTTCATGAACTTCAGAATTCATTTCTCCACTCCGAGAGGTAGAAATTGACCTTCTTTTCGTAAACCGTTAATTGCTATGAAAACTAGACTTCTTTGGCTTTCCAACCATGTATCACACTCCCCATAATTCATTGTAAAACGAAATTTATTGTTGTTCAAAGTTACCCTATCTGCTGGAACATATTCTAAAATTGCTCCTGCATCAGGTAATCTTTATAAATTTTCAAACAAGATGGTAAGTTTATGAAATTAGGGTAATAGTCAGGGGATGTATATGTAAATTCCCTTATCAATAATTGTATTTCTTTCCTTCTTGATTACTATAAAAAATTAAAATGAATAATAATATTTATATTCTTTGTAATGCGATTTTCTTCTTATTATTTTATTTAGTTAAGCATACTCCAAAAAAGACACCAGATATAGTCCAGTTCTTTATCTAATTGAAAAAAAAAAAACCCTTTATTAATGGGATAAATAAAAGAAACAGATCATCGAAATAAAAATTAAGAATTAATTGATAGAACATTTTTTATTATCTAATGGTTGAAGCTTCAATTGCCACTAATCCATTTTTTGACAATTTGAGCAAGCGCGTTTGTTGAAGATCCATTTTGGCTCAAAACATTTGAAGTCGCGTTTTGGAAATGGCTCATCACGATCCTAAGCTGTTTCCCTTCTTCTCCTTGAATCAATCCTTTCACTAGCATTGCAATATGCCCTCCGTCTACAATACCTGTTTCTTCATTCTCTTTTACCCTTATAGCAGCCTTCAACCCATCCGTCAAGAAAACAGCATTCATTTTGTGCTCGAAACAAAGTGGCCACGCGATTAGGGGCACGCCATAGACAACGCTCTCCAATATCGAGTTCCAACCACAGTGAGTAACAAATCCACCAGTCGAAGTGTGGCGCAATACTTGGATTTGAGGAGCCCATGACGGAACGACTAGCCCCCTTCCTTTAGTCCTTTCCAAGAATCTATGTGGTAGAAATTCATCAAAAGAACCACTACCCTTGTCATTATTAATGTTTAAATACGCACCCGCAGCGTTTTCCTGTGGTCTCCTCACGACCCAAAGAAACCTCTGCTCGCTCATTTCCAAGCCTAGTGCTAGTTGGTGGAATTGCTCAATGGATAAAGTGCCCCCACTTCCAAAGGAAACAAATAGGACCGAATTAGGAGGTTGTTCATTTAGCCAATTCAGACACTCTGACCCTCGATCTAACTCGGTTTCTGCACCGGTACGGATCAACGGGCCGACTGCATAAACAGGGGGAATGTCATGAAGACGGGCTTCTAAATCCTTGAAAGCTTCAGATTCCAATTCAAGGAAGCTATTCACCATGATGCCATCTGCCAACAGAATTCTTCTGCATAAATCCAGACCCAATTTATGAAGATCACTGTCTCTTTCTTTAATTGCATCTGGTATATCATTCGGGTTCAGTACTAAAGAGCCCGGCATTTTAATTCGCTCCGGCATATCATCATACTCCGATGTGCATAACTCATCATACTTTGGTAAATCAATGCAGAACGATAACTCGTTGGCTGCTATGACGTAGAAAATGTAGGCAGGGATATCAAATTCTTTTGCTACATCAATCGCATGAGGAGCGAAAAGATCCATAACCAGGGCTGAAGCTGGGGAACAACTCGAATCATCCCTTAGAAATGTCAACGTGTCACGGAGAGCTGGAAGCGACCTGATTACACGAATAGGCACAAGCATTTCAGCATTTATGTTTTCCGCGAGGTCATCTGTCGACACAGGAGGGAGGAGGATGGTTTTATTAGTGGGTGGAAGGCCTCGAAGAAAGGCGGCTTTTTGAGGGTTCATCGGAGAACCATCATCTGGGATTATTATAAGTGTAGCAGTGCAGCTGTGTTGATAAACAAGTTTCTTGGCTAGCTCAATGAAAGGGATGAAGTGACCTATAAAACCAGGAGGGGGGAGCAAGGCTATGTTGTGAGGTGGTTGTTTTTCTTGTATGGCTTCCATGGTACTGGATCTGATTCTGATCAGTAGTGGGGAAAAATATATGTTTTGGGTTTCAAAACTGATCAGCTCAGGGAAGGTAGTTAATTATTATTATTATTATAAAGAAATGAATTATTCAATAGGTAACTTGCCATTAATGCTATTTTTGGGATACAAAGTTGAAAAAAATCAGTGAAATTTTTTACAGTTCAGTTACAACAACATGAATATCCAATGGGAGTCTTTTTTGGCATAGATCTATTATGATCAGCCCTCCCAAATGCATTGGATGATTCGCAAGGCATTTGCACAAACCTGACAAAAATATGGATAAGACCACAGTTGAGTGGTGATTTTCCCATCGCTAAGTTCATCTATAACCGAACTCAATGTCGAATTGTTCAAATGCCTCTTGACCTCCTTTTCGTCCAATTGCTCTTGTCCAATTACCCTTTTGCCCAATTAAAAACCCATCTCCAATCAAAGGGCAATCAACATCCATTTAATTTAATTTCACAACTTTCTCCATTCTATTCAATCTCAATTATTTTAATAATAATATTTATAATAATTTAGGGTATCAATAATAATAATAATATTTTTTTACTTTAAAATCAGTTTTTTTAATAGTTAAACAATCATGAAATTAAGGTCGTCTTAATAATAAGAAAATCAAGAACGACTAAACATAATTAACGAAAAATAACGACGACTAATTTAAAAAAAATTCACTCTTTTTCTTCAACAAATCTACTTAAGTCGTAATTTCCGTTATCATAATCTAATATGTCTTATTTTCAAAATTAGAGATGTAAAAGTAAAAACTAACATAAAATTGGTCTAGTTTATTTAATAAATTTATTTGTACGTAATTTATGAATATAAGGAGTATACGACCTCTAAAAGAGAACGAGATTATCCTTGGAGGATTCCAACATTAGTGAGTTATACTTAATTTTCTATCTTGATAGACATATTTTGTAACTGTTTTATTCGATATCTCCACGTTAGCCTAATTTAAGACAATAATACATGAAATAGGGGATGGACATATTTTGCTTAGGCCATCTTTAAGGGAATTCTTATATGTCAAATTATAAGATTTTCACAAAAGAGGTACTCCAAGGGTCATGCTATAATTTTAGGGCCATTTAAATTTTTAAGTTTGGACTCCCAAATTTGAGAGTCCAAAGCCAAATGTATATTCTAATTTATGCAGCAAAGTACAACATTATTTTGTACTTTGCTGCAAAAATATTTAATGTAAGTTCTTATTAAAAAAAATTACGAATCTCGAAATATAGTTCAGATTTATTTCATCTAAATTCATATTATTTTTTAAAATTTAATTTTTATTGTTATATCAATAAATAATAAATACTAAATATATATCATTATTATTTATACATAAATAATACTTAAAAGTATTTTGTTAAAAATATAAATGAATTGTTGGAGTGAAGTGTTGTAGTTATTTAAAAGTAAAATTTTAAAATATAAACGAGCGATTGGAGTGCATAGTAAAAAGTGGGAATGTATAACACTGTTTACCCCTTAAATTTGAAGATAAGAGGTCTGAATTTAAAAGTTCTGTTGGAGACAGTCTAATATTGCATATCGATTTAAGAGATCGGAAGTGGACCTCAAGTCAGGAATATTCCTGGCTACCCTCTGGGTAGCTACCATCTGTCATGTTACGTCACTTATAGGAACACTTTATATGGAAAAGTATCACTATAACCCCCCTAACATATGGGTAGCCACAAAAATTTCGGTGATATTGTCTTTTAATAATGTAGCAGACAAATGGGGCCCACCAATTAGATTTGTTCATCCATTTTATGGGTAGTCCCCGAATTCCTTTCAATTATTAATAACCCATGAGATTTCCATGGTCATTGTCTGAACGCGCACTATCTATATACAGTAACATTTATACTGACATTTGATAATGATATTGTCTTTTAATAATGTAGTAGACAAATGGGGGCCATCAATTACATATGTTCATCCATTTTAGCACGTCCACAATTTCCTTTCTGATGATGATGGGAATTCTGGACTTCATCTTCTATTACTAATATACGATCGAAGAATCGAAATATCGACCCCGAAGATGCGAACTCGAGCTTGGGATGAAGCCTAGATAACTTAATCCTCTTGATGCAGCCCATGATCAAATATTACTGTTGGGTCGATCTCAGGCCCAGGCCTGTGGGCCGATCCTCATTCTCGGCTATAAATACCCCAAGCATTTATGACAACACACACGCTTTCCCAGGTGCACTCCGCTCGAAGCTGCTGCTCGAATAGATAGATTCGGCCATTTTATATGTATTTCGCCCTCTAGCTTGTACGGCATCCTATAATGCTCAAATAGGATCCTCAATACTTGTAATCTATACCTCAACGTTCGGAATATACATATACATTGTTCTTTCTCTTATTTTATACCGTTAAACATTATTTATATTATTAAATCGATCATACCATGTTGGTCCCAAGTAGTCATATGAGGTCTAGAGGGGGGGGGGGGTGAATAGACCTCTGAAAATTTTTAGACTTAAAAACTTTTCAATAGTCTGTCAGCAGACTAAGCTTATGAAGAACAGTAAGCTGACTATGCTGATCGTGAACAAATCTTGAACAACAGAGTGACCACTCTTCTTATAGTAACTTAGCTGATTTCAGCAAAATTAGTTTTACAAGAGTATACTTGCAGCGGATGTTTGAAAGTGTTTTTTACAAGTAGACTAAGTCTTTAAAAGATTTTATCCCCAGTTTTAAACTCCTGTAAAATCTTTAATCAAAACTTTCAAAGAGTTGAGTTATGCAACTTTAAAATATGCAAGAAAACTTAAATGCAAAGATAACACAAAGAGTTTTTATAGTGGTTATATGGATAAAAATCCTTTAGTCCACTCTTCCAGATCACTTAGATTCTGGGTTATACTATAAACACTAAGTTTACAATATTTCTCCACTTACACCTAAATAACAAATGAGAAGGTTGTAAGCTCACAATAGGAAATCACTCAGAAAACCTATCCTCTGAAGTTAGATCACTCACAAAGATGGATCTAAACTCCGCACAACACTCAGCTAATACAATTTCACTCAGAAAGTATTTTCTATTTGGCTTCAACTTGGTTTCTGTCAACAGATGACTTCACCAGACGAGTGAGCTGTTCTTGAGCTTCTTGAGACTTAGAAAAATTTCTGCTTCGAAAACAAAATCTCAGAATGTTGTTGTGTGTCTCGCTCGTTGAAATCAGCTCTATTTATACTTGGATTTGAAAATATGACCGTTGAAGGAAGTCACAAATCAAATCCATAGTCTTTAGCCCAAATTCAGAACGGCTCCCTGCTACAGTACTTTTTCTGCTGTACTTTCCTGTAGCTGCATTAAATGCACTCTGCTGATCTGAGAATATTCTTCAATCATTTGCCATTACTACCCTTCTCTTACATCATTTATTACACCAAGTGCATTTATTACCGTTGGACTAGCTTCTTGATCTCTTCTACTCTGCTGATCGAAGCAACCTGCTGATAGATACTCTGCTGATCAAACTTTGAACTAATCTGATTTGAGTCAGCTGATGACCTACCATTCTGATTGCTGTTTCAGCATAAGATCAGTAGTCTTCTGGGCTTAGAATTTTGGACCCTTCTGTTGTCTTCTTTACTTGGTCAAAATTCTTCTAAGGGACCTAAGCTTTCCATACTTAGTTGATTTTGACGTTTTGGAAATCATCAAAACCTTCCCTTATCTTCTTATCTTCATTGCACTTCATCTTCATCTTCATCCAACAATTTCCCCCTTTTTGATGATGACAAAACTTCAGCTAAGTACCTGTACCTAAACTAAAGTTTTGATCCTCAAAAATTTCTGAGATAGAAATAGTTTATTGGATTCAAACTTGAACTTTTATAGATTTTGAAATGATTACATATTACAAGTTCAATCAAATGAGATGTGTAAAATGAAATATTACAAGGATTTCAAGCCTAAGTAATCTAGACTAAACTAGTCTTCTGCTTTGTCTTCTGGCTTGTCCTCTTCATCTTCTTCAGGTTTGGAAGTCTCAGCTTCTAAATCCTTGAAGAATCTTTGTCTTAGCAGCTCCATCTTCTTTTGCTTAACATCAGGATTAAGCTGTTCTTCAGCTGAGTCCTTAGCAGCAGCAATTTCTTTATCAGTTTTTGTTGTTTCCTTAGGAGCTTCCTCAGCTTCAGTTTCACCAGCTTCCTCTTCTTCTTCTGCAATTGACTGATCTACTGGTCTGCTTGTGCCTTCATTTTCTTCATCAGCTTTTTCATCTTCAGCAGATTCCTCCAGTACTTCAGTGTTTTCAAATTCAGCAGTCTTTTCAAAAGATGTGCCTTCAGGTCTATCTTCTTTTTCACCAAGTACCCTATCTTCCCCCTTTTTGTCATCATCAGCAGGGTTGATTGGATATTGTGGTAAGACTGGTTTGATTTGAAGTGAATCACAGAGAAGTTTGATGTTCTCTTCCATTGCATCAAGTTGAGCTTGCTGTCTGAGTTGATTGGCCTCAAAAGCATCCATTCTGTTAAGGACAACTTCTCCTTGGTCACCTAGCTGAATCTGAGTGGCCAGAATCATATCAGTAGATGCCTTGAAGTCCTTCATCATATTTTCCAATGTTTCATCCTCAGCTTGAATGGCCATTTCAACTGTCTTTGTAATCTGTCTCCAACCAGCAGCAGTGCTCTGAGTTCTTGCTCTAATCACATCCATATCTTGTCTGAAAGTTTCCACATTATGAGCAGTGTTTTCTATCAGAGAGGTTGGAACAACAGCAGCTTTCTGGGTTGGTTGACTTAGAGCAGCCAACAGATTAGCAGTTACCTTCTCTTCTAATTCCTTCATTGATTTTGAAATCATCTGTTGAATTGAATCCAACAGAAGTAGAAGGTTCATCAGTGGGAATAAGAGGTAAGGTAAGAGTTGCTGATTCTGGTATCTGATCTGCTGAACCAGAAATAGTCTCTTCTTCCTTGGTCTCATCAGCTTGACTAGGAGTGCTATCCTTCTCCTTAGTCTGATCATCTTGCTCAGAAGTACCCTCCTTTTCCTTTATCTGATCAGCTGGACTTGGAGTGCTTTCCTTCTCCTTTGTCTGATCAGCTGGTTCAGAAATATCTTCTTTTTCTTGTTCTTTGTTCTGATCAGCAGGGTTAGAAGTACCTTCTTTTTCCTTGTTCTCCTCTTTTTCCTTATTCTGATCAGTAGGACCAGAAGTACCTTCTGTTTCTTTGTTTTGATCAGCATGATCAGAAGTACCTTCTTTCTCTTTGTTCTGATCAGCAGGTGGTGCTTGGATTTTCTTAACATTGACAATGGTGCGCAATTTACCAGCTTTATCGAAAGCAGTCCTGTGAGTGATCCATGTCAAATCATCAATTGGAACAAACGGGGAGATAGGATCCTCAGGCAGCTCTTCATATGGCCTAATAGTAGGTCCATAAACAATTTGCTTCAGACTTGTACGGGGAATCATAGAGCTTGGATGTTGATGGGGGCTATTTCGCACCCCTTATAATATTCGGATCGACTAAGAGATATCAGATCGGTTCGACCATACAAGCTCGTTCGGGATCTCCTATCGACCCGGTTGAAGACGACTCCCCTCAGCGAGCAAACTATAATCCGGACTCAAGAGGGACGATTGGGCCGAGTCCTATTAGAATTATGTTTCCCTGTAAAGCTAGGTTAATGGTGATATAAATACCTAGTTAATCATTGTATTACACGCTTGGCATACTAAGCTTACGCCTGCATACTAAAATAATCTAAGATTAGTGAATAGAAAAGCTTTTGCTATACTATTTTATTCATTGATTGTCTTGATTACTGATTGCTCCATCTAATTGTTCTTCCTTGAGATTGATCCATCCTGAATAAAGTAACAAAGCCCTTTAATTCATATTGATTGAGAACTCCTAATCACACTCCTTACTGATTTAATCTTACCCGACGAAATTCGGCTTAATCAGTTGGCGCCCACCGTGGGGCTAGGTTAATTATTCGATCGACATATGGCTCGCCCAAGGAAGAGCGCTCGTAATGGGGCAAGAAGTAACACAACCAACCAGCCTAATACATCTGAGGATCCGCAGGGCAATACCGATAATAACGCCCCTATAACCAACGACAATCAGCAACAGAAAGAGCATCATCAGAACCAGGAGGAACCACAAGGGATCCCTACTGGTGCGGTACCGGAAGAACATGCGGCTCCAGCAATCCCGGTTCCCCTGTCGGACGCTCAGGAGAAGTTGCGACAGATTGCTATGCTTTTTAAATCACTCTCCCCAGAGGAATTACTCGTACTCGAACAGGTTCCTCGAAACCCTAGAACTACTAGGGCAAATCCCGATCAGAGGACGCCGAGGCAGAACGATCAAATCTCTCAACAAGCTGACAGCCCGGCGAGCGAGCAGCGCTCACTACACAGTCCGCACTAGGGCAATACAAAACCCTCCAATGACAACATCCGAAGAAAAACAGATCGTAGGAGACCGCAAGCAGGACGCAGCAGATCCAAGGAACATACCATAATCCCCATTGAGGATAACATAGATCACGCAATCCCAAATCGACCACGAACTATGCGAGTCTCGGAAAGAGAAATCGAAAAGATGGTACAGGAACGACTTGAACAACGCTTACGATCCGTTCAAAACCCATGGGCCAGAACTACAGAACTCCAGGAGAGCCTAGCAGCATGCTCTCCCTTCTGCAGAGAAATAAAAGAAGCTCAGTCAACCGGACAGGTTCCAGGTCGACTACCCAGATATGACGGAACTACCGATCCAGATGACTATATTTTTAGCTTTACGAACATAATGAACTTATATGCTCACTCGGCGGAATTCACCGCTAAGTTAATGGTGACCACATTAGAAGGACTCGCCTTGGATTGGTTCGCCAAGCAACCCTCTAACTCCATATTCAGTTTCCGGGAATTATGCAACAAACTAACACAACAGTTTGCCAGCTAGAAGAGACAAAAACTTTCGATGAGCTATTTAGGAACCATTTATCAACAAGAGGGTGAATCCCTAAGGAACTGGCTGGCAAGGTTTAATGTGGAATTGCTCAAGATCGATTCCCCAAATATCGATTACATAATCTCCATTCTCTTCGACCTCACCAAGAATAGGCAGTTTGGAAATGCCCTCAGCCGGAAGCAACCGAGAACGTTCGCTGAAATCATGAGCTTGTCATCTAAATATATGACCCAGGAGGAGATGAATTCTTTTAAAGATAAGAACAAAAATAAAGCTACGACCTTAGGCTCCAAACGACAAGATTGAATTCCTGCCCAAAGATCCATGGACTATGAACAATCCTTTATAAAAGGCAACGTCTTCCAGCGATTAGAATACAATAAAAACGACCAGGACAGACGACCTAGCACCTATCAAAGACATAGAACCGCCAAGCCGGCATTCCGGAGTAGGGTTAATCAAGTAGAACACCCAAGGCTAACTGTTCCGATAGAAGAAATCTTGGCGGTACCAGAAAGGAATAATTGGATCCCATAAGCAAAGAGGATCGCTCAGCCCAGACCGGGTGGACGAAACTATGAGTTATACTGCAAGTATCACCGGGCGCATGGGCATCGCACTGAAGATTGTTTTCACCTCAAAAGAGAAATTGAAAAACTAATCGAACAAGGAAAACTAGATGACTATCTGGAGCGGAATAACCGCAAGAGAGGAAGAAGTAGGAGTCCTCGGAATAATAATCAAAGAAGGAATTCCCGTCGAAGGTCCCCTGAAGATGGCCCCCCCACAGGAGTTGAACAATGACCAGATTAACGGTACCATCCATACAATTTCAGGAGGACCCGCCGGTGGGACAGTCGTAATGCTCGATGAAGGACCGCCAGATCCATAATCGGAGGTTTAAAATACCCGAAAGAAGTATGGACTCTAGAAAGAAAATCAATAAACAACCAGTTGATCAGTTTTAACGAGGGCGAGGTACCCAAAAACCTTGTTTGGGACACAAAAGAAGATAGCCCCGACTTCCCGATGGTGGTATCACTAGAAATAGAAAATTTCAACGTCAAAAGGATCCTAATCGACAATGGAAGTTCAGCAAATATCATCTCTAAAGAGGTCTTAGCCCAGATGAACTTGGGACAAATAACATTCCAAAGGGTAGCTACGCCTTTAGTAGGATTTGGAGGATCCGAGATTGTCCCCAGTGGCACAATAACTTTAAGTGTCTCACTCGGGAGGAAACCGCATCGGACGGTCAAACTGGTAAAATTTTTAGTAGTACAAACTCCCTTCGCCTACAATGCGATCTTAGGGCGACCTGCCCTCAATCTATTCCGAGCTGTTGTTTAAACTTACCATCAGAAGATAAAATTTCCGACTGACACAGGAATCGGAGAGATAGTGAATGATCATTGCATGGCATGGGATTGCTACAACACATCATTAACTTTGAAAAATCGCCATGAATCAATTACCCCAAGCAAGAGAAAGCTAGACGTCGATGCTGACAAAATTGAAGTCGAAATTCCTACCACCGACCGAATAGATAAGAAGGGAAAGGAACCGGTAGACCTAGCTTTGAAACCACCGGAACACAAAGATGTCCTACTGGTGCAGGAGGACCCAACTAAAACAACAAGAATTGGAACTGAATTAAGCAAAGAGGGTTGGAATCCTTTCGCTATCATCAAAACAGAAAAACAGACCACAAAGGCCACTGAATTTGGGACCAATTGAGTCAAAGATACACTAAATATCCTCAGAATATCAAGAAACAGAGCGGACAATGGAAGCCGAAGGCCGTAATTAAAGTGGGCTGTATAAAAAGCTCAGCAACCCCCCAGTGGAGAAGTAACCCTATCTGAGGGAGAAGGAAGAATGATCTCAGAACCTTCCGGAAAATATTTCGCATAATTATCCACGACCTCGTGAAAAGTTTCCTCGTTGTAAGCACAAGCGAGATCCTCAATTGGTTCAGAGATTTGAGGAACAGTACTCTTGCTTTTCTTGGCCCGAGCAGCAACATCCGTATCGGATATGATTTGTACCTTAAAAGTGTCCTCAGTCGGAATGATAAATTCTGACGCTCCAGTCTGCTCATTCGAAGGACTTGGGGGAATCACCTCCTCGACAATAGGAGTGATTCTTTCCCATGAAGACGAGGAAGATTTTCTCGGAATCGAAGCCATTTTGTTGAAATCTCGAAGAATACGGATCGATAAATACAACTTGAGAATGAAATAATCGAGTGAGAAAACGACTGCAGAAATGGGGGAAGTAGAAAGTAAAAATTGACTAAAGGAACAATGACCTATTTATAGAGAGAAATGAAAAGGAACGTTTCGAATTTCTTACGACTGATCGTATTCCCGCCTAAACAGCAAAGAAACGAAACGCTTCCCGAAGAGCCACATAGCAAATCGGGATCGGAGGAACATGAAATGACTATCTATGAGGAGATGCACTATTTTCCTTATTTAGGATTTTTTCCCACAGGGTTTTTTCCTAGATAAGGTTTTTAACGAGGCACAACTCATAGAAAACACAGTCGAAATCAGCCATTTACTTCTACGAGCTTTTACTACATATACGCTCGAAGAAGTGAGGGAGTACTGATGGGGGCTATTTCGCACCCCTTATAATATTCGGATCGACTAAGAGATATCAGATCGGTTCGACCATACAAGCTCGTTCGGGATCTCCTATCGACCCGGTTGAAGACGACTCCCCTCAGCGAGCAAACTATAATCCGGACTCAAGAGGGACGATTGGGCCGAGTCCTATTAGAATTATGTTTCCCTGTAAAGCTAGGTTAATGGTGATATAAATACCTAGTTAATCATTGTATTACACGCTTGGCATACTAAGCTTACTCCTGCATAATAAAATAATCTAAGATTATTGAATAGAAAAGCTTTTGCTATACTATTTTATTCATTGATTGTCTTGATTACTGATTGCTCCATCTAATTGTTCTTCCTTGAGATTGATCCATCCTGAATAAAGTAACAGAGCCCTTTAATTCATATTGATTGAGAACTCCTAATCACACTCCTTACTGATTTAATCTTACCCGACGAAATTCGGCTTAATCAGTTGTCCCTTCATCTTCCTAGTCTTTTTGGCGCAAGTTTCCATTGTTTGGGAAACTGCCAGCTTGATTGATCGTTCCTTAAGATCTTCATTTTCAGCATACTCTTCCGGAACAGATTCATACAGCTTCTTTGCTTCAACCTTTACAATATGACTGATCCTCAGTCTTAGTTTATCCAGGAAAAACTCTGAGTCCAAAGCTTGAGTCAGAGAACCTGTATCAAGCCACTTCAAAACCCAGGCTTCTTCATCAGCAAAGGCCTTCCAATTTGCAATTTGATCCTTACTCTTTGTCAGACGATAGTCCCTCCATCTGTTATATCGAATCTTTTCTTTATTGAACATCGTCAGACGAGTAATCTTTTCATTTTCAGCATCCAACCGTGCAATAAACTCATCAAAGACAG
The DNA here is from genome assembly GCA_038501285.1 of Penstemon eatonii. Taxonomy (NCBI): domain Eukaryota; kingdom Viridiplantae; phylum Streptophyta; class Magnoliopsida; order Lamiales; family Plantaginaceae; genus Penstemon; species Penstemon eatonii. Next base: position 17,403,302 of record CM076711.1, read on the forward strand.
CAGGATCATCTCTGACAATCTCCAGTGCTAGTTTTACCTCTGCTCTTCTCTTAGGTTTCACTACTGAGGTAGGCATGACTGGCTTAGGCTTGGTGGGATCTCTTTGTTCACCAATTACAATGCCACCAGCTTGCCTTGGATCATGAGAGTCCTTAGCACTTGCTTCTATGGCAGCAGCCAACTCTGCTGTTTCAACAGCATCTCTTTGTGCTTGAGTCATTTTGCTGGCCTCTTCCTCCAGCCTTTTGAGCTCAAGGACCTTCAAACGATCTTCTTCAGTCTTTTCAGCGGTCTTCCTGTGACGGCCCGGCTCCGCGGGTCCGTCGGATAACGATCGAAAAATTAATGTTATTTTGAAAAAGCGTTAAAAATATCGAAACTTTTTTTTTTTTTTTAAAACGAAAACGATGAATTAAAAGTTTAAAAGCGGAAGCGGTTTAAAGAGAAATAAGAACAATTTAAATTACTAAGTTTTTTTGACGAACAAATAAGATCAATCTTCATAGTTAAGTTCTAAAGCGAAAATATTTAATCACAACATATCAAAATACTTGAACAAACTTAGTCGAGAGAGATAAATAAGTAATTTATGAAAACCTTGAATTATTTTTGAAAATAAAAATCATCTTTAACGAATCAAACACTCTAAACAAGGTTTTAATCAAAATCGAAAAGAGCATAAATCAACCACAAAATATTACTACTCTCCCGAATACTAGGGTCGGACCACGGCCGTGATGACCTAACCGCAAACCGACTATTATTTCCAGAACGCCTGAAACTGAAAAGAGTGAAACACGGAACGCATAAGTTGATCGTCCAACTTAGTGAGGCTATGTGCGAATTTGCATGGTGCTGTGTGAATGCAACATATTATATAACATAATCATGTTATCAAGCAAATAAACATATATTCAAGACGGAAGAAACACGGAATTCACATAACCAAGAATTTGCTGATGCCGTCCTCCACTTACCCTCCATCCTCAGTCTGATGTCCATCCAAACTCACCAAGTAAGGAGCGACCTTACTATCAAAAATGCATCGACATGTCTTTGCCGGAGTTCGTCCTTACTCCCCAAGTGTTCCTCCCCACTTGGATTGTAAGGGCAGGCCTACGGGTAACCGTGACAATCCTGCCGGCCCTTGCCGGCCAGGTTGGCATCGGGTCCATACACCAATCAAAAGGGGCCCACACAAAATCGGAAACAAACGGAAACATAAAGTCGGAAACAAACGGAACATAACATATCAAACATATTTAACATATTATCAACATTTAACAACTTATCAAATGAAATTTTCGGTATCATGATAATTTCGAAAAATATATTTGCAACTAGTAGATTCGGATGTAGCATGTATTTGGATAATCATGTTCAAATGCTAAGTGATTTCATGCGAGAAATGTTGACCTAATAAGTCAACCTATTCGTGACGTCATGCAAGAAAAGTTAGAATAAAATTCATGCTTTGATTATTAAGAGCCTAAGTGCATGTTTGGACTCGATCTACTATCACATCGGACCGACATACAAATTAAACACACAGCGCTCACCTTTGTCGCTTAGTATAGCGACTAAAACTCCACAAATGAAGCGTATCCGAAACCTGAGCAAGTACGTATACGACTTAGAAACAAAACTAATGAAAATCCTACACAAGGATTTCCTACTAACACATCGCACAACATTGCTTAGAAATTTTACGCATCAACTCCAATTAAAGTAATTATTTTCAAAACTCAAAATACTAATTAAATAAAATAATGCCAAAACAGCACAATTTTCCCTTCATTTTCCAGATTTACAAAACAGCCCCTAAACTTTTAAAAATATCCATTTTTGCCAAAATTTGCAACAAACTTTGAATCAAAAGATTTTTAATTAAACTCATATCAAAAATTAAATAAAAGTATTAAGTATCATTTTACTTCAAAAATCAAAGCTTTAAAAACCCCACAAGTTTAAAACTTTTCAAAAACACCCTCATAGTTTTGAAAACTTAACCAAACCAATTTTCTTGAAAAATAATTTAAGATCCACGCATTTAAGAAATATTTAAAAATAATCAAGCATAATTTTCACTATAAAACTAAGATTAAAAATAAGTTTTTAATAACTTTTCACAAACGAAACAAAAAGTTCTTTAATTATGAACTTTCTTCGAAAAATTTACAAATATTCAATCTAAAAACTAAAATGAATAAACCACTACTTCAAATCAATAAATCAAGATTTTATAAAAGAACCATGTAAAAACAGCAACTTTAACCCCTTACTTTCAGATTTACAAAAATAACCCCAAATGTTTCAAAAACTCCCATTTTTGCAAAATATCGGAACAAACTTTAAAACAAATGCTTTTCAAGTAAACCTAACCAAATATCAAACAAAAACTTATATTTTCAGTCCCTTTTGAATCCCAACAAGAATCGCAACCTAAGCCCTTCAACTTTTAAAACCTTTCATAAATACCCCCCAAAGTTTCGGAAATTATGAACAATAACTTTTTTACGAAAATAAATCAAGATCCAAACATATAAGTAATATTTAAACAAAACCAAAGCAAGTCACACTAAATATAACATATGAACTCAACAACTTATCACAAGGATAAACTAACTTCTTCAACATATATTTTAAAGATAATAAAGTAATATCACAAAGACTAAAGAACACATGCATAGATGTCTTTTTACCCAAATCAACGAAAGGGGTGGAAATCTCTTCATTTCCAGAACTCCGAAGGTGGTGGTGGCAGCTCCGGTGGCAGTGGTGGCGGCTCCGGTGGTGGTTCATAAAAAGGCCCTCAAATCCTTACTTTTCACCATTTTCCAATGGCTGTCGATTCACTTTGGGAGTTCCAAACGACGATCCGAACGGTCAATATATAGATCCATGTGTGTAGAACCTCCACGCAAAATTTGGGCATGATCCAACGGTGGACGAAGGCGGAACGATCGAAAATCCGAGGCTGGGTTGAGTATACCCGAAAACTATCTTTCTAAATGTGTTTCCTCTTGCATCTCTCTCTCTCTTTGGGAGATCCAATCAACGATCCGAACGGTCAATATGTAGCCCCATGTGTGTAGGACCTCCATACAAAATTTGGGCATGATCCAACGGTGGACGAAGGCGGAATGATCGGAAAACCGAGGCTGTGTAGTGAGAATCCGAAAATTATTCTCTTTCTAGTGTGTTCTCTCTTCTCTCTCTCTCTCACTCTCTCTCTTATTCTCTATAATATGTATGTAAATGAGGTTATGGAGATGATAAAAATCTGATGTTAAGTGTATATAATAATTATATACACATTGGGAATAGAGGGAGACATAATTAGTCTTCAAAAACCAACCAATGCATGTCCACCTTGGGTAGAGAAATTTCTCTACCCAAGGGGCATGCTTGGCCACTCCCTAGGGCTGGCTAGGAGAGCTATAAAGGCTCTCCTATCAGCTGAAATCAAGTAGGGGCGGAATTTGCACTTTGCCCCCTGAAGTTTCGGTAAAGTGCATTTTTGCTCCAGAAATTATTTATTTTGCACAATAAAGTCCAAATATTTTTCAAAAGAGGTATACTATTATGCTAAAGTATTTTTGTGCTTTTAAAACATTTCAAAGTTAATAAAGACATAGGAGATAATTAGATTGTATATCTTAGTTCAAATTAATGCTTAACTTTGAAAATAAAATGTAGCGCTTAAATTTGGATTAAAATCCAATCAAACGGGTTCGAAATTTTTGGGGCATTACAATCCTCCCCCCTTAAAAGAATTTGGTCCCCAAATTCGTTCTTGAGATTCGCGTGGTACTGTTAATGCCGACGTATCTTCTTTTCTTGCTCCCGAAACGTTTCTTCCTTACTATGTGTGCGTCATAAAACATTTTCTTGTTGAACCTGCAGCTTTCCTGATTAAAACGAGTGTGCGAAAAATTTTTCTCGTACGTTAGGCGTTTTCAAAACTCTGACGTATCTTTTTCTCTAACTCCCAAGTCGCCTTTTTATACTCTGGCCGTGCTATAATCGAATTCACTTGTTTCTTCATCTAGATGAGTATGCAAACGTGGTCTTCGTTTGTACGTTAGATATTTCTGAAGATCTTAAGATATGCAGTCAGGTTCACAAGGATGATCGATGTAGTACTTCATATACATTACGCATAATCATGACGCGGTAGAATGGGATACGACGACAATTCCAACTCCTATGTCGCGGATAGATTCTTCTCAAATGAAAAACTACTCACATAACAATATATAGTTCAGTTTGGCCCAGAGAATTCAAAAGGTACTGAATGACATTTGACCTGGGATTCTTGCAAGGAACAAAATGAGTCAAATGAAGAGACACGATAAGGATTAGAAAAGATGATCGAATCAAGATGCTCAAGATGACAAGATAAGAATTAGCAATGGCAACATAAAGAAGAATCAACAAAGATTGGAAAAGGACTGAAATATCGATAATAAAGATAACCAAATGAATAGTTCGATATAAGTGACAAGGCGAACAATTAAGGTGCACAGATAAGAATAACGAAAGGGATGAGCCTCACCATTTCAAACGGTGCAAGTAAAAAGAAGATCAAAGCAAGGATATCGGTAAGGATAATAGAAAGTCGAACAAGTATCATGCCAATAATAACCAAAACATTAAAGCGTGTTTGGTCTTTTGAAAAGCAAGACAAGATAAATGATGTGATTTATGAATGCACAAATGAAAACGTGAAGTTCAAAAGAAACCGAGACAATTCGATTCCTTTAGGAAATTTTGAAGATTTTATAATTGAATACAACGAAAAAGAGTAACATGAAAGCATGTGGATAATTTCAAATCGATCATAACGGAATAAACAGGCTCGGGAAAAAGAAGGACAATGAACAATAACAATAGTAGAATCCGACAAAAATAAATAATTTTGGTTTATGAAGTCGATACGAGAAAGTATCTCATGAAATAGGGAGGGGTAAACTCTGAATAAGTACAAAAATGAGGGATCAATATAAAAGCTCGATAGGATACAAGAAGTCAATCCCCAATAGACAAAGACATGTTCATTGTGAGTGTCGACGAGCTCTGAAGGAAAACAGTCAAAGATTCAGATTAAAGGTAATTAAGGGCATGGCTTGAAGAAGCCATTTCAAGAACGAGACTAAAAATGATTGAAGAATATTTTACGGTAAATTACACAACATGAAGGAAAAGATACAATCGGACAATGGCATTTAGAAACTTCAGAAAAGCAAGAGCGAGAATGAGAAGATTAGATATGAACTCAGGGTAGTTTTAGAATTCAAAGTGAAGTTACTCGCTATCGATAAAAATCATAGCTGAATGCAAGGAACGAGTAATAGACAAGTTAGAACTCAAGATGATGTCAATGAAATTTGAATGATATTTTCTCTATTGAAAGAAAGATTACATAGATAACAATTTGATTCGCCAAAACGATAAAGAAAAGACATATATGGATCACAAATTCAAAATGAATAAGTACCAACATTAGAATAAGGGCGAAACAATTAATTATAGCGAAAATAGGCTCAAGAAAGCTTACTGAAGTCGAGAGATCAATTTGGAGATGGATACATTTAGGATCAGAATTATGAGTTTTGAGTAAGGTAAAGTCGAATATGGAATTCAAAAGGATTAGGGCTATTTTAGTCATTCTATGTACTTCAAGGAAGGTCACTTGATTCAAATATTTTAATTTACGAAAAATCACGGAACGCACACATATACAATCAGAACCATACAATAATATCAAAAATAAAGTTCGAATAACATTATGGTATTCATGATACCACCAACAAAATAATTTATCAAGAAAACACAGAATCAAGCAAAAATAATCATTAACCCCAAGGACATGTACTAAACATATGGTTTCGGTTACGGTATTGTCCTAAAAGTGAACTACCCAATATGGGTAGACACCATAAAATCATGACGGTGAGTCCCACCTTACAAACCCCTCAGTACAAATCCGAGGATCCTATCCTGGCCTTGAGCCGAAGCTCTGATACCATCTGTGACGGCCCGGCTCCGCGGGTCCGTCGGATAACGATCGAAAAATTAATGTTATTTTGAAAAAGCGTTAAAAATATCGAAACTTTTTTTTTTTTTTAAAACGAAAACGATGAATTAAAAGTTTAAAAGCGGAAGCGGTTTAAAGAGAAATAAGAACAATTTAAATTACTAAGTTTTTTTGACGAACAAATAAGATCAATCTTCATAGTTAAGTTCTAAAGCGAAAATATTTAATCACAACATATCAAAATACTTGAACAAACTTAGTCGAGAGAGATAAATAAGTAATTTATGAAAACCTTGAATTATTTTTGAAAATAAAAATCATCTTTAACGAATCAAACACTCTAAACAAGGTTTTAATCAAAATCGAAAAGAGCATAAATCAACCACAAAATATTACTACTCTCCCGAATACTAGGGTCGGACCACGGCCGTGATGACCTAACCGCAAACCGACTATTATTTCCAGAACGCCTGAAACTAAAAAGAGTGAAACACGGAACGCATAAGTTGATCGTCCAACTTAGTGAGGCTATGTGCGAATTTGCATGGTGCTGTGTGAATGCAACATATTATATAACATAATCATGTTATCAAGCAAATAAACATATATTCAAGACGGAAGAAACACGGAATTCACATAACCAAGAATTTGCTGATGCCGTCCTCCACTTACCCTCCATCCTCAGTCTGATGTCCATCCAAACTCACCAAGTAAGGAGCGACCTTACTATCAAAAATGCATTGACATGTCTTTGCCGGAGTTCGTCCTTACTCCCCAAGTGTTCCTCCCCACTTGGATTGTAAGGGCAGGCCTACGGGTAACCGTGACAATCCTGCCGGCCCTTGCCGGCCAGGTTGGCATCGGGTCCATACACCAATCAAAAGGGGCCCACACAAAATCGGAAACAAACGGAAACATAAAGTCGGAAACAAACGGAACATAACATATCAAACATATTTAACATATTATCAACATTTAACAACTTATCAAATGAAATTTTCGGTATCATGATAATTTCGAAAAATATATTTGCAACTAGTAGATTCGGATGTAGCATGTATTTGGATAATCATGTTCAAATGCTAAGTGATTTCATGCGAGAAATGTTGACCTAATAAGTCAACCTATTCGTGACGTCATGCAAGAAAAGTTAGAATAAAATTCATGCTTTGATTATTAAGAGCCTAAGTGCATGTTTGGACTCGATCTACTATCACATCGGACCGACATACAAATTAAACACACAGCGCTCACCTTTGTCGCTTAGTATAGCGACTAAAACTCCACAAATGAAGCGTATCCGAAACCTGAGCAAGTACGTATACGACTTAGAAACAAAACTAATGAAAATCCTACACAAGGATTTCCTACTAACACATCGCACAACATTGCTTAGAAATTTTACGCATCAACTCCAATTAAAGTAATTATTTTCAAAACTCAAAAGACTAATTAAATAAAATAATGCCAAAACAGCACAATTTTCCCTTCATTTTCCAGATTTACAAAACAGCCCCTAAACTTTTAAAAATATCCATTTTTGCCAAAATTTGCAACAAACTTTGAATCAAAAGATTTTTAATTAAACTCATATCAAAAATTAAATAAAAGTATTAAGTATCATTTTACTTCAAAAATCAAAGCTTTAAAAACCCCACAAGTTTAAAACTTTTCAAAAACACCCTCATAGTTTTGAAAACTTAACCAAACCAATTTTCTTGAAAAATAATTTAAGATCCACGCATTTAAGAAATATTTAAAAATAATCAAGCATAATTTTCACTATAAAACTAAGATTAAAAATAAGTTTTTAATAACTTTTCACAAACGAAACAAAAAGTTCTTTAATTATGAACTTTCTTCGAAAAATTTACAAATATTCAATCTAAAAACTAAAATGAATAAACCACTACTTCAAATCAATAAATCAAGATTTTATAAAAGAACCATGTAAAAACAGCAACTTTAACCCCTTACTTTCAGATTTACAAAAATAACCCCAAATGTTTCAAAAACTCCCATTTTTGCAAAATATCGGAACAAACTTTAAAACAAATGCTTTTCAAGTAAACCTAACCAAATATCAAACAAAAACTTATATTTTCAGTCCCTTTTGAATCCCAACAAGAATCGCAACCTAAGCCCTTCAACTTTTAAAACCTTTCATAAATACCCCCCAAAGTTTCGGAAATTATGAACAATAACTTTTTTACGAAAATAAATCAAGATCCAAACATATAAGTAATATTTAAACAAAACCAAAGCAAGTCACACTAAATATAACATATGAACTCAACAACTTATCACAAGGATAAACTAACTTCTTCAACATATATTTTAAAGATAATAAAGTAATATCACAAAGACTAAAGAACACATGCATAGATGTCTTTTTACCCAAATCAACGAAAGGGGTGGAAATCTCTTCATTTCCAGAACTCCGAAGGTGGTGGTGGCAGCTCCGGTGGCAGTGGTGGCGGCTCCGGTGGTGGTTCATAAAAAGGCCCTCAAATCCTTACTTTTCACCATTTTCCAATGGCTGTCGATTCACTTTGGGAGTTCCAAACGACGATCCGAACGGTCAATATATAGATCCATGTGTGTAGAACCTCCACGCAAAATTTGGGCATGATCCAACGGTGGACGAAGGCGGAACGATCGAAAATCCGAGGCTGGGTTGAGTATACCCGAAAACTATCTTTCTAAATGTGTTTCCTCTTGCATCTCTCTCTCTCTTTGGGAGATCCAATCAACGATCCGAACGGTCAATATGTAGCCCCATGTGTGTAGGACCTCCATACAAAATTTGGGCATGATCCAACGGTGGACGAAGGCGGAATGATCGGAAAACCGAGGCTGTGTAGTGAGAATCCGAAAATTATTCTCTTTCTAGTGTGTTCTCTCTTCTCTCTCTCTCTCACTCTCTCTCTTATTCTCTATAATATGTATGTAAATGAGGTTATGGAGATGATAAAAATCTGATGTTAAGTGTATATAATAATTATATACACATTGGGAATAGAGGGAGACATAATTAGTCTTCAAAAACCAACCAATGCATGTCCACCTTGGGTAGAGAAATTTCTCTACCCAAGGGGCATGCTTGGCCACTCCCTAGGGCTGGCTAGGAGAGCTATAAAGGCTCTCCTATCAGCTGAAATCAAGTAGGGGCGGAATTTGCACTTTGCCCCCTGAAGTTTCGGTAAAGTGCATTTTTGCTCCAGAAATTATTTATTTTGCACAATAAAGTCCAAATATTTTTCAAAAGAGGTATACTATTATGCTAAAGTATTTTTGTGCTTTTAAAACATTTCAAAGTTAATAAAGACATAGGAGATAATTAGATTGTATATCTTAGTTCAAATTAATGCTTAACTTTGAAAATAAAATGTAGCGCTTAAATTTGGATTAAAATCCAATCAAACGGGTTCGAAATTTTTGGGGCATTACACTTCCTCTGTCTCTCAGCCTCATATAGTTTCTTCTTTTCAGCCTCAGAGAGATAGGGAATCACAATTTTGTCAGTCCTTAGCTTCTTAGCTTCAGGACTTTCCACAGTTTGTATTGGAGTAGCAGCAATAGGAGTAGGATGCAGAAGGAGTGCATCTCCTACATTTTTTGTGCTAGTCTGCTGTCCTTCTCTTTCCTCCGCAGACACTCACAGATGAGTCTCCAGCAGGCTCAACAACAGGCTCTTCAATGATAATTGGCCTTTCAGCTGTTGCTGGGACTTCCCTGACTGGTTCAGGTGACTCTTCAGAGAAGGTGACCTTTCTCTTGGCCTTAGACTTGGTGATTCTTCTTAAAGGTTTAGGTTTAGGAGGTCCTTTTGCAGAGCTTCTTGTCCTCATTCTTTTCGTAGGTTGAATGGGAACAGCTTCCTCTGATTCAGTCCTTTCAGGAGAAGATCCAGTCTCCATTTTCTCAAGTTCTTCAGTAAAATCATCAATCACCTTTTCAGGAATTACAATCTCAGGTCGTGTGTTACGCTCCAAATACGAGTGCGTAAACACGCAAGTATACGGTCGCTTTCAAGTAATAAAGTGGTAAAGGGTGTCGAACCCACGAGGAATCTAACGAATAATTATCAAGATCTATTCTAATATCTTACGCGAACTTATGTGATTAAAAGTAGTAAGTTTGTAGTTTGTTTGAACACATAAAAGAGAAATGAATAAAAACACAATACTTTGATTCGATTAGATAAAGGTTCCTAGATTTCCATGTCACTAAGAGTGATCCAATCTTGAATGATTCACAAGTTGACGACTATACTTATGTTTGTTGGTCAAGATTTCATAAGTTATTCATACGTATCTTCCGATATCATACGAACCTACCAAAGTAAACTAATCCAATTTATGTCTAAAAGGATTAAGCTTAAATGATGCTTTAGTTCCCAAACCTTAATAGAACATGAAATGATCTAGGTATATTCCTATCCTAAAATCAAATCACAACCTAGTTTTGTAATCTAATCTTTAATCAACTATGTCTAGCAATTAAAGATCAATCCATTTCATCCTATGGTTGGCCTAAACACAAGTTGACAAAGGCTCAAACTAGATTAACAAACACTTGTAAGCATAGCTACAATCATAAACTCATCATTCAATCATAGATCAATCAAAGCTTCATGAAAACCTAGGAGTTAAATGCTTAGCTACTCATATTTATCAATAAAACATTCATTACATTCAACATATTCATAAGTACAAGATAAATATAAAGGTTAGAGATAAGCTTATGTAATGGAAGCCACTACAACTCTTCTCTCAAGCTTCTTTAGTCTTCCAACCAAAGCTCCAAGCAAGAACTCTTCTTCTTTTCAATGGAGGCAAGAGATATTTTCTTTTTCTTCAAGTGTGAAAGTGTTGCAAGAGTTTTCAAAAGAATTCCAACTTCTAACCTTATAACCTAGTAAACTATCACCCACTCATGCCTAAATTACCTCAAAAACTATAGTAACTTAGCCAAAATATCCCTAATGGAAGTTTTAATAACAAGTGGGGAGAGGGGTTATATACAAAAAGGCCCTCAAAATACGCAGAAAAATAGAGCAGACCTCGCCGCGGCGAGGTTTGTGCCGTAGGCAAACTTGGTTGAATTCTGCAACCACCTCGCCGCGGCGAGGTTTAGCTTGCCCAATTTCTTGATTTTTTTTTACTTTTAATGACGTTAAGTCCTTCCCGCGGTCGATAGGGACTTGCAATTCACGCAAGAGATGTTCCGGAAGTGCTTCAATGCGTCAAATCCTGCAAATCACCGACAAACAAAGTAAAAACACGAACAAAACACGAAAAACGAACAAAGGCCTAACAAAGGGCCAATAGCACAAAAGACGCGACAAACACGCAAAGACACACGAAAACTCGGATCAAAACAAGATGTTTTGGGCTTAAAGAGATAGGTAATAACGACGTTTTCACGGCGTTATCAACACCCCCAAACTTAAACGCTTGCTCGTCCTCGAGCAAAGAAAACAAAACAAGAACAAAACAAGCATGCTAGAGATCAAATCACCAAAGCTTAACACTTTCGAATTATTCTCAAAACAGGCTCCACGTGTGTGTGTGATGGCTTTTGGCTAGATTCTATCTTAGGTGAATAATTCCCGATAGGTCAAAATCATCGGTTCTATCTGCATGGGCTTCTAATGTTTAACAAAGAATCCCTCCTAGCCGTAGATTGCAAACTTAACGTTCAAATCACTTCACGACACTAAGTTATTGGCAATTTAAGAGTGTTGTCCCTTCTCTTGAACTATTGACGATTTTAGTTCCTAGCTCTTTTCTCACCATACTTTTACTTTTCTTTTGATTTACAATAATAACATAGCACTTGGTGCTTTACAATGATATTACAATACAAAACTAGCACTAATTATGATGATTATTTGTGCATCTAAACTTTTAACTTTTTGGGCTACTAGCACCATTCCAACGAGATAGAGTAATTACAAAAATTGATTCATGAATTTCACCGTTTGAAGGCTTTGCCTTTCTTTTCTCTCGTAGAAGTGCATACATTTTAGCAACTTCTCTACTCGTTTCTTTTAAGAGCTAGGTGTTCAAAGGTTTTTTTTTTTTCAATCTTGAGAAGGGTTCACTCCCCCAAACTTAAGTCACGTCGTTCATTTTACACTTTGTTTGCAATCTAAAGTTTGGAGATAATCTAAGTTACGCAAAAGGAGTCCTAGATCCTATTATCGCTAAAGTTCGTTATCCACTTTAAATATAATCCTAGCCATTATCAATGTGCCTTTAACTTTGTAGAGCATGATTAGATAATAATAAGAATTTGAAAAAAATTTGGCGGGTCGACTTAGCATGCGACAAAAGACCTTACTCCCCCAAACTTAAAATGCACAATGTCCCTATTGTGTGAATTGAGAATGAAGGAAGAAGATGCGACACGACAAAAAAAACGAGAGCACAACCAAAACACAAGCAAAACAAAACAAAACAACACAAAACAAAATGATAAACGAGCGAGCACGGCTCTAAATAAGTTCAACAAGCCAATATTTTAAGTTGAAACAAGTAAACAAGCTAATATCTCTAAAGAGCGAAGTAGAAAAACAGTACAATACGAAAAATAGAATAAAACATTGTAAGATCAATAGAAACCGATGGGACTGCGTAAATTTAAAACCAACGTCCCTTTTCGTATGCATCCCGTGGTTGCACTTGTCTTCAACGGTTTCGCGCATTGAGGGCACGCTCTTCTGCATCATCAAAATGTAGCTCGTCTCCTTAATCCATCGGAGGCTGTGAAGGCAAATTGATACGCCCAGGAAAAGTAGTCTGGGGAACAGCATTGTACCGGTCGTCTCCGAGCAATGCACGAAACATAGCATCATCCCTATCTTTCATAGCATAAACATACCGAGCCAGCTGTTCTTGCCTGTCAATTATGACATCTTGCCTTTCAATCATGGCATCTTGCTTGTTACTCATGGCTTGAACAAGATGAATCAATCTACCAATATCATCTCTGGTACCTATCTGCGCCTGACCGCTTGGTTGCTCATCAACCTGTGCCTCTTCCTGTCCATCCCTACCCTCTTGATCCGGTTGATCCTCTGGTTCTGCCTGACCTTCTGGTGCTGCTTGACTGTACGAGTAAGTTTTATTGGTGTAAGCACTCCTATAGTCCAATTGCAAAGTCCTGCAGATAGCTAATGTGTTGATCGGGACAGGCAACTTAATGATCTCACCAACTTCTTCAAAGTCAACCCCTGCATCTCTACACAATCCGTCTATGAGGTGCGGAAACACATAACTCCTGATGTTATAATTCTTCCTCGAAATGGTTTCCTCGAGCACCTCATGTATTACCCGACCTACATTGAGTGAACGCCCCCGAGTGAGTGAATAGAGTATGGGGATGCGATCCTCACCGTAGCTTGTGTTAAACGTGGCAGGACGGAGGTGAGAAAGCAAGACTAATGTCCAAGCTTTCGCTTCCTGAGTTAACCGGTTGTGTGCTACCCGGTATACCACGAACTACTGTGCCTGGCAGAGTAATGAACTCTTTCATTTGATCCAAAGTATACCATCGGTTATCTTCAACATGATCATCCCTTTGATTAGCAGGCCATTCGATCCCGTAATAGGTGTTGATAGTGTCCGGATCGAACCTGACCTCCGTACCCCTCACATATGTGATACTGTTTTCCCTAGTCCAACTGGCGTTTGCGTAGAATTCTCTAATAATATCGCCGTCGAAGGTATCCCGAGATGGCCGTTTCAGGAATTCTGTCCAACCCCTTGCTTCAATTTGATCCTGTAAATACGGAAAGGCTTCTTTTTCGTAGTCAACAAACCTTTCCTTAACAAACGACCAATTTTTGGCTTTCTTATAAGCATCCCAGGCTGACTTATCACCAAACTTGTAGGTGTCGTATTCTTCCTCCACCACCTTCTTCTTTCCCTTCGGCTCCCTCTTCCTTTTCGGAGGTTCACTTGAACTTGCGCCTTTTGATTTTCTCGTCATTATGATTAAAAGCGTTCTTCCCTTTTTTTTTTATCAAAGTGCACCAATTTCCCCAAACTTCAAGTTGTAACCACCCAATATCAATGAATCAATACTCCGACAACACCAAAATCAAGAACTAGCAAAATGAGCAAGAACTTCTCACACACATTTTATCGAACACCTAGAGTGCACTTCCCATTCTACCAAATCTCCAAAATATTTTCAATAACTTCCACCCAAATTTTCAATACCAACAATACCAACACCAATTACACCATATCAATACAACAAAATCAAAAGAAAAGTTTAGCCACACATACCTTGTTGAATTTTCGAATTCTTTTGGTTGATTTTCGGATTTGGTGTAATGTGGAGATTTGGGGGAGATTCGATTGAATGAAAGGAGAGAGGGATTTGTGTGAGGGTGTTTGAGTGAGGTTTATAGTGAGTCTGTGAGATGTTTTGATAGAATAGTGAGATTTGAGAGTGAGGGCGCGGGTGAGAATGAGAGTGGAAGGTGAGAATGAGAGTGAGTGAGTGAGGGGCTCGGGTTTGGGTTGTGGGTGTTATATAAAAAAAAATTTCTGGGCACGCCTCGCCACGGTGAGGTCAGACCTCGCCGCGGCGAGGTTTGTGCCGTAGGCTTCTGGGCATGCCTCGCAGCAGCGAGGTTTTTGCCGTAGCTTACGGACTTAGCCTCGCGGCGGCGAGGTTATTTTACCCCCTTTTTTTTTTATATAAACCACTTACCTTACGACGTTCGCGACCCATAGTTCATTCGCTTGACCTCGCTCGATTTGTGCTTGTCGATCTTCGATCCTTCACTCGTGCTCGTTTACCTACAACACAAAACGCAAAACGAAAACAAAAAACGAAAACAAAAACGAACACAAAAACAACACAAAACACAAAACACAAAACACAAAACACAAAATAATAGGCCCGGGTTGCCTCCCGAGAAGCGCTTGTTTATAGTCATGAGCTTGACTTGGATACGGTATGATATCTTCACGATAGGACCACGGAGGTCCTATTCCTTTCAAATTCTCCGCCCCAATAGTGTTTGAGGCGCTGACCATTCACCTTGAATTTGTTTCCGGTTGAGGGATCGGAAATCTCCACTGCTCCATAAGGGAATGCTTCAACTACTTGAAACTGTCCCGACCAACGCGACTTGAGTTTTCCGGGAAATAATCGAAACCTCGAATTAAAGAGTAGCACTTGTTGGCCTGGTTCGAACTTTCTTTCCACTATACGTCGATCATGCCATTTTTTCATCCTTTCCTTATAAAGCTTGGCATTCTCATAAGCTTCCAAACGAAATTCATCTAGCTCATTCAATTGGAACAATCGCTTTTCTCCGGCTAAACTTGCATCCATATTTAGCTTCTTGACGGCCCAATAAGCTTTGTGTTCTAATTCCAACGGTAGATGACAAGATTTTCCGAACACAAGCTTATAGGGAGACATCCCTATTGGCGTCTTGTACGCGGTACGATAAGCCCATAGAGCATCGTCAAGTCTCAGCGACCAATCTTTCCGGTTAGGAGATACCATCTTTTCCAAGATACTCTTTATTTCACGGTTGGATATCTCGGCTTGCCCATTAGCTTGCGGGTGATACGCAGTCGTCACCTTGTGCTTCACTCCATATTTTGCCAAAAGAACATCATGCCAACGGTTACAAAAGTGAGAACCACCATCACTTATCATTGCTCTTGGCATGACAAAGCGACTGAATATATTCTTCTTTATGAAGCTAATGACTGCTTTTGAATCGTCCTTGGGAAACGCACTCGCCTCGACCCACTTGGAAACATAATCGACGGCCACCAAAATGTATTGGTTCTCGTTAGAAGGTACAAAAGGTCCCATGAAGTCAATTCCCCATACATCAAACAACTCCACTTCAAGAATGGTCGTTAGTGGCGTCTCATTTCTTTGGGAAATGCTTCCTACCCTTTGGCACCGATCACATTGAGACACGAACATGTGCTGTTGGTCCCAAGTGGTCAGAAGAGGTTTAGAGGGGGGGGGGGGTGAATAAACCTCTTTAAAATTTTCTTTCAAATTTAACTTTAAAACTTTGCTCTAACTGAACAGACTAAGCTGATCAGATTAGTACGTTACAAATCTGTTCGCGAACAAATCTTTGAACAGTCTTGTTGACCACTCGTCTGATAGTTACTTAGCTGATTTTGCAGAAATCAGTTTTAATACTTAGAGTACTTGCAGCGGATTTTCAAAGTGTTTTTCACAAGTATTCTTAGCAGTTTAAAAAAATGTTTCCCCAGTTTTATAAACTCCTTTTAACTTCTTTTCAAACAGTTAACTTAATGTGTTTTTATGCAAACAGAAGATATGCAGTTTTGAAACAATGTAAAAACACAAGTAATTTTTATAGTGGTTATATGGATTTAAATATCCTTTAGTCCACTCTTCCAAGTCACTCAGATCTTGGGTTATACTATAATCACAAAGTTTACAGTATACTCTGCTTGCGTCGAACAACAAATGAAACGACCACAAGTTCGCAATAGGAGATCACACAGAAAACCTATCCTCTGAAGTTTGATCACTCACAAAGATGGATCACAACTCCGCACAACACTCTTGTTTACAAAATCACTCAGAAGATGTATTTTTCTTGATTCTTCAACTCTGCTTTCGTCAACAAATGACTCAGCTGATGAGTGAGCTGTTCTTGAGACTTAAAGAATTTTGCTTCGAAAATTTCTCTCAGAAAGTGTGTTGCCTACTTCTTCTTCGTCTCTTGCAGCTATTTATACTTGAGGATTGAAAAATGTCCGTTGAAGAGAGACAGGATTCAAATTCCTCGAGTACTGGTCCTTAAAATCCGCGAACGGCTCTTTTGCAGTCTGTCCGTACTGTAAACAGTACTATTCTGCAGGCAGCATTAAATGCAGCATTAAATGCACTCGGCTGATGCGAAGCTTTTCTTCAATCATTTGTCTTAAATATCCTCGTACTTCAGCATTTATTACACCAAGGGGCATTTATTACCGTTGGGAACACTTCATGATCTTCTTCACTTTGCTGATGAAAGTACACGTCTGATGGTGAACTCGGCTGATCTCAAACTTGAACAAATCTGATTTGAGTCGGCTGATCTTCACTAATCTGATAACTTTGCTTCAGCAGATCAGAAGTCTTGGACCTTGAAACTTTGACTCTTCTGATGTCTTCATTACTTAGTCAAAATTCCTTGATAAGTCTATCAGCTAAGTTACTCCATACTTAGCCAATCTTTGAAGTTTTGGAATGCATCAAAACCTCCCTTATCAAACTTTCTTCAGTGCCTTCATCTTCATCTTCATCCAACAATTTCCCCCTTTTTGATGATGACAAAACTTCAGCTTAGTACCTGTTGAATACCTAAACTAAAGATTGTAATCCTCAAAATTTTCTGAGATAGAAAAAGTTTATTGGATTGAACTTGAACATTTTATAGATATGGAAAGTGAATTACATGTACAAATTCATCAGATGAGATTTCTGAAAAAGTAAACTGATTACAATTGATTTTTCAATTTCTAACTATCAGCTTCTTCATCAGATTCAAGCACTTCTTCATATTCATAAGATGATTCTTCATCATCTTCTTCATCATCAACTTCTTCTTCCAGAATTGCTTTGGCAGCATCCATCTTCTCCTTAAGTTCTTGTTCTTGTAGAGCTTTCAAAGCTTCCATGGCTTTCCTGGCAGATTCAGTGTTTTTGTACTTGGTATCTTCTTTTTCAATCTTTTCTTCTTCTTCTACCTTTCCAAGCACTTCAGCTTTGTCAGTAGTGTCTTCAGTTTCCTTGGCTTGAATGGTTGCAGCAGCAGTTTCTTCCTTAGTTGAATCTTCAGCAGCAGATTCCTTTGCTGGTTCTTCAGCAGCAGTTTCCTTAGCTGGTTCTTCCCTTTTATCTTCCCCCTTTTTGTCATCATCAACTCTGATGACATTAGAAGGTTCAACAGCAGGGTTGAGGGCAACTGTTGGAATCTTTACTCCAGCACATAAAGCCTTCAGATTCTGATTAACAACGTCATGACTAGCTGTCAGATGATGAATGTCAGTGCTGATGATGTCAGTCTTATCATTGAAGTAGTCAATGTTGAGGTTGATAGTTGCAATTTCATTTTGAACTTCCTGTGAGGCTTTTGCTACTTCTTGCAACATCCCCAAATTGATGTTCTTCTCCTCTTCACTGACCTTGATAAAAGTTGCAGTTAAGTCAGCAATCTTGTGCTCAGCTGATTTCAAGGCAGTGTGAAGATGATTTACATCACCCTTCACATCTTCAACGTTTTGATTCAATTCTTTCAAGCTGTTTACCAACTGCAATGTATTATCTTGAGGAATAGGTAGATCATCAATAGCCAATTTGATGGTACTGGCAGTTAGAAGATGTGCTCTTTCCGTCTGTTTAATAGTTGATTCAATTAATTCTTTCTTCATCTTCTGCAACTGCAGACTGTTCCTCTCTTCCATCTCTTTCACTTGATTTTCAATAAGTAATTGGAAGGCTTCCATCAGTGATGAGTGTTTATCACCTGATGAAGTAGAGGCATCAGCTTCTTCCTCTTTAGTCTCCTGATGAACAGGGACATCTTGCAAATCCGTCATCTGATGATCTTCAGAAGTCTTAGATGGCCCTTCAATAGCCAAAGGCTTGTCAGCAGACTTGTGCTTGTGATTTAACCGTTTTTCGTCGGGTTAATTTAATATCAGTGAATTTGTGATATCGGGGGTTTGGATATTGAATTATTCAGTATATTGGGTTCTGTTACTTTATTCTGGATGGATCGTTTACAAAGAAAAGCAATAATCAAAGGCAAGAAATAAAACCAGTAACGAAATTAAGAACGCAATGATATGGAGGTAAAGTTCTGCAATAATGGATATTATTGAGTTCTATTGTTATCAATGTATTCTTGTGTAATCCCTGAATTAAGAGAATTCGTAGCTGTCTTATACAATGAATAACTAGGTATTTATATTACGCTAAACCTAGTATTACAAGGAATCATAGTCCTAGTTGGACTCGGCCCAACCTATCCTTATTGGGTCCGGAGTGTAATCTTTACTCGGAGCGAGCGGCATCAGGCTGGGTCAGTAAGAAGGTCTCGATCCGTTAGAATTGGTCGAATCGACCTTGTAATCTTTGTTCGATCAGACTGGTATGTAGGGTGCGAAATAGCCCCCATCAGTACTCCCTCACTTCTTCGAGCGTATAGATAATAGGAGCTCGTAGAAGTAGATAAAACTAGTCGACTGTTTCTTCTCTATGAACGGAGCCTCGTTAAAAACCTTACTTAAGAAAAAACCCAGTGGGAAAAAATCTTAAGTAAGGAAAAGAGTGCTACGTATCATAGATAGTCGTTTCTTCCGCCTAATGATGAATCGCCACGCGTCTATTCAGGAGGCTTTTGGTATCCTTCCATTTTTGGCGGGAATTTGAGTAGCTGCTATAAGTTCGAAACATCTTTTCTCATTTCCTTATAAATAGGTGACTTTCGAGTTTGCCATTTCTCTTTTATATTTGCTTTTAGATCGCAGTCATTTTCTAGTTTGGTCGTTCGTCGTATAAAATTTTCTTTTCATCGACCTTCTTCTTCAAGAACTAGAATATAGATGGCTTCCGTAAGAAGATCTTCTTCTTCTCCTAGAGAGATCATCGCCCCTGATAACGAGGAGGAGTTACATTCTAATCCTCTGGGTGAACAAACTACGGTCTCTGACCTTGTTATCCCTGTAGAAGATACTTACAAAGTACGAATCCTTTCTGATGCGGACGTAGCCGCCCGAGCCAAAAAGGGCAAAGGTACTGTTCCTCAGATTTCTGAACCAATTGAGGATCTAGCTTGCGCATATACAGAGGAAACATTCCCCGAAGTCGTGAATAGCTATACCAAATATTTTCCGGAGGGTTCTGAGATAATTCTCCCTTCACCTACTGATAGGGTTACTACCCCGCCGGAGGGATGTCGAGCCTTTTATACGGCTCATTTTAATAGCGGACTGCGTCTTCCTTTGTCTCCCCTTTTCCTGGAAGTTCTGAAAACTTTCAGCGTGTGCTTGACACAACTGGTTCCAAATTCTGTTGCTTTCGTGGTTTGTTTTTCCGTTCTGATGATTGCAAAGGGGTTTAAACCTTCTTTCCGCAATTTTACGCAACTTTTTCGTTTTAATATTTCTAGTTCTTCAAATCGTGGATATTTCTTTGCTAGTCAGCGACCTAGCCGAGCAATTTTTGATGCTCCGGTCTCTAGTAATCCTTCATGGAAATCCCATTTCTTCTTTGTTCGTCCTCCGTCTAATCTCCGTTCGGTGGACGGTTCGACCATACCTTTCTCATGGGATCATGGCTCTAGTTGGATTCCTGGAGGTCGCTCATCAACTGGCGAACTTGTTCCCGACGATGTGCAATTTATAACTGAGATTCCCGAGATGCGTACAAACAAATATCAAAGTGCTCTTCTGATTGGGGAAGCTTTTCTTCGTAAGGCGGGGTTAAGTGTTCACAATTTCCCCATCAGTTCATCACCTGAACCTCTTGGTTAGCCTTTTATTTGACCTTTAGTATTGTCGCTATACTTTTTATACGGAGAAATTAACTTTATTTTGTTTCTTTTTCAGCTCATATGGTAGAAAACTCCCGACATTCTTTGAAGGGAAAAATGGTGCTGTCGAAATCCTCCAAGTCAGTAGAGAATAATCCTATTGAGCAGAGGGCATCTCGAAAAAGGAAACTGGAGTCGGGCCACGAGTCTGAGGATAACAGAGGGGAATCTCCAGATTCTTCTCGTGAGTCCCCCATTCGTCAGGGGACGGGATCTGGTTATCCTCCTCTTCACCTTAGAACATCTTTGGGTATTCGAGGATGTCGTAGCTGGTCGATGCCTCATCCTACTAATAATCCAGTTGATAGAAAAAGGAGTTACTATGGACGTTCTGGTGACGACCTTTCTTTACTTGGAGATAAACATCCAAAGCCTACTCTGGTCGAAATGATCGAGGATCATTTAGAGGGAAAGAGGGCTGCTGGTTATTCCGAGAAGGATTCTCTTATTCATGATAATAATGAGAATGCGGTTGATAAGGCGACCCGTATTCTTTTGTCTGGCGTTCTTACTCGTGATCTTAATAAGCTTCTTCATAAGGATCCTTTGGAGAAATTCCAGCGAGCTTCTCTTTATGCTGAAAAGGTGAGACCTTTTTCTTTCTATTATTCTGATGAAGTGATCTTTTAAGATTTTCTTAATTTGCTAATTCGTTTCTTTCTGACCCCTTCGTTATTTCAGGTTAACACCTGTCTGACATCATACGCCTATGAAAATTCTCTTTGGAAACAACAGTGCGAATTCCTTGAAGAGAAAATTAAAGTTTTACTTCACAAATCTTCCGGTTCAGAAGTTGGTCCCTCGACATCTTCCTCTGTTCCTGTCGTAGAGACTCGTGCTGCCGGGACCGAAGATCAAGAAATGATAGATAGGGTAATAGAGGTTTCTCGTGCTCAAGAACAAGCCAATCAAATGGCAAGAAAATTAGAGGAATTGCAGTTGCAGAGTACGACTCGAATTAGTGAGCTTGAATCTCAAGTATCAAGCCTTGAAGCTTCTTTAGAGGAGTACGAAAATGATGTCCCCCTTAGGCAAAGAGATCGATATGTTAGGAAATCTGACGAACAAGTTGTTCGTGAATTCCTCAATTCTCCTGTTCATACGGCGTTGGTGTACCGGATGGTCGGTCCTCTTCTTGAGAATACTTTTAAAAAGTCGATTCATCAACTGGTCGCTTTGGAGATGATCGACGATCGTCGGAAGGAGTATTTTAAGGCAGCTCATATCCGGTTGAACCGTTATGGCGAGCTTTATTCTTCTTCTGAGGTTCCAGATGTCGAATATCAAGGTTTTCCTCTGGCTCATCTTGTCGAGGAATTTGGAAATCCATTGCCGATTCCTCCTTCTGATGTTAACGATGAGCTCGATAATACTTTCATCGATCCAGTAGATGAAGAGGAAGAAGAAGATGATACAGGCATGACTGAGGACGTCGATAGTGAGCAGAAGATTCCGGAAAGCGACCAGGCTTCTTGAAATAGTGATTTATCTTTAAAATAATCTTTGTAATTATCCGCTTGTAGGTTTAATTGCAGCTTAGCTTTCCCTACTTTGTACACTAAACGTTTCTTATTCTGACAGTCGTGTCCTTTCACATTCGCTGTAATGATTCAGACAAATCATTTAATTTGCCGTAATCATTATGTATGTGTCTTTTCAAATTCTAGCGTTTGCTCCAAGGTCAGTTTTCCTGTTTCGCGCCCTTTCTTCGGGTCAGTCGCGTCTTTTCATGTAGTATAAATACGAGAGGTAAAATTTGACTTGTCTTTTTTACTGCTATACTCCTCTCTTAACATAATACTCTTTCTTGAGCTAGTCGATAAACTTCCTCGATATTAATTTATATTTTTCCGTAATCCGATCATGAGTAACCTTTTCGGTAATACTTCGAAGCGACCTTCTCGTGAGGGCGCTAGGGATAATAGATCGAAGAAATTTCGAAGAGAAGGGCCTTCGATGGAGCCTCCTCGTTCGTCCTCAGTTAGTAGTTCGATGATCGATACTCCTATTACCACGTTCCAACCTTTGTCAGAAGTTAGTTCGTCGCTCCTCCAACCAAACTTTTCTTCTACCCCCGCGGGAGGTAATAGATCTTCCCCAGGTCGATTAGCTTTCGGAGACCCATCCAACATGGAACAGGTTTACGACATACCTGTTTCTTCAGGTTTTTCTTCTTACGAGTATGGATCTCATGGAGGGGATTTTGTTAGTTCCCTTCCTTTTTCTACTTCTACTGCCCTGCTAGTTAGTGAAGGGCAAGTCGGTGATGGTTTTTCTGTCAATCCTTCCATAACGCAGTCTATTTCGCAATATGGTCCTGAATATCTGTTTCATGATACCACTGTAACGACTGCTTCTTTTGAGTCTGGGGGACCTTCTGGGGGTCGATCTGGGTCGAGGTCTGGTCGTCGGACCATTATATCTGCTTCCGGCAAAGAGACCTCTGTTAGTCCCGACGAGAGGGACTCCCCTCGTCCGTTGGATGATCGCTGCGTGCTTATGCAGGTTAATGACATTCTTTTGTCGGAGACTCCACGTTCCGACGATGTCCCTTTGACAAGCGAACTGCCTGGTTCTGTTGAACCTGATGCTTTGTCTTGGGACTTAGGCATGAGTACTATTTTGCCCGGTGAATTGAGGAAGCTCGAAGGTACTTCCAATGTTCGCCTTGTTCAATCTCTGGTGAAGATATGTGAACAGGTAAACATATTTCGAACATTTTTCCTGTTCTTTGTTTTGAATTCTTTGTTGTACGGCGGTTTTTCTTACTCTTTTCTGTTTTTAGGGCAAGTATTTTGCACTCCAGCTGGGTGTGCAAAATGATGAACTGTGGAATAGTCGGAGAGCTCTTCAAGTTCAGCTGGAGTCGGAGAAAGCTAAAACCAGGGGTTTGGAGCTGCAGCTGCAACTTGCTAAAGATGATCTCCAAAAGTTAGAGGCTGACAAAGTTATTCTTGAGAAAGAGAAAGGCGACCTAGTTCAGGCTGCCGCGTCGGCAGAGGGATCTCGTCAACAGGCATATGATGATGGTTATGATGCCGGTTATCTTAAGCGCCAGGAGGAGTTGATGGCATTTGCTGGTAACCTAACTCCTCGGAGGCCTGTTTCTGCTGGTCGCCCCTCTGGCGATTCTTCTTAATGATTTTTATTCGATCTGGCAGACCTTGGACTGTCTCTTTTTTTTTTTTTTTTTTTTTTTTTTTTTTTTTTTTTTGTCGCCCAACATTTGTGCATTCGTTTGGGCTGAAATTTTGTAATGGGAGAAGCACTAAAATGGAAATATTATGATCTCTTCTGTAGGCAGATTCTTGCCTTGATTCTAATGATATATCTTTTTTATATATGTAATTGCTACGCACAAATATACCATCATGTAGTAATTGACAAAGATTAGTTTTACTTATCTGAATTTTTATTTCTGCGGAGAGATTTGAGTATGGAGAAAGTAAGCTTGATCTTGCTTTGGTCGCTTGTAAGATAACTGAACGGTATAATATTTGCTTCGCATATTTAATCTTTGTTGATCGATCCAGCCGATCGTCGTTGTGCAAACCCTTAGCTGTCTGGTCGATGCTCGATTCATGCCTTATAAATTTGTCCTTATATGACATATATCTTATATAAGGAGGTTATTGTTCCTCCCGTTGAATTTCAGTTCTTCTTTTCCTCAGAGAGAAATTTTCCTTTAGGTGCTTTTTCACCTATTCATGTCTTCCATTATTAGCTTTTCAACTATACATATCCCTAACCAGTATATCATACTCTTGATATGGGAGGAATTGGAAAATGTAACAGTCCTGGCCAGATCTGACCCGTTCAGACCTCCTTCAGCAATTCTTTGGAAAATTAGGCAGTGACGGCCTTATAGTTTCGAATAGGGAGGGCTATTCTCCTGATTTCGATGTCAGATTTCTTGGATTCTAAATGGAATTCTTGTATGGCCAACTTAGTAGTCCCCCTATGATGTATGAGGCAGTTACGATCCCCATATGGTGGAGGCTCTGGTCGTTTTTAAGCATTTATCCTCTTTCAACAGTCTAATTTTGCATGCCTTCGTCGAGGAGTTCTTAATATTTTCTATTAGGCGACCCTCATATATGATCGTGCAGGTCGTTTTGGTCTTTGAACTTCTTTAAGTTTTCTTGGATTATTTGTCGATCGCTTCGATCTGTAGATTTGTTTGTCATCGATCTGTTGAGTCGATCAGACGGGGCGCCGTTCCAACTTACTTGCATTTATTTCGGGAAGTCAAAGGGTCGCGTTTTCGTCCCTTGATTAAACTCCTATTATCCGTAGGATCATTCTCACGGGCGCCTATAAATAAGTAGACAGTTTCCTTATTTTCCATTCATAACAATGAAGATCTCTGTTTCTTTAGATTTCATTTTGCCTTCGGACCCCATAATGTTCAAGAAGTCACATTATCGTGATTTGTTCGTTCGCAGTAAAGAAATTGTCCCCAGTCTTGTATTGACGGGTCCCATGTCAGCCCTTCCTTGTATCGACGGATCCCATGAGATCTCTGCCTTAGTCTTCATCACATTAGAGGTCCGTGGTTTCCGTCTGCACATGGAGGGTTCGTACTTTGCCGGCCATCCTCGTCCTTGGAGGTTACTTCCGGATTGATAGACCACCGGGGTGGCCGGTAAAGTTACCGTTTCACGGCGGTCCTGAAGAGATGCTGCTTCAGAGTAAAATGTTTTATAGATAATGTAAAAGCAGTATCTTTTGTGCGTGAATTGAGTACTGCTGGTTATCTGGCTGGTAATGCTCATTTCACCTGGAGGAACATACCGATCTTCAGAGCCTGGCCATCGAACCAAAGAAGTCGACCATCCTGAGCAGCATGCTTCTTAGGTGGTTTATTATGATCGATGAGGTACTAGGGAGGAGATTGGTGTTTCCGTGGACATTGTCGTGAAGATAGTCGATCCCATAGGATCAATTTAACTAGATCATTGTAACGATCTTTAGATAGCGAGCAGATTTTTGTAACGTAGGATATTAGTATGTAATTGATTTGATGAATAAAATATTATTTATTTCTTGCATCTTCTTTGTCGTTTGATAATTTTATTTACGAGGAGTAATTTCCGAGCAGATGAATTCATACTTGATTTATCTTTCAAAACTTTAGGAGTATCAGCGGATCTTTTTTAGATCGTTAGGAGTAGATCGAGGAGTTTTTATTGAGCGTATCAATGTGTACTCAATCTTGCTATAATTTAGACTTAGGATTTCATAACAAAAATCCTTCTTTGTCGTTGTAATCAATCGAGGAGTTTTTATTGAGCGGATCAATGTTTACTCAACTCGTTTTGTTTAGACTTAGGTTTTTAACCCAAAAATCTCTTTGATCGTTGAACATATATCGAGGAATTTTTATCGAGCGGATCGATGTTTACTCAACTCGTTTTGTTTTAGACTTAGGTTTTTCATACCAAAAAGTCTTATTGATCGTTGAACATATATCGAGGAATTTTTATCGAGCGGATCGATGTTTACTCAACTCGTTTTGTTTTAGACTTAGGTTTTTCATACCAAAAAGTCTTTTTGATCGTTGAATATATATGATGTCGAGGAGTTTTTATCGAGCGGATCGATGTTTACTCAACTCGTTTTGTTTTAGACTTAGGTTTTTCATACCAAAAAAGTCTTTTTGATCGTTGAATATATATGATGTCGAGGAGTTTTTATCGAGCGGATCGATGTTTACTCAACTCGTTTAGACTTAGGTTTTTCATACCAAAAAGTCTTTTTGATCATTATAGATATATCGAGGAGTTTTTATTGAGCGGATCAATGTTTACTCGACTCGTTTTGTTAATGAGGAGTGTTTATTGAGCGGATCAATGTATACTCGACTCATTTATAATTCAGACTTAGGTTTATCACCAAAAAGTCTTTTTTGCTGTTGAATATATATACGTCGAGGAGTTTTTATCGAGCGGATCGATGTATACTCAACTCGTTTTTGTCGTCGGAATGAGGAGTGTTTATTGAGCGGATCAATGTATACTCGACTCATTTATAATCCAGACTTAGGTTTATCACCAAAAAGTCTTTGTTGCTGCTGATATAGATCGAGGAGTGTTTACTGAGCGGATCAATGTATACTCGACTCGTTTCGTTCTAATATTTATCAATATGCTAGTGTAATTCCACAGAGCGTTAATCGAAATAATCGATGTATAGAAAATGCTAAAATTTTTACTATTTGAACTCTAGGCTAGGGCCTTTGTTACAAGGATTAAAACTTTGATAAAGTAAAAATAAAACAATGCAGTATAATCTGCTAAAATTTATTTACCATAGTATTTCCTAAGGTTGACTGCGTTCCAGGTTCTTGGTAAGGCTGTCCCATCCATGTGTGCAATTTTGTATGAACCTTTCTTTCCTACGCCAATGACGATGTAAGGTCCATCCCAATTTTGTTGTAACTTTCCCACATGCTTGGATACTTCTACCTTTTTCAAAACCAAGTCCCCTTCTTTGAAGGTTCGGACGCGTACTTTTTGATTGTATGCTTTCTCCATATTTGCCTTAGTGGCTTGTAGGCGTACAGCAGCTTTATCTCTTAAGGCTTCTGTTAAATCAACGTCATTTTCCCTCGCCTTTTCATTTTCTTCTTTATTGAACATCTCTATTCTTGGAGTTGGAATTAAAGTTTCCACAGGGATAACAGCTTCCGACCCATATATCAAGCTGAATGGGGTTTCCCCAGTTGAATTTCTTACCGTAGTTCGATTAGCCCACAAAACTCCTGGTAGCTCATCGAGCCATTTTCCTTTGGCAGCTCCTAACCTTTTTTCCAAAGATTTTATTATCTCTCGGTTTGCTACTTCAGTTTGTCCGTTTGCTCGAGGATGTCCTACCGAGGTAAAATTTTGTTGAATTCCGAGTCTTGTACACCATTCTATTATTTGTTTTCCCGCGAATTGAGTTCCATTATCGGAGATAAGGACCCTTGGGATGCCGAATCGACAGACTATGAATTTCCAGAGGAAGTTAATAACTTGGAATTGGGTTATTCGTGCGAGGGCGACGCATTCTATCCATTTGCTGAAGTATTCTACAGCGACCAGGACATAGGATTTCTTTGATCTAGCTGTTGGGAAAGGTCCCACGATGTCCATTCCCCATTGATCGAACGGCCAACAAATCGGGATAGGGTGCATATTTTCTGCTGGTTGATGACATATGTTAGCATGGATCTGGTAGTGATGACATTCTTGGACATATTGAGCGGCATCTTTATTGATGGTTGGCCAATAGTAACCTGTTCTGAGACATTTTAAGGCCAATGCCCTCGATCCACTGTGATTTCCTGCGTCTCCTTCATGTATTTCTCGCAGTATATCCATGGTTTGTGATTCAGGGATGCATCTCAGGAGAATTCCCGATACTGATCGTCTGTAGAGTTTTCCTTCTACAAGTGTATACTTTGGGGCTCGATATTTTATTTTCCGAGCTTCATTCTGATCAGATGGTAGTTTTCCATCTTGAAGATAGTCTTTCATTGGGTTCATCCAGTTTTCTTCGGCTTCTTCGATTTCCATTATATCGATTATCGGTATTTCATCGATGTCGATTGCTGGTGTATTAGATATTAACCAGTTAATCACTCGTTCGGTCTTTCCGTCATGGGATCCTGTGAATTTTGATAGCTGATCGGCCCATTTGTTTTCCGAACGTGGGATGTTCTGGATACTGAAGCTTTCAAATTTCCCAGCTAGAGATTTCACTTTGGCGAGGTATTTGATCATATTGAACTCTTTAGCCTCGTATAGGCCTTCTATTTATCTTTGTACTAATTCCGAATCAGTCAGTACCTTATGACTCTTTATGTTGGCTTTTATCGCCATCTCCATTCCTGCGATTAACGCTTCATATTCGGCTTCATTGTTTGTTACGATGAAGTCCAATGTTATCGCGTAATTCAAATCTTCCTTATTTGGTCCAGTGAAGTTGATTCCGGCGCCTCCCCCTTCTCGGCATGAAGCACCGTCGACATGCATTAACCAAGTTTGATCCTCGATCATCAAGACATCGTTGTTGTGACAGTTCGATGATTCAGTGGCCTGCGTCGGTGTTTCTAGTATAAAATCAGCCAACACCTGGGCCTTGATGGCAATCCTTGGTTTGTAGTCTACCTCGAACTGGCTGAGTTCGATGGCCCATTTGATTAGTCGTCCGGAGGCTTCTGGTTTCGCTAGGATTTGCCTTAGCGGTTGATTCGTCAAAACGATGATTTTGTAGGTTAAGAAGTAGGGTCGGAGTTTTCGTGCAGCCACTACTAAAGCCAGCGTGAATTTTTCTATTTCCAAGTAATTCTTCTCCGCCCCTTGTAATAACTTGCTGAGATAATAGACAGGCTTATGCTCTGAACCCTCTATCTTAATTAGGACCGAGCTAACGGCCGTATCGGAGATGGAGATGTATAAGTACAATGGTTCCCCTTCTGTTGGTTTGGCCAACATCGGAGGGGATGTTAAATATTCTTTGAGTTGTTCGAAAGCTCGTTCACATTCTTCGGTCCAAACAAAATTTTTCGCCTTTCGAAGTGTTTGGAAAAAGGGCAAGCTTCTATCCGCCGATTTAGATATAAATCTATTCAACGCTACGATCTTCCCAACCAAGCTTTGCACTTGAGAGATGGTCTTGGGAGGTTTCATTTCAGTTATGGCTCGAATTTTTTCTGGGTTGGCTTCTATCCCTCGCTGGTGTACCAAATATCCCAAAAATTTTCCTGACTTAACACCGAAGGTGCATTTTGCGGGGTTCAACTTCATACGATATTTTCTTAAGATTTGGAAACATCGATCTAGATGTTTTACGTGATCTGCTTCATTCATACTTTTAACTAACATGTCGTCTACATAGACCTCCATTATTTCTCCGATTAACTCCCTGAACATTAGGTTTACCAATCTTTGGTATGTAGCCCCAGCGTTCCTTAATCCGAACGGCATTACTATAAAGCAGTATACTCCCTGTTCGGTTATGAATGCGGTCTTCTCTTGGTCGCGCTCGTCCATGTATATTTGGTAAAAGCCTTGGAAGGCGTCCATCATGCTGAACAGCGCAAAGCCAGCAGTCGAGTCGACCAATAAGTCGATTCTTGGGAGGGGGTAAGGGTCGCGTGGACATAACTTGTTAAGGTCGGTGAAATCATTACACATCCTCCATTTGTTGTCCTTTTTATCCCCCTTTGCTACTAGTACAACATTACATAGCCACTCCGAGAAATGTATTTCTCGGATTTGTTTTGCTTCCATCAGTCTTTCAACTTCGGCTTTAATGATTTTATCTTTCACTGGTCCATGATTTCTTTTCTTCTGTCTGGCGGGTTTCGCCGAAGGGTCAATTTTTAGGGTATGCTTGATTACTCGAGGATCGATCCCTTCGATGTCATTTGCACTCCAAGCGAAAACGTCCACGTTATTTCTTAGAAATTCGATTAACATTACTTCTCCTTCTTTGCTCAATTCTGTACCAATTCTTGTCCTTTTGGACGAGTCGCCTTCTACTAGAATTATATCTTTATGTTCTGGGGGTTGCAAGGATAAATCTAGTGGTTCTTTCCCCCTTTTATCTAATCGATCAGTAATAGGAATTTCGACCTCATTTCTAATTGGATCGTCTTCGATCTTTCTCTTGCTCGGAGTAATAGGGTTAGGATGTTCTCTCAAGGTCCGCGACGTGCTGTAGCAATCCCACGCCATACAGTGGTCATTCGTTATTTCTCCAATGCCGCTATCGGTCGGAAATTTTATTTTCTGGTGATAGGTAGAGACCACAGCTCGAAAAAGGTTAAGGGCTGGTCGCCCTAATATAGCGTTATAAGCGAAGGGTGTTTCTACCACTAGGAATTTTACCAGCTTCACTGTTCGAAGTGGCTTCTTTCCGAGCGATACACTCAAAGATATCGTTCCGCTGGGGATGATCTCGGACCCTCCAAAGCCTACTAACGGTGTGGCTACCTTTTGTAAGTTTATTTGTCCGAGGTTCATTTGTGCTAGAACCTCCCTGGAGATGATATTTGCTGAGCTTCCATTATCGATTAGGATTCTTTTCACATTGTAATTCGCTATTTCTAACGACACTACTATAGGGAAATCTGGGTTATCTTCTTTCGTATCCCAAGTAATGTTTTTAGGTACTTCGCCTTCGTTAAAGCTAATCGGCTCGTGATTTGTTGGCCTATTTTCTAACGTCCATATTTCTTTTGGATATTTAGAACTTGCAATTAGGGATCTTGCCATTCTTCGTCGAGCATTGCGACTATCTCCACCCGCAGGCCCCCCGGATATAGTGTGGATAGTTCCATTGATCTGGTCGTGATTCAACTCCTGAGTAGGTCGATGTTCTGGTGACCTTCGATGAGAACTTCTCCTTTGAGTTCCGTTCCGGGGGCTTCTGCTTCTTTCCCTTTTGCGATTATCTCGTTCTATGTATTCGTCTAGTTTTCCTTGCTCGATCAGTTTTTCAACTTCTCTCTTAAGGTGAAAACAATTTTCCGTTCGATGCCCATGTGCCCTATGGTACTTACAGTATTGATCATAGTTTCTAGACCCTGGTCTGGGCTGAGCGATTTTCCTCGCCTCAGGAATCCAATTATTCCTTTCTAGAACTTCCAAGATTTCTTCGATTGGAGCATTTAATCTTGGGTGTTCTACTTGATTCACTCTGCTTCTGATTGGTGGTTCAGGGTTTCTTGGTCTTTGGTAGAAATTAGGTTGCCTTTCTCGGTCGGCTCCGCTGTATTCCAGTCGCTGGAAAACGTTACCTCTCTTGGAAGATCGCTCGTAATCCAAGGATCTTTGGGCGGGAATCCTATCATGGCGCTTAGACCCTGTAGCCGTAACTTTGTTTTTGTTTTTATCCTTAAAGGAATTCATCTCTTCTTGGGTCATATACTTAGATGCTAGGCTCATGATGTCGGCGAACGTTCTTGGTTGCTTTCGACTAAGGGCATTCCCGAACTGCCTGTTTTTAGTGAGATCGAAGAGGATAGATATTATGTAGTCAATATTTGGGGAATCGATTTTAAGCAATTCTACGTTGAATCTGGCCAACCAATTCCTTAGGGATTCTCCTTCTTGTTGATATATAGTTCCAAGGTAGCTCATTGGAAGTTTTTGTCTCTTTTGGCTGGCGAACTGCTGTGTCAATTTGTTACAGAGTTCCCTAAAGCTGAATATGGAGTTGGCAGGTTGTTTCGCGAACCAGTCCAACGCGAGTCCTTCGAATGTGGTTACCATTAATTTGGCAGTGAATTCAGCAGAGTGGGCATATAAATTCATTATATTCGTAAAGCTAAAAATATAATCATCCGGGTCAGTGGTTCCATCGTAGCGAGGTAGTCTGCCCGGGACTTGTCCGATCGATTGTGCCTCTTTTATTTCCCTGCAAAAGGGAGAACAGGCCGCAAGGCTTTCCTGGAGTTCCGTGGTTCGGGCCCACGGATTTTGAATAGACCGTAAGCGTTGTTCAAGTCGGTCCTGCACCATCCTTTCGATTTCTCTTTCCGTCAGTCGAGCCGTTCGTGGTCGATCAGGGATTGTATCATCTATATCATCCTCAATAGGGATAATTGTTCGTTCCCTGGATCTACTGCGCCTCGCCGGGGTTTTTCTGTGACCTCGTTTCCTTCGAGGATTGTTGTCGGTGGGTTTCGAATTGTCCTGTTGTGGACTGTGTAGCGAGCGGTGCTCGCTTGGTGGGCTATCAGCTTGTTGAGATACATGATCGTTTTGTCCGGGCGTTCTCCGAGCAGGAATTGTCCTGGCAGCCTTAGGATTTTGCGGAATTTGATCAAGCACAAGTAATTCTTCCGGGGAGAGTGATTTAAAGAGCATCGCTATTTGTCGTAATTTCTCCTGAGCACCCGGGAGAGGAGCAGGGATCTCGGGGACTTCCGGCTCTTCCTGTATCGTGCCGGGAGGACCTCCTAGGGGTTCATGATCTCGGGGATGGGTATTCTGTAAATTCTCGTCGGTGTTGGGAACGTTATTATTGTCGTTCCCTTGTGGATCTTCAGATGTGTCATGACCGGTGGTTGTGTTACTTCTTGCTCCGATACGAGCGCTTTTCCTTGGGCGAGCCATATGTCGATCAAATAATTAACGTAGCCCCACGGTGGGCGCCAACTGATTTAACCGTTTTTCGTCGGGTTAATTTAATATCAGTGAATTTGTGATATCGGGGGTTTGGATATTGAATTATTCAGTATATTGGGTTCTGTTACTTTATTCTGGATGGATCGTTTACAAAGAAAAGCAATAATCAAAGGCAAGAAATAAAACCAGTAACGAAATTAAGAACGCAATGATATGGAGGTAAAGTTCTGCAATAATGGATATTATTGAGTTCTATTGTTATCAATGTATTCTTGTGTAATCCCTGAATTAAGAGAATTCGTAGCTGTCTTATACAATGAATAACTAGGTATTTATATTACGCTAAACCTAGTATTACAAGGAATCATAGTCCTAGTTGGACTCGGCCCAACCTATCCTTATTGGGTCCGGAGTGTAATCTTTACTCGGAGCGAGCGGCATCAGGCTGGGTCAGTAAGAAGGTCTCGATCCGTTAGAATTGGTCGAATCGACCTTGTAATCTTTGTTCGATCAGACTGGTATGTAGGGTGCGAAATAGCCCCCATCAGCTTGTCAGCAGACTTGTGCTCATCAGTGACATCATCGTAGAACAGATTAGTAATGGTTCCATCTTCATTAAAGCAAGTAGTCTGTCTAATCTGCCTTACAATGATCCAAGGGTTGACAAAAGCGTTGTTACCCTTAGGGACTTCATAATAAGGTTGTACTTCCTTGCCAAAAATGATTTGCTGGATACTTGGCAGTAGCGGCAAATCACTTGAACAGCCTTGCTGATACTTTGACTTCTTAGCCCATCTCTTCAGGGCAGTCATAACAGCAAACTTAATTGCTCTTTCCTCAGCATCTTCAGACTTCTTCTTCTTCTCAGGCAAGGTGCTCTTGATTTTCTTGGCTTCCTCCAGTGCAAAGCCTTTTGCATAATTATGCATTATGTCTCTTACATGACTGGGGTCAAGAGCCTTTTGAATAGAGTTTGTCTTCAGCCAACTTAGAACCCAACGTTCCTCATCAGCTAACTCTTTCATGCTTTGAAGTTCAGTGATTGATCTGTTCAACCTGTTGTCTCTCCAACTGATATATCTAGGCTTCTCTTGGTTGAACATAGTCATCAGCATTAGCTTCTGATCATAGTATGCTAGAGACTTCTCAAACTTCTTGAAAAGCTCCTTATCAGCATAGACTATCTCAAATGCTTTCCTGACTTCAAACTTGTCTTTGGACTTGGTTTTGGGAGCAGGCAGTAGTACCTTCTTCTTGTCTTCTTCATCCTTCCCTTCACCAATCTTGATGCCACCTCCATGGACAGGTCCATAGGCATCAACCTTGCTTTGTTCAATTACCATAGCCAGTTCAGCATCCTCAGCAGCTTTTCTCTCTGCTTCAGACATTCTTCTCCTGGCCTCATCCTTTTCTACTTGAGCTTTGCTTAACTCAAGAGCCTTCTTCTCTTCAAGCTCATCCTGCTTCCTCTGTTCAGCTTCTTCCCTTGCTTTCTTATCAGCTTTGGAGACTTTCTTTCTCCTTAGCACTATCTTTCTTTTACCTTTATCAATAGGAGCTGGTCCAGCAGATGATATAGGAGCAGCAGCTATAGGATGGATGATTTGAACATCTGGATCTTCTTGAGGTGGAGCAACCTCAGCTGTTGGTGCTTCCTGACTTGGCTGTTGCTTATCAGCTTTGTCAGTCTCAACAGTCTCAACTGTTTCAATAGGCCTTTGAGTAGCTTCAGGATCCTCCCTTGCTACATTTTCCAGATCAGTAGGTTGTTCAATGAATGTCATCTGCTTTCTAGCAGACCTCTTTGTTCTACCTTCACGATAAGTGATAGCAGCTGTACTTCTCTGTTGACTTCTTGTCCTTTGAGAAATATCCTCAGCAGGCCTCTCAGCTGATGGAGTTCTTGATGGTGATGCAGGAGATCCAGTCCTTACATCAGCTATTATGTTCTCAACAATTTTAGTGGCTTCAGCAGAAGTCACTCTCTCCAACTGCTTTGTTTCTTTCTTCTTGGGCTCATCAGCAGCCCTCTTCCTTTTAGTCTCAACAGCCAGGTCTGCTGTTTTGACTAACCTCTTTGGTCTTTTGGCAGGAACTTCTTTTGGTTCCTCAACATCAGCTTTTTCTAGCTCACCAGCCTTCCTCTTTTGAACAGGCAAGTACTTGGACAATGCCTTTGATTTGTGAATTTCTTTTCCGTTCTTCATATCACAGCCCAGCTTTGACAGCAGATAACTGAGTGTGATTTGATGGTTGGTGGAAGGGCCTTTTCCTTTCTTATTGTCAAGAAAGTCAGCCAATATGTACCAAACTATAATGGACCAGTTGACCTCCAATCCATAGTAAATGGCAGCCATGATGCTGAACCTCTTCATGGTAACAGCATCCAGTGAAAATGTGCAGTTTTCGATCAGCTTGCATACCATATCAGCCATCCGCTGATATTCATCCTTCAGTTGCTTCTTCCTAATATTTCCAGTTAACGTCTCACCCTCTTTGGCGCAGATCGCCCAGAACTGTTGGTGCTTTTCTTCCGTCAGAACGATGACGTCATGTCGTCCTCTGTTAGGAAGCCCAAACGTCTCGTGAAGAACAGCAGGAGTAATAGTAATGGCTTTACCTTCCACTGTAGCTTTAATCTCCAGTTTGTTGTAGTCAGCCTTTGCATTATTGTAGTACTCCATCACTTGGGCAGTCCAGATAATTCCTTCGTGATATTCCATGAAGTTTACCAGCGAAGCAGATTTGAACTTTTCAAGTAGTTCTTTCATCAGATCCGTACCAGATTGATAGTAGGAATCATACACAAGATACATGCCTTCAGCAGCCATTTCAGATCTGTAGAAATTAGAAGAAAAACGAAAGGATTTTTGCAGAAAATTGCTCAAAATTTTCACAAGTGCTCTTGAATGTTTAGGGTTCGTAAAGAGCTACTCGACTGATCAGATGGGGATTTATAGAGTTGGGGTTTTTCGGTTTCCGTGATATCCGCCAACCGTTAGATCCATTTTTCTGTCAGTGCTGATCGTGCGGCGTCAGTTACGACCTTTCAAATTCAAAAGATATTTTAACGAAGAGCGGGAATATGTACCGCC
The DNA here is from genome assembly GCA_038501285.1 of Penstemon eatonii. NCBI lineage: Eukaryota > Viridiplantae > Streptophyta > Magnoliopsida > Lamiales > Plantaginaceae > Penstemon > Penstemon eatonii. The sequence continues at coordinate 17,439,170 of CM076711.1, forward strand.
CGACAGTTTACTTGTAAAAGCGTGTTTTGGATAAAACGTTTTAAAATAGATCACTTTTATTTAAGTAATCAGATGAGTATAATAAACACTTATCTGATGGACTACTGTCCTGATGACAATGCTGTTACCAGAGAATGCCAATAGCTGATAACCTTCCTCAGCTGTTTGTCAATCCAGCTAGATAAAATAACTTCAATCTTCGATAGTTGAGTCTTCTGATGAAAACATAACTTCAACTAACTGTCATTAACAAATTTCATCTTTAATTCAGAAGTACCGCTAGTCTTACACGTTCCCCCTGAGTTTAAGAATTCATGAGTTAACTAGTCTGTTGAGAGTTAATCCTTGAAGATAATGACGAATTACTAAGCTGTTGAACTCCAGTCTTCTGATGAGTTCCCCCTCAGCTTATACATCCAAATTAAGTAGTCCTAACTCAGCTCTTAGAGTTGAGAACCTTGCTTCACTTAGAGGTTTGGTGAAGATATCAGCAATCTGATTATCAGTATGAACATACTCAATCATTACATTGCCTTTTTCCACATGATCTCTAATGAAATGATGTTTAATCTCAATATGCTTAGTCCTTGAATGACTTGTAGTATTCTGAGTAAGTGAGATAGCACTTGTATTATCACAGTAGATTGGTATTCCACTGATCTTGATGTTGTAGTCTTCTAGTTGATGCTTCAACCAAAGTATCTGTGCACAGCAAGCTCCAGCAGCTATATATTCAGCTTCAGCAGTAGATATAGAAACTGAGGTTTGCTTCTTACTCATCCATGAGATCAGACGACTGCCTAAGAACTGACATGCACCTGTTGTGCTTTTTCTGTCAATCTTGCAGCCAGCAAGGTCTGAATCTGAATAACCAATAAGCTCAAATCCAGATTCTCTAGGATACCATAATCCCAATTCTTGAGTGCCTTTAACATACTTCAATATCCTCTTGGCAGCTAAGAGATGAGATTCTTTGGGGTTTGATTGAAATCTTGCACAGACTCCAACTGAGTACATTATATCAGGTCTACTTGCTGTTAGATACAACAATGAACCAATAATGCCTCTGTATTTGGTTATGTCTACTGATTTGCCATCTTCATCTTTATCCAAACGAAGACTTGTAGACATAGGAATGGTAGCTGTTGAGCTAGTTTCCATACCAAATTTCTTGAACAGATCTCTTGTGTACTTTGCTTGGCTGATGAATATTCCATCAGGCAACTGTCTCACTTGCAATCCAAGAAAGTAATTAAGTTCACCCATCATGCTCATTTCAAACTTGTTCTGCATCAGCTTGGAGAACTTATCACACATCTGTTGGTTAGTTGAACCAAAAATAATATCGTCCACATATATTTGCACAAGTAATATATGATTTTCCCATTCAATTGTGAACAAGGTTTTATCTACCTTACCTTTACGAAATCCTTTAATTAAAAGAAAATCAGATAGGGTATCATACCATGCTCTTGGAGCTTGTTTCAGTCCATAAAGGGCTTTCTTCAGACGATATACTTTGTCCTCTTCTTGATAGACTTCAAATCCTGGAGGTTGTTCAACATACACTTCTTCTTGCAATTCTCCATTGAGAAAAGCAGACTTCACATCCATCTGATAGACAGTGAAGTTCTTGTAAGCAGCATAAGCAAGAAACAGTCTGATTGCTTCAAGTCTTGCTACTGGTGCAAAAGTTTCATCAAAGTCAATTCCTTCTTCTTGACAATAACCCTTGGCCACTAGTCTTGCTTTGTTTCTGGTGACAACACCATCTTCATTCATTTTATTTCTGAATACCCACTTAGTGCCAATTACTCTTTGATGACTTGGTCTAGGAACTAAGTACCAGACTTCATTCCTTTCAAATTGATTCAACTCTTCTTGCATAGCTTCTATCCAGAAGGAGTCATTGAGAGCTTCTTCAATTTGTTTAGGCTCTATTTGAGATAGAAATGTGACAAACATAGCATCTTGTGCAGCAGCTCTTCTTGTTTTCACTCTATCTAAAGGATCACCAATGACTAATTCAGGAGGGTGATTCTTGAGCCATCTGAGATCAGGTTGCAAATCAGGATGTTGTCCTCTGTTTTGATCTTGCAACACTACTGTTGGAGTTCCAGTAGTAGTTTGTTGAACATTTGCCGTCTGTTGAACAGTCTCTGGTCTGTCAGCTGTTTGCAACTCGTCTGTTAGACAATCAGCACTGTGATTATGAACAGCACTTGAGTTAGCAGCTGAACTTAGATTAGGTAGTATGATGGGAACATATTCTTCATTTCTTCCAACGTCTAACTTCTGTAAATTAGCAGACAGATCTTGATTTACACTTTGATTCTTTTCAGAAGATTGACTTGGCTCATCAAATACTACATGGATAGATTCTTCTATTAGTAATGTTCTTTTGTTAAAAACTCTATAAGCCTTACTAACAGATGAGTATCCTACAAAGACAGCTTCATCAGCCTTTTCTGCAAATGCAGTAAGGTGATTTTTCCCATTATTCAATACAAAACATTTACAACCAAAAATCTTAAAGTAATGAATGTTTGGCTTTCTATTGTTCCAAACTTCATATGGAGTCTTGTTCTGATTTTTGTTGATCATACATCTGTTCTGGGTAAAGCATGCTGTGTTTGTTGCTTCTGCCCAAAATCTTTGAGGCAGTTTAGCTTCAGCTATCATGGTTCTGACAGCTTCTTTTAGTGTTCTGTTTCTCCTTTCAGCAACACCATTCTGTTGAGGGGTTCTTGCAGCAGAATACTCATGATGTATTCCTTTAGTGCTACAATATTCTTCAACAGTAGAGTTTGTGAACTCTGTTCCTCTATCTGATCTGATCTTCAATATCTTAATACTCTTCTCATTCTGGATCAGTTCCATCAGATTTGTAAGATGTTCCTTGGTTTCACTTTTCTTCTTCATGAAAATCACCCAAGTATATCTTGAATAATCATCCACAACAGCTAGGCAGTATTTCTTTCCACCATTGCTGACTGGATCAATGGGTCCAAATAAGTCCATATGCAACAGCTCCAATATTCGTCCAGAAGATTGGTGCTTCTTTTCTTTGAATGATGACTTGATTTGTTTACCCTTCTGACATGCATCACAGAGCTTGTCTTTGCTCATGACTGCTTTTGGAATCCCTTCTACCAAATCATTCTTGATTAATCTGTTTATGGTCTTGAAGTTTAAGTGATTCATCCTCTTGTGCCATAGCCAACTGACTTCACTTGGTGCAGATGCTACCAAACAAACACTTGAATTCTTGTCAACAGAATTCCAGTCGACTATGTAGATATTTCCTTGTCGTCTTCCAGATAAAATTACCTTCTTTGTACCAATCTGTTCAACGTAGCACTTATCTGTTGAGAAGATGACTGAATATCCCTTGTCACAAAATTGACTTATGCTCAGCAGATTATATTTTAGGCCTTTAACATAGGAGACGTCAGATATCTCTATGTTTCCCTTGATTAATCTTCCTTTAGCTTTAATCTTGCCTTCTTTGCTGTCTCCAAAAGTGACTTTTGGACCATCCACAGCAACTGCATCAGTCAACTCATGCATGTTTCCACACATGTGCCTTGAACATCCACTGTCCAAGTACCAAATCTTCTCTACTTTACTCCTACTCCTAATCCTAACCTACAAAACAAAAATAAAATTGTTTTAGGTACCCTTATTGAGAGGGTCCTGAAGGATTAGTTCCACCCTTGACAACCCAAGATGTTGAAGTCTTAGGCTTCTTAGGTTTCTGAGTTTTAGGAGCATGAACAGTTTCATTTTTATCATAGTTATCAGATAAGTCATGTTGATGATCAGTATGATATGAATAATGTTCATAAGCAGGGTAAGGTGCATGATATGCAGGATATGCATGCATTGGATGAGCAGGGTAAGGTGCATAGTAACTAGGAAATTGAGGTGCATGATACATAGGATGATATGCAGCAGGTTGCACATAATATGACTCATTTCCATACCAAGCATTTTGATTTTTCTTGTTCTTATGCTTCTTTGGTTTACTAGATGCTTGCTCATTTGATTTTGACTTAGTTTTACCACTAGTCTGATTGACTTTAGCTTTATCAGCAGACTTCTTAGGACTCTGCTGTTTGGTCTTACTAGTCTGATTTCCTACACTAGGCTCTTTGCTCTTTTTAGCCTTAGGAGATTTCTTCTCCTTTACCACTTTCTCAGATGAGGTAGGTTTAGAGGTTTGAACATACAGAATGACCTTACTATTGTCAGCTGATATGAATTTTTCAGTATGGTTCAACTCTAGTTTATCCTTTTCTAAAGGTGTCTCCTGTTTCTTAGGTGTATGCATGGATGCAACAGTTGACTTATCATGAGACTCAATGATTTTCTCAAGTTCCATGATTTTTCCTTTATAAACCTCACATTCAGCTTTCAGAGATTCATGCTCTTGCTCAAGCTGTTTATATTCAGCTGATTCTTTTGGCTTTTCAGCTAAAAGTTTCAGTGAACTATTTTGCTCTTTTAGCAAGTTCATCTCTTCCTTAAGCTTAACAAACTCTCCAGCAATAGTAGTATTATTCAACATCATTTGCTCTAGAGAATTAAACAGTTCATTTTCTTGAGGAGTTACCTCATCCTCAGAGTCATCAGATTCCTTTGCCATCAGGCACAGGAGAGCAGGTTTTTCTTCATCAGACGAGTCTGAGTCTGAATCAGATGAGTAGACAGCAGCTGGCTTTTCTGCTTCTGCCATCATTGCTTTGCCTCTCTGATGCTTTCTTTCTTTTCTCATTTTCTTCTCTTCCTCAGTGTACTTTTCTGCTTTTGGATATGGACAGTCTCTGATGAAATGTCCCAATTTCCTGCAGTTGTAACACATCAGTTTTGATTTATAATCCTCTTTATCCTGAGAAGAAAAGTTAGGTTTAGAAGTAGAAGCAGCATGATTGTATTTGTTTTTCATCTTTCTCTTGTAGAACTTCTTGAAGTTGTTCATCAATAATGCTACATCTCCAGCAGTGTACTCCTTTTTGTTGAGTAGAGTGGCTTCATCAGATGAGTCCACTTCAGCATTTCTTTGAGCCGGTCTTCTTTGATTTTCAGCAGCAACCAGTGCAGCTGTGGGTCCAGAAGTTGAGGTTTCTTCAATTCCCATCCTTGGCAGTTTATACTCATACGCCTTGAGTGCGGAGAACAGCTCTGTTAGAGAAATCTTGCCCAGATCTCTTGATTCTTCCATTGCTGTCACCTTCATGTTGAACTTGGGAGGTAGAGCCTTCAGTACTCTGACAGAAATCTCTTTGTCAGTGAAAGTCTTTCCCAGCTTCAAAACTTCATTCAGAGTTCTGGTGAATCTGGTATCCATCTGATCAATGGTTTCTCCAGACTTCATCTTGAAGTTGTCCAGCTTCTCCAAGGCAACACTGAGCTGATGCTCTTTAATAGCATCATTTCCTTCACTCATGTCACGAACCTTATCCCACATCTCCTTTGCAGTTTTGCAATGCTTGACTTTGTCAAACCGATCATTATCCAGGGCTTTGGTCATGATGAATCTTCCGACTTTGTCCAGGTTGAACAGCTTTATTTCCTCTGCTGTCATTTCTGTTAAGTCTTTTTCCACCACTATTTGAGCTTCATCTACGATGATGGTCTTGGTGAATTTGAATGGACCTTTAATGATACATGTATGCATGTTGTCATTATAGGCAGCAAGGAAAATCTCCATTCTGATTTTCCAGTCCTCAAAGGACATACCAGCAATGTGGGGAACATGGCTGATACAATCCATTTTTCAAAAGCTTTTTGTTTTTCAAAAAAAATGCTCTTTTGAAAAGTTTTGAAAACCTTTGAAAAACACTCGGATCAAGCTCGTTGATCAGGCAGCTGATTCTAATGAACCACCCGCTCTGATACCACTTGTTGGTCCCAAGTGGTCAGAAGAGGTTTAGAGGGGGGGGGGGTGAATAAACCTCTTTAAAATTTTCTCTCAAATTTAACTTTAAAACTTTGCTCTAACTGAACAGACTAAGCTGATCAGATTAGTACGTTACAAATCTGTTCGCGAACAAATCTTTGAACAGTCTTGTTGACCACTCGTCTGATAGTTACTTAGCTGATTTTGCAGAAATCAGTTTTAATACTTAGAGTACTTGCAGCGGATTTTCAAAGTGTTTTTCACAAGTATTCTTAGCAGTTTAAAAAAATGTTTCCCCAGTTTTATAAACTCCTTTTAACTTCTTTTCAAACAGTTAACTTAATGTGTTTTTATGCAAACAGAAGATATGCAGTTTTGAAACAATGTAAAAACACAAGTAATTTTTATAGTGGTTATATGGATTTAAATATCCTTTAGTCCACTCTTCCAAGTCACTCAGATCTTGGGTTATACTATAATCACAAAGTTTACAGTATACTCTGCTTGCGTCGAACAACAAATGAAACGACCACAAGTTCGCAATAGGAGATCACACAGAAAACCTATCCTCTGAAGTTTGATCACTCACAAAGATGGATCACAACTCCGCACAACACTCTTGTTTACAAAATCACTCAGAAGATGTATTTTTCTTGATTCTTCAACTCTGCTTTCGTCAACAAATGACTCAGCTGATGAGTGAGCTGTTCTTGAGACTTAAAGAATTTTGCTTCGAAAATTTCTCTCAGAAAGTGTGTTGCCTACTTCTTCTTCGTCTCTTGCAGCTATTTATACTTGAGGATTGAAAAATGTCCGTTGAAGAGAGACAGGATTCAAATTCCTCGAGTACTGGTCCTTAAAATCCGCGAACGGCTCTTTTGCAGTCTGTCCGTACTGTAAACAGTACTATTCTGCAGGCAGCATTAAATGCAGCATTAAATGCACTCGGCTGATGCGAAGCTTTTCTTCAATCATTTGTCTTAAATATCCTCGTACTTCAGCATTTATTACACCAAGGGGCATTTATTACCGTTGGGAACACTTCATGATCTTCTTCACTTTGCTGATGAAAGTACACGTCTGATGGTGAACTCGGCTGATCTCAAACTTGAACAAATCTGATTTGAGTCGGCTGATCTTCACTAATCTGATAACTTTGCTTCAGCAGATCAGAAGTCTTGGACCTTGAAACTTTGACTCTTCTGATGTCTTCATTACTTAGTCAAAATTCCTTGATAAGTCTATCAGCTAAGTTACTCCATACTTAGCCAATCTTTGAAGTTTTGGAATGCATCAAAACCTCCCTTATCAAACTTTCTTCAGTGCCTTCATCTTCATCTTCATCCAACATGTGCGCATCTTTGAATAAGGTAGGCCAATAGAATCCCGATTGCAACACTTTTGCTGCCGTACGATCTCCCTTGAAATGTCCTCCATAAGGTGCGGCATGGCAATCCTTTAGAATTGCGTGTGTTTCCTCCTCGGGAATGCATCTCCTAATGACCCTGTCTGCACAAATCTTAAAAAGAAACGGCTTATCCCATACAAAACTCTTTACATAATGTAAAAACCTTTTCTTTTGTTGATACTGTCGTACGATCTCCCTTGAAATGTCCTCCATAAGGTGCGGCATGACAATCCTTTAGAATTGCGTGTGTTTTCTCCTCGGGAATGCATCTCCTAATGACCCTGTCTGCACAAATCTTAAAAAGAAACGGCTCATCCCATACAAAACTCTTTACATAATGTAAAAACCTTTTCTTTTGTTGATAAGTAAAGTCCGAAGGTAGTAAGCCACATACCAGATAATTAACATAGTCGGCATACCATGGGGTTGGAGGTAGTGCGAGGGCAAAGAGTTGTTCATCCGGAAAGACTTCATTGAGGAGTTTGGGATCTTCCTCAGCTTTTGCGTTCTCGAGCCTTGATAAGTGGTCGGCAACTTGATTTTCGGACCCTTTCCTATCCTAGATCTCCAAATCAAATTCTTGAAGCAATAGGATCCAACGGATTAGTCGGGGTTTTGCATCTTTCTTCACCATCAAGTATCTAATGGCCGAATGATCCGTGTAGACTACCACCTTAGTACCAACCAAATAAGCTCGGAATTTATCAAAGGCAAACACCACGGCTAAAAGCTCCTTTTCCGTAATTGTATAGTTCATTTGGGCGTCGTTCAAAGTCTTGCTAGCATAATATATGGAATGGAAAATTCTGTTTTGCCTTTGTCCCAGAACAGCCCCAACCGCTATATCACTCGCATCGCACATTACTTCGAAAGGTAAGCTCCAATCCGGTGCCACAACAATTGGTGCCGAGATTAGCATTTGCTTCAAAGTCGTGAATGCTTCCATGCATTGGTCCGTGAAGACAAAATGAACATCTTTCTCCAATAAATTGCAGAAAGGCTTTGAAATTTGGGAGAAGTCTTTTATAAACCTTCTGTAGAAGCCTGCGTGCCCAAGAAAACTCCGAATTCCTTTCACTGATATAGGTGGAGGTAGTTTCTCGATTGTTTCGATTTTTGCTCTATCCACCTCTATACCCTTGATCGAGATCTTGTGACCCAAGACGAAGCCTTCTTTCACCATAAAATGGCATTTCTCCCAATTCAATACTAGGCTCGTTTCTTCACACCTTTGAAGGACTTTTTCCAGATTTCCCAAGCATTCATCAAATGAATCCCCAAATATAGAGAAGTCATCCATGAAGACTTCTACGAATTTCTCGATCATATCGGTGAAGATAGCCATCATACACCTTTGAAAAGTAGCGGGAGCATTGCATAAGCCGAAAGGCATTCTTCTAAAAGCAAATGTCCCATACGGACATGTGAACGTAGTTTTCTCTTGATCCGCGGGGGCAATGACGATTTGGTTAAACCCAAATATCCATCCAAGAAGCAATAGAAAGCTCTTCCCGCCAGTCTATCCAATATTTGATCAATGAAAGGCAACGGAAAATGATCTTTCTTCGTATTTTGGTTCAGTTTTCGGTAGTCAATGCATACTCTCCACCCGGTGACCGTACTTGAAGGTATTAATTCATTCTTTTCATTGGTTATCACCGTCATTCCACTTTTCTTTGGAACACATTGAACCGGACTCACCCATTTGCTATCGGAAATAGGAAAAACGATTCCGGAATCCAACCACTTGATTATTTCCTTTTTGACCACCTCTTTCATAATTGGGTTCAATCTTCTTTGGTGCTCAACGGACTCCTTGAAATTGTCCTCCAAGTTGATCTTATGCATACAAAAGGTGGGACTAATTCCTTTGATGTCGGCAATAGTCCACCCGATGGCTTTCTTATGGCACTTGAGAACTCTCAACATTTGAGTCTCCGTTAAATCCGCTGCAATAATAACTGGCAAGGTAGAAGAATCTCTCAAGTAGGCATAGTTCAAATGAGCTGGAAGTGGTTTCAACTCCAAGATTGGAGGCTCCTCAATAGAAGATTTCGATGGCTTGGGGTTTGATAACGGCAAGTCAAGAGATTCAAATCTTCTTCTATAATTCTCTCCAACCGAATTAGCTTCCAATTGTGAGACGACTTGAGCCATTTCCTCAATTTCTTTGTCAAGTTTGTTCAAAATAGCTCATTCGATGAGATTCTCATAGTGATTCTCTTCAAATGTACTAGCCACCAATGAATCAATCATACAAACGGAAGAACATTCTTCCTCGTCGTCCGGGTATCTCATAGCATTGAAGACATCGAATTTCACTTCTTCATCATGTACTCTCATGGTAAGTTCACCTTTTTGTACATCAATCAAAGCTCTACCCGTAGCGAGGAATGGTCTACCAAGTATGATAGGTACATTGACATCCGCCTCATAATCAAGAACAATAAAATCGATGGGGAAAATGAATTTATCAACTCTTACCAAGACATCGTCGATTTTTCCTTCCGGATAAGTGATGGAACGGTCGGCAAGTTGCAAAGAAACCGTAGTAGGCCGTGCTTCTCCGATTCCAAGCTTTTGAAAGATAGATTTAGGCATAAGATTAATGCTAGCTCCCAAATCACAAAGAGCTCTTCCAAAGTATTTATCACCAATAGTACACGGAATAGTGAAACTCCCCGGATCTTTGAGCTTTGGGGGTAATTTATTTTGCAAGATAGCACCACATTCCTCGGTTAGTGCAACCGTCTCAAATTCCCACAATCTTCTTTTCTTTGATAGCACGTCTTTCATGAACTTGACGTACTTAGGCATTTGCTCGAATGCTTCCACTAGAGGGATGTTTATATACAATTGCTTCAAGATATTTAAGAATTTTTCAAATTGCTTTTCATCCTTTTTCTTTTGGAATCTTTGAGGGAACGGAGGAGTTGGTTTGCTTGCCGGAATTGGCGTTGAAATGATTGGTTCTTTAGATACCTCCTTTCCCGACTCCACTTCTTCAACCAAAGACTCCTTACTTCCACTTTGAGTCTCCTCGGCTTCCATTGGATTTTCATTAGGCATAGTCGGACCTTCATACCTCTTTCCATTCCTCAAAGAAATAGCTTTGCAATGTTCATTCGAGCCTTGATTGGGTGACTCGGTTGTACTTGGCAAAGCTCCTTGAGGTCTCACACTTAAGGCTTGTGAGACATGCCCCATTTGAGTTTGAAGATTTCTCAAAGCTACCGAATGTTCTTGTTGATTCCTTGAGAAATCTTGTTGATTTTTGAAGACATCTTGCAACTTAGAGTCATTGGCTACCATATATTTAGTGGTATGTTTCATGAAATCACCAAATGCATCTTCCCACGAAAGCTTCGACTCTACGGGTTGCTTTTGTCGATCTTGAAATCCGGGGGGGGGGGAGGCGGAGGATTGATGACCTCCTTGATATGGTGGTTGTTGGGCATTGTTGGGATTACTCCAAGAGAAATTTGGATGTTTTTGCCAATGAGGAACGTAGTTGTTGTTTTGATAGGGGGCATGTCCTTGATTGTTTCGATAATTGTTCCCAAGGTAATTCACCGCCTCGGGATTTCCGGGACACATATCATAAGTGTGAGCTCCCCCACACGTCACACAACTAGGTGTCATGGATTGTACTTGTTGTACTACTTCCAGCTTTTGGCCAAGCTTGTCCACTTTGTTGCTCAAGATCGCCATTTGGGCACTTAATGCCGTGATTGCATCCAATTCGAGTCTTCCGAGAATAGATTTAGCGGAAGTTCCTCTCTCGGACGTCCATGAATGATTGTTATAAGCCATGGTGTCAAGAATTTCCCACGATTCATCGTAGGACTTGGAAAGCATAGCACCCCCCGCAGTGGCATCAACGAGAGCTCTAGTAGGTCCGTGCAAACCATTGTAAAATGTTTGCATTAGAATATACTCGGCTATGCCATGGTGTTGACACTTCTTTAACAACTCCTTGAATCTCTCCCAAAAGCTTCATACAAAGACTCTTGATCTAATTGCCGAAATCCAAGAATATCGTTCCTCAATTTGGTAGTCTTCGGGGGAGGGAAAAACTTTCTCAAGAACTTTCCCGTTAGATCTTCCCACGAAGTAATAGATTGGGATTGTAGAGAATCCAACCAATCTTTTGCGAGGTCTCTCAACGAGTATGGAAATAGCATCAACCTCAACGCATCCTTTGTTACACCCGCAATGATGAATGAATCACTAATCATCATAAACTTCTTCAAGTGAGCGTGAGGATCTTCGCTAGAATGACCTCCAAATTGACCCGCGGCATTTAGCATGTTGAACATAACCGGCTTAAGCTCGAAGTTAGGTGCCGTAATTGTAGGTCTGACAATGCAAGAGCCGAGCTCATCTAACTTAGGTGTGCCATACTCATTAATAGGCCGATTCCTATTATTTGGTTCTTCGGGAGCAACTTGTATAGGGTTCACCATAGCCGGATCGATTCTTTGATCCTCCATTGGTAGAGATTTACCCTTCTTTTTCCTTGCTTTTCTTCGCTTTCGAAAAGTCCTCTCAATCTCTGGATCAACAGGACCTAAGGGTGATGTCGAAGCTCTTGGCATACACTAAGAGAAAGGTACCTATGAATACAAAGATCACAAGGTAAATAATAAATTCAAGCTAAGATACACCAGAATATAAATTGGCAATAATCGTTACTACTCCCCGGCAACGGCGCCAAAAACTTGTTACGCTCCAAATACGAGTGCGTAAACACGCAAGTATAGGGTCGCTTTCAAGTAATAAAGTGGTAAAGGGTGTCGAACCCACGAGGAATCTAGCGAATAATTATCAAGATCTATTCTAATATCTTACGCGAACTTATGTGATTAAAAGTAGTAAGTTTGTAGTTTGTTTGAACACATAAAAGAGAAATGAATAAAAACACAATACTTTGATTCGATTAGATAAAGGTTCCTAGATTTCCATGTCACTAAGAGTGATCCAATCTCGAATGATTCACAAGTTGACGACTATACTTATGTTTGCTGGTCAAGATTTCATAATTTATTCATACGTATCTTCCGATATCGTACGAACCTACCAAAGTAAACTAATCCAATTTATGTCTAAAAGGATTAAGCTTAAATGATGCTTTAGTTCCCAAACCTTAATAGAACATGAAATGATCTAGGTATATTCCTATCCTAAAATCAAATCACAACCTAGTTTTGTAATCTAATCTTTAATCAACTATGTCTAGCAATTAAAGATCAATCCATTTCATCCTATGGTTGGCCTAACCACAAGTTGACAAAGGCTCAAACTAGATTAACAAACACTTGTAAGCATAGCTACAATCATAAACTCATCATTCAATCATAGATCAATCAAAGCTTCATGAAAACCTAGGAGTTAAATGCTTAGCTACTCATATTTATCAATAAAACATTCATTACATTCAACATATTCATAAGTACAAGATAAATATAAAGGTTAGAGATAAGCTTATGTAATGGAAGCCACTACAACTCTTCTCTCAAGCTTCTTTAGTCATCCAACCAAAGCTCCAAGCAAGAACTCTTCTTCTTTTCAATGGAGGCAAGAGATATTTTCTTTTTCTTCAAGTGTGTAAGTGTTGCAAGAGTTTTCAAAAGAATTCCAACTTCTAACCTTATAACCTAGTAAACTATCACCCACTCATGCCTAAATTGCCCCAAAAACTATAGTAACTTAGGCCAAAATATCCCTAAAGGAAGTTTTAATAACAAGTGGGGAGAGGGGTTATATACAAAAAGGCCCTCAAAATACGCAGAAAAACAGAGCAGACCTCGCCGCGGCGAGGTTTAGCTTGCCCAATTTCTTGATTTTTTTGACTTTTAATGACGTTAAGTCCTTCCCGCGGTCGATAGGGACTTGCAATTCACGCAAGAGATGTTCCGGAAGTGCTTCAATGCGTCAAATCCTGCAAATCACCGACAAACAAAGTAAAAACACGAACAAAACACGAAAAACGAACAAAGGCCTAACAAAGGGCCAAGAGCACAAAAGACGCGACAATCACGCAAAGACACACGAAAACTCGGATCAAAACAAGATGTTTTGGGCTTAAAGAGATAGGTAATAACGACGTTTTCACGGCGTTATCATTGTGCTGATCCAGCTTCAATAGTGGTGCTCACTGTTTGATCAGCAGACCCACTGGTCTGACCAGTCTTATTGCTCTTCTTAGCAGGGACCTTAGCAGCCTTGGCAGGGGCCTTTCTTTTAGAAGGACCTTCACTTCTAACAGGCTCATATAACTTAAATTCTTTGGCAGGGTGGGTAGTCTTTCCACTTCCCAATTGACATCTCAAACTTAAAAACAGATGACTGAGCAGAATGGCATATTTGACCTTCTTATCACACAGCAGATCAAATACATGCGCAGCCCAGTTAATTTTCAAGCCATAGTAGATGCAAATCATTGTATAATACCTCCTCCTGGGTAATCCATCCAAAGAACTAGTGCTGCAGTCCAGCATCTTCGCAATTAAGTCAGCGAACCTCTGATACTCATCCTTCAGCTGAGTCTTCATCAGAGTTCCTGTCATCTCCTCTCCCTACTTGGCACAAATTTGCCAGAATTCCTCCTCTTTCTCAGACCCTAGGTCTGTTACATCTCCTCCTTCGTTTTCCAGCCCATACACTTCACTTAGAACAGCAGCAGATATACAAATCTTTTTACCCCCAATAGTGGCAGTCATAGTAGTCTTATCACCATTGAATTTCCTGGTTTTGTAGAAGTGTTCAACATCGTCCAGATATACACGATCCTCATGAGCCTCTAAGAGGGGTATCAGGGACGATTCCTTGATTTTCTCCATTATTTCCCTCATCAAATCAGTACCAAATGAGTAGAACTTGTCGTAGCTTAAGAATCTTCCTTCAGCAATAGCCATTTTGAGGTTAAGTGATGTAAATCTGTAGAAAACTGAGAGCTAGAAAACAGAGAGCTTAGAGAGTTAGAGAATTTTGGAATTTTGTGTGCGTAAGTCGACTAATCTGTTCAGATCGGATTTTATATGTTTCTTTTAATTTTGGTTATCGTGCGGGTGAGAATTGCGGACTTCAAATATATTAAATTAATGTCAGATGGGCGGGAAACTCTATCGGCACTTATTTGTTACTTATAAAAGCGTGTTTCAAAGGAATACGATTTATGACCATGCTTATATAATGTATCAGATGAGTAGAGTTTACTTATCTGACAGACGAGTGATCTGTTATTTGATATTACTAGAGAAAGCCAATAGCTAGTAATCTTCCTCTGCTGTTTGTCAATCCAGCAAGATAATTTGATCTTCAATCTTCAAGAATTAAGAACATATCTTCTGATAACATAACTTCAACTAACTGTCATCAACAAATTTCATCTTCTAATCAGAAGTACCGCTAGTCTTACACGTTCCCCCTGACTTTAAGAATTCATAAGTTAACTAGTCTGTTGAGAGTTAATCCTTGAATATGGTAATGGATGACTGTGCTGATGAACTTCAGTCTTCTGATAAGTTCCCCCTCAGCTTATGCATCCAAATTTAGTAGTCCTAGTTCAGCTCTTAGAGTTGAAAACCTTACTTCACTTAGATGTTTAGTGAAAATGTCAGCTATCTGATTGTCTGCATGAACATACTCAATCATAACATTCCCTTTTTCCACATGATCTCTAATAAAATGATGCTTGATCTCAATATGCTTAGTCCTTGAATGACTTGTAGTATTCTGAGTAAGAGATATTGCACTTGTATTGTCACAGTAGATTGGAATTCCACTGATCTTGATATTGTAATCTTCTAGTTGATGCTTCAACCAAAGTATCTGTGCACAGCAAGCTCCAGCAGCTATATACTCAGCTTCAGCAGTAGATATTGATACTGAAGTTTGTTTCTTACTCATCCATGAGATCAGACGACTACCCAAAAATTGACAGGCACCTGTTGTGCTCTTCCTATCAATTTTGCAGCCAGCAAGGTCTGAATCTGAATATCCAATAAGCTCAAATCCAGATTCTCTAGGATACCACAATCCCAATTCTTGAGTGCCCTTAATATATTTCAGAATTCTCTTGGCAGCTAAGAGATGAGATTCCTTAGGATTTGATTGAAATCTCGCACAAACCCCAACAGAGTACATGATATCAGGTCTGCTAGCTGTTAGATACAACAGTGACCCAATAATGCCTCTGTATTTAGTTATGTCCACTGATTTGTCATCTTCATCTTTATCCAAACGAAGACTAGTAGACATTGGAACAGTAGCAGTGGAGCTAGTTTCCATACCAAATTTCTTAAACAGATCTCTTGTGTATTTTGCTTGGTTGATGAATATTCCATCAGGCAACTGTCTAACTTGCAAACCAAGAAAATAATTGAGTTCACCCATCATGCTCATTTCAAACTTGTTTTGCATGAGCTTGGAGAACTTGTCACACATCTGTTGGTTAGTTGAACCAAAAATAATATCGTCTACATATATCTGCACAATTAATATATGATTCTCCCAGTCAATTGTGAACAAGGTTTTGTCTACCTTACCTTTACGAAATCCTTTAATTAAAAGAAAATCAGATAGGGTATCATACCATGCTCTTGGAGCCTGTTTCAGTCCATAGAGAGCTTTCTTCAGACAATACACATTGTCTTCTTGTTGATAAGCTTCAAATCCGGGTGGTTGTTCAACATACACTTCTTCTTGCAATTCTCCATTGAGAAATGCTAACTTCACATCCATTTGATAGACAATGAAGTTCTTGTAAGCAGCATAGGCAAGAAACAGTCTGATTGCTTCAAGTCTTGCTACTGGTGCAAATGTTTCATCAAAGTCAATTCCTTCTTCTTGACAATAACCCTTGGCCACTAATCTTGCTTTATTTCTGGTAACAATACCATCTTCATTCATTTTATTTCTGAAAACCCATTTAGTGCAAATTACTCTTTGATGACTTGGTCTTGGAACTAAGTACCATACTTCGTTCCTTTCAAATTGATTCAACTCTTCTTGCATAACTTCAATCCAGAAGGAATCACTGAGAGCTTATTCAATTTGTTTATGCTCTATTTGAGATAGAAAACTAACAAACATAGCATCTTGTGCAGCAGCTCTTCTTGTTTTCACTCTATCCAGGGGATCACCAATCACTAACCCTGGTGGGTGATTCCTTAGCCATCTGAGATCAGGTTGCAGGTCTGGATGTTGTCCTCTGTTTTGATCTTGCAACACTACTGTTGGAGATTCAGTAGTAGTCTGTTGAACAGTCTCTGGTCTGTCAGCTGTTTGCAACTCGTCTGTTAGACAATCAGCACTGTGATTTTGAACAGCACTTGAGTCAGCAGCTGAATTGAGATTAGGTAGTATGATGGGAACATATTCTTCATTCTTCCCAACATCTAACTTCTGTAAATCAGTAGACAGATCTTGATTAGTACTTTGATTCTTTTAAGAAGATTAACTTGGCTCGTCAAATACTACATGAATGGATTCTTCTATTAGCAATGTTCTTTTGTTAAAAACTCTATAAGCCTTACTAACAGTAGAGTATCCTACAAAAACAGCTTCATCAGCCTTCTCTGCAAATGCAGTAAGGTGATTTTTCCCATTATTTAACACAAAGCATTTACAACCAAAAATTTTAAAGTAATGAATGTTTGGTTTCCTGTTGTTCCAAACTTCATATGGAGTCTTGTTCTGATTTTTGTTGATCATGCATCCGTTCTGGGTAAAGCAGGCTGTATTTGTTGCTTCTGCCCAAAATCTTTGTGGCAACTTAGTTTCAGCTATCATAGTTCTGACAGCTTCCTTTAGTGTTCTGTTTCTCCTTTCAGCAACACCATTCTGTTGAGGGGTTCTAGCAGCTGAATACTCATGATGTATTCCTTTGATGTTACAATACTCTTCAACAGTAGAGTTTGTGAACTCTGTCCCTCTATCTGATCTGATCTTCAATATTTTTATGCTTTTTTTTCTCATTCTGGATCAGTTCCATCAGATTAGTAAGATGTTCCTTGATTTCACTTTTCTTCTTCATGAATATCACCCAAGTATATCTTCAATAATCATCCACAACAACTAGGCAGTATTTCTTTCCACCATTGCTGACTGGATCAATGGGTCCAAATAAGTCCATGTGTAGCAGCTCCAAGATTCTTTCAGAAGATTGGTGCTTCTTGCTTTTGAATGATGACTTTATTTGTTTCCCTTTCTGAAATGCGTCACAGAGCTTACCTATGCTCATGACTGTTTTTGGAATCCCTTCTACCAGATCATTCTTTATCAATCTGTTTATGGTCTTGAAGTTTAAATGATTCATCCTTTTGTGCCACAACCAACTGACTTCACTTGGTGTTGATGCTACCAAACAAATACTTGAATTCTTGTCAGCAGAATTCCAGTCGACTATGTAGACATTTCCTTGTCGTCTTCCTGATAAAATTACCTTCTTTGTACCAATCTGTTCAACATAGCACTTATCTGCTGAGAAGATGACTTAATATCCTTTGTCACAAAATTGACTTATGCTCAGCAGGTTGTACTTTAGGCCTTTAACATTTGAGACGTCAGATATCTCTATGTTTCCTTTGATTAATCTTCATTTAGCTACAATCTTGCCTTCTTTGCTGTCTCCAAAAGTAACCTTTGGACCATCCACAGCAAAAACATCAGTCAGCTCATGTATGCTTCCACACATGTGCCTTGAACAACCACTGTCCAAGTACCAAATCTTCTCTACTTTACTCCTACTCCTAATCCTAACCTACAAAACAAAAATAAAATTGTTTTAGGTACCCTTATTGAGAGGGTCCTGAAGGATTAGTTCCACCTTTGACAACCCAAGATGTTGATGTCTTAGGCTTCTGAGTTTTGACAGGAGCATGAACAGTTTTATCTTTATCATATTCAGCAGATAAGTCAGGTTGATGATCAGTATGATAAGGAAAATGTTCATAAGCAGGGTAAGGTGCATGATAAGCAGGATATGCATGCATTGGATGAGCAGGATATGGTGCATAGTAAGTTGGAAATTGAGGTGCATGATACATAGGAGGATATGCAGCAGGTTGCACATAATAAGACTCATTTCCATACCAAGCATTTTGATTTTTCTTATTCTTATGCTTCTTTGGTTTACTAGATGCTTGCTCATTAACAGACGACTTAGTTTTACCACTAGTCTGATTCATTTTAGCTTTATCAGCAGACTTCTTAGGACTCTGCTGTTTGGTCTTACTAGTCTGTTTACTTACACTAGGTTCTTTGCTCTTTTTAGCCTTAGGAGTTTTTTTCTCCTTTAACACTTTCTCAGGTGAAGCAGGTTTAGTAGTTTGAACATACATAATGACCTTACTATTGTCAGCAGATATAAATTTTTCAGTATGATTCAATTCTAGCTTATCCTGTTCTAAAGGCATCTTCTGTTTACTAGATATATGAGTGGATGCAACAGATGATTTCTCATGAGACTCAATAACTTTTTCAAGTTCCATGATTTTTCCTTTATAAACTTCACATTCAGCTTTCAGAGATTCATGTTCTTGCTCAAGCTTTTTATATTCAACTGATTCTCTTGGCTTTTCAGCTGTGAGTTTCAGTGAACTGTTTTGCTCTTTTAGCAATATCATCTCTTCCTTAAGCTTTTTATATGCTTCAGCAATACCAGTATTGTTACGCATCATTTGTTCAAATGAATTAAATAATTAATTATCAAGAGGAGTTACCTCATCCTCAGAGTCATCAGATTTCTTGGCCATGAGGCAGAGGAGAGCAGGTTTCTCTTCATCAAAAGATTCTTCATCAGACGTGTCTGAGTCTGAATCAGATGAGTAGATAGCAGTCAGCTTTTCTGCTTCAGGTACCATTGCCTTGCCTTTCTGATGCTTTCTTTCTTTTCTGATTCTCTTTTCTTCTTCAGTGTATTTCTCTTCTTTTGGATATGGACAGTCTTTGATGAAGTGTCCCAATTTCCTGCAGTTATAACACATTAGTTTGGCTTTATAATCATCCTTATCTTGAGAAGAAAAGTTAGGTTTAGAAGTAGAAGCATTGTTGTATTTGTTCTTCATTTTTCTTTTGTAGAACTTCTTGAAATTGTTTATCAGCAATGCTACATCTCCAGCTGTGTACTCCTTTTTGTTGAGTAATGTGGCTTCATCAGATGAGTCCACTTCTTTGCTTTTCTGTGCTGGTCTTCTGGGATTTTCAGCAGCGACTAAGGCAGCTGTGGGTCCTGAAGTTGAGGTTTCTTCAATTCCCATTCTTGGCAGTTTATACTCATATGCCTTGAGTACTGAGAACAGCTCTGTAAGAGAGATTTTTCTCAAATCTCTTGATTCTTCCATCGCTGTCACCTTCATGTTGAATTTTGGAGGTAAAGCCTTCAGTACTCTGATGGTTATCTCTTTATCCGTGAAGGTTTTTCCAAGCTTTAAAACTTCATTTAGTATTCTGGTGAACCTAGTATTCATCTGATCAATGGTCTCTCCAGACTTCATTTTGAAGTTATCCAGCTTTTCCAGAGCAACACTCAGCTGATGCTCTTTTATGGCGTCGTTTCCTTCGCTCATGTCTCTGACTTTATCCCACATCTCCTTTGCAGTTTTGCAATGTTTGACTTTATCAAACCGATCATTATCCAGGGCTTTAGTCATGATAAATCTTTCGACTTTGTCAAGATTAAACAACTTTATTTCTTCGGCTGTCATCTCATGCAAGTGTTTCTCCACCACGGTATGAACTTCATTGATCTTTATCATCTTGGTGAATCTGAATGGACCTTTTATGATACATGTGTACATGTTATCATTATAAGTAGCTAGAAAAATCTCCATCCTGATTTTCCAGTCTTCAAAAGACATACCAGCAATGTGGGGAACATGGCTGATACAATCCATTTTTCAAAAAGTTTTTATTTTTCAAAAAGATGCTCTTTTGAAAAGTTTTGAAAACCTTTGAAAAACACTTGGATCAAGCTCGTTGATCAGGCAGCTGATTCTAATGAATCACCTTCTCTGATACCACTTGTTGGTCCCAAGTGGTCAGATGAGGTCTAGAGGGGGGGTGAATAGACCTCTGAAAATTTTTAGACTTAAAAACTATTCAATAGTCTGTCAGCAGACTAAGCTTATGAAGAACAGTAAGCTGACTATGCTGATCGTGAACAAATCTTGAACATCAGAGTGACCACTCTTCTTATAGTAACTTAGCTGATTTCAGCAAAATCAGTTTTACAAGAGTATACTTGCAGCGGATGTTTGAAAGTGTTTTTCACAAGTAGACTAAGTCTTTAAAAGATTTTATCCCCAGTTTTAAACTCCTTTAAAATCTTTAATCAAAACTTTCAAAGTGTTGAGTTATGCAACTTTAAAATATGCAAGAAAACTTAAATGCAAAGATAACACAAAGAATTTTTATAGTGGATATATGGATAAAAATCCTTTAGTCCACTCTTCCAGATCACTTTGATTCTGGGTTATACTATAAACACTAAGTTTACAATATTTCTCCACTTACACCTAAATAACAAATGAGAAGGCTGTAAGCTCACAATAGGAAATCACTCAGAAAACCTATCCTCTGAAGTTAGATCATTCACAAAGATGGATCTAAACTCCGCACAACACTCAGCTAATACAATTTCACTCAGAAAGTATTTTCTATTTGGCTTCAACTTGGTTTCTGTCAACAGATGACTTCACCAGACGAGTGAGCTGTTCTTGAGCTTCTTGAGACTTAGGAAAATTTCTGCTTCGAAAACGAAATCTCAGAATGTTGTTGTGTGTCTCGCTCGTTGAAATCAGCTCTATTTATACTTGGATTTGAAAATATGACCGTTGAAGGAAGTCACAAATCAAATCCATAGCCTTTAGCCCAAATCCAGAACGGCTCCCTGCTACAGTACTTTTTCTGCTGTACTTTCCTGTAGCTGCATTAAATGCACTCTGCTGATCTGAGAATATTCTTCAATCATTTGTCATTACTACCATTCTCTTACAGCATTTATTACACCAAGTGCATTTATTACCGTTGGACTAGCTTCTAGATCTCTTCTACTCTGCTGATCGAAGCGACCTTGCTGATAGATACTCTGCTGATCAAACTCTGAACTAATATGATTTGAGTCAGCTGATGACCTACCCTTCTGATTGCTGTTTCAGCATAAGATCAGTAGTCTTCTGGGCTTAGAATTTTAGACCCTTCTGATGTCTTCTTTACTTGGTCAAAATTCTTCTAAGGGACCTAAGCTTTCCATACTTAGCTGATTTTGACGTTTTGGAAATCATCAAAACCTTCCCTTATCTTCTTATCTTCATTGCACTTCATCTTCATCTTCATCCAACATACCACGAATCTGTGTAAGATCAATTGGCGCCCACCGAGGGGCCTTATTTGGGTGTTAGATCGAAAAATGTCTACTACGAGGCGGAATGTATATAACCGAGGAGAACCATCCCACGTTGCGGGGGTTCAGAATTCAGTTAACAATGAGCCTGATAATCTATCCAGGGCGGCTCAGCAACCAGAAGTTCCGCCGATCTTTCCACAACTGCATTGTGGCAACAGGCCCCTGAACGGAGACCCATGCGGTAACCTGCGGATTCTCTGGATTTGGCTTATTGGCCTTCCAGATGGAGAATATATTTGCCTGGAGATATTCTAAGCAAGCTCGAAGCTGTTTTATTCCTCTCTCGAAAATTGTTAGAAGTCGGAGCTCAAAAAGTTGAGTTAATTGAATAATAATCTTGATCACCATGATCGGACAAATAAAGAGCCACTAGAGTGAGAGAGGTAGTTTCAAAAATATGACGCCGGCTTTATAGTAAGGGTTGAGATGGATCCGACGGTGGGTAATTTGTTAGATGAACGGACAAGATTTAACAACCGTTGGGAGTTCCGATGAATAAGGAACTGTTTGGCTACAGTAGGGAGTTCATTCAAATTTACCAATGTCCGGAACACATACGCAATCATTGATTAAAGAACATTAGATCGAACAAAGCAAGGACTTCATAAGATATTATTCATGGAAACTTCTGAATAAGTTAAATGATACAAAAATTGCTTTTCGATCCTATTACAAGCTACAAGAAGAAAACGCGGATCCTATTACAAACTAGGCGTAATCCGTCTCAATTGCATCTCGAGATTCCAGTAAGATATCCAGCTAATCCTACCTCCCGAGCCAAGAGATCGAATAGGCTCTTCTTTAGGCTTGACAAGTGTGAGCTACTGGCCTATTTAATCCTATCTCATTTCGATTACAAGCACAAACGGATGATAGTATCCTTACTCGAAAGATTTACAAGGATAGTGAATATTGGGTGTTGGTTGATATTAGGAAGGAAAAATCGAAGAGCTGGTTCGATGCCTATAAACGAATAATTCAATTCGAACACCGCTCCATTCATTAAGTCCGACCCCTCCACACCCTTGATAAGCTTTGTGGCAACATGTCCCTCGTTGTGAGAACCATGCCAGAGGAATAATGACCTATCCCTTAAAGACCTGAAAGACTTCACGCTTGGACCCCTCCAACTCTTCGCAGGGCCAATGGGGTCATTAGGGCCGTGGATGGTCAGCAATGCACCATGTTGGCCTTCAAGGGCGAATATTTCTTCGTCTACAGATATCCTAATCGATGATAAAATATTCAAAACTTTATGATTCGCAAAATACGTTCTAGCTCGAATTTCCAAATATTGGGATGCAAGAGGGTGTTCCTCGATCAACATGGTCAAAGAAGAAAATCTTTCAGAAGGAAAAGAATATCGATTTAAGAAGAGGCCCATTTATAGAAGCAGCTTAAATGTGATCCAACGAACGAGATGTAAAAATTTATGCGGTCAGGATTTAATAACCGTTCAACTTCCCGAGGAATAAGGTAATGTTTGTTAAAAAAAAAAGAAAAAAAAATTACGCAAACTACTATGAAAGAAAGGAAGTTGTTAAATCAGCCCATAGGGATTTGATGGAATATCGAAAACAACTTATTTATTAGAGTGCAGCAAGGCCTAGAGCAGAAGAGTAAAAACACTTTTGATCAGAGTTACGTTACAACGGAATAAATCAGATTACACCTGTTGAAGTTTATGCTCGGAGAAAATCTTTCGAAGACCGATACTACGGTCATTGTACCCGCGAACATAGGCTTTTTGCTCACAATGTTCGAAGGACCTTTATTCCTTTCAAGAAATTCCGATCTCAAAAGTGTTTAAATCAGATGAGGAGGCAGGAGTTGGATCGAAGGGTCTTTCGACCTTAGACTATTCTATTGGCATAAGGAAACATGCATCTCCTAAAATGGCCTTGGTATTTGTAGCAAAGAAAGTATCCAATTAGCATTATAATAAACGATCATCGCTTATAGAAAAGAATTCGGTATAAGGCAACAAAAGCTCTCGTTGAGATAACAATTTGATTTAAGAAAAGCAAGGGCAAAATGTGCCTACAATTGAGAAAACGAAAAGTACATGGATCTACAAACTACAAAATAAGGGTTAATAATGTCCTATTATATTCATCAGTGATAAGACTCTTCGGCACTAGAATCACGACCTTTCTCCTTCTTTTTGACCTTTTCCTCGGAATCGCTTTCCGAACTATCATCGGTAGTGCTACTCGAGATACCGTCCCCTTCGCCGCTGTGATTATCAGAACTGGAATTACTGGTCCTAGGGGAGTTGGTATTTTCTCCTTCCTGATCATCGGATTCGCCCTCGATGTCCACATCCTCATCCTTTTCCCCCGAATTCTCCGTTTCTAGCATATTAGGATTGGGCATAGGAACGCCAAATTCAGCAAGGAGCGGGGCAAACTCATGACCATCTAGACTCTCAATTTTGGGAGGAAGAGAGGAAGCCTTATAATCTTCCCCAAGAATATTTTTATAAGGGTTCATATAGGGAAGATATTCATCGATAGTGCCGTGAACCCTTCCGGCGACAAGGAGTTGCTGAACCCCTTTGTAAAAGAAGGCCTGATTGACTTCGCCCGATCGCGACCGAACCAAGGTGTCAAGAAAGGGCGACTCTAAAAACTCCCTTATAGCTGGAAGCTTGCCTTCTTCTCGACCTCGAGCGTATGCCTGATCGGACGATGCCTTTGCCTGCTCGAGATCCGACTTTAATTTTGCTACCTCTTCCTCAAGGGCCCTCTTTCCTTCGAGTTCTTTCCTAGCATCCTCGAGCTCCTTCTCAACCTCAGAAAGCTTGGAAGAGGTATCTCTCAACTGATTGGCCTTGACAGCTTCTTCTTTCTGAATGTCAAGAAGAGCGTTATGAGATTGTCGAGACTACTCTTCCAAGATGGCTAGTCGGTAAGATTGGTGAGTAAATAAATCTCCAGCCTGCGAAGAATACAGACTTCAGTAATAAAATGAGATTTTGGAAAAGAGGTTAATACAGTCGAAGAAAAAACGTACCCTTTGATGTGCATGAGCGTAATCGCCCATGATTTGAAAACCGTCCCTCTGAAAGAGCTTGGTGTTGTCCTCTTTAAATCTCCCGGACATTAGGAGTCGGAAGGACTTATCCACTGAATGTTCGCCGACGGGACCAAAGTCAGACTCGATGGTTCCGTCCTCCGGATACCCCGTGGCCCTCGGACCACGAAGATGGTCTTCTATAAAGTCTACTAAATCTGGCTCGGTGCGGCCGGATCGACATTGAATCGGCCCTAGATTCCGACCAAACGGCCTTGCCCTTCTGGAGGACTCGGGTTCCCCGCTATTCCTTTTCCGAGCCATCCGAGCTTCAACGATCTCTTGGGATCGGATCCCCTGAAGCGTATAATAGCTACATCCCGCCACGTTCGGGTCAGACGTGCTGGACGGGAACACCGATCGTAAAATCCCAGTAGTTGGGGCTTGCGAAGTTCCCTCAACAGCAATTTGGAGAAAACCTGTAGCTACGTTCGGAACTGCGGAATTGTCAGTTCTGGCATTGACTCCTTCAATCATCAAAGTAGCCCTTGATTTTTTTTGTTTACGAGGCAGGCCTTGAGACTCTGTAGAAAATGAAGCAACGACCGAACCGGCCGGAGGTTCGAAACTTCTCAACAATCTCAGCTGTAAAAATTGAGAATGGATTTAATTTAGAGCCGAGAAAAATCAACTGAATTATAGGAAAAGAAATAGTATACCTAAGGTGGGGGGAACGGTTGCAGCAGGATCCTCCCCATCAGCCCGAGCAACTTGATTAGCTGGATCATCAGAAGGCGTGATCGAGGATTCTCCAAAATTAATAGGAGGGGCAGGATGAGAACACTCGCTGAGCCCCGCCATTCTCAAGACCCTCTCTTGGGTCAGCAAAGCGGTTTGGTAAAGATCGGAATAGAGGGTCTGCAAGAATGCATCCGGGAGCTCGTGATTCATCCGACCTACGAGTTTTCACCTACCATAAATCCAAGACCTCTCTCCAGGCCACTCATAAGGGGTCGGTTCGGGTGTCTATGCGGAAGGTGGAGTATCAGGGCCACGGACAAAAAATAATTCCTTTTTCCAACCTTTCAGGTTGCTCGAAACATTGCTCGACAATATCGATCGATTCGACCTCTGCGCAAAATATACATACCCAGCATTCAAAGATGTTGAGGAACTCACTTGGAAAACCAGCCAGAAGTTTTGGAAAGCTGCTTTCTTCCCTTTGGCCTTCATTAGTGCGCTGAAGGCGACGATATACCCAATAGAATTTGGAAGAATTTGGGATGGAGAGAGGCGAAAAGCCTCTAGAATGCTACGAATTAAAGGGATAAAGGGGATCCGTAGGCCGTAAAAGAATTGCCTAGTGTAAAAAGCTTGACACCCCGTGGGAGGATCAATAACACGCTCTTCGGGAGTCGGGACGACGATCAAAAATCCATCACCCAAATATTTACCGAAGTTGGTCTCCAAGTATTCTCGGTGTTCTTCAGTATAGCGGCAAACGGTTTGATCGGCTCTCTTCTCGATTTTGTTAAGTCGTGCGCTAGTCGAAGGTTCCGTCCATTCGAAAATCGTGACAACAACACTTCTACCTATTTTATATTTGGCTTGTTCATTCTTTCCTAAGGGAAGATCATCGTCCCCCGTGGCCTCTTCGTCGGTGGCCTCGCTCGAGGTATCATTTTCACTAGTCTCCGAACTCGAGTTTGATTCCTCTCCTATCTTGTCAGAACTAGAACTAGGGCTCGGGACCCTTGGAATCTCAGCTTCGGAAAATCGAGTCTCCACAGTCTGCGTCTCATGGAGACCACCGCTTTGTTCTTCCACTACCTTGCTTTTGCCTTTGGGATATGTTGGACTAGACATTATAGGCTCAGGACGACCGGACAAAGTATTAGGGTTTTCTAATCGATCTATACGCTCCGATCTTGGGTTATTTGAGAGTCTTGTGTAAATGAATCTCCGACGATCAACTATTATATACAAGGTCAAGACATTAAATTGCAAACTGGCCCTCGAATAGTCGCGACGATTGAACTCCCGCGGGATAATTTCAAACCTACTTTCTCTTTAATTGCACGTTAGGTCCCTATATTATATGGACTATTGGGCCATAGCCCAACACTGGAGGAAGGACAACGTTTAGACTTCAGTTTTCGATTACTGCTATACGATCGGAGAAGCTAGGTCGGAAAAATTAAGGCGGTTTTAACAAGTAGTCGATCGCGACGTCACGAATTTTGAATAAGAGTCATTATGGTGTTTTCATGATATACACTCTTTTTCCCTGGTTCGGTTTTTATCCCAATGGATTTTTCCGAATTAGGTTTTTAACGAGGTTTATCCGAAACATCATAATAAGACTCGCTCACCTAGGCGTATCACATACTTCTCCAAGCTTAAGCTTCACTTTGCGCTCGAGAAGTGGGGGAGTATTGATGATGGGAATTCTGGACTTCATCTTTTATTACTAATATACGATCGAAGAACATGAATATCGACCCCGAAGATGCGAACTCGAGCTTGGGATGAAGCCTAGATAACTTAATCCTCTTGATGCAGCCCATGATCAAATATTACTGTTGGGCCGATCTCAGGCCCAGGCCTGTGGGCCGATCCTCATTCTCGGCTATAAATACCCCAAGCATTTATGACAACACACACGCTTTCCCAGGTGCACTCTACTCGAGGCTGCTGCTCGAATAGATAGATTCGGCCATTTTATATGTATTTCACCATCTAGCTTGTACGGCATCCTATAATACTCAAATAGGATCCTCAATACTTGTATTCTATACCTCAACGTTCGGAATATACATATACATTGTTCTTTCTCTTATTTAATACCGTTAAACATTATTTATATTATTAAATCGATCATACCACGAATCTGTGTAAGATCACTTTCAATTATAATAAGCCATGAGATTTCCATGGTGCTTCTGTCAGAATTAAGTATCCATAGATAAGGTGGAGAACGCGTAGTCCCGTAGTCGCGTACCATATACAAATAATGGGTTAATATCAACTTACACCATATTGTATGCATAATGTTCAAATTATACCTATGTGCCATACTTATCATATAAAAAAAAAAGCACAACACTTATTTTAACACAAAGAAGTAAGGGTCAAATAAATTTCTAAGTTGATTGGGTCAAAGTATAGTATATAATAGAGATAGTTTTTTCACTTTGTAACTTATATTAGTTTAAAAATGTCAAGATTGTTGTGTGAAACTTTAATAAGAATATATAATGGTAATTTTTTCTTTTTAAATTTATAGGGGGATAAAATTGAAAATATATATTACATAGGTAACTTTCCATTAATTGAATTTTAGGATACAAAGTTGAAATAAAATAAGTGAACTTTTTTACAGTTCAGTCCCAACACATGAATATCCAATGAGAGTTTTTTTGGCATAGATATATTTTGATCAGCCCTCTCAAATGCATTGGATGATATAAACCTGACAAAAGATGGATAGGACCACCGTTGAGGGGTGATTTTTCCATCGCAAAAGTTATATGCAACCGAACTCAATGCCCAATTGTTTAATTGTCTCTTTGGCCCTTTTTTTGACCAATTGATCTTGCACAATTGCTCTTTTAATAACTCATCTCCAATCAAATGACAATAACTTTCAGTCTCACTTATTTTTATAATAATAATAATGATAATAATAAGAATTTAGGGTATTAATTATAATAATAATAATTATTATTATTATTTAAAATCAATTTTTCTAATAGTTGAACAATCATGAAAATTAAAGCCATCTTAATAATAAAAAAATCAACAACGACTAAACATAATTATCGGAACACAACAACATCCAATTTAAGAAATTCACTCTTTTTGTTCAATAGATCTACTTAAGTCGTAATTTTCGTTATCATAATCTAATATTTCTTATTTTCAAAATTAAAGATATCAAAATAAAAACTAATGAAAAATTGGTCTAGTTTATTTAATAATTTTATTTGTATGTATTTTATGAATATAAGGATTTTAAATTTAACAATTTAAACTAATCACCTTACTAAATTCCACACAAAAGAGAATCAGTTTATTAAAAATAAATAAAACTAATTACAATTCATATATTTAAAATAAATACAAGTATACAACTAATTAATATAAATAAAACTAATTCATAAAAAATATTTTAACTAAAAAAGAAAAATGGGTGGCCACCCACATCCTGCCATACGTTGGGAGCGTATGCCTGGGGCAATTGAACCGTTAATGCTAATTCACCGTCCACCCCCAAGTTGCCCGCCCTATCCCACTCTCCTTCTTTTGCCATCTCCAATCGAAGGCCACCGACAAGCCCCCCTCATGTCAAGTTGCCTTCTCAGTTGGAGAAGGCCTAATAGAGGGGGATCGTGTTTAGAGATGACCCTTTCTTACAAATATTAGATACGGCCTCTAAGAAGAACGAGACTATCCTTGAGGGATTCCCACATTAGTGAGATGTACCTGATTTTCAATCTTGATAGACATATTTCGTAACTGTTTTCTTCGATATCTCCATGTTGACCTAATTTAAGTTAACAATACATGAAATAAGGGGTGAATATACTTTGCTTAGTGCAGTGGCGGAGCCACATACAACCTGGGGGGTGCATGGACCCCCCTGAAGTCTTGTTGGTCCCAAGTGGTCAGATGAGGTCTAGAGGGGGGGGGGGGTGTGAATAGACCTCTAAAAATTTTAATCAAATTTTAACTTTAAAACTTTTACTTAACTGTAAGCAGACGAAGCTGTTACAGAGCAGTATGCTGACAAAGCTGATCGCGAACAAATCTTTGAACAGCTTGGTTGACCACTAATCTTGATATTTTCCACTTGGATGATGAGAAAACAGGTCTGATGACCGAACAGAACTGATCCCAAACTTGAATAAATCTGATTTGAGTCGGCTGATCTTCACCAGTCTGATTTATTTCCTTCAGCAGATCAGTATTCTTCTGGACCTTGAATATTTGACCCTTCTGATTTGTCTTCTTACTTGGTCAAAATTCTTCTAAGGGTTTTAAACTAAGTTTCCCATACTTAGCTGATCTTGATGTGTTTTGGAAATCATCAAAACCTCCCTTAAATCTTATAACTTCAGTACACTCTATCTTCATCTTCATCCAACAATTTCCCCCTTTTTGATGATGACAGCTAAGTACATGTTACCTATACTAAAGTTTTGATCCTCAAAATTTCTGAGATAGAAATATATATTGGAAAAGAACTTGAACTTTTATAAATGATTGAAAGTTATTACAAAGTACAAGTCTTTCAGATGAAATAACTGAAAGGAAAATAAAGTAAACTGATTCCAATGAATAATCTATTCTAATCATCAGCTTCTTCACTTCCTTCTTCAACTTCCTCATAATATTCATACTCTGATTCATCATCATCTTCTTCTTCATCAATTGCATCATCAGCAAGCAGATTTGCCTTGGCAGCTTCCATCTTCTGTTTGATTTCTTGTTCACGTTTCAGCTCCTTTTCTGCTTCATCAATCCTTCTCTTCAAACGCTTTGTGTTCTTGTACTTGGCGAATGGCTCCAGTTGCTCTTCAGGAGTGTCTTTCGTTGCATCCAATTCTTTATCAGACTTGACTGGTCCTTCAGGTTCTTCTTCAGCAGCTTCCTTGCCATCAACCTTTTCATCTTCTTCAGCAGCATCAGTTTCCTTGGTTTTAGCTTCTCCATTTCTTTCAGCCTTTTCTTCAAGTGCTTGGTTCTCTGGCTCTTTTGGTTTTTCTTGAGCAACAGCAGAGTCTTCAACAGCAGCTCGAACGGTTGTCTCTTCCCTTTTCTCTTCATCCTTTTTTGTCATCATCAGGGTTAACAAGAGGGTTGAGTCCAACAACTTGGACTTTGGCAGCAGCACACAAGGTCTTGATGTTCTGGTTCATTAAGTCTTGGCTTGAGTTGAGATGATTTAGAGCAGTAGTGATGTTGTCAGCTTGATCATTGATGCAGTCAATGTTGAGTTGCAATGTAGAGATTTCCTCATCAATTTTGGTGGCAGTTTTGTGAACTTCTTCCACCAACAGATGGTTCTTTGCAGTCTCCTCATCAGCAACTTTGATGAATGTGTTTGTCAGATGAACAATACTATCTTCATTTCTCTTCAAGGCAGCATGAAGATGACTAACATCAGCTTTGACATCTTCAATGCTTCTGCTCATGTCCAAGATACTATGTGTCATCCTCAGAGTATTGTCTTCTGGCAATGGGAAGTTGTCAATGGCATCCTTAATCATTTTTGCATTTTCCTTCTGCATTTACTCCAACTGCAGTCTGTTCCTCTCTTCCATTTCCTTCAAGGAGTTTTCAAGCATCATTTGGAAGGCTTCCATCAGTGATGAGTGCATATCAGCTGTTGGAATAGGAGTTGACGCAGTTTGATCTTCTTCCTGTTGAACAGTTGAACAAGAGTGTCTTTCAGATCAGCTTCTTCTTCAGGCTTTTCCTTAGCAGTCCACTCAATGGCTAAAGGCTCTTTTGCACCAGCTGTCTGATCTGTAACATCTTCAAAGATCTTATTAACAATAGTGCCATCATCAGTGAAAACAGTAGTCTGGCGGATTCTCCTTACAACAGGCAGACTATTTGCAACAGATGTCTTCACTTTAGGCAACTCTTGATAATCTTTTACCTCTTTGCCAAATGTGATCTGCTGAATACTAGGCATAGTAGGCAGATCACTTGGAGAACTTGGTTCATATCTTGATCTTTTAGTCCATTTCTCTAAGGCAGTATGAACAACACTTTGCACAACCCGTTTGATGGGATCATCTTGCCTTCTTCTCTTGGCTGGCAATGCATCAGAGATAGTTTTGGCTTCAGCAGTAACATCTTCTTGTGCATATTTATGCATCACATCTCTGACATAATCAGGATCCAGTGCTTCAGTGATTGAAGAAGTTTGCAACCAGCTGAGGACCCACTTCTCCTCATCAGCAAACTCTCTGCAGCTCTGGACTTCTTCAACAAATTTTGTCATCCTGTAATCCCTCCACTTCATATATCTCTACTTTTCTAGGGTGAACAGGGTTTGACGTTGAAGTTTCATATCAACGTGAGCCAGGGCTGCTTCAAATCTTTTGAAAACAGCAGGGTCAGTATTAACAATCTTAAAAGCTTTCCTAAACTCAAACCTTTTCTTTTCAGGTATTTCACTAGCAGACATTTTCTTCTTTGCGTTCATTGATTTTCCAATTTCAATGCCACCAGCTACGTTAGGACCATGAGCGTCTTTCTTGCTGAGCTCAAGCACAAGTGCTAATTCTGCATCTTCAGTAGCTTTGCATTCAGCCTCAGACATTTTTCTTCTTTGTTCTTCTTTTTCAGCCTCGTTCTTGCTATGTTCAATAACCCTTTGCTCTTCTTGATCATCCCTCTTCCTCTGCTCTGCTTCTTCCCTCTTTCTTTTATCAGCAGCAGACACTTTCTTCCTTTTGATGACAATCTTTCTCTTCCCTTTCTTCTTGTCAGCTGTCTGTGCTTCTTGGGTAGCAGAAGGTTCAGGACCAGCATATGCAAGTGGTACAACTGCAACAGGAATGATGATCTGCACTTCAGGATCATCATGAAGTTTGGCAACCTCAGCTGTTGGTGCGGTTGAAGTAGTATGTGGAGCAGTTTGATCAGCAACAACAGACTATTCTTCAGCTCCAGCAGGCCTCTCTGCTGATTGAGGACTTTGTCTGACTAAGTCTGAGGGCTTAGCAGGAGATGGTTCAAAAACCACTTTCCTCTTAGCAGACTTCTTTGTAGCAGACTTCTCTTTGACAGGTTTAGATGCAGCAGTGTCTCTCAACTGGCTTCTAGTCCTCTTTGCTACTTTGTCAACAGACATTTCTTCTGACACTGTTCTTGATGGAGAATCAACTGATATCTCCAAAACTTCATCAGTAACCTTCTTTATGGCAGCGTCAGCAGCAGCTTGCTTTTTCTTGTCTGTTCTGGCTTGAACAACAGGCTTTGCTGTTTGAACAGACTTCCTTTGCCTCTTTGCAGGAACCTTGTCCTTAGGTTCCTCAGCTTCTTCCTCTTCATCATTTTTCCTCTTAGTTACTCCCTTAACAGCTTGATATGTAGCCATAGCTTTGGCATTGTGAATCTCCTTTCCATGAGTCATTCCACATCCCAGCTGATAAAACAGGTAACTCAGAGTAATTCTGTGATTGGTTTGCTTCTTCCGGTGAAAGTGCGCCAGAATATACCAGATCACAACAGACCAATTCACCTCATAGCCGTAGTAAATGGCCATCATTATGCAGTAGCGTTTCATAGTGACACTGTCTCAAGAGAAGGTACAATTCTCTATCAGCTTTGAAACCATATCAGCCATGCGCTGATATTCATGCTTCAGCTGTTTCTTCTTTATGTTGCCAGACATGACTTCTCCGTCATTGGCACAGATAGCCCAGAACTCTTGGATTTTGTCTTCTGCCATTGAAGACACATCGGTTCTACCTTGATTTGACAGTCCAAACTTCTCGTGCAACAGAGCAGGAGTGATGACGACTGCTTGTCCTCCGACAGTAGCTTTGATTTCTCGTTTTTCAAAATCAACAGCGTCCTTAGCATTGTAGTACTCCATTATTTGGTCCTTCCAGACCATTTCTTCATGAGATTCCATGAACTTCACAAGTGTTGCAGCCTTGAACTTCTCCAAGATTTCTTTCATTATAGGGGTGCCAGAATGGTGATATGTATCATAAACTAGATATATACCTTCAGCCTTAGCTTCTTGTTGAGTAGTCATTTTTTATTCTGTAGAGGATTAGTGAAGAAACACAAGAAATTTTGTAGTATTGAAAGCAAGAATTTCTCATAAATGCCTTTGAATATTTTTGGGTGCGTAAAGAGTCACAAGGCTGATCAGATCTGAATTTATAGAGGTTAGGGTTAGGGTATTTCGGTTTCCGTGATACACGCTAACCGTTAGATACGTTCTTTGTCAGTTCTAATCGTGGGGCGTCAGTTACGCGATTCAAAATTCAAAAAAGCGTTAAATTATTACGCTCCAAATACGAGTACGTAATCGCGCAAGTATACGGTCGTTACAAGTAATATAAAATGGTAAGTACATACTGAGTATCGAATCCCCACGAATGGGTAAAAGATGGGAATAAACGAATCAATCGACGGCTTATTTCATCTAAGAATGCTTGATATAATATTATCGAACCCAAACATATGATAAGGGTGATTTTATTTAACTACGAGCGATAAAATAAATCTAACTACGAAAGCAAGTAAATGGGGAGTTAATTACGCGGTAAGGAGGATTCATAAGCTATTAGTTAAAGCAGATAAATCATGCGATTGTTAGGTTAGCTATGCAAACAATCCTAGATTTAGTTGTTGTTTGTGAGTTCAAATTAGTTAAGTCTCCCTGTCGGTTTGACTCAACTCTACCAATCTACCCAAACTCTCCATCTCCGGATCAATAACGAACATCGCTGTCAACCGATGCTCTAAGGAAAGTCCGAACCCAAAAGAGGATTCTAAGGCGTACCGTTGTCACCCGGGACCTAAAACTAACCCGAATCCCCGAATAAAGAGAATCTAAGTTATTTGATGCATTCACGAACGAACCCATAATACAAACACGGACCAAACTAGGTATATGTCTATCCGAGGTTGAAATCCACAAATCGTCACTCACCTAACCTTCAACATCCTATGTCTATGTTGCATTAAAGGTAGATGGCCAAAAGTGCGATAAAACAATAAACCCAACAAATCAAACATAACCCAACATCAATCATAACTAATCAAACGATAACAATGACTCGATAATTAATATATTATGCTCGTGTTGCTACTCAAGGATTCAATGATGTTCGTATGCATCTTCCGATGGCATACCAACCTATCAAATTAAACTAATCCAATTTATGCCTAAGACTAAAATCTAATCGATGGCATTAAACTCAAACCTTAAACGAATATGAAACGACTTAGGTATATGTCTATCCAAGAATCGAATCACAATCCAAATTCATAATCAAATCCTCAAAATCACTATGTCTAGCAATCAAGAATCAATAAGTCTCATCTCCAAAGGTTGTCAAACCATAAGATGAACGATAAGCACGGAATCGGATTAACGAACACATATAAGCACCATAATAATCATCAAGACATCATTTAATCAAACAATAATATAAATATATATAAATCCGGAGAATTCAAATCCACAATCATTCATCCAAAAAGGAAATAACAATATTCATCTCCTAATCATAAATAACTAGGAAATAGAAAGATATCACCACATCGAAATAGAATCGAGACAAGGATTCTCCTCCCTTTGATCACCACACAACCACTCCCCAAGGGTGGTGATTAACTCACCCCCTTGGTGGAGTCTTCAAATACAAGAAAAAGCAAGCAAAACTAAAGAGAGAGTTGAGGGAGGCTTGAGAGGAAAATGGAGGCCAAGAGTGGAAAAGATTGTGAGATGGATAGCAAGTTGTGTCCTCTTTTGCCTCTTAACCTAGGGAAACAAGACCAAAATGTCCCCTCAAGGGTTTGAATTACAAGTGGGGGAAAAGGGGCAATGTACAAAAAACCCCTTCAAAACACGCAGAAAATGGCAGCAGGCCTCGCGGCCGCGAGGTCCGACCTCGCCGTGGCGAGCTTTAGGCCATAGGTTTCCTGCAGATTTTTTGCTCTGCCGCACTTTCTTCCGAGCAGCATATCTTTTGATTCCGAACTCCGATTGCGGATCCCTTAAAGTTCGTAGCGTAGCTAACTCACTCATCTATGACATATCCAAAATTCAGCTCATTTGGATCATCCATGAAATATTTATGCATGTTCTAGTGAGCATCTATCTACATTCTTGTACAATTCGCTCCGGGTTCTAATTCCTTTGAAGCTCAAGCTTGACTCACGGGGTGGGTAGAGCGACTCACATCATTGATACGCAACTCCAAATCTCTCTAAGATATCAATACCTACAAACCACGGAGAAAACGATCAAAACGAGAACAAAAACACAAAAACCGAACAAAGGCCGAACAAAACGGCCAAAAGCACAAAAGACACGAACACACGCAAAGACAAACAGAAACTCGGATAAAAACAAGATATTTTGGGCTTAAAGAGATAGGTAATAACGACGTTTTCACGGCGTTATCATAAATGTCATGCGGGAATGCGAACCGCTTCAGTATACTTGTAAATGCGCATTTTTGAATAATACGTTTTTGAAATACAAAGTTTTTACATAGCTGATCAGACGAGTAAACTTAAATACTTATCTGATAGGACTAGTGTCCTGATGACAGACTGTTATCAGTGAAAGCCAATAACTGATAACCTTCCTCGGCTGTTTGTCAATCCAGCTAGATAACTAATCTTCAAACTTCAGATCTTCTGATGAAAACGTAACTTCAACTAACTTTCATCAACAAATTTCATCTTTTAATCAGAAGTACCGCTAGTCTTACACGTTCTCCCTGACTTTAAGAATCCATAAGTTAACTAGTCTGTTGAGAGTTAATCTTGAAGATAGTAAGATGGGTAAGATGTTGAACTTCGGTCTTCTGTTGAGTTCCCCCTCAGCTTATGCATCCAACTTTAGTAGACCTAGTTCAGCTCTTAAAGTCGATAACATTGCATCACTTAGAGGTTTTGTGAAGATGTTAGCGATCCGATTATCAGTATGAACTTTTTCTATTATGACATTTCCTTTTTCCACATGATCTCTTATGAAGTGATGTTTGATCTCTATATGTTTAGTCCTTGAGTGACTTGTGGTATTTTGAGTAAGAGAGATTGCACTTGTATTGTCACAGTAGATAGGTATTCCACTGATTCTAACGTTGTAATCTTCTAGTTGATGCTTCAACCATAATATTTGTGCACAGCAAGCGCCAACAGCTATGTACTCAGCTTCAACAGTCGATATGGATACTGAAGTCTGTTTCTTACTCATCCATGAGATCAGGCGACTACCTAAAAATTGACAGGCACCTGTTGTGCTCTTCCTATCAATTTTGCAGCCAGCAAGGTCAGAATCTGAATAACCAATAAGTTCAAATCCAGATTCTCTAGGATACCATAATCCCAAATCTTGAGTGCCTTTAAGGTATTTGAGTATCCTTTTGGCAGCTATGAGATGAGATTCCTTGGGATTTGATTGATATCTCGCACAAACCCCAACAGAGTACATGATATCAGGTCTGCTAGCTGTTAAGTATAACAGTGACCTAATAATTCATCTGTATTTGGTAATGTCCACTGATTTTCCATCTTCATCTTTATCCAATGAAGTCCAGTAGACATTGGAACACTAACAGTAGAGCTAGTTTCCATACCAAAATTCTTGAACAGATCATTTGTGTATTTTGCTTGGTTGATGAATATTCCATCAGGCAACTGTCTTACTTGCAAACCAAGAAAATAGTTATGTTATCCCATGATGC
The DNA here is from genome assembly GCA_038501285.1 of Penstemon eatonii. Classification (NCBI taxonomy): domain Eukaryota; kingdom Viridiplantae; phylum Streptophyta; class Magnoliopsida; order Lamiales; family Plantaginaceae; genus Penstemon; species Penstemon eatonii. Next base: position 17,476,363 of record CM076711.1, read on the forward strand.
CCATTTCAAACTTGTTCTGCATCAGCTTTGAGAACTTATCACACATTTATTGATTTGTTGAACCGAAAATAATATCGTCCACATATATTTACACAAGCAATATATGATCTTCCCATTCGATAGTGAACAGGGTCTTGTCTACCTTACCTTTACGAAATCCTTTAATTAAAAGAAAATCAGATAGGGTATCATACCATTCTCTTGGAGCCTGTTTCAGTCCATAGAGGGCTTTCTTCAGACGATACACCTTGTCTCCTTCATTATAAGTTTCAAATCCAGGAGGTTGTTCAACATACACTTCTTCTTGCAATTCTCCATTGAGAAATGCAGATTTCACATCCATTTGATAGACTGTGAAATTCTTGTGAGCAGCATAGGCGAGAAATAGTCTGATTGCCTTTAGTCTTGCTACTGGTGCAAATGTTTCATCAAAGTCAATACCTTCTTCTTGGCAATAACCCTTGGCAACTAATCTTGCTTTGTTTCTGGTGACAACACCATCTTCATTCATTTTATTCCTGAATACCCATTTAGTGTCAATTACCCTTTGATGACTTGGTCTAGGAACTAAGTACCAGACTTCATTTCTTTCAAATTGATTCAGCTCTTCTTGCATAGCTTCAATCTAGTTTGAATCATTAAGAGCTTCTTCAATCTGTTTAGGCTCTATTTGAGATAGGAAGCTAACGAACATTGCATCACTTGCAGCAGCTCTCCTTGTCTTTACTCTATCCAAAGGATCACCAATCACCAGCTCTGGTGGGTGATTCTTGAGTCATCTAAGATTAGGTTGCAAATCTGAATGTTGTCCTTTGTTTTGATCTTGCAACACTACTGTTGGAGTTCTAGTAGTAGTCTGTTGAACAACAGTTGTCTGTTAAACAGTCTCTAGTCTGTCAGCTGTTTGCAACTCTTCTGTTAGACAATCAGCAGTGTGATTTTGAACAACACTTGAGTTGGCAGCTGAGTTGAGATCAGGTAGTATGATGGGTATATACTCTTCATGTCTTTCAACACTCAATTTCTGAAAATCAGTAGACAGATTTTGATCAGTACTTTGATTCTTTTCAGAAGATTGATTAGGTTCATCAAATACTACATGAATGGGTTCTTCTACAAGTAAAGTTCTTTTGGTAAAGACTCTATAAGCTTTACTAACAGTAGTGTATCCTACAAATACTGCTTCATCAGCCATCTCTGCAAAAGCAGTAAGGTGATTTTTCCCATTGTTTAAAACAAAGCATTTACAACCAAAAATTCTAAAGTAACGAATGTTTGGCTTCCTGTTGTTCCAAACTTCGTATGGAGTCTTGTTTTGGTGTTTGTTGATCATGCATCTGTTTTGGGTAAAGCATGCTGTATTTGTTGCTTCTGCCCAAAATCTTTGAGGCAGCTTTGCTTCAGCTATCATCGTTCTGGTAGCTTCTTTTAGAGTTTTGTTTCTCCTTTCAGAAACTCCGTTCTGTTGAGGGGTTCTGGCAGCAGAGTATTTATGACTAATTCCTCTTGCATTACAATACTCTTCAACAGTAGAGTTTGTAAATTCAGTCCCTCTATCTGATCTGATCTTCAATATCTTCATACTATTCTTATTCTGGATCAGTTCCATCAGATTTGTAAGATGCTCATTGGTTTCACTTTTCTTTTTCATAAAAATCACCCAAGTGTATCTTGAATAATCATCCACAACAGCTAGGCAGTATTTCTTTCCACCATTGCTGATTGGATCAATGGGTCCAAATTGGTCCATATGTAGCAGCTCCAAGATCCTTCCAGATGATTGGTGCTTCTTGCTTTTGAATGATGACTTGATTTGTTTACCCTTCTGACAGGCGTCACAGAGCTTATCTTTGCTCATGACTGTTTTTGGAATTCCTTCTACCAGATCACTCTTGATAAGTCTGTTGATTATCTTGAAATTCACATGATTCATCCTTTTGTGTCACAACCAACTGACTTCACTTGGTGTTGATGCCACCAAACAAATACTTGAACTCTTGTCAACAGAATTCCAGTCCACTGTGTAGACATTTCCTTGTCGTCTTCCAGATAAAATTACCTTCTTTGTACCAATCTGTTCAACGTAGCACTTATCTGTTGAGAAGATGACTGAATATCCTTTGTCACAAAAATTGACTTATGCTCAGCAAATTGTATTTGAAGCCTTTAACATAAGAGACATCAGATATCGCCTTTGATCAGCTTTCCACTTGCTACAATCTTGCCTTCCTTGCTGTCTCCAAAAGTAAATTTTGGACCATCCACAACAACAGCATCAGTAAGCTCATGTATGATTCCACACATGTGCCTTGAACAGCCACTGTCCAAGTACCAAATCTTCTCTACTTTACTCCTACTCCTAATCCTAACCTACAAAACAAAATAAAATTGTTTTAGGTACGCTTATTGAGAGGGTCCTGAAGGATTAGTTCCACCTTTGACAACCTAAGATGTTGAAGTCTTAGGCTTCTGATTTTTTGCAGGAGCATGAACAATTTCATCTTCATCACGTTTATCAGATTTTCTATATTGTTGATAATCATCATGATAAGGATAATGTTCATAAGCAGAATAAGATGCATGATAAGCAGGATATGCATGCATTGGATGAGCAGGATATGGTGCATAGTAAGTTGGAAATTGAGGTGCATGATACATAGGAGGATATGCAGCAGGTTGCACATAATAAGACTCATTTCCATACCAAGCATTTTGATTTTTCTTGTTTTATGCTTCTTTGGTTTACTAGATGCTTGCTCATTAACAGACGACTTAGTTTTACTAGTCTGATTGGTTTTAGCCTTATCAGAAGAGTTCCTAGGACTCTTCTGTTTGGTTTTACCAGTCTGTTTACCTACACTAAGCTCTTTGCTGTTTTTAGCCTTAGGAGTTTTCTTCTCCTTTAACACTTTCTCAGGTGAAGCAGGTTTAGTAGTCTGAACATACAAAATGACCTTATTGTTGTCAGCTGATACAAATTTTCAGTATGGTTCAGTTCTAACTTATACTGTTCTAAAGGTGTCTTCTGTTTACTAGGGATAAGAGTGGATACAACAAATGACTTTTCATGAGACTCAATTAACTTTTCAAGTTCCATGATTTTTCCTTTATGGACTTCACATTCAGCTTTCAGAGATTCATTATCTTGCTCAAGCAGTTTATACTCAGCTGATTCTTTTGGCTTTCCAGCTTTAAGTTTCAGTGAACTGTTTTGCTTTCTTAGCAATATCATCTCTTCCTTAAGGTTAGTAAATGCTTCAGCAATAGTAGTATTGTTAAACATCATTTGTTCAAATGAATTAAATAATTCATTATCAAGAGGGGTTACCTCATCGTCCTCAGAGTTATCAGATTCCTTGGCCATCAGGCAGAGAAGAGCAGGACTCTCTTCTTCAGTAGTCTCTTCATCAGAAGTGTCTGAGTTTGAATCTGATGAGTAGATAGCAGCCAGCTTCTCAGCTTCTGCTAACAGCACCTTGCCTTTCTGATGCTTTCTTTCTTTTCTGATTCTCTTTTCCTCTTCCGTGTACTTCTCAGCTTTAGGATATGGGCAGTCTCTGATGAAATGACCCAATTTCCTGGAATTATAACACATCATTTCAGATTTATAAGAATCCTTATCTTGAAAAGAAGAATTAGGGTTAGAAGTAGAAGCATTGTTGTATTTGTTCTTTATTTTTCTTTTGTAGAGCTTCTTGAAGTTGTTCATCAGCAATGCAACGTCTCCAGCTGTGTACTCCTTTTTGTTAAGTATTGTGGCTTCATCAGATGAGTCCACATCTTTGCTTTTGTAGGCTGGTCTTCTAGCATTTTCAGCAGCAACCAGGGCAGCTGTGGGACTTGAAGTTGATGTTTCTTCAACACCCATTCCAGGCAGTTTATACTCATACGCCTTAAGTACTGAGAACAGCTCGGTGAGTGAGATCTTTCCCAAATCTCTTGACTCTTCCATAGTTGTTACCTTCATGTTGAACTTTGGAGGTAGAGCCTTCAGCACCCTGACGGTTATCTCCTTGTCTGTGAAGGTTTTCTCAAGCATTAGAACTTCATTCAGTGTCCTTGTAAACCTTGTATCCATCTGGTCAATGGTTTCAGAAGACTTCATCTTGAAGTTATCCAGCTTTTCCAGAGCAACACTCAGCTGATGCTCTTTGATGGCGTCGTTTCCTTCGCTCATATCACGAACCTTATCCCACATTTCTTTGGCAGTCTTGCAATGCTTGACTTTGTCAAATCTGTCATTGTCTAGGGCCTTGGTCATGATGAAACGGCCAACTTTGTCCAGATTGAACAGCTTGATTTCACCAGCTGTCATCTCGTGTATCTTTCTCCACCACTATATCAACTTCATCAACCTTGATAGTCTTGGTGAATTTGAATGGACCTTTGCTGATACATGTGTACATGTTATCATTGAAGGCAGCTACGAAGATCTCCATTCTGATCTTCCAATCCTCAAAACTCATACCAGCTATGTGGGGAACATGGCTGATACAATCCATTTTCAAAAAGTTTTTTTTTTATTTTTCAAAAATGTGCTCTTTTGAAAAAGTTTGAAAACCTTTGAAAAACACTAGGATCAAGCTCGTTGATCAGGCAGCTGATTCTAATGAACCACCTGCTCTGATACCACTTGTTGGTCCCAAGTGGTCAGATGAGGTCTAGAGGGGGGGTGAATAGACCTATGAAAATTTTAATCAAATTTTAACTTTAAAACTTTTACTTAACTGGCAGACTAAGCTGTTACAGAGCAGTATGCTGACAAAGCTGATCGCGAACAAATCTTTGAACAGCTTGGTTGACCACTAATCTGATTGTCACTTGGCTGATTTAGTCAAAATCAGTTTTAATACCAGAATACTTGCAGCGGATATTTTAAGTGTTTTTCACAAGTATACTTAGTAGTTTGAAAGATTTTATCCCCAGATTTATAAAAGACTCTTTTAAAATCCTTTTCAAACAGTTTTATCAAAGTGTTTTTATGCAGACTGAAAATATGCAATTTAAAAATGCAAGGTAAAAACACAAGGATTTTTATAGTGGTTATATGGATGTAAATCCTTTAGTCCACTCTTCCAAGTCACACAGATCTTGGGTTATACTATAATCACTAAGTTTACAGTATACTCTGCTTGCGTCGAACAACAAATGAAACGACCACAAGTTCGCAATAGGAAATCACAAAGAAGACCTATTCTACAGAGACTTATCACTCACAAAGACGGATAAGTACTCCTCACATCTTTACAGATTCACTCAGAAAATGTATTATCTTTAAACTTCAACAAGCTTCTGTCAACAAATGACTTCAGCAGGCGAGTGAGCTGTTCTTGAGCTTCTTCAGACTTAGAAAATATTATGTTTCGTAAACTCTCTCAGTCTTGTGTTATTTTTCTCTTCGTCTCTTCAGCTATTTATACTCACAGATTCAAAAAGTGTCCGTTGAAGAGAGACACAGTTTGAATTTCTTGGTTTCTGGTCCTTAATTTCCGCGAACAGCTCTCTGCACAGTGACAGTACTGCAGGCTGTACTTTCTGTCAGGCAGCATTTAATGCACCGAGCTGATACGAGGTATTCCTTCAATCATTTGTCATTAATACCCTTAGTCTTCAGCATTTATTACCCCAAGTGCATTTATTACCGTTGGAACGACTTCTTGATCTTTTCCACTTGGCTGATGAGAACACAGGTCTGATGATCGAACAGAACTGATCCCAAACTTGAAGAAATCTGATTTGAGTCGGCTGATCTTCACCAGTCTGATTTATTTCCTTCAGCAGATCAGTAGTCTTCTGGACCTTGAATATTTGACCCTTCTGATTTGTCTTCTTACATGGTCAAAATTATTCTAAGGGTTTTAAACTAAGGCTGTGTTTGGATGGGTTTTGGCCCGGTCTCGCGGGTTTCGTGAGACCAAGCCAAAACCCTTTCAAATGAGTTTTCGCCAAAACTATAAAACCATAAAAAACCTATTCAGAAACCCACACTCAAACTCTTCAAACCTATAAAACATTGATTTGACACCTACCACCTACTTTTTCCCCCAATTCTCTCTAAAAAAGACATTGATTTGACACATATCATCTACTTTTTCCCCTAAACCCCAACATCCAAACCCAATCCATCCAAGTGGGGTTTTAACTTATTCAAACCACAAAACCCAAGAGCCAAAACCCATCCAAATGAAGTCTAAAAGTTTTCATCGAAACCACCCAAACCAATTTTTTTAAACCAAGACCCGCGAAACCGATCCAAACCCATCCAAATAGACCCTAAGTTTTCCATACTTAGTTGATCTTGATGTGTTTTGGAAATCATCAAAACCTCCCTTAAATCTTTTAACTTCAGTACACTCTATCTTCATCTTCATCCAACAAGTCTTTATCTTTATGTATATATTATATGCATGATATTATGTTTTATTCACTACAAGAATTTTGGGTTTTGGGGACGAAAATTTTTGTCCCTAGATAATAAAATTTCGTCGCCAAATATTTTTCAGGACGAAAATATTTCGTCGCCAGCCGCGTCGCCAAATCCGCGACGCTGAAAGTTATAGGCTACGCCTTTGCCAAAATCGTGCCCAAATCTTCAGATTCTACCACGCCTACCAATTTCGTCTCCCATTATGGACTTTTGGGGACAATTTTTTTCGTCCTCAAATCTCTTTATTTCTGTAGCTGTTTGTAACATTTCGTAGCTAGATAGTGCCTTTTGCAGACGAAAATTTGGATCGTACCAAATAAGATAATCTTCAGGGACGCCTATCAAACCAATTTCGTCCCAAATTTTTGTACTTTCTAGTTATTTATTTCATGAAATATGCATTTCTGTATTACTTTTAACTTCCATTTTCCAAACATATACAGATCAATATCTAATTAAAACATAAAAAAACTAATCATATATTAGTTCAACATTCACAAGCAAATAATCATCCAATTAATTTCTTATCTTATAGTATTAGAAGGATATATACAATTGTTTCTACAAAAATATCATATGCACTAGTCAAGGTTTTACTATGCCAAAATAAATAATTAAACGTTTAACTTTCTATGAGATCATCATCATTCTTGCTGCCAAAAGAGTTGGATGTCCATACCACTTCAAAAATTGATGCTACCAATAAAATCTGCATATTGCAAAACTAAATATTAATATCAAAGTCCACATTTCATTAAAATTCCTGACCACTACTAGTCAGAATAAGCCTAGTGCAACAAAAAAAAAGGTGAAAAGTAGAAGAAAACCATCAAGTAGAGATTCGGATTTTTCATAAATTATCATGACACAATATTTACCTTTCCCTAAGGATCCTCTTGAGCTTGAGTTTTTCTTTGCATCCGGCTCTGGGACCTGCTCAACATATGAACACAAACCCACAATTACATCAAAATAAGTTACAAATTTCTTCGCGAATCAGATAGTATCAGATTTCATTAATAAGTCACTAAAATACGTTAATAAAGCTATTTAAGTATTAAACCAAATTTATCAAATTTCATATGGGATGTAAAATAATTTCAAGTTCACCTCTTTTGAACCACTAAATTTCACAAAAATGGAAAATGAAGAAAGAAGTTCAAGTACTTATTTATTAGGTAGTATTTTGTTGATTTTGTTCATTTTTAAGATCTTCTCTTGGCTTGGCACTCGAGCATTAAATTCAGCTATTTACATGGTGAAAACTCTGCTAACAACCTCTGTATCATAAAATAAAATAAAATGAGCAACCACTTTATGATTGCGCATAAGCAGAGAACTGAGTGGAGAGCTAATGTGTAAACTACAAGGTGTTTATAGATGTTATCGTCTGGAAGGAACACAGATATAATTAGCATAAATTGCAGGATATACTGACTTTAGAAAATTATAGTTTCGGATTTCTAATGAATTGCAAGTTTACAATGAAATAATTACCTCATTCCATGGAATATGGATACTTTTGAGTGTTTCACACCAAAGTCGAATTAATAAAGCTAATTCTTGAGATATATTAACCAAAAAATAATGGATACTACAAAAAAATAAGTAACCAAGAAAGAGTGTGTTTGCAGTAGAATCCACAATTGAGTAATCACTTACCAGAACAAATGTTGGAAGACCGAGAATATTTGTTTTTCTCACACTGCACTAACCGAGATCTTGTAGACTGCCACCAAAGATTACACACTGCACTAACTGAGATCTTGTAGACTGCCACCAAAGAAAACAACAGTTAAATCTGTTTTTCTCACAAATGCTAATGTGTGTGTATGTGAAAAGGTACCAAATTCAAGAAAACAAACCTCTTTTCCATTGAACATGGGGTTTGGACAAAAAACCATGGCAAAGACTCCTTTCTCATCCCTATATCATTTTTCACTGCAGTTTAATTAGCTCCCATAAAAGATAAATTTCCCTGCAATATCTACTGAATAAAATGAGAACAAGTCTGTTATAGAACTCTTTGCAGAAATTTCAGCCATTCTTTCACTTTTTCAATCAAGAAACAATGGTAGTAAAAACAGGGGATTGTTATGTTTCTCACTTTCTATATGTACTATGCACCTCAATAAATGAATAAGTTGGATATCTCTGTTTCCTTTTTATACCTAAAAAAATACTCCTGGTGAATTTGAAAAAATGTACTTGATATTTGGTTAAAGAAACTAAACTTCATAGGACAAAATGTGCTTCAAATTTGGTAAGGCTTAGACAAATTAAATCTTTATGAGGCCACAAGGACAATTAACCAATACGAATTTACAATACATTTCAACTTGGTTAAATTGTTACCTTACCGAATTTCATGCCATATAAATTTCTAATAAATATAGAATACATATCATTCAACCAGAACATATTTGATGTGAAGACCACAATTCTGATAACAAATGCATATATATATACTAGGGGAATGCACCGCGCCTTGCGCGGTGCTGTGTGCCCATATTGTGTGTATAGATTATTTGAGCTTTATTTATTTGTACCTACATTATATTCATATAGATTTAAGTAAATGATTGTTGCAATCATCTACATAAGTTTGATTCTACATAAAAAGCTTGTCTCTCATAAAATATAGTATTAAATTGTATAGGGTAAATACCACTTTTGGTCCCTCTTATCATTAACATTTTACAGAGTGGTCCTTTTTATGTTTTTTTTCCCACTCTAGTCCGTACTATGAATTATTTGTTTCACTTTAGTCCCTACTATGAATTATGTGTTTCACTTTAGTCCTTATCAGGTGGTTCCGATAACACGTAACATGCATATGATTATTTTTTAGGGCATTTTCGTCCGTTCACTATTGAGACTATTTGAGATATTGTTTAATTGGTGAGCAATTTTGGTGTTTGAAAAAGATTTTAGGAAAAAACTTTAGTTTGGAACGAAATGTACGATTAAGTTCGATTGGAATGAAAGCCTAGTTTGTAAATATAGTTTTTTTTTTAAATAATTAGAAAGACGAAAATATCCATGTTAGTTTACTTGAAATGACAAAATTGCCCTCATGAGCATATCACATGTTATCGGAATCGCCTTGGACCACTTGATAAGGACTAAAGTGAAACAAATAATTCATAGTAGGGACTAAAGTGGGAAAAAAAACATAAGAGGGACCACTCTGTAAAAAGTTAATGATAAGAGGGACGAAAAGTGGTGTTTACCCAATTGTATATTATTTTGTTAAGTAGTGTGATTGGAGCATAATATAAAACTATGATAGTAAATGTAATTTATGTAATATAAGTGTATTTGTTGTTTTATAAGTAAATAAAATCTATTAAATAGGAATAGAGGAAGGAATATTTAATTAGCGTGACAATTATTGGATTGCCTTATAAAAAGTATTTTGAAGCTAATTTGAAGAAAGACGAGTATGTTAAGCTGTGTCAGGAATCCGGATTGATCAGGTTCAAAACGCTTTAGATAATATCGTTTTTATGTCACACTTTATTATTTTATGACACGTAAAAAGCCTATTTAAAGTACAATATTTCTTCATTGTAAGTTAAAATAATTCTTCAAAACTAAAAAAATTATTAAAATGGTTATACAAACAAAATCAAGGACAATTATTCCAACGAAATATGAGAGAAAATACAATATTTAGAAATTAAATAAAATATTTCCCATTAGCAATATTATAAATATGTGATATAAATAATAACTATTGATTATTTATTTATTTATTTTTGTTGAAATATTACTGCATCAACAAAATTAATGATAATCCTCAGTGTTTTGCAAAAACTTCATGAATCTCCCAATTAATTTTTTACAACAAATAACCACAACCTATGCTTACTCACTAAAATCACATATATGTAATCTCAATTGCTATAAACCTATAAAATAAGACTGACTAAATAGACAACCTTCCTGGGGATACTTTGCATAGAAATGATAAATTTGTGAAAAAAACCTCCTTGGCCATACTCGGAATAGTTTATCACCAAAAAAAAAAAAAAAATTACGAAGATAAGTTTTCAATCAGGCTACACCTTATAAAACTTCAATATATTTAAAATTATAGCTGCTCTATATATATATGACCAATCACCAGCATATACACTATAAAAAAAAATCTTCAACATAGAACAAACTATATTTTCCTTTTATCATAAAAGCTTTTCAATCTCTTTAAACATTTACAGCTTTTTAATTCATCCATAATTTATCTAATATGGATCAGTACATCTGATCTTCCACTAATATTTGTTTTCATAACAATGGAAACATGGGTATGCTTCTTCAACAACGCATATTCAATGTATTTACAGGGACAAGCATTTCTGTTGTGAATATCAATTTTTGGAACCAACAGATTTATGTTGTATTAGAAGCTATGGCAGCTCATGGAGGGACAATCCAATTTCATTTCCTTCTTCATTGCTTCATTTCCTTCTTCATTGCTGCTTCTAAAAGGCTGATAATTTTCTTAGGAAGATGCACTAAAATAGTTCCAGAATCTGCCAGGAATTGTATCGACGGTAAGAAGTAGTTCATATTAAACAAAGAAATATTTGCCTATTAATGTTTCTTTACCAAAATTGTATCGACGGTAAGAAGTAAATATTCGTAAGAAATACCTTCGGTTGATATTTAGGATCCCCCGTCCTTTGAGAAAGAGAAATAAACTCCAGCTTCTTTGTGCCAGAATTTGCCAGGATGCTATCACCCGAAATGGGAAAACCGCATAGATGCAATAACATAAATATCAACTTGGCAGAAAGTTGTGGCAGAGGAACTGATCACCGAAGAATTCTTCAAATGTGAAGAATGAGGAAGTAATTCATCAATAAATCTACTGTAAATAAGAGAAGGGCGAGCCAATTCTCATAAACAGTGGTAGCTGTGATGTCAACTAAACAGGAGAAAATGAAAAATGCATTCTAATTAACTGAAGTTAGTTAGTTATACATCAGGTACAAAATTTACATTGATCTGGTCTTTGTTGCTTCTTCACTCATTTTCGTACTTCATATCAAGAATTAGGTAAAAATATTCAAAGGCATAGATCTCTTGGCATATTTTACGAGAATTACACCCCATTTATGTAGGTGATATCAGTGTTATATATGAGCTTGTTTTGGATAAGGAAAAATGGTCCAGATGTTACAGACTGCAATAACAAACAAAATGGCTACACATTTTTAAAGCCATTGTAACCTATGACATTCAGCCGGGGAGTTTACAAATATGATCCATGCATTTAAGCACCATAGTGTTAAACTTAAAACAGCTCAGCATTGAGTTACCAAGTAATAACTACTGAAAAAAGCAAAATCAAAACGAAGTAGGCAACTCCAGAAATAATGTAAAGCAATATTTTCTCCTAGATTTACCTAGGTACAACAAGAGATCTAACAGACCAAGCAGGCAAACTTTCAGATATGATTCCAGTTTTGTGGAGAAAGTGAAGCCAAGTTTAAATAATGACAACTTACACCCGTCCGCCCAGGGGTATGCGGGTTTCCATGAGCCAAATTAATAATATTATATGGGATGCAAGAAGTAGAATTCCATGCTAGAAACAGTCTGTCAGCAATATCTTTAGCATTTTCAAGGAAAACTTTGTCTTCAGAAAGATCATATCTGCTAAAAAGTCCACAACAACTCTGTTTAAACATAAGTTAACAATGAGCATACTTTTTAAGATGCTTCCTTTCTTCCATAATTCAAACCATGTAGCTTTATGACTGTCTGAAAATAAACAAAAAATTTAGATTGCAAATATATAAAGGAATACACAAAATAAACCTTATAAAGTAACCTTATGGTTGTCTCAAAGACACTGGCATCATAACTCTTGTTAAAATCTTAGGAATTTGCAACCCAACTGCCATGAACAAATTCTTAAGCATTAAAAAACAGTTACAAAAACAAATGTGATGATATTTCAACGGAGAAAAATTAGCCATCAATTATTTTGAGGCTGTAAATCCACTACAATGAGACAAACACATAAAGGTAACCCTTTTATAATTATTCCTTTCTTGCCTAACCATGTTTCAACTTCTGTTTCATGATATTCTGATTTTCAAATCCTTACAGTGATGGTACTCTTGCACAATGCAACAACACTAAATAATAGTAGCTCAAAGTATACTTTGAGGAAGATTTTAAAAAAGATGTTGCATTATCTATAATTAGAAATCTACAAAAACTGTAAACCCATCCCGATCATATCATGTCATGCTATATCAATGATATTCATTTTATTTTATATCAATCAAATTTGTATAGATAAAGGAACCGGCCAGCCGGATATGGATTGGCAACCTCTAATATCCATATACCAAAATAGTGAAACTCTCAAACCAGGGCTCAATGGCAAACAAATGTAGAAGTATTTACTGTTCAAAGTAGTACAACAAAATCGAAATAAATTTGAAAGAAAAATAAACGGAAAGTGAAAAACCCATAAACAACACCATAGCTTACTCTCTAGCATTTAGAACTGCTCATTCAATCCCATTATATATAGCGTGTCGAGACATCAAATAGAGTTGCTCCAAGACCACCGAAGCTATCAGCCCCATTCTTCAATTAAGGCTGGCAACCAAAAATCACATAACAATACAGCAAAAATAAATAATAAGGCTATTTTTGCTACAATTTCCAATGTTTAAAACAACTATTAGATAAATGATAGAACAAGCTTATTAGCAGAACATATATAAGGGCCTAAATTGAATGCTTGAGAGCCTACGGTAGCAGAATTGGAACGAAAATAAAAGCAACTACATAGGAAAGCTAATGAACGATGAATTTTGTTGTCCCTATGTAGGAATAATAGGGAAAGATAAAACAAGATTACACTTTGGACAATGAGATTTCGATTAGTACATTACTATTACTTGATGAAAAGAAAGAGATAGTTTGAGCCTCCATAAACAATCCCAAGTACTAAGAGGTATGTGGTTGATGCATACTATCATTTGAAAAAAATCAAAGTTGTTTTTATTCCTATCTCCATGAAAAAACCAATGTAAAGATTGAAGACAATAATCAAAGTTGATTTCATTCCCATCTCCATGGAAAAACCAATGTATAAAGATTGATTAAATACAAACAAATTTATGGAAGCTCTTCCTACATATGACAAATACATGAATATATCAAGAACTTATAATTTCTAAATCCAAAAATAAAATCACAAGATTTGTGTATAACTCTAGGAACAAACAATAGAGCACGATAATAGAAAAAAAAATACCTCCTCACACACAAAACAATGCAAAAAAGTAATAATGAACAATTTCAAAGAACAAAAATCTTCTTTACCTCTTCAAACTCAAAATGAAAATAGTATCCGTTGTAAAAAGTTGAAAGCTGCAATCCACAACTCCTGCATAATAGAACTATCAGAAGAATTAAACCAAAATACAAAATTGAAAATAAAAATTCGAACCCATTCATAATCTATAAATAAAACAATAGGAAGCATTAAATAAAAAAGATACAACAAACAAAATCGATTGAAGAACTCACCACCATGGCAGGAGCCCTAGTTCCGAAACTCTCTCAGGCCGTCTCTCACTTCTCTCTTTAGCCGTATCTCTTTCTGACGGCATCTGCTCACATTCCCTCACACCCTCTGGATTGAGGTCAGATGGGAAAAAATGACTAAATTGGTTGTGTAGAAGAGATAAAATAGAGAACTGAGAGAGAAGGGTTATTGAAGAAGAAAGAGTCGAAAAAGAGGAATTAAGAAAAAAAACCTAAAAATTGAATGTATAAATCAGTCACGGCAGCTGTGTATATATCAATAGGATTGGATTGAAAAGAAGTATAACTGATTCATCCCCTTTGTGAATGAGAAAAAGAAGGAATTGGAAAATTGCATCAGAAAACACTCAATGGGCCGTTGGAAAATCAGAAATTTGTCAGAAGGTAGGGTAATGTGTTAGAGAAATAGGTAACAAGATTTGCTATGAAAGTCGTGGAAGAAGAGGGCGATGAGTACGCTAACAGAATTCTGAACAGAGAGTGGAAACAATTGCTATAAAATAGTAATAGACTGAAAATAGAAAGTAAAATAAGGAAGCGGACCCCACAGAGGAGTGGAACACGATCAATACTCAGCCAAAAATAAATGGAAATGAAATTAATGGGTAGTTGAAATTGAAAGAAATAACCCCAAAACGACGTCGTTTTGGGGTTAAATGGGCAAAAAGAAAAGGGAAACTAATTAGATTGTACTGTTGCAACCAGCGGTACGATCTTATTTAGTGTAATATATATATATATATATATATATATATATATATATATATATATATATATATATATATATATATATATATATATATATATATATATATACAACACACACAAACTGACACTTTGGGCAATATATCAAGAACAGAGATCGTAATTTACCAGAAATTCAAGCAACTCGAAATCTAAAAATATAAACAAAGTCAATTATTTTGAGCATTATTAGTAGTTAAAATACTAAAAAAAATATGAAAACCCTAAAAAATGCCCAAAATACATGAAATAATCTGTAAATATTTGCAAATCTTCGACTTAATCACGGAAATCTTCGGCTTAAATTACAATTAAAACATAAACCTCAAAAACTAGAAGAGATTTCAGGGGGGGAAAAAAACTCACCGAGACAAACTATTTTTCTGTCGAATTACAATCTTCCACATTTTTTATAGTGAAACTTACTTTTCACCGATTTAATTTTGTGTTCTACTTTCGATTATAAGGTTAAGAGAGTGAGTGGGAGAGCGCGCAGTTTTTAAGTGGAGAAAATATAGTACGTAGTCCTGGATATATTTGGCTCGAGATGCACTTGTCCAATATGAGAAATTAGGAGGGAAGGCGGCATTAAGGCTTAGAGAGATTAGGAGGCGGCGCGTTGAGGCTGAGGGAAATTAGGATGCGGCGGTGAGGTTTCGAAGAGATCTGGGAGGCGGCGGTGAAGTGCGAGAAAGGAGAGAGAAAAAACCCTAGTTGCTGAACATCTAGAGAAAAATATAAATTATAAGTGAACTCTTACTTTAGAGCGTGAATATTAGTAAAAATATTAAATTTCCATTGGACACGAAATTACCGAACGTGCCAGAATATTAGTGCACGAATTTCTATGTGGCGTCCTCAAATACTGCTATTAAGCGACGGATTTTTTTAAAACGTGCCAAAACAGTACTACTAAGGACGTAATAAATCGTCCCGTTATAAGTACCAGTTTTAAGCACAAAATAAATGCGTAGAAAAAAAATTAGGCACAATAACCTTATTTCGTGCCCTAATATCTTAATTGTAGACGAAATTTTGACCGTACCAAAAAAATTCGTCCCCAAAGACCTGATTTCTTGTAGTGATTAATGAATTTATAATTCATAATTTTCTTCTAGTGGACCCCTCTAATAAAAATTAAAATCTTATAAGAAAGGGGTCCATATATATTATTACTGTGTCATGAAATTAATAGTCATGGTAATGAAGTGAACTAATTCAATTCAAACTCTTAACATATATATTCTTTTTTTATTTTGTAATTTTAATCATAAAAAAAGACAAACATATGTTCTGAGAATGAATACACTTTTTAAATATCTACTTTCATACCAATATCTTTCGCATCTGATCTCATCTCTACTAAAATGAGCTTACACATAAAAGTTATTTTTTTTTATTCAACAAAACTATAGATTTAGTTTTCTCAACAAAAGGGAAAAAATACAAATATATACTCCTACTTACTTTCAAATGTGATTTTATTACTAGTGGTGTTTTTTTATAGTTTAGTTTTTCGATACAATTGTATTATCATGCTCGATTAGGCTTTTATTCAAAGAAGATTTATTCCGTGTGATTATGAGGTTAAATTAATTGTTATTGTAGAAATTTTTTTTTGAGTAATTTATTTTATTTTTATTTTTATTAATAAGTATAATTCAGTTTTATAATGGACCTCGATGAAAAAAGTTTGGCTCCGCCACTGGCTTAATGCATATCCATTTGAGAGATCTAAAGTGGTCCTCGAGTAACTTGGACCTATTCTAATCGCGGTTATCAATTCAAGATCTATGATAAGTCAATATCTTTGCATTTTTAAATCACACTTAAAATTCAGAAAATAATATATCTATTTCCTTGTCCATATTTATGGCATGGAAATAGAAAGGAAAAACGATAGTAGATGCTATCAATTATTTAATGAGTAAATCGCGCTTTTGGTCTTTTTATGAATTAATTTTTGCATTTTCATCTTTCCTAAATTTTTTTATAGCAGATTGGTCCCTCTTATTAATATAATATATCACAATCATCCCTCTTATAACGCATTCATCTCTCTTAATTTTTTTGTAGCAAATTCGTCCATCTTATCAGTGTAATGTAACACATTAGTCCCTCTTAAATACAAAATACATCAATTAAATTCAATATACTAAAGTGGAGAAAAGTCGATGTATTTTGTAAGAGGGACTAATGTGTTACACTACATTGATAAGTGGGACGAATTTGCTACAAAAATTTAAGAGGAAACAATATGTTAAGAAGGACGAATGTGATACTTTACATTGATAAGAGGAATCAATCTACTACAAAAACTTTAATTTGATCAATAAAAAGGACCAAAAATGCTATTGATTTTATTTAATTGTCCTCTATCAATTATTTTGGATCTCGATCAAACTTTTCATAAAGGTTAACATTTATACTGACATTTGATAATCATATTTTCTTTTAATAATGTAGTAGGAAAATTGGGCCCACCAATTAATTTGTTCATCCATTTTATTGGTAGTCCACGATTTCCTTTCAATTATTAATAACCCATGAGATTTCCATTGATCTTACGTGGTTTCGTTGGTTCGATCAAGGGTGGGGAAATAACACGATGACAATAATGTTTAAAGGAAAATAAAGAGCAAATGTAATTGTATTCGAGTAAATTGAGTACAAGTACAAATATTAGGGGTCCTATTCGAGCATTATTGGATGCCGTACAAGCTAGAGGGTGAAACATGTATGAAAAAGCCTATTCTAATACTCTCTAGTGACCCGAGCAGGGGTCTCCAAGTTAGTGCGCCTAGGAAGTTGTGTCCAGTATAATAAATGCATGGAGTATTTATAGCCAAATTGGAGGGCTTGGGCCTGGGCTTGGGCCTGGGCTTGGCCCAACAGTGTCCTTCGATCTATGGTTCTCTAATGTGCTCGAAACAATCATCTTCATGCTTTGGTTCGGCTTTTGGTCCCTGGCGTCAGGGTTCGGTGCTATTCGAACCGCATTGAGGCTGGAAAAACAGGGGATCCGAATTACCCCTCATCAATACTCCCCCACTTCTCGAGTGTAAAGCGAAGCAAGCGCTCGAAGAAGTACAGAATACGTTTCCAAGCTACAATGAGACAAACCGTTCGGATATCTTGAGGATATGCCTCGTTAAAAACCTAACTTGGAAAAACCCATTGGGATAAAAACCAAGCTAGGGAAAAAGAGTGCATATACAAGAAAACATGCATCGATGTGTTCTGTAGTCGCCCTTGTCAGAGGATGTTGAAGTAATAATATCCTTTTTGGTTCCAAGATGTGTTGTTCGATCCCCAGATGGATGCTTTCCCGAATTTCCGGTTATAATAAGCAGGGCCTCCGAGATCTTTAGGGATGAACCGTAAAGACAAATTCCGCAATTCTAGAAAATGAAGGACCAAAAAGGCTATTTTGAGTAGAATAACCCGAAGTATTTACCCTTGGTAAGTTCAACCGTCGCGGTTACTCGGGGACCTCTTTGCAATTTACCTTTTTAACCCCGTATATATATGTTGACCCGTTGAAAAATTACTTCCATGTTATATTTTCTCTAGAGCTCGAAGTGTTTTAATCGAAAAGGTAGTTATTTTAGTGTATTCATCTCCGAATTCATAATGTCAAGTTCTAGAAGTTCAAAGGGCAAGAATAAGGTCGAAGAGAGTCAAGAATCTGATCCCTTGTTTAAGCTTGTAGATGACTTCGAAGATGGGGAATTTCATCAAGACGGCGAAGGCGACGATCCGAGCGAGGATCTCGAAGAGAAAGAGGTCGACAAACGTAGTATCGGCGAAGGTGCTTATGTCAGGCTCTTTAAACATACGCAAGCCTCACAAGTCGTAATCTCGGGTAAGTCAGAGCTTCCCGCTAGTGAAACTTCCTGTTGTTTTTCGAAAAAGGATCACGCTCGCCTCGAGGCGGATTTTGGGAAATTTCTTCCCAAAGGTTTTTCGATTGTCGTTCCTTCTTACACCGAGCGTGCCACCGAGCCCCCCGCTGGATGTCAAGCCTTTTACGAGGGACAATTTTCCTGTGGCTTGCGTATCCCGTTCGTTCCTCTTGTCAGAAAGATCCTGAATTTCTTTTTGCTTTCCCCGGCTCAGCTTCTCCCACACTCCATTGCATACATACTTGCGTTTTGCGTTCTTATGGAGGCAAAGGGGGAAGAAGCTTCCTTCAGTAACTTTTGGCAGATTTTTCGAATGGACCCATGCAAGGGTTCGAACATGGGGTTTGTCTCCGTCCTTCCGCGGTTCAAACGGCCTTTTCTCACAAAGATAACAACAAAGAAGAGTATGGGTTGGAAAAGAAGATTCTTCTTCGTGAAGGGTCCTGATGTTCCTGTGTCGGAAGGTAGTTCAAAGACTAGATCGTATCGATGGGATGGTGCAGACTCTTGGTCGTATGAGTCTCGTAAGATCAGAGAAAAGCTCAGACAACGTCTTTCTGATGAACTTCTCGAGCAGCTGAGGTCCAATCCTTACCATACCAGGTTCCTAGTTCAGGAAGGCGTTTTGCGATTAGCTGGATTGAGCCACTGTGTCTATCCTGCCCCTGTGATTAAATATCCCAATCGAACCTTCGAAGGATCGCTTCTGCAGGTCCATGACCTTCCAATCCCTAGTGTTTCGCCCTTTGCCACTCCTTCCTTAGGTATGTTTATCTTCTTGTCTGTTTTAAGGTTTTATTGAATAGTTTAGATCATATGCCCAAATCGCGTTATTCCTGCAGGTCAAGTCGTTGAGAAATTCCGAGTGTCTGCCGCCGGTCTAACCGAAGACAAACCATTTTACTTTGACCCGTTATCTCATACTGTCGGAAATAGAACAGCTACAAGTAACCTGGGCGGAAATCCCGTTATTGCTCCGCTCACGATTCCCGACCTGAGAGGCGTTGGTACTATGAGTTCCTTGAACTCCGCCTCTGCTGGGCCACTGCGAGCCTTGTTTTCCCCTGATACTTCTGCTCTTTCGTCGGTCGGTTATAGTCAACATTCCTGGAACCGGGTTCAGGGTGTCCAGGAGTATGAGAAGCTTTTGAGCCGCAAAAGAAATGCTGAACATCATGGACCCTCTAGGAGGGTAAAGCCTTTTGGTGTGAGTTCCGACTCCGTTCCATGCCGAGAAGGCAGATCGGAACCTGATGTGGCGGATTTCATGGACGAGCACCTTCGGGGTGGCAGGGCTGCTGGGTACCCTGAAGATGGTACCATTCTAACTGATCTGGATTCAGGTGGCGAAAATGAGTTCGACAAAGCCACTAGAATTTATTTGGCTAGTCGGTTTAAGCGGGATATCTTGCTTCAAACCGTCAAAGGTGACTTCGAGGTTCTGAGTGATTTTTCCCGAACGTATCATGAGGTAAACGATTATCTTTTCTTTCTTCGGTGTTCTTGATATTTTGCTGACATGTTTTACTTACTCCGCAGATCGGGGACTTATTTGCTATCCAAACTTATCGCTTGGCCTTGCTAGAACAAGAATCGCAGGATGCTCATGATGCGTGTGCTCAAATTCTCGTTGATAACCAAACTCTTCGAGCTCAGTTAGCAGAAAACCAACGGGAATTATCTAAAACGAAAAAGGAGCTCGAAAAGGCTACTATGAAACATTCCTCATCCATGGAGGAAGATCTGCTGGCGTTCGTTAAAGAGAGAAGTGCTCTCGAGGAAGAGCTGAAGAAGGTAAAAATGGAACTGGAGCTGGCGAAGCAAGATTCCGAGCGTGCATATGCCCAAGGTCGGGAAGAAGCCGAGATCCCTGCCATACGAGAGTTCCTGGAATCCCCTGTCTTGGACCCCTTAGTTCAGAGGAAAATGGGAGAAATCCTTCAGACAATCTTTTATAAAGGGGTTCAACAATTTGTCGCGGCCGAGAAAATTCCGGATGACATGGAAGAATATTTCAAGTATATGGACCCTTTTAAGAATGCTGAAGGGAAGGATTACAAAGCTTCCTCTCTTCCCAAGGCGAAAACTAACTGGCAGGGACATCGCTTTGCCCCCTTAGTCGAGGAGTATGGCATTCCGATGCCTAACCCTGATGTGCTCGAGTATTCTTGCGATGATCCTTCTAATGTGCCCGGGGAGGAAGATAAAGATGTCAATATAGGCAATGCCCCGGATAAGGGAGACGGTCGATCTTTCGACCAAGCCGGGTAATTATCCAGCTTCAAATATGCATATATCGTCTGATCTTCAGTTTAGCGAGTTACTGGGGTTGAGTAAGCCGGAGGGGGCGATTCAAGGCTCTCTAGTTAGGAAATCAATTGTATTTACTCATGTAGCCTTATTTTGTAAACGAGTTGACTTTATATTTCTTGATCTGATTCGTGTAACTTGTGAATTCTAACTTTATAAATATCGATGATTTTTCACACTTTCTGATCGAACTTTGTTTATCCGAGTGGGATTTTTCTCCATGGTCGCGTCGATTCACTATCACAATCATAGTGCGTAGCGTCTATAAATATTAGGATTTCTTTTCATTATTCATACGATATCCTCCCTTACAGAGATCGGAGCTCTCCCCTTATTTTCTGCATTTTCTGAATTCCTTAGAAAGTAAAGATCCTAGCTTATCGATCCCAGATTCGCTTATTATGGAGAATGTATTAGGCAAAGCTATCGATCCCAGATCGATGTTTGGTGGTTCGAAGAATAAGAAATCGAACAAAGAGCGAAAGGCTGACAAGGAAGCCAAACCTTCCAAATCTTCTTCTAAGACCTCTGTGTCTTCCCCAAAAGCTCCTAAAGGGGAAGAAGATAAGAAAGAAAAAAATGCCTCCTCGAAACCAAACAAGGGTGACGAAAAGCCCGAGGCTGAGCTCGGAGGTTCCTCCCCGAAAGTGATTGATTCTAAAAGTGAAGATCGTGTCCCAGAAAAGATTCCTGTTCCTTCTTCGAATAAGAGGCCTTATTCCGATGAGGTTACACCCCTTGAGGCTTTACAAAATCTTGCTATTGGTAGCAAGTCATCCTCCGATACTTCGATCGTTCCTCCCTCAGGGAATCCCGGTAAAAAATCCAAGTTTGAAGCTTTAGGAATTGATAATCCTCCCCGACCTTTTGCCGATTCCTCTCCTCAAAAAATTGCTTCTTCCATGCACGAGGAGTTGAAAAACGGATCTCCTTCTAAGGTTGATCCCATGGGTAGCTTGTTGCAAGCTACCTTTACTTCTTCAGAGGCTGACATACCCAAGGAGAGAAACATGTCCAAAGAGAGAAACCTAGAGGAGTTATTCGAGTCTGGGCAGCACTTCCTTTTTCAGGTGTGCATTTATTTATTCTTCCTCTCTTCCTTCCTCCCTTTTTTTTTTTTTTTTTTATTTAGCGCTGTTGATCCTTTTAACAGGCCGGTCAAGACTTTATTGAGCTTAAAACATTTGCTGAGCGGGAGACCAATCAACGTACTGCCATCTCTCTCGAGCTGGAGGAAAAGAAAGTCGAGTTCGAGCGTGTCCTCGCAGAGAAGCTTGCTTTAGAGAAGGAGAAGTCTGTTAAAGAAAGTGGAGAGGAGATCCATAAGCAGCTGAATGAGGAGCTCGAAGAGTCTTCACGAGCAGGAGAGGCAAGAATTCATGCATCGAGAAAAGGAGGCTTATGACCGTGGATTCGAAGCAGGATATGAGGCTCGTAGCGCTGAGCTTCGAAAAATTCTTTCTGATAATAAGCTTGTTTAGATGTCGTCTCTAATTTTCTCGGGCTTGTAATATGTCCATACTGTTTTTATTTGTGCAATCATGAATAATTTTCAAATACTTTATTTCCCGTGGCTTGTAATACCTTACTCTTCTTTTCGAATTGTATGTTCTCCTTATGTGCTCTTTCTTTGATCATGCTTTAGTTTGCCTTCTCAATTTTTCGACCTTTGGCGTAGTAATTCCGCTTATTTTCCCAAAGTAGTATCATTTTCTCTCCCCGGTGAAATTCTCGGGAAGCGCAACAGTCTTTCGATCTTGACCGTTCCTTTCGTTTTTCGCTAGCCGTTGGATTTTTAGAATAGTACTTATAAATAGGGTTCTTCAATTTGTATCCTTATAAAATTATCTTTAAAGCAGACTCCTTCAACCATGCTGGTTAAACGATCTTGTTGCATGGCCCAATATTTTAAATTTCGAGTTAGGACCTATTCTGCAGGTCATAGACTAACTGGTACTTCGACTTCGACTAGGGTATCTGCAGGCGAATGCTATTTCAACCTTGAAGGCCGAAAAGCTTTATTGCTGACCATCCACGACCCCAATGGCCTATGGCCTTTTTGTGGTTTAGGGAGGCTCTGGCGTCAAGTTTTTCGAGGGTATGATGCAACTTGCTAGGTTTTCTTTCGAAAACGTCTCGGGTCGTGACTCGCAGATTAACGTCCTTCATTGAATGTTCATGTTTTTCCCGGGGAAGGGTTGTATTGCCTTTCTCCTCTTCGAAGAAATACAGCCATAGTCGAAGATTCGTTGGCTCGATAGGCGTTTCCTGGTCGAGTAAGGACATTATCGTCCGCCGAAAATTTCATAGGATTAGTCAGTTATGAAGTTCCTCTCTCGTTCGGGTAGACAGATTTGTATGCAATGGGAGTTGATATCTTTGTGTCTTGTAATCGCTTACTATGTCAAGCTCGGAAAATTGCTTTACTTACTCTTGGGCCAATTTACTGATAACGCTTCCTTTATATGCAGTATTTAGATTTCTTTATGATTTTTCTTCGATGATTGGAACTGCGACTACGCTGAATTCGGAACAGTATCTGTATTTTCGGGAATCGTAACGGTCGGCGCATTTACCGCTTATATCTCAGCCGTTAGTACCATCAAATCTGGGTCGTTAATTGCCTTTTCCTTTGACTATATATAGTTCCGTAGTTACCTTCAAACTTCACATTTCAGTAACATTTCTGATTGAGATTTTACTCTTTCTAGCCACCATGTTCCGTTTGCTATCGCCGATTGAACTGTTCGAGGTTTTCCTCCGAACTATTTATAAATTTCGCTATCTCCTGATGGCTGCTTATTTCGACTAGGGTATCGACAGGCGAAAATGAATGCGATTGGGGTACCGGCAGGCGACCAGCTCTCTTTGATTTCAAGTCTTTGAGGCAGGTTCGACCTCCTGTATCCTGTCAATCCACCCGGTCGGATAGTGGGTCAACTGCTGGAGGAGTTTTCCTGCACTCGACCTCTTCTTCTTCAAGATATTCTTTGAAGAATGTTGCCTTCGAGATTGCGTGGAGTAATTTATCTAGGGATTGCCTCCCTGTCTTTCGGCCTGCTCCAGCACGGAGCGATTATTGAGGAAGCGATGGATTAAGGGTAGAAGTGTTATCCCAGCCTCGCCTTCCGTCTTCAGTTACGAGAACATTCTAGCGTAGGGTTATTTTGTAATAGGGTTACATTAAATGTAAAGTTTTTGCTCGATTTATCATTGTAATTTCGAACTCTTTTGTAACTGTTTGTAATGTCATGAATGAGATATTTATTTCTCTTATCATCCTTACTCGTTATCTTATAGAATTGCTTTTGTATACTGTTGTCGAGCATCCATCTCTCTGTCTCAAGAATACGAATAAGAGCTATTCTTTAAAAACTTTGACAAATATTCAGACGATGGATAACAACCGACATTCCTCGATTTTGAATTGAAACTGTCGGAGACCTTTGTACCCCCATCAAATACATAATAATTAAGAGATCGAATAGAAGAATCCCGAGATGATCCTTGAGTAACAAATTTAATCCGAGGGGCCAAATTCCCTAGTCAGACAAATAATCGCGAAGTAATAATCGAAAAAGGGTTTTGACCGATCTTAAATAATAATTTTGATATAAGCGTCATGATGATGGCTGTTAGCCTTAGCCGAATGAATAATTATGGAGAGAAAAGAATAGAAATGCTGGTTGATCTTGATTGATCGATGAAAATAATTTCGATATAAGGGGCATAGCAGAGGCTTTCACCCTTTAACAATTTCGATCTAAGGGGCATAGCAGAGGCTTTCACCCTTAGTCGTTTTCAGAGCGTTTTTAGCCCTTTGGGTCATAGCAGAGGCTTTCACCCATTCAATAATTTCGATCTAAGGGGCATAGCAGAGGCTTTCACCCTTTAACAATTTTGATCTAAGGGGCATAGCAGAGGCTTTCACCCTTAGTCGTTTTCAGAGCGTTTTTAGCCCTTTGGGTCATAGCAGAGGCTTTCACCCATTCAATAATTTCGATCTAAGGGGCATAGCAGAGGCTTTCACCCTTTAACAATTTCGATCTAAGGGGCATAGCAGAGGCTTTCACCCTTAGTCGTTTTCAGAGCGTTTTTAGCCCTTGGGTCATAGCAGAGGCTTTCACCTTTTAACAATTTCGATCTAAGGGGCATAGCAGAGGCTTTCACCCTTTAACAATTTCGATCTAAGGGGCATAGCAGAGGCTTTCACCCTTAGTCGTTTTCAGAGCGTTTTTAGCCCTTTGGGTCATAGCAGAGGCTTTCACCCATTCAACAATTTCGATCTAAGGGGCATAGCAGAGGCTTTCACCCTTTAACAATTTCGATCTAAGGGGCATAGCAGAGGCTTTCACCCTTAGTCGTTTTCAGAGCGTTTTTAGCCCTTGGGTCATAGCAGAGGCTTTCACCCATTCAATAATTTCGATCTAAGGGGCATAGCAGAGGCTTTCACCCTTTAACAATTTCGATCTAAGGGGCATAGCAGAGGCTTTCACCCTTAGTCGTTTTCAGAGCGTTTTTAGCCCTTGGGTCATAGCAGAGGCTTTCACCCATTCAATAATTTCGAAAATAATTGAGATCGATATTAGATAAATGCTGATCTTGAGTACCAGAATAATTGCTAAATAGAGATTGACCATATTAGCACCCGACGAGCAGGTGGGCATATTATGTGTCGCAACAACTCGACCTTTTCCAAACGGTCCCTCCTTTATCGGGAAACGCAATAGTTCTTAGATCTGGTTCCTTCGTGACGTGAAATCTCTGCCGTTAGATTCCACTTATTTTTCCTATAAAAAGCTGTCATTCCTTAGAAGCCATCTTATTCATTGTATTGGCATCTCTTCCGTCCCCTCATGGCGACTAAGATTATTATTTCAATAATTCGCCTATTCGAGGTCAGATTTCGAACAATTTTTAAGTGGAGGGATATCCGAGCAGAGAGAATATCATTTCAACCTTCGCTTAGAGTATCGGCAGGCAAATATAATCTCCATCTTGAAGGCCAATAAGCCAGATTTATGGAGCTTGCAGGTTATGGCATAGGTCTTCGATTAGGGACCTATTGCCACAATGCATTTAGGAAGACGTACAGGGGTGGGAGTTCTGCAGATCTCGTTTACTCGATGAATCGCACCCTCGAGTCTTTATCTTTAGAGAATCGTAAATAAAGTTAAGAGCATACGGGTCCGAAGGAGATTCCATGGTCGGAGCTGAGTTACCCCTAATAGACGGTAGGAGAAGAGACCGAAAATTTCATAGGATTGTAGGGAGTAATAGTGTTCTTGATGTAACATGAATGTTTTGATCTATGCTCGATATGTATTTCCCAGCTTTTGTATTTTCCAAGATAATATAAATACACTTCCTCTTTGTTTTGTTGATAATATAAATAGAATAGAGTTTATCTTTCGTAACTCCATTTTGATCTTCTAATATCAATAGAGAAATAATCGAATACCAGTTGCCTGATCGGATAATAGATAAATATTTTAGCGGCCCTGAAATTGATAAGGGAAATGATGCCATAAATCCTTATCACTGCTGAACTTCCAAAATTGTATAATTCCCAGGTCGAGAATTCTGTTCGACTAAACCGATTATATTTCTTCTCAGTTGGTAGTGTAAAAGCATAACAGTAAATACTTGAGTGTAAAAACATCTAAATAAACCGAATACGAATCCGACATGCCATCCTTCAATATAATGTTATGAACACGTCGTGATTGTTCGATATTTAGAATGTCGTAATTCTTCTATACTCCCCATTGAATTATGTGTCCTTCGTTACCAAACAGGACCCTATTTCTCGGGAAACGTAACGGTCCTTCCATTTATTACGGACATCAAACTGTTCGTAGCCTGTTATCTGGGCCGTTGATTAAAAATCCTTCACCACTATAAATAGGTCCCTTCGTGTATACAGCACTTCTTGCTTTTTTCCTTATGCTCCTCCGATCACCATGGGTCGAATTTCAGATTTGATTCGTATTTTCTCCCAGATAAAAGAGTTTGAGATTAGAGTTCGAACTTTGTTTTTCGATCTTGTTTCCTTTTGTAAAAGCTTTTCGCTTAGAATATCGACAGGCAAAAGAAATTGCGCCTAGAATACCGGCAGGCAACCTGTTTTCCCAGACATATCTTGTCTGTGACGGGTTAGAATTCCGGTCTTCTGGTGCAGTACCCGATCGGGCAGATGGTTACTCCGAGAGGAGTTCTTTAAATCTGAGGCACCAGCTTCCTCGAGGGCTTTCTTGGAGTATAGTTCCTTCGAGTTCCTTTGGAGCGCCTCTGCTGGGATAACCCTATGCTGCTCCGGTTCGGATTATCCTGTAAACAATGATCGCATGCTTCAATCGTTGTTTACTGATGATGATCTAAGGTCGGTTTGGTGCCCCGGAGAGGAGTTCCAATCCGGCTTTTATCCCGTTCGAAGACGGATGTGCGACACGTGGCTAGTGATTGCCAATAAGAATCACTGCTGAGTTCTGCATCTGGGGCGACCTTGGGGAACGAAGATCGAGTATATTATCTCATGAAATTTGTAATAGAGTAGGAGTGATTGTACTGTATCTTTTGTGCGCGAAATTGATTCGAGGCTTTTCCTTGTAACTTATTTGAGGAATTTGAATGATAAAGCTTTTATTCTCTTAATCGAATTTCGCCATTTAATCTTCCTTTTATTAGTTGAACGACTGCTGATATTTAGCTCCAACTCATAACTTGTTGCCGTTGTTCAAATATTCAACTCATCCCCATCGAATCGAGAAAAAATATAGGTAACTCATAAGTAATGTATAAGAATTATGCAACTGAACCCAAAGATAGCTGATTCTAAGAATTTTTCTTTTGAAAATAATAAATATGATGATCGGAAAAATAAATTCCGACCATTGGTAAACTCTAATTGCATAGATTTTCCAAGTCTACGACGTTAATGATGATCGAAGAAAGTGGCTCCTTTGTGAAAAATAAATCCAGTGAAGAAAAAGATAAACCGCGACAACCCCAGGATAAAATTGCTAACATTGAGTTCGGAAAATTCATTGTATAGGTATTATCTTCAACTTCGAACGCTCGGGTGATCGGGGGATCACCTCGGATAGCGATTGGCGGAGTTTCTGACCAGTAAAGCCTTTTGCTGGCATACATATTTCTCCTCGTAGTAGGCATATTTCGATCTAATACTCGAATAGGGCCCCACGGTGGGCGCCAATTGATCTTACGTGGTTTCGTTGGTTCGATCAAGGGTGGGGAAATAACACGATGACAATAATGTTTAAAGGAAAATAAAGAGCAAATGTAATTGTATTCGAGTAAATTGAGTACAAGTACAAATATTAGGGGTCCTATTCGAGCATTATTGGATGCCGTACAAGCTAGAGGGTGAAACATGTATGAAAAAGCCTATTCTAATACTCTCTAGTGACCCGAGCAGGGGTCTCCAAGTTAGTGCGCCTAGGAAGTTGTGTCCAGTATAATAAATGCATGGAGTATTTATAGCCAAATTGGAGGGCTTGGGCCTGGGCTTGGCCCAACAGTGTCCTTCGATCTATGGTTCTCTAATGTGCTCGAAACAATCATCTTCATGCTTTGGTTCGGCTTTTGGTCCCTGGCGTCAGGGTTCGGTGCTATTCGAACCGCATTGAGGCTGGAAAAACAGGGGATCCGAATTACCCCTCATCATCCATGGTGCTTCTATCCATAGATAAGCTGGAGAACGCGTAGTCGCGTACCATTATACGTACAAATAATGGGTTGTCAATTTAGGGCCATTAAGTAGGGTGTATGGAATTAAGGTGGATTAGATTGAAATCGGATTGAATAACATATTAAAAATATATTTGGTAGATTTGATTGAATGCTTCCATGTTAATTGTAAATTAATATAGATTTTAAATTGTGATTTATTTATGTATAATGTTTTTTTATTTTCAAATATTTGAGAAGAATATATGATATTTAATGATATGTTAAAAGGGAAATATGTAAATTTGAGGTTATCAATGATATTTACATAATCTATATTTATCTAAATTAATTAATCTACCCATGCCTGATAGATTATAATCTAGTCTTAATATCGAATCGTAAAGATTTAATTCATTTGACCCGATATTAGAGCAATGTCATCAAACATTGCAAACATTAAAAAGGAAAAACGACAATAAAGGAAAAACGACAGTTAGACTGACATTTGATAATGATATTGTCTTTTAATAATTTAGTGGGACCAATTGTTCCCACCAGTTAGATTTGTTCATCCATTTTATTGGTAGTCCACGATTTCCTTTCAATTATTAATAACCCATGAGATTTCCATGGTGCTTCTATCCATAGATAAGGTGGAGAACGCGTAGTCGCGTACCATATACGTACAAATAATGGGTTAATGTTAACTTACACTATATTGTATGCATAATGTTCAAATTATACCTATGTGATTCGAAAAAAGTACTTCGCCTTTTTTTGAAAAGTTTAAATGAGTATTTTATTTTCTTCCAACTGACAATGTAATACACTCGCCTAAAATGGAGTGTGGGTATGAAAGTATTGCTTAAAAGGATAAAACTATTATAACGAGATAAAGTATCGCATTTATCATAAAATATGAGGGTAATGTATCACATTTTCCGTAACACAAGGCGAGCAATGTGCTATATTTATCATAAAAAATAATATAAATAAATAAAAAAAACGCAATACATATCATAACACAAAAAAGTAAGTGCCAAAATAATAATTAGAGATTCTTAATCTCTAGGTCTAATCTTAATTGGTTAATTATAATGGATACCATAATTTACGTTGTCCGACTTGGCGCATGAGAGAATTAACATTATTCGTAAACACATTGTACAAATGGGAAATGGATAACTCCAAAATGCGATGTTGAACATGTAAGTATTTTATATATACTAGGAAAGTGCACGTACGTTGTACGTGTCTAATTAATTTCATGAGTGTTTTTTATAAATTAGAGTAAAATTAATTTTATTTCGTCATAATATAGAGCAAATTATTTTGTTTTTACCTACTTAATTCATTTTTACTGGTTTAACATGTTTTGAACCGATTTTATTCATTTTTATCAATCTAATATATTTTTATTATTTTTATCAGTTTTAGCTTATTTTCACTGTTTTTACGATTTTGTCCTTTTATTTTTTCCGTTTTAAATTATTTTTCTATCAGTTTCACCTTAATTTCTCGGTTAAACTTTATTTTTTTGCTGATTTCACTCATTTTTCACGAAAAGAATTTCATAAAAATTCGAGGTTATGCATGTCTTAATATTATTGAATATTCTTTATATTTCTCTGTTCTAGCCAAAGTAAAATTATGTAATTAGTTAAGTCATAAGAATGTTTTATTCTTTCATAGTACGATGCAATTCAATTTTAATTTTTTTTCACAAAATGATATTTAACAGAATTTAATATTAAATTTTTAGATTTAGAGTCTTTATGATTTATGTTGTAATATATATTTAAATTAACATTTTCTTACTTTAATAAATATTGATGTTAAAATATAATAATTTTTATATATTTTTTGGGGCTATTAAAAATAAATAGTATTTTCTTATGGTTCGTTTTTATCTATTAACGGAGAAGAATATTAAAATTATAAAGATGTAAGAAAGAATTTTTTAAATTTTAGGAGTTTATGTAGGAGAGTTATATACAATAAAACTTCATGTCTAATTATATCTCTTCTATTACTTTTAGTTTCTTATATTTACCATTTAATGAAATATCACTTGAGGGGCATTTTAGTCTTTACAAAAAAGTTAAGAAATATTCATACTTTTATAATAGTAGAGATAGAGATAGAGATAGAGATAGAGATAATCTAATTAATATGCCTTTTGTATTCTACACAATTTATAACATTATTTATTTAATTTTAATTCTCAATAGAAGATGAAAATTCTATGACTCCCAATGAATGCTATGATGCAATTATGGGAGTAAAATATGGGTATAGATGAGAAAGAATTAAGTTACCGTACAAATATGAGTAAAATATTGATTATGCAAAGTTACCGTACAAATTAAGGTCACGTTTGGTGAATTAGATTAAGGGTTAGTTATTCCAATCTATTGTGGGCAAGGCTAAGAAGAGTTCTAATTGTGGAAAACTCAAAGGAGTTCATACTCCATAGCCAATTATTTAATATAAAAAATTCATGGGTGACTTGCTATATAGGTAAACATAGCAAGTCACAATTTGCAATGCATTTAGGTGTAATTACCTTAAAACCCTTGTACTAAAACTTTTCTAAATTATGTTGTTTATTAAAATATTTTTTCATAATTAATTCTAAAATAATAAAATCCCACCCCACCCCACCCCACCCCATTTCACTGAAGCTTTTCTGCCGATGATGAGACTTTCCTAAATTATGTTGTTTATTAAAATATTTTTTTATAATTAATTCTAAAATAATAAAACCCCACCCCACCCCACCCCACCCCATTCCATTCCATTGAAGTTTTTCTGCCGATGAAGAGATTTTTGTAGCTTTTCTGCCGATGAAGGTATATTAAATATGCCATTGCAACTGTATCACTAATTGGATGTTGGAATAATTGAAAAAGGGAAAAAAATGAAGATTAATGGAACCGGGTCGCGCTAACCCGATTTACAGAAAAATCGGGTCTGAAACGACCCCAACCTCTACCCAACCTCTACCCAACCACTCCCACGCACGGCAAGTGCCGCGTGCCGCGCGTGAGGCCCACTCCAGCAGCCATTTTTTCGACGACGACTATCGCTACGTTTAGAAAATAATTTCTGATTTTTCGGTGATTTTTTAAATTTTTATCATGTTAATTTATTTTTGGTGGATTTTTCTTTGTTCAGAAACTGAAAATTCAATGAAAAATACTTTTTTGTTAAATTAAATTCTGATTTTTTTCAGAAAATTACTTGAGATGTTGATAAAATTGTTAAATTGTATCACTCTCTAGTTACCCTTGAATATCAAAATTACGCATTGGTCCAAATTTGAAAATGTTAATTTTGTTAGGCCTAACTTAAATATAAATTGGATTCAAATGAATAATTATTTGGGTATAAAAGTGTATAATTATTATTAACATTGTTTACCTTAGGGTAATGTATAATTAGGTTAATCGTAATGCAAATCGACAAATGACTCGATTTATTAACCAAAGTCAACATTGTTCACAATCGGATCAGCCATTACTATCAACGGTGTTGTGAGTCTCCATTGAAATCCGGCGATTTTTTGGGAGGTTACACAATATGCACAGTGACTTAAGGGGTGTTTATAAATGCTTTTAAAAAATATATTTTTGTTTATTTGGTGCTTAAAGCACTTTGATAGGGTTTGCATGTTGGTGAAAAACAGCTAAGGAGATGCTTCTTCTAAGTGAAATTTTTGTAATAATTACTTATTTTTTACTTTTACTTTCAATTGCTTTTGAATTTTCATTTGCAAACATCCCTTTAATGTGTATACATAATTGAGCTAATGTCAATTTATCTCCTCTGATATTTATAATGTTTAATTTTACACCCCTTGATTTGAAAAAGAGCGCGGACTTTACCCCATTTTAAAAAATTTAAGCGAAAATTTTACCTTATTCAACTGGAGAGTGTAACTCACTTGCCGAAACTGAGAATATGCATGCAAAGTGTTTTTAGGACAAAAAGGGTGGATACGCTCATTCGAACTAACTCGACCCAGTCCAATTTGAATTAGAAAAGAAGAGAAAGTAGATAATTATTAATTACTCTCAAATGAGGAGTTAACCTTCCATTAGTGGAAGATTAACTCCCACAATTAAGGTGGGGGAGCAATTGGGTCCCCCAATATATGTAAATACAGAGAAGTCAATTGAAAAATACGAGATAATTGCATTTGTGGTACTAAATTATATATCGATTCTCATTTATGGTACAAAAAAAAATTGAGGTCGACATATTTGGTACTACAATTTAAAAAATCAATAACTTTTGGTATCCGTTAAAAATGGACGTTAATTGATGACGTGGCAGTTAAGTTTTATTGCAAGATTGATACTATTACTTATGTTGAATAACAATTATACCCCTAATATTTCAGGTTGTCAATATAACCCCATATTTTCAAATTTACTGACAATTTTTAGTCCATATTATTGCTCAATTTCAAAATTGTCTCGAATAAGACATGTGCGAACAAGTTTAGAAATTTTACTTATTATATTTACATATTTATTTAACTTATTTAATTTTATAAATAATATTAAAATAATACTTTAATATAAATATGACAAAATATTAATTAAAGCAACTAGTGATTATTCGAATCGATTCAAGTAACTAAAATTACAGTTGATCTGATTTAAAATCCAATAAAATGACCAGAAATATGCATTATATGAAATTGAAAAGTCCCAATCTCATATTTAGTTGAAACTGGAATTAAATATTACGTTAAAAATAGCTAGATAGCTAGCTGATTTTTATAGCAACAAATCTGCAATAACCATGTTAAATACTTCAGTAAAAGTTTGCATTTCCGCCTTTGGCTTTGACAACCCAATCTCCAGACCACCCTCGAATTGTCCCGAACTGCAAAGGGACATAGATCCATCCCCATCAACAAAAAGAGCTTCAAACTTGTTTGGCCTCCCCCACCCAAAATCTGCTGCGTAGAAGTCAAACCTTGGTGATCCTGCCACCCCATACTGTCGCTTACCCACTAATTTCCCGAACTCTTCGGACCAATTTTGAGCCCCGTGCAGGATTCCTTTATCGCCATATACGTTCTCCGAAATGGCCTCCCCGATGGACTCCACAGCCATCAGAAAACCATCGGTTCCCTTCAACTGGCCATGCTTTAGTTCTGTCTTTACAAGGGCCACACAGTTGCCAAAGTAATTCAAAGGCAATGGTGGATTCAGCCTCCCTCGACAATCAGCCACGAAGCCAAAGTACTCTGTCTCATCATCGTCTGCACCTGAGAATGCAGCCGCCTTGGCTGAGCAAATCCAAACAAGCGCACACGTGACAGTGAATGAGGACAAATGACTCACGCGAGGACGTTTAGAAGAAACAAACTTCATAAGCTTTCGGATTTCGTCTTTTTTCAAAACAAAGGTGGATCGGACTTTGCCTATGGGGAATTTCATTCTCGGAGGCTCAATTGGACAAGAAAAGCTTTACTATCAGTGATGAGTGTGCTTTCGTTAAGGTAGTTATTCCCGATCGAACGCGACTCGCCAATATGAGGATCAGCAGGTCAGCTATGCTAGTCCTCGATTTGTATAGGGGATCCTAACCTGAAAACAAAGACAACTACGTCAGGTTAATGCCGGTGGTTACCCGGCGATAACCCTCCGATGCTTAAGTAAGTTTCGAGATGAGTTGGGATGTCGGAGCGTATTTAATGCTTAGAAGTGCGTACCTTTAATCGTATTTATGTGGGGTATTTATAGTGTTCTAAATGGGTCATCGGGTCGAATCACGATTGGACATAACGGTTCGAATATGGATCCTTAGCAATAGATTCGATCCGATTAGAAATGGATCACACATAAGAGGATGTCGTCCACCGTGTCGAATAAATAGAAAGATCGATGTCGATGCCGACGTCATGCTTATTTGATAATAAACGATGTGAAATCGAGGGGAAGGTCCTCGATATTAATCGACTGATCGATGAGTGTTTATAATGACGAAGACTTGGTACATCAAGAGTCCCCCAAGTTCTAGAGTTTGAGCGTAAGTTGAACTCTGGAAATTTGAATTAGTGTTTGTTTGAATTTTTAAATTCTGCTAGTATGGGGGGGGGGGGAGTCCCCCAAGTTCGAGAGTTCGACTGCAAATCGAAGTCTGGGACTTAAAGTATCGGAGCAGAATTTCCCGCCATAGCGTTGCCATTTTCGCGCCTTCGCAGATTTAGGGTTTAATCCGGCGGGTAATTTGAATTTTAGGGGTAGAAGATTAAGCGTCGCGTCTTTTCAGGGGGGATTGTGCAAATTCGCTGAAACGGTAGTTCTTTGCGCCTATATAAAGGTTTGTCGCTTCTCCTGTTCTTTTACACTACGGTAAAAAAAAAAAATACATTTGTGACGTCGGAGCTCTGTACGCGAATAAAGGAGATCTTCATCGATTTTAGTTCCAAGATACTCAGAAAATGTCGGGCAGCGAAGCATCGACTCCAGAGAGTGTTCATGTGGAGGATGTGGTCAGGGATGTTTTTGGCGAGGAAGCAAATCGACCAGAAGGTCACGAGGGTGGTATATCGGGAAGTGGTGGGCAGGCTGATGATGATGATGAAGAGGAAGAGGAAAAGAGGCTGGTATACCATGAGATTCAAGCCGGGGACTATAGAAGGCCGTTGTCGGACTGGCTATCATCGTTTTCGATTGGGGAGGGTTGGGTGGTATCGACGCCGAATAAAGTGCAGCGGATGCATGACCCCCCGAAGAATACCATAGCCATTCATGAGGCGTCGATGGAGTGCGGATTTCGAGTACCGATCGCTACGGAACTAGCGTCGATTCTCAATCAATTGGGTGTCGTGCCTGCCCAGATCGTTCCGAATGGCATGTCGATGATTCTGGGATTTATCGTCGTCATGAAAGCTTTTAGGCAAGAGCCTTCGTTCGGAAACTTTTGGTGTTTATTCACGGTGAAGGAGTCGCCGAAGTCAGGCGAAGGTTTCTATCAGGTTAGGTCGAGGGGGAATAGAAATAGTTTTCTCACCAACGCCAAGAGTTCTCATGGGAAGGGATGGAAATCTCGTTTTGTGTTTCTTAGACCTCCAAAGGGGCAAAAACTGAATATCACATCGTCTTGGCGTAAAGGCCCTATCGATGTACAGAGACCTCCACCACCTACCCTGTCGCCTCATTTTTAGGAAAATTTGCGTAAGTATTGCCTTAATGTGAAAGTTCTTACTCAAGAGTCGCATCTGCGTTCATGTGGGTTGTCTTCATCGAAGAGGAGGGGTGATGATCCTGCCCTAGAGGATCTTCTCAGGAGGGCCGTACTTGTGCCCAAAGGGAAGAAGAGGGAAACTCTAGACGCCGAGAATCGACGCAAATGGCCACATGGTTTTAGCGCCATGGCTGGACCCAGTTCAGAGAGACTAGCTAAGAGCGTCGGCGATCATGAAGCTCGACGTGTCGAGATTAAGCGAGGGAAAAGGGCACGAGTGGAAGATGAAACAGAGATAAAGACAAAAGATGATCCCCCCGTTCCGATAGTGGATGATAGCGACAAGAGTTCAGATGATGATGAGTTCGATCTTAGTTGGTCGATTTCACAATGGGTGAACTCCGAACGTCAGTATCCCGCCGGTTTGGGCCCCAGTGATTCGGTTCTTCAACGGGGTTCTAAGGATGCCGGCTTCAAAAGTTTTATGCACAGCGTCTTCAGTCGCGACCAGAGGTGGTTATCGAGGAAGTCTCTGCAGAAGAACCTACATACCTCAGGGCGAGCAATATCTGCTGTAAGTTTCATTTCTCGACATCACCCTTTTTATATCTGATAATGAATCAATAACCTGAGGTTCATTGATCTTTTTTTTTTTTTTTTTTTTTAGGTAATACAATATCTATTTCAAGGGTATCTCCAGGCTGATCTCGCGCAACAAGAAGTGGAGAAGCTTAAAGCTGATCATGAAGTCGCGATAAAAGAACGAGAGCAGCAACTCGAGGAGGCAGTTAAGCAGCTCAGTATCGCCACTCGAGAAGTTGAACGTGTTCGAGATGGGTATCCCCCAGAAGCTAGGATTGTTTCCCCAAGCCAGCGTTTGGCTATTGTGAAGGAGTTTCTTGCGTCTCCTGTGTATGAACACCTCGCCGACGCTAGAATGGGAGACGCTCTGGTCGAGATGCACGAGAAAACTATCAAACAATGTCAGCATAGAGGTTTCCTTACTGCAAACTTTGATCCTTCTATGATAGGTGCGGGGCTCGACGAGGAATGTCAACCTCCTGTGCTGATTGGTATAGATGAAGAAGTCGAAGCTGCTCGAGCACACGAGTTCGGATGTTTGATTT
Source organism: Penstemon eatonii (assembly GCA_038501285.1). Lineage (NCBI taxonomy): Eukaryota > Viridiplantae > Streptophyta > Magnoliopsida > Lamiales > Plantaginaceae > Penstemon > Penstemon eatonii. The sequence goes on from CM076711.1 coordinate 17,513,358, forward strand.
CATCAGATTAGTTGTAGATAGGTAGGAGTTTTGTAGGGGTAAGTTTATATTAAGAATAGTCTAAATGTAATGTATTGATGAACCGCCAATGTATTTTTGTTGATCGATCAGTATATATTCTTCTATCCACTTGTTCCCGATCGTTGTTGAACTGAAACATCGAGCTTGAGTATTGTAAATGGGCTAATATTTGGGCCAACTTTCTTACTTCGAAAGGAATGTTATTGGGCCGAAACAGGTGAATCGGTCCAATTTTGATTTGAACCGCCATGTCTGTTCAAAATATTTCGTCATTGGGCGCGCTCTTTGGGATTTTCGTCTATATATAGGGCGTTAAGGGCTTAACTGTTCACACTTATTAAAAACATATTGGGAGGGTAATCGTCGGAGCTCTGTCGATCAGCAACTGCCAGTCATCTTTAGTCGGTGCACTCCTTCCCTTTTAGGTATTTCTAACTCTTTTTCTTAATTATGTCTGGTGGGTCTAAGTCTCTAGGAAACGAATCCGTCGGGGAAGGGGAAGGCGCGTCGATAGGCTCTGTTAGGCGTTCGAAGGAGGAAGTTATGATTCCTTCAAGGTCTAAGTCGGAACGACATCGAACCAAGGAATTATTTAGTGCCATATCGGCATGTCGTATACGCATGTCGGACCAGACGTTAGTGTCGAAATATCAATTTCCTTCGGGTTGGGGTATTAGAATGCCGTCTTGGGATGAGAGAATGAACGAGCCTCCGAGCGGTTATAGGGCTTTCCACATCGATAGTTTGGAGAACGGTCTTCGTTTTCCTTTAGCTAATGAATTCATCGATATAGTAAATAGTCTGGGGTTATGTCCTACTCAATTGGTCCCTAATGCTATAGGATATATTGTTGCGTTTTGTATAGTTATGAAAGTAGTCGGTCAACCTGCATCTTTTGCCAATTTTTGTGGTCTTTTTGATGTTCGCCCTTCTCCTCAGTCCAACGAAGGTTTTTACTTCGTTCGGTCGAAACCCAAAGTTAGGTTTCTTAGTGATCTAAAATCGTCGTACGGAAAAGGTTGGAAGAATAGGTTTATCTTTGTTCACGGTCCCGAGAACTACGTATGGAGGACGACGCGTGAATGGAGGTCGGGTGGTATTCTGTTGAAGAATATTACCGAACCGTCCTGGGGGCCCGACTTTCTCTCTCAATTGTCAGAATCGACATATGACACCAACGCGCTTCTGCGGGAGCCTATATTGAGTCTAGGAGGAATGTCGATGGCTCCCTTACCCGTCGATTGTCCTACCTTAGGTAGTTTGAATTGTTCTTTTCATTTCTTTAAATATTATATTGATGTATTTTTTTAATATATCTGTCTGTGCAGAAAACAGCGTCGTCCCTATGGCTAATCGAGCTCTTAGATCCATATGGAAATCTCAGAATATCGTGAAGCCACCTGTGCCTCCATCTCCAACTACTGCTACTGACAAAGCCTCGAAACCTCCCGGCCACTCGAGCACTGTCCCCCCGCCGACCAATCATCAAGTGGAGGGAGAACAAGAAATTGATAAGGGAAAAAGGCCGATTTCAACCGAAGTCGATCAAACAGAGATTCCTACTTCGAAGAGGGCCAGGCCGGATGATCTACTGACTCCTACGAGCAGTGAGATTCCAGTCATTGCCGAAGGCAACCTCGAGTCAATTCTCGAGGAGCATAAAAGACTATACGGATCAAGGGCAGCTGGTATCTCGATGATGGATCCTGCAATTTTGGATTCGTCAATTTCTTCACAGGCGTGGCAGAAGTTTTTGTCGACAGTGTCCTTTGAGGACCACGCCACGCTGTTGAAGAAAGATGGAGCGGACATCCTACGCTTACAGGCGTCTCTTCTCCTATCGGTATTCGTCTTTTGATATAGATTCACGCTCTATTGTTCTTTGTCACATTAATAACGTATTAAATATTTATTTCACAGTTAAGCCAGACCATCTATTCCTCGGCTGCTCGACAAGATGGTCTGAGGAAGCGTTACGAGAAGAGTAAAGGTTCTAGCTCGCATCTGAAGAAGAAGGTTGGTCAACTGGAGGAGAAGAAGAAAGAGATCGATGAAAAGGTAACTATCCTGGAGAAAGAAGCGACGACTAAAGACGGTCGTATTGCCGAGCTGGAGGCAAAACTTGAGCAAAAGGATCAAGAATTTGCCATGAAGTTGAAGGAAGAGGCTGCCAACAGCTTTGAATTGGGTCGACAAGAAGGATTGAGGAGTCGTAGTGAAGCGACCGCTGCCGAGAGGAAGGCTATCGTTACTGAATTCTTCAATAGCGTCGTTTACGAGGAACTTGTTGAACGCCAATCGGGAGTCGATTTGATGAAGGTCTTTGAGAAGGGCTGGAAGCAGTGCAGGGCGCTTGGCTTTCTGAACGATCATTTTGACGAGACGCAGCTTAGCGCAACTTCGGACGAAAACGGTGTTCCGCTCGACTTGGGTTTCTTGATGGAGGACAATTCCAAGAGTGCACCAGAGGATCATGAATTTGGATTCTTACTCGAGCTGCAAGCGACAAAGCTGAGAGCTGAGAGTGCTGATCAGGGAGGTGAAGTCCCCCAGACGACGACCTCTTCCGATCATATCGATCGTCTCAATTTCGAGACCCATAATGATTGTTGACGGCATTTGTTTTGGCCTTGAGTTTGAAAAGAGAAAAAACTTTTATTTCCTCTAAAGCTCGATTTGTTGGTTATCGAGTCTCGTGTGGGCGGCGTGTTTTGTTGTTTATATATTGTATTTGACGAATATTTCCTTTTTGCTTTATCAATTGCGTACAATCCATTTATCTTCACTTAGCTCGCAAATGATAAAATATGACGTGTGTGTGTGAGGTTGTTTCTTATCTTATCGCCTAGTCGGAGTAAGTTGACCAAACCTCCATCTAACTCGATAATAATAATTATTTGATCTGTAGTGGTATATTATCGTGAGTACACTTAGGTACGAATACGTACTAAGGAGGCTCTTTTGGTAATCTGATAGATCGATACGTTCGAGGTCTCAGGGTAATGTCATAATTACTAGTCGAAGCATTAAAACTTTAAGGTAGTTGAAACGGTCAGCGCATTAAATGGGAACAATCTCAGCCGTTGAACGTGGCTTTCCTTTGACCGTTGGATATGGTCCGCGTCAGTTACCTCGGGTAGCGTAACAGTCGGCTACTTAAATGCACTACATCTTGACCGTAGAATTTTATAATTCAGGGCCGTTGGATTGGATGGGCCAACCCTATAAATATGTTGAGGATTTCCCATCTTTCTCCACACCAAAAATCAAACCAACATGTTCCTTTTAAAGAAACATCCGAGAAAAAAGTTCCTCGGTAATCCGTTTTTTGATACCAGGTTATCGATGGGTCCCTTTTCCTTCTTTGGGACTTTTCATCCTACTCGACCTCCAGACCAAAACAATAAATGTGATATTCGTTTCGATTGGGTGGTATCGGTAAAAGGTGTACTTCAATGGGTAGGCCTCGTTGTTCGAATGGGTGGCATCGGTAACGACAACGAGGTCTGCCCGGGGTCATCTCGGAATCCTCATTGGCTCGGCACTTTGCAACATATGTCGGGTCCTTGGTGATTTCGAGGTGCCTCCTCTTACTGGGAGGACAGGGGTGAGGAAGAATGTATGGCAGCCGATCATATGGTGGAGGACTTAAAGCGCAAAAATATTGAGCGACTTTTTCCTCTTCTGTCACTTGGTCGAAGCAGAGAGATCCATCACCCATGGTCAACTTATTGACTGAGATGGTGTGTCTCTCGAGTAAGCATGCTGCAATTAAAAAGATCCTCCTGTCCTTCGCTGACTCCGAGGGTGAATCGTCCCCTCAAGGCTTCGATCAATGAGAGGAAAAGCTATAGGCGGAAAACCTCCATATTTAAGCCTATAGCTAATCCGAAGTCGGTCATCCTCAGCAGTCCTCGGTTGTCGAATATGTAGGAATACTCGGGGTTTCCTCAACTTAGTCGATTTTTTCCAATGTAATAGCCTGTATTAAATTTCGATAGCTGTATTATAGATTTCATTTGTACATTCGTATTCTAAGTCGATATTATGAATAAAATAATCATTCAATATCTCATTCAACATTCCGAGTTGTTACTTCTATTCAGAAGCAGAATTTTTTATATCTGAATGTACTTATCGATTTCGTGTGTTAAACCTAAACCTTCATCACAATCGAGATATGTCTCTATGTTGTCGACTCCGTTTATACAATCGATATATTTATTGTGATCGAGATGCTTTCTATATTTAGCTCATTCAATGTAATCGTTGATCCTAATGATTTGTTTCCAGTATCTTTGTCGATTTTGACTTTTGATTGATGCCTTTACCATCATCGAGATATGTTTATTGTAATCATTGATCCCCGCTATTTATCTCCAAGTGTCTTTGTCGATTTTGACTTTTGATTGATGCCTTTACCATCATCGAGATATGTTTATTGTAATCATTGATCCCCGCTATTTATCTCCAAGTGTCTTTGTCGATTTTGACTTTTGATTGATGCCTTTACCATCATCGAGATATGTTTATTGTAATCATTGATCCCCGCTATTTATCTCCAAGTGTCTTTGTCGATTTTGACTTTTGATTGATGCCTTTACCATCATCGAGATATGTTTATACTTAGCCCATTTATTGCTTTGCTTTAACAATTTCAATTACATTCGGCAGTGTCAAAGACATGGAGATTTCGACGATTTGGAGATTTCCTCTCGATGCCTCAACGGCTATCGAGGTACGTTTGTAGATTTGGAGATTTCCTCTCGATGCCTCAACGGCTATCGAGGTACGTTTGTAGATTTGGAGATTTCCTCTCGATGCCTCAACGGCTATCGAGGTACGTTTGTAGATTTGGAGATTTCCTCTCGATGCCTCAACGGCTATCGATGCCTCAACGGCTATCGAGGTACGTTTGTAGATTTGGAGATTTCCTCTCGATGCCTCAACGGCTATCGGGTACGTTTGTAGATTTAGAGATTTCCTCTCGATGCCTCAACGGCTATCGAGGTACGTTTGTAGATTTGGAGATTTCCTCTCGATGCCTCAACGGCTATCGAGGTACGTTTGTAGATTTGGAGATTTCCTCTCGATGCCTCAACGGCTATCGAGGTACGTTTGTAGATTTGGAGATTTCCTCTCGATGTCTCAACGGCTATCGATCTATACGTTAGTATTAGAAAGTAACAAAAGAGCTTTTCATTAGGTTCAAAATTAAAGAAAGAAATTACAAGAACAGTTGGAAATATAGACAAACTAAAGAAAATTTCTTAGGCGTCGAATTTTCTGAGGTTTCTCCTGTTCCAAGTTCTCTTCACGGATTCTCCTCCCATTGTGATTAATCGATATGCGCCTTTTCTACCAGCTTCGATTATCTTGAATGGCCCTTCCCAATTGCAATCGAGCTTACCTTTTTGCTTGGATACGTCTACTCGTTTTAGGACGAGGTCTCCTACCTGAAAAGATTTTAACCTTACATTTTTATCGTAAGCTTTTGCCATGGTAGTTTTGTACGCTTGGATACGGGTAGAGGCCCTTTCTCGTTTTGCTTCCAGCTGATCGAGTTCGAAATTTCGTTTGTCCGTATTATCCGATTCATTGTACAGTCCAGTTCTTGGCGACGTGACTTCCAGTTCAGCAGGAGCAACTGCCTCAGAGCCATACACGAGACCAAACGGAGTTTCCCCAGTTGCAGCTCTTTCCTTCGTTCGATTGGCCCAAACGACCCATGGTAATTCATCGATCCAAGCACCTCCAGCTTCCGATAATCTCTTCTTCAAGAGCTTTACAATCTCCCGATTCGTAACTTCAGTTTGTCCATTTGTTTGCGGGCAACCTACTGACGTAAAACGCAGATCGATTTTGTGTTTCGAACACCAATCCACCACTCTTTTCCCCACAAATTGAGGTCCATTATCGGAGATGATAACTCTAGGTATGCCAAACCTACAGACGATCGACCAATAGAAGTTGATTATTTGGGTCTGAGAGATTTGCTTCAGTGGCACCACTTCTACCCATTTACTGAAATATTCCACTCCTACAAGTAAGTAACGCTTCTGACCTCGTGCCATTGGTAGCGGTCCAACCAAGTCCACACCCCATTGATCAAAAGGCCAAGCAATCGATATTGATTCCATCTTTTGCGCTGGTTGATTCGGCATGGTGGCGTGGTATTGGCACTTGGCACACTTTTTAGAATAATTGTTGGCGTCTTTGACCAAGGAAGGCCAATAGTACCCCAGACGTGATATTCGAACTGCTAATGCTCTGCCTCCAGAATGGCTTCCACAAGATCCTTCATGGACTTCCTTTAGTATTAGGTTGATCTGAGAAGAATCTACGCATTTGTGCAATACTCCAGTGACAGATCGTCGATATAATTCGTTTCCAATGACTGCATAGCGAGGTGCCCTATACTTGAGTCTTCTCGCTTCTGTGTTGTTTGATGGGAGGGTTCCGTTCGCTAGATAATCGAGTATCGGGGTTTTCCAACTACCGCGGTCGTCATCGAGATTGAGTACGTCCACACCAGAGGCACTCCTTTGGATATTGATGGCAGGTTTCTCTGAAATCAACAGTGTCACTTTCCGAGTTTTGATTCCTTCTATTACATTCCCGAACTTCGAGAGAGCATCGGCCCTCGTATTCTCTGTTCTCCTTATATATTCGAGTTGGAATGCATTGAGTCGTGATACTTGATCGTTGACCAAGGCTAAATATCTAATCATTGAATCTTCTTTGGTTTCGAAAAGACCCTTAAATTGCTTTTCCACGAGCTGTGAGTCGGTGTAAGCAATTAAGTTTTTTATTCCCGTTTCTACTGCCATTTTCAATCCTGCCAGCAGGGCCTCATATTCTGCTTCGTTGTTGGATACTAGGAAGTCTAATTTCAAAGTGAATTCAAGTTCTTCCCCGTTTGGGCCTTGAAAGTAAATTCCCGCGCCTCCCCCTGTCGACGTAGAGGATCCATCGACATGCAGCATCCATTGCTCCTCTTTTTCTTCTATCGTTACAGTGCTTTCTAGTACAAAATCAGCTAAAATCTGCCCTTTGACTGATGTCCTCGGCAAGTAATCGATGTCATACTCTCCTAGCTCTACCGCCCACTTGATTAGCCTTCCCGACGCGTTAGGCTTTGAAAGTGTCTGCCTTAGTGGTTGGTTGGTCAGGACGATAACTTTGTGCGACTGGAAATAGGGTCTCAATTTCCGTGCAGTAGTTACAATAGAGAGAGCAAACTTTTCGATCTCGGAGTAGTTCCTTTCGGGGCCTTGCAAGACACGACTTACATAATAAATCGGGTTGTTTTCTTTTGCTTCCATCCTGACAAGAGCTGAGCTTATTGCTTGTTCGGAAACTGCAATATAAAGGTATAGATCTTCATTATCTTTTGGTTTGGCCAAAAGGGGAGGTGACATAAGATAGGACTTGAGTTCTTCGAATGCCTGGTCGCATTCTTTCGACCATTCGAACTTCTTTGCATTCCTCATTACTTTGAAAAAAGGGAGGCTCTTATCTGCCGAACGAGATATGAATCGATTGAGGGCTGTGATTTTTCCAACAAGCTTTTGCACTTCGTTTAAGTTTCGAGGAGCCTTCAAATCAATGACTGCTTGTATCTTTTCTGGATTTGCTTCAATACCTCTCTCGTTTACCAAGTACCCAAGGAATTTTCCCGATCTAACCCCGAAAGTACATTTGGCTGGGTTAAGCTTCATTCCATACTTCCTCATTATGTCGAAAGCCTCTTTAATGTGTTCCAGGTGATCTTTCTCGCTTAGGCTTTTGACTAGCATGTCATCGACATATACCTCCATCGATTTACCCAAAAGTCCTTCGAACATCTTATTCACCAGTCTTTGATAAGTGGCTCCTGCGTTTCTCAATCCGAAGGGCATTACTTTAAAGAAATACACACCCATTTCGGTGATAAAAGCTGTCTTGTCTTGATCCTCTAGTGCCATAAAAATTTGGTAAAACCCCTGAAATGCATCCATCATACTCAAAATTGCGCAGCCAGCAGTGGAGTCGACCAGGGAGTCGATTCTAGGGAGCGGATACGGATCCCTAGGACATAGTTTGTTAAGATCCGTGAAGTCATTACACATTCTCCACTTTCCTCCTCCCTTGGAAACTAGGACGACATTGCACAACCACTCCGTGAATTGTATCTCAGCGATGTAGTCAGCATCTAGAAGTTTCTTCACTTTCTCTTTTATAATCCTGTTTCTCTCAGGACCAAAATTTCGTTTCTTTTGTCTTGCAGGTCGAGATGACGGGTCGATATTGAGTCTATGAACGATAATCTTGGGATCTATTCCTTGGAGGTCAGTGGTCGACCAAGCGAAGACATCCACATTTTCCCTCAAGAATTCGATCAGCTGAGTTTCAAGCCCTTCAGATAATTGAGTGCCAATCCTCGTTGTTTTCGATGATTCCCCTGGTACCAATTCAATCGACTTATGTCCTTCGGAAGGTTCAATTCTTTCGAATTTTCTCTTTTTGGGATTCATCTCCTTCTGCATCTTGCTACTTTCAGCAAAACATGCTTTTTTTACTTCGTCCACGTCAACCGGTGGCGACGGACTATTCTGCCGCTCTGCTGGCGACTTTTCGTTACCAGAAGGAGAGTTTTCTTTTTTATGCTGTTTGTCTAAAGACACCGTGTAACAGTCCCAGCCTTCCTTTAGATTTCCTCGGACTTCTCCAATCCCTGGAGTGGTCGGAAATTTCATCTTTTGGTGGTAAGTTGAGATAACTGCCTGGAAACTATTTAAAGCCGGTCTTCCCAATATGACATTGTAGGCACAAGGAGCGTCGACAATCAAAAATTTAATCATTCTCGTCCTCGAATTTCCTTCATCTCCCAGGGAGAGAGACAAAGTAAGTGTACCCTTTGGAATTACTTGAGCACCTCCAAAACCCACTAGTGGGGTAGCTACTACGTCGAGGGGAGTCGGGCCTAAATCCATTCGCTCCAAAGCATCTTGGAAGATGATATTTGCCGAACTGCCTGAATCTATCAAGATTCTTTTAACATTAGCTCCCGCAATCTGTGCTGTGATCACCATAGGGCAGTCTGGTACATCCTGGTTGTTGAATGATGTGAAATCGGGTTGTAGATCAGACTCATCGAAACCGATCATTTTGTTCTGCTGGGTTGGTCTTATTGAGAACACTTCCCTTCTTTCATTTTGGGCTCTATCCCTTATAATCCGAGACACTACCCTTCTTGAATTTTTACTGTCTCCCCCCGCCGGGCCTCCAGAGATCATATTAACTATCGTTCCGGGTTGTGCTCTTCTCGGCTGGTCTTCTCTATCCTTCGAGCGTTGCTCTCTTCTGGCGGGGGATCTCGATCGTGACCGATTGTCTTTCTGTCGATCCCTAGGTTGCTCCTTTTTTGACGTCTTCACATACCCAGTGAGGTGTCCTTCTGCTATCAATCTTTCTATCTCGTCTCTAAGTTGATAGCAGTCATCAGTATCGTGTCCTCTCTGTCGATGAAATCGGCAATACTTTCTTGAAGCCGGGTAGTCCTTAATTGGAGCCGGTTTTCTCAGCAAGTTGTGGTCCTGGATCGCGAATAGGATTTCGGATCTCGGTTTTTTGAGGGGAGTGTAATTGTCGTAGTATTCTTTATTCGACCTCCCTAACCCTTGTCTTCCTGGATTGTGATTTCTCTCTTCTCTATATACTTTCCTGTTTCTACCTTCATAAGACCGATTGAGTTGCGGCCCCTCGATTGGTTTATCAGGTATGCCCGACGATTGTCCCTCTTCCGGCTTTGTCAACCCAAAGAAGGTTCCTCTCAATTTATTCATTTCTTCTTCATTCATGTATTGATTCGCCATTTCCATCAATTTTTCATATGTAGCGGGATTTTCTCTTACTATCGCACTGGCGAATCCTCGATTTAAAGTGCTTTGGAAAAGAACAGTAATTAGAAAATCAACTCTTGGCATTTCAACCTTGAGGAGCTCATTGTTAAACCTTCCCATAAAATTTCTAAAAGTCTCTCCCGGGTTATGTATGATTGAGTATAAATGGTTTGCAGGGGGTCTGACAGCTCTCTTACTACCAAACTGACTCATAAACTTGTCACAATGTTGATCATAGTCGAAGATAGATTTTTCCTCCAATCTTCCGAACCAGGATTGAGCCATCCCGGCCAGCGTGGTAGAAAATGCTTTTGCTGCTACATTATCGGAGATGCCGTGAAGCTGCATTTGGAGATTAAATGAGGCCAGGTGTTCATCGGGATCCTCCGTTCCAAAGTAACGGGGTAACTGAGTGGGCAATCTCTTGTCGAGAGGCAACCTTTCAAAGAATATTTCATCACAAAATGGTGATTTCCTTAATCGAGAGTTAGATACTGGAGGTTCATTCTTCTTTTCTTGTTTATCCAATTTTTGGTGCTGCGACCTTACTTCTGAGGCCAATTTGTTGACCTCTCTGACTGATTGCTCCTGCAAGTCTTCTTCTATGCCATGTCTGTCTTGATGTTGATCGGCTCGACTTATCGCTTCGTTTGCCTCGAATCCTGCTCGTGCACCAAAGGCGGCAGCATGTGGGGGTCGTCGAGTTTGAAGGGCGGTTTCCTTAATCTCCGCGAGCCACTCCTTCTTGGCTTCATCGAGAATGGCTTTTAGGTCGTCTCTCGTAAGTTGTATTACCGGAGGAACCGGTGGTCTTGAAGCTCCGGCCTCGACATGAGGTGCAGTATCAGGATCACGAATTAATAAATTATCTCCTTGACCCTCTCCGTTTTGATCGCGATTTCCCTCCTTTTCTCGTGCCAGGACAGTTCTCGATCTTGTAGTCATTTTTCACGTTCTCAAAGTTATGTTTCCCACAGACGGCGCCAATTGATGAGTGTGCTTTCGTTAAGGTAGTTATTCCCGATCGAACGCGACTCGCCAATATGAGGATCAGCAGGTCAGCTATGCTAGTTCTCGATTTGTATAGGGGATCCTAACCTGAAAACAAAGACAACTACGTCAGGTTAATGCCGGTGGTTACCCGGCGATAACCCTCCGATGCTTAAGTAAGTTTCGAGATGAGTTGGGATGTCGGAGCGTATTTAATGCTTAGAAGTGCGTACCTTTAATCGTATTTATGTGGGGTATTTATAGTGTTCTAAATGGGTCATCGGGTCGAATCACGATTGGACATAACGGTTCGAATATGGATCCTTAGCAATAGATTCGATCCGATTAGAAATGGATCACACATAAGAGGATGTCGTCCACCGTGTCGAATAAATAGAAAGATCGATGTCGATGTCATGCTTATTTGATAATAAACGATGTGAAATCGAGGGGAAGGTCCTCGATATTAATCGACTGATCGATGAGTGTTTATAATGACGAAGACTTGGTACATCAATCAGGTCCCAGCATAGTGAATCCAACCCATTGATACCTACAACCGTTTTTTGATCATAAAAAGGCAAACAGCAATTAGCTTCCATCAACCGAGTAATTTCCGTACTGTCAAGTTCGCTGTTGATGTTGCTGTTGATCAAAGCCCAAGCCTTCATGAAGGATAAAACTGTGCTGGCATCGGCAACAACGTGATGAGTTACAAAACCAATACATATGCCCTGTCCGGGGAATAGTGTCTCTTGAAGGTCCAAAACAGGACATGTGGTCGAGTTATCCTGAAGAATAATAACTGCCTAAGAGGGGGGTGAATTAGGTTGTTTTATAATTTAATTAAAATCACCTTTATTTAAAATATTTTGTTTAAGAAATTTCTTAGTCAATGAAATAGCAAATGTAAGATATAATAATTAAAGACTGAAAAATAAATAACACCGTCGTTTATAGTGGTTCGGCAAATGCTTAGTCCACTCTTCAAGTAGTTCTTGGTCTTCACTATATTGTGTCTATTACAATACTCAAAAGCTCCCTAGATCCTTCGATCTTTATGCTTTTTAATAGAACTCTCAAGTACAATAAGAACCGCTCAATACTCTCTCAAAGAGCTAAACTACGGCAATATAAGAACTATGATATCTTTCTTTTTCTCTCAAAGAAATTCAGGTAAGAGCAAAGGAGAAAAGATTTATAGATTGTAACAAATTTAAGGCTCGGAATTTCAAGAGTGTTTAAAGAGTAATATGCAAGTGTAAGCTTTTTCTTAAAAATATTTTCTTTTTGAATGAACAATAGCTAGGGGGTTTAAATAGCCTAGCTTTTAACCTTTAAGAAGGAAAGATTACAAAGAGATTTGAAAAGAGAATTAAATCAATGATTTGATTAAGTTTTTCAAAATAATCATCCGAGAATAGGCTCCCTAAAATTCATCAAGAATATATCAATATCAATCAATAACATATAATTAGATTTCTTGAAGCAATTTACCAAAAATATAAATCCAAATTTTTTGTTCAAAAAATCATGCCAAGAATAGGCTCACTATTAAAAAAATCTTCTTTGATTGCTTTGATCAAGTCTGCCGACAAGAATCAAGAAATAAATATCTTAATCATATCAATTTGTTTTCAAATATGCAAAGGTTTGATTTTAATTTGATAAAGGAAAGATATGAAAAAAGTTGGAATTTAATCCGTGAATCAAGACCCAAAATTGAGATATGGAAAAAATATTATTTTAATGAAATGAATTAATTTCAATTATATGGTAAGGATTGAGAAGAAAGATTTTGATTTTTCTTAAAAAGTTTAAGACTTTGCTCTTTAACCTTTAATTTCAAGAGATAAAAGTCTTGAAGCATCTTGGACTTGATCTTGAGCTTGAGCCATAATTTCCCTTCCTTTATACAAATTAAGCTCTCCAAAAACTACTTGGGCCTCCTTTAGATACATCTCCTTTCTTTACTTGGATTTTGAATAAGCTGATTTATACTGGGCCTTCTTCATAAATTATCTAACAAGTAATAGGCTCAAAATAAAACATTAGTCCAAAACAATTATTTGTTATCATCATAAATAAGATGTGAACTTAGGGCCAACATTCTCCCCCTTGATGATGACAAATAATTGATGCTCAAAAGAAATATAAAAATTTAAAGATTAGAGCAAACAGTAAAAATCGGAATATTACCAAAAATCGTATTAGGAGCTCCCCCTCAATATATGCAATCCTTTCAATCAATGTCTCCCCCTCATTTTTGAAATGAGATAGTAAAAATGTTTCTTGGGAAATGTAAGAGAACTTAGCATTATTTGTTAAGTCTCTTAGACCATGAACTTATGAAAACATTTTTCGAAAAATTTCAATTTCAATTTAATGAAAAAAAAATATTTTAAAAAAAAATTGAATGATGCATGAAACAACAAACATCCATATGAATAGCATCTAAAGTATTAATGAAGTACGCATTAAATATCCATGGAAAGTGAGCATCTCTTTTTCTCCCCCTTTGTCATCATCAAGCTTTATTGTGCAGCGGAATTATATATCGTTTAAGCTTAGAATTCCCAAATTTGTTCGAATCATGCAAAATCTTTCCTCTGCCAATGCTTTAGTAAAAACATCTGCTAATTGATCATCGGTGTTTACAAACTTAACACATATATCGCCTTTTTGAACATGATCACGTATGAAATGATGTCTAACTTCGATATGCTTAATACGTTAATGATGTACAGGATTTTTTGAGATATAAATAGAGCTAGTATTGTCACACCAAATTTCAATATTCTCATATAATAATCCATAATCACGTAGGGTTTGTTTCATCCATAACAATTGAGCACAGCAATTTGCTAGTGCAACATATTCAGCTTCAGTCGTGGAAAGTGCAACAAAATTTTGCTTTCTACTATGCCATGCAACTAGACTATTTCCCAAGATTTGACATGTTCCACTAGTACTTTTGCGATCTAGCCGACAACCAGCAAAGTCCGCATCAGAGTACCCAGTGAGATCAAAAGTTATGCAATTTGGATACCACAGACCAAAATTAGTGTTCCTTTTAAATAACGAAAAATTCTTTTTACATCCATTAAATGAGACTCTTTTGGATCAGACTAAAACCTCGCGCAATAACATGTAGCGAACATAATATCAGGCCTACTTGCAGTTAAATAGAGTAAGCTACCTATCATACCTTGATATTTTGATTCGTCTACAGATTTACCTTTCTCGTCTTTGTCAAGTTTGGTTGAAGGGCTCATTGGAGTTGGCATTTCTTTACTATTTTCCATGCCAAATTTCTTGATAAGTTCATTTGTGTACTTGCTTTGGCAGATGAAAGTCCCTTTTTCAGATTGCTTGACTTATAGTCCAAGGAAGTAGGCTAACTCGCCCATAAGGCTCATTTCGAATTCTTCCTGCATAACTCGAGCAAACTCTTGGCAAAGAAGATCATTAGTAGAACCAAATATAATGTCGTCAACGTAAATTTGAACCAAAAGTAGTTCGTTTTTGTTTGTTTTTATAAATAGAGTCGTATCAATTTTTCCCATAGAAAATCCATTTTTCAAAAGAAATTTGCTTAGTCTATCATACCATGCTCTTGGAGCTTGTTTCAAACCATAAAGTGCTTTTGATAATTTAAATACATGGTTTGGGAAAGATTCATTTTCAAAACCGGGGGGTTGTTCCACATATACTTCTTCATTAATAAATCCATTTAAAAACGCACTTTTTACATCCATTTGAAATAAAGTAAATTTTTTGAAAGATGCGAAGGCAAGAAGCATGCGAATAGACTCTAATCTAGCAACATGAGCATACGTTTCATCGTAATCAATACCTTCTTCTTGACTATATCCTTTAGCTACTAATCTAGCTTTATTACGAGTAACTTTACCATTTTCATCAAGCTTATTTCGAAAAACCCATTTAGTTCCTATGACCGAATGGTTCTTTGGTCTTTCTACTAAGTTCCAACTTTCATTTTTATCAAATTGAGCTAATTCATCTTTCATAGCAACTACCCAAAACACATCTTGTAAGGCATCAAGTATATTTTTGGGTTCAATATAAGATATAAATGCATGATTTGCTTGCTCACCATTATTTTCTTTCAATGAAGCTCTAGTAACAATTTTGTCACTTACATTACCAATGATTTGGGTAGTGGGATAACTTGAAGCATGTTTGAACTTTCTTTGAACGACTTCTGTTCCAGTAGAAAATGATGTTCCAATCTCCATTCTAGGGTGTTCTTCAGAACTTCTGTTTATGATATCTGGTTCCGGCTGTTGTTTGTCTGAAGATTCTATAAGGTTTGAGTTAACTCCAATCCCAATATTTAGTTGTTCACCCGAATCTGAAAAGTCGCTACTCAAGGAATCCTTGGTAACTAAAGGGTCAGTTTCATCGAATGTGACATGCATAGATTCTTGAATGATTCTTTTTCTAGAATTATAAACTCTATAAGCCTTACTATGCACAGAATATCCAACAAAAATCCCTTCATCAACTTTGGAGTCAAATTTTGCGAGGTATTCACGATCATTCAAAATAAAACACTTGCAACCAAATACTTTAAAGTAGGATACATTAGGAACTCTATCATGCCAAAGTTCATATGAGGTCTTTTTTAAGATGGGCCTAAGATATACTATATTACTAACATAACAAGCATTATTAACAGCTTCTCCCCAAAAAGATTTAGGCAAGTTATACTCATTTAACATGGTTCTGGCCATTTCTTGTAGTAATTGATTTTTTCTTTCTACCACACCATTTTGTTGTGGAGTTCTAGGTGCAGAAAAATTATGTGTATAGCCATTTTCATCACAGAATGAAGCAAATAATTTTTGATCGAATTCAGTTCCATGATCGCTTCTTAATTTTTGAATAAAGTACCCTTTTTCATTTTGTAACTTTTTTGTGAGGGGGATAAAAGCATTTAAGGCATCATTCTTATGTGCAAGAAATAAAACCCACGTAAATCTAGTGTAATCATCAACAATAACAAAAACATATTTCTTTCCAGCCATAGTACTTGTTTTCATTGGACCAAATAAGTCTAAGTGCAAAAGATCAAGTGGTCTAACAGTTGATAAAACCTTTTTTGCTTTGAAAGAGCTTTTTGTTTGTTTTCCTTTTTGACAAGGTCCACATAACTTATCTTTTGAAAAAATTAATTTAGGAATACCTTTTACAAGTTCTTGTTTAGTTATTTGAGAAATAAGTTCCATATTAGCATGTCCTAACCTTCTATGCCAAGTCCAGGCAGAATTATCATGCACAACTAAACATTCAACATTTTGATACGATAAATCTTGTAAATCAATGCAGTAGATATTTCCATCTCTAATGGCCTCAAAAATAATTTCATTGTTTTTTATAACTATGCATTTGGATGGTTCAAAATTTACTTGGAATCCATTATCACAAAATTGACTAATGCTTAATAAGTTATATTTAAGACCTTCAACATACCACACATCATTAATACAAGTTGTAGAGTTCTTACCGACCTTACCAACACCGATGATCTTGCCTTTAGTATTATCTGCAAAGGTTACAAATCCTCCATCACACTTATTGAAGTTAATGAATTTGGACATATCACTAGTCATATGCCTTGAGCAACCGCTATCCATAAACCATTTGTTCTTTTGTTTGGAGCTTCTTGATACCTATTAAGAAAAAATCACTTTTGCTCTTTAGGTACCCAAATGCTTTTGGGTTCTTGCGAGTTAGTAGCACGATATATAGGCACCCACTTAAATTTAGTGGTTGAACATTTCTTAAAATTGCAATTAAAGGATTTATGGCCAATTTTACAGCAATAATTACAAGTATTATGAATTAAAGATGAAGCATTTGATAATTTACTTAATTTATCAAAAGATGAGCCATAACCAATACCAGCTTTATCTAAAGATGATCTTACGCGTTTTCGTGTGATAGGATTATATGGGGTGGTGTGCTAATCGAACATAAATAAATGCGAATAAATGGAGAAAGATCAATAGTATCAATATTCAATGAGTTTTAATACAAAGTATAAGTAGGATGAGTCCTATTCGAGCATTATTGGATGCCGTACAAGCTAGAGGGCGAAACATGTACAATTGGGCCTATCCTAATAATCCGAGCTGTGATCTTAAGCTTGGAGTCTCTTCCCTGGCCGCCCTCAATGTAATAAATGCATGGAGTATTTATAGCCAACTTTAAGGACTTGGGCCTGGGCTCGGCCCAACAGTGTCCATCGACCATGTGAGCTCGAAACAATCATTTTCATGCTTTGGTTCGTCCTTTGGTCCCTGGCGACAGGGTTCATAACTATTCGAATCGCGTTGAGGCTAAAGAACAGGGAATCCGAATTACCCCTCATCAATACTCCCCCACTTCTCGAGTGTGAAGCGAAGTAAGCGCTCGAAGAAGTATAAAGTACGTTCCATGTTATGGTTAGACGAGCCGCTCAGTATGTTTTCAGAATATGCCTCGTTAAAAACCTGACTCGGAAAAACCCATTGGGATAAAAACCAAGTAAGGGAAAAAGAGTGCATATATAAGAAACATACTTTGGCGCGCTCTGAAATTATCCTCGTCGGGGGATGTTGAAATAGTAATACCCCTTTCGGTTTCGTGCCGCGTTGTTCGATCCCTCGATGAATGCTTTCCAGAATTTCCGACTTATAACCGGGAGGGCTTCTGAGAATCTTAAGGATAGATTGCAAGGACATATTCCGCAATTCTAGGGAATGAAGGATCAAAGAGGTAATTTTGAGAGGGACGACCCTAAGCTTTTACCCTTGGTAAGTTCAACCGTCGTGGTTACTCGGGGACCTCTCTGCAACTTTTACCTTTTTAACCATGTATATATATACATATTGACTTCTTTGAAAAATATTTTCACATAACAACTTTCTTGAACTCGAAGAGTTTGAGCTCAAAATAGCATTTTTCTCCTGTATAAATACTTCTTAGTCCATTATGTCGAGCTCTATAAGCGTGAGAGGCAAGAAGAAGGTTGAGGAGAGCCAAGAATCTGATCCTTTGTTTAAGCTTGTAGATGACTTTGAAGACGGGGAATTTCATCGAGACGATGAAGACGACGATCCGAGCGAGGACCTCGAAGAAAAAGAGGTCGACAAACGTAGTATTGGCGAAGGAGCTTTTGTTAGGATTTTTGAACATACGCAGGCCTCACAAGCCGTCACCTCGGGTAAGTCAGAACTTCCTGCTAGTAAAACTTCCAGTTGTTTTTCGAAAAGAGATCGGGCTCGCCTTGAGGCGGATTATGGGAAATTTCTTCCGAAAGGTTTTTCGATTGTCGTTCCTTCTTACACCGAACGTGCCACTGAGTCTCCCGCTGGATGTCAAGCCTTTTATGAGGGACAATTTCTTTGTGGCTTGCGTATCCCGTTCGCTCCTCTTATCAGAAATATTTTGAATTTCTTTTCGCTTTCCCCGGCTCAGCTTCTCCCGCACTCCGTTGCATATATAATAGCGTTTTGCACTCTTATGGAGGCGAAAGGAGAAGAAGCTTCTTTTAGCAACTTTTGGCAGATATTCCGAATGGATCCCTGCAAAGGTTCGAATATAGGCTTTGTGTCCGTTCGTCCGAGGTCTAAACGGCCTTTTCTTACGAAAATATCAACGAAGAAAGCTTTAGGTTGGAAGAGGAGATTCTTTTTCGTGAAGGGCCCTGACGTTCCTATTTCGGAAGGTAGTTCGAAAACGAGACCTTATCGATGGGACGGCGCCAATACTTGGACATATGGTTCTCGCAAAATAAAAGAAAAACTTAGCCATCGTCTTTCGGATGAACTTCTGGGGCGATTGGAGTCTAACCCTTATCAAACCAGATACTTGGTTCAAGAAGGCGTTTTGCGGCTGGCTGGGTTGAGCTACTGCGATTATCCTGCCCCGGCGATTAAATATCCCGGTCAGTCCTCCGAAGGGCCCCTTCCTCTGTCCGATGTACAGGCAAACTCCAGTGGTCCGAACCCTACTTCTCTTTCTCTGGGTATGCTTCTCACCTTCTGTTTGGTTTTATGTTTATCTAATAAATTTGTTATTTAAGCTCGTCCCGACCCATTTTATCCTTGTAGGCCGGGTTGTTGAGAAATTTCGAGTGTCTGCTGCCGAATTAATTGAAGATAAACCCTTTTATTTTGATCCATTGCCTCATACTTCCGGGAATAGACCTGGTACAAGTAATTTGGGCGAAAATCCTGTTATCATTCCACTCACGACTCCCGAACCAAGAGGTGTCGGTACTTTGAGTTCCTTGAACTCTGCCTCTGCTGGGCCACTCCGAGCCTTATTTTGCCCTGATACTCCTGCCCTTTCATCAGTTGGTTATAGTCAATACTCCTGGAATCGAGTTCTGGGCGTCCAGGAGTACGAGAAACTTTTGAGTCGCAAGAGAAACGCTGAAGGTCCTGGACCCTCTAGGAGGGTAAAACCCTTTGGTGTGAGTTCCGACCCCGTTCCAAGTCGAGAAGGCAGGTCAGAATCTGATGTAGCGGATTTTATGGATGAGCACCTTCGGGGTAGCAGGGCTGCTGGGTATTCTGAAGATGGTAGCATTTTAACCGATCCGGATTCTGGTGGTGAGAACGAGTTCGACAAAGCCATCAGAATTTACTTGGCTAGTCGGTTCAAGCGGGACATCCTGCTTCAGACCGTTAAAAGTGACTTCGAGGTTTTGAGTGACTTTTCCCGATCGTATCACGAGGTAAGCGTTTATCTTTGATTTTCTTTTCTTTCTTTTGTGCCCTTGACATTTTGCTGATATGTTCGGACTACTTCACAGATCGGAGATTTATTTGCTGTCCAAACCTATCGCTTAGCTTTATTGGAGCAGGAATCGCAGGATGCTCATGACGCGTGTGCTCAGATTCTCGTTGATAACCAAACTCTTCGAGCTCAGTTAGTAGAAAACCAGCGGGAGCTGTCCCAAGTGAAGAAAGAGCTCGAAAAAGCTAATACGAAACATTCTTCCTCATTAGAAGAGGACTTGCTGGCGTCCGTTAAGGAGAGAAGTGTCCTTGAGGAGGAGCTAAAGAAAATAAAGATAGAACTCGATTTGGCGAAACGGGATTCCGAGCGTGCATATGCCCAAGGTCGGGAAGAAGCCGAGATTCCGGCCATACGAGGATTCTTGGAATCTCCAGTCTTAGATCCTTTAGTTCAAAGAAAAACGGGAGAAATTCTTCAGACGATTTTTTATAAAGGGGTTCAACAGTTGGTCGCGGCCGAGAAAATTCCGAATGACATGGAAGAATATTTTAAGTATATGGATCCTTTCAAAAACGCTGAAGGGAAGGCTTATAAAACTTCTTCCCTTCCCAAGGCGAATACTAATTGGCAAGAACATCGCTTTGCATCCTTAGTCGAGGAGTATGGTATTCCGATGCCTAACCCTGATGTGCTCGAGTACTCCCGCGACGATCGTTCTAATGCGTTCGGAGAAGAAGACAAAGATGTCAATACGGGCAATGCCCCGGATAAGGGAGACGGTCAATCTTTTAATCAAGCTGAGTAAGCCGGAGGGGGTGATTCGAGGTTTTCCAGTTAGGAATCAATTGTATTTTCTCATGCAACCCAATTTTGTAAACGACTTAACTTTATATTTCTTGATTTATTTTATGTAACTCGTGAATTCTAACTTCATAAATATCGATGATTTTCCATATTTTTTGCTCGAACTTCGTTTATCTGGGTGGGGTTTCTTACCACGGTCGCGTCGATTCGTTATCTCAATCGTAGCGCATAGCGTCTATAAATATTAAGATCTCTTAACATTATTCACACGACATCTTTGCTTATAGAGATCGGAGCTTTTCCAAAATTTTTCTGCATTTTTCGAACTTCCTGCGGGTAGAGATCCGAGCAATTAATCCAAATTCACTCATCATGGAAGACGTGCTAGGCAAAGCTATTGACCCCAGGTCGCTATTTGGTGGTTCGAAAAATAAGAAGTCGAATAAAGAGCAAAAGGCTGATAAGGAGGTCAAACCCTCCAAATCTTCTTCTAAGACCTCCGCCTCTTCCCCAAAAGCACCTAAAGGTGGGGAAAAAACGAAAGAGAAAAGTACTTCATCGAAGCAGAACATGGGTAGTTCCAGCAAGTCCATTCTGGACGAAGACCTCGAGGCTGAGCTTGGAGGTTCCTCCCCGAAAGTGATTGATTCTAAGAGCGAGGATAGTGTCCGGGAAAAGATTCCAGTTCCCTCTTCGAATAAGAGGCCTTATTCTGATGGGACGCCCATCGAGGCTTTGCAAAATCTTGCTATTGGCGGCAAGTCATCCTCCGATGCTTCGATCATTCCTCCCTCAGAGAATCCCAACAAAAAGTCCAAATCAGAGACTGGTGTGGGGGCTTCCGCTGAAGCTTTAGGAATTGATAATCCTCCCCGATCTTTTGCCGATTCCTCTCCTCAAAAAACTGCTTCTTCCCTGCATGAGGAGTTGAAAGATGGATCTCCTTCTAAGGTTGATCCTATGGGTAACTTGTTGCAAGCTACCTTTACTTCTTCGGAGACTGACATGCCCAAAGGGAAATACGCGTCTAAAGAGAGGGATATTGAGGAGATGTTCGAGTCCGGGCAGAATTTCCTGTTTCAGGTATAACTTTTTTTTTTTTTTTTTTTTTTTTTTTTTTTTTTGAAGATCATTTGAAAGAAAGTCTAACTTTTTTGGCAGGCCGGGCAAGATTTTATTGAGCTTAAGACACTTGCTGAGCGGGAGATCAATTATCGTGCAACTGTTTCCCAGCAGCTGGAGGAGAAGAAAACCGAGTTCGATCGTGTCTTCGCGGAGAAACTCGCTCTAGAGAGGGAGAAGTCTGCTAGAGAAAGTGGAGAAGAGGTCCATAAGCAGCTGAGTGAAGAGCTCGAAAAACTGAGAAGTCTTCACGAGCAGGATAAGCAGGAATTCATTCGTCGAGAAAAAGAAGCTTTTGATCGTGGATATAAAGCTGGATATGAGGCTCGTAGTGTCGAGCTTCGGAAGATTCTTTCTGACAATAAGCTCCTCTAGGCGTTGTCTTTTATTTTCTCTGATTTGTAGTACAGCTAAAATATCTTTACCTGTTGTGTAATCCTGAATAATTTTCATACATTATATTTTCTATGGTTTGCAATAATCCACTTTCTTCTCGAATCGTATGCTTCCCTTGTGTGTTCTTTAATTTCGACTACGGCATCTGCAGGCGAAACTATTTCAACCCTGAAAGTTTCGACCTGGTATGATGCAATTTGCTAGGCTCCCTTTTGAAAATGTTTCAGGCAGTGCTTCGGAGATTGACGTCCTTTATAAAATGTTCACGTTTTTCCTGGTAAAGAGATGTATTGCCCTTCTCCTTTCCGAAGAAGTATGACTACAGTCGGAGACCTGTTGGCTTGATAGGCGTCTCCTTGTTGAGTAAGGACACTATCGTCCGCCGAAAATTTCATTGGGTCGGTCAGTTACAAAGATGTGACGGGGGTTGTTATCTTGTAATTGCTTCCTGTGCCAAGTTCGGAGAATACTTTTTATCAACATTTCGATGGCTTTACTTATTCTCGGGTCATTATGTGATGACGCTTTCTTTACAAGATGTATTTAGATCTCTTTATGATTTCTCTTGGATGATAGGTACCGGGACTTCGATGAATTCGGATAGGAATGAACTCGAGTAGAATAATCTTGACATTTCCTTCATTTCTCTTTCGGAATGGTTTCTGCAATTTCGGGAATCGTAACGGTCAGCGCATTTACTGCTCATATCTCAGCCGTTAGCACCATCAAATCTTAGTCGTTGATTGCTCTTTCTCCTCACTATATATAGTTCTGTGGAGACCCCCAGATTTTACATTTCAGTAACAATTTTGAACAGTCCTATGACTGAAGATTTATTCTTTCTAGCCAACATGCCTCGTTTCCTTTCTTTGATCAAATTGTTCGAAGTTCTCCTTCGTACTATTTTTAAATTCCTCTTTCTCATGATGGTAACCCAATTCGACTAGGGTATCGGCAGGCGACCTGCTTCTTTGGATTCATCCCTCCTGAGACGGGTTAGAATTCCGGTACCCTGATCTCCATCCAGTCGGATAGTGGGTCGACTGCTGGAGGAGTTTTCCTGCTCTCGATCTCTACTTCTTCAAGATATTTCTTGAAGAATGTTACCTTCGAGAGAAGCGTTGTTCTGGTCCAGTGTAGGATTTATTTGTAATAGGGTTACATTAAATGTAAAGTCTTTGCTTGACTTCTCTTATCCTTGTAATTTCGAATTCTTTTGTAACTGTTTTGAATGACATGAATAAGATATTTATTTCTTTATCATCCTTCCTTATTGTCAATTTTTCATGCCTCCAAAATATGATCAAGTTACATTCTTTATCTACTTTGAATAATACTTAGTTGATAGATGATGGTCGATATCTTTCGACTTTGAGTATAGCTTATAAGAAGCTTTTATTCTCTCGCCATATATTTAAGACATTCAGGTAGAGGAATACAAAATCTTCTTCAAGTGACAAATTCTAATTTGAAGGGCCAAATTCTGTACTCTGGACAAATAATTGTGAAGTAATAATCGAACAGGGTCTTGTTCGATCTCGAATAATAGCTTTGATTCAAGTGTTTGTAAAGATGGCTACTAGCCTTAGATGATCGAATAATAATAGAATCGAGTACCAGTTGATCTTGGTTGATCAAGGGTAATAGTTTCGATCTAAGGGGCGTAGCAACAGCTTTCACCCTTAGTCGTATCAGAGCATTTTTAGCTCGAGGGTCATAGCAGAGGCTTTCACCCGATAAATAATTTTCGATCTAAGGGGCATAGCAGAGGCTTTCACCCTTAGTCGTTTTTAGAGCAATTTTAGCCCTTGGGTCATAGCAGAGGCTTTCACCCGATAAACAATTTCGATCTAAGGGGCATAGCAGAGGCTTTCACCCTTAGTCGTTTTTAGAGCAATTTTAGCCCTTGGGTCATAGCAGAGGCTTTCACCCGATAAACAATTTCGATCTAAGGGGCATAGCAGAGGCTTTCACCCTTAGTCGTTTTTAGAGCAATTTTAGCCCTTGGGTCATAGCAGAGGCTTTCACCCGATAAACAATTCCGATCTAAGGGGCATAGCAGAGGCTTTCACCCTTAGTCGTTTTTAGAGCAATTTTAGCCCTTGGGTCATAGCAGAGGCTTTCACCCGATAAACAATTTCGATCTAAGGGGCATAGCAGAGGCTTTCACCCTTATATAATAGTAGACTGAGATAAGTACGGAACAAATAACAAAGATCGATAATATCAGGAAGAGATGAACGAATATGAATTTTGACGGGATCAGTTTCCATTGAATATATATATAACTTTCGAATGCAATAAATACTGAAGAGAAAATAGTCTTCTGCAATTATGGAGAAAGAGGCAGTAGTGAACAGCCTTAGAAAATAATCTTTATTCCTTTGTCGAGAAAATTCTTTGTTCGTAGGTTCCTAATTCTGATAAGTTTGATCTTTTCCAATCGGTTCCCGTTTTACCGGGAGACGCAACGGTCGACAAATCTTGTCCACTTAGTTTGCGAATTATACGTCGTTGGATTCTTTTCTGTTTTTGTCTATAAAAGGCTGGCACATTGTTGAAATTATCTCATTCGTTGCATCGAGAATTTTTTCATCTGATCATGGCGGTCAAGAGAACTATTCGATTAATTCAACTGTTTGAGTTCGGACTTCGGACGGTCTTTAAGCGGAATAGTCGCCGAGCGGAAAAAATTACAGCAACCACGCTTAGAATATCGACAGGCAAACGTGACTTCCATCTTGAAAGCCAATAAGCCAGGCTCGTGGCCTTGCTGCTCCAACGCATTTAGGAAGACGTTGGGCCGATAGCATTCGATCCTCTGTCTTCTGAAGAATGCAAATAAAGTTAAAAGCCTGCGGGTCCTAAGGATATTCCTTGTCCGGAAGGAATGATAGGACGGGAGACCGAAAATTTCATAGGATTGTAATATCATATTGATGTAATACATAGGCTTATGCTATACTCGATGTGTTTTCCCATTTCTTGTAATCTTTCGAGATATTATAAATATATTTCATCTCCCTTTTGTTGACAACCTTAATATAACTAGGTATAATTTTATCTTGTTCTTCTAACATCGATCGATCAAGAAGTAATCTATCACCACTTGCTCGAGTGGATAAATATCTTAGCAGATCTGAGACTGACAAGGAAAAATTATGCCATAAATCTTTATCAGTGTTGAATTTTCATAATTGCATAACTTCTAGGTCGAGGATTCTGTTCGACGTCCCTTCATAATAATGACATTAATACGTCGTCAAATTCTATAGAATGTCGTAATTCTTCTACACCCATTGTTGAATAGCATGTCCTTCGTTACCAAACAGGGCCCTATTTCTCGGGAAATGTAACGGTCCTTCCATTTAATGCGGACATCCAGATCGCTCATAAGATACTATCTGGGCCGTTGATTTCAAATTCCCTACCCCTATAAATAGGTTCCTTCGCGTATTCAACACTTCTTGCTTTTCTCCTTATGCCCCATCCGACCACCATGGGTCGATTTTTAGATTTGATTCGCATTTTGTCCCAAATAAAAGAGTTTGAGATTAGAGTTCGAACTTTGTTTTTCAACCTTGCTTCCCTTGGTATAAGCTTTCCGCTTAGAATATCGACAGGCAAAAGAAATTGCGCCTAGAATACCGGCAGGCAACCTGTTTTGCCTGACATATCATCTCTGGTGCGGGTTAGAGCTCCGGATTCTAGGCGTAGTACCTGATCGGGCAGCTGGTTACTCCGAGCGGAGTTCTTTAAGTCTGAGGCACCAGCTTCCTCGAGGGCTTTCTTGCGAGATAGTTCCTTCGAGCTCCCTTGAAGCGCCTCTGCTGGGATAACCCTTTGCTGCTCCGGTTCGGATCGATCGGTAGATAATGGTTGATTTCGACCATCATTATTTACCGATGAAGACCTAAGATCGGTTTTAAAGCCCTGGAAAGGAGCTCCGATCTGGCCTTTATCCCGTACGAAGACGGATGTGCGACACGTGGCAAGCAATTGCCGGGAAAGAATCACTACTGAGTTCTGCATCTGGGGCGATCTTAGGGATGGGAGACCAAGTCGTAATAGCACAGAATTATTCGGATAATTTGTAATAGAGTATGAATAGTCGTACTTTATTTCTGGAGCTCGAACTCTGTATTCGAAGTTTCGCATTTGTAATTTGTTTGAATGACATCAATAATAAAACTTTGCTCTTGAATGAACTTTGTGTAATTTTCGAGAATTCGCACAACTTCCTTTAATTACTCCCAATTGATTTGAGAATCCCCATAACTTTCATTCTCGAAATTAATCGATACCATGATCGGAAAAATAAATTCCAACCATTAATAACCTGTGCATCTATTGAATTCTGGTCAGTGAGGCTCTCTGCTACCACATGTACCTCCCCTCGTAGTAGGCATTTTTCGATCAAATACTCGAATAGGGCCCCACGGTGGGCGCCAATTGATCTTACGCGTTTTCGTGTGATAGGATTATATGGGGTGGTGTGCTAATCGAACATAAATAAATGCGAATAAATGGAGAAAGATCAATAGTATCAATATTCAATGAGTTTTAATACAAAGTATAAGTAGGATGAGTCCTATTCGAGCATTATTGGATGCCGTACAAGCTAGAGGGCGAAACATGTACAATTGGGCCTATCCTAATAATCCGAGCTGTGATCTTAAGCTTGGAGTCTCTTCCCTGGCCGCCCTCAATGTAATAAATGCATGGAGTATTTATAGCCAACTTTAAGGACTTGGGCCTGGGCTCGGCCCAACAGTGTCCATCGACCATGTGAGCTCGAAACAATCATTTTCATGCTTTGGTTCGTCCTTTGGTCCCTGGCGACAGGGTTCATAACTATTCGAATCGCGTTGAGGCTAAAGAACAGGGAATCCGAATTACCCCTCATCAAAAGATACATTTTGCATGCCAAGTAACTTATCAAGATTATCTTTGCCTTTCGTAAACTTTTGAAGACAGTTGGTTAAGTCACTAATTTTTTCTTCCAAAGATTCTTTTTCATCAATTAGTTTCAAATTATTTTGATAAAGTGAATATACTTTTCGCTTATAAAATTCTACTTTATATTTCAAATCTTCTTTCTCTTTAGAAATAAGGTCAATTTTGTTTGATAAAAATTTATTTTGGTCAGCCAATTTTTTTAAGTCCATTTTACATTCTTCTAAGGCTAAGTCCCATTTATCTAAATCATCAAAATTATTCAGATCGTCAAAATTATCAAATTCAGAATAAGTTACCTCATTTTTTGCCATGAAGCACATGTTTCCAGATTCATCTTCGAATTGCTCTTCCTCGGATTCTTGATCATCCCAAGTGGCACTCATTCCTTTGTGTTTGGGTCTCCTTGTAAATTTATCAATTTTCTTAAGTTCGGGACAATCGGGCTTGATATGTCCTGGTCTTTGACATCCATAACATTTGATCTCCGAATCATTTCGTGGGGGCCTCCTTTGGGTTTTTGAAAAATTTTGGGAATTTTTTTTCTTTTTGTTCATAAGATAATTTAACCTTCGAGAGATAAGAGCGACTTGCTCATTTTTGTCTTCTTCGTCCAAGTCCTCGTCTCCGCTTTCTTGTCCCTGCAAAATGTTAGTATTAAAAGCTAAGGACTTTCTTTCATTATTTAAATGTACCTCATCTTTTGCAAGGATTGTGATTTCGTGGGAGGTTAGAGATCCAATGAGCTAAGCCATGGTCATTTTGTTGAGATCTTTTGCTTCTTGAATGGCTGTGACCTTTGGTGTCCACTCACAAGGTAATGATCTTAGAATTTTTTTGACTTGTTCATTTTGGGGGTAAGTTTTGTCAAGCGCGGTCATAGGGTTCATGATTTCCATAAAGCGAGCGTACATTTGGCTTATGGTTTCACCGGGTTTCATGGAAAATAATTCATATTGGTGGACCAAAACTGTTATTCTTTCCTCTTTAACTTGAGAGGTGCCTTCATGGGTGACTTGTAACATGTCCCACATGTCCTTTGCAGTAGGGCATGAGCAGACACGATTGTACTCTTCTTTGGTGAGTGAACAAGATATGATGTTTTTAGCCTTGGAGTTCATTGACACCAACCGTTTATCATCAGGGGTGAGTTCTTTCCATTCTTTGGGAACTTTTTCACCTTTTACATCTTTAATGGGGATGGATGGGCCTTCCATCACAATTGTCCACAAGTCGCAATCTATTGCAATTAGGAACTCTTGCATTCGGTTCTTCCAAATGGAATAGGATGTACCATCGAAAAGTGGTGGCTTATTGTAGGATTGACCTTCTGCAAAAATTTCACCTCTAAAAGCCATAGGATCGTTAATACTCAGGTTAGTTAAACCAAAAAAAAATAAAAAAAGATAAAAAGAGCACGAGGCTCTGATGCCAATTGAAGAATAATAACTGCCTAAGAGAGGGGGTGAATTAGGTTGTTTTATAATTTAATTAAAATCACCTTTATTTAAAATATTTTGTTTAAGAAATTTCTTAGTCAATGAAATAGCAAATGTAAGATATGATAATTAAAGATTGAAAAATAAATAACACCGTCGTTTATAGTGGTTCGGCAAATGCTTAGTCCACTCTTCAAGTAGTTCTTGGTCTTCACTATATTATGGTCGTGCTTACAAAGTCTGACGTCTTTTTGCACTTATCAAACAAGCCCACAAGATCCTTCGTTCTTGTGTCTATTACAATACTCAAAAGCTCCCTAGATCCTTCGATCTTTATGCTTTTTAATAGAACTCTCAAGTACAATAAGAACCGCTCAATACTCTCTCAAAGAGCTAAACTACGGCAATATAAGAACTATGATATCTTTCTTTTTCTCTCAAAGAAATTCAGGTAAGAGCAAAGGAGAAAATATTTATAGATTGTAACAAATTTAAGGCTCGGAATTTCAAGAGTGTTTAAAGAGTAATATGCAAGTGTAAGCTTTTTCTTGAAAATATTTTCTTTTTGAATGAACAATAGCTAGGGGGTTTAAATAGCCTAGATTTTAACCTTTAAGAATGAAAGATTACAAAGAGATTTTAAAAGAGAATTAAATCAATGATTTGATTAAGTTTTTCAAAATAATCTTCCGAGAATAGGCTCCCTAAAATTCATCAAGAATATTTCAATATCAATCAATAACATATAATTTGATTTCTTGAAGCAATTTACCAAAAATATAAATCCAAATTTTTTGTTCAAAAAATCATGCCAAGAATAGGCTCACTATTAAAAAAATCTTCTTTGATTGCTTTGATCAAGTCTGCCGACAAGAATCATGAAATCAATATCTTAATCATATCAATTTGTTTTCAAATATGCAAAGGTTTGATTTTAATTTGATAAAGGAAAGATATGAAAAAGGTTTGAATTTAATCCGTGAATCAAGACCCAAAATTGAGATATGGAAAAAATATTATTTTAATGAAATGAATTAATTTCAATTCATATGGTAAGGATTGAGAATAAAGATTTTGATTTTTCTTAAAAAGTTTAAGGCTTTGCTCTTTAACCTTTAATTTCAAGAGATAAAAGTCTTGAAGCATCTTGGATTTGATCTTGAGCTTGAGCCATAATTTCCCTTCCTTTATAGAAATTAAGCTCTCCAAAAACTACTTGGGCCTCGTTTAGATACATCTCCTTTCTTTACATGGATTTTGAATAAGCTGATTTATATTGGGCCTTCTTCATAAATTATCTAACAATTAATAGGCTCAAAATAAAACATTAGTCCAAAATGTAATGAAATATATACAAGTTGTGGATGCCCATTGCAATTTACACTTCAAGTTACATAGTGTCAAGACAATACTTTTGCACTTGGTTGCATAAGGAGACAACACATACCCCATTTATGTGTCAAGACAAGATTAAGTGTGGCATTTCATATGCTATATGGCAAGACATGAAGAAGTGTGGCAAAGCACACATCTATGTGGAAATCTCTTGATATATGCAAGTGTTTAACATGTAACATAGCCATGTAACACAATTGCATGGAAGACACCTAGAAGACATATGTCTAGTGTATAGATGTCTTGAACTTGTATAAATAGATGGGTTTCATCCATCACTTGGTGAGTAGAGATTTGAAGAAAAACCACAACTTGAAATGAAATAAATGAGTTTATGAGTCTTCTCTACATATCACTTTGTTTACTACAATTTGTTCATACTTTCATACTAAGTTTTATAACACGTTATCAGTACGAGTTTGCTCTATAACTTGATTTCAAGTTATCACAATATATCCCACAAACAAGAGAGAAAATAGGCAAAAACCTTTGAGAGGCATATTCTCGGATTTGTAAAAAGCACCTTCGGTTTTTCTATCATTCCGACCATATTAACCGTTGGATCATGCTCAAATTTTAACCGAAGGTTCCTCACACCAGCTTCTTCATTCTGACCGTTCGGATCGTCCTTACAACGTTTGTAGGTGACACGGCATCCATCAGAAGTTGACGCAAAAAAAAGAAGTGGGTTAAGGAAAGTAGCATTTGCCTCTATCCGGAAGGATTAAAATCGACAAACAAGTAATATGCATACTTTATTATACGTCGTATAAATAACTTGAAATTCGAAGTAATATGCATACTTTATTATACGTAGTATAAATAACTTGAAATTCGAATATGAACAAATTGTGTTCGGCTTGAAAGAAAGCCTAATAAGTTTTGTGCTTGAAATAAAGCTTGAAAGAAAGCTTCGAAAATCTTGGACTTGAAAGAAAGTCTAGGAAAAGGACTCAAACCCGAAGATTTGAGTATATTTTCGGCTTAAAAGAAAGCCTACTACTTGTGTGCCTCTACAAGGCGAAAAACTCAAACCCGAAGTTTCGAGTATATTTTCGGCTTGAAAGAAAGCCTACTACTTGTGTGCCTCTACAAGGCGAAAAACTCAAACCCGAAGTTTCGAGTATATTTTCGGCTTAAAAGAAAGCCTACTACTTGTGTGCCTCTACAAGGCGAAAAACTCAAACCCGAAGTTTCGAGTATATTTTCGGCTTAAAAGAAAGCCTACTACTTGTGTGCCTTTACTAGGCGAAAAACTCAAACCCGAAGTTTTGAGCTAATTTTTTGCTTGAAAGAAAGCCTACTACTTTTGTGCCTCCGTTAGGCACCCAAACCCGGAGATTTTAGAACATTTTCGGCTTGAAAAAAGGCCTACTACTTATTATTTTTGTGCTTGACTTGAAAGAAAGCCTAATAAATTTTAAGCTTGAAAGAAAGCTTCAAAAATTTTAAGCTTAAAAGAAAGCTTCATAAAGTTTATGCTTGAAAGAAAGCTTCATAAATTTTAAGCTTAAAAGAAAGCTTCAAAGATTTTAAGCTTGAAAGAAAGCTTCATAAATTTTAAGCTTGAAAGAAAGCTTCAAAGATTTTAAGCTTGAAAGAAAGTTTCATAAATTTTAAGCTTGAAAGAAAGCTTCAAAGATTTTAAGCTTGAAAGAAAGCTTCAAAGGTTTTTAAGCTTGTAACAAAGCTTTGTAAATTTTAGACTTGAAAGAAAGTCTGGGTGAAAGACTCAAACCTGGAGATTTGAGTATATTTTAAAGAAATCTTATTATCTATTTCTGTTTAAGAAAAATAAATACATATATGATAATAAATAAATAAAAATGAAAAATAACATTGATGTGAGCATGAACGATGAAGATATTTATTTGGTTGACAGTGGGACCACACACACAATTCTTCGAGATAAGAAGTATTTCTCGAATTTGAAATTATCAAAGGCTAATGTTAGTACAATTTGTGGTACTACAAAAATAATTGAAGGCTCCGGAAGAGCCAATATGATATTGCCCGGTGGTACAAATATTTTGATAAAAGAGGCATTGTACTCTCCGAAATCCAAAAGAAACTTGTTAAGTTTCAAAGATATACGTTTGAATGGATTTCACATTGAGACCATGAATGAGGGGAATATGGAATATCTTTGTATCACATCCATGAGTTCATGCCAGAAGCATGTTTCATGCCAGAAGCATGTAATTGAAAAACTCCCAGTTTTCTCATCGGGTTTATATTATGCGACCATAAGAATTTTTGAATCAAATGTTGTATTGAACCGGAAGTTCAATGATTCAAAACTTTTCTCGCTTTGGCATGACCGACTTGGCCACCCGGGAGCAATTATGATGCGCCGAATAATAAAGAATTCGAGCGGACATCCTTTAAAGAACCAAAAGATTCTTTTGCCGCATGAAAATGTGTGTGTGGCATGCTCACAGGGGAAATTAATTATCAGAACATCTCCTATGAAAATTGATACTGAATCCCCAGTGTTTTTACAACGAATTCATGGAGATATATGTGGGCCTGTAGATCCACCATGCGGACCTTTTCGTTATTTTATGGTCCTGATAGACGCATCTTCGAGATGGTCTCATGTATGCCTACTGTCAACGTGTACAATGGCTTTTGCAAAGCTTCTTGCTCAAATTATAAAATTGAGGGCACAATTTCCTGATTATCCGATAAAGACAATCCGTCTTGATAATGCCGGTGAGTTTACATCTCAGGCATTTGATGATTATTGCATGTCAATTGGAATTGATGTTGAACATTCTGTTGCACATGTTCATACCCAAAATGGCCTAGCTGAGTCATTTATAAAGATGTTGCAATTAATTGCTAGACCTTTACTTTTGAGGTCAAATTTACCCACCTCTGTTTGGGGACATGCAATATTACATGCTGCTTCATTGGTCCGGATTAGACCAAGTTCATTCGAGGCGTATTCGCCATTGCAGCTTGTGACAGGCCAGCAGCCTGAAATTTCTCATTTGAAAATATTTGGATGTGCGGTTTATGTTCCAATATCACCGCCACAACGAACAAAAATGGGTCCACAGAGATGACTTGGGATCTACATTGGTTTTGATTCCCCGTCTATTATCAGATATCTTGAACCCCTGACGGGTGATATGTTTAAAGCAAGATATGCTGATAGTATTTTTAATGAGACAGTTTTCCCGCCGTTAGGGGGAGATAAGAAGCCGGTTCCTGGAGAACGGCGTGAAATTAAATGGAATGTGCCATCTTTGTCTCATTATGACCCACGTACAAATAATTGCGAGCAAGAAGTAAGAAAAATTATACATTTGCAAAATATTGCAAATCAATTGCCGGATGCATTTGTTGATACGAAAAAATTAACAAAATCTCATATACCGGTTGTCAACGCACCAGCGCGGATTAACGTCCCTGAAGGACAAGTCCCTGCAGGACAATCTGAAAAACCACGAACGAAACGTGGACGCCCGGTTGGTGCGAAAGACAAGAATCCCCGAAGGAAAAAGATACCAGAAGTATGTATTCCTCCTGAAGAGGAAACTGTTTCAAAACAAAGCACTATAGAAAAATTAACTGATCAGTCTGAATTAAGAAATGCCCCAGAAGAGGCAAATGAAATTGATGCCCCTGAAGAGGCGATATTTGAAGAGATCTCTTTGAATTATTTAAATACCCGAGAAAACTGGGATAGAAAGAAAGTGGTTGTAGACAATGTCTTTGCATATGGGGTCGCACAAGATATTATAAATAAGGATCCCGAAGATCCCGAACCGATATCGGTTGATGAATGTCGACATAGAAATGATTGGCCAAAATGGAAAGATGCAATTCAAGCTGAGCTTAACTCGCTAGAAAATCGTAAAGTTTTTGGACCGATAGTTCGCACGCCCGAAAACGTGCAACCGGTCGGGTACAAATGGGTATTTGTACGAAAACGAAATAAGAAAAATGAGATTGTGAGATATAAGGCACGACTTGTTGCACAAGGATTCTCACAAAGACCTTGAATTGATTATGATGAAACATATTCCCCTGTGATTGATGTAATCACGTTGCGGTATTTGATTAGCTTTGCAGTCTCTGAAGGACTAGACATGCACTCATGGATGCGGTTACCGCATATTTATATGGATCACTTGATAGTGATATATATATGAAAATCCCTGAAGGATTAAAAATCCCTGAAGGATCTCATAATCAAAGGTCTCATGGATTGTATTCGATTAAATTACAACGATCCTTGTACGGATTAAAACAGTCTGGCCGGATGTGGTATAACCGGCTCAGACATTATCTCATAAAAGAAGGATTTGTTAACAATCCAATTTGTCCATGTGTTTTCATTAAAAGATTTGAGAATGGATTTTCCATTATTGCGGTATACGTGGACGATTTAAATCTTGTGGGGACTCCTGAAGAGCTCACAAAGACCGCAAACTATTTAATGAAAGAATTTGAGATGAAAAATCTCGGAAAAACAAAGTTTTGTCTCGGCCTGCAGATCGAACATTTATCAACTGGAATCTTTATTCATCAATCGGCATATACAGAAAAAATCTTGAAGATATTTTATATGGACAAAGCTCATCCATTGAGCAGTCCCATGGTTGTCCGTTCTTTGGATATAAAGAAAGATCCTTTCCGTCCTCGAGAGGAAAATGAAGAATTGCTTGGTCCTGAAGTACCCTATCTAAGTGCAATTGGAGCCTTGATGTATCTTGCAAATTGTACGAGACCTGATATAGCCTTCTCGGTTAACTTACTGGCAAGGTATAGCTCCGCACCAACACGAAGACATTGGAATGGAGTTAAACAAATATTGCGCTATCTTCGTTGGACAATAGACTTGGGTCTATTTTACTCTAGAGATGCCGATGCACATGAAGCAGGTTATGCAGATGCCGGCTATCTTTCTGATCCACACAAAGGAAGATCACAAAGTGGGTATGTATTTACTTGTGGTGGTGCTGCAATATCATGGAGATCTGTTAAACAAACTCTAGTAGCCACTTCTTCCAATCATGCTGAAATTTTGGCATTGCATGAAGCAAGTCGAGAATGTTTATGGCTGAGATCAATGGTTCAATATATCCAAGAATCTTGTGGGTTGCCTTCAACAAAGAATATACCGACATCATTATATGAAGACAATGCCGCCTGTATTGCTCAAATTAAAAATGGATATATCAAAGGAGACAGAACGAAGCACACATCACCAAAATTTTTCTTTACCCACGAGCTTCAGAAAAATGATGATATAGACGTTCTTCAGATTCAATCATGTAACAACTTTGCCGATTTATTCACTAAAGCATTGCCGACTACAACATTCAGGAAGATGGTTTACAACATTGGAATGCGGCGACTTGTGGATCTTATGACGGCATCAGGGGGAGTGTGTAATTAATGACACTTACACTGTACTCTTTTTCCTTCGTCCAAGTTTTTGTCCCACTGGGTTTTTCTTGGCAAGGTTTTAACGAGACAGTGTTACACTCTTATAAGTCCCCTCTTTCGGATATGTACTCTTTTTCCTTCGTTCAAGTTTTTGTCCCAATGGGTTTTTCTTGACAAGGTTTTAACGAGGCATACTCCTGAAGCAATGGACATCCAAGGAGGAGTGTTATGAAATATATACAAGTTGTGGATGCCCATTGCAATTTACACTTCAAGTTACATAGTGTCAAGACAATACTTTTGCACTTGGTTGCATAAGGAGACAACACATACCCCATTTATATGTCAAGACAAGATTAAGTGTGGCATTTCATATGCTATATGGCAAGACATGAAGAAGTGTGGCAAAGCACACATCTATGTGGAAATCTCTTGATATATGCAAGTGTTTAACATGTAACATAGCCATGTAACACAATTGCATGGAAGACACCTAGAAGACATATGTCTAGTGTATAGATGTCTTGAACTTGTATAAATAGATGGGTTTCATCCATCACTTGGTGAGTAGAGATTTGAAGAAAAACCACAACTTGAAATGAAATAAATGAGTTGATGAGTCTTCTCTACATATCACTTTGTTTACTACAATTTGTTCATACTTTCATACTAAGTTTTATAACACAAAACAATTATTTCTTATCATCATAAATAAGATGTGAACTTAGGGCCAACATATCCGAATGGGTTGCCGAGGGTAAATTAGGGGCGAAATCATAGAAGTCGTCGGAAACCCGGGGATGATTTCCTGTTAGGTGATTAAAATCATATTCGGATTCAGAAACTGTGAGAAAAACTGAATCCCCGGGCAGGTAACTTAAGATGGGCTTATTTTCGGGGTTTAGAGGGTGAATAATGTTTCCGGCGAGTGGAAGAAACTGGCCGAGGGTGGAGGACAAGGATTTCTTTAAATCAGGAACAATGACTTCCAAGAAATGGGATTTGGAACATGGGAACTTGAAGAATAAAACGCTTTGATTTGCCATAAAATCGTACCACAACATATAAAAAAAAACGATTGGAAGTGAGCACTCACCGGTCATGTTGGAGGGCGGTGAGATTTTGCATTGCTCAATAAGAATAGCCATAATAACTTAGA
Source organism: Penstemon eatonii (assembly GCA_038501285.1). Classification (NCBI taxonomy): domain Eukaryota; kingdom Viridiplantae; phylum Streptophyta; class Magnoliopsida; order Lamiales; family Plantaginaceae; genus Penstemon; species Penstemon eatonii. The sequence continues at coordinate 17,549,681 of CM076711.1, forward strand.
GAGAGAACTGGCAATCGATGCCACCTATAGGATAATCAATTTGCCAAAAGTGACAGTAAAGTTGACTTTTATCAGTATTATTAATTTATTAATTGGTATATTAGTTACACAAAAACTGATGAGATCTATTTTATCAGGGGTAAAATGTTGGGTTTTGAAACCAAATCAATCTACAAAGGTAAAATTGCAGAAAAGGTCTCAAATTAATTAGTGATTTTGGATTTTCGTCCCAAACTATATTTACTCACTGAATTTCGTCCTGCAATTTAATATTTGTTTGAAATATCGTCCCAAACTAATTACTAATTTTGATTATTCGTCCCAAACTATATCAACTCGCCGAATTTCATCCCATAATTTACCATTTTGCATGAATTTAGTCCCTATATTAAATTTCTAATTTAATGGAAATGAAGATTCAATCTTGTAATTAGTTTGGAACGAACTCTGCAATATTATATAATTATTTATGTTAAAATTTACCACGTCATGACACGTAGGTAACCATGTGATAATTTAACGGCAAATGCGCAATTTTTATCTTATAATTAATGGTGGGACGATATTCCAAAAAAATATTAAATTACGGGACAAAATTCGCCAAGTTGAATAGTTTGGGACGAAAATCCAAAATCATTGATTAGTTTAGGACCATTTTTACAATTTTTCCATCTACAAAATATCAAAGAGAATTTTACTTTGGTACCACAATTTCATTTACTTTAAGGATTTTGTGCCATAATTATTTTGACTGACACATTTGGTACCATTATTTGACAGAATGTTACATATTTTATATTCACGTCAAATTAATGACGAAATTGAACAAGTGAGGAACACGTGCCCATCAAATTTGACGGAATTGATGACGGAATTTATAGAATTGGTCCTATAAATTGGAGAGAGAACTGGCAATCGATGCCACCTATATGATATAATCAGTTTGCCAAAAGTAACATAAATTGACTTTTATCAATATTATTAATTGATTAATTGGTATATTAGTTACACAAAATACTAATGAGGTCTATCTTATTAGGGGTAAAATGTTGGGTTTTGAAACCAAATCAATCGACAAAATACTCGATAATTTCATTTCTGGTACCACAATTTATTTTACTTTAAGAATTTGATACTATATATAACTATTGCGTTTAAAATATTTGGTACAATTATTTGACGGGACATTACACATTTCATACTCCCGTCAAATTAATAACGGAATTGAACAAGTGAGGAACACGTGCCCATCAAATTTGACGGAATTGATGAAGAATTAATAGAATTGGTCCTATAATTAAAGATTGCTGCCAAAGTTTATCCCACTGGTTGACAAATTTACCCCACAATACACAAATTTAAAACATTTCAATGTGCAAAAATAGTTAAATTATTAATCCTATTTAATAAGTTTTATATATTATTATTATATATCTTTAAATAGTTAGATTATATATATATATATATATATATATATATATATATATATAATAATTGATAATTAAAAAACAATATAGAAAACCACCCCACCCTAACACAATATTCAGCGTCTGTTCGATCTTGTCACGTCCCTAATCACCTGCGAAAATAATTATTGTATAGTTTTTTTTAATTATAATTATTTTATTATAATAGTTAACTTCATTTTTTAATAAATATTAAATATATTACTATTATTATATGAATTTTAGATTTAATTAATATTTTATCGGATTAATATTAAAATTCTGTTAATATTATTTATAAAACTAAAAAATTTAATAAATATGTAAATATAATAAGTAAAAATTTTAACTTGGTCAGTGGTGGAGGGTGAGAAAAGTGGTGGCAGTGAAGATGGCTGTAGTGGAAGTGTTTTGGTGAAGAAGATGGTTATTTTTTGGAATTTTTTTTTTTTAAATTTAATTGTATAAATTTAACTCATTTTTAAAAAATAGGGAATGATAACTAAAGCTTAAATGATGTGCAATATTTATAATACAAAAAAAAAAAATATTATTTTAATGTTCTTGTGTTTGGTATAATTTCAAATATTTATATATTTTTTGTAGGCAAAATTACATAAAACATCCCAAACTAATTATTGATATTGGGTTTTGTCCCAAACTATATCACTTTATCGAATTTCATCCCGTAATTTAATATTTTTTTGGAATACCGTCCCACCGATAATTATGAGACGGAAATTGCGCACGTGTCCTTTAAATTACCTCATGGCTGCTTACATGTAATGACGTGGTAAATTTTAGCATGAACTATTATACAATATTGCAGAATTCAACTAATTATAAGATTGAACCGTCATTTTCATTAAATTAAAAATTTACTATTCGACTAAATTCATGCAAAATAGTCAGGACAAAATTCGGTGAGTTGATATAGTTTGGGACGAAAAAGTAAAATATTTTGAGACGATATATATTGATTGCTATATGAAATTAGAATTGACTTTTTAAGTGGACATTTCAAATTTAACGACTTTATACAAATTTAACGATTATATTAAAATTATAAGTGATATTAAAATTTATTTGAACATTATTACATATTTATTGATGCTAATCACATGATTTTTTTTTCAATCTACACAAAATAACCGGTTCACAATGACTGGTAGTCCAGGTCACAACCAAAAATTTTGTGTGGCTCATATTAATTTGGCTAAAAACATGTGCCAAAAAGCCATTACCTTACAAAAGGTTTTCAGCGTGAAATTGAAGGGAGACTCCCTATAAAGTAATACTCCAGTATTTTTCTTTTTTACAATGAGTTGTAAAATTATTAAAAGATAATCATAATAAGAGGAGAGACTTTTTTTCTAATTATACTTTTAAGATTTTTTTATTTATATTTTTGTCATAGAATTAAATATTATAATATAATTTAAATAGGGGTATATTAGTCTTTACGAAAAAGGGAAGAAATATTCTTGGCCAAACCCATACTTTTATATGTACTAGAAAAGTGCACGTACGTTGTTTTGTCTAATTTTAATTATATGGGTATTTTTCGTAAGTTAAAATAAATTTAGCCATTTTTATGTCATACATATATTTATGACTCATCAATTTATTTTTATTAATAATTATTGGTTAAATAAGATCATTTTCATTCCATCATAGAAGTTTTCATGTCAAGTTTATCCGTTATTCATCGATAACACATGTTTTATCCGTTTCTTCACAAATTTCCCCCAAACTTTCACAATCTCACGAGCATTTTTTCTTATTGGTTTCACCAATTTTTTCATAAATTTCACCACTGTTTACTAATTTCACCCGAAGTTTCATCTATTCATATGTTTTCGCTGTTTTATTCTTTTAGAGATTTTTTCGCTTTTTTATCGACTATATCATTTTTCGTTTTTTTCCCGTCGATCTTTTTTTCAATTTAAACCATTTTCTTCCAATTTCACTTTAATTTTGTCGGTTAAAGTTTAACTTGTTTTCACTTATTTCACTGATTTAACATATTATTCACCTGAAGTTTTCATCGATTAAACATGTTTTCGCCGACTTCAAGCTTTTTTGACTGATTTTATCCGTTTCTTTAAAAATTTCACCCAAACATTCATCGATTAATATGTCTTAAATTTTTTTATGGGTTTTATTAGCGATTTATCCCTTTTTTTTATTGATTATAATATTTTTAAATGTTTTCTCATTTTTGGTCATTTTTTTCCTTCAGTTTAAACCATTTTTCTATCGATTTCACCAGTTAAACTATTTTTTTAACTGATTTCACTCGTTTTTACCATTTTAACCCATTTTTACCTATTTTTCATGTTATTTCGCTAATTTCACATGTTATTCACCTAAATTTTTCAATATGTTCTTACCAACTTTACGTTTTTTGACCCATTTTATCATTTTTTCACCGACTTTACCAAATTTTACTGGATTTCACTGTTCCATAATTTTTCTTAGAAATTCCATTCAAATTAATTTTCATTGATTTCACATATTGTCACCAACTTTACCTTTATTTTAACCGACTTTACCCGTTTTCATTATTTTTTCACAAATTTTACCTGATTTTTGTTTTCGATTTCAAATGTATTTACAATTTCACATGCATTTTTTTCACCGTTATAAAGTGCACATACATTGTGCGCGTCTATTTAATTTCAGTTGTATTTTGTTGTAAATCAGAATAAAATTAAATTCATTATGTCATAAAATAGCACATATTAATGACTGATATTCAATTTATAACTTCATCATGGGTATTTTCCATCGATTTGTTTAGTTTGTTTAGGATTAAACCATTTTTCTAATGGGTTGACATTGTTTTAGTTGGTTGAAATTTTTTCATTTTATTGATTTCACTCATTTTAACCAGTTTAACCAATTTTCACATGTTTTTACCGACTTTAACCTTTTTCACCGATATTACCCATTTTTCACATATTTGATCATTTTTTATGTAATTTCATCGTATCACCGATGTCATCAATTTTTTTTGCTAATTTACTTGAATTTTCATCGATTTCACATGTATTTACCGAATTTTCAACTCAAATAATTATACATCTTCAATTATCTTTAAGTATATTTCAAATTATTTCACTTACCATAACACTTGAAACGTATTTCTTTACCGATCTATGCCATTTCACTTATTATATTATTTAGTTTAATTCCATTATCATTGATTTTAACTGGTTTTATATTTTTTTACTGATTTACTCGTTCTTGATCAGTTATAACCTATGTCCTTAATTTTTCCTATTTTTCATCGATTTCTTTTTATTTTCTCCTATTCAAAAAAAAAAAATTATACTGGTTTAATTCACACTGTTTTTCTAGTTAAATTTTTTTTTCTTTTTCTTAATTTACTTATTTTTTTCAGCTTAACTTACTAATTTCACATTTTTTTTATCTATTTCACTTGAATTTTCATTAATTTCACATTATTTCACATACTTTAATCTTTTTTCAATGATTTAACAAATTTTTCATATATATCACCCGTTTTTCACTGATTTCACCAATTTGTTTCCTATGTTTTCACAAATGTGACCGGAATTTTCATCGATTTCCTTATATTTATCGATATTATTGTCATTTTTTACTATCAATTTCACCTATATTTTCACATATTTCACCAGTGTTCATAAATTTCATCCAGATTGATTTCATATGTTTTCGTCAATTACATAAAATTTATTTGATCGGTTTCACTAATTTTCATCCTTTTTTTTTCACTTTATTCATACATTTTTCTCGAAAAGATTTCCATGAAAATTTGAGGTAATGTTTCTTATGTCAAATAAGGATTACTTAGTTCACTAAGTCATAAGCATTGTTTTTCATTCATAGGTAAAATGCGATTCTAGTTTAATAGATTTTATGATATTTAAGAGAACTGAATTTTTTAAGGAGTGACATATTGTACTAAATCTTTAAATGAAACAAATAATATTTTTCACACAACATATTTATAATACGTTATAATAATTTTAAATATATAAATTTAGCAACTGTTCAAAATAATAGTATTTTTTTATTTTTTATGTGCTATAGGAGAACAATAACGAAATTGTAAAAGTGATGTAAGAGTTAATTTCTTAATAATTGGAGTTAATGTAGGAAAAAACTTTAATAAGACTTCATGTCTAATTTGAATATACTTTTATTTTCCTTCCATATTCATGGTGCTTGGTTAGGAGGAAAAGAAGTTATAAAATGTTCTAAAAATATTTTCCTACCAAAGTTTTGATGTGAAAACTTAAGGAAAATTCATGTTTAGTTATATCTTATTTAATATACTTTACAATTTGAATAACGACATTTTTGTCTTTAAAAAAAAAAGAAAAAAACTTAAAATATTCATACTTTTAGAGTTAGTATAGATATAGATATAGAATATATAAAAATTATCCCTAAAAGAGATATAACATGAGAGAGATGATGGCTGCCCAGTGGATAGTCACCAAAAAAGGAAAGCCTTACACTTATATAAACGAGAATCACTAGCTTCTTTTAGTCACTCAAATTTTTTATAATTGTCAGTGCTTTCCATTCAAATAAGATGTTGGATAAGGATGAAGATGAAGGCACTGAAGACAATTTGATAAGGGAGGTTTTGATGCATTCCAAAACTTCAAAGTCTGCTAAGTACGGATTAACTTAGCTGATGTCCCTTTGAAGAAATTTTGACTAAGTAAAGATGATATCAGAAGAGTCAAAATTTAAGGTCCAAGACTACTGATCTGCTAAAGGAAATAAATCAGACTGATGAAGATCAGCCGACTCAAATCAGATTTGTTCAAGTTTGAGATCAGCTTTGTTTGCCATCAGACTTGCACTTTCGTCGGCCAAGTGGAAAGGATCATAAAGTCTTCCCAACGGTAATAAATGCCCCTAGAAGTAATAAATGCTGAAGTACAAGGTTATTAAAGACAAATGATTGAAGAAATGCTTCGTATCAGCTGGGAGCATTTAATGCTGCCTGCAGAAAAGTATTGTTAACAGTACGGACAGCTGCAGAGAGCCGTTCGCGGAAATTAAGGACCAGAACTCGAGGAATTTGAATCTTGTCTCTCTTCAACGAACATTTTTCAAACCTCAAGTATAAATAGCTGAGAGAGACGAAGAGAAAAACAACAACACAATCTCTGAGAGAATTTTCGAAGCAGAACTCTTTAAGTCTCAAGAACAGCTCACTCATCAGCTTAGTCATTTGTTGACAAAAGCAAAGTTGAAGAACAACGAAAAATACATCTTCTGAGTGATTTTGTAAACGTGAGTGTTGGTCCCAAGTGGTCAGATGAGGTCTAGAGGGGGGGGGGGGTGAATAGACCTCTGAAAATTTTTGAACTTAAAAACTTTTCAGTGTTCTGTCTGCAGACTAAGCTGATGAAGAACAGTAAGATTACTTCGCTGATCAAGAACAAGTCTAGAACAGCAGAGTGACCACTCTTCTTATATATACTTAGCTGTTTTTCAACAAAACAGTTTTCCAAAGAGTATACTTGCAGCGGATTGTTTTAAAGTGTTTTTCACAAGTAAACTAAGCTCTTAAAAGATTTTATCCCCAGTTTTGAAACTCCTTATAAAATCTTTCAGTAATTCAAAGTGTTTAAATATGCAAACTTTAAAATATGCAAGAAAGCTTAAATGTAAGATAACACAAAGAATTTTTATAGTGGTTATATGGATAAAAATCCTTTAGTCCACTCTTCCAGATCACTCAGATTCTGGGTTATACTATAATCACACAGATTACAATATTTCTCCACTTACACCTAAACAACAAATGTAAAGGCTATAAGCTCACAATAGGAAATCACTCAGAAATCCTATCCTCTAAAGTAGAATCACTCACAAAGATGGATTCTCACTTCGCACAACACTCAGCTATTACAAAATCACTCAGATAATGTTTTTCTGTTTTCTTCAACTAGGTTTCTGTCAACAGATGACTTCCACCAGACGAGTGAGCTGTTCGAGCTTTTGAGACTTAGAAAAATTCTGCTTCAAAATCGAAATCTCTGATTGTTGTTGTGTGTCTCTCTCTTCGAACTTAGCTCTATTTATACATGGAGATGAGAATATGACCGTTGAAGGCAAATCAAATCTTCAAATCCATCCTTCAGCTCTTTTGAAAACGGCTCCCTGCAGCAATCCGTACAGTGTACAGTACTTTCTGTCCATCACATTTAATGCTGCATTAAATGCACTCTGCTGATACGAGGATATCTTCAATCATTTGCCATTACTACCCTTCTCTTTCAGCATTTATTACACCAAGTGCATTTATTACCGTTGAACTGATCTCATGATCTCTTCCACTCTGCTGATCGAAGCAACCCTTCTGATAGGTACTCTGCTGATCAAATACTGAACTAATCTGATTTGACTCGGCTGATGACCTACCTTTCTGTTTGCTGTTTCAGCAAGAGACCACTTAGTCTTTTGGTCTTTGAACTCTTCTGATATCTTCTTTACTTGTTCAAAGATTCTTCCAAGGGAACTAAACTTTCCATACTTAGCTGATTATGATGTTTTGGAAATCATCAAAACCTTCCCTTAAATTCTGACTTCTTTCATCTTCATCTTCATCTTCATCCAACAATTTCCCCCTTTTTGATGATGACAAAACTTCAGCTAAGTACCTGTACCTAAACTAAAGTTTTGATCCTCAAAAATTTCTGAGATAGAAATAGTATGTTGGATTCAAACTTGCAATTTTATAGATGATTAAACTGATTACAGATTACAAGTTTTGAAGAATGAAAAGTGCAAAGTACTTTTTTTTTTTTAAAACGATTACAAGGATTTTAAGATAAAAAGGAAATCTAGCCTAAACTAGTCTTCTTCCTTCTTCTCTTCTTCAGCTTCCTTGTCCTCTTTTTCAGATTCTTCATCAGATAACTTAGAAGTCTCAACTTCCAGCTCTTCAAAGAACCTTTTTCTTAGCAGCTCTATCTTTTTATATTTTACATCAGGGTCAAGCTGTTCTTCAGCTGAATCTTTGGCAGCAGCTAGTTCCTTGTCAGACTTGGCTTTTGCTTCAGATTCTTCAGCTTGCTCTTCTTCTGTAATTCTCTCATCTGTTGGTCTGCTTGATTCTCCCATATTTCTTTCAGTGTCACCAGCAGATTCTTCCAACACTTCAGTTGCTTCAGCTTGGTTATCTTCTTCCTTTTCAAGAGAAGGACCAACTTTCTTCTGTCCAAATACCCTTTCTTCCCCCTTTTTGTCATCATCAGCAGGGTTGATTGGATATTGTGGCACAACTGGTGTAATTAGAAGTGAATCACAGAGAAGCTTGATGTTCTCTTCCATAGCATTGATCTGAGCTTGCTGTTTGAGTTGATTGGCCTTAACAGTTTTGACTTCCTTGAGCAAATATTCTCCTTGATCACCCAATTGAATTTGAGTTCCCAAAATCCAATTTGATGAAGCAGTGAAGTCTTTCATCATATTTCCCATGACTTCATCTTCTGCTTGGAGGGCCATTTCAACTGTTTGTTCAATCTGTTTCCAACCTTCAGTAGTGCTCTGAGTCCGTCTTCTAAGTATATCCATATCTTGACAGATGGATTTAACATTCTGAGCAGTGTCTTCTATCAGATCGGTTGGGACAGCAGTAGCTTTCTGATTTGGTTGTTTGACAGCAGCTAACACTTCTGCAGCTAACTCTTCCTTCATATACTTCAAAGATTTAGTGATCATTTGTTGGATGGAGTTCAACAGATTTGTCTGAGCACTTTGAGAAGTTGAAGGCATATTTGTTGTAGCAGGAAGTGTTTCTTTGATATGTTGCTCTGTTGGTTGAGTTATTAATGCAAGAGACTGATCTGCTGGACTACCAGCATGGCTTGGAGTGCTTTCCTTCTCCTTAGCTTGATCATCTCCTTCAGCAGCAACTTCTTTGTCCTTGATCTGATCTGCTGGAATTGCTTCTTCTTTCTTTGAGCCATCAGCAGCGTCAGACTTATCACCCTGTGCTTTGTTCTGATCAGATGGGTCTGATGTACCCTCTTTTTGCTTTGGTTGATCAGAGGACTCTGCTTTTTCTTTATCAGCAGGGGATATAATCTTCTTGACAGTCTCAACTGTCCTCATCATTCCTTCATTGTCCACAGCTGACCTGTTGGAAATCCAAGTAAAGTTATCAAGAGGAATAAAAGTAGATGTAGGTTCCTCAGGCAGCTCTTCATAAGGTTTGATATTTGGCCCGTAGACAATGTGTTTGATATTTGGAAGAGGGACCAATGAGCTTGGTTGTCCCCTTAACTTCCTTGATTTCTTTGCCCAAAGCTCCATTGCTTGAGCAATAGCCAACTTTATAGATCTTTCCTTGAGGTCTTCAGATTCGTCATAGTCTTCAGGAATTGATTTGTAGATCTTCTTGGCTTCAGCCTTTACGAAGTGACTTATCTTTAGCCTCAACTTGTCCAGAAAGAATTCTGAATCAAGTGCTTGAATTAAAGAACCTGTCTCCAGCCACTTCAGTACCCATGCTTCTTCAACAGCAAAGGCTTTCCATTTGGTCATTTCAGCTGGACTCTTTGTCAGTCTGAATTCCCTCCACCTGTTGTATCTGATCTTTTCATTATTGAACTGTGTCAGGCGGTTGACTCTTTCATTTTCAGCATCAAGCCTCTTCAGGAATTCTTCAAAGATGGCAGGATCATCCCTGACAATCTCCAAAGACAATCTGATTTCTTCTCTCCTCTTTGGCTTTATCTTAGGTGCATGCATAGCTGGCATTGGTTTGTTTGGATCCCTTTGTTCACCAATAACTATCCCACCACTATGCTGACGACCATGAGCATCTTTGGTGCTTGCTTCAATGGCAGCAGCCAACTCTGCTGCCTCAACAGCATCCCTCTGCTCTTGAGTCATTTTGCTGGCTTCTTCCTCCAGCCTCTTAAGCTCTAAGCTTTTCTGCCTTTCTTCTTCTGCTTTCTCAGCAGCTATCCTCTGCTTTTCAGCAGCATCTTGTCTTTTCTTTTCTGAAGCAGTTAAGTAAGTGGCAATCTTGCCAGTCCTCTTTCTTCTGGATTCAGGACTCTCAACTGCTTGAATGGGGGTTGCAGCAACTGGAGTAGGGTGCAGCAACAGTGTAGCTCCTTCTTGTGTTGTACTAGTCTACTGTGCTTTTTCAACTTCAGCAGATAGTGCAGCAGACGAGTCTTCTGTTGACATTCCAACTTCAGAAACAACTTCAGCTTCAGCAGTATCACACTTAGCAGCTTGGACAGCAGGTTCTTCAATTATTACAGGTCTTTCTGCTTCTGCTGTTGTTTCTCTAACAGTTGCAACAGGCTCTTCAGAGAAGGTGACCTTTCTCTTAGCCTTTGACTTTGCAATCCTTTTGGCAGGGGGGTTGGCAGTAGGAGGTCCCCTTGCCTCACTCTTTGTTCTCATCCTCTTCAACCTTTGAAGAGGAATTTCTTCCTCAGACTCTGTCCTTTCAGGAGATGAGTCAGTCCTCATCTGCTCAATCTCCCTAGTAAAATCTTCAATTTCTTTTTCTGGAACTTCATCCTCAGAAAGTGCTGAATCAGTCTTAACAGCAGACTGTGCTGTTGGCTCAGCAACTTGGCTTGTCTGTCCCTCCTTTTTGCTCTTCTTAGAGGGGCCCTTCTGGGATTTGGCAGGGGCTTTTCTCTTAGGTTCTTCCACTATTTTTCTCACTAGTTCGTAGAGTTTGAACTCTTTGCTACCATGAGTATTCTTCCCTGGTCCTAAGGGGCATTGCAGAGATGCAAACAGATTACTGAGTAAAATGGCATGAGAAAGCCTCTTATCACTCAGTAGCTCATAAACATGAGCATCCCAGTTAACCTTTAAACCGTAGTAGATACACACCATTGTGTAGTATCTTCTCCTTGGTAGCCCATCCAAAGAACTTGTGCTGCAGTCCAGCACCTTGGCTATAATATCAGCAAATCTCTGATATTCATCCTTCAGCTGGGTCTTCATCAAAGTCCCAGTCATCTTTTCTCCTTTCTTAGCACAAACAGCCCAGAACTCCTCTTCCTTTTCAGACCCAAGGTCTGTCACATCCCCTCCTTTGTTCGTAAGTTTATAAATTTCACTCAACACAGCAGCAGAGATAGCAATTTTCTTACCACCGATAACAGCAGTCATAACAGTCTCTTCAGTGTTGAACTTCCTGGTCTTGTAGAAGTGATAAACATCTTCTAAGTAAACCCTTTCTTCATGTGCTTCCAGAACTGGAACCAACGATGCCTCTTTAATTTTCTCCATCAGTGAGCGCATCAGATCAGTACCCGAAAAGTGAAATTTGCTGTAGTTTAGGTATCTTCCGTCAATAATCTTGTCCATTTATGAGATTAGTGAGTAGAATCTACAAAAACAGTAAGCTTTCGAAACAAGAGAGTTTGAGAATTAGAGAGTTTGAGAGTATTTTGAGTGCGTAAGACGACTATACTGTTTCAGATCGGATTTTATAGGTTTCCTTTTGGTTAGGTTTTCGTGATTTATCAGAACCGTTGATCTAATCTGACAGTTTTTAATCGTGTGGATAGGAGAGACGGATTTCAATTTTATTATTTTAATGTCAGATGGGCGGGAAACTCTATCGACACTAATCTGTTACTTATAAAAGCGCGTTTTTAATAATACGTTTTATGACCATGCTTATATAAGGTATCAGATGAGTAGAGTTAAACTTATCTGACAGACGAGTGATCTGTTATCTGATATTACTAGAGAATGCCAATAGCTAGTAATCTTCCTTTGCTGTTTGTCAATCCAGCAAGATAAAATAATCTTCAATCTTCAAGAATTAAGAACACATCTTCATGATAACTAAACTTCAACTAACTGTCATTAACAGATTTCATCTTTTAGAACAGAAGTACCGCTAGTCTTACACGTTCCCCCTGACTTTAAGAATTCATAAGTTAACTAGTCTGTTGAAGGTTAATCCTTGAATAAAATAACTGATGACTAAGCTGTTGAACTCCAGTCTTCTGAAGAGTTCCCCCTCAGCTTATGCATCTAAATTTAGTAGTCCTAACTCAGCTCTTAGAGTTGAGAACCTTGCTTCACTTAACGGTTTAGTGAAAATATCAGCAATTTGATTATCAGTATGAACATACTCAATCATAACATTGCCTTTTTCCACATGATCTCTAATGAAATGATGCTTGATCTCTATATGTTTAGTCCTTGAATGACTTGTAGTGTTCTGAGTAAGAGAGATTGCACTTGTATTATCACAGTAGATTGGAATTCCACTGATCTTGATGTTGTAGTCTTCCAGTTGATGTTTCAACCAAAGTATCTGTGCACAACAAGCTCCAGCAGCTATATATTCAGCTTCAGCAGTAGATATAGAAACTGAAGTCTGTTTCTTACTCATCCATGAGATCAGACGACTACCTAAAAACTGACAGGCACCTGTTGTGCTCTTTCTGTCAATCTTGCAGCCAGCAAGGTCTGAATCTGAATAACCAATAAGCTCAAATCCAGATCCTCTAGGATACCACAATCCCAATTCTTGAGTGCCTTTAATGTATTTCAATATCCTCTTGGCAGCTAAGAGATGAGATTCTTTGGGGTTTGATTGAAATCTTGCACAGACTCCAACTGAGTACATTATGTCAGGTCTGCTTGCTGTTAGATACAACAATGAACCAATAATGCCTCTATATTTGGTTATGTCCACTGATTTGCCATCTTCATCTTTATCCAAACGAAGACTTGTAGACATAGGAATTGTAGCAGTAGAGCTAGTTTCCATACCAAACTTCTTAAACAGATCTCCTGTGTATTTTGCTTGGCTGATGAATATTCCATCAGGCAACTGTCTAACTTGCAATCCAAGAAAATAATTAAGTGCACCCATCATGCTCATTTCAAACTTATTCTGCATCAGCTTGGAGAACTTATCACACATCTGTTGATTAGTTGAACCAAAAATAATATCGTCCACATATATTTGCACAAGTAATATATGATTTTCCCATTCAATTGTGAACAAGGTTTTATCTACCTTACCTTTTCGAAATCCTTTAATTAAAAGAAAATCAGATAGGGTATCATACCATGCTCTTGGAGCCTGTTTCAGTCCATAGAGGGCTTTCTTCAGACGATATACTTTGTCCTCTTCTTGATAGACTTCAAATCCAGGAGGTTGCTCAGCATACACTTCTTCTTGCAGTTCTCCATTGAGAAAAGCAGACTTCACATCCATCTGATAGACAGTGAAGTTCTTATAAGCAGCATAGGCAAGAAACAGTCTGATTGCTTCAAGTCTTGCTACTGGTGCAAATGTTTCATCAAAGTCAATTCCTTCTTCTTGACAATAACCTTTGGCCACTAGTCTTGCTTTGTTTCTGGTGACAACACCATCTTCATTCATCTTATTTCTGAATACCCACTTAGTGCCAATTACTCTTTGATGACTTGGTCTAGGAACTAAGTACCAGACTTCATTCCTTTCAAATTGATTCAACTCTTCTTGCATAGCTTCTATCCAGAAGGAATCATTTAGAGCTTCTTCAATTTGCTTAGGCTCTATTTGAGATAGAAATGTGACAAACATAGCATCTTGTGCAGCAGCTCTTCTTGTTTTCACTCTATCTAATGGATCACCAATCACTAATTCAGGTGGGTGATTTCTGAGCCATCTAAGATCAGGTTGCAGGCCTGAATGTTGTCCTCTGTTGTGATCTTGCAACACTACTGTTGGAGTTTCAGTAGTAGTCTGTTGAACCTTTGCAGTCTGTTGAACAGTCTCTGGTCTGTCAGCTGTTTGCAACTCATCTGTTAGACAATCAGCACTGTGATTTTGAACAGCACTTGAGTTAGCAGCTGAATCAAGATTAGGTAGTATGATGGGAACATATTCTTCATTTCTTCCAATGTCTAACTTCTGTAAATCAGTAGACAGATCTTGATTAACACTTTGATTCTTTTCAGAAGATTGACTTGGCTCATCAAATACTACATGGATAGATTCTTCTATTAGTAATGTTCTTTTGTTAAAAACTCTGTAAGCTTTACTAACAGATGAGTATCCTACAAAGACAGCTTCATCAGCCTTTTCTGCAAATGCAGTAAGGTGATTTTTCCCATTATTCAATACAAAACATTTACAACCAAAAATCTTAAAGTAATGAATGTTTGGTTTTCTGTTGTTCCAAACTTCATATGGAGTCTTGTTCTGATTTTTGTTGATCATACATCTGTTTTGGGTAAAGCATGCTGTGTTTGTTGCTTCTGCCCAAAATCTTTGAGGCAGTTTAGCTTCAGCTATCATGGTTCTGACAGCTTCCTTTAGTGTTCTGTTTCTCCTCTCAGCAACACCATTCTGTTGAGGGGTTCTAGCAGCTGAATACTCATGATGTATTCCTTTGATGTTACAATACTCTTCAACAGTAGAGTTTGTAAACTCTGTCCCTCTATCTGATCTGATCTTCAATATTTTGATACTCTTCTCATTCTGGATCAGTTCCATCAGATTGGTAAGATGTTCCTTGGTTTCACTTTTCTTCTTCATGAAAATCACCCAAGTATATCTTGAATAGTCATCCACAACAGCTAGGCAGTATTTCTTTCCACCATTGCTGACTGGATCAATGGGTCCAAATAAGTCCATATGTAGTAGCTCCAATATTCTTTCAGAAGATTGATGCTTTTTGCTTTTGAAAGATGACTTGATTTGTTTACCCTTCTGACATGCGTCGCAGAGCTTGTCTTTGCTCATGACTGCTTTTGGAATCCTTTCTACCAAATCATTCTTGATTAATCTGTTTATGGTCTTGAAGTTTAAGTGATTCATTCTCTTGTGCCATAGCCAACTCACTTCACTTGGTGCAGATGCCACCAAACAAACACTTGAATTCTTGTCAACAGAATCCCAGTCGACTATGTAGATATTTCCTTGTCTTCTTCCAGATAAAATTACCTTCTTTGTACCAATCTGTTCAACGTAGCACTTATCTGTTGAGAAGATGACTGAATATCCTTTGTCACAAAATTGACTTATGCTCAGCAGATTATACTTTAGGCCTTTAACATATGAGACGTCAGATATCTCTATGTTTCCCTTGATTAATCTTCCTTTAGCTTTAATCTTGCCTTCTTTGCTGTCTCCAAATGTAACACTTGGACCATCCACATCAACTGCATCAGTCAACTCATGTATGTTTCCAGACTTGTGCCTTGAACATCCACTGTCCAAGTACCAAATCTTCTCTACTTTACTCCTACTCCTAATCCTAACCTACAAAACAAAAAAATTTGTTTTAGGTACCCTTATTGAGAGGGTCCTGAAGGATTAGTTTCACCTTTGACAACCCAAGATGTTGATGTCTTAGGCTTCTTAGGCTTCTGAGTTTTGGTAGGAGCATGAACAGTTTCATTTCTATCATAATTAGCAGATAAGTCATGTTGATGATCAGTATGATAAGAATAGTGTTCATAAGCAGGGTAAGGTGCATGATAAGCAGGGTATGCATGCATTGGATGAGCAGGGTAAGGTGCATAGTAACCTGGAAATTGAGGTGCATGATACATAGGATGATATGCAGCAGGTTGCACATAATATGACTCATTTCCATACCAAGCATTTTGATTTTTCTTATTCTTATGCTTCTTTGGTTTACTGGATGCTTGCTCTTTAACAGACGACTTAGATTTATCACTAGTCTGATTAGTTTTAGCCTTATCAGATGACTTCCTATGACTCTTCTGTTTAGGCTTACTAGTCTGTTTTCCTACACTAGGCTCTTTGCTCTTTTTAGCCTTAGGAGATTTCTTCTCCTTTACCACTTTCTCAGATGAGGTAGGTTTAGAAGTTTGAACATACAGAATGACCTTACTATTGTCAGCAGAAATGAATTTTTCAGTATGATTCAATTCTAGTTTATCCTTTTCTAAAGGTGTCTCCTGTTTACTAGATGTATGCATGGATGCAACAGTTGACTTATCATGAGACTCAATAATTTTCTCAAGTTCCATGATCTTTCCTTTATAAACCTCACATTAAGCTTTCAGAGATTCAAGCTCTTGCTCAAGCTGTTTATATTCAGCTGATTCTTTTGGCTTTTCAGCTAAAAGTTTCAGTGAACTATTTTGCTCTTTTAGCAATATCATCTTTTCCTTAAGCTTAACAAATTCTTCAGCAATGGTAGTATTATTCAACATCATTTGCTCTAGAGAATTAAATAGTTCATTATCTTGAGGAGTTACCTCATCCTCTGAGTCATCAGATTCCTTAGCCATCAGGCAGAGGAGAGCAGGTTTCTCTTCATCAGAAGATTCTTCATCAGACGTGTCTGAATCTGAATCAGATGAGTAGACAGCAGCAATCTTTTCTGCTTCAGGTACCATTGCTTTCCCTTTTTGATGCTTTCTTTCCTTTCTGATTCTTTTCTCTTCCTCAGTGTATTTTTCTGCCTTTGGATATGGACAGTCTCTGATGAAATGTCCTAATTTCCTGCAGTTATAACACATTAGTTTTGCTTTATAATCATCTTTTTCTTGAGAAGAAGAGTTAGGTTTAGAAGTAGAAGCAGCATGATTGTATTTGTTTTTCATCTTTCTCTTGTAAAACTTCTTGAAGTTATTCATCAATAATGCTACATCTCCAGCAGTGTACTCCTTTTTGTTGAGTAGTGATGCTTCATCAGATGAGTCCACATCTTGGCTTCTATTTGCTGGTCTCCTGGTGTTTTCAGCAGCAACCAAGGCAGCTGTGGGTCCTGAAGTTGAGGTTTCTTCTATTCCCATTCTAGGCAGTTTATACTCGAATGCCTTGAGTACAGAAAACAGCTCAGTAAGAGAGATTTTTCCCAAATCCCTTGATTCTTCCATTGCTGTCACTTTCATGTTGAACTTTGGGGGTAGAGCCTTTAGTACTCTGACAGTGATTTCTTTGTCAGTGAAGGTCTTTCCCAACTTTAAAACTTCATTCAGAGTTCTGGTGAATCTGGTATCCATCTGATCAATGGTTTCTCCAGACTTCATCTTGAAATTGTCAAGTTTCTCCAAGGCAACAGTGAGCTGATGCTCCTTTATTGCATCATTGCCTTCGCTCATATCTCTGACTTTGTCCCACATCTCCTTTGCAGTTTTGCAATGTTTGACCTTGTCAAACCTATCATTATCCAGGGCTTTAGTCATGATGAATCTCCCAACTTTGTCTAGATTGTAAAGCTTTATTTCCTCTGGAGTCATCTCATGAAGGTTTTTTTCCACAACCGTATCTATTTCATTTATTTTTATGGTCTTTGTGAATCTGAATGGACCTTTAATGATACATGTGTACATGTTGTCATTATAGGCTGCTAGAAAGATTTCCATTCTAATCTTCCAGTCTTCAAAAGACATACCAGCAATGTGGGGAACATGGCTGATACAGTCCATTTTTCAAAAAGTTTTGATTTTTCAAAAAGATGCTCTTTTGACAAGTTTTGAAAACCTTTGAAAAACACTTGGATCAAGCTCGTTGATCCGGCAGCTGATTCTAATGAACCACCCGCTCTGATACCACTTGTTGGTCCCAAGTGGCCAGATGAGGTCTAGAGGGGGGGGGGGGTGAATAGACCTCTGAAAATTTTTGAACTTAAAAACTTTTCAGTGTTCTGTCAGCAGACTAAGCTGATGAAGAACAGTAAGATTACTTCGCTGATCAAGAACAAGTCTAGAACAGCAGAGTAACCACTCTTCTTATATATACTTAGCTGTTTTTCAACAAAACAGTTTTCCAAAGAGTATACTTGCAGCGGATTGTTTTAAAGTGTTTTTCACAAGTAAACTAAGCTCTTAAAAGATTTTATCCCCAGTTTTGAAACTCCTTATAAAATCTTTCAGTAATTCAAAGTGTTTAAATATGCAAACTTTAAAATATGCAAGAAAGATTAAATGCAAGATAACACAAAGAATTTTTATAGTGGTTATATGGATAAAAATCCTTTAGTCCACTCTTCCAGATCACTCAGATTCTGGGTTATACTATAATCACACAGATTACAATATTTCTCCACTTACACCTAAACAACAAATGTAAAGGCTATAAGCTCACAATAGGAAATCACTCAGAAATCCTATCCTCTAAAGTAGAATCACCCACAAAGATGGATTCTCACTTAGCACAACACTCAGCTATTACAAAATCACTCAGATAATGTTTTTCTGTTTTCTTCAACTAGGTTTCTGTCAACAGATGACTTCCACCAGACGAGTGAGCTGTTCGAGCTTTTGAGACTTAGAAAAATTCTGCTTCAAAATCGAAATCTCTGATTGTTGTTGTGTGTCTCTCTCTTCGAACTTAGCTCTATTTATACATGGAGATGAGAATATGACCGTTGAAGGCAAATCAAATCTTCAAATCCATCATTCAGCTCTTTTGAAAACGGCTCCCTGCAGCAATCCGTACAGTGTACAGTACTTTCTGTCCATCACATTTAATGCTGCATTAAATGCACTCTGCTGATACGAGGATATCTTCAATCATTTGCCATTACTACCCTTCTCTTTCAGCATTTATTACACCAAGTGCATTTATTACCGTTGAACTGATCTCATGATCTCTTCCACTCTGTTGATCGAAGCAACCCTTCTGATAGGTACTCTGCTGATCAAATACTGAACTAATCTGATTTGACTCGGTTGATGACCTACCTTTCTGTTTGCTGTTTCAGCAAGAGATCACTTAGTCTTTTGGTCTTTGAACTCTTCTGATATCTTCTTTACTTGTTCAAAGATTCTTCCAAGGGAACTAAGCTTTCCATACTTAGCTGATTATGATGTTTTGGAAATCATCAAAACCTTCCCTTAAATTCTGACTTCTTTCATCTTCATCTTCATCTTCATCCAACAGTGAGTATTGTGCGAAGTGTAGATACATCTTTGTGAGTGATCTAACTTCAGAGGATAGGTTTTCTTAGTGATTTCCTATTGTGAGCTTACGTCCAGATTCATTTGTTGATTAGCGTAAGTGGAGTTTACTAATTACTTTGTGTTTTTAGTATAACCCAAGATCTTTGTGACTTGGAAGAGTGGATTAAAGGATATTCAAATCCATATAACCACTATAAAAATTACTTGTGTTATTACATTGCTTTCAAACTTGCATATTTTCAGATTGCATAAAAACACTTTAAGTTAACTGTTTGAAAAGTTTTCTAAGAAAAGAAGTTTTGTAAAACTGGGGAACAAACTTTCAAACTGCTGAGTTTACTTGTGAAAAACACTTTATAAATCCGCTGCAAGTACTCTAAGTATTAAAACTGATTTTGACAAAATCAGCTAAGTGACTATCAGTTTAGTGGTCTACGAAGCTGTTCAAAGATTTGTTCGCGATCAGCCAAGTAACTTTCTGTTGATAACAGCTTAGTCTGCTTAAGTTAGATCAAAAAGGTTTTAAAGTTAAAAATTAGAAAAAGTTTAGAGGTCTATTCACCCCCCCTCTCTAGACCCCATCTGGCCACTTGGGACCAACAAGTGGTATCAGAGCAGGTGGTTCATTAGAATCAGCTGCCTGATCAACGAGCTTGATCCGAGTGTTTTTCAAAGAGCATATTTTTGAAAAATAAAATTTTTTGAAAAATGGATTGTATCAGCCATGTTCCCCACATAGCTGGTATGAGCTTTGAAGACTGGAAAATCAGAATGGAGATTTTCCTGGCTGCTTACAATGATAACATGTACACATGTATCATCAAAGATCCATACAGATTCACCAAGACTATCACGGTTGATGAAGCAGAAATAGTGGTGGAAAAAGATTTAACAGAGATGACAACCGAAGAAATAAAGCTGTTCAATCTGGATAAAGTTGGCCGTTTCATCATGACCAAAGCCCTGGATAATGATCGGTTTGATTAAGTCAAACATTGCAAAACTGCAAAGGAAATGTGGGATAAGGTTCGTGACATGAGCGAAGGAAACGACGCCATCAAAGAGCATCAGCTGAGTGTTGCTCTGGAAAAGCTGGACAACTTCAAGATGAAGTCTGCGGAAACCATTGACCAGATGTATACAAGGTTTACAAGGACGCTGAATGAAGTGCTAAAGCTTGGAAAAACCTTCACTGATAAGAAGATAACCGTCAGAGTTCTGAAGGCCCTACCTCCAAAGTTCAATATGAAGGTGACAGCCATGGAAGAATCAAGAGATATGGGCAAGATCTCTCTTACCGAGCTGTTCTCAGTACTCAAGGCGTACGAGTATAAACTGCCAAGAATGGGTGTTGAAGAAACCTCAACTTCAAGTCCCACAGCTGCATTTGTTGCTGCTGAAAATCCCAGAAGGCCAGCTTACAAAAGCAAAGATGTGGACTCATCTGATGAAGCCACACTAATCAACAAAAAGGAGTATACTGCTGGAGACGTTGCATTGCTGATGAACAACTTCAAAAAGTTCTACAGACGAAAAATGAAGAACAAATATAACAATGCTTCTACTTCTAACCCTACTTCTTCTTCTCAAGATAAGGATTCTTATAAATCCAAAATGATGTGCTATAATTGCAGGAAACTGGGTCATTTCATCAGAGACTGCCCATATCCTAAAGCTGAGAAGTATACAGAAGAAGAAAAGAGAATCAGAAAGGAAAGAAAGCATCAGAAAGGAAAGGTGCTGGTAGCAGAAGCAGAAAAGCTAGATGTTGTCTACTCATCTGATTCAGATTCAGACACTTCTGATGAAGAGTATTCTGATGAAGAGAGTCTTGCTCTTCTCTGCCTGATGGCTAAGGAATCTGATGACTCAGGAGATGATGAGGTAACTCCTCTTGATAATGAATTATTTAATTCATTTGAACAAATGATGCTCAACAATACTAGCATTGCTGATGCATTTAAAAAGCTTAAGGAAGAGATGATATTGTTGAAAGAGCAAAACAGTTCACTGAAACTTAAAGCTGAAAAGCCAAAAGAATCAGCTGAATACAAACTGCTTGAGCAAGAGAATGAATCTCTGAAAGCTGAATGTGAAGTTTATAAGGGTAAAATCATTGAGCTTGAGAAAGTCATTGAGTCTCATGATAAGTCATCTGTTGCATCCACTCACATGTCTAGTAAACAGAAGACACCTTTAGATCAGGATAAGTTAGAACTGAACCATACTGAAAAATTCATATCAGCTGACAATAATAAGGTCATATTGTATGTTCAGACTACTAAACCTGCTTCACCTGAGAAAGTGTTAAATGAGACAAAAACTCCTAAGGCTAAAAAGAGCAAAGAGCCTAGTGTAGGAAAACAGACTAGTAAGCCTAAACAGAAGAGTCCTAGGAAGTCCTCTGACAAGGCTAAAACTAATCAGACTAGTGATAAAACTAAGTCGTCTGTTAATGAGCAAGCATCAAGTAAACCAAAGAAGCATAAAAACAAGAAAAATCAAAATGCTTGGTATGGAAATGAGTCTTATTATGTGCAACATGCTGCATATCATCCTATGTATCGTGCACCTCAATTTCCAACTTACTATGCACCATATCCTGCTCATCCAATGCATGCATATCCTCCATATCATGCATCCTACTCTGCATTTGAACATTATCCTTATCATGCTGATCATCAACAATATGACAAATCTGATGAACGTGGTAAAGGCAAAGCTGTTCATGTTCCTGTTGAAACTCAGAAACCTAAGAAGCCTAAGACTTCATCATCTTGGGTTGTCAAAGATGGAACTAATCCTTCAGGACCCTCTCAATAAGGGTACCTAAAACAATTTAATTTTGTTTTGTAGGTTAGGATTAGGAGTACGAGTAAAGTAGAGAAGATTTGGTACTTGGACAGTGGTTGTTCAAGACACATGTGTGGAAATATACATGAACTGACTGATGCTGTTGCTGTGGATGGTTCGAATGTAACTTTTGGAGACAGCAAAGAAGGCAAGATTGTAGCAAGTGGAAAGCTGATCAAAGGCAACATTGAGATATCTGACGTCTTATATGTTAAAGGCCTCAAATACAATTTGCTGAGCATAAGTCAATTTTGTGACAGAGGATATTCAGTCATCTTCTCAACAGATAAGTGCTATGTTGAACAGATTGGTACAAAGAAG
This sequence comes from Penstemon eatonii, assembly GCA_038501285.1. Lineage (NCBI taxonomy): Eukaryota > Viridiplantae > Streptophyta > Magnoliopsida > Lamiales > Plantaginaceae > Penstemon > Penstemon eatonii. The sequence continues at coordinate 17,572,192 of CM076711.1, forward strand.
GTAATTTTATCTGGAAGACGACAAGGGAATGTCTACACAGTAGACTGGAATTCTGCCGACAAGAATTCAAGTATTTGTTTGGTGGCATCAACACCAAGTGAAGTCAGTTGGCTGTGGCACAAAATAATGAATCATGTGAATCTCAAGACAATCAACAGGCTTATCAAGAATAATCTGGTAGAAGGAATTCCTAAGACTTTCATGAGCAAAGATAAGCTTTGTGACGCATGTCAGAAGGGTAAACAAATCAAGTCATCATTCAAAAGCAAGAAGCATCAATCTTCTGGAAGAATATTGGAGCTGCTACACATGGACTTATTTGGACCCATTGATCCTGTCAGCAATGGTGGAAAGAAATACTGACTAGCTGTTGTGGATGATTATTCAAGATACACTTGGGTGATTTTCATGAAGAAGAAAAGTGAAACCAAGGAACATCTTACAAATCTGATAGAAAAGATTCAGAATGAGAAAAGTATGAAAATACTAAAGATCAGATCAGATAGAGGGACTGAATTTACAAACTCTATTGTTGAAGAGTATTGTAATGCCAGAGGAATCATCCATGAATACTCTGCTGCCAGAACCCCTCAACAGAATGGAGTTGCTGAAAGGAGAGACAAAACTCTAAAAGAAGCTACCAGGACAATGATAGCTGAAGCTAAACTGCCTCAAAGATTTTGGGCAGAAGCAACAAATACAGCATGTTTTACCCAAAACAGATGCATGATCAACAAGCACCAAAACAAGACTCCATATGAAGTTTGGAACAACAGGAAGCCAAACATTCATTACTTTAAGATATTCGGTTGTAAATGATTTGTTTTAAATAATGGGAAAAAATCACCTTACTGCATTTGCAGAAAAGGCTGATGAAGCTGTTTTTTTAGGATACTCTACTGTTAGTAAAGCTTATAGAGTCTTTAACAAAAGAACTTTACTTATAGAGGAATCCATTCATGTAGTATTTGATGAACCAAATCAATCTTCTGAAAAGAATCAAAGTACTAATCAAGATCTGTCTACTGATTTACAGAAGTTGGATGTTGGAAAGAATGAAGAATATGTTCCCATCATACCACCTGATCTCAACCCAGCTGATAACTCAAGTGTTGTTCAAAATCACAATGCTGATTGTCTAACAGACGAGTTGCAAACAGCTGATAGACCAGAGACTGTTCAACAGACAACAAATGTTCAACAGACTACTACTAGATCTCCAACAGTAGTGTTGCAAGATCAAAGCAAAGGTCAACATTATGATTTGTAACCTGATCTTAGATGGCTCAAGAATCACCCACCAGAGCTGGTGATTGGTGATCCTTTGGATAAAGTGAAGACAAGGAGAGCTGCTGCAAGTGAAGCAATGTTTGTCAGCTTCCTATCTCAAATTGAGCCCAAACAGATTGAAGAAGCTCTTAGTGATTCAAACTGGATTGAAGCTATGCAAGAAGAGCTAAATCAATTTGAAAGGAATGAAGTCTGGTACTTAGTTCCTAAACCAAGTCATCAAAGAGTCATTGGCACTAAATGGGTATTCAGGAATAAAATGAATGAAGATGGTGCAGTCACCAGAAATAAAGCAAGATTAGTGGCCAAGGGTTATTGCCAAGAAGAAGGCATTGAATTTGATGAAACTTTTGCACCAGTAGCAAGATTAGAGGCTATCAGACTCTTTCTTGCCTATGCTGCTCACAAGAATTTCACAGTCTATCAGATGGGTGTGAAATTAACTTTTCTCAATGGAGAATTGCAAGAAGAAGTTTATGTTGAACAACCACCTGGATTTGAAGCCTATCAAGAAGAAGACAAGGTGTATCGTCTAAAGAAAGCCCTCTATGGATTGAAACATGCTCCAAGAGCATGGTATGATACTTTATCTGATTTTCTTTTGATTAATAGATAAGACCATGTTCACTATTGAATGGGAAGAACATATTTTTCTTGTGAAAATTTATGTGAACGATATTATTTTCGGTTCAACTAATCAACAGATGTGTGATAAGTTCTCAAAGCTGATGCAGAACAAGTTTGAAATGAGCATGATGGGAGAACTTAATTATTTTCTTGGTTTGCAAGTAAGACAGTTGCCTGATGGAATTTTCATCAGCTAAGCAAAATACACAAAGGATCTTTTCAAGAAATTTGGTATGGAAACTAGCTCTACTGCTAATATTCCAATGTCTACTAGTCTTCGTTTGGATAAAGATGAAGATGGCAAATCAGTGGACATAACCAAGTACAGAGGAATTATAGGGTCACTGTTATACTTAACAGCTAACAGACCTGATATTATGTACTCTGTTGGGGTTTGTGCGAGATTTCAATCAAATCCTAAGGAATCTCACCTCTTAGCTGCCAAAAGGGTACTCAAGTATCTTAAAGGTACTGAATATTTAGTATTGTGGTATCCTAGAGAATCTGGGTTTGAGCTTATTGGATATTCAGATTCTGACCTTGTTGGCTGCAAGATTGATAGAAAAAGCACAACAGGTGCCTGTCAATTCTTAGGTAGTCGTCTGATCTCATGGATGAGTAAGAAACAGACTTCGGTATCCATATCAACTGCTGAAGCTGTATACATAGCTGTTGGAGCTTGCTGTGCACAAATATTATGGTTGAAGCATCAACTTGAAGATTACAATATCAAAATCAGTGGAATTCCAATCTACTGTGACAATACAAGTGCAATCAGTCTTACTCAGAATACTACAAGTCATTCAAGGACTAAACATATTGAGATCAAACATCATTTTATTAGAGATCATGTGGAGAAAAGAAATGTCATGATAGAATATGTGTTTACTGAAAATCAGATTGCTGACATCTTCACAAAACTTCTAAGTGAGACAAGGTTTTCAACTCTAAGAGCTGAACTGGGTTTATTAAAATTGGATGCATAAGCTGAGGGGGAACTCAACAGAAGACTGAAGTTCATCAGCTTACTCATCTTATTCATCTTCAAGGATTAACTCTCAACAGACTAGTTAACTTATGAACTCTTAAAGTCAGGGGGAACGTGTAAGACCAGCGGTACTTCTGATTAAAAGATGAAATTTGTTGATGACAGTTAGTTGAAGTTATGTTTTCAACAGAAGATTAAAAGTTCGAAGAATGAAGACGTATTATCTAGCTGGTTTGACAAACAGCCGAGGAAGGTTATCAGCTATTAGCTTTCACTGATAATAACTTTGTCATCAGGACAGTAGTCCATCAGATAAGTATTTATTTTACTCATCTGATCGCTTATGTAAAAACTTACTGTTTAAAATGTTTCTATTTCAAAACACGCTTTTACAAGTGACAGAAGGGCGGTACAAATTCCCGCTCCTCATTAAATGCAGTTTGAATTTGAAAGGTCGTAACTGACGCCGCACGATCAGCACTAACAAGAAACGGATCTAACGGTTAGCTGGTATCACGGAAACCGAAATACCCTAACTCTATAAATCCCAATTTGATCAGCCGTGTAGTTCTTTACGCACCCAAAACATTCAAAGAGCACTTAAGATAAATTACTTGCAATTTTCTGCGAAATTCTTCTTGTCTCTTTTACTTTCAACAGATTCAATGGCCGCTTAAGGTATGTTCCTTGTCTACGACTCATACTACAAGTCTGGGACTGATTTAATGAAGGAACTGCTGGAAAAATTCAAAACTGCTTCGTTGGTTAATTTCATGGAATACAATGAAGGCGTGATCTGGACAGACCAAGTCATGGAGTATTACGAGACTGCTACTGTCGATCATAGCAAACTGGAGATCAAGGCCACAGTTGGAGGTAAAACCATTGTAATTACCCCCGCTGTTCTTCATGAAACTTTTGGGCTTCCTAACAGTGGACGACATGACGTCACTGTGCTGACGGAGGACAAGCACCAACAGTTCTGGGCTATCTGCGCCAAAGAAGGGGAGATGTTGTCTGGCAACATAAAGAAGAAACAGTTGAAAGACGAGTATCAGCGTATGGCTGATATGGTTTCTAAACTGATCGAAAATTATACTTTTTCTCTGGATGCTGTTACCTACTGATTGGAAGTCAACTGGTCCGTTATAGTTTGGTATATTTTGGCTGGTTTTCACGAGGCAAAGAAAGGAAAGACTCCTCAGACCAACCACAGAATCACGCTCAGTTATCTGCTGTTCAAACTGGGCTGTGCTATGACAAATGGAAAGGAGATCCACAAATCAAAGGCAATGTCTAAGTACTTGCCTGTTCTAAAGAGAAAGACTGATGAGCCTGATGAGGATGAAGACGAGGAACCAAAGGGGGTTCCTGCCAAAAGGCCAAGGAGACTGGTTAAAACAGCTGAGTTAGCTGTTGAGAATCAGAAAAAGAAGGCTGCTGAAAAGCCCAAGGAAAAAGCTCCGAAGAAAGTGAAGTTAGTGGCTGACACTGCTGATGTTGATAAGATCATAACTCAGACCACTGCTCATGTCAGGGGTATGTCTCCTGCATCACCTTCCAGGACTCCATCCGCTGAGATGCCTGCTGAGAATGTCTCTCACAGGACAAGGAGTCAACAAAAAGACAATGCTGCTTCAATACCCACTCAAGGGAGGACGAAGAAAACAGCAAGAAAGCAGATGGCCTTTATTGAAGAGCCTGCTGAGTTGGAAGACTTAGTAAGACAGAGTCCTGCATCTGCTGAAAGACCTATTGGAGCTGATGAGGCTTCTGTTGCTGACCTAACTGATGCGCAACAGATGACTCAAGCTACACCAACAGTTGAGGCTGCCAAACCTCAGGATGATCCAGATGTTATGATCATCCATCCTATTGCTGCTGCACCTATCTCATCTGCTGGTCCAGCTCCTGTCTCAGCTAACAAAGGAAAGAGGACGATAGTGATTAAAAGGAAGAAGATTTCCAAGGCTGAGAAGAGAAAAAGAGAGGAGGCTGAACAGAGAAAGAGAGACGAGCAGGAAGAACAGAAGGCAAAGAAGCTTAGCAAGATCCAAGCAGCCAAAGATGAAGAGAGAAGAAAAATGACTGAATCTGAGAGAAAAGCTGTTGAGGAGGCAGAACTGGCTATGGTAATTGAAATCAGCAAGACTGATGCCTACGGACCAGTCCATGCTGGAGGTATCAAGATTGATGGAGCTGATGGATAGCAACCCAAAAAGCCCAAAATGCCTGCTGGGGAAGTTAAGCCCAAAGAAAAATTTGAAGTCAGAAGAGCATTTGACATTGTCTATGCTGACAAGGAGCTCTTCAAAAGGTTTGAAAAGACCTTGGCATACTATGATCAGAAGCTCATGCTAAAGACACTGTTCACCCAAGAAAAGCCTAGATACATCAGATGGAAAGACAACAGGATGAACAGATCAATTGCAGAACCTCAAACTCTGAAGGAGTTAGCTGATGTCAAGACTGAAATTGATAGTTTCCCAATGCCTCAAGATAATTCCAAGCAGTTAGTGCAAAGCCTTGTTGACATGAACAGAAACGTTGAAGATGTGAAGGCTGATGTAAATCACCTTCATACTGCTTTACAAAGAGCTGAGCACAAAATAGCTGATCTAACTGCTAACTTCATCAAGATCAGTGAAGAAGAGGCGTCTATCAATGTTGGGTTATTGCAGGAACTTCACAAAGCTGGAGATGTTATTCATGGAGAACTTTCAACAATGCAACTCAATATTGACTGCTTCAATGATCAAACTGACAACATCAGTACCACTCTTCATCATTTAACAGCAAGTCATGATGTAGTAAATCAGAACCTGAAGACTTTATGTGCTACAATGAAGATTCCTACTGTTGTACTCAACCCAGCTGCTAAACCTGATAATGTCATCAAGTCTGATGATGACAAAAAGGGGGAAGATAAAGGGGAAGAATCAACTAAGGAGACTGTTGCTGCTGCTGAAGTTGAGAAGACTGAAGAAACTACTGACAAGACCAAGACTGCTGACGAAGTTGGAAAGGTACAAGGTGAAGAGAAGTCTGAAGAAGAGACTAAGGACAAATCCAAATCTGATGAGGAAATGGCTGAAACCAAGGACTCTGCTGAAGATCGAACAGAGCCATTTACCAAGTACAAAAATACTGAATCAGCTAGGAAAGCAATGAAGCTACAGAAGGAGCAGCAACTCAAAGAAAAGATGGAAGCTGCCAGATCAAATCTATTGCTGGATGAAGAAGCTGATAAAGAGGAAGAAGAAGATGATGAAGAATCATCTTATGAGTATGAGGAAGTGTTAGAATGATCTGATGAAGGAGCTGATAGTTAGAATATATAAATTTCTTGTAATCAGTTTACTTTATCTATTCTTCAGACATCTCATCTGATAAACTTGTACTTGTAATAATTTCACTATCAATAAAAAGTCAAGTTTACTCCAACATATCTTTTCTATCTCAGAAAATTTTGAGGATTACATTCTTTAGTATAATTATTAACAGGTACTTAGCTGAAGTTTTGTCATCATCAAAAAGGGGGAAATTGTTGGATAAGGATGAAGATGAAGGCACTGAAGACAATTTGATAAGGGAGGTTTTGATGCATTCCAAAACTTCAAAGTCTGCTAAGTATGGATTAACTTAGCTGATGTCCCTTTGAAGAAATTTTGACTAAGTAAAGAAGATATCAGAAGAGTCAAAATTTAAGGTCCAAGACTACTGATCTGCTGAAGGAAATAAATCAGACTGATGAAGATCAGCCGACTCAAATCAGTTTTGTTCAAGTTTGAGATCAGCTTTGTTTGCCATCAGACTTGCACTTTCGTCAGCCAAGTGGAAAGGATCATAAAGTCTTCCCAACGGTAATAAATGCCCCTGGAAGTAATAAATGCTGAAGTACAAGGTTATTAAAGACAAATGATTGAAGAAATGTTTCGTATCAGCTGGGTGCATTTAATGCTGCCTGTAGAAAAGTACTGTTAACAGTACGGACAGCTGCAGAGAGCCGTTCACGGAAATTAAGGACCAGAACTCGAGGAATTTGAATCTTGTCTCTCTTCAACAGACAATTTTCAAACCTCAAATATAAATAGCTGAGAGAGACGAAGAGAAAAACAACAACACAGTCTCTGAGAGAATTTTCGAAGCAGAACTCTTTAAGTCTCAAGAACAGCTCACTCATCAGCTTAGTCATTTGTTGACAAAAGCAAAGTTGAAGAACAACGAAAAATACATCTTCTGAGTGATTTTGTAAACGTGAGTGTTGTGCGAAGTGTAGATCCATCTTTGTGAGTGATCTAACTTCAGAGGATAGGTTTTCTTAGTGATTTCCTATTGTGAGCTTACGTCCAGATTCATTTGTTGATTGGCGTAAGTGGAGTGTACTAATTACTTTGTGTTTTTAGTATAACCCAAGATCTTTGTGACTTGGAAGAGTGGATTAAAGGATATTCAAATCCATATAACCACTATAACAATTACTTGTGTTTTTACATTGCTTTCAAACTTGCATATTTTCAGATTGCATAAAAACACTTTAAGTTAACTGTTTGAAAAGTTTTCTAAGAAAAGAAGTTTTGTAAAACTGGGGAACAAACTTTCAAACTGCTGAGTTTACTTGTGAAAAATACTTTATAGATCCGCTGCAAGTACTCTAAGTATTAAAACTGATTTTGACAAAATCAGCTAAGTGACTATCAGTTTAGTGGTCTACGAAGCTGTTCAAAGATTCGTTCGCGATCAGCCAAGTAACTTTCTGTTGATAACAGCTTAGTCTGTTTAAGTTAGATCAAAAAGGTTTTAAAGTTAAAAATTAGAAAAAGTTTAGAGGTCTATTCACCCCCCTCCTCTAGACCTCATCTGACCACTTGGGACCAACATAAGAGAACCCTTTTATTCACTCAATCCCATTCAACTAGGAGAGGCCTTTTCAATTCTTCTTTCTCTAAATTTGATCAATTATATTGCAATTCCAATCGGCATGAAGGTTAATGTGTTGAGTCGAGAGCTAGTTAAACCATGCACGCCAACATCCTCAAATCTCCGTACATACAAAATATCTCTATTAGATGAGCTCAACCCACCTATGAATGTATTTCGCCTTCTTTACTTCTCATCCTCTGATGAGTCCATCAATATTTCATTAAAACAATCTTTGGCTCAAGTTTTGCCTCTCTTCTACCCATTGGCTGGTAGATACAATAAGGAAAAGCACTTGGTTGATTGCAATGACGAGGGCGCTGAGTATGTGGAAGCGAAAGTCGAGTGCGACCTCCTTCAACTCGTTGGTCCAGGCGGGGTAATAATACCAAACCAACTCAATGATCTTCTCCCACTCGACATAGGGGCAGCTGACGACCCGACATATCCAATGCTAGGTGTTCAAATCAACAGGTTTCGATGTGGTGGTTTGGCGATAGGCGTTTGTGCTTCCCATAGGATTTTCGACTCGTGCTCACTTGGCATATTCCTAACAACTTGGGCTAATGCAGCTATTGGTGGCGAATTAGTGATTCGCCCGGATTTTGATTCCCCCAAGTGGTTCCCAGGTGAGGACCTGCGTGTGGTAGAATTTGATCTCACTATGTCGAGAGAGAAAAACAATGATATTGTCGCCAAGAGGTTTGTGTTCGACAAGAATGCCATTTCAAGACTACGAGAAAAGGTGTGTCCAGAATGGAGATCCACATCAGGCGAGCGTTCACCATCCAGGGTAATGGTAGTGTCAGCAGTTCTAACACAAGCTATTATGCGAGCTGATAAAGCAAAATATGGGAATCATAGAGAACTATTAATAGCGCAAGCGATCAACGTTCGCGAAAGGACTGTTCCACCGGTGTCGAAATACGCTTGTGGGTCTTGGGTTTCCCTATCATATATTGACTACAGCCCAAGTGATTGTCAAAGAATGGAATATGATTTTCGAGGCATGGTTCCAAAGATGCGCGAGGCTACCATGCAAAGCATCAAAGATTGTGCGAAGATACAGTCAGGTAAAGAATTTGGACGATGGATTATGGTCGACAACTATTTCGAAACAGCTAAGAAAGCAACCAGTCCCGAAGTCAGGGTTACATGGATTACAGATTTTTCAAAGTTTGGAGAGTATGAACTCGATTTTGGTTTCGGGAAACCCGTATGGGTAAGCTTAGCTAATGTTTATCTCGAAGATCTTTTCATACTGATGAACAACAAAGAGAAAGATGGGATTGAAGCGTGGGTGTATTTGCATGAGTCGGACATGGCTTATTTTGAGAAAGATGAGGATCTTAACATGCTTACCACACAGTGATGATCGAGCCCAAAATATCTCTATATGTATTACACGCTTTTCTCGGTTTCATCCTTGCATAATAATGGTGAAGTTCTTCGCCGTAGCGTTCACCGATAATAATAATGTTGTTAACTTGTGTCATTTCCGGTGATCTGCTTTCCTTTGTAATGTTACCTTTCGAACTTCTTTAATAATATGTTTCATTTTAGCTCCGCTTTTGTCTATGATAAATGGAGTTATGATCAAATTACAACTACTTACAACTCATTCCTTAATTATCTTCGAACAAGGATCAGGAATTTGAGTCCTAATTAACTTTTTTAGCTAGGATTCAATTGGCTGATACTGCAAGAAATATGATACATTCATTTGGGTTATAACAGGTATTAAAATGAGAAAATATGGGTTGGCTCCTTATAAATTATAATCCAATCCTCTGAATATTACTAATCGTACTATAATACGTTCGTTGATTTTCACCCCATTAAATCATGAACGATTCGATCCAATTAAATAAAACATGATCGAGCTTATTAGAAACAGTTGCGAAAGTCGGTGGGTTTTGTGTTTGCAATATATTTAAAAAATAATTAACACAATAATACGAGGATCACGTAATGAATATTACTTTAATTTATGCGATAGAGAGAGAAACAAATCATATCAAAATATTATGTCCTTCATCTTTTCGGTTGAACTTTGGTGTTAGGATGAGATCAACAAATTTTCTTGATCTTTTAACCCTTTGATCTTCAATACGGTTTCTCCTTCTACTAGTGGGTGGGCACTAACCTTTTAAGTTTGAATAATTATACTCTAGAAATTGGAAGAACAAATTTCTCATAGGGTAATGGAGAATTTTTGTATGTGGAGATAAAAGGAATATTTTTTTTGTTTTTGTTACAAAATTGTATCATGGAAAGTTCCCCCTAAAAAATGAGGGTGGTAATGGTTACCCCCCTAAAGTATCATTGTAACACTTACCTCCCTCAGTTATAATTTGAGTGAATTGCACTTTTGGTCCATCTTATGGTCTGACTTTATCATTTTCATCCCTTTTAAATTTTTCGTAGCAGATGCATCCCTCTTATATCAATATAGTGTATCATATTAGTCCCTCTTATCAATGTAGTGTAATACATTCATCCCTCTTAAGTTTTTCATAGCAGATTCGTCCCTTTTATCAATGTAGTGTAACACATTGGTCCCTTTTAAATCTAAAATACATCCTAAAATAGAAGCAAAATTTCATTTTTAACCATATAAAGTGGCTGCTTTTCAAAATTGGCCTTTTATTGTGGTGCCTCGACAATATATATCATTTCTTGTGTCGTCGTTATCAACTTCAGTCCTTATCATCAAAAATTTTTAATTATCATCAGAAATCATCAATTTATGTCCAATCTGACTGAAAATTTTAATTTTAGCAAAAAATATCATTCTTCGAGTGACACTTAGAGATTGAAAATTTCATGTTATGACTCCAAAATTTCAAGTCTAAATCACGTGATAGGTCTATAACTTTAATTTTTATTTTAAATTAGAATTGTACAATGAAATTTGTATAAATTTGAGGCAAATGTGATGTGAATTTGACCTATTTATTTGTTTATAAATAAAAATAGGTATCTTCGATTTATGGGGGGAAATGAACTTTAAAATTTGAAGCTATAAACCTACCATATGAATTGGACTTGCAAATTTTGGAATAAGAATATGAAATTCTTAAATTTTAATTGACACTCTAAAATTAAATTTTTCCGGTCAGATTGAACATAAATTGGTGATTTTCGGCAAACAATTTAATTTTTCGGTCAAATAAGACATAAATTGATGATTTTTGGCATTAATTAAAAAGATTCGGTAATATGGACTGAAATTGAAGATGATGACACAATAAATGACGTATTTTGTCGAGGTAACACAATAAAAGGGTCATTTGAAATATTACCACTTTAGAGGGCCAAAAATAAAAATTTGCCTCCTAAAATGGATGTATTTTGGATTTAATAGGGACCAATGTGTTACACTACAATGATAAGAGGGACGAATCTGCTACGAAAAAGTTAAGAGAGACGATTGTGTTACATTACAATGATAAGAGGGACTAATGTGATACACTATATTGATAAGAGGGACGCATCTGCTACAAAAAATTTAAAAGGGACGAAAGTGATAAAATCAAGTCATAAGAGGGACCAAAAGTGCGATTCACTCGTTATAATTTTGTAGTTTTTATTCCAAAAACACCCCGCCCTTTTACAAATAATAAATTTATTTATTAATTTATCAAAAAAAAAATTATCCCTTTATTAATTATGAATCCATTTACCAATTGATTTTGCCCAATTGCTCTTTTACAAACTCATCCCCAATCAAATAACAATAAACCTCCATTTAATTTAATTTCATAACTTTCCCCACTCTCCTCAATCTCACTCATTTTTATAATAATAATAATGATAATAATAAGAATTTAGGGTATTAATAATAATAATAATTTAAAATCAATTTTTCTAATAGTTGAACAGTCATGAAAATTACAGCCATCTTAATAATAAAAAAAAATCAACAACGACTAATTAAACATAATTATCGGAAAACAACAACTTCTAACTTAAAAAATTCACTCTTTTTGTTCAACAAATCTAATTAAGTCGTAATTTACGTTATCATAATCTAATATTTCTTATTTCAAAATTAAAGATATAAAAATAAAAACTAATGAAAAATTGGTCTAGTTTATTTAATAATTTTATTTGTATGTATTTTATGAATATAAGGATTTTAAACTTAACAATTTAAACTAATCACATTATTAAATTCCACACAAAAAAGAGAAACAGTTTATTAAAAATAAATAAAACTAATTAAAATTCATATATTTAAAATAAATACAACTAATTAATATAAAATAAAGCTAATTTTGAAAAAATATTTTAACTAAAAAAGAAAAATGGGTGGCCACCCACATCCTGCCATACGATGGGAGCGTATGCCTGGGGAATTTAAATGTTAATGCTAATTCACTGCCCACCCCCAAGTTGCCCGCCCTATCCCCCTCTCCTTCTTTTGCCATCTCCAATCGAAGGCCACCGACAAGCCCCCCTCATGCCAAGTTGCCTTCTCAGTTGAAGAAGGCCTAATAGAGGGAGATCGTGTCTAGAGATGACCCTTCCTTACAAATATTAGATACGACCTCTAAAAAGAACGAGACTATCCTTGAGGGATTCCCACATTAGTGAGATGTACCTGATTTTCTATCTTGATAGACATATTTCGTAACTGTTTTCTTCGATATCTCCATGTTGACATAATTTAAGTTAAAAATACATGAAATAAGGGGTGAATATATTTTGCTTAATGCATATCGATTTGAGAGTCCTCGCGTCACTTGGGCCTGTTCTAATCGCGGTTATCAAAATATAAATAAGTATCAAATTGTACCTATGTAATTCAGAAAAGAGTATTTTACCTTTTTTGGAAATAGTTTAAATAAGTATTTTATTTCTTCCAACGGACAGTGTAATACACTCACTCGAAATAGAGTATGGGTATGAAAGTATTGCTTAAAAAGATTAAAACTATCATAAGGAGGTAAAATATCACATTTATAATAAAATATGGGAGTAATGTACCAAATTTTTCATAACACAAGGCAAACAATGTGCGGTATTTATCATATAAAAAAAAAGCGCAACACTTATCATAACACATAAAAGTAAGTGCCAAAATAATAATTAGAGATTCTTAATTTATAGGTCTAATCTTAATTGGTTAATTATAATGGATACCATAATTTACGTTTTCCGACTTGATGCATGAGAGAATTAACATTATTCGTCATTTCATGATGAACACATTGTACAAATGGGAAATGGGTAACTCCAAAATGTGATGTTGAACATGTAAGTATTTTATAAATATAATCTAATTAATATGCCATTTGTATTCTACACAATTTATAACCTTATTTGTTTTTAATTCTCAATAGAAGATGGAAATTCTATGACTCCTAATGAATGCTATGTGCAATTATGGGAGTAAAATATGGGTATGAGAAAGAATTAAGTTACCGTGCAAATATGAGTAAAATATTGATTATGCAATATGGTTATGTACATTGAGGTTATTAGCAATCAAATCGATTGATTCTCTATTTGTAACATTAATTGACCGATTGTTGACCATATGATTATGTGCACTGAAGTTATTCGAAATCAAATTCATATTTGGTTCTGAATTAATTCAGAATTGTTGACTATATGATTATATGACTATATACATTGATGTTATTCGCAATCAGATCTATCGATTCTCAATTTGTAATGTTAATTGACCAAATGTTGATTATATGGTTATGTAAATTGATGTTATTCAAAATCAGATCAATCGATTATCAATTTGTAACGTTAATTGACGAATTGTTGAACTTAATGTTTTATATATTGATGTTATTTGAAATCAAATCGATACTTAGTCGTTAATTCAAAATTATTTTATATATGGTTATGTACACAAGGTTATTTTGGATGAATTTGAGATTGGAAGTCCACTTTTCAAAATTTATTGAACAGTGTTACTTGTCCCAAACTCATCTCATGACAGCTCCTAATTGTAACCATTAAAGAAAAATGTACGAATGTTCTTGTGAAATTTTTGACGAGGTAATATTATTGTCACAATCAAAAAAAGTTTACGGAAAAACTTTTGTTGTGACGAATACAAAACAATCGTCACATAAAGACAAAGTTATATGACGAAACAACACTTTTATCATATGAGTCATACTAGTTTTGTGACGTATATCAAACTTCGTCACAAGAAATATGTTCTCATAGACGAATATTCTTTTGTCATATGAGCCATAATATTTTTATGACAAAACTAAATTTTTATCACATGAAATTTGTTTTCTCATGACAAAATCACCTTTCGTCGTATGAGCCATACTATTTTTATGACGAACAAAATAATTTGTCACATGAAATTTCTTATTATATGACAATTTTTCTTTTTGTTATATGAGGCATGCTGTTACGTGACCAAAATAGAAATTCGTCACATGAAATTAGTACATATGTGACGAATTATTATTTTGTCATATGAGCGATGCTATCTTGTGATAAAAATGTAAATCGTCGCATGAACTTTGCTCTTATATGACAAAATTATTTTTCGTCATATGAGTTTTACCATCTTGCGACGAATATTGAAACTCGTCGCATCAAGTTGGAGCTCATGTGACGAAAATTATTTCGCCATATCAGCATAGGTTTCATGTGACGAAAGCTGCATTCGTCTCATGATAGAAGTTGTTGTGACGATTTTCTTTTACGTCATAACAATTTGTCACAAAAAGAAGAGAAAGTAGATAATTATTAACTACTCTCAAATAAGGAGTTAACCTTCCATTAATGGGTGATTAACTCCCACAATTAAGGTAAGTGGGGGAGCAATTGGGTCCTCCAATCTAATTGAAAAACACAAGATAATTGCATTTGTGGTACTAAACTATATATCGATTTTCATTTGTGGTACCGAAAAAATTGAGGTAGACATATTTGGTACCACAATTTAAAAAGTCAATAACTTTTGGTACCTCCGTTAAAAATGGACGTTAATTGATGACGTGGCAGTTAAGTTTTATTGCAAGATTGATACTATTACTCATGTTGAATGACAATTATACCCCTAACATTTCAAGTTGTCAAAATAAACCCATATTTTCAAATTTACTGACAATTTTTAGTCCGTATTGTTGTCAATTTCAAAATTGGCTTGAATAAGACACGTGAGATACATATTTATTTAACTTATTTAATTTTATAAATAGAGTTAAATACAAATTACACCCTTAAAGTATTGGGGTGGTAATAGTTACCCTCTTGAAGTATCAATTGTAACACTTACCCCCTCTGTTATAATATTGAATATTTTATTCCAAAATTACCCCACCCCTTTTATAACAATAATTTTTTTCTTTATTAATTTAACAAAATAGAAAAAGAAAAATATTTATGAATTCATCAATTCATTTCATTTCTTTCATGTCATTTGTTTCATTCGGTTTTCTGGTCTCAATTATTTTCTTTATTTCATTTCATCTACTTTTTTCCTTTATTTCCATTTCAATTTGTTTTTTTATTTATATCTCTATTTTTTCTTTACAATTTGTCTGGAATTTTATTTGATGATAATTATCTCATTTGTTTTCGTTACAAATTATAATTCAAAATTTTGAGTAATTCTCCTTCAAAATTTTACTTGAAAATTTTGAACTTGACTCTGACTTGTATTGTTAATGCATAAATCTAAAATTACGCTAACTTCTTTATACATCTATTACTAATCAGAAGTAAATTCAATACCAACATAATAATTACCAATAGTATGGGTTTGTGTGAAACATGAATTTTGCAAGAAAGAAAATAAAGGAGAATTAATAAATATTTTGAACTATAAAGGAGAATTAATAACATTTTGAAAAATTTAAGAGGAAACAATAAGTTACAAGAGGAACAAATGTTACATTACATTGGTAAGAGGGATCAATCTGCTACAGACACTTTAAGAGGGACGAAAATATAAAATTTAATCATTGCTATGCATTCTTATTTAATTGTCCTCTATTATTTTGGGTCTACAACCAACCTTATTTAATTGTTGACAGTTAGACTGACATTTGATAATTTAGTGGGACCAATTGTGCCCACCAATTAGATTTGTTCATCCATTTAATTGGTAGTCCAGGATTTCCTTTCAATTATTAATAACCCATGAGATTTCCATGGTGCTGTCTGAACCAGTGTTTTAAAAACCGGATCGGATTAGCTAGTTCGATCGGTTTAACTGGTAATCAGTTGTCAATTCGATCCGGTTAATCCTCTAAAATCAGCTTTGTTCCTGATCAGTTGAACCGGAAAAAATCGGTTAAAAATCGATGAAACCAATGAACCAGTGAACCGATTGAACCACTGGTTCACTTATTAAAATAAAAAGTTTACGCTACGGATTTTTATTTCTCTTCCGCGAGCTTTAAACTTCAACAATACTCTCACATCTCTTCTTCTATTTTTTACTTTGAATTAAACAAATCAACAAGAAACAAAAAAATCTTATATAAAATAAGTTATATAAATATATTTGAGTATCAAATTCATGAAAAATCATTTTTTTCACAAACTTCAAGTATTTTTATTTTTTTTATATAATTCAATGACAAAATTCATCAATAATTTCTCTTTTTCATAGGTGATTAGTAATAAAATTATTGTTTTTGATATGGTGTTTATTATAATTTGAATTATTGCGTTGATATCATATTATCATACTTGTAATCTTGTTGCTATCATTCATTCTTAACTCAAATTTTGTAGGGAAAAATAATTGATCATGAGATAAACATTTAGTTTATGGAAATACATTTGAAAAATGAATAATATATTTTTTTAAATAGTTGATTACATATATTAAAATTAAAATTAAAATATTATATTGTAATGACGTCACACCGGTTGGACCAGTGGTTAAAATGATTAAACCTATCTAACCAGTAACCAGTAAGGCTACCGATTCGATGTCCGTTCCGATTTTTAAAACATTGGTCTGAACGGCTCAAGATCATCTATGCCACTATTAGTGTACTATATTTAGGTATCACTAATAAGTAATTGTCACATGTACATGTTGTCATATAGAAATAATATGTGAAATTATAACATTAATTGTACTTGTGCTTATAAGAATATAAGAGCCAGAGCTGGAGTTGGGACAGAAGTTCAAGCAGAAGGTGTCGGTCGTGCTAGAGCTTATTCATACAAATTCCGGGAATAGTTGAAGTACGCCAGTACGTAGGGGTGCACATGGTACGGTTCTGCGGTATTTTTAACAAAATTTGTACCGTACCAATTAGTACGGTTTTTAAAAACTCAAAACCAAACTAGAGTTTTATGAACCATACAACAAACTCGGTTTTTTGCGGTTCCGGTATGGTACGGTACGGTTTTGCGATTTTTTCGAACAAAATTTTTTCGTGCAATATTTCTTATATAATTGATTACATAGTTGACATTTATATAAAAATTAATAATGTAATATCTTACAAACTATTTTTTACATTAAATAAAGCAATGGAAAAGAAAATGTTCACAAATTTGACGCTATAGTTTGACCTAATTGAATAAAATTAATTGGTTAATTATTTGATCATTGTTTTTATTATGTGAATAAACTTACTATTTGGTAATTGTTGTCTAGAATTTTTGCATTTTCAATTTTCAACATATAACAAGTTGTAAATTAGAGCATTTTTTTTTATTGAACGCTATCAATGTAGTAATTATAAACTATGATGGACTATAATATAAATTATAAATAATATATTATTCAATAATATTTGAATTATAAATTTAAAAATATAAATTTATAAAATTTAGTTGTAAATATAAAAAAATGAATAGTTAATTCATGTTTCTTTTCAATTTCGGTACGGTACGGTTTTTTACGGTACGAGAAGTCTAAAACCAAAACCATAATAAAATACTTGGTACGGTTTTCATCCATACCAAGACCTTCGGTTTTGAGAAAAAAAACCTAACATTTGGTACGGTTCAGTACGGTACGGGACGGTCCGATACGGTTATGATAACCATGTGCACCCCTAGCAGTACGTGCAATTGTGCAAACTAGTTCGAACAACCGATTAAAAAAAAAAGTGGGATTATGATGCCCGGTCAATCTATTCATGAAAGGAATGCAATACACTAAAACACTTCGCACTTGGACTCATTCTTCAATAATTGCATGTACTCAGGAAAAACACAGAAAAAAAAGAAAAAAAAACTTGAATCTTTTCATAGTAAATTTGTATAAAAACTTTTATCAAGGTCTCAACTATCAATTATTATATCTTAACATTTCTCAAAATCCTACCATCCCTGAATTGCCAACACATATATATATAATAATAGTTTCATCTTTTAGAATGATTGAGAGTGGAGATTAGTAGCTTAACATAATATGATGTTTTTCATCGTAATTTAACCCCAAATGGAAAAAAAAATGTATAAATAACTCATCAAAAAGTTCAACATTCAACAAAAATATAATCTTCTAAAAAAGATCAACAAAAATATAAAGGGAACAAGCGGAAGTGGTGTCACTGCAAAAAGAAAGGCCCAATCTCAAATCTCCCTAGTGACTAAGTCCAAAAGTATTGGGCACCAAAAATTTCAGAGTGCATCACCTTTATTTTTCATCTTTATCTCCTGAAGTCGAATGACTGAAAACGATATGTAGGACCTTGTGGGCCCGGCCCATCTTTTGCATACACTGTATAGAGGATATCACCGCTGTCTGAACGCATACTGTATACAAATAGTAACATTTATATTGACATTTGATAATGATATTGTCTTCTAATAATGTAGTAGTAGACAAATGGGGTATTTTTCATCTTTATCTCCTGAAGTCGAATGACTGAAAACGATATGTAGGACCTTGTGGGCTCGGCCCATCTTTTGCAGACACCGTATAGAGGATATCACCGCTGTCTGAACGCATACTGTATACAAATAGTAACATTTATATTGACATTTGATAATGATATTGTCTTCTAATAATGTAGTAGTAGACAAATGGGGCCCATCAATTAGATATGTTCATCAATTTTAGTAACGTCGACGATTTCCTTTCAATTATTAATAACCATGAGATTTGCATGGTGCCTTTCAATAATGATATTGTTGGATAAGGATGAAGATGAAGGCACTGAAGACAATTTGTTAAGGGAGGTTTTGAGGGATTTCAAAACTTCAAGATTGGCTAAGTATGGGCTAACTTAGCTGATGATCCCTTTGAAGAAATTTTGACTAAGTAATGAAGACATCAGAAGAGTCAAATTTCAAGGTCCAAGACTTCTGATCTGCTGAAGGAAAGATATCAGACTGATGAAGATCAGCCGACTCAAATCATATTTGTTCAAGTTTGAGATCAGCCTAGTTCGCCAGCAGACTTGCACTTTCGTCAGCCAAGTGGAAAGGATCATAAAGTCTTCCGAACGGTAATAAATGCCCCTTGGAGTAATAAATGCTGAAGTACAAGGTTATTAAAGACAAATGATTGAAGAATTGCTTCGCATCAGCTGGGTGCATTTAATGCTGCCTGCAGAATAGTACTGTCAACAGTACGGACAGACTGCAAAAGAGTCGTTCGCGGATTTTAAGGACCAGTACTCGAGGAATTTAAATCTTGTCTCTCTTCAACGGACATTTTTCAAACCTTAAGTATAAATAGCTGAAAGAGACGAAGAGAAAACAAGAAAACACACTTTCTGAGAGAATTTTCGAAGCAGAACTCTTGAGTCTCAAGAACAGCTCACTCATCAGCTTAGTCATTTGTTGACGAAAAGCGAAGTTGAAGAACAAAGCTAAATACATCTTCTGAGTGAATTTGTAAAACTGAGTGTTGTGAGAAGTAGATATCCATCTTTGTGAGTGATATTACTTCGGAGAGTAGGAGTTTCTAAGTGATTTCCTACTGCGCACTTGTGGCCTTTTCATTTGTTGATCGGCGCAAGCAGAGTATACTGTAAACTTTGTGATTATAGTATAACCCAAGATCTAAGTGAGTTGGAAGAGTGGACTAAATGATTTAAATCCATATAACCACTATAAAAATTCTGTGTGTTTTTACATTGCTTTTAAACTTGCATATTTTCTAATTGCATTAAAACACATTAAGTTAACTGTTTGAAAAATACTTAAAAGGAGTTTATAAAACTGGGGAAACATTTTTCAAACTGCTGAGATTACTTGTGAAAAACACTTTGAAAAATCCGCTGCAAGTACTCTAAGTATTAAAACTGATTTTAACAAAATCAGCTAAGTAACAATCAGACGAGTGGTCAACAAAGCTGTTCAAAGATTTGTTCGCGAACAGAATTGTAACTTACTACTCTGATCAGCTTAGTTTGTTCAGTTAGAGAAAAGTTTTAAAGTGAAAATTTGAAAGAAAATTTTAAAGAGGTTTATTCACCCCCCCCTCTAAACCTCTTCTGACCACTTGGGACCAACATATGGTATCAGAGCAGGTGGTTCATTAGAATCAGCTGCCTGATCAACGAGCTTGATCCAAGTGTTTTTCAAAGGTTTTCATAACTTTTCAAAAGAGCATCTTTTTGAAAAATAAAAACTATTTGAAAAATGGACTGTATCAGCCATGTTCCCCACATTGCTGGTATGTCTCTTGAAGATTGGAAAATCAGAATGGAGATTTTCCTTGCTGCCTACAATGACAACATGTATACATGTATCATCAAAGGTCCATTCAAATTCACCAAGACCGTTATAGTTGATGAAGCTGAACTGGTGGTGGAAAAAGATCTGACAGAGATGACAGCCGAAGAAATAAAGCTGTTCAATCTGGATAAAGTTGGTCGTTTCATCATGACCAAAGCCCTGGACAATGATCGGTTTGACAAAGTCAAACATTGCAAAACTGCAAAGGAGATGTGAGATAAGGTTCGTGATATGAGCGAAGGAAACGACGCTATCAAAGAGCATCAGCTCAGTGTTGCCTTGGAGAAGCTGGACAACTTCAAGATGAAATCTGGAGAGACCATTGATCAGATGGATACCAGGTTTACCAGAACATTGAATGAAGTTCTAAAGCTGGGAAAGACCTTCACTGACAAGGAGATCACCGTCAGAGTTCTGAAGGCCCTGCCTCCCAAGTTTAACATGAAGGTGACAGCCATGGAAGAATCAAGAGATCTGGGGAAGATTTCTCTTACAGAGCTGTTCTCCGTACTCAAGGCGTATGAGTATAAACTGCCAAGAATGGGTGTTGAAGAAACCTCAACTTCAAGTCTCACAGCTGCACTGGTTGCTGCTGAAAATCCAAGAAGGCCAGCTCACAAAAGCAAAGATGTGGACTCATCTGATGAAGCCACACTACTCAACAAAAAGGAGTACACTGCTGGAGACATTGCATTGCTAATGAACAACTTCAAAAAGTTCTACAGACGGAAAATGAAGAACAAATATAACAATGCTTCTACTTCTAACCCTACTTCTTCTTCTCAGGATAAGGATTCTTATAAATCCAAAATGATGTGCTATAATTGCAGGAAACTGGGTCATTTCATCAGAGACTGCCCATATCCCAAAGCTGAGAAGTACACGGAAGAAGAAAAGAGAATCAGAAAAGAAAGAAAGCATCAGAAAGCTAAGGCGATGGTAGCAGAAGCAGAAAAGCCAGCTGCCGTCTACTCATCTGATTCAGATTCAGACACTTCTGATGAAGAGTCTTCTGATGAAGAGAGTCCTGCCCTTCTCTGCCTGATGGCTAAAGAATCTGATGACTCTGAGGATGAGGTAACTCCTCTTGAAAATGAACTATTTAGTTCATTTGAACAAATGATGCTTAACAATACTACTATTGCTGAAGCATTTAAAAAGCTTAAGGAAGAGATGATATTGCTAAAAGAGCAAAATAGTTCACTGAAACTCACAGCTGAAAAGCAAAGAGAATCAGCTGAATACAAACAGCTTGAGCAAGAACATGAATCTCTGAAAGCTAAATGTGAAGTCCATAAAGGAAAAATCATGGAACTTGAAAAAGTTATTGAGTCTCATGAGAAATCATCTGTTGCATCCACGCATACATCTAGTAAACAGAAGATACCTTTAGAATAGGATAAGCAAGAATTGAATCATACTGAGAAATTTATATCTGCTGACAATAGTAAGGTCATCCTGTATGTTCGAACTGCTAGACCTTCTTCACCTGAGAAAGTATTAAAGGAGAAGAAAACTCCTAAGGCTAAAAAGAGCAAAGAGCCTAGTGTAGGAAAACAGACTATAAGCCTAAATAGAAGAGTCCTAGGAAGTCATCTGATAAGGCTAAAACTAATCAGACTAGTGATAAAACTAAGTCATCTGTTAATGAGCAAGCAAATAGTAAACCAAAGAAGCATAAAAACAAGAAAAATCAAAATGCTTGGTATGGAGATGAGTCTTACTATGTGCAACCTGCTGCATATCATCCTATGTATCATGCACCTCAATTTCCAACTTACTATGCACCTTATCCTGCTCATCCAATGCATGCATATCACCCTTATCATGCATCTTACTCTGCATATGAACATTATCCTTATCATGCTGATCATCAACAATATGACAAATCTGATGAACGTGGTAAAGGCAAAGCTGTTAATACTCCTGTTGAAACTCAGAAGCCTAAGAAGCCTAAGACTTCATCATCTTGGGTTGTCAAAGGTGGAACTAATCCTTCAGGACCCTCTCAATAAGGGTACCTAAAACAATTTTATTTTGTTTTGTAGGTTAGGATTAGGAGTAGGAGTAAAGTAGAGAAAATTTGGTACTTGGATAGTGGCTGTTCAAGACACATGTGTGGAAACATACATGAACTGACGGATGCAGTTGTTGTGGATGGTCCAAAGGTTACTTTTGGGGACAGCAAAGAAGGCAAGATTAAAGCTAAAGGAAAATTAATCAAAGGAAACATAGAGATATCTGACGTCTCATATGTTAAAGGCCTCAAATATAATCTGCTGAGCATAAGTCAATTTTGTGACAAAGGATATTCAGTTATTTTCTCAACAGATAAGTGCTATGTTGAACAGATTGGTACAAAGAAGGTAATCTTATCTGGAAGACGACAAGGGAATATCTATATAGTCGACTGGAATTCTGCTGACAAGAATTCAACCGTTTGTTTGGTGGCATCGACACCAAGTGAAGTTAGTTGGCTGTGGCACAAAAGAATGAATCATTTAAACTTCAAGACCATCAACAGATTAATCAAGAATGATTTGGTAGAAGGGATTCTTAAAACAGTCATGAGCAAAGATAAGCTCTGTGACGCTTGTCAGAAGGGTAAACAAATCAAGTCATCGTTCAAAAGCAAAAAGCATCAATCTTCTGGAAGAATATTGGAGCTGCTACACATGGACTTATTTGGACCCATTGATCCAGTCAGCAATGGTGGAAAGAAATACTGCCTAGCTGTTGTGGATGACTTTTCAAGATATACTTGGGTAATATTCATGAAGAAGAAAAGTGAAACCAAGGAACATCTTACTAATCTGATGGAACTGATCCAGAATGAGAAAAGCATAAAGATATTGAAGATCAGATCAGATAGAGGGACAGAGTTTACAAACTCTACTGTTGAAGAGTATTGTAATATCAAAGGAATACATCATGAGTATTCAGCTGCTAGAACCCCTCAACAGAATGGTGTTGCTGAGAGGAGAAACAGAACACTAAAGGAAGCTGTCAGAACCATGATAGCTGAAGCTAAGCTGCCTCAAAGATTTTGGGCAGAAGCAACAAACACAGCATGTTTTACCCAAAACAAATGCATGATCAACAAGCACCAAAACAAGACTCCATATGAAGTTTGGAACAACAGGAAGCCAAACATTCATTACTTTAAGATATTTGGTTGTAAATGCTATGTTTTAAATAATGGTAAAATCACCTCACTGCATTTGCAGAAAAAGCTGATAAAGCTGTTTTTGTAGGATACTCTACATTTAGTAAAACTTATAGAGTTTTTAACAAAAGAACATTACTAATAGAAGAATCCATTCATGTAGTATTTGATGAATCAAGTCAATCTTCTGAAAAGAATCAAAATGTTAATCAAGATCTGTCTACTGATTTACAGAAGTTGAATGTTGGAAGGAATGAAGAGTATGTTCCCATCATACTACCTGATCTCAACCCAGCTGATAACTCAAGTGCTGTTCAAAATCACAGTGATGATTGTCTAACAGACGAGTTACAAACAGCTGATAGACCAGAGACTGTTCAACAGACAACAAATGTTCAACAGACTACTACTGGAACTCCAACAGTAGTGTTGCAAGATCAAAACAAAGGACAACATTATGATTTGCATCCTGATCTTAGATGGCTCAAGAATCACCCACCAGAGCTAGTGATTGGTGATCCTATGGATAAAGTGAAGACAAGGAGAGCTGCTGCAAGTAATGCATTGTTTGCCAGTTTTCTATCTCAAATTGAGCCCAAACAAGTTGAAGAAGCTCTTAGTGATTCCAACTGGATTGAAGCTATGCAAGAAGAGCTAAATCAATTTGAAAGGAATGAAGTCTGGTACTTAGTTCCTAGACCAAGTCATCAAAGAGTCATTGGCACTAAATGGGTATTCAGAAATAAGATGAATGAAGATGGTGAAGTCACCAGAAACAAAGCAAGATTAGTGGCCAAGGGTTACTGCCAAGAAGAAGGCATTGACTTTGATGAAACGTTTGCACCAGTAGCAAGATTAGAGGCAATCAGACTCTTTCTTGCCTATGCTGCTCACAAGAATTTCACCGTCTATCAGATGGATGTGAAATCAGCTTTTCTCAACGGAGAATTGCAAGAAGAAGTTTACGTTGAACAACCTCCTGGATTTGAAGTCTATCAACAAGGAGACAAAGTGTATCGTCTGAAGAAAGCCCTCTATGGACTGAAACAGGCTCCAAGAGCATGGTATGATACCTTATCTGATTTTCTTTTAATTAAAGGATTTCGCAAAGGTAAAGTTGACAAAACCTTGTTCACTATTGAATGGGAAGAACATATTTTGCTTGTGCAAATTTATGTGGATGATATTATTTTTGGTTCAACTAATCAACAGATGTGTGACAAGTTCTCAAAGCTGATGCAGAACAAGTTTGAAATAAGCATGATGGGAGAACTTAATTATTTTCTTGGTTTGCAAGTTAGACAGTTGCCTGATGGAATTTTCATCAGACAAGCAAAATACACAAAGGATCTGTTCAAGAAATTTGGTATGGAAACTAGCTCTACTGCTACTATTCCAATGTCTACAAGTCTTCGTTTGGATAAAGATGAAGATGGAAAATCAGTGGACATAACCAAATATAGAGGCATTATTGGGTCATTGTTGTATCTAACAGCAAGCAGACCTGATATTATGTACTCTGTTGGGGTCTGTGCAAGATTTCAATCAAATCCTAAGGAATCTCATCTCTTAGCTGCCAAGAGAATACTGAAGTATATTAAGGGCACTCAAGATTTGGGGTTGTGGTATCCTAGAGAGTCTGGATTTGAGCTTATTGGATATTCAGATTCTGACCTTGCTGGCTGCAAGATTGATAGAAAAAGCACAACAGGTGCCTGTCAATTCTTAGGTAGTCGTCTGATCTCATGGATGAGTAAGAAACAGACTTCAGTATCCATATCTACTGCTGAAGCTGAGTACATAGCTGCTGGAGCTTGCTGTGCACAAATCTTATGGTTGAAGCATCAACTAGAAGACTACAATATCAAAATCAGTGGAATACCAATCTACTGTGACAATACAAGTGCAATCAGCCTTACTCAGAACACTACAAGTCATTCAAGGACTAAGCATATTGAGATCAAGCATCACTTCATTAGAGATCATGTGGAGAAAGGAAATGTCATGATAGAATATGTGTTAACTGAAAATCAAATTGCTGACATCTTCACAAAACCTTTAAGTGAGACAAGGTTTTCAACTCTAAGAGCTGAACCAGGTTTATTGAAATTAGATGCATAAGCTGAGGGGGAACTCATCAGAAGACTGGAGTTCAACAGCTTACTCATCTTATTTATCTTCAAGGATTAACTCTCAACAGACTAGTTAACTTACGAATTCTTAAAATCAGGGGGAACGTGTAAGACTGGCGGTACGTCTGATTAAAAGATGAAATCTGTTAATGTCAGTTAGTTGAAGTTATGTTTTCAACAGAAGATCAAAATCTTGAAGAATGAAGATTTATTATCTTGCTGGATTGACAAATAACTGAGGAAGGTTATCAGCTATTGGCTTTCACTGATAACAACTGTGTCATCAGGACACTAGTCCATCAGATAAGTATTTATTTTACTCATCTGATCGCTTATGTAAAAGCTGACTGTTCAAAAACGTTTTATTTTAAAATACGCTTTTACAAGTGACAGAAGGGCGGTACAAATTCCCGCTCCTCATTTAATGCGATTTGAATTTGAAAGGTCGTAACTGACGCCGCACGATCAACACTGACAAGAAACGGATCTAACGGTTAGCTGGTATCACGGAATCCAAGATACCCTAACTCTATAAATCCAGATCTGATCAGCCGTGTAGTTCTTTACGCACCCTAAACATTCAAAAGCACTTGTGAGAAAAATTACTTGCAATTTTCTGCAAAATTCTTCCTGTTTTCCTAACTTCCAACAGATTTGCAATGGCCGCTGAAGGTATGTTCCTAGTTTATGAATCTTACTACCAATCTGGTACAAATTTGATGAAGGAACTGCTAGAGAAGTTCAAATCTGCTTCGTTGGTAAATTTCATGGAGTACAACGAGGGAGTGATCTGGACTGATCAAGTGATGGAGTACTACAATACAGCAAAGGCTGATTACAACGCACTGGAGATTAAGGCTACAGTGGGAGGTAAATCTATCACTATTACCCCAGCTGTTCTTCACGAGACGTTTGGTCTTCCAAACAGAGGACGACACGATGTAACTGTGCTGACTGAAGACAAGCATCAACAATTCTGGGCGATCTGCGCCAAGGAAGGAGAAATGTTGTCTGGTAACATAAGGAAGAAACAACTGAGAGATGAATATCAGCGGATGGCTGATATGGTGTCTAAGCTGATTGAAAACTGCACCTTCTCACTGGATGCTGTTACCATGAAGAGGTTCAGCATCATGGCTGCTATCTACTATGGGCTGGAAGTCAACTGGTCCATAATAATTTGGTACATCTTGGCTGATTTCCTTGATGTGAAGAAAGGAAAAGGTCCTCACACCAACCATAGGATCACACTCAGTTACCTGCTGTTCAAACTGGGCTGTGATATGACTAATGGTAAAGAGATCCACAAATCTAAGGCAATGACCAAGTACTTGCCTATTCTAAAGAGGAAGGCTGGTGAGCCTGAAGAAGTGGAAGATGAGGAACCAAAGGAGGTTCCTGCCAAAAGACCCAAGAGCTTAGTCAAAACAGCTGACTTGGCTGTTGAGACAAGGAAGAAGAAGGCTGCTGATAAGCCTAAGGAGAAGGCTCCGAAGAAAATGGAGTCAGTGACTGCTGCTGATCAAGCCACGAAGATTATTGATCAAATCACTGCTGATGTCAGGACTGCTTCACCTGCATCACCTTCAAGGACTCCATCTGCTGAAATGCCTGCTGGGAATGTTTCTCACAGGACAAGGAGTCAACAAAGAGACACTGCTGCTTCAAATTACCGTGAAGGGAGAACAAAGAAAACTTCAAGGAAGCAGATGACTTTCGTTGAAGAACCTACTGAGTTAGAAAACTTACTGAGGCAAAGTCCAGTGTCTGCTGAAAGACCAATTGGAGCTGTTGAGGACTCTGCTGCTGCCAAAGCTGATGAGCAACAGACTACTCAAACTGCACCAACTGTTGAGGCTGCTCAACCTCAGGATGATCCAGATGTGATGATCATCCATCCTATTGCTGCTGCACCAATCTCATCTGCTGGTCCAGCCCCTGCTCCAGCTTATAAAGGCAAGAGAAAGATAGTGCTTAAGAGAAAGAAAATCTCTAAAGCTGACAAGAAAGCAAGAGAAGAGACTGAACAGAGGAAACGAGATGAATTGGAATAGAAGAAGGCTCTTGAGCTAAGCAAGGCTCAAGCTGCTAAGGATGAAGCCAGAAGACAGATGTCTGAGGCTGAAAGAAAAGCTGCAGAGGATGCTGATATGGCTATTGCCATTGAACTCAGCAAAACTGATGCCTATGGACCTGTCCATGGAGGTGGCATCAAAATTGGTGAAGGCAAGGCTGAAGTGGAAAAGAAAAAGCCTAAAATGCCTGCTGCTGAGCTCAAGCCCAAAGAGAAATTTGAAGTCAGAAGAGCTTTCAACATAGTGTATGCTGATAAGGAACTCTTCAAGAGATTTGAGAAGTCCTTAGCCTACTATGATCAGAAGCTGATGTTAAAGACTTTGTTCAACCAAGAAAAGCCAAGATACATCAATTGGAGAGACAACAGGCTGAACAAATCTATAACTGAACTTCAAAACTCAAAAGAGTTGGCTGATGAAGAACGATGGGTTCTTAATTGGCTAAAAACAGACTCCATTCAGAAGGCCCTGGATCCCAGTTATGTCAGAGATGTCATGCATAATTATGCAAGGGAATTTGCATTGGAGGAGGCCAAGAAAATAGACAACTCCCTGCCAGCAAAGAGAAGAAAATCTGACAATGCTGAAGACAGAGCAGTTAACATTGCTGTCAAGATATCAGCAGGGTCACTCAAGTGAGTTGCCCCAACTGCCAAGTATCCAGCATATTATCTTTGGCAAGGAAGTAAAGGAGTTCAGTGAAGTGCCAAAGGGGAATAATGCCTTTGTAAACCCCTGGATCATTGTGAGGCAGATTAGACAAATAACATGCTTCAACGATGATGGCACCATCACTAACCTGGTCTATGATGATGTCACTGATGAACATAAGGCTGCTGACAAGACCTTAGCCATTGAGTGGAATGCTAAGGCTTCTGAAGATCATCAGGAGACTAAGATGGAAGACGTCCCTGTCCACCAGGAAACTGAAGAAAAAGAAGCTGCTGCTTCTGCTTCATCAGGTGATGAACACTCATCACTGATGGAAGCCTTCCAGATGCTGATGGAAAGTTCACTAAAGGAACTGGAAGAGAAGCATAACCAACAGCTGATAAAGTTGAAGGAGGAGTTGAAGAGCGAACTTAAAGCAGAGTTGGCAGAGTCCAACATACTTCAACTGGAAACTGTGCAGAAGTCAACTGCTAAGATTATCAAGAAAGAGATTGACAGTTTCCCAGTTCCTCAAGACAACTCGTTGCATTTAGTGCAAAGCCTAAGAGACTTGAACAAAAATGTTGAAGATGTGAAGGGTGATGTGAATCATCTTCATACTGCATTAATGTTGGGATTCGGTAAGAAAAACAGCCCTAGGCACAGCGGAATATAAAAAATTTCTAGGGCCTCTTAAAGAATCTTGCCAGGATATTCTCTGGTTGTATATATATGAATATAATTACACGACAGTATAAGTTTTCTCGTTTATACCTGTCTCCTTGCAAATCCTTGGCTAGCAAGACGAACTCTGAATTCTGCCTCGGTAAGATCGACCCACACCTTTGTTTAGCGCCCCACGTGTTGCGCCTCTACGGGTTGATACACCACAATATCACGAAAATTAATATATCCTAATCAACTGGAACATAGGGTATATTAATATCTAGGTTTTAGAACAACTTTAGAACGAAGAATCGAAGACGAAAATTCTTCCTTAAGTGGAAGTGAGTTCGGCCGATCCAGGGAGGGAGAGGGAGAGAATTTTGCTCTTCTTGATTTTTCTTGTGGAGTTGTATGTGAGATATGAGACCTAGTCTCTTATTTATAGATATCTCATAAAACCTAATCCTCCTAGGATTAGGATACTAATTCTCCTACATGGGTCATGGCCCTCTTTAATTAGAAGACTAAGTCTTCTAATTAATTCATGGCCCATATTAATTAATCTTTCAGGGCTTTATTTAATCTCCCAATTAAATAGCCCAATTAATTAAATCATCTCCCAATTAATTAATTAAACTCCAAGTCTAATTAAATTAATTATTCCATTAATTAATTAAATCATAATTAATTAATTTACTCATAAATTAAATTCCAATTTAATTTATAATCTTGATCCAATTCCAATTGGATCCATCTTCGTTCCATATGGGTCGACCCACCCATTTAATCGACCCAGTCGATTTTGACCCAGTCGACCCAGTCAACTGGTTCGTTCCTACTTCCTCGCTTTCGCTTCATGTATATTGTGTATGCCCCCGTAGGTTCACCACATAATTGGCCGCGGGTTGTAATTAAATATTATTTAATTACTCGAGCAATTAATACTCTAAATTAATCGAACACTCTGTCGATCAATCATTCCAAAATTAGCACCCCTGCTAATTTGGGAATTCTCCCACACTCCACGGTCGATGTCCAGTCACAAGCCCATGGAGCCCAATCACTGGTGAATTAATTCAGTGAACCTTTTTATCATTTACAATTTCCATATACGACACAATCTCTCCATCGATCAATCTCCCAGTCGAGACTTAAGGGTATGGTCTTTCATCGGATTCCCTTATCTTTTGTCTTGACCTTATGTTCTCTGATCTCGAAATAAATTCTCTTTGACTTGTTCTTTATGAGCTACTTACATAAAGTCGTCAGTTACCTTGGCCAAGGATTTCATCAGAATTAATTTCTCACAGAAATCCATAGGAGAATTTCTCGACCTATCAAGTCGAGTCAATGGATCCTTTATTGATGATATGAATCTGCATACGAGTTCCTCTATACCCAACATGAGTCCACAGAGACTTTCTGGTGATCCCCAGTCAGTCGGAACTCACATCAAAGCATAGACGTTCTCGATATACTATCATCTCAAGTTGTTAGGGATCGTTCCTCGTATACTATTGTAAATTGAAATAACTTCAACCCCGATATGCGACTACCGCTTCCATGGTGAGTTATTTCCTAATTGGGGTATTCAGTGCGCTTGCCATCCCAGCAAGCCACCCACTTATGTGTATCGACTATCCCAGTCACGCTCGTGGACCCCAGTGTCCTCCAGTTCATCGGAGTATACACAATAGTGAGAGTCTAACCGAATCCAACGATATCCTATCTCGATTGGATTCTACGACTCTTGAATATATTCTAGATCACGGCCTTGGAGATCAGTCCACGGGTTGTCCCATAGCCCTGTGATCTAAGGACTTCTATCCTTATGCGTAGACAAATATTACATAAGATAAAGTTGACCATTTAATAAAAGTGCATTTATTAATCAAAATTGAATAGTTCCTCATTAATTACAATTAATGCTAACCATACAGCTGGCTTGCAGGACACTATTTCTATCAATCTCCCACTTGTCCTAAAGCCAGTCTTTTATGTTCTTGAGTCCCATCTTATGCAGATGTTTCTCAAATGCCTTTTGAGGCAGAGGCTTCGTTAGTGGGTCCGCCGTATTATCTTCTGAGTCGACACGTTCCATCTTAATGTCTCCTCTACCAATGATATCTCTTATCACATGGTATCGTCTCTGTACGTGCTTGGATTTCTGATGAGATCTCGGCTCCTTTGCTTGCGCTATTGCCCCATTATTATCGCAGAAGATAGTAATGGCTCAGCAATGCTAGGTATCACATCCAGTTCCTGGATGAAGTTCCTCATCCAAACACCTTCCTTTGCTGCGTCACTCGCGGCAATGTATTCTGCTTCAGTGGTTGAATCCGCGGTTGTTTCCTGCTTGGAGCTCTTCCAGGTAACCGCACCACCATTGAGGCAGAAAACATATCCTGATGTCGACTTGAAGTCGTCTACATCACATTGGAAGCTTGAGTCTGTATAGCCTTCCAATTTCAATTCTCCTCCACCGTATACCAAGAACAATTCCTTAGTCCTTCTCAGGTACTTCAGAATTGCCTTTACGGCTATCCAGTGCTGCTCACCTGGGTCAGACTGGTAGCGACTTGTAACGCTTAGAGCGTACGCTACGTCTGGTCTCGTACACAGCATACCATACATTATGCTTCCTATCGCGGATGCATACGGTACTCGAGACATATTGTTTCTCTCCTCTGGCGTCTTTGGGGCCATAGACTTGGAGAGTGCAATTCCATGTCTCATTGGAAGCAATCCTCTCTTGGATTCTTCCATACTAAATCTTTTCAAGATTTTGTCTATGTACTGGGATTGGGAGAGGCCCAACAGTCCTTTTGATCTATCTCGGTAGATCCTTATACCTAGTACAAAGGATGCTTCTCCCATATCCTTCATTGAGAATTGTGTAGACAACCATGCTTTAGTTTCAGACAATGCTTTTACATTGTTTCCAATGAGAAGAATGTCGTCAACGTAAAGCACCAAAAATTCAACTGTACTCCCACTGATCTTCTTGTACACGCAAGGTTCGAACATGTTCTTGATGAATCCAAAAGTTTGGATTGTCTCATCAAAACGAATGTTCCAACTTCGGGAAGCTTGCTTCAGTCCATAAATGGACCTCTGGAGTTTGCACACCTTGTGTTCATCTCCTTTGGATGCATATCCTTTTGGTTGCTCCATGTAGATCTCCTTATCAATGTCTCCATTGAGAAAGGCAGTCTTTACATCCATCTGCCATATCTCGTAGTTATACCACGCAGCTATGGCCAGCAAGATCCGAATGGATTTGGGCATTGCGACGGGCGAGAAGGTCTCCTCAAAGTCGATACCTGGTCTTTGAGTGTATCCTTTTGCCACTAGTCGCGCCTTGTAGGTAATCACCTCTCCGTTCACTCCAAGCTTTCGCTTATAGATCCACTTGCAACCCACGGGAGCAACTCCCACTGGTGGATCTACCAAGGCCCAGACCTTGTTTGAGTGCATGGAGTCCAGTTCGGATTCCATGGCTTCGCGCCACTTTCCCGAGTCTATGTCTAGCATAGCCTCTTCGTAAGTCCTTGGGTCGGTTAGAGACTGTCCAGTCTCATGCAGCAGACCGTAGTACCTCTCGGGTTCTCTACGTTGTCTTTCTGACCTACGAAGTATCGGTGTACTTTCTGGTGCACCTTCATGCTCTTGTTCTCCCACTGCCTGTGGTGACGGGTCAGCTCGATCGACCTCTAAGGTCTTTTCAGCTTCAGTGACCTCATCTAGTTCTACGTTATTTTCTTTCTTGTCCACCAAGAAATCCTTCTCCAAGAAGTGAGCGTTCCTCGAGACAAACGTTGTTTGTCTTGTAGGATCGTAGAACTCGTATCCTATTGAGTTTTCCGGATACCCCACGAATTCTCACAAAGTGGATTTAGTTTCCAATTTATCTCCCACTAGCTTTTTAACGTAAGCGGGAGATCCCCATATGCGCATGAATGCGTATGAGGGTGCCTTGCCAAACCATAGTTCGTATGGTGTCTTTTCTACGGATTTCGAAGGTACCATATTCAGTATCTTCGTTGCCGTGAGGAGGGCATGTCCCCAAAATGAAAGAGGTAAGTCAGTGGCACTCATCATGGATCGAACCATGTCCATCAAGGTTCGATTCCTTCTCTCTGCTACTCCATTTAACTGGGTGTTGCAGGAGGAGTCCACTGCGATAGTATTCCATGCTCTACAAGATAATTCAGAAATTCGTTACTAAGAAATTCTCCACCTCGGTCAGAACGAAGAGCCTTTATCGTATGACCAAGTTTATTCTCTACTTCCATCTTGAATTCTTTGAATCGCTCAAAGGCTTCAGACTTGTGTTTCAACAAGAACACATATCCATAACGACTAAAGTCGTCAGTGAAAGTGATGAAGTAGTCATAGCCACCTCGGGCGCTTTTTCTTAGTGGTCCACATACGTCAGTATGCATTAAGTCCAATGTTTGCTTGGCTCGCTCAGGGTTTCCCTTAAACGGCAACTTAGCCATTTTACCCTTTAAACATGGTTCACATGTTGGCATTTCATTAATGCGATTGATTTCAATCGCGCCAGATGATGCTAACTTTTGAATCCTTGACTTAGATATATGTCCAAGTCTAGCGTGCCATAATTGGGCAGATATTTCATTATCTTGTTTCCTTTTGTTTTGTTGTACGTGCATGACTAACTTAGGTGGTTTTATAATGTAAAGTCAATAATTTAATGTACCAAATGAAAAACAAAAAACAGGAGCTTTTATTTAAAATCAACATTATTCATTAACATGAATAAAAAGGTTTTTCATTAAAAAACTAGGTACATAAATGAAAGTTTCCTAATGACTTTATCAAACCACCTAAATCTACTTTTGCCTACGGCCTTGGTAGCAGCTCCAGCTCCATTGCCTTTATTCAAGGATCCAATCCTCAGGCTCCAGTTTCCTTAATGCTCCCATCACCTACAAGGATGAGAACTCCAGTCAGTGTCTAACACCAAAAATGCACAGTTAATTGTAAAATTAACTTCAACAAGGAATATACCTGTTCGAACTCTCCATAGGTTCGAATTTAATCCTTTCCCTTGACCTTGTGCAGTAAGGAGCTCTGGTTTCCATTTGCTTTGGTTTTGAACGCCGCCCAGTCCTTTCGCCAACCCTCTCTTTCTTTCCAAAAGAAGCTTCGTGTTCCTCAAGCATTTGTCGCAGGACATGTACAGTAATCTCTCGCCTCTGGAGATTCAAGTCCGCGATAAATCTGTCATATGATCTTGGAAGAGATTGTAGAATGAGATCTACTCGGAAATCATTGTCCATCACGACACCCATATCATCGAGTTCAGAAAGAAGTCGAATCATCTTGAGTACGTGGATTCCGACAGGAGTTTCCCTTCTCTTTCTTGCTTGCAAGAGTTCCCTCGTGATCGCGAATCTGCGACGACCATCTCTAATCCCATAAAGGAATTTGAGATTTGAGAGAATCTCTTTTGCGGATGCCATATTCTCATGTTGCAAACGCAGATCAAGTGACATATATTCCAACATGTATTCACGAGCTAAGCCATCATCCAGTTTCCATTTGGTGATGCTTTTACGGAGCTCATCAGGAACGTCATGTGAAATAGTAATGGGTGGTGGCACAGACAAAACATAGGATATGTTTTCAGCTTCAAATAATCCATTCAAATGATGCGTCCAGAAATGCAAGTTGGGTCCAGTTAAAATATTACGTTCAAGTGATGAGATGGATAAATCTCTAAGTGCTCTAAGCTCTTTTGACATCATATCTATAAAACGACGATAGAAGAAATAAATACGCGAAAGATTAACTTAAAATGCACAATTCACAAACATGGATTTTATTTGCAAATTACTCCCACTATTTTAATCAAAATCTTATGCCCCCACATAAGTTTCGGGAATTAAAATATCCTAGCGGGCTTAAGGCCCAAATGCAATCTCCTAGTACCCACGACTCGTTGGCCATACTATTTGATCCACTTGGTGGTCGAATACGTCGACGGTTAACCATCGCAGCTAACCCTTAAGTTCATTTAGCCTCGGTTTTCGATATGGACCCACGACTCGTGAGACATCCATATTTACTAGCGTTAAATCATGTCCAATACTCGTGGAGGGAAATAGTTCAATCCTAGACGCCCCACGACTCGTGAGACAGCGCCTAAAACCTTGCTATCCCCTCCCTTGGCACTAAACTCGTGCATCGAGGCAATAGACATATCATCTTCCTATAGCTCGACCCACGACTCGTGAGACATCGAGATATATTCGTACAATATGCCTAAGACCTAGTAATTGGATAGGCTCGGACCATAGACACTATTCATATGCGCCCGTTATTCGATTTAATATTCTAATTGAATTTTAAGTTCAATTGGAGGTTTCTAAGTGTGCGAGGTCTCATCAGATTATGCTTATCTTGTTTACGTTTTCTATCCTAAGCATGCATCTCATACATCAAAGAATAATTTGCGAAAAAGTAAACATTCATCACCTAGCAAGATATGATTGGTCGATTGCCCATCCTATGCGATCCATCACGAGCCACGTGATGAATCAATTGGTCAGTCTAGGGTGAAAATTAAATGTCCTAACTATTACAATTTTTAAACCCATACATCATGGGCCTTCTTGTAATATCCAGCTTGATTGGGCCTCCATGTAATGAATTGGGCCTCCATGTCCTCCAAGGTAAATGGGCCTCCATGTGGATCTCCAAGTCATCACGAGGTCTTCTCGGCTCCAAGCCTAATCTAAGCCTAGCTTACATAATTTAAATGGTCCTATTCTATTACATTTGTTTGCGCAAGCAAGGGCACCAATCAGGCCCATTTAATTACAACCCAAAATTAAATAAACCAAAAACAACACAGGGCTTAAGGGCAAAATCGACCAATCCACATATTCACTCAAGAACATGCATAAATTCACATAAGGGCAATAATGTAAATTTACCGGCTTCATTAATTTTAATTCGCAAAAATTCATCCAAGTTAATTAATTTTGAATTAACAATTAACCTCTAAGATTAATTAGCTCTTACTTGAGCTCTAAGTAATCTACAATTCTTATCTTGATTAAATTGGTTAATTAAGGTAATCTAAATCTCTAAGATTCTTACCTTATCCAAAACTCTAAGTTTCCCAAAATTTCCAAATCTCCAAGATTCACAAGATAATCCTATTTTGACTAGATTAGTTAATTAAGGTAGTGTTTAAGTTTAACAAAGTAACTACCTTATCCAAAAACTCCAAGTTTCCTAATCTTCCAAAATTCTCCAATATTTTCAGGACTTTCAAAATAGGCAGAATTAGAGTCCAACCAGAAATCAACCAGACGAGGCCAATCACGGACTGCCACGTAGGATAGCCCACGCGCGACCACCAAGGCGGCGCGTGAGCTGCCTGCGGAAGCAGCCGCTGCACGCGGCTGCGTGCGGCAGCGAGCAGCCGCGCACAGCAGCGCGTAAACAGCAGCCCGAAGGCTGCTGCTGCGCGCAGCGTGTGCGGCTAGCGTGCTGCCAGCACGCTGCCGTTGGCAGCGGCTTGCGGTGGCCGCCCAGCCGCGGTGCGCTGCCGCGCACCGCCGCATGCCACCGCGAGTCGGATCTTATAAAAAAAATTTTTTTTGTTTCTTCGATTACCCACAGATTTAATTCAACAAACCCAGTCAATTAAATCCTAATTCAAAATAACATCAACATGATAAAATTTTCGAATCCTAAATTAAACATTAACTCCAAGTTAATTAAACATACGTCCTATAACATGCACAGTTAAAGAACTAGCCACAAAAATCAAACATATGATTTAATAAACACAGAATTCGCAAATTCATATATATACAAAGCCTAGAGTTGGCTCTGATACCACTGTTGGGATTCGGTAAGAAAAACAGCCCTAGGCACAGCGGAATATAAAAAATTTCTAGGGCCTCTTAAAGAATCTTGCCAGGATATTCTCTGGTTGTATATATATGAATATAATTAAACGACAGTATAAGTTTTCTCGTTTATACCTGTCTCCTTGCAAATCCTTGGCTAGCAAGACGAACTCTGAATTCTGCTTCGGTAAGATCGACCCACACCTTTGTTTAGCGCCCCACGTGTTGCGCCTCTACGGGTTGATACACCACAATATCACGAAAATTAATATATCCTAATCAACTGGAACATAGGGTATATTAATATCTAGGTTTTAGAACAACTTTAGAACGAAGAATCGAAGACGAAAATTCTTCCTTAAGTGGAAGTGAGTTCGGCCGATCCAGGGAGGGAGAGGGAGAGAATTTTGCTCTTCTTGATTTTTCTTGTGGAGTTGTATGTGAGATATGAGACCTAGTCTCTTATTTATAGATATCTCATAAAACCTAATCCTCCTAGGATTAGGATACTAATTCTCCTACATGGGCCATGGCCCTCTTTAATTAGAAGACTAAGTCTTCTAATTAATTCATGGCCCATATTAATTAATCTTTCAGGGCTTTATTTAATCTCCCAATTAAATAGCCCAATTAATTAAATCATCTCCCAATTAATTAATTAAACTCCAAGTCTAATTAAATTAATTATTCCACTAATTAATTAAATCATAATTAATTAATTTACTCATAAATTAAATTCCAATTTAATTTATAATCTTGATCCAATTCTAATTGGATCCATCTTCGTTCAATATGGGTCGACCCAGTCGACCCACCCATTTAATCGACCCAGTCGATTTTGACCCAGTCGACCCAGTCAACTGGTTCGTTCCTACTTCCTCGCTTTCGCTTCATGTGTATTGTGTATGCCCCCGTAGGTTCACCACATAATTGGCCGCGGGTTGTAATTAAATATTATTTAATTACTCGAGCAATTAATACTCTAAATTA
Organism: Penstemon eatonii; assembly: GCA_038501285.1. Taxonomy (NCBI): domain Eukaryota; kingdom Viridiplantae; phylum Streptophyta; class Magnoliopsida; order Lamiales; family Plantaginaceae; genus Penstemon; species Penstemon eatonii. The sequence goes on from CM076711.1 coordinate 17,610,243, forward strand.
ATCGAACACTCTGTCGATCAATCATTCCAAAATTAGCACCCCTGCTAATTTGGGAATTCTCCCACACTCCACGGTCGATGTCCAGTCACAAGGCCATGGAGCCCAATCACTGGTGAATTAATTCAGTGAACCTTTTTATCATTTACAATTTCCATATACGACACAATCTCTCCATCGATCAATCTCCCAGTCGAGACTTAAGGGTATGGTCTTTCATCGGATTCCCTTATCTTTTGTCTTGACCTTATGTTCTCTGATCTCGAAATAAATTCTCTTTGACTTGTTCTTTATGAGCTACTTACATAAAGTCGTCAGTTACCTTGGCCAAGGATTTAATCAGAATTAATTTCTCACAGAAATCCATAGGAGAATTTCTCGACCTATCAAGTCGAGTCAATGGATCCTTTGTTGATGATATGAATCTGCATACGAGTTCCTCTATACCCAACATGAGTCTACAGAGACTTTCTGGCGATCCCCAGTCAGTCGGAACTCACATCAAAGCATAGACGTTCTCGCACCAGATAAACCCTATCATCTCAAGTTGTTAGGGATCGTTCCTCGTATACTATTGTAAATTGAAATAACTTCAACCCCGATATGCGACTACCGCTTCCATGGTGAGTTATTTCCTAATTGGGGTATTCAGTGCGCTTGCCATCCCAGCAAGCCACCCACTTATGTGTATCGACTATCCCAGTCACGCTCGTGGACCCCAGCGTCCTCCAGTTCATCGGAGTATACACAATAGTGAGAGTCTAACCGAATCCAACGATGTCCTATCTCGATTGGATTCTACGACTCTTGAATATATTCTAGATCACGGCCTTGGAGATCAGTCCACGGGTTGTCCCATAGCCCTGTGATCTAAGGACTTCTATCCTTATGCGTAGACAAATATTACATAAGATAAAGTTGACCATTTAATAAAAGTGCATTTATTAATCAAAATTGAATAGTTCCTCATTAATTACAATTAATGCTAACCATACAGCTGGCTTGCAGGACACTATTTCTATCAATTAAAGACAGTTGGGCACAAAATAGCAGACTTAACTGCAACCTTCATTCAAGTCAGTAAAGAAGAGAACGAAATCAACTTAGGGATGTTGCAAGAAGTATCAAAAGCTTCACAGGAAGTCCAAAATGAAATTGCAACTATAAACCTTAACATTGACTACTTCAATGATCAGACTGACAACATCAGCACAACCCTTCATCACCTTACAGCAAGTCATGATGTAGTGAATCAGAACTTGAAGACTATAGGTGCTGCTATGAAGGTTCCAACAGTTGCACTCAACCCTGCTGCTAAACCTGAAGAAGTCATCAAGTCTGATGATGACAAAAAGGGGGAAGAGAAAAAGGAAGAATCAACCAAGGAAATTTCTACTGAAGCCAACAAGACTGATAAAGCTACTGAACTGACCAAGCCTGCTGAAGAAGAACTTGGAAAGGAACAAGGTAAAGACAAGTCTGAAGAAGAGACTAAGGAAAAAGCCAAAACTGACGAAGTAATGGCTGAATCCAAAGACTCTGCTGCTGATAAATCAGAACCGTTGACCAAGTACAAGAATACAGAATCAGCCAGGAAGGCCATGGAACATCTAAGAGAGCAGCAACTTAAAGAAAAGATGGAAGCTGCTAAAGAAGTCATCCTTCAAGGTGAAGAAGCTGATGAAGATGAAGAAGAAGATGATGAGGAGTCATCTTATGAATATGAAGAAGTGCTAGAAGAATCTGATAATGGAGCTGATAGTTCGAAATTTTTTTAACATCTTTTGTAATCAGTTTACATTATCTATTCTTCAGACATCTCATCTGATGATCTTGTACTTGTAATTCTTTTTCAATATCTATAAAAAGACAAGTTCAATCCAATATACTTTTTCTATCTCAGAAAATTTTGAGGATTACAATCTTTAGTTTAGGTATTTAACAGGTACTTAGCTGAAGTTTTGTCATCATCAAAAAGGGGGAAATTGTTGGATAAGGATGAAGATGAAGGCACTGAAGACAATTTGTTAAGGGAGGTTTTGAAGGATTCCAAAACTTCAAGATTGGCTAAGTATGGGCTAACTTAGCTGATGATCCCTTTGAAGAAATTTTGACTAAGTAATGAAGACATCAGAAGAGTCAAATTTCAAGGTCCAAGACTTTTGATCTGCTGAAGGAAAGATATCAGACTGATGAAGATCAGCCGACTCAAATCAGATTTGTTCAAGTTTGAGATCAGCCTAGTTCGCCATCAGACTTGCACTTTCGTCAGCCAAGTGGAAAGGATCATAAAGTCTTCCCAACGGTAATAAATGCCCCTTGGAGTAATAAATGCTGAAGTACAAGGTTATTAAAGACAAATGATTGAAGAATTGCTTCGCATCAGCTGGGTGCATTTAATGCTGCATTTAATTCTGCCTGCAGAATAGTACTGTTAACAGTACGGACAGACTGCAAAAGAGCCGTTCGCGGATTTTAAGGACCAGTACTCGAGGAATTTGAATCTTGTCTCTCTTCAACGGACATTTTTCAAACCTTAAGTATAAATAGCTGAAAGAGACGAAGAGAAAACAAGAAAACACACTTTCTAAGAGAATTTTCGAAGCAGAACTCTTAAGTCTCGAGAACAGCTCACTCATCAGCTTAGTCATTTGTTGACGAAAAGCGAAGTTGAAGAACAAAGCTAAATACATCTTCTGAGTGAATTTGTAAAACTGAGTGTTGTGAGAAGTAGATATCCATCTTTGTGAGTGATACTACTTCGGAGAGTAGGAGTTTCTAAGTGATTTCCTACTGCGTACTTGTGGCCTTTTCATTTGTTGATCGGCGCAAGCAGAGTATACTGTAAACTTTGTGATTATAGTATAACCCAAGATCTAAGTGACTTGGAAGAGTGAACTAAAGGATTTAAATCCATATAACCACTATAAAAATTCTGTGTGTTTTTACATTGCTTTTAAACTTGCATATTTTCTAATTGCATAAAAACACATTAAGTTAACTGTTTGAAAAATACTTAAAAGGAGTTTATAAAACTGGGGAAACATTTTTCAAACTGCTGAGATTACTTGTGAAAAACACTTTGAAAAATCCGCTGCAAGTACTCTAAGTATTAAAACTGATTTTAACAAAATCAGCTAAGTAACAATCAGACGAGTGGTCAACAAAGTTGTTCAAAGATTTGTTCGCGAACAGAATTGTAACTTACTACTCTGATCAGCTTAGTTTGTTCAGTTAGAGAAAAATTTTAAAGTTAAAATTTGAAAGAAAATTTTAAAGAGGTTTATTCACCCCCCCTCTAAACCTCTTCTGACCACTTGGGACCAACAGATATTGTCTTCTAATAATGTAGTAGACAAATGGGGCCAATCAATTAGATATGTTCATCAATTTTAGTAACGTCCACGATTTCCTTTCAATTATTAATAACCATGAGATTTGCATGGTGCCTATCTGAACGCGTACTATATACAAATAATGGGTTAATGTCAACTTACACCATATTGTAGGCATAATTTTCAAATTATACCCATGTGATTCGGAAAATAATATTTTGCCTTTTTTTTGAAAAATTTAAATGAGTATTTTTTTTTTCCAACGGACAGTGTAATACACTCGCCCGAAATAGAGTGTGGGTATATAAGTATTTCTTAAAAAGACAAAACTACTATAACGAGGTAAAGTGTCACATTTATCATAAAACATGGGGGTAATATATCACATTTTTCATGACACAAGGCGAGCAATGTGCTATATTTATTATAAAAAATAAAAAAAGCGCAACACTTATCATAACACAAAGAAGTAATAAGTGCCAAAATAATTTATAAGTTGATTGGATTAAAATATAGTATATAATAGGGGTTGTTTTATTAATTATAATCTTTAAAAGTTTCAGGGATGTATTTTGCTCTTTCAGCATAGTCATCTCTTAATTAAGCTTTGCAAATGCAGTAACAACACTAGAGTTATTAATCATCATTTGCTCAAATGAACAAAATAGCTCATTTTTCGTTTTCAAAGGTTACCTCATTATCAAAGTCATCTGATTCTTTGTCCTTTATACAGAGCAGTGCAGGTTGCTCATAGTGCCCTGCAAGCCAATATATGTAGCTTGTATTAGGACTATCATAAAATTTCTCTAGTATAAATGAATTAATATGTTGTTTATTTATAGTATGTAAATCAAACAATAGCGAACTTCATCTCTCGCGAATCACTCAAGCGATTGGATGAAATCATTAGATCACAATAGACTATGGGACGATTCACTTCAGTATGATTGCAATCATGAAACAGTCTCAAAGGTCGTGATCTTAAAACATGTTCCAAGTCATAGATTCCGAACGAGACGGGGTATCGAAGGAATCGCAAAGACTTTTTCAAGTATGCATGATTCACATGGAGTGAATTTGTAACATTTCATGAGAAAGGCATTTGATGCCAGTGCATTTGAGTAGGTGGTTCGATAGGGGATCGAACGCATCGAAAGACCCAAACAGAGAAACCCATTGTGGAAGCGCATGACGCACATCGGCGATGGGATGTTTCTCAAACTTATAATAGTGTGCGATTTAGTCCTTTGACTTGAGGTGCTAGGGCGAATCCGGTGCACGAGTGTACGTACTTTGATTTTGGTGCCGATCACGTAGCCTGATCATTGTGTGCCTAAGTTGGGTGCGTATAGTCGTGTACGCGAATGGTTGGCACTAATATGGGATCTACCGACTCAACGTAGTGTGTTGAGAGAATTTCCTATACATTCCTAGACATCTGAGATCAATTCACTAATATGGCACTAATATGGCACTAATATGGTTGGCACTAATATGTATATGGTACTTATAAGAGGTGAGGTTCACTGAGATCAATTCACCTGAAGTTGGGCTTCATGGGCTTTTGGCTAGACATCGACCATGAGGTGTGGGTACTCTTGAATTAATAAGAAGATTAATTCTTGAGTGGTTAATTGAAAGTGTTCAATTATCGGAGCAATTAATTAGCTCGCAAATTAAATCACGAAAGTTGTGGGCCCGCGACTAATTGATGGTGAACCTAGAAAGTCACACACAATCCAATTGGACTGCAACAAATCATATAAGGAATGTTTAATTTAAAGATTTAAATCAAAACTGAAGAATTAAAGTGAATTAATTCTTTAAGAAGAAAACTAATTATTTAAAGGGTTAATTAATGAGAGAGGAATTAATTTAATTGGATTAATTAATTAAATGGGTTGAATTAATTAAAGGGGTTTGATTAATTGAAAGATAGTCAAGGTCCATTATGAAACAAATAAATGCCATAAGTAAATGGGCTTTAAGTTTCCTACTTGGATTAGGTCATATCTAGGTCAAGACTCCTTATCTATATAAGGACTCAAGACCACAAAAAACCCTAGACCTAACACAAGTAGTAGCCCCCCTCCCCCCTCACCAGATCTAATCTGCGCCGCCACCTCTCTTACAGAGAAGGGTTTGGCCGAACCCTGCACTGGGTTCATGCGATTTCTGTCTTCTTCTTCCTGTCTGATATCTTTTGGATCTTAGTTATGAGCCTATGGATTCAAAGGAGTTGCTACAATCCAGTTGGTGTGGACACCGCTAGAGGCACAACACATGGGGTACTTCTCTGAACCAAAAGTCCTGCAGATCTGAAAGAAGACCGGAGAAAAATCCCCTATGGTTGGTCGATTTATGTAAAAAGTCATTTTCGTATGACTAGATGAATACAGATTCTGCATGGGTTGTTTTAAAATTTTTAAATTCCGCTGCTTTTAATGTTCTGACGTTACCAATAACCCAACAGTAACGCTAAAAACAGAGTAGTTCGAAGAAGTTTGCTGATAAGAGCAAAAATAATTAGACCAGTAACAAGTCTAAGCTATCTGTAAATGAGCAAGCTAGAAAAAAACCTAAGAAGCAAAAAAATCATAGAAATGATAATGTTGGTATGGGAATGAGTCTTATTGTGTGCAACATGCATATTCATCATATTATCATGCACCTCATTATCCATCTTATTATGCTATAATTCACTACAAAAAATTGCCTTTCTCTTGACGAAATTTTTCGTCATGAAAACATGATTTTTCGTCATAAGAGGCTGTTATGACGATTTATTTCGTATAAGATTCGTCGTAAAGGCCCTGTCTTAACAGGTCTCATGTGACGAAATTCATATTCGCCACAACCTATTGTGACGAAAATTAGTCTGCCGCATAAGTATTCATGTTATGACGAAAAAATTTGTCGCAAGAGACTATAAATTTCGTCATAAAAATACTAATTTCGTCACAACAATAGTGTATCTTTGGGTACCTTTTGTGACAATTAGTTTCGTCACATAAAGCGTTCATTTTACAACGAAAAGTTTGTCACATAAATATAATTTTTCCGTCACAATAACCTATTTCGTCACGACATCACTTTAAACTTTAGTACGTTTTGTGACAATTGATTTCGTCATCTGAACCGTTTTTGTTATGACAAAAATTTTGTTGTAAAATCTTTAATATTTTGTCACAAAATACTAATTTCATCACAACATTTTGTTTTTGGGCACCTCTTGTGACAATTAATTTCGTCACATATATTTTGTTCTATTATGACAAAAGCTTTGTCAACAAAGTTATTTTTCAAAATTTATAAAAATACTTTTATGACCAAAAAAATGGTCACAAAAATGAATAATAGTTTAATATTTAATTATATAATCTTATAATAATCTAGTTTGTCATAACTTGTGAATTTTGTTACCTGTGATTTTTTTACACCAAAAATTCATTAAATATGTATCAATCCAACAATAACAACCAACTAACTATATTGAATTCGAAATAGTATACATCCAAACCAACAAAAATAATGCAACTATATTAGTACCAAAATATCCATTGAATTCAACTAACATATTACACCTCTGTTCAACTAGTTATATCCAAACCAACAAAAGTTTCATAAACACATAAGGATAATTTACAACATTTACTTAAATCCAAAAATTAGATAATATTGAAATATGTACATGCATACACCACGAACAACTACTGTAGTACCTTGTCCAAATAGATCAAAGATTGTGTGTACACATTTGCTCAACAAAACGAACATCTTGACATCCTGCACATACATACACCAATTATTATCAGATAATAAAATACACCAAGCATGGTAATTCAAGTGCTTTTATTAGGATAATAAAATACACCAAGCATGGTAATTCAAGTCCTATTTTCCATGTTCTGAAAAATAAACCAAGCATTCCTTCATCATAAAAGTGGTTAAAAAAGAGACAAAATATATAGAATATTAAAACTTTGGCTCATCTTTTGTACCTTCAAATCTAAAATATAATTACATAAAGTTACAAGGAAATAAACTTACAAGGAAATAGGGTATTCACTAATCAAAAGTACTTGAAAGTTTCATAGAACACATACATATACTAATCGTTTATAAATGTTATATGGCATATAAAAACTAAACAGACCATTAGAGCCACCAAAACAACTTGCATGTCTTGATAAAAATACATCAACTAGACAAAGACTCCTCAATTGTAAACAACACATTTTACAGCAATAGATTTATCCCACACTAACAAGCTCTTGGTACCAAGTCAAATGAACAAGTCAAGACTAAACATAAATTTACAGAGTATTAACAATTCATATTTTAAAATTAACCCAAAAGGTAAAGTTTAAACCTCTCATCACGAAGTGAAAATTCTAATCCAGATCTAATTTTGCTCACCAATAATTCAGTTATAGAACAAATAAACAAAACTAGCAGCAGTTACAACAATGAACAGACCCAGAATCGAAAACTAAAAACTGAAATTATCAGAATTTTATTATGTAAAAAATGGAAATATATATTATATATACCACTTATAATACAAATGCATAAAAATGACATACTTAAGAGTGAAAATATCTCAAACATGAATACATTAATTTCAAATATTTTTCTATAAATCATAAAAGTCACTTCTTGTGGCCATTATACGATCCATTATATCTCAAACATGAAAATATCTCAAACATGTAATGATTTTTGTGATCCTTCAAACAGATCCATTATACGATCCTCTAAATCATCAGCACTATACTTAATATGTTTTTCACTAATATGATTAACATGTCCTCCAACAAGTCCAATAAGCCTGGATTACCTTAAGCGAAGTCGAAATCCGAAAGTCGTCTCTTAATTGGCTATCCGGAATCAACCATGATGTCTGGTTCTTATAAAAGATCCAGATCTGGAGTTGGAGGAGTGACGGATCTGGATCTGGATCTGGATCTGGAGCCGGATGAGTGACGGATCTGGAGTGGGAGCAGTGTGTGGCGGAGCTGGGGCGGGAGCCGTGCGTGGCGGAGCTGGAGCCGCGGAGATCTGGAGCTAGAGCCGGAGTTGAGGGCGGAGCCGGAGCCGCGGTGTTCTGGAGCTAGAGCCAGAGTCGAGGACGGAGGTGGAGCCAGATCCGAGGATGGAGGTGGAGCCGGATACGGCGGCGTCGGAGAGAGAAAGAGAGAGAGAGAGGGAGTGATTTTTGTTACGTTCCAAATACTAATACGCAAACACGCAAGTATACGGTCGTTACAAGTAATATAAAACGATAAGTACATACCGAGTATCGAATCCCAACGAATGGGTAAAAGGTGGGAATAAACGAATCAATCGACGGCCTATTTCATGTAAGAACGCTTGATACAAAAAGATCAAACCCAAATATATGATAAGGGTGATTTTATTTAACTACGAGCGGTAAAGTAAATCTAACTATGAAAGCAAGTAAATGGGGAGTTAATTATGCGGTAAGGAGGATTCATAAGCGATTAGTTAAAGCAGATAAATCATGCTGTTGTTAGGTTAGCTATGCAAACAATTCTAGAATTAGTTGTTGTTTGTGAGTTCAAATTAGTTAAGTCTCCCTGTCGGTTTGACTTAACTCTACCAATCTACCCAAACTCTCCATCTCCGGATCAATAACGAACATCGCTGTCAACCGATGCTCAAAGGAAAGTTCGAACCCAAAAGAGGATTCTAAGGCGTACCGTTGTCACCCGGGACCTAAAACTAACCCGAATCCCCGAATAAAGAGAATCTAAGTTATTTGATGCATTTACGGACGAACCCATTATACAAACACGGACCAAACTAGGTATATGTCTATCCTAGGTTGAAATCCACAAATCGTCACTCACCTAACTTTCTACATCCTATGTCTAGGTTGCATTAAAGGTAGATGGCCAAAAGTGCGATAAAACAATAACCCCAACAAATCAAACATAATCCAACATCAAACATAATTAATCAAACGATAACAATGACTCGACAATTAATATATTGTGCTCGTGTTTGCTATTCAATGACATTCATATGTATCTTTCGATAGCATACCAACCTATCAAATTAAACTAAGCCAATTTACGTATAAATGGACTAAAATCTAATCGATGTCATTTAAACTCAAACCTTAAACGAAAATGAAACGACATAGGTATATGTCTATCCTAAAATCGATTCACAATCCAAATTCATAATCAAATCCTCAAAATCACTATATCTAGCAATCAAGAATCAATAACACTCATCTCAAAGGGTTGTCAAACCACAAGACGAACAATAAACACGGAATCGGATTAACGAACACATATAAGCACCATACTAATCATCAAGACATCATTAATCAAACAATAACATAAATTTATATAAATCCGGAGAATTCCAATACACAATCATTCATCCAAAAAGGAAATAACAAACTCATCTCCTAATCATAAATAACTAAGAAATGGAAAGAAATCACCTAATCGAAATGGAATCGAGACAAGGATTCTCCTCCCTTTAATCACCACCTAATCACTCCCCAAGGGTGGTGACTAACTCACACCCTTGGTGGAGTCTTCAAATACAAGAAAAAGCAATAAAAACTAAAGAGAGAGTTGATGGAGGCTTGAGAGGAAAAGGGAGGCTAGGAGGAAGTTTTGTTGTGGAAGTTGTGTTTTAATTCCTCCTCCTAACCCTCTTAACCTAGGGAATCAAGACCAAAATGTCCCCCCAAGATGTTTTAATTACAAGTGGGAGAAAGAAGGCAAAGTACAAGAAACACCCTCTAAACACGCTGAAAAACAGAGCAGGTCTCGCGGCCGCGAAGAACAAGCCGTAAGTTGGCTGCCTCACCTCGCGGCCGCGAGCTTGAAGCTCGCGGCCGCGAGCTTTCTGCCGCACTTCCTTCCGAGCAGCATAACTTTTGAATCCGAACTCCGATTGCGGATCCGTAAAGTCCGTAGCGTAGCTAACTCACTCATCTATGACATATCCAAAATTCAGCTCATTTGGATCATCCATCAAATATTTATGCATTTTTTAGTGAGCAGCTATCTACATTCTTGTACAATTTGCTCCGGGTTCTTCATTCCTTTGAAGCCCTTTTCTACATCTCCCTACAAAAACACACAAAACAACAATAAAACACACAAACAACAACCAAAACACACAAATGTCCAACAAAGGACCAAAAACGCAAAAGAACGCGAAAATAAACAAAAGCACGCAAAACTCGAATCAAAGCAAGTTGTTTTCGGCTTAAGAAGACACGTAATAATGACGTTTTCACGACGTTATCAATTTTTGAGGTGGCCGTGAAGAGAATGGATGGAGGAGGGAAATGAAAGGATTATACACTTTTAAAATATTTTCTGACAGATATTTTTTCTGTTAAAATTTTTTGACAGAATTTGTTTCTGTTGAAATTTTATTAAATATTTTAACTCATTTAGATTCATTGAAAATTTTCTGTTGAAATATTTGTTTTTTCTAGTAGTGTATATACCTTACATTGAGTTTATTTGCAATCAGATCAATTGATTCTCGATTTTTAATGACAATTGACAAATTGTTGACCTTAGGGTTATTTACAGTGATGTTGTTCAAAATTAATGTGATACTTGGCTCGGAATTAATTAGTCGTTAATTCAAATATGTTAGACTATATGGTTATGTACACTGAGGTTATTAGCAATCAAATCGATTGATTCTCTATTTGTAACATTAATTGACCGATTGTTGACCATATGATTATGTGCACTGAAGTTATTCGAAATCAAATTCATATGTGGTTCTGAATTAATTCAGAATTGTTGACTATATGATTATATGACTATATACATTGATGTTATTCGCAATCAGATCTATCGATTCTCAATTTGTAATGTTAATTGACCAAATGTTGATTATATGGTTATGTAAATTGATGTTATTCACAATCAGATCAATCGATTATCAATTTGTAACGTTAATTGACGAATTGTTGACCTTAATGTTATATATATTGATGTTATTTGAAATCAAATCGATACTTAGTCGTTAATTCAAAATTATTTTATATATGGTTATGTACACAAGGTTATTTTGGATGAATTTGAGATTGGAAGTCCACTTTTCAAAATTTATTGAACAGTGTTACTTGTCCCAAACTCATCTCATGCCAGCTCCTAATTGTAACCATTAAAGAAAAATGTACGAATGTTCTTGTGAAATTTTTGACGAGGTAATATTATTGTCACAATCAAAAAAAGTTTACGGAAAAACTTTTGTTGTGACGAATACAAAACAATCGTCACATAAAGACAAAGTTATATGACGAAACAACACTTTTATCATATGAGTCATACTAGTTTTGTGACGTATATCAAACTTCGTCACAAGAAATATGTTCTCATAGACGAATATTCTTTTGTCATATGAGCCATAATATTTTTATGACAAAACTAAATTTTTATCACATGAAATTTGTTTTCTCATGACAAAATCACCTTTCGTCGTATGAGCCATACTATTTTTATGACGAACAAAATAATTTGTCACATGAAATTTCTTATTATATGACAATTTTTCTTTTTGTTATATGAGGCATGTTGTTACGTGACCAAAATAGAAATTCGTCACATGAAATTAGTACATATGTGACGAATTATTATTTTGTCATATGAGCGATGCTATCTTGTGATAAAAATGTAAATCGTCGCATGAACTTTGCTCTTATATGACAAAATTATTTTTCGTCATATGAGTTTTACCATCTTGCGACGAATATTGAAACTCGTCGCATCAAGTTGGAGCTCATGTGACGAAAATTATTTCGCCATATCAGCATAGGTTTCATGTGACGAAAGCTGCATTCGTCTCATGATAGAAGTTGTTGTGACGATTTTCTTTTACGTCATAACAATTTGTCACAAAAAGAAGAGAAAGTAGATAATTATTAACTACTCTCAAATAAGGAGTTAACCTTCCATTAATGGGTGATTAACTCCCACAATTAAGGTAAGTGGGGGAGCAATTGGGTCCTCCAATCTAATTGAAAAACACAAGATAATTGCATTTGTGGTACTAAACTATATATCGATTTTCATTTGTGGTACCGAAAAAATTGAGGTAGACATATTTGGTACCACAATTTAAAAAGTCAATAACTTTTGGTACCTCCGTTAAAAATGGACGTTAATTGATGACGTGGCAGTTAAGTTTTATTGCAAGATTGATACTATTACTCATGTTGAATGACAATTATACCCTTAACATTTCAAGTTGTCAAAATAACCCCATATTTTTAAATTTACTGACAATTTTTAGTCCATATTGTTGTCAATTTCAAAATTGGCTTGAATAAGACACGTGGGAACCAATTTAGAAATTTTACTTATTACATTTACATATTTATTTAACTTATTTAATTTTATAAATAGGGTTAAATACAAATTACACCCTTAAAGTATTGGGGTGGTAATAGTCACCCTCTTGAAGTATCAATTGTAACACTTACCCCCTCTGTTATAATATTGAATATTTTATTCCAAAATTACCCCGCCCCTTTTATAACAATAATTTTTTTCTTTATTAATTTAACAAAATAGAAAAAGAAAAATATTTATGAATTCATCAATTCATTTCATTTCTTTCATGTCATTTGTTTCATTCGGTTTTCTGGTCTCAATTATTTTCTTTATTTCATTTCATCTACTTTTTTCCTTTATTTCCATTTCAATTTGTTTTTTATTTATATCTCTATTTTTTCTTTACAATTTGTCTGGAATTTTATTTGATGATAATTATCTCATTTGTTTTCGTTACAAATTATAATTCAAAATTTTGAGTAATTCTCCTTCAAAATTTTACTTGAAAATTTTGAACTTGACTCTGACTTGTATTGTTAATGCATAAATCTAAAATTACGCTAACTTCTTTATACATCTATTACTAATCAGAAGTAAATTCAATACCAACATAATAATTACCAATAGTATGGGTTTGTGTGAAACATGAATTTTGCAAGAAAGAAAATAAAGGAGAATTAATAAATATTTTGAACTATAAAGGAGAATTAATAACATTTTGAAAAATTTAAGAGGAAACAATAAGTTACAAGAGGAACAAATGTTACATTACATTGGTAAGAGGGATCAGTCTGCTACAGACACTTTAAGAGGGACGAAAATATAAAATTTAATCATTGCTATGCATTCTTATTTAATTGTCCTCTATTATTTTGGGTCTACAACCAACCTTATTTAATTGTTGACAGTTAGACTGACATTTGATAATTTAGTGGGACCAATTGTGCCCACCAATTAGATTTGTTCATCCATTTAATTGGTAGTCCAGGATTTCCTTTCAATTATTAATAACCCATGAGATTTCCATGGTGCTGTCTGAACCAGTGTTTTAAAAACCGGATTGGATTAGCTGGTTCGATCGGTTTAACTGGTAATCAGTTGTCAATCCGATCCGGTTAATCCTCTAAAATCAGCTTTGTTCCTGATCAGTTGAACCGGAAAAAATCGGTTAAAAATCGATGAAACCAATGAACCAGTGAACCGATTGAACCACTGGTTCACTTATTAAAATAAAAAGTTTACGCTACGTATTTTTATTTCTCTTCCGCGAGCTTTAAACTTCAACAATACTCTCACATCTCTTCTTCTATTTTTTACTTTGAATTAAACAAATCAAAAAGAAACAAAAAAATCTTATATAAAATAAGTTATATAAATATATTTGAGTATCAAATTCATGAAAAATCATTTTTTCACAAACTTCAAGTATTTTTATTTTTTTTATATAATTCAATGACAAAATTCATCAATAATTTCTCTTTCTCATAGGTGATTAGTAATAAAATTATTGTTTTTGATATGGTGTTTATTATAATTTGAATTATTGCGTTGATATCATGTTATCATACTTGTAATCTTGTTGCTATCATTCATTCTTAACTCAAATTTTGTAGGGAAAAATAATTGATCATGAGATAAACATTTAGTTTATGAAAATACACTTGAAAAAATGAATAATATATTTTTTTAAATAGTTGATTACATATATTAAAATTAAAATTAAAATATTATATTGTAATGACGTCACACCGGTTGGACCAGTGGTTAAAATGATTAAACCTATCTAACCAGTAACCAGTAAGGCTACCGATTCGATGTCCGTTCCGATTTTTAAAACATTGGTCTGAACGGCTCAAGATCATCTATGCCACTATTAGTGTACTATATTTATGTATCACTAATAAGTAATTGTCACATGTACATGTTGTCATATAAAAATAATATGTGAAATTATAACATTAATTGTACTTGTGCTTATAAGAATATAAGAGCCAGAGCTGGAGTTGGGACAGAAGTTCAAGCAGAAGGTGTCGGTCGTGCTAGAGCTTATTCATACAAATTCCGGGAATAGTTGCAGTACGCCAGTACGTGCAATTGTGCAAACTAGTTCGAACAACCGATTAAAAAAAAAGTGGGATTATGATGCCCGGTCAATCTATTCATGAAAGGAATGCAATACACTAAAACACTTCGCACTTGGACTCATTCTTCAATTATTGCATGTACTCAGGAAAAACACAGAAAAAAAAGAAAAAAAAAACTTGAATCTTTTCATAGTAAATTTGTATAAAAACTTTTATCAAGGTCTCAACTATCAATTATTATATCTTAACATTTCTCAAAATCCTACCATCCCTGAATTGCCAACACATATATATATAATAATAGTTTCATCTTTTAGAATGATTGAGAGTGGAGATTAGTAGCTTAACATAATATGAAGTTTTTCATCGTAATTTAACCCCAAATGGAAAAAAAAATGTATAAATAACTCATCAAAAAGTTCAACATTCAACAAAAATATAATCTTCTAAAAAAGATCAACAAAAATATAAAGTGAACAAGCGGAAGTGGTGTCACTGCAAAAAGAAAGGCCCAATCTCAAATCTCCCTAGTGACTAAGTCCAAAAGTATTGGGCACCAAAAATTTCAGAGTGCATCACCTTTATTTTTCATCTTTATCTCCTGAAGTCGAATGACTGAAAACGATATGTAGGACCTTGTGGGCCCGGCCCATCTTTTGCATACACCGTATAGAGGATATCACCGCTGTCTGAACGCATACTGTATACAAATAGTAACATTTATATTGACATTTGATAATGATATTGTCTTCTAATAATATAGTAGTAGACAAATGGGGTATTTTTCATCTTTATCTCCTGAAGTCGAATGACTGAAAACGATATGTAGGACCTTGTGGGCCCGGCCCATCTTTTGCAGACACCGTATAGAGGATATCACCGCTGTCTGAACGCATACTGTATACAAATAGTAACATTTATATTGACATTTGATAATGATATTGTCTTCTAATAATGTAGTAGTAGACAAATGGGGCCCATCAATTAGATATGTTCATCAATTTTAGTAACGTCGACGATTTCCTTTCAATTATTAATAACCATGAGATTTGCATGGTGCCTTTCAATAATGATATTATTGTCTTCTAATAATGTAGTAGACAAATGGGGCCAATCAATTAGATATGTTCATCAATTTTAGTAACGTCCACGATTTCCTTTCAATTATTAATAACCATGAGATTTGCATGGTGCCTATCTGAACGCGTACTATATACAAATAATGGGTTAATGTCAACTTACACCATATTGTATGCATAATTTTCAAATTATACCTATGTGATTCGGAAAATAATACTTTGCCTTTTTTTTGAAAAATTTAAATGAGTATTTTTTTTTCCAACGGACAGTGTAATACACTCGCCCGAAATAGAGTGTGGGTATATAAGTATTGCTTAAAAAGACAAAACTATTATAACGAGGTAAAGTGTCACATTTATCATAAAACATGGGGGTAATATATCACATTTTTCATGACACAAGGCGAGCAATGTGCTATATTTATTATAAAAAATAAAAAAAGTGCAACACTTATCATACACTACAAGAAATCTATTGTTTAGCTACGAAAAAATTCGTCGCCAAAGCCGCATCGCTAAATCTGTTTGTGTACGAAATTGTGCAAGTCGTCCCCAATTATGTCAGATTTTGCTACACTTAAGCATTTCGTCGCCTATATTGCTCATTAGTGGACGGTTTATTCCGTCTCCATATATATATATTTTCGTAGCTATTACATCAATTTCGTAGCCAAATGCTACCTTTGGGGACGAAATTCAAAATTTGTACAGAAAAGCTCATTTTTCTGCACGAAATTAATTTAGAAAATTGCTGTCTTGTTATAGAGAACATTTGGTACCCAAATCTCCTACAACACAATTTTATATACAGGAGAATACTTTTTACTATATACAACCAAATACCTTATTAATTATTACAATAAATTTATTTCATGTAGTTGCTTTTCATTTCGATCCATACTCAAAATCCATAAAATATAATTGATAGATCATCATCCACTAAATTGGACAAATTATTATAGAGAACATTTCGTACCCAAATCTCCTCCAACACAATTTTTTATACAGTAGAATACTTTTTACTATTTACAACCAAATACCTTATTAATTATTACAATAAATTTATTTCATGTAGTTGCTTTTCATTTCCATACTCAAAATCCATAAAATATAATTGATAGATCATCATCCACTAAATTGGACAAATTATAAGAAACTGATACAAACTTAATTTTCAAGTTTACAAGAATGTTGGAAATACATACAAGAGTTTATTAGATAAAAGCATCATCATTTATAACTAAAGTGTATGACTATAGTTCAAATAATGAGATAATCATATCATTACAAATACGGTCACTTACAATGTCGCATATTCCAAATGTGATATGCTGCAAATACAAATTAGTAAAATTAGTATCAAAGTCATCAATGAGAGGCCATCTGATTTAATATTCAAGGTGATGCAATTCTATACAAACCACGTAGTAAACTATCATAGCTTTATGATGTTCTTAAAGGAATTACAAGTATTGTATCAGTTAGATAAAAGTTTCCTCACTGATAAAAAAAAAAACAAAAGAGATAAAAGTTACCTCTCGGAAATGGTAGTAGTAGAATATTAAGAATTTCTTCACCGCTGTCAATACCATAAAGTAAATCCTCTGCCACTCTCACAAGAAACGTGTAATTATAATGATGATGTTCAGTGATACCAAAAATCTGCACTAAAGTAAACATGTATGCGACAAATAGAAGAATAGTGGAGATTACTACATTCATATAAGTGAAAAACAACCAAAGCAATTAAATTTCTTAACAAAGGTTTAATCTATTTTAAAATAAAGTGACACAAAATTGGAAAAATGATAAATCTTAGATGAACTAAAATGCAATCTAAACATACCAGTCATTTCTATTGCTTCAATCCAAGCATTTCTTTTAACAAAATTCCTGTATCAGAATAAATATTTATTAAGTATTCAGACTTCCCAGTATGTAATTACTTGAAATATTAGTTAACAAGGTAAAGCCTTAGCAAATTCATTGACCTCACCGACATTGCTCATCTCCAAAAAGTATATGTATAAGTTTCATCTTCTCTATTTCAGCAACTCTTGTCTCATTGGCCTCCAGAAAACACTGCTATAAAATGATATAATCGATCAAGTGACACAAATTCTGGCTAAATGAGAAAAATAATCCATTTAAAAAGTCTAAGATCAGAGAACTACCAATCATGGTATCTTGCCACTTGACAAGTTTATTACTGATTGATCAATATCACATTAGGGTAAAAGAACTTTACTATTCCCCATACATAAAATGAAATGGTCATTATATTTTCTTTAGTTTTAGCCTGAGGTAATTGAAATGGTTCCCATGATCCATTTCCTGAACTAACATTCAACACCAAAAGGTATATAACACTGTTATATTTCTTCTACTTTCTACATATATATTCCAGGACAGAAAAAAAATCTATATAGCTTGAGAAATTAGATGTTTTTATAAGAAAATTCAATTAAAGCGAATTTGAAGAAGAGTCTTGCATTAAGCACAAATGATAGCTTGAACATTGATGCCAACTTCACAAGACTAATCCTTGACCAAAAATGTAATCTGATCACCAAGATAAGAGATCAGCTAACTGATTTGGGGCCTAATTCTCTCACTTAATACACCATTTGAAATCAATGGAGTAATTTGCATTTACATAAATGTAGTAAAAAGTAAATATCAACATATGCCAAAATTAATCATAACATGTGTAAGTTTAAGCCCAATTCTTGAATTGAAAATATAGTAACGACTTACTTTGTTGCTCCAGCAAAATTCAAATCAGTCAAATGACAAATGACATGTCTACATTGTAAAGAAGTTATTGTTATTAGAATATGGCATAACCTCCACACAAGATATATAAGATTATAGTAATAGAAAAAAAATGAAATCTTACATGTCAATATGTAGAATACGGAATCTAAAATGTTCTTTTAACACACCCATGGAACTCAGAGAGAATCTGGTCGCGAGAGACGAGCGATATGATAAATTGGTGTAGCAAGTAGCCACCAGTACAGAAAATGGTGTGGCACTACCAGAATTATTGCTAGTAAATGTGGAACTATATTTAGACAAGGCAGAGTTTGTAGCAAGTAGCCAAAGTCCCAAACACCTCTTTTGTGAATTCTTACTCAGCACCAGATGTCCCAATTAAAGTCATTGGCTTGATAGTCTGTTGAATTTAATTAAAAAAAAAAGCAAATATATAAGTAAAACTAAACTTCTGCAATAAAAATTGCATCCCAAGAATTAAATTTTACCTCAACAGCATCTAAGAGATTGTTAACGGGTTTGTGCTCATAGCCCATGGTCTCTGGATATGTTGAAGGGATTCCTCGCACGAACTAACAATTAAACCATGTAATTCAGGCACAAAAGTAAAAAAATTAGAATACTATATTTGGGATATGTAGTTACCTTGGAGTCTACCAACCAGATCTTTTTTACGTGAATCAATTGATTATTAACATACATAATATATCATGAATAGACATTTGGAAGTGCTTTTATGTTTATAATCAATTGATTATAAACACTTGTAATTTCAGGTTGGAGTCTACCAGCCAGATCCGAATTTTAGTACACAGTGGTACTAAAAGAACCTTATATCAACATAAAAATATACAGTTGAATTGAAGCTACAAATAAAAACATGAGAAGGTTACATACACCACAACACATAAACTTCTGTCCTGCCCAAAGGTACAGACTATTTTTCTAATTGAATACATATATAACTATTTGTATGTTACTATGTGTATATTTATTTCTGCATACATGCAGAAACATATTATAACGATGTTAAAGATTCTCTAACATCTATAGGTAACAAAAAAAAAAGCATGACATATAATACATTCCTTCAAAGTCAACGAATTTTCAAGTTCTCTTTATGTGAGGAGACTATGATGAACAATGTATTCAACATCCACCACTACCACTCTCTGAATTTGATTTTCCCGTGCAAGCAAATAATACATAAAAAATGCAGGTATATAGAAAATGAAAGAACAGAAGGCAAAAATCACTAATAAAACACAAAAAGCTACTCTTCAAGATTGCATAGTATGATAACAAGTCAAGTATCATACACCGATGAATAAACTTAGGGCAATTAATTTCTTGAATAAAATATCTAAGCCTAAAATCAAGCTAAACTATGAAAGCATTGATAGAAGAAAATCATAAAGAAAAAAATAATTCAACACAGTTCCTTACTTCTATAGATCTGAAAATCCGAAAAAAATTCTAATTTGTGCTGGAAACATTAGAAATGCTAAATAATCTGACAAAATATAATAAATAGCAAAAAACTAAAAGGTCACCATTACTTTCAGAGTTCAACATTTGTCAATTTGAAAATCCGAAAAAAAAAAAATTCACCATTAATTGTTAATTTGTATAGAAATTTGAGAAATATGAAATAATGGTGCAAAAAATAAAAATCGCTGAAATTAGGGCAAACATAAGTTCAGATTTACCTCTTCCAGCAAGAGTGAGAAATTGATTCAGCTAAAACAACCTTCTTGCGATTTTATTGAATAGGCAAATTAATTATATCTTCTGCTAAAGTTTGTGAATCTGAAAACTATTTGAGAGTCATCGGGGAATTTGGAATTGAGGCCATGAATGTTTAGTCAAAAATTTGGAGTGTTGTGAAAGTGGCATACACTGTTCTGTGAAGTCATATGCCCCTGATTTTGTTATGTATTACCAGTATGCCACCGCATTATTTTACAATTGGGTACGAAATTGGTAAAAGAGAAAGCAACTGAAGATACTTTTTTATAGATCTAGAGTCTAGACTAAAACACGATTCGCGACGAATATTTTGGCTAAAAAGTTGGAAACCACTGAATTAGGATTACTTTTGATATTAGAGAAATTTATTTAACTACGAAAGTATTCATCTCTTCCCTAATGAGTCTTTCAATGACGGAAAAAAAAAATGAGTCTTTCAATGACGAAAAAATGTCCGTCTTCAAAATTAACGTCCCCAAAGAACAAATTTGTTGTAGTGATAACACAAAGAAGTAATAAATGCCAAAATAATTTATAAGTTGATTGGATTAAAATATAGTATATAATAGGGGTTGTTTTATCAATTATAATCTTTAAAAGTTTCAGGGATGTATTTTGCTCTTTCAGCGTAGTCATCTCTTAATTAAGCTTTGCAAATGCAGTAACAACACTAGAGTTATTAATCATCATTTGCTCAAATGAACAAAATAGCTCATTTTTCGTTTTCAAAGGTTACCTCATTATCAGAGTCATCTGATTCTTTGTCCTTTATACAGAGCAGTGCTGGTTGCTCATAGTGCCCTGCAAGCCAATATATGTAGCTTGTATTAGGATTATCATAAAATTTCTCTAGTATAAATGAATTAATATGTTGTTTATTTATGGTATGTAAATCAAACAATAGCGAACTTCATCTCTCGCGAATCACTCAAGCGATTGGGTGAAATCATTAGATCACAATAGACTATGGGACGATTCACTTCAGTATGATTGCAATCATGAAACAGTCTCAAAGGTCGTGATCTTAAAACATGTTCCAAGTCATAGATTCCGAACGAGACGGGGTATCGAAGGAATCGCAAAGACTTGTTCAAGTATGCATGATTCACATGGAGTGAATTTGTAACATTTCATGAGAAAGGCATTTGATGCCAGTGCATTTGAGTAGGTGGTTCGATAGGGGATCGAACGCATCGAAAGACCCAAACAGAGAAACCCATTGTGGAAGCGCATGACGCACATCGGCGATGGGATGTTTCTCAAACTTATAATAGTGTGCGATTTAGTCCTTTGACTTGAGGTGCTAGGGCGAATCCGGTGCACGAGTGTACGTACTTTGATTTTGGTGCCGATCACGTAGCCTGATCATTGTGTGCCTAAGTTGGGTGCGTATAGTCGTGTACGCGAATGGTTGGCACTAATATGGGATCTACCGACTCAACGTAGTGTGTTGAGAGAATTTCCTATACATTCCTAGATAATATATTCCGAGAAACCTGCACCCGCAGTTGGTGATGAATTTGGAAAGGGGTTTCCAAATTTAGCAGTCACACTGGAATTATTATCCGGAATTAGAAAGTATAGATATCGAGATAATTAGAGGTGCCGACCAATTCACACACCCTAGGTCTCGATCGGAAAATTAAGTCGATAAAAGGACCGTATGTATATGGTACTTATAAGAGGTGAGGTTCACTGAGATCAATTCACCTGAAGTTGGGCTTCATGGGCTTTTGGCTAGACATCGACCATGAGGTGTGGGTACTCTTGAATTAATAAGAAGATTAATTCTTTAGTGGTTAATTGAAAGTGTTCAATTATCGGAGCAATTAATTAGCTCGCAAATTAAATCACGAAAGTTTTGGGCCCGCGACTAATTGATGGTGAACCTAGAAGGTCACACACAATCCAATTGGACTGCAACAAATCATATAAGGAATGTTTGATTTAAATACAGAGAAGGGTTTGGCCGAACCCTGCACTGGGTTCATGCGATTTCTGTCTTCTTCTTCCTGTCTGATATCTTTTGGATCTTAGCTATGAGCCTATGGATTCAAAGGAGTTGTTACAATCCAGTTGGTGTGGACACCGCTAGAGGCACAACACATGGGGTACTTCTTTGAACCAAAAGTCCTGCAGATCTGAAAGAAGACCGGAGAAAAATCCCCTATGGTTGGTCGATTTATGTAAAAAGTCATTTTCGTATGACTAGATGAATACAGATTCTGCATGGGTTGTTTTAAAATTTTTAAATTCCGCTGCTTTTAATGTTCTGACGTTACCAATAACCCAACAGTAACGCTAAAAACAGAGTAGTTCGAAGAAGTTTGCTGATAAGAGCAAAGATAATTAGACCAGTAACAAGTCTAAGCTATCTGTAAATGAGCAAGCTAGAAAAAAACCTAAGAAGCAAAAAATCATAGAAATGATAATGTTGGTATGGGAATGAGTCTTATTATGTGCAACCTGCATATTCATCATATTATCATGCACCTCATTATCCATCTTATTATGCTACTGCATACCTTGTTCATCATTTGATGCATGCTTACCCTACTTATTATGCACCGTACTCTATTTATGAGCATTACTCACATCATACTGATTATAATAATCACATGCCTGTTGAAAATTATGATGCACCAAGAGTAACAAAAGCACTACCAAGATCTACCGAGCTTGAGAAGTCTAAGGTTATGATAATCCTCTAGGACCCTCTCAACAAAAGGTACATAAAATATTTTTATTTGGTTTTGTAGGTTAGAATTAGGAGTAGAAATAAAGTAGAAAATAAATGGAACATGGACAATGGGTGTTCAAGACACGTGTGTGGTGACATACTTGAGCTGACTGATGTTGCTGCTTCAGACGGTCTAAATGTTACATTTGGAGACAGCAAAGAAGTCAAGATTGTGGCAAGTGGAAAGCCTATGAAAGGAAATATAGAGATATCTGATGTCTCATATGTTAAAGGCTTGAAGTATAATCTGCTGAGTATTAGTCAATTTTGTGACAGGGGATTTTCTGTCATCTTCTCATTAGATAAGTGCTATATGGATCATGTTGGAATAAAGAAAATAATATTATCTAGAAAAAGACAAGGAAACATCTATATAGTCGACTGAAATTCTGTGGACATGAATTCTAATGTTTTTTTGATGGCCTCTACACCAAGTGAAGTTAGTTGGCTATGTCACAAAAGAATTAATCATTTGAATTTCAAGACCATCAACAGACTAATCAAGAACAATTTGGTTAAAGGAATACCAAGGACAATCATGAGCAAAGACAAGCTCTGTGATGCCTATCAGAAGGGTATACATATCAAGTCATCATTTAAAAGTTAGAAGCACCAATCTTCAAACAAAAGTTTGGAGCTACTTCACATGTATTTGTTTGGACACATTAATTCAGTAAGCAATGGTGGAAAGAATTACTGCCTTGCGTATTGGATGATTATGTAAGATATACTTGAGTGGTTTTCATGAAAAAGAAGAGTGAAACCAAGGAACATCTTACTAATCTGACTGAGCCGATTCAGAATGAAAAGAGCTTGAAAATCTTAAGAATCATATCTGTTGGATGAAGATGAAGAAGTTAAGGGAGGTCTTGATTATTTTCAAAATTTATCAGCTAAGTAATGGAAGCTTGACAAACCTCTGAAGACATTTAACCGAGAAGACAAGTTAAAAAAAAAAAGTTTAAATTTTGGTCCAGAAGACTACTGTTCTGATGCTAAGTTCAAAATCAGATCGGTGGATTTCAGCAGAGTCAAATTAGGTAAGCTCGATTTGAATCAGCAAAATGAATTCGAACAGCAGAGTAGAGGTGATCATAAAGTCATTCCAACGTAATAAATTCACTCGGTGTAATAAATGCTGCAAGAAAAGGGTATTAAAGACAAATAATTTGAGAGAAACCTCGTATTAGCAAGATGCATTTAATGCTACTATCAGATACGTATATCAGACTATACAATGAACAATTGTAGAGAGCCGTTCAGAGAAAAGGACCAGTACTCGAGGAAGATCTGAAATATGCCTTATCTCAACGGGTAGAATTCAAACCTCAAGTATAAATTGTTCAAGGTTCAAGAGTTAAAGACAAACAACTCAATCACAACTGAGAGAATTCAATCGAGCAAATCATCTAAGTGTCAATACTCAAGAACAGAAAACTAAAACAACGAAGTCATCTGCTGACATGCTAAGTCGAGGAAAACGAGAAAATATCTTAAATATTAGTGATTTCTGTAGAAGAGAGTTGTGAGAAGTAGTTTTCCATCTATGTGAATGAAAACACTTCAGATGATATGTTTTCTTAGTGATCATTTATAGCGCACTTGTGGCTTTATATCATTTGTTGTAAAAGCGCAAGTAGAGTGTACTATTTACTTTGTGTTCATAGTATAACCTAAATCTTCGTGATTTAGAAGGGTGGACTAAAAGACATTCCTGTGTATATGACCACTTTGAAAATCCTTATGTTGGTTTCCTCATTTTATAATTTAAATTTTCATAAGTAACCAAACTTTGAAAAGCTAAATATTTTGAAAGGAACTTTAAAACTGGGGATAAAATCTTTAAGTAAGAACAACTTGTTTGAAGAACACTTGACTTAAATCCGCTGCAGAACAATTTTCAAACTCTGATTCAATTTTAAACAAATAATTAAAATCAGAATAGTGGTCAACTTACGCTGAACAAGCTTAGTGCGCGAACAACTAAGCAGTCTCATAAGACAAGCTCAACTTACTCTGCTGATAAGAAAAGTTAGAAAAAAATTTAAAGAGAAAAACAGAGGTCTATTCATCCCCCTCCCCCTAAGACCTCATCCGACCACTTGGAACCAACAAGTGGTATCAGAGTAGGTGATTCATTTGAATCATTTGCCTGATCAACGAGTTTGATCCATAGTGTATTTATCAATAGTTATCAAAAGAGCATATTTTTTAAAGAAAATAAATCTTTTGAAAATTGATTGTATTAGCCACGTTCCCCACATTGGCGGTATAAGTTTTGAGGATTGAAAAATACGCATGAAAATCTTTCTTGATGCTTACAATGATAATATGTATATGTGCATAACCAGAGGTCCTATCAAAATCACCAAAACAATCAAAGTCAATGATCAGAAGATGGTAGTTGACAAAGATTTTGAAGAGTTGACTGCTAAAGAAATCAAGTTAAATAATCTTGATAAAGTTGAAAGATTCGTCATGACCAGAGCCTTTGATGATAACAGGTTTGACAAAGTCAAACACTGCAAAACAACAAAAGAAATGTGTGACAAAGTTCGTGACATGGGCGAAATGTGCTGCCCATTCCCTTTTTAGTTCTGTTTCAGCATCAACAAGCTTGGTGATTGACCGAATGGCATTTGCAATATCAGCTTCAGTACGTTTAAGAGCTGTGTGAAGATGATTCACATCAGACTTCACGTCTTCTATGTTTCCATTTAGGTTCAGCAGACTCTGGACCAATTGAAGAGAGTTGTCAGCAGGAAGGTTATCGGCAACATCCTTGATCAATTTCTTGTTTTCCTCCTGCGATCTCCTATTTTCTTCTTGTATTTGTCTGTTATCATCCTTCATTTCCTTCATCAACTTTCCCAGCCTATCCTCCAAGGTCTGTTCCAGCAGCAGCTGAATAGGCTCCATCGGGCTTGAATGTTTGTCAGCTGAGGGAATGCAGGTGGAAGCTGATGGCTCAGTCTGGTGAACTTCTATTTCTGCTAAGTCTTCTTCAGCTTTTTCTTCACTTTGTTCAGCCTTAGCAGACTCCTGAACAGTTGGATGAACAACAATTGCACCAGCTTTTACATCTTCTGGAGCCTTTTCTTCATCAGGCTTGGCAGCAGCTTGTTGAACAGTTGACTGTTTTTCCACCTTAACAATTTCAAGTGTTCCATCTTCAGATATTTTAGTGGTCTGATGGATTACCTTAGTGATTTTAGGCATAGAACTCTGAGTTGGCGCCACTATCACTTCTCTGTAGCTGCTGACTTCAGCCCCAAAAGTAATCTGCTGAACACTAGGCAGTGAAGGCAAATCACTTGGAGAACCTTTGTAGTATCTTGATCGTTCAGACCATTTCTCCAAGGCCTGATAGACAACAATTTTGACAGCCCTTTGAACAGGGTCATCACTTTTTCTCCTCTTGGCAGGTAGGGACTTCTCAATCTTCTTTGCCTCCTTATAGACAATTACTCTTGTAAGGTTGTGGAAGACATCCCTAATGTGATCAGGATCTAAGGCTTGTGAGATGGAATTAGTTTGAAAGAAGTCTAGCACCCACTTCTCTCCAGCTTCAAACTCCACATTCTTTGCAAAACCCTGATTTTTGGTTTTTATGTGACATTTTTTAGCATCAAAATCTTTCTACCAACTGATATATCTAGAACTTCATCAGTGATCTTTTTAATAGTTGCATCTGCAACATCTTTCTTTTCCTTGTTTGTTCTGGCTTGAACAACTGACTTAGCTGTTTGAACAGACGTCTTTCTTTTCTTGCTGGGAGCCTTTTCCTTAGGCTCATCAGCCTCTTTTTCATCATTATTTCTCTTTGAACCTCCCTTAACAGCTTGATAGTGGGCCATTGCCTTGGCATTGTGAATGACTTTCCCATTAGTCAAATCACAGCCCAACATTACGAACAGATGACTAAGAGTAATTCTATGATTAGTCTGTTTCTTCTTATGGAAATTTGCCAAAATATACCAGACAATTTCTGCCCAATTCACTTCAAAACTATAGTTAACAACTATCATCATAGCATATCTCTTCATAGTAACACTATCTAAAGAAAAATTACAGTTTTCAATTACCTTCGCCACCATATCAGTCATACGCTGATATTCATCCTTCAACTGCTTTTTCTTTATGTTACCTGATAGTATTTCCCCTTCGTGGGCACAGAAACTCGAAAACTCTTGTTCTTTCTCCTCAGCCATGGTTGTCAGGTCTGTTCTTCCTTGGTTGGATAGTCCATACTTCTCATGGAGCAGAGCAGGGGTAATGATAATGTTGGTCCCAAGTGGTCAGAAGAGGTTTAGAGGGGGGGGGGGGGGTGAATAAACCTCTTTAAAATTTTCTTTCAAATTTAACTTTAAAACTTTACTCCAACTGAACAGACTAAGCTGATCAGATTAGTAAGTTACAATTCTGTTCGCGAACAAATCTTTGAACAGTCTTGTTGACCACTCGTCTGATAGTTACTTAGCTGATTTTGCAGAAATCAGTTTTAATACTTAGAGTACTTGCAGCGGATTTTCAAAGTATTTTTCACAAGTATTCTTAGCAGTTTGAAGAATGTTTCCCCAGTTTTATAAACTCCTTTTTGTTCTTTTTCAAACAGTTAACTTAATGTGTTTTTATGCAAACAGAAGATATGCAGTTTTGAAACAATGTAAAAACACAAGTAATTTTTATAGTGGTTATATGGATTTAAATATCCTTTAGTCCACTCTTCCAAGTCACTCAGATCTTGGGTTATACTATAATCACAAAGTTTACAGTATACTCTGCTTGCGTCGAACAACAAATGAAACGACCACAAGTTCGCAATAGGAGATCACACAGAAAACCTATCCTCTGAAGTTTGATCACTCACAAAGATGGATCACAACTCCGCACAACACTCTTGTTTACAAAATCACTCAGAAGATGTATTTTTCTTGATTCTTCAACTCTGCTTTCGTCAACAAATGACTCAGCTGATGAGTGAGCTGTTCTTGAGACTTAAAGAATTTTGCTTCGGAAATTTCTCTCAGAAAGTGTGTTGCTTGTTCCTTCTTCGTCTCTTGCAGCTATTTATACTTGAGGATTGAAAAGTGTCCGTTGAAGAGAGACAGGATTCAAATTCCTCGAGTACTGGTCCTTAAAATCCGCGAACGGCTCTTTTGCAGTCTGTCCGTACTGTAAACAGTACTATTCTGCAGGCAGCATTAAATGCAGCATTAAATGCACTCAGCTGATGCGAAGCTTTTCTTCAATCATTTGTCTTAAATATCCTCGTACTTCAGCATTTATTACACCAAGGGGCATTTATTACCGTTGGGAACACTTCATGATCTTCTTCACTTGGCTGACGAAAGTATAAGTCTGATGACGAACTAAGCTGATCTCAAACTTGAACAAATCTGATTTGAGTCGGCTGATCTTCACTAGTCTGATAACTTCTCTTCAGCAGATCAGAAGTCTTGGACCTTGAAACTTTGACTCTTCTGATGTCTTCATTACTTAGTCAAAATTCTTTGATAAGCTTATCAGCTAAGTCACTCCATACTTAGCCAATTTTACGAAGTTTTGGAATGCATCAAAACCTCCCTTATCAAACTTTCTTCAGTGCCTTCATCTTCATCTTCATCCAACAATTTCCCCCTTTTTGATGATGACAAAACTTCAGCTTAGTACCTGTTGAATACCTAAACTAAAGATTGTAATCCTCAAAATTTTCTGAGATAGAAAAAGTTTATTGGATTGAACTTGAACATTTTATTGATATAGAAAGTGAATTACATGTACAAATTCATCAGATGAGATTTCTGAAAAAGTAAACTGATTACAATTGATTTTTCAATTTCTAACTATCAGCTTCTTCATCAGATTCGAGCACTTCTTCATATTCATATGATGATTCTTCATCATCATCTTCTTCATCAACTTCTTCTTCCAGGGTTGCTTTGGCAGCTTCCATCTTCTCTTTAAGTTCTTGTTCTTGAAGAGCTTTCAGAGCTTCCATAGCTTTTCTGGCAGAATCTGTATTCTTGTACTTGGTGTCTTCTTTTTCAATCTTATCTTCTTCTTCCACCTTTCCAAGCACTTCAGCCTTGTCAGTAGTGTCTTCAGTTTCCTTGGCTTTAATAGTTGCATCAGTTTCTTCCAAAGTTGTTTCTTCAGCAGCAGACTCCTTTGCTGGTTCATCAGTAATGGTCTCTTTAGCTGGTTCTTCAGCAGCAGGTTCCATAGCTGATTCTTCAGCAGCAAACTCCTTTGCTGGTTCTTCCCTTTTATCTTCCCCCTTTTTGTCATCATCAACTCTGATGACAGTAGAAGGTTCAACAGCAGGGTTGAGGGCAACTGTTGGAATTTTTACTCCAGCACATAAAGCTTTTAGATTCTGATTAACAACGTCATGACTTGCTGTTAGATGTTGTATATCAGTGCTGATGACGTCAGTCTTATCATTAAAGTAGTCAATGTTTAGGTTGATAGTTGCAATTTCATTTTGAACTTCCTGTGCAGCCTTTGCTACTTCTTGCAACATCCCCAGATTGATTTCCTTCTCTTCATGACTGACTTTAATGAAAGTTGCAGTTAAATCAGCAATCTTGTGCTCAGCTGATTTCAAGGCAGTGTGAAGATGATTTACATCACCCTTCACATCTTCAACGTTACGGTTCAGCTCTCTTAAGCTATTCACTAACTCTAGTGAATGATCTTGAGGAATAGGAATCTGATCAATAGCTAACTTGATAGAACTGCTGGTTAGAAGATGCGTTCTTTCCACTTGATGAGTGTGAGATTCAATCAATTCTGTCTTCATCTTCTGTAACTGCAGACTATTCCTCTCTTCCATATCTTTTATTTGATTTTCAATAAGTAACTGGAAGGCTTCCATCAGTGATGAGTGTTCATCCCCTGATGAAGTAGAAGCATCAGCTTCGTTCTCTTGAGTCTCCTGATGAACAGGGACATCTTGCATATCCTTCATCTGATGATCTTCAGAAGTCTTAGCTTGCGGCTCAATAGCTAAGGACTTATCAGCAGACTTGTGCTCATCAGTGACATCATCGTAGAACAGATTTGTAATGGTTCCATCATCATTAAAGCATGTAGTCTGTCTAATCTGTCTTACAATGATCCAAGGGTTGACAGGAGCATTGTTACCCTTAGGGACTTCATGGTACGGTTGTACTTCCTTGCCAAAAATGATTTGTTGAATACTTGGCAGCAGTGGCAAGTCACTTGAACATCCTTGCTGATACTTTGACTTTTTAACCCATCTCTTCAGAGCAGTCATAACAGCAAACTTAATTGCTCTCTCTTCAGCATCTTCAGATTTCTTTTTCTTTTCAGGCAAGATGTTTTTAATCTTCTTGGCCTCCTCCAATGCAAAGCTTTTTGCATAGTTATGCATGACTTCTCTTACATAACTGGGATCAAGGGCCTTTTGGATGGAGTTTGTCTTCAGCCAAGTCAGAACCCAGTGTTCTTCATCAGCTAACTCCTTCATGTTTTGAAGTTCAGTTATTGAGCTATTCAGCCTGATATCTCTCCACTTGATATATCTTGGTTTCTCCTGGGTGAACATAGTCCTCAACATAATCTTCTGATCATAGTATGCTAGAGACTTCTCAAACTTCTTGAAAAGCTCCTTATCAGCATATACTATCTCAAAAGCTTTCCTGACTTCAAACTTGTCTTTGGACTTGGTTTTGGGAGCAGGCAGTAGTATCTTCTTTTTGTCTTCTTCAGTCTGCCCTTCACCAATCTTGATGCCACCTCCATGGACAGGTCCATAGGCATCAACCTTGCTTTGTTCAATCACCATGGCCAATTCAGCATCTTCAGCAGCTTTTCTCTCTGCTGCAGACATTCTTCTTCTGGCCTCATCCTTTGCTTGTTGAGCTTTGCTCAATTCAAGAGCTCTTTTCTCTTCAAGCTCATCCTGCTTCCTCTGTTCAGCTTCTTCTCTTGCCTTCTTATCAGCTTTGGAGATTTTCTTTCTCCTTAGCACAATTTTTCTTTTCCCTTTATCAGCAGGGGCTGGTCCAGCAGATGATATAGGAGCAGCAGCAATGGGATAGATGATTTGGACATCTGGATCTTCTTGAGGTTGGGGAACCTCAGCTGTTGGTGCTTCCTTACTTGGCTGTTGTTCATCAGCTTCGTCAAGCACAACAGTTTCAACTGTTTCGGCAGGCCTTTGAGTAGCTTCAGGATCTTTCCTTGCTACATTTTCCAGATTGGTAGGTTCTTCAGGAAACGTCATCTGCTTTCTAGCAGTTTTCTTTGTCAGACCTTGAACAACTCTTGAAGTAGCAGTATCCTTCTGCTGACTTCTTGTTCTCTTAGAAACATTCTCAGCAGGCCTCTCTGCTGATGGAGTTCTTGATGGTGATGCAGGGGATCCAGTCCTTACATCAGCCATTATGTTCTCAACAATTTTAGTGGCTTCAGCAGAAGTCACTCTCTCCATCTGCTTTAATTCTTTCTTCTTGGGCTCATCAGCAGCCCTCTTCCTCTTAGTCTCAACAGCCAGACTTGCTGTTTTGACTAACCTCTTTTGCCTCTTGGCAGGAACCTCCTTTGGTTCCTCAACTTCTTCTCCTTCAGGCTCATCAGCCTTCCTCTTCTGAACAGGTAGGTACTTGTTCATTGCTTTGGACTTGTGAATTTCTTTGCCATTTGTCATGACACAGCCCATCTTTGATAAGAGGTAACTTAAAGTGATTCTGTGGTTGGTGTAAGGGCCTTTTCCCTTCTTCACTTCCAGAAAATCAGCAAGTATATACCAAATTATGATGGACCAGTTTACCTCTATTCCATAGTATACGGCAGCCATGATGCTGAAACGCTTCATTGTGACAGCATCTAGAGAAAAAGTACAATTTTCAATCAGCTTAGACACCATATCAGCCATCCGCTGATATTCATCCTTAAGCTGTTTCTTTCTGATGTTGCCAGACAACATCTCTCCTTCCTTGGCGCAGATCGCCCAAAACTGTTGGTGCTTCTCTTCAGTCAGCACGATAACTTCGTGTCTTCCAGACTTAGGCAAACCAAACTGTTCATGAAGAACTTGTGGAGTGATGACAACAGATTTGTCACCCACTTTTGCTTTGATTTCTAGTTTGTGATAGTCAGCCTTTGCCGTTGAGTAATACTCCATAACCTGGTCAGTCCAGATTATTCCCTCGTTGTACTCCATGAAATTTATCAACTGTGCCGATTTGAATTTCTCCAACAATTCTTTCATCAAACTTGTACCAGATTGATAATAGGCTTCATAGTCTAAGAACATACCTTCAGCAGCCATTTTAATCTGTTGAGAGTTAGTGAAAAGGAAAGGATTTTTGCAGAAAACTTGTTTAAAATTTTCTCACAAGTACTTTTGAAAGTTTAGGGTTCGTAAAGAGCTACTCGACTGATCAGATGAGGATTTATAGAGTTGGGGTTTTTCGGTTTCCGTGATATCCGCCAACCGTTAGATCCGTTTTTCTGTCAGTGCTGATCGTGCGGCGTCAGTTACGACCTTTCGAATTCAAAAGATATTTTAATGAGGAGCGGGAAAATGTACCGCCCGACAGTTTACTTGTAAAGGCGTGTTTTGGATAAAACGTTTTTAAATAGTTCGCTTTTACTTAAGTAATCAGATGAGTATAAAAACACTTATCTGTTGGACTAGTGTCCTGATGACAATGCTGTTATCAGAGAATGCCAATAGCTGATAACCTTCCTCAGCTGTTTGTCAATCCAGCTAGATAAAATAACTTCAATCTTCGATAGTTGAGTCTTCTGATGAAAACATAACTTCAACTAACTGTCATTAACAAATTTCATCTTTGATTCAGAAGTACCGCTAGTCTTACACGTTCCCCCTGAGTTTTAAGAATTCATAAGTTAACTAGTCTGTTGAGAGTTAATCCTTGAAGATAATAACGAATTGCTAAGCTGTTGAACTCCAGTCTTCTGATGAGTTCCCCCTCAGCTTATGCTTCCAAATTAAGTAGTCCTAGCTCAGCTCTTAAGGTTGAAAACCTTACTTCACTTAAAGGTTTGGTGAAAATGTCAGCAATCTGATTATCAGTATGAACATACTCAATCATTACATTGCCTTTTTCCACATGATCTCTAATGAAATGATGCTTGATCTCAATATGCTTAGTCCTTGAATGACTTGTAGTGTTCTGAGTAAGAGAGATTGCACTTGTATTGTCACAGTAGATTGGAATTCCACTGATCTTGATATTGTAGTCTTCTAGTTGATGCTTCAACCAAAGTATCTGTGCACAACAAGCTCCAGCAGCTATATATTCAGCTTCAGCAGTAGATATAGAAACTGAGGTTTGCTTCTTACTCATCCATGAGATCAGACGACTGCCTAAGAACTGACAGGCACCTGTTGTGCTCTTTCTGTCAATCTTGCAGCCAGCAAGGTCTGAATCTGAATAACCAATGAGTTCAAATCCAGATTCTCTAGGATACCACAATCCCAATTCTTGAGTGCCTTTAACATACTTCAATATTCTCTTGGCAGCTAAGAGATGAGATTCTTTGGGGTTTGATTGAAATCTTGCACAGACTCCAACTGAGTACATTATGTCAGGTCTGCTTGCTGTTAGATACAACAATGAACCAATAATGCCTCTATATTTGGTTATGTCCACTGATTTGCCATCTTCATCTTTATCCAAACGAAGACTTGTAGACATAGGAATGGTAGCTGTTGAGCTAGTTTCCATACCAAATTTCTTAAACAGATCTCTTGTGTACTTTGCTTGGCTGATGAATATTCCATCAGGCAACTGTCTAACTTGCAATCCAAGAAAGTAATTAAGTTCACCCATCATGCTCATTTCAAACTTATTCTGCATCAGCTTGGAGAACTTATCACACATCTGTTGGTTAGTTGAACCAAAAATAATATCGTCCACATATATTTGCACAAGTAATATATGATTTTCCCATTCAATAGTGAACAAGGTTTTATCTACCTTACCTTTACGAAATCCTTTAATTAAAAGAAAATCAGATAGGGTATCATACCATGCTCTTGGAGCTTGTTTTAGTCCATAAAGGGCTTTCTTCAGACGATATACTTTGTCCTCTTCTTGATAGACTTCAAATCCTGGAGGTTGTTCAACATAAACTTCTTCTTGCAATTCTCCATTGAGAAAAGCAGACTTCACATCCATCTGATAGACAGTGAAGTTCTTGTGAGCAGCATAGGCAAGAAACAGTCTGATTGCTTCAAGTCTTGCTACTGGTGCAAAAGTTTCATCAAAGTCAATTCCTTCTTCTTGACAATAACCCTTGGCCACTAGTCTTGCTTTGTTTCTGGTGACAACACCATCTTCATTCATCTTATTTCTGAATACCCACTTAGTGCCAATTACTCTTTGATGACTTGGTCTAGGAACTAAGTACCAGACTTCATTCCTTTCAAATTGATTCAACTCTTCTTGCATAGCTTCTATCCAGAAGGAGTCATTTAGAGCTTCTTCAATTTGTTTAGGCTCTATTTGAGATAGAAATGTGACAAACATAGCATCTTGTGCAGCAGCTCTTCTTGTTTTCACTCTATCTAAAGGATCACCAATAACTAGTTCAGGTGGGTGATTCTTGAGCCATCTGAGATCAGGTTGCAAATCAGGATGTTGTCCTCTGTTATGATCTTGCAACACTACTGTTGGAGTTCCAGTAGTAGTCTGTTGAACACGTGTCGTCTGTTGAACAGTCTCTGGTCTGTCAGCTGTTAGCAACTCATCTGTTAGACAATCAGCACTGTGATTATGAACAGCACTTGAGTTAGCAGCTGAACTTAGATTAGGTAGTATGATGGGAACATATTCTTCATTTCTTCCAACGTCCAACTTCTGTAAATCAGCAGACAGATCTTGATTTACACTTTGATTCTTTTCAGAAGATTGACTTGGCTCATCAAATACTACATGGATAGATTCTTCTATTAGTAATGTTCTTTTGTTAAAAACTCTATAAGCCTTACTAACAGATGAGTATCCTACAAAGACAGCTTCATCAGCCTTTTCTGCAAATGCAGTAAGGTGATTTTTCCCATTATTCAATACAAAACATTTACAACCAAAAATCTTAAAGTAATGAATGTTTGGCTTTCTGTTGTTCCAAACTTCATATGGAGTCTTGTTCTGATTTTTGTTGATCATACATCTGTTCTGGGTAAAACATGCTGTATTTGTTGCTTCTGCCCAAAATCTTTGTGGCAGCTTAGCTTCAGCTATCATGGTTCTGACAGCTTCTTTCAGTGTTCTGTTTCTCCTTTCAGCAACACCATTCTGTTGAGGGGTTCTAGCAGCAGAATACTCATGATGTATTCCTTTGATATTACAATACTCTTCAACAGTAGAGTTTGTAAACTCTGTCCCTCTATCTGATCTGATCTTCAATATCTTGATACTCTTCTCATTCTGGATCAGTTCCATCAGATTTGTGAGATGTTCCTTGGTTTCACTTTTCTTCTTCATGAAAATCACCCAAGTATATCTTGAATAATCATCCACAACAGCTAGGCAGTATTTCTTTCCACCATTGCTGACTGGATCAATGGGTCCAAATAAGTCCATATGCAACAGCTCCAATATTCTTCCAGAAGATTGGTGCTTCTTTTCTTTGAATGATGACTTGATTTGTTTACCCTTCTGACAGGCGTCACAGAGCTTGTCTTTGCTCATGACTGCTTTTGGAATCCCTTCTACCAAATCATTCTTGATTAATCTGTTTATGGTCTTGAAGTTTAAGTGATTCATCCTCTTGTGCCATAGCCAACTGACTTCACTTGGTGCAGATGCCACCAAACAAATACTTGAATTCTTGTCAGCAGAATTCCAGTCAACTATGTAGATATTTCCTTGTCGTCTTCCAGATAAAATTACCTTCTTTGTACCAATCTGTTCAACGTAGCACTTATCTGTTGAGAAGATGACTGAATATCCCTTGTCACAAAATTGACTTATGCTCAGCAGATTATACTTTAGGCCTTTAACATATGAGACGTCAGATATCTCTATGTTTCCCTTGATTAATCTTCCTTTAGCTTTAATCTTGCCTTCTTTGCTGTCTCCAAAAGTGACTTTTGGACCATCCACAGCAACTGCATCAGTCAACTCATGTATGTTTCCACACATGTGCCTTGAACATCCACTGTCCAAGTACCAAATCTTCTCTACTTTACTCCTACTCCTAATCCTAACCTACAAAACAAAAAATAAAATTGTTTTAGGTACCCTTATTGAGAGGGTCCTGAAGGATTAGTTCCACCCTTGACAACCCAAGATGTTGAAGTCTTAGGCTTCTTAGGTTTCTGAGTTTTAGGAGCATGAACAGTTTCATTTTTATCATAGTTATCAGATAAGTCATGTTGATGATCAGTATGATATGAATAATGTTCATAAGCAGGGTAAGGTGCATGATATGCAGGATATGCATGCATTGGATGAGCAGGGTAAGGTGCATAGTAATTAGGAAACTGAGGTGCATGATACATAGGATGATATGCAGCAGGTTGCACAAAATATGACTCATTTCCATACCAAGCATTTTGATTTTTCTTGTTCTTATGCTTCTTTGGTTTACTAGATGCTTGCTCATTTGATTTTGACTTAGTTTTACCAACAGATTGATTCAATTTAGCTTTATCAGCAGACTTCTTAGGACTCTGCTGTTTGGTCTTACTAGTCTGATTTCCTACACTAGGCTCTTTGCTCTTTTTAGCCTTAGGAGATTTCTTCTCCTTTACCACTTTCTCAGTTGAGGTAGGTCTAGAGGTTTGAACATACAGAATGACCTTACTATTGTCAGCTGATACAAATTTTTCAGTATGGTTCAACTCTAATTTTTCCTTTTCTAAAGGTGTCTCCTGTTTACTAGATGTATGCATGGATGCAACAGTAGACTTATCATGAGACTCAATGATTTTCTCAAGTTCCATGATTTTTCCTTTATAAACCTCACATTCAGCTTTCAGAGATTCATGCTCTTGCTCAAGCTGTTTATATTCAGCTGATTCTTTTGGCTTTTCAGCTAAAAGTTTCAGTGAACTATTTTGCTCTTTTAGCAAGTTCATCTCTTCCTTAAGCTTAACAAACTCTCCAGCAATAGTAGTATTATTCAACATCATTTGCTCTAGAGAATTAAACAGTTCATTTTCTTGAGGAGTTACCTCATCCTCAGAGTCATCAGATTCCTTTGCCATCAGGCACAGGAGAGCAGGTTTTTCTTCATCAGACGATTCTTCATCAGACGAGTCTGAGTCTGAATCAGATGAGTAGACAGCAGCTGGCTTTTCTGCTTCAGCCATCATTGCCTTGGCTCTCTGATGCTTTCTTTCTTTTCTCATTTTCTTCTCTTCCTCAGTGTACTTCTCTGCTTTTGGATATGGGCAGTCTCTTATGAAGTGTCCCAATTTCCTGCAGTTGTAACACATCAGTTTTGATTTATAATCTTCTTTATCCTGAGAAGAAAAATTAGGTTTAGAAGTAGAAGCAGCATGATTGTATTTGTTTTTCATCTTTCTCTTATAGAACTTCTTGAAGTTGTTCATCAATAGTGCTACATCTCCAGCAGTGTACTCCTTTTTGTTGAGTAGAGTGGCTTC
The DNA here is from genome assembly GCA_038501285.1 of Penstemon eatonii. Lineage (NCBI taxonomy): Eukaryota > Viridiplantae > Streptophyta > Magnoliopsida > Lamiales > Plantaginaceae > Penstemon > Penstemon eatonii. Next base: position 17,647,969 of record CM076711.1, read on the forward strand.
ATCAGATGAGTCCACTTCTTTGCTTTTCTGTGCTGGTCTTCTGGTGTTTTCAGCAGCAACAAGTGCAGCTGTGGGTCCTGAAGTTGAGGTTTCTTCAATTCCCATCCTTGGCAGTTTATACTCATAAGCCTTGAGTGCGGAGAACAGCTCTGTTAGAGAAATCTTGCCCAGATCTCTTGATTCTTCCATTGCTGTCACCTTCATGTTGAACTTGGGAGGTAGAGCCTTCAGTACTCTGACAGAAATCTCTTTGTCAGTGAAAGTCTTTCCCAGCTTCAAAACTTCGTTCAGAGTTCTGGTGAATCTGATGTCCATCTGATCAATGGTTTCTCCAGACTTCATCTTGAAGTTGTCCAGCTTCTCCAAGGCAACACTGAGCTGATGCTCTTTAATAGCATCATTGCCTTCACTCATGTCACGAACCTTATCCCACATCTCCTTTGCAGTTTTGCAATGTTTGACTTTGTCAAACCGATCATTATCCAGGGCTTTGGTCATGATGAATCTTCCGACTTTGTCCAGGTTGAACAGCTTTATTTCTTCTGCTGTCATTTCTGTTAAGTCTTTTTCCACCACTATTTGAGCTTCATCTACGATGATGGTCTTGGTGAATTTGAATGGACCTTTAATGATACATGTATGCATGTTGTCATTATAGGCAGCAAGGAAAATCTCCATTCTGATTTTCCAGTCCTCAAAAGACATACCAGCAATGTGGGGAACATGGCTGATACAATCCATTTTTCAAAAAGTTTTTGTTTTTCAAAAAGATGCTCTTTTGAAAAGTTTTGAAAACCTTTGAAAAACACTCGGATCAAGCTCGTTGATCAGGCAGCTGATTCTAATGAACCACCTGCTCTGATACCACTTGTTGGTCCCAAGTGGTCAGAAGAGGTTTAGAGGGGGGGGGGTGAATAAACCTCTTTAAAATTTTCTTTCAAATTTAACTTTAAAACTTTACTCCAACTGAACAGACTAAGCTGATCAGATTAGTAAGTTACAATTCTGTTCGCGAACAAATCTTTGAACAGTCTTGTTGACCACTCGTCTGATAGTTACTTAGCTGATTTTGCAGAAATCAGTTTTAATACTTAGAGTACTTGCAGCGGATTTTCAAAGTATTTTTCACAAGTATTCTTAGCAGTTTGAAGAATGTTTCCCCAGTTTTATAAACTCCTTTTTGTTCTTTTTCAAACAGTTAACTTAATGTGTTTTTATGCAAACAGAAGATATGCAGTTTTGAAACAATGTAAAAACACAAGTAATTTTTATAGTGGTTATATGGATTTAAATATCCTTTAGTCCACTCTTCCAAGTCACTCAGATCTTGGGTTATACTATAATCACAAAGTTTACAGTATACTCTGCTTGCGTCGAACAACAAATGAAACGACCACAAGTTCGCAATAGGAGATCACACAGAAAACCTATCCTCTGAAGTTTGATCACTCACAAAGATGGATCACAACTCCGCACAACACTCTTGTTTACAAAATCACTCAGAAGATGTATTTTTCTTGATTCTTCAACTCTGCTTTCGTCAACAAATGACTCAGCTGATGAGTGAGCTGTTCTTGAGACTTAAAGAATTTTGCTTCGGAAATTTCTCTCAGAAAGTGTGTTGCTTGTTCCTTCTTCGTCTCTTGCAGCTATTTATACTTGAGGATTGAAAAGTGTCCGTTGAAGAGAGACAGGATTCAAATTCCTCGAGTACTGGTCCTTAAAATCCGCGAACGGCTCTTTTGCAGTCTGTCCGTACTGTAAACAGTACTATTCTGCAGGCAGCATTAAATGCAGCATTAAATGCACTCGGCTGATGCGAAGCTTTTCTTCAATCATTTGTCTTAAATATCCTCGTACTTCAGCATTTATTACACCAAGGGGCATTTATTACCGTTGGGAACACTTCATGATCTTCTTCACTTGGCTGACGAAAGTATAAGTCTGATGACGAACTAAGCTGATCTCAAACTTGAACAAATCTGATTTGAGTCGGCTGATCTTCACTAGTCTGATAACTTCTCTTCAGCAGATCAGAAGTCTTGGACCTTGAAACTTTGACTCTTCTGATGTCTTCATTACTTAGTCAAAATTCTTTGATAAGCTTATCAGCTAAGTCACTCCATACTTAGCCAATTTTACGAAGTTTTGGAATGCATCAAAACCTCCCTTATCAAACTTTCTTCAGTGCCTTCATCTTCATCTTCATCCAACAGATAATTTCTTTTCCTCCGATTGTTGCCTTAATTTCAAGCTTGTTGAAGTCAACAACATTCTTTGCTCCATAAAATTTCAACACCTGGTCTTCATAGACCATTTCGTCATGTCCCTCCATAAAATCCACCAGGGTTGCAGCCTTAAACTTCTCCAGAATTGTCTTCATTACGACGGTTCCAGATTTGTGATATGTATCATAGATCAGATACATACCCTCAGCTCTTGCCTTTTGTTGAGGAGTCATGATTTTTCTGAAAGGGTTAGTGAAACAAGAGAGGATTTTTCCAGAAAATGAGAGCAGAAATCCTTAGAATGCTTTAGAAAATATTTGGGTGCGTAAAGGATTAGTGAGCTGATCAGATCTGGTTTTAAAGAGTTGAGGTGCGTCGGTTTCCGTGTTACACGCTAACCGTTAGATCCGTTTGTTGTCAGCCTTGATCGTGGGGCGTCAGTTACGTAGTTCAAAATTCAAAAAGTATTTATTGACAGGCGGGAATACGAACCGCCTTAGTCGACTAGTAAAAGCGTGTTTTAGATAAAACGTTTTTAAACAACAAAGCTTTTACATAAGTAATCAGACGAGTAATCGTAATACTAATCTGATAGAACGAGTGTCCTGATGACAGATTATTACTAGTGAAAGCCAATAGCTAGTAATCTTGACTGTTTGTCAATCCAGCTAGATAATTAATCTCCAATCTTCAAAAATTAAGATCTTCTGATGAAAATATAACTTCAACTAACTTTCATCAACAAATTTCATCTTTTAATCAGAAGTACCGCTAGTCTTACACGTTCCCCCTTATTTTAAGAATCCATCAGTTAACTAGTCTGTTGAGAATTAACCTTGAAGATAGTAAGATAAGTAAGCTGATAAAATTCTCATATAAGTGTAATCCTTCATGAATAGATGTTTATATTTTAATTGATTAATTAATTCGAAGCATATTATGAATAAGTGTGTTGGCAGATGAAAAGATTTAAAAGAACTGAAAAGGTGTCTTTTCTTATTCTCTCGAGTCCTGCCTATGAATCTGCTTGAATTGAAACTCAATTAGTGGTACGACTTTAAGGGAAGGCTCCAGCCAAAGAACAAACATTTGTTTTATTTATTTATGTAGAAAGGAATCCCCAAATTAAATACCCGATAAAGAGACACGACGTCTCCTTATTTAATTTTGAGATTTTTCAAAAGGTGTGAAGGGAGTGTTTCCTTCAAAGAATTTTAATAGGCGTGTCTTTACATTCCCTTGACAACTGCAATGAGTAATCCAATTCGGAGAGTCAATATTTTATGTAAAAATTATTGGATTGGTGCGTAAAGTGAATCGGTGCATTATTTGGACTGTAATTTTTCTTTTAATCAAGTCCAATTTGTATTCTCTTTTTGCACGAAAATTTATGAAGAAACGGATAAAAACCTATGTCATTGATGAATAACGGATAAACTTGACATGAAAACTACTATGATGGAATGAAATAAATAATGTTCATATGATCTTATTTAGAACCAATTGTAAAAGAAGTAATAACTACACTAGTCATCATTTTATATTTTATTACATCTATTCAAAGTCATATTTTTTTATAAATCAATAATTATTAATAAAAATATATTTCATAAAAAAAAAGTTGATCAGTCATAAATATATTCCGTATGATATATTATGACCTAAAAATATCTAATTTTATTCTAACTTATAAAAATACCTATATAATTAAAATTAGACACGTACAACGTACATGCACTTTTTTAGTAGATATAAATATGAGAGAATTTCACTTTTGATATCATAACTCAACCTACTTTAGGGATTTGATACCACAATTTTTTTTCCCGACACATTTGATACCATAACTCAAATCAACTCGACACATTTGATACTTCCGTCAAATTGGAAACAGAATTGTCACGTGATTGTCACGTGGCCGTTAAAACTTTGCACATTTGATACCATAACTTATCTTGACTGATAATTTTACCCCATAACATTTCAGGTTACCAAAAAAGCTCCACATCTCCAAATTTAGTGACAATTTTAGTCCACATTGTTGCAAAATTTCCAAATTGACTCGAATAAGACCACGTGCTGACCAATTTAGAACTTTACACATTTGATACCATTACTTATGTTGACTGATAATTTTACCCCATAACATTTCAGGTTACCAAAAAAGCCCCACATCTCCAAATTTAGTGACGATTTTAGTCCACATTGTTGCCAAATTTCCAAATTGACTCGAATAAGACCACATGCTGACCAATTTAGAAAATTTTACTTATTTTATTTAAATAACTAATTTAATTTATAAACAATATTAATTAATTAAATAATACATTAACATACCAAAATTTAGAAAATATATTCTTTTTAAATATTAAATTTATATAATAGAATTAATATATTTAATATTTATTAAAATAATAAATTATATAATTTAAAACTATTTAATATTTATTAAAATATTAAATAATAAATAATTTTAATTTTAAAAAAAAAAATCCCCACCCCACCCACCACCTCCCCAGCCTTCCCCCCTACCCCCCGATTCCCAGGCCGCCGGCGGCCTGGGTCTTCTGTCCCAGGCCACCCCCGGCCTGGGTTCTTCGATCCCAGGCCACTGCCGGCCTGGGATCTTCGGTCCCAGGCCGGCGGTGGCCTGGGACAGAAGACCCAGGCCAGCGGCGGCCTGGGAATCTGGGGGTAGGGCGAGGGGTGGGTTGGGTTGGGTTGGGTGGGGTGGGGTGGGGATTTTTTTATTAAATTATAATTATTTATTATTTAATATTTTAATAAATATTAAATAAGTTTTTAATTATATAATTAATTATTTTAATAAATATTAAATAGATTAATTCTATTATAATTTTATTTTTAAAAAGAATATGTTTTCTTAATTTTGGTGATAGTTATGTTAATGTATTATTTAATTTATTAATATTGTTTATAAATTAAATTAGTTATTTAAATAAAATAAGTAAAATTTTTTAAATTGGTCAGCACGTGGTCTTATTCGAGTCAATTTGGAAATTCGGCAACAATGTGGACTAAAATCGTCACTAAATTTGGAGATGTGGGGCTTTTTTGGTAACCTGAAATGTTATGGGGTAAAATTATCAGTCAACATAAGTAATGGTATCAAATGTGTAAATTCTAAATTGGTCAGCACGTGGTCTTATTCGAGTCAATTTGGAAATTTTGCAACAATGTGGACTAAAATCGTCACTAAATTTAGAGATGTGGGGCTTTTTTGATAACCTGAAATGTTATGGGGTAAAATTATCAGTCAACATAAGTTATGGTATCAAATGTGCAAAGTTTTAACGGCCACGTGACAATCACGTGACAATTCCGTTTCCAATTTGATGGATGTATCAAATGTGTCAAGTTGTTTGAGTTATGGTATCAAATGTGTCGGGAGAAAAAGTTGTGGTATCAAATCCCTAAAGTAGGTTGAGTTATGGTATCAAAAGTGAAATTCTCTCATATAAATATGCGTATGCTGTGCTGATCTCAACTCATTACATTCCAACTTTTAGTGAGAAAAAAAAAATAGTTAGTTAATTGAACCATTAGTAATGGCCGATGAAGAAGCTCAAGCACGAGTAGATGTGTGGAAATACGCTTTTGGTTTCGACACTATGAGAGTAGTGAAATGTGCTATTGATCTAGGTTTACCCGATACCTTGGAAAGTCATGGTAGCCCCATAACATTGTCTGAGCTATCCACAATTCTGAATTGCTCCCCTTCTTCCCTATACCGCATCATGCGTTTCTTAACGAACCTTGGCATTTTCAAACTCCATAAGAATCATGAATCTTCTCTTCTCTACGCTCAAACGCCCCTATCCCGCCTTCTAACCAAAGATAACATGGCACCATTTGTATTGTTACAAAGCAATCCACCAGCGCCATGGTCCGGGATAAATGCAAATGTCTTAAGAGCAGGTGGGAGATCTGCCTACGAAAATACTAAAGGCGAGGACATATGGAGCGGCAAAGTAGACCTACTCGGAAACGAAAAGCTTTTTGATGACTCAATGGCTTGTCATGCGAGACTGGCAACTTCAGCCTTAATAAGTAACTATTCCGAGGCTTTACAAGGTATCGGGTCTTTGGTGGATGTTGGTGGTCGCCATGGACTGGCTCTCGGCATGTTGGTGAATGCTTTTCCTTTTATCAAAGGCATTAACTTTGATCTCCCAGAAGTCATTTCTGGGGCTCCAACTCGTGATGGGATTGAACATGTTGGAGGAAACATGTTTGAAACCATTCCAAAAGCTGACGCTGTTATGCTTATGGTACAATATATACATATATATTACTAATTTGATTATTTCGTAACTATATATATATATATATATATATATATATGTGTATGTCAATTGATGCTAATTTTGATGACAGTGGATATTGCATGACTGGAGTGACGAATTGTGCATAGACATACTAAAGAGGTGTAAAGAAGCCGTTCCAGTAGACACGGGGAAAGTGATAATTGTTGAAGCTGTAATTGATGAAGAAGGAGGGGATGAGTACACGAGTGCACGTTTGGCACTAGATATCACGATGATGGCCGGAACTGTGAAGGGGAAAGAGAGAACTTCTAAAGAATGGGTGCAACTCCTCGATGATGCGGGTTATCGCAGTCACAAGATCACACACATTAAAGCTATTGAATCGGTCATTGAGGCATATCCCTAGATTACGTTTTATCCTTGAAACTCTGAGTTTTTTTAAATAAGCAGGACATGATCTACGCAAATAATAGATATTAACAAGAGTTTCTAGGATTTATGCTCGTATTGTCCTTGGTGTTTTTTAGATTTCCAATTAATAAAATTATGTCTTATTTTTCCCTCACTCCATTACTTTACAAATTTGGTTTGTCGGAGAGGGTTGGGCGCAGTGGAATGTAAATAAAGGGTGCACACACCTAATGGTTCTTCTTATTACTTTCATATAGAGTGGTCTCTCTTGTATTTTTCGAACATCATCAGTTAACGTCCATTTTTAACAATATCGGCCTCGAGGGTTCAATTCATAAAATCACAGAAGATAGGGGTCAATTATTATCAAAATTTGGGATAAAACGATCTTTTTATATGGGAACGGTTTTTATATTTTTTTAGAAGCAAAATAAATGAAAGGGTAAATTAGACAAATCGGAATATAATTAAAGTAAAAAATTACAAATTAATTTTGACCAAGTTATCTAATTAACGACTCAGATCAATTTGAGTCAAATGAACGCCACGATGAAACTTCTCGCATGTGTCACATACCCGCACCCTAGAAAAATCCCTATAAAATACGCGCGCCTTTTTAGCTAGTAACTTTCAGCCTGAACAAAATAAATGCATATAATTCAAGAGACGTAAATATTTGTAATGCATTTTAGAGAAAGACATATAACTATAAAATGATTTGATTGAAAATGCACTACTCGATTTATTTACACCACTTAACAAAACATATATATTAACAAAACAAGGAAAATAGAGCTAAAGTTGAGAACAGTAAAAGCTACATATACCTTTACCTTCGAGTTAGTTTTCATAATGAAAGTCAAAACAATACTATAATTTGGTGTCAATAACTATCAATTAATCTAGCAACTTATTAATAAATTAAAATTTGTGACCTTATATAACCCATCATATATTATGTACTACTATGCGGAAAAGAGATTTACATCCACATATAGTTTCATTTCTAGATCTTATGATGTATTTTTCTTCTTTGTTTAGGGACACTGCAAAATCCTTCCCTAGAACATAAAAATTTCAAATTCTTTACAACACCCTGATTTTTTATTTTTATGTGATATTTTTTAACATCAAAATATTTCTTTCTACCAACATGTGATTGGTCTAGCGAAAGGGACTAGTCACTACAAAATAGCGGACTCAGGTTTAAATCATTTTTAGGGGAGATATCCACTTAATGTGTCCAACCCGCTTCGAAACGGAATAAATCATTGGGAAACCAAAAAAAAATATTTTCTTAGTCAACATAGAATTGCTCAGCCACTTGATAGGACTGAAAGACAAAGTTCGAAATTGGCTCATGGTCAATATATCAAAGTTGGAAACTTCTTCATTATCCGAGTTAGAATTAATTAGTTTCATTATCTAAAGGCTAGCGATAATGCCAGAGCTGTTATTGTTTTTGCTAGAGCAGAAATGTTTAATTGACTAAATTATCCCTGTGAAATAGACAAAATTACTTCTTTGATTGTTCTTCTTTTCGCGTGCCATCTTCTTCCAAAAGCCCTAAACTATTGTCATATATAACTGGTAGGAACTCCACACACAACTAAGAGAATTCATCAAAATAAAAAACTTAAGAGATCAAAAATAAATTTGAAACTCCGAGCATCATCTTTTAACTGCAAACATATCAACCTAAAAAAAAGAACAAAAAAATCCAAATTATAACAACTCTCTTCCCCTACCCAAATAATCAATTTAATGTAGGTTTATGCTGATTTTCATTTATTTTCATGAAAGAAGTATCGTTACACTCAATTAAAAATTGAAAAACCGAACATATATTCCAAATTGACTGTACACTTGAATTCATTGGCAAACTCTCCAGCATCGTTCTAACACCAGACTTATAATAGTATTATTAAGAATACTACAGGATAAAGGAAAAGGGAATATTCGTTTGTATAGATTCAAAATTGGAACCGATTAACAAATAATCCTAAATCAATTAAGTAACCCAATTCTCTGATCCATTTTTGCATAAGAACCACCAGATTGATTTTTTTTTTTTTCATAATCAATTTTAATTATTGTCTTCATAGATGTATGACTTGAAAATCGACAAAAACAAATTTATTTTTTTTCCCCAAATTATTTTGTGTTGTGATAAAATCGGTGGAAAGATTTCTTATTTTAAAAGCCCCACTTGAATTGTTTGAAGAGTTTGGGAAGATAGAAATGAGAGTTACATAGAAGGAAAGAAAAAGGTACGGCAGTGGCTCTCAATTAAGAGGAGTAATTTTGTCATACAATTAAATTGTAATTAAATGTGCTCTGGCAACAACAAATATTGCTCTGACAATATCGCTAGCCCTAAAGATCAAACATTATCACATGTACATATGATAATTAACTATTAGTGATATACAAGTGTGGTGCACTAATAACGGTATAGAGGATCCTGTGCCATTTGAAATTCATTTGATACTATATATTAGGTACAAAATTTGGAACCCTAAAAAAAAGTAAGACTACTTATTTAAGTTAAATCTCTTATAACATTATGATAATTAAAAGTAACAAATATGAAATTAAAAAAAAAAAATAGGCATCAAATAGAAATATTCAACACTTATCCTACAAAAAGTAATTCTATCTTTTTGGTCAGATATAATTTACCCCATTTTTTCTAATCCTTAATTGCTTTTTTTTTTTTTTTTTTTTTTTTTGAGACATCCCGATCAAGGTTTCCTTTCCCTCAAAATTACTCCCTCACAATTTGTCAATTTAAAATAACTCTCCATAACATGCTTATCTCATTTTACCCTCTTGTTATATGCGTAAAAAGGCAATTTACCTTCCTATGATATGCCTAAATGAACTCTTTAGCTCCTTGTGTATTGCATAATGAGCATTTTATTCGTTGAAAAAATGTAATATTTGGACCATGCATAAACTGAATATTGTTTATTTAGGCTGAAATTGAGAATGGGAAATTAATTAATAAACCCTTTCAATTATTGAGGATTATTTACTATGCAATGAGAAATTTAGGAACAAAATGTGGACCTGAGCTCACGTCTTGAGAGCAATTACTTGTACTGATTTAAGCATTTCAACCATATTGGTCTTATCACCATAAAATTTTCATAAGATGTGTTTTCTTCTTCTAAACAAATATGTATTGATTATGACTTACCCAATATCACTAGAAACAACTCTAAAAATAGGAAGAAAATGACCAATTTCTTTAGAAGGGATTTGCGTATTTGCTCAGAGCATGTTTAAATTTTAAGAATGTGATAATAACTCCGATCCACTAATTAGTTTTGGATATTTTTATTCTCAAAATAAGTCTTAATTAGTGGAATTCTCTTATTTTGAACTTTCCAATACACAAGACACGATATACAACAAGATTAAATTTTGCACATATATATATTATCTTTTAAAAGATAATCATGAGAATGTTGATGTAGGAGAGATTTTTTGTCTAATTATACTTCTAAGATTTTTATTTATGAGGCCTTCTTGCACCAGCTCTTAAAGAGAAAAGACTGTCATAGTGTATGTCCCACGACCTGTGGGACCGACGTAGTTGGAATCATCAACTTTCTTGGCGGGTCGCTTACACGGAGGTAGAGTCACCTGACCGTTAGCGATCAACATGTCAAAGATGGTGTAGACCTTGCTTTCATCGAAATCCCCGACTTTAGAGAGTCGTTCTTTGAGATAAATTTGCCTCCTTTTTATCCCCGTTTTCGTATTTTTGTCATAGAATTAAATATCATAATATAATTTAAATAGAGGTATATTAGTCTTCACGAAAAGGAAAGAAATTTTCTTGATCAAACCCGTACTTTTATATTTATATAGATATAGAATAGTTATAGACATAGATAGATATAGATAGATATAGATTGTAGAACTTTTAAAAGATAATCATAATAAGGTTGATATATGATAGACTTCTTCTCTAATTATATTTATAAGTTTTTTTTATTTACATTTTTGCCATAAAATTAAATATTACAATATAATTTAAATAGGGGTATATTAGTCTTCACGAAAAAAGGAAAAAAAATTTCTTTGCCAAACCCATACTTTTACATGTATATAGATATAGATAGATAGACATAGATATAGCTAAAATAAATTAAAAATTTATTAGTTTTAGAATTTCACTCATAAATTGAGTATAGTTATATAAAGACAACATTATGTAAATTTATTAGTTCCTTCATGACACTGATGCCGACAGTGTAATTAGAATGTCTTAAAAAGAGTTATTGGACAGAAATCGTACCAAATAATTTGGTATGATTTCAGTTTTAGACTTTTCATACCGAAAAAAAATCGTACGATACTGATATTGAAAATAAAAATGAATAAATTATTCATTTTTTTCCATTTCTAGTACTAAAGTTTATGACTTTGTCTTTTTTAAATTGAATAATTATAATATTCTTAATTGAACACGATATTATTTATAACTTATATATCCATCATTATTTTTTGTTTCTACATTGCTTACGTTCGATTAAAAATATATATATATGCTCGAACTTAGCACAGATTTAATTTGTTATATATTGAAACCTAATTAGTATGCAAAAATTCTATAAAACAAAAACAAATATCAAACAATAAGTTTTAGAACTAGCTTGATTTACTACTAATATATATAGAGCTGAGTGAAAGAGCAACACTGCTAAATTTTTACATTCATTGGATGATGAATGTACATTATTATACACCAATAGATGATTGGTGTAATAGGACGGACTAGTAATTACAGAGTACGTAGCAGACTCAGGTTCGAATCCTTGTTGAGAGAGGTTACCACGTTATGTGCCTGACGCGTCTCGAAAGGAATAAAGCCTTGGAAAAAAAAATGTACATTATTATACTTTCTTCTTACTGATCTTTAATGTGCATGCCTAAAATTAGTTTCCGTATTTATTATTTATATTTGGATTCTAGGTCTGAAGGGAGCAACATATGTACATGGCCATAAACAATAAAGATATGGAAGCAAAATATTGCTGATTAATTGAAGGTAATTTTTATTACATTTATCATTTTGATTTTGAACAATTTTTAATGTTACCTTTCTCTCTCTCTCTTTATGCATTTGTGAGAGAGGGAGATTAATTGATAATGACGATATAAAATCCGAATCTCTCCTAACATTAGTTAACTTCAAATCATAAATATCAAATTCAAATAATTAGCCATAGCAGCAATTAATCAAACGCGATTTCATAGTCCCGTATAACAAATACCCCCTTTTTCAAGCCCGCCCACTTTCCTCCTCACAAACCTATCCAAATCAACAATAAATAATTCTCTTGTTTTTCTTCGCAAGCGTTTTATCGAAGGATGTTCCGAATTAATCGAATCCCCAACCGAACATACTCCGTAATTAGATGATAATGTATCCAACACTATTTCCGTGCAATTCTTTTTGAAATAACGCTTCTCGGAATCTAGAACGATTCTCTTCGATGTTTTTTATGTTCTTCGAACATGATCCTTCATTCGAGGTTGGAATGTATCCTTTACGTTAAAGAGTTGACATACCGTCACGTTCTTCGATAACGATAAATTATGTTTAATATATAGTTTTGAATTTGACGAGGCATGAATTGATTTAATTAATATGGTTTGGATAACATTATGAATTGGGGACTAGACAAGATTAAATAATTATGACATGGCAGTTAAGTTTTATTGCAAAATTAATACTATTACATATGTTGAATGACAATTATACCCCTAATATTTTAGATTGTCAAAATAACCCCACATTTTTAAATTTACTGACAATTTTTAGTCCATATATTGCCCAATCTCAAAATTGACTCGAATAAGACAAGTGCAAACCAATTTAGAGATTTTACTTATTATATTTACATATTTATTTATTTAACTTATTTAATTTTATAAATAATATTAACAGATCAAATAATATTTTAATATAAATCCGACAAAATATTAATTAAATCAACCAGTGATTATTCAATTCGATTTAGGTAAGTAAAATTACGGGTAATCTTATTTAAAACCCAATAAAATGACCAGAAATATGCATTATATATGCATTATACATCAGTACGTAACAAATAGCTAGATAGCTAGTTGATTTTATAGCAACAAATCTGTAAGAACCATGTTAAATACTTCAGTAAAAGTTTGCATTTCCGCCTTTGGCTTTGACAACCCAATCTCCAGACCACCCTCGAATTGTCCCGAATTGCAAAGGGACATGGTTCCATCCCCATCAACAAAAAGAGCTTCAAACTTATTTGGCTTCCCCCACCCAAAATCTGCTGCGTAGAAATCAAACCTTGGTGATCCTGCCACCCCATACCGTCGCTTTCCCACTAATTTCCCGTACTCTTCGGACCAATTTTGAACCCCGTGCAGGATTCCTTTATCGCCATACACGTTCTCCGAAATGGCCTCCCCGATGGACTCCACAGCCATCAGAAAACCATCGGTTCCCTTCAATTGGCCATGCTTTAGTTCTGTCTTTACAAGGGCCACACAGTTGCCAAAGTAATTCAAAGGCAATGGTGGATTCAGCCTTCTTCGAATATCAACCAAGAAGCCAAAGTACCCTGTCTCATCGTCGTCTACGCCTGCAAATTGAGAATGGGAAATTAATTAATAAACCCATTCAATTATTGAGGATTATTTACTTTGCAATGAGAAATTTAGGAACAAAATGTGGACCTGACCTCACGTCTTGAGAGCAATTACTTGTACTAATTTAAGCATTTCAACCATATTGGTCTTACCACCATAAAATTTTCATTGGAGGTGTTTTCTTCTTCTAAACAAATATATATGTATTGATCATGATTTACCCAATATCACTTGAAACAACTCTAAAAGTAGGAAGAAAATGACCAATTACTTTAGAAGGGATTGTGTATTTGCTCGGAGCATGTTTAAATTTTAAGAATGTGATAATAACTCCGATCCACTAATTAGCTAGTTTTGGATATTTTTATTTTCAAAACAATTTTTAATTAGTGGAGAAACATTATCAAAGGGAATTGTACATGGCACAATGTTTTCCACTAATTAAAAATTGTTTTGAAAATAAAAATATCCAAAACTAGCTAATTAGTGGATTGGAGTTATTATCACATTCTTAAAATTTAAACATGCTCCGAGCAAATACGCAATCACTTCTAAAGTAATTGGTTATTTTCTTCCTACTTTTAGAGTTGTTTCTAGTGATATTGGGTAAATCATGATAATACATATATATTTGTTTAGAAGAAGAAAACACCTCCAATGAAAATTTTATGGTGGTAAGACCAATATGGTTGAAATGCTTAAATCAGTACAAGTAATTGCTCTCAAGACGTGAGGTCAGGTCCACATTTTGTTCCTAAATTTCTCATTGCAAAGTAAATAATCCTCAATAATAGAAAGGGTTTATTAATTAATTTTCCATTCTTAATTTCAACCTGAATAAAACAATATTCAGTTGATGCATGATCCAAATGTCATACATTTTTTCAACGGGGTAAAATGATCATTATGCAATATGCAGGGAGATAAGAAGTTCATTTACGCATATCATAGGAAGGTAAATTATCTATTTACGCATATTACAGGAGGGTAAAGTGGGGTAAATATATGTTACCGAGAGTTATTTTAAATTAACCAATTGTGAGGGAGTAATTTAATTTGAGGGAAAGGAAACCTTGGGAAGTCCAAAAAAAAAAACCAGCAATAAAGGATTAGAAAAAAGGGGTAAATTATATCTGACCAAAAAAATAGAATTACTTTGTGTTAAATTATATCTGACACGCATCTTACCTCATAACGTTTCAATTATTATGGTTATGTCCGTTTTGGCCATGGACATCTACCTGGTTTAGTAAGAGTTTCTAAGAATTGTGCCATGTACAATTAAATAAAGAAGGTAAATAAGGAGACCATTAATGTTTTAAAAATCAGATCGGACATTGAACCGATAGTCTTTCTGGTTATTGGTTGAATCGGTTTAACCATTTTAACTATTGGTTCAACCGGTGTGACGTCATTACGAAATAATAATTTAGCTTAAGTTTAATGTATGTAATCAAACATTTAAAAAAACCAATTTTTTATCCAAACTAGTTAGATTTTTTTTATAAACTAAATATTATCTCGTAAATCACTGGTATTTGAAAAAAAAATCATTTCAATTAAACTAAAAATAAAAAAAAACACACAAATACTTATGCAATCAAAAACATAAAAAACAAAAATTATCACATTAATATTTAACAAGAAGACAACAAACTCCAAAATAATCACCGTATATCTAAAACATAAACTTTAATTAAACTAAACACCAAATATCCAAAATACAATTATGATAACATAATATCAAAGCAATATTTCAAACTTTGATAAATATCATATCAAAACAATAATTTTATCACTAATCACATATAAAAAAGAGAAAATATTGGATGAATTTTATCACCTATAAAAAAAAATGCAAATACCTTAAATTGAAAAAGAATAAATGAATAAAAGATTCCTTTTTTTTTTTGGTTATAAGTGAATCAGTGGTACAATCGGTTCATTGGTTCATTAATTTTATCATTTTTGACTGGATTTTTTCGATTCGATCTGAACAGGGGCCATACTGGTTTGGAGGGGTTAACAGAACCAGATTGAAAGTCGGTTACCTGTAAAACCGATGTCGCCGGTCTGGTCCGATTTCTAACACTAGATAACATAGTCAAAATTAGAAATTTGTTCTGACAAATTCTCACTACTAGAAAACAGAGAAATTTCGACGGATTTTTCATAAAATCAGTCAAAATTTAAATAATTTGATCGAAATAGGTCGTCGAAAGAAGTGTTAATTTTCGACGGATCTAAGGAAAGAAAAACAGAGAATAACATTAATTAATTTTACTTTTCGTTCATATAATAGAGAAGGAAAATCTTAATTAGACATTATATTTGGCAATAACATTTTGTTAGACTCGGAAGGAATGAATACAAGTTGGCAAAATCTAAGAAATGGCGAAGAAAGAGAATAATTTTAATTAATTTTATTTTTCACTCGTATAACAAGGAACACAAATAGAGGTAAATTATTCAAAATTAAAAATTTGCTCTCGCTATAACACTTGGTACTCTACATATATCGCTAGCCGATGTCATATATAAGCTTGACAAATCGAATTCAGAGTTACCATAAATTTATTACTGCACGTTTTTAGTCAAATGACATAAATGACCTGATTATGACAACTTTAATAATTAATAATATCCTATGACAAATTTTACAAATCATACTCAAATTAGTATAATCTTATTACAATTATGTACTTACTTTTATTATAGACATAGAGAAATAAAACTCAATTACACAACATGGTCTAAATATAAGTAATGATGCTAACACATTGCATAATTCTCCAACAAGCAATAACAACTCTACAAGATGACGAGATTTATTTTTCTAATCTTTATCTTCTCTGCAACTCTTGTCTGTGAAGGGAAAAAGATTTGTTTTCTTTCTCCTAGATTTTATGTCTCCGTGAAGAACAATCTTCCTCCAAATTCTGATCCGTTATTGGTACATTGCGCGTCTAGAGATGACGATCTTGGAAATCATACATTGACAATAAATCAAGAATTTAAATTTGATTTTTGTGTGGAATTATTTTCAACCTTATTCTTTTGTACCCTTCGATGGGGTACTAAGATCTCGAGTTTTGATGTTTATAATGTAAAATGGGCTAAAAATTATTGTCATAGTGTTCATTGTAATTGGGCAGCAAAGAGTGATGGTATTTATTTAGATAACCACAAGACACCTTATTATTGGGTAAATAAGTGATGCAAAGGAATCGAGGACAATCGTGTCTTTTTTTTATTAGTTGTCCTTATTTCTTTGAGAGTTTAACTCTTTTCAATTTTTTTAGTGTCAGTCTTAT
This sequence comes from Penstemon eatonii, assembly GCA_038501285.1. NCBI lineage: Eukaryota > Viridiplantae > Streptophyta > Magnoliopsida > Lamiales > Plantaginaceae > Penstemon > Penstemon eatonii. The sequence goes on from CM076711.1 coordinate 17,664,865, forward strand.
ATAAAGTGTTGCTAGAATCTTCGTTATTATTAGATATTGGATATTATGACTCTTTGAAGAAAATCAAATAAAGTATTCCCTCTCATGTTCACGTTTGCTTATTTTTTGGTACTTCGTTGCACTTTATCTGATGGAACTCACCTGCAAAATAATCACTATTTTATCAGACTTCAATATGTTTTCTTCGTATTACACTTGATATAAATTGTATGAATGATATCCAATTTTTCATCAAATTATTTGGTTGTGTATGATTTTGATTTTCAATATTGTTATTGGATAAGTATTCCCAGATCTAGTATTTTTATCTAAAACAGCTTGCATTCAAATTTGGTAATATGCTTAATATATAGAGAGAATTGCATTTTTGATATACAGCTATAGGCCAATTCCCACTTTTGGTGCATAGTTTTATGTGTCCAACATATTTGGTACACCTCTTTAACAAAGTTCGACACATTTGGTACAACAGTTAAATAAATTGCAAAATCACCGTTAATTCCGTTAGTTCGACACATTTGGTACACCTCTTTTACAAAATTGACATGTGCGCGGCACATGGCTGCCCAAAAAAAAATTTAAACTTGATAAACTTTTATAAATATTATCATATGTATTTATTATATTTATCATATCATATTTATATAATGATAAAAAAATATGTATTTATTATTTATATGACATGTAAAATATAATAAACTATATAATGTCATTTATAGTTTAATACTGGAAGAAGAATAAAATATAATAAACAAGTTTATCAAGTTTCAATTTTTAAAAATTATTTATAAAAATAGTTTATTATTTATAAAAATTATTAAAAAATATGTCTTTATTATTTATATGACATGTAAAATATAATAAACTATATAATGTCATTTATAGTTTAATATTGGAAGAAGAATAAAATATAATAAAAAAGTTTATCAAGTTTCAATTTTTAAAAATTATTTATAAAAATAGTTTATTATTTATAAAAATTATTAAAAAATATGTATTTATTATTTATATGACATATAAAATATAATAAACTATATAATGTCATTTATAGTTTAATATTGCAAGAAGAATAAAATATAATAAACAAGTTACTTTAATTTATCATATTTATAAAAATTATTAAAAAATATGTATTTATTATTTATATGACATGTAAAATATAATAAACTATAATGCCATTTATAGTTTAATATTGGAAGAAGAATAAAATATAATAAAAAAGTTTATCAAGTTTCAATTTTTTTTTTCTGGGCAGCCATGTGCCGCGCGCATGCCAATTTTGTAAAAGAGGTGTACCAAATGTGTCGAACTAACGGAATTAACTGTGATTTTGCAATTTATTTAACGGTTGTACCAAATGTGTCGAACTTTGTTAAAGAGGTGTACCAAATGTGTTGGACACATAAAGCTGTGTACCAAAAGTGGGAATTGACCTATAGCTGTGTACCAAAAATGCAATTCTCTCTTAATATATATAAGTTGAAAAAATAATTTTTGTATTCACATTTTTTTGAAGATATTTTCCTGATTGTTATTGTAACTTTGAGACAATTTCTTATTCATTCTTCCGGACCATTTTTTGACGTTCTAATAATCCCATATTTTTCTTTTTTAATTTGGGTACACTGCTAGGTTAGAGTTTGTGGAAGGGGGTACCCTTACTTTTGTGCATGCTACGTCAACTTTTTGACTAGTTTTTTTTTTTTTTTTTAAATAATTTTTATATTTTTATTGTCTTTCCTGTAAAGTTTTAAGCACGAATACATAATTGAAAAAATAAGTTGATCTTATTAAGATTAAATCTAGATTAGAAATTAAGAATTTTTTTAATGCTTATCTAATCTCAAGATTCTCGATAGTTAGATATATATGGACCTAAGGGATGGTTTTGCCTAAGATTGGGAGGAAGGGGAATTAAATTTATCTAAAACCATATGAAGCAAGTATTCTCAATACTATGCATCAATAAGTAGAGAAATAGAGAAAATTCTAAGTGAAAATCATAAGAAATACCCTCACTTGTATGAGACCCGAAAAATCTAATCGCTTGAGACAATTGCTTGAATTCCTCTCACTAGGCTGCAATAAGATGAGTGATGTATGAGTGCCTTGATCTACTCTTTTGATACTCCTGTAGGTTGATTGTTTTTTCTCAATATAATTTATATCATAACAGTAATGTAATACTAATTTGTAAGGTCATATAAATATAATATGATTATATTCCTTTATAAAATTATAAAAGTGTAAGTTAAAAATACGAAAAAACTAAGAGATTAATTAATTTTAAAATAGGATTATGTATAAAAGTCTAAAATTCAAAATCAAACTTGTATAATATATTGATTTGACTTTCAAAATTTGACACTCTTTATCCCAAAAATAATATTGGAAAGAAATATCTTATAGAACAAATTTTAGGGTGATTTACACTCAGACCCCCTCAGCTTTTGGCATATTACATGAAACCCCTCGATGTTTCAAAATTACAAGGAAACCCCCTCAGGTTTGGGCATATTACAAGAAACCCCTTACGACTTTAAAAATAAATGTAATTTGATGATGTCAACAAAAAAAATTATTTTTCCAAATTTACCCTTGGCTAGATATACTCACAGGGAGTGTCTATGTAATAAAATTATATCACATGGGGTGTCCATATAATAATATCATACCACATGTGAAGTATTTAAAAGATTACGATAACTTTATGGAGTTACTTGTAGTCAACTATCATATTTTTAAAAATAATTGTTAGAAGTTGTATAAACCCCATGTTGTATAATATTATTATGTAGACAAACCTGTGGTATAATATTACTACATCGACATCCCCTGTGGTATGATATTATTTTATAGACACCCACTGTGGTAAAATAGTATTCCATAGACTTCCCATATGGGTACATTTAGCCAGGGATAAATTTGAAAAATCAATTTTTTGTGGCTGACATCATCAAATTTCGTCTGTTTTTAATGCCGTAAGGTGTTTCTTGTAATATGCACAAACCTGATGGGTTATCCCTATAATTTTTTAAACAACCGGGGGTTCGATGTAATATGCCCAAACCTGAGGGAGTCTGAATGTAAATCACCCCAAATTTTAATAAAAAATTATTATTTGAGTATTGATTTTCATTGATAATGTGTTAAATATTAATTTGAGTTAATTATCGGCAAAAATTCAATTTTGGTACCATAGAATAGGGCAATTTTCAATTTTCATACCAAAAGTCCAGAATTGATACTGCCGTTAGTTTTTCAGCGGCCGTTTAACATTCTCCGTTAACTGCACGCGAGGGGCACGTGTATGAGTCAATCTGCCCGTATATACAACTCAGGTCAGCCAATTTCCCTCCCAAAAAAGCATTCTCTCTTTCACTCTCCATTTTGCCGCGAAATTAAGCAAATTAGGGCAAAAAAAAAAGGTATTTTCTTCCTTCAAAAAATTAAGCTCAATTCTCAACTATTAATGGCTTCTTCTTCAAGCTCAAGCTACATGAGACGTACTCCCTCACCTCTGTTGCCGACTTGCTACTGTCACGAAACGGCATCACTGAAGACATGTTGGAAGGGTGATAATGCGGGTAGGAGGTTTCGTTCTTGTGATAATTACAAAGTGGGTAATAGTTGTGGTTTTTTTGTATGGGAAGATCCTCCCATGTGTGAAAGGTCGATGTCTATAATCCCGGGATTGTTACGCCGGTTGGACAAAATTGAGGCCGAAAAGGAAGCCTTACATGAGAAAAGAGAGGCAATGGAGCAAAAAAAGGAAGAGGCAAAAAAGATGGTTCGGATTTTGGGAGCATGCTTGGGTTTGAGTTGGATGTTTTTCATTTGGGTGTGGATTTTGAAAGTTTGAAGGCTTAGATAAAATTTCCAGAATTTATGCTCTGTTAGCTTGTTTGAGGTTGTGTTTAGTAGTGTAGTTGTCTAGAGCATACTTTTTTAGTGTAATTGTCTTAGTGTATGCTTTGTGTAAGTGTTGGTTTTGTCTATGTTGTCCAAGTGTTTAGTGCATAAATGATGTTTTTTTAAGTGGATGTTGATGCATTTACTTCCTCTGTTTTCTGAATTTTAACATTTTGGTATATATCTAAGTGTATTAAAATAACAAATGACATTTATTCAACAAACACATTAACACTATAATAAAAATGTGCACACAAAATATACTTCAAAAATAACTTAAATACATAAGATATCTTCATAAATACCAATATCACCATATCATAATTCAATATCCCATCATCCAAATTCACAAAATATACAGTTCAATATCACCCTAAGCCACATTACCTATAAGGCAGTGAGCAAAAATTTACCAAAATATACCACATCCCATCAAAACAAAATGTGGGACAAATAGTTGACTTAAGCCACAGTATATACCAAAATAATCACATCCCATCAAAACAAAAAATTAACTAGTATTTGACTTAAGCCACATTTTACTCAAAATATACCAAATATACCAAAATATTCACATCCCATCAAAACAATCTTTCACTTAAGATTCTTGGCACTCTTCAATGTTTTGCATGCAGCAGGTAGGTTAGCCAGAGTGACATAGTTTTTCCCATCAATAACAGTCACTGGAAATGGAGGAGGTGCACCAGGATTTGGTTGGAAACTAGTTGGAGCATGACCTCTAATATTAAGTGTTGGAGCAATAGGATTGCAAGATGGTGGCAAGGGAAAACTAGGAGTTATGAAGTCAGGTTGAGACTGAACCTGTGCAAATGAAGGTTAAATAAGTTCAATAATGTACTATGCTTTTCTTTTGCAAAAAAAAAAAAAAAGAAAGGTAACAATCAAGTTTAAAAACTTAATCTTACTTGAGAAGGCAGTGGGGCATCATCATTTATATTCAATTCTGTAGGTGCACTTGAGGGATAATTGACACCATTTGATTTGCCCCTCTTGTTTACCTATGACAATAATATTAGCAGCATTATATAAGCAAAAAAAACTTAAACAAAGAAGCAAAAAACTAACCTTTCCTGATCCACTGGCTTCACAAGAATTCTTTCTCTTATTTACCTATGCAATATTATAAGTTAGCAATTTATCAAAATAAAAATTAAATGGTCTTGAAATTTGAAAATAAGTATGTATAATACCTTTGGAGGCACAGCTGCAGTAGGTATATTAGACACATCACTGGTACTTGCATTTGTTTCCCCCCCCCCCTCTTTACCTATGACAAGTATTAGATAATTACATAATATTTCATCAAACATAGCAAAATTCACAAAATAAAGTACAATACCTTCAATTTTTGTGCTGGAAGATTAATTGGTGCTTCAGTTTGAGGTTCCTCACTTTGAGGAGATTCTTGTGCTCCTTCATTTTCTTCATCCTTCCTTCTTGGGCATCCATTTCTGTTATGACCACGTACTCCACAGTATTGACATGTCATTTTATAACTTTGTTTCTTCATTTTCTGCACCCCCGTGTTTTTCTTTTGTTTCCCTTTCTTAGGTTCATCACCACTCCTTCTTCTTGCTTTGGTTGGCCTACCTTTTTTTCTTCCAAAACTTGGTGGTAAAGGGGGTATTCTGCCTGTTTTTGTCCACATTTGTGGTCCATTCAAGGGCATAATATGTGGTGCATATGCCCTGTTAAATGCTTCAACTGTATAACAAGGGTTGACATAGTCCTCAGGGTTATAAACCATGTAATTAATGGCACTCATTGCATGAGTGCATGGGATTCCAGAAAGATCCCAGGACCTACATGAGCAACTATGTTTCTCTAAGTCAACAGTGTATTGCTCCCCTTCAGAACAATGTATCTCAAAATGGATGTCATTTGACTTTAATGGAATGCAATTTGCTGAAGTTTGCATCCTTTTCTCAAGAATTTTCCTAATTCTTGGGCAAATTTTTTGGCCACCCCACTTTTTCTTTGCTTTGTCTCTGAGCTGTTGAAACCTAACCATTATATGTTGCCTGATCCACTCTAAGCAAGTAAGAATTGGCCTTTCTCTGGCCTCCACCAGATTACCATTAAAAGTTTCACAGATGTTGTTCAAGATTGCATCACACTTTGAATATGTGCTCATGTGTGATCTACTCCACTGACAAGGAGGCTTGTCTTTCATCCAGTCACTCAAACCAGGCTCTAAGTCTAAAAACTTCTTATAATTCTTTTGAAACTGTGGAAGATTTGTTGCTCTGGCTGCACCCCACAATGCTTGCTCAATTGGCAAGTCTTTAAATCCTCCAGACTTTGCATATTGTCAATCAAATGCTTGACACAGAACCTGTTTTCTGCACCTGGAAATACAGCCTTAAATGCAGGTACAAGCCCCTTTTGTTTATCAGAAATGAAAGTATAAACATCAGGCCTTTCAATATTCAGGTCCTCCCTTAACAGCTCTAAAAACCATATCCATTCAACCTTAGACTCAGTGAGTACTATAGCATATGCTATAGAATACAAACTGTTGTTTGGATCAACTCCAACAGCAGTCAGCAGAATTCCTGTGTGTGGCCCCTTCAACCAAGTCCCATCAACTCCTATGAATGGTCTACAGGCAGCCAAGAACACATCCCTCATAGGTTTCAATCCTACATAGAATCTTTTAAATTTCTTTCTACCATTGCTATCAGATTCTTCAGACTGGTTAAGTATGATAGTAGATCCTGGATTCTGTCTTCTCAACTCAGCTGCATAGTCCCACAACTTGTTATATTGTTCATCATAATCTCCTTCTATTTGTGTGATAGCCAGTCTCTTTGCTCTGTAAGCTTGCTGTTTTGAAATATGACATTTAATGTCTCTAATACAATCCAGCCTGAATCCTTTGACACTTCTATTTGGATCACTTCTAAATGCATCCTCATATTTCTTGGCTAGCCAGCTTGATTTGACATTTTTACAGTGGGCATTTGATCCACAACTGTGATTAGGGTCATACTCCCTAATTTGATATGCATCATCATCCTTTATTTTCAAGGCATGCAAATGCCATTGACAGCTTTCCGCAACACATTTTGCATAAATTCTCCTCAATTCATTAGTTGTGATCTTTATGTTCCTCATGGTATTCACTGCATGTGAATGCACTGCTTGTCTAAACTCTTTCCTTGAGGTAAAAATCTGCTCCAATTGAAACTTAGGGTTCAAAATAGTATCAGGATAAAAAACTGTCACTGTCTCTTCACCATAAGGCTCCCAATTTAATTCTTCATCAGAATCTAAAATCCCCCCACCATCACTAAATGATTCATTACCACTATTATGATTCTCCTCAAAATCTGGATCTACATTACCATCAAACAACTCATCACCACTATTATGGTTCTCCTCAATATCTGGATCCACATTAGCCTCAAACAACTCATCATCATCAGTTGGATCAGATTCCTCAACATAGTCAGAGTCAACATCCTCAACATAATCAGCTACAATAGGTGGACTAGGTTGACTATGAGGACTATGAACAACAACAGGTGGACTTTGTGGACTAGGAAATACAAGAGGTGGACTAGGTGGACTTACTTGTGTAGTGTTTTCTACCAACTGATCAATCTGTTCCCAGAATGCACTGTTCTCCACTAGTTCATCTTCTTGGTTCCTGTTGCTGTTTGTGTCCTTAGCCTTAGCCTTGCTGATTTTTTTGTCCTTAGCCTTAGCAGCTATGCTGATTTTTTTCCCCTTAGCCTTAGCAACCTTGCTGTTTTGTTTGGCCTTGCTATCAACCTTATCATCAACTTCCACATAATCCTCAAGTACCTTTTGGGTAATTCCCTCTTCATCTCTACTACTAACTAACCTCTCCATGGGCTCATGGTTTAGGTAAACTGAGAACTCCACTTGATCATTGCTAACAAAACCATGCCCAAGCATTAGAAATACATCAATCTCACTTCTCATCAATCTGAATTTTTTTAATTCATCAATCCTATAGAAAAGAGTTATCCCATGCAGTCCACACTCCTGGACCATTTTATCCATTAATGGTCATGATAAAGTCTTCTGCTCTACATAGTCAATGAAAATGACATCTCCCCCTTCATATGACGCAGGAAGGTGTACAAACTTCCCACCATAGTGTATCTTCAGTGTGCAAAATTTTTTATCAACTGTATTAAAGAAAAAACAATGATAAGCAACAATTAAATACACAAAAAAACAGAGGAAAACTTATAAGGAATAATAAACAAGAATAAACAAGTTTGCCCCATAAAACAGGGGACAAGAACAAACACCCAAAATTGCAAAAAAATTTTAATACACACAAACACACATAAAACAGGGGACAAATGGGATTGCAAACAACACATACAAACTTTGTGTCCCTTAAATCGTAACATCAAGATTAAACAAATACAAATATTGAAAACAATGAACATAAGCAAATAAACCCAATATTTTAATCTTAACATTCCATTTGGGACAAGAAAGATCATATTTTTTAATGGTAAAGAACAATAGAATGTTTAAATAAACAAACACCCAACACTTACCATATATGGGAGCTTCGCGATTTGCTGGACGACGACGAGGACCCATTGTATCTTCAACTTTCGCGTCAACTCTTAACCAATTTCAAAAGGGCATAATCAATTTCAAAAGGGAAGAGGGGATTTTGCAGTGGAGGTGGAGTTCGAACGGGACCTAGGGCTTTTTTCTTTCTAATTGATGTAACACTGCCCAATATCGTTTCTTACGGGCAGTTCTTCCATCACGTGCCGAGCACGGTGTCCTTTTTTTCGCGCCCATGAAGAATAGACGGACACGTGGCACTTCCGTTAATTAAACTAACGGAAGTGCCTTTTCTGAAACGGAACCGTGAGAATTGAGGTCAATTCTGGACTTTTGGTATGAAAATTGAAAATTGCCCTATTCTATGGTACCAAAATTGAATTTTTGCCGTTAATTATCATAATCTAACTTATAAATAAATTTGGCTACAGGTTTTTTAAAATTTATAAATTTGTGTACTAAAAGTTCAACAAAAATAATGTAGTTCAAATGATAAGGAAGTTATGTTTCATGCAATATGTTAGGTGTTCAAATCCTACCTTCTACAATATATTTTAGCTTATTTTTATCCTTAAAAAAATTTAAAATTGGCTTATTGTTAACATTAAAAAGAATTTAAAAAGAAAAAAAAAAGAAAATTCAGGATCGAGTTGAACTGGTCCAAAACCGATGAATTAATCTTGTTTTTGAGTCAAGCGATTTTAGGGATAAATCAAATCGGACAAACCTCCTGTTCACAAACGTTAAAATATTGGGTATGTTGTGAGTTGGGGGCCACAAACGTTAAAATATTTTGACTAATGAATTGATAGATTCTTTTATGGGACCTGAATATGTCAAAGATAAAGTGGTTTGATGACAACGTCGACCAAATTATAACATATTGGAAAAATATTATGTTAATGGAGTAACTTGGACTTATTTTAAGTGGAACTCACTTTGAAAAAAGGGTCGGGTCTTTACGAAATTACATTCTACTCCGGTATATGGTACTTTTAAATTGAAATACGGGTGAATGAGAAATTAAAGCTTAAAGTGCACATATATAATGGGAAAAAATGAAAAGAAATGAACTTATTCCACATTGAAAATGTGGTAAGGAAAACTTGAGTTTATATATGATTACTAAACCATAAGGGTTAAGAAATTATTACTAGAAGGTGCAAATCTTGGATCGAATTTACACTCGGGCATTTAAGACTTGTGCGTGCCTGCGGACACGAATGTTGTCCCGAAAAGCCTATTTGGACAAGCTATTCGTGTCCCCGAAAAGCCTATTTGGACAAGCCTAGTTTTGCAATTTTCTTTTTGGCCCAAGAAGAAAAATGATTCTTTTGGCAGATAATTTCTTTTGGCCCATGTACATTAAATTTCAAAGGCCTAGTTTCTGGAAGGCCCTCTCGTAATGAAATGGACGAAACGTTTCTGCAACGCACCTTAACTCCCGAAACAGATATCTCCTTAATTTAATTTTATTCTGATTTTACCCACACTCCTATCCTATATATACTGGCTCATTTTATCTGTTTAGACACAAAAAAAATAGAACCACTCATCTCTTCTTCATGTCTGTTCTAGAGTTCAAAAGTTTTAGTTTGTTGCTCATTTGCTTATACCATTGAATCCTGGGAGACGAACGTTCGAAGAACCTAAAGCACAAATCGAAAAGGTGAGGGAGCGAATTTGTCTTAAGGACAATGTGTTTTCACACATGCCTCAGTTTGATTTAATTTTCAAGTTTTTAGTAGTATGTTTGTTCAGTTTCTATTGAATTTTTCGTAAAGCTTATATCGTTGTGATATTTCATTTGTTTGTACTGTTTTCCTATATGTAAGTTGTAACAATCTTAAGAAAAAACAAACTTTCGCTGAAAGGAAAAATTGTTTGCAAAACTGCAAACAAGTTTACGGAAGATTTATTAACCAGAGTTTCATAAATTTTTTCAAACTTGTTTTACCAATTGGTGGTTTCAGAAACTGTTTGCGAAATTAATTTTGTTTTGGTTCCAGTGGACTTTTGACAGAAATTTTGTAACAAAATCTCGTTAATATTGTTATCAAAATTTTGTTATTACATTAACATTTTGTTTCGGTACTGTACATATCTTGGTATACAAAAATTGTTTGCAAGAATGGAAAACATTTTCGAACATAACGAATTTTGGGACAGTTGGTGTTGTAATCTTGTTAAGATACTCACTTGAATATTTCTGTATTTCCTTTTTGGAAAGTGACTATTTGTATTTTGGTTTCAGAAATGGCAACCAATGAATATACGAAAGTTGTGATAACTGGGAGCTCATCTGGAACTCCAGCCCCAATGCCTGATGTGGCACCAATAAGTCAAGCAGAAAAATCAGAGAAGTTCAACGGATGGCAAGAGAATATGTTGTTCTATCTAACCACCTTGCGCCTGGCGAGGTTCTAACCGAGGATCCACCCAAGAAAGCAGGGGAGCAAGATACTGCCTTCCTTGCGCCTGGCGAGGTTCACTGAATTCATTAAGTGTGGAGGTATTGCTATCAGCGTGAGTGTCTCTCATAGTATTGTCGATGCTTCCTCGCTCTGGACATTCATTTCCGCGTTGGCAAATGCCAGCAATTTAATATTAAGAGAAACTCCAGTATCATTGTCTCCGATCAGTTTCAACACTCCATCATTGTTTCCGGGTAAGAATTCTATCAATACTGATTTAGATGTGGATTCCAATCCAACAAGAACCGGAGAAGCATCCATTATTGCCAAAAGGTTCGTATTTAGTAAAGAGGCCATAACCAGTCTAAGAGCTAAAATCCAGAAGCCAGTCTCAAGGGTACGTATAGTGTGTGCCCTTATAGCCAAAGCTCTCATAGACGTCGACATAGCAAAACAAGCAGGGAAATCGAGACCTTGCCTCATCGCACAAGCCGTTAACATGAGGGGGAGAACAGTACTCCCACCACTACCTAACAATGTGTGCGGCAATTTAGTACTACAAGCACTCCTAAACATTGAAGCGAATAAGACAAAGGACATTGGCCTTGAAGACTTGGTTTGTTTACTAGGTGATGCAATCGATAAAACAATTCAAGATTGCGCATCTATATTCTCTAGAGACGATGGAGGAGACGGAATCATAATTGATCCTGTTTTGAGTATCCTTGGGACAATAACGTGTGGCGGTGTGAATGTATTGTGGTTTAGTGATTGGAGCAAGTTTGGATTCTATGAAGGTGATTTTGGTTGGGGTAAACCCATTTGGGCAAGTGTTGGAACCATGTTTTCAGAGAACATTGTTATTTTGATGAATAACAAAGAGGGTGATGGAATCGAGGCGTTCGTACACTTGCACGAGAATTATATGCCTTATTTCGAGCAGAACGTGGGAATTAAAATGTTTTGCTACTAAGATCTATCATAGGTTATTCATAATTCACTACTGATGACTTTGTTTGATTTCCACTTTAATTCTTGGAGAAACTTATGTTTGGTTTGATTTAATGGTATTTAGACCATGTCATTAAAGTTGTTAGAATCAATCTAAAAGGGTGAAATAAGTTTCGTTTCCCTCTAAAGTATAGGGATGGTACCAGTTAGCCCTAAAACATTATTTCGAGCAGAACGTGAGAATTAAAATGTTTGGTTACTGACATCTATCATAGGCCGATGACTTTGTTTGATTTCCACTTTAATTCATGGAGAAAGGTTGTTGGGTTTGACTTAATGGGAAAGTGCACGTATGTTGTACGTGTCTAATTAAATTTATATTTATTTTTCTTGTAAATTAGAGTAAAATTATTTTATTATCTATATCTATAAATATATTATATTATATTTATATTTATATTTATATTATATATATATATATATATATATATATATATTATATATTATATATTTATATTATTTATATTATTTATATTATTTATATACATATAAAAGTATGAGTTCAGAGAATAGAATTTCTTGAATTTTTTGTGAAGACTAATATACCCTTACTTAAATTTATTATAAATGGCAAAATAGAAAAATACTTGAAGAAGCATACTTCTATATAAACACTACTACTTCAAAAAATATATCTTACCGATCATTTCCCTATCGAAATTCCGAAAGTCCATATCCAACCACATAAAAACTAATTCCATGTAAATGCATAGGTTGATCCACACTAGCCACCACACCGTGTCATTAGAATAAGGATTATTAGTATAGTGAATTAGTGAAGATGATAGAAAATAAATCTAAAAAAAAATTATGTAATTGATGAAAATTCAGGTTAAAGTTGTAAAAAATTGGATGAAATTAATGATACTCGAATTTTCATGAAGTTCTTTTCATGGAATACGGGATCGGATGATAAAAAATTGGTTAAATCGAGAAAGGTTGGTTAAAACCTATGAAATGATAAAATTGGGTGAAATTGGTGAACACTTGTAAAGTTGGTAAAATGAATGAAGCCAGTAAAAATGAGCCCATGAAATTGATAAATACATACGAAATCGCATAACTTTGGATAGAATTCTTGAAATGATAAGACCGGTGAAATTAGTTAAAAATGGATGAAATCGTTAAAAATGGGTGAAATTAGTGAATTGGGGAACAAATGTAAAGTCAGTGAAAATATGTGAAATCAATGAAATATGAGGTGAAATTGATGAAAAAACATGTAAATCAATGAAAAAACGTGTGAAATAGGTAAAAACGAGTGAAATCTATAAAAAAAAATTATAGTTTAACCGACAAAAACAGGGCGAAACCGAAAAATTAAAAGAAATCGACGAAAGATGGAAAAAATAATTAATGTGGATTAAACGGATAAAAGAACGGACAAATCAAACAAAAATATATATTAAAACTATTTAAAATGAATGAAATCGGTAAAACGATGTGTTAAACCCGTGAATAATGAATTAAATATGTGAAAATTGGCTTAGATATGTAAACAAATCATTTCAAATGACGTGATATTATTTCAAATTAAAACAAATAAATAGTGTTCTTAAAATAGTGCTTTTTAAATGAAAACCATTATAATGGAATGAACTAAATAATTTAATTATTATCTTATTTTAGAAAAGAATTTACAAGATCCTAAGAACAAATCAATCATCGTTTTATATTTGATTACAATAATTTAAAGTTATCATTTTTTGATGAAATAATAATTAAATTGATTATTAGTTATTAATTTGTGCTATTTTATGACATGACAAAGTTAATTTTACTATAATTTATAAAATTTACTAACAAAATTAACTAGACACTTGCAACGTACGTGTTAAAGAAAAAATGATTATGACTCAACTAATTATATAATTTATCTTTGGCTAGAGAAGCAAAATATAGATAAAGTTCAAGAATATCAAGACATGAATAACCTTGAATATAAATATTAGTAAAGTCGGTGAAAAAACGTGTAAAATCGATAAAATAAAAATTGTGAAATTCGTGATAAACTAATGAAATTGGTGATACTCGAATTTTCATGGAGTTCTTTTCATGGAAATAGGTGAAATCAATTAATGAAAATCGATATAAGTCAGTTAAAAAATGCGAAAATGATAAAAATTTGGGTGAAATTGGTGAATACTGGTAAAGTTGGTGAAAAAAAATAAGTGAACCTGGTAAAAATGCGCCTATAAAATCGATAAATACATATGAAGTCGAATACATTTGGATGAAATTCGTGAATAAAGGATGAGATCGGTGTCATTAGTGAAAAACAGATGAAATCGTTAAAAATGGATGAAATCAGTGAATCGGGAAAGATGAAGTCGATGTAAACATGTGAAATATTAAATATGAGAATTTGGTGAATAAACATGTAAATCAGTGGAAAAACGAGTGAAAAATGTAAAAAGAAAAAAATTAGTTTAACCAACAAAAACAAAGTGAAACCGGGAGAAAATGGTTTAAATCGAAAAAAATAAAAGAAATCGACGACAAATGGCAAAAATAATGAAAGTAGGTTAATTCGATAAAAGAACGGGTAAACAGAGAAAAAAAAATATTTAATCAATGCAAATGAATAAAATTAGTAAAAAAAAATAGGATAAACCCGTGAAAAAGTGGATTAAACTAATGAATTGAATATGTGAAAAACTTCTTAGGTATTACGGTTACTTAAATCCTATTTCAATGAATTTAATCCATTACGGTTGGATGTCCTACACATAGGCGTGAGAGGACAAAGCAACCTGGTGGATTTAGGCACGAATTTTCCTTAAACAAATGCATTTCAAATAACATGGTATTATTTCAAATTAAAACAAATAAATAATGATCTTAAAATAGTTCTTTTTAAATGAAAATTACTATAATGGATCGAACTAAATAATTTTGTTATGATCTTATTTTAGAAAAAAAATCTACAAGATCTTATGAACAAACCGGTCATCAATTATATTTGATTACAATAATTTAAAGTCATCATTTTTATTAATTAAATTGAATATTAGTCATTAATTTGTGCTATTCTGTGACATGATAAAGTTAATTTTGCTATAATTTATAAAATTTATTTATGAAATTAACTAGACACGTACAACGGACGTGCACTTTTCTAGTACATATAAAGGTACGAGTTCATCAAATAGAATTTCTTGAATTTTTTGTGTAGACTAAAATACCCCTACTTAAATTCTACTATGATACATAATTTAAATGACAAATTTGAAAATAATTGAAATAGCATACTTCTACCCATACATTGACACTTGAAGAAGTATACTTTAACATTAACAACTATTTTCCGACAAAAACTAGACACCTTTAACATTAATCTTGTGATCTTGATAAAGCATTTTTCATAATATACTTCTAGAATTATGTTGTAGAATATCACCAACAAATTTAATCGTATTTCTTTTACAAACTAACACAACAAACCTATTAGAGAGATGCATTAATTGAACGTTCATAGGTGATGAAAATTAATTACGTTGTTATTATTAATTATTAATAGACAATATAATTATTTTGAAAGTTTTACAATTCATTAAAATATTAATATTAGAAAATATAATTAAATAAGATAACATTAGACAATAAGTATCTCCTATATCATCTCTTATAGTAATTTCTTAGTTTTATAACTCATTGCGATATATAATACGATGGCAAAAAAATGAAAGAATAAAATTCAAGAAGTATAATTACACAAAAGATCTCTACTACATCAAATTTTATATTATTTTTAAGTTTTATAACTCATTGAAATGTCAATAGTAAACCAAATAAATAAAAATCGTCCTTCTAAAAGTCATATGAAATTATCACACATTTCAAAATCTTCATAAAAGGAAAATAAATCACATTTCCCCTTCTCATGGGCAAAAGGAAAAAAAATAATAAGTATGTTCTAAGAATCAATCACATTTTCAATTACTAATAAAGAAGCTATAAATTACTATTTAATTAACAAAAAAACTTAATAAAATCAATTAAAATTGAATTAAATTAGAGATAATTGGTGAATAAATTAATAAATTGGATAAAATTGATTAAAATTAGGTTAAATTGAAGAAAATGGGTGAATTAATTAAAAATGGGATAAAATTGACTAAATTTGAGTTCACCTAGAGAAGATATGTGAAATGATTATCAAATGGTATAAACCACAAAAAATGGGTGAAATCGGTTAACGAATGGATTAAAATAACAAAAAAGAAGTTGTAAACTCGGAGTAAAAGCGGATGAAATTGATATTTCTTTGGAAATTTCTATGATAAAAAAATTGTAAAATAAATGAAAAAATTAATTAGATAAAAAAAAATGAGTTCAGCACAATTTTTTTTGACTAAAATTGGGTTATGAGAATAAGTTAATTGCTTAATAAATGGGATAAACCATGAAAAATGGATGTTGGTCCCAAGTGGTCAGATGAGGTTTAGAGGGGGGGGGGGGTGAATAAACCTCTGAACTTTTTGTAATTTTTAACTTTAAAAATTTTATCTAACTGTGAGCAGACTAAGCTGATCAGATTAGTAAGTTACAAGTCTGTTCGCGAACAAATCTTTGAGCAGGGTTGCTGACCACACGTCTGATAATTACTTAGCTGATTTTGTTAAAAACAGTTTTAATACTTTAGAGTACTTGCAGCGGATTTTCAAAGTGTTTTTCACAAGTAGCCTTAGCAGTTTGAAAAGTGTTTCCCCAGTTTTATAAACTCCTTTTAAATCCCTTTTCAAACAGTTAACTTAAAGTGTTTTATGCAAATATGCAGGTAAAATGCAAACAGAAAACACATAGAATTTTTATAATGGTTATATGGATTTGAATATCCTTTAATCCACTCTTCCAAGTCACACAGATCTTGAGTTATACTAGAAACACAAAGTAACCAGTACACTCTGCTTGCGTCGAACAACAAATGAAACGACCACAAGTTCGCAGTAAGAAATCACAAAGAATTCCTACCACAAGTTCGTTGTTCTTCAACTCTGCTTTTGTCAACAAATGACTAAGCTGACGAGTGAGCTGTTCTTGAGACTTAAGAGTTTTGCTTCGAAAATTCTCTCAAAAATTGTGTTGCTTGTATTCTCTTCGTCTCTTCCAGCTATTTATACTTGAGGATTGAAAAGTGTCCGTTGAAGAGAGACAAGATTCAAAGTCCTCGAGTACTGGTCCTTAAAATCCGCAAACGGCTCTTTTGCAGTCTGTTCGTACTGTCAACAGTACTATTCTGCAGGCAGCATTAAATGCAGCATTAAATGCACCCAGCTAATGTGAAGCATTTCTTCAATTATTTGTCTTAAATAACCTTGTACTTCAGCATTTATTACTTCAAGGGGCATTTATTACCGTTGGGAAGACTTTATGATCCTTCCTACTTGGCTGGTGAAAGTGCTCATCTGATGGCGAACAGAGCTGATCTATATCAGTCTGATAACTTTCCTTCAGCAGATCAGAAGTCTTGGACCTTGAATTTGACTCTTCTGATGTCTTCATTACTTAGTCAAAATTTCTTCAAAAGGATCATCAGCTAAGTTACTCCATATTTAGCCAATATTTGAAGTTTTGGAATGCATCAAAACCTCCCTTATCAAATAATCTTTAGTGCCTTTATCTTCATCCTTATCCAACAATTTCCCCCTTTTTGATGATGACAAAACTTCAGCCAAGTACCTGTTAAATACTTAAACTAAAGAATGTAATCCTCAATATTTTCTGAGATAGAAAAAAATGTATAGAAAAAAGATATTACAAATACAAGTTCATCAGATGAGATGTCTGAAGAGTAGATAAAGTAAACTGATTACAAAGATTTTAAAATTTCTAACTATCAGCTTCTTCATCAGATTCTTCAAGCACTTCTTCATATTCATAAGATGACTCTTCATCATCTTCATCTTCATCTTCGTCTTCATCAGCTTCTTCACCTTGAAGGATAACTTCTTTAGCAGCCTCCATCTTTTCTCTGAGTTGCTGCTCTCTTAGAAGTTCCATCGCCTTTCTAGCTGATTCTGTATTCTTGTACTTGGTCATCAGCTCTGATTTATCAGCAGCAGAGTCTTTGGATTCAGCCATTACTTCATCAGTTTTGGCTTTTTCCTTAGTCTCTTCTTCAGACTTGTCTTTGCCTTGTACCTTTCCAAGTTCTTCTTCAGCTGTCTTGGTCAGTTCAGCAGTTTCATCAGTTTTCTTTTCTTCAGCAGCCGAGGTTTCCTTGGTTGATTCTTCCCCTTTATCTTCCCCCTTTTTGTCATCATCAGACTTGATGACTTCTTCAGGTTTATCAGAAGGGTTGAGTGCAACTGTTGGAACCTTCATAGCAGCACCTATAGTCTTTAAGTTCTGATTAACTACGTCATGACTTGCTGTGAGGTGATGGAGAATTATGCTGATGTTGTCAGTCTGATCATTGAAGTAGTCATTGTTGAGTTGCATGGTTGAGAGTTCTTCGTGAATAACATCTCCAGCTTTGTGAAGATCCTGCAACAAGCCAGCATCGATAAACTTTTCTTCTTCACTGACTTTGATGAAGGTTGCAGTCAGATCAGCGATCTTGTGTTCAGCTCTTTGAAGGGCAGTATGAATGTGATTTACATCAGCCTTCACATCTTCCACATTTCTGTTCATGTCAACTAGGCTGCGCACTAACTGCAAAGAGTTGTCTTGAGGAATAGGAATACTTGTGATTTCAGTCTTGATAATCTTTTCAGTAGACTGTTGCACAGTGTCCAGCTGAAGTCTGTTGGACTCTTCCAACTCTGCTTTGAGTTCACTTTTCAGCTCCTCTTTCAACTTCATCAGCTGCTGATTATGCTTTTCTTCCAGTTCCTTTACTGAGTTCTCCATCAGCATCTGGAAGGCTTCCATCAGTGATGAGTGTTCATCACCTGATGAAGCAGAAGTAGCAGCTTCATTCTTTTCTTCAGTTTCCTGGTGGACAGGGACGTCTTCCATGTTGGTCTCCTGATGATCTTCAGAAGCCTTAGCATTCCACTCAATGGCTAAGGTCTTGTCAGCAGACTTGTCAGCATCTTTATGTTCATCAGTGACGTCGTCATAGAACAGATTTGTGATGGTGCCATCATCATTGAAGCATGTAGTTTGTCTGATCTGCCTCACAATGATCCAAGGGTTGACAGGAGCATTGTTTCCCTTGGGCACCTCATTGTATTCCTTTATTTCCTTGCCAAAGATGATGTGCTGAATACTTGGCAGTTGGGGCATGTCACTTGAACATCCTTGCTGATAACTTGACCTTTCTACCCATCTCTTCAAGGCAGTCATGACAGCAATTTTTAGTGCTCTTCCCACTGCATTTTCAGTCTTCTTTTTCTTTGCTGGCATGGAAAGTTCAATTTTCTTGGCCTCCTCCAGTGCAAATTCCTTTGCATATTGATGCATGACATCTCTGACATAGCTGGGATCCAGGGCCTTCTGAATGGAGTCTGTTTTTAGCCAATTTAGAACCCATTGTTCTTCATCAGCTAACTCTTTCAGGTTTTGAAGTTCTGCTATAGATTTGTTCAATCTGTTGTCTCTCCATTGGATGTATCTCTGCTTTTCTTGATTGAACAGTGTCTTCAGCATAATCTTCTTGTCATAATATGCCAATGATCTTTCAAATCTGTTGAAAAGCTTCTTATCAGCATAGACGATATCAAAGGCTTTTCTGACTTCAAACTTAGCCTTTGGCTTGACTTCAACAGAGGGCATCTTAGGCTTTTTCTTTTCCATTTCTTGATCCTTGCCTTCTCCGATTGTGATGCCTCCTCCATGAATGGGTCCATAGGCATCAGCCTTGCTGAGTTCAAGAACCATTGCCAGTTCAGCAGCTTCAGCAGCATCTATTTCTGCCTCAGTCATCTTTCTTCTGGCTTCATCCTTAGCAGCTTGAGCCTTGCTTAGCTCAAGGGCCTTCTTTTCTTCAATTTCTTCCTGCTTTCTCAGTTCAGCTTCTTCTCTTGCTTTCTTATCAGCTTTAGAGATTTTCTTCATCTTAAGCACAAGTTTCTTCTTTCCTTTATCAGCTTTGGCAGGGGCTGGACCAGCAGAAGAAATGGGAGCAACTGCTATAGGATTGATGACCATCACATCTGGATCATCTTGAGGTTGAGCAGCCTCAACTGTTGGTGCATCTTGATTCAACTGTTGCTCATCAGCTGTGTCAGCAACAGTAGCCCCAACAGCTTCAAGGGGTCTTTCAGCAGACTCAAGACTTGATCTCACCAAGTCTACCAACTCAGTGTCCTTCTCCAAAAATGTCATCTGCTTTCTTGCAGACTTCTTTGACAGACCCTGAATAAGTCTTGAAGCAGCTGTATCTCCTGTTGGCTCCTTGTTCTGTAAGAGACATTTTCAGCAGGTTTTTCAGCAGACGGAGTCCTTGAGGGTGATGCAGGAGACATTCCCCTTACATCAGCAGTGGTCTGACTTATAATCTGATTAACAGCAGTGTCAGCCACGGTCTTCACTCTTTTTGAAGCCTTTTCCTTAGGTTGATCAGCAACCTTCTTCTTCTTGGTCTCAACAGCCAAGTCAGCTGTTTTGACTAACCTTCTTTGCCGTTTGGCAGGAACCTCCTTTGGTTCCTCATCTTCATCCTCCTCAGGCTCATCAGCCTTTCTCTTCATAACAGGCAAGTACTTGGACATTGCCTTGAACTTATGAATCTCCTTTCCATTCAACATAACACAGCCCAGTTTTGACAGCAGATAACTGAGTGTGATTCTGTGGTTGGTGTAGGGGCCTTTTCCTTTCTTCACCTCCAGGAAATCAGCGAAGATGTACCATATGATGATGGACCAGTTGATTTCCAGCCCATAATAGATAGCTGCCATGATGCTGAACCTCTTCATGGTAACAGCATCTAGAGAAAAGGTACAGTTCTCTCTCAGCTTCGAGACCATATCAGCCATCCTTTGATATTCATCCTTCAGCTGTTTCTTTCTTATGTTGCCAGTCAACATTTCTCCTTCTTTGGCGCAGATCGCCCAGAATTGTTGGTGCCTTTCCTCAGTCAGCACTATAATATCGTGTCGTCCTCTGTTAGGAAGACCAAACGTCTCGTGAAGAACAGCGGGTGAGATAACCACAGACTTGTCACTGACTTTAGCCTTAATTTCCATAGAGTTATAATCAGCAGATGCCGTCTTGTAATATTCCATAACCTGGTCGGTCCAGATTATTCCTTCGTTATACTCCATGAAGTTTACCAACTGAGCAGATTTGAATTTTTCCAACAGTTCCTTCATCAAATCCGTACCAGATTGGTAGTAGGATTCATAAACTAGGAACATTCCTTCGGCAGCCATTGTAAGTCTGTTGAAAGTTAGAGAAATAGGAGGCAGTTTGCAGAAATTTTGCAAGTAATTTTTCTCTCAAGTATGCTTTGAATGTTTAGGGTGCATAAAGAGCTACACGGCTGATCAGATTGAGATTTATAGAGTTAGGGTATCTTGGTTTCCGTGATACCATCTAACCGTTAGATCCGTTTCTTGTCAGATCTGATCGTGCGGCGTCAGTAACGACCTTTCAAATTCAAAACGCATTAAATGAGGAGCGGGAATTTGTACCGCCCTTCTGTTACTTGTAAAAGCGTGTTTTGAAATAAAACGTTTTAAACAGTAAGCTTTTACATAAGTAATCAGATTAGTAAAATAAATGCTTATCTGATGGACTAGTGTCCTGATGACACAGTTGTTATCAGTGAAAGCCGATAGCTGATAACCTTCCTCAGCTGTTTGTCAATCCAGCTAGATAATAAATCTTCATTCTTCAAGATTTTGATCTTTTGTTGAAAACATAACTTTAACTAACTGACATTAACAGATTTCATCTTTTAATCAGAAGTACCGCTAGTCTTACACGTTCCCCCTGACTTTGAGAATTCATAAGTTAACTAGTCTGTTGAAAGTTAATCCTTGAAGATAAATAAGATGAGTAAGTTGTTGAACTCTAGTCTTCTGATGAGTTCCCCCTCAGCTTATGCATCCAATTTTAATAAACCTAGTTCAGCTCTTAGAGTTGAAAACCTTGTCTCACTTAGAGGTTTTGTGAAGATGTCAGCAATTTGATTTTCAGTGAACACATATTCTATCATGACATTTCCTTTCTCCATATGATCTCTAATGAAGTGATGCTTGATCTCAATGTGCTTAGTCCTTGAATGACTTGTAGTGTTCTGAGTAAGGCTGATTGCACTAGTATTATCACAGTAGATTGGAATTCCACTGATCTTGATATTGTAGTCCTCTAGTTGATGCTTCAACCATAAGATTTGTGCACAGCAAGCTCCAGCAGCTATGTACTCAGCTTCAGCAGTTGATATGGATACTGAGGTCTGTTTCTTACTCATCCATGAGATCAGACGACTACCTAAAAATTGACAGGCACATGTTGTGCTTTTTCTGTCAATCTTGCAGCCAGCAAGGTCAGAATCTGAATATCTAACAAGCTCAAATCCAGACTCTCTAGGGTACCACAATTCCAATTCTTGAGTGCCCTTAATATATTTCAGTATTCTCTTGGCAGCTAAGAGATGAGATCCCTTAGGATTTGATTGAAATCTCGCACAAACCCCAACAGAGTACATGATGTCAGGTCTGCTTGCTGTTAGATATAATAGTTACCCAATAATGCCTCTGTACTTGGTTATGTCCACTGATTTGCCATCTTCATCTTTATCCAAACGAAGACTTGTAGACAATGGAATAGTAGCAGTAGAGCTAGTTTCCATACCAAATTTCTTGAACAGATCTTTTGTGTATTTAGCTTGGCTGATGAAGATTCCATCAGGCAACTGTCTAACTTGCAAACCAAGAAAATAATTAAGTTCTCCCATCATGCTCATTTCAAACTTGTTCTGCATCAGCTTTGAGAACTTATCACACATCTGTTGGTTAGTTGAACCAAAAATAATATCGTCCACATAAATTTGCACAAGCAAAATATGTTCTTCCCATTCAATAGTGAACAGGGTCTTGTCAACTTTACCTTTGCGAAATCCTTTAATTAAAAGAAAATCAGATAAAGTATCATACCATGCTCTTGGAGCCTGTTTCAGTCCATAGAGGGCTTTCTTCAGACGATATACCTTATCCTCTTCTTGATAGACTTCAAATCCAGGAGGTTGTTCAACATATACTTCTTCTTGCAGTTCTCCATTGAGAAATGCTGACTTCACATCCATCTGATAGACAGTGAAGTTCTTGTAAGCAGCATAAGCTAGAAACAGTCTGATTGCTTCAAGTCTTGCTACTGGTGCAAATGTTTCATCAAAGTCTATTCCTTCTTCTTGACAGTAACCCTTGGCCACTAATCTTGCTTTGTTTCTGGTCACAATACCATCTTCATTCATCTTATTTCTGAAAACCCATTTAGTGCCAATGACTCTTTGATGACTTGGTCTAGGAACTAAGTACCAGACTTCCTTCCTTTTAAATTGATTCAACTCTTCTTGCATAGCTTCAATCCAGAAGGAATCATTGAGAGCTTCTTCAATTTGTTTAGGATCAATTTGAGATAGAAAGCTGATAAACATTGCATCACTTGCAGCAGCTCTCCTAGTCTTCACTTTATCCAAAGGATCACCAATCACCAGCTCTGGTGGGTGATTCTTGAGCCATCTAAGATCAGGTTGCAAATCATAATGCTGTCCTTTGTTTTGATCTTGCAACACTACTGTTGGAGATCCAGTAGTAGTCTGTTGAACTTCTCTTGTTTGTTGAACAGTCTCTGGTCTATCAGCTGTTTGCAACTCGTCTGTTAGACAATCAGCTCTGTGGTTTTGAACAGCACTTGAGTTATCAGCTGGGTTGAGATCAGGTAGTATGATGGGAACATATTCTTCATTCCTTCCAACATTCAACTTCTGTAAGTTAGTAGACAGATCTTGATTAGCAATTTGATTCTTTTCAGAAGATTGACTTGGTTCATCAAATACTACATGAATGGATTCTTCAATTAGTAATGTTCTTTTGTTAAAAACTCTATATGCTTTGCTAACAAAAGAGTATCCTACAAAAACAGCTTTATCAGCCTTTTCTGCAAATGCAGTAAGGTGATTTTTACCATAATTTAAAACATAGCATTTACAACCAAATATTTTAAAGTAATGAATGTTTGGCTTCCTGTTGTTCCAAACTTCATATGGAGTCTTGTTTTGGTGCTTGTTGATCATGCATCTGTTTTGGGTAAAGCAGGCTGTATTTGTTGCTTCTGCCCAAAATCTTTGTGGCAGCTTAGCTTCAGCTATCATAGTCCTGACAGCTTCTTTCAGTGTTCTGTTTCTCCTTTCAGCAACACCATTCTGTTGAGGGGTTCTAGCAGCTGAATACTCATGATGTATTCCTTTGATGTTGCAATACTCTTCAACAGTAGAGTTTGTAAACTCTGTCCCTCTATCTGATCTGATCTTCAATATCTTTATGCTTTTCTCATTCTGGATCAGTTCCATCAGATTGGTAAGATGTTCCTTGGTTTCACTTTTCTTTTTCATGAATATCACCCAAGTATATCTTGAATAGTCATCCACAACAGCTAGGCAGTATTTCTTTCCACCATTGCTGATAGGATCAATGGGTCCAAATAAGTCCATATGTAGCAGCTCCAATATTCTTCCAGAAGATTGATGCTTCTTGCTTTTGAATGATGACTTGATTTGTTTACCCTTCTGACAGGCGTCACAGAGCTTGTCTTTGCTCATGACTGTTTTTGGAATCCCTTCTACCAAATCATTCTTGATTAATCTGTTGATGGTCTTGAAGTTTAAATGATTCATCCTTTTGTGCCATAGCCAACTAACTTCACTTGGTGTTGATGCCACCAAACAAACATTTGAGTTCTTGTCAGCAGAATCCCAGTTGACTATGTAGACATTTCCTTGTCGTCTTCCAGATAAAATTACCTTCTTTGTACCAATCTGTTCAACATAGCACTTATCTGTTGAGAAGATGACTGAATATCCTTTGTCACAAAATTGACTTATGCTCAGCAGATTATATTTGAGGCCCTTGACATATGAGACGTCAGATATCTCTATGTTTCCTCTGATCAATTTTCCTTTAGCTTTAATCTTGCCTTCCTTGGTGTCTCCAAAAGTAACTTTTGGACCATCCACAGCAACTGCATCAGTCAGCTCATGTATGGTTCCACACATGTGTCTTGAACAACCACTGTCCAAGTACCAAATCTTCTCTACTTTACTCCTACTCCTAATCCTAACCTACAAAACAAAATGAAATTGTTTTAGGTACCCTTATTGAGAGGGTCCTGAAGGATTAGTTCCACCTTTGACAACCCAAGATGATGAAGTCTTAGGCTTCTTAGGCTTCTGAGTTTCAACAGGAGTATGAACAGCTTTGCCTTTACCACGTTCATCAGATTTGTCATATTGTTGATGATAAGTATGATAAGGGTAATGTTCATATGCAGAGTAAGATGCATGATATGAAGGATATGCATGCATTGGATGAGCAGGGTAAGGTGCATAGTAATTTGGAAATTGAGGTGCATGATACATAGGATGATATGCAGCATGTTGCACATAGTATGACTCATTTCCATACCAAGCATTTTGATTTTTCTTGATTTTATGCTTCTTTGGTTTACTATTTGCTTGCTCATTAACAGACGACTTAGTTTTATCACTAGTCTGATTAGTTTTAGCCTTATCAGATGACTTCCTAGAACTCTTCTGTTTAGGCTTACTAGTCTGTTTTCCTACACTAGACTATTTGCTCTTTTTAGCCTTAGGAGTTTTCTTCTCCTTTAATACTTTCTCAGGTGAAGCATGTTTAGCAGTTTGAACATACAGGATGACCTTACTATTGTCAGCAGATATAAATTTCTCAGTATGATTCAATTCTTGCTTATTCTGTTCTAAAGGTGTCTTTTGTTTACTAGACACATGCGTGGATGCAACAGATGACTTCTCATGAGACTCAATAACTTTCTTAAGTTCCATGATTTTACCCTTATAAACTTCACATTCAGCTTTCAGAGATTCATGTTCTTGCTCAAGCTGTTTATATTCAGCTGATTCTCTTGGCTTTTCAGCTGTGAGTTTCAGTGAACTGTTTTGCTCTTTTAGCAATATCATCTCTTCCTTAAGCTTTTTATATGCTTCAGCAATGCCAGTGTTGTTAAGCATCATTTGTTCAAATGAATTAAATAATTCATTTTCAAGAGGAGTTACCTCACTATCCTCGGAGTCATCAGATTCCTTAGCCATTAGGCAGAGAATGGCAGGGCTCTCTTCATCAGAGGACTCTTCATCAGAAGTGTCAGAATCTGAGTCAGATGAGTAGACGGCAGCTGGCTTTTCTGCTTCTGCTACCATCGCCTTAGCTTTCTGATGTTTTCTTTCTTTTCTGATTTTCTTTTCTTCTTCAGTATACTTCTCAGCTTTAGGATATGGGCAGTCTCTGATGAAATAACCCAGTTTCCTGCAATTATAGCACATCATCTTAGATTTATACGAATCTTTATCCTGAGAAGAAGAAGTAGGATTAGAAGTAGAAGCATTGATATATTTGTTCTTCATTTTCCGTCTGTAGAACTTTTTGAAATTGTTCATCAGCAATGCAACGTCTCCAGCAGTGTACTCCTTTTTGTTGAGTAGTGTGGCTTCATCAGATGAGTCCACATATTTGCTTTTGTGAGCTGGCCTTCTGGGATTTTCAGTAGCAACAAGTGCAGCTGTGGGATTTGAAGTTGAGGTTTCTTCAACACCCATTCTTGGCAGTTTATACTCGTACGCCTTGAGTACTGAGAACAGCTCGGTGAGAGAAATCTTGCCCAGATCTCTAGACTCTTCCATGGCTGTCACCTTCATGTTGAACTTTGGAGGTAGAGGCTTCAGAACTCTGATGGTTATCTCCTTGTCCGTGAAGGTCTTTCCAAGCTTTAACACTTCATTCAACGTCCTTGTAAACCTTGTATCCATTTGGTCAATGGTTTCTGCAGACTTCATCTTGAAGTTGTCCAGCTTTTCCAGAGCAACACTCAGCTGATGCTCTTTGATGGCGTCGTTTCCTTCGCTCATGTCACGAACCTTATCCCACATTTCCTTTGCAGTTTTGCAATGTTTGACTTTGTCAAACCGATCGTTGTCCAGGGCTTTGGTCATGATGAAACGACCAACTTTATCCAGATTGAACAGCTTTATTTCTTCGGCTGTCATTTCTGTCAGATCTTTTTCCACCACTAGTTCAGCTTCGTCAACTATTATTGTCTTGGTGAATTTGAATGGACCTTTGATGATACATGTGTACATGTTATCATTATACGCGGCTAGGAAAATCTCCATCCTGATTTTCCAGTCTTCAAACGACATACCAGCAATGTGGAGAACATGGCTGATACAGTCCATTTTTCAAAAAGTTTTAAATTTTCAAAAAGATGCTCTTTTGAAAAGTTTTTGAAAACCTTTGAAAAACACTTGGATCAAGCTCGTTGATCAGGCAGCTGATTCAAATGAACCACCTGCTCTGATACCACTTGTTGGTCCCAAGTGGTCAGATGAGGTTTAGAGGGGGGGGGGGGGCGAATAAACCTCTGAACTTTTTGTAATTTTTAACTTTAAAAATTTTATCTAACTGTGAGCAGACTAAGCTGGTCAGATTAGTAAGTTACAAGTCTGTTCGCGAACAAATCTTTGAGCAGGGTTGCTGACCACACGTCTGATAATTACTTAGTTGATTTTGTTAAAAACAGTTTTAATACTTTAGAGTACTTGCAGCGGATTTTCAAAGTGTTTTTCACAAGTAGTCTTAGCAGTTTGAAAAGTGTTTCCCCAGTTTTATAAACTCCTTTTAAATCCCTTTTCAAACAGTTAACTTAAAGCGTTTTATGCAAATATGCAGGTAAAATGCAAACAGAAAACACACAGAATTTTTATAGTGGTTATATGGATTTGAATATCCTTTAATCCACTCTTTCAAGTCACACAGATCTTGGGTTATACTAGAAACACAAAGTAACCAGTACACTCTGCTTGCGTCGAACAACAAATGAAACGACCACAAGTTCGCAGTAAGAAATCACAAAGAATTCCTACCCTCTGAAGTAATATCACTCACTTAGATGGATATCTACTTCTCACAACACTCAGTGTTTACAAATTCACTCAGAAGATGTATTTATCGTTGTTCTTCAACTCTGCTTTTGTCAACAAATGACTAAGCTGATGAGTGAGCTGTTCTTGAGACTTAAGAGTTTTGCTTCGAAAATTCTCTCAAAAATTGTGTTGCTTGTATTCTCTTCGTCTCTTCCAGCTATTTATACTTGAGGATTGAAAATTGTCCGTTGAAGAGAGACAAGATTCAAAGTCCTCGAGTACTGGTCCTTAAAATCCGCAAACGGCTCTTTTGCAGTCTGTTCGTACTGTCAACAGTACTATTCTGCAGGCAGCATTAAATGCACCCAGCTGATGTGAAGCATTTCTTCAATCATTTGTCTTAAATAACCTTGTACTTCAGCATTTATTACTTCAAGGGGCATTTATTACCGTTGGGAAGACTTTATGATCCTTCCTACTTGGCTGGTGAAAGTGCTCATCTGATGGCGAACAGAGCTGATCTATATCAGTCTGATAACTTTCCTTCAGCAGATCAGAAGTCTTGGACCTTGAATTTGACTCTTCTGATGTCTTCATTACTTAGTCAAAATTCCTTCAAAAGGATCATCAGCTAAGTTACTCCATATTTAGCCAATATTTGAAGTTTTGGAATGCATCAAAACCTCCCTTATCAAATAATCTTTAGTACCTTTATCTTCATCCTTATCCAACAATGGATGAAGTACTATATGAATGAATGAGTTTAAATAACAAAAAAAAAAATAGTAAACTCAATGTAAAAGCGGATGAAAATCAGTGAAACAAAGGGGTTAAAATAACAAAAAAAATAGTAAATTAAATGTAAAAGCGGGTGAAATCAGTGAAAAAACAGGTTTAGTCGACAAAATGTACATAAAATTATGCAAACATGTAGTTTTAGGTTAGAAATACTTAGTAATTATAGTTTGTTTTCAATTTTTAAGTCTTGATTTTTGGTATTTATAATCTCAACTTTAATTTTTGGTAACAAATGTTAATTAAAGTGAATTGATCAAAAAATTGTGTAGAATGTCATTAAGACGATAGTATCATAAAAAATTTATTACATGATGATTCAACTAATTAAGATGATAGTATGATAAAAAATTATTACATGATGATTCAACTAATGTAATTAATTAGTTAGTCATGTGCAACGCACGTGCACATTTCTAGTGTCATAAATAGAGCAAATTAACACGTTTTCACCAAAATACTTAATTTAATTCATTTTTCACCATTTCACTGATGCTATCTTTTCATAAATTTCATTCTTTTTTCACGAATTTTCATCTATTTCATATTTATTTATCAATTTCAGTGGCCTTCTTCCTTACCGGTTTCACCCAAAATTTCACCCATTTCGCAAGTGTTCACCTTCAATCAAATTTTCATCAATTTCACATGTTTTCAATTACTTCATAGATTTGTTTTCATCTATTTCACAATTTTTCACGAATTTCGCCCTTTTTTCACGAAAAGAATTCCATAAAAATTCGAGGTTATGCATATTTTGATATTATTGAATATTCTTAATATTTTTCTATTATAGCCAAAGTAAAATTACGTAATTAGCTAAGTCATAAGTATTTTTTTTATTCTTTAATAGTAAGATACGATTCAATTTTATTTTTTATCTTTTGTAACAGAATGATATTTAAGAGAATTTCATTTAAAAATTTTAAATTATGTAATTTGTACTAAATATTTAAATTAATATTTTCTTACTTAAATAAATATTGATGCTAAGATATATATATTTATATATATATATAAGGGATATTTAAAATAATAGAGCTTTCTTATGGTTCGTTTTTATCTATTGATAGAATAAAATTAAAATTATAAAAATTGATGTAAAAGATAATTTATAATTTTTAAGAGTTTATGTAGGAGATAAATATAATAAGACCTCATGTCTACTTATACATCTTCAATTACTATGTTTTTTTATATATTTACCATTTAATTAAATATCACTTGCAATTTAAATAGAGGTATTTTAGTCTGCACAAAAAAGTTAAGAAATATTCATGCTTTTATAATAGTGGAGATAGAGTTAGATAGAGATAGAGATGTCATTGAAGTTGTTGGACTTTTGAGGTTGAATCAATCTTGAAAGGGTGAAATACAATTTCTTCCTACGTATAGATGTGGTAACCGTTACCCCCTAAAAATCAATTGTAACACATACCGTCATTTGATATAGTATTGAACATTTTATTCCAAAACTACCCCGCCCCTTTTATAACTAATAAATTGTTCCGTTATTAATTTACCAAAAAAATATTAATTAGTTATGCATTCATTCATCCACCAAACAATATTATGTTTCAATTTTGGGTAAAAACCACTAATGTTTCAATTTACAAAGTGGTTGATCTTGTTATTTTTTCCTATGTTAGTCTCCGCTATGGATTATTTGTTTCACTTTATTTATTTACAAGCCATGATTAGCCCCAACTTTAGCTATATCATCATCATAATCATGATTGCACATGTTTTTTTACTCATAGTGTTACACTTTAGTCCCTCATAAATTTTTTGTATCCATTTAGAAAATCATAAAACTGTTTCTATAGCAATTTAGTCCCTCGTAAATCTATTTTGACACTTTAGTTCACCTTGGACAACCTGAAGCAAATAATTCATGGTGGGACTAACATGTGGAAAAAAAAAACAAAAGAGCACTCTGAAAAAAATTAATGATAAGGAGGACCATTATTGGTGTTTACTCTTTCAATTTCTTCATTTCTTTTGATTCCTTCCCTTTTATGGTCTCAAATTTTTTTCTTTATATCAATTTTTTCTTCTATTTCATGTTTCGATTTTTATAATTTATGTCTCAATTTTTTTCTTCATATTTTCTGAGTTTTTATTTGGTGATAAATATCTCATTTATTTTCGGTACGATTCAAATTGTTGAGTAATTCTCCATCAAACTATTTCTCGAAAAAATATATGCAGGATAAGCATACATGGGGTAATGAGCAATGTCTGCAGAAGCACAATGAGGTGGATAATGAGGTGCATGATAATTAAGCAGGTTTCACATTATATTAATTGTCATCATAATGAGACTCATTTACATACCAAGCATTGTTGATGCAGGCCAAAACCCGCAACGTAAAAGAAAATGAAGGGATAAGGACCGGGACTCATTCAAGCGACGGTAGCGGACTAACTTGACGCTACTAATTGCCGAATCAATCTACGCAACCAAGTTACTCACTGGTAAAAGAGAAATCACTCACTCTTAATGCAAGAACACTTCAAACGAATATTTTTTAACTTAAACTCATATATATGATTTATTCATTGACATAGTTTTATATAGGAGTTTTGAAACATCCCTCAAAACATAAGAAATAACAATTTGAATGACTTCACATGTTCCTATTCTAGAAAATACATAAAATTGACTTTGACTCATAAGAATTATTAAACATGAGCTTAATATTTGATAACAATTATAATATTTCGAAAACAGGTTAATAAAACTAGTAAAACACTTAGAAATACCAAAAGACATAACGAGTGTTGTTTCCCAAGTGCAATCTGACAACCTTTAGTAAAATGGTCATAACTCTCTCCATAGACCTTCTTTTCATAAACTACTTATTGTTATGAAAACTAGACTTCCATACCTTTTTAACCATATATTGAACACCTTATAATTAATTCTGAATTACAAAATATTATCGTTTAAAGTAACTGTATGTGCTGGAACAGATTTTGAAATTGCTCCTGCATCATTCTCCTCAACTTGTTTGAGATCGAAACACAATGTCATAAGTGGTTTTCAGCTCTTCTCTCGAGTTCCATGCATTTTTAAGTCCCCTTATGTGTACAACATTTAGGTCATTAATATAATACCAATAAAACATGCTTTTTTAGGATATATTGTACTCCAATTGCCAAATAATTCTCGAATCGTGTCTCCGAGGTAGGAGAATATTCTTCCTCTAATTTTGATCTACTTCTTCATTAAAATAAATAGGAATTTCAGTAGAACAATAAAAGAATATGAATTTCGGCAGGATACTAACGGAAACTTGATATACTTCAACCAATTGGCATGACCGTATAATGAATTGAATTGAGTTCCATGATCAGCTAATGAACCAATGACAAAATCAATGTCATCTTCAGGATTTGTCTCTAATGAGAATGTCACAATTCTTTGTATTGAGATTTGAATTGTATTTAGTACGAAACTGTGTATTGCTTAGCCAAGTATCATCTTCAAAATACGTCGCATTTAAAGTGTGTGTTGGATAAGGATGAAGATGAAGAGCACTGAAGACAATTAGTAAAGTGAGGTTTTGATGATTTCCAAAACTTTAAATCTGCTAAGTATAGGACAACTTAGCTGATATCCCTTAGAAGAATTTTGACTAAGTAAGAATACATCAGACGAGTCAAACATTCAAGGTCCAGAAGACTACTGATCTGCTGAAGGAAAGAAATCAGACTGGTGAAGATCAGCCGACTCATATCAGATTTGTTCAAATTTGGGATCAGCTCCGTTCATCATCATATTTGCACTTTCGATCAGCCAAGTGGAAAGGATCAAGAAGTCGTCCTAACGGTAATAAATGCCCCTGGAAGTAATAAATGCTGAAGTACAAGGTTATTAAAGACAAATTATTGAAGAAAGTCTTTGTATCAGCTTGGTGCATTTAATGCTGCCTGCAGAAAAGTACTGTTGACAGTATGGACACTGTGCAGAGAGCCGTTCGCGGAAATTAAGGACTAGAAATCCAGAAATTTGAATTGTGTCTCTCTTCAACGGACATTTTTCAAACCTGCGAATATAAATAGCTGAAGAGACAAAGAGAAGAAACAACAACACAGTCTCTGAGAAGAAATTCGAAGCAAAATCTCTTAAGTCTCAAGAACAGCTCACTCATTAGCTCTGTCATTTGTTGACTGAAGCCGAAGTTGAAGATAAAAGACAAACACATTTTCTGAGTGAAAAACTGTTGAGTGTTGTGCGAAGTGTAGATCCATCCCTGTGAGTGATCTAGTTTCAGAGGATAGGTTTTCTTAGTGATTTCTTATTGTGAGCTTACGGCCAGATTCATTTGTTGTTTTGGCGTAAGTGGAGTGTACTAATTACTTTGTGTTTTTAGTATAACCCAAGATCTTTGTGACTTGGAAAAGTGGACTAAAGGATATTTAAATCCATATAACCATTATAAAAATTACTTGTGTTTTTACATTTGCTTTCAACTTGCATATTTTCAGTTTGCATAAAGCACATTCAAAACTGTTTCAAAAGGTTTAAAGGAGTTTACTAAACTGGGGATAAAATTTTCAAACTTCCAAGTTTACTTGGAAAAAACACTTTGAAAATCCGCTGCAAGTAGTTTGGTATTAAAACTGATTTTGACTAAATCAGCTAAGTGATTATCAGATTAGTGGTCTACTGTGATGTTCAAAGATTTGTTCGCGATCAGCTTAGTCAGCTTACTGTTCTATAACAGCTTAGTCTGCTAACAGTTAAGTAAAAAGTTTTAAAGTTAAAATTTGCTTAAAATTTTCAGAGGTCTATTCACCCCCCCTAGACTTCATGTGACCACTTGGGACCAACAGTGTGATAATTCAGTGATTCGTTACATTCTTCGTATTTATCGTCTTCTTCTTCATCCTAATATTCATCATATATTGGAGGTCCATCAGAAAGTTCTTCACCACATGATATAAAATCTTCTTCGCCAATCTCTTCATCAAAGAGTGAGCAAATATCTTTTATTTCTTCATCAAATTGGGAACCATCATCATGACAAACGTCTTGTTTCGTCTTGTCAATATGAATTTTGACTTCCTCATGTTCTTGAACTTGAAAATTATTATCTCCACTTCGAGACATAGAGGTTGGCCTTCTGGCAAGAAGTTGAAACATCATTTTTCGAAGTTCTCCAATCTCGGAATATATAACGAAATATTCCACGTATGTTATTCCATAATGTGACATGTTGTTTAATCAGAGTACGAGAAATGGTGTGACCCGCTCTGATGCCACTTGATACAGGTCGAAACCTGCGGTGGTAAAGGTAACGAAGGGATAGATGATCGAGAATCACTCCAACAGCGGTAGCTAACTCACTCAATGCTACTAATCACGGAATCACTCGACGCGACCAAGTTGTTGGATAAAGATGAAGGTTGAAGCACGAGAAAGTTAGAAAGGGAGGTTTTGATGATTTACAAAACATCATAATCAGCTAAGTAAGGAATACTTAGTAAAATCCCTTAGAAGAATTTTGACCAACTTAAAAGACAAATCAGACAAGTCAAAATTTAACTTGGGCCAAAAGACTACTGATCTGCTGCTGAAGGAAGAAATCAGTTTGGTGAAAATCAGCCGACTCAAAGCAGATTAGTTCAAGTTGAGGTCAGCTCAATACATCATCAGACGAGAGATCTTAATCAGCTAAGTGAAGAAGATCAGGAAGTCTCCTCAACGGTAATAAATGCACTTGGAGTAATAAATGCTGAAGAAGAAGGGTATTTATGGCAAATGATTGAAAAAATCCTCGTATCAGCTCGGTGCATTAAATGCAGCTGACAGAAAGTACAACAGACTGTACTATAGCAGTCGCAGAGAGCCGTTTGCAGAGTTTAAGGACCAGTACTCGAGGATTTGAATCCTGTCTTTCTTCAACTGACACTTTTCAAATCAAGAGTATAAATAGTTCAAGAGTTTGAGAGAAGAAGAAGCTACATAATAACACATTTTCTGAGAGAAAGATTAGAAGCAAATTCTTCTAAGTCTCAAGAACTCAAGAACTCACGAACAACTCACTCATCAGCTTAGTCATTTGTTGACATAAGCCGAAGTTGAAGATCAAAGAAACGCATATAAATCTGAGTGATTTCTGTTAGAGAGTGTTGTGAGGAGTTTTATCCGTCTTAGTGAGTGATAAAATTCTGTAGATTAGGTCATCTTTGTGATTTCCTAAGAGTGAACTTGTGGCCTTTTCATTTGTTGATTGGCGCAAGCAGTGTGTACTGTTAACTGTGTGTTTCCTAGTATAACCCAAGATCTAAGTGACTTGGAAGAGTGGAATAAAGAATTTAAATCCATATAACCACTATAAAAATTGTTGTGTTTATTTTGCATAAGTTTTCTTGCATATTTTAAAACTGCATAAATTTACACTTGAAGCATACTGTTAAAAATTTTAAAAGAAGTTTTAAACTAGGGGATAAAATCTTTAAAAGACTTAATTTACTTGTGAAAAACACTTTAAACCATCCGCTGCAAGTAATCTGAATTTAAAACTGATTTTGTTGAAATCAGCTAAGTACTTATCTAAAGAGTGGTCAATTCTGCTGCTAAAACTTTGTGTGCGATCAACTTAGTCAGCTTAGTCTGCTAACAGTCAAGTGAAAGGTTTTTAAGTCTAAAATTTTTAAGAGATCTATTCCCCCCCCCCCCCCCCAAGATCTCATATGACCACTTGGGACCAACAAGTGGTACAGAGCAGATGGTTCATTAGAATCAGCTGCCTGATCAACGAGCTTGATCCGAGTGTTTTTAAAAGGTTTTCAAACTTTTTCAAAAGATCATATTTTTGAAAAATAAAAAAATTTTTGAAAATGGACTGTATCAGCCATGTTCCCCACATTGGCGGTATGCGTTTTGAGGACTGGAATATCAGAATGGAGATCTTCTTGGCTGCTTACCATGATAACATGTACACATGCATTACTAAAGTTCCATTCAAATTCACCAAGACTATAAAGGTCGATGAAGTAGACATAGTGGTGGATAAAGATCTTCGAGAGATGACAGCTGAAGAAATCAAGATGTTCAATCTTGACAAAGTTGGCCGTTTAATCTTGACCAATGCCCTGGACAATGACAGGTTTGACAAAGTCAAGCATTGCAAGACTGCAAAGGAAATATGGGACCAGGTTCGTGATATATGCGAAGGAAACGACGCCATAAAGGAGCACCAACTAAGTGTTGGGATTGGGCAAGATAAACAGCCCTAGGCATAGCGGAATTTAAAATTTTATAGGACTTCTTACAGAATCTTGCCATGATACTACCCTAGGTGTATATATATGAATATTAAAACGACAAGAATAATTAGATCCAAATTATACTTGTCTCCTTGCAAATCCAAGTAGCTCAGCAAAGTCGCATTTTCTCCCTCTGTTGGATCGATCCCAAGTCCTGCAGTAGCGCCCCACGTGTTGCGCCTCTACGAGTTGATACACCACAATATCACGAAAATTAATATATCCTAATCGACTAGAACATAGGGTATATTAATATCTAGGATTTAAGAACGACTTTGGAACTAAAATCGAAAACGAAAAATTCTTCCAAGCACAGAAGGGTTCGGCCAATTTGGTAGTGGGAGAGGAGAGAATTTTTGCTCTTGCTCAAATTTTGCTTAGAGTTGTGTGTGAAAAATAACTACAAGTTACCTACTAATAGTTATCTCCCTAACCTAGTCCTATTAGGACTAGGACTTTATTCTCCTACATGGGCCATGTCCCTCTTTAATAAGAAGACTAAGTCTTCCAATTAATTCATGGCCCAGTTAATTAATTTGACCAGGCTTTATTTAATCTTTCAATTAAATAGCCCAATTAATTAACTAGTCTCCCAATTAATTAAATCAGACTCTAAGTCTATTTAATTAAATCATTTCTCCCAATTAATTAAATCAGACTCTAAGTCTATTTATTTAAACCTTTCTATAATTATTTAAATCTAACTTAATTAATTAATTCACAAATTAAATTCTAATTTAATTTATTATCCTGATCCAATTCAAATTGGATCCCATTTTGTTCCAATTGGGTCGACCCAGTCGACCCGCTTATTATAATCAACCCAGTCAATTATTTACCCAGTCGACCCAGTCGACTCGGTCATTCCCATTTCCTCGCTTTCGCTTCATGTGTATTGTGTATGCCCATGTAGGTTCACCACATAATTGGCTGTAGGTTATAATCAAATATTATTTAATTATTCGACTAAGACATATACTCTAAATCAATCGAACACTCTGTTGATTTATCATTCCAAAATTAGCCCCCCTGCCAATTTAAGAATTCTCCCACACTCCACGATCGATGTCCAGCCACAAGCCCATGGAGCCCAATCACTGGTGAATTAATTCAGCGAACCTTTTAACTCATTTACAATTTCCATATACGACATAATCTCTCCATCGATCAATCTCCCAGTCGAGACTTAAGGGTATGGTCTTTCATCGGATTCCCTTTTATTTTGTCTTGACCTTATGTATTCTGATCTCGAAATAAATTCTCTTTGACTTAATATTTATGAGTGACTTACATAAAGTCGTCAGATACCTTGGCCAAGGATTTTATCAGAATTAATTTCTCACAGAAATCCATAGGAGAATTTCCCAACCTATCAAGTCGGGTCAATGGATCCTTTGTTGATGATATGAATCTGCATACGAGTTCCTCCATACCCAACATGAGTTCACAGAGTCCTTCTGGTGATCTCCAGTCAGTCGGAACTCATATAAAAGCATGAACATTCTCGCACCAGATAAACCCTATCACCTTAAGTAGTTAGGGATCGTTCCTCGTATACTATTGCAAATTGGAATAACTTCAACCCCGATATGCGACTACCGCTTCCATGGTGAGTTATTTCCTAATTTGGGTATTCAGTGCGCTTGCTATCCCAGCAAGCCACCCACTTATGTGTATCGACTATCCCAGTCACGCTCGTGGACCCCAGCGTTCTGTAGTTCATCGGAGTATACACAACAGTGAGAGTCTAACCGAATCCAACGATGTCCTATCTCGATTGGATTCTACGACTCTTGAATATGTTCTAGATCACGGCCTTGGAGATCAATCCACGGGTTATCCCATAGCCCTGTGATCTAAGGACTTCTATCCTTATGCGTAGATAATTATTACATAAGATTAAGATGACCATTTAATAAAGTACATTTATTAATCTAAATTGAATAGTTCCTTATTTATTA
This sequence comes from Penstemon eatonii, assembly GCA_038501285.1. Classification (NCBI taxonomy): domain Eukaryota; kingdom Viridiplantae; phylum Streptophyta; class Magnoliopsida; order Lamiales; family Plantaginaceae; genus Penstemon; species Penstemon eatonii. The sequence continues at coordinate 17,702,889 of CM076711.1, forward strand.
CAATAAATGCTAGCCATACAGCTGGCTTGCAAGACACTATTTCAATCAATCTTCCACTTGTCCTAAAACCAGTCTTTTATGTTCTTGAGTCCCATCTTATGCAGATGTTTCACAAATGCCTTTTGAGGCAGAGGCTTCGTTAGTGGGTCCGCGGTAATATCTTCTGAGTCGACACGTTCCATCTTAATGTCTCCTCTTCCAATGATATCTCTTATCACGTGGTATCATCTTTGTACGTCCTTGGATTTCTGATAAGATCTCGGCTCCTTTGCTTGCGCTATTGCCCCATTATTATCACAGAATATAGTAATGGGCTCAGCGATGCTAGGTATCACATCCAATTCATGGATGAAGTTTCTCATCCAAACACCTTCCTTTGCTGCATCACACGCGGCAATGTATTCTGCTTCGGTGGTTGAATCTGCGGTAGTGTCTTTCTTGGAGCTTTTCCAGCTAACAGCACCACCATTGAGGCAAAACACGTATCCTGATGTCGACTTGAAGTCGTCTACATCACATTGGAAGCTCGAGTCTGTGTAGCCTTCCAATTTCAATTCTCCACCACCGTATACCAAGAAAAATTCCTTAGTCCTTCTTAGGTACTTCAGAATTGCCTTTACGGCTATCCAGTGCTGCTCACCTGGATCAGACTGGTAGCGACTTGTAACGCTAAAAGCGTATGCTACGTCTGGTCTAGTACATAACATACCATACATTATGCTTCCTATTGCGGATGCATATGGTATTCGAGACATATTGCTTCTCTCTTCAGGCGTCTTCGGGGCCATAGGCTTAGAGAGAGCGATTCCATGTCTCATAGGAAGCAATCCTCTCTTGGATTCTTCCATGCTAAATCTTTTCAAGATTTACCTATGTACTGGGATTGGGAGAGGCCCAACAGTCCTTTTGATCTATCTCGGTAGATCCTTATACCTAGTACAAAGGATGCTTCTCCCAAATCCTTCATCGAGAATTGTGTAGATAAACATGCTTTAGTTTCGGACAACACCTTTACATTGTTTCCAATGAGAAGAATGTTGTCAATGTAAAGCACCAAAAATTCAACTGTACTCCCACTGATCTTCTTGTACACGCAAGGTTCAAACACGTTTTTGATGAATCCAAAAGTTTGGATTGTTTCAACGAAACGTATGTTCCAACTTCAGGAAGCTTGCTTCAGTGCATAAATGGACCTCTGGAGTTTGCACACCTTGTATTCATCTCCTTTGGATGCATATCCTTTTGGATGCTCCATGTAGATCTCCTTGTCAATGTCCCCATTGAGAAAAGCAGTCTTTACATCCATCTGCCATATCTCGTAGTTATACCACGCAGCTATGGCTAGCAAGATCCGAATGGACTTAGGCATTGCGATGGGCGAGAAGGTCTCCTCAAAGTCGATTCCTGGCCTTTGAGTGTATCCTTTTGCCACTAGTCGCACCTTGTAGGTTATTACCTCTCCGTTCACTCCAAGCTTTCGCTCATAGATCCACGTGCAACCCACGGGAGTCACTCCCACTGGTGGATCTACCAAGGCCCAGACCTTGTTTGAGTGCATGAAGTCCAATTCGAATTCCATGGCTTCGTGCCACTTTCCTGAGTCTATGTCTGGCATAGTCTCTTCGTAAGTCCTTCGATCGGTTAGAGACTGTCCAGTCTCATGCAGCAGACCGTAGTACCTCTCGGGTTCTCTACGTTGTCTTTCTGACCTACGAAGTATTGGTGTACTTTCTGGTGCACTTTCAAGCTCATATTCTCCCACTACCTGTGGCGATGGGTCAGCTTGATCGACCTCTTCGGCCTTTTCAGCTTCAGTGACCTCATTCAGTTCTACGTTATTTTCCTTCTTGTCCACCAAGAAATCATTCTCTAAGAAGTGAGCGTTCCTTGAGACAAACGTAGTTTGTCTTGTAGGATCGTAGAACTCGCATCCTATTGAGTTTTACGAATACCCCACGAATTTGCACAAAGTGGATTTAGTTTCCAATTTATCTCCCACTAGCTTTTTAACGTAAGTAGGAGATCCCCATATGCGCATGAATGCGTATGAGGGTGCCTTGCCAAACCATAATTCGTATGGTGTCTTTTTTACGGATTTAGAAGGTACCATGTTCAGTATCTTCGTTGCCGTGAGGAGGGCATGTCCCCAAAATGAAAGAGGAAGGTCAGTGGCACTCATCATGGATAGAACCATGTCCATCAAGGTTCGATTCCTTCTCTCTGCAACTCCATTTAGTTGGGGTGTTGCAGGAGGAGTCAACTGTGACAATATTCCATGCTTTACAAGATAATTTAGAAATTCATTACTAAGAAATTCTCCACCTCGGTCAGAACGAAGAGCCTTTATCGTATGACCATGTTGATTCTCTACTTCCATCTTGAATTCTTTGAATCGCTCAAAGGCTTCAGACTTGTGTTTCAACAAGAACACATATCCATAACGACTATAGTCGTCAGTGAAAGTGATGAAGTAATCATAGCCACCTCGGGCGCTCCTTCTTAGTGGTCCACATACGTTAGTATGTATTAAGTCCAATGTTTGCTTGGCTCGCTTAGGGTTTCCATTAAATGGCAACTTAGCCATTTTACCATTTAGACATGGTTCACATGTTGGCATTTCATCAATGCGATTGATTTCAATCGCGCCAGAAGATGCTAACTTTTGAATCCTTGATTTAGATATATGTCCAAGTCGAGCGTGCCACAATTGAGCAGATATTTCATTATCTTGTTTCCTTTTGTTTTGTTGTACGTGCATAACTAAGTTAGGTGGTTTTACGATGTAAAGTCAATAATTCAATGTACCAAATGAAAAAAAAACAGGAGTTTTTATTAAGATCAACATTATTCAAAAATTTGAATAAAAGTTTTTCACTAATAACCAGGTACATAAATGAAAATTTTCTAATGACTTTTATTCAAGGATCCAATCCTCAGGCTCCAGTTGCCTTGTAGCTCCCATCACCTGTAAATCATTACAAAGATGAGAACTCCAGTCAGTGTTTAACACCAAAGATGCACTGTTAATTGAAAAATTAACTTCAACAAGGAATATACCTATTCGAACTCTCCATAGGTTCGAATTTAATCCTTTCCCTTGACCTTGTGCAGTAAGGAGCTGTTGTTTCCATTTGCTTTGGCTTTGAACACCGCCCAGTCTTTTCGCCAACCCTTGCTTTCTTTCGAACAGAAGCCTCGTGTTCCTCGAGCATTTGTCGCAGGACATGCACAGTGATCTCTCGCCTTTGGAGATTCAAGTCTGCGATAAATCGGTCATATGATCTAGGAAGAGATTGTAGAATAAGATCTACTCGGAAATCATTGTCCATCACGACACCCATATCATCGAGTTCAGACAGAAGTCGAATCATCTTGTGTACGTTGATTCCGACTGGAGTTTCCCTTCTCTTTCTTGCTTGCAAGAGTTCCCTCGTGATCGCGAATCTACGACGACCATCTTTAATCCCATAAAGGAATTTGAGATTCGAGAGAATCTCTTTTGCGGATGCCATATGCTCATGTTGCAAACGCAGGTCAAGTGACATATATTCCAACATGTATTCACGAGCTAAGCCATCATCCAGTTTCCATTTGGTGATGCTTTTTCGGAGCTCATCAGGAACATCATGTGAAATAGTAATGGGTGGTGGCACAGACAAAACATATGATATGTTTTCAGCTTCAAACAGTCCATTCAAATGATGCATCCAGAAATGCAAGTTGGGTCCAGTTAAAATATTACGTTCAAGTGATGCGATGGACAAATCTCTAAGTTCTCTAAGTTCTTTTGACATCATATCTATAAAATGACGAGAGAAGAAATAAATACGCGAAAGATTAATTCAAAATGCACAATTTACAAACATGGTTTTTATTTGTAAATTACTCCCACTATTTTAATCAAAATCTTATGCCCCCACATAAGTTTCGGGAATTAAAATATCCTAGTGGGCTTAAGGCCCAAATGAAATCTCCTAGTACCCACGACTCGTTGACCATACTATTTGATTCAATTGGTGGTCGACTATATCGTCGGTTAACCATCGCAGCTAACCCTTAAGTTCATTTAGCCTCGTTTTTCGATATGGACCCACGACTCGTGAGATATCCATACTTACTAGCGTTAAATCATGTCCAATACTCGTGGAGAGAAATAGTTCAATCCTAGACGCCCCACGATTCGTGAGACAGCGCCTAAAACCTTGCTATCCCCTCCCTTGGCACTTACTCGTGCATCGAGGCAATAGACATATCGTCTTTCTATAGCTCGATCCACGACTCGTGAGACATCGAGATATATTCATACAATATGCCTAAGACCTAGTAATTGGATAGGCTCGGACCATAGAGACTATTCATATGCGCCCGATATACGATTTAATATTCTAATTGAATTTTAAGTTCAATTGGAGGTTTAAGTTTTCTTGTGCGAGGTCTCATCAGATTATGCTTTATTTTGTTTATGTGATCTATTCTAAGCATGCAAGACATACATCAAAGAATATAAGTAAACATACATCACCTAGCAGGATATGATTGATCGATTGGCCATCCTATGTTATTCATCACGAGCCATGTGATGAATCAATTGGTCAGTCTTGGGTGGAAATTAAATGTCCTAACTATTACAATTTTCAAACCCATACATCATAGGCCTTCTTGTAACATCCAGCTTGATTAGGCCTCCATGTAATGAATTGGGCCTCCACGTCCTCCAAGGTTATGGGCCTCCATGCGGATTTCCAAGTCTTCATGAGGTATTCTCGGCTCCAAGCCAAATCTAAGCCTAGCTTACAAATTTAAAATGGTCCTATTCTATTACATTTGTTTGCGCAAGCAAGGGCACCAATCAGGCCCATTTAATTACAACCCATAAAATAAATAAACCAAAAACAACACAGGGCTTAAGGGCAAAATCGACCAATCCACATATTCACTCAAGAACATGCATAAATTCACATAAGGGCAAAAATGTAAATTTACCGAGTCCTTTAATTTTAATTCTCAAAAATTATCTAAGTTAATTAATTTTTGAATTAACAATTAACCTCTAAGATTAATTAACTCTTACTTGAGTTCTAAGTAATCTATAAAACTTATCTCGATTAAAATTGGTTAATTATGGTGGACCAAATATCTACGATTCCTACCTTATCCAAAACTCTAAGTTTCCCAAATATTCCCAAATCTCCAAGATTCTCAACATAATCCTATTTTGACTAGATTAGTTTAATTAAGGTAGTGTTCTAATCTAACAAGATAACTACCTTATCTAAAAACTCCAAGTTCCCTAATCTTCCAAAATTCTCCAAGATTTTCAGGACTTCCAAAATAGGCGTGTTTGAGATCAACCAAAATTCAGTCACGGAGTGACGAATAGGACACCACCACGTGGCAGCACACACGCGGCCACGGAGGCCGCGCGTGAGCCGCACGCAACGGCTGCTGCCGCGCGTGCTGCTGCGCGTTGCCAGCACGCGGCAGACTGCCTGTAGGCAGCTGCTGTGTGCTGCACGCGCAGACAGTGCGCTGTTTACGCATTGCTGCGTGCGACAGCACGCGGTGGTCGCCTAGCCGCGGTGCGCTGTAGCGCACCGCCGCGGTTGAATCCAAATATTTTTTTTTGTTTTGATTACTTCTTGATTTAATTAAAATCAGTCCCAATTAAATCCTTAATCCAAAAATAAAATTAACACGATAAAATTTTTGAATCTAAAATTATCCATTAACTCCAAGTTAAACTAAACAGTCCTAAAACGTACAAAGTTAAAGAACTAGCCACACATAAATCAAACATATGACTTAATTTACAGAATTTGCAAATTCATATATATACAAAGCCTAGATTTGGCTCTGATACCACTGTTGGGATTCGGTAAGATAAACAGCCCTAGGCACAGCGAAATTTAAAATTTTATAGGACCTCTTACATAACCTTGTCAGGATACTACCCTAGGTGTATATATGAATAATAAAACGACAAGAATTATTAGATCCAAATTATACCTGTCTCCTTGCAAATCAAAGTAGCTCAGCAATGTCGCGTTTTCTCCCTCGGTCGGATCGATCCCAAGTCCTGCAGTAGCGCCCCACTTGTTGCGCCTCTACGAGTTGATACACCACAATATCACGAAAATTAATATATCCTAATCGACTAGAACATAGGGTATATTAATATCAAGGATTTAAGAACGACTTTGAAACTAAAATCGAAAACGAAAAATTCTTCCAAGCACAGGAAGGGTTCGGCCGATTTGGTAGTGAGAGAAGGAGAGAATTTTTGCTCTTACTCAAATTTGCTTAGAGTTGTGTGTGAAAAATAACTACAAGTTTCCTACTTATAGTTATCTCCCTAACCTACTCCTATTAGGACTAGGACTTTATTCTCCTACATGGGCCATGGCCCTCTTTAATTAGAAGACTAAGTCTTCCAATTAATTCATGGCCCAGTTAATTAATTTGACCAGACTTTATTTAATCTCACAATTAAATAGCCCAATTAATTAACTAGTCTCCCAATTAATTAAATCAGACTCTAAGTCTATTTAATTAAATCATTTCTCCCAATTAATTAAATCAGACTCTAAGTATATTTAATTAAATCCTTTCTATAATTAATTAAATTTAACTTAATTAATTAGTTCACAAATTAAATTCTAATTTAATTTATGATCCTGATCTATTTCCAATTGGATCCCATTTTGTTCCAATTGGGTCGACCCAGTCGACCCACTCATTATAGTCGACCCAGTCGACTCGGTCGTCCTTATTTCCTCGCTTTCGCTTCATGTGTATTGTGTATGCCCCCGTAGGTTCACCACATAATTGGCCGTGGGTTATAATTAAATATTATTTAATTATTCGAGTAAGACATATACTCTAAATTAATTCGAACACTCTGTCGATTGATCATTCCAAAATTAGCACCCCTGCCAATTTTAGGAATTCTCCCACACTCCACGGTCGATGTCCAGCCACAAGCCCATGGAGCCCAATCACTGGTGAATTAATTCAGTGAACCTTTTAACTCATTTACAATTTCCATGTACGACATAATCACTCCATCGATCAATCTCCCAGTCGAGACTTAAGGGTATGGTCTTTCATCGGATTCCCTTTTATTTTGTCTTGACCTTATGTATTCTGATCTCGAAATAAATTCTCTTTGACTTAATCTTTATGAGCTACTTACATAAAGTCGTCAGATACCTTGGCCAAGGATTTTATCAGAATTAATTTCTCACAGAAATCCATAGGAGAATTTCCCAACCTATCAAGTAGGATCAATAGATCCTTTGTTGATGATATGAATCTGCATACAAGTTCCTCCATACCCAACATGAGTTCACAGAGACCTTCTGGTGATCTCCAGTCAGTCGGAACTCATATCAAAGCATGAACGTTCTCGAACCAGATAAACCCTATCACCTCAAGTAGTTAGGGATCATTCCTCGTATACTATTGCAAATTGGAATAACTTCAACCCTGATATGCGACTACCGCTTCCATGGTGAGTTATTTCCTAATTTGGGTATTCAGTGCGCTTGCTATCCCAGCAAGCCACCCATTTATGTGTATCAACTATCCCAGTCACGCTCGTGGACCCCGGCGTTCTCCAGTTCATCGGAGTATACACAACATTGAGTGTCTAACCGAATGCGACGATGTCCTATCTCGATTGGATTCTATGACTCTTGAATATGTTCTAGATCACGGCCTTGGAGATCAGTCCACGGGTTGTCCCATAGCCCTGTGATCTAAGGACTTCTATCCTTATATAATTATTACATAAGATAAAGATGACCATTTAATAAAGTGCATTTATTAATCTAAATTGAATAGTTCCTTATTTATTAGAATAAATGCTAGCCATACAGCTGACTTGCAGGACACTACTTCTATCACTAAGTGTTGCTCTGGAAAAACTAGACAACTTCAAGATGAAGTCTACAGAAACCATTGATCAGATGGATATAAGGTCTACAAAGAAGCTGAATGAAGTTCCTAAGCTGGGAAAGACCTTCACTGACAAAGAGATAACTATGAGAGTACTGAAGGCTCTGCCTCCAAAGTTCAACATGAAAGTCATAGTCATGGAAGAATCAAGAGATTTGGGAAAGATCTCTCTTATCGAGCTGTTCTCCGTACTCAAGGCATACGAGTATAAACTGCCAAAAATGGGTATTGAAGAAACCTCAACTTCAGGTCCCACAACTGCCCTAGTTGCTGCTGAAAATCCAAGAACAACAGCACACAAAAGCAAAGAAGTGGACTCATCTGATGAAGTCACACTACTCCATAAAAAGGAGTACACTGCTGGAGACGTTACTTCACTGATGAACAACTTCAAGAAGTTCTATAAAAGAAAAATGAAGAACAAATACAACAATGCATCTACTTTTAACCCTACTTCTTCTTCTCATGATAAGGATGCTTATAAATGCAAACTAATGTGTTACAACTACAAGAAATTGGGACATTTCATCAAAGACTGCGCATATACTAAAACTGAAAGGTACATTGAAGAAGAAAAGAGAATCAGAAAGGAAAGAAAACATCAGAAAGGCAAGGTACTGATGGCTAAAGCAGAAAAGCTTGCTGCTATCTACTCGTCTGATTCAGACTCAGATACTTCTGAAGAAGAGTCTACTGAAGATGAGAACCCTGCTCTTATCTATCTGATGGCAAAGGAATCTGATGACTCTGAGGATGAGGTAACTCCTCTTGAAAATGAATTATTCAATTCATTTGGGCAAATGGTAGTCAATAACACTAGTCTTGTTGATGCATTTGCAAAAATTAAGGAAGAAATGATATTGCTAAGAGATCAAAACAGTTCATTGAAACTTTAAAAAGTCATTGAGTCTCTCATGATAAATCATATGTTGCATCCACTCATTTGTTCAGTAAACAGAAGATGCCTTTAGAACAGGATAAGTTAGAACTGAACCATACTGAAAAGTTTATATTTATTGACAATAGTAAGGTCATTCTGTATGTTCAGACTACTAAACCTGCTTTACCTAATAAAGAATTAAAGGAGAAGAAAGCTCCTAAGGCTAAAAAGAGCAAAGAGCCAAAATTAGAAAAACAGACTGGTAATACTAAACAGCAGAGTCCTAGGAAGTCTGCTGATAAGAGTAAAACCAATCAGACTAGTAATAAAACTAAGTCATCTGTTAATAAGCAAGCATCTAGTAAACCAAAGAAGCATAAGAATAAGAAAAATCAAAATGCTTGGTATGGAAATGAGTCACATTATGTGCAACCTGCTGCATATCCACCTATGTATCATGCACCTAAATTTCCAGCTTACTATGCATCTTACCCTGCTCATCCAATGTATGCATACCCTGGTTATCATGCATCTTATTCTGCTTATGAACATCATCCTTATCATACTGATTATCAACATAACATATCTGTTGAATATGATGAAGATAAGTCTGTTCATGCTCCTGTTAAATCACAGAAACCTAAGACTTCAACATCTTGAGTTGTCAAGGGTGGAACTAATCCTCCAGGACCCTCTCAATAAAGGGTACCTATAACAGCTTTACTTTGTTTTGTAGGTTAATATTAGGAGTAGGAGTACAGAGAGAAAATATGGTACTTGGACAGTGGATGTTCAAGACACATGTGTGGAAGCATACATGAGCTGACTGATGCTGTTGCTGTGGATGGTCCTAAAGTAACTTTTGGAGACACCAAAGAAGGCAAGATTGTAGCATATGGAAAGATAATCAAAGGCAACATTGAGATATCTGACGTCTCTTATGTTAAAGGCTTCAAATACAATTTGCTGAGCCTAAGTCATTTTTGTTACAAGGGATTTTCAGTTATCTTCACATCAGATAAGTGCTATGTTGAACAAATCGATACAAAGAAGGTCATCATATCTGGACGACGACAAGGAATTGTCTACATAGTCGACTTGAATTTTGTGGACAAGAATTCAAACGTTTGTTTGGTGGCATCTACACCAAATGAAGTTAGTTGGCTGTGGCACAAAATGATGAATCATGTGAATTTCAAGATCATAAACAGACTAATCAAGAATGATCTGGTAGAAGGAATTCCAAAGAAAGTAATGAGCAAAGATAAGCTATGTGACGCCTGTCAAAAGGGTAAACAAATCAAGTCATTTTTCAAGAGTAAGAAGCACCAATCATCTGCAAGGATTTTGAAGCTACTACATGTAACGGCCCGAAACCGGCACCTGTCTGCTATGATATAAATAATTAATAAAATAACCTTGATAAATTTCCAATAATTGCAGTTCAGAGCTCTAACTATCTATTACATTATATTAATTTTTCCCAACTCACTTATTACTTTAAAACTTTCATTACAAACCAGACCTTCACCTGACAACATCTAGAAACTCTATGGTCGACGCCCAACCGAAATCCCTTAGTCTCATGTGGTTCATCTTGTCCTTCAATGAGATTCTGAAAGAGTAATAATTTGAAAGCGTAAGTTGTAAAAACAACTTAGTGAGGCCAGTGCAGGTGTGAAATTGAGTTTTATGCAGAAAACGATTTAGAAATCCATGTACTGCCTATTAACTTACAAAGTAATTGATATTTAAGATTAGTATAGCAGATACACAAATATCACAGATGATATCACACTCAATTACCCGTCAAAATGGGATAAACAACTCCTCCACCTCAAAAGGATACAGAAAGATCAGGATGTGATCAATAGTTAGCACGCCGGTTAGATAAGGGCTGAGGCGCTACCCGTCCCTTTTTTAAAGTGGTTGAGGCGCTACCCGTCCCTTTTAAAGTGTGGCCTTGACATGTCTTTGCCGAATAATTTGAATCACTCCCCAAGGGGCTCTGATCCCTGGTTTTGTGAGTCCGGTCAATGGCAGAGCTCTGGTAGTCCTGTAGCCCCCAGCTACCCAGAATTATCCAGAGAATGCCATCAACCGAGAGCAGATGAGCGCGCAAATAATCATGTACAAACAATTGGTACTTAGGTGAGATAAAATACTACACCTTGGTACCGGTCATTAATATGAGGTGAGATAAAGTACTACACCCATTATTCAACCAATATCATATGATGCGAGAAATGCAAACAAGTATAGAATTATCAGTTCTACTATGAAGAAGTAGTACATGCTGCAAGCATTGCAGACAATTATAAACAGAGATATAATAACTGTAGTCATTTCAAATGAGAAATACATATATATGATATGATTTTCTTTAGAAACTCTTTCAGTTTTAAAAACATTTTATTGAGGCTCTCACCTTTCTCAAGCTAGAGATGCTATCCCATGTAGACAGTGGACCTCATTATTTGTTAACGCTTTCACCAACTAACTTGACTCAATAGAGAAGCGGCATCCTTCAAATCCTTCCAAGCCTTAGACTCTATAATCGATCAATCACATACTAATTAATCTCGAATTACTTATAAGGGACGTTTCAACAATATCAATAGTGATTTCACGATCAACTACCCTTAAGAATGCATCACCCTCTTCTTTCTTGATTGTCACTTAATTCAACAATAATACTTTGTATTACTATGACTTTTAATACTCACTTGCCAAGACATGTAATTGTTATTTAATAGATACTAAGCTAAAGTTATAGTCTTTGATTTAAAATTTCTATTAATTTAATTATATATAAATTTCCTTATAATTATATAATTATAATATACTAGTCCAACAATTTCCTTCTCAACTAACTATTCAATCCATGAGATTAGTTATTTATTTATTGAACTGGTAACATGGTCACATAAACAAAATAATTAATAGAATCCTAAACCATAGTTATTAAATATAGTAGATTGTCCTAGAGTTCTAGTTGTTTCAGTTTGTCTAACAAAACTTTGGTGCAAAGTACTTTGTTGGAGTCGTTGTATCCTGGGACACAGGCATTCGAAGGAACCTATAGCACAGTCGGAAGGATGAGGGAGCGAATATCTCTTAAGGACCGAATCTTATACAGTTTCTGTATTTTCATTTAATTGTTGATCTACCCGTGTTTTCCATTTACGGTTACATTATTCTAACAAAACAAACTTCTTAAGCTTTTAGATTTCGTCTTTTTTCAAAACAAAGGTGGATCGGACTGTCTATGGGGAATTTCATTCTCGAAGGCTCAATCGGACGAGAAACCTTTACTATTAGGTCCCAGTATAGTGAATCAAACCCATTGATACCTACAATCATTTTTCGATCATAAGTGCAAGTCAAAGTGCACCAAGTCAGGTATCCAAGGTACTTTACATAATAATATTTTCAATTATTTATGTATATTTTGTGATTTTATCAAATCTTTTAGAGAAACTGTTATCTGTTCATTATATGTGATTTTTATCAATTTAACGGAGACACTAAATATGTCAAGAATATATAAATTGTGGTACGAAATCTATTTTTCTGCAAAACATGGTACCAAATATGTTTTCTGGGATAAAGTTTGGGACCAAAAGTATTTTGACCGATTCATCACGTGCAAAACTCGTGACCATTTTGAATTTAACGCACGCATGACAGTCACGCGCGAAAATTCCGTTCAAAATTTAACGGATTGACTAAATGTGTCAAGACTCTGTAAATTGTGGTACCAAATCTATTTTTCTGCAAAGCATGATACTAAATATATTTTCTGGGGTAAAGTTTGGGACCATAAGTATTTTTCCCTTAAAAAAAGACGATTGGAAGTGAGCATTCATCGGTCATGTTGGAGGGCGGTGAAATTTTGCATTGCTCCATAAGAATAGCCATAATAACTTGGAGAAAGAACTAGCAATCGATGCCACCTAGCCGTGCATAAGTTTCTTTGAATGTATGACGTTTCATGTAAAATAACAAAAAAATTATATATATCTTTATCTCTATCTCTATCTCTATTTCTATTATTGTAAAAGCATGAATATTTCTTAACTTTTTTGTGTGCAAACTAAAATATCCCTATGTAATTTTAAAAATCAAAAGAAACTCTAAGAAGTATAATTAAATTAGGTGACATTAGAATTAAAGACTTAACTTTATACAATTCTAACTAAAATATTTTCATAGAAAAAATAAACTTAAAAGAATAGTTAGATTAAAATTCATAAGGTATAACTTGATTAGTTTTTGATAAAGTCTAAAATGAATTATATAGAAAATAAAGCTACGTATAATACTTTATAGTTATAATAATATTTTTATTTATATAATTTTGTGATACGTTCAATTTTTTCTGTTAATACCTTCATTTATGATATATTTGTGCATCGAATTTTATGAAAAAAATAAACGATAATTAAGTGAACACGCGCAACGCGTGTGCATCTTCCTAGTTCATATAAAAGTACGAGTTTTGGCAAAGAAATTTTTTTCCATTTTTTGTGAAGACTAATATACATTATTAAATTATATTGTGATATTTAATTCTATGGCAAAAAAGTAAATAAAAAAATCTTAGAAGTATAGGGCACAATCCATTCATATGATGTACATAATTGATTGAAGATCCCAAGATCTAGGTTCAAAGTCACAACATAACCGGGGTTTTTACCCTCAAATCCATTCCTATGATGAAAAAGTGACAACCTAACCACAAAGTGACATTGGGATCATGCATCAACTGAATATATTATTTACTTTGCAATGAGAAATTTAGGAACAAAATGTGGACCTGAGCTCACGTCTTGAGAGCAATTACTTGTACTGATTTAAGCATTTCAACCATATTGGTCTTACCACCATAAAATTTTCATTGGATGTGTTTTCTTCTTCTAAACAAATATATATGTGTTGATAATGATTTACCCAATATCACTAGAAACAACTCCAAAAGTAGGAAGAAAATGACCAATTACTTTAGAAGGGATTGCGTATTTGCTCAGAGCATGTTTAAATTTTAAGAATGTGATAGTAACTCCGATCCACTAATTAGTTTTGGATATTTTTAATTAGTGGAGAAACATTATCAAAGGGAATTGTGTTTCTCAAAGGGAATTGTACATGGCACAATGTTCCACTAATTAAAAATTGTTTTGAAAAAAATATCCAAAACTAATTAATGGATCGGAGTTACTATCACATTCTTAAAATTTAAACATGCACTGAGCAAATACGCAGTCCCTTCTAAAGTAATTGGTCATTTTCTTCCTACTTTTAAAGTTGTTTCTAGTGATATTGGGTAAATCATCATCAATACATATTTGTTTAGAAGAAGAAAACACATCAAATGAAATTTTTTTGGTGGTAAGACCAATATGGTTGAAATGCTTAAATCAGTACAAGCAATTGCTCTCAAGACGTGAGCTCAGGTCCACATTTTGTTCCTAAATTTCTCATTTCAAAGTAAATAATCCTCAATAATTGAATTATTAATTAATTTCCCATTCTTAATTTCAACCTGAATAAACAATATTCAGTTGATGCATGATCCAAATATCATACATTTTTTCAATGGGGTAAAATGTTCATTATGCAATATGCAGGGAGATAAGAAGATCATTTGCGCATATCATAGGAAGGTAAATTGTCTATTTACGTTATTACATGAGGGTAAAGTGGGTTAGGTATGTTAACGAGAGTTATTTTAAATTAACCAATTGTGATGGAGTAATTTAATTTGAGGGAAAGGAAACCTTGATCGGGAAGTCAAAAAAAAAAAAAAAAAAAAAAACCAGCAATTAAGGATTAGAAAAAAGGGGTAAATTATATCTGACCAAAAAAATAGAATTACTTTGTGTTAAATTATATCTCACACGCATCATACCTCAAAACGTTTCAGTTATTACGGTTATGTCCGTTTTGACCATGGACATCTGATAATGTCGTGAAGACGTCATTATTACCGGCACTTTCAAGCTCAAAAGTATTGATTGTCCTTAAGCTTTCGTGTGTTCTTGGGTGTTTTCCTTTCTTTTGTGTTTCTTTGTGTCGTTCTTTGTTTCATGTTTTTGTTGTTGTGGCGTTGATTTTCGTGGTTTTCGTGGCTTTCGTTGGAGCCTTTGAATAAAAGCTTCAAGGAAAGAACATTCCGGAATAAATAATGCAAAGACGTAGATCGGTGCTCACTCCAACAAGTATAACTCTTTCATGGATTATCCAATGAAGCTTAATTTTTTAGTATGATGTAGAGGGGGAAGTTAGCTACGCTACAGATTTTACGGATCTGCATTTGAAGGTCGGACGAGGGAGAACCATCTATTTGAAGCTGCCTTGCCAGAATAGCCGAGAGTAAGAGTCGCGACTACAGAATCCAGAGTTGCGACCCTGGTAGAAGAGAAGAAAAACTGCAATTCAGAGGCGCGACTTCAGAATCCAGAGTCGCGACTCTGGCTAGCAGAAAAATGCACGCTTTGAATGAAAAATTGGAATTTCAGCAAGATAAGTGGAGGGCTTTTCCGGCATTTTGCAAGACTTATTTGGGGTTGATATAAATGCTTAATCAAAACCCTATTTTCATACATTTTGACACTACACTTTACATTTTCATTTTAATTTGAGAGATTTGGAGGAGGCAATTGGGGAATTTGTGAAGATCTTGAGACTAAGCATTTTCTATATCTAATTTCATCTTTTTATCTTTAGAATATGGATATGATTATGAGGATGCTATTGGATGATTTTATTGACATCATGGGTAGCTAGATCCCCAATTCCTAGGGTTTTATGAATCATATGTTTGATCTATGATTGAATGATGAATTAACTGTTGAATACATGCTTGTATGTGATTGCTTATCTAATTTTGTGATTATTGTCATCTAATTGCTTGATCACCAATTGGGTGTTATCTATTGGTTTTTAAAGTGCTTGACAAAGTAAATTGGAGACTAGAATTGGAAATTAGATTGTGATTTGATCCTAGGATAGAAATATACCTACCTCATTTCATATCCTAATAGGTTCAAGCTTAATGCATCAACAGGATTAATCATTTTAGACATAAATTGGGTTAATTTATATTGATAGGTTCATATGCAACTCGAAGGATACATGAGGATAGTAATCACTAGCATGGGTCATCAATTGATTTATCTAATTGGTCATAGATTAGACTAGGTGACATAGAACTCTAGGAGCTTTTTATCATTATACCCACCAAGTGTTTGATAATTTGCTTGAGTTACTTTAATTTACTTTTCGTTAGTGTTAATTGCTAAAACAACCATCCAAACATATATGAACCATGAATCTAAGTAGAGTAGCTTTAGTCCTAGTTGGTAGATAGTTGTTCAATTCTCCATGGTTTCGACACTCGACTTATTCTTTATTACTTGGACAGATACGTATACTTGCGTGCTTTGCATGTTAGTTTATACCGCGAACAACATCTACCTGGTTTAGCAAGAGTTTCTAAGAATTGTGCCATGTACAATTAAAATAAAGAAGGTAAATAAGGATACCATTATTGTTTTAAAAATAAGATCGGACATCAAACCGATAGCCTTTCTGGTTATTGGTTGAATCGGTTTAACCATTTTAACTATTGGTTCAACCGGTGTGACGTCATTACGAAATAATAATTTAGCTTAAGTTTAATATATGTAATCAAACATTTAAAAAAATCAATGTTTTATCCAAACTAGTTAGATTTTTTTTATAAACTAAATATTATCTCGTAAATCACTGGTATTTGAAAAATAAATCATTTCAATTAAACTAAAAATGAAAGAAACACAAATACTTATGCAATCAAAAACATAAAAAACAAAAATTATCACATTAATATTTAACAAGAAGACAACAAACTCCAAAATAATCACCCTATATCTAAACATAAACTTTAATTAAAATAAACACCAAATATCCAAAATACATTTATGATAACATAATATCAAAGCCATATTTCAAACTTTGATAAATATCATATCAAAACAATAATTTTATCACTAATCACATATAAAAAAGAGAAAATATTGGATGAATTTTATCACCAATAAAAAAACATGTAAATACCTGAAACTGAAGAAGAATAAATAAATAAAAGATTCCTTTTTTTTTTTGTTATAAGTGAATCAGTGACACAATGGGTTCATTGGTTGATCAGTTTTATCATTTTTTATCGGATTTTTTTTATTCGAACTGAACATGAGCCATACTGTTTTGGAGGGGTTAATCGAACCAGACTGACAGTCGTTTACCTGTAAAACCAATGACATCGACCGGTCTGGTCCGATTTCTAACAAATTCTCACTACTGGAAAACAGAGAAATTTCGACGGATTTTTGTCAAAATTTAAATATTTCACCAAAGTAGGTCGTCGAAAGAAGTGTTGATTTTCGACGGATCTAAAGAAAGAAGAAGAGAGAATAACATTAATTTTACTTTTCGTTCATATAATAGAGAAGGAAAGTCTTAATTAGAAATTATATTTGGCAATAACATTTTGTTAGACTCGGAAGGAATGAATACGAGTTGGCAAAATCTAAGAAATGGCGAAGAAAGAGAATAATTTTAATTAATTTTATTTTTCACTCATGTAACAAAGTACGCAAATAGAGGTAAATTATTCAAAATTTAAAAATTGTTCTAGCTATAACTCTTGGTACTCTACATATATCGCTAGCCGATGTCATATATAAGCTTGACAAATCGAATTCAGAGTTACCATAAATTTTATTACTACACGTTTTTAGTCAAATGACTTTAATGACCTGATTATGACAACTTTAATAATTAATAATATCCTATGACAAATTTTACAAATCATATTCAAATTCCTATAATCTTATTACAATTATGTACTATTTTTATTAGAGACATAGAGAAATAAAACTCAACTGACTTTAATGACCTGATTATGACAATTTTAGTTATTAATTATATCCTATGACAAATTTTACAAATCATATTTAAATTACTATAATCTTATTACAATTATGTACTTACTTTTATTAGAGACATAGAGAAATAAAACTCAAATATACAACATGGTCTAAATATAAGTAATGATGCTAACACATTGATAATTCTCCAACAAGCAATAGCAACTACACAAAATGACGAGATTCATTTTCTAATCTTTATCTTCTCTGCAACTCTTGTCTGTGAAGGGAAAAAGATTTGTTTCCTTTCTCTTAGATTTTATGTCTCTGTGAAGAACAATCTTCCTCCAAGTTCTGATCCGTTATTGGTACATTGCGCGTCTAGAGATGACGATCTTGGATATCATATACATTGAGAATAAATCAAGAATTTAAAGTTGATTTTTGTATGGAATTATTTTCAACCTTATTCTTTTGTACCGTTCGATGGGGTTCTAAGATCTCGAGTTTTGATGTTTATAATATAAAATGGGCTAAAAATTATTGTCATAGTACTCATTGTAATTGGGCAGCAAAGAGTGATAGTATTTATTTAGATAATCACAAGACACCTTATTATTGGGTAAATAAGTGATGCAAATGAATCGAGGACAATCGTGTTCTTTTTTTTATTAGTTTTCCTTATTTGTTTGAGAGTTTAACTCTTATCAGTTTTTTAGTGTCAAAGTCTTATATAAAACAGCATTCATTTTGTGCTCGAAACAAAGTGGCCACGCGATTAGGGGCACGCCAAAGACAACGCTCTCCAATATCAAGTTCCAACCACAATGAGTAACAAATCCACTAGTCGAAGCGTGGTACAATACTTGGATTTGAGGAGCCCATGACGGAACGACTAGCCCCCTTCCTTTAGTCCTTTCCAAGAATCCATGTGGTAGAAATTCATCAAAAGAACCACTACCCTTGTCATTATTAATGTTTAAATACGCACCCGCAGCGTTTTCCTGTGGTCTCCTCACGACCCAAAGAAACCTCTGCTCGCTCATTTCCAAGCCTAGTGCTAGTTGGTGGAATTGCTCAATGGATAAAGTGCCCCCACTTCCAAAGGAAACAAAGAGGACCGAATTAGGAGGCTGTTCATTTAGCCAATTCAGACACTCTGACCCTCGATCTGACTCTGTTTCTGCACCGGTACGGATCAACGGGCCGACTGCATAAACAGGGGGAATGTCATGAAGACGGGTTTCTAAATCCTTGAAAGCTTCACATTCCAATTCAAGAAAGCTGTTGACCATGATGCCATCCGCCAACAGAATTCTTCTACATAAATCCAGACCCGATTTATGAAGATCACTGTTTCTTTCTTTAATTGAATCCGGGAAATCATTAGGGTTCAGTACTAAAGAACCCGGCAGTTTAATTGGCTCCGGCATATCATTATACTCCGATGTGCATAACTCATCATACTTTGGTAAATCAATGCAGAATGATAACTCGTTGGCTGCTATGACATAGAAAATGTAGGCAGGGATATCAAATTCTTTTGCTATGTCAATGGCATGAGGAGCCGAAAAGATCCACAACCAGGGCTGAAGCTGGGGAACAACTAGAATCATCCCTTAGAAATGTCAACGTGTCACGGAGAGCTGGAAGCGACCTGATTACACGGATAGGCACAAGCATTTCAACGTTTATGTTTTCCGCGAGGTCATCTGTCGACACAGGAGGGAGGAGGATGGTTTTAATAGTGGGTGGAAGGCCTCGAAGAAAGGCGGCTTTTTGAGGGTTCATCGGAGAACCGTCATCTGGGATTTATTATAAGTGTAGCAGTGCAGCTGTGCTGATAAACAAGTTTCTTGGCAAGCTCAATGAAAGGGATGAAGCGACCTATTAAACCAGGAGGGGGGAGCAAAGCTATGTTATGAGGTGGTTGTTTTTCTTGTGTGGCTTCCATGGTACTGGATCTGATTCTGATCAGCTCAGGGGATGTATTTAAGCTACAGGGAAGGTAGTTAATTATTATTATTATTATAAAAAATGAATTATTCAATAGGTAGGATTGACTTAGGAGGGCCACCCATGTGGGATAAGTTAGAGATTCTTAATTTATATGTCTAATTTTAGTTGGTTAATTATAATGGATCATAATTTACATTCTCCGAACTTGGCTCATGAGAGAGTTAACATTATTCGTCATTTTATAGTGAACCAAAAATTCGAGTTATGGTGGTAATAAGTTATCATTATCCAAAGAACTTCATTCCATGTATTACGATATTAAGAGATACTTCGGTTAGTGAAATAAGGTTTGAGTATAACGAGTCCTGATGTCCTCGTGTTTTGTGAATAAGAGTTGTTATATACTCTAACATGTGTATGCCACTTATGTTCTTGTGCCCGACAGTCACACGATCCATTTGTATGTATGAAGTTGATGATAAGTTGTTGTAATCACTATAGACTCGGTTTAACTCTCGTGTGCGAGTGCAACATATCAATTTGAGACGGATGGATTCGCTCATTCAAACTAACTCGATCCGATCCAATTTGAATTAGAACAGAGAAGTCAATTGAAAAATAACGAGATAATTGCATTTGACATACCAAATTATATATCGATTCTTACTTATGGTACCGTAAAAATCGAGGTCGACACATTTTGTACCATAATTTTAGAAATCAATCACTTATGGTACAACCTTAAAAATGGACGTTAACGGATAACATGGCAATTAAGTTCTACTATTACATATGCTAAATGACAGTTATACCCCTAACATTTCAGGTTATCAAAATAACTCCACAGTTTCAAATTTACTGACAATTTTTAGTTCATATTGTTGCCCAATTGACTCGAATAGGACACATGCGAATTAATTTCGAGATTTTATTTATTATATTTACATATTTATTTAACTTATTTAATTTTATAAATAATATTAACAGACCAAATAATATTTAATATAAATCCGCCAAAATAGTGATTATGCAATTCGAGTTAGGTGAGTAAAATTACGGCTGATCTGATTTAAAACCCAATAAAATGACTACAAATATGCATTATATATGCACTATACATCAGTACATAACAAATAGCTAGATAGCTAGCTGATTTTATAGCAACAAATCTGTAAGAACCAATGCTAAATACTTCAGCAAAAGTTTGCATTTCCGCCTTCGGCTTTGACATCCCCATCTCTAGACCACCCGCGAATTGTCCCGAATTGCAAAGAGCTTCTAACTTCTTTCGCCTCCCCCACCCAAAATCTGCTGCATAAAAGTCAAACCTTGGATTTCAACTATTAGTGTCCACTATACTGAATTTCAACTATTAGTGTCCACTAATTAAAAATTATTTTGAAAATAAAACTATCCAAAACTAATTAGTGGATCGGAGTTATTATCACATTCTTAAAATTTAAACATGCTCTGAGCAAATACGCAATCCCTTCTAAAGAAATTGGTCATTTTCTTCCTATTTTTAAAGTTGTTTCTAGTTATATTGGGTAAATCATAATCAAGACATATTTGTTTAGAAGAAGAAGACATATCCAATGAAAGTTTTTGGTGGTAAGACCAATATGGTTGAAATGCTTAAATCAGTACAAGTAATTGCTCTCAAGACGTGAGCTCAGGTCCACATATTGTTCCTAAATTTCTCATTTCAAAGTAAATAATCCTCAATAATTGAAAGGGTTTATTAATTAATTTCCCATTCTTAATTTCATCCTGAATAAACAATATTCAGTTGATGCATGATCCAAATGTCATACATTTTTTCAACGGGGTAAAATGTTCATTATGCAATATGCAGGGAGATAAAAAGTTCATTTACGCATAATCATAGGAAGGTAAATTGTCTATTTACGCTAGGGTAAAGTAGGATAGGTATGTTATCGAGAGTTATTTTAAATTAACCAATTGTGAGGGAGTAATGTAATTTGAGGGAAAGGAAACCTTGATCGGGAAGTCCCAAAAAAAAAAAAAAAAAAAAAAAAAAAAAAACCAGCAATAAAGGATTAGAAAAAAGGGTTAAATTATATCTGACCAAAAAAATAGAATTACTTTGTGTTAAATTATATCTCACACGCATCTTATCTCATAACGTTTCAGTTATTAGGGTTATGTCCGTTTTGGCCATGGATATCTACCTGGTTTAGCAAGAGTTTCTAATAATTGTGCCTTGTAAAATTAAAATAAAGAAGGTAAATAAGGATACCATTAATGTTTTAAAAATCAGAATGGACATCGAACCGATAGCCCTTCTGGTTATTGGTTGAATCAGTTTAACCATTTTAACTATTGGTTCAACCTGTGTGACGTCATTACGAAATAATAATTTAGCTTAAGTTTAATGTATGTAATCAAACATTTAAAAAAATCAATGTTTTATCCAAACTAGTTAGATTTTTTTATAAACTAAATATTATCTCGTAAATCACTAGTATTTGAAATATTAATCATTTCAATTAAACTAAAAATAAAAAAAACACAAATTCTTATGCAATCAAAAACATGAAAAACAAAAATTATCACATTAATATTTAACAAGAAGACAACAAACTCCAAAATAATCACCATATATCTAAAACATAAACTTTAATAAAAATAAACACCAAATATCCAAAATACAATTATGATAACATAATATCAAAGCAATATTTCAAAATTTGATAAATATCATATGAAAACAATAATTTTATCACTAATCACATATAAAAAAGAAAAAATATTGGATGAATTTTATCACCTATAAAAAAAATATGCAAATACCTGAAATTGAAGAAGAATAAATGAATAAAAGATTTCTTTTTTTTTTTAAACAGTGGTACAATCGCTACAGTGGTTCACTAGTTTTATCATTTTTGATACGGTTTTTTCGATTCGAACTGAACAGGAGCCATACTATTTTGGAGGGGTTAGCCGAACCAGACTGACAGTCGGTTACCTGTAAAACCATCTGACATCGACCGGTCTGGTCCGATTTCTAACAAATTCTTACTACTAGAAAACAAAGAAATTTCGACGAATTTTTTTATAAAATCCGTCAAACTTAAATATTTCGACCGAAATAGGCCGTCAAAAGAAGTGTTAATTTTCGACGGATCTAAGGAAAAAAGAAGAGAGAATAACATTAATTTTACTTTTCGTTCATATAACAGAGAAGGAAATTCTTAATTAGAAATTATATTTGGCAATAACATTTTGTTAGACCCGGACGGAATGAATACAAGTTGGGAAAATCTAAGAAATGGCGAAGAAAGAGAATAATTTTAATTAATTTTATTTTTCACTCTTATAGAATGCAAATGGAGGTAAATTATTCAAAATTAAAAATTTGCTTCAGCTATAACTTTTGGTACTCTACATATATCGCTAGCCGATGTCATATATAAGCTTGAAATCGAATTCAGAGTTACCATAAATTTTATTTCTAAACGTTTTTAGTCAGATGACTTTACTGACCTGATTATGACAACTTTAATAATTAATAATATCCTATGACAAATTTTACAAATCATATTCAAATTACTATACTCTTATTACAATTATGTATTAGAGACATAGAGAAATAAAACTTAATTGATTCTGTTGTGCTCAAAATGGGATACATAAAAAATCCTCAGTGAGGTTTAACTCTATGAACATGTTTGGAGATTTTTTGTGAATTTTTCTAAGTGAAAAAAGAGGTATAATTGGACTGGAGTTGATAAGAAAGCATGTGGGTTTTGGGTCGAAGAACATGCCTGATTCGTAATTGGACTGGAGTTGATAAGAAAGCATGTGGGTTTTGGGTCGAAGAACATGCCTGATTCGTGTAAAATACGCATGTATAGTGTGGGGGAGATTTTATCTCATATTAATATGGATGGCATAGTTTAGGCATGGCCTGCATTTATACTTGATCTAGCTTAAAATCATATCCCCTCAATTTCTACCAAATTTATACTTGATCTAGTTTAACGATCTTAACACAAAGATGTGACTATCGTTTTCAATTTTGGCCAATGTTTTTAAAACCGGACCGGAGAGCGAACCGGTGAGTCTACTGGTTTAGTGGTTTTACTGGTCGAACCGGGTGAACCGCTGGTCGAACCGTTAAAACCAGCCAATTAACCGGACCGGACCAGCTTCCGGTTCGCGGTCGAACCGGTCGGACCGGCCGGTCCGGTCCGGTTTTAACAACACTGATTTTGGCACCAATTTTGATACCATGATATCAATTTTAGTACCAATTCTAGCTGTAGTTTTAAATTTTGGCACTTTAATCAGTTGACCGTTAAGTCAACTGATGGAAGTACCAAAATTGAAAAGGCCAGTCAAAATTGGTGCAAAAAATGAATTAACATTTATAATGATTGAATTTATTAAAAAATATAAATTTATTCATAAGTTTCATAATAATTCTAATTTTAAATTAAGGAATATCTCTTAAGATACTTCTAATTTTGTCAATTTTGGCACCAATTCTAATTGCGATTTAATTTTGACACATCCGACAGTTGACCTTTAAGTCAACTGACGGAAGTACCAAAATTAAAAAAGCCTAGTTCTATGGTGCTAAAAATGAATTTTTTCCCTCAATTAACATGTAAATTCAGGTTCAGGTTCTTTGAAAAATTATATTTTGTAGCTATCTATTCGGTGCAGCATATACTAGTATTTATGATCCAATTTTTCTTCTCAATCACTTTAAAAGTATCTGGAATCATTTGAGGCCGGGCCAAGAATTGGTTGGTCTTATGGGATCTAGCACATGGTTAAATCTTTTGAATTTTGTGGTACTATTAATCATAAAAAAAACCCCATGGAAAACATTTCAAGAGGGACACAAGCAACTGGAAAAAAAAAAAAAAACCCAAGAAACGACATTAATAGCATTTATATTACATTTCCTTAATCACTTCCACCTTGACCATTTTCGAAACCACCATGCTCATTAGTAGCTAAATCTTCCCAGACCATGCTATCGTTGTTAGCAACATTATTGTCTCCAAGTGTCGCTCGAAAGGCCACAATAATATTGGGAGGAACAACTAATGAAATTGGCACGTGGAGACCTGGAATAGGCAACCCCGTATCCTCGTTTCCCGGCACAATGTGTGATTAATCATTCATATGATCATGTTCCGGGAGAATCCAATTAATTTCATCGTCAGGATTCGCAAAGATTATACATAGGTTGTTTCAAGCCGGTTCCCCCTCCACCATGTACGCTGGCCCAAACCTATATTCCTGTTAATAATATGCATGAATAAAAATATATGTTCTTAAAGATGCCCACTTTTAACAGTGTAAAAAATAGATTAATTTAAAGTGTTTTTTATTACTCTATTTATTGCATCTCACACCGATTGGTCGGAAACAAGCACACGATTGGCAGTTCGGTCATAACTAGTTCCCGACTTGGACAAAAAATCCATGAATGTGTCGTACCTCTCTTGCAATTTGCGAAACATCGCCACTGCATCTCTAATGCTGAATTGGGTGTTGAATTGGAGATTTACCTCATCTATTGCCTTTTTAAGTATCGTTTTTTGGTGGGATTTGAACATATCTTGTTCGAGATTTGAGATTTCCTCTACCAGGTTATTAATGAACACGTCATCCATTTCCTTTTGCCATTTCATGTTGTAAAAAAACTTGGATTGGGGTCGTCAGTTTGAAGCCATGTTTACAGAAGGGTGCATTAGTAATTTCAAGTTAATCAGTTAAACAGAACAAGATACTATATAGTGGCCCAATTCCAATTTTAATATTATAATCTGCCAAACACCATATTATAATGTTTGGGCCTTTAGGATAATTAGTAGCAATTGACTACGCACCTTTAGAAAACTACTCAACTGGAGTGATTACAATTGATTATGTAAAGTCAAAGGATACCGTGTTACTGATCAGCCAGTAAAATAAACATACTTTTTCAAGGTAAAAAGTGTAAAAAAAATTATTCAAAAATTGAAATAAATATTTTTCCACCAATGAGTTTTCTCAGAAAACATTAACTAGGATGCAAGATGTAAAATAAATTGTGTTTCTTTCCAGAGTACAAAGTGTCAAAAATCCAATGAGCTCAAATTTTAAAAAATTTTGAGATTCAAATGTCATTTGTAATACCTTATGAAACAATAAACATTTACGGTCATAATTTTTTTAAATAAAACTGCATAATTGCCCATAAAGTAAGATATTTAATTAAAAAAAATTAAAGATTAATCAATTCAAATCATAAATATATAAAATATTAATACAACATGTTTATGAAACTATTGGGAAAAAAAAAATAGACATAGTTATACAATTATAGGGAAATTAATTAATAAACCCTTTCAATTATTGCGGATTATTTACTTTGCAATGAGAAATTTAGGAACAAAATGTGGACCTGAGTTCACAACTTGAGAGCAATTACTTGTACTGATTTAAGCATTTCAACCATATTGGTCTTACCACCAAAAAATTTCATTGGATGTGTTTTCTTCTTCTAAACAAATATGTATTGATTATGATCTACCCAATATCACTAGAAACAACTTTAAAAATAGGAAGAAACTGACCAATTTCTTCAGAAGGGATTGACGTATTTGCTCAAAGCATGTTTAAATTTTAATAATGTGATAATAACTCCGATCCACTTATTAGTTTTGGATAGTTTTATTTTCAAAATAACTTTTAATTGGTGGAGAAACAACTCTAAAAATTGGAAGAAACCGACCAATTTCTTTAGAAGGGATTGCGTATTTGCTCAGAGCATGTTTAAATTTTAAGAATGTGATAATAACTCCAAACCACTAATTAGGTTTGCGTATTATTATTTTCTTAACAATTTTTAATTAGTGGAATTCTCTTATTGTGAACTTTCCAATACACAAAACACGATATACAAGAAGACTAAATTTTGCATATATATATATTTTTTGAAGAATAAAGTTAATTAAAAATTGAGTAGTTTCAGAATTTCACTCATATATTGAGTATAATAATTATATAAAGACAACATTATAGTAAATTTCTTCGTTCCTTCATAATGACACTGATGCCAACAGTCTAATTGGAATGCCTTAAAAAGAGTTATTGGACAGAAACCGAACCGAATAATATGGTATGGTTTCAGTTTTAGACATCTTATACCAAAAAATAATCGTACGGTAGTGAAATAGAAAATAAAAATAAATAAATTATTCATTTTTTTCCATTTTTAGTACGAAAGTTCATGACTTTGTCTTTTTTAAATTTATAATTATAATATTCTTAATTGTACTAAAAATTTTTATAACTTCTATATCCATCATTATTTTTTGTTTCTACATCGCTCACATTCGATTAAAAAAAATATATGTTCGAACTTAACACAAATTTAATTTGTTAAATATTGAAACCTAATTAATATGCAAAATTTCTAGAAAACAAAAACAAATATGAAACAATAAGTTATAGGACTAGTTTCCCAATTATATATAGGGCTGAGTGAAAGAGCAAGGCTGCTAAATTTTTACTTTCATTGGATAACATTATTATACATATATTTAGGCTAAAATTCAATTTTGATACCATAGAATAGGGCAATTTTCAATTTTCATACCAAAAGTCCAAAAATTATACAGCCGTTAAGTTTTGCCACGACCGTTTAGTCTCCTCCGTTAAGTACATGTGAGGGGCACGTGGGGCACTAATCCGCCCGTTCAATTTTGGTACTAATCTGCCCGTTCAATTTTGGTACCGTAGAAATGGGGAATTTTCAATTTTCATACCAAAAGTCCAAAAATCATACCAATTCTCACTCAGCCGTTTCAAAATAGGGGGGAAATGCAATTGTCTAAAATTGAGCAGGTTGTTTTTGCAATTATTGCCTTCTTCCTCCTATGGACGATCGTCGGCTTCTGGTGGCCGTTTGTCGAAATTGGTTGAAGATTTTTGTTCCTCTTGTCATGGGCGGAGCTCAACTGTCTATGGCAGCCACTTGGGCGGAGCTCAACCGTCTATGGCAGCTACAATAAACCTATGGAAAATGATGTCCACGGTCATGGGAAACTAATGCAACAAGAATTACGAAGTTTGGTTAAGAATCGAAGAAGAAATCACGATTTGAAATTTCAAAAATTTTGACTACAATTCGAAAATTAGAACGCAAATTTCGAATAGATTACTCAAAGGATTAAAAAGATTTTTATATGTACGAGTTCTCCACGACAAGGGGAACATAAACCCTCAACCGATTCCGACCAAAAGCCACCAGCGCCGGCGGTCGTAGGGGTGGGATTGGAACTGGTTTTCGGAAATTCGGGTATTTCGGGGCGGATTTTGAGTTTCGAGATTTCAAATTTAAGTCCCGAAACCCGATAGATCGACCAAGGTCCCGTGAGTTTCGGGTACCCAATTTAATTTTGGGATTTCGGGACGGGTTCGGGAGTCCCGGGAATCTAAGTTGCAAATTTAAATTGTGCAAATTAAACTTTTTTTTAGCTTATTGTTAAAATGATATGAAAAAAAAAAAAAAGTAACATGACTACTAGCTAGTCTACTGTAGAACAAACCAATTCAAACATATCACCACAACCATTTCAAATAAAGAAAAACATAACGGAATTTGATATGAAAAATGAAACTTGCCCAGTTCTATGGTACCAAAATTGAATTTTATGTCACAACGGGCAGAATCCGACCCACGTGCTTAGCCCGCCCATGAAGACTTAACGGACACGTGGCAGAAACGTTAAGAAAATTAAAGGAAGTTCCTTTTTTGAAACGGTTGAGTAGGAACTGGTGTTATTTCTGGACTTTTGGTATGAAAATTGAAAATTACCCTATTCTATGGTACCAAAATTGAATTTTTGCCCATATATTTAGTTCAAAATTTTGGAAAGTCCAAAACTAACTTGTTTGATATTGGAACTCAACTAAAATGAGTTAAAAAATAATTCAGAGTTATTAGATCTTTTTTTTAAGAAAAAAAAATTGAAAAACTCGTTATTTAGAGCTAGACTCTAAAAAAAATGATGTCTAACTATAGAGTAAATAATTAAACTGGTTGAACCCATTTTGTTTGTCTTTCTATCGAACCTTCTTTTTTTTTTTTCTTTTTTTTTTTTTTTTTGGTGAGGGTTCCCTATTTATTTTCTTGTAGCTTTTGTTAGAGTTCGTGGAGTGAAGATTTAATTATATATAATAAAAAACTAAGTTGAAACAATTTATTAAAAATAAATAAAACTATATAGTAAAAATAAGTGAATGTTTACGTCCGTCCCTGTCATTATAACTGCATCTCAGATCAAAATTGTTACATTTGGATCGATATTGGTCAATTTCATGAAATCACAAAATCCAAGTAATGTTTAGAAGTGGTGGAGTGGAGCTGATAGATTAGATAGATAAATAAGGAAGCAAAAACTGCTTTGTGACTTCACATTCCATTGGCAACATCTATACACAGAGTTACAGAGCTACACAAATTCTTGAATGCTTAAACTAACCTAAAACAAACAAACAAACAAAACCATGGTCAGATTCTGTTAATAAGTTAGTTTGCAGAAAGCTCTCATATATTGTTCCTCTTAGTGTCTTGTTCACATCTTCTTCGGCACTCCTAGAAACTTTTGAACATCCACCAGCTTCTGCAATATAAGTTTGAAAAAAAAAAAAAAAAAGACATTTTAAATTATAATCAAGCAATGAAAAATCGAATGAAATTATTGGTAGTTAGATAGCTTTGGACCTTGGATTATTTATATTGGTACATAATTATACATTCTTCTTACTGATCTTTAATTTGCATGCCTAAAATTAGTTTCCTTCTTTTTTATATATATTTGGATTTTAGGTATGGACGGAGCAACGGCATGGCCATAAACAATAAAGATATGGAAGCAAAATATTGCTGATTAATTGAAGGTATTTTTTATTATATTTATCATTTTGATTCTTTTTAATATTACCTTTCTCTTTCTCTCTCTCTCTCTTTATGCATTTGTGAGAGAGGTAGACTAATTCATATATAATGACGACACAAAATCCGAATCTCTCCTAACATTAGTTAACTCCAAATCATAAATATCAAATTTTAAATAATTAGCCATATAGTACAAGAAAAATAGATTTTAGTAATAAAATATTAAGTGATATTGTTGAAATTGTCACTTTTTGCATATATTTAGTGACAAAATTGTCACTAGATAAACCGATTCTCTTCGATGTTTTCTTATGTTCTTTCAACATGAACCTCCACTCGAGGTTGGAATGTATCCTTTACGTAAAAGAGTTGACATACCGTCACGATCTTCAATAATGATAGACTATATTTAGTATATGGTTTTAAATTTGAGGAGGTATGAATTGATTTAATTAATATGGTTTGGATAACATTATGAATTGATGATCTGTAATCATTATTAATTGGGGGCTAGACAAGATTAAATAATTATGATATAACCAAACTACTAAGAATATATAAATGTAACATATCATTCTTCAATTCGAAGTCAGTTTCTTGGACAACACTTTGATCATTACATGTTGTGAGAAATGGCAACATTAATTGTGGTTGAATTTTGTGGTACTATTAATCATAAAAAAACCCCATGGAAAACATTTCAAGAGGGACACAAGCAACTGGTAAAAAAAAAAAAAAAAAAACCCAAGAAACGACATTAATAGCATTTATATTACATTTCCTTAATCACTTCCACCTTGACCATTTTCGAAACCACCATGCTCAATAGTAGCTAAATCTTCCCAGACCATGCTATCGTTGTTAGCAACATTATTGTCTCCAAGTGACGCTCGAAAGGCCACAATAATATTGGGAGGAACAACTAATGAAATTGGCACGTGGAGACCTGGAATAGGCAACCCCGTATCCTCGTTTCCCGGCACAATGTGTGATTAATCATTCATATGATCATGTTCCGGGAGAATCCAATTAATTTCATCGTCAGGGTTCGCAAAGATTATACATAGGTTGTTCCAAGCCGGTTCCCCCTCGACCATGTACGCTGGCCCAAACCTATATTCCTGTTAATAATATGCTAATAATATGCATGAATAAAAATATATGTTCTTAAAGATGCCCACTTTTAACAGTGTAAAAAATAGATTAATTTAAAGTGTTTTTTATTACTCTATTTATTGCATCTCACACCAATTGGTCGGAAACAAGCACACGATTTGCAGTTCGGTCATAACTAGTTCCCGACATGGACAAAAAATCCATGAATGTGTCGTGCCTCTCTTGCAATTTGCGAAACATCGCCACTGCATCTCTAATGCTGAATTGGGTGTTGAATTGGAGATTTACCTCATCTATTGCCTTTTTAAGTATAGTTTTTTGGTGGGATTTGAACATATCTTGTTCGAGATTTGAGATTTCCTCTACCAGGTTATTAATGAACACGTCATCCATTTCCTTTTGCCATTTCATGTTGTAAAAAAACTTGGATTGGGGTCGTCGGTTTGAAGCCATGTTTACAGAAGGGTGGATTAGTAATTTCAAGTTAATCAGTTAAACAGAACAAGATACTATATAGTGGCCCAATTCCAATTTTAATATTATAATCTGCCAAACACCATATTATAATGTTTGAGCCTTTAGGATAATTAGTAGCAATTGACTATGCACCCTTAGAAAACTACTCAACTGGAGTGATTACAATTGATTATGTAAAGTCAAAGGACACCGTGTTACTGATCAGCCAGTAAAATAAACATACTTTTTCAAGGTAAAAAGTGTAAAAAAAATTATTCAAAAATTGAAATAAATGAATTTTCTCAGAAAACAGTAACTAGGATGCAAGATGTAAAATAAATTGTGTTTCTTTCCAGAGTACAAAGTGTCAAAAATCCAATGAGCTCAAATTTTAAAAAATTTTGAGATTCAGATGTCATTTGTAATACCTTATGAAACAATAAACATTTACGGTCATAATTTTTTTAAATAAAACTGCATAATTGCCCATAAAGTAAGATATTTAATTAATAAAAATTAAAGATTAATCAATTCAAATCATAAATATATAAAATATTAATACAACATGTTTATGAAACTATTGGGAAAAAAAAATAGACATGGTTATACAATTATAGGGAAATTAATTAATAAACCCTTTCAATTATTGCGGCTTATTTACTTTGCAATGAGAAATTTAGGAACAAAATGTGGACCTGAGTTCACAACTTGAGAGCAATTACTTGTACTGATTTAAGCATTTCAACCATATTGGTCTTACCACCAAAAAATTTCATTGGATGTGTTTTCTTCTTCTAAACAAATATGTATTGATTATGATCTACCCAATATCACTAGAAACAACTTTAAAAATAGGAAGAAACTGACCAATTTCTTCAGAAGGGATTGACGTATTTGCTCAAAGCATGTTTAAATTTTAATAATGTGATAATAACTCCGATCCACTTATTAGTTTTGGATAGTTTTATTTTCAAAATAACTTTTAATTGATGGAGAAACAACTCTAAAAATTGGAAGAAACCGACCAATTTCTTTAGAAGGGATTGCGTATTTGCTCAGAGCATGTTTAAATTTTAAGAATGTGATAATAACTCCAAGCCACTAATTAGTTTTGCGTATTATTATTTTCTAAACAATTTTTAATTAGTGGAATTCTCTTATTGTGAACTTTCCAATACACAAAACACGATATACAAGAAGACTAAATTTTGCATATATATATTTTTTGAAGAATAAAGTTAATTAAAAATTGAGTAGTTTCAGAATTTCACTCATATATTGAGTATAATAATTATATAAAGACAACATTATAGTAAATTTCTTCGTTCCTTCATAATGACACTGATGCCAACAGTCTAATTTGAATGCCTTAAAAAGAGTTATTGGACAGAAACCGAACCGAATAATATGGTATGGTTTCAGTTTTAGACATCTTATACCAAAAAAAAAAATCGTACGGTAGTGAAATTGAAAATAAAAATAAATAAATTATTCATTTTTTTCCATTTTTAGTACGAAAGTTCATGACTTTGTCTTTTTTAAATTTATAATTATAATATTCTTAATTGAACAAGATATTTTTTATAACTTCTATATCCATCATTATTTTTTGTTTCTACATCGCTCTCATTCGATTAAAAAAAATATATGTTCGAACTTAACACAAATTTAATTTGTTAAATATTGAAACCTAATTAATATGCAAAATTTCTAGAAAACAAAAACAAATATGAAACAATAAGTTATAGAACTAGTTTCCCAATTATATATAGGGCTGAGTGAAAGAGCAAGGCTGCTAAATTTTTACTTTCATTGGATAACATTATTATACATATATTTAGGCTAAAATTCAATTTTGGTACCATAGAATAGCGCAATTTTCAATTTTCATACCAAAAGTCCAAAAATTATACAGCCGTTAAGTTTTGCCACGACCGTTTAGTCACCTCCGTTAAGTACATGTGAGGGGCACGTGGGGCACTAATCCGCCCGTTCAATTTTGGTACTAATCTGCCCGTTCAATTTTGGTACCGTAGAAATGGGGAATTTTCAATTTTCATACCAAAAGTCCAAAAATCATACCAATTCTCACTCAGCCGTTTCAAAATAGGGGGAAATGCAATTGTCTAAAATTGAGCAGGTTGTTTTTGCAATTATTGCCTTCTTCCTCCTATGGACGATCGCCGGCTTCCGGTGGCCGTTTGTCGAAATTGGTTGAAGATTTTTGTTCCTCTTGTCATGGGCGGAGCTCAACTGTCTATGGCAGCCACTTGGGCGGAGCTCAACCGTCTATGGCAGCTACAATAAACCTATGGAAAATGATGTCCACGGTCATGGGAAACTAATGCAACAAGAATTATGAAGTTTGGTAAAGAATCGAAGAAGAAATCACGATTTGAAATTTCAAAAATTTTGACTACAATTCGAAAATTAGAACGCAAATTTCGAATAGATTACTCAAAGGATTAAAAAGATTTTTATATGTACGAGTTCTCCACGACAAGGGGAACATAAACCCTCAACCAATTCCGACCAAAAGCCACCAGCGCCGGCGATCGTAGGGGTCGGATTGGAACTGGTTTTCGGAAATTCGGGTATTTCGGGGCGGATTTTGAGTTTCGAGATTTCAAATTTAAGTCCCGAAACCCGATAGATCGACCAAGGTCCCGTGAGTTTCGAGTACCCAATTTAATTTTGGGATTTCGGGACGGGTTCGGGAGTCCCGGGAATCTAAGTTGCAAATTTAAATTGTGCAAATTAAACTTTTTTTTAGCTTATTGTTAAAATGAAATGAAAAACAAAAAAGTAACATGACTACTAGTCTACTGTAGAACAAACCAATTCAAACATATCACCACAACCATTTCAAAAAAAGAAAAACATAACGGAATTTGGTATGAAAAATGAAACTTGCCCAGTTCTATGGTACCAAAATTGAAGTTTATGTCACAACGGGCAGAATCCGACCCACGTGCTTAGCCCGCCCATGAAGACTTAACGGACACGTGGCAGAAACGTTAAGAAAATTAACGGAAGTGCCATTTTTGAAACGGTTGAGTAGGAACTGGTGTTATTTCTGGACTTTTGGTATGAAAATTGAAAATTGCCCTATTCTATGGTACCAAAATTGAATTTTTGCCCACATATTTAGTTCAAAATTTTGGAAAGTCCAAAACTAACTTGTTTGATATTGGAACTCAACTAAAATGAGTTAAAAAATAATTCAGAGTTATTAGATCTTTTTTTTAAGAAAAAAAAATTGAAAAACTCGTTATTTAGAGCTAGACTCGAAAAAAAATGAGAGTAAATAATTAAACTGGTTGAACCCATTTTGTTTGTCTTTCTATCGAACCTTCTTTTTTTTTTTCTTTTTTTTTTTTTTTTGGTGAGGGTTCCCTATTTATTTTCTTGTAGCTTTTGTTAGAGTTCGTGGAGTGAAGATTTAATTATATATAATAAAAAACTAAGTTGAAACAATTTATTATAAATAAATAAAACTATATAGTAAAAATAAGTGAATGTTTACGTCCGTCCCTGTCATTATAACTGCAGCTCAGATCAAAATTGTTACATTTGGATCGATATTGGTCAATTTCATGAAATCACAAAATCCAAGTAATGTTTAGAAGTGGTGGAGTGGAGCTGATAGATTAGATAGATAAATAAGGAAGCAAAAATTGCTTTGTGACTTCACATTCCATTGGCAACATCTATACACAGAGTTACAGAGCTACACAAATTCTTGTATGCTTAAACTAACCTAAAACAAACAAACAAACAAAACCCAGGAAAAAAAATAGGGAGCATTAAACTCGGCTAACAAAAGAACACGGTGAGGTGAAGATCAACTTTACATTGATCCCCTGGAATTGGATCAGGTTGAACCATGGTCAGATTCTGTTAATAAGTTAGTTTGCAGAAAGCTCTCATATATTGGTCCTCTTAGTGTCTTGTTCACATCTTCTTCGGCACTCCTAGAAACTTTTGAACATCCACCAGCTTCTGCAATATAAGTTTGAAAAAAAAAAAAAAAAAAAGACATTTTATAATCAAGCAACGAAAAATCGAATGAAATTATTGGTAGTTAGATAGCTTTGGACCTTGGATTATTTATATTGGTACATTATTATACATTCTTCTTACTGATCTTTAATTTGCATGCCTAAAATTAGTTTCCTTCTTTTTTATATATATTTGGATTTTAGGTATGGACGGAGCAACGGCATGGCCATAAACAATAAAGATATGGAAGCAAAATATTGCTGATTAATTGAAGGTATTTTTTATTATATTTATCATTTTGATTCTTTTTAATATTACCTTTCTCTTTCTCTCTCTCTCTCTTTATGCATTTGTGAGAGAGGTAGAGTAATTCATATATAATGACGACACAAAATCCGAATCTCTCCTAACATTAGTTAACTCCAAATCATAAATATCAAATTTTAAATAATTAGCCATATAGTACAAGAAAAATAGATTTTAGTAATAAAATATTAAGTGATATTGTTGAAATTGTCACTTTTTGCATATATTTAGTGACAAAATTGTTACTAGATAAACCGATTCTCTTCGATGTTTTCTTATGTTCTTTGAACATGAACCTCCACTCGAGGTTGGAATGTATCCTTTACGTTAAAGAGTTGACATACCGTCACGTTCTTCGATTACGATAGATTATGTTTAGTATATGGTTTTAAATTTGAGGAGGTATGAATTGATTTAATTAATATGGTTTGGATAACATTATGAATTGATGATCTGTAATCATTATTAATTGGGGGCTAGACAAGATTAAATAATTATGATATAACCAAACTACTAAGAATATATAAATGTAACATACCATTCTTCAATTTGAAGACAGTTTCTTGGACAACACTTTCTTGGACAACACTTTGATCATTACATGTTGTGAGAAATGCCAACATTAATTGTGGTTGAATAAAATTGGTGTTGTTTGAAATTTTAATTAAGATAATAGATGTTTTGAGTTTTTTGTTAGATCATGTGTTCCTAACATTAAAGATCTATAAATTTTTCTTGAAAAGATTTGGACTTTTGTGAAATTTTGAGGTATTAAAAATCTTATGTATTTTGTCGGGGCTATTTCTGTAATTAAAAAAAATAGGGGATACTTAAGATATTGCCGGTTGGGTGACCTGAACACACCACCGGCAGGTTACCACGGGTGAGCAGCTACCAGGTACTGCCCAGGGGTTGTCATTTCAATAGACCCAATTATGGGCCTGTTTAGCCTGTTGCAAGTACCCTCTTATATATATAGCTATTAATCCTTTCAATTGGGTTTAATTAAGTGCAGTTCTAGTCAAGTTAGACCAAAGTTAAATTTTAGAAGTTTTCCTAAAATTTTCATAAAAAATGTTCCCTAAGAGCATCTCTATAATTTAGGAATTGCTAAATTTTATAAATTTGGCTTGCAAAATACCCATGGCCAAATTAAAAATGCTATTTGCAATTGGTTGCTGGAAAGTAGAAAAACTTTTGTACTTTCCTGCAAATGATTAAATTATCTGAATAAAATAAAATTTCACTAGCTGAAAATCCCGATTCTTCAATTCAACCACCTTCTCTGCAAATAAATTAAATCATCCGCCCAAACCTATTTAGCGACATATTATCGATAATTAATGTTGTCACAATGATTTAGTGATAATATTTTGATTATCATTTTTGGGGCATCGTTAAATATCAATAATAAAAATTAATATTTTTTAAAAAAGACTATTTTTTTATTATGAAATAAAATCAAATAGTATTATAAATATATCATTATTATTTGTATAAAATAAATAAAGTTATTTGTTAAAATATAAACTAGCTATTGGAGTGAAGTTGTATAGTTGTTAAAAAGTAGTCTCTTAAAATATAACTAGCTATTGGAAAGTGGAGTAAAAAATAAAAGTGTATAATACTGTTCATTAATTATATCTTAAGATAAAAGACTAAAATTTAAGAGTGCTTTTTGAGATGGCCTTACTTAATACCCTTTCAATTTTGTTAAAATGCATGAAAAGGCTTAGCCTCGACGCCCTAGGTGAAATCAATGTTTTCAGAACCGGACCGGATAGTGAACCGGTGAGCCGACTGGTTACTGGGTTTACTGGTCGAACCGGTCGGACCACTGATCGGACCGGATGACGTCATAATAATATAATAAATATATTTAATTTTAAAGTATATGTAATGTGCGTAAAATTTAAACATTATCCTACAATTGATTAAAAATATAAAATTTGTTATATTATACTAAAATTAAATCATATAATATTTATCTAACTTATATCATAACGGTAATATGGAACTAATTTGTATGCTCATATAAATGATTATATTTCTTTATAAAAATTTAAAAGTGTAAGTTAAAAATACAACAAACTAAGAAATTCATAAATTTTAAAATATGGTTATGTATAAAAGTCTAATATTCAAAGTCAAACTTGCATACTATATCGATTTGACTCTTTATCCTAAAAATAAATATTTTATAGAATAAAATTTATTATTTGAGTATTAATTTTCATTCATAATGTGTAAAATATTTATTTGAGTTAATTATCTAATTTATAAATAAATTTGGCTACAAGTTTATATAATTTATAAATTTTAATTTGTACTAAAAATTCAACAAAAATGCTGTAGCTCAAATGTTAAGGAAGTCACCTTTCACTATAAAGGTTAGGTGTTCAAATCCTAATTTTTACAAGAATTTTTAAGATTAAAAAAATTTAAAAAAAAAAAGAAAATTCAAAATCGGGTCAGCGGTTTCGGACCAGTTCAACCAGGTTCAAACTGGGTATTGAAGACTTGAAGTGAGTGATTTTAGGAGGTAAACCGAACCAAACCAATCTCCAGTTCGCGGTCTAACCGGTCAGACTGGTCGGTCCGGTCCGATTTTAATAACATTGGGTGAAATTAGAAGATAGCAGAGGGTACGTGGATTCTTTTTATTGTTAATTAGCACGTGACGTCTCATAAATAATGTTTGGGTAGAGTTATATAACAAACATCGTTCTATTTATTTCAGAAAAAAAAGGTATTTAGCCTGTTGCAAGTGCATTAGAGAACAACAGGCCTGTTTGTGGGGTGACCCATATATATATATATATATATATATAAAAAACAAAAAAGACAAATAAAATACTTACACACATAGAGAATAAATTTTGAATAAAAAAATCTGAAAAATATTAAAATAGTTTTAATAATTTTATTTAGTTATGTATTTTGAAAAATAATAAATAAAATATTTTGATAATAAAAAAATTAAAGTAAGTAAGTAACAGAAAGGGTTTGAAAATAATTAAGGAACATAACTAAATATAAGTATTTTCATAAACTAGACCAATTATCATAAAAATGAATTTATGAATTATCTTTAATTATTAACTCTAATAAAAATTGAAAAATAAAATCAAATAAATAAAAATCTTAAAATAAAAAAAACAAATAAATAATTAAATAAATCTGAAAAGGACAAATCTGAAATTTTAATTCAGAAATAAAGTTTGTAAATATTAAATATAATTTTGATAATTATTCTTGAACATTAGTTCTAAACTAATAATAATTAATTTCTGAAAAAATATATATAAATAATTTTGATAAAAAATGATAATGTTTTCCAAAAATAAAATATTTATAATAATTTGAGATAACTATTTAATGAAAATTATTGCAATATTTCTAGAAAATGTCCCTGTCCGGAGTAGACTTCATCTTCTTAAATTAATATTGAAATGTGTAACAAGCAGGAATAACATGATTATGCAATTAATTAAATAGAGCTCAAATTAAAGGACACTAACATTGGAAAATTGATTAGAAAATACACAAACTAAATAGGAAACTTAATTAAAAATGTACATAATTTGCTTGAATATAACAAATCTAACACATGCAACAACTCAATTTTTTATCGATCACGACCACGATCATGACATTGCATGTCATTGCTTTTCATATAATTTTTCATGAATTTTTAGATTATAATTAATATACTCTGAATTCACATTAATTCATGGGAATATATATCTCTCTAGGATAGCTAGGTCTGTACTCCCTCCTTCACTGCGCCAACATCCTCATCAATTGGAAACAATGTCCTCCCATAGTCCGGTAGAAATAGGCATCATCGTCCTCGTTTGTGTACTCATCTTAATGGGCTACCTCACCGCCTTCGGGTTCTTCGGTTGGATCCGCCGCCGCTTCTTCTCGAACAATGGAGTAACGAGGGAGGTTCTAGATCCTCTTCGGATCGTCGTATATGGCGACGAGCATGCAGCGAATCTCACGTCCGAGTGTCCTATTTGCTTGGACGAGTTCGCTGCGGGCGAGGAAATCCGTGTGCTGCCACGGTGCGGACATGGATTTCATGTCGGGTGCATTGACAAATGGCTGGGGTCGCATTCGACTTGTCCAAGTTGTCGACAGATTTTGGCGTCGGCGGCGGCTCCGTAGAATTCATTATGAAAATTTCTAGTTTCTTGAGCTTCACTTCATTTCTGTTTAGTTATAATCTTCCTGAATAGAAATGTCTTTGATATTTGTAATAATTAAACATTGTAAAGTTCTGTAATAAAATTTGTATTTGGTTCTCAAAATATTTTATGTTTGTATGATATAATGTAATGTGTTTTTGCCTAAGTAACAAAAGTCTCCTGTGTTCTTTTTATTTAATAGCAAAATTATCTATATGAAATTCCTTAATAAATCATATATAGAGAGGTTTTTGACTGTTTAAATGAACAGGGGTGATTGTCAATTTTTAAAGTTAATAGTGAGATTATTGCCAAATCTTTTAGTGAATAGGGAGATAATTGCCATTTCTTTTAATGTGAATAGGGGGGTTATTGCTAACTTTTAGTTCGAGCACTGAGACCAATGCTCCCATGGATCGTTTCTTGTTTGCTAATCCCAATTGACGTACGTAAATCAGTTGAACCTCGTAAATGTACTTATTTTGATCACTTATTGATTTTTTTGTGTGTTTTAGCTAGTAATGTAAAAATAAAAAAGAATGGTTAGAAAGTCTGCCAAAAAAAAAAAAAAAAATATTAGAAAATACATTTTCTAACTTTTCAAGACCTCCATTGAACTGAAGCAATTAATATAAGCTTGCGAGAGTTTACCAATATTAACAATTCAATTCAATTAGGTTATGTTCATGATCCGCCTGTTCTTTCATTTTTCAAAACATGATGATACTTTACTCAAAATATCCCAAGAAATCTATCAAGATATAAGGGAGCTGTTTGTGAATCGAAACCAAGCAGCACATTTTTTTGCAAAAAAACGCACAATTTTATTTCTTCAAACTCGATAATCAAGGAATCCAAAAAAAAAAAAAAAAAAACAAACAAAACATTTCTGTACTAAATGAATAAAAAAGGCAAACATAAGAAATGGATTTTGAAACGAAGTCTTAAAAATGTATGGTAAATTATGAATATTCTCCTCAAGTAAGGACTAATTACATAAATTACCCCCACGTATTGGAGTATTACAAAAATTCCCCTCATATTTGTCATCTTCTTACATTAACCCCTTGACCCTAAAATGTTTCAATTGTCTTTGGGTCTTATTTGTATTGCCGTACTGGATTCCATCCAAACAAGCCATTTGAATCCATTTACCACCAAAACTCTGCGAAAATCCCTGCACTTGAAGCCCACCATTAGCTTTTTTCAGGTTCAGATCCAGGTGCTTCCAAAGCTAACCTATCCTAAAATATTAACCGAGAAAAAATTCACCATTCTCTAACAATAATCAATATTCGAATAACAATTTTCAATCCTCTTAAATGCATATAATTTATTCATCGATATGAAAATAGAATAAGATGAATTCAGTCAAATACGTGATTTCAATTGATTCGCATATTATCAATCATATTATGGATCATGAGGCAACACTAGTTAAAAAGGTATAGGCTTATAGCTAGTGAGGTTACAATTTGGTCACCTATACTAAAAACATGTACATTTACGTCTCCATCAACAATGAGAGATACCACAATGGAAAAAACTGCAACAAGAAAAGCCAGAAAAGAACACTACAACCTATTCCAAAACTCACTACACAAAAAAAAAAAATATATATATATATATATATATAAATAGAGGTAATCAAACAAACAATACCTTCGTCATTGCTCTGCTGTGGTCATCCAATGTCTCCTCCACAAAATACCTCTCAACTCACACGCCGCTAGACTTCACCGTGTTAGCAATTTTCTATTGTATGGGCTAACATGTGTTATTATAACATATGGATCAGCTATTTAATTAAAGCCCAAAACCCACTTAAGTGATCTGATGGAATATAAAGGGTTATAAAAATACTATTTATTATATAATATTATATGGGTTTAATGTGTAGAAAGCTTAAAGGTCTAATTTGTTATTATTGATGGGTCAGTTTCAAATTAGACAATTAATAGGAAGAGCAATGGCCCTAAGGAGTGGATAAATACATGTGATTATTCCTCAATCCCCATCAGAAAATAATAAGTCGTACATGTCCATCCACCTCCTTAGAAGATTCAGTGCTTTATCTCTTGGTGAAAATCCAACCATGGCATCAATGGAGTCAGGTTAGATTCCTAATTGAATTATGTCTTTTATATATCATATTCAAACAATAACATGTGATCCTATTATAGATATTCATATATAGTTGTTCTTAAGATTATACTTTATTTATGTAATTTAGAGTATAAGAATGAATATCTATTGTTATTTGGTTAATTCCAACAAGTGGTATCAGAGCCACATGTTAATTGTTGATTATGGTATATGTTTGTTTCCCCTTTGTTGTTTATCATGATAGAAATATTAGGGTTCATGTTTATTTGAATTTCTGATATTTTATTGGAGAAATCATGTTTTTTTTTGGGGGGGGCTATTGTGTTATAAATTTTAAAGCAATGTAAAATTTGCTATTTGGTATTGATTTTTGCTCATGTGGTTTGGAGTATATATAAAAATCTTATTTTCAGATTTTTGGTACTGTTCTTAAATCAATTTTCTAGAATTTTGGCCATGTTTATCAATTTGAGAAAATTATGGACTATTGTGCTATTTTTGATATCAATTGTTCGGCAACTTTTTTTTTTTCATATCAAATTTGATGTAATTTGAGTCAGAGTTATAAAGTGAATGACGGTTTATGTACTATTTTAATAAGCTTGATCTTTTATCTCAAATTCTGGAATTAAGTATGGTTAGGTGATGATGTCAGTACTGCATATCGCTTCCATTACTACAATTTTGTATGCTGTTTTTTGCACAGCAAAACACCATTTTTTGTTGTACTAATTTTGCAGTAAAATAAAGTAATAATGTTTTGCGCTTTTACTATTTAAGGAAAAATAATATATTTTTATTATTTAAAGTTTATGTGTTTATTTCTTGAAATTGATGATTTGAGTTTAATATGTTGCCAAAGTAACCACTATTAAATTTAAGTTATTAGTGTAAAGTTATAAACATGTTATATCTATGCTGAAATAATTAGCCCAAAGGAAAATTATTTTAGGCCAGATATAAATTTATAGCTCAACCTAAAGAAAGAAAATTTAAGGTTTTTACCATGTATTCAATATGTCGGTCCAAAGAAAGGCATATTGTGTGATCGGTTTAAGTTATATTTTTTGAGCTATTTTTATAAGAGTACCGTTAACAAATTGTTATTTTTGTCCAAAGACTAAATTCAATGTTGTGATTGGTATCTTGTGATGGGGCCCACTTACATACATATGTATGTTTATAAATTGTTTGGATTTTATATATATGCGTTTTTTGCTTATTAATTGTGAGAATAATTTTTTGTTTGAATCAACATCTTCAATATCTGCAAACATCAGCAGCATCCCTGTGCTTAGCGGCACAAACTATAAGAAATGGAGGGAACACGTTATGATTGTGTTGGGTTGCATGGATCTTGACCATGCATTAAGGGTTGATCGCCCCGCAGCTCTGACCAGTAAAAGTACTGCTGATCAGAAAACTGCATTTGAAAAATGGGAACGATCTAATCGCATGAGTATTATGATCATGAAGCTATCCATTCCAGAATCCATTAGAGGTGCAATAACTGATGAAGGAGATGCAAAAACCTTCCTTAAGGAAATAGCAGACCGATTCACTGCCAATGAAAAGGTCGAGACAAGCACTGTCCTGTCTAAGCTTGTCTCTATGCGGTACAAAGGGAAGGGAAACATTCGTGAGTACATTATGGAGGTCTCAAATCTCGTAACAAGGCTAAGGGCACTAAAGTTAGAGGTGTCTGATGACATTCTCGTGCATTTAGTCTTGATTTCTCTCCCTGCACAGTTCAGTCACTTCAAGATAAGTTACAATACTCAAAGGGACAAATGGACTTTGAATGAGCTTATAGCTCAATGTGTGCAGGAGGAGGAGAGATTGAAACTCGAAACTGTTGAAAGTGTTCACTT
This sequence comes from Penstemon eatonii, assembly GCA_038501285.1. Taxonomy (NCBI): domain Eukaryota; kingdom Viridiplantae; phylum Streptophyta; class Magnoliopsida; order Lamiales; family Plantaginaceae; genus Penstemon; species Penstemon eatonii. The sequence goes on from CM076711.1 coordinate 17,746,571, forward strand.
GGCATCTGCTTCAAATGATCCGAATAAGAAAAGAAAAAGGAACAACAATAAGGGTAAAGAAACTGCAGGAATTGGGGCATCAGCCCCTAAGGTGCAAAAGACACAGGATCCAGTTTTTACCTGTTTCTTTTGCAAGAAGAAAGGGCATATGAAGAAAGATTGTCCCAAATACGCCAATTGGCGTGTAAAGAAAGGTACACTTCTAAACTTTGTCAGTTCAGAAGTTAATTTAGCAATTGTACCAAATGACACTTGGTGGATAGATACTGGTGCTACTACTCACATAAGTGTCACAATGCAGGATTGTCTGAGGAGCCGAAAGCCAACTGATGGTGAAAGATACATCTTTACGGGCAATGGAAATAAGGCTGAAGTTGAAGCCATAGGTGTTTTTAGGCTTGTTTTAAGAACTGGTGTTTATTTGGATTTGGAAAATACTTTTGTGGTACCGTCTTTTAGACGGAATTTAATTTTTATTTCTTGTTTGGACAACTTTGGATATCATTGTTCATTTGGAAATGGTTTATTTCGTATTTTTCATAATTCCACTTTGGTTGGCACTGGTTCACTAATTGACAAGCTTTATAAATTAAACACTTTAACTTCAATTGACAATGAAAGTTTACATTTAAGTAATATTGGTACAAAACGCAAATTAACAAAAGAAAATTCCTCAATGTTGTGGCATAAGCGTTTAGGACATATTTCCAAACCACGCTTACAAAAGTTAGTGTCACAAGGAATTTTGGAATCACTTGATATGTCAGATTTTGAAATTTGCATAGAGTGTATTAAAGGAAAATCAACTGACAAATGGAAAAAATGTGCAAATAGGTGTAATGACGTCTTAGAACTGATACATACAGATATATCTGGACCATTTCCTAAGGCATCTTGGAATGGCCAAACATACTTTATCACGTTCATAGACGATTATTCCCGTTATGGTTATTTGTACCTTATACATGAGAAGTCACAAGCTTTGGATATGTTCAAAATCTTTAAAACCGAAGTTGAGCTTCAACTAGGAAAAAAGATTAAAGCCGTAAAATCTGATCGTGGTGGTGAGTACTACGGCAGAAATGACGGATCGGGTGAACAACGTTCAGGGCCTTTTGCAAGGTACCTAGCCGAATGTGGGATCGTTCCTCAATATACCATGCCAGGAACACCAAGTCAGAATGGTGTGGCTGAGAGACGAAACCGAACCCTCAAAGATATGGTCAGAAGCATGATTAGTCATTCTTCTTTACCAGAATCATTATGGGGTGAGGCATTAAAGACTGCAGTTTATATACTCAACAGAGTACCCAGTAAAGCGGTTGACAAAACCCCATATGAATTATGGACAGGCAAAAGACCTAGCATTAGGCATTTGCATGTCTGGGGTTGTCCAGCTGAAGCTCGACAGTACAATCCTGATGAGAAAAAGTTGGATTCAAGAACAGTCAGCTGTTTCTTTGTGGGTTATTCTGAGAGATCAAGAGGATTCAAGTTTTATAATCCCTCAAGCATGTCCTTTTTCGAAACTGGGAATGCCAAATTTATTGAGGACAGTGGGAGCACTAATTCGAGGGACATAGTCTTTGAAGAGGAAAATCAAAATTTTCCTAACACTTCTACTACAATTGCAACTGATAGTGATCAGGTAACCATTCCTGACATTGTTAGTGTTGCAAATCCAGACAATGTAGTAGTTGCAGACATTCCCTTGGAACTACCAACTCAGTTGGGGGATCCCATAATGGTTGAGGAAATACCTCATGTGGTAGCAGTTGCACCTCAACCACCTCAAATGGAAGTGTCATTAAGGAGATCCACTAGAGAAAGGAGAAATGCATTTTCTGATGATTATGTTTATCTCCAAGAGCATGAGTTTGATACAGGTTTGGAGGATGATCCTATATCTTTCAATCAAGCCAAATCATGTGTCAATTCAGCTAAGTGGATTGAAGCCATGAAGGATGAGATGAAATCCATGGCAGACAATGGTGTTTGGGAACTTGTTGATTTGCCTAAAGGTGTTAAAACGATTGATTGTAAATGGGTGTTTAAGACCAAACGTGATTCACAAGGCAATATCGAGAGGTATAAGGCACGCCTTGTCGCAAAAGGATTTACTCAAAAAGAAGGCATAGATTACAGGGAGACTTTTTCACCGGTTTCAACGAAAGACTCATTTAGGGTAATCATGGCACTTGTGGCTCACTATGACCTTGAGCTACATTAAATGGACGTAAAAACAGCGTTTCTCAATGGTGACATTGATGAAACAATTTACATGGTGCAACCGGAGAATTTTGAGCCGGAAGGCTCAAAGCACCTAGTATGTAAATTAAAGAAGTCCATTTATGGCTTAAAACAGGCTTCCCGACAATGGTATCGGAAATTTGATCAAGTAATCTCTTCTTTCGGTTTCAAAGAGAACATTGTTGATCAATGCATTTATTTCAAGTTCAGTGGGAGAAAGTTTATCATTTTGGTGCTTTATGTCGATGACATACTACTGGCAAGCAATGATAAGGACTTGTTGCATGACACCAAGAAATTCTTGTTTAAGAATTTTGAAATGAAAGATCTTGGTGATGCATATTTTGTGTTAGGTATACAGATCCATCGGGATCGTTCTAGATGTATACTTGGTTTATCACAAAAGACTTACATTGATAAGGTACTCAGTAGGTATGATATGCAACATTGTGCACCAGGTGATACACCAGTGGCAAAAGGTGACAAATTTAGTTTGCACCAATGCCCTAAAGTTGAACTTGAAAAGAAGGAAATGGAAAAGTTCCCTTATGCTTCTGCAGTAAGCAGTCTCATGTATGCTCAGGTATGTACGCGTCCAGATATTGCGTACATAGTAGGGATGTTGGGCAGATATTTAAGTAACCCAGGATTGGCTCACTGGAAAGCAGCAAAACGGGTTATGCGATATCTACAGAGGACAAAAGACTTTATGCTGACTTTTCGGAGATCTAACCACTTGGAGGTTATTGGTTATACGGATTCCGACTTTGCTGGGTGCGTGGATAGCATGAGATCCACTTCAGGCTATGTTTTCATGTTGGCCGGAGGAGCTATCTCTTGGAAAAGTGTTAAACAAACACTTGTAGCCTCTTCTACTATGGAAGCAGAGTTTATAGCATGTTATGAAACATCAAATCAAGCTATATGGCTGCGGAATTTTATCTCTGGGCTGCAAATTGTTGATGGCATTGAGAAGCCATTGAGGATTAATTGTGATAACAAATCTGCAGAGATGTATTCTAAGAAAAACTGCAGTTCATCAAAGTCCAAACACATCAACATCAAGTATTTAGTTGTTAAGGAAAGAGTTCAAAATGATGAAGTGTCAATTGAACACATTAGTACAAACTTCAATATAGCTGATCCACTCACAAAGGGTTTGCCACCCAAGGTGTTTCATGAGCATGTAGCTCATATGGGTGTTTGTCTTTTGGACGATGTACCAAACTAGTGGGAGTTTGTATATGGATATCTTTTGTGTATACGTTTTTTAAAGTTTGACATTATCAAGTACACAATATTTTCTTATGATTTTGTACGTACTAAAGTTTGTTAATATTGTGTTTTATGTTTTGATAACTCTGAGATAATTGTCATTATAACAAAGACTTATTGCTGCTGTTTAGCAATTAGTGATTGTAAGTATGACAAACAAGATTCTCTTGAGTCATAAAGAGGACCAGTTGAAAATAGGCATGTCAAGATCACATTACATGTAATTTTCATGCTACACATCCATATTTGATCTTTGTCATTGGTTGAGTCAATATTGTGATCAATGATGGGTCCCGTTACATAAAATAGTAATGATGGCCTCTTTGGTCTTTTATTGATAAAACTATTGGACCAGATTGTTTAGGAGTATTTCTGATATTAAATAGCACTATTGAGCTCAATAAAGTTATTCTCGTATGTTGTATACAGTAAACACATGTATCCCAAGTGGGAGATTGTTAGCAATTTTCTATTGTATGGGCTAACATGTGTTATTATAACATATGGATCAACTATTTAATTAAAGCCCAAAACCCACTTAAGTGATCTGATGGAATATAAAGGGTTATAAAAGTACTATTTATTATATAATATTATATGGGTTTAATGTGTAGAAAGCTTAAAGGTCTAATTTGTTATTATTGATGGTCAGTTTCAAATTAGACAATTAATAGGAAGAGCAATGGTCCCTAAGGAGTGGATAAATACATGTGATTATTCCTCAATCCCCATCAGAAAATAATCAGTCGTACATGTCCATCCACCTTCTTAGAAGATTCAGTGCTTTATCTCTTGGTGAAATTCCAACCATGGCATCAATGGAGTCAGGTTAGATTCCTAATTGAATTATGTCTTTTATATATCATATTCAAACAATAACATGTGATCCTATTATAGATATTCATATATAGTTGTTCTTAAGATTATACTTTATTTATGTAATTTAGAGTATAAGAATGAATATCTATTGTTATTTGGTTAATTCCAACACACCGCAATTGGATGGTCCATAATATATATATCCTCCTGCAAAGTTGTCAAATTTGTGGGTATAATGAGAGCACAATTTCGGTTGCAAACTCAATTCCAACGGAGGTTTTTCATTTTTATTTATTTTCAGTTGCAATTTCGATTGCAATTTTTATTTTTTCCAGTAGTGGCTGGAGAACGGAGGAGACAGCAAAAATAGCGCAGAGGTAAAGAAGAAGAAGAAGAACAAGAAGAAGAAGACAGCGTCATTTTGGCATGGCGTGGGAAATATAGAAAGGGAAAATGGAATGTAATTGTGAGATAGCTGCCAAAAGTAAATCAGAATTAATAAATAAATCCCATTTACACACAAAAGTAAACCAACATAAATCATTTAAGTGACGCCGTTTTTGTATATAAAGTGAAAATAAAAAAACAAAAATACTTTTCGGACTGATATTGATACAACGAGTGAATAACAAATTTACCTCTATGTTATTATAAATAGGTAATTTAACTCCTTGTGATAAATAAAAAGGCAAAATACCTTAATGAGATATCCTGAATAGGCAATTTAACTCTTTGCGATAAGAAAAAGAGCAAAATACCTCTCTGTGTTTTTATAAAAGAAGCACATTGACTCGCTCTCATTGCTTATTAATTTATATCATAGGGAGTTAAATTGCTCATTATTTTATTTCACAGAGAGGTAAATTGCTTATTTATATCACAAGAAGGTAAATTGCTTGTTATTTCATTTCACAGGGAGTTAAATTGTCTATTTTTATGTTACATGAAGGTAAATTGCCTATTAAACATATCACAGGGACGTAAATTGCCTATTAGATATACCACATGGAGTAGACTTGCAAAAAACCCTTGATACAACCGATGACGTTGAGCCTCAAACTCAAAACGCCTTTTTTATTTAACATCATAGATTCGAATTGAGCTTCAAAATACAGTGTAAAATGGGTCAATTCCAATTCTACTCTCGATTTTTGAATATTCTTGCTTAACAATTTAAGAGTCGTTAGACAACAACATAATTTGAAATGGGATAATGTTAAACCCGAAAACTCATTTATGAATTTTATTTTCTATAATCTTAAATTTAGGTTGAATTATGTTATTCAAATTAATACATTTGAATTATTGCTGGTGTGCGAATTCATGCCAATTTATTTGAGTTGGGCTATTACAGATGGTATCAGAGCTTCGGCTCACAAGCCAGGACAAGGTACTCAGCCTAGAGCACCATTTAAATAAGTTGTATCGAGTCTTCCTTCTCTAAAAATATTAAAAACTTATGTTTTGCTCTTTTGGGAAGAGTTTGAAGGATGTTTATTCAATTAGAGTTTCACACCTCCTAGAGTTCGGTTGAATTAGTTAACTTAGGTGTAGTTTGCCTCCTAAGGACATGTATTATTTTCTTGTTTCGTTGTGTTATTTTCATCAAAGACTCCTCTTAAACCTCATGCTTGTAATTTCAAAGTTCATTCTTTGATGACATGTGAAATTCATACATGAGGATTTTGTAAATTGAGTAATCCATTTCATATTGCAAGTAAAATGGCAAACATGTGCCTATTATTTCTTTGAAGTCCGTAATTGATCTATGCTCATATTCAACTTTGAACTTTTAATCTCATTGGAGCCATCCTTGTCGAATCCCCTTTCATTTAAATGACTATGACTTAATTTCCTATTATAATCATCATATTTGGCTATTGTAACCAGTGTTATTTAATAGTGCTTCTAACATTTCCCTTATTTAAGAGGTATCAACCTTGCGTTTGATTTTGGATAATACACTAGCCAAATCTCGTTCCAATGGAATCTGGTCTATTATACATTTTATGGAGTCTTCTTGAAATCATTGTATCCGTGTTGCTAAATTTCTCACGACCTTCATTGAACTTCTACCAATCCCCTATGTCCTTTAAAGTACACCTCTGTATATCATTTTGGATTACATTCCAAGTTCTTGCCTTTGAAATGGTTCTACTTGATTATCAACCGATATTCTTATTCATGGTGCTTCGTGAACCAAACTTCATCGAGTTAATGGCCTAGATTATCAAGCCTATTGAACATCTAGGTTACGTAAGCTAATAGCTAAGTTATTATTATTATTATTATTGGATTTTCGCATTAAGTTCGTGTTAGAACTTGTATGCATAAGACATATGTATCAATGAAAACTCTTCCAAAGATGAAAGGATTGACAAAAGCGAAAGTCTTCGGAATTAGAGTGGCGCAACTGGAGTATGAAAAGAGTTTGATCAACAGAATGAATCATTTAAAGAATTTTAGGAAGCCATCTACACTACACATGACTATGATCCATCTTCAACTCTAAAGAATAATGTCGAGAAAAATCCCGACGTACTATAACATGAGGATTTTCGGGGGCGCTATATGATCAGCTTCGTGAACTAGTTAGAATGGCATTGCATTAGCTCTTGGAACAAGAAGTACTATATTTTAAAGTCTAACAATGTCTTATTTATCATTACATCGTGGTGTATATCGAGATTGAGGAAAAGCTTCAAGAATCGAAAGTATTTAGCGATGTTTGATTGTTATAGATCTACGAAAGAAGAGCTCAGGACCACCGTCACCATTCTAACAAACTTGAAGAGAGTAAGAAAGGGAATGAAGCTGATCCGACGAAGAACTAAAACATGGTCTTCTGGAAATTCGTAAGTATCTAGATCGATATAAGTTGTGTGAAAACTTCGTACTTTCTTCTCATACCTTGAGAGTCTTGAATGGTCTATCATTTGATTGATGTGTATAATTCTTCATGGGTCAATCATTTCATGTTAATTTGATTAATCCCTTTTCTCTCGAAAATCTTTCTTTAATCTCATTTCAAATTGTATTGTATAAACTTGTACTCTTTGTCCATTAGACTAATTCTTTGTAACACCTTCATGGACCAAACCATTTATACTTTGAGTTGATTATCAATTGGCAAGAACTGTCTATTGCCCATCGTTGATCCTTTTGGAATCTTAATTATTCGGTAAGTCACCTCTTTGGGCAACATGTGATATCCACTCTAAGCAAGATAATGGAATTCATCTTGATTTATGGGATAACTCTAGGCTTGATTCAAAATCGATTCATCCGACTTTAATTTGAGAAATCTTTTAATTATTCTGAAAGGATCGAGTTCTTTTCTCGATTTTAACTTAGACTTGAGACTTGTTTATGTTTATTTTGAATTGGCCTCACAAATTGAATAGTTTCATCATTCTTGAGTTTGACTGTTAAGCTTTTCTGGTTTCCCATCTTGAAATTAATTCTGGTCACTACTTCTTGAAATTAATTTTTGAATTTGCTGTTTATTTTGACTTGTTTCAAAATGACAAAGTACACTATAATGTTTTGGTTTACTACACTTGTTTCAACCTTCTATTACCTTATCAATATTCTTGCTTTGACTTTCTTTTCTTTACTCCATTTGGTTGGAGACTTTGTTATTGTGTTATCCAATAAGGATGTGTCTTTATTCGTTCTCATGCCATTGATATCAAATTCCTGACTGGGTTGTCTTTGCGTATCGATAGTACCATTATTAAGTCTTGCCTCGAAATCTTCAGCAAGATTTTTGACTCGATCATCCTTTGTAATCCATATTGAGACTTTTCATTTAACAGTGATTGTGCTACTTCCCGAGAATCTTAGTTAAACGTCTTTCATTATCTTTTAAACCTCAATGCTATAAGGTGTATATGAGATACTATGTGATTAGTATTTCTTTTCAGGAGAGTTCTTAACTGTTTCGTACGAACTGTAATGGCCGTTGAGTCTCAATGAAGTACCACGTCGTTCGTCCTCTTGAACCTGACGATAGATAGTAGCATCTAAATTCATATAACGTTTGAGGGAAGATTTGTTCTAATACTCGTTTGAATCAAGAAAGAGATACTATAACTTCACTCGAACTTCTAGAAGGCCAATTGTGAATTTGGGGACCAAATTCTTTTAAGGGGGGAAGAATGTAAAACCCCGAAAACTCATTTATGAATTTTCTTTTCTATAATCTTAAATTTAGGTTGAATTATGTTATTCAAATTAATACATTTGAATTATTGCTGGTGTGCGAATTCATGCCAATTTATTTGAGCTGGGCTGTTACAGGTAATTTATAGAAAAGTTTTGTTACCATTGTAGTGTTAGAACTTAATTAATTTCTCTCCTATTTAAGAACAGACCAATCATTTGTATGTTTTTCCTTTTAATTTTCTCTTTTTGTTTCTGGTAATATAAATTATAACTGTTGGTAGAAAGTCAATTACTTAATAAGCAATTATTGTACAAAAACAGTTCATATTTCAAGGATGCTTTGGGCCTGTTTGGATTGCTTTTTGTTTCGCTTAAAGAGTTTTGCTTTTGTTTGGAAGCTTTACATATTTCGTCCAATGACTTTTTTTTAATTCAGATGATACTTGAAAATAAAATGAATGTATTTTTTTAATCTAAATTTTATTGAGAGAAAACATTAAAATAAATTATGATAAAGTAAAATAAATTTAGAATAACAAGTTTATGATTGTTGTGCATATAAATGACCATTTTATCTCTACAACGCCAACATTCATGAGTTTGTTTTCTTTTTAAGAAAAATACATTAGGGTACAAAATGTCATGCAAATTATATTTTAGGGTGCAGAGTGCCAAAAAATTTAAATCGGGGTGAAAAATGATAATATTTTATAATTTTATGGTGCAAAATGCCAACATTCTATATGTTAATGGTGCAAAATCTATATTACCAAGGTGCAAAGTGAAAAAAAAAATTGAAAATCCCTATTCTATCGTTCTACCAATGAATTTTCTCATTAAAACACACACTAGGGTGCAAAGTGTCACACTACAAGAAATCAGCCTTTTAGCTACGAAATTTTATGTCGCTAAAAAGCAAAATTTCTTCGCGAAAAGTCTTTAGAGACGAAAATATTTCGTAGCAAGGAGCGTCGCTAATTCCGCATCGCTAAAAAGAGTTGTGTAAGACTTTGTTTAATTCGTCCCTATAGCATCCATCTTCTCCTACATTTAGGCATTTCGTCCCCAATCATATGTGTAAGGGGACAATTTTTTTCGTCCGGATTGCCATTTACTTTCGTAGCTGGTGGTCCAATTTCGTAGCCAAATGTCCCTAAAAGGGGACGAATTAAATAAATTATATTTCTAGGATGCAAAATGCCAAAACTTTTAAGTCAGGGTGCAAAGTGTCAAAATCCTATAATTTCAGGGTGCATAATGCCAAAAATCCTGACGAAAAATATGATTTGTATTTGGAATGGATTTGGATTTTTTTGTAAAAAGAATGGTTTTGGATTAATGTAATGCATAATCCTACAAAAAAAAAAAGGCAAAAAATCAAACCTGTTATTTCTTCTTCACATACCATTAGTTTCTTATCAAATTATTTGTTCCCGACTTAAACTTGCATCTTCTTATCTATAAATTGTTTATGTTCATCATAAATCACTTATCTTTTATGCCTTTAATAAAGGTTTAGTAATTAATTTATTTAATTTTATTGGGTAGTATTCATTATAGTAATTCTCTAAATAACGTTTCTATATTAATATATAATTTTTATACTATTTTATTAAAAAAAATTGTTACATAGTATCGAATAATTTATTGAATCCGTCCCTTGCATGTGATCTTGGAATTGTTTTAAGTTGGAAAGACGATATTTTTTTACATTAAATCAAATAAAATATAAATAAAAACATAGCTTTCCTTTTTTTTTTCAGTCTTGCAAAGTGCCATGTTGGATAAGGATGAAGATGAAGGCACTAAAGGAAGTTTGATAAGGGAGGTTTTGATGCATTCCAAAACTTCATATTTGGCTAAGTATGGAGTAACTTAGCTGATAAACTTATCAAGGAATTTTGACTAAGTAAAGAAGACATCAGAAGAGTCAAATTTCAAGGTCCAAGACTTTTGATCTGCTGAAGAAAAGTTATCAGACTGGTGAAGATCAGCCGACTCAAATCAGATTTGTTCAAGTTTGAGATCAGCTTTGTTCGCCATCAGACGCGTACTTTTATCAGCCAAGTGAAGAAGATCATAAAGTGTTCCCAACGGTAATAAATGCTGAAGTACAAGGTTATTAAAGACAAATGATTGAAGAATTGCTTCGCATCATCTGGGTGCATTTAATGCTGCCTACAGAATAGTATTGTTCACAGTACGGACAGACTGCAAAAGAGCCGTTCGCGGATTTTAAGGACCAGTACTCGAGGAATTTGAATCTTGTCTCTCTTCAATGGACACTTTTCAATCCTCAAGTATAAATAGCTGAAAGAGACGAAGAAGAAACAAGCAACACAATCTCTGAGAAATCTTCGAAGCAGAATTCTTTAAGTCTCAAGAACAGCTCACTCATCAGCTGAGTCATTTGTTGACAAAAGCAGAGTTGAAGAATCAAGCCAAATACATCTTCTGAGTGATTTTGTAAACATTGAGTGTTGTGAGAAGTAGATATCCGTCTTAGTGAGTGATATTACTTCAGAGAAGTAGGATTTCTTTGTGATTTCTTACTGCGAACTTACGACCTGTTCATTTGTTGTAAGGCGTAAGCAGAGTATACTGATTACTGTGTGTTTTTAGTATAACCCAAGATCTTTGTGACTTGGAAGAGTGGACTAAAGGATATTCAAATCCATATAACCACTATAAAAATCGGTTGTGTTTTTATTTGCATTTTACCTGCATATTTTCAGTTGCATAAAACACATTAAGTTAACTGTTTGAAAAAGGATCTAAAAAGAGATTTTACAAATCTGGGGAAGCATTTTTCAAACTGCTAAGTTTACTTGTGAAAAACAATTTGAAAATCCGCTGCAAGTACTCTAAGTATTAAAACTGATTTTAACAAAATCAGCTAAGTAACAATCAGACGAGTGGTCAACAAAGCTGTTCAAAGATTTGTTCGCGAACAGAATTGTAACTAACTAATCTGATCAGCTTAGTCTGTTCAGTTAGAGTAAAAGTTTTAAAGTTAAATTTGAAGAAATTTTTTAAAGAGGTTTATTCACCCCCCCCCCTCTAAACCTCTTCTGACCACTTGGGACCAACAAGTGGTATCAGAGCAAGTGGTTCATTAGAATCAGCTGCCTGATCAACGAGCTTGATCCAAGTGTTTTTCAAAGGTTTTCAAAACTTTTCAAAAGATCATCTTTTTGAAAAATCAAAACTTTTTGAAAAATGGATTGTATCAGCCATGTTCCCCACATTGCAGGTATGTCCTTTGAGGACTGGAAAATCAGAATGGAGATTTTCCTAGCTGCTTATAATGACAACATGTACACATGTATCATTAAAGGTCCATTCAGATTCACAAAGACCATAAAGATAAATGAGGTTGACACGGTTGTGGAAAAAGACCTTCATGAGATGACTCCAGAAGAAATAAAGCTTTACAATCTAGACAAAGTTGGGAGATTCATCATGACTAAAGCCCTGGACAATGATCGGTTTGACAAGGTCAAACATTGCAAGACTGCAAAGGAAATGTGGGACAAAGTCAGAGACATGAGCGAAGGAAATGATGCAATAAAGGAGCATCAGCTCACTGTTGCTTTGGAGAAACTTGACAACTTCAAGATGAAGTCTGGAGAAACCATTGATCAGATGGATACCAGATTCACCAGAACTCTGAATGAAGTTTTAAAGTTGGGAAAGACCTTTACTGACAAAGAGATCACTGTCAGAGTATTAAAGGCCCTACCCCCAAAATTCAACATGAAAGTGACAGCAATGGAAGAATCAAGGGATTTGGGAAAAATCTCTCTTACTGAGCTGTTCTCTGTACTCAAGGCATTCGAGTATAAACTGCCTAGAATGGGAATTGAAGAAACCTCAACTTCAGGACCCACAGCTGCACTGGTTGCTGCTGAAAACACCAGAAGAACAGCACAGAAAAGCAAAGAAGTGGACTCATCTGATGAGGCCACTCTACTCAACAAGAAGGAGTACACTGCTGGAGATGTTGCACTGTTGATAAATAATTTCAAGAAGTTCTACAAAAGAAAAATGAAGAACAAATACAACAATTCTTTTACTTCTAAACCTAACTTTTCTCCTCAAGATAAAGATGATTATAAAGCAAAACTAATGTGTTACAACTGCAGGAAATTGGGACACTTCATCAAAGACTGCCCATACCCAAAAGCAGAAAAATACACTGAATAGGAGAAGAAAATGAGAAAAGAAAGAAAGCATCAGAGAGGCAAGGCAATGATGGCTGAAGCAGAAAAGCTGACTGCTGTCTACTCATCTGATTCAGATTCAGACACGTCTGATGAAGAATCGTCTGATGAAGGAAACCCTGCTCTCCTGTGCCTGATGGCAAAGGAATCTGATGACTCTGAGGATGAGGTAACTCCTCTTGACAATGAATTATTTAATTCATTTGAACAAATGATGCTTAACAATACTGGTATTGCTGAAGCATACAAAAAGCTTAAGGAAGAGATGATATTGCTAAAAGAGCAAAACAGTTCACTGAAACTCACAGCTGAAAAGCCAAGAGAATCAGCTGAATATAAACAGCTTGAACAAGAACATGAATCTCTGAAAGCTGAATGTGAAGTTTTTAAAGGAAAAATCATGGAACTTGAAAAAGTTATTGAGTCTCATGAGAAATCATCTATTGCATCCACGCATACATCTAGTAAACAGAAGATACCTTTAGAACAGGATAAGTTTGAACTGAATCATACTGAAAAATTTGTATCAGCTGACAACAGTAAGGTCATTCTTTATGTTCAGACAACTAAACCTGCTTCACCTAAGAAAGTAGTAAAGGAGAAGAAAACTCCTAAAGCTGAAAAGAGCAAAGATCCTAGTTTAGGTAAAAAGACTAGTAAGACCAAACAGCAGAGTCCTAAGAAGTCTGCTGATAAAGCTAAACTGAATCAAACTGTTGGTAAAACTAAGTCGTCTGTTAATGAGCAAACAAGTAGTAAACCAAAGAAGCATAAAAACAAGAAAAATCAAAATGCTTGGTACGGAAATGAGTCATATTATGTGCAACCTGCTGCATATCATCCTATGTATCATGCACCTCAATTTCCAGGCTACTATGCACCTTACCCTGCTCATCCAATGCATGCATACCCTGCTTATCATGCACCTTACCCTGCTTATGAACACTTTCCTTATCATACTGATCATCAACATGACTTATCTGATAACTATGATAAAAATAAAGTTGTTCATGCTCCTGTCAAAGCTCAGAAACCTAAGAAGCCTAAGACATCAACATCTTGGGTTGTCAAAGGTGAAACTAATCCTTCAGGACCCTCTCAATAAGGGTACCTAAAACAATTTTATTTTGTTTTGTAGGTTAGGATTAGGAGTAGGAGTAAAGTAGAGAAGATTTGGTACTTGGACAGTGGATGTTCAAGACACATGTGTGGAAACATACATGAGCTGACTGATGCAGTTGATGTGGATGGTCCAAAAGTTACTTTTGGAGACAGTAAAGAAGGCAAGATTGTAGCTAAAGGAAGAGTTATCAAAGGAAACATTGAGATATCTGACGTCTCATATGTTAAAGGCCTAAAGTACAACCTGCTGAGCATAAGTCAATTTTGTGACAAAGGATATTCAGTCATCTTCTCAACAGATAAGTGCTATGTTGAACAGATTGGTACAAAGAAGGTAATTTTATCTGGAAGACGACAAGGAAATATCTACATAGTCGACTGGAATTCTGCTGATAAGAATTCAAATGTTTGTTTGGTGGCTTCTACACCAAGTGAAGTTAGTTGGCTATGGCACAAGAGAATGAATCATTTAAACTTCAAGACCATGAACAGATTAATCAAGAATGATTTGGTAGAAGGGATTCCAAAAATAGTCATGAGCAAAGACAAGCTCGGTGACGCCTGTCAGAAGGGTAAATAAATTAAGTCATCGTTCAAGAGCAAGAAGCATCAATCTTCTGAAAGAATTTTGGAGCTACTACATATGGACTTATTTGGACCCATTGATCCAGTCAGCAATGGTGGAAAGAAATACTGCCTAGCTGTTGTGGATGATTATTCAAGATATACTTGGGTGATTTTCATGAAGAAGAAAAGTGAAACCAAGGAACATCTTACCAATCTGATGGAACTGATCCAGAATGAGAAGAGTATCAAAATATTGAAGATCAGATCAGATAGAGGGACATAGTTTACAAACTCTACTGTTGAAGAGTATTGTAATATCAAGGGAATACATCATGAGTATTCAGCTGCTAGAACCCCTCAACAGAATGGTGTTGCTGAAAGGAGAAACAGAACACTAAAGGAAGCTGTCAGGACCATGATAGCTGAAGCTAAGGTGCCACAAAGATTTTGGGCAGAAGCAACAAACACAGCATGTTTTACCCAAAACAGATGCATGATCAACAAAAATCAGAACAAGACCCCATATGAAGTTTGGAACAACAGAAAACCAAACATTCATTACTTTAAGATTTTTGGTTGTAAATGCTTTGTATTGAATAATGGGAAAAATCACCTTACTGCATTTGCAGAAAAGGCTGATGAAGCTGTCTTTGTAGGATACTCAACTGTTAGTAAGGCTTACAGAGTTCTTAACAAAAGAACATTACTAATAGAAGAATCCATTCATGTAGTATTTGATGAACCAAACCAATCTTCTGAAAAGAATCAAAGCACTAATCAAGATCTATCTACTGATTTACAGAAGTTAGACATTGGAAGAAATGAAGAATATGTTCCCATCATACTACCTAATCTTAGTTCAGCTGCTAACTCAAGTGCTGTTCAAAATCACAGCGCTGATTGTCTAACAGACGAGTTGCAAACAGCTGACAGACCAGAGACTGTTCAACAGACTGCAAATGTTCAACAGACTACTACTGGAACTCCAACAGTAGTGTTGCAAGATCAAGACAGAGGACAACATCCTGATCTGCAACCTGATCTCAGATGGCTCAAGAATCACCTACCAGAGTTAGTAATTGGTGATCCTTTAGATAGAGTGAAAACAAGAAGAGCTGCCGCACAAGATGTTATGTTTGTCACCTTTCTATCTCAAATAGAGCCTAAGCAAATTGAGGAAGCTCTTAATGATTCCTTCTGGATAAAAGCTATGCAAGAAGAGTTGAATCAATTTGAAAGGAATGAAGTCTGGTACTTAGTTCCTAGACCAAGTCATCAAAGAGTCATTGGCACTAAATGGGTATTCAGAAATAAGATGAATGAAGATGGTATTGTTACCAGAAAAAAAACAAGATTAGTGGCCAAGGGATATTGTCAAGAAGAAGGGATTGACTTTGATGAGACTTTTGCACCTGTAGCAAGACTTGAAGCAATCAGATTGTTTCTAGCCTATGCTGCTCACAAGAATTTCACAGTCTATCAGATGGATGTGAAATCGGCATTTCTCAATGGAGAATTGCAAGAAGAAGTTTATGTTGAACAACCTCCTGGATTTGAAGTCTATCAAGAAGAGGATAAGGTATATCGTCTGAAGAAAGCCCTTTATGGACTGAAACAGGCTCCAAGAGCATGGTATGATACTCTATCTGATTTTCTTTTAATTAAAGGATTTCATAAAGGTAAGGTAGATAAAACCTTGTTTACAATTGAATGGGAAAATCATATATTACTTGTGCAAATATATGTGGACGATATTATTTTTGGGTCAACTAACCAACAGATGTGTGATAAGTTCTCCAAGCTGATGCAGAATAAGTTTGAAATGAGCATGATGGGTGAACTTAATTATTTTCTTGGTCTGCAAGTTAGACAGTTGCCTGATGGAATATTCATCAGCCAAGAAAAATACACAAGAGATCTGTTCAAGAAGTTTGGTATGAAAACTAGCTCAACTGCTACCATTCCTATGTCTACAAGTCTTCGTTTGGATAAAGATGAAGATGGCAAATCAGTGGACATAACCAAATATAGAGGCATTATTGGTTCATTGTTGTATCTAACAGCAAGTAGACCCGATATAATGTACTCAGTTGGAGTCTGTGCAAGATTTCAATCAAACCCCAAGGAATCTCATCTCTTAGCTGCCAAGAGGATATTGAAATACATTAAAGGCACTCAAGAATTGGGATTGTGGTATCCTAGAGAATCTGGATTTGAGCTCATTGGTTATTCAGATTCAGACCTTGCTGGCTGCAAGATTGACAGAAAAAGCACAACAGGTGCCTGTCAGTTCTTAGGTAGTCGTCTGATCTCATGGATGAGTAAGAAACAGACTTCAGTATCCATATCTACTGCTGAAGCTGAGTATATAGCTGCTGGAGCATGCTGTGCACAGATATTATGGTTAAAGCATCAACTAGAAGACTACAACATTAAAATCAGTGGAATTCCAATCTACTGTGACAATACAAGTGCAATCTCTCTTACTCAAAACACTACAAGACATTCAAGGACTAAACATATAGAGATCAAGCATCACTTCATTAGAGATCATGTGGAAAAAGGCAATGTTATGATAGAGTATGTTCATACTGACAATCAGATTGCTGATATCTTCACTAAACCTTTAAGTGAAGTTGATGAGGGGTAATTCGGATTCCCTGTTCTTTAGCCTCAACGCGATTCGAATAGCTATGAACCCTGTCGCCAGGGACCGAAAGACGAACCAAAGCATGAAAACGATTGTTTCGAGCTCACATGGTCGAAGGACACTGTTGGGCCGAGCCCAGGCCCAAGTCCTTAAAGTTGGCTATAAATACTCCATGCATTTATTACACTGGGGACTTCCAAAAAAACACTCCAAGCTTAAGATCACAGCTCGGATTATTAGTATAGGCCTAATTGTACATGTTTCGCCCTCTAGCTTGTACGGCATCCAATAATGCTCGAATAGGACTCATCCCACTTGTACTTGTATTAAAACTCATTGAATATTAATACTATTGATCTTTCTCCATTTATTCGCATTTATTTATGTTCGATTAGCACACCACCCCATATAATCCGATCACACAAAAACTCGTAAGATCAATTGGCGCCCACCGAGGGGCCCTATTCGAGTATTTGATCGAAAAATGCCTACTACGAGGAGAGGTACATGTGGTAGCAGAGAGCCTCACTGACCAGAATTCAATAGATGCACAGGTTATTAATGGTCGGAATTTATTTTTCCGATCATGGTATCGATTGATTTCGAGAATGAAAATTATGGGAATTCTCAAATCAATTGGGAGTAATTAAAGGAAGTTATGCGAAGTTATGCGAATTCTCGAAAATTACACAAAGTTCATTCAAGAGCAAAATTTTATTATTGATGTCATTCAAACAAATTACAAATGCGAAGCTTCGAATACAGAGTTCGAGCTCCAGAAATAAAGTACAACTATTCCTACTCTATTACAAATTATCCGAATAATTCTGTGCTATTACGACTTGGTCTCCCATCCCTAAGATCGCCCCAGATGCAGAACTCAGCAATGATTCTTTCCCGGCAATCGCTTGCCACGTGTCGCACATCCGTCTTCGTACGGGATAAAGGCCGGATCGGAGCTTCCTTTCCAGGACTTTAAACCGATCTTAGGTCTTCGTCGGTAAACAATGATGGTCGAAATCAACCATTATCTACCGATCGATCCGAACCGGAGCAGCAAAGGGTTATCCCAGCAGAGGCGCTTCAAGGGAGCTCGAAGGAACTATCTCGCAAGAAAGCCCTCGAGGAAGCTGGTGCCTCAGACTTAAAGAACTCCGCTCGGAATAACCAGCTGCCCGATCAAGTACTACGCCTAGAATCCGGAGCTCTAACCCGCACCAGAGATGATATGTCAGGCAAAACAGGTTGCCTGCCGGTATTCTAGGCGCAATTTCTTTTGCCTGTCGATATTCTAAGCGGAAAGCTTATACCAAGGGAAGCAAGGTTGAAAAACAAAGTTCGAACTCTAATCTCAAACTCTTTTATTTGGGACAAAATGCGAATCAAATCTAAAAATCGACCCATGGTGGTCGGATGGGGCATAAGGAGAAAAGCAAGAAGTGTTGAATACGCGAAGGAACCTATTTATAGGGGTAGGGAATTTAAAATCAACGGCCCAGATAGTATCTTATGAGCGATCTGGATGTCCGCATTAAATGGAAGGACCGTTACATTTCCCGAGAAATAGGGCCCTGTTTGGTAACGAAGGACACGCTATTCAACAATGGGTGTAGAAGAATTACGACATTCTATAGAATTTGACGACGTATTAATATCATTATTATGAAGGAACGGCGTGTCGGATTCATGTTCGATTATTTCGGATATTTTTACACAAGTAATTATTGCTATGCTTTTACGTTGCCAACTGAGAAGGAATATAATCGATTCAGTCGAACAGAATTCTCGACCTGGAAGTTATGCAATTATGAAAATTCAACAGTGATATTTATGGCATAATTTTTCCTTGTCAGTCTCAGATCTGCTAAGATATTTATATATTATCCACTCGAGCAAGTGGTGATAGATTACTTCATGATCGATCGATGTTAGAAGAACAAGATAAAATTCTACCTAATTATATTAAGGTTATCAACAAAAGGGAGATGAAATATATTTATATTATCTCGAAAGATTACAAGAAATGGGAAAATACATCGAGTATAGCATAATCCTATATATTACATCAATATGTTATTACAATCCTATGAAATTTTCGGTCTCCCGTCCTATCATTTCCTCCGGATAAGGAATATCCTTAGAACCCGCAGGCTTTTAACTTTATTTGCATTCTTCAGAAGACAGAGGATCGAATGCTATCGGCCCAACGTCTTCCTAAATGCATTGGAGCAGCAAGGCCATGAGCCTAGCTTATTGGCTTTCAAGATGGAAGTCGCGTTTGCCTGTCGATATTCTAAGCGTGATTGCTGTAATTTTTTCCGCTCGGCGACTATTCCGCTTAAAGACCGTCCGAAGTCCGAACTCAAACAGTTGAATTAATCGAATAGTTCTCTTGACCGCCATGATCAGATGAAAAAATTCTCGATGCAACGAATGAGATAATTTCAGCAATGTGCCAGCCTTTTATAGCCAAAAACAGAAAAGAATCCAACGACGTATAATTCGCAAATTAAACGGACAGGATTTGTCGACCGTTGCAATTCCCGGTAAAACGGGAACCGATTGGAAAAGATCAAACTTATCAGAATTAGGAACCTACGAACAAAGAATTTTCTCGACAAAGGCATAAGGATTATTTTCTAAGGCTGTTCACTACTGCCTCTTTCTCCATAATTGCAGAAGACTATTTTCTCTTCAGTATTTATTGCAATCGAAAGTTATATATATATTCAATGGAAACTGATCCCGTCAAAATTCATATTCGTTCATCTCCTCCTGATATTATCGATCTTTGTTATTTGTTCCGTACTTATCTCAGTCTACTATTATATAAGGGTGAAAGCCTCTGCTATGCCCCTTAGATCAAAATTATTTATCGGGTGAAAGCCTCTGCTATGACCCAAGGGCTAAAAATGCTCTAAAAACGACTAAGGGTGAAAGCCTCTGCTATGCCCCTTAGATCGAAATTATTTATCGGGTGAAAGCCTCTGCTATGACCCAAGGGCTAAAAATGCTCTAAAAACGACTAAGGGTGAAAGCCTCTGCTATGCCCCTTAGATCGAAATTATTTATCGGGTGAAAGCCTCTGCTATGACCCAAGGGCTAAAAATGCTCTAAAAACGACTAAGGGTGAAAGCCTCTGCTATGCCCCTTAGATCAAAATTATTTATCGGGTGAAAGCCTCTGCTATGACCCAAGGGCTAAAAATGCTCTAAAAACGACTAAGGGTGAAAGCCTCTGCTATGCCCCTTAGATCAAAATTATTTATCGGGTGAAAGCCTCTGCTATGACCCAAGGGCTAAAAATGCTCTAAAAACGACTAAGGGTGAAAGCCTCTGCTATGCCCCTTAGATCGAAATTATTTATCGGGTGAAAGCCTCTGCTATGACCCAAGGGCTAAAAATGCTCTAAAAACGACTAAGGGTGAAAGCCTCTGCTATGCCCCTTAGATCGAAATTATTTATCGGGTGAAAGCCTCTGCTATGACCCAAGGGCTAAAAATGCTCTAAAAACGACTAAGGGTGAAAGCCTCTGCTATGCCCCTTAGATCAAAATTATTTATCGGGTGAAAGCCTCTGCTATGACCCAAGGGCTAAAAATGCTCTAAAAACGACTAAGGGTGAAAGCCTCTGCTATGCCCCTTAGATCAAAATTATTTATCGGGTGAAAGCCTCTGCTATGACCCAAGGGCTAAAAATGCTCTAAAAACGACTAAGGGTGAAAGCCTCTGCTATGCCCCTTAGATCAAAATTATTTATCGGGTGAAAGCCTCTGCTATGACCCAAGGGCTAAAAATGCTCTAAAAACGACTAAGGGTGAAAGCCTCTGCTATGCCCCTTAGATCAAAATTATTTATCGGGTGAAAGCCTCTGCTATGACCCAAGGGCTAAAAATGCTCTAAAAACGACTAAGGGTGAAAGCCTCTGCTATGCCCCTTAGATCAAAATTATTTATCGGGTGAAAGCCTCTGCTATGACCCTCGAGCTAAAAATGCTCTGATACGACTAAGGGTGAAAGCTGTTGCTACGCCCCTTAGATCGAAACTATTACCCTCGATCAACCAAGATCAACCGGTACTCGATTCTATTATTATTCGATCGTCTAAGGCTAGTAGCCATCTTCACAACACTTAAATCAAAGCTATTATTCGAGATTGAACAAGATCCTGTTCGATTATTACTTCACAATTATTTGTCCAGAGTACAGAATTTGGCCCTTCAAATTAGAATTTGTCGCTCGAAGAACATTTTGTATTGCTCTACCTGAATGTCTTAAATATATGGCGAGAGAATAAAAGCTTCTTACAAGCTATACTCAAAGTCGAAAGATATCGATTATCATCTATCATCTAAGTATTATTCAAGGTAGATAAAGAATGTCACTTGATCATATTTTGGAGGCATGAAAAATTGACGCTCGATAACAACATACAAAAACAATTCCACAGACAATAAGGAAGGGTGATAAAGAAATGAATATCTTATTCATGTCATTCCAAACAGTTACAAAAGAATTCGAAATTACAAGGATAAGAGAAGTCAAGCAAAGACTTTACATTTAATGTAATCCTATTACAAATAAATCCTACACTAGATTTTCTCCGTGGTTGAAGGAGTAAGACTGGGCCAGAACAACGCTTCTACCCTTCATTCATCACTCCCTTAGTACTTGCTCCACACCGATCCAGATCGAAAAATAGCGAGGCAACCCCTAGAAAAATTATTCCACGCAGTCTCGAAGGTAACATTCTTCAAGAAATATCTTGAAGAAGTAGAGATCGAGAGCAGGAAAACTCCTCCAGCAGTCGACCCACTATCCGACTGGATGGAGATCAGGGTACCGGAATTCTAACCCGTCTCAGGAGGGATGAATCCAAAGAAGCAGGTCGCCTGCCGGTACCCCAGTCGCAATTATTTTCGCCTGTCGATACCCTAGTCGAATTGGGTTACCATCATGAGAAAGAGGAATTTAAAAATAGTTCGAAGGAGAACTTCGAACAACTTGATCAAAGAAAGGAAACGAGGCATGATGGCTAGAAAGAGTAAATCTTCAGTCATAGGACTGTTCAAAATTGTTACTGAAATGTAAAATCTGGGGGTCTCCACGGAACTATATATAGTGAGGAGAAAGAGCAATCAACGACTAAGATTTGATGGTGCTAACGGCTGAGATATGAGCAGTAAATGCGCTGACCGTTACGATTCCCGAAATTGCAGAAACCATTCCGAAAGAGAAATGAAGGAAATGTCAAGATTATTCTACTCGAGTTCATTCCTATCCGAATTCATCGAAGTCCCAGTACCTATCATCCAAGAGAAATCATAAAGAGATCTAAATACAGCTTGTAAAGAAAGCGTCATCAGATAATGGCCCGAGAATAAGTAAAGCCGTCGAAATGTTGATAAAAAGTATTTTCCGAGCTTGGCATAGGAAGTAATTACAAGATAACCCCCGTCACATCTTCGTAACTGACCGACCCAATGAATTTTTCGGCGGACGATAATGTCCTTACTCAACAAGGAGACGCCTATCGAGCCAACAGGTCTCCGACTGTGGTCATACTTCTTCGGAAAGGAGAAGGGCAATACATCTCTTTACCAGGAAAAACGTGAACATTTTATAAAGGACGTCAATCTCCGAAGCACTGCCCGAAACATTTTCAAAAGGGAGCCTAGCAAATTGCATCATACCAGGTCGAAACTTTCAGGGTTGAAATAGTTTCGCCTGCAGATGCCCTAGTCGAAATTAAAGTATAAATCTGACTACATTATGCAAGTAGCTCCTAACATGAAATTCGAAATGATGAGGTATTCAACAAGATCTTCTATTCAGCATGATTGAAGGAATATATATTCAGAAAATATTATAAGAATGCAAAACGAAGAAAACGATCCAGGTCAAAAGATTTTCACGACTCAGAAGAACTTCACCAGGAAAAGAAAGTGATATTATTTTTGGGAATTAAGGGGAATCACTACGCCAAGATTGGAAATTCGGGAAAAAGCAAACTAAAGAATGATCAAAGAAAGAACACACAAGGGAAGCATACGATTCGAGAAGAAAGTAGATTACTGCAAACCATAAAAAATATAATGTATGAAAATTATTCAGGATTACACAACAGGTAAAAATATTTTAGCTGTACTACAAATCCGAGAAAATAAAAGACAACGCCTAGAGGAGCTTATTGTCAGAAAGAATCTTCCGAAGCTCGGCACTACGAGCCTCATATCCAGCTTTATATCCACGGTCGAAAGCTTCCTTTTCTCGACGAATGAATTCCTGCTTATCCTGCTCGTGAAGACTTTTCAGTTTTTCGAGCTCTTCACTCAGCTGCTTATGGACCTCCTCTCCACTTTCTCTAGCAGACTTCTCCCTCTCTAGAGCGAGTTTCTCCGCGAAGACACGGTCGAACTCGGTTTTCTTCTCCTCCAGCTCCTGGGAAATAGCAGCACGATAATTGATCTCCCGCTCAGCAAATGTCTTAAGCTCAATAAAATCTTGCCCGGCCTGCCAAAAAAGTTAGACTTTCTTTTAAATGATCTTCAAAAAAAAAAAAAAAAAAAAAAAAAAAACACAAAACAGTTATACCTGAAACAGGAAATTCTGCCCGGACTCGAACAACTCCTCTACATTCCTCTCCTTAGACGCATTTCTCCCTTTGGGCATGTCAGTCTCCGAAGAAGTAAAGGTAGCTTGCAACAAGTTACCCATGGGGTCAACTTTAGAAGGAGATCCATCTTTCAACTCCTCATGCAGGGAAGAAGCAGTTTTTTGAGGAGAGGAATCGGCAAAAGATCGGGGAGGATTATCAATTCCTAAAGCTTCAGCGGAAGCCCCCACACCAGTCTCTGACTTGGACTTTTTGTTGGGATTCCCTGAGGGAGGAATGATCGAAGCATCGGAGGATGACTGGCCGCCAATAGCAAGATTTTGCAAAGCCTCAATGGGCGTCCCATCAGAATAAGGCCTCTTATTCGAAGAGGGAACAGGAATCTTTTCCCGGACACTATCCTCGCTCTTAGAATCAATCACCTTCGGGGAGGAACCTCCAAGCTCAGCCTCGAGGTCTTCGTCCAGAATGGACTTGCTGGAACTACCCTTGTCCTGCTTCGATGAAGTACTTTTCTCTTTCGTTTTTTCCCCACCTTTAGGTGCTTTTGGGGAAGAGGCGGAGGTCTTAGAAGAAGATTTGGAGGGTTTGACCTCCTTATCAGCCTTTTGCTCCTTATTCGACTTCCTATTTTTCGAACCACCAAATAGCGACCTGGGGTCGATAGCTTTGCCTAGCACGTTTTCCATGATGAGTGAATTTGGATCAATTGCTCGGATCTCTACCCGCAGGAAGTTCGAAAAATGCAGAAAATTTTTGGGAAAGCTCCGATCTCTATAAGCAAAGATGTCGTGTGAATAATGATAAGAGATCTTAATATTTATAGACGCTATGCACTACGATTGAGATAACGAATCGACGCGACCATGGTAAGAAACCCCACTCGGATAAACGAAGTTTGAGCAGAAAATATGGAAAATCATCGATATTTATGAAGTTAGAATTCATGAGTTACATAAAATAAATCAAGAAATATAAAGTTAAGTCGTTTACAAAATTGGGTTGCATGAGAAAATACAATTGATTCCTAACTGGAAAACCTCGAATCGCCCCCTCCGGCTTACTCAGCTTGATTGAAAGATCGACCGTCTCCCTTATCCGGGGCATTGCCCGTATTGACATCTTTGTCTTCTTCTCCGAACGCATTAGAACGATCGTCGCAGGAGTACTCGAGCACATCAGGGTTAGGCATCGGAATACCATACTCATCGACTAAGGATGCAAAGCGATGTTCTTGCCAATTAGTATTCGCCTTGGGAAGGGAAGAAGTTTTATAAGCCTTCCCTTCAGCGTTTTTAAAAGGGTCCATATACTTGAAATATTCTTCCATGTCATTCGGAATTTTCTCGGCCGCGACCAACTGTTGAACCCCTTTATAAAAAATCGTCTGAAGAATTTCTCCCGTTTTTCTTTGAACTAAAGGATCTAAGACTGGAGATTCCAAGAATCCTCGTATGGCCGGAATCTCGGCTTCTTCCCGACCTTGGGCATATGCACGCTCGGAATCCCGTTTCGCCAAATCGAGTTCTATCTTTATTTTCTTTAGCTCCTCCTCAAGGACACTTCTCTCTTTAACGGACGCCAGCAAGTCCTCTTCTAATGAGGAAGAATGTTTCGTATTAGCTTTTTCGAGCTCTTTCTTCACTTGGGACAGCTCCCGCTGGTTTTCTACTAACTGAGCTCGAAGAGTTTGGTTATCAACGAGAATCTGAGCACACGCGTCATGAGCATCCTGCGATTCCTGCTCCAATAAAGCTAAGCGATAGGTTTGGATAGCAAATAAATCTCCGATCTGCGAAGTAGTTCAAACATATCAGCAAAATGTCAAGGGCACAGAAGAAAGAAAGGAAAATCAAAGGTAAACGTTTACCTCGTGATACGTTCGGGAAAAGTCACTCAAAACCTCGAAGTCACTTTTAACGGTCTGAAGCAGGATGTCCCGCTTGAACCGACTAGCCAAATAAATTCTGGTGGCTTTGTCGAACTCGTTCTCACCACCTGAATCCAGATCGGTTAAAATGCTACCATCTTCAGAATACCCAGCAGCCCTGCTACCCCGAAGGTGCTCATCCATGAAATCCGCTACATCAGGTTCTGACCTGCCTTCTCGACTTGGAACGGGGCCGGAACTCACACCAAAGGGTTTTACCCTCCTAGAGGGTCCAGGACCTTCAGCATTTCTCTTGCGACTCAAAAGTTTCTCGTACTCCTGGACACCCAGAACTCGATTCCAGGAGTATTGACTATAACCAACTGATGAAAGGGCAGGAGTATCAGGGCAAAATAAGGCTCGGAGTGGCCCAGCAGAGGCAGAGTTCAAGGAACTCAAAGTACCGACACCTCTTGGTTCGGGAATCGTGAGTGGAATAATAACAGGATTTTCGCCCAAGTTACTTGTACCAGTTCTATTTCCGGAAGTATGAGACAATGGATCAAAATAAAAGGGTTTATCTTCAATTAATTCGGCAGCAGACACTCGAAATTTCTCAACAACCCGGCCTACAAGGATAAAATGGATCGGGACGAGCTTAAATAACAAATTTATTAGATAAACATAAAACCAAACAGAAGGTGAGAAGCATACCCAGAGAAAGAGAAGTAGGGTTCGGACCACTGGAGGTTGCCTGTACATCGGACAGAGGAAGGGGCCCTTCGGAGGACTGACCGGGATATTTAATCGCCGGGGCAGGATAATCGCAGTAGCTCAACCCCGCCAGTCGCAAAATGCCTTCTTGAACCAAGTATCTGGTCTGATAAGGGTTAGACTCCAATCGCCCCAGGAGTTCATCAGAAAGACGATGGCTAAGTTTTTCTTTTATTTTGCGAGAACCGTATGTCCAACTATTTGCGCCGTCCCATCGATAAGGTCTCGTTTTCGAACTACCCTCCGAAATAGGAACGTCAGGGCCCTTCACGAAAAAGAATCTCCTCTTCCAACCTAAAGCTTTCTTTGTTGATATTTCCGTAAGAAATGGCCGTTTAGACCTCGGACGAACGGACACAAAGCCTACATTCGAACCTTTGCAAGGATCCATTCGGAATATCTGCCAAAAGTTGCTAAAAGAAGCTTCTTCTCCTTTCGCCTCCATAAGAGCGCAAAACGCTATTATATATGCAACGGAGTGCGGGAGAAGCTGAGCCGGGGAAAGCGAAAAGAAATTCAAAATATTTCTGATAAGAGGAGCGAACGGGATACGCAAGCCACAGAAAAATTGTCCCTCATAAAAGGCTTGACATCCAGCGGGAGACTCAGTGGCACGTTCGGCGTAAGAAGGAACGACAATCGAAAAACCTTTGGGAAGAAATTTCCCATAATCCGCCTCAAGGCGAGCCCGATCTCTTTTCGAAAAACAACTGGAAGTTTTACTAGCAGGAAGTTCTGACTTACCCGAGGTGACGGCTTGTGAGGCTTGCGTATGTTCAAAAATCCTAACAAAAGCACCTTCGCCAATACTACGTTTGTCGACCTCTTTCTCTTCGAGATCCTCGCTCGGATCGTCGTCTTCGTCGTCTCGATGAAATTCCCCGTCTTCAAAGTCATCTACAAGCTTAAACAAGGGATCAGATTCTTGGCTCTCCTCAACCTTCTTCTTGCCTCTCACGCTTATAGAGCTCGACATAATGGACTAAGAAGTATTTATACAGGAGAAAAATGCTATTTCAAGCTCAAACGCTTCGAGTTCAAGAAAGTTGTTATGTGAAAATATTTTTCAACGAAGTCAACATGTATATATACAGGGTTAAAAAGGTAAAATTGCAAAGAGGTCCCCGAGTAACCACGACGGTTGAACTTACCAAGGGTAAAAGCTTAGGGTCGTCCCTCTCAAAATTACCTTTTTGATCCTTCATTCCCTAGAATTGCGGAATATGTCCTTGCAATCTATCCTTAAGATTCTCAGAAGCCCTCCTGGTTATAAATCGGAAATTCTGGAAAGCATTCATCAAGGGATCGAACAACGCAGCATGAAACCGAAAGGGGTATTACTATTTCAACATCCCCCGACGAGGATAATTTCAGAGCGCGCCAAAGTATGTTTCTCATATATGCACTCTTTTTCCCTTACTCGGTTTTTATCCCAATGGGTTTTTCCGAGTCAGGTTTTTAACGAGGCATATTCTGAAAACATACTGAGCGGCTCGTCTCACCATAACATGGAACGTACTTTATACTTCTTCGAGCGCTTACTTCGCTTCACACTCGAGAAGTGGGGGAGTATTGATGAGGGGTAATTCGGATTCCCTGTTCTTTAGCCTCAACGCGATTCGAATAGCTATGAACCCTGTCGCCAGGGACCGAAAGACGAACCAAAGCATGAAAACGATTGTTTCGAGCTCACATGGTCGAAGGACACTGTTGGGCCGAGCCCAGGCCCAAGTCCTTAAAGTTGGCTATAAATACTCCATGCATTTATTACACTGGGGACTTCCAAAAAAACACTCCAAGCTTAAGATCACAGCTCGGATTATTAGTATAGGCCTAATTGTACATGTTTCGCCCTCTAGCTTGTACGGCATCCAATAATGCTCGAATAGGACTCATCCCACTTGTACTTGTATTAAAACTCATTGAATATTAATACTATTGATCTTTCTCCATTTATTCGCATTTATTTATGTTCGATTAGCACACCACCCCATATAATCCGATCACACAAAAACTCGTAAGATCAGAAGTAAGGTTTTCAACTCTAAGAGCTGAGCTAGGACTACTTAAATTGGATGCATAAGTTGAGGGGGAACTTATCAGAAGACTTAAGTTCAACAACTTAATCATCATTGTTATCTTCAAGGATTAACTTTCAACAGACTAGTTAACTTATGAATTCTTAAACTCAGGGGGAACGTGTAAGACTAGCGGTACTTCTGAATTAAAGATGAAATTTGTTAATGTCAGTTAGTTGAAGTTATGTTTTCAACAGAAGACTCAACTATCGAATAATAAAGTTACATTATCTGGCTGGATTGACAAACAGCTGAGGAAGGTTATCAGCTATTGGCATTCTTTGATAACAACTATGTCGTCAGGACAGTTGTCCATCAGATAAGTATTTACTTTACTCATCTGATTACTTGAATAAAAGCGGAACTATTTAAAACGTTTTATGCAAAAATACGCTTTTATAAGTAACTGAAGGGCGGTACATATTCCCGCTCCTCATTTAATATCTTTTGAATTTGAAAAGTCGTAACTGACGCCGCACGATCAACACTGACAGGAAAACGGATCTAACGGTTGGCGGATATCACGGAAACCAACATACCCCAACTCTATAAATCCCAATCTGATCAGTCGTGTAGTTCTTTACGAACCCTAGAATTTCAAAAGTACTTGTGAGAAATTTGAGCAATTTTTCTGCAAAAATCTCTTCGTTTTTCTCTCTAATCTCTACAGATCAACAATGGCTGCTGAAGGTATGTACCTTGTGTATGATTCCTATTACCAATCTGGCACAAAACTGACGAAGGAACTTCTGGAGAAGTTCAAATCTGCAACCTTGGTGAACTTCATGGAGTACAATGAAGGGATAATCTGGACTGACTAGGTTATGGAATACTACAAGACGGCGTCTGTTGATTTCGAAAAACAGGAGATTACTGCTACAGTAGGTGACAAATCTATTGTCATCACTCCCGCTGTTCTTCACGAACAGTTTGGACTCCGCAACAGTGGACGTCATGATCTCACTGTGATGACTGAAGCCAAACACCAAGAATTTTGGGCGATCTGCGCCAAGGAAGGGGAGATACTGTCTGGAAATATCAGGAAGAGACAGCTGAAGGACGAGTATCAGCTGATGGCTGATATGGTGGCAAAGCTGATAGAAAATTGCACCTTTTCTCTGGATGCTGTTACTATGAAGAGGTTCAGCATTATGGCTGCTATCTTTTATGGATTGGAGGTCAACTGGTCCATAATTGTCTGGTATATTCTTGCTGAATTCTTTGAGGTAAAGAAAGGAAAAGAACCTCACACAAATCACATAATCACTCTCAGCTACCTGCTATCCCATCTGGGATGCACTATGACGAATGGCAAGGAAATTCACAAGTCCAAAGCCATGAACAAATACCTGCCAGTTCAAAAGAGAAAGGCTGATGAGCCTGAGGAAGCTGATGATGAGGGAGCTAAGGAGGCTCCTGCCAAACTGATAACGCCGTGAAAACGTCGTTATTACCTATCTCTTTAAACCCAAGACATCTTGTTTTGATCCGAGTGTTTGTGTGTCTTCGCGTATTTTCGTGTCTTTTGTGCTTTTGGCCCTTTTGTTTGGCCTTTGTTCGTTTTTGTGTTTTTGTTCTCGCTTTGATCGTTTTCTCCGTGGTTTGTAGGTATTTACATCTTAGAGAGATTTGGAGTTGCGTATCAATGATGCGAGTCACTCTACCCACCCCGCGAGTCAAGCTTGAGCTTCAAAGGAAATAGAACTCGTAGCAAATTGTACAAGAATGTAGATAGCTGCTCACTAGAACTTGCATAAATATTTCATGGATGATCCAAATGAGCTGAATTTTGGATATTTCATAGATGAGTGAGTTAGCTACGCTACGGACTTTACGGATCTGCATTCGGAGTTCGGAATCAAAAGATATGCAGCTCAGAAGAAAGTGCGGCAGAAAGCTCGCGGCCGCGAGGTGTTGGCAGAAAGTTTCTGCCCAGGTCTCGCGGCCGCTGTTTTTCAGCGTGTTTAGAGGGTGTTTTATGTCCTTTGCCTTTTCCTCCTACTTGTAATTCCAACTTCTTTTGGGGACTTTTTGGCCTTAGTTGCCTTGTTTTGGAGGGTAACTTAGGCATGGAAAGTTGGTAGTTTGCTAGGTTAAAGGCTTGAAGTGAAATCATTAACAACTTCTACAACACATCTCACTTTTCATCCCTAGCCTCCCAAAACTTTTCCCTCTTTACTTTTTCTTCCTTTTTCTTGTATTGAAGGCTCAACCAAGGGGGTGAGTTAATCACCACCCTTGGGGAGTGATTAGGTGGTGATTAAAGGGATGAGAATCCTTGTCTCGATTCCATTTCGATTAGGTGATTTCTTTCCATTTCTTAGTTATTTATGATTAGGAGATGAGTTTGTTATTTCCTTTTTGGATGAATGATTGTGTATTGGAATTCTCCGGATTTATATAAATTTATGTTATTGTTTGATTAATGATGTCTTGATGATTAGTATGGTGCTTATATGTGTTCGCTAATCCGATTCCGTGTTTATTGTTCGTCTTGTGGTTTGACAACCCTTTGAGATGAGTGTTATTGATTCTTGATTGCTAGATATAGTGATTTTGAGGATTTGATTATGAATTTGGATTGTGAATCGATATTAGGATAGACATATACCTATGTCGTTTCATATTCGTTTAAGGTTTGAGTTTAAATGACATCGATTAGATTTTAGTCCATTTATACGTAAATTGGCTTAGTTTAATTTGATAGGTTGGTATGCTATCGAAAGATACATATGAATGTCATTGAATCCTTGAATAGCAAACACGAGCACAATATATTAATTGTCGGGTCATTGTTATCGTTTGATTAAATTATGTTCGATGTTGGGTTATGTTTGATTTGTTGGGTTTATTGTTTTATCGCACTTTTGGCCATCTACCTTTAATGCAACCTAGACATAGGATGTAGAAAGTTAGGTGAGTGACGATTTGTGGATTTCAACCTAGGATAGACATATATCTAGTTTGGTCCGTGTTTGTATAATGGGTTCGTCCGTAAATGCATCAAATAACTTAGATTCTCTTTATTCGGGGATTCGGGTTAGTTTTAGGTCCCGGGTGACAACGGTACACCTTAGAATCCTCTTTTGGGTTCGAACTTTTCTTTGAGCATCGGTTGACAGCGATGTTCGTTATTGATCCGGAGATGGAGAGTTTGGGTAGATTGGTAGAGTTAAGTCAAACCGATAGGGAGACTTAACTAATTTGAACTCACAAACAACAACTAAATCTGGGATTGTTTGCATAGTTAACCTAACAACCGCATAATTTATCTGCTTTAACTAATCGCTTATGAATCCTCCTTACAGCGTAATTAACTCCCCATTTACTTGCTTTCGTAGTTAGATTTATTTTATCGCTCGTAGTTAAATAAAATCACCCTTATCATATGTTTGGGTTCGATAATTTGTATCAAGCATTCTTAGATGAAATAAGCCGTCAATTGATTGGTTTATTCCCACCTTTTACCCATTCGTTGGGATTCGATACTCGGTATGTACTTATCGTTTTATATTACTTGTAACGACCGTATACTTGCGTGTTTGCGTATTAGTATTTGGAACGCAATAAGTTTTTGGCGCCGCTGCCGGGGAATGTGGTAACGTGTGGAGTAAATGACGATATTGATGGCTAGTTTTGTGTTTGATAGCTTGATACTTCATGCTAATTTTGATCTTTTGTTTCTTTGCGAGGTTTGATCGGCCTATTGCGAAGAGCTTAAGGATTTTGATGAGCCTGTTTTGTGGAATCATGGACGATGGGAGTAGTTTTGGTGACAATCAATTCATCCCTCGTATCAAGTCAAGCTCGTGACTTAAAACAAGCATTATTTCCCTTTTTCATCATCTTGTCTTGTTTTGTTTTGTTTTGCTTTTGTTTGTGTTGTGTTGTAGGTGATGATTGTGCATGATAACGAAGTAATGGCAAGCATGATTGAGGATCCGAGACGGAAGTTAACCACGGGATGCACGGACTCCATGATCGACAAAAGGGCGTAACCTTTACATTTTTGCATTCCGTTTGGTTTATTTTGCGCTTACAATGCTATATCTATATGTCCGTACTTGATTGGTTTTGATTATCTATGCTTGCTTGAATTGGATAGAGCCGTGCTCGATCATTTACCTTGTTGTTTCTTTGTTTTGTTTTTGTTTGTTTTTGTTTGTCTTTCCTCTGTGTGCTTGCGTGGTTGTCGTGTCGATCTCCCTCCATTTTTCTCAATTCACACAATGGGGACATTGTGCGTTTTTAGTTTGGGGGAGAGAGGTCGCAAGTACTTGCATACATGCTAGGTCGACCCGCCAAATTTTTTCAGATTCTTGTCATTATTTGAGTATGCTTCTACAAAATTTGAGCACATTGGCTAAGGCTAGGTTGTATTTGGGGTGGATAAAGAACTTTAGTGATAATAGGATCTAGGACTCCTCTTGCGTAACTTAGTTTCTCTCCAATCCTTAGCTTGAAAACAAAGTGTAAAAGGAACAAAATGGCCTAAGTTTGGGGGAGTGAACCCTTTTCGAGAATGAAAAACCTTTGAACACCTAGCTCTTAAAAGAAATGAGTAGAGAAGTTGCTAAAATGTATGCCCTTCTATGAGAGAAAAGAAAGGCTAAGCCTTCATTGATGAAATTCATGGATGATTTTTGTAATAACTCTATGTCATTATAATTGTGCAAGTTTTGTAGTGAAAAATTCAAATGTAATGCACAAAGGAAAGGAATGGTGCTAGTAGCCCACAAAGTTAAATGTATAGAAAAACAAGCTACCATCAATAGTGCTAGATTTGTATTGTAATATCATTGTAAAGCACAAAGTGCTATGTTATTATTGTAAATCAAAAGAAAAGCATTTATGTGAGAAAGAGCTAGGAACTAAAATTGCCAATTAGTTCAAGAATAGGGACAATACTCTTAAATTACCTACAACATAGTTTCATGATGTGATTGGAGCATAAGGTTTGAAACCTAAGGTTAGGAGATAGTCTAAGTTAACGTGAGGAGCCCATGCAAGTAGAACCGATGATTTTAATCTATTGGGGCGTATTCACCTAAAATAGAACCTAGCCAAAGTCATCACACACACACATGGAGCTTGTTTAAAGAATAATTTGAAAGTGTTAAGCTTTGGCATTTTGATCTTAAGCATGCACGTTTAGTACTTGTTTTGTTTTCTTTGCTCGAGGACGAGCAAGTGTTTAAGTTTGGGGGTGTTGATAACGCCGTGAAAACGTCGTTATTACCTATCTCTTTAAACCCAAAACATCTTGTTTTGATCCGAGTGTTTGTGTGTCTTCGCGTATTTTCGTGTCTTTTGTGCTTTTGGCCCTTTTGTTTGGCCTTTGTTCGTTTTTGTGTTTTTGTTCTCGCTTTGATCGTTTTCTCCGTGGTTTGTAGGTATTTACATCTTAGAGAGATTTGGAGTTGCGTATCAATGATGCGAGTCACTCTACCAACCCCGCGAGTCAAGCTTGAGCTTCAAAGGAAATAGAACTCGTAGCAAATTGTACAAGAATGTAGATAGCTGCTCACTAGAACTTGCATAAATATTTCATGGATGATCCAAATGAGCTGAATTTTGGATATGTCATAGATGAGTGAGTTAGCTACGCTACGGACTTTACGGATCTGCATTCGAAGTTCGGAATCAAAAGATATGCAGCTTGGAAGGAAGTGCGGCAGAAAGCTCGCGGCCGCGAGGTTCAAGCTCGCGGCGGCGAGGTGTTGGCAGAAAGTTTCTGCCCAGGTCTCGCGGCCGCGAGGTTCAGGCTCGCGGCCGCGAGACCTGCTCTGTTTTTCAGCGTGTTTAGAGGGTGTTTTATGTCCTTTGCCTTTTCCCTCCTACTTGTAATTCCAACTTCATTTGGGGACTTTTTGGCCTTAGTTGCCTTGTTTTGGAGGGTAACTTAGGCATGGAAAGTTGGTAGTTTGCTAGGTTAAAGGCTTGAAGTGAAATCATTAACAACTTCTACAACACATCTCACTTTTCATCCCTAGCCTCCCAAAACTTTTCCCTCTTTACTTTTTCTTCCTTTTTCTTGTATTGAAGGCTCAACCAAGGGGGTGAGTTAATCACCACCCTTGGGGAGTGATTAGGTGGTGATTAAAGGGATGAGAATCCTTGTCTCGATTCCATTTCGATTAGGTGATTTCTTTCCATTTCTTAGTTATTTATGATTAGGAGATGAGTTTGTTATTTCCTTTTTGGATGAATGATTGTGTATTGGAATTCTCCGGATTTATATAAATTTATGTTATTGTTTGATTAATGATGTCTTGATGATTAGTATGGTGCTTATATGTGTTCGTTAATCCGATTCCGTGTTTATTGTTCGTCTTGTGGTTTGACAACCCTTTGAGATGAGTGTTATTGATTCTTGATTGCTAGATATAGTGATTTTGAGGATTTGATTATGAATTTGGATTGTGAATCGATATTAGGATAGACATATACCTATGTCGTTTCATATTCGTTTAAGGTTTGAGTTTAAATGACATCGATTAGATTTTAGTCCATTTATACGTAAATTGGCTTAGTTTAATTTGATAGGTTGGTATGCTATCGAAAGATACATATGAATGTCATTGAATCCTTGAATAGCAAACACGAGCACAATATATTAATTGTCGGGTCATTGTTATCGTTTGATTAAATTATGTTTGATGTTGGGTTATGTTTGATTTGTTGGGTTTATTGTTTTATCGCACTTTTGGCCATCTACCTTTAATGCAACCTAGACATAGGATGTAGAAAGTTAGGTGAGTGACGATTTGTGGATTTCAACCTAGGATAGACATATACCTAGTTTGGTCCGTGTTTGTATAATGGGTTCGTCCGTAAATGCATCAAATAACTTAGATTCTCTTTATTCGGGGATTCGGGTTAGTTTTAGGTCCCGGGTGACAACGGTACACCTTAGAATCCTCTTTTGGGTTCGAACTTTTCTTTGAGCATCGGTTGACAGCGATGTTCGTTATTGATCCGGAGATGGAGAGTTTGGGTAGATTGGTAGAGTTAAGTCAAACCTATAGGGAGACTTAACTAATTTGAACTCACAAACAACAACTAAATCTGGGATTGTTTGCATAGTTAACCTAACAACCGCATAATTTATCTGCTTTAACTAATCGCTTATGAATCCTCCTTACCGCGTAATTAACTCTCCATTTACTTGCTTTCGTAGTTAGATTTATTTTATCGCTCGTAGTTAAATAAAATCACCCTTATCATATGTTTGGGTTCGATAATTTGTATCAAGCATTCTTAGATGAAATAAGCCGTCAATTGATTGGTTTATTCCCACCTTTTACCCATTCGTTGGGATTCGATACCCGGTATGTACTTATCGTTTTATATTACTTGTAACGACCGTATACTTGCGTGTTTGCGTATTAGTATTTGGAACGCAACACAAACGGCAAAGGAGATTAGTCAAAACAGCCAGCTTAGCTGTTGAGACTAAAAAGAAAAAGGCTGCTGATGAGCATAAAAAGAAAGAAACTAAGCAGATGGAGAAAGTGACTTCTGCTGCTGAAGCCACTAAAATCATTGAAAATATAACTGCTGATGTAAGGACTGGATCCCCTGCATCACCATCAAGAACTCCATCAGCAGAGAGGCCTGCTGAAGGTATTTCTCAAAGAACAAGAAGCCAACAGAGAGATACAGCTACTTCTACTTATCGTGAAGGAAGAACCAAAAAGTCTGCTAGAAAGCAGATGACTTTTATAGAAGAACCCACGGAGTTAGAAAATATAGCTAGAAAAGGTCCTGAAAATGCTGAAAAGGCTGCTGAAACTGTTGAGCCTGCTACAACAGTCGAGACTGCCGCAACAGTCGAGGCTGATGCAACTGACAAAGCTGATAAGCAACAGCCAAGATCAGTTACTCAATCAGTTGAGACTTCAAAGTCTCAAGAAGATCCAGATGTCCAAATCATACATCCAATTGCTGCAAATCCTATCTCGTCTGCTGGACCAGCCCCTGCTGATAAAGGCAAAAGGAAGATAGTGCTGAGGAAAAAGAAAATTTCCAAGGCTGACAAGAAGGCAAGGGAAGCTGCTGAACAGAGAAAGCAGGATGATTTGGAAGAAAAGAAGGCTTTTGAGCTAAGCAAAGCTCAGGCAGCAAAGGATGAGGCCAGAAGGAAAATGTCTGAAGCAGAGAGGAAAGCTGCTGAGGATGCTGAAATGGCCATGGTTTTGGAAATGAGCAAAGTTGATGCCTATGGACCCGTCCATGGAGGTGGCATCAAGATTAAGGAGGCTGAAGGAGGAAAAGAACCCCCAAAAGTGAAGATGCCTGCTGGGGAAGTAAAACCAAAGGAAAAGTTTGAGGTTAAGAAAGCCTTCAAGATCATATATGACAACAAAGAGCTTTTCCAGAAGTTTGAAAAATCCTTAGCCTACTACAACCAGAAGTTAATGCTGAAGACCATGTTCACTCAAGAGAAGCCTAGATATATCAGATGGAGAGACAATAGGCTGAACAGGTCCATCATTGAACTTCAGAATCTGAAGGACTTAGCTGCTGAAGAGAAATGGGTACTAGAGTGGCTAAAGACAGATTCTATCCAAAAAGCTTTGGATCCTCATTATGTTAGGGATGTTATGCATCATTTTGCTAGGGAATTTGCCCTTGAGGAAGCTAAGCTGATACAGAGCACCCTGCCTGCCAAAAGGAGGAAGACTGATGATGTTGAAGAAAGGGCTGTGAAGATTGTTGTTATCACTGCACTGAACAAGTGGGCAGAAAAATCCAGATATCAGCAAGGGCATTCAAGTGAACTCCCTCAACTGCCAAGTATTCAACATGTAATTTTTGGCAGAGAAATGAAAGATTTTAGTGAAGTGCCAGAGGGTAACAACGCGTTTGTCAACCCTTGGATCATTGTGAGGCAAATCCGTCAAACAACCTGCTTCAATGATGATGGCACCATCACAAATCTGGTGTATGAAGATGTCACTGATGAACAAAAGAAGACTGAAGAAAAGAAAGCTGAAGAGCCTCTAGCAACAGACTGGAATGCTAAGGACTCTGAAGACCATCAGATGACAGATTTGGAAGAAGTCCCTGTTCAACAGGCGACTGAAGAGAAGGAAGCTGATGCTGCTGCTTCTGCTTCATCAGCTGATCAACATTCATCACTGATGGAAGCACTCCAGGTGTTATTGGAAGACCAACTAAGGGAACTGGAACAGAAGCATAGTCAACAGCTGCTAAAGGTCAAAGAGGAGCTGAAGGATGAACTTAAAGCAGAATTGGTAGAATCCAACAGACTTCAGCTGGAAACTGTTCAAGGATCAACAGCAGAGATCATCAAGAAAGAAATTGACAGTATTCCTATTCCTGAAGACCATTCCTTGCAGTTAGTGCACAGCTTAAGAGATTTGAACAAGAATGTTGAAGATGTGAAGGGCAATGTGAATCACCTTCATACTGCTTTAAAAACAGCTGAGCACAAGATTGCTGATCTAACTGCAACCTTCATAAAAGTCAGTGAAGAAGAGAAGGCAGTCAACTTAGGGTTCTTGCAAGAAGTATCACATGCTACACAAGAACTACAAACTGAGATTGCAACTATAAACCTGAACATTGACTACTTCAATGATCATACTGACGCCATCAGCACTGATATTCTTCATCTTACAGCAAGCCATGATGTTACAAATCAAAATCTGAAGGCTTTGTGCGCTGAATTAAAGGTTCCAACAGTTGCTCTCAACCCTGCTGCTAAACCTGCAGAAGTCATCAGATCTGATGATGACAAAAAGGGGGAAGAAAAAGGGAAAGAAACAACTAAGGAAACCAATGCTGCTGCTGTTGAAGAATCTGGAAAAGTACAAGGCAAAGACAAATATGAAGAAGAGACCAAGGAAAAAGCCAAAACTGATGAAGTAATGGCTGAATCCAAAGACTCTGCTGCTGATCAATCAGAGCCTTTGACTAAGTACAAAAACACAGAATCAGCCAGGAAGGCCATGAAAGCTTTGAATGAACAAAAACTTAAAGAGAAAATGGAAGCTGCCAAAGCAAACATGGACTTGGATTATGAAGCTGATGATGATGAAGAAGAAGATGACGAAGAGTCATCTTATGAGTATGAAGAAGTGCTTGAAGGATCAGATGAATAAGCTGATAGTTAAAATTGATAAAATCTTGTAATCATTTTGCTTTTATCTATCTTTCAGACAGCTCATCTGAAGAACTTGTACTTGTATTTGTAACAATCTTATCATATCAATAAAAAGTCAAGTTCATTCCAACATACTATTTTCTATCTCAGAAAATTTTTGAGGATTACATTCTTTAGTTTAGGTATTCAACAGGTACTTAGCTGAAGTTTTGTCATCATCAAAAAGGGGGAAATTGTTGGATAAGGATGAAGATGAAGGCACTAAAGGAAGTTTGTTAAGGGAGGTTTTGATGCATTCCAAAACTTCATATTTGGCTAAGTATGGAGTAACTTAGCTGATAAACTTATCAAGGAATTTTGACTAAGTAAAGAAGACATCAGAAGAGTCAAATTTCAAGGTCCAAGACTTTTGATCTGCTGAAGAAAAGTTATCAGACTGGTGAAGATCAGCCGACTCAAATCAGCTTTGTTCAAGTTTGAGATCAGCTTTGTTCGCCATCAGACGCGTACTTTTATCAGCCAAGTGAAGAAGATCATAAAGTGTTCCCAACGGTAATAAATGCCCCTTGGAGTAATAAATGCTGAAGTACAAGGTTATTAAAGACAAATGATTGAAGAATTGCTTCGCATCAGCTGGGTGCATTTAATGCTGCATTTAATGCTGCCTGCAGAATAGTACTGTTCACAGTACGGACAGACTGCAAAAGAGTCGTTCGCGGATTTTAAGGACCAGTACTCGAGGAATTTGAATCTTGTCTCTCTTCAACGGACACTTTTCAATCCTCAAGTATAAATAGCTGAAAGAGACGAAGAAGAAACAAGCAACACAATCTCTGAGAAATCTTCGAAGCAGAATTCTTTAAGTCTCAAGAACAGCTCACTCATCAGCTGAGTCATTTGTTGACAAAAGCAGAGTTGAAGAATCAAGCCAAATACATCTTCTGAGTGATTTTGTAAACATTGAGTGTTGTGAGAAGTAGATATCCGTCTTAGTGAGTGATATTACTTCAGAGAAGTAGGATTTCTTTGTGATTTCTTACTGCGAACTTACGGCCTCTTCATTTGTTGCAAGGCGTAAGCAGAGTATACTGATTACTGTGTGTTTTTAGTATAACCCAAGATCTTTGTGACTTGGAAGTGTGGACTAAAGGATATTCAAATCCATATAACCACTATAAAAATCGGTTGTGTTTTTATTTGCATTTTACCTGCATATTTTCAGTTGCATAAAACACTTTAAGTTAACTGTTTGAAAAAGGATCTAAAGAGATTTTACAAATCTGGGGAAGCATTTTTCAAACTGCTAAGTTTACTTGTGAAAAACACTTTGAAAATCCCTGCAAGTACTCTAAGTATTAAAACTGATTTTAACAAAATCAGCTAAGTAACAATCAGACGAGTGGTCAACAAAGCTGTTCAAAGATTTGTTCGCGAACAGAATTGTAACTAACTAATCTGATCAGCTTAGTCTGTTCAGTTAGAGTAAAAGTTTTAAAGTTAAATTTGAAGAAAATTTTTAAAGAGGTTTATTCACCCCCCCCCCCTCTAAACCTCTTCTGACCACTTGGGACCAACATGCCAGCTGCCTTTAAAAGCATTTTCTTGACATATATGTTTTGAAGGAATTTGTTTTCTTATTTCCAGCCACGATTGAATTGATCTCATGAAATTTTTACCAAATTAAACTGCAGGTAAAAACTGGAGATTAAATCCTAGTTGGATTTAATTGTAGCCATGCTACTAATAATAATTTTTTGAAAATTATACATACTAGCTTTCTATCTATTTTGAAGGATTTTTGGCAAGTTAACTCCATGTGATATGTTTAATGGGTAATTTACCTCTATTTGATAAGAAAATAGATAATTTATCTCATTGTGACATGAAATAAATAGCAATTACCTCTCTACGATATGAAATAATAACCAATTTATTTTCTTACTAGTAAAGGTGCTATACACTCACTTTATAATGCGACCGAGACTTCGTTTTCATGTAAAAAATTACCAATTTAGCCTTACCCTCACATCACTTTTACCGCCATGTGATCACGCATACGTAGGTAATTTACCTCCATATGCTATGCATAAATAAATACTTTAACTCCTTCTGATAATGCATAAAGAATATTTTACCCCCTTGTAAAATTGTAAAGATTAAGAGGATGGCAATTTGCTTCTTTCACTACAAGAAAAAACATGATTTTCAGACGGATTTTGCCAATCAGAAAAAGTGGCGTGGGAAAATTTTCGATAGATTTTCCGACGGAGCAAATTCCTTCGAAAAATTGCCAACGGAACTTTCCAACGACTTCGCCGATTGTGGTGGTTACTAATTTTTGAAAAAAAGTTTATTAAATTTCCGACGGAATATTTCACTAGGAAATTTTTTTTTTCCATCTGATATATATTTCCGTCGGAAAATAGTTAATTTTTTATTTTTATTAGTTTCCGACGGAAGTTTTTTATTTTTATTTATTTTCAGTGACTTTTCGACGGAATTTATACTCCGTCGGAAATTATATTGAGAATTTCAGATGGATATTGGCCCGTCAGAAATTCCACTGGAATTTTTTCTGTCGGAACTTTCCGACGGACTTTTTTCCGTCGGAAATTTATCGTCGAAAAATTCTATTTTTTTGTAGTGTTTTACTTGATTCAATTCATGAATTAGCCCACTATGAGTCTACTGCATTTAGAAATATTCAAATGAATGAATTTGATGGATTTGAAATCCATTTACTTAAAATCTCTGGTTTGGATAATTTTTTTACAAAGGATTTCAAATTCATTCATTTGAAATTCATTGTTTGGTATATATCATTTGCGGTATTTGAAATTTCAATCATACCTTATAATTTATTAACTTAAATTTAAATAATATTTTTCGTTTAGTAATTTTTAAATCTCTATTACAACTCTACATATAAACTTATTAAGAAATAATTTTTTATTAAAATCGATTTAACCTTTTTTTCTACGTTATCATCCATTTTTAAAATAATTTCATCGATTTCAATCATTTTATTCAGATTAACCTAATATTTCACCAATTTCATCTATTTGGATAAAACAACATAAATTGATTTGGGGCAAAATTATAATTTTTAAAATTAATGGACCAAAAGAGCAAATCCAGATTACAAAAAATCTGGGGCTGAATTGAAAATCTTAATTTTTTGAAAATTCTGGATTTAATTGTAACTCTGGATTGAAAATGTAAATTGAGGACCAAAAATGTAAATTCAAATTTTTGAAAATCAGGGGCCGAATTGAAAATCTTAATATTCCAAAAATTCTAGACTGAATTGCAATTCTTGGTTTTTCGAAAATCCGTGGTCAAATTGTAATTTTTGAAAATTAAGGGACTAAAAGTGAAAATTTGTTTTTTAAAAATCATGGGCCAAATTGAAAATAATCTTCCAAATATTCAGGGCTGAATTGCAATTCTGGGTTTTTCGAAATACGGGTCAAATTGCAATTTCTAAAAGTTGAGGGGCCAAAAGTCTAAATTCAAATTTCTGAAAATCTCGCACCGAATTGAAATTTTTAATTTTCTGAAATTTCTGAACTAAATAGCAATTATGGGTTTTTAAAAAAATCTGGGTCAAATTGTAATTTCCTAAAATTGATAGACCAAAAATGTAAATTAGAATTTCTGAAAATCAGGGGCCGAATTAAAAATTTTAATTTTTTGAAAATTCTGGACTGAATTGGAATTATGGGTTCTTCAAAAATATGTGGTCAAAATTGCAATTTCTGAAAATTGAGCGATAAAAATTGCAAATTTGAATTTCTAAAAATAGGAGTTGTATTGCAAATTTTAATTTTTGAAAATTCTGGAGTAAATTAAAATTCTAGGTTTTCAAAAATTGGTTATCAAAATGTAAATTCTGAAAGTATGGTCGGGGTTAATTTGTCACTTTCGAAACTTGAGGGGTCAGTTTGTAACTACCAATAACTTCTGGTATTAATTTGTTATTTCCATAATCATATGGGGTCGAGCGGCTATGTATTTACTATTTAGCCACAACTGATTTTAAGATAGAGAAAATATATAATGTGCACTTTATTTTATTTTTTAAATGAATTTCAAATGACAAGGTTTTTGAAAGAATTTCAAATTCACTTGAAATTGGGCATAAATTCATTGGACTAAAATCCAGTATTTCAAATGAATAGATTTTTATTTTGTACTAAATAACCTGATGAGTTTGAAAAGGATTCAAATCCACCAAACTCAAATTCATCCATCTAAATGGGCTCTTTATTTTGCCATTTATTTATAACAACTCCTTAAACAGTCTATTTAGAATAACACATGGAGTAAATTTGTAATTACATCTTATCATGAATGGTTCGAACCAAAATAGCCACGTGTCCCTCTTTGATGCCCCTCCATCATAATACAAAAATGCCTTTCACTAACAAAAAAAAGAAAAAAAAATCAAGAA
Organism: Penstemon eatonii; assembly: GCA_038501285.1. Taxonomy (NCBI): domain Eukaryota; kingdom Viridiplantae; phylum Streptophyta; class Magnoliopsida; order Lamiales; family Plantaginaceae; genus Penstemon; species Penstemon eatonii. The sequence continues at coordinate 17,789,564 of CM076711.1, forward strand.
AGAAAACTGTATCGGCTCAGCCTAATCCTCCACCCCACCCTACACCACACCACACCGCCGTCAGCATGAATTTTGATGGTTGGTGGGCCCTCAAACTGAATGAGTGGGTGACAGCAAATGACCCATGACACCCAAACTGAGTATGCGGATGTAGTTACAATCAAATATCTTGAGCACTTGTGTGAATGGACTATAAGGAAAGGGTATGCACCTTTCCTTACATCAATTGGTTTTGGGGTAAGTGGTAGCGTCTGAAGTTTTACAAGTGGTTTTTGTGTTCGATTCCCAGTAGGAGCAATTGCTAAGGGGGAGATTGTTGGGCACTCAAACTGAGTGTGTGGGTGACATCAATTGTCCCATGGCACCCAAACTGAGTGTGCGGGTGGAGTAACAATCGAATATCGTGGGCGCTTGTGTGATTGCACTATAAGGGAAGGATATGCGTCTTTTCTAACACCAATTGATTTTAGGGCAAATGGTAGTGCCTGAGGTCCTACAATGGGGTTGATAGAAGACGGAAATGAAGCCTGTGTGAGGTCTATTCATGGTGGTGGAAGTGTGGGTTTTCATGCTGGTGGTGGTGTGAGAGGCTATGGTTGGACCTAGAACTAAGCCATAAGTCCTATTCGGACCTTTCAATTCATAGATGTAGATCTCAGACCCATGAATGGTCCCGAAACTCACACAGATTAAAGGAACTGAAGTGGATTTAGTGGATTGGAAGAGTTGGGATCTATGGGGTTTGCTGTCGATTCAGGCAAGGACTCGATGTCACTCCGGCGGTGAATTGAAGAAGATGACTTTTTTTTTTGTACTTTATAATTAAATATATAATTTTAAAACACTTCATTATGTGTAATTGTTAAATTATTTTATTTAGTAAGGTTAAATGGACCTTAAATTTTGTAGATTAAACATATTTACTTTGTAAAATGAAAGACTAATAAAATTTTATTAATTTTGTATTTGTATTTGGTTAGATGAAAATTAAATAAAGTTATGATGAATTTCAAGCATTTAATTTTTTTCTCCAAATATCATATGGAAAGTTGAATCAATTTCAGTGGTATAAGTTTGATTATTCAAGAGTTAGAAATTGACTAAAATGACTAACCAAACCAAAAATATGTATCTTCGAGGAAGACATATTTTGGTTATCTAAATAAACTAAGAGCTTTGTTAGTTAAATTTATCAAACTTCCAAATTTTAGGGAATTGGAAAAAAAAAAAAAAAAAAAGGAACTTATACTTAATTTTGAAAAGCCTTTGGGCGGCGAATTGATCATAATTCAAATGGATGTGGTATTTTTCTTTGATTTTATTTTCCTGTGCAACACTAATCATCAATTAGTAGGTTAATTAGTCAGTATATTTATGAGTGAATAGCAGATTAACTCCCTGTGTTACTTAAAATAGGCAGTTTAACTCCTTGTGATAAATAAAAGGGCAAAATACCTCCCTATTATATCCTAAATAGGAAATTTAACTCCCTGTGTTAAGAAAAATGACAAAATAACTTCTTGTATTTTTATAAAAAAAGCACAATGCCTCTCTCTAAGTTGCTTATTAATTCATGTAACAGGTAGTTAAATTGCTCATTATTTCATTTCATGGGGAGGTATATTGTTATGAAACAAGTTGTAAAGGAGCTATTTTTGATATTTTTGTATTTGCAAATAAACAAAAACAGTAAAATAATCATAAAACAATGATAAGGGTGTTATAAAATTAAAAGAATAACAAGTAAAAACTACAATGTAATTGTGGAGAAGAAAAGTGAAGTAGGGAGAGAATTTTATTCATTCTTATTCATATCTAAACATATTACAATAAGCCTCTATTTATAGGGCTAGAGGAGAAACTCAAAAGCCATAAGTTACAACTTAAAAGTATTCAATAGTCACTATATATATATATTCAATACAATGAATATTACATTAAAATGGACATCCACTAACATAATATTTATAACACTCCCCCTTGGATGTTCATTGTTTATAAAATATGCCTCGTTAAAAACCTTGTCAGAAAAACCCAGTAGGAAAAACCTAGACAAGGAAAAAAGAGTACATATCCATATGAAACTAATAAGCGTGTAATACTGCCTCGTTAAAACCTTGCCAAGAAAAACCCATTGGGACAAAAACTTGGACGAAGGAAAAAGAGTACAGTATACATATTATTGTTAATGACACGCTCCCCCTGGTGCCAACACAATGTCCACAAGTTGACACATTTCAATGTTGGACCCTCTGTTTGAAGGCAATATCTTGATATAACAAATATACATATCTAACATCGTTCATATGCCTTCGTGTTTGTACAAAGCTTATCTTGCTAATAATTTAAACAAAAATGCTAAATCATGCTTGTAGAATTAGCAAGATTCATTAAGTCTCTAATTTTACTTGGATAAAGGTATTTTAGGTCCCAAAACTTTTCATTGTTCGATCATTTTGAGGACAAACATAATCTTTTATTAAATCCAAAGATTGAAACAACCATGAAATTGCCCTCAATGATTGAGCTCTTTATCTAAATAAAATCATTTATTAATCGATTTTGTATGTATCGATTTATGGACAAAAGATTTCATCTGTTAAATGCTCGATCTGTCGGTCGAGATAAAATTTTATTTTTCAAAATCTTTTGTCTCAAATGCTTCCTTTAAAACTCTTCGGAAGTTCCAATAATATTTAGATCATCAATATATATAACAATAATCATGATCCCAATGTTTCCATAAAATACATGGGTTAATTGGATCGTTTCTATAACTTTCTTTAACAAGTATTCACTAATACAGTTGTACTAAATACGTCCAAATTGTATTAATCCATACAAAAATTTACGCAGGCGTATTGAACAGTTTTCTCCGGAGTTTCCAAATGTATAATAAATCTAAACCCTTTAGGGATTTTCATATAAATTTTAGTATCGAGCGAGCCATATAAATCAGTTGTACCAATATTCACTAGACGCAAATAAAGTTTTTAACGTACTGCCAGACTACTAAGTTATGTAAAAATAACTGCATCCACCACAAGAGATTACGTCTCCTCATAATCAATATCAGTCTCTACAAAAATCATGTGCCTTATATATAACGACTTCAGTTTTCTCATTTGGATTTCGCACAAATACCCATTTATATCCAAACAGCTTTACACCTTTAGGTGTTTTAACTACTTTGAAAGTGAACTTAATTCTGCTTGAATTGCGTCATTTTATTTTGGCCAATCATTTATATGATATCATTTTTATAACAAATTTAATTTCAAGATCCTCATTTTATTTTATAATTATATGCGAAAGTGTTGTCGACAACTGTTTTAATTCGGTTCCATCTTTTTCTCGTAGTGACATAACTTATAGAGATCTCTTTATTTTAGTATTTTCAGGTACCTGAACCTCTTCTGGGGTATTATCTATTAGTTATGTCTTGCGACTCTTCATGAGTGCTTGCCTCCATAATATGACCATCTTCAATGTTAGCTCCTTATTTTACTGGAATTTTATCATTGGAACCAATTGATTTCATTTGAATTGGAGCATATCTAGCTGGTATATGAGATTTAATAACTCTTTTTAAATTAGTAGATTCATCTGGCACTTGATTTGCAATATTTTGCAAATAAATTATCTTCTGGACTTCTAGTGTACACGTATTTTTTTCGAGGATCTAGAGAAGATAATATTGATGTTTTTCATGTAATTTATTTTACCAGCTCTTTATTACCTCCCCCTGATGTTAGGAATATTATATCATTAAAATGACAATCGGCAAACCATGCCGTAAATAAAATTTCTGTCATTTATTCAAGATACTTATTATGGATGGGGATTCATATCCAACATATATTCCCAACCTCTTTTGAGGACCCATCTTTGTGCGTTGTGGTGGAGCAATTGAAAATATGTCGCACGTTCCTAAATTTTAAGATAGTTTGGCTCCTGACCAAACGGTAGTTTCATCAGGGAGAATTTATCAGTATTTGTTGGCGTGATGCACACAAGCGCTGCTACATGTAACAAAAAGTTTTTTTTTTTTTTTCTCATTAATAATTTTCAAGATATTAACGGGAGACATTTGATTTATAATTCTACTAAATCATTTTGTGTATGAATATGGGCAACATGACTCTCAATAGCCATTGAAAGTCAGATATATGAATTCACCAGCATTATTAAGACGTCTTCATTGCATAATCTGAAAAGTGTGCTCTTAATTTAATTATTTGCGCAAATATCCCGCAAACATCAAGGTTGCAGGTTGACAATAAACACACATGTCACATATGTAGTAGATGCATCTATTAAAATCCACATAGAGGATGAGTGGGCCCACGTGTATCACATTGAATGTGTTTCAAAAATGCTGAAGAGTCTAACCCATTCTTAATTGAAATGATTTAGTAATCTATTAACCTTGAAAACAAGCAGCACAAAAGGATTCTTTGATTTGAAGAATCTTCTGGTTCTTCAGTGAAGATCCATACAAACTCTCAATAATTTTTTTCGCATCATATTTTATTCGGGATGGTCTAACTGGTTATGCCAAATTTATTTTGGTAAGTAAACTTTTGGTTTACTGTAATATGTGTTTCAATTGTATAAACACATTTCTTTCTATAAAATCCCCATTTGAAGTCTTAAATAAATGAGGTTAATCAAAATAATAAGTCTTCACTTATTATTAAGGATTCATAAGCTCAATAATCACATCAAAGTAACCTCATATAGCTTATGACTTAGTGAATAATTTAATCAAATGAAATAATTATGAAGTTAACCAGTTTTCATTTTACTTTTAACCACGACATGAGATAAGATAAATAAACACAAATAAAAATAAGGTATAAAGAATATCATATATATATCTACGTTTTTTTTTTCATTTAAGAAATAAACAATTTATTTATAATCATAATTGAGAGAATATGAGAAGTTCATATTTACATTTCAAGCATGATAATATAACTTAATTTTAAATATGAATTACCGTATATTGACTTTTATCACATATATATTTCCATCCACTCAAATCATACCTAAATACACAATTGAAATATAATAAATCATATCAGAAATTCAGATATTTAATCACAAAACGTTATGCCATAAACTTAATTTCATATTAACAATTATTATTTTTATTATCACTATTAGCTCTACTTATCTCAATAGAAATTATCAAAATTCAAATTAGTAATGTTAAGTGGTTCAATCATTACCATCAAGAATGTCACTTACATCGTTGTAATTCATTTTAACTTGATGAATGTTTCTTTCAACAAGTGTCATTTTGACGCCTTGTAGAATCAATTTGCATACCTTTAATTTTCCCAAGTTTTACCACAATTTCGTTTCGTTACGGATGGTATGATGCAATCAATATATGAAATGCATAAAATAATTTGACATGTCTAAATAATGTCAATGTCTATCGTACATTCCATTAATTTATGAGATTGAATCATGTACTCTCACTTTTGGGAATAAATCACTTATATTCACATTTGCATCCATTTCAAGGAATGCTTATCAATCATAATAGAAGTTCGATTTTTCATCAATGTTTCATTTTCCAACTACCATAATCAAATTGGTAGTATTTCTTAAAATCTCTCCACATTATTGCTACTTAATAAGAATTTAGGATTCCAAAAGTTGTAATATTATATCTCCAAATTGATAATTAGTTTTTAGTTGTGGATTTCATTTCTCAATTTAAAATGATGCAACTTTTAGGTGCAAACTTTCATAGCAAGCTTTTAAGGGAAAATGTCTATATTTGAACTCTCTTTATCAAGTCCACATCAGTTCCGTAATTATAAATATTCAAATTGTTGATACAAGAAATCTCGACCTTTGAAAGCTCTTAATATTAGCCAAAAGATTTGATAAAACATTAAACTAGATATTCTTAATAGAATTCTAAACGGCAACACATGCTTTTGTCCATATTCATACACAAAGTTGAACATGAGCATAAATTTGCCATTTAGCTTGGACTGGAATTGTTTTACTCAAGTGAAAACAATCATTACTTTTGTGTTAAAATAATTCCTCCAAATATTTTTAGGACAAATGGGTCATCTACTTAAATATATATATTGGATTTCAATTCTTCAAGGAGGTAACATTGCCTTCACTTTATCTTTATCAAATGTCTCATTTTATAACTGTATTTTGAGGCTCTTTACATTCCAGTGAATTCAAACCAATAGTTTTACAGGCTTATTAAGCATTGTTAAATATTTGTTAATTTAATAACATGTACCCCAGTTGTACAATTTTACATACGAATGCTATTCTCTTAGTAGGCACTGTCATCAATTCTCAATTTTATTAATTGATTAAAGAGCAAATGAATAGGCATTGCAAGAACCTTTTAATTTAATATATTTTGACAAATTTTGATTCATCAACTTAAAGATTGATAACTTTTTTAATTTAACAAGATCTAAATCATGACTTTTCATTCGTCTCATTTCTCATGCGCACATTCAGTTATGGCTTCCATATTTGTTCAAGATTCAAAATCAACAAAATGAATCAACTTCAATCAATATATTGAATCAATGTCAGATGTATTCAAATCTTCGGGTTTGAATACATATTGAGCTCTATGCCCTTGTCATCTAGGCTTCAGGCCTAAATTAAGATATACAATAAAAATATACTCAAATCTTCAGGATTGAGTTTATAACCTAGGCTTCAAGCCTAACATAAAAATGTACCAAAACGTTCAAATTCTCATTTGTATCATTTAGGCTTCCGGCCTAACATATTATTTGACTTTAAGAACTTCAAGTTCTTGATATAATAAATAATATTCAACTACACCAAAATTAAATCAATCCAAAAGTTGAAAGAACCATCAACTCTGTTCAAATATTATTCAATCTAAACGTTGAAGTAGCCATCAATATTTATTTGATCCTTTGAAAAGTTATACACGGGAAATTGATATAGATCCAAATAACATAGGATCATATGATGTAACATATATTCCAATTGATTCATTTCGTTAATTTATTAATGTTCTTATAAGCATAAAATATTTAATAAAAATATATAATATATAATAAAATAAATAACTCACCGTCTTACCCATTCGTTGATTCGATCTTACCTTTTGAAGTGATAAATATGAACTTTCTTACGAATCCGATTAGCTAACTTTGAATCAAAAGATAGAACGTATCGTGCTGATAACGTGTTATAAAATTAAAAGAATAACAAGTAAAAACTACAATGTAATTGTGGAGAAGAAAAGTGAAGTAGGGAGAGAATTTTATTCATTCTTATTCATATCTAAACATATTACAATAAGCCTCTATTTATAGGGCTAGAGGAGAAACTCAAAAGCCATAAGTTACAACTTAAAAGTATTCAATAGTCACTATATATATATATTCAATACAATGAATATTACATTAAAATGGACATCCACTAACATAATATTTATAACAAAGGGAATGATTACCAGAAGAATTTGAGGAAAGTTAGGTAGAACAGAGGAAAAGGAGAAGAGAATTGATTATAATATTTTTGCTGGATAAAAAACGGCACACTCCCCAAAAAGTGGGTATATATCTTAACATTAGGGTAACCCTAGCAAATAAAGACAACATGAAATTAGTACAATTCCTTAGGGAATAAAAATAACTGAAAAAGCAATTAAAGACTAAAGGGCCCCTTCATAAGTTGCACCTGACTTAATAGCATTTTCTTCACATGTATTCTGCCAAAGTAAATAACGTTTTCTCCTTGTTCCCAATCTCTTCCAAGTCACCTTCTAAATCGTCCTCTTCAATCCCAGCCAAAGACATATGCCAAATCTCCTTCCCCTCCAACATCTCCTCACGCAATTCTTCCCTCTTCTTCTTCTTGCTACTTTCACCCATCATAATCCTCACATGTATTGCCTATTTTTATATCATGGGGAGGTAAATTGCTCAATATTTCATTTCACGGAAAGTTAAATTGCCTATTTTTATTTCACAGAGAGGTAAATTGTCCGTTAGACATATCACAGGGAGTTAACTTGCAAAAAACCGGTATATTTACTGGTACTTTCTTGCACAGGGCTTTCAAAATTATACGAAGGTGGTGGTATGTTATCGGAGAGCATTCAAAATTAATAATTGGATCAAAATCAACATTGTTGATATTTGATAATGTATAATTAGTCTAACCATAACCGAAAGAGATAATTGGCTTGATGAATTGATTAAAGTCAACATTGTTGATATTAGGATAATATATAATTAGATTAATCGTAATTCAAATTGATAATTGGCTTGATTAATGAGAGAATTTCACTTTTGATACCATAACTCAACCTACTTTAGGGATTTGATACCACAATTTTTTCTCCCGACAAATTTGATACAATAACTCAACCTACTTTAGGGATTTGATACCACAACTTTTTATCCCGACACATTTGATACCATAACTCAAATCAACTCGACACATTTCATACTTCCGTCAAATTGGAAACGGAATTGTCACGTGATTGTCACGTGGCCGTTAAAACTTTGCACATTTGATACCATAACTTATCTTGACTGATAATTTTACCCCATAACATTTCAGGTTACCAAAAAAACCCCACATCTCCAAATTTATTGACGATTTTAGTCCACATTGTTGCAAAATTTCCAAATTGACTCGAATAAGACCACGTGCTGACCAATTTAGAACTTTACACATTTGATACCATTACTTATGTTGACTGATAATTTTACCCCATAACATTTCATGTTACCAAAAAAGCCCCACATCTCCAAATTTAGTGACGATTTTAGTCCACATTGTTGCCAAATTTCCAAATTGACTCGAATAACACCACGTGCTGACCAATTTAGAAAATTTTACTTATTTTATTTAAATAACTAATTTAATTTATAAACAATATTAATAAATTAAATAATACATTAACATAAATATCACCAAAATTAAGAAAACATATTATTTTTAAATATAAAATTTATATAATAGAATTAATATATTTAATATATATTAAAATAATAAATTATATAATTTAAAACTATTTAATATTTATTAAAATATTAAATAATAAATAATTTTAATTTTAAAAAAAAATCCCCACCCCACCCACCACCTCCCCACCCTTCCCCCCTAGCCCCCGATTCCCAGGCCGTCGGCGGCCTGGGTCTTCTGTCCCAGGCCACCGCCGGCCTGGGTTCTTCGATCCCAGGCCACTGCCAGCCTGGGATCTTCGGTCCCAGGCCGGCGTTGGCCTGGGAGAGAAGACCCAGGCCGCCGGCGTCCTGGGAATCTGGGGGTAGGGGAGGGGTGGGTCGGGTTGGGATGGGTTAGGTGGGTGGGGTGGGGATTTTTTTTTTAAATTATAATTATTTATTATTTAATATTTTAATAAATATTAAATAGTTTTAAATTATATAATTTATTATTTTAATATATATTAAATATATTAAATATATTAATTCTATTATGTAAATTTTATATTTAAAAAGAATATATTTTCTTAATTTTGGTGATATTTATCTTAATGTATTATTTAATTTATTAATATTGTTTATAAATTAAATTAGTTATTTAAATAAAATAAGTAAAAAATTTTAAATTGGTCAGCACGTAATCTTATTCGAGTCAATTTGGAAATTTGGCAACAATGAGGACTAAAATCGTCACTAAATTTGGAGATGTGGGGCTTTTTTGGTAACCTGAAATGTTATGGGGTAAAATTATCAGTCAACATAAGTAATGGTATCAAATGTGTAAAGTTCTAAATTGGTCAGCACGTGGTCTTATTCGAGTCAATTTGGAAATTTTGCAACAATGTGGACTAAAATCGTCACTAAATTTGGAGATGTGGGGCTTTTTTGATAACCTGAAATGTTATGGGGTAAAATTATCAGTCAAGATAAGTTATGGTATCAAATGTGCAAAGTTTTAACGGCCACGTGACAATCACGTGACAATTCCGTTTCCAATTTGACGGAAGTATCAAATGTGTCGAGTTGATTTGAGTTATGGTATCAAATGTGTCAGGAGAAAAAGTTGTGGTATCAAATCCCTAAAGTAGGTTGAGTTATGGTATCAAATGTGTCGGGAGAAAAAGTTGTGGTATCAAATCCCTAAAGTAGGTTGAGTTACGGTATCAAAAGTGAAATTCTCTCCTTGATTAATTGACCAAAGTCAACATTTTTGACATTAGGATAATGTATAATTATGTTACATGTAATTAAATTCGATAATTGGTTTAGAATAATTGACCATAATCAACATTATATAAATATGATAAATAAAATTTAATTAATTAACACATAAAAGATATTAATGTAAAGGATTTGATTAACTTTTGCTTAAAAAAGGATTACATGATAAAAATGTTACCTTAATATGTATATTATGACGAACGATTCGCTGTAGTTAAAAAAATGGGCATCTTCTTCACGGGAATGAAACTCTAACTTGTTTAAGGTTACAAATGATATTCTTAAATATAAATAATAAATATATTTTTATATAATTAACACAAAAATATTAAAAGTAATAAAATCAAAATTAAAGCAAGGGATCGTGCTCCAGAATGGTTTCCACAAAATCCCTCATGGATTTCGCGCAACACTTTCAAAGCCCTAGATGGGGCTAAGCATTTGACCAAAGGTTGTTAATCAAGAAATCTAGTGAAGCCGAAGCAAAAGTGAAGAAGGAGAAGATGGGGATAAAGTGACCTAATTTTATGTTAATTCTTTCACACTTGTTAGGTAGTTATTTTCAGCTGGGCCGATTTATTGTAATTTGATTTATTTATCCCTAGCCAATTAGCTGTTATATATATGTTTATTTCTTCTATTTTGTACTCAATATTTCTACATACATTACATTACATTATATATATATATATATACATATATATATATATATATATACATGTTTACATATTATAAGATTTACATGGTAGCAGTAGTATTCTATTGATTTCTACATTCAAATCCGCTGCAATTTCAATCAAAATCATCAATATTCTTCATCTTTTACGAAATATTTATAATCCATCGATGGGATGTGTCCCATTTAGTTCTCTTAGGGATGATAAATGACCTACTTAACTCAGTGGTTAGAGTATTGCTTTCATACGGCGGGAGTCATTGGTTCAAATCCAATAGTAGGTAGAACTTATTAGAGACCGGAAGAAATGGTATCTAATAAGTTTTTTTGCCCCATTTATTGATTCTGTATTTTTATTTATTTCATTTTTGAATTGCGTTGTATCAACATTGGATTCTGCTTGATTGGATTCACTCGAGTGAATCCAATCAAATAGAAGGTTTAGAAATAGAATTTCTTTTGATTATTTGCACGCACCTACTAGTTATGAAATCGAATTGATAGCCTCTACTCTTATCCTTTTCCCAATATCATGCTATGAATAACTAGGATTTCCAGAAGAAGATGCCATTTGTTTGATGAGAAATAAAAAGGAATATCAAAAATTTGAGTTGCTGAAGCTGAAGCAGCTACTTTTGAAGTAACAGAAAGAAAAGCAACGACTGGAGTGGGAGAGGTCCATATTAGTTGCATCCTGCAGATGGACCAAGTATTTCATTAGATTTAGAAAAACTTACAGAACATAACTATCAAACATGGAGCATTGCTATGGAATTATCTTTAGAAGTTAAGAACAAATTAGGATTTGTTGATGGCACACTTCTACCACCTACTCAAGATCCTGTTTTACACAATTATTGGATCAGAAACAACAAACTGGTCATCACTTGGTTATTAATTTCCCTTTCCAAAGAAATTCATCACACAATCCTTTACCAAAATTCTGCAAGGGATATTTGGCTTGAACTTAAACAAAGATTTCAGCAGGCATCATGTCCTAGAATGTATCAATTGAAAAGGGATCTCATAGCTATTCAACAACAGACTCTTTCTGTCACTACATATTTTTCCAAATTAAAAGTCCTATGGGATGAAATCACAAACTTTCGACCCAAATGCACTTGTGGCTTATTAGATGACTATTTTGAAAATAAATATCTTCTATACTTCCTCATGGGTTTACAAGACTCATTGGCTCCCACTAGAAGCTAGATTCTACTAATGGAACCTCTACCCTCTGTTCCTAAGGCTTATGCCTTGGTCACTCAAGAAGAAACCCAAAAATCCATTCAATCCTCTCACACTCCTACTGACTCCCTTGCCTTCTCTGCTAGAACAGGTCCTACATACCCTTTCCCCAGACCTCCTTTTAACCTAACCAAAACCTTTACCCCAAATAGACCACCCATACCCTCCTTCAGAAATCCCTTTAATACCAACTACAGAAGGCCAAATAGGCCATTTTGTATTCACTGCCAAATGCCTGGCCACACATCTGAAACCTATTTTAAGATACATGGATACCCCCTAGGGTATAGACCACCAACTACAAATTACAGATCACCATAACAAAATCCATCAAAGGTTAACTCCATACAACCAGATACATAGAATGAAGATTCAACTAAAACCAACTTGCAAAAATTCATGCAACAGCTTTCACCAGAACAGATTCATCACTTGTCTCACCTATTCTCCAATCAGTTAAGTGGTTCTTCTCCCTCTCCTCAATCAGACACTTCCACATCCAACATCTACAATCTCACTACCAATAAAGGTATGTCTACTTATATTAATCTCACTAACAATTCTACTTTTACTCAGCATTGGATTCTTGATTCAGGTGCTACAAGCCATATTTGTCATAATATCACACTTTTTAACAAATTATCCCCTATCACTCATACATCCATTACTCTACCTACTAACTCTATTATTGCAGTCCATTTTAAAGGTTCTATTATTTTAAATAAACACATTACTCTCACTGATGTTCTGTTTGTTCCCAATTTTAAATTTAATTTGCTATCTGTTCCCGCCCTTCTTAATTCACTCCCTTTAAATATTACTTTTTCACCTACATCTTTTATTATTCAAGAGCTGAAGTCCCTGAGGATGATTGGCAAGGGTGAACTGTCTCACGGACTTTATATTCTTCAACCTTGCCCTCCTTCTAGTTCTTCTTATAATTGTAATATTGTTACTATGGACACTGAGCATAATAGATTAGGACATATTTCTATTGATAGACTACTTTCTTTACAATATGTCCTAGGTTTTTAATCTGTTACTTCTAGCAATAAAGTACCTTGTGACATCCGCCCTATGGCAAAACTAAAAACATTACTTAATAATATACTTCCAAGTCTTCTTCTATTTTTGATCTTGTTCACTGTGATATAAGGGGACCTTATAGGGTTACTGCTCATAATGGATTCAAATATTTTTTAATCTTAGTAGACGATTATAGTAGATTCACATGGGTGTACGTTCTCAAACATAAATATGATGTCTCTAATATTTTACCTAGATTTATTTCCATGATCAAAAAACAATTTAATTCCTCTATAAAAGTCTTTAGAAGTGACAATGCAAAAGAACTTCTTTTTACTGATTTATTTGCAAAATTAGGAATCAATCACCATTTTTCTTCTGTTGAAACACCACAGCAAAATGCTGTGGTGCAAATCCCAGAATCGTTCATGAATTCAAAATAAGCATTGAATAGTTAATGGTTCAAATTTTTTGCAAACGTACTCTCCAGGCGGGATACTTAACAAGTCGATTCCATGATTATAAGTTCATTCCATACCGGACCAGGCCGGAATAGGGTTCTATACATTCTCGAGGGGTCATTCCATGATTATAAGTTCATTCCATACCGGACCAGGCCGGGAATAGATCCAGTGGAGACGGGATGGGGCCTGTAGCTCAGAGGAAAGAAAACACCAACATATCCTAATCATTGCTAGATCCTTATTTTTTCAATCAAAATTGCCTATTCGATACTGGAATGAATGTATCCTAACAGCTGTTTTCATTATGAACAGAATATCTTCCCCTATTATTCAAAATCATTCACCTTATTTCAAATTATTTATCACGGACTTTGATTATCATTTTTTAAAGGTTTTTGGTTGTTTAGCTTTTGTGTTAACATTAAAGAATCATAGATCAAAATTTGATCCAAGGGCTAGAAAGTATGTTTTTATTGGTTACTCCCCTGGATACAAAGGATATAAATTTTTAGATGTTCAAAAATTTTGAAATTTTTATTTCTAGAAATGCTGTGTTTCATGAACACATATTTCATTTACATGTTACTATTATTCATCAACATTTCACTAAAGACACTTCCATTGTTTCACCTATATCTCATTTTTCTTCCTTTTATTTTGATGATCTCAATCCCCTATCTCTTGTCCATACACCTAGCTTACCTACTGTCATATCACCAAATCCCCCTCCCTCTCCCCCCTCACCTCAACCTACTATTCTGAGAAAATCATCCAGACAAACAAAACCTCCCATATAATTACAAGATTATCATTGCAACATTGAGATAACTCATACAACCTCTAGATATCTTATATCTAATGTCCTAGATTATTCTTTAGTTTCTAAGCGCCATCATACCTTAATTTGCAATCTTACTAACTTTTCTGAACCAACTAATTATAAACAGGCTATTACGAGTCCTGCTTGGGTAGAATCTATAAACACAGAACTACAAGCAATGAAAAATAATAAAACTTGGGACATTGTTGCATTACCACCTAATAAGAACCCTATTGGCTGCAAATGGATACTTAAGATTAAAATGGATTTTGATGGTAGTGTTGAGAGATTTAAAGCTAGGCTAGTGGTACAAGGATTCACACAACAAGAAGGGATAGATTACAGTGCCATTTTCTCCCCTGTAGCTAAGTTAATCACTGTTAGGATTTTATTAGCACTAGCTATGGCTAAATCTTGGGATTTGCATCAATTGGATATCACTAATGAGTTTTTAAATGGGGACTTACATGAAGAAGTATACATGCAACTACCTAAAGGATTAAATATCAGTTCACATACACAAACAAGTCATTCAGGTACTTTAGTATGCAATCTAAAGAAGTCCATATATGGACTTAAACAGGCCAGCAGACAATGGAACAATAAATTGACAGAAGTCCTAGCTACAATGGGATTCACTCAATCCAGGTTTGATTATTCTCTTTTTACATCTGGTACAGGTTTGAACTTTTTTACTATCCTAGTTTATGTTGATGACATAATTGTGGCTGGACCTAACACTGGTTTAATATGTTCTATCAAACACAAGTTAGGCACATTTTTTAAATTGAGAGATTTGGGAAATTAAAGTACTTTTTAGACATTGAACTAGCCTATTCTAATATAGGATTGGTTATTTCCCAAAGAGATTATGCTTTGCAACTGTTACAAGACACATGTTACCTTGGCAGTAAACCAGTGCTCTTACCCATGGACCCAAAAAGTCAACTTAGAAACAATGACTCTAAACTTCTCCCTGACCCTTCTCCTTATAGAAGGTTAGTAGGTAGACTTATTTATCTAACTATTACTAGACTGACATTACATTTGCAGTAATTAAGTTAAGTAAGTTTTTATCTAAAAACTCAATCCCACTTAATAGCAGTTCACCATCTACTAAGGCACATTAAATCTTCTCCAGGACAGGGCCTATTTTATGCAAAGGATTCTAATTGTTCATTATCTAGCTTTTGTGACTCAGATTGGGCTTTATGTTTGGACTCTTGGAGATCTACAACAGGCTATTGCACTTATATAGGAAATTCAATCATTTGATGGAAATCTAGGAAACAACTTACATTTTCAAAATCTTCAGCCGAAGCTGAATTTCGTGCCCTAGCAGCAATCACTATTGAAATATTGTGGATTAAACAGGTGTTAAAAGACTTACAGATTGCTCAGCCTGCTCCTCCTCCAATTTTCTGTGACAATATCTCTACTCAACATCTTGCAAGGAATCCCGTCTTCAACGAACGTTCTAAACACATTGAGATCGATCTATACTTCGTGAGAGACCATCTCCAGCTAAAACATCTAGCTTTAATTTCAATTTTTTCAAATGCGCAGCTAGCCGACATTCTCACCAAACAGCTTCCACGACCTCAATTCTATCAGATTCTAGGCAAGTTGGGTATACGAAATGTATACTTACCAACTTGCGGAGGGGTATTAATCAAGAAATCTAGTGAAGCCGAAGAAAAAGTAAAGAAGAAGAAGATGGAGATAAAGTGACCTAATTTTATGCTAATTCTTTCACACTTAGTCTGTTAGGTAGTTATTTTCAGCTGGGCCGATTTATTGTAATTTGACTTATTTAACCCTGGCCCATTAGCCGTTATATATAGTTCTTCTGTTTTGTACTCAATATTTCACACATTCAAGATTACGATTTAATATACATTACATACAAGTTTTCTTTCAATTCTCTCAATTCTCTCCAGAAATTATATATATACATGTTTACATGTTATAAGATTTATAAAGGTCCTTCGAAGATCTTATGTAAAAATCTCCATTTATACCTTATCTTTCTAGCTGAGCTGACATCTTTAGTCTCGATTCCATCCTTTAGATGTCTGATCATTTCGGTTTTCCAACTTTCTTTTGTATTCTCGATGACCATTATGTCGATGTTCTCTGGTTCAGGTAATGGATCGATGGCAAGTTCGGTTGATACAATCTTTCGTGTTTTACTCCTTCGATAAGATTCAAGAATGTAAATACGTAGATAGTTTGGATTCTATTGGGACTATAACGGTGTATCAAACTTAATATTAGCAAATAATATAAAGACAAGTTTTTTGCAAGCTAAAGATACTATTAAGCTTATGAATATAGTATTATGTTCGATAAATACTTTGAAAATACATTAAAATAAAATAAAGAGGTCTACCTTAAGAAGCTTCCATTGATATTCTCACTTTAATTTTAAAATGATTAAGCAAGACCCCATGCATTTTGAAAAATCTATAACCGTAAAAATTTGGCACCAGAATTATTAATGAAATTATTAAATTCAAATACAATCGACATAATTTGTAACAAGATTGATGTTTGTAAGGTATTTATTTTTTCAAAGAATTGATTGTAATTTGTGATTTGAATTAAATATTTAAATCAGTCATATACAACTCATGGAATTTTTTTTTTAATTGGAACAAGCGTGTAGAATTCTTGCCCGCCTATAAAGGAACGAACTGTATTATGTACGTGAAGAACAATAGTAGCAAAAGTAATAATTGGATTATATTTAAGAGTAAATAGCAAAGTAATAATTGGATTATATTTAAGAGTAAATAGCAATTTTCCCCTGAGACTCAATTTTTGGCCCAGGTTAAATTGAACTCTTTTTCAACCACTTTTCTAGTCAAAGAATTTAGCAGAAAATTTGCAACACAAAAATTCAGGATGGAAAGTGCAACAAAAGGTGATAAATAGTTGTGCATCTTCATGTTGGGAGTTGCAACGCAGAAAGCCCAATGACATACCAAATGGTTCGTTAAAGAGCAGTGAGTGTCGCATAATTTTTTGATGCCAAATGGTTCGTTAAATGGTGGTGAGTGCCGCAACTTTGATTTTTATCGTTGCAATGGGTTGCCAAATGAACCCTAAATTAACTATCTAAAAAAATTATGCTTAAATAATGACTAAAATTAAAAAAAAAAAAACTAATTTACGAGACCCTAAATTGAGAGATTTGTGGGCCAATAAAAATTGACAAATTCTAAGGAAATAAAGAAAGGGAGAAGAACATTAATTCATTCTATTTTCAAGTGTACAATAAAGAAGGTAAATAAGGATACTATTAATGTTTTAAAAATCAGATCGGACATCGAAGCGATAGTCTTTCTGATTACTAGATGAATCGGTTTAACTATTTTAACTATTGGTTCAATCGGTGTGCAGTCATTACACAATAATAATTCAGCTTAAGTTTAATGTATGTAATCAGACATTTAAAAAAGTCAATGTTTTATCCAAACTAGTTAGATTTATTTTTATAAACTAAATATTATCTCATAAATCATGGTAGTTGAAAAACAAATCATTTCAATTAAAATAAAAATAAAAGAAACACAAATACTTATGCAATCAAAAACAGAAAAAAAAAACAAAAATTGTCACATCAATATTTAACAACAAGACAACAAACTCCAAAATAATCACCATATATCTATTACATAAACCTAAATTTAACCAAATATCCAAAATACAATTGTGATAACATAATATCAAAGAAATATTTCAAATTTTGATAAATACCATATCAAAACAATAATTTTATCACTAATCACCTATAAAAAAAAAAAGCAAATGCCTGAAACTGAAGAAGAAGAAATGAATAAAAAATTCCTTTTTTTTTTTTTTTTGTTTTTTTTTTGTTATAAGTGAACCAATGGTTCAATTAGATTATTGGTTCATCAGTTTTATCGGGTTTTTTTTATTCGAACTGAACATGAGCCTTACTGTTTAGGAAAAGGTTAACCAAACCAAACTGACAGTCGGTTACCTGTTAAACGAATGATTTCGGCTGGTCTGGTCCGATTTCTAAAACACGGGATAACATAGTCAAAATTAGAAATTTATTCTGACAAATTCACACTACTAGAAAATAGAAAAATTTCGATAGAAATTTCTACAGATTTTTCATAAAATCTATCAAAATTTACATATTTCGACCGAAATAGGCCATCGAAAAAAGTGTTAATTTTCGACGGATCTATGGAAAGAAGAAGAGAGAAAAATATTAACTAATGTTGGTCCCAAGTGGTCAGATGAGGTCTAGAGGGGGGTGAATATACATCTGAAAATTTTAATCAAATTTTAACTTTAAAACTTTTATCTAACTGTAAGCAGACTAAGCTGTTATAGAGCAGTAAGTTTACGAAGCTGATCGCAAACAAATCTTTGAACAGCCTGGTTGACCACTAATCTGATAGTCACTTAGCTGATTTAGTTAAAATCAGTTTTAATACCAGAATACTTGCAGCGGATATTTTAATTGTTTTTCACAAGTATACATAGTAGTTTGAAAGATTTTATCCCCAGATTTATAAGAGATTCTTTTAAAATTCTTTTCAAACAGTTAGTTGAGTGTTCTAATGTAATTTTGTAAATATGCTAGAAAACAATACAAGTTTGAACACACAGAATTTTTATAGTGGTTATATGGATTTAAATCCTTTAGTCCACTCTTCCAAGTCACACAGATCTTGAGTTATACTATAATCACTAAGTTTACAGTATACACTGCTTGCGTCGAACAACAAATGAAACGACCATATGTTCGCAATAGGAAATCACAAAGAAGACCTATTCTGCAGAGACTTATCACTCACAAAGACGGATAAGTACTCCTCACAACACTCTCTTTACAGATTCACTCAGAAAATGTATTATCTTTAAACTTCAACAAGCTTCTGTCAACAAATGACTTCAACAGGCGAGTGAGTTGTTTTGAGCTTCTTGAGACTTAGAAAATATTCTGCTTCGTAAATTCTCTCAGTTGTTGTAGTTTTTTTTCTTCGTCTCTTCAGCTATTTATACTCACAGATTCAAAAAGTGTCCGCTGAAGAGAGACACAATTTGAATTTCTTGGTTTCTGTTCCTTAATTTTCGCGAACGGCTCTCTGCAGTGTGACAGTACTGCAAACAATACTTTATGTCAGGTCGTATTTAATGCACCGAGCTGATAAGAGGTATTTCTTCAATCATTTGCCATTAATGCCCTCGATCTTTAGCATTTAACACCAAGTGCATTTATTACAGTTGGGGAGACTTCCTGATCCTTTCCACTCTGCTGATGAGAACACAAATCTGATGGTGAGCAGAGCTGATCCCAAATTTGAACAAATCTGATTTGAGTTGGCTGATCTTCGCCAGTCTGATTTCTTCCCTTCAGCAGATCAGTAGTCTTTTGGACCTTGTATATTTGACCCTTCTGATTTGCCTTCTTACTTGGTCAATATTCTTCTGAGGGTTTTAACTAAGCATTCCTTACTTAACTGATCTTGATGTTTTGGAAATCATCGAAACCTCCCTTAACTCTTCTAACTTCAATACACTCTTATCTTCATCTTCATCCAACAATTTCCCCCTTTTTGATGGTGACAAAACTTCAGCTAAGTACCTGTTACCTATGCTAAGTTTTAATCCTCAAGATTTCTGAGATAGAAATATATGTTGGAAAAGAACTTGAACTTTTATTAATGATTGAAAGTTATTACAAAGTACAAGTCTTTCAGATGAGATAACTGAAAGGAAAATTAAGTAAACTGATTGCAATAAATAATATATTCTAATCATCGGCTCCTATACTTCCTTCTTCAACTTCCTCAAAATATTCATACTCTGATTCATCATCATCATCTTCTTCATCACTTGCATCATCATCAAGCAGATTTTCCTTAGCAGCTTTTATCTTTGCTTCCTTTTCTGCTTCAGCTTCAGCATCCTCAATTATCTTTTTGATGCGTTCTAAATTCTTGTACTTGACAAATGGATCAAGTTGCTCTTTAGGTGCGACCTTCGTTGCAGCCAAGTCTTTGTCAGACTTGACTGGTTCCTTAGGTTCTTCTTCATCATCAGCAGCTTGTTCATCAGTTTCTTATTTTCAACTTCTCGATCTCCTTCAGCTTTTTCTTCAAGTGCTTGGTTCTCTGGCTCTTCTGGTTTCTCTTGAGCAACATCAGAGTCTACTTCAGCAGCTTGAACAGTCGTCTCTTCCCTTTTATCTTCCCCATTTTCGTCATCATCAGGGTTAACAAGAGGGTTGAGTTCAACAGTTTGGATCTGGGCAGCAGAAAACAAGGTCTTGATGTTTTGTTCCATTAAGTCCTGTCTTGTGATGAGATGATTTAGAACAGAAGTGATGGTGCCAACTTGATCATTGATGTAATCAATGTTAAGTTGTAAAGTGGAGAACTCTTGATGGATTTCATTTGTAGATTTCTGAACTTCTCCAACCAATGACAAATTCTTTTCAGTCTCTTCATTACCAACTTTTATGAATGTTTGACTCAGGTGAGCAATTGTATCCTCACTTCTTTGAAGAGCAGCATGAAGATGACCAACATCAGCCTTGACATCTTCAATACTTCTGTTCATATCCAGAATACTATTTGTCATCCTGAGAGTATTGTCTTCTGGCAGAGAAAAGTTGTCAATGACATCCTTAACCATTTTTGCATTTCCCTTATGCATTTGCTCCATCAGCATCCTGTTCCTCGCTTCCATTTCCTTCAATGAGTTTACAAGCAAGAGTTGGAAGGATTCCATCAGTGATGAGCGCAAATCAGCTTTTGGAATAGAGGTTGATGCATTGTTGTCTTCTTCTTGTTGAACAGGAGTGTCTTTCAGATCAGCTTCTTCTTCAGGCTTGTCCTTAGTATTCCACTCAATAGCTAAGGGCTTTTCAACAACAGCAGTTTGATCTGTGACATCTTCAAATATTTTGTTAACAATAATGCCATCATCAGTAAAAACAGTAGTCTGACGAATCTTCCTTATAACAGGCAGACGTTTTGGAGCAGCTGTCTTAACTTTGGGCACTTCTTGATAATCTTTGATTTCTTTGCCAAATGTGATCTACTGTACGCTAGGTAGTGAGGGCAGATCACTTGGAGAACCTTGTTCATATCTTGAACGCTCAGCCCATTTCTCCAAGGCAGTATGAACAGCAATTTGCACAGCCCTTTTGATGGGATCATCTTGCTTTCTTCTTTTGGCTGGCAATGTATCAAAGATGTTCTTGGCTTCAGCAGTAATAGCTTCTTGTGCATATTTGTGCATCACATCTCTGACATAATTAGCATCCAGTGCTTTGGTGATTGAATGAGTTTGCAACCAACTGAGAACCCACTTCTCTTCATCAGCAAACTCTTTCCAGCTCTGGACTTCTTCAACAGGCTTGTTCATTTTGAAGTCTCTCCATCTGATGTATCTTTCTTTTTCATGAATGAACAAAGTTTGACGCTGCAACTTCTCATCAATATGAGCCAAGGCAGCTTCAAATCTGTTGAAAACAGCAGGGTCAGTGTTAATAATGTCAAAGGCTCTTCTCACCTCAAACTTTTTCTTATCTTGCTTTATGCCTCGAGACATTTTCAGCTTGGCATTCATAGGTTCACCAATCTTAATGCGTCCAGTAATGTTTGGGCAATGGGCATCTTTCTTGCTGAGCTCAATCACAAGAGCTAATTCTGCATCTTCAGCAGCCTTGCGTTCTGCCTCAGACATTTTTCTTCTTTATTCATCTTTTTTAGCTTCAATTTTCCTGAGCTCTACGTCCTTATGCTCTTCTTGTTCATCCCTCTTCCTCTGCTCTGCCTCTTGCCTTTTCCTTTTATCAGCAGCAAACACTTTCTTCCTTCTGATAACAATCTTTCTTTTCCCTTTCTCCTTATAAGCTGTCTGTGCTTCTTGGGTAGCAGAAGGTTCAGGATCAGCAGATGCAAGTGGTGCAACTGCAGCAGGTTCGATGATCTGCACTTTAGGATCATCTTGAGGTTGAATAACCTCAGTTGTTGGTGCGGTTGAAGTAGTCTGTTGAGTAGTTTGATCAGCAGCTGACTCCTTGGCGGCAGACTCTTCTTCAGCTCCTGCAGGCCTCTCTGCTGATTGAGGACATTCTCTGACTAAGTCAGAAGGCTTAGCAGGAGATGGTTCAAAAACCACTTTCCTCTTAGCAGACTTCTTTGTAGCAGGCTTCTCTTTGACATGTATAGAAGCAGCAGTGTCTCTCAATTGGCTTCTAGTCATTTTTGCTACTTTGTCAGCAGATATTTCTTCTGAAATTGTTCTTGATGGAGAATCAGCTAATATCTCCAAAACATCATCAGTAATTTTCTTGATAGCAGCGTCAGCAGTTCCTTGCTTCTTTCTGTCTGTTCTGGCTTCAACAATTGGTTTTGCTGTTTGAACATACTTCTTTTGTTTATTTGCAGGAGCCTTGTCCTTAGGTTCCTCTGCATCTTTCTCCTCATTATTTTTCCTCTTAGTTACTTCCTTAACAGCTTGATATGTAGCCATAGCTTTGGCATTGTGAATCTCTTTCCCTTGGGTCATTCAACAACCCAGCTGATAAGACAGGTAACTCAGAGTAATCCTGTAATTGGTTTGCTTCTTCTAGTGAAAGTGAGCCAGAATGTACCAAATCACAACAGACCAGTTCAACTCATAGCCATAGTAAACAACCATCATTATGCAGTAACGTTTCATGGTGACACTGTCTAGAGAGAATGTGCAGTTCTCTATCAGCTTTGAGACCATATCAGCCATGCGCTGATATTCGTCCTTCAGCTGTTTCTTCTTGATATTGCCCGACATTACTTCTCCCTCCTTGGCACAGTTTGCCAGGACTCTTGAATTTTTTCTTCTGCCATAGAAGACACATCAGTTCTTCCCTGATTTGACAACCTAAATTTCTCGTGCAACAGGGCAGGAGTGATGACGACTGCTTGTCCTCCGACAGTAGCTTTGATTTCTCGTTTTTGCAGATCAATAGTGTCCTTAGCATTGTAGTACTCCATTACTTGATCCTTCCAGACCCTTTCTAAATGGGCTTCCATGAATTTAACCAGTGTTGTAGCCTTGAACTTTTTCAAGATTTCTTTCATTGTAGCCTTGAACTTTTTCAAGATTTCTTTCATTACAGGGGTGCCAGAATGGTGATATGTATCATAAATTAGATACATACCTTCAGCCTTAGCTTCTTGTTGAGTAGCCATTCTTGATTCTATAGAGGATTAGTGAAGAAACACAAGAAATTTTGCAAAGTATAGCAACAGATTTTCTCAAAATGCGTTTGAATATTTTTGGGTGCGTAAAGAGTTACTGAGCTGATTAGATCTGGTTTTATAGAGTTAGGGTATTTCGGTTTTCGTGATACACACTAACCGTTAGATATGTTTTGTGTCAGTTCTGATTGTAGGGTGTCAGTTACGCGATTCAAAATTCAAAAAGCACTAAAGGTCAGGCGGGAATGTGAACCGCCTTAGTATACTTGTAAAAGTGTGTTTTAAATAAAACGTTTTTAACATACAGAGCTTTTACATAGCTGATCAGACGAGTAAACTTAAATACTTATCTGATGGGACTAGTGTCCTGATGACAGACTATTATCAGTGAAAGCCAATAACTGATAATCTTCCTCGGCTGTTTGTCAATCCAGCCAGATAATTAATCTTCAATCTTCAAGAATTTAAATCTTCTGAAGAAAATATAACTTTAACTAACTTTCATCAACAAATTTCATCTTTTAATAAGAAGTACCGCTAGTCTTACATGTTCCCCCTGACTTTAAGAATCCATAAGTTAATTAGTCTGTTGAGAGTTAACCATGAAGATAGAAAAGATGAGTAGGCTGATTAACTTTAGTCTTCTGTTGAGTTCCCCCTCAGCTTATGCATCTAAGTTCAGTAGTCCTAGTTCAGCTCTTAAGATTGAAAACCTTGCCTTACTTAATGGTTTAGTAAAAATGTCAGCTATCTGATTGTCAGTAAGAACGTGCTCTATTATGACATTTCCCTTTTCCACATGATCTCTTATGAAGTGATGTTTGATCTCTATATGTTTAGTTCTTGAATGACTTGTAATGTTCTGAGTAAGAGAGATTGCACTTCTGTTGTCAAAGTAGATAGGTATTCCAATGATTTTGAGGTTGTAATCTTCTAATTGATGCTTTAACCAAAGTATTTGTGCACAGCAAGCTCCAACAGCTATGCACTCAGCTTCAGCAGTAGATATTGACACTGAAGTCTATTTTTTACTCATCCATAAGATCAGACGACTACCTAAGAATTGAAAGGCACTTGTTGTGCTCTTCCTATCAATCTTGCAGCCAGCAAGGTCAGAATCTGAATAGCCAATGAGTTCAAATCCAGATTCTCTAGGGTACCATAATCCCAAATTTTGATTGCTTTTAAGATATTTGAGTATCATTTTGGCAGCTAGGAGATGAGATTCCTTAGGATTTGATTGATATCTCGCACAAACCCCAACATAGTACATGATATCAGGTCTGCTAGCTGTTAAGTATAACAGTGACCCAATAATTTCTCTGTACTTGGTTATATCCACTGATTTGCAATTTTCATCTTTATCCAAACGAAGTCCAGTAGACATTGGAACATTAGCAAATGAGCTAGTTTCCCTACCAAATTTCTTAAACAGATCTTCTGTGTATTTAGCTTGGTTGATGAATATTCCATCAGGCAACTGTCTAACTTGCAAACCAAGAAAGTAATTAAGTTATCTCATCATGCTCATTTCAAATTTGTTCTACATCAGCTTTGAGAACTTATCACTCATCTGTTGATTTGTTGAACCGAAAATAATATCATCCACATATATTTGCACAAGCAATTTATGATTTTTCCATTCAATAGTGAACAAGGCCTTATCTACCTTACCTTTACGAAATCCCTTAATTAAACGAAAATCAGATAGGGTATCATACCATGCTCTAGGAGCCTGTTTCAGTCCATAGAGGGCTTTCTTCAGACGATACACCTTGTCTTCTTTTTTGAATGCTTCAAATTCATGTGGTTGTTCAACATAAACTTCTTCTTGTAGTTCTCCATTGAGAAAAGCGGATTTCACGTCCATTTGGTAGACTGTAAAATTCTTATTAGCAGCATAGGCGAGAAAGAGTCTGATTGCCTCTAGTCTTGCTACTGGTGCAAAAGTCTCATCAAAGTCAATACCTTCTTTTTGGCAATAACCCTTGGCAACTAATCTTGCTTTGTTTCTGTTCACAACACAATCTTCATTCATTTTATTCCTGAATACCAATTTAGTGGCTAATTACCCTTTGATGACTTGGTCTAGGAACTAAGTACCAGACTTCATTCCTTTCAAATTGATTTA
This sequence comes from Penstemon eatonii, assembly GCA_038501285.1. Lineage (NCBI taxonomy): Eukaryota > Viridiplantae > Streptophyta > Magnoliopsida > Lamiales > Plantaginaceae > Penstemon > Penstemon eatonii. Next base: position 17,815,382 of record CM076711.1, read on the forward strand.
ACTCTTCTTGCATAGCTTCAATCCAATTTGAATTACTAAGAGCTTCTTCAATCTAGTTAGGCTCTATTTGAGATAGAAAGTTGACAAACATGGCATTATTTGCAGCAGCTCTCCTTGTCTTTACTCTATCCAAATGATCACCTATCACCAGCTCTGGTGGGTGAATCTTGAGCCATCTTAGATCAGGCTGCAAATCTGAATGTTGTCCTCTGTTTTGATCTTGCAACACTACTGTTGGAGTTCCAGTAGTAGTCTGTTGAACAGTCTCTGGTCTGTCAGCTGTTTGCAACTCTTCTGTTAGACAATCAGCATTGTGATTTTGACAGCACTTGAGTTGGCAGCTGAGTTGAGATCAAGTAGTATGATGGGAACATATTCTTCATTTCTTTCAACACTCAATTTTTGAAAATCAATAGACAGATCTTGATTAGCACTTTGATTCTTTTCAGAAGATTGATTTGGTTCATCAGATACTACGTGAATGGATTATTCTACAAGTAAAGTTCTTTTGTTAAAGACTCTATAAGCTTTACTAACATTAGAGTACTCTACAAATACTGCTTCATCAGCCTTTTTTGCAAAGGCCGTAAGGTGATATTTCCCATTATTTAAAACAAAGCATTTACAACCAGAAATTCTAAAGTAATGAATGTTTGGCTTCCTGTTGTTCCAAACTTCATATAAAGTCTTATTTTGGTGCTTGTTGATCATGCCTCTATTTTGGGTAAAGCATGCTGTATTTGTTGCTTCTGTCCAAAATCTTTGAGGCCGTTTTGCTTCAGCTATCATGGTTCTGGTAGCTTCTTTTAGAGTTTTGTTTCTCCTTTTAGCAACTCCGTTCTGTTGAGGGGTTCTGACAGCAGAGTACTCATGGCTGATTCCTCTGGCATTATAATATTCTTCAACGATAGAGTTTATATATTCAGTCCCTCTGTATGATTTGATCTTCAGTATCTTCATACTCTTCTTATTCTGTATCAACTCCATTAGATTTGTAAGATGCTCCTTGGTTTCACTTTTCTTCTTCAAGAAAATCACCCATGTGTATAATCATCCACAACAGCTAAGCAGTATTTCTTTCCACCATTACTGATTGGATCAATGGGTCCAAATAAGTCCATATGTAGCAGCTCCAAGATCCTTCCAGAAGATTGGTGCTTCTTGCTTTTGAATGATGACTTGATTTGTTTACCCTTCTGACATGCGCCACAGAGCTTGTCTTTGCTCATGACTGTTTTTCGAATTCCTTCTACCAAATCATTCTTGATGAGTCTGTTTATGGTCTTGAAATTCACATGATTCATTCTTTTGTACCAATCTGTTCAACGTAGCACTTATCTGTCGAGAAGATGACTGAATATCTTTTGTCACAAAATTGACATATGTTCAGTAAATTGTATTTGAGGCCTTTAACATAAGAGATGTCAGATATCACAATGTTGCCTTTGATCAGCTTTCCACTTGCTACAATCTTCCTTTCCTTGTTGTCTCCAAAAGTAACTTTCGGACCATCCACAACAACAACATCAGTCAGCTCTTGTATGTTTCCACACATGTGTCTTGAACAGCTACTGTCCAAGTATCAAGTCTTCTCTACTTTACTCCTACTCCTAATCCTAACCTACAAAACAAAATAAAATTGTTTTAGGTACCCTTATTGAGAGGGTTCTGAAGGATTAGTTCCACCTTTGACAACCCAAGATGTTGAAGTCTTAGGCTTCTTAGGTTTCTGATTTTTAGCAGGAGCAAGAATAGTTTTGCCTTATCACGTTCATCAGATTTGCTATGTTGTTGATATCAGCATGATAAGGATAATGGTCATAAGCAAAATAAGATGCATGATAAGCAAGATATGCGTGCATTGGATGAGCAGGATATGGTGCATAGTAAGTTGGAAATTGGGGAGAATGATACATAGGAGGATATGAAGCAGGTTGCACATAATATGACTCATTTCCATACCAAGCATTTTGATTCTTCTTATTCTTATGCCTTTTTGGTTTACTAGTTGCTTGCTCATTAACAGACGACTTAGTTTTACCACTAGTCTGGTTGGCTTTAGCTTTATCAGCAGACTTCCTAGGACCATGCTGTTTGGACTTACCAATCTGTTTTCCTACACTAGGCTCTTTGCTGTTTTTAGCCTTATGAGTTTTCTTCTCCTTTAACACTTTCTCAGGTGAAGCAGGTTTAGTAGTCCGAACAAACAAAATGACCTTACTCTTGTCAGCTGATATAAATTTTTCAGTATATTTCAGCTCTAACTTATCCTGTTCTAAAGGTATCTTCTGTTTACTAGAGATATGAGTAAATGCAACAGACAATTTTTCATGAGACTCAATTATCTTTTCGAGTTCCATGATTTTACCCTTACATACTACACATTCAGCTTTCAGAGATTCATTTTCTTGCTCAAGCAGTTTGTATTCAACTGATTCTTTTGGCTTTTCAGCTTTAAGTTTCAGTGAACTGTTTTTCTCTCTTAGCAGTATCATCTTTTCCTTAAGCTTACTAAATGCTTCAGCAATACCAGTATTGTTAAGTATCATTTGTTCAAATGAATTAAATAATTCATTATCAAGAGGAGTAACCTCATCATCCTCAGAGTTATCAGATTCCATGGCCGTCATGCAGATAAGAGCAGAACTCTCTTCTGCAGAAGACTCTTCATCAGAAGTGTCTGAGTCTAAATCTGATGAGTAGATAGCGGCCAGCTTCTTAGCTTCTGTTAACAACACCTTGCCTTTCTGATGCTTTTTTTTTTTTTGGATTCTCTTTTCCTCTTCAGTGTACTTCTCAGCTTTAGGATATTGGCAGTCTCTGATGAAATGACCAAGTTTTCTGCAATTATAACACATCATTTTGGATTTATATGAATCCTTATCTTGAGAAGAAGAAGTAGGGTTAGAAGTAGAAGCATTGTTATATTTGTTCTTCATTTTTCTTTTATAGAACTTCTTAAAGTTATTTATCAGCAATGCAACGTCTCCAGCTGTGTACTCCTTTTTGTTGAGCATTGTGGCTTTATAAGATGAGTCAGCTTCTTTGCTTTTGTGCGCTAGTCTTCTAGGATTTTCAACAGCAACCAGGGCGGCTGTGGGACTTAAAGTTGAGGTTTCTTCAACACCCATTCCTGGCAGTTTATACTCATACGCCTTGAGTACTGAGAACAGCTCGGTGAATGAGATCTTTCCCAGATCTCTTGACTCTTCCATGACTGTTACCTTCATGTTGAACTTTAGGGGGTATAGCCTTCAATACTCTGACGGTTATCTCCTTTTCTGTGAAGGTTTTTCCAAGCTTTAGAACTTCAATCATTGTCCTTGTGAACCTTGTATCCATCTGGTCAATGATTTCAGAAGATTTTATCTTGAAGTTATCCAGCTTTTCCAGAGCAACACTCAGCTGATGCTCTTTGATAGCATCGTTTCCTTCGCTCATGTCACGAACCTTATCCCACATCTCTTTGGCAGTCTTGCAGTGCTTGACTTTGTCAAATCGATCATTGTCCAGGGCCTTGGTCATGATGAAACAGCCAACTTTGTCCAGGTTGAACAGCTTGATTTCTTCAGCTGTCATCTCATTCAGATCCTTCTCCACCACTATATCGACTTCATCAACCTTTATGGTCTTGGTGAATTTGAATGGACCTTTGATGATACATGTGTACATGTTATCATTGTAGGCAGCTAAGAAGATCTCCATTCTGATCTTCCAGTCCTCAAAACTTATACCAGCAATGTGGGGAACATGGCTGATACAATCCATTTTCAAAAGGTTTTTAAATACGAGTACGCAAACACGCAAGTATACGGTCGTATGCAAGTAATAAAGTGGTAAAGGGTGTAGAACCCACGAGGAATCTAATGAATAATTACCACGATCTATTCTAATATCTTACGCGAACTTATGTGAATGATAGTAGTTGGTTTGTAATTTGTTTAATCAACTAAAATTGAAATGAGTAAAGGTTACAATACTTTGATTCGATTTAAAGGTTCCTAGATTTTCATGTCACCTAGAGTGATCTAATCTTATATGATTCACAAGTTGATGACTATACTTATGTTTGTTGTTCAAGATTTCATAAATTATTCATACGTATCTTCCGATAGCGTACGAACCTACCAATGTAGAGTAATCCAATTTATATCTAAAAGAATTGATCCTAAGTGATGCATTACCTCCAAACCTTGTTAGAACATGAAATGACCTAGGTATATTCCTATCCTAAAATCAAGTCACAATCTAGTTTTGTAATCTAATCTCTAATCAACTATGTCTAGCAATTAAAGATCAATCCATTTCATCCTATGGTTGGCCTAAGACAAAAACTCAAATTAGATTAACAAACACTTGTAAGTATAACAACAACCATTAGCACATCATTCAATCATAGATCAATCATAAGCTTCATGAAAACCTAGGAATAAAATGCTTAGCTATTCGTATTAATCAACAAAAGATTCATTACATTAGAAGACATCATAAGTACAAGATAAACAAGATAGAGGTTAGGAATAAGCTTATGTGATGAAAACCAATACAACTTCACTCTCAAGCCTTTGTATTCTTCAATCCAAAGAGGGAAGCAAGACTTGGCTTTTTCTTCAAAAAGGAAGGCAAGAGCTATGTGAAGTGTGTGTAGAAGTTCTTGTGATTTTCACCACCTTTTATTCTGACCTAGCAAAAACTACAAGTTTCCTTGCCTAAGTTACCCTCAAAAGCAAGGCAACCAAGAACAAAATGACCCATAACACGTTAGAATTACATTTAGGGCAAGGGCAAAAGTGTACAAAAAAGCCCCTGCTTCCCGCAGATAAATATCTGCTGGTAGCAGGGACACACCGCGGTGTGACAAAACTTACACCACAGCGTAAGTTTCACACACCGCAGTGTAAGTTTGGCAGTACATTTCCAGCTCTGCCGCACTTCCTTCCGAGCAGCATATCTTTTGATTCGAAACTCTGAATGTAGATCCGTGAAGTCCGTAGCGTAGCTAACTCACTGATCTATGACATATCCAAAATTCAGCTCATTTGGATCATTCTTGATAATGTTGTGCATGCTTTTGTGAACAACTATCTACAATCTTGTACACTTTGCTTCGGGTTCTTTTTCCTTTGAAGCTTGGGCAGAGCGACTCGCATCAATGACACGCAACTCCGAATCACTCTAAGATGTCCAAACCTACAAACCACAGAGAAAACGATCAAAAGGAGACCAAAAATACGAGAAACAAACAAAGGCCAAACGAAGGGGCCAAAGATGGAAAAGCCACGCAAACACGCAAAAGCAAGCGAAACTCGGATTAAAACAAAACGAGTTTGGGCTTAAGAAGGCACGTAATAACGATATTTTCACGGTGTTATCAACACCCCCAAACTTAAACGCTTGCTCATCCCCGAGCAAAGGAAACAAAAGACAAGTACTAAATGTGGATGCTTAAGATCAAAACACACAAAACTTGACAATTTCAAATTATTCTTCGAACAAGCTCCACGTGTGTGTGTGATGGCTTGGCTAGGTTCTATCTTAAGTGAATACGTCCCAATAGATCAAAATCATTGGTTCTAATTGTGTGGACTCCTAAGGTTTTGAAAAAGAGTCTCTCTTAGCTGTAGATTTCCAACTTAATGTTCAAGTCACATTACGAAGCTAAGTTGTAGGCATTTTAAGAGTGTTGTCTCTATCCTTGAAATATTTAACAATTTTAGTCCCTAGCTCTTTCTCACCATATTTTGTTTTTTCTTTGATTTACAATGATAACATAGCACTTGTGCTTTACAATGATTTCACAATAACAAACTAGCACTAATGATTAAGATTGCTTGTGATTCTAGACATTTAACTTTTTGGGCTACTAGCACCATTCCTTTCCTTTGTGCATTTCATTTGAACTTTTCATTACAAACTTGCACCATTACAACGAAGTAGAGTAATTACACATTTGAAGGCTTAGCCTTTCTTTTCTCTCGTAGAAGTGCATACATTTTAGCAACTTCTCTACTCATTTCTTTTAAGAGCTAGGTGTTCAAAGGTTTTTCAATCTTGAGAAGGGTTCACTCCCCCATACTTAAGTCATTTTCTTCATTTTACACTTTGTTTTCAATCTAAAGTTTGGAGATAATCTAAGTTACGCAAAATGAGTCTTAGAACCTATTATCACTATAGTTCTTTATCCACCTCAAATACAACTTAGCTTTAGTTAATGTGCTCAAATTTTGTAGAACATGTTCAAGTAATAATAAGAAATTGAAAAAAAATTGTGGTGAGTCAACCTAGTAGCATGTAAGCAAGTACTTGCGACCTCTCCCCCAAACTTAAAACGCACAATGTCCCCATTGTGTGAATTTAAAAAAACGGAGTGAGGTTGACATGATAAAACAACGCACAAAAGAAAAACAAGCAAACAAACGCAGCAACAACAAAACAAAACAAAAGAAAAAGGTAAATGAAAGAGCACGTCACTAATATAATAATAAAGCAGTGAAATACAATCATCGTCTCAAATTTACTTCAACCTAACAATAGAATACAAGGCATATGGCAATATCCCAATCACCGAACAAAGTGTAACAATTCCAATACAAGACGAAATCAAAGATATAATATTTAAGAACAATTTAGACCGACGGGAATGTGAAAAATGTAAAGAAAATGCCCCTTTTTTTTGGTAATCATGACGTTCAAACATCCCTCGGTTGTTTTCCATCTTCTACTGGTCCCGTTCATCTCGGGCAAGCTCTTTTTGCTCATCATTATGCATAGCATCCTGTTCACCGACTTCTTGCTCATCTTGAATGTTGGGACGTGGTAGAAGGATGGGCCACGGTACGGCGTCGAATTTGGCATCCCCAAGAACCGCTCCTAGGGCCATGTCAAACTTGTCATTCAAAGCATTAATGCAATTTGATGTATACTCGTGGTGGACCATGAATTTTCTTTCAAGAGCTGCCAATCCTTGTTGTTCACGAGGCACCCACTGGAAGTTTCTGGCTGGTGGGTTAGGCCTAGGCGCATAGTACTGATACGTGAGGCCCAAAGTGGCGCAAATAGAAGCATTCCTGATATTCGTACCCAACCTACACACTTCCTGCAAGACATCAAAGTTGACACATGCAATTTTACACAGACCAAAGATTAAATATGGGAAGATAAAGCTATTTTGTTTGGTGGCTATGCGATCAACGGTGTTCCGAAGCCGAGCATGGATAACTTTTACAAGGTCGAACTTTAGGCCTTTGGTGAGGGCATACAGAAGGGGTACTCGATCATCGCCATATGTTGTGTTATAAGAGGTTGGTACGAGGTGCGAGCACATTACCATTGCCCATGTCTTAGCTTGCTGTTTCATTTGGCCATGTCGGAGTGGCTCAAATGTCATCGTGTTGTCGATCGAGAGGAAAGACTTCATTTCTGCTAAGTACTTGTGCTTCTCAATTCCTCACGTACGATTTCTTTGGGGAATGTATCTCCCACGGGTCTTTGAAGAAGGGCATTCCAACCCCGAGCCTCGATTTGATCATAAAGAAAGGGATAAGCCGCTCTATCATAGGTTATGTACCTCTCGGCGAGGAACTTCTTTTCCAAGTCTTCGTAAAACAAATCTTGAGCCGACTTTGATAGGAATCGGGTGGTATCATAGTCTTCCTCCTCGACCATGGGTTCTTTCCCTTTCTTACATCGTTTCGAAGGCGGACGTGAACTCCCATCTCTAGTTATCGGCATTCTTTCAATATATTCAAAATCCACCAAACGATTCAATAATCAATTCACAATCGCTACCAAACAACCCTCAAATAAAATCACGGAAGAATTCACACTAACAACCTAACTATCTCACTTAGGCAATTCGTCGAACACCTAGTGTACAATCCCCAACTTACTCCTTTTCAAGAATATTTTCTAGAATTGCCACCCAAAAACATCAAAACCAACAAAACAATACCATCAATGCAATACCATCCATGAGTTTAGCCATACTTACCTTTTGGATGCCCAAAATTGGTTGAAATCGAAAATTTTTGAACTTTTGGTGCTTTGGGGTTAATTCGGTTTTGGTGTGAATGTGGAGAAATTGATGGTTTTCTTGAGTGATTGGTGAATTGTTTGTTCGAATTAGGTGATTGTGTGAGTAAGGAGAGATCGAGGAGGGAAATTTTGAGTGAAAGAAGGGTTTATTAGTGAGAGTGAGGGAGCTTTTTACTTGAGGGAGTTGGAAGATTTTTGAACGTCAGAAATGAAAAAGAAAAGAAGGAGCTACATATGTCCCTGGATGATATACACCGCGGTGTACGTTTATTTGCACTGCGGTGTATGGTTAATTGCACCGTGGGTGTGTAATTTAGACACCGCGGTGTACATTTTTGCAAAATCGAACACATGTTACTTTTTGCACCGCGGTGTACAAAATTTACACCGCGGTGTGTTTCACTCTTGAAATAGAGCAAACTCTCTGGAAATTTTGCACCGCGGGTGAATTAACTTGCACCGCGGTGTATTATTTCCAATAAGTTTTTCAACACTTTCTTTACAATACAAACTATTTTTTTTTTTGTACTTTTGAATATAAGTCTGTATTAAAAAATCTTAACACTTCAAAATAACGAAATTTAAAAACATACCTCGAAGATGTTATAGAGCAGTAAGTTTACGAAGCTGATCGCGAATAAATCTTTGAACAACCTGGTTGACCACTATTCTGATAGTTACTTAGCTAATTTATCAAAATCAGTTTTAATACCAGAATACTTGCAGCGGATATTTTAAGTGTTTTTCACAAGTATACTTAGTAGTTTGAAAGATTTTACCCCCAGATTTGTAAGAGATTCTTTTAAAATTCTTTTCAAACAGTTAGTTGAGTGTTTTAACGCAATTTTGTAAATATGCTAGAAAACTATGCAAGTTTGAACACACAGAATTTTTATAGTGGTTATATGGATTTAAATCCTTTAGTCCACTCTTCCAAGTCACACAGATTTTAGGTTATACTATAATCACTAAGTTTACAGTATACACTGCTTGCGTCGAACAACAAATGAAAAGACCACAAATTCGCAATAGGAAATAAAAAAGAAGACCTATTCTACATAGACTTATCACTCACTGATTTAACCGTTTTTCGTTGGGTTTGATTAAATCAATGAGGTAGATTTATATTGTCAAATTGAATATGAGTTATAGGGCTTAGTTACTTTATTCCGGATGGATCTATCTCAAGGAAGAACAAATATATAAAGAACAATAAGTAAACGAGACGATGATTATGTGAATAGTATAGCAAAAACTTTTCTATTAATTATGATATCAGGTAGCCCAAGTATGTAGGCGTAAACTCTGATTTTCTGTGTCTCATACAATGTTTTACTAGGTATTTATATATTATCAACCCTAGCTATACAAGGAAACCTAATCCCACTAGGACTCGGTATATCTATCCTTCTAGAGATCGGATTGTAGACTGGTTGCCCAATAGGATTCGTCCTCTAAATGGGTCGATGGTTGATCCCGAATGAGCTTGTATGGTCGAACCGATCTGATGTGTTCGGGTCGATTCCGAGTATCATATACGGTGTAAAATAGTCCCCATCAGTACTCCCTCACTTCTTCGAGCGTATATGCAGTATAGAAGCTCGTAGAAGTAGATGGTCGATCCTGACTGTCTTTTCCATGAATTATGCCTCGTTAAAAACCTTACTTGGAAAAATCCCTGTGGGAAAAAAATCCTAAGTAAGGAAAAGAGTGCGACAGTTCATAGATAGTCGTTTTGTCAATCCCGTACCGAACCGTTACTTTCCTGTCGAGGAGGCATTTCATCTTTACTGTTGGGCGGGAATATGATTAGCCGCGAGAAGTTCGAAATGTCTTTTAATATTCCTATATAAATAGGTGCTTGTTGTTTCAATCACTTTTTACTTTCTATCTCCCGTACTCTTGCAGTAACTTTCTTAGTCGATAATTTCTCCGCAATATCGTTTTCATCGATCAAGATTCGTCGAGGCTCTTTAACGAAATGGCTTCCATTTTGAAGAAACCTTCTTCATCTTTTTTGAAAGGAGTCGCCTCTACCCTCGAGGAGGGAGTACCATCTAGCCAGCCATCAGAACAGACTGGAGCATAGGAATTCACCATTCCTGATAAGGATACTTTTAAGGTGCAAATTATGTCAAGTTCCGAAGTTGCGGCCAGGGCAAAAAAGGGAAAGGGTACTACTCCTCAAATATCCGAACCAATTGAGGATCTTGCTTGCGCATATACCGATGAGACTTTCCACGAGGTTGTGGATAATTATTCGAAGTACTTCCCAGAAGGTTCAGAACTTATCCTCCCTTCTTCTTCCGATCGAGTTACTTCTCCACCGGAAGGTTGTCGGGCTTTTTATACCGCCCATTTCAATCATGGCCTACGTCTTCCCTTATCTGCCTTATTCCTTGATATTCTGAAAGTATTTAGCGTTTCCTTGACACATCTAGTCCCAAATTCCGTGGCCTTTGTCGTGTGTTTTTCAGTTCTAATGATAGCAAAAGGTTTTAGCCTTCTCTTCGTAATTTTACACAGTTGTTTCGTTTTAATATTTTTAGTTCCTGGAATCATGGATACTTTTTCGCCAGCCAAAAATCTGGTCGCTCTACCTTTGATTCTCCAGTTTCCAGCAATCCTGCCTGGAAATCTCATTTCTTCTTTGTACGTCCTCCTCCTCATGTTGTCTTATCGGATGGTTCTTCCGAGCCATTCTCGTGGGACCATGGCTTCAAATGGATTCCTGGTGGTCGCTTCGCTACAGGCCATTTTATTCCTGACGACCCTCAGTTAGTTCATGAGATCATGGAGATGCGCGCCGACAAGTACCAGAGTGCTCTTCTCATTGGTGAGACTTTTCTCCGGAAAGCAGGATTGAGTCCTCATACCTTCCCTATCACCTGTCCTTCCGAATCGCTCGGTAAATGTCTTATTCTAAAGTCGCATTATATTTTCTCCTATTAATATGTCTAATTCAAACTTTGTTTTCTCCAGTATCTATGGTAGAGAATTCTCGGCACTCTTCAAAAGGAAAAATGGTTTTGTCTAAATCCACCAAATCAATAGAGAACCTTCCAATTGAGCAGAGTGCGTCTAAGAAGAGAAAGTTGGATTTGAGCCACGATTTACAGGATTATGGAGAGGAATCTCCAGATTCTTCTCAAGAAATTCCCCTGCCTCCTTCTTTTTCGCAAGCTCCAAATTATCAAGGGGCTGGACAGGGTTACCCCCCATTCCAGCTTAGGACTACCCTTGGCATTCGCAGATGTCGTAGTTGGTCGCTGCCCCATTCTATCAATAAGCCAGTTAAGAGAAGAAGACAGTACTATGGTCGTTCTGGCGAGGATCTTTCTTTGCCTGACGAGGAACACCGAAGGCCCACTGTTCTTCTTTCCGGTGTTTTTACGCGTGATGTTAACAAGTTGCTTCGGAAGGACCCGTTGGAGAAGTTACAAAAGGCTTCTCTTTACGCAGAGAAGGTACTTGTTATTAGTTATGTTTCTTTTTGTTCAAGACCCATGAATATTCAACTCATTGATCCATTCCCCTCTTCTGCTCAGACAAAAACTTGCCTTGCATCGTATGCTTATGAGGTTGCTCTTTGGAAGCAACAATGCGAATTTTTGGAGGAAAGAAATACAGCATTGCTTCACAAGGCATCAGGTTCAAAAGCCGGTCCTTCTACGTCCTCCTCCCTTCCACCTCCGATAACAGATTCTCAAGCTGCGGGTGTTGATGACCCAGAAATTATAAACAATGTTTTGGAGAGTTCTCATGCTCAGGAACAGGTAGATCGGTTGACTAAAGAGTTGGAAGATTATCAAGTTAAGAGTACTACTCGGATCAGCGAGCTGGAGTCGCAGGTCGCCGATCTTCAGGCTTCTTTGGAAGAGCAAGAAAAGGACATTCCTCTAGGTGGACTTACTGATCGATACCGTAGGAATCCCGAGGAGAAGGTGATTCGAGAATTTCTCAATTCTCCAGTTCATACTGCCTTGGTTAACAAGAAGGTCGGCCCGCTCCTGGAAAGTATCTTTAAGAAAGCTATTCATCAAATGGTCGCTATGAACTTGATTGAAGACTGTCGGAAGGAATATTTCAGGGCTACGCATGTTAGCCTTAATCGTTATGGCGAGGAGTATTCTTCTTCCGACCTGCCGACCGTCGATTATAAACATTTTTCGTTGGCTTATCTAGTCGAGGAGTTTGGAGAACCTCTGCCTATTCCTCCTTCAGACATTAATCTGGAGGTTCACAATGAGTTTGTCATTCCAGAGGATGAGGAGGAAATCCCAGAAACCGCGAATAATGCTGATGATGTAAGAGAGGTCGCAGGCGATCAGGGAGTTCGAGATGGCGACCAGGTTATTTGAAGTAGGGAACGACCAAACGGTCCTAAGAAACAATTCTGACATTAATATAACTTGATTTGTAATATTACTCTTTTAACATTTTGTAAATAAGACGATTCGAATTCTGACGGTTATATCTTTTCGGCTTTCTGAGTAATAATAATTTAGACAAGTCATTAACTCTGTTGTAATCATTATGCTTACGTCCTTTCGAATTCTCGCGCCTGGTTATAGGCTAGGCTCTCTGTTTCGCGCCCGTTTCCAGAGTATGTCGCGTCTTTTCACTTAGTATAAATACATAAGGTAAAAACACTTTACTCGCTATTTTACCGCTTTTACTCAGCTGTGATAGAATATTTTCTCCCGTTAGGTCGCTAAGCTTCTTTGCTTGTTAAAATATATTTTCACTTTCCGAACATGAGTAATCTTTTTGGTAACACTTCTAAGCGTTCTTCTCGTGACGCTAGTGGTAACTTGAGACCTAAAAGGTCTCGCATCAAGGAGACTTTGGTGGATCCAGCTCGTTTGCCGATCGTTAGGAGATCGCGGATCCAGACTCCTGTTGTCCCTTTAGACCGTTCAAGCGACGCAAACGTTAGTTCGGTGTTTCAATCAAATCCAATTATTCCTTCTACTTTTGAAAGGAGACCTTCCCCTGGTCGGATGGATTTCGGGGATATGTCCAACATAGAGCAACCCTTTACCTTTTCTAATTCTTCCACTGTCCCTTCCACCAGGTTTACTTCGAGTGAGGGTGTCCTTGACACCGCAAATCATTTATCTTATGATACTGAGTTGGTTATTGATGAAGGCCTAGTAGGTGACACTGTTAGGCCATCGATTAGCGGCCAGGTGTAGAATCTTCTCTGGTTAGTTTTCAGCACCAACCGGTTACTCAAAGCTTTGCTGATTTCTTATTTTCTGACACTACAGCTGTGACTACCTCCTTCGAAACTGGTGGTTCTTCAGGAGCTCGGGCCGGACACAGGTCCGGTCGGAAGACGATAATATTTTACTCGGGGAAGGAAACTTCTGTGAGTCCTAGTGAGAGGGAATCCCCTCGTATGTTGGACGATCATTGTATCCTTGAACAAATTAATGATATAACAGAGTCAGAAACTCCTCGGCATGATAAAATCCTGTTAGATTCTGTCTTGCCTAATTCTTGTGACCCCGATCCTTTATCCTGGGATCTAGGTCTAGTACTGTTTTTGCCCGGCGAGTTGAAGGATCATGAAAATACTTCTAATGTTCGTCTTGTCCAGTCTTTGTTCAAACAGTTCGAGCAGGTACTTATCTAATTCAATTTATTTTCATGTTGTTTCTTACCTTTTGTCCTTTTTGTTTTGTCCTTCATAATTTCTTTTTTCTTAGGGTAAATATTATGCTCTGCAACTGGGTGCCCAATACGATGAATTGTGCCTCAGTAAATAGAACCTGAGGCTTCGGCTGGATGTGGAGTCTTCAAATGTCAAAGATCAAGCTCTTCGAATTGAGCTTATAAATGATGAACTCCAGAAGCTTCGTGAAGAAAGTTTTGCTCTTGCGAAGGAGAGGGATGATCTGACTCGTTTAAACGCTGGTTCAGAGGAATCTCGTCAGCGTGCCTTTGAAGAAGGCTACGATGCAGGTTATCAGAAGCATCAAGAGGAGGTGAGGGCGTTTCTTGATGCTGTACAAATGCTTATAACAATGTTGACCTTTTTATCAGTGCCTTGGCTTGATAAGTCTTAATTAGTAGATGTATTTCGATTATATCTTGCATAATTTTATCGTTAAAACTGAGTGTAAATTTTTGAAATAGGCGGCAGACTTTATCTGATATTAATATCCTGGGCGATCATCCTTTGTCTAGAAAAGTAGCTCGTTATTCGATTATTCTTAAATATCTTGATCGATGTAGCATAGTCTCCGTAAATCGAACATTTAATCAAGTATAAGCACGATGATCGATCAAATATAGACCCTTAGGCATTAGGCGGTTGATCGTAGGTCGTTTCACATATTTGGCTTATCAGGGAACTGTAGGGTTAGCTTACCAACCTTATCGTTGAATGACTAAGATTTTGTCATTAACCTCTATATAAGGGTGTTACTATCACATCCTTTGAGCACTGTTTTTCTTTTACAAGTTTAGATCTTTTAGAATGGATTTTGTTCCTCCCCTTTTCCTTGGACTTCATGTTTTTTTGCACTGATTGCAAGCTCTATTTTCCCCAGATAAAACAACCATTGTATCAATACGTTAAATTCTTTGGTACGGGAGGGATTGGGAAATGTAGACTTGTGGAGTAGATCTGGCTTTTTCAGACCTCCTTAAGCAATTCTTTGGAATATTAGGCAGTGGCCCGTCCATATTCCCTTGTTAGGATAACTGTCTTTAATTTTATTCCATCAGATTTCTTGGAATCTGAGATGAGCGCTGGACTTTAGGTCGCTGGGCTCGTGTTTGCTGTCAAAACGATCAACTATTTGGCCTCCCCGCTTATATGGATTTTCTGTCCTGGTCACTTCGACCTTGTTATGTCATTTCTGATAGGATAGTGTGTTGGATGAAGATGAAGATGAAGATGAAAGAAGTCAGAATTTAAGGGAAGGTTTTGATGATTTCCAAAACATCATCATCAGCTAAGTATGGAAAGCTTAGTTCCCTTAGAAGGATCTTTGAACAAGTAAAGAAGACATCAGAAGAGTTCAAGGACCAGAAGACTAGTGATCTCTTGCTGAAACAGCAAACAGAAGGGTAGGACATCAGCCGAGTCAAATCAGATTAGTTCAGTATTTGATCAGCAGAGTACCTATCAGAAGGGTTGCTTCGATCAGCAGAGTGGAAGAGATCATGAGAACAGTTCAACGGTAATAAATGCACTTGGTGTAATAAATGCTGAAAGAGAAGGGTAGTAATGGCAAATGATTGAAGATATCCTCGTATCAGCAGAGTGCATTTAATGCAGCATTAAATGTGATGGACAGAAAGTACTGTACACTGTACAGATTGCTGCAGGGAGCCGTTTCAAAAGAGCTGAAGGATGGATTTGATGATTTGATTTGCCTTCAACGGTCATATTTTCATCTTCATGTATAAATAGAGCTAAGTTCGAAGAGAGAATACACAACAACAATCAGAGATTTGGATTTTGAAGCAGAATTTTTCTAAGTCTCAAAAGCTCGAACAGCTCACTCGTCTGGTGGAAGTCATCTGTTGACAGAAACTTAGTTGAAGAAAACAGAAAAACATTATCTGAGTGATTTTGTAATAGCTGAGTGTTGTGCGAAGTGAGAATCCATCTTTGTGAGTGATTCTACTTTAGAGGATAGGATTTCTGAGTGATTTCCTATTGTGAGCTTATAGCCTTTACATTTGTTGTTTAGGTGTAAGTGGAGAAATATTGTAATCTGTGTGATTATAGTATAACCCAGAATCTGAGTGATCTGGAAGAGTGGACTAAAGGATTTTTATCCATATAACCACTATAAAAATTCTTTGTGTTATCTTGCATTTAAGCTTTCTTGCATATTTTAAAGTTTGCATATTTAAACACTTTGAATTACTGAAATATTTTATAAGGAGTTTCAAAACTGGGGATAAAATCTTTTTAAGAACTTAGTTTACTTGTGAAAAACACTTTCAAACAATCCGCTGCAAGTATACTCTTTGGAAAACTGTTTTGTTGAAAAACAGCTAAGTATATATAAGAAGAGTGGTCACTCTGCTGTTCTAGACTCGTTCTTGATCAGCGAAGTAATCTTACTGTTCTTCATCAGCTTAGTCTGCTGACAGAACACTGAAAAGTTTTTAAGTTCAAAAAATTTTCAGAGGTCTATTCACCCCCCCTCCCTCTAGACCTCATCTGACCACTGGGGACCAACAAGTGGTATCAGAGCAGGTGGTTCATTTGAATCAGCTGCCTGATCAACGAGCTTGATCCAAGTGTTTTTCAAAGGTTTTCAAAACTTTTCAAAAGAGCATCTTTTTGAAAAATAAAAACTTTTTGAAAAATGGACTGTATCAGCCATGTTCCCCACATTGCTGGTATGTCCTTTGAGGACTGGAAAATCAGAATGGAGATTTTCCTTGCTGCTTATAATGACAACATGTACACATGTATCATTAAAGGTCCATTCAGATTCACAAAGACCATAAAAATAAATGAAGTAGATACGGTTGTGGAAAAAGACCTTCATGAGATGACTCCAGAGGAAATAAAGCTTTACAATCTAGATAAAGTTGGGAGATTCATCATGACAAAAGCCCTGGATAATGATCGGTTTGACAAGGTCAAACATTGCAAAACTGCAAAGGAGATGTGGGACAAATTCAGATATATGAGCGAAGGCAATGATGCAATAAAGGAGCATCAGCTCACTGTTGCCTTGGAGAAACTTGACAATTTCAAGATGAAGTCTGGAGAAACCATTGATCAGATGGATACCAGATTCACCAGAACTCTGAATGAAGTTTTAAAGTTGGGAAAGACCTTCACTGACAAAGAGATCACGTCAGAGTACTAAAGGCCCTACCCCCAAAGTTCAACATGAAAGTTACAGCAATGGAAGAATCAAGGGATTTGGGAAAAATCTCTCTTACTGAGCTGTTCTCTGTACTCAAGGCATTCGAGTATAAACTGCCTAGGATGGGTATTGAAGAAACCTCAACTTCAGGACCCACAGCTGCCTTAGTTGCTGCTGAAAACACCAGGAGACCAGCAAATAGAAGCCAAGATGTGGACTCATTTGACGAAGCCACTCTACTCAACAAAAAGGAGTACACAGCTGGAGATGTTGCACTGTTGATGAATAATTTCAAGAAGTTCTACAAAAGAAAAATGAAGAACAAATACAACAATGCCTCTACTTCTAAACCTAACTTTTCTTCTCAAGATAAAGATGATTATAAATCAAAACTAATGTGTTATAACTGCAGGAAATTGGGACACTTCATCAAAGACTGCCCATATCCAAAAGCAGAAAAGTACACTGAAGAGGAGAAGAAAGTGAGAAAAGAAAGAAAGCATCAGAGAGGAAAAGCAATGATGGCTGAAGCAGAAAAGCTGACTGCTGTCTACTCATCTGATTCAGATTCAGACTCATCTGATGAAGAATCTTCTGATGAAGAAAAACCTGCTCTCCTGTGTCTGATGGCAAAGGACTCTGATGACTCTGAGGATGAGGTAACTCCTCTTAATGATGAATTATTTAATTCATTTGAACAAATGATGCTTAACAATACTGGTATTGCTGAAGCATATAAAAAGCTTAAGGAAGAGATGATCCTGCTAAAAGAGCAAAATAGTTCACTGAAACTCTTAGCTGAAAAGCCAAGGGAATCAACTGAATATAAACAGCTTGAGCAAGAACATGAATCTCTGAAAGCTGAATGTGAAGTCTATAAAGGAAAAATCATGGAACTTGAAAAGATTATCGAGTCTCATGAGAAATCATCTGTTGCATATACATCTAGTAAACAGAAGATACCTTTAGAACAGGATAAGATTGAACTGAAACATACTGAAAAATTTATATCAGCTGACAATAGTAAGGTCATTCTTTATGTTCAGACAACTAAACCTGCTTCACCTGAGAAAGAATTAAAGGAGAAGAAATCTCCTAAGGCTAAAAAGAGCAAAGAGCCTAGTGTAGGAAATCAGACTAGTAAGACCAAACAGCAGAGTCCTAAGAAGTCTGCTGACAAAGCTAAATTGAATCAATCTGTTGGTAAAACTAAGTCAAAATAAACTGAGCAAGCATCTAGTAAGCCAAAGAAGCATAAAAACAAGAAAAATCAAAATGCTTGGTATGGAAATGAGTCATATTATGTGCAACCTGCTGCATATCATCCTATTTATCATGCACCTCAATTTCCAGGTTACTATGCACCTTACCCTGCTCATCCAATGCATGCATACCCTGCTTATCATGCACCTTACCCTGCTTATGAACACTTTCCTTATCATACTGATCATCAACATGTTTTATCTGATAACTATGATAAAAATGAAGCTGTTCATGCTCCTGTCAAAACTCAGAAGCCTAAGAAGCCTAAGACATCAACATCTTGGGTTGTCAAAGGTGAAACTAATCCTTCAGGACCCTCTCAATAAGGGTACCTAAAACAATTTTTATTTTGTTTTGTAGGTTAGGATTAGGAGTAGGAGTAAAGTAGAGAAGATCTGGTACTTGGACAGTGGATGTTCAAGGCACATGTGTGGAAACATACATGAGTTGACTGATGCAGTTGCTGTGGATGGTCCAAGTGTTACATTTGGAGACAGCAAAGAAGGCAAGATTAAAGCTAAAGGGAAACTGATCCGAGGAAACATTGAGATATCTGACGTCTCATATGTTAAAGGCCTCAAATATAATCTGCTGAGCATAAGTCAATTTTGTGACAAGGGATATTCAGTCATCTTCTCAACAGATAAGTGCTATGTTGAACCAATTGGTACAAAGAAGGTAATTTTATCTGGAAGACGACAAGGAAATATCTACATAGTCGACTGGAATTCTGCTGATAAGAATTCAAGTATTAGTTTGGTGGCATCTGCACCAAGTGAAGTGAGTTGGCTATGACACAAGAGAATGAATCATTTAAACTTCAAGACCATAAACAGATTAATCAAGAATGATTTGGTAGAAGGGATTCCAAAAGCTGTCATGAGCAAGGACAAGCTATGTGACGCATGTCAGAAGGGTAAACAAATCAAGTCATCTTTCAAAAGCAAGAAGCATCAATCTTCTGAAAGAATATTGGAGCTGCTACATATGGACTTATTTGGACCCATTGATCCAGTCAGCAATGGTGGAAAGAAATACTGCCTAGCTGTTGTGGATGACTATTCAAGATATACTTGGGTGATTTTCATGAAGAAGAAAAGTGAAACCAAGGAACATCTTACAAATCTGATGGAACTGATCCAAAATGAGAAGAGTATCAAGATATTGAAAATCAGATCAGATAGAGGGACAGAGTTTACAAACTCTACTGTTGAAGAGTATTGTAATATCAAAGGAATACATCATGAGTATTCAGCTGCTAGAACCCCTCAACAGAATGGTGTTGCTGAAAGGAGAAACAGAACACTAAAAGAAGCTGTCAGGACCATGATAGCTGAAGCTAAGCTGCCACAAAGATTTTGGGCAGAAGCAACAAACACAGCATGCTTTACCCAAAACAGATGTATGATCAACAAAAATCAGAACAAGACTCCATATGAAGTTTGGAACAACAGAAAACCAAACATTCATTACTTTAAGATTTTTGGTTGTAAATGTTTTGTATTGAATAATGGGAAAAATCACCTTACTGCATTTGCAGAAAAGGCTGATGAAGCTGTCTTTGTAGGATACTCATCTGTTAGTAAGGCTTACAGAGTTTTTAACAAAAGAACATTACTAATAGAAGAATCTATCCATGTAGTATTTGATGAGCCAAGTCAATCTTCTGAATAGAATCAAAGTGTTAATCAAGATCTGTCTACTGATTTACAGAAGTTAGACATTGGAAGAAATGAAGAATATGTTCCCATCATACTACCTAATCTTGGTTCAGCTGCTAACTCAAGTGCTGTTCAAAATCACAGTGCTGATTGTCTAACAGACGAGTTGCAAACAGCTGACAGACCAGAGACTGTTCGACAGACTGCAAATGTTCAACAGACTACTACTGGAACTCCAACAGTAGTGTTGCAAGATCAAGACAGAGGACAACATCCTGATCTACAACCTGATCTCAGATGGCTCAAGAATCACCCACCTGAATTAGTCATTGGTGATCCTTTAGATAGAGTGAAAACAAGAAGAGCTGCTGCACAAGATGCCATGTTTGTCACATTCCTATCTCAAATAGAGCCTAAGCAAATTGAAGAAGCTCTCAATGATTCCTTCTGGATAGAAGCTATGCAAGAAGAGTTGAATCAATTTGAAAGGAATGAAGTCTGGTACTTAGTTCCTAGACCAAATAATCAAAGAGTAATTGGCACTAAGTGGGTATTCAGAAATAAGATGAATGAAGATGGTGTTGTCACCAGAAACAAAGCAAGACTAGTGGTCAAAGGTTATTGTCAAGAAGAAGGAATTGACTTTGATGAGACTTTTGCACCAGTAGCAAGACTTGAAGCAATCAGACTGTTTCTTACCTATGCTGCTTACAAGAACTTCACTGTCTATCAGATGGATGTGAAGTCTGCTTTTCTCAATGGAGAATTGCAAGAAGAAGTGTATGTTGAACAACCTCCAGGATTTGAAGTCTATCAAGAAGAGGACAAAGTATATCGTCTGAAGAAAGCCCTCTATGGACTGAAACAGGCTCCAAGAGCATGGTATGATACCCTTTCTGATTTTCTTTTAATTAAAGGATTTTGAAAAGGTAAGGTAGATAAAACCTTGTTCACAATTGAATGGGAAAATCATATATTACTTGTGCAAATATATGTGGACGATATTATTTTTGGTTCAACTAATCAACAGATGTGTGATAAGTTCTCCAAGCTGATGCAGAATAAGTTTGAAATGAGCATGATGGGTGAACTTAATTATTTTCTTGGATTGCAAGTTAGACAGTTGCCTGATGGAATATTCATCAGCCAAGCAAAATACACAAGAGATCTGTTCAAGAAGTTTGGTATGGAAACTAGCTCTACTGCTACAATTCCTATGTCTACAAGTCTTCGGTTGGATAAAGATGAAGATGGCAAATCAGTGGACATAACCAAATATAGAGGCATTATTGGTTCATTGTTGTATCTAACAGCAAGCAGACCTGACATAATGTACTCAGTTGGAGTCTGTGCAAGATTTCAATCAAACCCCAAAGAATCTCATCTCTTAGCTGCCAAGAGGATATTGAAATATGTTAAAGGCACTCAAGAATTGGGATTGTGGTATCCTAGAGAATCTGGATTTGAGCTTATTGGTTATTCAGATTCAGACCTTGCTGGCTGCAAGATTGACAGAAAGAGCACAACAGGTGCCTGTCAGTTCTTAGGTAGTCGTCTGATCTCATGGATGAGTAAGAAACAGACCTCAGTTTCTATATCTACTGCTGAAGCTGAATATATAGCTGCTGGAGCTTGTTGTGCACAGATACTTTGGTTGAAACATCAACTAGAAGACTACAACATCAAGATCAGTGGAATTCCAATCTACTGTGATAATACAAGTGCAATCTCTCTTACTCAGAACACTACAAGTCATTCAAGGACTAAACATATAGAGATCAAGCATCATTTCATTAGAGATCATGTGGAAAAAGGCAATGTTATGATTGAGTATGTTCATACTGATAATCAGATTGCTGATATCTTCACTAAACCTCTAAGTGAAGCAAGGTTCTCAACTCTAAGAGCTGAGTTAGGACTACTAAATTTGGATGCATAAGCTGAGGGGGAACTCTTCAGAAGACTGGAGTTCAACAGCTTAGTCATCAGTTATTTTATTCAAGGATTAACCTTCAACAGACTAGTTAACTTATGAATTCTTAAAGTCAGGGGGAACGTGTAAGACTAGCGGTACTTCTGTTCTAAAAGATGAAATCTGTTAATGACAGTTAGTTGAAGTTAAGTTATCATGAAGATGTATTCTTAATTCTTGAAGATTGAAGATTATTTTATCTTGCTGGATTGACAAACAGCAGAGGAAGATTACTAGCTATTGGCATTCTCTAGTAATATCAGATACAGATCACTCGTCTGTCAGATAAGTTTAACTCTACTCATCTGATACCTTATATAAGCATGGTCATAAAACGTATTATTAGAAACGCGCCTTTATAAGTAACAGATTAGTGTCGATAGAGTTTCCCGCCCATCTGACATTAAAATAATAAAATTGAAATCCGTTTTTCCTATCCACACGATTAAAAACTGTCAGATTAGATCAACGGTTCTGATAAATCACGAAAACCTAACCAAAAGGAAACCTATAAAATCCGATCTGAAACAGTATAGTCGTCTTACGCACCTAAATATTCTCAAACTCTCTAACTCTCAAACCCTTCTGTTGCGAAAGATAACTGTTTTTTTGTAGATCTATACTCTCTAAAATTCAGAAATGGAGAAGATTATCGAAGGAAGATACTTTAACTACAGCAAATTCCATTTCTCTGGCACTGATCTGATGCGCTCGTTACTGGAAAAGATCAAAGAGGCATCGTTGGTTCCTGTTTTAGAGGCTCATGAAGACATGGACTACGTGGAGGATGTTGAACACTTCTATAAGACCAGGAAATTCTCCAAAAATGACACTGTTATGTCTGCTGAAATTGGTGGAAAGAAGATTGCTATCTCGTCTGCCGTTCTTAGTGAGATCTATAAATTGACGAACAAAGGAGGGGATGTGACAGACCTTGGGTCTGAAAAGGAAGAGGAGTTCTGGGCTATTTGTGCTAAGAAAGGAGAAAAGATGACTGGGACTTTGATGAAGACCCAGCTGAAGGATGAATATCAGAGATTTGCTGATATTATAGCCAAGGTGCTGGACTGCAGCACAAGTTCTTTGGATGGGCTACTAAGGAGAAGATACTACACAATGGTGTGTATCTACTACGGTTTAAAGGTTAACTGGGCTGCTCATGTTTATGAGCTACTGAGTGATAAGAGGCTTTCTCATGCCATTTTACTCAGTAATCTGTTTGCATCTCTGCAATGCCCCTTAGGACCAGGGAAGACTACTCATGGTAGCAAAGAGTTCAAACTTTACGAACCAGTGAGAAGAGTAGTGGAAGAACCTAAAAGAAAAGCTCCTGCCAAATCCAAGAAGGGCCCCTCTAAGAAGAGCAAAAAGGAGGGACAGACAAGCCAAGTTGCTGAGCCAACAGCACAGTCTGCTGTTAAGACTGATTCAGCACTTCCTGAGGATGAAGTTCCAGAAAAAGAAATTGAAGATTTTACTAGGGAGATTGAGCAGATGAGGACTGACTCATCTCCTGAAAGGACAGAGTCTGAGGAAGAAATTCCTCTTCAAATGTTGAAGAGGATGAGAACAAAGAGTGAGGCAAGGGGACCTCCTACTGCCAACCCCCCTGCCAAAAGGATTGCAAAGTCAAAGGCTAAGAGAAAGGTCACCTTCTCTGAAGAGCCAGTTGCAACTGTTAGAGAAACAACAGCAGAAGCAGAAAGACCTGTAATAATTGAAGAACCTGCTGTCCAAGCTGCTAAGAGTGATGCTGCTGAAGCTGAAGTTGTTTCTGAAGTTGGAATGTCAACAGAAGACTCGTCTGCTGCACTATCTGCTAAAGTTGAAGAAGCACAGCAGACTAGTACAACACAAGAAGGAGCTACACTGTTGCTGCACCCTACTCCAGTTGCTGCAACCCCTATTCAAGCAGTTGAGAGTCCTGAATCCAGTAGAAAGAGGACTGGCAAGATTGCCACTTACTTAACTGCTGCCGAAAAGAAAAGACAAGATGCTGCTGAAAAGCAGAGGATAGCTGCTGAGAAAGCAGAAGAAGAAAGGCAGAAAAGCTTAGAGCTTAAGAGGCTGGAGGAAGAAGCCAGCAAAATGACTCAAGAGCAGAGGGATGCTGTTGAGGGTGCAGAGTTGGCTGCTGCCATTGAAGCAAGCACCAAAGATGCTCATGGTCATCAGCATAGTGGTGGGATAGTTATTGGTGAACAAAGAGATCCAAACAAACCAATACCAGCTATGCCTGCACCAAAAATAAAGCCAAAGAGAAGAGAAGAAGTCAGACTATCTCTTGAAATTGTCAGGGATGATCCTGCAATTTTTGAAGAATTTCTCAGAAGGCTTGATGCTGAAAATGAAAGAATAAACCGCCTGACACAGTTCACTGCTGAAAAGATCAGATACAACAGGTGGAGGGAATTCAGACTGACGAAGAGTCCAGCTGAAATGACAAAATGGAAAGCCTTTAATGTTGAAGAAGCATGGGTACTGAAGTGGCTGGAGGCAGGTTCTCTAATTCAAGCACTTGATTCAGAATTCTTTCTGGACAAGTTGAGGCTAAAGATAAGTCACTTCGTAAAGGCTGAAGCCAAGAAGATCTTCAAATCAATTCCTGAAGACTATGAGGAATCTGAAGACCTCAAAGAAAGATCTATAAAGTTGGCTATTGCTCAAGCAATGGAGCTTTGGGCAAAGAAATCAAGGAAGTTAAGGGGACAACCAAGCTCAATGGTCCCTCTTCCTAACATCAAACACATTGTCTACGGGCCAAATATCAAACCTTATGAAGAGCTGCCTGAGGAACCTACATCTACTTTTATTCCTCTTGATAACTTTACTTGGATTTCCAACAGGTCAGCTGTGGACAATGAAGGAATGATGAGGACAGTTGAGACTGTCAAAAAGATTATATCCCCTGCTGATAAAGAAAAAGCAGAGTCTTCTGATCAACCAAAGCAAAAAGAGGGTACATCAGACCTATCTGATCAGAACAAAGCACAGGGTGATAAGTCTGACGCTGCTGATGATTCAAAGAAAGAAGAAGCAATTCCAGCAGATCAGATCAAGGACAAAGAAGTTGCTGCTGAAGAAGATGATCAAGCTAAGGAGAAGGAAAGCACTCCAAGCCATGCTGGTAGTCCAGCAGATCAGTCTCTTGCATTAACAACTCAACCAACAGAGCAACCTATCAAAGAAACACTTCCTGCTACAACAAATATGCCTTCAACTTCTCAAAGTGCTCAGACAAATCTGTTGGACTCCATCCAACAAATGATCACCAAATCTTTGAAGGATATGAAGGAAGAATTAGCTGCAGAAGTGTTAGCTGCTGTCAAACAACCAATTCAGAAAGCTGCTGCTGTCCCAACCGATCTGATAGAAGACACCGCTCAGAATGTTAAATCCATCTGTCATGATATGGATATACTTAGAAGACGGACTCAGAGCACTACTGAAGGTTGGAAACAGATTGAACAAACAGTTGAAATGGCCCTCCAAGCAGAAGATGAAGTCATGGGAAATATGATGAAAGACTTCACTGCTTCATCAAATTGGATTTTGGGAACTCAAATTCAATTGGGTGATCAAGGAGAAGATTTGCTCAAGGAAGTCAAAACTGTTAAGGCCAATCAACTCAAACAGCAAGCTCAGATCAATGCTATGGAAGAGAACATCAAGCTTCTCTGTGATTCACTTCTAATTACACCAGTTGTGCCACAATATCCAATCAACCCTGCTGATGATGACAAAAAGGGGGAAGAAAGGGTATTTGGACAGAAGAAAGTTGGTCCTTCTCTTGAAAAGGAAGAAGATAACCAAGCTGAAGCAACTGAAGTGTTGGACGAATCTGCTGGTGACACTGAAAGAAATATGGGAGAATCAAGAAGACCAACAGATGAGAGAATTACAGAAGAAGAGCAAGCTGAATTTGAAGAATCTGAAGCAAAAGCCAAGTCTGATAAGGAACTAGCTGCTGCCAAAGATTCAGCTGAAGAACAGCTTGACCCTGATGTAAAATATAAAAAGATAGAGCTGCTAAGAAAAAGGTTCTTTGAAGAACTGGAAGCTGAGACTTCTAAGTTATCTGATGAAGAATCTGAAAAAGAGGACGAGGAAGCTGAAGAAGAAAAGAAAGAAAATGCTGAAGAAGAGAAGAAAACTTCAGAAGAAGAGAAGAAGGAAGAAGACTAGTTTAGGCTAGATTTCCTTTTATCTTAAAATCCTTGTAATCCTTTTAAAAGTACTTTGCACTTTTCATTCTTCAAAACTTGTAATCTGTAATCAGTTTAATCATCTATAAAATTGCAAGTTTGAATCCAACATACTATTTCTATCTCAGAAATTTTTGAGGATCAAAACTTTAGTTTAGGTACAGGTACTTAGCTGGAGTTTTGTCATCATCAAAAAGGGGGAAATTGTTGGATGAAGATGAAGATGAAAGAAGTCAGAATTTAAGGGAAGGTTTTGATGATTTCCAAAACATCATCATCAGCTAAGTATGAAAAGCTTAGTTCCCTTAGAAGGATCTTTGAACAAGTAAAGAAGACATCAGAAGAGTTCAAGGACCAGAAGACTAGTGATCTCTTGCTGAAACAGCAAACAGAAGGGTAGGACATCAGCCGAGTCAAATCAGATTAGTTCAGTATTTGATCAGCAGAGTACCTATCAGAAGGGTTGCTTCGATCAGCAGAGTGGAAGAGATCATGAGATCAGTTCAACGGTAATAAATGCACTTGGTGTAATAAATGCTGAAAGAGAAGGGTAGTAATGGCAAATGATTGAAGATATCCTCGTATCAGCAGAGTGCATTTAATGCAGCATTAAATGTGATGGACAGAAAGTACTGTACACTGTACGGATTGCTGCAGGGAGCCGTTTCAAAAGAGCTGAAGGATGGATTTGAAGATTTGATTTGCCTTCAACGGTCATATTTTCATCTCCATGTATAAATAGAGCTAAGTTCGAAGAGAGAGATACACAACAACAATCAGAGATTTGGATTTTGAAGCAGAATTTTTCTAAGTCTCAAAAGCTCGAACAGCTCACTCGTCTGGTGGAAGTCATCTGTTGACAGAAACTTAGTTGAAGAAAACAGAAAAACATTATCTGAGTGATTTTGTAATAGCTGAGTGTTGTGCGAAGTGAGAATCCATCTTTGTGAGTGATTCTACTTTAGAGGATAGGATTTCTGAGTGATTTCCTATTGTGAGCTTATAGCCTTTACATTTGTTGTTTAGGTGTAAGTGGAGAAATATTGTAATCTGTGTGATTATAGTATAACCCAGAATCTGAGTGATCTGGAAGAGTGGACTAAAGGATTTTTATCCATATAACCACTATAAAAATTCTTTGTGTTATCTTGCATTTAAGCTTTCTTGCATATTTTAAAGTTTGCATATTTAAACACTTTGAATTACTGAAAGATTTTATAAGGAGTTTCAAAACTGGGGATAAAATCTTTTTAAGAACTTAGTTTACTTGTGAAAAACACTTTCAAACAATCCGCTGCAAGTATACTCTTTGGAAAACTGTTTTGTTGAAAAACAGCTAAGTATATATAAGAAGAGTGGTCACTCTGCTGTTCTAGACTCGTTCTTGATCAGCGAAGTAATCTTACTGTTCTTCATCAGCTTAGTCTGCTGACAGAACACTGAAAAATTTTTAAGTTCAAAAAATTTTCAGAGGTCTATTCACCCCCCCCCCTCTAGACCTCATCTGACCACTTGGGACCAACATAGTGCCCAGCAAGCCAGTTCAATAAGCTTGTAATAGGTCTATTATGTAAGAGACGATCTTTTTATTTTATAATAATACGCATGTTAATTTATATGTGTATATGGATAAACAATGGCCAACTTCATCTCTCGCGAATACATTTAAGCGATTGGTTGAAACCCTTAGATTACATTAGACTATGGGACGATTCACTTCAGTACTGAGTGCAATCATGAAACAGTCTCAAAGGTCGTAATCTTAAAACTGTTCCAAGTCATAGATTCTGA
Source organism: Penstemon eatonii (assembly GCA_038501285.1). NCBI lineage: Eukaryota > Viridiplantae > Streptophyta > Magnoliopsida > Lamiales > Plantaginaceae > Penstemon > Penstemon eatonii. The sequence continues at coordinate 17,843,160 of CM076711.1, forward strand.
ACGAGACAGGGTATCGTAGGAATCGCCAAGACTTGTACAAGTATGCATGATTCACATGGAGTGAATTTGTATCGTTTCATGAGCAAGGCATTTGAGGCCAGTGCATATGAGTAGGTGGTTCAATGGAGGATTGAACGCATCGAACGACCCGAATTGTTGGTCCCAAGTGGTCAGAAGAGGTTTAGAGGGGGGGGGGGTGAATAAACCTCTTTAAAAATTTTCTTCGAATTTAACTTTAAAACTTTACTTTAATTGAACAGACTAAGCTGATCAGATTAGTAAGTTACAATTCTGTTCGCGAACAAATCTTTGAACAGGTTTGTTGACCACTCGTCTGATAGTTACTTAGCTGATTTTGTTTAAATCAGTTTTAATACTTAGAGTACTTGCAGCGGATTTTCAAAGTGTTTTTCACAAGTAATCTTAGCAGTTTGAAAAATGTTACCCCAGTTTTGTAAACTCCTTTTGAATCTTTTTCAAACAGTTAACTTAATGTGTTTTTATATAATCAGCAAATATGCAAGTTTGAAAAGCAATGTAAAAACACAAGTAATTTTTATAGTGGTTATATGGATATAAATCCTTTAGTCCACTCTTCCAGATCACTTAGATTCTGGGTTATACTATAATCACACAGATTACAATATTTCTCCACTTATACCTAGACAACTAATGAAAAGGCTATAAGCTCGCAATAGAAAATCACTAAGAAATTCTACTCTCTGAAGTTTGATCACTCACAAAGATGGATCACAACTCCGCACAACACTCTTGTTTACAAAATCACTCAGAAGATGTATTTTTCTTGATTCTTCAACTCTGCTTTCGTCAACAAATGACTCAGCTGATGAGTGAGCTGTTCTTGAGACTTAAAGAATTTTGCTTCGAAAATTTCTCAGAGATTGTGTTGCTTCTTTTTTCTTCTTCGTCTCTTTCAGCTATTTATACTTGAGGTTTGAAAAATGTCCGTTGAAGAGAGACAAGATTCAAATTCCTCGAGTACTGGTCCTTAATTTCCGCGAACGGCTCTTTTGCAGTTTGTCCGTACTGTGAACAGTACTATTCTGCAGGCAGCATTAAATGCACTCGGCTGATGCGAAGCAATTCTTCAATCATTTGTCTTTAATAACCTTGTACTTCAGCATTTATTACACCAAGGGGCATTTATTACCTTTGGGAAGACTTTATGATCCTTTCCACTTGGCTGAAGAAAATACAAGTCTGATGGTGAACTCGGCTGATCTCAAACTTGAACAAATCTGATTTGAGTCTGCTGATCTTCATCAGTCTGATGTTTTTCCTTCAGCAGATCAGAAGTCTTGGACCTTGAAACTTTGACTCTTCTGATGTCTTCTTTCCTTAGTCAAAATTCCTTCCAAAGGGATCATCAGCTAAGTTACTCCATACTTAGCCAATCTTTGAAGTTTTGGAATGCATCAAAACCTCCCTTCTAAATTTGTCTTCAGTGCCTTCATCTTCATCCTTATCCAACACGAATAGAGAAACCCATTGTGGAAGCGCATGTCGCATATCGGTTTGATTCTAGGAGTGTAGGTACTCCTGAGTTAATAGAGGATTTGATTCTAGGAGTGGTCAATTAAAGGTTGTTTGATTGACCGGAGCAATTTATTGTTCATAAATTAAATCACGAAGAATTCGTGGGCCTGCTGCCAATTGATGGTGAACCCAGAGGGTCACACACAATACAATTAGACGGTGACTGTTGAAAAAGGACATGAAAGGAATTAATTGATTTAAGGGTAATTAAATCAATTAAATGAATTAAAGTATTTAATTCAAGTGGGAGATTAATTAATTAGTTGACTTAATTAATTAAATACTTAATTAAGTTGCTAATTAATTATATAAAAGAAATATTGATTTATTTAGATTGGGCATTTAATTAAAGTAGTTAATTAAATGAAAGGCTTGCAAGACATGGGCCTTTAATTAAAAGCCCATAAGAAGTATTGCAAACCTAGGTCAAGTTGAGGCTTATAAATAGAGTTCTAGTAGAGCTCAAAAGTAGAACACCCTAGCACAAAAACCCTAAGCTCTTTTCTCTGACCTAGCCGCCCCCTCACCTGCGCCCCCAAGCTAGTGCCGTCGCCACCTTGCTGCCGTGAGCTGCCCTAGCGCCGCCGCCGCCTCTCCCTTCTTCCACCGTGCTAGATCTTGTCTTGCCAAGTTAATCTGCACAGTCCTGCAACAACAAATCTCCTAGATCCAGTTCTGAGCCTAAGATTAGGAGGTGTTACCAGAATCCAGTTGGTATAGACTATCTTTGGAGGTGAGACATTTGGATCACTCCTGTGAACCAGATCCAGATTCAGAATCAGAACTGAAGGTTGCCACCACCTTGCCTGTGGTGAGGTAAATCGCAAAAATCCCCCTTATTTAATTCATTGTGTGTGTTTTTGTTTCATGCTTGCGTATATATAATATGGAGATTCATATATGGGACCTTGGGTGCTTCGAATTTTTTTAATTCCGCACTGTATGTTGTTCTGACAATCGAGGCAACCCAACCACTATCCCAACATTGGTATCAGAGCCAACTCCATCATTGTTATACGAAAAGCCTGAACATAATGTGTTTTTTCCATATATGTTTGATTATGTATATGTAAACACGTGATAATTATGTTCTGTAAATTGATTCTTACTTGTTATGACTGGATCTATGATTGGGTAAAACTGCTTTTTCAGATCTGTGCCGATTTTATAGTTTTTGAAAACTTCAGGACTTTTATGCAAAGTAATCGCATATTAGGGTTTTTAGGGGCTGAAAATTAAATTTTTTCGAATCTGGAAATTTCAAAATTACTGGACTGTTTTGCAAATCTGGTCGCGCATAATTTTTGTGTCATTTAGTAAATTTTGAAAGTTTGGGGATTGTTTTGCAATTACCGAAAATTCAGGGAAAAATCGAAAATTTTCAGAATTCAAAATTTTATTTTCTGGTAGCTGCCCGAATATGCTCAGGGGTGTTTTTGTAACCTTTTTAAAAAGTTTTTGGGTCAAAGTGCAATTTTTGAAAGTTGAGGGGGGGAAAATGCAATTTTCAAAAGTTGAAAAACAGAATCTGAATTTGAGCAGAAAATTCATTTTTATTTACCCGAATATTCATTTTGTCATAATTAGTAGTGACTAAAAAGTAAGAATCATAGGAAGTTAGTTTTAAAAGGTAGTTTTAAAATTAAGAAAGAAATAGGTAAAAGTAGTTTGCGTGTTTCTTGCTCTACGTGAATTGTTTACCTGGTTTTTGATCGAGCCGAACCTTGACCTTAGGTTAGATGTGATTGGTTTAATTTATTATATGGTTTTTATTGGGCCTGCGAGCCTATTATATTTTTGGGCCACTTTGAGCCTTTGTAATAGAATAGGGCTTTACTGCTTTCCTAATTTAGGATGAAGGCCCGTTTACAAGCAAGGTGGGAACCCAAGAAGATAAGAAGGCCATATAAGCATGGTACGTTGTGTAATAGCATAGGACTTTATGAGAACCCTTTAGATTGACCAATAGGGCCAACATCATTGGCTCGATGATGGCCTGCATAGTAGGCTCCCGATCAAAAACCTATTGTGGTAGTATGCATGCAAGGCTTCTATGACTTTTATTTATTTGTCGATTTATATTTAGCTTGTATGAGATACGCGCTAGAATTTAGATCGTAATAAAAGATAAAGCATAACTGAATCGGTGAGATCTCGAGGAGAGTTAGCATAACTTTCAAACCAGAAATTCCCCTCTCGAATCAAATATTAAGTCAACTGGGTACATTTAAAATGAGATTTTAAAGATCCAAGCCTTCCATCAATAGGAACTAGTGTGAGTTGTCTACTTATTGACGGAGGTGATCCAGAGTCTGGCACCCGAGTCAAAGAAAGGGGCAATACACGAAACTCCTTGATTCTTGTTTTTAAATAAACTCGACAAGGGTGAGGACTGGTCGGGATGTGAAGATCGACCGCTAACTAGTTACGGAAAATTCACGACCGGGCCTGTTGCTCATCGAGATTGATGGGTTTTACTTAACGATTAGTAGCATTTATGATGTAGCAGTGCTAGATAAATGTGAAAACCGAGGCAAAATAGCTTGAAGGTTATGGAGTAACACAATTGGTAAAAGTATGCCTACCTGGAGAATTAATTGTATGGCCACGAGTCGCGGGTTCAATTAATTGCTGCTGTGACGTCAAGACCTACTAGGAATTAAATTTCCCGAGCAATCAAAGGGGTGATTGTTTAGATAAAATATTGGGAGAACTTTTTCGAAAACAAGTCCAAACTTCGATAATTATAAGTATTACACATAAGATCAGTTAGCTAAACGTTGTCTTCTTTCCATTTGTAGATATTAAGTACAATGTCTAAGAATCCATTATCTGTTATCCTCGATGCAAAAAAATTGAATGGCTCAAATTTGTTGACTGGCTGAGAAATCTCAGAATTGTCCTCGACTCCGAGCGATGAAGCTATGTGCTCGACACACCCATGTCTGCTGCACCCGCAACACGAGCTAGTGAGGAACAACGAACCGCCCATGCTAAAAGGGGTGGATGATGATCTTCAGGTTCGATGTCTCATGCTAGCCTCGATGTCGAATGAACTGCAGAAACAGCATGCTGAAATACCGCTTGCTAGAGATATACTTCTCCACCTCCAGCAAATGTTTGGAGAGAGGTCTCGCACCGAAAGGTTCGCGACCACTAAGGAGTTGTTTCATCTCAAGATGGCTGAGGAAAGCAGTGTCAAGGATCACTGTCTACGATTCATCAACCTGGTTGAAGAACTGGGGCGATTGGACGTGGATTTGCACGCTGATCTTAGCATTGACCTCCTCCTCCATACGATGCCCCGTTCTTTAGACCAGTTCGTGTTGAACTTCAACATGGAGGATATAACCCTCGCTCTTCACGAACTGACCAATTTGTTGGTAACGGCATAATCGACTCTCAAGAAAGAGAAGCCGGTAATGATTGCACACCAATCGAAGGCTGCAAAGCCCAAGAGAGGTAAGAAGAAGAAAAAGGTGTTCTCTTTGAAGGCAATCACAAAGGTGGTTGAAAAGAAGCGTAAGAGCCCAGAAGATGAATGTTTCCACTGTAAGAAAGCAGGGCACTGGAAAAGGAACTGCCCAGACTACCTAAAGATGAAACTGGTAGCCAAAGGTATTTTCTTGGTTGAAGTTAATATTTCTATTAACTGTGCATCGTGGGTGTTAGACACCGCAGCAGGTTCTCATATCTGCAATGATTTGCAGGTGATCGGAGCAGTAAGATACCTGAAGCCCGGGGATAGAATCCTGCATTTTGGAAACGGAGCTAGGATCGCCGCTGAGGCTATAGGGGACGTGGAATTAGTTTTAGGGAACTTTACTTTAGTATTGAAAGACTGTTTGTACGTACCAACTATAATTAAGAACATCATTTCTATTCCTATGTTGGATATTGATGGTTTTAATTTTTCCATTCAAAATGGAACTTTTTGCATATTTAAAGGTGGTTTAATGTATGCTCGTGGTACTTTGATAGATGGTCTGTATTCCGTAGAACCTATAAATTCAGACGTCATGCACATTCAATCTAGAAAAAGAAAATATGATAATCAAACTCCATAACTTTGGCACGCTAGACTTGGACATATTTCCAAGAGTAGGATTGAAAAGCTGGTTTCATCTAAAGCTCTTGAAATAAGGAACTTAGATGAACTCCCAACTTGCGAGTCTTGTCTCAAAGGAAAGATGATCAAATCGCCCTTCACAGGGAATCCCGAGCGAACCAAGCAAACTTTGGATTTAATCCATACTGATGTTTCTGGTCTATTGAATGTCAATGCGAGAGGAGGATTCTCTTACTTCGTAACATTCACCGACGATTTTAGTCGTTATGGATATGTGTATCTTATGAAACACAAATCCGAAACTTTTGAGAAATTCAAAGAGTTTCGAATGGAAGTAGAGAACCAACTTGGACATAGTATTAAAGCACTTCGATCTGATAGAGGTGGTGAGTACTTAAGCCAAGAATTCCTTGATTATCTAAAAGAGAATGGAATTCTCGCCTAGCGAACTCCCCCTAGGACGCCCCAACTCAATGGAATGTCTGAGCGGAGGAACCGAACTTTGTTAGACATGGCTCGTTCCATGATGAGCTTCGCTGATCTTCCCTTTTCGTTTTGGGGCTTAGCCCTATTAACTGCCTCGAAGATACTAAACATAGTACCTTCGAAGTCAGTGCCAACAACACCGCACCAAGTATGGTATGGTAAAGCACCCGTGTATTCATACTTACGAGTATGGGGATCTTCAGCGTATGTAATGAACAAGAAGGGAGATAAGCTAGATAGTAGATCTAGTTTGTGCAAATTTGTGGGGTATCTAAAGGAATCCATTGGATACCTGTTCTTCGATCCTAAAGAACGTAATACGTTCGTATCTAGGAACACCCACTTCTTGGAAGAGGATTTCCTCACCAATCGAAATGGGATAATCGTAGAACTTGATGAAGTCCAGGAATCGGACCCATCCCCACAAACAGTGGGAGCTGAACCAGAATTTATTGAACCTACTAGTACACTTACTCTTCGAAGGTCTGATCGAATTCGTAAGGAGCCAGAGCGACTTTGTTTCATTCACGAAAACGACAAAGTTGATAGTGATCCAAAGACCTATCAAGAAGCGATGTCAGACATAGACTCGGGTGCGTGGCTCGAAGCCATGTAATCCGAAATGGATTCCATGCATTCCAACAAGGTTTGGACCTTGGTCGATCCACCTGAGGGAACTATCCCTGTAGGTTGCAAATGGATCTTCAAGCGCAAGCTTGGAATGAATGGAGAGGTATTAACTCATAAAGCTCGCTTAGTGGCGAAAGGGTATTCTCAAAGGCCTGGAATAGACTATGAGGAACCTTCTCTCCCGTGGCGATGTCGAAATGCATTCGGATACTACTTGCCATAGCCGCGTTGTTGGGATTCTATAAGATAAACAGCCCTAGGCACAGCGGAATATAAAATTTTAGGACCTCTTACGGAATCTTGCCAGGATATTCTCTAGTTGTATATATATGAATATAAATAAAAACGATAGTATAAGTTTACACGTTATACCTATCTCCTTGCAAATCCTTTGGCTAGCAAAACGAACTCTGATTTCTCCTCCAGCAAGTATCGATCCAAGCTCTGCAGCAGCGCCCCACGTGTTGCGCCTCTACGGGTTGATACACCACAATTACACGAAAATAATAAATCTTGATCAGCTAGAACACAAGATATATTATGATCTAGGATTTAGGAACGATCTTGGAACAAAATCGAAGACGAAAAATTCTTCCAAAAGGAAGACAGGGTTCGGTCGACTTCTACTTGGGAGAGGGAGAGAAAATTTTTGCTCTTGCTCAAATTTTGCTTATTGAGTTATGTGAAAAATAACTACAAGATAGCTACTTATAGTTATCTCCCTAACCTAGTCCTATTAGGACTAGGGCTCTCTTTCCTACATGGGCCATGGCCCTCTTTAATTAGAAGACCAAGTCTTCTAATTAATACATGGCCCAGTTAATTAATTTGACCAGGCTTTATTTAATCTTCCAATTAAATAGCCCAATTAATTAACTTAATCTCCCATTTAATTAAATCAGACTCTAAGCCCATTTAATTAAAATCCCTTTTAATTAATTAAATCCAACTTAATTAATTAATCCACAAATTAAATTCCAATTTAATTTATGATCCTGATCCAATTCCAATTGGATTCCATTTTGTTCCAATTGGGTCGACCCAGTCGACCCACCCATAATAATCGACCCAGTCGATTATTCACCCAGTCGACCCAGTCGACTCGGTCGTTCTTATTTCCTCGCTTTCGCTTCATGTGTATTGTGTATGCCCCCGTAGGTTCACCACATAATTGGCCGTGGGTTATAATTAAATATTATTTAATTATTCGAGTAAGATTTACTCTAAATCAATCGAACACTCTGTCGATTGATCATTCCAAAATTAGCACCCCTGCCAATTTGGGAATTCTCCCACACTCCACGGTCGATGTCCAGCCACAAGCCCATGGAGCCCAATCACTGGTGAATTAATTCAGTGAACCTTTTATCATTTATAATTTCCATATACGACATAATCTCTCCATCGATCAATCTCCCAGTCGAGACTTAAGGGTATGGTTTTTCATCGGTTTCCCTTTTCTTTTGTCTTGACCTTATGCATTCTGGTCTCGAAATAATTCTCTTTGACTTAACCTTTATGAGCTACTTACATAAAGCCGTCAGATACCTCGGCCGAGGATTTTACCAGAATTAATTTCTCACAGAAATCCATAGGAGAATTTCCCAACTTATCAAGTCGGGTCAATGGATCCTTTGTTGATGATATGAATCTGCATACGAGTTCCTCTATACCCAATATGAATCCACAGAGACTTTCTGGCGATCTCCAGTCAGTCGGGACTCATATCAAAGCATAGACGTTCTCGCACCAGATAAACCCTATCACCTCAAGTAGTTAGGGATCGTTCCTCGTATACTATTATAAATTTGGAATAACTTCAACCCCGATATGCGCTACCGCTTCCATGGTGAGTTATTTCCTAATTGGGGTATTCAGTGCGCTTGCCATCCCAGCAAGCCACCCACTTATGTGTATCGACTATCCCAGTCACGCTCGTGGACCCCAGCGTTCTCCAGTTCATCGGAGTATACACAATAGTGAGAGTCTAACCGAATCCAACGATGTCCTATCTCGATTGAATTCTACGACTCTTGAATATGTTCTAGATCACGGCCTTGGAGATCAGTCCACGGGTTGTCCCATAGCCCTGTGATCTAAGGACTTCTATCCTTATGCGTAGATAATTATTACATAAGATAAAGTTGACCATATATATAAATGCATTTATTAATCCAATCGAATGGTCCTTTCAATTAAATGCAGCCAAAACAGTTGGCTTGCAGGACACTATTCTATCAATCTCCCACTTGTACTAAAGCCAACTTTTCATACTTCTGATTCCCATCTTAGACAGATGTTTTCGGATGCCTTTGAGGCAATGGCTTAGATAGCGGGTCCGTCGTATTATCCCTTGAGGTGACACGTTCCATCTTTATGTCTCCTCTACCAATGATATAACATATCAAATGGTATCGTCTTAGTTCGTGCTTGGATTCTGATGAGATCTCGACTCCTTTGCTTGCGAGATAGCTCCATTATTATCACAGAAGATAGTAATGGCTCGACAATGCTAGGTTTCACATCCAATTCCTGGATGAAATTCTTCATCCAAACACCTTCCTTTGCTGCTTCACTCGCGGCAATGTATTCTGTCTCGGTGGTTGAATCTGCGGTAGTGTTTTGCTTGGAGCTCTTCCAGCTTACCGCACCACTATAGAGGCAGAACACGTATCCAGATGTCGACTTGAAGTCGTCTACATTACATTGGAAGCTAGAATCAGTATAGCCTTCCAATTTCAATTCTCTTCCACCGTATACCAAGAACAATTCCTTAGTCCTTCTCAGGTACTTCAGAATTGCCTTTACGGCTATCCAGTGCTGCTCACCTGGATCAGACTGGTAGCGACTTGTAACGCTTAAAGCGTACGCTACGTCTGGTCTCGTACATAGCATACCATACATTATGCTTCCTATCGCGGATGCATATGGTACTTGAGACATATTGCTTCTCTCTTCAGGCGTCTTTGGGGCCATAGACTTAGAGAGTGCAATCCCATGTCTCATTGGAAGCAATCCTCCCTTGGATTCTTTTATGCTAAATCTTTTCAAGATTTTATCTATGTACTGGGATTGGGAGAGGCCCAGCAGTCCTTTTGATCTATCTCGGTAGATCCTTGTACCTAGTACAAAGGATGCTTCTCCCAAATCCTTCATCGAGAATTGTGTAGATAACCATGCTTTAGTTTCGGACAACACTTTCACATTTGTTCCTAATGAGAAGAATGTCATCAACATAAAGCACAAAAATTCAACTGTACTCCCACTGACCTTCTTGTACACGCAAGGTTCGAACATGTTTTTGATGAATCCAAAAGTTTGGATTGTCTCATCGAAACGAATGTTCCAACTTCGGGAAGCTTGCTTCAGTCCATAAATGGACCTCTGGAGTTTGCACACCTTGTGTTCATCTCCTTTGGATGTATATCCTTTTGGTTGCTCCATGAAGATCTCCTTATCAATGTCCCCATTGAGAAAGGCAGTCTTTACATCCATATGCCATATCTCGTAGTTATACCACGCAGCTATGGCCAGCAAGATTCGAATGGATTCAGGCATTGCGACGGGCGAGAAGGTCTCCTCAAAGTCAATGCTTGGCCTTTGAGTGTGTCCTTTTTGCCACTAGTCGCGCCTTGTAGGTTATTACCTCTCCGTTCACTCTAAGCTTTCGCTTATAGATCCACTTGCAACCCACGGGAGCTACTCCCACTGGTGGATCTACCAAGGCCCAGACCTTGTTCGAGTGCATGGAGTCCAATTCGAATTCCATGGCTTCACGCCACTTTCCCGAGTTTATGCCTAGCATAGCCTCTTCGTAAGTCATTTGGTCGGTTAGAGACTGTCTAGTCTCACGCAGCAGACCGCAGTACCTCTTGGGTTCTACGTTGTCTTTCTGACCTACGAAGTATCGGTGTACTCTCTGATGTACTTTCATGCTCTTGTTCTCCCACTGCCTGTGGTGATGGGTCGGCTTGATTGACCTCTTCGGCCTTTTCAGCTTCAGTGACCTCATCTAGTTCTACGTTGTGTTCCTTCTTGCCTAGCAAGAAATCCTTCTCCAAGAAGTATGCGTTCCTTGAGACAAACCTAGTTTATCTTGTAGGATCGTAGAACTTGTATCCTATAGAGTTTTCTGGATACCCCACGAATTGCATAAGATGTTCTATACGTTCAGCTTATCTCCCACTGGCTTACTCACATAAGCGGGAGACCCCATATGCGCATGAATGCATATAAAGGTGCAATACCAAAAATCATATCACATGATTTTGGAACTGGCTTCATAGATACTTAGCTTAGTATCTTCGATTTTCTCGATCAAGTTTTTATTTGGTTTGAATAAGGAATTTCATGTAAGATTTCTTAATGGACATTTATATGTCCAGATTGCTTGACAACATGCAACGTTTCAAGCAGGTCTTACATTTCGAGAATCTAATTCTCTATCAAATAATCAATGGCGTACTGCCAATGCATGTTTGATTTTTGAATCGATCCAAATCTCTTACATGCTTTCATTGATTAGGCTCTCTTCTTTTATTCCAAAAGTAATTTGGAATTGTACATCACAACGTACCTTTACCCATGAGGGTACTAGAGACACCTTATCTCCCACTAATGCTTTAGTGTTTCTACACACTTACAAATGGATTAAATCCATTGCAATTGTTTATGCCTCTTGGTTGCCTAGCAACCAACTACTAAATCTAATTTCCATTAAGCAAGATTCGAAAGTCGGTTACTATGTACAGCATCCCAGTCAAGCTCGACCCAGTCGAGCTCAGTCTTTGAATCTTTTAATTCGGAAATATGTTTTAGTGTTCGTGTATCGCCTTTCGGTTTTTACAACGACTCAAGTGTGTGAAATCTTGATTATTTATATTTTATTGACTATGCATATTATATTTAGTCGATATATGAGTATCCATACTCATTTGCTTATGTACACCTTTTGCGTATAAATTTTATAACGCAATCAGCTCCAACCATTATGGAACTATCACATCCCTTAAGACAAGAGATGGTATAAGCAAATTCCAATGATCTAAATAATTCATGGCTTTAGATGCATTGAATGCATCAATGAGTGCTTCATCGGGCATCCAACACCCTTATGCATTACTTTAACCATAAGGTTAAGTTCAATAAAATTTAATCATCCCTTATGGGATGAATATGTTCAATTCCCTCTTCCCTTGATCTTAATCCATGGAAGAATCATTTTGATTGACTTTTCAACTTATCATCCTTACAGAAAAAACCTCTAAGGTCATTTCCCTTTAGAGAGGATACATTCCTCTTCTTCCATCTCTCGAGCCTTTTGAGGCCTTTTCACAAGATGTTACTTCCCATTTATGGGAGATTTCATGTTTGCCTTCAAGAAAATTTGGGCTTGAGAACCATCCTCAACCCTCTGGTGAAACTTATCACCTTTCTTATTTGAAGAGTAACTTCAAAAAGGCAGCTTGGTGAAACCTATCACCATTCCAGTCGAAGTGTAACTTCGAAAGGAAAAACAATGAAATCTTTGTAAGGAGATTAGTCCTTGCTTGGACTCGAGAATAATTTCTCAAGTTTCGAAGTCATTAAAAAATTCATTTGGGTTCAGTCAATTTATTTGATTCAAGTATGATGGTAAATATTCATGGATACATAACTTATGATAAACTATCATAAACATGACGATAAATATGCGGCAGATTAATATCAATGCATAATTTACAAACATGGTTTTCATTTGTAAATTACTCCCACTATTTTTATCGAATACTTATGCCCCCACATAAGCTTCGGGAAATAAAAATTTCCTAATGGGCTCAAGGCCCAAATGCAATCGCTCAGTACCCACGACTCGTTGGCCATACCAATCGATCCACTTGGTGGGCGATCACGTCGCCGGTTAACCATCCCAGCTAACCCTTGAGTTCATTCAGCCTCGGTTTTCGTTATGGACCCACGACTCGTGAGACATCCATACTTACTCGCGTTAAATCATGTCCAATACTCGTGAAGAGAAATAGTTCAATCCTAGACGCCCCACGACTCGTGAGACAGCGCCTAGAACCTTGCTATCCCCTCCCTTGGCACTAAACTGTGCATCGAGGCAATAGACATATCATCTTCCTATAGCTCGACCCACGACTCGTGAGACATCGAGATATATTTGTACAATATGCCTAAGACCTAGTAATTGGATAGGCTCGGACCATAGACACCATTCATATGCGCCCGTTAATCGATTTAATATTTTAATTGAGTTTTTAAGCTCAATTGGAGGTTTTAAGTTTTCTTCGTGCGAGGTCTCATCAGATTATGCTTTATCTTGTTTACGTGATCTATTCTAAGCATGCATGACATACATGAAAGAATAATAGTAAACTTATATCACCTAGCATTGCACATATGATTGGTCGATTGCCCATCCTATGCGATCCATCACGAGCCACATGATGGACCAATTGGTCAGTCTAGGGTGGAAATTAAATGTCCTAACTATTACAATTTTCAAACCCATACATCATGGGCCTTCTTGTAATATCCACCTTGATTGGGCCTCCATGTAATGAATTGGGCCTCCATGTCCTCCAAGGTAATGGGCCTCCATGTGGATCTCCAAGTCTTCATGAGGTCTTCTTGGCTCCAAGCCTAATCTAAGCCTAGCTTATAAAAATAAAGGCCCTATTCTATTACAATCGTTTGCGCAAGCAAGGGCACCAATCAGGCCCATTTAATTACAACCCATAAAATAAATAAACCAAAACTACACAGGGCTTAAGGGCAAAATCGACCAATCCACATATTCACTCAAGAACATGCATAAATTCACATAAGGGCATAAATGTAAATTTATCGGCTCGTTTAATTTTAATTCACAAAAATAATCCAAGTTAATTTAATTTTGAATTAACAATTAATCTCTAAGATTAATTAACTCTTACTTGAGTTCTAAGAAATCTACAACTCTTATCTTGATAAAGTTGGTTAATTAAGATAGTTACAAATCTTCCAAGATTACTATCTTATCCAAAACTCTAAGTTTCCCAATTTTACAAATCTCCAAGATTCTCAAGATAATCCTATTTTGAATAGATTAGTTAACTAAGGTAGTGTCCAAATCCACCAAGATTTCTATCTTATCCAAAACTCCAAGTTTCCTAATTTAATAAGATCTCTAAGATCTTTAATCTTGGTAACTTACTAGAGATTAATTTTAATTAAATCTCTTATCACAATTGAAACTCTAAGTTTCCTTGTTTAATAAGACCTCTAAGATCTTTTAATCTTGGTAACTTACTAGACATTAATTCTAATTAAATGTCTTATCACAAATGAAACTCTAAGTTTCCTTGTTTAATAAGATCTCTAAGATCTTTAATCTTGGTAATTAACTACAAGACATTAATTTTAATTAAATGTCTTATATTAAACAAAACTCTAAGTTTCCTTGTTTAATTAGATCTCTAAGATCAATCCAAGATTCACCAAGATTCCATAACAACCAAATCTCCAAGATTTTATCCAAGATTATCCAAAAATTCTTCCAAGAAAATTTGAACCACCATGTCATGCCGTAAATCGTAGGCTTCAAGATTTACGTAACATATGCCAAACTAAAACAACATTCATGCAATTTCACACATGGTCAAGTGAATTGTGTCTACAAAAGAAAATCAAAAAGTTGTGCAGAGCACTAATTAACGTGGACATTAATTCTCACCAAGAGAATAAACTGTCGATCTAATTACTTTGTTTTCCTTTTGTTTTGTTTTAATTTGTGTTTGATTCCTTAATTAATTAAAATCAACAGTTTTAATTAATTTAATCCAAAATTAAAAACATGATAAAATTTCGAATCAAAATTTTCTTTTAACTCCAAGTTAAAACAGATCTACGTCCTAAAACATATACAGTTAAAGAACTAGCCATACATAAATCAAACATATGATTTAAATTACAGAATTTGCAAATTCATATATATACAAAGCCTAGAGTTGGCTCTGATACCACTGTTGGGATTCTATAAGATAAACAGCCCTAGGCACAGCGGAATATAAAATTTTAGGACCTCTTACGGAATCTTGCCAGGATATTCTCTAGTTGTATATATATGAATATAAATAAAAACGATAGTATAAGTTTACACGTTATACCTATCTCCTTGCAAATCCTTTGGCTAGCAAAACGAACTCTGATTTCTCCTCCAGCAAGTATCGATCCAAGCTCTGCAGCAGCGCCCCACGTGTTGCGCCTCTACGGGTTGATACACCACAATTACACGAAAATAATAAATCTTGATCAGCTAGAACACAAGATATATTATGATCTAGGATTTAGGAACGATCTTGGAACAAAATCGAAGACGAAAAATTCTTCCAAAAGGAAGACAGGGTTCGGTCGACTTCTACTTGGGAGAGGGAGAGAAAATTTTTGCTCTTGCTCAAATTTTGCTTATTGAGTTATGTGAAAAATAACTACAAGATAGCTACTTATAGTTATCTCCCTAACCTAGTCCTATTAGGACTAGGGCTCTCTTTCCTACATGGGCCATGGCCCTCTTTAATTAGAAGACCAAGTCTTCTAATTAATACATGGCCCAGTTAATTAATTTGACCAGGCTTTATTTAATCTTCCAATTAAATAGCCCAATTAATTAACTTAATCTCCCATTTAATTAAATCAGACTCTAAGCCCATTTAATTAAAATCCCTTTTAATTAATTAAATCCAACTTAATTAATTAATCCACAAATTAAATTCCAATTTAATTTATGATCCTGATCCAATTCCAATTGGATTCCATTTTGTTCCAATTGGGTCGACCCAGTCGACCCACCCATAATAATCGACCCAGTCGATTATTCACCCAGTCGACCCAGTCGACTCGGTCGTTCTTATTTCCTCGCTTTCGCTTCATGTGTATTGTGTATGCCCCCGTAGGTTCACCACATAATTGGCCGTGGGTTATAATTAAATATTATTTAATTATTCGAGTAAGATTTACTCTAAATCAATCGAACACTCTGTCGATTGATCATTCCAAAATTAGCACCCCTGCCAATTTGGGAATTCTCCCACACTCCACGGTCGATGTCCAGCCACAAGCCCATGGAGCCCAATCACTGGTGAATTAATTCAGTGAACCTTTTATCATTTATAATTTCCATATACGACATAATCTCTCCATCGATCAATCTCCCAGTCGAGACTTAAGGGTATGGTTTTTCATCGGTTTCCCTTTTCTTTTGTCTTGACCTTATGCATTCTGGTCTCGAAATAATTCTCTTTGACTTAACCTTTATGAGCTACTTACATAAAGCCGTCAGATACCTCGGCCGAGGATTTTACCAGAATTAATTTCTCACAGAAATCCATAGGAGAATTTCCCAACTTATCAAGTCGGGTCAATGGATCCTTTGTTGATGATATGAATCTGCATACGAGTTCCTCTATACCCAATATGAATCCACAGAGACTTTCTGGCGATCTCCAGTCAGTCGGGACTCATATCAAAGCATAGACGTTCTCGCACCAGATAAACCCTATCACCTCAAGTAGTTAGGGATCGTTCCTCGTATACTATTATAAATTTGGAATAACTTCAACCCCGATATGCGCTACCGCTTCCATGGTGAGTTATTTCCTAATTGGGGTATTCAGTGCGCTTGCCATCCCAGCAAGCCACCCACTTATGTGTATCGACTATCCCAGTCACGCTCGTGGACCCCAGCGTTCTCCAGTTCATCGGAGTATACACAATAGTGAGAGTCTAACCGAATCCAACGATGTCCTATCTCGATTGAATTCTACGACTCTTGAATATGTTCTAGATCACGGCCTTGGAGATCAGTCCACGGGTTGTCCCATAGCCCTGTGATCTAAGGACTTCTATCCTTATGCGTAGATAATTATTACATAAGATAAAGTTGACCATATATATAAATGCATTTATTAATCCAATCGAATGGTCCTTTCAATTAAATGCAGCCAAAACAGTTGGCTTGCAGGACACTATTCTATCACGCGTGGCATGACTACGAAATATGGCAAATGGACGTAAAGACCGCTTTTCTCAATAGAGACATTGACAAGGAGATCTTTATGCAACAACCTGGAGGTTTTGCGTCCAAAGAAAGTGAGCACAAATTGTGTAAGCTTCAAAGGTCAATCTATGGCCTCAAACAGGCATCCCGAACCTGGAACATACGATTTGATGAGACAGTCAAGGCATTTGGCTTCATCAAAAACGTATATGAACCTTGTGTGTACAAGAAGAATAGTGGGAGCTCAATACAATTCATTGTTTTGTACGTCGATGACATTTTGCTAATCGGAGACGATATCAAGATGTTAAAGCGTGGTTATCCGTGCAATTCTCCATGAAAGATATGGGAGACGCATCTTACGTATTGGGAATACGTATCTATAGGGATAGATCGAAGAAGATGATAGGACTCTCCCAATTTCAGCACATCAACACAATTTTGAAGAGATTCAAAATGGAAGAATCCAAGAGAGCATTGCTTCCAATGAGACATGGTATCTCTCTTTCTAAGTCAATGTGACCTACAACCGACAAAGAAAAGACGAGAGTGTCTCTCATAACTTACGCCTCTGCTATAGGGAGCATAATGTATGCGATGTTGTGTACTCGACCAGACATAGCACACGCTCTAAGTGTAACGAGCCGCTATCAGTCAAATCCAGGTGAAGAGCACTGGACTGCCGTAAAAGTAATCCTAAAGTACCTGCGAAGGACTAAGGATATGTTTTTGGTCTACGGTGATAGTGGAGAACTGAAACTTGAAGGATTCACTTATTTGAGTTTCCAGTCTGACGTGGATGATTTTAAATCCAACTCTGGATACATATTCCGCATCAATGGTGGAGCATTCAGTTGGAAAAGCTGTAAGCAGTCTACCACTGCCGATTCAACCACAGAAGCAGAATATATCGCAGCATTAGATGCGGCAAAAGAAAGTGTATGGATGAAAAACTTCATCCAAGAATTGGATGTTGTTCCTAGCATTGCTGAACCTGTAGTCGTCTTTTGTGACAACAACGGGGCGATAGCTCAAGCAAAGGAGCTGAGATCACACCATCAATCCAAACGCATACAGAGGAAATACCATGTGATCAGGGAGATCATTGGTAGAGGAGACATGCACATGGAGTATGTCAAATCGGAAGACACGTAGCTGACCCACTAGCGAAGCCACTTTCACAAAAGGCGTTCGAGGGACATCTAGATGAGATGGGTCTTAGAAACATAGGTGAATGGCTTTAGGGAAAGTGTGAGATTGATAGGATAGTGCCCAGCAAGCCAGTTCAATAAGCTTGCAATAGGTCTATTCTGTAAGAGACGATCTTTTGATTTTATAATAATACGCATGTTTATTTATATGTGTATAAGGATAAACAATGGCCAACTTCATCTCTCGCGAATACATTTAAGCGATTGGTTGAAACCCTTAGATTACATTAGACTATGGGACGATTCACTTCAGTACTGAGTGCAATCATGAAACAGTCTCAAAGGTCGTAATCTTAAAACTGTTCCAAGTCATAGATTCCGAACCAGACCGGGTATCGTAGGAATCGCCAAGACTTGTACAAGTATGCATGATTCACATGGAGTGAATTTGTAGCGTTTCATGAGCAAGGCATTTAAGGCCAGTGCATATGAGTAGGTGGTTCAATGGAGGATTGAACGCTTCGAACGACCCGAACAGAGAAACCCATTGTGGAAGCGCATGTCGCATATCGGTGGTGGGATGTTTCTCAAGGATTATAATAGTGTATGATTTAGTCCTTTGACTTGAGGTGCTAGGGCGAATTCGGTACATGAAAGTGCATACTTAGATCTAGGTATAGACTGTTGGGATAGTGGTTGGGTTGCCTCGATTGTTAGAACAACGAAAGTGCGGAATTTAAAATTTTCGAAACACGCAAGGTCCCATATAAGATTCTCCATATTATATATACGCAAGCATGAAGCAAAAACACATAATGAATTAAACAAGGGGGTTTTTGCGACTTACCTCACCACAGGCAAGGTGGTGGCAACCTTCATTTCTGATTCTGAATCTGGATCTGGTTCACAGGAGTGATCAAAATGTCTCACCTCCAAAGATAGTCCACACCAACTGGATTCTGGTAACACCTCCTAGTCTTAGGCTCAGAACTGGATCTAGGAGGTTTGTTGTTGCAGGACTGTGCAGATCTACTTGGCAAGGCAAGATCTACCACGGTGGAACAAGGGAGGTGGTGGTGCGGCGGCGGCGTAGCAGCTCACGGCCAAGAGGAGGCGGCGGCGGCTAGGGGCGGCGCAAGGGAGAGGGGGCGGCTAGGTCAGAGAAGAGAGGCCAGGGTTTTGTGCTAGGATGTTCTCTTTTTGAGCTCAAGTAGAACCCTATTTATAGACTCCTTCTTGACCTAGGTTTTGCAAGACTCCTTATGGGCTTTTAATTAAAGGCCCATGTCTTGCAAGCCTCTCATTTAATTAATTACTTAATTAAATGCCCAATCCAATTAAATCATTATTTCTTTTATATAATTAATTAGCAACTCAATTAAGTATTTAATTAATTAAGTCAGCCAATTAATTAATCTCCCACTTGAATTAAATACTTTTAATTCATTTAATTGATTCAATTACCTTTAAATCAATTAATTCCTTTTGTATCCTTTTCAACAGTCACTGTCCAATTGTATTGTGTGTGACCCTCTGGGTTCACCATTAATTGGCAGCAGGCCCACGAATTCCTCGTGATTTAATTTATGAACAATAAATTGCTCCGGTCAATTAAACAACCTTTAATTGACCACTCCTAGAATCAAATCCTCTATTAACTCAGGAGTACCTACACTTCATGGTCGATGTCTAGCCACAAGCCCATGAAGCCCAACTTCAGGCGAATTGATTCTTGTGAACCTCGTCTCATATAATTACCATGTACATACGGTCCTTCTATCGACTAATATTCCCGATCAAGACTTAGGGTGTGTGAATTGATCGGCACCTCTAAATTTGTCTCGATAACTATACTTTCTAATTCAGGATAATATTCCAGTGTGACTCCTAAATTTGGAAACCCCTTTCCAAATCCGTCACCGACCGTGGCCACGGGTTTCTCGGATATATTATCTAAGAATCATATAGGAAATTCTCTCATCCATTACGATGAATCAATAGATTCCATATTTGTACTAACCACTCGCGTACATGTCCATACGCACCCAACCTAGGCATGTTATGATCAAGCTAAGTGACCTATACCTAGATCTAAGTACGCACTTTCATGCACCGAATTCGCCTAGCACCTCAAGTCAAAGGACTAAATCGTACACTATTATAATCCTTGAGAAACATCCCATCACCGATATGCGACATGCGCTTCCACAATGGGTTTCTCTGTTCGGGTCGTTCGATGCGTTCAATCCTCCATTGAACCACCTACTCATATGCACTGGCCTCAAATGCCTTGCTCATGAAACGCTACAAATTCACTCCATGTGAATCATGCATACTCGTACAAGTCTTGGCGATTCCTACGATACCCCGTCTCGTTTCGGAATCTATGACTTGGAACAGTTTTAAGATTACGTCCTTTGAGACTGTTTCATGATTGCACTCAGTACTGAAGTGAATCGTCCCATAGTCAAATGTAATCTAAGGATTTCAACCAATGGCTTAAATGTATTCGCGAGAGATGAAGTTGGCCATTGTTTATCCTTATACTCATATAAATAAACGTGCGTACTAAGTCATTTATACTAAAGAAAGATAATGATAGTTGCAGTACAAGCTAAATGTATTGGCTTGCAGGGCACTATTCCATCAATCTCCCACTTGCCCTAAAGCCAATCACAAACGTTTCTAGGACCCATCTTTCTATGTTCTTCGAACTTATTTCATGATTTGGCCTCTTTTGGTGGATCCGCTAAGTTGTCTTCTGAGTCGACGCGATCCATTACGCGCGTTAACTCTACCAATGATTTTTCTAATAAAATAGTACCTTTCTTTCAATTGTGTTTAGATTTCTGGTAAGATCTCGAATGCTTTGCTTTAGCAATAGCTCCAATGTTATCATAGAAGATAACCATGAGCTTCGCAATGCTAGGCACTTCATCAAACCATAGGATGAAGTTTTATATCCAAACATCCTTTTGAGCCGCATTTAATGCTGCATTTTATCTTGCTTCAGTGGTTTAGATGGTTACGGTAATTTGCTTGGAACCCTTTCAAATTTACCGTTACCCCATTGATGCAGGATATGTATCCGAAAATAGATATAATTAATTCATCCACATCATACTGAAAGTTCGAATCAATAAATCCTTCGAATTTTAATTCTCCACTACCACCGTAGACCAAGAACAAATCCTTAGTCTTTGTCAAGAGCTTAAGGATATCTTTTACGGTGGTCCAGTACTTCTTCACTGGATTTTGACTAGCAACTGCTCGCGACACTTGAGCATGTTCTACGTCTGGTCTAGTACATAGTAAAGCATGCCACATGCAACCTTTTGTTTGAAACATAAGGTATTTGAGACATTCTCCTTTATTCTCATTTGATGTAGGGCACATCAATTTTGGAATAAGGGATACAGTGTCTCACTGGAAGCAATCCTTTCTTGAATTCTTCATACTGAATATTTCCAGTATTGATTCTATGTACTTAGATTTAGAGAGTGTCAGCATCTTTTCTGATCTACTTCATAGATATGTATCCTAATACGCAAGATGCTTCTCCTAAATCTTTCATGGAGAATTACCTGGACAACCATGCTTTCGTCTGTGCTAACATTCCGATATCATACCAGATAGCCAGAACATTATCGACATATAAAATATGAGCTTCATCGCGCTCCCACTAATCCTTTTGTACACTCATGGTTCATACTCGTTTTGATGAAGTCAAATGTCTTGACTATCTCATCAGAACAAATGTGAATCTAAATGGATTCAGACATTGCTAATGGAGAAAAGGTTTCATCAAAGTCTATTCCAGAACATTGCGAATAGCCTTTTTACCACTAGTCAATTCTTAGAGGCAACACCTCTTCATTCATTCCAAGTTTGAAGATCCACTTACAATTTATAGCCAACTTATAGGGATAAATCCCTTGGTGGATCAATCAAGGTTATACCTTGTTGGAATGGATGGGATCCATTTTGGTTTGCATGGCTTCGAGCCACGCACCCGAGTCTATGTCTGACATCGCTTCTTGATAGGTCTTTGGATTACTTTCCACATTCTCGTTTTCGTGAATGAAACCAAATCGCTTTGGCTCCTTACGAATTCGATCAGACCTTCGAAGAGTAGGTGTACTAGTAGGTTTAGTAAATTCTGGATTAACTCCCACTGTTTGCGGGGATGGGTCCAAATCTTGGACTTCATCAAGTTCCATGACGTTTCCATTTCCTTTGACAAGAAATTCATCAACAGAGGAACGGATATCTAGGAGAAACAATTGTTTCTCATTGTCGTGGAACAGGTATCCAATGGATTTCGTTGGATACCCCACAATTATATACAAATTGGATCTACTAGCCAATTTATCTCCTTTCTTGTTTCTACCATCGGCAGGAGATCTCCATACTCAGAAGTAAGAGCACAGAGGTATTTTTGCCATACCTTTCTTGGTAAAGCTTTGCAGGCACGTACTTTGAAGGTACTTTGCTCAGTATCTTCGATGCAGTCAGGAGGACTAACCCCTAGAATGCATAAGGAAGCTTTAACAAATCTCAATATGGATCGAACAATGTTAAACAATGTTAGAATCCATCTCTTTAGACATTTCAATAAGTTGAGGCGTCTTAGTAGGAGTTTGTTGTATGAGAACCACATTCTCATTGAGATAATTGAGGAATCCTTGACAAGTATTTGCTATCTCGATTAGATCGAATAATACTATGTCTTTTGTTGATTCTCTGCTTCGTATTGAAATACCTTGAAAATATTCAAAGGTTTTTCGGATTTGTATCTCACTAGATTCATTTCCACTAACGACCAAGGTCATTAGCAAAAAGTACGAAGTATGAGTAATCTCCTCTCACAGTAACTTTTAGTGGTCCATATTCATGGATTTAAATCCAAATTTTGTTTGGTTCGCTCCGGATTCCCTGTGACGGGAGATCTGGTCATATCTCCTTTGAGACATGATTCGCAGGTTGGAAGTTCATCCAAGTTCTATTTTTCAAGAAGCTTAGGTGAAACCAACTTTTGAATCCTACTCTTGGAGATGTGTCCAAGTCTAGCGTACCAAAGTTATGGATTATTATCTTTGTATTAATTGAATTTCACGCATTAATTCAATAAGATTGAGTCAATGGTTTAATTCAATCAATTTACTTCCTTTCAATTAACTTCTTTAATTGCTTCCTCTTCCCTTTCAATTAACTACTTTAATTGAAACGTTGCTTAATTAATTAGATCATCTAATCAATTAAACATATTAGTGTCTTTCTTAGATGCAGTGGGATAATTCGACTTTTAGGCTACTTGCGTTCTTTTGACTACCTTTATGGTCGAATTTAGAAGAGAATTAATTCTTCTTCATTTTACTCTTCTATGACTTTGCAGTCCATGAAGTGTAAACGATCATGACAGGTTTATCCTATTTGCCTTTAACCAATACTTTGGTTGATTCATGAAATTTGATCAACTTATCAAATAAGATCAGTGTATTTCAAGAGTCATTTGAATGAGCAGGAGGAGAATTTAGGAGGAAGTTAATGTTAAGATCACTTGCAGGCTTACGTTTAATCGATCCAGTTTTCAACTAGATTGATAAAACACAGACAGTGATCCTTGACAATAGTTCCTTCATTCATTCTCGAGTTTTGAAACAATTCCTTAGAAGTCTCGAATCAAATCGATTCAAAACTACTTCTCAAAACAAGACTTTTGAGGTGGAGGTTTGTTTCAGAAGACTGGTCCTCAAAACGGGCCTTTTGAGGTGGAAGCTTCAGACATGCTCCTGTTACGCTCCAAATACGAGTACGTAAACGCGCAAGTATACGGTCGTTACAAGTAATAAAGTGATAAGGAGTGTCGAACCCACGAGGAATTGTTCAATTAATTACCAACTAACGTCTTGTTACTTCGACTTAGATTCGTAAGTTGAATTTGGTGAGGTGATTGTGGTTTTGATACTACAACTCAAATTAAGGTGATTTTGAAACTAACACTTGACTTAATATATGTAAAGGCTTCTACGATTTTACGTCACCTAGTTCAATTCAAGACAAACGACTCAACAATTGACAACCATACTCACGTTTGTTGTTCAAGATTTCGTAAATTATTCATACGTATCTTTCGATAGCGTACGAACCTACCAAAGTAGACTAATCCAATTTATGTCTAAGAGGATTAAGCCTAAGTGATGCATTAACTCCAAACCTTGTTAGAACATGAAATGACCTAGGTATATTTCTATCCTAAAATCAAATCACAACCTAGTTTTTCAATATAATCTTTAATCCACTATGTCTAGCAATTAAAGATCAATCCATTTCATCCTATGGTTAGCTAATCCATAAATTGACAAAAGCTCAAACTAGTTTAACAAACACTTGTATACAAGCATAGCAACAACCATTAACTCATCATTTAATCAAGAATCAAGAACCAAACATAGGATCAATAAAAACATAGAATAAATGAGATTAGCCACTCATAACAATAATATATCATTCATTACATTAAAAGACATCAATATAAATGAACAAAGTAAAAGAGTTTAGAGTAAGCTTAGTGAAGAGGTCTTCAACAACTTCTCCCTTAATGCCTTTTTATCTTCTTTGGGGAGTCCAAGTGAGAGTTCTTCTCTTTTCTTCAAAAGGGAGGCAAGAGAGAAAATGTAAAGTGATGAAGTGTAGAATGAGTTTCACCTCCTAATATCTAACCTAGAGAAACAACAAGCTTTCCATGCCTAAGTTACCCTCAAAAGCAAGGCAACCAAGACCAAAATGACCCCTAACAAGCTAGAATTACATTTGGGGACAAGGGGGAAAGTGTACAAAAAGGCCCCTGCTTCCCGTAGATAAATATCTGCTGGTAGCAGGGGTACACCGCGGTGTATATATCATACACCGCGGTGTGACAGGCCTTACACCGCGGTGTAAGGTTCACACACCGCGGTATAAGTCTGGCAGTGAGTTTCCAGCTCTGCCGCACTTCCTTCCGAGCAGCATATCTTTTGATTCCGAACTCCGAATGCAGATCCGTAAAGTCCGTAGCGTAGCTAACTCACTCATCTATGACATATCCAAAATTCAGCTCATTTGGATCATCCTTGATAATGTTGTGCATGCTTTAGTGAACAGCTATCTACAACCTTGTACAATTTGCTTCGGGTTTTATTTTCTTTGAAGCTCAAGCTTGACTCGCGGGGTGGGTAGAGCGACTCGCATCATTGATACGCAACTCCGAATCTCTCTAAGATGTCAATACCTACAAACCACGGAGAAAACGATCAAAACGAGACCAAAAACACGAAAAACAAACAAAGGCCAAACGAAGGGACCAAAGAAGGAAAAGCCACACAAACACGCAAAAGCAAGCAAAACTCGGATTAAAACAAGACGTTTTGGGCTTAAGAAGGCATACAATAACGACGTTTTCACGGCGTTATCAACACCCCCAAACTTAAACGCTTGCTCGTCCCCGAGCAAAGGAAACAAAAGACAAGTACAAAACTTGCATGCTTAAGATCAAAACGCACAAAACTTGACAATTTCAAATTATTCTTTGAACAAGCTCTACGTGTGTGGGTGATGGCTTTAGCTAGATTCTACCTTAGGTGAATAAGTCCCAATAGATCAAAATCATTGATTCTAATTGTGTGGACTCCTAAGGTTTTGACAAAGATTCTCTCCTAACCGTAGATTTCCAACTTGATGTTCAAATCACATTATGAAGCTAAGTTGTAGGCATTTTAAGAGCGTTGTCCCTATTCTTGAACTAGTTAACAATTTTAGTGCCTAGCTCTTTCTCACCATACTATGCTTTTTCTATTGATTTACAATGATAACATAGCACTTTGTGCTTTATAATGATATTACAATACAAAACTAGCACTACTTATGATGATTGTTCGTGTTTCTAAACATTTAACTTTTTGGGCTACTAGCACCATTCCAACGAAATAGAGTAATTACAAAACTGATTCATGAATTTCATCAATTGAAGGCTTAGCCTTTCTTTTCTCTCATAGAAGTGCATATATTTTAGCAACTTCTCTACTCGTTTCTTTTGAGAGCTAGGTGTTCAAAGGTTTTTCATTCTTGAAAAGGGTTCACTCCCCCAAACTTAGGCCATTTAGATCATTTCACACTTAGTTTTCAAACTAAAGTTTAGAGAGAGCTTAAGTTAAACAAAAGGAGTCCTAGAACCTATTATCACTAAAGTTCTTTATCCACCTCAAATACAACCTAGCTTTAGCCAACGTGCTTAAATTTTGTAGAACATGTTCAAGTATTAATAAGAATTTGAAAAATTTTTGGCGAGTCAACCTAGTATCATGTAAGCAAGTACTTGCGACCTCTCCCCCCAAACTTAAAACGCACAATGTCCCCATTGTGTAAATTTAGAAAAACGGAGTGAGGTTGACACGACAAAACAAGCACACAAACAAAACAACAAAACAAAAGAAAGAGGTAAATAAAAGAGCACAGTTCTAATATAATAACAAAGCAATGAAATACAACCTTTGTTTCGATCAAATCTTCAACCTAACAGTACAAGGCAAAGACAATTTCCCAATCTCCGAACGGGATGAATTAATACCAATACAAGACAGAATAAAAGATGCAACATTTTAGAACAATAAAAACCGACAGGAATATTAAATATGTAAAGCAAATGCCCCTTTTTGCTGAAATTGACGTTCAAATATCCTGCGGTTGCTTTCCGTCTTTTACTGGTCCTGTGCTTCTCGAGCAAGCTCCTCTTGCTCATCAACATGCATATCGTCCTGATCCTCTTGCAAGTTGGGACGTGGTGGAAGGGTGGGCCATGGTACGGCGTCATATCTTGCATCCCCAAGAATCGCTCTTAGGGCCATGTCAAACTTATCATTCAAAGCGTTAATGCAATTTGACGTGTACTCTTGGTGGACCATGAATTTTCTTTCAAGAGCTGCCATTCCTTGTTGCTCACGAGGCGCCCGCTGGGAGTTTCTTGCTGGTGGGAGAGGCTTAGGCGCATAGTTCTGATAGGTGATGCCCAAAGTGGTGCAAATAGAAGCATTCCCGATCTTCGAACCCAATCGACATGCTTCCTGCATAACACCAAAATTTACACCTGCATTCTTACACAGACCAAAGATTAGATATGGGAAGATAAAACTCTTTTGTTTGGTGGCTGTGCCATCAATGGTGCTCTGGATCTTCGCGTGGATAACTTTTCCAAGGTTGAACTTTAGGCCTTTGGTGAGGGCATACAGAAGGGGCACTCGATCATCGCCATATGTTGTGTTAAAAGAGGTTGGCGTGAGGTGCGAGCACATAACGTGTGCCCACGCCTTAGCTTCCTGTGTCATTTGGCCTTGTCGGAGTGGCGCAAATGTGATCTCATTGTTGATTGAGAGAAATGCTTTCATCCTTGCTATGTCGCTCTTCTCAATCTCCCCTCGATGGAAAAGATCATCGGTTTCATCCCTTTTACCCTCG
The DNA here is from genome assembly GCA_038501285.1 of Penstemon eatonii. Classification (NCBI taxonomy): domain Eukaryota; kingdom Viridiplantae; phylum Streptophyta; class Magnoliopsida; order Lamiales; family Plantaginaceae; genus Penstemon; species Penstemon eatonii. Next base: position 17,870,581 of record CM076711.1, read on the forward strand.
GGTCATGCTATGTGGTAGAAATCATTGATAGCCTCCGGAGTATAGCTAACTTCCACACCCCGAACCCATGCAACTTTCTTAGCGTTGGCAAAGTGAGCATTTGCATAGAACTCACGTGCGATTTCTCCGGGGAATGTATCTCGCACAGGTCTTTGAAAAAGGAAATTCCAACCCCGAGCCTCTATTTGCTCATATAGGAGGGGATAAGCCGCTCTATCATAAGTTATGTACCTCTCGATCAAGAACTTCTTTTCTAATTCATTGTAAAATGAATCTTGCGCATCCTTTGATAAGAACCGGGTGGCATCATAGTCTTCTTCCTCGACCATGGGTTCTTTCCCTTTCCTAGTTCGCTTCGAAGGCGGACGTGAACCCCTACCTCTAGTTATCGGCATCGTTATCAATTTTTGTTCAAAATCCACCAAACGATCTAAATATCAATTCAAAATCGCTATCAAACCAACCTCAAACGAAATCACGAAAGAATCCACTCTAATAACCCAAAATATATCACTTAAGCAATTCGTCGAACACCTTGCCTACACCCCCAAACTTACTCCTTTTCAAGAATACTTTCTAACATTTCCAACCAAAAATAGCAATACCATCCAACAATACCAATAAGAGTTAAGCCTTTTACCTTTTGGACGCACAATTGCGGTTGAAATTGAAGAATTTCGACTTTGAAGTTTTGGGGGGGGGGGGTTGAATTCGGTTTTGTGTAATATGTGGGATAAGTGAGAGTTTTCTTGAGTGATTGATGAATTATTTGTTAGAATTGGGTGATTTGTGTGATTGTGGTGAGATTGAGGATGGAAATTTAGAGTGAAAAGAGGATTTAATCGATTGAGGAAGGAAGAGATGGCGTGAGAAGTTTGAGAGTGGGAATTTGGAATTTGAGAAGGGAAGGAAAAAGAGAAAGCAAGCGGGTATTTTAATTTTCCTGCTCACACACACACACACACACCGCGGTGTGTAATTTGTACACCGCGGTGTGTCGTTAAATACACCGCGGTGTGTATTTGACACGCCGCGGTGTGCTTCTTTATGCGCCGCGTTGTGTAAATTTCTGCGCCTTGCACCACGGTGTGTTAAATTTCTGCGCCGCGGTGTAAATTTTTGCAGCTACTGGAATATTTGCACCGCGGTGTGTTAAAATTCTGCGCCGCGGTGTAAATTTTTGCAGCTACTGGAATATTTGCACCGCGGTGTGTTTGAAATTGCACCGCGGTGTAAATTATTTCCAGTGAGTTTCTTTTAAAATGTTTTTGAATACAGACTCAAAAATAAGTTTGTGTTCAAAAAATTTTAACACTTCAAAATAACAAAATTCAACAACTTACGTCGATTCTCGATTAGCTCAATTTCACTATTTCCGACTTGTATTTTCACGCTCGATTTTTCTACATTGTTGTGCTCAATCATTACCTAAAATAAAACACACAAGAACGAGAAATCAAAAGACACGACACGACAACAACAAAAACAACAAGACAACGAAAAAGAAAAAGAAAAGCCTTGGGTTGCCTCCCAAGAAGCGCTTGTTTATAGTCGTGAGCTCGACTTGGATACGACATGATGATTTCACAATAGGACCACAGAAGTCCTGTTCCTTTCAAATTCTCCGCCCCAGTAGTGTTTGAGGCGCTGTCCATTCACTTTGAATTTGTTTCCGGTTGAGGGATCGGAAATCTCCACCGCTCCATAGGGAAATGCTTCAACAACTTGAAATGGTCCCGACCAACGTGACTTGAGTTTCCCGGGAAATAATCGAAGCCTCGAATTAAAGAGTAGCACTTGTTGGCCTGGTTCGAACTTCCTCTCCACTATACGTCGATCGTGCCATTTTTTCATCTTTTCCTTGTAGAGCTTGGCATTCTCATAAGCTTCCAACCGAAATTCGTCAAGTTCATTCAGTTGGAACAATCGCTTTTCTCCGGCTAGACTTGCATCCATGTTTAGCTTCGTGACAGCCCAATAAGCCTTGTGTTCCAACTCCAACGGTAGATGGCAAGATTTTCCGAACACAAGCTTATAGGGAGACATTCCGATTGGTGTCTTGTACGCGGTACGATAAGCCCATAGAGCATCATCAAGTCTCAGCGACCAGTCTTTTCTGTTAGGAGCTACCGTCTTTTCCAAGATACTTTTTATTTCACGGTTGGATATCTCGGCTTGCCCATTAGCCTGCGGGTGATAAGCAGTCGTCACCTTGTGCTTCACTCCATATTTCGCTAAAAGAACATCGAGCCATCTGTTACAAAAGTGAGAACCACCGTCACTTATTAATGCTCTCGGTGTGCCAAAACGACCGAAGATATTCTTCTTTAAAAAACTCATGACTGCTTTCGAATCGTCCGTGGGAAATACACTCGCCTCGACCCACTTGGAAACATAGTCTACGGCCACCAAAATGTATTGGTTCCCCTTGGAAGGAACAAAAGGTCCCATGAAGTCAATTCCACATACATCGAACAACTCCACTTCAAGAATGGTCGTTAGTGGTGTCTCATTTCTTTGGGAAATGCTTCCTACCCTTTGACACCGATCACATTGGGACACGAACATGTGCGCATCTTTGAATAAGGAAGGCCAATAGAATCCTGATTGCAACACTTTTGCTGCCGTACGATCTCCCTTGAAATGTCCTCCATAAGGTGCGGCGTGGCAATCCTTTAGAACTGCTTGCGTTTCCTCCTCGGGAATGCACCTCCTAATGACCCTGTCTGCACAAATCTTAAAAAGAAACGGCTCATCCCATACAAAGCTCTTTACATAATGTAAAAACCTTTTCTTTTGTTGATAAGTAAAGTCAGGGGGTAGTAAGCCACATACCAGATAGTTAACATAGTCAGCGTACCATGGGATTGGAGATAGTGCGAGGGCAAAGAGTTGTTCATCCGGAAAAGATTCGTTAATAATCTTGGGATCCTCCGTAGTCTTAGCATTCTCAAGCCTAGATAAGTGATCGGCTACTTGATTTTCAGACCCTTTTCTATCCTTGATCTCCAAATCAAACTCTTGAAGCAATAAGATCCAACGGATTAATCGGGGTTTCGCATCTTTCTTTGTCATCAAGTATCGAATAGCTGAATGATCCGTGTAAACTATTACCTTCGTACCAACCAAATATGCTCGGAATTTGTCGAAAGCAAATACCACCGCCAAAAGCTCCTTTTCCGTAACTGTATAGTTCAGTTGGGCGTCGTTCAAAGTCTTGCTAGCATAGTAGATAGAATGGAAAACTTTGCTTTCCCTTTGTCCCAAAACAGCCCCAACCGCTATATCACTTGCGTAGCACATTACTTCGAAAGGTAAACTCCAGTCCGGTGCTACAACAATCGGTGCCGAGATTAGCATTTGCTTCAAAGTTATGAAGGCTTGCAGGCATTCATCCGTGAAGAAAAAGGGAACGACTTTCTCTAATAAATTGCATAACGGTTTGGAAATTTGCGAGAAGTTTTTGATAAATCTTCTATAGAAACCCACATGCCCAAGGAAACTTCGAATTCCCTTCACAGATATAGGCGGAGGTAGCTTCTCTATTGCTTCAATTTTTGCTCTGTCAACCTCGATACCCTTGCTTGATATCTTATGGCCCAAGACGATTCCTTCTTTAACCATAAAATGGCACTTCTCCCAATTCAATACTAGGCTCGTTTCTTCACACCTTTGAAGGACTTTTTCCAGATTTCCCAAGCATTCATCAAATGAATCCCCAAAGATAGAGAAGTCATCCATGAAAACTTCTACGAATTTCTCGATCATATCGGTGAAGATAGCCATCATACACCTTTGAAAAGTAGCGGGAGCATTGCATAAGCCGAAAGGCATTCTTCTAAAAGCAAATGTCCCATACGGACATGTGAAAGTCGTTTTCTCTTGATCCGCAGGGGCGATGAAGATTGATTGAAACCCGAATATCCATCAAAAAAGCAATAGAAAGCTCTTCCCGCTAGTCTATCCAACATTTGATCAATGAAAGGCAACGGAAAATGATCTTTCTTCGTATTTTGGTTCAGTTTTCGGTAGTCCATGCATACTCTCCACCCGGTGACCGTTCTTGAAGGTATTAATTCATTCTTTTCATTGGTTATCACCGTCATTCCACTTTTCTTTGGAACACATTGAACCGGACTCACCCATTTGCTATCGGAAATAGGAAAAACGATTCCGGAATCTAACCATTTGATTATTTCCTTTTTAACCACCTCTTTCATAATTGGGTTCAATCTTCTTTGGTGCTCAACGGACTCCTTGAAATTGTCCTCCAAGTTGATCTTATGCATACAAAAGGTGGGACTAATCCCTTTGATGTCGGCAATAGTCCACCCGATGGCTTTCTTATGACACTTGAGCACTCTCAACAATTTCTCCCTTTGAGTCTCCGTTAAGTCCGCCGCAATAATAACCGGCAAGGTAGAAGAATCTCCCAAATAAGCATAGTTCAAATGAGATGGAAGTGGTTTCAACTCCAAGATTGGAGGTTCCTCAATAGAAGATTTCAAAGGCTTGGGGTTTGACAACGGCAAGTCAAGAGATTCAAATCTTCTTCTATAATTCTCCCCAACCGAGTTAGCTTCCAATTGTGAGATGACTTGAGCCATTTCATCAATTTCTTCATCAAGTTTATTCAAGATAGCTCCTTCGATTAGATTCTCATAGTGATTCTCTTCAAATGTACTAGCCACCAATGAATCAATCATACAAACGGAAGAACATTCTTCCTCGTCGTCTGGGTATCTCATAGCATTAAAGACATCGAATTTCACTTCTTCATCATGTACTCTCATGGTAAGTTCACCTTTTTGTACATCGATCAAAGCTCTACCCGTAGCCAGAAATGGTCTCCCAAGTATGATAGGTACATTGACATCCGCCTCATAATCAAAAACAATAAAATCAACGGGAAATATGAATTTATCAACTCTTACCAAGACATCGTCAATTTTTCCTTCCGGATAAGTGATGGAACGGTCGGCAAGTTGCAAAGAAACCGTAGTAGGTCGTGCTTCTCCAATCCCAAGCTTTTGAAAGATAGATTTAGGCATAAGATTTATGCTAGCTCCCAAATCACAAAGAGCTCTTCCAAAATACTTATCACCAATCGTACACGGGATAGTGAAACTCCCCGGATCTTTGAGCTTTGGAGGTAACTTGTTTTGTAAAATGGCACTACATTCCTCGGTTAGTGCAACCGTTTCAAATTCCCCCAATCTTCTTTTCTTTGATAGCACGTCTTTCATAAACTTGACGTACTTTGGCATTTGCTCAAAAGCTTCCACAAGAGGGATGTTTATGTGCAATTGCTTCAAGATATTTAAGAATTTTTCAAATTGCTTGTCATCCTTTTTCTTTTGAAATCTTTGAGGGAACTGAGGAGTTGGATTGCTTGCCGGAATTGGTGTTGAAATGATTGGTTCTTTAGATACCTCCTTTTCCAACTCCACTTCTTCAACCAAAGACTCCTTAGTTCCACTTTGAGTCTCCTCGGCTTCCATTGGATTTTCATTAGGCATAGCCGGACCTTCATACCTCTTTCCATTCCTCAAAGAAATAGCTTTGCAATGTTCATTCGAGCCTTGATTAGGTGACTCAGTTGTACTTGGCAAAGCTCCTTGAGGTCTTGCACTTAAGGCTTGTGAGACTTGCCCCATTTGAGTTTGAAGATTTCTCAAGGCAACCGAATGTTCTTGTTGATTTTTGAAGACATCTTGCAACTTAGAGTCATTAGCTACCATATATTTGGTGGTATGTTTCATGAAATCACCAAATGCATCTTCCCACGAAGGCTTCGACTCTACGGGTTGCTTTTGCCTATCTTGAAATCCGGGGGGAGCGGAGGATTGATGACCTCCTTGATATGGTGGTTGTTGGGCATTGTTTGGATTACTCCAAGAGAAATTTGGATGCTTTTGCCAATGAGGAACGTAGTTGTTGTTTTGATAAGGGGGGTGTCCTTGATTGTTGCGATAATTGTTCCCAAGGTAATTCACCGCCTCGGGACTTCCGGGACACATGTCATAAGTATGAGCTCCCCCACATGTCACACAACTTGGCGGCATAGATTGTACTTGTTGTACTACTTCCGGCTTTTGGCCAAGCTTGTCCACTTTGTTGCTCAAGATTGCCATTTGGGCACTTAATGCCGTAATTGCGTCCAATTCGAGCCTACCCGGAGTATATTTAGCTGAAGTTCCTCTCTCGGACGTCCATGAGTGATTGTTATAAGCCATGGTGTCAAGAATTTCCCACGATTCATCGTAGGACTTGGAAAGCATAGTACCACCCGCAGTGGCATCAACGAGAGCTCTAGTAGGCCCGTGCAAACCATTATAAAATGTTTGCATCAAAATATACTCTGCTATGCCGTGGTGTTGACACTTCTTTAACAACTCTTTGAATCTCTCCCAAGCTTCATATAAAGATTCTTGATCTAGTTGCCGGAAGCCTAGAATGTCATTCCTCAATTTTATAGTCTTCGGGGGAGGGAAAAACTTTCTCAAGAACTTTCCCGTTAGATCTTCCCACGAATTAATAGATTGGGATTGAAGAGAATCCAACCAATCTTTTGCGAGGTCTCTTAACGAGTATGGAAATAGCATCAACCTCAACGCCTCCTTTGTTACACCCGCTATGATGAATGAATCACTAATCATCATAAACTTCTTCAAGTGAGCGTGAGGATCTTCGCTAGAATGACCTCCAAATTGATCCGCGGCATTGAGCATATTGAACATGACTGGCTTAAGCTCAAAGTTAGTTGCCGTAATTGTAGGTCTAACGATGCAAGAACCGAGCTCATCCAACTTAGGTGTACCATACTCATTAATAGGCCGATTCCTATCATTTGGTTCTTCGGGAGCAACTTGTATAGGATTAACCATAGCCGGGTTAACTCCTTGATCGTCCATGGGTAGAAATTTACCCTTCTTTTTCCTTGCTTTTCTTCGCTTTCGAAAAGTCCTCTCAATCTCCGGATCAACAAGAGCTAAGGGTGATGACGAAGCTCTTGGCATACACTAAGAGAAAGGCACCTATGAATACAAAGATCACAAGATAAATAATACGCTCAAGCTAAGATAAACAAGAATATAAATTGGCAATAATCGTTACTAATCCCCGGCAACGGCGCCAAAAACTTGTTACGCTCCAAATACGAGTACGTAAACGCGCAAGTATACGGTCGTTACAAGTAATAAAGTGATAAGGAGTGTCGAACCCACGAGGAATTGTTCAATTAATTACCAACTAACGTCTTGTTACTTCGACTTAGATTCGTAAGTTGAATTTGGTGAGGTGATTGTGGTTTTGATACTACAACTCAAATTAAGGTGATTTTGAAACTAACACTTGACTTAATATATGTAAAGGCTTCTACGATTTTACGTCACCTAGTTCAATTCAAGACAAACGACTCAACAATTGACAACCATACTCACGTTTGTTGTTCAAGATTTCGTAAATTATTCATACGTATCTTTCGATAGCGTACGAACCTACCAAAGTAGACTACTCCAATTTATGTCTAAGAGGATTAAGCCTAAGTGATGCATTAACTCCAAACCTTGTTAGAACATGAAATGACCTAGGTATATTTCTATCCTAAAATCAAATCACAACCTAGTTTTTCAATATAATCTTTAATCCACTATGTCTAGCAATTAAAGATCAATCCATTTCATCCTATGGTTAGCTAATCCATAAATTGACAAAAGCTCAAACTAGTTTAACAAACACTTGTATACAAGCATAGCAACAACCATTAACTCATCATTTAATCAAGAATCAAGAACCAAACATAGGATCAATAAAAACATAGAATAAATGAGATTAGCCACTCATAACAATAATATATCATTCATTACATTAAAAGACATCAATATAAATGAACAAAGTAAAAGAGTTTAGAGTAAGCTTAGTGAAGAGGTCTTCAACAACTTCTCCCTTAATGCCTTTTTATCTTCTTTGGGGAGTCCAAGTGAGAGTTCTTCTCTTTTCTTCAAAAGGGAGGCAAGAGAGAAAATGTAAAGTGATGAAGTATAGAATGAGTTTCACCTCCTAATATCTAACCTAGAGAAACAACAAGCTTTCCATGCCTAAGTTACCCTCAAAAGCAAGGCAACCAAGACCAAAATGACCCCTAACAAGCTAGAATTACATTTGGGGACAAGGGGGAAAGTGTACAAAAAGGCCCCTGCTTCCCGTAGATAAATATCTGCTGGTAGCAGGGGTACACCGCGGTGTATATATCATACACCGCGGTGTGACAGGCCTTACACCGCGGTGTAAGGTTCACACACCGCGGTATAAGTCTGGCAGTGAGTTTCCAGCTCTGCCGCACTTCCTTCCGAGCAGCATATCTTTTTATTCCGAACTCCGAATGCAGATCCGTAAAGTCCGTAGCGTAGCTAACTCACTCATCTATGACATATCCAAAATTCAGCTCATTTGGATCATCCTTGATAATGTTGTGCATGCTTTAGTGAACAGCTATCTACAACCTTGTACAATTTGCTTCGGGTTTTATTTTCTTTGAAGCTCAAGCTTGACTCGCGGGGTGGGTAGAGCGACTCGCATCATTGATACGCAACTCCGAATCTCTCTAAGATGTCAATACCTACAAACCACGGAGAAAACGATCAAAACGAGACCAAAAACACGAAAAACAAACAAAGGCCAAACGAAGGGGCCAAAGAAGGAAAAGCCACACAAACACGCAAAAGCAAGCAAAACTCGGATTAAAACAAGACGTTTTGGGCTTAAGAAGGCATACAATAACGACGTTTTCACGGCGTTATCAGCTCCTCATGTTGCTTCCATAGCTCGTTCAATCTTGATGCTTATTTGAGGAAACGATCATTAAGATTCCCATACTTCATAGGTGATTCGTTTCACTTTTGAGATTCATCTTTATATGAGGAAACGATCATTAATATTCCCATACTCTACGGGTGACTCGTTTCTTTTATTTTGACTTATCTCGGAAGCGCATAAGGCATAGGCTTGTCATTTAAGAACATCATTCCCATTCTTGGAATTTAAGACAGTTCTCAAGTTTCTTGCCTAGTCGATATTTTGATCCAGTTATTTTATTAGTCGAGGATAAATAGTAAAAATGGATAATTACAGATATCTCAGTATCCTAAAGAGAAGACAAAGATTCAGTGGACTAGTTAATGAATATTACTTATAATCTACGAAGGTTGGACTTTCTATCGTAGAAGTTCTCCCACTATTTTATCGAAACAATTACCCCTTCAATTGTTCGGGAAAGTCTATTTCCTAGTAGGTCTTGACGTCCCAGCGGCAATTAATTGCACCCACGACTCGTGGCCATACAACCAATTCCCCAGGTAGGCATACTTATTGCCAATTGTGTCACTCCACAACCTTCAAGCTATTTTGTCTCGGTTTTCGCACTTATCTAGCACTGCTACATCATAAGTGTTACTAATCGTTAAGTCTAACCCATCAATCATGATGAGAAACGGGCTCGGTCGTGAGTTCTCCGTAACTAGTTATCGGTCGATCCTCACATCCCGACCAGTCCTCACCCTTGTCGTGTTTAGTTAAAAACAGGAGTCAAGGAATTTCGCGTATTGTCCCTTTCTTCGACTCGGGTGCCAGACTCTGAATCACCTCTATCGATAAGTAGACAACATATGCTAGTCCCTATTGATGGAAGGCTTGGATTTATATAAATACTTCATTTTATTTTAATCCAATATGACTTAATATTTAATTCGAGAGGGGATTTACTGGTTTGAAAGTTATGCTAACTCTCCTCGAGATCTCACCGATTCAGTTATGCTTTATCTTTTATTACGATCTAGATTCTAGCGCGCATCTCATACAAGCTAAATATAAATCGACAAAATAAATAAAAGCCATACAAGCCTAGCATGCATACTACCACAATATGTTTTCGATCGGGAGCCTCCTATGCAGGCCATCATCGAGCCAATGATGTTGGCCCTATTGGTCAATCTAAAGGGTTCTCATGAAGCCCTATGCTATTACACAATGTACCATGCATACATGGCCTTCATATCTTCTTGGGCTCCCACCTTGCTTGTAAACGGGCCTCCATCCTAAACTAGGAATGCAGTAAAGCCCTATTCTATTACAAAGGCTCAAAATGGCCCAAAAACATAATAGGCTCGCAGGCCCAATAAAAACCAAACAATAAATTAAACCAATCACATCTAACCTAAGGTTAAGGCTCGGCTCGATCGAAAACCACGTAAACAATTCACGTAGAGCAAGAAACATGCAAACATCATTTACCTATTTCTTTCTTAATTTTAAAACTACCTTTTAAAACTAACTTCCTATGATTCTTACCTTTTAGTCACTACTAATTATGACAAAATGAATATTCGGGTAAACAAAAATAAATTTTCTGCTCCAATTCAGATTCTGTTTTTCAACTTTTGAAAATTGCACTTTCGCCCCTCAACTTTCGAAAATTACACTTTGACCCCAAAACTTTTTAAAAAGTTACAAAAACACCCCTGGGCAGATTTGGGCAAATACCGGAAAATAATATTTTGAATTCTGAAAATTTTTCCTGAAGTAGCGGTAATTGCAAAACAGTCCCTAAACTTTTGGAAATTACAAAACGACCCCAAAAACCGTGCGATCAGATTTGCAAAGTAGTCCAGAAATTTTTAAATTTCCAGATCCAAAAATTTCGAATTTTCAGCCCTTTAAAAACCTTGTATGCGATTTTTGCACAAAAAGTCCTGAAGTTTTCAAAAACTATAAAATCGGCACAGATCTGAAAAAGCAGTTTTACCCAATCATAGATCCAGTCATAACAAGCAAGAATCAATTTACAGAACATAATTATCACGTGTTTACATATACATAATTAAACATATTCGATGAAAACACATTATGTTCAGGCTTTTCGTATAATAATGATGGAGTTGGCTCTGATACCACTGTTGGAATAGTGGTTGGGTTGCCTCGATTGTCAGAACAACGAATGTGCGGAATTTAAAATTTTCGAAACACCCAAGGTCCCATATAAGATTCTCCATATTATATATACGCAAGCATGAAGCAAAAACACATAATGAATTAAACAAGGGGGTTTTTGCGATTTACCTCACCACAGGCAAGGTGGTGGCAACCTTCAGTTCTGATTCTGAATCTGGATCTGGTTCACAGGAGTGATCCAAATGTCTCACCTCCAAAGATAGTCCACACCAATTGGATTCTGGTAACACCTCCTAGTCTTAGGTTCAGAACTGGATCTAGGAGGTTTGTTGTTGCAGGACTGTGCAGATCTACTTGGCAAGGCAAGATCTACCACGGTGGAACAAGGGAGGTGGTGCGGCGGCGGCGTAGCAGCTCACGGCCAAGAGGAGGCGGCGGCGGCTAGGGGCGGCGCAAGGGAGAGAGGGCGGCTAAGTCAGAAAAGAGAGGCCAGGGTTTTGTGCTAGGATGTTCTCTTTTTGAGCTCAAGTAGAACCCTATTTATAGACTCCTTCTTGACCTAGGTTATGCAAGACTCCTTATGGGCTTTTGATTAAAGGCCCATGTCTTGCAAGCCTTTCATTTAATTAATTACTTAATTAAATGCCCAATCCAATTAATTAATCTCCCACTTGAATTAAATACTTTTAATTCATTGAATTGATTAAATTACCTTTAAATCAATTAATTCCTTGTGTATCCTTTTCAACAGTCACCATCCAATTGTATTGGGTGTGACCCTCTGGGTTCACCATTAATTGGCAGCAGGCCCACGAATTCCTCGTGATTTAATTTATGAACAATAAATTGCTCCGGTCAATTAAACAACCTTTAATTGACCACTCCTAGAATCAAATCCTCTATTAACTCAGGAGTACCTACACTTCATGGTCGATGTCTAGCCACAAGCCCATGAAGCCCAACTTCGGGTGAATTGATACTTGTGAACCTCGTCTCATATAATTACCATGTACATACGGTCCTTCTATCGACTAATATTCCCGATCAAGACTTAGGGTGTGTGAATTGATCGGCACCTCTAAATTTGTCTCGATAACTATACTTTCTAATTCAGGATAATATTCCAGTGTGACTCCTAAATTTGGAAACCCCTTTCCAAATCCGTCACCGACCGTGGCCACGGGTTTCTCAGATATATTATCTAAGAATCGTATAGGAAATTCTCTCATCCATTACGTTGAGTCAATAGATTCCATATTGGTACTAACCACTCGCGTACATGTCCATACGCACCCAACCTAGGCATGTTATGATCAAGCTAAGTGACCTATACCTAGATCTAAGTACGCACTTTCATGCACCGAATTCGCCCTAGCACCTCAAGTCAAAGGACTAAATCGTACACTATTATAATCCTTGAGAAACATCCCATCACCGATATGCGACATGCACTTCCACAATGGGTTTCTCTGTTCGGGTCGTTCGATGCGTTCAATCCTCCATTGAACCACCTATTCATATGCACTGGCCTCAAATGCCTTGCTCATGAAACGCTACAAATTCACTCCATGTGAATCATGCATACTCGTACAAGTCTTGGCGATTCCTACGATACCCCGTCTCGTTTCGAAATCTATGACTTGGAACAGTTTTAAGATTACGACCTTTGAGACTGTTTCATGATTGCACTCAGTACTGAAGTGAATCGTCCCATAGTCAAATGTAATCTAAGGATTTCAACCAATCGCTTAAATGTATTCGCGAGAGATGAAGTTTGCCATTGTTTATCCTTATACTCATATAAATAAACGTGCGTACTAAGTCATTTATACTAAAGAAAGATAATGATAGTTCCAGTACAAGCTAAATGTATTGGCTTGCAGGGCACTATTCCATCACAGGACACTTAGTTTGGTCATAACATGCCTAGGTTGGGTGTGTATGGACATGTACGCGAGTTGTTAGTACCAATATGGAATCTATTGACTCATTGTAATGGATGAGAGAATTTCCTATACGATTCTTAGATAATATATCCGAGAAATCTACGGCCGTAGTCGGTGACGGATTTGGAAAGGGGTTTCCAAATTTAGGAGTCATACTGGAATATTATCCTGAATTAGAAAGTATAGTTATCGAGACAAATTTAGAGGTGCCGATCAATTAACACACCCTAAGTCTTGATCGGGAATATTAGTCGATAGAAGGACTGTATGTACATGGTAATTATATGAGACGAGGTTCACAAGTATCAATTCACCTGAAGTTGGGCTTCATGGACTTGTGGCTAGACATCGACCATGAAGTGTAGGTACTCCTGAGTTAATAGAGGATTTGATTCTAGGAGTGGTCAATTAAAGGTTGTTTGATTAACCGGAGCAATTTATTGTTCATAAATTAAATCATGAAGAATTCGTGGGCCTGCTGCCAATTGATGGTGAACCCAGAGGATCACACACAATACAATTGGACGGTGACTGTTGAAAAAGGACATGAAAGGAATTAATTGATTTAAGGGTAATTAAATCAATTAAATGAATTAAAGTATTTAATTCAAGTGGGAGATTAATTAATTAGTTGACTTAATTAATTAAATACTTAATTAAGTTGCTAATTAATTATATAAAAGAAATATTGATTAATTTAGATTGGGCATTTAATTAAAGTAGTTAATTAAATGAAAGGCTTGCAAGACATGGGCCTTTAATTAAAAGCCCATAAGAAGTCTTGCAAACCTAGGTCAAGTTGAGGCTTATAAATAGAGTTCTACTAGAGCTCAAAAGTATAACACCCTAGCACAAAAACCCTAAGCTCTTTTCTCTGACCTAGCCGCCCCCTCACCTGCGCCGCCAAGCTAGTGCCGCCACTACCTTGCTGCCGTGAGCTGCCCTAGCGCCGCCGCCGCCTCTCCCTTCTTCCACCGTGCTAGATCTTGCCTTGCCAAGTTAATCTGCACAGTCCTGCAACAACAAATCTCCTAGATCCAGTTCTGAGCCTAAGACTAGGAGGTGTTACCAGAATCCAGTTGGTGTGAACATTTGATCTTCAGAGCCTCGCCATCGAACTAAAGAAGTCGATCATCCTGAGTAGCATACTTCTTAGGTGTTCAATCATAATGATCGAGGTACTAGGGAGGAGATTGATGTTTCCGTGGACATTGTCGTGAAGATCGACTATCTATAGAATAGGTTTATTTTTACCAAGAATAGTTGTGATGACAGGTAGATTGTATAATGTTCTTTGTATACTGATCGAAATCTTTGTATGTAATTTGAGACTTGTTCTCAGAACTTTTTGATGAATAATATTTTTAATATTATCATATTCCTTGCTGTTGATCTCTCTTGTCCTGTCTTCATTTATCATGAATATCAAGGAGCGATCATAAAGCAGATCTGCTTTTTCTCAATCATTAATAAGTTTGTAGCTTTCTGAAGATCGAGGAGCGTTTATCGAGCGGATCGATTTTACTCAAATTTGTAGAATTTAGGTTGTTTACCAATTTAGGTTTTGACCAATAAGTCTGTTGTTTTATGGAGATCGTGGAGTGTTTATCGAGCGGATCGATTTTACTCATCTTCATAAAACTTAGGTTTTTTACAAATATTTTTGGTTTTAACCTTTTGTCGTCGTTTATGGAGATCGTGGAGTGTTTATCGAGCGGATCGATTTTACTCATCTTCGTAAGACTTAGGTTTTTTACCAATATTTTTGGTTTTAACCTTTTGTCGTCGTTTATGGAGATCGTGGAGTGTTTATAGAGCGGATCGATTTTACTCATCTTTGTAAGATGTAGGTTTTTTACCAATATTTTTGGTTTTAACCTTTTGTCGTCTTTTATGGAGATCGTGGAGTGTTTATCGAGCGGATCGATTTTACTCATCTTCGTAAGACGTAGGTTTTTTACCAATATTTTTGGTTTTAAGTTTTTGTCGTCGTTTATGGAGATCGTGGAGTGTTTATCGAGCGGATCGATTTTACTCATCTTCGTAAGACGTAGGTTTTTTACCAATATTTTTTGTTTTAACCTTTTGTCGTCGTTTATGGAGATCATGGAGTGTTTATCGAGCGGATCGATTTTACTCAACTCATTACAATACCTCGTTCTTTATCCAAGTGAATCTTTGATTTAAAATAAAATTTCGAGAACGAGTCTCAGGCCAAGGCCTTTATTACAATGAATTATAGGAAAATATAAAACAAACTAACTAAAAAAAATTAACCTCAATGATTTTCTAGGATTCATTTTCCATAATACCTTCTTAGGTTGTCCGCGTTCCAAGTTCTCGGCAGGGGTGTTCCATCCAAGTGTGCAATTTTGCATGAACCTTTTTTTCCTACATTGATGACAATGTATGGTACATCCCAATTCTGTTGTAATTTTCCCACATGCTTGGATACCTCTACCTTTTTTAGCACCAAGTCCCCTTCTTTGAATTTGAAGGTTCGTATGCGTACCTTTTGATTGTAGGCTTTCTCCATATTTGATTTAGTGACCTGCAGTCGTACGGCCGCTTTTTCTCTTAATGCTTCTGTCAGATCGATATCACTTTCTCTTACCTTTTCATTTTCCCGGTCATCATACATTTCAATTCTTGGTGTCGGGATTAGTGTTTCGACCGGAATTACAGCTTCCGAGCCATATACTAGACTGAACGGGGTCTCCCCGGTCGAAGTTCTGACTGTCGTTCGATTAGCCCAGAGTACTCCGGGGAGTTCATCTAACCATCTTCCTTTGGCTGATCCTAACCTTTTCTCCAAAGATTTTATTATTTCTCGGTTTGCTACTTCAGTTTGTCCGTTTGCTTTTGGATGGCCAACTGAAGTGAAGTTCTGCTGAATTCCTAGTTTGGTACACCATTCCATTAATTGTTTTCCTGCGAACTGAGTTCCGTTATCAGAAATCAGGATTCTCGGGATGCCAAATCGACATACTATGAACTTCCATAGGAAGTTGATCACTTGAAATTGAGTTATTCTGGCAAGGGCGATGCATTCTATCCATTTACTGAAATATTTGACAGCGACGAGAACGTATGCTTTTTTAGATCTAGCCGTTGGAAAAGGCCCTACTATGTCCATTCCCCATTGATCAAATGGCCAGCATACTGGTATTGGATGCTTGTTCTCTACCGGTTGGTGAATTATGTTTGCATGAACTTGGCAATGATGACATCTTTGAACATACTGCATGGCATCATTGTTGATAGTAGGCCAATAGTGCATTTTAAAACTAAGGCCCTTGCTCCAGTGTGATTTCCTGCTTCTCCTTCACGTAGTTCTCGAAGAACATCGTTGGTTTGAGTTTCGGAGATGCATTTGAGAAGAATTCCTGACACCGATCTACTATATAGCTTTTCTTCTATCAGCGTGTATTTTGGAGCTCGATACTTTATTTTTCGAGCTTCGTTCTGGTTGGTCGGTAGATTTTCTTCTCGAATATAGTCTATCATCGGGGTCATCCAGTTTCTTTCTGCTTCTTCGATCTCCATTATCTCAGTGAATGGGGTCTCGTCAATATCAATTGCCGGTGTTTTTTATACTAACCAGTTGATTATTCTTTCCGTTTTTCCGTCATGAGACCCTGTAAATCTAGAAAGTTGATCGGCCCATTTATTTTCCGATTGTGGAATGTTTTGTATTCCAAAATTATCGAATTTCCCTGCCAATTCCTTTACTTTGGCGAGATATTTGATCAGGTTAAACTCCTTTGCCTCGTATAGACCTTCAATCTGTCTTTGTACTAACTCTGAATCGGTCAGTACTTTGAGATTCTTTATGTTGGCTTTAACCACCATATCCATTTCTGCGATTAGCGCCTCATACTCTGCTTCGTTGTTTGTTACTATGAAGTCCAATGTTATTGCATAGTTTATATCCTCCTCATTTGGTCCAGTGAAGTTGATTCTGGCACCTCCACCTTCTCTACATGAAGCACCATCGACATGCATCAACCAGGTTTGATTCCCTACGATCAAAATATCATTGTTGTGGCTGGTCGACTCACTGTGTTCAGTTGTATGGGTCGGAGTTTCCAACAAGAAATCGGCTAGAACTTGAGCTTTAAACTCGATTCTCGGTTTATATTCAATTTCGAATTGACCGAGCTCGATTAACCACTTGATTAGTCTTCCAGAGGCTTCCGGTTTCGCTAAGACTTGTCTTAGAGGTTGATTGGTTAATACCACGATCTTGTAGGTTAAAAAGTAAGGTCGGAGCTAACGTGCTGCCGTTACTAGGGCCAAAGCGAACTTTTCTATTTTCAAGTAGTTCTTTTCCGCCCCTTGTAGTAACTTACTTAAGTAATAAACAGGTTTGTGATCCATATTTTCTATCTTTACTAAAACCGAGCTAACGGCCACCTCGGAAATCGATATATACATATATAATGGTTCCCCCTCAGTGGGCTTGGCCAATAGTGGGGAGGTCGTCAGATATTCTTTTAGATGGTTGAAGGCCTGATCGCATTCTTTGGTCCAAACAAAGTTTTTTGCTTTTCGTAGAGTTTGAAAGAAAGGCAGACTTCTGTCGGCCGACTTGGAGATGAATCTGTTTAATGCTACGATCTTTCCTACCAAGCTTTGTACTTGGGAGATCGTTCTGGGAGGTTTCATTTCGGTTATGGCTCGAATTTTTTCTGGGTTGGCCTCAATTCCTCGTTGATGTACCAAATATCCTAATAACTTTCCCGATTTGACTCCGAAAGTGCATTTTGCAGGATTCAGTTTCATTCGATATTTTCTCAATATTCTGAAGCATCGATCGAGATGCTTCACATGGTCGGCTTCATTCATACTTTTGACTAGCATGTCGTCTACATAGACTTCCATTATTTCTCCAATTAGCTCTCTAAACATCAGGTTTACTAACCTCTGATAAGTGGCCCCGGCGTTCCTCAGGCCAAATGGCATGACTATAAAGCAGTAAACGCCCTGCTCTGTTATGAAGGCAGTCTTTTCTTGATCTCGCTCATCCATGTATATTTGATAAAAACCTTGGAAAGCATCCATCATACTAAAAATTACAAAACCGGTGGTTGAGTCGACTAATAAGTCGATCCTCGGGAGGAGATATGGATCGCGCGGACATAGTTTGTTCAGGTCGGTGAAATCATTGCACATTCTCCATTTATTATCTTTTTTATCCCCTTTTGCTACCAAAACGACATTACATAGCCATTCGGAGAAGTGTATTTCCCGAATTTGCTTTGCCTTGAGTAGCATTTCTTTGATTATTTTATCTTTTACTGACCCATGATTTCTCTTCTTTTGCCTGACAGGTTTTGCCATGGGGTCGATTTTTAGCGAATGAGTGATTACTCTGGGATCGATCCCTTCAATGTCATTAGCACTCCAGGCGAAGACATCTATGTTTTCTCTGAGGAAGTTTATCAACATTACTTCCCCTTCCGTACTGAGCTCAGTTCCTATTCTGGTGGTTTTTCTTGGATCCCCTTGCACTAGTAGGATATCCTTGTGTTCTGGTGGTTTTAGAGCCAAATCGACCGGTTCCTTTCCCCTTTTATCTAATCGTTCCGTGTTGGGGATTTCTACCTCGACTCTATCAACGTCGTCCTCGAGCTTCCTTTTAGTCGGGGTTAACGATCTAGAGCGGTTCCCAAGATTTAAGGAGGTGTTGTAACAGTCCCATGCCATGCAATGATCGTTTACTATTTCTCCGATTCCCATGTTGGTCGGAAATTTTATCTTCTGATGGTAAGTTGAAACAACCGCTCGGAATAGGTTGAGGGCAGGTCGCCCTAGGATTACGTTGTAGGCAAATGGAGTTTCGACTACCAAGAATGTGACTAACTTCACCGTGCGACGTGGTTTATTACCGAGTGAGACACTTAAATCTATTGTGCCACTGGGGATGATTTCGGAACCTCCAAACCCTACTAGAGGCGTAGCTACCTTTTGGAATGTTATTTGTCCCAGATTCATCTGTGCTAGAACATCTTTTGAGATGATGTTCGCTGAGCTTCCATTGTCGATCAGGATTCTTTTGACGTTGTAGTTCGCTATTTCCAGCGAAACTACCTTCGGGAAATCAGGGTTGTCCTCCTTCGTGTCCCATACAAGGTTCTTTGGTACCTCGCTTTCATTGAAACTGATCAGCTAGTCCTTTGGCTGTTTGTTTTCAAGCGTCCACACTTCTTTTGGGTATTTGATACTACCGAGTATGATCCTGGTGGTCCTGCGGCGAGCATTTCGACTGTCCCCGCCATCCGGTCCCCCTGAGATCGTATGAATGGTGCCCTTAATCTGACCATCGTTCAAATCTTGTGGGGGACTATTGTCAGGGGACTTTCTTCGGGAGCTCCTTCTTTGGTTATTATTTCGAGGAGTTCGACTTCTACTTCTCTTGCGGTTGTTCCGTTCTAAATAGTCATCTAATTTTCCTTGTTCGATCAGTTTTTCGATTTCTCTTTTAAGGTGGAAACAATCCTCAGTGCGATGCCCATGCGCCCGGTGATATCTACAGTATAAATCAT
Source organism: Penstemon eatonii (assembly GCA_038501285.1). Taxonomy (NCBI): domain Eukaryota; kingdom Viridiplantae; phylum Streptophyta; class Magnoliopsida; order Lamiales; family Plantaginaceae; genus Penstemon; species Penstemon eatonii. The sequence goes on from CM076711.1 coordinate 17,890,022, forward strand.
AGTTTCGTGCACCTGGCTTTGGCTGAGCGATCTTCTTCGCAACAGGGATCCAATTGTTCCTCTCGAGGATTACCAAGATTTCTTCTGTTGGGACAGTCAACCTAGGGTATTCGACTTGGTTAATTCTGCTTTTGTTCACCGGCTCTGCCGATCTAGGTCTTTGATAGATATTAGGTCGTCTGTCTTGATCATTTCGATTATATTCTAACCGCTGGAAGACATTGCCTCTCCTGAAGGACCGATCATAATCCATGGGTTTCTGGGCAGGAATTCTATCTAGCCGATTTGAACCGGAGACGGATGCTTTATTTTTGTTCTTATCTTTGAAAGAGTTCATCTCTTCCTGGGTCATGTACTTTGATGCCAGGGTCATAATATCAGCAAACGTTCTTAGCTGCTTCCTACATAAAGCATTACCAAATTGTCTATTTTTGGTGAGATCGAAGAGAATGGAGATGATGTAATCAATATTTGGGGAATCGAATTTTAGCAGTTCCACGTTGAACCTTGCCAGCCAGTTTCGTAGGGATTCACCTTGTTGTTGATGAATGGTTCCTAGATAGCTCATTGTTAGTTTCTGTCTTTTCTGGCTGGCAAACTGCTGTGTCAGCTTGTTGCATAATTCCCGAAAGCTGAATATGGAATTAACGGGTTGTTTGGCGAACCAATCTAAAACGAGTCCTTCGAGCGTAGTGACCATCAACTTAGCAGTAAATTCTGCCGAGTGAGCATATAAGTTCATTATGTTTGTAAAGCTGAATATGTAATCATCTGGGTCGGTGGTTCCGTCATATCTGGGTAGTCATCCCGGAACCTATCCCGACGATTGTGCTTCTTCTATTTCCCTGCAGAAGGGGAAGCATGCGGCTAGGCTTTCTTGGAGCCCCGTGGTTCTGGCCCATGGATTTTGGACCGTTCGTAAACGTTGTTCTAGACGTTCCTGTACCATCTCTTCAATTTCCCTTTCCGACAACCTCGTGGTTCATGGACGATTAGGAATTGCGTCGACTACGTCATCCTCTATAGGGATTATGGTATGTTCCTTTGATCCGGGGCGGACGGGTTGGGGTCTCGTCCGATCTGTTTTTCTTTGAATATGTTCATCGGAGGGTATTGGGTTATTCTTTTGCGGACAATGCAACGATCGTCGCTCGCTTATAGGGCTGCCCGCTTGTTGTGAGATCTGATCGACCTGCCTTGGTGTTCTTTGAATAGGGTTTGCCCTAATCGCTCTAGGGTTTTTAGGAACTTGCTCAGGTAATTGCAATTCCTCTGGGCAGAGTGAATTAAAGAGCATAGCGATTTGTCGCAGCTTTTCCCTAGTGTCTGATGCCTTCTGGGTTTCGGATACTTGTCCCTTGTGGTTCCTCCTCATTCGGCCGCTGCTCGTTTTCTTGTCGTCGGTCATTAATTATAGGGACGTTATCGTTAGTACAGTCTGGTTGATCCTTCGATGTGTTAGGTGGATTCGTTGTGTTACTCTTTGATCCGATACGGGCGCTCTTCCTTGGGCGAGCCATGTGTCGATCGAATAATTAACCTAGCCCCTTGGTGGGCGCCAATTGATTTAACCGTTTTTCGTTGGGTTTGATTAAATCAATGAGGTAGGTTTATGTTGTCAGATTGAATATGAGTTATAGGGCTTAGTTACTTTATCCCGAATGGATCTATCTCAAGGAAGAACAAATATATAAAGAACAATAAGTAAACGAGACGATGATTATTTGAATAGTATAGCAAAAGCTTTTCTATTAATTATGATATCAGGTAGCCCAAGTATGTAGGCGTAAGCTCTGATTTTCTGTGTCTCATACAATGTTTTACTAGGTATTTATATATTATCAACCCTAGCTATACAAGGAAACCTAATTCCACTAGGACTCGGTATATCTATTCTTCTAGAGATCGGATTGTAGACTGGTCGCCCAATAGGATTCGTCCTCTAAACAGGTCGATGGTTGATCCCGAATGAGCTTGTATGGTCGAACCGATTTGATGTGTTCGGGTCGATTCCGAGTATCATATACGGTGTAAAATAGCCCCCATCACTCACAAAGACGGATGAGTACTCCTCACGACACTCTCTTTATAGATTCACTTAGAAAATGTATTATCTTTAAACTTCAACAAGCTTCTGTCAACAAATGACTTCAGCAAGCGAGTGAGCTGTTTTGAGCTTCTTGAGACTTAGAAAATATTCTGCTTCGTAAATTCTCTCAGTTGTTGTAATTTTTTTTCTTCGTCTCTTCAGCTATTTATACTCACAGATTCAAAAAGTGTCCGTTGAAGAGAGACACAACTTTAATTTCTTGGTTTCTGTTCCCTAATTTCCGCGAACGGCTCTCTATAGTGTCACAATACTGCAAACAGTACTTTTTGTCAGGTTGTATTTAATTCACTGAGCTGATACGAGGTATTTCTTCAATCATTTGTCATTAATACCCTCGATCTTTAGCATTTATTACACCAAGTGCATTTATTACCGTTGGGGAGACTTCCTGATCCTTTCCACTCGGCTGATGAGAACACAAGTCTGATGGTAAGCAGAACTGATCCCAAATTTGAACAAATCTGATTTGAGTTGGCTGATCTTCACCAGTCTGATTTCTTCCCTTCAGCATATCAGTAGTCTTCTGGGCCTTGAATATTTGACCCTTCTGATTTGTCTTCTTACTTGGTCAAATTCTTCTAAGGGTTTTAACTAAGCATTCCTTAGCTGATCTTGATGTTTCGGAAATCATCAAAACCTCCCTTAACTCTTCTAACTTCAATACACTTTTATCTTCATTTTCATCCAACAACTAATTTTAATTTTCGTTCATATAATAGAGAAGGAAAGTCTTAATTAAAAATTATATTTGGCAACAACATTTTGTTAGATTCGGAAGGAATGAATACAAGTTGGCAAAATCTTAAGAAATGAAGAAGAAAGAGAATAATTTTAATTAATTTTATTTTTGACTCGTATAACCTACAACGCAAATAGAGGTAAATTATTCAAAATTAAAAATTTGCTCTAGCTATAACACTTACTCTACATATATCGCTAGCCATTTTACTATCATATATAAGCTTGACAAATCGAATTCAGAGTTACCATAAATTTTATTACTACTTATTTTTAGTCAGATGACTTTAATGACCTGATTATGACAACTTCAATAATTATTAATATCCCATGTCACAAAAAAAAAATTACTAATATCCTATGACAAATTTTACAAATCAGATTCCAATTACAATAATCTTATCACAATTATGTACTTACTTTTATTAGAGACAGAGAAATACAACTCAGTTATATAACATGGTCTAAATATAACTAATGATGCTAACACATTACATATTTCTTCAACAAGCAATAACTATACAAAATGATGAGATTCATTTTTCTAATTTTTATCTTTTATGCAGCTCTTTTCTGTGAAGGGAAAACGATTTGTTTCCTTTACCCTAGAGTTTATATCTCCGTGAAGAATAGCCTTCCTCCAAATTCTGATCCATTATTGGTACATTGCGCATCTGGAGATGACGATCTTGGAAATCATACATTGACAATAAATCAAGAATTTAAATTTGATTTTTGTGTGAAATTATTTCAAACCAGATTCTTTTGTACCCTTCGATGGGGTACTAAGATCTCGAGTTTTGATGTTTATTATGTAGGATGGACTAAGTATGTTTGTACTCATTGTCATTGGGAAGCAAAGAGTGATGGTATTTATTTAGATAACCATAAGTCACCTTATTATTGGGTAGATAAGTGATGCAAAAGAATTGAGGACAATCGTGTCTTTTCTTTATAAGTTTTCCTTATTTCTTTGAGAGTTAAACTCTTTTTAGTTTTTTAGTGTCAGAGCCTTATATAAAGTGTTGCCAGAATCTTCATTATTATTAGATATTGGATATTATGACTCTTTAAAGAAAATAAAATAAAATATTTCTCTCTTATGCTCATGTGTGCTATTTTTTTTTTGTACTTCGTCGCACTTTATCTGACGAAACTCACTTGCAAAATAATCACTAGACTTCAATATTTTTGATTGATGTTATACTTGAGATAAATTATATGAATAACATGCAAGTTTCATCAAATTATTTAGTGGTGTTTGATTTTGATTTGCATTATTATTATTGGATAAGTATTCCCAGAATATTTTTATCTAAAACAGTTTGCATTCAAATTTGGTAATATGCTTAATATATATAAGTGGAGAAATCATTTTTGTATTCACATTTTCATTTGAAGTTATTTCCTGGTTGTTATTGTAACTTTGAGACCATTTTTTGATGTTCTTACAATCCCATATTTTTCTTTTTTAATTTGGTACATTGCTAGGTTAGAGTTTGGGGGAGGGGGTCGCCTTACTTTTGTGCATGCTAGGTTGACAGTTTGACTAATAAAATAAAATATTTCTCTCTCAGAATCATGTGTGCTTATTTATTTTGTACTTCGTTACACTTTATCTGATGAAACTCACCTACAAAGTAATCACTATTTTGTCCGACTTCAATATGTTTGCTTGATGTTATACTTGAGATAAATTATATGAATGATATACAAGTTTCAATCAAATTATTTTGTTGTGTTTGATATTGATTTGCAATATTGTTATTGGATAAGTATTTCTATCTAAAATAATTTGCATTCAAATTTTGTAATATGCTTAATATATATAAGTGGAAAAAATCATTTATGTATTCACATTTTCATTTGAAGATATTTTCCTGATTGTTATTGTAACTTTGAGAGCATTTTTTATTCATTCTCCCGAAACCATTTTTTGACGTTCTTACAATCCCATATTTTTCTTTTTTAATTTGGGTACACTGCTAGGTCAGAGTTTGGTGGAGGGGTCGACTTACTTTAATGCCTGTTGGGTCGACTGTTTGACTAATTTTTTCTTTTGAATTTTTAAATGCTGTCGAAAATATCACTTAATTTAGACGTTTTTTTTTGTCCGTCGGAAAAAACTGATTTTCTTTTAGTGAATGAGATGGATGAAGTATTAAAATATTATTTGAAAAAGGTCCATGCTTATTAGAGTACAATAAATCTAATAGGTGAAAGGTCATAAAATTGTCTTCAACTCAAACTCCAACATATTCTTCTTAATTTCATAAGTGAATTATAGTAAATGACAAATAATAATTTTAAGAACATTTAAAACAAAAAAAAACAAAAAAAAAAAGGGGGAATCTTTATATCTTTTCCCACAAAAGAAACCCAATAAGAATGGGACCAAAAAAAAACTTTAAGAACACTTAAAACAAGTCGATGTGGACACTTGTAAACAAAACGTTTTCATTATATCTAATTGATTTGAGTTGAATCAGTTTTGTTCAAATTTCATTTTTGTTATTGATTTTTTTAATATTTTTTAAAATTTGTAATTAAATTTAAACTATTATTAGCTTGATATATGATGACGCGGTGAATATATTTTTTTGCTCCGCCACTGAAAGAAGGTATGCCTGAGTCATATGGATTGGGGTTTGAGTGATTGGGTCGGGTGTGAGGTAGGTGTTTTAATGGTGAATTGAGATGAGTTGTTTTGGGCATGTTTGTTTGGCGTTTCGCAAAAATTTTCCGTCATTGAGAATTGCTAAACAAATATGATTTCTAATTTCTGAAATAAATTTTTCATTCTCAATTTTCTCAAACTACTCTCTTAAAAGTCGAACAAACAATAATTTTCTTATCTCTAAACAAAACATATATAAACTCTACATTGATTTGACAGAAAGTAACTTAATTCTTACACAAATTATCTCACATAACAAACATAATTTGACATAAAGTCTTACACCTACAATCTAACTCTTCCAAAATTAACATAAACCTACTTTATATATTAAACCACTCTCTCAAAACACAAACAAATAATATTATCCAAGTCGAGATTATTTCACAAACATCTACTACTCTCTCAAAATATTTTCACAAACACCAAACAAATTCTTTTTTGATTAATTAACAATGAATAATAAGTTTTTACAACACAAAATAGGGAGTATATTTGTCATTTTAAATATACTAGGAAGTGCACGTACTTTGTACGTGTCTAGTTAATTTTTATGTCTAAAATTATTTTATTATGTCATAAAATAGAACAAATTAACACGTTTTCACCTAATTCGTTAGTTTAATTCACTTTTCACCAGTTTAACATGTATTTCATTAATGCTGTCATTTCACCGATTTCATCCTTTTTTTCACGAATTTTTATGGATTTCACATTTATTTATCGATTTCAGTGGTCTTCTTTCTTGTCGGTTTCACCCAAAATTTAACCCATTTCGCTAGTGCTCACCAATTTCTATCGAATTTTCATCGATTTCACATGTTTTTAATTATTTCTTAGATTTGTTTTCATTGATTTCACCATTTTTCACGAATTTCGCTCCTTTTTCACGAAAATAATTCAATTAAAATTCGAGGTTATGCATATTTTCATATTATTGAATATTCTTAATACCTTTCTGTTCTAGCCAAAGTAAAATTACGTAATTAGATAAGTCATAAGTATTTTTTTATTCTTTCATAGTAAGATACGATTCAATTTTAATTTTTTTTCTTTTGTAACATATTGATATTTAAGAGAATTTCATTTTAAAATTTTAAATTATGTAATTTGTACTAAAATTTTAAATTAATATTTTTTTACTGAAATAAATATTGATGCTAAATTATAATAATTATATATACTTTTGTTTTTCTTCCATATTCATGGTGCTTGATTAGGAGGAAAGGAAGTTACGAATTTTCTTAAAATATTTTCCTAACAAATTTTTTATGAGAAAATATAAGGAAAATTCATGTCTAATTATATTTTATTAATATATTTAATAACTTGAATATGTGCATTTTTTCTTCACACACAAAAAAAAAAAAAAAAAAAAAAAAAAAAAAAAAAAACTTAAATTATTCACATTTTAGTATTAGTAGTATTGATATAGATAGATTGAGTATTGAAGTCATTGGTGGGCTACATAAGAGTTATCTCATATACATGAAACAAGAGTATGGTGACTGTCCGACCTGGATCTTCTGACCAGTCCGTGGGCCTTACGCACTCTCCTATGGACTCTAGGGCTCTATCATGAAGACACGTGTTAGACTTTAATTACTAAAATAATTAATGATGTAAGGACTTTTTTTTGGCAATATAGAGAAAACCCTACATCTTTAGATTGGTACTCTAGCTTAATATTCTACCTCGTTTATAATTCTTTGTCTTGCGTCATATTCATATGCACTGGCCTCAAATGCCTTGCTCATGAAACGCTACAAATTCACTCCATGTGAATCATGCATACTCGTACAAGTCTTGGCGATTCCTACGATACCCCGTCTCGTTTCGAAATCTATGACTTGGAACAGTTTTAAGATTACGACCTTTGAGACTGTTTCATGATTGCACTCAGTACTGAAGTGAATCGTCCCATAGTCAAATGTAATCTAAGGATTTCAACCAATCGCTTAAATGTATTCGCGAGAGATGAAGTTTGCCATTGTTTATCCTTATACTCATATAAATAAACGTGCGTACTAAGTCATTTATACTAAAGAAAGATAATGATAGTTCCAGTACAAGCTAAATGTATTGGCTTGCAGGGCACTATTCCATCACAGGACACTTAGTTTGGTCATAACATGCCTAGGTTGGGTGTGTATGGACATGTACGCGAGTTGTTAGTACCAATATGGAATCTATTGACTCATTGTAATGGATGAGAGAATTTCCTATACGATTCTTAGATAATATATCCGAGAAATCTACGGCCGTAGTCGGTGACGGATTTGGAAAGGGGTTTCCAAATTTAGGAGTCATACTGGAATATTATCCTGAATTAGAAAGTATAGTTATCGAGACAAATTTAGAGGTGCCGATCAATTAACACACCCTAAGTCTTGATCGGGAATATTAGTCGATAGAAGGACTGTATGTACATGGTAATTATATGAGACGAGGTTCACAAGTATCAATTCACCTGAAGTTGGGCTTCATGGACTTGTGGCTAGACATCGACCATGAAGTGTAGGTACTCCTGAGTTAATAGAGGATTTGATTCTAGGAGTGGTCAATTAAAGGTTGTTTGATTAACCGGAGCAATTTATTGTTCATAAATTAAATCATGAAGAATTCGTGGGCCTGCTGCCAATTGATGGTGAACCCAGAGGATCACACACAATACAATTGGACGGTGACTGTTGAAAAAGGACATGAAAGGAATTAATTGATTTAAGGGTAATTAAATCAATTAAATGAATTAAAGTATTTAATTCAAGTGGGAGATTAATTAATTAGTTGACTTAATTAATTAAATACTTAATTAAGTTGCTAATTAATTATATAAAAGAAATATTGATTAATTTAGATTGGGCATTTAATTAAAGTAGTTAATTAAATGAAAGGCTTGCAAGACATGGGCCTTTAATTAAAAGCCCATAAGAAGTCTTGCAAACCTAGGTCAAGTTGAGGCTTATAAATAGAGTTCTACTAGAGCTCAAAAGTATAACACCCTAGCACAAAAACCCTAAGCTCTTTTCTCTGACCTAGCCGCCCCCTCACCTGCGCCGCCAAGCTAGTGCCGCCACTACCTTGCTGCCGTGAGCTGCCCTAGCGCCGCCGCCGCCTCTCCCTTCTTCCACCGTGCTAGATCTTGCCTTGCCAAGTTAATCTGCACAGTCCTGCAACAACAAATCTCCTAGATCCAGTTCTGAGCCTAAGACTAGGAGGTGTTACCAGAATCCAGTTGGTGTGAACATTTGATCTTCAGAGCCTCGCCATCGAACTAAAGAAGTCGATCATCCTGAGTAGCATACTTCTTAGGTGTTCAATCATAATGATCGAGGTACTAGGGAGGAGATTGATGTTTCCGTGGACATTGTCGTGAAGATCGACTATCTATAGAATAGGTTTATTTTTACCAAGAATAGTTGTGATGACAGGTAGATTGTATAATGTTCTTTGTATACTGATCGAAATCTTTGTATGTAATTTGAGACTTGTTCTCAGAACTTTTTGATGAATAATATTTTTAATATTATCATATTCCTTGCTGTTGATCTCTCTTGTCCTGTCTTCATTTATCATGAATATCAAGGAGCGATCATAAAGCAGATCTGCTTTTTCTCAATCATTAATAAGTTTGTAGCTTTCTGAAGATCGAGGAGCGTTTATCGAGCGGATCGATTTTACTCAAATTTGTAGAATTTAGGTTGTTTACCAATTTAGGTTTTGACCAATAAGTCTGTTGTTTTATGGAGATCGTGGAGTGTTTATCGAGCGGATCGATTTTACTCATCTTCATAAAACTTAGGTTTTTTACAAATATTTTTGGTTTTAACCTTTTGTCGTCGTTTATGGAGATCGTGGAGTGTTTATCGAGCGGATCGATTTTACTCATCTTCGTAAGACTTAGGTTTTTTACCAATATTTTTGGTTTTAACCTTTTGTCGTCGTTTATGGAGATCGTGGAGTGTTTATAGAGCGGATCGATTTTACTCATCTTTGTAAGATGTAGGTTTTTTACCAATATTTTTGGTTTTAACCTTTTGTCGTCTTTTATGGAGATCGTGGAGTGTTTATCGAGCGGATCGATTTTACTCATCTTCGTAAGACGTAGGTTTTTTACCAATATTTTTGGTTTTAAGTTTTTGTCGTCGTTTATGGAGATCGTGGAGTGTTTATCGAGCGGATCGATTTTACTCATCTTCGTAAGACGTAGGTTTTTTACCAATATTTTTTGTTTTAACCTTTTGTCGTCGTTTATGGAGATCATGGAGTGTTTATCGAGCGGATCGATTTTACTCAACTCATTACAATACCTCGTTCTTTATCCAAGTGAATCTTTGATTTAAAATAAAATTTCGAGAACGAGTCTCAGGCCAAGGCCTTTATTACAATGAATTATAGGAAAATATAAAACAAACTAACTAAAAAAAATTAACCTCAATGATTTTCTAGGATTCATTTTCCATAATACCTTCTTAGGTTGTCCGCGTTCCAAGTTCTCGGCAGGGGTGTTCCATCCAAGTGTGCAATTTTGCATGAACCTTTTTTTCCTACATTGATGACAATGTATGGTACATCCCAATTCTGTTGTAATTTTCCCACATGCTTGGATACCTCTACCTTTTTTAGCACCAAGTCCCCTTCTTTGAATTTGAAGGTTCGTATGCGTACCTTTTGATTGTAGGCTTTCTCCATATTTGATTTAGTGACCTGCAGTCGTACGGCCGCTTTTTCTCTTAATGCTTCTGTCAGATCGATATCACTTTCTCTTACCTTTTCATTTTCCCGGTCATCATACATTTCAATTCTTGGTGTCGGGATTAGTGTTTCGACCGGAATTACAGCTTCCGAGCCATATACTAGACTGAACGGGGTCTCCCCGGTCGAAGTTCTGACTGTCGTTCGATTAGCCCAGAGTACTCCGGGGAGTTCATCTAACCATCTTCCTTTGGCTGATCCTAACCTTTTCTCCAAAGATTTTATTATTTCTCGGTTTGCTACTTCAGTTTGTCCGTTTGCTTTTGGATGGCCAACTGAAGTGAAGTTCTGCTGAATTCCTAGTTTGGTACACCATTCCATTAATTGTTTTCCTGCGAACTGAGTTCCGTTATCAGAAATCAGGATTCTCGGGATGCCAAATCGACATACTATGAACTTCCATAGGAAGTTGATCACTTGAAATTGAGTTATTCTGGCAAGGGCGATGCATTCTATCCATTTACTGAAATATTTGACAGCGACGAGAACGTATGCTTTTTTAGATCTAGCCGTTGGAAAAGGCCCTACTATGTCCATTCCCCATTGATCAAATGGCCAGCATACTGGTATTGGATGCTTGTTCTCTACCGGTTGGTGAATTATGTTTGCATGAACTTGGCAATGATGACATCTTTGAACATACTGCATGGCATCATTGTTGATAGTAGGCCAATAGTGCATTTTAAAACTAAGGCCCTTGCTCCAGTGTGATTTCCTGCTTCTCCTTCACGTAGTTCTCGAAGAACATCGTTGGTTTGAGTTTCGGAGATGCATTTGAGAAGAATTCCTGACACCGATCTACTATATAGCTTTTCTTCTATCAGCGTGTATTTTGGAGCTCGATACTTTATTTTTCGAGCTTCGTTCTGGTTGGTCGGTAGATTTTCTTCTCGAATATAGTCTATCATCGGGGTCATCCAGTTTCTTTCTGCTTCTTCGATCTCCATTATCTCAGTGAATGGGGTCTCGTCAATATCAATTGCCGGTGTTTTTTATACTAACCAGTTGATTATTCTTTCCGTTTTTCCGTCATGAGACCCTGTAAATCTAGAAAGTTGATCGGCCCATTTATTTTCCGATTGTGGAATGTTTTGTATTCCAAAATTATCGAATTTCCCTGCCAATTCCTTTACTTTGGCGAGATATTTGATCAGGTTAAACTCCTTTGCCTCGTATAGACCTTCAATCTGTCTTTGTACTAACTCTGAATCGGTCAGTACTTTGAGATTCTTTATGTTGGCTTTAACCACCATATCCATTTCTGCGATTAGCGCCTCATACTCTGCTTCGTTGTTTGTTACTATGAAGTCCAATGTTATTGCATAGTTTATATCCTCCTCATTTGGTCCAGTGAAGTTGATTCTGGCACCTCCACCTTCTCTACATGAAGCACCATCGACATGCATCAACCAGGTTTGATTCCCTACGATCAAAATATCATTGTTGTGGCTGGTCGACTCACTGTGTTCAGTTGTATGGGTCGGAGTTTCCAACAAGAAATCGGCTAGAACTTGAGCTTTAAACTCGATTCTCGGTTTATATTCAATTTCGAATTGACCGAGCTCGATTAACCACTTGATTAGTCTTCCAGAGGCTTCCGGTTTCGCTAAGACTTGTCTTAGAGGTTGATTGGTTAATACCACGATCTTGTAGGTTAAAAAGTAAGGTCGGAGCTAACGTGCTGCCGTTACTAGGGCCAAAGCGAACTTTTCTATTTTCAAGTAGTTCTTTTCCGCCCCTTGTAGTAACTTACTTAAGTAATAAACAGGTTTGTGATCCATATTTTCTATCTTTACTAAAACCGAGCTAACGGCCACCTCGGAAATCGATATATACATATATAATGGTTCCCCCTCAGTGGGCTTGGCCAATAGTGGGGAGGTCGTCAGATATTCTTTTAGATGGTTGAAGGCCTGATCGCATTCTTTGGTCCAAACAAAGTTTTTTGCTTTTCGTAGAGTTTGAAAGAAAGGCAGACTTCTGTCGGCCGACTTGGAGATGAATCTGTTTAATGCTACGATCTTTCCTACCAAGCTTTGTACTTGGGAGATCGTTCTGGGAGGTTTCATTTCGGTTATGGCTCGAATTTTTTCTGGGTTGGCCTCAATTCCTCGTTGATGTACCAAATATCCTAATAACTTTCCCGATTTGACTCCGAAAGTGCATTTTGCAGGATTCAGTTTCATTCGATATTTTCTCAATATTCTGAAGCATCGATCGAGATGCTTCACATGGTCGGCTTCATTCATACTTTTGACTAGCATGTCGTCTACATAGACTTCCATTATTTCTCCAATTAGCTCTCTAAACATCAGGTTTACTAACCTCTGATAAGTGGCCCCGGCGTTCCTCAGGCCAAATGGCATGACTATAAAGCAGTAAACGCCCTGCTCTGTTATGAAGGCAGTCTTTTCTTGATCTCGCTCATCCATGTATATTTGATAAAAACCTTGGAAAGCATCCATCATACTAAAAATTACAAAACCGGTGGTTGAGTCGACTAATAAGTCGATCCTCGGGAGGAGATATGGATCGCGCGGACATAGTTTGTTCAGGTCGGTGAAATCATTGCACATTCTCCATTTATTATCTTTTTTATCCCCTTTTGCTACCAAAACGACATTACATAGCCATTCGGAGAAGTGTATTTCCCGAATTTGCTTTGCCTTGAGTAGCATTTCTTTGATTATTTTATCTTTTACTGACCCATGATTTCTCTTCTTTTGCCTGACAGGTTTTGCCATGGGGTCGATTTTTAGCGAATGAGTGATTACTCTGGGATCGATCCCTTCAATGTCATTAGCACTCCAGGCGAAGACATCTATGTTTTCTCTGAGGAAGTTTATCAACATTACTTCCCCTTCCGTACTGAGCTCAGTTCCTATTCTGGTGGTTTTTCTTGGATCCCCTTGCACTAGTAGGATATCCTTGTGTTCTGGTGGTTTTAGAGCCAAATCGACCGGTTCCTTTCCCCTTTTATCTAATCGTTCCGTGTTGGGGATTTCTACCTCGACTCTATCAACGTCGTCCTCGAGCTTCCTTTTAGTCGGGGTTAACGATCTAGAGCGGTTCCCAAGATTTAAGGAGGTGTTGTAACAGTCCCATGCCATGCAATGATCGTTTACTATTTCTCCGATTCCCATGTTGGTCGGAAATTTTATCTTCTGATGGTAAGTTGAAACAACCGCTCGGAATAGGTTGAGGGCAGGTCGCCCTAGGATTACGTTGTAGGCAAATGGAGTTTCGACTACCAAGAATGTGACTAACTTCACCGTGCGACGTGGTTTATTACCGAGTGAGACACTTAAATCTATTGTGCCACTGGGGATGATTTCGGAACCTCCAAACCCTACTAGAGGCGTAGCTACCTTTTGGAATGTTATTTGTCCCAGATTCATCTGTGCTAGAACATCTTTTGAGATGATGTTCGCTGAGCTTCCATTGTCGATCAGGATTCTTTTGACGTTGTAGTTCGCTATTTCCAGCGAAACTACCTTCGGGAAATCAGGGTTGTCCTCCTTCGTGTCCCATACAAGGTTCTTTGGTACCTCGCTTTCATTGAAACTGATCAGCTAGTCCTTTGGCTGTTTGTTTTCAAGCGTCCACACTTCTTTTGGGTATTTGATACTACCGAGTATGATCCTGGTGGTCCTGCGGCGAGCATTTCGACTGTCCCCGCCATCCGGTCCCCCTGAGATCGTATGAATGGTGCCCTTAATCTGACCATCGTTCAAATCTTGTGGGGGACTATTGTCAGGGGACTTTCTTCGGGAGCTCCTTCTTTGGTTATTATTTCGAGGAGTTCGACTTCTACTTCTCTTGCGGTTGTTCCGTTCTAAATAGTCATCTAATTTTCCTTGTTCGATCAGTTTTTCGATTTCTCTTTTAAGGTGGAAACAATCCTCAGTGCGATGCCCATGCGCCCGGTGATATCTACAGTATAAATCATAGTTTCGTGCACCTGGCTTTGGCTGAGCGATCTTCTTCGCAACAGGGATCCAATTGTTCCTCTCGAGGATTACCAAGATTTCTTCTGTTGGGACAGTCAACCTAGGGTATTCGACTTGGTTAATTCTGCTTTTGTTCACCGGCTCTGCCGATCTAGGTCTTTGATAGATATTAGGTCGTCTGTCTTGATCATTTCGATTATATTCTAACCGCTGGAAGACATTGCCTCTCCTGAAGGACCGATCATAATCCATGGGTTTCTGGGCAGGAATTCTATCTAGCCGATTTGAACCGGAGACGGATGCTTTATTTTTGTTCTTATCTTTGAAAGAGTTCATCTCTTCCTGGGTCATGTACTTTGATGCCAGGGTCATAATATCAGCAAACGTTCTTAGCTGCTTCCTACATAAAGCATTACCAAATTGTCTATTTTTGGTGAGATCGAAGAGAATGGAGATGATGTAATCAATATTTGGGGAATCGAATTTTAGCAGTTCCACGTTGAACCTTGCCAGCCAGTTTCGTAGGGATTCACCTTGTTGTTGATGAATGGTTCCTAGATAGCTCATTGTTAGTTTCTGTCTTTTCTGGCTGGCAAACTGCTGTGTCAGCTTGTTGCATAATTCCCGAAAGCTGAATATGGAATTAACGGGTTGTTTGGCGAACCAATCTAAAACGAGTCCTTCGAGCGTAGTGACCATCAACTTAGCAGTAAATTCTGCCGAGTGAGCATATAAGTTCATTATGTTTGTAAAGCTGAATATGTAATCATCTGGGTCGGTGGTTCCGTCATATCTGGGTAGTCATCCCGGAACCTATCCCGACGATTGTGCTTCTTCTATTTCCCTGCAGAAGGGGAAGCATGCGGCTAGGCTTTCTTGGAGCCCCGTGGTTCTGGCCCATGGATTTTGGACCGTTCGTAAACGTTGTTCTAGACGTTCCTGTACCATCTCTTCAATTTCCCTTTCCGACAACCTCGTGGTTCATGGACGATTAGGAATTGCGTCGACTACGTCATCCTCTATAGGGATTATGGTATGTTCCTTTGATCCGGGGCGGACGGGTTGGGGTCTCGTCCGATCTGTTTTTCTTTGAATATGTTCATCGGAGGGTATTGGGTTATTCTTTTGCGGACAATGCAACGATCGTCGCTCGCTTATAGGGCTGCCCGCTTGTTGTGAGATCTGATCGACCTGCCTTGGTGTTCTTTGAATAGGGTTTGCCCTAATCGCTCTAGGGTTTTTAGGAACTTGCTCAGGTAATTGCAATTCCTCTGGGCAGAGTGAATTAAAGAGCATAGCGATTTGTCGCAGCTTTTCCCTAGTGTCTGATGCCTTCTGGGTTTCGGATACTTGTCCCTTGTGGTTCCTCCTCATTCGGCCGCTGCTCGTTTTCTTGTCGTCGGTCATTAATTATAGGGACGTTATCGTTAGTACAGTCTGGTTGATCCTTCGATGTGTTAGGTGGATTCGTTGTGTTACTCTTTGATCCGATACGGGCGCTCTTCCTTGGGCGAGCCATGTGTCGATCGAATAATTAACCTAGCCCCTTGGTGGGCGCCAATTGATTTAACCGTTTTTCGTTGGGTTTGATTAAATCAATGAGGTAGGTTTATGTTGTCAGATTGAATATGAGTTATAGGGCTTAGTTACTTTATCCCGAATGGATCTATCTCAAGGAAGAACAAATATATAAAGAACAATAAGTAAACGAGACGATGATTATTTGAATAGTATAGCAAAAGCTTTTCTATTAATTATGATATCAGGTAGCCCAAGTATGTAGGCGTAAGCTCTGATTTTCTGTGTCTCATACAATGTTTTACTAGGTATTTATATATTATCAACCCTAGCTATACAAGGAAACCTAATTCCACTAGGACTCGGTATATCTATTCTTCTAGAGATCGGATTGTAGACTGGTCGCCCAATAGGATTCGTCCTCTAAACAGGTCGATGGTTGATCCCGAATGAGCTTGTATGGTCGAACCGATTTGATGTGTTCGGGTCGATTCCGAGTATCATATACGGTGTAAAATAGCCCCCATCACTCACAAAGACGGATGAGTACTCCTCACGACACTCTCTTTATAGATTCACTTAGAAAATGTATTATCTTTAAACTTCAACAAGCTTCTGTCAACAAATGACTTCAGCAAGCGAGTGAGCTGTTTTGAGCTTCTTGAGACTTAGAAAATATTCTGCTTCGTAAATTCTCTCAGTTGTTGTAATTTTTTTTCTTCGTCTCTTCAGCTATTTATACTCACAGATTCAAAAAGTGTCCGTTGAAGAGAGACACAACTTTAATTTCTTGGTTTCTGTTCCCTAATTTCCGCGAACGGCTCTCTATAGTGTCACAATACTGCAAACAGTACTTTTTGTCAGGTTGTATTTAATTCACTGAGCTGATACGAGGTATTTCTTCAATCATTTGTCATTAATACCCTCGATCTTTAGCATTTATTACACCAAGTGCATTTATTACCGTTGGGGAGACTTCCTGATCCTTTCCACTCGGCTGATGAGAACACAAGTCTGATGGTAAGCAGAACTGATCCCAAATTTGAACAAATCTGATTTGAGTTGGCTGATCTTCACCAGTCTGATTTCTTCCCTTCAGCATATCAGTAGTCTTCTGGGCCTTGAATATTTGACCCTTCTGATTTGTCTTCTTACTTGGTCAAATTCTTCTAAGGGTTTTAACTAAGCATTCCTTAGCTGATCTTGATGTTTCGGAAATCATCAAAACCTCCCTTAACTCTTCTAACTTCAATACACTTTTATCTTCATTTTCATCCAACAACTAATTTTAATTTTCGTTCATATAATAGAGAAGGAAAGTCTTAATTAAAAATTATATTTGGCAACAACATTTTGTTAGATTCGGAAGGAATGAATACAAGTTGGCAAAATCTTAAGAAATGAAGAAGAAAGAGAATAATTTTAATTAATTTTATTTTTGACTCGTATAACCTACAACGCAAATAGAGGTAAATTATTCAAAATTAAAAATTTGCTCTAGCTATAACACTTACTCTACATATATCGCTAGCCATTTTACTATCATATATAAGCTTGACAAATCGAATTCAGAGTTACCATAAATTTTATTACTACTTATTTTTAGTCAGATGACTTTAATGACCTGATTATGACAACTTCAATAATTATTAATATCCCATGTCACAAAAAAAAAATTACTAATATCCTATGACAAATTTTACAAATCAGATTCCAATTACAATAATCTTATCACAATTATGTACTTACTTTTATTAGAGACAGAGAAATACAACTCAGTTATATAACATGGTCTAAATATAACTAATGATGCTAACACATTACATATTTCTTCAACAAGCAATAACTATACAAAATGATGAGATTCATTTTTCTAATTTTTATCTTTTATGCAGCTCTTTTCTGTGAAGGGAAAACGATTTGTTTCCTTTACCCTAGAGTTTATATCTCCGTGAAGAATAGCCTTCCTCCAAATTCTGATCCATTATTGGTACATTGCGCATCTGGAGATGACGATCTTGGAAATCATACATTGACAATAAATCAAGAATTTAAATTTGATTTTTGTGTGAAATTATTTCAAACCAGATTCTTTTGTACCCTTCGATGGGGTACTAAGATCTCGAGTTTTGATGTTTATTATGTAGGATGGACTAAGTATGTTTGTACTCATTGTCATTGGGAAGCAAAGAGTGATGGTATTTATTTAGATAACCATAAGTCACCTTATTATTGGGTAGATAAGTGATGCAAAAGAATTGAGGACAATCGTGTCTTTTCTTTATAAGTTTTCCTTATTTCTTTGAGAGTTAAACTCTTTTTAGTTTTTTAGTGTCAGAGCCTTATATAAAGTGTTGCCAGAATCTTCATTATTATTAGATATTGGATATTATGACTCTTTAAAGAAAATAAAATAAAATATTTCTCTCTTATGCTCATGTGTGCTATTTTTTTTTTGTACTTCGTCGCACTTTATCTGACGAAACTCACTTGCAAAATAATCACTAGACTTCAATATTTTTGATTGATGTTATACTTGAGATAAATTATATGAATAACATGCAAGTTTCATCAAATTATTTAGTGGTGTTTGATTTTGATTTGCATTATTATTATTGGATAAGTATTCCCAGAATATTTTTATCTAAAACAGTTTGCATTCAAATTTGGTAATATGCTTAATATATATAAGTGGAGAAATCATTTTTGTATTCACATTTTCATTTGAAGTTATTTCCTGGTTGTTATTGTAACTTTGAGACCATTTTTTGATGTTCTTACAATCCCATATTTTTCTTTTTTAATTTGGTACATTGCTAGGTTAGAGTTTGGGGGAGGGGGTCGCCTTACTTTTGTGCATGCTAGGTTGACAGTTTGACTAATAAAATAAAATATTTCTCTCTCAGAATCATGTGTGCTTATTTATTTTGTACTTCGTTACACTTTATCTGATGAAACTCACCTACAAAGTAATCACTATTTTGTCCGACTTCAATATGTTTGCTTGATGTTATACTTGAGATAAATTATATGAATGATATACAAGTTTCAATCAAATTATTTTGTTGTGTTTGATATTGATTTGCAATATTGTTATTGGATAAGTATTTCTATCTAAAATAATTTGCATTCAAATTTTGTAATATGCTTAATATATATAAGTGGAAAAAATCATTTATGTATTCACATTTTCATTTGAAGATATTTTCCTGATTGTTATTGTAACTTTGAGAGCATTTTTTATTCATTCTCCCGAAACCATTTTTTGACGTTCTTACAATCCCATATTTTTCTTTTTTAATTTGGGTACACTGCTAGGTCAGAGTTTGGTGGAGGGGTCGACTTACTTTAATGCCTGTTGGGTCGACTGTTTGACTAATTTTTTCTTTTGAATTTTTAAATGCTGTCGAAAATATCACTTAATTTAGACGTTTTTTTTTGTCCGTCGGAAAAAACTGATTTTCTTTTAGTGAATGAGATGGATGAAGTATTAAAATATTATTTGAAAAAGGTCCATGCTTATTAGAGTACAATAAATCTAATAGGTGAAAGGTCATAAAATTGTCTTCAACTCAAACTCCAACATATTCTTCTTAATTTCATAAGTGAATTATAGTAAATGACAAATAATAATTTTAAGAACATTTAAAACAAAAAAAAACAAAAAAAAAAAGGGGGAATCTTTATATCTTTTCCCACAAAAGAAACCCAATAAGAATGGGACCAAAAAAAAACTTTAAGAACACTTAAAACAAGTCGATGTGGACACTTGTAAACAAAACGTTTTCATTATATCTAATTGATTTGAGTTGAATCAGTTTTGTTCAAATTTCATTTTTGTTATTGATTTTTTTAATATTTTTTAAAATTTGTAATTAAATTTAAACTATTATTAGCTTGATATATGATGACGCGGTGAATATATTTTTTTGCTCCGCCACTGAAAGAAGGTATGCCTGAGTCATATGGATTGGGGTTTGAGTGATTGGGTCGGGTGTGAGGTAGGTGTTTTAATGGTGAATTGAGATGAGTTGTTTTGGGCATGTTTGTTTGGCGTTTCGCAAAAATTTTCCGTCATTGAGAATTGCTAAACAAATATGATTTCTAATTTCTGAAATAAATTTTTCATTCTCAATTTTCTCAAACTACTCTCTTAAAAGTCGAACAAACAATAATTTTCTTATCTCTAAACAAAACATATATAAACTCTACATTGATTTGACAGAAAGTAACTTAATTCTTACACAAATTATCTCACATAACAAACATAATTTGACATAAAGTCTTACACCTACAATCTAACTCTTCCAAAATTAACATAAACCTACTTTATATATTAAACCACTCTCTCAAAACACAAACAAATAATATTATCCAAGTCGAGATTATTTCACAAACATCTACTACTCTCTCAAAATATTTTCACAAACACCAAACAAATTCTTTTTTGATTAATTAACAATGAATAATAAGTTTTTACAACACAAAATAGGGAGTATATTTGTCATTTTAAATATACTAGGAAGTGCACGTACTTTGTACGTGTCTAGTTAATTTTTATGTCTAAAATTATTTTATTATGTCATAAAATAGAACAAATTAACACGTTTTCACCTAATTCGTTAGTTTAATTCACTTTTCACCAGTTTAACATGTATTTCATTAATGCTGTCATTTCACCGATTTCATCCTTTTTTTCACGAATTTTTATGGATTTCACATTTATTTATCGATTTCAGTGGTCTTCTTTCTTGTCGGTTTCACCCAAAATTTAACCCATTTCGCTAGTGCTCACCAATTTCTATCGAATTTTCATCGATTTCACATGTTTTTAATTATTTCTTAGATTTGTTTTCATTGATTTCACCATTTTTCACGAATTTCGCTCCTTTTTCACGAAAATAATTCAATTAAAATTCGAGGTTATGCATATTTTCATATTATTGAATATTCTTAATACCTTTCTGTTCTAGCCAAAGTAAAATTACGTAATTAGATAAGTCATAAGTATTTTTTTATTCTTTCATAGTAAGATACGATTCAATTTTAATTTTTTTTCTTTTGTAACATATTGATATTTAAGAGAATTTCATTTTAAAATTTTAAATTATGTAATTTGTACTAAAATTTTAAATTAATATTTTTTTACTGAAATAAATATTGATGCTAAATTATAATAATTATATATACTTTTGTTTTTCTTCCATATTCATGGTGCTTGATTAGGAGGAAAGGAAGTTACGAATTTTCTTAAAATATTTTCCTAACAAATTTTTTATGAGAAAATATAAGGAAAATTCATGTCTAATTATATTTTATTAATATATTTAATAACTTGAATATGTGCATTTTTTCTTCACACACAAAAAAAAAAAAAAAAAAAAAAAAAAAAAAAAAAAAAAACTTAAATTATTCACATTTTAGTATTAGTAGTATTGATATAGATAGATTGAGTATTGAAGTCATTGGTGGGCTACATAAGAGTTATCTCATATACATGAAACAAGAGTATGGTGACTGTCCGACCTGGATCTTCTGACCAGTCCGTGGGCCTTACGCACTCTCCTATGGACTCTAGGGCTCTATCATGAAGACACGTGTTAGACTTTAATTACTAAAATAATTAATGATGTAAGGACTTTTTTTTGGCAATATAGAGAAAACCCTACATCTTTAGATTGGTACTCTAGCTTAATATTCTACCTCGTTTATAATTCTTTGTCTTGCGTCATCCTTAGTAGCATGGTCAGACCCTTCATACATTGTAACCCGATCAATATTACACAATTTATCTCACATAACAAACATAATTTAACATAAAGTCTTACACCTACAATCTAACTCTTCAAAAAATAACATAAACCTACTTTATATATCAAACCAATCTCTCAAAACACAAACAAATAATATTACCGAAATCGAGATTATTTCACAAACATCTACTATACTCTCAAACTATTTTCCGGAACACTAAACAAATTCTTTATTGATTAATTAACAATGAATAATAAGTTTTTACAACAATACAAAATAGGGGGTATATTTGTCATTCTAAATATACTAGGAAAGTGCACGTACTTTGTATGTTTCTAGTTAATTTTTATGTTTATATTTTTAAAATTAGAGTAAAATTTTTTTATTATGTCATGAAATTGAACAAATTAACACGTTTTCATCTAATTCGTTAGTTTAATTCATTTTTCAACAGTTTAACATGTATTTCACTAATGCTGTCATTTCACCGATTTCATCCTTTTTTTCACGAATTTTTATCGATTTCAGTGGTCTTCTTTCTTACCGGTTTCACCCAAAATTTAACCCATTTCGCCAGTGTTCAATTTCAATCGAATTTTCATCGATTTCACATGTTTTTAATTATTTCTTAGATTTGTTTTCATTGATTTCACCATTTTTCACGAATATCGCTCGTTTTTCACGAAAAGAATTCCATGAAAATTCGAGGTTATGCATATTTTGATATTATTGAATATTCTTAATATTTTTCTATTCTAGCCAAAGTAAAATTACGTAATAAGATAAGTCATAAGTATTTTTTTATTCTTTCATAGTAAGATACAATTCAATTTTAATTTTTTTTGTTTGTAACATAATGATATTTAAGAGAATTTCATATTAAAATTTTAAATTATGTAATTTGTACTAAATTTTTAAATTAATATTTTTTTACTTAAATAAATATTGATGCTAAATTATAATAATTATATATAATTTTGTTTTTCTTCCATATTCATGGTGCTTGATTAGGCGGAAAGGAAGTTACGAATTTTCTTAAAATATTTTCCTAACAAATTTTTGATGAGAAAATATAAGGAAAATTCATGTCTAATTATATTTTATTAATATATTTAATAACTTGAATATGGGCATTTTTGTCTTCACAAAAAAAGAAAAAAAACTTAAATTATTCACATTTTTAGTATTATTAGTATAGATATATATAGATAGATTGAGTATTGAAGTCATTGGTGAGCTACAGAAGAGTTATCTCATACATATGAAACAAGAGTATGGTGACTGTCCGACCTAGATCTTCTGACCAGTCCGTGGGCCTTACGCACTCTCATATGGACTCTAGGGCTCTATCATGAAGACACGTGTTAGACTATAAATACTAAAATAATTAATGATGTAAGGACTCTTTTTGGCAATATAGAGAAAATCCTACATCTTTAGATCGGTACTCTAGCTTAATATTCTACCTCGTTTATAATTCTTTGTCTTGTGTCATCCTTAGTAGCTTGGTCAGACCCTTCATACGTTGTAACCCGATCAATATTACATAATAAAGCATGGTTTGCTCATATTATTATCATTATATTGCTTTATTTACTGTTTTTATGTGTTCTTACAAAATATGGTAAAACCAGTATATAGAGATGAGATCCTAAAGTCAATTGTAATTCATAATGTTATATATGCATCAAATTCTTAAAAGAATTTCCCTACTTGTGGCCTTACAAAAAATATTATTTATAAATGATTTTTATGAGTTATAACATTTAGTAAATTTATTTACATTAACATAATTTGGTAAATAATTTTTTAATAACATATATTTTCTTATAAAATTAAATCAAACCAACTTAAAATTTAATCCTCCACCCCACCCAACATCATAGAAAGTCAAGGGGGTGTCTTTGTAATTTTTTGAACATGATGATAAGTTATTGTAATTCGGGTAATAGCTAGGGAGTGTCTATGTAAATTTTCTATTTTGTTTAAAATAAAATGTTTAAATATTTAAAATAATTAAGGGGATTTCTGATATTTTTCAGTTTCTGTTACGTTTGACTAATGATCATTAAATCAAGGGGTATATTTATAATTTTTCAAACAAGATGATAAGTTTTTGTAATTAGAGCAATAGTCAGGGAATGTATATGTAAATTCCCTTATCAATAATTGTATTTCTGTCCTTCTTGATTACTGTAAAAATGAAAAAGAATTTTTATATTCTTTGTACTGCGATTTTCTTCTTATTATTTTATTTAGTTAAGCATACTCCAAAAAAGACGCCAGAAATAGTCCAGTTCTTTAACTAATTGTTGGTCCCAAGTGGTCAGATGAGGTCTAGAGGGGGGGTGAATAGACCTCTGAAAATTTTTTGACTTAAAACTTTTTAGTCGTCTATCAGCAGACTAAGCTTATAGAGAACAGTAAGCTGACTAAGCTGATCGTGAACAAATCTTGAACAGCAGAGTGACCACTCTTCTTATAGTTACTTGCAGCGAATAATTTGTAAGTGTTTTTCACAAGTAGACTAAGTCTTTCAAAGATTTTGTCCCCAATTTTAAAACTCTTTCAAAATCTTTAAACAATCTATTCAAAGTATTAACTTATGCAATTTTAAAGTATGCAAGAAAACTTATGCAACAATAACACAAAGAATTTTTATAGAGGTTATATGGATAAAAATCCTTTAGTCCACTCTTCCAGATCACTTAGATTCTGGGTTATACAATAAACACAAAGTTTACAATATTACACCACTTACGCCAAAACAACAAATGAGAAGGCCGTAAGCTCACAATAGGAAATCACAAAGAAAACCTATCCTCTGAAGTTAGATCACTCACAAAGATGGATCTACACTCCGCACAACACTCAACTAATACAAATTCACTCAGAAAATGTTTTCTTTTGGCTTCAACTTGGTTTCTATCAACAAATGACTTCACCGGACGAGTGAGCTGCTCTTGAGCTTCTTGAGACTTAGAGAAAATTCTGCTTCGAAAATAAAATCTCAGAGTTTGTTGTTGTTGTTTATCTTTGCTCTTTGAAATCAGCTCTATTTATACTTGGATTTGAAAATGTCACCGTTGAAGAAAATCACAATTCAAATCCATAGCCTTAGCCCAAATCTTAAGAACGGCTCCCTGCTACATTCCTTTCTGCTGTACTTTCCTGTAGCTGCATTAAATGCACTCTGCTGATCCGAGGATAAACTTCAATCATTTGCCATTACTATCCTTCTCTTACAGCATTTATTTCATTAAGGGCATTTATTACCGTTGAACTACTTCCTTGATCTCTTCTACTCTGCTGATCAAAACAACCCTGCTGATAGATACCCTGCTGATCAAACTATGAACCCATCTGATTTGAGTCAGCTGATGGTCTACCCTTCTTATTGCTATTTCAGCATAAGATCAGTAGTCTTCTGGGCTTAGAATTTTGAACCCTTCTGATGTCTTCTTTACTTGGTCAAAATTCTTCTAAGGGACCTAAGCTTTCCATACTTAGCTGATTTTGACGTTTTGGAAATCATCAAAACTTTCCCTTATCTTCTTATCTTCAATGCACTTCATCTTCATCTTCATCCAACAATTTCCCCCTTTTTGATGATGACAAAACTTCAGCTAAGTATCTGTACCTAAACTAAAGTTTTTGATCCTCAAAAATTTTTGAGATAGAAATAGTTTATTGGATTTAAACTTGTACTTTTATATATTCAGAAAAGATTACAGATTACAAGTTTAGCAGATGAGATGTACATAAAGAAAATTTACAAAGATTTCAAGCATAAGTAATCTAGTCTAGTCTTCTCTTTTGTCTTCTGGCTTGTCCTCTTCTTCTGATTCTTCACCTTCAGGTTTGGAAGTTTCAGCTTCTAAATCCTTGAAGAATCTTTGTCTCAAGAGCTCCATCTTTTTGTATTTGACATCAGGATTAAGCTGTTCTTCAGCTGAGTCCTTAGCAGCAGCAATTTCTTTATCAGTCTTTGCTGTTTCCTTAGGACTTCCTTCAGCTTCAGTTTCATTAGCTTCTTCTTCTTCTTCTGTAATTGACTGATCTACTGGTCTGCTTGTGCCTTCATCTTCATTAGCATTTTCATCTTCAGCAGAGCCACTCAGTACTTCAGTTCCTTCCAATTCAGCAGTCTTTGATAGAGATGTGCCATCTTGTCTATCTTCTTCTTCACAAGATACCCTATCTTCCCCTTTTTTGTCATCATCAGTAGGGTTGATTAGACATTGTGGTAAGACTGGTGCAACTTGAAGTGTATCACAGAGAAGCCTGATGTTGTTGTCTATTGCATTTATCTGAGCTTCTTGTCTGAGCTGTTGGGATTCAAATGCATCCATTCTGTTCAGCACAACTTCACCTTGTTCACCTAGCTGAATCTGAGTTGCTAGGATCATATCAGCAGATGCCTTGAAGTCCTTCACCTTCAGGTTTGGAAGTTTCAGCTTCTAAATCCTTGAAGAATCTTTGTCTCAAGAGCTCCATCTTTTTGTACTTGACATCAGGATTAAGATGTTCTTCAGCTGAGTCCTTAGCAGCAGCAATTTCTTTATCAGTCTTTGCTGTTTCCTTAGGACTTCCTTCAGCTTCAGTTTCATTAGCTTCTTCTTCTTCTTCTGTAATTGACTGATCTACTGGTCTGCTTGTGCCTTCATCTTCATTAGCATTTTCATCTTCAGCAGAGCCACTCAGTACTTCAGTTTCTTCCAATTCAGCAGTCTTTGATAGAGATGTGCCATCTTGTCTATCTTCTTCTTCACAAGATACCCTATCTTCCCCTTTTTTGTCATCATCAGTAGGGTTGATTGGACATTGTGGTAAGACTGGTGCAACTTGAAGTGTATCACAGAGAAGCCTGATGTTGTTGTCTATTGCATTTATCTGAGCTTCTTGTCTGAGCTGTTGGGCTTCAAATGCATCCATTCTGTTCAGCACAACTTCACCTTGTTCACCTAGCTGAATCTGAGTTGCTAGGATCATATCAGCAGATGCCTTGAAGTCCTTCATCATATTCTCTAAGGTTTCATCTTGTGCTGTTATGCCCATTTCAACAGTCTAAGTTACTTGTTTCCAACCAGCAACAGTGCTTTGAGTTCTTGCTCTGAGTACATCCATGTCTTGTCTGATAGTCTCCACATTATGAGCAGTGTTTTCTATCAGAGAAGTAGGAATAGCAGCAGCTGTTTGGTTTGGTTTCTGTATAGCAGCCAGCAGATTGGCAGTTAATCTTTCTTCTAATTCCTTCATCGAAGTTGAAATCATCTGTTGAATTGAATTCAACAGAGATGGTTGTATGCTCTGGGACGTAGAAGCAGCCTCTATTTGAACAGAAGGAAGGGCAATGCTTTCCTTTTCTGTGATCTGTTCTGCTGGACCAGGAGTACTCTCTTTCTCCTTGGTCTGATCTGCTGGACTAGGAGTGCTTTCCTTCTCCGTAGTCTTATCAACTTGTCTGGGAGTGCTTTCCTTCTCCTCAGTCTGATCAGCTAGTAGTGTTTGAACCTTTCCAGCATCTGCAACAGTAAGCACTTTACCATTATTATCCAACATTGATCTATGAGTAATCCAGGTCATGTTATCTATTGGAGTAAATGAACCAATTTGTTCCTCTGGAAGTTCCTCATATGGCTTAATGGTAGGTCCATAGACAATTTGCTTCAAACTTGGAAGAGGGAGCAATGAGCTTGGCTGTCCCTTCATCTTCCTAGTTCTTTTGGCCCAAGTTTCCATGGTGGTGGAAACTGCCAGCATGATTGCACATTCCTTTAGATCTTCATCAGCAGCATACTTTTCTGGAACGGAATCATACAGCTTCTTGGCCTCAGCTTTTACCAGACGACTGATCTTCAGTCTTAACATGTCCAAAAAGAATTATGAGTCCAATGCTTGAGATAAGGAGTTTGTTTCAAGCCATTTCATGACCCAGGCTTCTTCACTGGTAAGGCCTTCCAGTTGGCAATTTGAGCTTGACTCTTCAGCAGACGATACTCTCTCCATCTGTTATATCTAACTTTTTCTTTGATGAACATCGTCTGACGAGTAATTTTGTCATTTTCAGCTTCCAGGCGTGCAAGGAATTCATCAAAAACAGCAGGGTCATCTCGAACAATTTTCAATGCTAGTTTTAACTCTGCTTTTCTCTTTGGTTGCACTTCTGGTGTAGGCATGACTTGCCTAGGCTTTGAAGGGTCTCTTTGTTCGCCAATAACAATTCCACCAGCTTGCCTTGGACCATGAAGTCCGTAGCACTGGCTTCTATGGCAGCAGCTAACTCTGCAGCTTCAATGGCATCTCTTTCATCTTGAGTCATCTTACTGGCTTCCTCTTCCAGTCTTTTGAGATCAAGTGCCTTTTGGCAAACCTCTTCAGCCTTTTATGCAGCTTTCCTTTGTCTCTCAGCCTCATCTATTTTCTTCTTTTCAGCTACAAAGAGATAAGGAATTACAATTTTTCCAGTCCTTTTTCTCTTGGCTTCAGGACTTTCCACAACTTGTAGTGGAATGGCATTAACAGGGGCAGGATGCAGAAAGAGTGCATCTCCCTCATTTGCTGTGCCAGTCTGCTGTTCTTCTTTATCATCAGCAGACAGTCCAACAGTTGAGTCTCGAGGAGGCTCATCAGCAGGCTCTTCAATGATAATTGTTTTCTCTGCTGTTGCTGGTGTTTCTCTCACTGTTTCTGGTGATTCTTCAGAGAATGTGACCTTCCTTTTTGCCTTTGTCTTGGTCACTTTTCTTGAAGGTTGAGGTTGAGGAAGTCTTTTCACGGAACTTCTTGTCCTCATTCTTTTCATAGCTTGAAGTGGAACAGCGTCATCTAATTATGTTCTCTCAGGAGATGATCCAGTCTCCATTTCTTCAATCTCCTTGGCAAATTCACTTACTGTCTTGTCAGGAACTTCAATCTCAGGCTGAGCTGATCCGGCTTCAACAGTGATGCTCACTGTTTGATCAGTAGACACACTGGTCTGACAAGCCTTTTTGCTTTTCTTTGCAGGGGCCTTGGTAGGCTTAGCTGGAGCCTTTCTTTTAGAAGTACCCTCACTTCTAACTGGCTCATACAGTTTGAACTCTTTGGAAGGATGGACAGCTTTTCTATTTGCCAATTGACATCTTAAGCATAAGAACAGATGACTTAGCAGAATGCCATACTTAGTCTTCTTATCACTTAGCAGATCAAATACATGAGCAGCCCAGTTAACTTTTAAGCCATAGAAAATGCAAATCATTGTGTAATACCTCCTTCTGGGTAATCCATCCAAAGAACCAGTGCTGCATTCCAACACTTTCGCAATTATGTCAGCAAACCTCTGATACTCATCCTTCAGCTGAGTCTTCATCAGAGTCCCTGACCTTTCTTCTCCCTCCTTGGCACAAATTAGCCAAAACTCCTCCTCTATCTCAGACCCTAGGTCTGTTACATCTCCTCCCTCATTTTTCAGCCCATAAATTTCACTCAACACGGCAGCAGATATACAAATCTTCTTTCCCCCAATAGTGGCAATCATGGTTTTCTTATTATCGTTGAATTTTCTGGTTCTGTAGAAATCAGCAACGTCCAGATATACATAATCTTCATGAGCTTCTAGAATAGGTACCAGAGACGATTCTTTGATTTTCTCCATGATTTCTCTCATCAGATCAGTACAAGTAGCGAAGAATTTGTCATAGCTTAGAAATCTTCCTTCAGCGATAGCCATTTTTGAGATTAGGTGAAGTAAATCTGCAAACGATTGATAGCTAGAGAACAGAGAGCTTGGAGAGTTAGAGAATTTTGGGAATTTTGTGTGCGTAAGCCGACTGATCTGTTCAGATCAAAATTTATACATTTATTTTGTTTTGGTTATCGTGATTGATATGAACCGTAAGATTGATCTGACAGGTTTTAAATCGTATGGGTGAGCATTGCGGATTTCAATTTTATTAAATTAATGTCAGATGAGCGGGAAATTCAATCGGCACTTATCTGTTAATTATAAAAGCGTGTTTTCGAGAATGCGTTTTATGACCATGCTTATATAATGTATCAGGTGAGTAGAGTTTAACTTATCTGACAGACGAGTGATCTGTTATCTGATATTACTAGTGAAAGCCAATAGCTAGTAATCTTCCTCTGCTGTTTGTCAATCCAGCAAGATAATTTGATCTTCAATCTTCAAGACTTTGATCTTCTGATGAAAACATAACTTCAACTAATTATCATTAACAAATATAATCTTTTAATCAGAAGTACTGCTAGTCTTACATGTTCCCCCTGACTTTAAGAATTTATAAGTTAACTAGTCTGTTTGAGAGTTAATCCTTGAAGGTGATTGAGATGAGTAAGTTGTTGAACTTTTAGTCTTCTGATAAGTTCCTCCTCAGCTTATGCATCCAAATTTAGCAGTCCTAGTTCAGCTCTTAGAGTTGAAAACCTTACTTCACTTAAAGGTTTAGTGAAAATGTCAGCGATCTGATTGTCTGTATCAACATACTCAATCATAACATTTGCTTTTTCCACATGATCTCTAATGAAGTGATGCTTAATCTCAATATGTTTAGTCCTTGAATGACTCGTAGTATTCTGAGTAAGAGAGATTGCACTTGTATTGTCACAGTAGATTGGAATTCCACTGATTTTGACATTGTAGTCTTCTAGTTGATGTTTCAACCAAAGTATCTGTGCACAGCAAGCTCCAGCAGCTATATATTCAGCTTCAGCAGTAGACATGGATACTGAAGTTTGTTTCTTACTCATCCAAGAGATCAAACGACTGACTAAGAACTAACAGGCACCTGTTGTGCTTTTTCTGTCAATTTTGCAGCCAGCAAGGTCAGAATCTGAATATCCAATAAGCTCAAATCCAGATTCCCTAGGGTACCACAATCCCAATTCTTGAGTGCCTTTAACATATTTCAGTATTCTCTTGGCAGCTAAGAGATGGTATTCTTTAGAATTTGATTGAAATTTCGCACAAACCCCAACAGAGTACATAATATCAGGTCTGCTAGCTGTTAAGTATAACAGTGACCCAATAATTCCTCTGTATTTGGTTATGTCCACTGATTTGCCATCTTCATCTTTATCCAAACGAAGACTAGTAGACGTTGGAATGTTAGCAGTAGAGCTAGTTTCCATACCAAATTTCTTAAACAGATCTTTTGTGTATTTTGCTTGATTGATAAAAATTCCATCAGACAAGTGTTTTACTTGCAAACCAAGAAAATAATTAAGTTCTCCCATCATGCTCATTTCAAACTTGTTCTGCATCAGCTTTGAGAACTTAGTTGAACCAAAAATAATATCGTCTACATATATTTGCACAAGTAATATGTGATCCTCCCATTCAATAGTGAACAAGGTCTTATCTACCTTACCTTTACGAAATCCTTCAATTAAAAAAAAATCAGATAGGGTATCATACCATGCTCTTGGAGCCTGTTTCAGTCCATAGAGGGCTTTCTTCAGACAATACACCTTGTCTTTTTCTTGATAGACTTCAAATCCAGGTGGTTGTTCAACATACACTTCTTTTTGCAATTCTCCATTGAGAAATGCTGACTTCACATCCATCTGATAGGCAGTGAAGTTCTTGTAAGTAGCATAGGCAAGAAACAGTCTGATTGCTTCAAGTCTTGCCACTGGTGCAAATGTTTCATCAAAGTCAATTCCTTCTTCTTGACAATATCCATTGGCCACTAATCTTGCTTTGTTTCTGGTGACAACACCATCTTCATTCATTTTATTCCTGAAAACCCATTTAGTGCCAATGACTCTTTGATGACTTGGTCTTGGAACTAAGTACCAAACTTCATTCCTTTCAAATTGGTTTAGCTCTTCTTGCATAGCTTCAATCCAGAAGGAATCACTGAGAGCTTCTTCAATTTGTTTAGGCTCTATTTGAGATAAGAAGCTGACAAACATAGCATCTTGTGCAGCAGCTCTTCTTGTCTTCACTTTATCCAAAGGATCACCAATCACTAACTCTGGTGGCTGGTTCTTGAGCCATCTGAGATCAGGTTGCAGGTCTGAATGTTGTCCTCTGTTTTGATCTTGCAACACTACTGTTGGAGATTCAGTAGTAGTCTGTTGAATAGTTCTTGTCTGTTGAACAGTCTCTGGTCTATCAGCTGTTTGCAACTCGTCTGTTAGACAATCAACACTGTGATTTTGAACAACATTTGAGTTTGCAGCTGAATTGAGATCAGGTAGTATGATCGGAACATATTCTTCATTCTTTCCAACATTCAACTTCTGTAAATCAGTAGACAGATCTTGATTAGTGCTTTGATTTTTTTCAGAAGATTGACTTGCCTCATCAAATACTACATGAATGGATTTTTCTATAAGTAAAGTTCTTTTGTTAAAGACTCTGTAAGCTTTACTAACAGTAGAGTATCCTACAAAAACAGCTTCATCAGCCTTTTCTACAAATGCAGTAAGGTGATTTTTCCCATTGTTCAATACAAAATATTTACAACCAAAAATCTTGAAGTAGTGAATGTTTGGCTTTCTGTTGTTCCAAACTTCATACGGAATTTTGTTCTAATTCTTGTTGATCATACATTTGTTCTAGGTAAAGTAGGCTATGTTTGTGGCTTCTGCCCAAAATCTGTGAGGCAGCTTAGCTTCAGCTATCATTGTTCTGACAGCTTCTTTCAGTGTTCTGTTTCTCCTTTCAGCAACACCATTCTGTTGAGGGGTTCTAGCAGCTGAGTACTCATGATGTATTCCTTTGATATTACAATACTCTTCAACAGTAGTGTTTGTGAACTCTGTCCCTCTATCTGATCTGATCTTCAATAGTTTTATGCTTTTCTCATTTTGGATCAGTTCCATCAGATTAGTAAGATGTTCCTTGGTTTCACTTTTCTTCTTCATGAAAATCACCCAAGTATATCTTGAATAATCATCCACAACAGCAAGGCAGTATTTCTTTCCACCATTGCTGACTGGATCAATGGGTCCAAATAAGTCCATGTGAAGCAGCTCCAAGATTCTTCCAGAAAATTGGTGCTTTTTGCTTTTGAAAGATGACTTGATTTGTTTCCCTTTCTGACAGGCGTCACAAAGCTTATCTTTGCTCATGACTGTTTTTGGAATCCCTTCTACCAAATCATTCTTTATCAATCTGTTGATGGTCTTGAAGTTTAAATGATTCATCCTTTTGTGCCATAGCCAACTGACTTCACTTGGTGTTGATGCCACCAAACAAATACTTGAATTCTTGTCAGCAGAATTCCAGTCGACTATGTAGACATTTCCTTGTCGTCTTCCAGATAAGATTACCTTCTTTGTACCAATCTGTTCAATGTCGCATTTATCTGTTGAGAAGATGACTGCATATCCTTTGTCACAAAATTGACTTATACTCAGCAGGTTGTACTTTAGGCCTTTAACATATGAGACGTCAGATATCTCAATGTTTCCTTTGATTAATCTTCCTTTAGCTACAATCTTGCCTTCTTTGCTGTCTCCAAAAGTAACATTTGGACCATCCACAGCAAAAACTTTAGTCAGTTCATGTATGCTTCCACACATTTGGACCTCCCTACTCCTAATCCTAATCTACAAAACAAAAATAAAATTGTTTTAGGTACCCTTATTGAGAGGGTCCTGAAGGATTAGTTCCACCTTTGACAACCCAAGATTTAAAGACCTTGATCCACTTCTGGCCTTGTCAACATTGTTGAGCTCTAGACCCCTAGCCCAAAATGCTTAAGCCCATGTTTACAAGTAGAAGTAGGTCAAGTCTTTATTAACCATTCAAACAATTCATCCACAATCAATGTGGGATTGGGGTGTTACAATTTGTAAAGACCTTGATCCACTTCTGGCCTTGTCAACATCGTTGGGCTCTAGTCCACTAGCTCAAAATGCTTAAGCCCATGTTGACAAGTAGAAGTAGACAAGTCTTTATTAACCATTCAAGCAATTCATCCACAATCAATGTGGGATTGGGGTGTTACAATCTCCCCAAATCAAATACTCGACGTCCTCGTCGAGTCCAGATCAATAGCCCCAAGACCGCCCTTCATGGATAACACCACGAAGTCGGCTCTGATACCATTTGTAAAGACCTTGATCCACTTCTGGCCTTGTCAACATTGTTGGGCTCTAGTCCACTAGCCCAAAATGCTTAAGCCCATGTTTACAAGTAGAAGTAGGACAAGTCTTTATTAACCATTCAAACAATTCATCCACAATCAATGTGGGATTGGGGTGTTACACAAGATGTTGATGTCTTAGGCTTCTTAGGCTTCTGAGTTTTAACAGGAGCATGAACAGTTTTATCTTTCTCATAGTCAGCAGATAAATCAGGTTGATGATCAGTATGATAAGGAAAATGTTCATAAGCAGGATATGCATGCATTTGATGAGCAGTGTAAGATGCATAGTAAGTTGGAAATTGAGGTGCATGATACATTGGAGGATATGCAGCAGGTTGCACATAATAAGATTCATTTCCATACCAAGCATTTTGATATTTCTTGTTTCTATGCTTCTTTGGTTTACTAGATGCTTGCTCATTAACAGACAACTTAGTTTTACCACTAGTCTGATTCAATTTAGCTTTATCAGCAGACTTCTTAGGACTCTGTTGTTTAGTCTTACCAGTCTATTTTCCTACACTAGGCTCTTTGCTCTTTTTAGCCTTAGGAGATTTCTTCTCCTTTAATACTTTCTCAGATGAAGCAGGTTTAGTAGTCTAAACATACAAAATGACCTTACTATTATCAGCAGATATAAATTTTCTAGTATTATTCAGTTCTAACTTATCCTTTTCTACAGGCATCTTCTGTTTACTAGACATGTGAGTGGATGCAACAGATCATTTGTCATGAGACTCAATAATTTTTTCAAGTTCCATGATTTTTCCTTTATAAACTTCACATTCAGCTTTCAGAGATTCATTCTCTTGCTCAAGCAGTTTGTATTCAGCTGATTCTTTAGGCTTTTCATCTTTAAGTTTCAGTGAACTGTTTTGCTCTTTTAGCAATATCATCTCTTCCTTAAGCTTTGCAAATGATTCAGCAATACTGGTATTGTTAAGCATCATTTGTTCAAATGAATTAAATAATTCATTATCAAGAGGAGTTACCTCATTCTCAGAGTCATCAGATTCCTTAGCCATCAGGCAAATGAGAGCAGGGTTCTCTTCATCAGAAGTGTCTGAGTCTGAATCAGATGAGTGGATAGCAGTCAGCTTTTCTGCTTCAGCTATCATTGCCTTGCCTCTCTGATGCTTTCTTTCCTTTCTGATTCTCTTTTCTTCTTCAGTGTATTCCTCTGCTTTTGGATATGGACAGTCTCTGATGAAGTGTCCCAATTTCCTGCAGTTATAACACATTAGATTGGATTTGTAACGATCCTTATCTTGAGAAGAAGAGTTAGGTTTAGAAGTAGAAGCATTGTTGTATTTGTTCTTCATTTTTCTTTGGTAGAACTTCTTGAAATTATTTATCAGCAATGCTACATCTCCAGTTGTGTACTCCTTTTTGTTGAGTAATGTGGCTTCATCAGATGAGTCCACTTCTTTACTTATTTGTACTGGTCTTCTGGGATTTTCAGCAGCAACTAAGGCAGCTGTGGGACCTGAAGTTGAGGTTTCTTCAATACCCATTCTTGGCAGTTTATACACATACTCCTTGAGTACGGAGAATAGCTCTGTAAGAGAAATCTTTCCCAGATCTCTTGATTCTTCCATTGCTGTCACCTTCATATTGAACTTGGGAGGTAGGGCCTTCAGTACTCTGATGATGATTTCCTTGTCAGTAAAGGTCTTTCCCAGCTTTAGAACTTCATTGAGTGTTCTGGTGAACCTAGTATCCATCTGATCAATGGTCTCTCCAGATTTCATCTTGAAGTTGTCTAGCTTCTCCAATGCAACACTGAGCTGATGCTCTTTGATAGCATCATTTCCTTCGCTCATATCACGAACTTTGTCCCACATCTCCTTTGCAGTTTTGCAATGTTTGACTTTGTCATACCGATCATTATTCAGGGCTTTAGTCATGATAAATCTTCCAACTTTCTCCAGATTGAACAGCTTTATTTCTTCGGCTGTCATTTCATTTAAATCTTTCTCCACCGTTATGTCGACTTCATCAACTTTGATGGTTTTGGTGAATTTGAATGGACCTTTGATGATACATGTGTACATGTTATCATTATAAGCAGCTAGAAAAATCTCCATCCTGATTTTCCAGTCTTCAAAAGACATACCAGCAATGTGGGGCACATGGCCGATACAATCCATTTTTCAAAAAGTTTTTATTTTTCAAAAATAAGCTCTTTTGAAAAGTTTTGAAAACCTTTGAAAAACACTTGGATCAAGCTCGTTGATCAGGCAGCTGATTCCTAGTGAACCACCTGCTCTGATACCACTTGTTGGTCCCCAAGTGGTCAGATGAGGTCTAGAGGGTGGGGTGAATAGACCTCTGAAAATTTTTTGACTTAAAAACTTTTCAGTCGTCTGTCAGCAGACTAAGCTTATAGAGAACAGTAAGCTGACTAAGCTGATCGTGAACAAATCTTGAACAGCAGAGTGACCACTCTTCTTATAGTTACTTAGCAGATTTCAGCAAAAGCAGTTTTACAAGAGTATACTTGCAACGGATAATTTGTAAGTGTTTTTCACAAGTAGACTAAGTCTTTCAAAGATTTTGTCCCCAGTTTTAAAACTCCTTCAAAATCTTTAAACAATCTATTCAAAGTGTTAACTTATGCAATTTTAAAGTATGCAAGAAAACTTATGCAAAAATAACACAAAGAATTTTTATAGTGGTTATATGGATAAAAATCCTTTAGTCCACTCTTCCAGATCACTCAGATTCTAGGTTATACTATAAACACAAAGTTTACAATATTACACCACTTACGCCAAAACAACAAATGAGAAGGCCGTAAGCTCACAATAGGAAATCACAAAGAAAACCTATCTTCTGAAGTTAGATCACTCACAAAGATGGATCTACACTCCGCATAACACTTAACTAATACAAATTCACTCAGAAAATGTTTTCTTTTGGCTTCAACTTGGTTTCTGTCAACAAATGACTTCACCAGACGAGTGAGCTGTTCTTGAGCTTCTTGAGACTTAGAGAAAATTCTGCTTCGGAAATAAAATCTCAGAGTTTGTTGTTGTTGTGTATCTTTGCTCTTTGAAATCAGCTCTATTTATACTTGGATTTGAAAATGTGACCGTTGAAGAAAATCACAATTCAAATCCATAGCCTTAGCCCAAATCTTCATAACGGCTACCCTGCTACAGTCCTTTCTGCTGTACTTTCTTGTAGCTGCATTAAATGCACTCTGCTGATCCGAGGATAAACTTCAATCATTTGCCATTACTATCCTTCTCTTACAACCTTTATTTCATTAAGGGCATTTATTACCGTTGAACTACCTCCTTGATCTCTTTCTACTCTGCTGATCAAAACAACCCTGCTAATAGATACCCTGCTGATCAAAATCTGAACCCATCTGATTTGAGTCAGCTGATGGTCTACCCTTCTGATTGCTATTTCAGCATAAGATCAGTAGTCTTCTGGGCTAAGAATTTTGGACCCTTCTGATTTCTTCTTTACTTGGTCAAAATTCTTCTAAGGGACCTAAGCTTTCCATACTTAGCTGATTTTGACGTTTTGGAAATCATCAAAACTTTCCCTTATCTTCTTATCTTCAATGCACTTCATCTTCATCTTCATCCAACACTAATGAAAAATAAAAAAAATAATAAAAAAACCTTTATTAATGGGATAAATAAAAGAAACAGATCATCGAAATAAAAATTAAGAATTAAATGATAGAACATTTTTTTTTATCTAAAGGTTGAAGCTTCAATTGCCACTAATCCATTTTTTGACAATCTGAGCAAGCGCGTTTGTTGAAGATCCATTTTGGCTCAAAACATTTGAAGCAGCGTTTTTGGAAATGGCTCATCACGATCCGAAGCTGTTTCCCTTCTTCTCCTTGAATCAATCCTTTCACTAGCATTGCAATATGCCCCCTGTCTACAATACCTGTTTCTTCATTCTCTTTTACCCTTATAGCAGCCTTCAACCCATCCATCAAGAAAACAGCATTCATTTTGTGCTCGAAACAAAGTGGCCACGCGATGAGGGGCACACCAAAGACAACGCTCTCCAATATCGAGTTACAACCACAGTGAGTAACAAATCCACAAGTCGAAGCGTGGCGCAATACTTGGATTTGAGGAGCCCATGATGGAACGATTAGCCCCCTTCCTTTAGTCCTTCACAAGAATCCATGTGGTAGAAATTCATCAAAAGAATCACTACCCTTGTCATTATTAATGTTTAAATACGCACCCTCAGCGTTTTCCTGTGGTCTCCTCACGACCCAAAGAAACCTCTGCTCGCTCATTTCCAAGACAAGTGCTAGTTGGTGGAATTGCTCAATGGATAAAATGCCCCCACTTCCAAAGGAAACAAATAGGACCGAATTAGGAGGTTGTTCATTTAGCCAATTCAGACACTATGACCCTCGATCTGACTCGCTTTCTGCACCAGTACGGATCGACGGGCTGACTGCATAAACAGGGGGAATGTCATGAAGACGGGTTTCTAAATCCTTGAAAGCTTCAGATTCCAATTCAAGGAAGTTATTCACCATGATGCCATCTGCCAATAGAATTCTTCTGCATAAATCCAGACCCAATTTATGAAGATCACTGCCTCTTTCTTTAATTGCATCCGGTATATCATTCGGGTTCAGAGAGCCCCGCAGTTTAATTCGCTCCGGCATATCATCATACTCCCAGGGGCGGACCGCTTAAGGAGCTGGGGGTGGTCCGCGCCCCCCCTCCCCCCCCCCCCCAAAAAAAAAAAGAAAATCTGGAAGAATTAGTTTTATAGAAATATTTGTCAAGTATGTACAAATGTAGTCAGTAGTGCAGTGGATGGTGCACTACTTTTCCAACAAAGAGGCTTGGGCACGAACCTCTTGATCTACTTAGTTGTTATTTTTTTAGTTATAATCTATTTTTCTTTCTTTCCTCCAGTTTATTATAAATATATGGACCAATTTATAAACATTAAGGTGACATGTGTACTAACATTATTGTAAATATTTTTATGTTAATAATTTATTAGTGTCTTAATTATAACCATCATATTTTATGATAAAAATATTTGATTTTATAAAATGCATTATAATAAAAAAAAATTCTAATATTAATTTTGGTATTTTTTATAGCATTTTTTTACAGAACTGGGTTTATGTTGTAAAAATATTTATGTATTTTAAGATTATTCAATATCTTAAACCATTTGTTGAATGGAACTCTTTAAAAAAAATTACTAATATATTTTTCACCTTTTATTAGATAAATATACAAAATTACGTATTTCATTAAGATGTCATTTTATCTCAATAACAGAAAAAATATCAAGTTTACTATTAAAAACTCTCGCCCCCCCAACCGAAAGCCTCTAGGTCCGCCCCTGATCATACTCCGATGTGCATAACTCATCATACTTTGGTAAATCAATGCAGAACGATAACACGTTGGCTGCTAAGACGTAGAAAATGTAGGCAGGGATATCAAATTCTTTTGCTACATCAATGGCATGAGGAGCGAAAAGATCCATAACGAGGGCTGAAGCTTGGGAACAACTCGAATCATCCCTTAGAAATGTCAACGTGTCACGGAGAGCTAGAAGCGACCTGATTACACGGATAGGCACAAGAATTTCAACATTTATGTTTTCCGCGAGGTCATCTGTCGACACATGAGGGAGGAGGATGGTTTTAATAGTGGGTGGAAGGCCTCGAAGAAAGGCGGCTTTTTGAGGGTTCATCGGAGAAACATCATCTGGGATTATTATAAGTGTAGCAGTGCAGCTGTGCTGATAAACAAGTTTTTTGGCAAGCTCAATTAATGAAAGGGATGAAGTGACCTATAAAACCAGGAGGGGGGAGCAAAGCTATGTTATGAGGTGGTTGTTTTTCTTGTGTGGCTTCCATGGTACTGGATCTGATTCTGATCAGCTCAGGGGATGAATTTAAGCTACAGGGAAGGTAGTTAATTATTATTATTATTATAAAAAATGAATTATTCAATAGGTAGGATTGACTTAGGAGGGTCACCCATGTGGGATAAGTTAGAGATTCTTAATTTATATGTCTAATTTTAGTTGGTTAATTATAATGGATCATAATTTACATTCTCCGAACTTGGCTCATGAGAGAATTAACATTATTCGTCATTTTATAGTGAACCAAAAATTCGAGTTATGGTGGTATTAAGTTATCATTATCCAAAGAACTTCATTCCATGTATTACGATATTAAGAGATAATTCGGTTAGTGAAATAAGGTTTGAATATACCGAGTCCTGATGTCCTCGTGTTTTGTGAATAAGAGTTGTTATATACTCTAACATGTTTATGCCACTTATGTTCTTGTGCCCGACAGTCACACGATACATTTGTATGTATGAAGTTGATGAGTAAGTTGTTGTAATCACTATAGACTCGGTTTAACTCTCGTGTGCGAGTGCAACATATCAATTTGAGACGGATGGATTCGCTCATTCAAACTAACTCGATCCGATCCAATTTGAATTAGAACAGAGAAGTCAATTGAAAAATAACGAGATAATTGCATTTGACATACCAAATTATATATCGATTTTTACTTGTGGTACCATAAAAATCGAGGTCGGCACATTTTGTACCATAATTTTAGAAATCAATCACTTATGGTACAATCTTAAAAATGGACGTTAACGGATAACATGGCAATTAAGTTCTACTATTACTTATGCTAAATGACAGTTATACCCCTAACATTTCAGGTTATCAAAATAACTCCACGGTTTCAAATTTACTGACAATTTTTAGTTCATATTGTTGCCCAATTGGCTCGAATAGGACACATGCGAATTAATTTCGAGATTTTATTTATTATATTTACATATTTATTTAACTTATTTAATTTTATAAATAATATTAACAGACCAAATAATATTTTAATATAAATCCGCCAAAATAGTGATTATGCAATTCGAGTTAGGTGAGTAAAATTACGGCTGATCTGATTTAAAACCCAATAAAATGACTAGAAATATGCATTATATATGCACTATACATCAGTACATAACAAATAGCTAGATAGCTAGCTGATTTTATAGCAACAAATCTGTAAGAACCAATGCTAAATACTTCAGTAAAAGTTTGCATTTCCGCCTTCGGCTTTGACATCCCCATCTCTAGACCACCCGCGAATTGTCCCGAATTGCAAAGAGCTTCTAACTTGTTTGGCCTCCCCCACCCAAAATCTGCTGCATAAAAGTCAAACCTTGGATTTCAACTATTAGTGTCCACTATACTGAATTTCAACTATTAGTGTCCACTAATTAAAAATTATTTTGAAAATAAAACTATCCAAAACTAATTAGTGGATCGGAGTTATTATCACATTCTTAAAATTTAAACATGCTCTGAGCAAATACGCAATCCCTTCTAAAGAAATTGGTCATTTTCTTCCTATTTTTAATGTTGTTTCTAGTTATATTGGGTAAAGCATAATCAAGACATATTTGTTTAAAAGAAGAAGACACATCCAATGAAAGTTTTTGGTGGTAAGACCAATATGGTTGAAATGCTTAAATCAGTACAAGTAATTGCTCTCAAGACGTGAGCTCAGGTCCACATATTGTTCCTAATATTCTCATTTCAAAGTAAATAATCCTCAATAATTGAAAGGGTTTATTAATTAATTTCCCATTCTTAATTTCAACCTGAATAAACAATATTCAGTTGATGCATGATCCAAATGTCATACATTTTTTCAACGGGGTAAAATGTTCATTATGCAATATGCAGGGAGATAAAAAGTTCATTTACGCATAATCATAGGAAGGTAAATTGTCTATTTACGCTAGGGTAAAGTAGGATAGGTATGTTATCGAGAGTTATTTTAAATTAACCAATTGTGAGGGAGTAATGTAATTTGAGGGAAAGGAAACCTTGATCGGGAAGTCCCAAAAAAAAAAAAAAAAACCAGCAATAAAGGATTAGAAAAAAGGGTTAAATTATATCTGACCAAAAAAATAGAATCAATTTGTGTTAAATTATATCTCACACGCATCTTATCTCATAACGTTTCAGTTATTAGGGTTATGTCCGTTTTGGCCATGGATATCTACCTGGTTTAGCAAGAGTTTCTAATAATTGTGCCTTGTAAAATTAAAATAAAGAAGGTAAATAGGGATACCATTAATGTTTTAAAAATCAGAATGGACATCGAACCGATAGCCCTTCTGGTTATTGGTTGAATCGGTTTAACCATTTTAACTATTGGTTCAACCTGTGTGACGTCATTACGAAATAATAATTTAGCTTAAGTTTAATGTATGTAATCAAACATTAAAAAAATCAATGTTTTATCCAAACTAGTTAGATTTTTTTATAAACTAAATATTATCTCGTAAATCACTAGTATTTGAAATATTAATCATTTCAATTAAACTAAAAATAAAAAAACACAAATTCTTATGCAATCAAAAACATGAAAAACAAAAATTATCACATTAATATTTAACAAGAAGACAACAAACTCCAAAATAATCACCATATATCTAAAACATAAACTTTAATAAAAATAAACACCAAATATCCAAAATACAATTATGATAACATAATATCAAAGCAATATTTCAAAATTTGATAAATATCATATCAAAACAATAATTTTATCACTAATCACATATAAAAAAGAAAAAATATTGGATGAATTTTATCACCTATAAAAAAAATATGCAAATACCTGAAACTGAAGAAGAATAAATTAATAAAAGATTTCTTTTTTTTTTTAAACAGTGGTACAATCGCTACAGTGGTTCACTAGTTTTATCATTTTTGATCCGGTTTTTTCGATTCGAACTGAACAGGAGCCATACTATTTTGGAGGGGTTAGCCGAACCAGATTGACAGTCGGTTACCTGTAAAACCATCTGACATCGACCGGTCTGGTCCGATTTCTAACAAATTCTTACTACTAGAAAACAAAGAAATTTCGACGAATTTTTTTATAAAATCCGTCAAACTTAAATATTTCGACCGAAATAGGCCGTCGAAAGAAGTGTTAATTTTCGACGGATCTAAGGAAAAAAGAAGAGAGAATAACATTAATTTTACTTTTCGTTCATATAACAGAGAAGGAAATTCTTAATTAGAAATTATATTTGGCAAGTTGGGAAAATCTAAGAAATCTAAGAAATGGCGAAAAAAGAGAATAATTTTAATTAATTTTATTTTTCACTCTTATAGAATGCAAATGGAGGTAAATTATTCAAAATTAAAAATTTGCTCCAGCTATAACTTTTGGTACTCTACATATATCGCTACCCGATGTCATATATAAGCTTGACAAATCGAATTCAGAGTTACCATAAATTTTATTTCTACACGTTTTTAGTCAGATGACTTTACTGACCTGATTATGACAACTTTAATAATTAATAATATCCTATGACAAATTTTACAAATCATATTCAAATTACTATACTTTTATTACAATTATGTATTAGAGACATAGAGAAATAAAACTTAACTGATTCTGTTGTGCTCAAAATGGGATACATAAAAAATCCTCAGTGAGGTTTAACACTATGAACATGTTTGGAGATTTTTTGTGAATTTTTCTAAGTGAAAAAAGAGGTATAATTGGACTGGAGGTGATAAGAAAGCATGTGGGTTTTGGGTCGAAGAACATGCCTGATTCGTGTAAAATACGCATGTATAGTGTGGGGGAGATTTTATCTCATATTAATATGGATGGCATAGTTTAGGCATGGCCTGCATTTATACTTGATCTAGCTTAAAATCATATCCCCTCAATTTCTACCAAATTTATACTTGATCTAGTTTAACGATCTTAACACAAAGATGTGACTATCGTTTTCAATTTTGGCACCAATTTTGATACAATGATATCAATTTTAGTACCAATTCTAGCTGTCGTTTTAAATTTTGGCACTTTCATCAGTTGACCATTAAGTCAACTGATGGAAGTACCAAAATTGAAAAGGCCAGTCAAAATTGTTGTAAAAAATGAAATAACATTTATAATGATTGAATTTATTAAAAAATATAAATTTATTCATAAGTTTCATAATACTTCTAATTTTAAATTAAGGAATATCTCTTAAGATACTTCTAATTTTGTCAATTTTGGCACCAATTCTAATTGCGATTTAATTTTGACACTTCCGACAGTTGACCTTTAAGTCAACTGACGGAAGTACCAAAATTGAAAAAGCCTAGTTCTATGGTGCTAAAAATGAATTTTTTCCCTCAATTAACATGTAAATTCAGGTTCAGGTTCTTTGAAAAATTATATTTTGTAGCTATCTATTCGGTGCAGCATATACTAGTATTTATGATCCAATTTTTCTTCTCAATCACTTTAAAAGTATCTGGAATCATTTGAGGCCGGGCCAAGAATTGGTTAGTCTTATGGGATCTAGCACATGGTTAAATCTTTTGAATTTTGTGGTACTATTAATCATAAAAAAACCCCATGGAAAACATTTCAAGAGGGACACAAGCAACTGGAAAAAAAAAAAAAAAAAACCCAAGAAACGACATTAATAGCATTTATATTACATTTCCTTAATCACTTCCACCTTGACCATTTTCGAAACCACCATGCTCAATAGTAGCTAAATCTTCCCAGACCATGCTATCGTTGTTAGCAACATTATTGTCTCCAAGTGACGCTCGAAAGGCCACAATAATATTGGGAGGAACAACTAATGAAATTGGCACGTGGAGACCTGGAATAGGCAACCCCGTATCCTCGTTTCCCGGCACAATGTGTGATTAATCATTCATATGATCATGTTCCGGGAGAATCCAATTAATTTCATCGTCAGGATTCGCAAAGATTATACATAGGTTGTTCCAAGCCGGTTCCCCCTCGACCATGTACGCTGGCCCAAACCTATATTCCTGTTAATAATATGCTAATAATATGCATGAATAAAAATATATGTTCTTAAAGATGCCCACTTTTAACAGTGTAAAAAATAGATTAATTTAAAGTGTTTTTTATTA
The DNA here is from genome assembly GCA_038501285.1 of Penstemon eatonii. Lineage (NCBI taxonomy): Eukaryota > Viridiplantae > Streptophyta > Magnoliopsida > Lamiales > Plantaginaceae > Penstemon > Penstemon eatonii. The sequence continues at coordinate 17,934,602 of CM076711.1, forward strand.
CTCTATTTATTGCATCTCACACCAATTGGTCGGAAACAAGCACACGATTGGCAGTTCGGTCATAACTAGTTCCCGACATGGACAAAAAATCCATGAATGTGTCGTGCCTCTCTTGCAATTTGCGAAACATCGCCACTGCATCTCTAATGCTGAATTGGGTGTTGAATTGGAGATTTACCTCATCTATTGCCTTTTTAAGAATAGTTTTTTGGTGGGATTTGAACATATCTTGTTCGAGAATTGAGATTTCCTCTACCAGGTTATTAATGAACACGTCATCCATTTCCTTTTGCCATTTCATGTTGTAAAAAAACTTGGATTGGGGTCGTCGGTTTGAAGCCATGTTTACAGAAGGGTGGATTAGTAATTTCAAGTTAATCAGTTAAACAGAACAAGATACTATATAGTGGCCCAATTCCAATTTTAATATTATAATCTGCCAAACACCATATTATAATGTTTGGGCCTTTAGAATAATTAGTAGCAATTGACTATGCACCCTTAGAAAACTACTCAACTGGAGTGATTACAATTGATTATGTAAAGTTAAAGGACACCGTGTTACTGATCAGCCAGTAAAATAAACATACTTTTTCAAGGTAAAAAGTGTAAAAAAAATTATTCAAAAATTGAAATAAATATTTTTCCACCAATGAATTTTCTCAGAAAACATTAACTAGGATGCAAGATGTAAAATAAATTGTGTTTCTTTCCAGAGTACAAAGTGTCAAAAATCCAATGAGCTCAAATTTTAAAAATTTTTGAGATTCAGATGTCATTTGTAATACCTTATGAAACAATAAACATTTACGGTCACAATTTTTTTAAATAAAACTGCATAATTGCCCACAAAGTAAGATATTTAATTAAAAAAAATTAAAGATTAATCAATTCAAATCATAAATATATAAAATATTAATACAACATGTTTATGAAACTATTGGGAAAAAAAATAGACATGGTTATACAATTATAGGGAAATTAATTAATAAACCCTTTCAATTATTGCGGCTTATTTACTTTGCAATGAGAAATTTAAGAACAAAATGTGGACCTGAGTTCACAACTTGAGAGCAATTACTTGTACTGATTTAAGCATTTCAACCATATTGGTCTTACCACCAAAAAATTTCATTGGATGTGTTTTCTTCTTCTAAACAAATATGTATTGATTATGATCTACCCAATATCACTAGAAACAACTTTAAAAATAGGAAGAAACTGACCAATTTCTTCAGAAGGGATTGACGTATTTGCTCAAAGCATGTTTAAATTTTAATAATGTGATAATAACTCCGATCCACTTATTAGTTTTGGATAGTTTTATTTTCAAAATAACTTTTAATTGGTGGAGAAACAACTCTAAAAATTGGAAGAAACCGACCAATTTCTTTAGAAGGGATTGCGTATTTGCTCAGAGCATGTTTAAATTTTAAGAATGTGATAATAACTCCAAGCCACTAATTAGTTTTGCGTATTATTATTTTCTAAACAATTTTTAATTAGTGGAATTCTCTTATTGTGAACTTTCCAATACACAAAACACGATATACAAGAAGACTAAATTTTGCATATATATATTTTTTGAAGAATAAAGTTAATTAAAAATTGAGTAGTTTCAGAATTTCACTCATATATTGAGTATAATAATTATATAAAGACAACATTATAGTAAATTTCTTCGTTCCTTCATAATGACACTGATGCCAACAGTCTAATTGGAATGCCTTAAAAAGAGTTATTGGACAGAAACTATGGTATGGTTTCAGTTTTAGACATCTTATACCAAAAAAAAAATCGTACGGTAGTGAAATTGAAAATAAAAATAAATAAATTATTCATTTTTTTCCATTTTTAGTACGAAAGTTCATGACTTTGTCTTTTTTAAATTTATAATTATAATATTCTTAATTGAACAAGATATTTTTTATAACTTCTATATCCATCATTATTTTTTGTTTCTACATCGCTCTCATTCGATTAAAAAAAATATATGTTCGAACTTAACACAAATTTAATTTGTTAAATATTGAAACCTAATTAATATGCAAAATTTCTAGAAAACAAAAACAAATATGAAACAATAAGTTATAGAACTAGTTTCCCAATTATATATAGGGCTGAGTGAAAGAGCAAGGCTGCTAAATTTTTACTTTCATTGGATAACATTATTATACATATATTTAGGCTAAAATTCAATTTTGGTACCATAGAATAGGGCAATTTTCAATTTTCATACCGAAAGTCCAAAAATTATACAGCCGTTAAGTTTTGCCACGACCGTTTAGTCACCTCCGTTAAGTACATGTGAGGGGCACGTGGGGCACTAATCCGCCCGTTCAATTTTGGTACTAATCTGCCCGTTCAATTTTGGTACCGTAGAAATGGGGAATTTTCAATTTTCATACCAAAAGTCCAAAAATCATACCAATTCTCGCTCAGCCGTTTCAAAATAGGGGGGAAATGCAATTGTCTAAAATTGAGCAGGTTGTTTTTGCAATTATTGCCTTCTTCCTCCTATGGACGATCGCCGGCTTCCGGTGGCCGTTTGTCGAAATTGGTTGAAGATTTTTGTTCCTCTTGTCATGGGCGGAGCTCAACTGTCTATGGCAGCCACTTGGGCGGAGCTCAACCGTCTATGGCAGCTACAATAAACCTATGGAAAATGATGTCCACGGTCATGGGAAACTAATGCAACAAGAATTATGAAGTTTGGTTAAGAATCGAAGAAGAAATCACGATTTGAAATTTCAAAAATTTTGACTACAATTCGAAAATTAGAACGCAAATTTCGAATAGATTACTCAAAGGATTAAAAAGATTTTTATATGTACGAGTTCTCCACGACAAGGGGAACATAAACCCTCAACCAATTCCGACCAAAAGCCACCAGCGCCGGCGGTCGTAGGGGTGGGATTGGAACTGGTTTTCGGAAATTCGGGTATTTCGGGGCGGATTTTGAGTTTCGAGATTTCAAATTTAAGTCCCGAAACCCGATAGATCGACCAAGGTCCCGTGAGTTTCGAGTACCCAATTTAATTTTGGGATTTCGGGACGGGTTCGGGAGTCCCGGGAATCTAAGTTGCAAATTTAAATTGTGCAAATTAAACTTTTTTTTAGCTTATTGTTAAAATGAAATGAAAAACAAAAAAGTAACATGACTACTAGTCTACTGTAGAACAAACCAATTCAAACATATCACCACAACCATTTCAAAAAAAGAAAAACATAACAGAATTTGGTATGAAAAATGAAACTTGCCCAGTTCTATGGTACCAAAATTGAATTTTATGTCACAACGGGCAGAATCCGACCCACGTGCTTAGACCGCCCATGAAGACTTAACGGACACGTGGCAGAAACGTTAAGAAAATTAACGGAAGTGCCTTTTTTGAAACGGTCGAGTAGGAACTGGTGTTATTTCTGGACTTTTGGTATGAAAATTGAAAATTGCCCTATTCTATGGTACCAAAATTGAATTTTTGCCCATATATTTAGTTCAAAATTTTGGAAAGTCCAAAACTAACTTGTTTGATATTGGAACTCAACTAAAATGAGTTAAAAAATAATTCAGAGTTATTAGATCTTTTTTTTAAGAAAAAAAAACCGAAAAACTCGTTATTTAGAGCTAGACTCGAAAAAAAATGAGAGTAAATAATTAAACTGGTTGAACCCCTTTTGTTTGTCTTTCTATCGAACCTTCTTTTTTTTTTTTTTTTTGGTGAGGGTTCCATATTTATTTTCTTGTAGCTTTTGTTAGAGTTCGTGGAGTGAAGATTTAATTATATATAATAAAAAACTAAGTTGAAACAATTTATTATAAATAAATAAAACTATATAGTAAAAATAAGTGAATGTTTACGTCCGTCCCTGTCATTATAACTGCAGCTCAGATCAAAATTGTTACATTTGGATCGATATTGGTCAATTTCATGAAATCACAAAATCCAAGTAATGTTTAGAAGTGGTGGAGTGGAGCTGATAGATTAGATAGATAAATAAGGAAGCAAAAACTGCTTTGTGACTTCACATTCCATTGGCAACATCTATACACAGAGTTACAGAGCTACACAAATTCTTGTATGCTTAAACTAACCTAAAACAAACAAACAAACAAAACCCAGGAAAAAAAATAGGGAGCATTAAACTCGGCTAACAAAAGAACACGGTGAGGTGAAGATCAACTTTACATTGATCCCCTGGAATTGGATCAGGTTGAACCATGGTCAGATTCTGTTAATAAGTTAGTTTGCAGAAAGCTCTCATATATTGGTCCTCTTAGTGTCTTGTTCACATCTTCTTCGGCACTCCTAGAAACTTTTGAACATCCACCAGCTTCTGCAATATAAGTTTGAAAAAAAAAAAAAAAAAAGACATTTTATAATCAAGCAACGAAAAATCGAATGAAATTATTGGTAGTTAGATAGCTTTGGACCTTGGATTATTTATATTGGTACATTATTATACATTCTTCTTACTGATCTTTAATTTGCATGCCTAAAATTAGTTTCCTTCTTTTTTATATATATTTGGATTTTAGGTATGGACGGAGCAACGGCATGGCCATAAACAATAAAGATATGGAAGCAAAATATTGCTGATTAATTGAAGGTATTTTTTATTATATTTATCATTTTGATTCTTTTTAATATTACCTTTCTCTTTCTCTCTCTCTTTATGCATTTGTGAGAGAGGTAGAGTAATTCATATATACTGACGACACAAAATCCGAATCTCTCCTAACATTAGTTAACTCCAAATCATAAATATCAAATTTTAAATAATTAGCCATATAGTACAAGAAAAATAGATTTTAGTAATAAAATACTAAGTGATACTGTTGAAATTGTCACTTTTTGCATATATTTAGTGACAAAATTGTCACTAGATAAACCGATTCTCTTCGATGTTTTCTTATCTTCTTTGAACATGAACCTCCACTCGAGGTTGGAATGTATCCTTTACGTAAAAGAGTTGACATACCGTCACGATCTTCAATAACGATAGACTATGTTTAGTATATGGTTTTAAATTTGAGGAGGTATGAATTGATTTAATTAATATGGTTTGGATAACATTATGAATTAATGATCTGTAATCATTATTAATTGGGGGCTAGACAAGATTAACTAATTATGATATAACCAAACTACTAAGAATATATAAATGTAACATACATTCTTGAATTCGAAGACAGTTTCTTGGACAACACTTTGATCATTACATGTTGTGAATGCCAATATTAATTGTGGTTGAATAAAATTGGTGTTGTTTGAAATTTTAATTAAGGTAATAGATGTTTTGAATTTTTTGTTAGATCATGTGTTCCTAACATTGAAGATCTATAAATTTTTCTTGAAAAGATTTGGACTTTTGTGAAATTTTGAGGTATTAAAAGTCTTATTTATTTGTTGGGGCTATTTCTGTAATTAATAAAAAAATAGGGGATACTTAGGTTATTGCCGGTTGGGTGACCGGAACACACCACCGGCAGGTTACCACCGGTGAGCAACTAACAGGTACCGCCCAGGAGTTGTTGTCAATTTAAACAAGCCCAATTATGGGCCTGTTTAGCCTGTTGCAAGTACACTCATATATATATAGCTATTAATCCTTTCAATTGGATTTAATTAACTGCAATTCTAGTCATGTTACTTAGTTAATACCCTTTCAATTTTGTTAAAGTAAGTGGATTCTTTTTATTGTTAATTAGCACGTGACATCACATAAATAATGTTTGGTTAGAGTTATATAACAAACATCGTTCTGTTTAGGAAAAAAAAAAAAGAAGGTATTTAGCCTGTTGCCTGTTTGTTGGCTGGCCATGAGAGCCAGCCCATATATAAAAAAAAAAAGACAAATAAAATACATACACACACAGAGAATAAATTTTGAATAAAAAAATCCGAAAATATAAAATAGTTTTAATAACTTTATGTAATATGTATTTTGAAAAACAATAAATAAAATAATTTGATAATAAAAAAATTAAAATAAATAAGTAACAAAAAGGGTTTGAAAATAATTAAGGAACATAACTAAATATAAGTATCTTCATAAAGTAGACTAATTATCATAAAAATGAATTTATGAATTATATTTAATTATTAAACTCTAATAAAAATTGAAAATTAAAAAAATCAAATGAATAAAAATCTTAAAATAAAAAAATCAAATAAATAAATAAATAAATCTGAAAAGGACAAATCTGAAATTTTAATTTAGAAAATAAAGTTTGTAAATATTAAATATAATTTTGATAATTGTTCTTGAACATTAGTTCTAAACTAATAATAATTAATTTCTGAAAAAATATATATAAATAATTTTGATAAAAAATGATAATGTTTTTCCAAAAATAAAATATTTATAATAATTTGAGATAATTATTTACTGAAAATTATTGCAGTATTTCTAGAAAATGTCCATGGCCGGAGTAGACTTCATCATCTTCTTAAATTAATATTGAAATGTGTAACAAGCAGGAGTAACATGATTATGCAATTAATTAAATAGAGCTCAAATTAAAGGACACTAACATTGGAAAATTGATTAGAAAATACACAAACTAAATAGAAAACTTATGTACATAAATTGCTTGAATATAACAAATCTAACACATGCAACAACGCAATTTTATATCGATCACGACATTGCATGTCAATGCTTTTCATATAATTTTTCATTAATTTTTAGATTATAATTAATATACTCGGAATTCATATTAATTCATGGGAATATATATCTCCCTAGGATAGCTAGGTCTGTACTCCCTCCTCCACTGCAGCAACATTCTCATCAATTGGAAACAATGTCCTCCCATCCTCCGCTGAAAGTAGTCATCATCGTCATCCTTTGTGCACTCGTCTTCATTGGCTACCTCACTGCCTTTGGGTGCTGCGATTGGATCCGCCGCCGCTTCTTCTCGAACAATGGAGTAACAAGGGAGGTTCTAGATTCCCTTCGGGTCGTCATATATGGTGACGAGCATGCAGCGAATCTCGCGTCCGAGTGTCCTATTTGCTTGGACGAGTTCGCTGCGGGCGAGGAAATCCGTGTGCTGCCGCGGTGCGGACATGGATTTCATGTCGGGTGCATTGACAAGTGGTTGGGGTCGCATTCGACTTGTCCCAGTTGTCGACAGATTTTGGAGTTGACGGCGGCTCCGTAGAATTCATTATGAAAATTTCTAGTTTCTTGAGCTTTACTTCATTTCTGTTTAGTTATAATTTTTCTGACTAGAAATGTCTTTGATATTTGTAATAATTAAACACTGTAAAGTTCTGTAATAAAATTTGTATTTGGTTCCCAAAATATTTTATGTTTGTATGATATAATGTAATGTGTTTTTGCCTAAGTAACAAAAAATCTCCTGTGTTCTTTTTATTTATTAGCAAAATTATCCATATGAAATTCCTTCATAAATCATATATAGAGAGGTTTTTGCTAATTATTTAAATGAACAGGGGTTATTATTAATTTTTAAAGTTAATAGAGATTATTGCCAAATCTTTTAGAGAATAGGGAGATAATTGCCAAATCTTTTAGAGAAAAGGAAGATAATTGCCAAATCTTTTAGAGAAAAGGAAGATAATTGCCATTTCTTTTAATGTGAATAGGGGGTTATTGCTAATTTTAGTTCCAGAACTGAGACCAATGCTCCCATGGATTGTTTCTTGTTTGCTAATCTCAATTGACGTACGTAAATCAGTTGAACCTCGTAACAATGTACTTATTTTGATCTTTTTTTTTTTTTTTTTTTTTTTTGTGTGTTTTAGCTAGTAATGTAAAAATAGAAAAGAATGGTCAGAAAGTCCGCCCATAAAAAAAAAATTAGAAAATGCATTTTCTAATTATTTTCTAATTTTTCGAGACCTCCATTGAACTCGAGCAATTAATTATAAGCTATCGAGAGTTTACCAATTTTAACATTCAATTCAATTAGGTCATGTTCATGATCTGCCTGTTTCATTTTTCAAAACATGATGATACTTAACTCAAAATATCCCAAGAAATCTATCAAGATATAAGGGAGCTGTTTGGGATTCGAAACCAAGCAACATATTTTTTTGCATAAAAACGCACAATTTTGTTTCTTCAAACTCGATAATCAAGAAGTAAAAAAGAAAAAAAGAAAAAAAGAAAAAACAAAACAAAACAAACAAACAAACAAAATATTTCTGTACTATATGAACCAAAAAGGAAAAAATAAGAAATGGATTTTGAAACGAGGTCTTAAAAATGTATGGTAAATTACGAATATCCCCCCCAGGTAAGACCTAATTACAAAAATTAACCCCACGTATTGGGTATTATAAAAATTCCTCTCAGGTTTGTCACCTTCAAACCCCTTGTCCCTAGAATGTTCCAATTTTGTCCTTGAGTTTTATTTGTATTGCAGTACTAGATTCCATCCAAACAAGCCATTTGAATCCATTTACCACCAAAACTCTAAATCCCTGCACTTGAAGCCCACTATTAGCTTTTTTCATGTTCAGATCCAAGTGCTTTCAAAGCTAACCTATCCTGAAATATTAACCGAGAAAAATTTCACCAATCTCTAACAATAATCAATATTCTAATAATCAATTTTCAATCCTCTGAAATGCACATAATTTATTCATCGATATGAAAACAGAATCAAATGAATTCAGTTAATTGCGTGATTTCAATTGATTCGCATATTATCAATCATATTCCAGATTATGAGGCAACACTAGTTAAAAAGATATAGGCTTATAGCTAGTGAGGATACAATTTGGTCACCTATACTAAAAACATTTACGTCTCCATCAACAATTAGAATCAGAGATACCACAATGGATAAAATTGCAACAAGAAAAACCAGAAAAGAAGACTACAAACTATTCCAAAATTCACAACCAAAAAAAAAAAAAAAAGAGGTAATCAAACAAACAATACCTTCGTCATTGCTGCTGTGGTCATCCAATGTCTCCTCCACATTACCTCTCGACTCACAGACCGCTAGACTTCACCGCAATTGGATAGTCCATAATATATATATCCTCCTGCAAAGTTGCCAAATATAATGTATATAATGAGAGCACAATTTCGGTTGCAAACTCAATTCCAACGGAGGTTTTTCCAACCGACATCTTAGGTTCCAACCGATTTTTACTTATTTTCAGTTGCAATTTTTATTTTTTCTAGTAATAGCTGGAGAACGGAGGAGATAGCAAAAATAGCGCAGAGATAAAGAAGAAGAAGTCATTTTGGTATGGCGTGGGAAATATAGAAAGGGAAAATGGAATGTAATTGTGAGGTAGATGCCAAAAGTAAATCAAAATTAATAAATCACCAACAGGTGATTGGTCTAGTGGAAGGGACTAGTCACTACAAAGTAGCGGACTCAGGTTCGAATCCCTGTTGGGAGAGATACCCACTTAATGTGCCCGACCCGCCTCGAAAGAGATTAAACCCTTGGGAATTGGGAAACCAAACAAAAAAAAAAAACCAACATAAATCATGTAAGTGACGTCGTTTTTGTATATAAAGTGACAATAAAAAAACTAAATGACTTTTCGGATTGATATTGATACAACGAGTGAATAACAAATTAACTCTCTATGTTATTACAAATAGGAAATTTATCTCCTTGTGATAAATGAAAGGACATGGGCAATTTAACTCTTTGTGATAATAAAAAGAGCAAAATACCTCTCTATGTTTTTATAAAAGAAGCACATTGCCTTCCTCTAATTGCTTATTAATTTATATTAGGGAGTTAAATTGCTCATTATTTCATTTCACAGGGAGGTAAATTGCTCACATTTATATCACATGGAAATATATTGCTCGTTATTTCATTTCACAAGGAGTTAAATTGTCTATTTTTATTTTACAAGAAGGTAAATTACCTATTAGACATATCACAAGGACATAAATTGCTCGTTAGACATATCACAGGGAGTTAACTTGCAATAAAAACCCTTGATATAACCGATGAAGTTGAGCCTCAAATTCAAAATGCCTTTTTTATTTAACATCATAAATTGGAATTGAGCTTCAAAATACAGTGTAAAAACGTCATAATTTATCTAATCCCCTTCACTGTTCATCTCACAGAATACACTAGTCATGCAGATACATCACGCTTTCATGTCCTCATGTATTATGTAGGCAAAATGGGTCAATTCCAATCCTACTCTCGATTTTTAAATATTCTTGCTTAACAATTTAAGAGTCGTTGGACAATATGTATTGACAAAGTCGATTTTTTGAGGCAATTGGGGGTAAATACAAGATACTTCTCTGTGTTATGCTAAACCTTCAAAAACTTATCCTCTAAAATTTTTACTGCGCCAAACTTTCTTGTGTTTTCATAAACCCTGCAAAAAACACCCAATATGTAAAAAAATATGTCGTTTTGGATCGACATATTTCAAGAAACCATTTATAAAGTACTTCAGGTTGGTCCCTACAACTTCACGTGATATATTTCAAAAATTTGTCGATCCAAAACGACCTATTTGTTACAAGTTGAGTATTTTTTGCAGGATTTTTAAAAATACTAGAAAGTTTGGCAGGGTAGTTAGCATAATATAGGGAAGTATCATGCATCTTTTGAGGCAATTGGACCACTACTACTCTAGATTAAAATTGTTGAAGTTGGTGTTAGGAAATTTTATTTCCTAATCCTAATTGGACTATTTAATCAATTATGATAGCTATTATAAAGTTATTGGATTAACATTATTGTGGTTTAATTAGTTACCAACTCCAATACGAATGTGGTCTAAATAATGGGTAGATACCTATTTAGGAGAGTTTTAGGGAATTATGGGAACTCTATTTCTCTTCCTATATAAAGATCACAAGGGTTATGGTCCCAAACGGCAATAGATCATCTGTACCACAATTTGTGTACCACAAGTGCGTACCACAAATGAGAAATTGACACATGTATATATCACAATTATTTATAAGGCGATCTTATAAATAAGGCGATTTGGTTGAGGAAGACCTGATCATACCCGATCGATCCGATTCATACTGGTGATCGACTACATAAATTCCGCATCAGACTAATCGCTCACTATGGATACTGGTACGTATTTAATTTGTTACATATAACTCTTAATGATTTAGTATGAGATAGATCTATGGGAATATATTCCAACAGTTGGAACATTTGACAAGCTTAAAGATTATGTGACATTAAAGCCGGTTTTGGAGCTTTTGGACTCGCGGGTTATGTGTAATTATAGAAATGAACTTCTCCCGGCCTGAAGCAATGGAACAACATAATTTGAAATGGGGGAGTTAATAGAAAAGTTTTGTGACCATTGTAGTGTTATTAATTAATTTCTGTCCTATTTAGATATTAACAGACCAATCATTTGTATGTTTTTCCTTTCAATTTTCTATTTTTTTTTTTTGTTTCTGGTAATATAAATTATAATTTATAACTGTTGGTAGAAAGTCAATTACTAAATTAGCAGTTATTGTACAAAAACAGTTCATATTTCAAGGATGCTTTGGGCTTGTTTGGATTGCTTTTTGTTTCGCTTAAAGAGTTTTGCATTTGTTTGGAGGTTTGACATATTTCGTCAAAATTATGTGGAAAAAAAGGACTTTTGACACTTTGCACCCTGGAATTATAGGACTTTGGCACTTAACACTTTAACTTAAAAGTTTTGGTACTCTACATCATGGAAATATAATTTAGTTGGCACTTTGCACCATAGTGTGTGTTTTGAAGAAAAAATTCATTGATCGAAGAGTATAATAGTTATTTTCGAATATTGTTCGCATTTTGCACCTTAAAAGTATATATTTTGACACTTTGCACTCTATTATATAGTATATGGGCATTTGTTAGATATGCAAACGCGTATTTAAAAAAAAAAAAAATCTAGAGGATACTTAAAAATAAAATGAAGACAATGTATTTATTTTTAATCTAAATTTTACTGAAAGAAAATATTAAAATAAATTATTATAAAGTAAAATAAATTTAGAATAACAAGTTTATGATTGTTGTGCATATAAATGACCATTTTATCTCTACAGCGCCAACATTCATGAGTTTGTTTTTTTTTAGAAAAATACATTAAGGTACAAAATATCATAAGATTTATATTTTTAGGGTGCAGAGTGCCAAAAATTTAAATCGGGGTGAAAATGCTAATATATTATAATTTTATGGTGCAAAATGCCAATATTTTATATTTTAGTGGTGCAAAATCTATATTTCCAAGGCGCAAAGTGAAAAAATAAATTAAAAACTTATTCTACCCTTCTAGCAATGAATTTTCTCACTAAAACACATACTAGGGTGCAAAATGCCGAATAAATTATATTTCCAAGGTACAAAGTACCAAAACTTTTAAGTCATGGTGCAAAATATCGAAAACCTATAATTTCATGGTGCAAAATGCCAAAAACCCTGATGAAAAATATGATTTGTATTTGGAATGGTTTTGGATTTTCTTATTTTCTTTTTTTAAAAAAAGAATGGTTTTGGATTAATGTAATGCAACATGTGATTTATCTATTTATCTATCTACTTATAAATATATTTGAGATCGGTCTTCTAACAGCCACATTGTTAATTTTGACCAAATTTTAATTTTAATGAATTTTGAATTTTTTTATTCATGAAAAATAAGAGAACAATCACTGAACAATTATTGAAATTTGACAATTTCTCCACAAGTACATATTCTCTACCCTTAATTCTCTCCCAAAATCAATCCACTTTCCCCAACCCCAACCGCCTTCCCCATTTTTCATTGAAACATTCACAATATAAATTGTTCACCAGAAACCGACCAATTTGATTTCTTTTGACTAAAATGTTAATTTCTCATAATGTTAGACGTGGAGTTAGAAACCGACTCCAACTTCCCACAATAATCGACAGTTTTCATGGCAGTGGTGGAAAACCTACTCTTCATTCAAATCACTCCACACAAATGACAGTTTTAAGCATTTATGCATCTCAATAGGGAAAAAGCTTTGGATTCCGCTGCAACTTCCATCGAATTCTTAGGCGTATATATTTTTTCTTAAAGGTCTTCTATATTAAAGTACCACTACATCTATTATATGTTCGATCAAATGCTCCTATGAAGGTAAACATTTTTCTTTGCCATTTTCAGACCACACCATTAATTTGAACATATTTTAGATTGGTAATATATTCAATAGATCCTCAAATTTCAATGGGATGCTCTTTTGACATGATTTTCTTATTGTACATATAAAAGGTTGTTTTTTTTTTAATCAAACCAATGGAATTGATTTGAAGGATGATTTTGCAGGTTATGATGGAGTAGTATAAGGTAGGCTACTGTTAAATTTTATTTTATTATGGAATTGTATTTAACTCTTTTGCAATTTTATTTTCAGAGAAAAAACTACTCTCTTTCCAGAGTTCGGGAAATGCCATATATTTGCTAAACCCCAACATCTCTTGGTATGGATGACAAAGTTGATTGATTGTTTATAATTGTTTCTTTTAATATAATTTGTTTTCTGTTAGGGATCTCAAAAGAAAAAGACTGATTAAAGACATAATATTTTGCTTTACAGGTGAAATGTGTCTTCATGGTCCCAAAGTATGTTGTGATTTTATTTCGAGTATGACTGGCTTTAGATATATCTAAATTTGGTTTAACTGAGTTTAGACGCATTTACTTTTGGCTTATATATGCAGTTACAAACTTAAAGGAAATTTTGGAGAAATGAAGGCTTTGGAGTTTGTATGAGTTGTAGAAATTTGTGTCTTCTTTGGTGCCTTCCAGGTAAATTCGCACTGGTTAGAACCTCACAGAATATAGCACATCTATTCCTTTATTTCATATACGAAGGTCGAAGAGAAGTTTTGGACATTTTCCAAGATTGTGCAGTCAAATATCCAAATTTTTTTTGTAGATAACAAGGTAAATGACCTTATGTTATTTTCTCTAAATTTGGTTTACGTCAACTTTGATTCAATTGTCATTATTGGTACTGCATTTAATTAAATTGTTGGCTGACTACAAAAAATTATGTTGTATGTTTTGGTAAATTTTTGGTGCTTATTACGAATACAACTTTTTACATATAGAAGCAAGATTACATACATTAAAATTTGAGTTTTGACTTTGTGTCCAAATACCTTTTTCACAGATTTAGAAGGGTTACAAAATGAGGCGTTTGTTGACAAATTTGTTGACAAAAAGGTGGCAGTGGGTGAGATTGTCAGAGGACGAATCAAGCTACCAGTGATAGTCGAGAAGTAAAGAAGATTTTAGGAAATGAAATACGTTTATTTCTAATTTATTTGTGTCTATTTAATGTCATTGCTCCACCTTTTTGGTTGAATAACTAATTTTTAATTATACATTGATGCTAATGATAAAATACATTCAATTTGTTGTGAATGAAATTGTATTCTGTATTAATAGCCAATTGAATCAGCTACGAGATTACCCTTCGACCCCTTACAGTTTCTGATTTTCTTGATATGTGGATAAGTTACATTCTCACAAATTACATACTTGGGGACGAGATTTCTGTGAAGGTCCTCAAGCTCTATTGGAGAACATTTACTTTCATAGGTTGGTTAGAAAAATAGAAAAGTATGTTGGCTAGAAAAATAGATAAATGATCTCCGAAATGTAAATGCTTCATTTCTTAAAATAATGTATTTTGTTAAAAATGTGTTTAATGTAGCTTCGACAGTACATTGTTCTTTAACTTCTTAATTCTTATCTCTTATACTCTTTGCTGAGATTTCAATTAAAAAGAAATCATTTTCTAAGTTTCATCTTTTCATACTTGCTTATGATATTTGATGGTAATTAAAATAACAAATTGACATGTTTTTATTACTAACTATCACATAAAATTTTATATAAAATAACAAAATATAATTCCGTGCATAGCACGGAGCATATACTAGTTTAAAGTCAAAGCACATTGTGTACTTATAATTTTTGTATTTGAGATATATACGCATGATAAGCCACTCAACTTTGTTCATTTTCCTATTTTTCACATATATGAAAAAATTAATATTCTTATTATTAAGAGCTCAATCAAAAAATTTGACATAATCCTACAAAAAAAAAAAAAAAAAAAGCAAAAATTAAACCATTTATTTCTTCTTCACATACAATTAGTTTCTTATCAAATTATTTGTTCCCGACTTAAACTTGCATCTTCATATCTCTAAATTGTTTATGTTCATCATAAATCACTTATGTTTTATGCCTTTAATAAAGGTTTAGTAATTAATTTATTTAATTTTATTGGGTAGTATTCATTATAGTAATTTCATAGATCTTCTCGAAATAATGTTTCTATATTAATATAATAATAATTTTTATACTATTTTAATAAAAAATTGTTACATAGTATCGAATAAATTAGTTGAATCCATCCCTTGCATGTGATCTTTGAATTATTTTAAGTTGGAAAAACTATATTTTTTTAGATTAAGTCAAATAAAATATAAATAAAAAAATATGTTTTTTTTTTTTTCAGTCTTGCAAAGTGCCAGCTGCCTTTAGATGCATTTTCTTGACATGTATGTTTTGAAGGAACTTGTTTTCTTATTTCCAGCCACGATTGAGTTGATCTCATGAAATTTATACCAAATTAAATTGCAGGTAAAAACTGGAGATTAAATCCTAGTTGGATTTTGTTGTATCCATGCTACTAATAATATTTTTTTTGAAAATTATACATACTAGCTTTCTATCTATTTTAATGAGTTTTCGGCAAGTTAATTCTATGTGATATGTTTAATGGATAATTTACCTCTATTTGATATGAAAATAAGTAATTTACCTCATTGTGAAATAAAATAAATAGTAATTACCCCTCTACGATATGAAATAATGAGCAATTTATTTTCTTACTAGTAACGGTGCTGCACACTAACTTTATAATGCGACCGAGACTTCGTTTTAATTAAAAAAATTACCAATTTAATCTTACACTCACATCACTTTTACCGCCATGTGATCATGCATATGTAGGTAATTTCCCTCCATATGCTATGCATAAATGAACACTTTAACTCCTTGTGATAATGCATAAAGAATATATTACCCTCTTGTAAAATTGTAAAAATTTAGAGAAAGGCAATTTGCTCCTTTTTACAAAATTACTAAGGGCCCATCAGGATGAGAAGATTTTAAATGAATGAATTTGATGGATTTGAAATCCATTCACTTGAAATCTCTTGTTTGGATAATTTTTTTTACCAAGAATTTCAAATCCATTCATTTCATTGTTTGGTATATATCATTTGCGGTATTTGAAATTCTCAATCATACCTTATAATTTACTAACTTAAATTTAAATAATATTCTTCGTTATCATCCATTTTAAAAATTATGTCATCAATTTCAATCATTTTATTCAGATTAACCTAATTTTTCACCAATTTCATCGATTTGGATAAAACAACATAAATCGATTTGGGGCAAAATTATAATTTTTTAAAATTGAGGGACCAAAACAGCAAATTCAGATTTCAGAAAATCAGTGCCTAATCGAAAATCTTAATTTTTTAAAAATTCTGGACTGAACTGCAACTCTGGGTTATTCTAAAATTTGGGGTCAAATTGTAATTTCACAAAAATTGAGGACCAAAAATGCAAATTTGAATTTCTGAAAATCAGGGGCCGAATTGAAAATTTTAATCTTCCAAAAATTCTAGACTAAATTGCAGTTCTTGGTTTTCCGAAAATCTGGGGTCAAATTGTAATTTCTGAAAATAAGCGACTAAAAGTGCAAATTTGGATTTCTAAAAATCAGGGCCAAATTGAAAATAATCTTCGGAATATTCTGGACTAAATTGCAATTTTGGTACGGGGTCAAATTGCAATATCTAAAAATTGAGGGACCAAAAGTGTTAATTCGAATTTCTGAAAATCTTGGACCGAATTGAAATTTTTTTATTTTCTGAAATTTCTTAACTGAATAGCAATTATGGATTTTTAAAAAAATTTGGGTCAAATTGTAATTTCCCAAAATTGAGGGACCAAAAATCCAAATTAGAATTTCTGAAAATCAGGGACCGAATAAAAAATTTTAATTTTTTGAAAATTCTGGACTGAATTGGAATTCTAGTTTCTTCGAAAATCTGGGATCAAAATTACAATTTTTAAAAATTGAGGGACGGAAATTGCAAATTCGAATTTCTGAAAGGAGCCGAATTGCAAATTTTAACTTTTGAAAATTATGGAGTAAATTAAAATTCTAGGTTTTCAAAAATTGGGGGTCAAATTTCTAAAAGTATGGGATTAATTTGTAACTTTCAAAACTTGAGGGGTCAGTTTGTAACTACCAATAAATTCTGGGATTAATTTGTTATTTCCATAATCATATGGGGTCGAGTGGCTATGTATTTATTATTTAGACACGACGGGTTTTAAGATAGAGAAAATATATAATGTGCACTTTGTTTTTATTTTTAAGTGGATTTTAAATGACAAGGCTTTTGAAAGAATTTCAAATCCACTTGAAATTTGACTGAAATTCATTGGACTTAAATTCAGTATTTCAAACGAATGGATTTATATTTGGTTAATTTCACTTTGCACCCTACAAAAAAATTTATCCCAATTTGCACCTTACAAACCATTATTTCATTTCAGATTGCACCCTCAATAATTTTCAGCCCATTTAAGTTGCTTGTGTAAGGGTAAATCCGTCCATTCACATTAATAACCACCCCAATTTTCCCCAAAAAATAATATATGAGCAAAATTGACATATCACTATAATAACTTAAAGAAATGATGAAAAATAGAAAAAGTTTTGCGGGTACCATATTCTTAATTTCTCCTCTTTCTTCTTCAATTTCAGTCCAGTCCAGTCCAGTATAGTTTTTTTTTTTTTTTTTTTTTTTTTTTTTTTTTTTTTTTTAAATGTTTGAAGAAAAATGGGTTGGGTGCTAATAAAAGAGAATGAATTGTGTTTACCATATTCTCAATTTCTCATCTTATTTACGTTTTCATTTTCATTAACAAATCTATTATACTTGTTTGTAGAGCTAGTGATTAGGGATAATTAAGGATAACTACATGTACATTCTCATAATTACTCTAGGTTAGTTTTAATAATTATATGTAAAGTGAAAATAAAAAAGGCAGCACTGGACTCGACTTGAAGAAGAAATATGAGAAATTGAGTAAACCCCCGTAAGACTTGTTTTCTATTTTTCACTTTTTTAAAGTTATTATGGAGATATGTCAATTTTGCCCATATATTATTTTTTGGGAGAAATTGGGGTGGTTAATAATGTGAATGTACCATTTTACCTTACTCCGGCAACTAAAATTGGTTGAAAATGATTAAGGGTGCAATTTGAAATGAAATAGTGGTTTGTAGGGTGCAAAAAGGGATAATTTCTTTTATAGGGTGCAATGTAGAAAATGCTCCTATTTGTAGGGTACAAAGTTGGATTAAGACATATTGTGACGAACGATTCACCATAGTTAAAAAAAATGGGCATCTTCTTCGTGGGAAGGAAACTCTAACTTGTTTAAGGTTATAAATGATATTCTTAAATTTATATTTTTATATAATTATTACAAAATAATTAAAAGTAATAAGATCATAATTAAAGCAAGGGATCGTCCTCGAGAATGGTTTCAACACAAGATTCCTCATGGATTTCGCGCAACATTTTCAAAGTCTAGGATGGGGCAAAGCATTTGACCAAAGGTCCTTCGATAGATCTTCTGTATAAATCTCCGTTCACAAATACATATCTAAGAGCTTTGTACCTTATGTCCTTATCCTTCTAATTGAGCTAACATCTTTAGTCTCGGCTCCATCCTTCATATGTCTGATCATTTCGATTTTCCAACTTTCTTTTGTATCCAGGATAACCATTATGTCGATGTTCTCTGGTTCAGGTTATGGATCGATGGCAAATTTGGTTGATACCATCAAGGTGACATTTCGTGTGTTACTCCTTCGATAAGATTCATGAATTTGGAAAGTGCATCGCCCCCAGAATTTGGAAAGTGACATATTCTAATTGACAATTCTCAAAGTTGGTAGTAACATCCTTGATCATTTTCAAATACCGAGACATGGTGTGATCCTTTGCTTTGAAAATTCCTTTGAATTGTTTTTCCACAAGCTGTAAATCAATATATACAATCAATTTTTTGATTCCTGTTTCAACAATTATGTTGAGTTTTTATGTGTGAATGAAATAAATAAAAGAAAGAGATGTTTCTATTCGGTTCGAAGAGTTACCCTTTGGACCGAAATATTGTGTCTTTTCTCAAGAAACACTTTGTATCAATAAAAATGAAATCGAATCTGGCCAATTCTGAATCAATTAATAGTAACCAAAAAGAAAATTATTACTCTCTCTTTCTCTCACCTTCATCATATTTTAGTCTAAAATTTCTATTTGTTCAAGTTCACTGAGGGTTCATTATTTGTGCAAATAATGAACAACAGACTGTTGTATCTTGGGAGACTACCGGGAATCAAACTATATGCGCCGTGGCAGCCTTGAAAATATTGTCTTAAGGAAATTTGTTTCGGCAAGCCTCAATCTTATTTCCTATTTTATGTGTTGATTAAAGTGTTCTACAAATTAATCCTAACCAGGTAAGTGTGATTTATATGCTTTAATAATGCATGTATTTATTTGTTAGAATATTATTTATTATGTTCTATGTTTTTGTGAAATATATAAGTGCACACATTGTTAGACACCAACAATCTTAAGAAAATAAAATTTTTATTTAACATATTTGTGTCAATATTACAATGATTGAATATGATAATTTATTCGGTATAAATCATAGAACATGGAGTAACATGTAAAGTTGATAAATTGAAATTATGGACTGAGATAACATGTTGCGTGGATATTGTTTACTTGTCATACACTATGAAACTCAACATGTATTCAGATTGTGTAGGTTGTAGGCTTATATTTATCTGCCATTAAGTTCTGATATTGAGATCATTATAAAATAATGAAATACTTGGCAAGTGAGAATTTAGATACGTAGTGGAGGAACTCTTTATTCCAAAAATTAGATTCCATGAACTTGATTTAATTTTCTACAAAAATCAAGATACAAATCTTTGCGAAAGGATTTTGATTGAAAATCTTAATAAGTTTAGGGGAATGATTTTTTCCCCAAAATGAGAATAATTCCCTTGAAAGAAAGAAAGAAAAGGATAATGAATAGACACCGTTAAAATATTCTGTCTAATTGCATAATATTCTGCATCTGAGAATTTGTGCCGTCGTTAAGCGCTATTGTTTATTATAAGTTACATTAAATTGTGAACAATGGAATTCATTAACCTTTGCATTCTTATAATGGCGGTTTTGTTGGTGTTAAATGATGAGTGTGTTTTAGATGGATTACAAAGTTTAGTATAATCGAGGGATGCGGTATCGGGATTAACACATCTCTTCAATGTGAAGGTAGGTAGATCGATCAAACCTCTCTTCTATTTGTTTTCGGGGATCGTAACATGTAATAAAAAACAACCACGTCAGGTTAATGACGGTGGTTACCCGACGATAACCCTCCGATGCTTAAGTAAGTATATTGATGAAATGGGTAGTTAATGCTTTTGGTCAAAGAGCGCATACCTTTTCCATAATTAATGAGGGCTATTTATAGTTTTTGCACGGGTTGATGGATCGGATCCTGACACGACCTTCCTGATGTACCAAGTCTTCGCCGATCACAAGTCCATGTCGACAATCGATTACCAAGTCTTCAACGAAGATCAATTACTCACTGTGTATCGATATCTAGTACTATGAAGACATCGAGAGACGTCGACTTACATCGACATACTCATATGAAGATACATGTTCGTCCCTTATCGATGTTTCGTCTGTCGACATGAATAATGTCGACACTTCCAATACCCTTTACTCATAAGGGTCGAATCAAATACAGAAGATTCGATCCTGACCTAAAATGTCCTATCACAACCCATCTGCTGAAACCGGAAGGTCTTGTCAGGATCCGATCCATTAACCCGTGCGAAAAACTATAAATAGCCCTCATTAATTACAGAAAAGGTATGCATTCTCTCACCTGAGTATTAACTACCTATTTCTCCCATCTTGAACTTGACACTTACTTAAGCATCGGAGGGTTATCGCCGGGTAACCACCGGCATTAACCTGACGTGGTTGTCTTTGATTGCAGGTTTTGATCCCCGATAACAAATAGAAGAGAGGTTTGATCGATCAACCTACCTTCACATTGAAGAGTTGTGTTAAACCCGATACCTCATCTCTCGATTATTCTAAATACTATAATCCACCCAAAACACACTCATCAATTGGCGCCGTCTGTGGGAAACAATAACTCTGAATCGTATAAAGATGACCACCGTTCGATGGCCGCTCTTGCTCGAGAACGAAATGGAAACCAAGACCAAATCAGAGAGGGTCAAGGAGATAGCATGCCTCCCAGGAATCAAGATCACTTGTTGGGGGAAGGAGAACCATCCCGACCTCCTGTGCCCGAGGTCGTCCAAATGATGAGGAATGACGTGAAAGCCCAACTTGACGAGGCCAGAAAAGAAATGGATAGCTCAAGCTGCTAAAGGGAATGTCGAGGTTCCTCGAGGACGACCAAAGAAGAAGGGACCAATCGCAGTAGCAGGGATTGACATAGAGGAAGCCAACAGCAGTAATGATCGAGACAATGAAAGGAGTCTTCGTCGACATGGCTTAGAAGAGCATTCTGTAAGAGAAGTGAACAAGCTAGCTTCCGAAGTAAGATCATTACATCAGAAGCTGGAAAGACACGAGAAGAAGAACGAAACACATGTGTCTAATTCTCGACTTAGGAAATCTCCCTTCTGCGATGAAATATTTTTCGAGAAGTTACATTTAGACAAAAGATTACCAACTCAGCTTCCTCGATACTTCGGTACCGAGGATCCATAGGAGCACCTCGCTTCGTTCAATTTGCAAATGCAACTTCACGGCATTTCGGATAATGTGGCGGCTAAGGCGTTCTCGACAACGTTATCGGGAATGGCATAATCCTGGTACGGGAGATTGGAAGAGAAATTGATCTTGGATTATGATCAACTTTGTGACAAATTCATGAGTCAATTCGGAAGAAAAAAGGCGGTTCGGCCTCCGGCCAACCATTTGTATTCGGTCATACATACTCCCGATGAAACCTTTAGAGCTTTTATGGGCAGATTCAACAACGAGCTCTTAAAAGTAGAAGTGCCGAGAGTGGACTTCCTGATGACGGTCATGTTTCAGAATACTTTGAATAGAGGATTCGCTAGTGCAATCGTCCGAGAAAACCCCTTTTCTTATGAAAAACTGATGGAAATGGCGAATCAGTATATGAATGAAGAGGAAATGACTAAACTCCGAGGAAGCTTCTTTGGAATTGCCAAGATGGAAGAAAAGCCACAAGCTCCAATTATCGATCGTCCTGTTGAAAGAGCAACGAACGATCGATACATCGACAATGGAAATAGAAGAAGATATCCAGAAGAGGAGAGGAATTTCGACACGAGGAAAATGAGGACGGGGGAGGTCGAATAAAGAATATTATGATAACTATACTCCACTCAGGAAAACGAGAGCGGAAATCTTATTAGCCATACAGGATAAAAGCTTCTTGAGGCTACCTACCCCGCAGAGAGAATCCCCTAATTCGAAGAAATATTGTAGATTTCATCGACAAAGAGGACACGATAATGAGTATTGTTATCAACTGAAAAACGTGATCGAAAGGTTAATAGCCGAAGGATATTTGACAGGATATGTGAAGACAACAGGAAATAATCAAGGAGATCACAGGCCCAACAGTCCTCGATCTAGATCTCCACACAGGACGAATCAAAATCGAGAGGAGAAAGAAGAGCCAAGGAGAGCACAACCGGGAACAATCATGAACATGATATTGGGGGGTCCCGCAGGCGGAGATAGTAAGAACTCGAGAAGAACAGTTTCTCGAGCTCTTTTGCAGGTAGATCGACATGAATATCATGAGTCGCTGTCAATCAAACCTCACACATCAAGCAAGTCGATAGGATTTGATGATTCAGATCTACAGCCGAGATATGTTCCTTACAACGAACAAGATCTCCCGGACTACCCCATGGTTATGACGGCGCAAATAGCGGGTGCCACGGTAAAAAGAATCTTGATCGATACGGGGAGTTCTGCCAACATCTTTTTCCTTGACGCATTAGAAAGAATGGACTTGGGACAAATCCACTTCAGTCCCATAGGAACCCCCCTTATCGGATTTGGTGGCGCTCAAGTTATCCCTTTGGGAACATTGACCTTATCATTGGCAATGGGTAAAGAAGGCAACTCAAAGATCAGAATGGTCAAATTCTTGATAGTCGATGCGCCATGCGCTTACAATGTCATTCTGGGCAGACCGGCTCTCACTAGTTTCCAGGCGATCATCTCCACCCATCATCAGAAATTGAAATTCCCGACTTCGAAAGGTGTTGGGGAAGTAATCGGTAACGCTAAGGATGGGTGGGATTGTTACACCGTTTCCATAGACAAACGGGAGATAGTGGAAACAACTCAACCAAAGGTGCAAAAGGTGAACGGGATCAGAGCGCCGACACGATCAACAGTGGCTAGTGACTCGTCAAAAGATGAAAGAGAAGAACATGAGAAAGTAAATAATCGAAAAAGGAAGTTCGAGAGAATTGAACCGTCTGAAGGTCACAAAACTACTTGAGCGGGAACACAACTCTCGGAAGGACTCGAAACCTAGCTCATCGAATTTTTGATGGAAAACATGGACGTATTTGCATGGTCCACCACCAACCTGCAAGGGATAGATCCAAAGATCGTCATCCATAGACTCAATATCGACCCGGCTGCTAGACTAGCCAGACAGAAGAAAAGAAACTTCGGACCCAAAAGAAACAGAATAATTAAGGAGCAGCTTATTGCCGAAATTCAATTTACTGAGTGGCGCTGTGCAATGTTATCCTAGTGTCCAAAGGAGGAGGGAAGTGGAGAATGTGCAACGACTTCACTGACCTCAATAAGCTCTGTCCTAGAGACCCTTATCCCCTCCCAAGGATAGATTCACTTGTTGATTCGACGGCGAGATGCGCTATTCTGAGTATGATGGATGCCTTCCAAGGGTTCTATAAGATATTTATGGCACTAGAAGACCAGGAGAAAACGACATTCGTTAGATGGGAGTTTACTTTTTCAAAGTAATGCCGTTTGGATTGAGGAATACGGGAGCGACATACCAACGGCTCGTCAACAAAATGTTCGAGACCCTGATAGGAAAATCGATTGAAGTTTATGTCGATGATATGTTAGTCAAAAGCCTTGACGAAAAAGATCACCTTGTACATATCAAGAAAGCTTTCGACATAACGCGAAAATACGGGATGAAACTGAATCCGGCTAAGTGTACCTTCGGTGTCCGATCGGGAAAATTCCTTGGATATCTAGTGAATGAGAGAGGAATCAAAGCGAATCCAGAAAAGATACAGGCCATTATCGATCTCAAAGCTCCCAAAAATTTAAACGAAGTGCAGAAGTTAGTCGGAAAGATAACAGTCTCAGTCGATTCATATCGAGGTCGGTGGACAAGAGCCTGCCTTTCTTCAAGGTAATGAAGAATGCGAAGAAATTTGAATGGACCGCGGAATGTGATCAAGCTTTTAACTAGCTCAAAGCCTATTTAGTGTCACCACCTCTCTTGGCAAAGCCCCGAGATGGTGAGACGCTCTATCTTTAAGTGGCCGTGTCCTCACAGGCAATTAGCTCGGTGCTGATAAGAATGGAAACAAAGGAAAGTCATCCAATTTATTATGTCAGCAGGGTCTTGCAAGGCCCGGAGAAAAATTATTCGAAATCGATAAGTTCGCTCTGGCTATAATAACAACTGCTCGGAAACTCCGACCTTATTTCCAATCGCATAAAGTGGCAATTTTGACGAATCAACCTTTGAGACAAACCCTCTCTAAGCCCAATGTATCGGGAAGATTGGTCAAATGGGCTGTCGAACTAGGTAAATATGATATCGATTATATGCCGAGGACTTCGATTAAAGGACAAATCCTAGCGGATTTCGTCCTCGAAAGCACTATGTCGGAAGAGGAGAATGAAGAAGCTTGGATGATGCACGTAGATGGATCGTCCACATCGACTGGTGAAGGAGCCGGAATATACTTCCGTGGCCCAAACGCAGAAGAGTTAGAATTCACCCTAAAATTGGACTTTCTAGTGTCGAACAACGAGGCGAAATACGAGGCCTTATTAGCCGGCCTAAAAATGGCATCGGAGACAGGTATAAAAAACTTGATCGTATATACCGATTCACAATTAGTCGAAAGACAGTTTAAGGGTGTATTCGAAGCCAGAGAAGAATCCATGATCAAATACTTAAACCTCGTCAAAGCTCAGTCCTCAAAATTCAGAAGCTTCCAATTAGAATACGTTAGACGAACGGAGAACACTAGGGCCTACGCCCTCTCCAAATTCGAAAATATGATTGAAGGTATAGTAACGAGGAAAATAACGTTGATAGTCTCTACTAAACCGGCTATCGATACCCAGATCGAGACCCTAAGCGTCGACATATGGAACCTTGAAAGTGGGGACCCGAGCTGGAAAACCCCCCTGATAGAATTCTTGACGAAGGGATCTCTACCCAATAACAACGTTGAAGCAAGGAGGATAAAATACCGAGCACCACATTATGCCATGATAGGAGGAGAGTTATATCGACGATCCTTAACCGGAGTCATGCAGAAATGTATTACTGCTCCTAATACGGCACTAGTGTTGAAAGAAGTACATGAAGGATCTTGTGGAAATCATTCTGGAGGAAGGGCATTGGCAATGAGAGTATCTCGGCTGGGATACTACTGGCCTACTCTAGTGAAAGAGGCCATCCATTATTTGAGGAGCTGCGCAAAGTGTCAATACCATGCCACAATGCCGCAGAAGCCTGCTCAGAAAATGGAATCAGTATCGATTGCATGGCCATTTGATCAATGGGGAGTCGACTTAGTGGGACCCTTACCTAAAGCGAGGGGACAAAAGCGTTACTTATTGGTGGGGGTCGAATACTTCAGCAAGTGGATAGAAGTAGTTCAGCTGAAGCAAATTTCCCAGACTCAGATAATCAACTTCTATTGGTCAATAATTTGTCGATTCGGGTTACCAAGGATAATCATATCGGATAATGGAGGGCAGTTTGTGGGACAGAGGGTAACTGATTGGTCCGCGAAACACAAGATAACACAACGATTTACCTCTGTCGGATGTCCGCAAATGAATGGTCAGACCGAAGTAACCAATAGAGAAATCTTAAGACTTCTGAAGAAGCGATTGTCGGAAGCCAGTGGAGCATGGCTAGATGAATTACCTTGGGTAGTCTGGGCCAATAGGACAAAAGAAAAAACAGCGACAGGAGAAACACCTTTTAGTTTGGTGTATGGTTCCGAGACGGTAGCACCAGCGGAACTCGAAGTACCTTCGCCCAGGATCGAGCTATACGACGAAGATGATAACTCGGCAGCTAGAAGATTTGAGCTTGATCAAATGGAGGCGAGGAGAGAAAGAGCATCGACCATGATCCAATCGTACAAAACAACGATGGCAAAAGCGTACAATAAAAATGTGCGCTTGAAATCGTTCCGAGTGGGGGACCTCGTGCTCAAACAAATTGACGTCTCGAAAGAAAAAGGAAAGCTCGATAAAAACTGGGAAGGGCTATTTAAGATAATAGAAGTCGGCAGAAAAGGAGCCTATCGACTACAATCAATGAACGGGGAGCCTTTCAAACGAACATGGAATGGAAGAAACCTAAGGAAATTCTATGCATGAAGTGATTGCCATACATCCGCCTTTTGATAAGCTTTTATAGAAGTCCCTACTTTATTTTTATCTAATACATGAATTCTATTGGAGTAACATATATTGCAGCAAAATCGACAGATCGGGCTAGAAAGCTCACTTCAAGCACTCCTCGAAAGCCGCGGGCATCGAGTCGAGATCAAATATGAAAGCTATTAATAAGCTCACTTCAAGCACTCCTCGAAAGACGCGGGCATCGAGTCGAGATCAAATATGAAAGCTATTAATAAGCTCACTTCAAGCACTCCTCGAAAGTCGCGGGCATCGAGTCGAGATAAAATATGAAAGCTATTAATAAGCTCACTTCAAGCACTCCTCGAAAGCCGCGAGCATCGAGTCGAGATCAAATATGAAAGCTATTAATAAGCTACTTCAAGCACTCCTCGAA
Source organism: Penstemon eatonii (assembly GCA_038501285.1). Classification (NCBI taxonomy): domain Eukaryota; kingdom Viridiplantae; phylum Streptophyta; class Magnoliopsida; order Lamiales; family Plantaginaceae; genus Penstemon; species Penstemon eatonii. The sequence continues at coordinate 17,961,847 of CM076711.1, forward strand.
AGCCGCGGGCATCGAGTCGACATTCAACATGAAAGCTATTCCAAAAGTAAGTTATCGACGTTCTACAAGAGCTATTTTAAAAGCTAAGTATATTATCGACATATCGACGTTCTACAAGAAAGCTATTTTAAAAGCTAAGTATATTATTGACATATCGACGTTCTACAAGAAATCTGTATTAAAAAGCTAAGTAGTTATCGACATTCAACGTGAAAGCTATTTCAAATGCTAAGTAAATTATCGACATTCAAAGTGAAAGCTATTTCAAAAGCTAAGTTATCGACATTCAACATGGAAGCTATTCAACTAAATTGTCGACATTCAACATGGAAGCTATTTGAAAAGCTAAATCATATTATCGACCTTTGACATGACAGCTATTTGAAAAGCTAAAGCATATTTTCAACATTCGACAAAAGAAATATTCAAAAGCTAACTATATTGTCAACATTCAAAGACATATATTAAGGGGAAATCGACAGAAACAAAAGCAAAATAAAGAACTATGTCAACAAAATGAATTTTATTCCATCTCAGAAATCGATATGTACAAACAAGTTGAAAACATTACAATCGAGATGTTTACGAGAAATAAAAAATCTACTACAATCTATTACAAAAGAATAAAAGCCTAGAAGCCTATGTCCTCACTTCATCCTCCTCGTCGATGTATTTGGATCCCATCCAGACTCCGATATCGTCCAACTCAAGGAATATTGATGGACGAACAGATTTTCCTTGATACATGAGCACGTCTTCCTAAATGCATCGATCAAGATTTTCTCTCATTGATCGATGCATTTCTTCAGTCAAGATGGGGTCAGCGAAGGATAGATAATGTTGCCATAAGAAACAGCCACGAGGAAGCTCATCGACTATGTTTCCATAGCGAAAGAGCCTAACAACAGAAGAGGAAAAAATTGCAGGTTAATGATCTGCAATTTCAGCTTTTCACCATCTAATCGTCGACTATTGCTTCCACAACACCACCTATCCTCGCCAACTGATGGTTACTCGAGATCTCGAGTGCAGACATGGAGGGCTTCCATAGCAGTACACCGAGAAGATGAGCAACCATCGTTGCTGACCTAGTTGCTCTTACCGATCCCACCCATTCGAACAACTAGGCCAACACACGGGGGCCTCCCCTTTACCGATACCACCCAATCGAAGTTATATATCAGATCGCCATTTTTTCGATCAGGGGGGCGAACTCGATGAAAGAATGCATAGGTCGAAAAAGCATTACTTATCGATATTAAAAGCCCGAGAAGTGGATATGTCGGCGGATATGTATATATTTCCATATTTGGAAAAGAAGAGAGATGGATAAAAATAATGGTCCCTCCCTCCTTTTTTATAGACCAATTTGTGATGATCCAACGGTGGGGACGCAGAGCGATTAACGGTCAGGATCGCAAAAGCTAACTGGCACCCGTTGCATTTCCCAAGGAAAGCCACCTGGATTAGATCCAAACCGTAAAAACCAAATGTCATGATCAACGGCTGAGACCAGAAACGTTTGAAGCCCCATAATGCTCGACATAAGCCGATCCATTAGTATACAAATCGCCCCAAAGATCGACAGAATAGTGTTTCGATCAAAAGTGAGTAATAAATATTGACATACCCGCCCCTTGCGTCTACCTGATATGGTAACCCCTCTCGAGATAAAAAGACCGCAATCTTTGTGCATGTCAACGAGTGGATGTCGAGAAGTAGACGGCTCAAAAGGAATTAAACGACATCGAGCGACATAAACACGATAAAAACTTTCCAATTTCTCTCATACCAAAAAAGAATCAATGAAAGAAGATTGACGACATGGTTCGATCTGATATGGTATTTCCCGTTGGGCTAACATGATTGTATACACGCCGTGTAGGATAGCAAATTGATATCGACGAATCAGCGATTCGACAAAAATTAAAACAATACAGGACCACATTGAAATCAGGAAACTTTCTAATTTCTCTCATACCAAAAAGATATCGCCTACCAGAAGTGCCTAGCGAAAATGAAAGTATCACGATATAAAAGGCGTCGGCCAAGGAAACACCTCTCATAAAAGTGATGCTAAGTGAAGCGATATATATAGAAAATCGTAAATTTTATCCAACGGCTAAATAACCAAGTATACCTTGAGATCAACAACATCTCAAAACAGATAATACTGACAAGTAGGACCGCACGAAAAGATTATCGCAATTCAAAAATCTGAAAAAGACAAGCCTTGACTTCCAACCTCTTCCGTGGGAAACTGGCATTGCTCAACTCAGATTTTATCGAGATCTTACTCGTTGCCCGACTTCGGCGACTTGCTCACCTTGAGTAGAAGTCGGAACTTCCCGAAAGGAGCATTCTACGAAAACTTTCATGACAACCACAATCGCCAAGTTTCATCTCCTCGCCTATACAAGAGATTGCCGCCAGAACAAATTCTTTTAACTTACCGCGCATACCCATTTGGAATATGTAAACTCTTGCTAGGCAATACACAGGGCGGAACGAAAAATACTAAAACTTCTAGACTTCGACCTTCACTCGAACTCTAGAACTTGGGGGACTACCACTATACTATGTTCGAAAAATTCAAAACCACCGAAAAACATTAAAACTTCCAGACTTCGACCTTCACTCGAACTCTAGAACTTCGGGGACTCTTGATATACCAAGTCTTCGCCGATCACAATTCCATGTCGACAATCGATTACCAAGTCTTCAACGAAGATCAATTACTCACTGTGTATCGATATCTAGTACTATGAAGACATCGAGAGACGTCGACTTATGTCGACACACTCATATGAAGATACCTGTTCGTCCCTTATCGATGTTTCGTCTGTCGACATGAATAACGTCGACACTTCCAATACCCTTTACTCATAAGGGTCGAATCGAATACAGAAGATCCGATGCTGACCTAAAATGTCCTATCACAGCCCATCCACCGAAACCGGAAGGTCTTGTCAGGATCCGATCCATTAACCCGTACGAAAAACTATAAATATCCCTCATTAATTACAAAAAAGGTATGCATTCTCTCACCCGAGTATTAAGTACCTATTTCTCCCATCTCGAACTCGACACTTACTTAAGCATCGGAGGGTTATCGCCGGGTAACCACCGGCATTAACCTGACGTGGTTGTCTTTGATTGCAGGCTTCGATCCCCGATAACAAATAGAAGAGAGGTTTGATCGATCAACCTACCTTCACATTGAAGAGTTGTGTTAAACCCGATACCTCATCACTCGATTATTCTAAATACTATAATCCACCTAAAACACACTCATCACTTCGGGTTATAGCCAATGGGTTATGATAGGACATTCAGGTCAGGATAGGACCTTCTATATTTGGTTTGACCCTTATGAGTTATGGCAGATGTCAATGTTATCCATATCGACAAGCGAAACATGGATAAGGGGATACGTTGGTCTTCGTGTTGAGTAGATCGATATAGGTCGACATAGCTTTGCGTTCGACGAGAATCAGGTCATCGATCATCGATATGAATATGTGCTTGACAAAGGCTTGGTATATCAGCTTTGCGTTCGACGAAGATCAGGTCATCGATCATCGATATGAATTTGTGCTTGACAAAGGCTTGGTATATCAGCTTTGTGTTCGACGAAGACCAGGTCATCGATCATCGATATGAATTTGTGCTTGACGAAGGCTTGGTATATCAATAGTCCCCCAAGTTATAGAGTTCGAGTGAAGGTCGAAGTCTGGAAGTTTTAATGTACTTTGTTGGTTTTGAATTTTTGGATATAATATAGTGGTAGTCCCCCAAGTTCTAGAGTTCGAGTGAAGGTCGAAGTCTGGAAGTTTTGTTCTGATCTACTTTATGTTTTGCCAAACAAGGCTTAACATATTCTAAATAAATATGGGCGGTAAACTATAAGTTCTGTTTTGGCGGTAATTTCAAATATAGACGAGGAAGAGAAATGTTTGTATCGTAATTGGAGAGAAGCACGAAAAGTTGCATCCTTTGGAGGGTTACTTTCGTAATTTACTCAGGAGGTGCGAAGCTATATTTGTCCTCCCTATATATAGATCATTTTTACTGCTGACGATTTCATCTTATGAGTGAAAATTTGATATCCTCGGAGCTCTGTGTCGATATCGAGATAGTTTTTTGATTCTTTAAAGTCGATCCGTTATTTGTCTAAAAGATCGAGAATGAAAATGTCGGAAGCCCCTTCAGTCCAAACAACGATTACGTCGATGCCATTTTGGACGAGGTTTTTAGTGAGCAGGTCGAGGAGCCCTATGTCGATAGGGAAGAAAGGGCTGAGGAATCTGGTGAGGAGAAAAATACACGACTTTATCAGACAGATGAATCTTATGATGAGTTCCAGGCCAGAGGGCATCGACGATCTGCTGTCGCCATGTTGTGGGCCTTCTCGATACCGCCAGGATGGTCCGTGACGATCCCCGAAGAAGACGATCGAATGCATGAGCCTCATGCCGGGAGCATCACTATTCATGAAGCGTCGATGGAGTTAGGGTTTCGAGTGCCCATATCGCAGGAACTGGCTGACATTATAAATGCTCTTGGAGTTCGATATGCACAAATTGTGCCCAACGGCATGGCGATGATTATTGCGTTCATAATCTTCATGAAAGCCCTCGGAGAAGAGGCCTCCTTCGATAATTTCAAGCATCTGTTCAAAGTGAGCGAGTCTCCAAAGTCGGGTACCGGTTTCAGTCAAGTTAAATCTCGAGCAAACAGAAGTTTCCTGACTAATGCTAGAAGTTCTGACGGGAATGGCTGGAAGTCGAGGTTTGTATTTCTTAGACCTCCAACCGACGTAGCCTTGAATGTACGTGCCCCTTGGCGCACGGATCCTATTGATGTTCGTGATCCTCCGGCACCAGGGTTTAGAAAAGGTTTTCTCAAAGGTTTAGTATTGTTCGAACCTGGATGTAAATAAGTTGATAGAGGAGCCTCGCCTCCGAGCCTGTATGATGTCGAAATCAACCAGAAAAGATGACGATCCTGGTTTAGGCGAGTAACCTAGTATCGGTGTGAGTTGTCATTTCTTGTACTCGTACTCAGTTATTTTACTTTGTTTCTTATTTTGCAGATGACGTGTTGACTGGGGCTGTTGTGCCCCCAAAGGGATTTAAACGTAGTACAGTGGGTCAGTCGAGTCATGGTGTTCAGAGTCGAGGTGTTTTACCTTGGGGTCGGTATGTCGGAGAAACCCGGAGGGTGTCGACTGTGGAGGATCCCGCAGCTTGTCGAGAAGAGATAAGAAAGGGAAAAAAACAGAGGGTCAAAGAGAAAGTCGAGGATGTTGCTGTCGAGGACCCCGAGATTCCCGTTCGTCCTCTGAGGGAGGGGGGAAAGAGGAAAAGTTCCTTGTACATAGCGGAAGACGTCGATCTTAATTGGGACTTGTCGTAGTGGCTTGATTTGAAGCTATCGCATCCCGCCCAATTTTGTTGGGCACCCAAACTAAGTGTGCGGGTGACAGCAATTGTCCCGTGGCATCCAAACTGAGTGTGCGGGTGGACCCACAATCGAATATCGTGGGCGCTTGCGTGAAAGCACTGTAAAGGAAGGGTATGCGCATTCCCTAACACCAATTGGTTTTGGGGCAAGTGGTAGCGCCTGAGGTCCTACAAGTGGTATCAGAGCCAAGGTCACGTGTTCGATTCCCAACAGAAGCAATTGCTGAGGGGGAGATTGTTGGGCACCCAAACTAAGTGTGCGGGTGACAGCAATTGTCCTGTGGCATCCAAACTGAGTGTGCGGATGGAGGCCCAAACTAAGTGTGCGGGTGGAGCCACAATCGAATATCGTGGGCGCTTGCGTGAATGCACTATAAGGGAAGGGTATGCGCATTCCCTAACACCAATTGGTTTTGGGGCAAGTGGTAGCGCCTGAGGTCCTACAATTCCCTTTTGGTATGAGAGAAATTGGAAAGTTTCATGATTTTGATGTGGTCCTTTATCGTTTGATTTTTGTTGGGTTTTCGACTTGTCGATATTAAATCGTCATCATGCACGAAGAGTATATAGTTCTGTTAACCCCACGGGAAATACCATATCAGATCGAACCATATCGTCAATCTTCGTCGATTGGTTCTTTTCTTTGGTATGAGAGAAATTGGAAAATTTTCATTGTGTCGATGTCGTTCGTTGTCGTTTAATTCTTTTTGGGTCTTCTACTTGTCGATAAGCACAGAGATTGCACAGTATCCTTATTTCGACAAGAAATACCACATCAGGTCGACGCACGAGGCGAGTAAGATAATATGTGATACTTATTCTCGATAGAAACTATATTGTGTCGATTTACAAGGCGATTTGTATGCTAATGGACCAGATCGTGCCGAGTATTCTCTCATATTGCATAGTCGATTTACATTCGAGCAATATGGAACTTCAAATGTTATGGTGTCAGCCGTTGATCATGACGTTTTATTTAACGATTGGATCTAATCCGCGTGGATATCCTTGGGGAACGCAACAGGCGTCGGTTAGTATTCTTGATCCTGACCGTTGAATGCTTCACGTCCCAATCGTTGGATCATCGCAGGATGACCTATAAATAAGGTGGGGGGACCATTCCATTTATCCCATACTTCTCCACATTCCAAATATGGAACCATACACACATCCTCCGCATGTCCTCTTCTCGGATTCTTAATATGTATTGTATCGATAAGGAATGCTTCCACGTCCTACGCATTCCTTCATCGAATTCGCCCTCCTGATCGAAAAATGGCACAGTTATTATTATTTCGATTGGGTGGTATCGGTAAAGGGAGCGCCCCTGTGTGTCGGCCTCGTTGTTCGAATGGGTGGGATCGGTAAGAACAACGAGGTCGACCCCGACGACTCCTTACCATTTTGGCGCCCAGCTATGGAAGCCCTTCATGCTGGCAGCCGAGATCTTGAGTGGTCGTCGGTGGTGGTGGGTCGGTGGTCCTGTCGAAGCAACAGCAGTCGATCAGATGGTGGAGGACTTAAATTGTAGATCATCGATTTGCAATTTTTTCCTCTTCTGTCTCTCGGTGAATGCAGAGAGACTCATCAGCCATGGTAACCTGGTCGATGGGGCTCCTTGTAGATGTTGCTGACAGGGACTTGAACTGGCCCTCACCGACCCCGTCGGGAGTCGACGAGTCGGATTCCTAAGTCGCCGATCAGTAAGAGAAAAAGCACGTCCATAGCTTTATCTCTTACTGATCGGTGCATTTAGGAAGACGTGCACTGGTGTCGAGGAAGATCTGTTCGTTCATCAAAGGGTTGAGTGGGTTGATGCCGGGATCTCGATGGGAGCAACATCCAGAAGTGAAGTCTAAGATACGAAGACCTAGATGTAGGATTTTTCATTCTTTGTAATAGATCGAGGAAGTATTTGTAATAACTTTGTATTTATACAGTGATCGATTTAATGAATAAAATATTCTCTTCGATAATATTCTTGTTTCAACTTTATTTCTATATTTATTATGCGATCTCAAAAAAACTAGCCATTTCGAAGATTCGTAGAACAATTCCTTAATTATTTGTATAAATTCCAACACTTTAATAGTTTCGATTGTCAATCTTTCTTTTCATCGTTAGCTTATTAATAAGCTTTATGTCGATATCGTCTCGAAGCCAGCGGCTTTCGAGGAATGTTTGAAGTTAGCCTATTAGCTTTTTAATATTTTACTTGGTAGATTTTGGCTCTATGACTCTTCGAATGTCGAGGAACTGATTTTGTTGACCAGCTTATTACTAGCCTTTTTCTTTCCGTTGATTCGACTCGATGCCGTCGTCTCTCGAAGACTGCTTGGAGTTAGGTCATTAATAGTTTTCATGTCTTCGTTTGTCGTTAGCTTATTAATAGCTTTCATTTCTTCATTTGTTTCGTCTCGATGCCCGCAACTTTCGATGAATGCTTGGAGTTAGCTTATTAATAGCTTTCGTGTCTTCGTTTGTCGTTAGCTTATTAATAGCTTTCATGATGATTTCGACTCGATGCCCACGACTTCCGAGGAATGCATCGAGTTAGCTTATTAATAGCTTTCATGTCTTCGTTTGTTTCGTCTCGATGCCCTCGACTTTCGAGGAAACTTGGAGTTAGCTTATTAATAGCTTTCGTGCCTTCGTTTGTCGTTAGCTTATTTATAGCTTTCATGAGGATTTCAACTAGATGCTCGGAAGCAGCTTATTTATAGCTTTAATGAGGATTTCAACTAGATGCCCGCGGCTTCCGAGGAATGCATGGGGTTAGCTTATTAATAGCTTTCATGTCTTCGTTTGTTTCGTCTCGATGCCCGCGGCTTTCGGGGAATGTTTGGAGTTACCTTATTAATAGCTTTCATGTCTTCGTTTGTTTCGTCTCGATGCCCGCGGCCTTCAAGGAATGATTGGAGTTAGCATATTAATAGATTTCATTTCTTTGTTTGTTTCATCTCGATGCCAGCGGCTATCGAGGAATGCTTGGAGTTAGCTTATTAATAGCTTTCATGTCTTCATTTGTTTCGTCTCGATGCCCGCGACTTTCGAGGAATGCTTAGAGTTAGCTTATTAATAGCTTTCATGTCTTCGTTTGTTTCATCTCGATGCCCGCGACTTTCGAGTAATGCTTGGAGTTAGCTTATTAATAGCTTTCATGTCTTCGTTTGTTTCATCTCTGATGAGCGTGTTTTCGGTTAGTTGACTTGTTCTGGTGTCGAGTGAAGAGTCGGGATGTTGATTCTAACACAACTAGTCAATGTGAGGATCGGTAGGTCAGACAAGCCTTTCCTCGATTTGTATGTCGGGATCCTAACCTGCAATCAAAGAGAACTACGTCAGGTTAGTGCCGGTGGTGACCCGGCGATAACCCTCCGATGCTTAAGTAAGTGTCGAGTCGAGGTGAGAGATCGATATGGGAACTTTAGGCTTAGAGTGTGCGTACCTTTCACCGTATTAATGAGGGCTATTTATAGATTTCGTCCGGATCAATGGGTCGGATCATGACAAGACATCTCGAACACCGGGTCGGGTCATGACAAGACTTCTCAAACATCGGATCAGATCATGACAAGACTTCTCAAACATCGGGTCGGATCATGATAAGACACTCAGAATTTGGTATAGGTCTCGGTTATTCTGTTAATCGACAATAGCGGACGTTGATGAGCATTTCGGTCGTGGATGTCGACGAGCATGTCGATCTATACAGGATATTGACGAGCATGTCGAGCTATACAGGATGATTGAGCATGTCAGTCGTGGATGTCGACGAGCATGTCGATTTATACAGGATATTGACGAGCATGTCGATTTTAATGATCGATAGCTTTATATCAATACTTCAAGTGCCACGTCAGGTGACGAAGACTTGGTACATCAAGAGTCCCCCAAGTTCTAGAGTTCGAGTGAAGGTCGAAGTCTGGAAGTTTAATTGATTTTTCATCCTTTTCACGCAAGTCATATTTGTGGGTTGGCGGCAATTTTCCTTCAACTAGACTCTTTCTCAATCGCTGATGTATTGATATCAAGTTTTATGTTTGTTCAATTCTCAATTCTCCAGGTTGTTGATTCAATGAATTTAACCTTCTTATTTGTTTGATTACTTAAAATGGAAGATATGTCTATTTTATTGATTGCTAGAGATCTCTTTAAATCAATGTAAATTTTCTTTCTTAATCGATTTAGTCTCAATGCTTTTGCGGAGAACAACGATCTTTGTAGTTTAAAATTTATTTTTCTTTCTAAATCGATTTTCATCTCGATGCTTCTTCAGCATTCGAGGAATTTGTAGAGTAAGCTTTAATAATAGCTTTCTTCCTCTGTCGATTTCATCTCGATGCCTCTTCAGCATTTCGAGGGATTTCTTCTATCGATTTTCATCTTGATGTCTCTTCGGCTGTCGAGGAACATGTAGAGTTAGCTTATTAATAGCTTTCTTCTTCTTCTGTCGATTTCATCTCGATGCCTCTTCAGCATTCGAGGAACATGGAGAGTTAGCTTATTAATAGCTTTCTTCTTTTTCTGTCGATTTCATCTCGATGCCTCTTCAGCATTCGAGGAACATGGAGAGTTAGCTTATTAATAGCTTTCGTTCGTTGATTGGCGATGTCATCTCGATGCCTCTTCAGCATTCGAGGAACATGGAGAGTTAGCTTATTACTAGCTTTCTTCTTCTTCTGTCGATTTCATCTCGATGCCTCTTTAGCATTCGAGGAATAAGGAGAGTTAGCTTATTAATAGCTTTCTTCTTCTTCAGTCGATTTCATCTCGATGCCTCTTCATCATTCGAGGAACATGGAGAGTTAGCTTATTAATAGTTTTCTTCTTCTTCAGTCGATTTCATCTCGATGCCTCTTCAGCATTCGAGGAACATGGAGAGTTAGCTTATTAATAGCTTTCGTTCGTTGATTTGCGATTTCATCTCGATGCCTCTTCAGCATTCGAGGAACATGGAGAGTTAGCTTATTAATAGCTTTCTTCTTCTTCAGTCGATTTCATCTCGATGCCTCTTCAGCATTCAAGGAACATGGAGAGTTAGCTTATTAATAGCTTTCTTCTTCTTCTTCTGTCGATGCCTCTTCAGCATTCGAGGAACATGGAGAGTTAGCTTATTAATAGCTTTCTTCTTCAGTCGATTTCATCTCGATGCCTCTTCAGCATTCGAGGAACATGGAGAGTTAGCTTATTAATAGCTTTCGTTCGTTGATTGGCGATTTTGTCTCGATGCCTCTTCAGCATTCGAGGAACATGGAGAGTTAGCTTATTAATAGCTTTCTTCTTCTTCAGTCGATTTCATCTCGATGCCTCTTCAGCATTCGAGGAACATGGAGAGTTAGCTTATTAATAGCTTTCTTCTTCTTCTGTCGATTTCATCTTGATGCCTCTTCAGCATTCGAGGAACATGGAGAGTTAGCTTATTAATAGCTTTCTTCTTCTTCAGTCGATTTCATCTCGATGCCTCTTCAGCATTGGAGGAACATGGAGAGTTAGCTTATTAATAGCTTTCTTCTTCTTCTGTCGATTTCATCTCGATGCCTCTTCAGCATTCGAGGAACATGGAGGGTTAGCTTATTAATAGCTTTCTTCTTCTTCAGTCGATTTCATCTCGATGCCTCTTCAGCATTAGAGGAACATGGATAGTTAGCTTATTAATAGCTTTCTTTCTTCAATTGGCGATTTCATCTCGATGCCTCAACGGCTGTCGAAGAACATGGAGAGTTAGCTTATTAATAGCTTTCTTCTTCAGCCATCGACGTGTATGTCGGGAAGCTTATTAATAGCTTTCTTTTTCAGTCGTCGACGAGCATGTTGGGAAGCTTATTAATAGCTTTCTTCTTCAGTCGTCGACGAGCATGTCGGTCATGTCGGTCTAGAGATGCCGACGATCATGTCGGGAAGCTTGTTAATAGCTTTCTTTTTCAGTCGTCGACGAGCATGTTGGGAAGCTTATTAATAGCTTTCTTCTTCAGTCGTCGACGAGCATGTCGGTCATGTCGGTCTAGAGATGCCGACGATCATGTCGGGAAGCTTGTTAATAGCTTTCTTCTTCAGTCATCGACGAGTATGTCGGGAAGCTTATTAATAGCTTCCTTCTATCGTCGACGCATGTTGTCTCCTTGGCCATCCCCATATTGATCCCTGTTTCCACGTCGTTCTCGAGCAAGAGCGGCCATTGATCGTGTAGTCATCCTTTCTCGATTCAGAGTTATTGGTTCCCACAGACGGCGCCAATTGATGAGCGTGTTTTCGGTCAGTTGACTTGTTTTGGTGTCGAGTGTAGAGTCGGGATGTTGATTCTAACACAGCTCGTCAATGTGAGGATCGGTAGGTCAGACAAGCCTTTCCTCGATTTGTATGTCGGGATCCTAACATGCAATCAAAGAGAACTACGTCAGGTTAGTGCCGGTGGTGACCCGGCGATAACCCTCCGATGCTTAAGTAAGTGTCCAGTCGAGGTGAGAGATCGATATGGGAACTTTAGGCTTAGAATGTGCGTACCTTTCACCGTATTAATGAGGGCTATTTATAGATTTCGTCCGGATCAATGGGTCGGATCATGACAAGACATCTCGAACACCGGGTCGGGTCATGACAAGACTTCTCAAACACCGGGTCGGATCATGATAAGATACTCAGAATTTGGTATGGGTCTCGGTTATTCTGTTAATCGACAATAGCGGACGTCGATGAGCATGTCGATCATGGATGTCGACGAGCATGTCGATCTATACAGGATATTGACGAGCATGTCGAGCTATACAGGATGATTGAACATGTCGGTCGTGGATGTCGACGAGCATGTCGATTTATACAGGATATTGACGAGCATGTCGATTTTAATGATCGATAGCTTTATATCAATACTTCAAGTGCCACGTCAGGTGACGAAGACTTGGTACATCAATCTCAAAGCTCGCGACTTTCGAGGAATGCTTGGAGTTAGCTTATTAATAGCTTTCATGTCTTCATTTGTTTCGTCTCGATGCCCGCGTCTTTCGAGGAATGCTTGGAGTTAGCTTATTAATAGCTTTCATGTCTTCGTTTATTTCGTCTCGATGCCCGCGGCTTTCGAGGAATTCTTGGATTTAGCTTATTAATAGCTATCATGTCTTTGTTTGTTTCATCTCGATGCCCGCGGCTTTCGAGGAATGCTTGGAGTTAAGCTTTTCATAGCCCACTTTGTTGATTTCGCTGCGATGCACATTTCTTCAACAAAATTCATGGATTAGATCGATTATATCGAAATAAAATAGGGACTTCTATAAAAGCTTAACAAAATACAAACGTAGAGGAATCGTTTTATGCATAGAATTTCCTGAGGTTTCTTCCATTCCACGTTCGTTTGACAAGTTTTTTGCTCATTGTTTCAAGTCGATAGGCTCATTTTCTCTCGACTTCTATCACTTTGAACGGCCCTTCCCAATTGCTATCGAGTTTTCCTTTCTCTTTTGAGACGTCGATTCGCCTAAGCACCAAATCTCCGACTTGGAAGGACTTTAAGTGTACATTCTTGTCGTACGCTCTTGCCATTGTGGTCTTGTACGACTGGATCCTGGTCGACGCTCTTTCTCTCTTCGCCTCCATTTGATCAAGTTCAAATTTCCTGGCTTCCGAGTTGTCATCTTCGTCGTATAGCTCAATCCTGGGTGAGGGTACTTCGAGTTCCGCTGGAGCTACCATCTCGGAACCATACACCAAACTAAAAGGAGTTTCCCCTGTTGCAGTTTTTTATTTCGTTCTATTGGGCCAAATCACCCAAGGTAACTCATCTAGTCATGCTCCGCTTGCTTCCGACAATCTCTTCTTCAGAAGTCTCAGGATTTCCCTGTTGGTTACCATGGTTTGACCATTCGTTTGCGGACATCCGACATATGTCAATCGTTATGTTATCTTGTGTTTCGCACACCAATCGATTACTCTTTTTACGACAAACTGACCTCCATTATCCGATATGATGATTCTTGGCAACCCAAATCGGCAAATTACCGACCAATAGAAGTTGGTAATCTGAGTTTGCGTAATCTGTTTCAGAGGAACTACTTCTATCCATTTGCTGAAGTACTCGACTCCCACTAATATGAAACGTTTTTGTCCTCTCGCTTTAGGTAATGGTCCTACTAAGTCGATGCCCCATTGATCAGACGGCCATGCAATTGAAATTGATTCCATTTTCTGAGCTAGCTTCTGCGGCATCGTAGCATGGTATTCTAATGTACCACCCGCTCTGATACCACTTGTTGGTCCCAAGTGGTCAAATGAGGTTTAGAGGGAGGGGGTGAATAGACCTCTGAAAATTTTTGACTTAAAAATTTTCACCCGACTGTCAGCAGACTAAGCTGTTGAAGGTCAGTAAGCTGACTAGGCTGATCAGTGAACATATCTTTGAACATCACAGTTAACCACTTCTCTTTATACCACTTAGCTGATTTCAGCAAAATCAACTTTTAAAAGCAGAGTACTTGCAGCGGATTTATAAAGTGATTTTCACAAGTAAACTCTTAATAGTTTGAAAGATTTATCCCCATTTTTATAAGGCTCTTTTCACAAAATCTTTCAACAGCTTTGGTAAAGTGTTTTCATGCGATCTTGAAAATATGCAAGTAAAAATGCAAAGTAAAAACACACAGAATTTTTATAGTGGTTATATTTAAATCCTTTAATCCACTCTTCCAAGTCACTTAGATCTTGGGTTATACTATAATCACAAAGTTTATAGTATACAACACTTACGCCAAAACAACAAATGAATCTGGCCGTAAGCTCACAATAGGAAATCAGTTAGAAGACCTATCCACTGAAGTTAGATCATTCACAAAGATGGATCTACACATCGCACAACACTCTAACAGTTTTTCACTCAGAAAATGTGTTTATCTTTGATCTTCAACTTCTGCTTGTGTCAACAAATGACAAAGCTGATGAGTGAGCTGTTCTTGAGACTTAAAGATTTTGCTTCGGATTTTCTCTCAGAGATTGTGTTGTTGTTCTTCTCTTCGTCTCATGAACTATTTATACTCCAAATGCCCGTTGAAGAAAGACAAAATACAAATTCCTCGGGTATCGGTCTTTAATTTTCGCGAACGGCTCTCTGCACAGTGACAGTATTGCAAACAGTACTTTCTGTCAGACAGCATTTAATGCACCTAGCTGATACAAGGTTTTCCTTCAATCATTTGTCATTAATACCCTCGGTCTTCAGCATTTATTACTCCAAGTGCATTTATTACTGTTTGAGAGACTTTCTGATCCTTTCCACTTGGCTGATGAGAACACAAGTCTGATGATGAACAGAGCTTATCCCAAACTTGAACAAATCTGATTTGAGTCGGCTGATCTTTACCAGTCTGATTTCTTTCTTCAACAGCAGATCAGTAGTCTTGTTGGACCTTTTTGAATTTTGACTTGACTTATATGACGTTAGTTTCACTCAAAATTCTTCTAAGGGCTTTTACTAAGCTTTCCTAACTTAGCTGGTTATGATGTTTTAGAAATCATCAAAACCTCCCTTCAGACTTTAAATTACTTGTCTTCTGATCTTCATAACCAGCTAACAGCTAAGTACCTATACCTAGACTAAAGTTTTTGTCCTAAAAAATTTCTGAGTTAGAAATGATGTATTGGATGAAAAACTTGAACTTTAACTGATATCAGATTTGTGAGTACAAGTTACAAGTTTTCAGACAGATGAACGAAAATACAAGTAAATTTGAGAAACAAATTACAAGAGAATTAAATCCTAGTGATCTATTTCAATCAACTCTTCATCATCTTTATCTTCTACTTCATCATCATCATCACCATCAGCAGATGGAGGGCCTTTTCTGACTAAATCATTAGATTTAGCATGAGATGGTTCAAAGACCACCTTCCACTTAGCAGACTTCTTTGTTGCAGGGTAGAAGCCGCAGTATCTCTCAACTGACTTCTAGTCCTTTTCGCAACATTTGTCAGCAGATCTTTCTTCTGATACTGTCCTTGAAGGAGAACCAGCTGACATCTCCAAGATTTCATCAGTTGTCTTCTTTATGATAGCATCAGAGCAACCTGCTGTTTCTTGCCTGTTTTGGCTTGAACAACATGTTTAGCTGTTTTAACAGACACTTTCCTTTTCTTAACAGGAGCCTTTTCCTTAGGCTCTTCAACCACTTCTTCATCAGTATTCCTTTTTGACCCTCCCTTAACAGTTTGATAAGTTGCCATTGCCTTGGCATTGTGAATGACTTTCCCATGAGTCATTCCACAACCCAGAATCACAAACAAGTAGCTTAGAGTAATCATGTGGTAAGTCTACTTCTTCTTGTGAATATTTGCCAGAATATACCAAATAATCTCAGACAAGTTTACTTCGTAACCATAGTAAATGACCATCATCATAAAGTACCTTTTCATGGTGACACTATCTAAGGAGAATATGCAATTTTCTATCAGCTTAGATACCATATCAGCCATGCGCTAATATTCATCTTTGAACTGTTTTGTCTTGATGTTGTCTGAGAAGACTTCTCCTTGCTGAGCACAGATGCTCCAAAATTCGTGTATTTTGTCTTCTGACATAGTAGTCACGTCTGTTCTTCCTTGATTGGACAAACCAAACGTCTCATGGAGCAGAGCAGGGGTAATAACGATGTCCTTTCCTCTGATGGTTGCCTTAATTTCACGCTTGTTGAAATCAACAACATCCTTAGCACTATAATACTCCAGGACTTGATCCTTATACACCATTTCATCGTGAGCTTCCATGAAGTTCACTAGAGTTGCAGATTTGAACTTTTCAAGGATCGCTTCATTTCGTCAGTACCAGAATGGTGATATGTATCGTAAACGAGATACATATCCTCTGCCTTCGCTTCTTGTTGGGGAGTCATGATGATTCTGAAAAGGTTGGTGAACAGGAGATAACTTTTGCAGAATATGAGAGCAGAAATTCTCAGAAATGCTTTTGACAGTTTTTTGAGTGCGTAAAAGATTAGCGAGCTAATCAGATCTAGTTTTAAAGAGGTTGGGTGCATCGGTTTCTGTGTTACACGCTAACCGTTAGATCTGTTATGACTCAGCATTGATCGTGCGGCGTCAGTTACGTAGTTCAAAATTCAAAAAGCATTTATTGACTGGCGGGAATACAAACCGCCTTAGTCGACTAGTAAAAGCGGGTTTTAGATAAAACATTTTTAAACAACAAAGCTTTTACATAAGCAATCAGAGAGTAAACTTAAATACTTATCTGATGGGACTAGTGTCCTGATGACAGACATTACTAGTGAAAGCCAATAGCTAGTAATCTTCCTTAGCTGTTTGTCAATCCAGCTAGGTAATTAATCTTCAATCTTCAAGAATTAAGATCTTCTGATGAAAACATAACTTCAAATAACTTTCAACAACGAATTTCATCTTTTAATCAGAAGTACCGCTAGTCTTACACGTTCCCCCTGACTTTAAGAATCCATCAGTTAACTAGTCTGTTGAGAGTTAACCTTGAAGATAATACGGTGAGTAAGCTGATAAACTCCAGTCTTCTGATGAGTTCCCCCTCAGCTTATGCATCTAAATTCAGTAGGCCTAGTTCAGCTCTTAAAGTTGAAAACCTTGCATCACTTAGAGGTTTTGTGAAAATCTTAGCGATCTGATTTTTCAGTATGAACATATTCTATCATGACATTTCCTTTTTCCACATGATCTCTTATGAAGTGATGTTTGATCTCTATATGCTTGGTTCTTAAATGACTTGTAGTGTTCTGAGTAAGAGAGATTGCACTTGTATTATCACAGTAGATAGGTATTCCACTTATTTTAATATTGTAATCTTCTAGTTGATGCTTAAACCATAATATTTGTGCACAGCAAGCTCCAGCAGCTATATACTCAACTTCAATAGTAGATATGGATACTGAAGTCTGTTTCTTACTCATCCATGAGATCAGACGACTACCTAAGAATTGACAGGCACCTGTTGTGCTCTTCCTATCAATCTTGCAGCCAGCAAGGTTAGAATCTGAATAACCAATAAGTTCAAAGCCAGATTCTCTAGGGTACCATAATCCCAAATCTTGAGTGCCTTTAAGGTATCTAAGTATCCTTTTGCAGGTAGGAGGTGAGATTCTTTAGGATTTGATTGATATCTCGCACAAACCCCAACAGAGTACATAATATCAGGTCTGCTAGCTGTTAAGTATAACAGTGACCCATTAATACCTCTGTACTTGGTTATATCCACTGATTTGCCATCTTCATCTTTATCCAAACGAAGTCCAGTAGACATGGGAATACTAACAGTTGAGCTAGTTTCCATACCAAATTTCTTGACCAGATCATTTGTGTATTTAGCTTGGTTAATGAATATTCCATCAGGCAACTGTCTAATTTGCAAAACAAGAAAATAATTAAGTTCACCTATCATGCTCATTTCAAACTTGTTCTGCATCAGCTTGGAGAACTTATCACACATCTGTTGATTTGTTGAACCGAAAATAATATCGTCCACATATATTTGCACAAGCAATATATGATCCTCCCATTCAACAGTGAACAAGGTAGCCTTTACGAAATCCTTTAATTAAAAGAAAATCAGGTAGGGTATCATACCATGCTCTTGGAGCATGTTTTAGTCCTTTCTTCAGACGATACACCTTGTCTTTCTCTTTATATGCTTCAAATCCAGGTGGTTGTTCAACATAAACTTCTTCTTGCAATTCTCCATTTAGAAAGGCATAATTTCACATCCATTTGATAGACTGTGAAATTCTTATGAGCAGCATAGGCAAGAAACAGTCTCATTGCTTCTAATCTTACTACTGGTGCAAAAGTTTCGTCAAAGTCAATACCTTCTTCTTGGCAACTAATCTTGCTTTATTTCTGGTGACAATACCATTTTCATTCATTTTATTCCTGAATACCCATTTAGTGCCAATTACCCTTTGATGACTTGGTCTAGGAACTAAGTACCAGATGATCTTACTGGGTTTCGTAATGCGATCAAGATTAGATTGTATATAGCATAAACACATTTAAATGAAGAAAATATCAATAATATATTCCGTTCGTGAGTGTACAGATTACAAGTAATGAGGGTCCTATCTTAGCATTATAGGATGCCGTACAAGCTAGAGGGTAATTACATATAGAATGATCTAAACTAACTTCCCAAGGCGGCTCCGAGCAGCAGCTTCGAGTAATGTGCACCTGGGAAAGCGTGTAAGCTCTCCCGGCGTCATAAATGCGTGTGGTATTTATAGTTGAAATGGTGAGCTAGCTAATCCACCCGCAGGGATATATTTCTTGGCCCATAGGCCTGGGCCTGAGGTCGGCCCAACTTTAACCTTCGACCATGAGCTCTCTTCTGAAAGGTCGGATTGGCTAAACTGTGGCCTGGGCTTGATTCTACGCTTCCATGGTCGGGATCCACGATCTTTGATCTTGCTTGGGCTCCTAGAAGTAGAGAGTCCAAAATATCCCTCATCAATACTCCCCCACTTCTCGAGCGCAAAGTGAAGCTTAAGCTCGAAGAAGTACGTGTTACTTCGAACGTCGGAATGAACGAACCCTTTTATGATGTGCCTCGAATATGCCTCGTTAAAAACCTTATTCGGAAAAACCCATTGGGATAAAAATCGAATCAAGAAAAAAGAGTACATATCTTCGAAACACTATAATTACTTTGTTGTGATGATATAAATTTTGACGTTAACAATGTTTGTCTGGCTTTTTGAATTGAATCTTGATCAGAGCGTCCTTCTGCATTAGTTACCGTAATCC
Source organism: Penstemon eatonii (assembly GCA_038501285.1). Taxonomy (NCBI): domain Eukaryota; kingdom Viridiplantae; phylum Streptophyta; class Magnoliopsida; order Lamiales; family Plantaginaceae; genus Penstemon; species Penstemon eatonii. The sequence continues at coordinate 17,981,067 of CM076711.1, forward strand.
CGTAATTGACTCCTTATTAATACTTCATGTAAATATCGATACCAAAGAGTCGTGTCCTTTCATGTGTCAGTCTACGGCTCATAATTCCAGAGAGTATAGGGATCTAATATGCAATTAATCGGGAAGATAAATTTGAATTTTCCCTGAGGGAGTTCAACCGTCGCGATTACTCGGGGACTGGTTTGCAATTTACCATTTTGACCTTATATATATGTTGATCGTTGGAGGTTCACTTGCACAAGATTCTCAAAGAACCCTAGATCGGAGCAAAGAGATCGATAAGAAACCTTAAAAATTCGTTCGATCATCCTTTGCGTACGATGTCTAGCTCAACAGATTCCAAAGGCAAGGCCAAGGTAGCGGGAGAACAAGAGAGTGGTCCTGATGAGATGCAGGTTGGGAATACTCGATCGCCGGTGGCGGAAAATTTGGGATTCCGAGCTCTAATTCCGACTCCGATAGGGAGAAAAGAGAGTTAAATTCCGACTCAGAGGATGGCGAAGACGACAGCTCGACCGAGGCGACCGATGAAGAAGTTGTGGAAGACGATAGTCTTGCTTTGGCGGACAATGAACAAATCAAATACAGAATAGGTAACAAGGTTATTGTTACAATCTTCAAATGGATAGAACCGTCGACCAGCATAAGGCTTAATAAAACTAAGCAAAGGGCCGATCAAACCGTTTGTCGTTATACTGAAAAAGATCGAGAATATTTAGAGATCGAATTTGGTAAGTACATTGGCAACCAATACTCGATCGTCATTCCGACTCCTGAGCAGCGTGTCACCGATCCTCCAGAGGGGTGCCAAGATTTCTATACCAGGCAATTTTTCTACGGTCTAAGCATCCCCTTTGTTCCTTTGATTCGTAGTATTTTAGAGGCTTTTTGTCTTACTCCATCCCAGATTCTTCCGAACTCAATTGGGTATATCGTTGCATTTAGCGTGCTAATGAAGGCCAAAGGCAAGAAAGCGACCTTCCAAAATTTCTGGCGAGTCTTCCAAATAAGTTCGTCTACATCTTCGAACGCTGGGTATGTATATTTTTCACAAAGATCGAACCGATCTATTTTGTCAAGCAATGTCTCGAGCAACCTAAAAGGTTGGAAAGAAGAGTTCTTCTTTGTTCGTGGCCCTGACACTTCGTCTTCTGCAGAGACTCCGGAACCTACCCCTTATGAATGGACCGGAGAAAAATCTTGGATCTATGGTAGGCGAAGCCTTAAAGGAAGAATGAATCACGAGCTCCCGGATGAATTTTCACGGACCCTTCAGCCTGATCTCTATCAAACTGCTTTACTGACCCAAGAGGGGGTCCTGAGAATGGCTGGGCTCAGGAAATGTTCTTACCCTGCCCCTACAATCAATTTTGGTGATTCTTCGACCATGCCAGCCGACATTCCAACCAATCAAGTTGCAAGAACTGATGGGAAGGCCGACACTGTTATTGTTCCTCCCACATTAGGTACGCTAACTTGTCTCTGACAATTCGATTGATTTACCTTAGGTCAGAATTAACTCGTTTTCGATTTGCAGCTGAGATCGTTGAGAAATTTCGAACTTCTATAGCCGGTTCGAACGTTGCTTTTTTTTCGAAAGGTACCCAAGGCCAACCTTGTAAACAAAAGAAATCAAGGGCTGCTTTGAAGATTGGAGGAGCTATTCCCAGAATTGATACTACTGCAGTTCCGAACACAGCTGTGAGTTTTCCTCAAATTGCTGCCGAGGGAACTTCACAATTCAGAGCTGCCGGCCCTCTGCAGTCGGTATTCTCGATTGACATGTCTGATCCGAACGCAGTGGGATATAGTCATTACACATTCAAGGGGATCCAAGCCCAACAGATAATTGAATCCAGAAAGGCTCAGAAAAGAAACAGCGAAGATCCTAAGTCCTCAAGAAGGGTAAGGCCCTTTGGTCGGAAACCAGGCCCGATCCAATGTCGACCCAGCCGGACCGAACCAGACTTGGCGGATTTCATAGAGGATCACCTTCGAGGACTGAGAGCCGCTGGGTTTCCAGAGAGTGGGACTATTGAGTCTGACTTTGGCCCCAATGGGGAACACACTATGGATAAGTCCTTCAGAATCCTGATGGCCGGAAGATTTAAGGACGATTATACCGAGCTCTTCCATAAAGATGGTTTTCAAATCATGGGCGATTAAGCCTATGCACATCAATGGGTATACATTTTTTCGAACGCATTGATTTTTCTTCGAAACTCCACCTCATTATTGATATCTGTTTTTCTTTAGGCTGGAGATTTATTCGCTCATCAATCTCATCGACTAGCTATCTTAGATGAAGAGTCTCAATTGGCTCATAATGCTCTCCACGACATCCTGAAGGAAGGCGCATTACGGCCGGTCAGTTGAGACAGACTACTGCCAAGCTATCTGAGGTCGAAAAAGAGCTCGCAGAGGCTACGAAAGAGCTTGAAGGGAAGAGGGCCCTCGAGGAAGAGGTCGAAAGATTAAGGTTGGATCTTGAGAAAGCTAAGACGCTTTCCGATCAGTCATACGCTCGAGGTCGAGAAGAAGCCAAACTTCCAGCTATAAAGGAGTTTTTGGAGTCTGCATTCCTTGATACCTTGGTTCGATTATGGTCAGGTCCGATTAATCAAGCCTTTTTCTATAAAGGAGTTCAGCAGGTCATCGTGGCCGGGAAAATTCCAGGCGTTCTTAACGACTATCTTCCCCATATGAACGCATATAAAAACATTTTTGGGGAAGATTACAAAGCTTCCTCTCTTCCTCCCGAAATTGTGGGTCTTCAAGGTCATGAGTATGCCCAATTCCTTACTGAATTCGGGGTTCCTATGCCCAACCCTGATATGCTTGAAGCGGAAGATGCGGTGGACGAGAACAAGGAGGTGGATATTGATGGCGATTCCAATGATCGGGGAGAAGAAAACATCCCTTCCCCTCGAGCAAGTAACTCTGCCGCTGATGATTAAAGTAGCGATGAAGGGGATGATAGCTTGATTAGCGGTGATAGCGATAGCTCAGAAGGTGATTCTGACGAAGAGGACGAAAAGGTGGAGTCGGATCGCAATTCCGATGTTGAAGAATCCGACCATTGACAAATATCATGTAATAGGACTTCCTTTAGTAGCTTTCCTTTTGTAGTTTATGAATCAGTGTACTTTTTTGCCTTCACGAATATATGTATATACTTAACTTTGCATTCCTTAACCTACAATATCATCATCCTAGCGACAACTTGGTTACTTTATCGAGGGGTGATGACTGTTCAATTATTGTGATAGCAAAATGCTATCCTCACTATAAATACTAGGGCCATTTCACATTATTTCACCATAACATCAAATACTGAGACTGGAGTTCCTACAAATATATTTAAATTCGAACTTCTAATTTTTCCTTTCGATTACTCATGGATCAAATCTTGGGTAACCCCCTCGACCCCAAATTGTTATTGGGTGGTGCCACAAATAAAAGTCCAGCAAAAAGCCAAAAGATGAATAAAGAGAATAAAAACTCCAAGGCCTCTCCGAGAACTTCTGTGTCTTCCCCCAAACCTTATAAGGTTAGGGAAGGGAAGAAAGAAAGACGGGCTTCGGTTAAACCTGCTGCCTCTGGCAAGTTGATTCCTTTCGATGGGGGTTCAAGCAAGAAGACTAAATTGACCTCTTCAGGAGAAGATACCATTGGGCGTGCATCATTTCTTATCCCATCAGAGCCGTCTGAGGTCGAAAAACCTTTCGATCTAATGCATGCCTCCTCTTCTAAGGCCCTCTCTCTTGAGACGGACATACCTCATCTCGACGGAGCATTGCTCGGGAAATCTGTTCCGAACCTTCTGCAGACTAACATCTCTATTTCCGAGGCCGACATGTCGAAAGAAAAAAGTCCTTTGTACCTGTTTCAGTCGGGGTCGAATTCTTCCACCTTTTTTTTTAATCCGATTTCTCTCATTTTAGGCCAGTCAGGACCTTCTTGCGCTCAAGATGTTAGCAGAGTGTGAGATCGAATATCTAGCTGCTATCGCCCTCGAGCTGGCAAAGAGTAAGATCGAGCTGGATCGCGCGCTTGAGGCCAATAGATCCTTCGAGGAGAAGCTGGCTCTAGAGAAGGAAAAGGCTACCCATAACCAAGGAGAGGAGATCTTGGAGAAGCTGAGCAAAGAGCTAGAGGGGCTCAGAGATATCTATGAACGGGAAAAGAAGGAGTCCGAGCTTCGTGAGCAGAAAGCTTATGCTCGCGGGTATGATGACCGTAGTGTTGAGCTTCGGAGGATTTTTTCCGAGAATAAACTTCTTTAGGTGTAATTTGATTTATTATGTTGTAATGTAACCTTGAACGATAACGATTTGTCATTTTTAATCCTCTGTACTAAGCCTTGCGCTGTTCCTTGATTAATAAATCGTTTTCTCATATTTACACAAATCTCTCTTGATATTGCTATATGATTTGATGTTCAGATTTTCGCCGACTGAGGTGAATTCCGATCTTCGAGCGTTAAGCGGGCTGAGGTAGCAATTTTTCACCTTTATAGCAATCTTCATAATTTTCCCACCAAACCTCTTCTTATTCCTTGGGAAACTGAACGGTTATTAAATCTTGACCGCACAATTTGTTACATGTTATCCGTTGGATTATGGTTGGGCTGCGTCTATAAATGGGGCCTTTCCCTAGTTTCTCAAATAAATATTCTCTTCCTTTTATGTATACTTTCTTCGATCATGTTGATCAAGAAATACTATCTTTCATCCCTATACTCTGAAATTCGAGTTAGAACTTATTTTGCAAGTCATAAAATGTTTAGTATTTCAATATCGACTAGAATATCTGGTGACGAAGAAATATTCGACCTTGAAGGCCAACAAGCCGCATTGCTGACCATCCACGACCCCAGTAACTTCGTCGACCATGCGAAGTGTTGGAGGGGTCCGAACATAAAGTTTTCAAGGATGTTTAGGGATGGGTCATTATTCCTCGGGCACGGTTCTCATAGTGAGGGACCTGTTGCCACAATGTTTTTCGAGGATGTGAAAGGGTGAACGATCGAAGATCTAGGTCTGCAACAAAGTATTCACATTACAGCTAGAAAAGATGCTTTAACTCTTCCGTCTTCGGAATAAGACTAAATAAAGATAAAATCCTGAGGCTTTTATCGTCCACGTACGAGAAAGAGCCAGATTGGATGATCGGCGGGAGAAGAAGATTAGGCCGAATGTTTCATATTATTGTAGAATGTAATAGGATCGAAATGTAATAGATCAGTTGGTAATAGGATCGAAATGCAATCCTGTATCTTTGTAATCATTGACAAGCTTGTAAATTCTTATCTTGTTCGCAATAAAACTTCATATTATTCTTCCCTGTTTGAAATAATAATCTCTGTTTGATTGCTACTTATGTATTTAGATTGGATTTTGTGATTCCGGACATTAACGAGAGTAGTTAGAGGCATTCGCTATCGCAGCCATTGAATTCTTTTGATCGATGACCTAACGAATGATCTTCCTTGGCCGATACTTAGATGGGAGAAAAATTTTTGAGCTTGAGTTGAAACGACCTATCTACTGTAGCCAAACAGTCCCCAATTCCTTGGGAATCGAAACGGTCGTTAAATCTCGTCCATTTATTTAACAAATCATTGCCGTGAGATCCATTCCATCCCATACTATAAAAGATGGTGTTGTGTCTGTGAGACTATCTCTCTCATCCTACTGGTTCTTCATTTATCCGATTATGATGATCGAAATCATCACTCTATCAACTCAGCTCTTTGTGTTTAGACTTCGAACAGTCTCTTTGAGAAATAAGATTGCTTCAAACTCGCTTAGAATATCGACAGACAAAAGAAATTGCGCCTAGAATACCGGCAGGCAACCTGTTTTCTTGGATATAATCCATCTGAGCAGGGTTAGAATTTCGGTCTTCTGGCGCTGTGTCCGGTCGGACTGTGGGTCAACCTTGGTGGAGGTCCTTTCGATCCCGAGCATCGGTTTCTTCAAGGATTTTCTTGAAGTATAGTTCCTTCGAGATTGCTTGGAGTAATGCTGTTGGGGTCGCTTCCCGCTGTCCTGGATCGGATTTGGATGTGAACAATGATTGCCGCAACAATTGGGGATTGCAATCAATTTTTACAGATGATGATCTTAGATCGGTTTAAAAGTCCTAGGAATGGGCTCCGATCCAGCTTCACTCCGTTCCGCAGTACGTTCGTGAATGTGTGCCACGTGGCGAGTGATTGACATGAATCTTTTCTTGTTAGGAATAGTGCTCATAAAGCGTTTGATGAACATTATTAATTGAAAATAAATAAATTGTTTGGTTTTTTAGATTTCATATATTCGATTTGATTATGCTTTTTGTCTAGTATAATATAATTATCAGAAAATTCCATGTCTATTTACTGAATATGACTTTTGGACATATAAGGATGTACTAGAGGATTAAAGTTATAAACAATAGACTAAATAGTCCGTATTAAGTTAAAGTTGGGATCTTTAACTAATTACTACTAGTACGGTCCACTGAAAATTAAGAATTCAATGATCTCGATCCGGATCATTGATGTTGTGACATTAAAGGTGGAGGTGCTTTATGTAATATGATTACATAGGACTGGACCAGACGTGAATTGAAATCTATTATAAGATGCCGTTAACTTTAGATTTCAATACATGTCACACGATGATCATATATGAATTAATCTAAATCCTGAGTAGGCACAAACTCCTGTTTATGTGAACGAGTCCTTTTGAATCATAGGTCGTGACTTGTTTGTTAATCATGTCACACACTTATGTCTTGGAGGTCCGTTGAGATAAATGGTTGGGAATGTGCACTACAGATATGGAATCCAACTCTTTCTGTGGAAAGCTGAGTTAATTAATTCCCTTAAGTGTTAATTTTGGAACTGAACAGTTTGAGTACTTTGGTTTGTGAAAATGTTTATAAACCAAACTGTTCACTAGTGAATTAATGGAACTTAAGGATTAAGAAATAAGTATAGGTGCAAAATGGTAATTTCGCCTAGCTTTAATTGTGAATCAATTATTGGAGGGTTAAATCATATGTAATGATTATATCAATGGACACTCTGATCTTTCGAGTAAAATAGAATGTAAGGACAAGAGTGCAATTCCAGGTCCTTAGTGGAGTCACTTGGAATTAATAAATTGAATATATTAATTAATGAGTTTAATTAATTATTTAATTTATTGGAGCTTGAAATTACATGTCCATAGGTCCCAATCCCGGCTCCTATTATTCTACGATTGAACCTATAATAAGAATGATTTAACTCTCAATATATTTTGGGAAATTTTATTTTCTAAAATATACATGATGAATTAATTGTGATATTTAATTGATGAATTGTGAATTAATCAATTAAAAATATGACAATTGATTAAATCAAATTTAATTATAGAATTAAATTTGTGCAGGAATTTCCTTAATAGGAAAATGCATTTTATGATTATATATGATATACTCTTAATATAAGATATATACAAATAATGCATTTATCTAGAAGGAAGGAGATGGAATCCTAATGAAGTTAGGAGAATATAGTTGAGAAAAATAAGGGAAGAGGATATGTATGACATATCTATATATATATGAGATATATTTTTTCCTAATCACAAAAGTTTTAAGAGAGATACAATTTTGTAACAAAAGCAAGAAAATCTCTCTTTTTTCTCAACAGTAAAAATCGCCCATCACTATATAAATAAGGAGAAATTTGTTCTTCCAAATCAGAGAGTTTAATTATCCAAACTTAATAGGTTAGTGCCCACCCACTGGTAGAATGAGAAACGGGGTTGAAGATCAAGGGTTAAAAAGATCAAGAAAATCTGTTGATCTCATCCTAACACCAAAGTTCAACCGAAAAAATGGAGGACAGAAAGCTTTTGGTATGATTTGCTTTCTCTCTCTTTTGCATAAATTAAAATAATATTCGTTATGTGATCCTCATGTTTTATGTAAAATATTTTTGAAATATATTGAAAACATAAAACCCACCGAATTCCGCAACTGGTTCGAATAAGTTCGATCCTGTTTTATTCAATTGGGTCGAATCGTTCGTGATTCGATTGGGTAAAATCCCAACAATTTGTATCAGAGCGGTCCATAACGATATTATTTTAATTGATTGTGGGTAATTGCATTATATTATTGTTTGATTTATAATTGTGGATGATGATTTAATTTTGTTAAATTATTGGAGCGGTCGAATTATGGTGTTCATGGGGCCTCCCATATGAGGCATAGTTTTAATTTTATTAGAATTATGTTGTACGCCAAAATTTTTGGCATAGGAATTTTTTGTAATAAAGAGCAAGAATTACAACAATCTGGAGAAGACAAAGGAGAAGGACGACTGCCGTGCCATCACCAGGACACTTCAACCTCTTGGACTGTTGGGTAATTAACTTACTATTGCGGCAAGCAAACAGAAGTCGACTGAGAGCATGTCTCTAGGGTACTATTGACAACATGGGCCAACTAGACGTAACTAAAGGCCCAAGGAATTTAATTGGGAATTAAGTTGCATGAGATATGACTGGATGAAATTATAAATTGGGCAGAAGACGTAAATCACCTATTAATGTAATAGGAATAGTTTTTTGTCAATTTTGTTACCCAGGACACCCGACCGTATTTGCTTGTTTATATTATGTTGATAATATGTCCATGCATTTATCTTGTCATTCATATTACCCGCAATTTTATTTATGCATGCATACATATAGATTTATGTTATATATATGTTTTGTGTATGTAATTTTATTAGTTTTTAGAAAACTAAGATAAACTAAGTAATTGTTTGATTTAATAGTTAATTAAGCAATTATTTATTTAGGTGATAAGTTGAGTTAGGAAAAATTAATAATAGCAAGTTCAACTAAAAGTTATGACTTTTTATATATTAGAATGTCTAATTGAACTTTGACCCAATTAGATTGGTTAAATATTAATTTGACCCACCTCAATTTTAGAATGTCTAAAATTACCTACTACCCAATTAGATTGGATTACTAATCTACGTTACAATCTAGTTCCAAATAAGATTGGATTCTAATTTTTAATCCTTAATTAGCTAAGAGATTAGAAACCTAGTGAAGTTAATGTAGATTGATTAAACATAAGATGTTTATTTAAAAACAAAACACATGTTTTATAAATATTGAGTGGGAGAAGGACATATATGGATATATCCTACAGTCTCTATTATTAGTTTAATATAGTGAGGTATAGGTAGCGCCTCGAGATTCCTAGTTTGCATCCTCCCTACGGAAGGTGTCTAACTTATGTCAATAACAAGATTAAGCTTCCATGAGATAGGACTAATTGATGTATTTTAGCTTGATCATCCCTACGGAGGCAAGTCTAAGTTAATTCATAAAGTCTTAAATAATAGGTTACACTCATGAATGTGTATTTAAATTAGTTAAATACATATTGACTAAAAATAGCGGTAATTAATAATGAAAGAAAAATATGAGATATTTTAGTTCATTCATTAATTTGAGATTGTCTCGAACTTAATTTAGTATTAATATGATCGACCCTACGGCAGCATATTAATAGCTACATTATTTTAACACGGATTAGTAAAATGTTTTATGTGTTTTTCTTTAGAGTTGCATTCATGCATCACGTTTACTATTCCGAATTATGATAATTATGTTGAATGTATGATTGAAACTTTAAATTTATTTATTTTCAGCAATCATGTCTTCTTCAAACCCAATCATTGCTTTACTTTCAAAAGAAAAATTGATTGGGGACAATTGTGCAAAATGGAAATCTAATATGAACATTATGATGGTTTGTGAGAACCAAAAGTTCGTTCTCATTGAGGAATGTCCTCCAGAACCCCCTGCCACTGCCACTCGTACTGTACGAGAAAAATATGATAGTTGGATTCAAACCAACAACAAAGTGAAATGCTACATGCTAGCATCCATGAGTGATGTTCTCAGACAGAAACATGAAAACATGGAATCTTCATATGAGATATGGGAATCACTGCAAGCAATGTTTGGACAACCTTCTGATCAAAGCCGACATGAAGTTACTCGTAGATTCATGAACGCAAGGATGAAGAAAGGTGCTCCAGTAAGAGATCATGTGCTGGACATGATCAACACTGTGCATGAGGTAGAAATACATGGGGCCACCATAGATGAGAAAACTCAAGTTAGCTTCATACTTGGGTCACTAACGCCTGACTTTGCTCCGTTTACTACCAACTATATGATGAATAAGTTGGAGTATAACCTGACTCAGTTATTGAACGAGTTGCAAACTTTTGAGGCTATATCCAAGATAAGGTCTCAAGAGCGAGAGGTAAATGTTACCGAGCAAGGTCAGTCTTCCTCTACTGTTAAGAACAAGCCCAAAGCCGAGAAGCAATTCAAAGGCAAAGGAAAGAACAAGTCTAAGAAGAAAGAACCCAAAGGAAAATGTTTTCATTGTGGGATAGATGGGCATTGGAAGAGAAACTGTAAAAAGTATCTCGCCGAAAAGAAAGAGCAAAAGAAAGGTAAATTCGATTTACTTGTTTTAGAAACTTGCTTAGTGGTTGATGATTATTCAACCTGGATAATTGATTCAGGAGCCACTAATCATATTTGTTCTTCTATTCAGATGCTTAGTTCTTCGAAGGAGCTTGCTGAAGGGGAAGTGACCATGAGAGTTGGAAATGGGGCGTTCGTTTCAGCAAAGGCCATAGGAACAGTCCGTTTAAATTTTAGGAGTAAATTTCTTGTTTTGAACAATGTTTATTTTATTCCTGGTTTTTCGAGAAATTTGATTTCTCTTTCTATGTTGCATGAACAAAAATTTAATATTTCATTTTCTAATAATAAGATAGTTATTCTAGAAATGGATTATTTATATGCAATGCAAGTGTTGAAAATGGACTGTACGTATTAAGGCCTGACGAACAATTAATTAATAATTCTGAATTATTTAAGGTAGCAAATTCTAGGTCTAACAAACGTTCTAAAATAACCGAAAGTGATGACACATATCTTTGGCATATAAGGTTAGGAAATATTAACCTCGAATGGATAAGCAGGCTTGTAAAGGAAGGTCCTTTAAGAGAGTTAAAAGTTGGCACTCTTCCTGCTTGTGAATCCTGCATTGAGGGAAAGATGACTAGAAGACCTTTCTCTGCAAAGGGCCTAAGAGCCAAAGAACCTCTTGAGTTGGTACACAGTGATCTTTGTGGTCCCTTAAATGTGGAAGCTCGAGGAGGTTATGAATATTTCGTCACTTTTATTGATGATTATTCACGATATGGTTATTTATAACTAATGCAAAGAAAATCTGAAACTTTTGATAAGTTTCAAGAATTCTTAGCAATAGCTGAAAAGGAGTTAGGTAAATCACTGAAAACTCTTAGATCTGATCGAGGAGGAGAATACTTGAGTTATGAAGAGCAATGTCCTAAGACACCTCAGGAAGAAGAGGTCAATTACCGACCCGACATGGAATTGGTCTCTCTAAAGAGCAATGTCCTAAGACACCTCAGGAAGAAGAGGATATGAGACGGATTCCCTATGCTTCAGCAGTAGGAAGTCTTATGTATGCAATGTTGTGTACTAGACCTGATATCTGCTACACAGTATAGTCAGTCGTTATCAATCCAACCCGGGATTGGATCACTGGATCGCAGTTAAGCATATTCTCAAGTATCTGAGGAGAACGAGAAATTATATGCTTGTGTATTCAGGTGGTGACCTGAGCCCTATAGAATATACAGATTCTTATTTTCAATCAGACAAAGATCATCGAAGGTCGATATCAGGGTCAATATTCACTCTTGGTGGTGCTGCAGTAGTTTGGAGAAGTGTAAAACAATCCAGCACTGCAGATTCAACCATGGAAGCCGAATACATAGCAGCTTGCGAAGCGGCTAAAGAGACTGTCTGGCTCAGAAAGTTCTACACCGATCTGGAAGTAGTTCCAGATATTGTTCAACCACTTACACTGTTTTGCGACAACAGTGGGGCAATTGCTAACTCAAAGAAACCAAGGAGTCACAAGAGGAGCAAACATATTGAAAGAAAATATCATCTGATAAGGGATATTGTAGGTCGAGGGGATGTAGCGGTTATGAAGATAGCTTCTGAACATAACCTTGCGGATCCGTTTACCAAGACATTGCCAATAAAGTCATTTGAGGCACACTTGGCAGGAATAGGTTTGAGGGACATGTCCCATTTGCTTTAAGAGCAAGTGGGAGATTGTTAGGAATAGTGCTCATAAAGCGTTTGATGAACATTATCAATTGAAAATAAATAAATTGTTTGGTTTTTTGGATTTCATATATTCGATTTGATTATGCTTTTTGTCTAGTATAATATAATTATCAGAAAATTCCATGTCTATTTATTGAATATGACTTTTGTACATATAAGGATGTACTAGAGGATTAAAGTTATAAACAATAGACTAAATAGTCCGTAGTAAGTTAAAGTTGGGATCTTTAACTAATTACTACTAGTACGGTCCACTGAAAATTAAGAATTCAATGATCTCGATCCGGATCATTGATGTTGTGACATTAAAGGTGGAGGTGCTTTATGTAATATGATTACATAGGACTGGACCAGACGTGAATTGAAATCTATTATAAGATGCCGTTAACTTTAGATTTCAATACATGTCACACGATGATCATATATGAATTAATCTAAATCCTGAGTAGGCATAAACTCCTGTTTATGTCAACGAGTACTTTTGAATCATAGGTAGTGACTTGTTTGTTAATCATGTCACACACTTATGTCTTGGAGGTCCGTTGAGATAAATGGCTGGGAATGTGCACTACAGATATGGAATCCAACTCTTTCTGCGGAAAGCTGAGTTAATTGATTCCCTTAAGTGGTAATTCTGGAACTGAACAGTTCGAGTACTCTGGTTTGTGAAAATGTTTATAAACCAAACTGTTCACTAGTGAATTAATGGAACTTAAGGATTAAGAAATAATTATAGGGGCAAAACGGTAATTTTGCCTAGCTTTAATTATGAATCAATTATTGGAGGGTTAAATCATATGTAATGATTATATCAATGGACACTCTGATATTTCGAGTAAAATAGAATGTAAGGACAAGAGTGCAATTCCGGGTCTTTAGTGGAGTCACTTGGAATTAATAAATTGAATATATTAATTAATGAGTCTAATTAATTATTTAATTTATTGGAGCTTGAAATTACATGTCCATAGGTCCCAATCCCGGCTCCTATTATTCTACGATTGAACCTATAATAAGAATGATTAAACTTTCAATATATTTTGGGAAATTTTATTTTCTAAAATATACATGATGAATTAATTGTGTTATTTAATTGATGAATTGTGAATTAATCAATTAAAAATATGAAAATTGATTAAATCAAATTTAGTTATAGAATTAAATTTGTGCAGGAATTTCCTTAATAGGAAAATGCATTTTATGATTATATATGATATACTCTTAATATAAGATATATACAAATAATGCATTTATCTAGAAGGAAGGAGATGGAATCCTAATGAAGTTAGGAGAATATAGTTGAGAAAAATAAGGGAAGAGGATATGTATGACATATCTCTATATATATATATAAGATATATTTTTTCCTAATCACAAAAGTTTTAAGAGAGATACAATTTTGTAACAAAAGCAAGAAAATCTCTCTTTTTTCTCAACAGTAAAAATCGCCCATCACTATATAAATAAGGAGAAATTTGTTCTTCCAAATCAGAGAGTTTAATTATCCAAACTTAATAGGTTAGTGCCCACCCACTGGTAGAAGGAGAAACGGGGTTGAAGATCAAGGGTTAAAAAGATCAAGAAAATCTGCTGATCTCATCCTAACATCAAAGTTCAACCGAATAAGTTCGATCCTATTTTATTCAATTGGGTCGCATCGTTCGTGATCCGATTGGGTAAAATCCCAACATTTCTGAGTTCTGCATCAGGTGCCGACGCATGAATGTGGATCGAACATGCTTAATTTTGCTCATAGGATTTGTAGTAGGGCAGGAATGAATGTATTATTCTTTTTGAGCTCGAATTTCACCATTGTACTCGAGAATTCATATGTAATTTGTTCGAAGAATGAATAAAAACTTTGTTTCCTGCTCATCTTCGTTGCATGTTTTCTTGAATTTGTTGAATGTTTTCTTGACTTTGTTGATAAACGATGTGATCGAACAAAATTGTACTTGGATGATTGTAACTAACTTGTGTAATCAGCCTCAAGTTATTAAACCTGACGTTCGAAAAAATAAATTCCTTCGGCGATTGAATAATTCTTCAAAATAGGTTGCAACTTTAAAGATTTGTATAATCCATTATCATCATATCGATAGATCGGCCAACATTTCGTCGATCGTTGGACCGACTCCCTTTGAAATAGCTATCAATTGAGAAGATCAAATTAATTCTGTATTGGTTGATCGAGTAAAATATCTGACAAACTTTTCCTTGTCCATTTATATCGGTCGCTCCATAGTTCTAAATGACTAAATTGGATAAATAACGGGAATCATCAATGAACGGATCGATAACTGGAAAATAAATCCAATAATTTATTGATCAATAAAAGTATAGAGAAATGATCTTTTAACTTATTTTCGAGATTGTTTGATTCAATTGTTGATATTCTTTTTTCGCAAATTCGCTCTATGGGTCTTAGCAACAGCTTTCACCCTTTTCGTTTTTATCGATCATAGCAATAGCTTTCACCTGAGAGTCTTAGCAACAGCTTTCACCCTTTTCATTTTTATCGGTCATAGCAATAGCTTTCACCTGAGGGTCGTAGCGACAGCTTTCACCATTTTATTATTTCGATCTAAGGGGCATAGCAACGGCTTTCACCCTTAGTCGATTTCAAGGGTCTTAGCAACAGCTTTCACCCGTTTCATTTTTATCGGTCATAGCAATAGCTTTCACCTGAGGGTCGTAGCGACAGCTTTCACCCATTTTCATTATTTCGATCTAAGGGGCATAGCAACGGCTTTCACCCTTAGTCGATTTCGAGGGTCGTAGCAACAGCTTTCACCCGTTTTCATTATTTCGATATAAGGGGCATAGCAACGGCTTTCACCCTTAGTCGATTTCGAGGGTCGTAGCAACAACTTTCACCCATTGTCATTATTTCGATCTAAGGGGCATAGCAACAACTTTCACCCTTAGTCAATTTCGAGGGTCGTAGCAACAGCTTTCACCCATTTTTATTATTTCGATCTAAGGGGCATAGCAACGGCTTTCACCCTTTGTCGATTTCAAGGGTCTTAGCAACAGCTTTCACCCGTTTTTATTATTTCGATCTAAGGGGCATAGCAACGGCTTTCACCCTTAGTCGATTTCAAGGGTCGTAGCAACAGCTTTCACCCGTTTTCATTATTTCGATCTAAGGGGCATAACAACGCCTTTCACCCTTAGTCGATTTTGAGGTCGTAGCAACAACTTTCACCCGTTTTTATTATTTCGATCTAAGGGGCGTAGCAACGGCTTTCACCCGTTTTTATTATTCGATCTAAGGGGCATAGCAACGGCTTTCACCCTTAGTCGATTTCAAGGGTCGTAGCAACAACTTTCACCCGTTTGATATTTGATTGATATGTATAGAGATTGGCCATATCCTTATAATATTTTCTCGAATATAATGAACTGATAATATCTCTAGCGAATAAGACTTTCATTGAATAGATAATCCTCTATAACACGAGATAAAAGGAAACAGAACGAGATAATAGTAGATAGGCTGGAAATCGCTAAATAGTCTTCGTCTTGCCTAATAACGCATTTTTTAATTGCGTACCCCTCATCAATTCGAACATTAGAGAAGATAAATACTCGATTTGCGGGGTATCATCTTTTAGAAGTTTGATACTGAATCTTTCCAGCCATTGCCTCAAAGTTTCTCCATCCAATTGTTTGATCGTTCCCAAATGATTTGTTGGCAACCTAGATTTTCTCTGGCTTGCAAATTGGTGTTTCAACTTGTCACAAAACTCATCGAAAGAAAATATAGTGTTTGGCGGCAGTTTTCCGAACCAATCAAGGGCAATCCCTTCGAAGGTGGTGACCATGATTTTGCAGCAGAAGTCCTCCGAATGTTCATATAAATTCATCATATTAATGAAACTGCTGATATGTTCCCCGGGGTCGGTAGTCCCGTTATACCGCGGTAACCTTGTTGGTACCATTTCTGTATTCCTGGCTTCACGTATTTCTTGGCAGAATGGCAAGCATCGCGTGATGCTATTTCCGACCTCAGAACGGCGACAGTCGTATGGATCAGAGCATTGTGCTGGGGAACGATTGGTGGAACTTCTGGTTGTTGAGTCGCTCGAGATAGATTATCGGGCTCATTGTTAACTGAGTTCTGAGCCCCAGCTGCATGGGAAGGTTCTCCTCGAATATATGTATTTCTCCTCGTAGTAGGCATTTTTCGATCTAACACCCAAATAAGGCCCTAAGGTGGGCGCCAATTGATCTTACTGGGTTTCGTAATGCGATAAATATTAGATTGTATATAGCATAAACACAATTAAATGAGGAAAAGATCAATAATATATTCCGATCGTGAGTGTACAGATTACAAGTAATGAGGGTCCTATCTGAGCATTATAGGATGCCGTACAAGCAAGAGGGTAAATACATATAGAATGATCTAAACTAACTTCCCAAGGCGGCTCCGAGCAGCAGCTTCGAGTAATGTGCACCTGGGAAAGCGTGTAAGCTATCCCGGCGTCATAAATGCTTGTGGTATTTATAGTTGAAATGGTGAGCTAGCTGATCCACCCGCAGGGATATATTGCTTGGCCCATAGGCCTGGGCCTGAGGTCGGCCTAACTGTAACCTTCGACCCTTAGCTGTCTTCTGAAAGGTCGGATTGGATAAACTGTGGCCTGGGCTTAATTCTACGCTTCCATGGTCGGGATCCACGATCTTTGATCTTGCCAGGGCTCCTAGAAGTAGAGAGTCCGAAATATCCCTCATCACCAGACTTCATTCCATTCGAATTGGTTTAACTCTTGTTTCAATCCAATTTGAATTACTAAGAGCTTCTTCAATCTGTTTAGGCCCTATTTGCAGCAACTCTCCTTGTTTTTACTTTATGTAAAAGATCACATATTACCATCTCTGGTGGGTGATTCTTGAGCCACGTGAGATCAGGTTGCAAATCAGAATGTTGTCCTCTGTTTTGATCTTGCAACACTACTGTTGGAGTTTCAGTAGTAGTCTGTTGAACAGTTTTTGGTCTGTCAACTATTTGCAACTCTTCTGTTGGACAATCAGCACTGTGATTCTGAACAACACTTGAGTTAGCAGCTGAGTTGAGATCAGATAGTATGATGGGTATATACTCTTCATTTCTTTCAATAGTCAATTTCTAAAAATCAGTAGACAGATTTTGATCAGAAATTTGATTCTTTTCAGATGATTGATTTAGTTCATCAAATACTACATGAATGGATTCTTCTATGAGTAAAGTTATTTTGTTAAAGACTCTATAAGCTTTACTGAAAGTAGAGTATCCTACAAAAACAACTTCATCAGCCTTTTCTGCAAAAGAAGTAAGGTGATTTTTCCCATTATTTAGAACAAAGCATTTACAATCGAAAATTCTAAAGTAATGAATGTTTGGCTTCTTGTTGTTCCAAACTTCATATGGAGTCTTGTTTTGGTGCTTATTGATCATGCATCTGTTTTGGGTAAAGCATGCTGTATTTGTGGCTTCTGTCCAGAATATTTGAGGCAACTTTGCTTCAGCTATCATAGTCCTGGTAGCTTCATTTAGAGTTCTGTTTCTCCTTTCAGCAACTCCATTCTATTGAGGGGTTGTGGCAGCAGAGTACTCATGGCTGATTCCTCTGATATTACAATACTCTTCAACAGTTGAGATTGTAAATTCATTCCCTCTATCTGATTTGATCTTCAATATCTTCATGCTCTTTTCATTCTGGATCAGCTCAATCAGATTTGTAAGATGCTCCTTGGTTTCACTTTTCTTTTTCATGAAAATCACCCAAGTATATCTTTAATAGTCATCCACAACAGCTAGGCAGTACTTCTTTCCACCATTGCTGATTGGGTCAATGGGTCCAAATAAGTCCATATGTAGCAGCTCCAAGATCCTTCCAGACGATTGATGCTTCTTGCTCTTGAAAGATTACTTGATTTGTTTACCCTTCTGACAGGCGTCACAGAGCTTATTTTTGCCACCAAACAAACATTAGAACTCTTGTCAACAGAATTCCAGTCCACTGTGTAGACAATTCCTTGTCGTCTTCCAGATAAAATTACCTTCATTGTACCGATCTGTTCAACATAGCACTTATCTGATGAGAAAATCACTGAAAATCCCTTGTCACAAAATTGACTTATGCTCAGCAAATTGTATTTGAGGCCTTAGACGTCAGATATCTCAATGTTGCCTTTGATTAATCTTCCATTTGCTATAATCTTGCCTTTCTTGCTGTCTCCAAAAGTAACTTTAGGACCATCCACAGCAACATCATCAGTCAGCTCATGTATGCTTCCACACATGTGTCTTGAACAGCCACTGTCCAAGTACCAAATTTTCTCTACTTTACTCCTACTCCTAATCCTAACCTACAAAGCAAAAAAAATTGTTTTAGGTACCCTTATTGAGATGGTCCTGAAGGATAGTTCCACCTTTGACAACCCAAGATGTTAAAGTCTTAGGCTTCTTAAGCTTCTGAGTTTTGACAGGAGCATGAACAGGTTTATCTTCATCACGTCTATCAGATTTGTTATGTTAATAATCAGTATGATAAGGATAATGTTCATAAGCAGAATACGATGCATGATAAGCAGGATATGCATGCATTGGATGAGCAGGATATGGTGCATAGTAAGTTAGGAATTGAGGTGCATGATACATTTGAGGATATGCATCAGGTTGCACATAATATGACTCATTTCCATACCAAGCATTTTGATTTTTTTTGTTCTTATGCTTCTTTGGCTTGCTAATTGCTTGCTCATTAACAGACGACTTAGTTTTGCCACTAGTCTGATTGGTTCTAGCCTTATCAGCAGGCTTCCTAGGACTCTGCTGTCTAGTCTTACCAGTTTGTTTTCCTACACTAGGCTCTTTGCTCTTTTTAGCCTTAGGAGTTTTCTTTTCCTTTAATTCTTATTCAGGTGAAGCAGGTTTAGTAGTCTGAACATACAATATGACTTTATTGTTGTCAGCTGATACAAAATTTTCAGTATGGTTCAATTATAACTTATCATGTTCTAAAGTTATCTTCTGTTTACTAGACATATGAGTGGATGCAACAGATTATTTTTCATGAGACTCAATTATCTTTTCAAGTTCCACGATTTTTCCTTTATAGACTTCACATTCAGTTTTTCAGAGATTCATTCTCTTGCTCAAGCAATTTATATTCAGCTGATTCTTTTGGCTCTTCAGCCTTAAGTTTCAGTGAACTGTTTTGCTCTCTTAGCAATATCATCTCTTCCTTAAGATTACCAAATGCTTCAGCAATACCAGTATTGTTAAGCATCATTTGTTGAAAAGAATCGAACAATTCGTTTTCAAGAGGAGTTACCTCATCATCCTCAGAGTTATCAGATTCCTTGGCCATCAGGCAGATAAGAGCAGGACTCTCTTCTTCAGTAGACTCTTCATCAGAAGTGTCTGAATCTGATAAGTAGATAGCAGCCAGCTTTTCAGCTTCTGCTAACAGCACCTTGCCTTTCTGATGCTTTCTTTCTTTTCTGATTCATTTTTACTCTTATGTATATATCTCAGCTTTAGGAATGGGCAGTCACTGATGAAATGACCCAGCTTCCTGCAATTATAGCACATTAGTTTGGATTTATAAGAATCCTTATCTTGAGAAGAAGAAGTAGCATTAGAAGTAGAAGCATTGTTGTATTTGTTCTTCATTTTTCTTTTGTAGAACTTCTTGAAGTTGTTCATCAGCAATGCAACGTCTCCAGCTGTGTACTCCTTTTTGTTGAGTAATGTGGCTTCATCAGATGAGTCCACTTCTTTACTTTTATGTGCTTGTCTTCTTGGATTTTCAGTAGCAAGCAGAGCAGAGCAGAGCAGTTGTGGGACTTGAAGTTGAGGTTTCTTCAACACCCATTCTTAACAGTTTATACTCATAAGCCTTGAGTACTGAGAACAGGTCGGTGAGTGAGATCTTTCCCAAGTCTCTTGACTCTCCTATGGCTGTCACCTTCATGTTGAACTTTGGAGGCAGAGCCTTCAGCACTCTGACGCTTATCTCCTTGTCAGTGAAGGTTTTTCCAAGCTTGAGAACTTCATTTAATGTCCTTGTAAACCTTGCATCCATTTGGTCAATGGTTTCCGCAGACTTCATCTTGAAGTTGTCCAGCTTTTCTAGAGCAATACTCAGCTGATGCTCTTTGATGGGGTCGTTTCCTTAGCTCATGTCACGATCCTTATCCCACATCACTTTGGCAGTCTTGCAATGCTTGAATTTGTCTAATCGATCATTGTCCAGGGCTTTGGTCATGATGAAACGGCCAACTTTGTCCAGATTGTACAGCTTGATTTCTTCACCTGTCATCTCATGCATGTCTTTCTCCACCACTATGTCTACTTCATCAACATTTATAGTCTTGGTGAATTTAAATGGAACTTTTATGATACATGTGTACATGTTATCATTATAGGCAGCTAAGAAGATCTCCATTCTGATCTTCCAGTCCTCGAAGCTCATACCAACTACGTGGGGAACATGACTGATACAATCCATTTTCAAAAAGTTTTTAATTTTCAAAAATATGCTCTTTTGAAAAAGTTTGAAAACCTTTGAAAAACACTTGGATCAAGCTCGATAATTAGACATCTAATTCTAATGGACCACCTGCTCTGATACCACTTGTTGGTCCCAAGTGGTCAGAAGAGGTCTAGAGGGGGGGGTGAATAGACCTCTGAAAATTTTTGACTTAAAAGTTTTCACTCGACTATCACCAGACTAAGCTGTTGAAGGTCAGTAAGCTTACTTGGCTGATCAATGAACAAATCTTTGAACAACACAGTTAACCATTTCTCTTTATACCACTTAGCTGATTTCAGCAAAATCAACTTGTAAAAGCAGAGTACTTGCAGCGGATTTATAAAGTGTTTTTCACAAGTAAACTCTTAATAGTTTGAAAGATTTATCCCCAATTTTATAAGGCTCTTTTCACAGAATCTTTCAACAGCTTTGGTAAAGTGTTTTTATGCAATCTTGAAAATATGCAAGTAAAAATGCAAAGTAAAAACACATAGAATTTTTACAGTATACAACAGTTACGCCAAAACAACAAATGAATCTGGTCGTAAGCTCACAATAGGAGATCACTTAGAAGACATATTCACTGAAGTTAGATCACTCACAAAGATGAAATTTGTTGATGAAAGTTAGTTGAAGTTATGTTTTCATCAGAAGATCTAAATTTTGAAGACTGAAGAATAATTATCTAGCAGGATTGACAAACAGCCGAGGAAGATCATTAGTTATTGGCTGTCACTAGTAATGATTTGTCATCAGGACACTAGTCCCATCAGATAAGTACTTAAGTTTACTCGTCTGATCAACAATGTTAAAGCTCTGTTGTTCTAAAAACGTTTTATCTAAAACACGCTTTTACTAGTAAACTAAGGTGGTTAATTTTCTCGCTAGTTAATAAATGCTTTTTGAATTTTGAACTGCGTAATTGAAGCCCCACGATCAAGCTGACACAAAACGGATCAAACGGTTAGCATGTAACACGGAAACCGACATACCCTAACCTCTATAAAACCAGATCTGATCAGCTCAGTAACTCTTTACGCACCCAAATAGTTTCAAACAAATTTTTGAGAAATTCTGCATTTTTTTCTTGCAAAAGTTTCTTGTTTTCTCTAAATCTCTTCACAGAATCATCATGACTCCTCAACAAGAAGCGAAGGCAGAGGGTATGTATCTTTTTTATGATACATATCATCACTCTGGCACACCCGTAATGAAAGAAATCCTTGAAAAGTTTAAGGTTGCAACCCTAGTAAAATTCATGGGAGCTCACGAAGAAATGGTATGGAAAGACCAGGTGATGGAGTATTACAACACCAAATATGTCGTTGACCTTGAAAAGATTGAAATCAAGGCCACCGTCGGAGGAGAAGCAATAGTCATCACCCCTGCTTTGCTACACGAAAAATTTGGGCTGTCACATCAAGGAAGGACTGATGCTACTTCTATGGCAGAAGACAAAATCCAAGAATTCTGGGCTATCTGTGCCAAAGAGGGAGAAGTTATGTCTGGAAACCTCAAGAAGAAACAACTTAAGGATGAACATCAGCGCATGGCTGATATGGTGTCGAAGCTGATAGGGAATTGCACTTTTTCCCTAGACAGTGTCACCATGAAAAGATATTGCATAATGATGGCTGTCTACTATGGCTATGAGGTGAACTGGTATGTAGTCATCTGGTACATTCTGGCGAACTTTCACCAGAAGAAGCAAACCAACCATAGGATAACTCTAAGTTACCTGTTTTACAATCTGGGTTGTGGAATGACTGGAGGAAAGGAAATTCATAATGCCAAGGCTATGGCAACCTATCAGACTGTGAAGGCTGGGAGAAAGAGAAAGAATGATGAGGAAGAAGAGTAAGCTGAGGAACCTAAGGAAAAGGTTCCTGCTAAAAAGCAAAGGAAGACTGCTCAAACAGCTAAGCCTGCTGTCCAAGCAAAGACAGAGAAAAAGAAGCAAGCTATTGCTGAGCCAAGGAGGTGGCTCCCAATAAGAAAAAGAAGGCATCTGTTCAAACAGCCGAGCCAGCTGTTGAAGCCAGAGCAGATGAGCCTGCTGAAAAGACTGTTGCTGATGACATCATCAATCAGACAACAAAGGAGATTAGAAATATGTCTCCTGGTTCACCTTCAAGAAACATTTCTGCTGAACCTGCTGAAAATATTGCTCATCGAACAAGAAGTAAATTAAAAGACACAGCAGCATCCGAACCTGTTCAAATAGGAAGGAAAAGAAGCACAATTAGGAAGAGGATGACCTTCGTGTCATCTCCTATTGAACTTTCTGACTTAGTCAGAGAATGTCCTCAATCAGCAGAGAGGCCTGCTGGAGCTGAAGAAGAGTCTGCTGCTAAGGAGCTAGCTGCTGATCAAACTGTCAATCAGACTACTTCTACCGCACTAGCAGCTGAGGTTGCTCAACCTCAAGATGATCCTTGTTGGTCCCACGTGGTCAGATGAGGTCTAGAGGGGGGGGGGGTGAATAGACCTCTTCAAATTTTTAGATTAAAAAACTTTTCAGTAGTCTGTCAGCAGACTAAGCTTATGAAGAACAGTAAGCTTACTTTGCTGATCGAAAATGAACAGCAGAGTGATCACTTATCTTATAACAACTTAGCTGATTACAACAAAATCAGTTTTTCAAGAGTTTACTTGCAGCGGATGTTTGAAAGTGTTTTTCACAAGTAGACTAAGTCCTTAAAAAGATTTTATCCCCAGTTTTAAAACTCCTTCTAAAATCTTTTAACAATTCAAAGTGTAAACTTATGCAATTTCAAAATATGCCAGAAAACTAAAATGCAAGAATAACACCATGAATTTTTATAGTGGTTATATGGATTTAAATCCTTTAGTCCACTATTCCAGATCACTTAGATTCTGGGTTATACTATAAACACACAGTTTACAATATTTCTCCACTTATACCTAGACAACAAATGAAAAGGCTATAAGCTCGCAATAGGAAATCACAAAGAAGACCTATCCTCTGAAGTTAAATCACTCACAAAGACGGATTTAAACTTCGCACAACACTCAGTTAAATACAAAATCACTCAGAATGTATTTTTCTATTTTATTCAACTGGGTTTCTGTCAACAGATGACTTCCACCAGACGAGTGAGCTGTTCGAGCTTCTTGAGACTTAGAAATTTTCTACTTCAAAAACGAAATCTCAGAAATGTTGTTGTTTTTTTTCTCTCTTCGAAAACAGCTCTATTTATACTTGGATTTGAAAATATGACCGTTGAAGCAAATCACACTTCAAATCCATAGCCTTAGCCCAAATTCAGAACGGCTTCCTGCTACAGTACTTTTTCTGCTGTACTTTCCTGTAGCTGCATTAAATGCACCATGCTGATCCGAGAATATTCTTCAATCATTTGTCATTACTACCCTTCTCTTGCAGCTTTTATTACTCCAAGTGCATTTATTACCGTTAGACAAATATCTTGATCTCTTCTACTCTGCTGATAGATACTCTGCTGATCAAATACTGAACTAATCTGATTTGAGCCAGCTGATGACCTACTCTTCTGATTGCTGTTTCAGCGTGAGATCAGTAGTCTTCTAGGCTTCGAATTTTGAACTCTTCTGATGTCTTCTTCACTTGTTCAAAATTCTTCTAAGGGACCTAAGCTTTCCATACTTAGCTGATTTTGACGTTTTGGAAATCATCAAAACCTTCCCTTATCTTCTTATCTTCTTTGCACTTCATCTTCATCTTCATCTTCATCTTCATCCAACAATTTCCCCCTTTTTGATGATGACAAAACTTCAGCTAAGTACATGTACCTAAACTAAGGTTTTGATCCTAAAAAATTTCTGAGATAGAAATAGTCTATTGGATTTCAAACTTGAATATTTTTATAGATTCTGAAAAGATTACATATTACAAGTTTGTTAGATGAGATGTGCAAAAAGTAAATTACAAAGATTTCAAGCATAAGTAACCTAGACTAAACTAGTCTTCTGTTTTGTCTTCTTGCTTGTCCTCTTTTTCTTCTTCAGGTGTGGAAGACTCAGCTTCTAACTCTATGAAGAATTTTTGTTTTAACAGCTCCAACTTCTTTTTCTTGACATCAGGATCTAGCTGTTCTTCAGCTGAGTTCTTAGCAGCAGCTATTTCTTTGTCAGACTTAGCTTTTGCTTCAGCTTCAGTTTCCTCAGCTTCCTTTTCCTCTTCTGTGATCTTCTCATCTGTTGGTCTGCTTGTGCCTTCATTATCTTCATCAGTCTTTTCATTTTCAGCAGATTCCTCCAGTACTTCAGTTCCTTCTAATTCAGCATTTTCTTCTTCATCACAAGGTACCTTATCTTCCCTAAGTACCCTGTCTTCCCCCTTTTTGTCATCATCAGCAGGGTTGATTGGATATTTTGGTAAGACTGGTGTTATCTGAAGTGAATCACAAAGAAGTTTGATGTTCTCTTCCATGGCATCCAGTTGAGCTTGTTGTCTAAGCTGATTGGCCTCAAATGCTTCCATTCTGTTGAGAACAACTTCTCCTTGGTCACCTAACTGAATTTGAGATGCCAGCAGCAAATCAGCAGATGCTTTGATGTCCTTCATCATATTTTCTAATACTTCATCTTCAGCATGAATAGCCATTTCAACTGTTTCTGTAACCTGTCTCCAACCAGCAGCTGTACTTTGGGTCCTTGCCCTGATGACATCCATATCTTGACAGATAGACTTCACATTTTGAGCAGTGTCTTCTATCAGAGAGGTTGGAACAGCAACAGCTTTCTGGGCTGGTTGACTTAGAGCAGTCAAAAGATTAGCAGTCAACTTTTCTTCTAACTCCTTCATTGATTTTGAAATGATCTGCTGAATTGAATCCAACAGAGATGTTCGCTGTAAGTTCTGAGAAGTAGAGGCAACTTCAGATGGAATTGGAGGTGAGGCAAGATTTCCCTCTTTAGTAATCTGATTTGCTGCTTGAGTTGTCTCTTCTGTAATTTGATCTGCTGGACCAGAAGCAGTCTCTTCTTCTTTAGTCTCATCAGCTTGACCAGGAGTATTTTCCTTCTCCTTAGTCTGATCATTTTGCTCAGCAGCAACCTCATTTTCTTTAATCTGATCAGCTTGATTTGGAGTGATTTCCTCTTCTTTTGATTTATCAGCCGATTCAGACTTATCCTCCTTTTCTTTATCTTGATCTACCAGAGCAGAGGTGCTTTCCTTCTCTTTCTCTTTGTCCTGATCAGCAGGGTCAGAAGTACCCTCTTTTTCTTTATTTTGATCTGTAGGATCAGAAGTACCTTCCTTCTCTTTTCTTGGTCAGCAGGGGGTGCTTGGATCTTCTTAACATTTATAATGGTGCGCCTTGTGCCAGCTTTATCCAAAGCAGTCCTGTGAGTAATCCAAGTTAGATCATCAATAGGAACAAAAGGTGAGATATGATCCTCTGGTAGTTCTTCATATGGCCTAATAGTAGGGCCATAGACAATCTGCTTCAGACTAGGAAGGGGAATCATAGTGCTTGGTTGCCCCTTCATCTTTCTAGTCTTTCTGGCCCACGTTTCCATTGTTTGGGAAACTGCCAGCTTAATTGATCTTTCCTTGAGGTCTTCATCTTCAGCAAACTCCTCAGGAACAGATTCATAAATTTTATTTGCCTCAGCTTTTGCAATGTGACTGATCCTCAGTCTCAATTCGTCCAGAAAGAATTCTGAGTCTAGTGCTTGAGTAATAGAACCTGTCTCAAGCCACTTTAGCACCCAGGCTTCTTCATCAGCAAAGGGCTTCCAACTTGCAATTTGATCTTTGCTCTTTGTCAGACGATAGTCTCTCCATCTGTTATATCTGATCTTTTCTTTGTTGAACATCGTCAGACGAGTGATCTTTGCATTTTCAGCATCCAACCTTTTGATGAACTCTTCAAAAACATCAGGGTCATCTCTGACAATCTCCAATGCCAGTTTGACCTCTTCTCTTCTTTTAGGTTGTATAGCTGGAGTAGGCATGACTGGTTTAGGTTTGGTGGGATCTCTCTGTTCACCAATCACAATGCCACCAGTATGCTTTGGACCATGTGACTCCTTAGTGCTTGCTTCAATAGCAGCAGCCAACTCTGCTGCCTCAACAGCATCCCTTTGCTCTTGAGTCATTTTACTGGCCTCTTCTTCCAGTCTCTTGAGCTCAAGGGCCTTAAGGCGATCTTCCTCAGCCTTTTCTTCAGCCTTTCATTTCCTTTCTGCTTCATCTAATCTTTTCTTTTCAGCAGCAGTAAGGTAAGGAATCACAACTTTACCAGTCCTTCTCTTCTTTGCTTCAGGACTTTCCACTGTTTGAAGTGGAGTGGCAGCAACAGGAGTAGGGTGCAGAAGAAGTGCATCCCCTTCATTTGTTGTACTAGTCTGCTGTTCTTCTCTAACTTCAGCTCAGTGCAACAGATGAGTCTTCAGCAGGCTTAGCAGCAGGTTCTTCAATAACAGCAGGTCTCTCTGCTGATGCTGATGTCTCCCTCACTGTTTCAGTTGGTTCTTCAGAGAATGTGACTTTTCTTTTTGCCCTTGACTTGGCAATTTTCTTTGAAGGTTCAGGTCTAGGAGGTCCTCTTGCAGAGCTCCTTGTCCTCATTCTCTTTGAAATTTTAGGGACAGTTTCATCAGATTATGTCCTTTTTGGAGATGATCCGGTCTCCATCTTTTCAATCTCTTCAGTAAAGTCATCAATGACTTTCCAAGGGATCACAATTACAGGCTGTGCTGATCCAGCTTCAACAGTAGAGCTTACTGTTTGATCAGCAGACTTACTGGTCTGACCAGTCTTCTTTCCCTTCTTTGCAGGGACTTTGGCAGCCTTAGTAGAAGCCTTTCTTTTAGAGGTGCCCACACTCTTAACTGGCTCATATAGTTTGAATTCCTTTCCACCATGAATGGTCTTTCCATTTCCCAAAGGACATCCCAGGCTTAAAAACAGATGACTGAGCAGAATACCATACTTGACCTTCTTATCACACAGTAGATCAAATATGTGAGCAGCCCTGTTGATTTTCAACCCATAGTATATGCAAATCATAGTATAATATCTTCTCCTGGGTAAACCATCCAAAGAGCTTGTACTGCAGTCCAGTACCTTAGCAATTATATCAGCGAACCTCTGAAACTCATCTTTCAACTGAGTCTTCATCAGAGTTCCTGTCATCTCCTCCCCTTCCTTAGCACAAATTGCCCAAAATTCCTATTCCTTTTCAGACCCAAGGTCTGTCACATCTCCTCCTTCATTAGTCAGTTTGTACACTTCACTTAACACTGCAGCCGAAATACAAATCTTTTTGCCCCCAACTATGGCAGTCATAACAGTCTTTTCATTGTTGATCTTTCTGAAACTGTAGAAATCATTAACATCTTCAAGGTATACACGCTCCTCATGAGCTTCCAGAATAGGTACTAGAGATGCTTCCTTGATCTTCGTCATGATTTCCCTCATCAAATCAGTACCAGTTTTGAAGAATTTGTCGTAGCTTAGATATCTTCCTTCAATAACATCCATTTTGTGATTAAGTGGAGTAGAACCTGTGAGAATTTTGAGAGCTAACGAACAGAGAGCTTATATAGTTAGAGAGTTATGGAATTTTGTGTGCGTAAGTCGAATAATCTGTTCAGATCGGATTTTATAGGTTTCTTTTGGTGTTGATTATCGTCATAAACATGAACCGTAAGATTGATCTGACAGTTTTAAATCGTGCGGGTGAGAATTGCGGACTTCAAATTTATTATTTTAATGTCAGATGGGCGGGAAACTCAATCGGCACTTATCTATTACTTATAAAAGCGTGTTTCAAAAGATGCTATTTATAACCATGCATATATAATGTATCAGATGAGTAGAGTTTAACTTATCTGACAGACGAGTGATCTGTTATCTGATATTACTAGAGAAAGCCAATAGCTAGTAATCTTCCTCTGCTGTTTGTCAATCCAACAAGATAAAATAATCTTCAGTCTTCAAGAATTATGATCTTACGCGGTTTCGTGTGTTCGATCAAAGTGAAGTGGAGTGTAGTATTGATACTAGTAAATAAGAGGGAAAGATCAATAGAATTGTATTCAGAATAATCGAGTACATATTACAAGTATTTAGAGTCTTATCCGAGCATTATTGGATGCCGTACAAGCTAGAGGGCGAAATACATATGAGAAAGCCTAGACCTATAATTCCGAGCAGTTTCTGAACTGTAGCTTCGAGGATGGAGCACCTGGGAAGTTGTGTCGTCGTCATAAATGTATGGGGTATTTATAGCTGAGTCGACGGGCTTGGGCCTGGGCTCGGCCCAACAGTGTTCTTCGATCCCTGGTTCTCTCACGAGCTCGTACTAATGAATTTCGAGCTTTGGCTTGGCTCTTAGTTCCCGGGGTCAGCGTCCGACGCTATTCGAACCGTACTGAGTCTAGAAAGACAGGGGATCGGAAATACCCCTCATCAATACTCCCCCACTTCTCGAGTGCGAAGTGGAGCGTGCGCTCGAAGAAGTGTAAGGCACCTTCCGAGTTATAATGAGACGAGCCGTTCAAGATGTCTTTAGGATATGCCTCGTTAAAAACCTAACCCGGAAAAACCCATTGGGATAAAAACCGAGCTAGGGAAAAAGAGTGCATATACAAGAAAACATATACTGGCGCGTTGTAAAGTTATCCTCGTCGGAAGATTTTGAAATAGTAATATCCTTCTTGGTTCCATGATGCGTCGTTCGACCCCTTGACGAATGCTTTCTAGAATCTTCGATCATAACATGGAGGGCCTCCGAAATTCTCAGGAATAAATATCAAGGACATATTCCGCAATCTTAGAGAATGAAGGATCTAAAAGGCTATTTTGTGAGGGATAACCCCAAGTTTTTACCTTGGGTAAGTCCAACCGTCGCGGTTACTCGGGGACCCGTTTGCAATTTTACTTTTTTAACCCCGTATATATATACGTTGACTTGTTGGGAAATTATTTACACATTACACTCTCTCTTGAGCTCGAAGCGTTTGAGTTCGAAACAGCATTTATCTTTAGTATACTTATTTCTCAATCCATTATGTCGAGTTCCAGAAGTGCGAGGGGCAAGGATAAGGTTGAAGAGAACCAAGAATCCGATCCTTTATTAAGGCTCGTAGATGATTTCGAAGACGGGGAATTTCGTCAAGGAGGTGAGGATGAGGGTCCTAGCGAGGATCTCGAAGAGATTGAGGTCGAGAAACGCAGCATTGGCGAGGGTGCCTTCGTCAGAATTTTCAAACATGTGCCTGCCCCCGAGACAGTGACCTCAAACAGGTCAGAACTTCCCGCTAAAGAAACTTCCTGGTGTTTTTTGAAGAGGGATCACGTTCATCTCGAGAGGGAATATGGGAAATTTCTTCCCAAAGGGTTTTCCATCGTCATTCCTTCTTATTCCGAACGTGCCACCGAGCCCCCGGCTGGCTGTCAATCCTTCTATGAGGGCCAATTTTCCTGTGGTTTGCGTATTCCGTTCAGTCCCCTTATAAGGTGTATACTTTCTTTCTTCTCGCTGTCCCCCGCTCAACTTCTCCCGCACTCAGTTGCTTATATAGTAGCATTCAGTGCTCTCATGGAGGCGAAAGGGGAAGAGGCCTCCTTCAGCAATTTTTGGCACACCTTCCGAATGGATCTAGGCAAAGGTTCGAATGCGGGATTCGTATCCATCCGTCAGAGGTCGAAACGGCCTTTTCTTACCAACATAACAACGAGAAAGGACAAAGGTTGGAAGAGGCGGTTCTTCTTTGTGAAAGGTCCTGATGTTCCAATATCCGAAGGTAGTTCGAGGACAAGACCGTATCGATGGGATGGTGCAAACTCTTGGTCGTATGGTTCTCGTAAAATCAAAGAGAAGCTTAGACAATGTCTTTCTGATGAACTTCTCGAGCAGCTGAGGTCCAATCCTTACCATACCAGGTTCCTAGTTCAGGAAGGCGTTTTGCGATTGGCCGGATTGAGCCACTGTGACTATCCTGCCCCTGTAATTAAATATCCCAGTCAAACTTCCGAAGGATCCCTTCTGCAGGTCAATGATCTTCCAATCCCTAGCGTTCCGCCCTTTGCCACTCCTTCCTTGGGTATGCTTATCATCTTGTCTATTTTAAGGTTTTATTGAACAGTTTAGATCATATGCCCAAATCGTATTATTCCTGCAGGTCGAGTCGTTGAGAAATTTCGAGTGTCTGCCGCCGGCCTAATTGAAGATAAACCATTTTATTTCGATCCGTTATCTCCTACTCTCGGAAATAGAGTGGGTACAAGTAACTTGGGCGGAAATTCAGTTACCGTTCCGCTCACGATTCCCGACCTGAGAGGCGTTGGTACTATGAGTTCCTTGAACTCCGCCTCTGCTGGGCCACTTCAAGCCTTGTTTACCCCTGATACTTCTGTTCTTTCGTCGGTCGGTTATAGTCAACATTCCTGGAACCGGGTTCAGGGTGTCCAGGAGTATGAGAAGCTTTTGAGTCGGAAGAGAAACGCTGAACATCCTGGACCCTCTAGGAGGGTAAAACCTTTTGGTGTGAGTTCTGACTCTGTTCCATGTCGAGAAGGCAGATCGGAACCTGATGTGGCGGATTTCATGGACGAGCACCTTCGAGGTAGCAGGGCTGCTGGGTACCCTGAAGACGGTACCGTTCTAACTGATCTGGATTCAGGTGGTGAGAATGAGTTCGATAAAGCCACTAGAATTTATATGGCTAGTCGGTTTAAGCGGGATATCCTGCTTCAAACCGTCAAAAGTGACTTCGAGGTTTTGAGTGATTTTTCCCGAACGTATCATGAGGTAAATGTTTATCTTTGACTCTCTTCTTTCTTCAGTGCCCCTGATATTTTGCTAATACGTTTGAATTACTTCGCAGATCGGGGACTTATTTGCTATCCAAACCTATCGCTTAGCCTTGCTGGAACAGGAATCGCAGGATGCTCATGACGCGTGTGCTCAAATTCTCGTTGATAACCAAACTCTTCGAGCTCAGCTAGCAGAAAACCAACGGGAATTGTCTCGAGTGAAGACGGAGCTCGAAAAAGCTACTGTGAAACGTTCCTCGTCCGTGGAAGAGGATTTGCTGGCATCCGTTAAAGAGAGAAGTGCCCTCGAGGAAGAGCTGAAGAAGGTAAAAATAGAGCTGGAGCTGGCGAAGCAAGATTCCGAGCTTGCATATGCGCAAGGTCGGGAGGAGGCTGTTATTCCGGCCATACGAGAATTCTTGGAATCTCCCGTACTAGATCCTTTAGTCCATAGGAAAATGGGAGAAATTGTTCAGACGATCTTTTACAAAGGGGTTCAACAATTAGTGGCGGCCAAGAAGATTCCGGATGAGATGGAGGAGTACTTTAAGTACATGAACCCTTTCAAAAACGCTGAGGAGAAGGATTATAAAGCTTCTTCTCTGCCCAAGATGGATATTAACTGGCAAGATCATCGCTTTGCTCCCTTAGTCGAGGAATATGGCGTTCCGATACCTAATCCTGATGTACTCGAGCGTTATAACGATGATCCTCCTTCTGTATCGGGGGAAACGAGCGAAAACTTCAACATAGATGATGTACCAGATAAGGAAGGCGATCGACCTTTCGATCAGACCGAGTAACTGTTCAACTTCAAATACATATTGCCCGATCGTCTATCAAGCAAGTTACTAGATTCGAGCGTGCCGGAGGGGCGATTCATAGTTTTGTAGTTAGGAATTAATCGTATTTACCCATTTGACTCATTTTTGTAAACGGATTTGTTTTCTTTCTTCGATTTGATTCGTGTAACTTGTAAATATCGACCTTACAAATATCTAGTCCATTTGAATTTCCAGGCTCGATGATTCTTTGCACTTTATGCTCGAACTTTTAGTTACTCCAAGTGGGATATTTCTTAGAGGTTGCGTCGATTCACTGTCGTAATTGTAGGGCGTAGTGTCTATAAATATTAGAATCTCTTCTCACTATTCATACGAGATCTTTGCTTATAAAGATCGGAGCTCTTCCCGTATTTTCCGCATTCTTCGAATTCCTTAAAAGGTAAATATCCGAGGTTATCGATCCCAACTTCACTTATCATGGAAAACGTATTAGGCGCAGCTATCGATCCCAAATCGCTGTTTGGTGGCTCGAAGAATAAGAATTCGGGCAAAGAGCAAAAAGAGCAGAAAACTGTCAAGGAGGCCAAACCCTCCAAATCTTCTTCTAAGACCTCTGTGTCTTCCCCAAAGGCTCTTAAAGGTGGGGAAAATAAAAAAGAGAAAAGCACTTCCTTGAAGCAAAACAAGGGCAGTTCCGGAAAGTCCATTCTGGATGAAGAGCTCGAAGCCAAGCTCGGGGGTTCTTCCCCGAGAGTAGTTGACTCTCCGAGTGAAGATCGTGTCCGAGAGAAGACTCCTATTCCTTCTTCGAATAAGAGGCCTTATTCCGATGGGATCACTCCCATTGAGGCTTTGGAAAATCTTGCTATTGGTAATAAATCGTCTTCCGATGTATCGACCGTTTCTCCCGTAGGGAATCTCAGCAAAAAGTCCAAGTTAGAGATTGGTGGAGAGGCCTCTGCTAAAGCTTTAGGAATTGATAATCCTCCCCGACCTCTTGTTGACTCCATTCCTCCAAAAGTTGTCTCTTCCCTGTCCGAGGAGTTGAAAGATGGATCTCCCTCTAAGGTTGATCCCATGGGTAATTTGTTGCAAGCTAACTTTACTTCTTCGGAGACTGATATGCCCAAGGAGAGAAACGCATCCAAAGAGAGAAACATAGAAGAGTTGTTTGAGTCTGGGCAGCACTTCCTTTTTCAGGTGTGCATTTATTTATTCTCTCTCTCTCTCCCCCTTTTTTTTTTTTTTTTTTTTTATTATTTTTTTTTTTTTTACGTTGTCGAACCTTTTGACAGGCCGGGGCAAGATTTTATTGAGCTTAAAACACTTGCTGAGCGGGAAACCAATCAGCGCACTGCTATATTCTTCGAGCTGGAGGAGAAGAAAGCAGAACTCGACCGTGTCTTCGCAGAGAAACTTGCTCTAGAGAAGGAGAAATCTGTTAGAGAAAGTGGAGAGGAGATCCACAAGCAGCTGAGTGAAGAGCTCGAAAAACTGAAGAGTCTTCACGAGCAGGAGAAGCAAGAATTCACGCTTCGAGAAAAGGAAGCTTACGACCGTGGATATGGAGCTGGATATGAGGCTCGTAATGCCGAGCTTCGGAAGATTTTTTCCGACAATAAGCTCCTCTAGACGTTGTCTTTTATTTTCTCGGACTTATTGTATGGCTAAATTGTTTTTATTCCTTGTGTAACCATGAATGATCTGAGATATTTTACCTCTATGGTTTGTAATAATCTATTTGCTCCTCGGAATGCATACTCTTCTGTACTTTGAAGTATTCCCCTTTTAACTTCGCTTTCTTTGTTTGTCCTTGTGTTCGCGATCGTTGATCTTCGATCTTGGTATACTAATTCTGCTTGATTTCCAAAATATATCACTTTTCCTTCCCGCTAAAATTCTCGAGAAGCGCAACAGTCTTTCGATCTTGACCGTTCCTTTTGTTTTTTTGCTAGTCGTTGGATCTTGAGAATAGTATCTATAAATGGGGCTCTTCGTTTTTGCATCCTCATAAGATTTTTCGAAGAACAGATTCCTTCGACCATGCTGACTAAAAGATCTTGTTGTATGATTCGGTATTTCGAATTTCGCGTTAGGACTTATTTTGCATACCATAGTCAAATTTATATTTCAACCTCGACTAGGGTATCGAGAGGCGAACAGTATTTCGACCATAAAGGCCAATAAGCTTTATTGCTGACCATCCACGACCCTAGTATCTTTCTCGACCTTCTATGGCCGCGGATAGGCTCAAACACCAAATTATTGGCGAGGGTGTTTGACAGTTTGTTTGGTTCTTCTGGAAGATGTGAGGAGGTGATGCTTCAAGGACTGAAGTTCTCTCAAAGTATTCACATTACACCTAGAAAAAGGTGCCTCACCCTTCTTTGCTGTGAATACTCTGTGAAAACTATAGTGTTGTCGGCTCGATGGGCTCCTCTTTTTCGAGTAAGGGCATTATCGTCCGCCGAAAATTTCATAGGAATCGCGTGTCCATGAAGTCCCTTTCTCGCTCGGATATAGGGATTAGAAAATGTATTGGCATGAAGTGATTAGCCCGATATGTAATAGGAACTGATATCTTTGTAATTGGAGACTATCCAATGTATCGAACTTTGGAAATGATAATTTAATGTTTAAATCTTCTATAATCATTCTCATCTGTTTAAATAAAGTTCTTTATCGATATTGGTCGAGCTTAGGCGAGTTGCTGATAATATCTTCTCGATCGGTTTTCGTTCAAAACTTTTCTTTGCGAGATCTCTTAGACGATCGGAATTGAGGTTCCAAGTATTTCAAACATTATTGAATTTGACTTTTTCTTCATTTATTCACATGGTTCCTGAATATTCGAGAAGCGGAACTGTCGGCGCATTTATTGCTCGTTTCTTGACCATTTTCTTACTAACCAAACAGTCCCTGATTTATCGGGAATTGGAGCGGTCAAAGCATTTAATGCATGTATCGTTACCGCTCACTTCAAAAGATCTACACCATTGATATTAACTACTCCACCCTATATATAGCTCCGGAATTACTATCATATTTTTACTTTTGTAAATGTTTCATTCGATCGGCATGGTTCTATTTTTACTTGCATCGATCAACTTTATGTTCCATTTGATGTCAGAAGTTAAATTATTCGAGATCCGCACCAGAATTTTCTTCTTCGATCTCTTCGGAGTCCCAAATAGGGGGAATAATTTCGACTAGGGTATCGACAGGCGAAAACAATTGCGACTGGGGTACCGACAGGCGACCAGCTCTCTCTGATTCCAACCAATTAGTGCTGGTTCGACCTTCTGTATCCTGTCAATCCACCCGGTCGGATAGTGGGTCGACTGCTGGAGGAGTTTTCCTGCACTTGAGCTCAACATCTTCAAGATGTTCCTTGAAGAATGTTGCCTCCGAGATTGCATGGAATAATTTCTCTAGGGGTCGCTTCCCTTTCTCTCGATCTGACGCGGCGTAGAACGAGCATCGAGGAAGTGATGGATGAAGGGTAGAAGTGTTATTCAGACCCTGCCTTCCTTCTTTGGCTATAAGAACACCTTAGCGTAGGATTAATTTGTAATAGGTTTTCCTTCAAATGTAATGTCTTAGCTTTGCTCGATTTCCCTTATTACTGTAAGCACGAACTCTTTTGTAACTGTTTTATAGATCACGAATGTAATATTTATTTCCCTTATTATCCTTATAGCAGAACTATTTCCGTATACCGTTACCGAACATCGATTTCTTCACCTCAAAAATATGAACAACCGATGCCATTTTCGAATGACTTCGATAAGTGTCCGGATAATAAAGAATAATTGACGTTTCTTCGATCTTTGGTAAAATGATAATTGACCTTTGTAGATCGATCGAAAATTAATAATACTTGGATAATAATAATAATAACTGTTTGGTGGATTGCGATTGCTGCAGTTCGAAATAGGACGTATATCGGAATCTTGTACGATCGACAATTCGCATCTTGGGTCGTAGCAACGGCTTTCACCCAATTAGTAATTTCGATCTAAGGGGCATAGCAACGGCTTTCACCCTTGGTCGTTTCAGAGCGTTTTTAGCCCTCGGGTCATAGCAGAGGCTTTCACCCGTTTGATAATTTCGATCTAAGGGGCATAGCAGAGGCTTTCACCCTTAGTCGTTTCAGAGCGTTTTTAGCCCTCGGGTCCTAGCAGAGGCTTTCACCCGTTTGATAATTTCGATCTAAGGGGCATAGCAGAGGCTTTCACCCTTAGTCGTTTCAGAGCGTTTTTAGCCCTCGGGTCCTAGCAGAGGCTTTCACCCGTATGATAATTTCGATCTAAGGGGCATAGCAGAGGCTTTCACCCTTAGTCGTTTCAGAGCGTTTTTAGCCCTCGGGTCCTAGCAGAGGCTTTCACCCGTATGATAATTTCGATCTAAGGGGCATAGCAGAGGCTTTCACCCTTAGTCGTTTCAGAGCATTTTTAGCCCTCGGGTCCTAGCAGAGGCTTTCACCCGTTTGATAATTTCGATCTAAGGGGCATAGCAGAGGCTTTCACCCTTAGTCGTTTCAGAGCGTTTTTAGCCCTCGGGTCCTAGCAGAGGCTTTCACCCGTTTGATAATTTCGATCTAAGGGGCATAGCAGAGGCTTTCACCCTTAGTCGTTTCAGAGCGTTTTTAGCCCTCGGGTCCTAGCAGAGGCTTTCACCCGTTTGATAATAAATGGAGATAAATAGAGACTGATAATAGACAAATGTAGATCGAGAATACCAGAATAATAGATGAGTAGAGATTGATAATAGATGAGTAAATAGGTGAAACGAATTTTCACTGAATATATAATTTTGATCGAAATATTTTTGATTAAACAATAGTCTTCTGTGATCGAGATAATAGATGGAGAACAACTAGATGCATAACAGATAGCAAAAAGGCCTATGATTTGATAAATAATCTTTCTGACTTGATTGAAGATATCGCTTGGGAGGTTCTTATTTCGTTTGACCTGATACCCCTTGTTTTTCGGCTGTTTTGAATGTTTCCAATTTTTGATAAATTTTGACCTTTTCCCAAACAGTTCCTTTTTAACGGGAATCGTAACAGTCCTTAGATCTTACCCCTTCGTTTTGCGAATTAGTTGCCGTTGGATTCCTTCTAATTTTCTATATAAAAGGCTACCATTCCTTAGAACCTAACTCATTCGTTGGACTGGCATTCAACTCGTCCGATTATGGTGACCGAGATCATTATTCCATTAATTCAACTATTTGAGCTCAGATTTCGAACAATCTATAAGCAGAACCACTTTTCGAGCAGAAGAAATACCATCTCGTTCTTCGTTTAGAATATCGACAGGCAAATACAACTTCCATCTGGAAAGCCAATATGCCAGATTCAAGGAGTCGGTAGATTATCGCACAGGTCTTCGATTAGGGACCTGTTGCTACAATGCATTTAGGAAGACGTTCTAGAGGTAGAGTGACGAAGAATACAGTTAGCCGACGAACTATACGCTCGCCCCTTCGTCTTCGGAAGATTGTAAATAAAGTTAAAAGCCTGCGGGTCCTAAGGAGGTTCCCTGGTCGGGGCCACATTATTCCGAAATAGCAATAGGAGAAAAGACCGAAAATTTTATAGGATTGTAGAAAATAGTATCGTTCCGATGTAATGTAAAGGCGTGAGCCATGCTCGATATGTA
This sequence comes from Penstemon eatonii, assembly GCA_038501285.1. Taxonomy (NCBI): domain Eukaryota; kingdom Viridiplantae; phylum Streptophyta; class Magnoliopsida; order Lamiales; family Plantaginaceae; genus Penstemon; species Penstemon eatonii. The sequence goes on from CM076711.1 coordinate 18,019,077, forward strand.
TTTCCCACATCTTGTATTTTTCGAGATAATATAAATACACTTCATTTTCGTTTTGTTGATATCATAAAACATAACTAGATAAATTTTATCTCCAATAACTCCATTTTGATCCTTTAATATCGATAAAGAAATAATCAAATACCACTTCCTTGATTGAGTAATAATTTAGTGGACCTGAAATTAATAAGGAAAATGATGCAATAGATCTTTGGCACCTCCAAATATCCATAGTCGCATAACTTTTTGTACGAGAGTTCTGTTCGAATGAACCGATCGTGGTTCTTCTAAGTCGATCGAATGACTGTAAGAATATCTGACCGAACTGAACTTGAATTTAAATTACCAATCTTCATCAATAATGTTATCATTTTGGTATTTAGAATGTTATAGACCTCCTATGCGCTCCGTTAAAGCGTGCGTCCTTATAACCAAACAGGGCCCTATTTCTTGGGAAATGTAACGGTCAGTCCATTTAATACGGACATCCAAACCGCTCATAATCTACTATCTGGGCCGTCGATTCAAAATTCTTTATCACTATAAATAGGTCCCTTCGTGTATACCACACTTCTCATTTTCTCCTTTACGCTTCCTCCGACCACCATGGGTCGAGTTTTAGATTTGACTCGTATTTTCTCCCAGATAAAGAAGTTTGAGATTAGAGTTCGAACTTTGTTTTTCGACCTTGCTTACTTTGGTATAAACTTTCCGCTTAGAATATCGACAGGCAAAAGAAATTGCGCCTAGAATACCGGCAGGCAACCTGTTTTCCCAGACATATCATTTCTGGAGCAGGTTGGGATTCCGGTTTTCTGGTGTACTATCTGATCGGGCAGCTGGTTATCCTGAGAGGAGCTCTTTAAATCTGGAGCATCAGCTTCCTCGAGGGCTTTCTTACAATAAAGTTCCTTCGACCTCGTTCGAGGTGACTTTGTTGAGATAAACCTTCGCTGCTCCGGTTCGGATTGAGCTGTAGACAATGATTGAGTTTACCAATCATTGTTTACCGACGAAGACTCGAGGTCGGCTTGGAAAACAGAAAGGGAGCTCCGAGCCGGCTACTATCCCGTATGAAGGTGGATGTGCGACACGTGGCGAGTGATTGCCATGAAGACCCCTTGCTGAGTTCTGCATCTGGAGCGATCTTGGAGATCGATCACGTAACAGGATAGAATTACCTCATAGAATTTGTAATAGGGTAGGAGTGATCATATTGTATTTCTCGAGCTCGAATTACATTCGAGGCTTCACTTTTGTAACTCGTTCAAAGAAAACTAATAAAATTTTCGTTCTCTAATCAAAAGTTCATTACTTGATTCCTTTAATCGGTTGAACCATTGATAATACCCAGCTTTTCAATAATTGATTTGTGGAACTTGTCGCGGAAAATGATAAGCTGATGATCAGAAAAACAAATTCCGACCATTAATAAGCTGTAGTTCCCCGGATCTTCTAAGTCTCTTATAGCTAATTGATGATCGAATCGTCGGAATTAATTCTGTGTTAATTTGTTGTGGGCAATATTCTATTTCACTTATGCATTGGGAAATGAATTACTTGTGAAAAATAAATTCACTGAAGGAATAAACGACCTGCGCCTTCATAGAATAAAATCACCAATCTTAAAGTCGGAAATTCATCCTGTAGGTCTTATCTTCGACCTTGAATTGAAGAATGCTCCGCTGGTCGAAGAATCTCCCCAGATAGTGAACGGTGGATTTTCTGGTTAGTGAGGCACACCGTATTTCTCCTCGTAGTAGGCATATTTCGATCTAATACTCGAATAAGGCCCCTCGGTGGGCGCCAATTGATCTTACGCTGTTTCGTGTGTTCGATCAAAGTGAAGTGGAGTGTAGTATTGATACTAGTAAATAAGAGGGAAAGATCAATAGAATTGTATTCAGAATAATCGAGTACAGATTACAAGTATTTAGAGTCCTATCCGAGCATTATTGGATGCCGTACAAGCTAGAGGGCGAAATACATATGAGAAAGCCTAGACCTATAATTCCGAGCAGTTTCTGAACTGTAGCTTCGAGGATGGAGCACCTGGGAAGTTGTGTCGTCGTCATAAATGTATGGGGTATTTAGAGCTGAGTCGACGGGCTTGGGCCTGGGCTCGGCCCAACAATGTTCTTCGATCCCTGGTTCTCTCACGAGCTCGTAATAATGAATTTCGAGCTTTGGCTTGGCTCTTAGTTCCCGGGGTCAGCGTCCGGCGCTATTCGAACCGTACTGAGTCTAGAAAGACAGGGGATCGGAAATACCCCTCATCAAATTAAGAACACATCTTCTAATAACATAACTTCAACTAACTGTCGTTAACCAATTTCATCTTTAGACCAGAAGTACCGCTAGTCTTACACGTTCCCCCTGTCTTTAAGAATTCATAAGTTAACTAGTATGTTGAGAGTTAATCCTTGAACATAATAATGGATGACCGTGCTGATGAACTTCAGTCTTCTGATAAGTTTCCCCTCAGCTTATGCATCCAAATTAAGTAGTCCTAGTTCAGCTTTTAGAGTTGAAAACCTTACTTCACTTAAAGGTTTAGTGAAAATATGAACATACTCAATCATAACATTTTCTTTTTCCACATGATCTCTAATGAAGTGATGCTTGATCTCAATATGTTTAGTCCTTGAATGACTTGTAGTATTCTGAGTAAGAGATATTGCACTTGTGTTGTCACAGTAGATTGGAATTCCACTGATCTTGATATTGTAATCTTCCAGTTGATGCTTCAACCAAAGTATCTGTGCACAGCATGCTCCAGCAGCTATATATTCAGCTTCAGCAGTAGATATGGATACTGAAGTCTGTTTCTTACTTATCCATGAGATCAGACGACTACCCAAAAATTGACAGGCACCTGTTGTGCTCTTTCTATCAATTTTGCAGCCAGCAATGTCTGAATCTGAATATCCAATAAGCTCAAATCCAGATTTTCTAGGATACCACAATCCCAATTCTTGAGTGCCCTTTATATATTTCAATATTCTCTTGGTAGCTAAGAGATGAGATTCCTTAGGATTTGATTGAAATCTCGCACAAACCCCAACTGAGTACATGATATCAGGTCTGCTTGCTGTTAGATATAACAGTGACCCAATAATGCCTCTGTATTTGGTTATGTCCACTGATTTGCCATCTTCATATTTATCCAAACGAAGACTTGTAGACATTGGAACAATAGCAGTAGAGCTAGTTTCCATACCAAATTTCTTGAACAGATCTCTTGTGTATTTTGCTTGGTTGATGAATATTCCATCAGGCAACTGTCTAACTTGCAAACCAAGAAAATAATTGAGTTCACCCATCATGCTCATTTCAAACTTATTCTGCATCAGCTTGGAGAACTTGTCACACATCTGTTGGTTAGTTGAACCAAAAATAATATTGTCTACATATATTTGCACAATTATTATATGATTCTCCCATTCAATTGTGAACAAGGTCTTGTCTACCTTACCTTTACGAAATCCTTTAATTAAAAGAAAATCAGATAGGGTATCATACCATGCTCTTGGAGCCTGTTTCAGTCCATAGAGGGCTTTCTTTAGACGATACACCTTGTCTTCCTATTTATAAGCTTCAAATCCAGGTGGTTGTTCAACATACACTTCTTCTTGCAATTCTCCATTGAGAAATGCAGACTTCACATCCATCTGATAGACAGTGAAGTTCTTGTAAGCAGCATAGGCAAGAAACAGTCTGATTGCTTCAAATCTTGCTACTGGTGCAAATGTTTCATCAAAGTCAATTCCTTCTTCTTGACAATAACCCTTGGCCACTAATCTTGCTTTATTTCTGGTAACTATACCATCTTCATTCATCTTATTTCTGAAAACCCATTTAGTGCCAATTACTCTTTGATGACTTGGTCTAGGAACTAAGTACCAGACTTCATTCCTTTCAAATTGATTCAACTCTTCTTGCATAGCTTCAATCCAGAAGGAATCACTAAGAGCTTCTTCAATTTGTTTAGGCTCTATTTGAGATAGAAAAGTGATAAACATAGCATCTTGTGCAGCAGCTCTTCTTGTTTTCACTCTATCCAAGGGATCACCAATCACTAACTCTTGTGGGTGATTCCTGAGCCATCCGAGATCAGGTTGCAAATCTGGATGTTGTCCTCTGTTTTGATCTTGCAACACTACTGTTGGAGTTCCACTAGTGGTCTGTTGAACATTTGTAGTCTGTTGAACAGTCTCTTGTCTGTCAGCTGTTTGCAACTCGTCTGTTAGACAATCAGCACTGTGATTTTGAACAGCACTTGAGTTAGCAGCTGAATTAAGATTAGGTAGTATGATGGGTACATATTCTTCATTCTTTCCAACATCCAACTTCTGTAAATCAGTAGACAGATCTTGATTAGTACTTTGATTCTTTTCAGAAGATTGATTTGGCTCATCAAATACTACATGAATGGATTCTTCTATTAGCAATGTTCTTTTGTTAAAAACTCTATAAGCTTTACTAACAGTAGAGTATCCTACAAAAACCGCTTCATCAGCCTTCTCTGCAAATGCAGTAAGGTGATTTTTCCCATTATTTAATACAAAGAATTTACAACCAAAAATTTTAAAGTAATGAATGTTTGGTTTTCTGTTGTTCCAAACTTCATATGGAGTCTTGTTCTGATTTTTGTTGATCATGCATCTGTTCTGGGTAAAGCAGGCTGTATTTGTTGCTTCTGCCCAAAATCTTTGTGGCAGCTTGGCTTCAGCTATCGTAGTCCTGACAACTTCTTTTAGTGTTCTGTTTCTCCTTTCAGCAACACCGTTCTGTTGAGGGGTTCTAGCAGCTGAATACTCATGATGTATTCCTTTGATATTACAATACTCTTCAACAGTAGAGTTTGTAAACTTTGTCCTTCTATCTGATCTGATCTTTAATATTTTTATACTCTTCTCATTCTGGATCAGTTCCATCAGATTAGTAAGATGTTCCTTTATTTCACTTTTCTTTTTCATGAATATCAACCAAGTATATCTTGAATAGTCGTCCACAACAGCTAGGCAGTATTTCTTTCCGCCATTGCTGACTGGATCAATGGGTCCAAATAAGTCCATGTGTAGCAGCTCCAAGATTCTTTCAGAAGATTGGTACTTCTTGCTTTTGAACGATGACTTGATTTCTTTATCCTTCTGACATGCGTCAAAGAGCTTATTTTTGCTCATGACTGTTTTAGGAATCCCTTCTACCAGATCATTCTTTATCAATCTGTTGATGGTCTTGAAGTTTAAATAATTCTTTTGTGCCACAGCCAACTGACTTCACTTGGTGTTGATGCCACCAAACAAACACTTGAATTCTTGTTAGCAGAATTCCAGTCGACTATGTAGACATTCCCTTGTCGTCTTCCAGATAAAATTACCTTCTTTGTACCAATCTGTTCAACATAGCACTTATCTGTTGAGAAGATGACTGAATATCCTTTGTCACAAAATTGACTTATGCTCAGCAGGTTGTACTTTAGGCCTTTAACATATGAGACGTCAGATATATCTATGTTTCCTTTGATTAATCTTCATTTAGCTACAATATTGCCTTCTTTGCTGTCTCCAAAAGTAACCTTTGGACCATCCACAGCAACTGCATCAGTCAGCTCATGTATGCTTCCACACATGTGCCTTGAACAACCACTGTCCAAGTACCAGATCTTCTCTACTTTACTCCTACTCCTAGTCCTAACCTACAAAACAAAATTAAGATTGTTTTAGGTACCCTTATTGAGAGGGTCCTGAAGGATTAGTTCCACCTTTGACAATCCAAGATGTTGATGTCTTAGGCTTCTTAGGCTTCTGAGCTTTGACAGGAGCATGAACAGTTTCATTTTTATCATAGTTATCAGATAAGTCATGTTGATGATCAGTATGATAAGAATCATGTTCATAAGCAGGGTAAGGTGCATGATAAGCAGGATATGCATACATTGGATGAGCAGGATATGGTGCACAGTAACTAGGAAATTGAGGTGCATGATACATAGGAGGATATGCAGCAGGTTGCACATAATATGACTCATTTTCATACCAAGCATTTTGATTTTTCTTATTCTTATGCTTCTTTGGTTTACTAGAGGCTTGCTCATTAACAGATGACTTAGGTTTACCACTAGTCTGATTCGGTTTAGCTTTATCAGCAGACTTCTTAGGACTCTGCTGTTTGGTCTTACTAGTCTGTTTACATACACTAGGCTCTTTGCTCTTTTTAGACATAGGAGATTTCTTCTCCTTTAACACATTCTCAGGTGAAGCAGGTTTAGTAGTTTGAACATACAGAATGACCTTACTATTGTCAGCAGATATAAATTTTTCAGTATGATTAAATTCTAGCTTATCCTGTTCTAAAGGCATCTTCTGTTTACTAGACATATGAGTGGATGCAACAGTTGATTTCTCATGAGACTCAATAACTTTTTCAAGTTCCATGATTTTACCCTTATAAACTTCACATTCAGCTTTCAGAGATTCATGTTCTTGCTCAAGCTGTTTATATTCAGCTGATTCTCTTGGCTTTTCAGCTGTGAGTTTCAGTGAACTATTTTGCTCTTTTAGCAATATCATCTCTTCCTTAAGCTTTTTATATGCTTCAGCAATACTAGTATTGTTAAGCATCATTTGTTTAAATGAATTAAATAATTCATTGTCAAGAGGAGTTACCTCATCCTCAGAGTCATCAGATTCATTTGCCATCAGGCAGAGGAGAGCAGGTTTTTCTTCATCAAAAGATTCTTCATCAGACGTGTCTGAGTCTGAATCAGATGAGTAGACAGCAGTCAGCTTTTCTGCTTCAGCCATCATTGCCTTGCCTCTCTAATGCTTTCTTTCTTTTCTGATTCTCTTCTCTTCCTCAGTGTATTTCTCTGCTTTTGGATATGGACATCTTTGATGAAGTGTCCCAATTTTCTGTAGTTATAACACATTAGTTTGGCTTTATAATCATCCTTATCTTGAGAGGAAAAGTTAGTTTTAGAAGTAGAAGCATTGTTGTATTTGTTCTTCAATTTTCTCTTGTAAAACTTCTTGAAATTTTTTATTAGCAATGCTACATCTCCAGGTGTGTACTCCTTTTTGTTGAGTAATGTGGCTTCATCAGATGAGTCCACTTCTTTACTTTTCTGTGCTGGTCTTCTAGGATTTTCAGCAGCAACCAGGGCAGCTGTGGGTCCTGAAGTTGAGGTTTCTTCAATTCCCATTCTAGGCAGTTTATACTCATACGCCTTGAGTACTGAGAACAGCTCTGTAAGAGAGATTTTTCCCAAATCTCTTGATTCTTCCATAGCTGTCACCTTCATGTTGAATTTTGGAGGTAAAGCCTTCAGCACTCCGATGGTTATCTCCTTGTCCGTGAAGGTTTTTCCAAGCTTTAAAACTTCATTCAATGTTCTGGTGAACCTGGTATCCATCTGATCTATGGTCTCTCCAGATTTCATCTTGATGTTGTCCAGCTTTTCCAGAGCAACACTCAGTTGATGCTCTTTAATAGCGTCGTTTCCTTCGCTCATGTCTCTGACTTTATCCCACTTCTCCTTTGCAGTTTTGCAATGTTTGACTTTGTCAAACCGATCATTATCCAGGGCTTTAGTCATGATGAATCTTCCGACCTTATCCAGATTGAAAAGCTTTATTTCTTCTGGAGTCATCTCATGAAGATTTTTTTCCACCACGGTATCAACTTCATTTATCTTTACCGTCTTGGTGAATCTGAATGGACCTTTAATGATACATGTGTACATGTTATCATTATAAACAGCTAGGAAAATCTCCATCCGGATTTTCCAGTCTTCAAACGACATACCAGCAATGTGGGGAACATGGCTGATACAGTCCATTTTTCAAAAAGTTTTTGTTTTTCAAAAAGATGCTCTTTTGAAAAGTTTTGAAAACCTTTGAAAAACACTTGGATCAAGCTCGTTGATCAGGCAGCTGATTCTAATAAACCACCTGCTCTGATACCACTTGTTGGTCCCAAGTGGTCAGATGAGGTCTAGAGGGGGGGTGAATAGACTTCTTCAAATTTTTAGACTTAAAAACTTTTCAGTAGTCTGTCAGCAGACTAAGCTTATGAAGAACAGTAAGCTTACTTTGCTGATCGAAAATGAACAGCAGAGTGACCACTTATCTTAAGTGTTTTTGACAAGTAGACTAAGTCCTTAAAAAGATTTTATCCCCAGTTTTAAAACTCCTTCTAAAATCTTTTAACAATTCAAAGTGTAAACTTATGCAATTTCAAAATATGCAAGAAAACTAAAATGCAAGAACAACACCAAGAATTTTTATAGTGGTTATATGGATTTAAATCCTTTAGTCCACTCTTCCAGATCACTTAGATTCTGGGTTATACCTAGAGAACAAATAAAAAGGCTATAAGCTCGCAATAGGAAATCACAAAGAAGACCTATCCTCTGAAGTTAAATCACTCACAAAGACGGATTTAAACTTCGCACAACACTCAGCTAAATACAAAATCACTCAGAATGTATTTTTCTATTTTCTTCAACTGGGTTTCTGTCAACAGATGACTTCCACCAGATGAGTGAGCTGTTCGAGCTTCTTGAGACTTAGAAATTTTCTGCTTCAAAAACGAAATCTCAGAAATGTTGTTGTTTTTTTTCTCTCTTCGAAATCAGCTCTATTTATACTTGGATTTGAAAATATGACCGTTGAAGCAAATCACACTTCAAATCCATAGCCTTAGCCCAAATTCAGAACGGCTTCCTGCTACAGTACATTTTCTGCTGTACTTTCATGTAGCTGCATTAAATGCACCATGCTGATCCGAGAATATTCTTTAATCATTTGTCATTACTACCCTTCTCTTGCAGCTTTTATTACTCCAAGTACATTTATTACCGTTGGACTAATCTCTTGATCTCTTCTACTCTGCTGATCGATGCAACTCTGCTGATAGATACTCTGCTGATCAAATACTGAACTAATTTGATTTGAGTCAGCTGATGACCTACTCTTCTGATTGCTGTTTCAGCGTGAGATCAGTAGTCTTCTGGGCTTCGAATTTTGAACTCTTCTGATGTCTTCTTCACTTGTTCAAAATTCTTCTAAGGGACCTAAGCTTTCCATACTTAGCTGATTTTGACGTTTTGGAAATCATCAAAACCTTCCCTTATCTTCTTATCTTCTTTGCACTTCATCTTCATCTTCATCCAACAATCCTGAAGTGCAGATCATCGAACCTGTTGTAGCTACACCACTTGCATCTGCTGTCCCTGAACCTGCTGCTGCAAAAGAAGCACAGACAGCTGACAAAAAGAAAGGAAAAAGAAAAATAGTTATAAAGAGAAAGAAGATGCCTGCTGCTGATAAGAAAAAGAGAGAAGAAGCAGAGCAAAGTAAAGCGGACGAACAGGAAATGCAAAAGGTCATTGAGCTCAGTAAAATTGAAGAGCAAATGAGACAAATGACTGCAGCAGAACACAAAGCTACTGAAGATGCAGAGTTGGCTCTTGCTATTGAGCTAAGAAAGAAGGAGTCTCATGGGCTAAACAAAACTGGTGGCATCAAGATTGGAGAATCTATGAAGGCCAAGCTGAAAATGCCTACTTGAATGAGACAAGAAAAGAAAAGGTTTGAAGTTCGAAAAGCCTTTGAAATTTTTAGTACTGACCCTGTTTTTTTCAACAGATTCGAAGCTACCCTGGCTTACATTGATAAGAAGCTGCAGCGTCAAACCCTGTTTACCCAAGAGAAGGAGATATATATGAGATGGAGGGATTACAGGATGAACAAGTCTATTGAAGAGCTCCAGAGCTGGAAGGAGTTTGCAAGTGACGAAAAATGGGTCCTCAACTGGTTGCAGACTACTTCAATCACCAAAGCACTGGATGCTGATTATGTCAGAGATGTGATGCATAGATATGCACGAGAATATGCTGCTGCAGAAGCCAAAACCATCTCTGATGCATTGCCAGCCAGGACAAGGAAGCAGGATGATCCTATCAAGAGAGCTGTGCAAATTACTGTTCATATTGCCTTGGAGAAATGGGCTGAACGTTCAAGATATGAACAAGGATCTCCAAGTGATCTGCCTGCTCTACCTAGCGTACAGCATATCACATTTGGCAAAGAAATGAAAGATTATCAAGAGTTGCCTAAAGTGAAGACACCTGCTGCCAGTAGTCTGCCTGTTATAAAAAGAATTTACCAGACGACTGTTTTCACTGAAGATGAAACTGTTGTAACCAAGATCATTGAAGATGTCAAAAAACAGACAGCTGTTGAAGAGCCCTTAGCTATTAAGTGGAAGGCTAGGGAGAAAACTGAAGAAGAAACTGTTCTAGAAGACACTCATGTCCAACAAGAAGAAGATCACATCACCTTCTATTCCAACAGCTGATATACACTCATCACTGATGGAATTCTTCTAGCTGATGCTTGAAAATTCACTTAAGGAAATGGAAGAGAGGAATAGGATGCTGACGGAGCAAATGCATAAGGAAAATGCAAAAATGGTTAAGGATGCCATTGACAACTTACCACTGCCAGAAGACAATACTCTTAGGATGACAAATAGTATTCTGGATAAGAACAGAAGCATTGACGGTGTCATAGCTGATGTTGGTCATATTCATGCTGTTTTCAAGAAAAGTGAAGATACTATTGCTCATCTGACTGAGACATTCATCAAAGTTGGAAATGAAGAGACTGCAAAGAATCTGTTATTGGTAGAAGAAGTTTAGTAAACTGCCAATAAAGTCAATCAAGAAATCTCTACCTTACAACTTAACATTGATTGCGTCAATGATCAGACTGGAACCATCAACTCTACTCTGAATCATCTAAGTACAAGACAAGACATAATGGATCAGAACATCAGGAACTTATGTGTTGCTGTCCAAATCCAAGCTGTTGAACTAAACCCTGCTATTAACCCTGCTGATGATGACAAAAAAGGGGAAGAGAAAAGGGAAGAGACAACTGTTCAAGTTACTCAAGAAGATTCTGCTGCTGCTCAAGAGGAACCAAAAGAGCCAGAGAAAGTACCTGAAAAAAAAGCTGAAGGAGATGGAAAAGCTGATGACAAGGAAACTGATGAAAAAGCTACTGAAGAAAAACATAAGGAACCAGTCAAGTCTGATGAGGAATTGGCTGCAACTATGGACGCTCCTGAAGAGCAACTGGATCCTGATTTGAAGAAGCAGAACTTAGAGCGCATCAAGAAGAAGCTTGAAGATGCTGAAGCAGAAAGAGAAGCAAAAATGAAAGATGCTAAGGAAAATCTGCTTGCTGGTGATGCAAATGATGAAGAGAAAGATGATGAATATGAATCTGAGTATGAGTATGAGGAAGTTGAAGAAGAAGGAAGTGGAGAAGCTGATGAATAGTATAGAATATTTTATCATTGTATCAGTTTACTTTACTTTTTCAGTTATCTCATCTCATGAAAAACTTGTAACTTCTAATCACTTTCAATCATATATAAAAGTTCAAGATTTTACTCCAACATACATTTCAATCTCAGAAATTTTGAGGATTAAAACTTTAGTTTCGGTAACAGGCACTTAGCTGAAGTTTTGTCATCGTCAAAAAATGGGAAAATTGTTGGATGAAGATGAAGATAGAATGTACTTAAGATCAGCAAAGTATGGAACACTTAGGTAAAACCCTCAAAAGAATTTTGACCAAATAGGAAGACAAATCAGAAGGGTCAAAGTTTCAAGGTCCAGGAGACTACTGATCTGCTGAAGGAAGAAATCAAACGGGTGAAGATTAGCCGACTCAAATTAGATTTGTTCATGTTTGGGATCAGCTCTGCTCACCATCAGACTTGTGTTCTGTTACGCTCCAAATACGAGTACGTAAACGCGCAAGTATACGGTCGTTACAAGTAATAAAGTGATAAGGAGTGTCGAACCCACGAGGAATTGTTCAATTAATTACCAACTAACGTCTTGTTACTTCGACTTAGATTCGTAAGTTGAATTTGGTGAGGTGATTGTGGTTTTAAAACTACAACTCAAATTAAGGTGATTTTGAAACTAACACTTGACTTAATATATGTAAAGGCTTCTACGATTTTACGTCACCTAGTTCAATTCAAGACAAACGACTCAACAATTGACAACCATACTCACGTTTGTTGTTCAAGATTTCGTAAATTATTCATACGTATCTTTCGATAGCGTACGAACCTACCAAAGTAGACTAATCCAATTTATGTCTAAGAGGATTAAGCCTAAGTGATGCATTAACTCCAAACCTTGTTAGAACATGAAATGACCTAGGTATATTTCTATCCTAAAATCAAATCACAACCTAGTTTTTCAATCTAATCTTTAATCCACTATGTCTAGCAATTAAAGATCAATCCATTTCATCCTATGGTTAGCTAATCCATAAGTTGACAAAAGCTCAAACTAGATTAACAAACACTTGTATACAAGCATAGCAACAACCATTAACTCATCATTTAATCAAGAATCAAGAACCAAACATAGGATCAATAAAAACATAGAATAAATGAGATTAGCCACTCATAACAATAATATATCATTCATTACATTAAAAGACATCAATATAAATGAACAAAGTAAAAGAGTTTAGAGTAAGCTTAGTGAAGAGGTCTTCAACAACTTCTCCCTCAATGCCTTTTTATCTTCTTTGGGGAGTCCAAGTGAGAGTTCTTCTCTTTTCTTCAAAAGGGAGGCAAGAGAGAAAAAATGTGATCAAGTGTGGTGTAAGAGTAGTTCAATGAATTCCACCTTTCTCCCCTTTAACCTAGCAAAACTCAATCCCACATAAGCCTAAGTTACCCCAAAAACTATAGTAACTAAGCCCAAAAAGTCCCTAAGGAAGGTTTAAATTACAAGTGGGGGAGATATGGGAATGTACAAAAAGCACCTTCAAAATGCGCTGAAAAACAGAGCAGGTCTCGCGGCCGCGAGACCTGGGCTCGCGGCCGCGAGCCTGCAGTCGGTGGGCACCTCTCTGCGGCGAGCTGGAAGCTCGCGGCCGCGAGGTTGGGGCAGAAACTTTCTGCCAACAGCTCGCGGCCGCGAGGTTCAGCCTCGCGGCCGCGAGGTACATGCAGTAGGTTTCCTGCTCTGCCGCACTTATTTCCGAGCAGCATATCTTTTGATTCCGAACTCTGAATCCAGATCCGTAAAGTCCGTAGCGTAGCTAACTCACTCATCTATGACATATCCAAAATTCAGCTCATTTGGATCATCCATGGAATATTTATGCAAGTTCTAGTGAGAAGCTATCTACATTCTTGTACAATTTGCTACGAGTTCTATTTCCTTTGAAGCTCAAGCTTGACTCGCGGGGTGGGTAGAGCGACTCGCATCATTGATACGCAACTCCGAATCTCTCTAAGATGTCATTACCTACAAACCACGGAGAAAACGATCAAAACACGAACAAAAAGACAAAAACCGAACAAAGGCCGAACAAAGGGCCAAAAGCACAAAAGACACGAAAACACGCAAAGACACACAAAAACTCGAATCAAAACAAGATGTTTTGAGCTTAAAGAGATAGGTAATAACGACGTTCTCACGGCGTTATCAACATCCCCAAACTTAAACACTTGCTCGTCCTCGAGCAAAGAAAACAAAACAAGAACAAAACAAGCATACTTAAGATCGAAATGCTAAAACTTAACACTTTCAAATTATTATTTAAACAAGCTCCATGTGTGTGTGAGATGGCTTCGGCTAGATTTTATTTTAGGTGAATACGTCCCAATAGGTCAAAATCATCGGTTCTATTTGCAAGGACTTCTAATGTTTGACAAAGAATCTCTCCTCACCGTAGATTACAAACTTAATGCTCAAATCACTTCACGGGACTAAGTTATAGGTAATTTAAGAGTGTTGTCCCTATTCTTGAGTTAATTGACGATTTTAGCTCCTAACTCTTTTCTCACCATACTTGTTTTTACAATGAAACAAGGCACTTTGTGCTTTACAAGAATATTACAGTACGATATTAGCACTAATGGCGAACATGATGCAATTTTGCTTTTGTGGGCTACTAGCACCACACTCTTTTCTTCTATTACAACTTTTGCACTAAAACAATGAGATAGAGCAATTACCAAAAATGATCAATGAGTATTATCAATTGAAGGCTTAGCCTTTCTTTTCTCTCATAGAAGTGCGTACATTTTAGCAACTTCTCTACTCATTTCTTTTAAGAGTTAGGTGTTCAAAGGTTTTTCATTCTCGAAAAGGGTTTACTCCCCCAAACTTAGGCCATTTATGCTCTTTTTACATTTAGATTCCAAGCTATGGATTGGAGGGATTCTAAGTTAAGCAAAAGGAGTCCTAGAACCTATTATCGCTAAAGTTCGTTATCCACTTTAAATATTACCTAACCTTAGCCAATGTGCTTTGAACTTTGTAGAGCATGTTCAAATAATAATAAGAATTTGAAAAATTTTGGCGGGTTGACCTAGCATGCAACAAGCGCGACCTTACTCCCCCAAACTTAAAATGCACAATGTCCCCATTGTGTGAATTGAGAGTGACGGAACAAGGTACGACACGACAAAAACAAGAACACAAAAAAAAAAAAAAAAAAAAAAACACAAGCAAAACAAAACAAAACAAAACGAAACGAAACGATAAACGAGCGAGCACGACTCTAAATAAGGTCAACAAGCAAACGTTATAACTTTAAACAAGCAAACATACCAATATCTCTCAAGAGTTAATAACAAAACCAATAAAAGACGAGAATAGAATTAAAACATTGTAAGCTCAATTTAAACCGACGGGACTGCGTAAATTTAAATCCAACGTCCCTTTTCGTATGCATCCCGCGGTTGCTCCCGTCTTTAGTGGTTTCGTGCGTTGAGAGCACGCTCCATTGCTTTCCCGTACTCTTCCCTTTTTAGTTCAAATGCGCAAAATTCCCCCAAACTTATGTTGCAACTACACAACCTCAATAAACCAATACCCCGACAACTCCACAATCGAAAAATAGCAAAGAGGGTAAAAATTTCTCACACGCAATTTATCAAACACCTTGTGTGCACTCCTCAATTCACTAATTCTCTTTAAATTTTACAAGAGCTTCCACCCAAAAAAATTCAATACCAAATCAACTCAATACCAATCCACACAATATCAATCAAGCAATACCAAGAGTTTAGCCACACTTACCTTCGGATTGGAATCGAAGAACTTGCAATTTTCGAACCCCTAGGGTGAATTTTCGGATTTGGTACTATGTGGGTGAAGTTTTTGCTCTTTTTGGGTTAATTGGGTGATTTGGATGATTGAGAGTGAAGGAGGAATGGATGATTGTGTGAGTAGATGAGAGATTGAGAGAGTTTTATGAGAGGGAGTGTGAGAGGCGATTGAGAGATGGAGGGAATTTTGATGTTGTTGTGTTTGAAAGTGAGGGAGGGTTGTATGTATTACCCGTTTTTTAAATTTTTTTTTTTTTTTTTTTTAAACATGTCTCGCGGCCGCGAGGTTGAACCTCGCGGCCGCTAGAACTGGGCAGAAACTTTCTGCCCAGACTTCGCGGCGGCGAGCTGGAAGCTCGCGGCCGCGAGGGTCGGGCAGAAAGTTTCTGCCAAATCCTCGCGGCGGCGAGCTGGAAGCTCGCGGCAGCGAGGGTTGGCAGAAAAATTTCCCCTTCCACTCGATCAATTAATTCAACATAATCTCACCTTACGCCGTTTGCAATCCATGGTTCGTTCGCTCGATCTCACTCGAATTATGCTTGTTAATCCTCAATCTTTCGTGCGCGCTCACTTACCTACAACACAAAACGCAAAACGAAAACAAAAACAAACAACAAAAACACAAAAACACAAAACACAAAAACAAAGGAAGACGCAAAAGGCTCGGGTTGCCTCCCGAGAAGCGCTTGTTTATAGTCGTGAGCTCGACTTGAAACTTCCCCTTTTTTTTTTTTTAGGGTGGCCAATAATCGAATAGGATCCCTTCGGGATCAAGTATAAGCCCCGGCCTCCTCGCTTTTAAATTCGTCCCACGCCTTAATTTTTCCATTGTACGGCCTTTTGGGACGGATTTGAACCACATATCAAATCGAAAACTTTTATCTCCCGGTTCAAATCTCTTGTAATCTTTACCCATAATTATCCACGTTGCTTTGCTCGGGTGGATCCACTTGTCTTCTTTGGGGATAACCAAATCCGCATAAGAATATTTTATGGCCTTTTGGTTAAACTCCTCCTCCATGATGAATTTAGAATCTTTTGCAAGCTCTTTCGATCCAACTTGTTCTTCATCTCTAGTAGGGAGCTCATTTCTTTCTAACATTTCACTCGGTTCATTAAAGCTTTCATTAGGAGCAACTGATTCAATTGTACTTGGCAAAGCTCCCGGGGGTCTTATGCTTAAAGCTTGTGAGATTTGCTCCATTTGTATTTGAAGATCCCTTAATGTCCCCGAGTCTTCTTGCAACTGTTTGGAAATCTCTTCCATTTTAGAATCAGTGTTAACCATGTATTTGGTGGTGTGCTCCATGAACTTAGTGAATGCTTCTTCCAAAGATGATTGTGCCTCTACCGGAGGTTGAGAATATTCATGATAGTTCGGTTGGATGAACGGGGTAGTCATCATCATATTCGGGTGTGGTCCACCTCCCCACTCAATGTTCCTTGGATAATACGGGCCATCTCCCCATTCGATATTGTAGCCATTGTAAGTGGGACTCGGCTCATAATGATTACCCATGTATGAATTCTCATATTGAAAATGAGTTGGACTCATTGGGCAACCGGCGATTGTGCTCTCCCCCATGCAATGCATACAATAACAAAGTGATCGTCCCTCGATTGACCTTGGATAGCAATCATTGTAGGCCATCGTACCTAGGAAGACAATGATCACAACGTAAATAGCAAATCCAAGTTAAGATATACAAGAATATAAATTGGCAAACAATCGTTACAACTCCCCGGCAACGGCGCCAAAAACTTGTTACGCTCCAAATACGAGTACGTAAACGCGCAAGTATACGGTCGTTACAAGTAATAAAGTGATAAGGAGTGTCGAACCCACGAGGAATTGTTCAATTAATTACCAACTAACGTCTTGTTACTTCGACTTAGATTCGTAAGTTGAATTTGGTGAGGTGATTGTGGTTTTAAAACTACAACTCAAATTAAGGTGATTTTGAAACTAACACTTGACTTAATACATGTAAAGGCTTCTACGATTTTACGTCACCTAGTTCAATTCAAGACAAACGACTCAACAATTGACAACCATACTCACGTTTGTTGTTCAAGATTTCGTAAATTATTCATACGTATCTTTCGATAGCGTACGAACCTACCAAAGTAGACTAATCCAATTTATGTCTAAGAGGATTAAGCCTAAGTGATGCATTAACTCCAAACCTTGTTAGAACATGAAATGACCTAGGTATATTTCTATCCTAAAATCAAATCACAACCTAGTTTTTCAATCTAATCTTTAATCCACTATGTCTAGCAATTAAAGATCAATCCATTTCATCCTATGGTTAGCTAATCCATAAGTTAACAAAAGCTCAAACTAGATTAACAAACACTTGTATACAAGCATATCAACAACCATTAACTCATCATTTAATCAAGAATCAAGAACCAAACATAGGATCAATAAAAACATAGAATAAATAAGATTAGCCACTCATAACAATAATATATCATTCATTACATTAAAAGACATCAATATAAATGAACAAAGTAAAAGAGTTTAGAGTAAGCTTAGTGAAGAGGTCTTCAACAACTTCTCCCTCAATGCCTTTTTATCTTCTTTGGGGAGTCCAAGTGAGAGTTCTTCTCTTTTCTTCAAAAGGGAGGCAAGAGAGAAAAAAATGTGATCAAGTGTGGTGTAAGAGTAGTTCAATGAATTCCACCTTTCTCCCCTTTAACCTAGCAAAACTCAATCCCACATAAGCCTAAGTTACCCCAAAAACTATATTAACTAAGCCCAAAAAGTCCCTAAGGAAGGTTTAAATTACAAGTGGGGGAGATATGGCAATGTACAAAAAGCACCTTCAAAATGCGCTGAAAAACAGAGCAGGTCTCGCGGCCGCGAGACCTGGGCTCGCGGCCGCGAGCCTGCAGTCGGTGGGCACCTCGCTGCGGCGAGCTGGAAGCTCGCGGCCGCGAGGTTGGGGCAGAAACTTTCTGCCAACAGCTCGCGGCCGCGAGGTTCAGCCTCGCGGCCGCGAGGTACATGCAGTAGGTTTCCTGCTCTGCCGCACTTATTTCCGAGCAGCATATCTTTTGATTCCGAACTCCGAATCCAGATCCGTAAAGTCCATAGCGTAGCTAACTCACTCATCTATGACATATCCAAAATTCAGCTCATTTGGATCATCCATGGAATATTTATGCAAGTTCTAGTGAGCAGCTATCTACATTCTTGTACAATTTGCTACGAGTTCTATTTCCTTTGAAGCTCAAGCTTGACTCGCGGGGTGGGTAGAGCGACTCGCATCATTGATACGCAACTCCGAATCTCTCTAAGATGTCATTACCTACAAACCACGGAGAAAACGATCAAAACACGAACAAAAAGACAAAAACCGAACAAAGGCCGAACAAAGGGCCAAAAGCACAAAAGACACGAAAACACGCAAAGACACACAAAAACTCGAATCAAAACAAGATGTTTTGAGCTTAAAGAGATAGGTAATAACGACGTTCTCACGGCGTTATCATGTTCTCATCAGCCGAGTGGAAAAGATCAGGAAGTCTCCCCAACGGTAATAAATGCACTTGGAGTAATAGATGCTGAAGTCCGAGGGTATTAATGGCAAATGATTGAAGAAATACCTCGTATCAGCTTGATGCATTAAATGCTTCTTGACAGAAAATACAGTTTGTAGTACTGTCACTGTGCAGAGAGCCGTTCGTGGAAATTAAGGACTAGTACTCGAGAAATTTGAATTGTGTCTCTCTTAAACGGACATTTTTCAAATGTGTGAGTATAAATAGCGGAAGAGACGAAGAGAAGAAAATAACACAACAATTGAGAGATAATTTACGAAGCAGAGTCTCAAGAAGCTCAAGAACAGCTCACTCGCCTGCTGAAGTCATTTGTTGACAGAAGCTTGTTGAAGCAAAACAAATACATTTTCTGAGTGAATCTGTGTTAAGAGAGTGTTGTGATGAGTTCTTATCCGTCTTTGTGAGTGATATGACTCTGTAGAATAGGTTTTCTTTGTGATTTCCTATTGCGCACTTGTGGCCTTTTCATTTGTTGATTGACGCAAACAGAGTATACTGTAAACTTTGTGAGTATAGTATAACCCAAGATCTAAGTGACTTGGAAGAGTGGACTGAAGGATTTAAATCCATATAACCACTATAAAAATTCTGTGTGTTCAAACTTGCATTATTTTCTAGCATATTTACTCAACTGCATAAGAACACTTGAAAAACTGTTTGAAAAGATTTTTAAAGGTGTTTGATAAAATTGGGGATAAAATCTTTCAATCTACCAAGCTTACTTGTGAAAAACACTTAAAATATCCGCTGCAAGTATTCTGGTGTTAAAACTGATTTTGACTAAATCAGCTAAGTGATTATCAGATTAGTGGTCTAATGTGTTGTTCAAAGATTTGTTCGCGATCAAGCCTAGTCAGCTTACTGTTCTATAACAGCTTAGTTTGCTAACAGTTAAGTAGAAAGTTTTAAAGTTAAAATTCTCAGAGGTCTATTCAACCCCCCTCCCCCTATAGACCTGATCTGACCACTTGGGACCAACACTATTTTACTCCAGGATTTGAAAAATGCCCGTTGAAGAAAGACAGAATTCAAATTCCTTGGGTACTGGTCCTTAATTTCCGCGAACGGCTCTCTGCACAGTGACAATACTGCAAACAGTACTTTCTGTCAGACAGCATTTAATGCACCTAGCTGATACGAGGTTTTTCTTCAATCATTTGTCATTAATACCCTCGGTCTTCAGCATTTATTAATCCAAGTGCATTTATTACCGTTGGAGAGACTTTCTGATCCTTTCCACTTGGCTGATGAGAACATAAGTTTGATGATGAACAAAGCTGATCCCAAACTTGAACAAATCTGATATGAGTCGGCTGATCTTCACTAGTCTGATTTCTTTCTTCAACAGCAGATCAATAGTCTTCTTGGACCTTCTTGAATTTTGACTTGACTTATATGACGTTAGTTTCACTCTAAATTCTTCTAAGGGCTTTTACTAAGCTTTCCTAATTAGCTGGTTATAATGTTTTGGAAATCATCAAAACCTCCCTTCAAACTTTAAATTACTTGTCTTCTGATCTTCATCTTCATCGAACAAATACATTAAAATATGGTGGTACTTGGGTCAGCTTTTCGTTTCACCACCAAAAAAGAAAAATAACTTTAAAATATTAATTACTACTAGCTCATACGATAAATAATAGTTGTTCATATTTGTTATGTTTAAATCTGAAATAAATGTAATCATGTGAACTGAGTGACGTGATGTAATATTAATTGAAAATGTAAGAAGGATTTGAGAATCATTTCTTATAAAACTGATCCTTCTTTTGGTTCAGATTTATTTCCAGTAAGTGTGATTTACTAATATTAATGTTGGTCCCAAGTGATCAGAAGAGGTTTAGAGAGGGGGGTGAATAAACCTCTTTAAAATTTTCTTCCAAATTTTAACTTTAAAACTTTTCTCTAACTGAGCAGACTAAGCTGATCAGAGTAGTAAGTTACAATTCTGTTCGCGAACAAATCTTTGAACAGCTTTGTTGACCACTCGTCTGATGATTACTTAGCTGATTTTGTTAAAATCAGTCTTAATACTTAGAGTACTTGCAGCGGATTTTCAAAGTGCTTTTGACAAGTAATCTTAGCAGTTTGAAAAATGTTTCCCCAGTTTTATAAACTCCTTTTAATTCTTTTTCAAACAGTTAACTGAATGTGTTTTTATGCAATCAGAAAATAGGCAAGTTTAAAGGCAATGTAAAAACACAAGTAATTTTTATAGTGGTTATATGGATGTAAATATCCTTTAATCCACTCGTCCAAGTCACTAAGATCTTGGGTTATACTATAATCACAAAGTTTACAGTATACTCTGCTTGCGCCAATCAACAAATGAAAAGGCCACAAGTGCGCAGTAGGAAATCACAAAGAAACTCCTGCTCTTCGAAGTAATATCACTCACTAAGATGGATATCTACTTCTCACAACACTCAAAGTTTACAAATTCACTCAGAAGATATATTTGACTTGATTCTTCAACTCTGCTTTTGTCAACAAATGACTAAGCTGATGAGTGAGCTGTTCTTGAGACTTAAAGAATTCTGCTTCGAAAATTTCTCAGAGATTGTGTTGCTTGTTTCTTCTTCGTCTCTTTCAGCTATTTATACTTGAGGATTGAAAAATGTCCGTTGAAGAGAGACAAGATTCAAATTCCTCGAGTACTGGTCCTTAAAATCCGCGAACGGCTCTTTTGCAGTCTGTCCGTACTATGAACAGTACTATTCTGCAGGCAGCATTAAATGCACCCAGCTGATGCGAAGCATTTCTTCAATCATTTGTCTTTAATAACCTTGTACTTCAGCATTTATTACTCCAAGGGGCATTTATTACCGTTGGGAAGACTTTATGATCCTTTCTACTTGGCTGTCGGAAGTGCAAGTCTGATGGCGAACTCGGCTGATTTCAAACTTGAACAAATCTGATTTGAGTCGGCTGATCTTCATCAGTCTGATAACTTTCCCTTCAGCAGATCAGAAGTCTTGGACCTTGAAATTTGACTCTTCTGATGTCTTCTATACTTAGTCAAAATTTCTTCACAAGGGATCATCAGCTAAGTTGATTTGTACTTAGCCAGATTTGAAGTTTTGGAATTCTTCAAAACCTCCCTTAACTAATTGTCTTCAGTAGCGCCTTCATCTTCATCCTTATCCAACAATTTCCCCCTTTTTGATGATGACAAAACTTCAGCTAAGTACCTGTTGAATACCTAAACTAAAGAATGTAATCCTCAAAATTTTTCTGAGATAGAAAATAGTATGATGGAATGAACTTGACTTTTTATTAATATGATAAGATTGTTACAAGTACAAGTTCTTCAGATGAGATGTTTGAAAGATAGATAAAAGTAAATTGATTACAAGGATTTTACAATATCTAACTATCAGCTCCTTCATCTGATCCTTCAAGCACTTCTTCATACTCATAAGAAGACTCATCCTCGTCTTTTTCTCCTTCTTCATCAGCTTCATCATCATCCAGGTCCATGTTTGCTTTGGCAGCCTCCATTTTCTCTTTAAGTTGCTGCTCCCTTAAAGCTTCCATTGCTTTCCTGGCTGATTCTGTATTCTTGTACTTGGTAGTTTCTACGAACTTCTCAAGATCAATCTTATCAGCTTCTTTTGCTTTGGCTTCCTTGGCTGTTTCTTCCCGTTTATCTTCCCCCTTTTTGTCATCATCAGAACTGATGACAGTAGAAGGTGCAACAGCAGGGTTGAGAGCAACTGTTGGAACCCTTAATTCAGCGCACAAAGCCTTCAGATTTTGATTTGTAACATCATGACTTGCTGTAAGATTAAGAATATCAGTGCTGATGTTGTCGGTCTGATCATTGAAGTAGTCAATGTTCAGGTTTATAGTTGCAATCTCATTTTGTAGATCTTTTCCAGCCTTGGAAACTTCTTGCAACACTTGAACAGTGACAGCCTTCTCTTCTTCAGCGACTTTGATGAAGGATTCAGTTAGTTCAGCTATTTTGTGCTCAGATCTTTCTAAGGCAGTGTGAAGATGATTTACATCACCCTTCACGTCTTCAACGTTCTTGTTCAAGTCTCTTAAATTGTGCACTAGCTGTAAGGAGTTGTCTTGAGGAATAGGAATGCTGTTAACTTCTCTTTTTATAATCTTCTCTGTTGAATGTTGAACAGTTTCCAGCTGAAGTATGTTGGATTCTACCAACTCTGCTTTAATTTCTTCCTTCAGCTCCTCCTTGACCTTCATCAGCTGTTGATTATGCTTCTGTTCCAGTTCCTTTAGTGAGTCTTCCAATAACACCTGGAGTGCTTCCATCAGTGATGAATGTTGATCAGCTGATGAAACAGAAGCATCAGCATCAGCTTCCTTTTCTTCAGTCGCCTGTTGAACAGGGACTTCTTCCAAATCTGTCATCTGATGGTCTTCAGATTCTTTAGCATTCCACTCTAGTGCTAGAGGCTCTTCAGCTTTCTTTTCATCAGTCTTCTTATGTTCATCAGTGACGTCATCATATACCAGATTAGTTATGGTGCCATCATCATTGAAGCAGGTTGTCTGACGAATTTGCCTCACAATGATCCAAGGGTTGACAAAAGCGTTGTTACCCTCTGGCACTTCATAAAAATCTTTCATTTCCCTACCAAAGATTACATGTTGAATGCTTGGCAGTTGAGGTAGTTCACTTGAATGCCCTTGCTGATATCTGGACTTTTCTGCCCACTTGTTAAGTGCAGTGATAACAGCAATCTTCACAGCCCTTTCTTCAACATCATCAGTTTTCCTCCTTTTGGCAGGTAAGGTGCTCTGTATCAGCTTGGCTTCCTCATGGGCAAATTCCCTGGCATAGTGATGCATAGCATCCCTAACATGATGAGGATCCAAAGCTTTTTGGATAGAATCTGTCTTTAGCCACTCTAACACCCATTTCTCTTCAGTAGCTAAGTCCTTCAGATTCTGAAGTTCAATGATGGACCTGTTCAGCCTATTGTCTCTCCATCTGATATATCTAGGCTTCTCTTGAGTGAACATGGTCTTCAGCATTAACTTCTGATTGTAGTAGGCTAAGGACTTTTCAAACTTCTGGAAAAGCTCTTTATTGTTGTATATGATCTTGAAAGCCTTCTTGACTTCAAACTTTTCCTTTGTTTTTACTTCCCCAGCAGGCATTTTCACTTTTGGGGGCTCTTCTTTTCCTTCAGCCTCTTTGATTTTGATGCCACCTCCATGGACAGGTCCATAGGCATCAGTTTTGCTCTTTTCAATGACCATGGCCAGTTCAGCATCCTCAGCAGCTTTTCTCTCTGCTTCAGACATTCTTCTCCTGGCCTCATCCTTTGCTTCCTGAGCTTTTCTTAGCTCAAGAGCCTTCTTCTCTTCAAGCTCATCTTGCTTCCTCTGTTCAGCTTCCTCTCTTGCTTTCTTGTCAGCTTTAGAGATTTTCTTTCTCTTAAGCAATATCTTTCTTTTGCCTTTATCAGCAGGGGCTGGTCCAGCAGATGATATGGGAGCAGCAGCTATAGGATGGATGATTTGGACATCTGGATCTTCTTGAGGTTGAGCAGCCTCAACAGTTGGTGCAGTTTGAGTAGTCTGTTGCTCATCAGCTTTGTCAGCAACAGAAGCTTCAGCAGCTTCAACTGGTCTTTCAGCAGACTCTGGAGTTGATCTCACTAAGTCCACCAACTCAGTGTCTTTTTCCAAAAATGTCATCTGCTTCCTTGCAGACTTCTTTGACAGACCCTGAATAGGTCTTGAAGCAGCAGTGTCTCTTAGTTGGCTCCTTGTTCTGTAAGAGACATTTTCAGCAGGTTTTTCAGCTGATGGAGTCCTTGATGGTGATGCAGGGGATCCAGTCCTTACATCAGCAGTTATGGTCTCTATGATTCTAGTGGCTTCAGTAGCAGAAGTCACTTTCTCCATCTGCTTGACTTCTTTCTTTTTATGCTCATCAGCAGCCTTCTTCTTCTTAGTCTCAACAGCTAAGCTGGCTGTTTTGACAAATCTTTTTGGCCTTTTGGCAGGAATCTCCTTTGATTCCTCATCTTCATCCTCAGGCTCATCAGCCTTCCTTTTCAGAACAGGCAAGTATTTGTTCATGGCTTTGGACTTGTGAATTTCCTTCCCATTCAGCATAGGACACCCCAGTTTGAACAACAGGTAACTGAGTGTGATCCTGTGGTTGGTGGAGGGGCCTTTTCCTTTCTTTACATCAAGGAAATCAGCCAAGATGTACCAAACTATGATTGACCAGTTGACCTCCAGTCCATAGTAGATGGCAGCCATGATGCTGAACCTCTTCATGGTAACAGCATCCAGTGAGAACGTGCAGTTTTCAATCAGCTTAGACACCATATCAGCCATCCGCTGATATTCATCTCTCAGTTGTTTCTTCCTTATGTTTCCAGACAGCACTTCTCCCTCCTTGGCACAGATCGCCCAGAATTGTTGGTGCTTATCTTCCGTCAGGACAGTGATGTCATGTCGTCCACTGTTAGGAAGTCCAAACGTCTCGTGCAGAACAGCAGGAGTAATAGTGATAGATTTACCTCCCACTGTAGCCTTAATCTCCAGTGCGTTGTAATCAGCTTTCGCTGTGTTGTAGTATTCCATCACTTGATCAGTCCAGATCACTCCCTCATTGTATTCCATGAAATTTACCAAGTTTGCAGATTTGAACTTCTCCAGAAGTTCTTTCATCAGATTTGTGCCGGATTAGTAGTAGGAATCATACACGAGGAACATACCTTCAGCGGCCATTGTAGATCTGTTGAAGGTTAGGAAAACAGAGAGAAATTTGCAGAAAATTGCAAGTAAAATTTCTCACAAGTGCTTTTGAATATTTAGGGTGCGTAAAGAGCTACACGGCTGATCAGATTGAGATTTATAGAGTTAGGGTATTTCGGTTTCCGTGATACCAGCTAACCGTTAGATCCGTTTCTTGTCAGTGCTGATCGTGCGGCGTCAGTTACGACCTTTCAAATTCAAAACGCAGTAAATGAGGAGCGGGAAAATGTACCGCCCTTCTGTTACTTATAAAAGCGTATTTCTTTATCAGTGAAAGCCAATAGCTGATAACCTTCCTCAGCTATTTGTCAATCCAGCTAGATAAAATAACTTTGTTCTTCAATAGTTGAGTCTTCTGTTGAAAATATAACTTCAACTAACTGACATTAACAAATTTCATCTTTTAATTCAGAAGTACCTCTAGTCTTACACGTTCCCCCTGAGTTTAAGAATTCATAAGTTAACTAGTCTGTTGAAAGTTAATCCTTGAAGATAAATAAGATGAGTAAGCTGTTGAACTCTAGTCTTCTGATGAGTTCCCCCTCAGCTTATGCATCTAATTTTAATAATCCCAGTTCAGCTCTTAGAGTTGAAAACCTTGTCTCACTTAGAGGTTTTGTGAAAATGTCAGCAATCTGATTTTCAGTAAACACATATTCTATCATGACATTTCCTTTCTCCACATGATCTCAAATAAAATGATGTTTGATCTCAATATGCTTAGTCCTTGAGTGACTTGTAGTATTCTGAGTAAGACTGATTGCACTTGTATTGTCACAGTAGATTGGTATTCCACTGATTTTGATATTGTAATCTTCCAGTTGATGCTTCAACCATAAGATTTGTGCACAGCAAGCTCCAGCAGCTATGTACTCAGCTTCAGCAGTTGATATGGATACTGAAGTCTGTTTCTTACTCATCCATGAGATCAGACGACTGCCCAAAAATTGACAGGCACCTGTTGTGCTTTTTCTATCAATTTTGCAGCCGGCAAGGTCTGAATCTGAATATCCAATAAGCTCAAATCCAGATTCTCTAGGGTACCACAATCCCAATTCTTGAGTGCCCTTAATATATTTCAATATTCTCTTGGCAGCTAAGAGATGAGATTGCTTAGGATTTGATTGAAATCTCGCACAAACCCCAACAGAGTACATGATATCAGGTCTGCTTGCTGTTAGATATAACAGTGACCCAATAATGCCTCTGTACTTGGTTATGTCCACTGATTTGCCATCTTCATCTTTATCCAAACGAAGACTTGTAGACATAGGAATGGTAGCAGTAGAGCTAGTTTCCATACCAAATTTCTTGAACAGATCCTTTGTGTATTTTGCTTGGCTGATGAAAATTCCATCAGGCAACTGTCTAACTTGCAAACCAAGAAAATAATTAAGTTCTCCCATCATGCTCATTTCAAACTTGTTCTGCATCAGCTTTGAGAACTTATCACACATCTGTTGATTAGTTGAACCAAAAATAATATCGTCCACATAAATTTGCACAAGCAAAATATGTTCTTCCCATTCAATAGTGAACAGGGTCTTGTCAACTTTACCTTTGCGAAATCCTTTAATTAAAAGAAAATCAGATAAGGTATCATACCATGCTCTTGGAGCCTGTTTCAGTCCATAGAGGGCTTTCTTCAGACGATATACTTTGTCCTCTTCTTGATAGACTTCAAATCCAGGAGGTTGTTCAACATATACCTCTTCTTGCAGTTCTCCATTGAGAAAAGCAGACTTCACATCCATTTGATAGATAGTGAAGTTTTTGTGAGCAGCATAGGCAAGAAACAGTCTGATTGCTTCAAGTCTTGCTACTGGTGCGAATGTCTCATCAAAGTCAATTCCTTCTTCTTGACAATAACCTTTGGCCACTAGTCTTGCTTTATTTCTGGTGACTTCACCATTTTCATTCATCTTATTTCTGAATACCCACTTAGTGCCAATGACTCTTTGATGACTTGGTCTAGGAACTAAGTACCAGACTTTATTCCTTTCAAATTGATTCAACTCTTCTTGCATAGCTTCAATCCAGTTTGAATCACTAAGAGCTTCTTTAATTTGTTTAGGCTCAATTTGGGATAGGAAGCTGGCAAACATTGCATTACTTGCAGCAGCTCTCCTTGTCTTCACTTTATCCAAAGGATCACCAATCACCAGTTCAGGTGGGTGATTCTTGAGCCATCTAAGATCAGGTTGCAAATCATAATGTTGTCCTTTGTTTTGATCTTGCAACACTACTGTTGGAGGTTCAGTAGTAGTCTGCTGAACATTTGTCGTCTGTTGAACAGTCTCTGGTCTATCAGCTGTTTGAAACTCGTCTGTTAGACAATCAGCTCTGTGATTCTGAACAGCACTTGAGTTATCAGCTGGGTTGAGATCAGGCAGTATGATGGGAACATATTCTTCATTCCTTCCAATATTCATCTTCTGTAAATCAGTAGACAGATCTTGATTAACATTTTGATTCTTTTCAGAGGATTGACTTGGCTCATCAAATACTACATGAATGGATTCTTCTATTAGTAATGTTCTTTTGTTAAAAACTCTGTAAGCTTTACTAACAGTAGAGTATCCTACAAAAACAGCTTCATCAGCCTTTTCTGCAAATGCAGTAAGGTGATTTTTACCATTATTTAAAACATAGCATTTACAACCAAATATATTAAAATAATGAATGTTTGGCTTCCTGTTGTTCCAAACTTCATATGGAGTCTTGTTTTGGTGCTTGTTGATCATGCATCTGTTTTGGGTAAAACATGCTGTGTTTGTTGCTTCTGCTCAAAATCTTTGTGGCAGCTTAGCTTCAGCTATCATGGTTCTGACAGCTTCTTTTAGTGTTCTGTTTCTCCTTTCAGCAACACCATTCTGTTGAGGGGTTCTAGCAGCTGAATACTCATGATGTATTCCTTTGATATTACAATACTCTTCAACAGTAGAGTTTGTAAACTCTGTCCCTCTATCTGATCTGATCTTTAATATTTTAATACTCTTCTCATTCTGGATCAGTTCCATCAGATTGGTAAGATGTTCCTTGGTTTCACTTTTCTTTTTCATGAAAATCACCCAAGTATATCTTGAATAATCATCCACAACAGCTAGGCAGTATTTCTTACCACCGTTGCTGACAGGATCAATGGGGCCAAATAAGTCCATATGTAGCAGTTCCAATATTCTTCCAGAAGATTGATGCTTCTTGCTTTTGAACGATGACTTGATTTGTTTACCCTTCTGACAGGCGTCACAGAGCTTGTCTTTGCTCATGATTGTCTTTGGAATCCCTTCTACCAGATCATTCTTGATTAATCTGTTTATGGTCTTGAAGTTTAAATGATTCATTCTCTTGTGCCATAGCCAACTGTCTTCACTTGGTGCAGATGCCACCAAACAAACACTTGAATTCTTGTCAGCAGAATTTCAGTCGACTATGTAGACATTCCCTTGTCGTCTTCCAGATAAAATTACCTTCTTTGTACCAATTTGTTCAACATAGCACTTATCTGTTGAGAAGATGACTGAATATCCTTTGTCACAAAATTGACTTATGCTCAGCAGGTTGTACTTTAGGCCTTTAACATATGAGACGTCAGATATCTCAATGTTTCCTTTGATAACTCTTCCTTTAGCTACAATCTTGCCTTCTTTGCTGTCTCCAAATGTAACACTTGGACCATCCACAGCAACTGCATCAGTCAGCTCATGTATGTTTCCACACATGTGTCTTGAACATCCACTGTCCAAGTACCAAATCTTCTCTACTTTACTCCTACTCCTAATCCTAACCTACAAAACAAAAATAAAATTGTTTTAGGTACCCTTATTGTGAGGGTCCTGAAGGATTAGTTCCACCTTTGACAACCCAAGATGTTGATGTCTTAGGCTTCTTAGGCTTCCGAGTTTTGACAGAAGCATGAACAGTTTCATTTTTATCATAATTGTCAGATAAGTCATGTTGATGATCAGTATGATAAGAATAATGTTCATAAGTAGGGTAAGGTGCATGATAAGCAGGATATGCATGCATTGGATGAGCAGGGTAAGGTGCATAGTAACTAGGAAATTGTGGTGCATGATACATAGGTAGATATGCAGCAGGTTGCACATAATATGACTCATTTCCATACCAAGCATTTTAATTTTTCTTGTTCTTATGCTTCTTTGGTTTACTAGATGCTTGCTCATTTGACTTTGACTTAGTTTTACCAACAGTTTGATTCACTTTAGCTTTATCAGCAGACTTCTTAGGGCTCTGCTGTTTGGTCTTACTAGTCTGATTTCCTACACTAGGCTCTTTGCTCTTTTTAGCCTTAGGAGATTTCTTCTCCTTTACCACTTTCTCAGGCGAGGCAGGTTTAGTAGTCTGAACATACAATATGACCTTACTATTATCAGCTGATATGAATTTTTCAGTATGGTTCAGTTCTAACTTATCCTGATTTAAAGGTGTCTTCTGTTTACTAGGCATGTGAGTAGATGCATCAGTTGACTTATCATGAGACTCAATAACTTTCTCAAGTTCCATGATTTTACCCTTTAAAACTTCACATTCAGCTTTCAGAGATTCATGTTCTTGCTCAAGCTGTTTATATTCAGCTGATTCTCTTGGCTTTTCAACTATGAGTTTCAGTGAACTGTTTTGCTCTTTCAGCAATATCATCTCTTCCTTAAGCTTTTTATATGCTTCAGCAATACCAGTATTGTTAAGCATCATTTGTTCAAATGAATTAAATAATTCATTGTTAAGAGGAGTTACCTCATCCTCAGAGTCATCAGATTCCTTAGCCATCAGGCAGAGAAGAGCAGGGCTCTCGTCATCAGAGGACTCTTCATCAGAAGTGTCTGAATCTGAGTCAGATGAGTAGACAGCAGATGGCTTTTCTGTTTCAGCTACCATTGCTTTCCCTTTCTGTTGCTTTCTTTCTTTTCTGATTCTCTTTTCTTCCTCCGTGTACTTCTCGGCTTTAGGATATGGGCAGTCTCTAATGAAGTGACCCAGTTTTCTGCAATTATAGCACATCATCTTAGATTTATAAGATTCTTTATCCTGAGAAGAAGAGGTAGGGTTAGAAGTAGAAGCATTGTTATATTTGTTCTTCATTTTCCGTCTGTAGAACTTTTTGAAGTTATACATCAGCAATGCAACGTCTCCAGCAGTGTACTCCTTTTTGTTGAGTAGTGTGGCTTCATCAGATGAGTCCACGTCTTTGCTTTTGTGAGCTGGTCTTCTTGGATTTTCAGTAGCAACAAGTGCAGCTGTGGGACTTGAAGTTGAGGTTTCTTCAACACCCATTCTAGGCAGTTTATACTCATACGCCTTGAGTACGGAGAACAGCTCTGTAAGAGAAATCTTCCCCAGATCTCTTGATTCTTCCATAGCTGTCACCTTCATGTTGAACTTGGGGAGCAGGGCCTTCAGAACTCTGACGGTGATCTCCTTGTCAGTAAAGGTCTTTCCCAGCTTTAGAACTTCATTCAATGTTCTGGTAAACCTGGTATCCATCTGATCAATGGTCTCTCCAGATTTCATCTTGAAGTTGTCCAGCTTCTCCAAGGCAACACTGAGCTGATGCTCTTTGATGGCGTCGTTTCCTTCGCTCATGTCACGAACCTTGTCCCACATCTCCTTTGCAGTTTTGCAATGTTTGACCTTGTCAAACCGATCATTATCCAGGGCTTTGGTCATGATGAAACGGCCAACTTTATCCAGATTGAACAGCTTTATTTCTTCGGCTGTCATCTCTGTCAGATCTTTTTCCACCACTAGTTCTGCTTCGTCAACTATTATAGTCTTGGTGAATTTGAATGGACCTTTAATGATACATGTGTACATGTTGTCATTGTAGGCAGCAAGAAAATCTCCATTCTAATTTTCCAATCTTCAAACGACATACCAGCAATGTTGGGAACATGGCTGATAAAGTCCATTTTTCAAAAAGTTTTAGTTTTTCAAAAAGATGCTCTTTTAAAAATTTTGAAAACCTTTGAAAAACACTTGGATCAAGCTCGTTGATCAGGCAGCTGATTCTAATGAACCACCTGCTCTGATACCACTTGTTGGTCCCAAGTGGTCAGAAGAGGTTTAGAGTGGGGGGGAATAAACCTCTTTAAAATTTTCTTCCAAATTTTAACTTTAAAACTTTTCTCTAACTGAGCAGACTAAGCTGATCAGAGTAGTAAGTTACAATTCTGTTCGCGAACAAATCTTTGAACAGCTTTGTTGACCACTCGTCTGATGATTACTTAGCTGATTTTGTTAAAATCAGTCTTAATACTTAGAGTACTTGCAGCGGATTTTCAAAGTGTTTTTCACAAGTAATCTTAGCAGTTTGAAAAATGTTTCCCCAGTTTTATAAACTCCTTTTAATTCGTTTTCAAACAGTTAACTGAATGTGTTTTTATGCAATCAAAAAATATGCAAGTTTAAAGGCAATGTAAAAACACAAGTAATTTTTATAGTGGTTATATGGATGTAAATATCCTTTAATCCACTCGTCCAAGTCACTAAGATCTTGGGTTATACTATAATCACAAAGTTTACAGTATACTCTGCTTGCGCCAATCAACAAATGAAAAGGCCACAAGTGCGCAGTAGGAAATCACAAAGAAACTCCTACTCTCCGAAGTAATATCACTCACTAAGATGGATATCTACTTCTCACAACACTCAAAGTTTACAAATTCACTCAGAAGATGTATTTGACTTGATTCTTCAACTCTGCTTTTGTCAACAAATGACTAAGCTGATGAGTGAGCTGTTCTTGAGACTTAAAGAATTCTGCTTCAAAAATTTCTCAGAGATTGTGTTGCTTGTTTCTTCTTCGTCTCTTTCAGCTATATTTATACTTGAGGATTGAAAAATGTCCGTTGAAGAGAGACAAGATTCAAATTCCTCGAGTACTGGTCCTTAAAATCCGCGAACGGCTCTTTTGCAGTCTGTCCGTACTATGAACATTACTATTCTGCAGGCAGCATTAAATGCAGCATTAAATGCACCCAGCTGATGCGAAGCATTTCTTCAATCATTTGTCTTTAATAACCTTGTACTTCAGCATTTATTACTCCAAGGGGCATTTATTACCGTTGGGAAGACTTTATGATCCTTTCTACTTGGCTGTCGGAAGTGCAAGTCTGATGGCGAACTCGGCTGATTTCAAACTTGAACAAATCTGATTTGAGTCGGCTGATCTTCATCAGTCTGATAACTTTCCCTTCAGCAGATCAGAAGTCTTGGACCTTGAAATTTGACTCTTCTGATGTCTTCTATACTTAGTCAAAATTTCTTCACAAGGGATCATCAGCTAAGTTGATTTGTACTTAGCCAGATTTGAAGTTTTGGAATTCTTCAAAACCTCCCTTAACTAATTGTCTTCAGTAGCGCCTTCATCTTCATCCTTATCCAACAATTAAATATGATAAAGTAATATTATTTTTTATTATTTACACAAACCTTTTTATATTTTATAATTAGAGTTAATTATAAATTGTTTATTCTGCGAGAATAAACACTATAGTCTGACACAATTTAAACTAGAATATTTTTTCTAAATTTACATATAATATTTTGCGAAAATATTTAACTGATTTTGATTATGAGGGTCAACTTTGTGATGTTTATAATTATATTCAGTTATAAACTATTGTATTCTGCGAGAATATACATATGAATCGATTTCTAAAAAGGTCAATCTCTTACTTCAACATGAATTTGTTGAAGAGTTGAAGAGACAAATGATCTAAAAGCTTGAAGTTATTTGATCTAGATTTTCTAACATATATGTTGAAGGATTAACCTCAAACATATAAATAAATTACGTCACGTTCCAATATCTTAGATTAGAAAGAGGCGATCGACAATGAGTTACATTCATTTAATTTGTAGACTTCGAGGAGTGAACCAATTAGATGGAGATGAAATTCAAATTCAAGGGTTTAAAAACTTTTAACAAATTTTGACTTTCATATTAATTAATATGACAAGTGTGTCCATATATAAAATTTGGATAATTGAGTATAAGAGTTTTGTTTATACGCAAATGATATGTTAATATTTGATATTAATATTTAAAATATTAAATCCATTGAGAATACTTATGATTTGAAAAACTTCGATTTAATTAATTATGATTAGGAGGTCATGTGATGAGATTAAATTACCTCAAGCACATTACGTGGATGAGTGATAGTTAGTTTAAATACTTATGAAATTAAGGGATTTCATAATTTATTTAATTCATATCTTGTGTGTACACGAGAACAAATGTGATAGAGTATCACAATTTGAGTATGCTCATAATGTGTGCTACATGAGAACAAATGTGATAGAGTATCACAATTGGAGTATGCTCATAAAAAATTAGATGTCACCATACATCGTAAAATGCAAGAGGTCTGACATCATCTCTTTAGTTATTTAAATAAGGAGATACATGAGCAATCTTAGTAAGATTCGATGTGATGCATAATGAGAATTCTTGAATCTTTAAAAAATAGATATGTATGTGCATTATATTTTTAAAAATATCTAACGAAGGGATATAATATTGCAAATGAAACTTCTGATTTAGAGGAATCAAAGTTTATAAGCGAATATGTATTCAATTTAGGAGGCACCGATATTTCTTGAGAATATTCCAATATATGAGATTAGAGTGCATAGCACTTGATAAAGCCAGTGAAGAATTTGAGTGACTTCACAAAATTATGGAAGATATTCTAATATGACTAGAAATTGTGTTAGCCATACAAAAAATGCGATAATCAAGCGATGATACACAGAGATGAACAAACTCTATGTATAATGGTAAAATCATGACATATTCATTGTCGTTGATATAATAATGAGAGACCTCTACTTTATAAAGAATGGACTTTATGAGGTCAAGAGATAATCCTCATTCCGGATATTAAAGGTTTATCTAGAGAGTAGTATGTGCATTGAGGGGAATTGACACCTAAATTAGACTAAGTTACCTCTTACGGAAACCTAACCTGGCGACTGGAGATACTAGTGACCAGGTTCAATAGAACAATCAATCTCGGCTAACTTAAAATAAAGCATTTAAGAGTATAACTCTATCCCATTCTTATGATGCAATAAGTGCATGCCTACTACGTTATTTTATAGGTTAAGCAAATGTTTTTAATGACGTATATACCTTGTCGAGAACACGTAGAGTATGGTAGGATACTCTTGATAGATGCGGTAACCTATGTTAGTATGAACTGGGTTGGCTCGTTAAGAATTTCTTTCTAGGCTGGAATTCTCTAAAGCACTCGTATAACAAAGA
This sequence comes from Penstemon eatonii, assembly GCA_038501285.1. Taxonomy (NCBI): domain Eukaryota; kingdom Viridiplantae; phylum Streptophyta; class Magnoliopsida; order Lamiales; family Plantaginaceae; genus Penstemon; species Penstemon eatonii. The sequence continues at coordinate 18,053,854 of CM076711.1, forward strand.
ATATTCAGGGCCAAAATGAACACAACCGAGAACTTGAGACAAATCGGTTTAGTACTATGTTAAGTTTACTGTCTTGGTTTACACAAATATCCGACGATTCAAGATAAAATATTTCACAGATTGGCTAAGTAAATCCGATAAGCTTTAACAAGGGAAGGTTCAAGATGATATATTCCACTTATCCGAATGCGGTATTATTCCTAAAGAATTTTCGACATGATGTGTCTATGTGAAGAAACTCGAAGAAAAATTTCATTCATATGGGGAATTGTTGGGGTTTTATGTGTGAATGAAATAAATAAAAGAAAGAGATGTGTCTATTCGGTTCAAAGAGGTACCCTTTGGACCGAAATATTGTGTCTCTTCCCAAGAGACACTTTCTGTCAATAAAAATGAAACCGAATCTGGTCAATTCTGAAACAATTAATAGTAACCAAAAAGAAAATTACTACTCTCTCTTTCTCTTACCTTCATCACATTTTAGTCTGAAATTTCTGTTTTTTCAAGTTCATCGTGGGTTCCTTATTTGTGCAAATAATGAACAACAGACTGTTGTATCATGGAAGACTACCGGGGATCAAACTGTGTGCGCCTTGGCAGCCCCGAAAATATTATCTTAAGGAAATTTGTTTCGGCAATCCTCAATCTTAGTTCTTATTTTATGTGTTGATTAAAGTGTTCTACAAATTAATCCTAACCAGGTAAGTATGATTTACATGCTTTAATAATGCATGTATTTATTTGTTAGAATATTATTTACTATGTTCTATGTTTTTGTGAAACATATAAGTGCACAGATTGTTAGACACCAACAAACGTTCTTTCTCCAAGGAGTATTGCCTCGTATTCCATCTATTGTTTGGAATAGTGAAATTTAACCATAAGAAAAATTCTAATTCGATACCCTCTGGTCCTTGGAAGAAAATCCGTCTCCCCCTATTCGACGTGGCCGATCCGTCGATATGTAGCATCTACGGGGATGGTCGATTAAGTTATGGTCTAGCTTGAAAGGGATTGGTGATCCTGCTAAGAAGATGGTTGCAACTAAAAGTATCGTAATTTACAAACTTGTGTCATGGACGCTTGTTCTATCGTTGAAACTGCATCAGTAGAGAGCTTTTTCGGCTGATAGTAAAGAATCTACTTCTTAATCGAAAATGACAATTAATGACTAATTATAGCCTAGTTGTCTTTACAGAAAGAGACATATTTAGTAGTATTTCAAACGATGTTATCATGAATCGATTTCAAAAAAATAAAAAATCGCCATGGTCAATTATTAATGTAAATACGTAGATAGTTTGGATTCTATTGGGACTATAACGGAGTATCAAACTTAATATTACCAAATAATATTAAGACAAGTTTTTTGCAAGCTAAAGATAATATTGAGCTTATGAATATCGTATTATGTTCGATAAATACTTTGAAAATACATTAAAATAAAATAAAGAGGTCTACCTTAAGAAGCTTCCATTAATATTCTCACTTTAATTTTAAAATGATTAAGCAAGACCCCATGCATTTAGAAAAATCTATAACCGTAAAAATATGGCACCAGAATTATTAATGAAGTTATTAAATTCAAATACAATCGATATAGTTTGTAACAAGATCGATGTTTGTAAGGTATTTATTTTGTCAAAGAATTGATTGTAATTTGTGATTTGAATTAAATATTTAAATCAGTCATATAAAACTCTTCCAAACTTTAGATGGAATCTCTCTCTCTCTTTTCTTTTTTCTTTTTTTTAATTGGAACAAGCGTGTAGATTCTTACCCGCCTATGAACTGTACGTGAAGAACAATAGTAGCAAATGTAATAATCGGATTATATTTAAGAGTAAATAGCAATTTTCCCCCGAGACTCAATTTTTGGCCCAGTTTAAATTGAACTCTTTTTCGACCACTTTTCTAGTCAAAGAATTTAGCAGGAAAATTTGCAACACAAAAATTCAGGATGGAAAATGCAACAAAGGTGATAAATAGTTGTGCATCTTCATGTTGGGAGTTGCAATGCAGAAAGCCCAACGACATACCAAATGATTCGTTAAATAGCGGTGAGTGTCGCATAATTTTTTGATGCCAAATGATTCGTTAAATGGGGGTGAGTGCCGCAACTTTGATTTTTAGCGTTGCAACGGGTTGCCAAATAAGCCCTAAATTAACTATCTAAAAAAATTATGCTTAAATAATGATTTATATTTAAAAAAAAAAAAAACTAACTTACGAGACACTAAAGAGAGATTTGTTGGCCAATAAAAATTGACAAATTCTAAGGAAATAAAGAAAGAGAGAAGAACATTAATTCATTCTATTTTCACGTGTAAAATAAAGAAGGTAAATAAGGATACCATTAATGTTTTAAAAATCAGATTGGACATCGAACCGATAGTCTTTCTGGTTACTGGTTTAATCGATTTAACCATTTTAACTATTGGTTCAACCGGTGTGTCGTCATTATAGAATAATAATTCAGCTTAAGTTTAATGTATATAATCAAACATTTAAAAAAGTCAATGTTTTATCCAAAACTAGTTAGATTTATTTTTATAAACTAAATATTACCTCATATATAAATCATGGTAGTTGAAAAACAAATCATTTAAATTAAAATAAAATTAAAAGAAACACAAATACTTATGCAATCAAAAACAGGAAAAAAACAAAAAATATCACATCAATATTTAACAAGAAGACAACAAACTCCAAAATAATCACCATATATCTATTACAAAAACCTAAATTTAACCAAATACCCAAAAAGACAATTATGATAACATAATATCAAAGCAATATTTCAATTTTTTATAAATACCAATATCAAAACAATAATTTTATCAATAAAAAAAATGCAAATGCCTGAAACTGAAGAAGAAGAAATGAATAAAAAAATTCCTTTTTTCTTTTTTGGTTCTTTTTTTTTTGGTTGTTGTTGTAAGTGAACCAGTGGTTCAATCAGATCATTGGTTCATCAGTTTTATCGGGTTTTTTTATTCAAACTGAACATGAGCCATACTGTTTAGGAAAGGTTAACCAAACTAGAATGACAGTCGGTTACCTGTTAAACCAATGATATCGGCCGGTCTGGCCCGATTTCTAAAACACGGGATAACATAGTCAAAATTAGAAATTTGTTCTGACAAATTGTCACTACTAGAAAACAAAGAAAATAAATTTCTACAAATTTTTCATAAAATCTATCAAAATTTACATATTTCGACCAAAATAGGCCATCGAAAAAAGTGTTAATTTTCGACGGATCTAAGGAAAGAAAAAGAGAGAAAAATATTAAATAATTTTACTTTTCGTTACTTTTCGTTCATATAATAAAGAAGGAAAATCTCAATTGAAAATTATAATTGGCAACAACATTTTGTTAGATTTGGAAGGAATGAATACAAGTTGGAAAAATCTTAAGAAATGTAGAAGAAAGAGAATAATTTTAATTAATTTTATTTTTCACTCGTATAACCTAGAACGCAAATTGAGGTAAATTACTTAAAATTAAAAATTTGCTCTAGCTATAACACTTGGTACTCTACATATATCGCTAGCCATTTTATTATCATAGATAAGCTTGACAAATCGAATTAAGAGTTACCATAAATTTTATTAATACATATTTTTAATCAGATGACTTTAATGACCTAATTATGACAACTTCAATAATTATAAATATCCCATGTAAAAAAAAAATTACTAGTATCCTATGACAAATTTTACGAATCAGATTCCAATTACCATAATCTTATTACAATTATGTACTTAATTTTATTAGAGGCAGAGAAGTACAACTCAGTTATATAACATGGTCTAAATATAACTATTGATGCTAACACATTAAATATTTCTTCAACAAGCAATAACAACTATACAAAATGACGAGATTCATTTTTCTAATCTTTATCTTTTCTGCAACTCTTTTCTGTGAAGGGAAAATGATTTGTTTCCTTTACCCTAGAATTTATGTCTCCGTGAAGAATAGCCTTCCTCCAAATTCTGATCCGTTATTGGTACATTGCGCATCTGGAGATGACGATCTTGGAAATCATACATTGACAATAAATCAAGAATTCAAATTTAATTTTTGTGCGAAATTACTTCAAACTGTATTCTTTTGTACCCTTCGATGGGGTGCTAAGATCTCGAGTTTTGATGTTTATAATGTACATTGGGTTAAGTATGTTTGTACTCATTGTAATTGGGAAGCAAAGAGTGATGGTATTTATATAAATAACCGTAAGTCACCTTATTATTGGGTAGATAAGTGATACAAAAGAATTGAGGACAATCGTGTCTTTTTTTAATTAGTTTTTCCTTATTTCTTTGAGAGTTTAACTCTTTTCAGTTTTTTAGTGTCAGAGTCTTATATAAAGAGTTGCTAGAATCTTCATTATTATTATATATTGGATATTATGACTCTTTGAAGAAAATAAAATAAAATATTTCTCTCTCATGCTCATGTGTGCTAATTTTTTTTGTACTTCGTTGCACTTTATCTGATGGAACTCACTTGCAAAATAATCAATAGACTTCAATATTTTTGCTTGATGTTATACTTGAGATAAATTATATGAATGATATGCAAGTTTTCATCAAATTATTTAGTTGTGTTTGATTTTGATTTGCAATATTGTTATTGGATAAGTATTCCCCGAGTATTTTTATCTAGAACAGTTTGCATTCAAATTTAGTAATATGCTTAATATATATAAGTGGAAAAATCATTTTTGTATTCACATTTTCATTTGAAGTTATTTCCTGATTGTTATTGTAACTTTGAGACCATTTTTCACTCATTCTTTCGGACCATTTTTTGACATTCTTACAATCCCATATTTTTCTTTTTTAATTTGGGTACACTGCTAGGTTAGAGTTTGGGGGAGGGGGTCGCCTTACTTTTGTGCATGCTAGGTCGCCTTACTTTTGTGCTTATTTTTTTTGTACTTCATTACACTTTATCTGATGGAACTCACCTACAAAGTAGTCACTATTTTGTCCGACTTCAATATGTTTGCTTGATGTTATACTTGAGATAAATTATATGAATGATATGCAAGTTTCAATCAAATTATTTAGTTATGTTTGATTTTGATTTGCAATATTGTTACTGGATAAGTATTCCCAGAGTATTTTTATCTAAAACAATTTGCATTCAAATTTTGTAATATGCTTAATATATATAAGTGGAAAAATCATTTCTGTATTCACATTTTCATTTGAAGATACTTTCATGATTGTTGTTGTAACTTTGAGACCATTTTTTATTCATTCTCCTGGACCATTTTTTGGCGTTCTTACAATCCCATATTTTTCTTTTTTAATTTGAGTACACTGCTAGGTTAGAGTTTGGAGGAGGGGTCGACTTACTTTTGTGCCTGCTAGGTCGACTGTTTGACTAATTTTTTCTTTTGAATGTTTATATTTTTATTGTCTTTCCTGCAAAATTTTAAGCACCAATACATAATTGAAACATTAGGATGATCTTATTAAGACTAAATCTAAATTAGAACTTAAGAATTTTTTTTATTGCTTAACTAGTCTCTAGATTCTCGAGAGTTAGATATATATGGACCTAAGAGATGGTTTTGCCTAAGTTGGGGGGGGGGGGGTGGAGGGGAGTTAAATTTATTTAAAAACTTGTGAAGCAAGTATTCTAAATACTCTGAAACAATAAAAGAGAAATAGAGAAAATTCTACATGAAAATCATAAGAAAATACCTTCACTTGTATGAGACCCGAAAAAATTTAATCACTTGCATGAGACAATTGGTTGAATTCCTATTTCTAGACTGCGATAAGATGAATGTTGTATATATGCCTTGATCTACTCTTTTGATACTCCTCTATGTTGATTTTTTTTTCTCAATATAACATATAACGGTAATGAGATACTAATCTGTAAGCTCATATAAACATAATATGATTCTTCCTTTATAAAATTTTAAAAGTGTAAATTAAAAATACAACAAACTAAAAGGTTAATAAATCTTAAAATATGATTATGCATAAAAGTCTAATATTCCAAATCAAACTTGCATAATATATCGATTTAAATTTCTAAATTTGACACTCTTTATCCCAAAAATAATATTGGAAAGAAATATCTTATAGAACAAATTTTAATAAAAAATTATTATTTGATTATTAATTTTCATTTATAATTTGCAAAATATTAATTTTAGTTAATTATCATAATCTAATTTATAAAAAAAAATTGGCTACACGTTTTCTAATATTTATAAATTTGTGTACTATAAGCTCAACGGAAATGATGTAGTTCAAATGGGAAGAAAGTTATGTTTCATGCAAGATGTTAGGTGTTCAAATCCTACCTTCTACAATATATGTTAGCTTATTTTTTACATTAAAAAAATTGAAAAAAAATTAAAAAAAAAAAGGAAAATTCAGAATCGGGTTGAACTGGTCCAAAACAGATGAATCAATCTGATTTTTGAGTAAAGCGGTTTTAAGGCATAAATCCGACAGAACCAACTTCTGATTCGCTATCGAACTTGCCGGTCCGATCAGCTTTCAATAACATTGGCGATAATACTATCTAATAATATGGGAATTCATAAGAAATTCCAAAACTCCTTTTATCATTAGTTCTTCTACTATTTATAGTCTAAGGCTGTGTTCACTTTGCATAATTGGCCCTCAATTGGGCTGGAGATAATTTTTGTTGTGGGCTAATACCTTGTTCAGATTGCAAGATAAATTCACGGGCTGCCCGATCCTAATTGCCTGATTTGTGGGCCAGTCCCCCCTTATTTGCCAAATTATAACTCGCCCGGCCTAGGTCCAATTGAGATTTAATGGGCCAAACTATTTATTTTCAGACCATTTTGCCCTTTGATTTCGGTTTAATAACAAAAAAAATCATGGACAAAAAAAAACATAAAATACAATTTCCCCCCATAACCCAAAACTCCCAGCTGGCCGGTCCCCTTGTGCACAGTAGATCTCCCATTTTCCCATCTCCATTGTCGTCCTATTTCCAGGTGAAAAATCATCCTACTTTTCCGAATAGCTGAAAATTGCACAGGAGAACCTTATGTTTTCTCCTACTTCACCAATTTTTCCAAAATAGCATGAAAAGGTTGAGCTTAAATCTTTGGAAATGTAGTATAGTTTTTTTGTACTTTTTGGAAAGGTTGAGCTTCAATTTTTGTACTTTTGGCTTCAATTTTACCAGTAGATCTTCAGTTTTATGAAAAGGATTTTACATTTTTTTTACGTTTTATCCGGATTATTAAAAATTCTTATGTTTTTTTACGTAGTATAAATTTTGTATGAATTGTTGTGTTTCTATTGTTCTAAAAATCACACACTGTTATAAAACTTATCTTTTTCGAAAAAATAACATAAATACAGTATATAATTTTTTTTATGACACCGTAAAAACTTACTGAGCTTTAAAAATTTAGTAATTTAATGAAGGAAAATAGAAGCATATTTGGCCTACAATGATTCACCATTGACATGAAGCTATGGTAAAAAAATATTATTCAGGTTGTTCTTGCATTGCTTTGTCTGATGAGATTTATAAATTACTCTAAGGGTCCGTTTGTTTGATGGGAATAGAATCTGAGTTTGGGTATTTGATTTCTAGTAATTTGTTTGCCTATTTGCAAGTTTAGTTTAATTAAAGGGAACATGAAATAAAATTAAATGTCTCTATTTTATGAAATGTATGGGTTGAGCTTCATATAAAATTATAATTTTTATTAAAATTTCACAGGACTCAAGATTGGAGTTAGCTCAAGCTGCCGGATTGTGAAGAATTTCTTGTTAAATTTTTATAAACATTTATCCCCTACTAAGTCACATTTTTTTATTCATGATTTTTCACGACTAAGAAATTTTTTTTCTTGTACAGGGACGAAGAAGGCTACAGGTGTCCTGTGGATATTTTTCTAAGGAGTTCCTAGCTAATTTAAATTGAGGTAAACTAGAGCTATCATGTTTTTATATTAATTAGTATTATGTGTATTTTGTGGATATTGAATAATTTTGTACATTTTTTCTATGTAGTAATGTCAAATTTTGTTCAAATGTGTAAAATCCATAAAACTTGTTCAATTATTAACAATTTTTTAGTTTTTTTTTGGGGCTTACTACAAAATTTTATTTAATTTGTTACACAAGGTAGTGTAGATATAATGTTCATGGATATGTTATAAAATATTATCCAATTTCGAAATGAGATTTGGAATTTTGGTGTATTTGTTGCCAATTTTGTGTAATTTTTTATTAGTATTGTAAAAAGTGATATTTTTATTTGTGGAATCGATGAGTATTTACTACAATTTCGTGTATTTTGTTATACATGGTAATGAGAAATTTTATCACTGTTTGACATGTCCTATATTATTACTTCCGGTCGTTGAAAGAAAATTTGGTTGGTTTTAATAAATGGTTCATTCTTTATTGGTGTTTGGTTCCAAATGGTTGGGACTTGTTTTAGGATATACAATGGATGACCGGAAGAAACAATTGATTATATTAGCATTTCATCGGATTTTTTGGATCGGCATGTTCATTCTATGGTTCCATTCTAAACAACTCCGCAATCGTAGGAGACCCGTACGGTATTGCCTAATCCGTAGGAGACGTAAGTGGATGAAAAACTTACGACGAATTACTGAAAAAGATCCCGTACGGTGTAAGGATAATATACGTCGTAATATTAATTCATTTGATAAGTTGGTTTGTTTCCTTGCTAACGTGGGGGGTTTGAACGACACTAAGTATGTGACCGTGCGCGAACAAGTTGCCATGTTTTTTACTGCTTTTGCCTATCACAAAAAGAATCATATCCTAAGAACCGATTACCATCGATCCGGTGCCACTGTTAGCAAGTGTTTTTACCGTGTTTTGACATGCTTAATGAAACTCCACCCAATATTATTTTCTCATCCGGATCCAATACCAAATGATTGTGACGACGATAGGTGGAGTTGTTTTCCGGTAAGGAATAAACTTTAATTTTCCTACTTGCATAGGGTCTTTTCTTCAACTTGTGCATTACTAAAGAGATTTTGTGTACGTATAGGGTTGTCACTGTACCTATGTTCATGTTAATGTTCCATCGGTTGATAGACCACGGTATAGGAACCGAAAAGGTGATCTAACAACTAACGTACTTGCGGCGTGTGATATTAACGGATTGTTCACCTATGCACTTGTCGGTTGAGAGGGGTCCGCGGCGGATGGGCGCGTGTTAAGGGACGCAATTAATCGGCCAAATGGATTGAAAGTGCCTACGGGTAAAACATAGTTTTTAGTTTATGAAATTTTTAATTTCAAGGGTTATGACATAGCAACTCATTCATGCTTCTAATTGTAGGAACATACTACTTGTGTGACAATGGATACACGAACGGTGAAGGTTTTCTTACGCCGTATAGGGGAGTGCGATATCATTTGAAAGAGTGGGGAGTTGGTATGGAAGCCCTCCAAAATTGCAAAGAATATTTTAACATGAAACATAGTCAAGCTAGAAATGTCATCGAGCGCACTTTTGGCCAAGTAAAAAAACATTGGGCAATATTGAGGAGTTCTGCGTTCTATCCCTTGCAAACGCAAAACCGGATGATCATGGCAATGTTATTAATTCATAATTTCTTGCAAAAAACGTCGCCCGATGATGTTTTGGGGTTCTATCCATTATTTGATTTACTTGAAAACCGTGAGGATGATAATAACTTTGAAGGAGATGACTATGTCGAAGTTGTTGAGACGTCACACGCGTGGAACAATTTTTGGGACAACTTAGCTCGTGAAATGTTCATGAAATGGATTTCGGAGCGTGAGCGAAATTTAATTGAATTTGTTGTTTTAAGATATGAATGTTGTATGTGTCACAAAGACTTGAGTTCTTTCATAATTCGTACCGTAAAGTTAGGTTAATTTGTTGTTTTAATTAATTTGTTGTTTGAATTGAATTTTTTAAGTTATGTTTTTAAATTTCTTCTTTGAATATGTTTGAATTGTTATCTACAATTACCATGTGTCCCGTGCATTATGTTTGAATTGTACATTTACGTAGGTGTACACCAATTGAGATGGATTCCATTCCCCGCTACAGTGAAGCGGCAACAAGCCAAAGGAAGGAAAAATGTACACGGAGGACAATGAACAATGCCGAAGAACAAGCTTTGCTAGATTGTTTGAAGGAACTAATCTCAAAGGGATACAAGTCCGATAATGGTTTTCGTCCGGGCTATTTGCAAGCCTAGCAATTGCACTTAATGCAAGGATACCCGCGTCCAAACTATCCGTCAAGCATATTAACTCCAAACTTACTGTTTGGAAGAAAGTTTATTACCAAATTTTGGGTATGCAAGGGACTAGTGGCTTCGGATGGAACGATACTAGTAAAATGATCGCGGTTGATGATAATGTTTGGGCACTCTATGCTAAGGTAACCTTACTTAAATTTTTCATGGAATAACTCTATGATCCGGTTTTCCCTCGATTGTTCTCTAACTATGCATTTTCAATCGTAGGCACATCTGGATGTTGCCAATATGCGTTTTAAGACGTATCCCTATTATGAGGACTGGGTTGAGATATTCGGAAAGGATAGGGCCACCGGAGACGGCGCGGAGGACGTTGTCGATATTGTGGAGGATTTGGTAAGGAACGATGCGATGAACCATGCAAATAATAATGGTAAGGAACCTATGATTTATCCAAATAGCAGTGATTATGTATATAGTAGTCCGTGTGTTGATTTGACGTCGGATGCTTCCGACGGAGGAGAGTTTGGCTCCGAAATCCCACCGTATCAAATGGGATTACAAGATGTGGGTCCTAAGTTAAAACATTTAACAAGGAAGCTCAAAAAGGAAAAAATCAAGCCTGAAAAGGTTGTTAAGAAACGGAAGACGCCTATGCCGGAATCCGATGGGGGCGACGTCTCAAAATTCGTTGAAGCCGCAAAATCCATTTTTGGTGATCTTAGTCACCAATTTTCGAAAGAGGAGGACACTTACGATGAAAAGGCAAAATAGATTATTAATGCCCTTGAGTGCATTGACACACTCACCGATGAGAACCGAATCTTTCTCTCGTTCAAGATGATGGATAACGCCAAACATGTGAGTTTATTTTTGAACTCGAACGAGAAGAACCGAATGCACATTGCCCACATGATGTTAAACAACCAAATGCCTTGACTTAATTCGGCCTTACGGTGATTTGATGAACATTACATATTTTCAGTTGTGAATTTGATTTGATGATTTTGTGAACTTGTCGGTATATTTGCACTTTTGACATTCGGGTATATTTTGATTAATCCTAGAACTTTCGTTATTGGGTTCGACCCTATATGATTTGGCCATTTGGGTAGACTTATGAAGATCTTTATTGTACTTGTATTTTTTTGGGATTTTATTATCACAGGACGTCTATTTGGCCTTGTGAAATTTGCTTTTAAAATGTTAAGATGAACTTATAATTTTGTTGCATTTTAGTTATTTTGATGAATATCTTGGTCTTACGTATTTCGCATTTGTTTAGTTATCATTAAAGTAATTTTAGTTCGATTTTAGTATTTCAGATTATTTTAATTTTGGCCTTATGTATTATGCACACAAAAATAAACATGAATTAATTTTGTGGGAATTTATTTTGATTAATTAATGATTCCTGCCATGTTTTAAAATTTTTTGCACATGAAAGTATGATTAATTAATTATTCAACACACATTACATAAAAAAAATTGACATCTAAAAAAGTGGAATGAAAAACATCTCAAACAGTGAATTATATAAAAGTTCCTAATAAACCATAAAATACATCTCAAACAGTGAATAACATTCAAACACAATACTTAATTAACTCAACCTAGATGAAAAAGTCGAATGAAAATCACACATACATATAAGTAATAATGAATGAAAAACACACATTATGCAAATACGTCTCATCAATTTTTTTTGGTCAGTAAATCCACTCGATGTCCCCACATCCGGCCATAGACACTTAGACACGGTTTTATTCGGCTTGGAAACATCGTCACTCGCGAGCTCCGCTCCATTGTAGTTAGACAAATCTTTCAAAAAATCATCATTTTCGCATGGGGAGAACTGTATCCGAGGCAACAAGATGGGATCAACTGTCGGGGTTTCTTCTCCGACAATCGGTGCATCGTTTAACTCAAACCATTGGAGGTCAATTGGGGACGCGGGTGGTGGCCCTAAGGGGAAGTCGTCCGGGTATCCAAAGAGTTCGCACAAGTCATCATATTTGGGTTCTCCATTGATGGCATATGCTTCGTAAAATGGAGTCTCCTACAACGTAAAAATAAATCCCAAGTGTTCAGAAAATAGAGAACATTATCCATATACAAAAAAATTGTAAATATAAAGAGTTACCATGCACAAATTTTTAAAGATTTCCTGTCCATCGTTACCGACGGTGTTTGAATTAGGAATCAAGTTATATCCAGATATTGTCTTTAAGTGTGAAAATAGGGCATGTCGACGTTTGAGGCGCTCGACTTTATTATAAATGTCCTTTGTAGTGAAAGTCTCACGGAAGAACGCGTTCACCTCGTCACGAGCACTCCTCATCACGTGACCGACACCATGAATTAAAATTCCATTTGCGTAATAAAATTCAGTAGCTAAAAATTCGATTAAGTAATCATCAATTTCTTTTGTCCATTTCTCCGAGTAAAAAAAATGAGATTGAAGACGAGAGAAAACAATAGACATGTTTTTTCAAACAAAAAATTTGAAGTCATTATGCTAAATTTTTCTTGTAAATTTTGAGGGACAAAATTCATAGACAAAATGTGTGAATTTATACTAGTAGTGGGGGGTGTATTTGATAAGAGCATATTTATATGGGGACCTATGTACAATTTAATCAAACTAGACCCTATATGTTTTCATATGGATTGACATAAAGCTTATTTTGCAGAAGATATGATTCTTCTTTGCTAGATTTTGGCACAAACACATTTTGTCACTTACCAAAATTTTGGCATTTAACACAACTTTCTTGCTCTGTTGTGTTTGTTTTTTTTTTTTAATCTATGTAAATTCATTTTTTTTATATGCCACAAAAAATGTTGGACTGATTAAAGGTTCTATTTTTTTTTAACATTTTTTCCAAAGGATATTAAATTTTTTTATAAGTACCAGACAACTTATATATAAATATCTATGTTTTTTTTATAATTACCAACCAAAAAACATTTGCATGTAACTAAAAAACAGAACATAAATAAATAACATTAAAAACATAAACATATATATAGCATCATATTAACAAAACAAGTTTTCATTAAAACATAAACTTATATCCGAATATTTTATGATTACAGGCACTTGAACATAAAATGTGTCTGTAACCACATTAGAACAGCACCAACTTCAAACATAATTAAACAGTCAATAAAAACATAATTACTTCAAACATGATTAAACAAACATAAGAAGTCCTGGAAACATAATTAAACAGCATAAACATAAACAGGTCCTTGAAACATAGCAATCAGTAGTCATCATCAACTTCCCAGCACTCCTCCCCAATAATCACACCTTCATCATTTGTTGCACTCTCACCAACAGAGGGTCCAACTTCATCACCTTCCTCCCCTAAATCAAAAGGAACTGGGATCAAAGCACTTGTGGAATTTATGGGCACCACTGCAAGTTCATCATCATCGGAGTCCCGGACATGAATGGGCCACCCGGGAGATCCAGGTTAGGTCTACAGGAAATGAGGCAATACCTTTGGTCTCAAAGATGTAGATCAACTTGAGACAAAGTGGCTCACCGTTAATCCTAAAATATCTAAACCATTCAGACTCATCCTACAAAATAAATACATAAATGGATCAGGGATCAGATTAAAGATATGTAAAATAATACACAAATAGTTAATAAATGTTACTTACACAAACATGTATAGATCTCCAGTATTCAGGCTTAACATGACACTGGCCAGTCCAGGCGTCGTATATAGTACCCGGGGTTTCCATAATTTGGGTGAACATTTCATGCCTCTTCCTTAAATAATCCAGTTTCCTTTTAATACCACTCAGCCCGAACCTCCTGCCATACAGAGATGACATATCCGACGAGATACGTTGACAGACCCCAATAAGGAACTCCAAATTCAATAGATCTCCAGTTTTGCCCTCAATGTACAGAGCATTGACAAGCTTGGAAGTCTGCTCAAAAGTCCATCCATCACTCACCAAGCTTTCATCAGCCCTCATTCTTCTTGTCCTAGGCATATTGCAAACTACAAGTGGAAGAATGATGCTAGATAAGTAATTACATATAGAAATAGCAGAAGAAACTTTGTTTAAATGAGATGAGTAGAAGAACTTACCACTTCAAATGTACTACCAACTTTTGTTGAAGATTTTGGAGAGATGAAAATGTTTAGATAAACAGATGTAAGATAGTAAATATAAAGGGTAAATTTCAACCACCTCAATAAATTGGTACATGGGAATATGTGTTTTCAACTTTGTCTATATGAAGGGACAAGTACATGCATTTAATGAAAGGTTGTAAAAGATCACATCATGCTTTAAATGAAATTTACACTCCTTCGAGTAATGAAATAAATGCAGTCTACTAATGGGGGACTATTTTAATTTTGAGACACTTCCATATATGACATATTCACTCAATGTACATAAAATATGCCAAACAGAATATAGTTGTACCAAAAGGGAATAGATGACATGAATTTTAAAAATGGATAGTGCCAAATTAAATTAAACACATGTGTATATGAAAGGAAATAGATTCAGCTGCAACTTTCATGCATAAATTAGTAGACATTATGGGCCACTTATTAAACACAGTTTGTATCCAACATTTAATATCACCTATATAGACATTAGAACATAAAAGATTATCAGCTCATTTCAATTGATCAATGCATATCCAAATTATTGACATGTTAGACCATACAAGGCCATCAGAAAACAATAGTTCAAGTCATCACATAGCCAAAATAATTAAGACTGCTTTCAGTTTCCAAAAATGTTGCATCTAGGATACTGGAAGAACTTTATTTGTACTCAAGGGCCATTGTCATAGAAAGGGATGATGATTTTTTTTTTCAAATATAAGTGAATGGGGGCACTCACATGCTAAAGCACACACAAACAGAGTTAAGAAAAACTCAATACTGCATACTAAATAGTGCACCAAACCCAAAATAAAAAAAAAACAAAAAAAACATCATCATCTCAAACCCCCTTTGAAAATCCATTACCACATAATGGTAAATTATCATAAGCATTTACTCAATAAACCAGACCATCAGAAGGTGTGTTAATACATCATTTGGTCATATTACCACATGAGATTCCTTAGCACACAAGAGCATCAAATTTTGGAAACTAGCAATACCCCATTATTTTATATCCCAATCATTGGCCAAACAAGATGCAGGGAAGGCAATGGAAGTCACACATATGCATATTTAAGTCCCCACCTCTTAATGAAGGAGCATAAAATTCAACAAAGACATTACATAGGCAGAATCAGTGTTATATTGGCCTGACCAAATGCACCATCAAGACAGAAAACCAACAAGTACAGCTATAACATCTAGTACAATCCATATTATACATGCCATACATACACAAAACATAACAAGTTTCAATTAGTCACCATGATCCATCAAACAGTCTAAAATTGCAAATCAGCATTGACATAACTAGTCACAAACATATAAATCAAACCAACACACACATAGCACAGATCATCGCAAGCTTTAGCTTGCGACGCAATGCCATGTTTTCAGACTCCATATTTTCTAAAGAATTAACAACAATTTGCATTTGAGCAGACAATTCATCATAGGCACGTATAAGAAGGGTATTTTCAGCCTCAGTGCGATTTACGCGATATAGCAAATCCGGGATAATAACATGGGACCTATCACACATCTTTAGGTTGATCCACTCAATGTAATCACACCGTTCCTCCTAACATGAAACAAATATATCCATTAATACACAAGTAATTTACCAAACACCCATAATTATACGAAAAATAACAACAAAAATTAAACTGATAAGGATTGGCAGCGAGCAAATCTTCGGCCAGGGTTCTCTTTCGTCCAGGATGTGTAAATCCTCACGCTCAGTCCACATGAGCAGTGCACGGAACCTAAATGTATCCTCGAGTTAGGAATGGATTCCATTGCTGCCAAATATAAAAAAATTATTAATATATCATAAAAACCCTAATTTGCAACAAACGCAAAACCCTAACCCTAATTTATACCCTAATCATTATCAAACGCATTCGCAAATTCAATAAATACTATCAAAATTAAGAAAAGAACATATAAAGCAATATCCAATTACCTTACCGATCGGCCAATGGTTCGCGAACAACCCTTCGTAACCCTAGATCTCAAATTACGCAGCAAACAGATGCCCAACGATGGAGAACAACTGAACCCTGCCTCTATACAATACGCAGAAGAACAGAAACGAAAAGGAGAAGAATGGATGCGCCGTCGGGGTGAGAGAGAAGAGGAAATGAAATGGATTAGGGTTTAGATGTTTAGCTCATATACGACCAAATGGATGTCCCAGATTAAACAACATCAACGGTCCGGATCTAATCGTGTATCAGGGGCAAAATTGACCGAAAATGTTAATTGGGTCAAGTGAGCAGCCCAACTGCGAACGGAATATGATTATCAATTGGGCCATTACAATATACCGAACGGGTAATTATATTAACTGGACTGATAGATAATTGGCCCAAATACACATATGGGCTGATAAATAATAATGCAAACTGAACATAGCCTAACACTAGGAAACTGGGTACGGCCCACATGCTAATAAGAATCCTTAGGTCACTAAACTGAGTCAATTTTTTTTTACTTTAATTTGAAAAGTCTATCATGACAATGGCTACTTAGCCATGGTCAATGAAGAAATTAAAATATCCAATTTGCATCACTAAAGGTATGCTTATTAAGTTTGCCTTCATTTCAATTTCATGGTTAGACAAGTTTCAATTATAAAATAATATATTATGTGCGAAAATATCTGGTCTTGCTGATTTCTTTTAACATTCTGATCAAATTAAAGTTTAATTCTCCATATAGTTCATATTAGATTTTACTTGGTACAAACATTCAACCATAGATTATAAGATATGATGTGAGTTGGGTGTCACAAACGTTAAAATATTTTGACTAATGAATTGATAGAATCTTTTATAGGACCTGGATATGTCAAAGATAAAGTGGTTTGATGACAAATTTATAAGTGACGTCGACCAATTTATAACATATTGGAAAAATATTATATTAATAGAGTAACTTGGACATATTTTTGTTGGGATTCGGTAAGATAAACAGCCCTAGGCACAGCGGAATATAAAAAAATTTAGGACCTCTTACGGAATCTTGCTAGGATATTCTCTAGTTGTATATATATGAATATAAATAAAAACGATAGTATAAGTTTACATGTTATACCTATCTCCTTGCAAATCCAAGTTGGCAGTCAGCAAAAACGAACTCTGATTTCTGCTCCAGCAAAATCGATCCAAGCCTTTTGAGTAGCGCCCCACGTGTTGCGCCTCTACGAGTTGATACACCACAATATCACGAAAATAATATATCTTTATCGACTAGAACAGAATATATATTAAGATCTAGGAATTAGGAACGATTTAGGAACAAAATCGAAAAACGAAAAATTCTTCCAAGCACAGGAAGGGTTTGACCGATCTGGTGGGGAGAGGGAGAGAAATTTTTTGCTCTGCTCAATTTTTGCTTATGGAGTTGTGTGAAAAATAACTACAAGATAGCTACTTATAGTTATCTCCCTAACCTAGTCCTATTAGGACTAGGGTACTTCTCTCCTACATGGGCCATGACCCTCTTTAATTAGAAGACCAAGTCTTCTAATTAATACATGGCCCAGTTAATTAATTTTGACCAGGCTTTATTTAATCTCCCAATTAAATAGCCAAATTAATTAACTTAATCTCCCTTTTAATTAAATCAGACTCTAAGTCTATTTAATTAAAATTCTTTCTAATTAATTAAATCCAACTTAATTAATTAATCCACAAATTAAATTCCAATTTAATTTATGATCCTGATCCAATTCCAATTGGATCCCACTTTGTTCCATTTGGGTCGACCCAGTCGACCCACCCATCATAATCGACCCAGTCGATTATTCACCCAGTCGACCCAGTCGACTCGGTCGTTCTTACTTCCTCGCTTTCGCTTCATGTGTATTGTGTATGCCCCCATAGGTTCACCACATAATTGGCCGTGGGTTATAATTAAATATTATTTAATTATTCGAGTAAGACTTACTCTAAATCAATCGAACACTCTGTCGATTGATCATTCCAAAATTAGCACCCCTGCCAATTTGGGAATTCTCCCACACTCCACGGTCGATGTCCAGCCACAAGCCCATGGAGCCCAATCACTGGTGAATTAATTCAGTGAACCTTTTATCATTTACAATTTCCATATACGACATAATCTCTTCATTGATCAATCTCCCAGTCGAGACTTAAGGGCATGGTCTTTCATCGGTTTCCCTTTTCTTTTGTTTCGACCTTATGCATTCTGGTCTTGAAATAAATTCTCTTTGACTTAATCTTTATGAGCTACTTACATAAAGTGTCAGATACCTTGGCCAAGGATTTTACCAGAATTAATTTCTCACAGAAATCCATAGGAGAATTTCCCAACCTATCAAGTCGGGTCAATGGATCCTTTGTTGATGATATGAACCTGGATACGAGTTCCTCTATACCCAATATGAGTCCATAGAGACTTTCTGGCGATCCCCAGTCAGTCGGAACTCATATCAAAGCATAGACGTTCTCGTACCAGATAAACCCTTTCACCTCAAGTTGTTAGGGATCGTTCCTCGTATACTATTGCAAATTGGAATAACTTCAACCCTGATATGCGACTACCGCTTCCATGGTGAGTTATTTCCTAGTTGGGGTATTCAGTGCGCTTGCCATCCCAGCAAGCCACCCACTTATGTGTATCGACTATCCCAGTCACGCTCGTGGACCCCAGCGTCCTCCAGTTCATCTGAGTATACACAACAGTGAGAGTCTAACCGAATCCAACGATGTCCTATCTCGATTGGATTCTACGACTCTCGAATATGTTTTAGATCACGGCCTTGGAGATCAGTCCACGGGTTGTCCCATAGCCCTGTGATCTAAGGACTTTTATCCTTATGCGTAGATAATTTTACATAAGATAAAGATGACCATTTAATAAAGTGCATTTATATATCGAAATTGAATAGTTCCGCATTTATTACAATAAATACTAGCCATACAACTGGCTTGCAGGACACTATTTCTATCAATTTTAAGTGGGATTCACTTTGAGAAAAAAGTCGGATCTTTACAAAATTATATTCTACTCCGCGAGAAAATTAAACGTTATATGGTACTTCTAAATAGGAATACGGGTGAATGAAAAATTAAAGCTTAAAGTACACATATGTAATGGAAAAAATGAAAAGAAATGAATTTATCCCACATTGGAAATGTGGTAAGGTAAACTTGGGTTTATATATGATTTTTAAACCATAAGAGTTAAGAAATTATTGCTAGAAGGTGCAAATCTTGGAACGAATTTAAACTCGGTCCCTCAAGACTTGTGCATCCCTGCGGACACGAATATCGTCCTGAAAAGCCTATTTGGACAAGCCTAGTTTTGGAATTTTCTTTTTGGCCCAAGAAGAAAATTGATTTCTTTTGGCAGACAATTTCTTTGGCCCATGTACATTAAATCTCAAAGGCCCAGTTTCTGGAAAGCCCTCTCGAAATGAAACGGACAAAACGTTTCTGTAACGCACCGTAACTCCCGAAACAGATATCTCGTTAATTTAATTTTATTCAAATTTTACCCGCACTCCCATCCTATATATACTGGCTCATTTTATCTGTTTAGACACAAAAAAAACAGAACCACTTCTCTCTTCTTCCTGTCTGTTTTAGAGTTCAAAAGTTTCAGTTTGTTGCAAATAGCTTGGTGCAAAGCTCATTTGCTTATACTGTTGAATCCTAGGAGACGAATGTCCTAAGAACCTCAAGCACGAACCCAAAGGATGAGGGAGCGAATTTGTCTTAAGGACACTGTATTTCAAACATGCCTCGGTTTGATTTAATTTTCAATTTTTAGCATTATGTTTGTTTAGTTTCTATTAAATTTTTCAGAAAGCTTATATCGTTGTGATATTTCATATGTTTGTACTGTTTTCCTATACGTAAGTTGTAACAATCTTAAGAAAAAAACTAACTTTCGATAAAAGGAAAATTGTTTACAAAACCAGTTTACGGAAAATTTATTAACCAGAGTTTCATAAATCGTTTCAAACTTGTTTTACCAATGATACAAATTGGTGGTTTCAGAAACTGTTTACGAAATTAATTTTGTTTTGGTCAGTAAATTTCGTGTTTCCAGTAAACTTTTGACATAAATTTTGTAACAAAATCTCGTTGACAATATTATCAAAATTTTGATATAGAAAATTTCGTGATTATATTAACATTTTGTTTTGGTACTGTTCATATCTTGGTATACAAAAATTGTTTGCAAGAATGGAAAACATTTTCGATCATAACGAATTTTGGGACAATTGGTGTTGTATTCTTGTTAAGATACTCACTTGAATATTTCTGTATTTCCTTTTTGGAAAGTGACTATTTGTGTTTTGGTTTCAGAAATGTCAACCAATGAGAATACGAAAGTTGTAGTAACTGGGAGCTCATCTGGAACTCCAGTCCCAATGTCTGATGTGGCACCAATAAGATAAGCAGAAAAATTAGAGAAGTTCAATGGATTTAATTTCAAAAGATGGCAAGAGAAGATGTTGTTCTATCTGACCACCTTGCGTCTGGCGAGGTTCTAGCCGAGGATCCACCCAAGAAAGAAGGAAAGCAAGATACTGCCTTCCTTGTTGCTCTTTATGGCTAGAACCAGTCAGACTACCTTTGCCGACACTACGTTAAGAATTGTCTGAGTGATTCACTTTATGATGTATACTCTGACAAAAAGTCGACAAAGGAACTTTGGGAAGCCTTGGACCGGAAATATAAAACTGAAGATGTTGGTACCAAGAAGTTTGTTGTGGGTTGATTTTTGGACTACAAAATGGTGGACTCCAAAACAGTCATGGCTCAAATACAAAGAATTTCATATAATTCTTCATGAGATTCAAGAAGAAAAAATGGAACTCACTGAAACCTTCCAGGTTTGTGTTATTGAAAAGTTACCCCCTGGGTGGAAGAACTTCATGAATTACCTAAAGGACAAACAAAAGGATATGAGCATGGAGTATCTCGTTGTGTGGCTCCGAATTGAAGAAGACAACAGAAAATATGAGAAAAAGAGGGCTCACTTCGACCGATGCTAAGGCTAATGTTGTGGAACATTGTCAAAGATCAAAGGTTATAAAGGATAACAAAGGGTCCAAAATGGGGCCAAAGAGCGGTATTTCCTAAAAGACCAAGTTTCAGGGGAAATGCTTCAATTGTGACAAAATAGGTTACAAAATGGCAGATTACATGCTACCGAAAAAGAAGAAACCTAAAGAAACCAATGTTGTTGAAGGCAATGGTAATGTGGACCTCTGTGTTGTTGTTTCAAAGGTGAACTTGGTTGACTCTAATCCTAAAGAGTGGTGGATAGATACATGGACTACAAAACATGTGTACTCTGATAGTGAAGTGTTTACCAATTTTGAGCCAATCCAGAATGGAGGAAAACTTTGATGGAAAACTCGACTAAGTCAGCAATAGAAGGCAAAGGGAATGCAATTCTCAAAATTACCTCTGGGAAGAAGCTGACTCTGAAGAATGTCCTCTATGTGCCAGATATCCGTAAGGATATGGTGTCCGGGACGCTGCTAAACAAGCATGGTTTCCACCTTGTTTTTTAATCTAACAAATTTATTTTGACTAAGAGTGATATGTTTATTGGAAAGGGGTATGAATATGATGTAATGTTTAAGCTCAATGTAATGGCTATTAAGCCAAGGAATATTACTAAAATTAGTAATGCTTCTACTTACTTGCTTGAAAGTCTTAATCTATGGCATGGTAGACTAGAACATATACGATTCCCTACATAGATTAATTAATTTGAAACATATTCCTAAATTTCAAATTGATCAAAAGTATAAGTGTGAAACTTGTATTGAAGCTAAATTAACGAGATCATCTTTTCAAAAGATTAAAGGTTATACTAAACCACTCAACTTGATACATAGCGACATAAGTGATCTTAAATATGTGCAATCAAGTGGAGGTTATAGTTATTTTATTACCTTCATTGATGATTGTACTAAATATTGCTATGCATATTTGTTAAAAGCAAAAAAATGCAGCAATAGATGAATTTATATTCACAAAAGAAGTTGAAAACCAACTTGATAAAAAGATCAAAGCACCTCAAAGTGATAGAGGTAGTGAATATGTGTCACCATTTAGGGAATTATGTGCTGAACACAGAATCATACATAAGGTACCATTACCTTATTCATCGAAATCTAATGGAATTCAATGTTGATATGTTCTTGATTACCCCAGAACATGTGTGGGGAAGCTATCATATCAAGACCCGAAAAAATCATGAGAAAACTCCATATGAATTTGGATAGGTTGAAAACTACAAATACTTGCGAGTGTGGGGGTGTCTTGCCAAAGTGGTAGTACCTACACCCAAGGAAGAAATGACTGGACCGAATACTGTTGATTGCATATTCATCAGATATGCTCAAATAGTAATGCTAATCGATTTCTTGTACATGAGTCAAAAATTCATGAGATTCACAAAAATATGATAATGGAGTCCCTAAATGCATCTTTGTTTGAAGATGTATTTCCAGCTAAAACTAGAGAAGTGAGATCATCCAAAAAAGTTTATAGTCAAGACCATGAGTCTGAACAAGTAACTGATGATGCGCCAAGAAGAAGCAACAGAGCAAGGACATAAAATTCTTTTGGCTTAGATTTTCTAACATAAATGCTCGAAACTAAACCTCAAACCTTCAAAGAAGCTGTAACTTCTTCATAAGGACCATTGTGGAAAGAGATAATCAATAGTGAAATTGATTCCATCTTGAAAAACCATACATGTTAAGACTATGAGTCTAAACAGGTAACTGAGAGCCAAGAAGAAGTAAAAGAGCAAGGACAAAAACATCTTTTGGCCTAGATTTTCTAACATATATGCTCGAAACTGAACCTCAAACCTTCAAAGAAGCTGTAACTTCTTCTGAAGGACCTTTGTGGAAAGAGGCAATCAATAGTGAAATTGATTCCATCTTGCAAAACCCTACCTAGGATGATCTTCCTCCAGGATGTAAATCACCAGGATATAAGTGGATCTTTGAAAGGAAAATGAAACCTGATGGAACAATTGATAAACATAAGGCTAGATTGGTAATAAAAGGCTATCAGTGACGAGAAGGTCTTGATTACTTTGAAACGCATTCTCCCGTGACGAGAATAACTTCCATTAGGATGATACTTGCTATTGCAATATTGCAAAACTTAGAAGTACATCAAATGGATGTAAAAATAGCTTTCTTAAACAGAAATTTAGAATAAGAAATTTACATGGAACAACATGAGGGTTTTTCTGCTCCATGGCAAGAAAAGAAAGTTCGTAAATTGGTTAAGTCATCTTATGGCTTAAAATAGGCACCGAAGCAGTGGCATAAAAAATTTAATGATGGTATGCTGGGAAAAGGTTTTAAAACCAATGAATGCGACAAATGCATTTACTTGAAAGAAACAAAAGATGGCTATGTCATTCTGTGTCTTTATGTTAACGGCATTCTTATTGTTGGAAATGATAAGATGATTAAATCCACTAAGGATATGTTAAATGCTAGATTTGAAATGAAATATATGGGTCTAGCAGATGTGATACGAGGAGTTAAAATTACGAGAAATTCAAATAGCATCATTTTGAGTCAATCTAGTTATATTGAAAAGATCCTTGAAAATTAAATAAGGACGATTCTATTAAGGCGAGAACTCCTATAGATTCTAGTCAACCTTTATCAAAGAATAAATGTGAGAGCATCTCTCAAGTAGAGTACTCAAGGATTATTGGAAGTCTAATGTACATGATGAGTTGTACAAGACAAAATATAGCACACGATGTAGGTAAGCAAAGCAGATATAATAGTAATCCTAGTATTGACCACTGGAAAACCATAGTGAGGTTACTGAGATACTTAAGGTATACTATAACTACGAGCTATACTATACAGGATATCCATCTATTGTAGAAGGATACAATGATGCAGATTGGATATCCGATGTAAAAGATTCAAAATCCAGCAGTGGATATATATTCACCTTAGGTGGTGTAGCTGTATCTTGGAAATCTTCTAAACAAACTGTGATAGTCAGATCCACAATGGAGTCTGAGTTTATAGCTTTAGGCAAATATGGTGAAGAGGCTTAGTTCCACAATGGTCTAAAACTGTGCCAACAGTATGCATTCATTGTGATAGCCAATCAGCGATTGGAAGAGCACAAAGTAAAAATTGTATTGTGATGGCTCGAGCCCCCGGGTCGGGTTCTACATGGACCCACCCCGAGTCCGGGTTCGTATTAGGTGAACATAACTAAAATTAGAGTAAAAAATTTCTTTTTTTTTTAAAACAACAACACATTAAAATAATTCACATTAATTCGAATCATAGTTCAAATACAAGAGCATAAAAACCCGAAACACTTCTATGTGCAGGAGCAAGCACAATATTCAAAACAAGAGCAAATCACACGATAACAAGTTTCCTAAATAAACACTCTTAAGTACTAATCATGCCAGATACATAAAGACACAAAACGTAACAACATAATAAAAGCAAAAGATAACAACAAGGATGACCCTCAACAATCGACAGACAGGATCTCGGAGACGGAAAACACCAAATCTAGACATCAGACCATAGGATACCTGTATCAGAAAAAAGAATTAAACTTGAATGTGTAAGTTGATCGTCCAACTTAATGAGGCTGTAGTGCACATGTGCATGTGATGCATGGATGCAACATATTGTACATGAACATATATAACATTTTAGTAAATAAAAACATGCGATAACAATTTAAGCACATTAAACATGTAACCAACAGTTGATAATGCCGTCCTCCTCTTAGCCTCCAGTCCATATTATGACACCCCTACCGAACACTCCAAGTAAGGAGCTACCTTACTAACTGTGCGCATAGACGTCTCATGCCAGGAGTTTGACATTCACTCCCCAAGTGTAACCTCCACACTTGGCTCGTGAAGCGGGTCTACGGTGGATCGAGGTAACCCTTCGGCCCTAACCTTCCGGGTTATCCACTATTCCGCACACCAAAATGGGGCCCACATAATAATAACAAACAACACAGTACAATAACAATCGAATAACATGAAATCAGAAACCAACTCAATAACAATCATGAACATGGTTCAATATATGATATAAAGGACAAGTAAGCACATAGGCATTATCATAATAATTCAAGGTGTATAGTTTGTCCTAACAGTCGAGTTTTTCATTTTATTATCCGTCGCATGCTCGTTCGTTTAGGGACTAAGTTACAGTTATGACTCGACCTACTAGCACATTCGGACTGACACACAAGTAACACACAACACTCACCTGTGTTGCTTATGATCCTCAAGGAAATGCAGAAAAGTAGCGTCTTCGGTTCTTGTACACGTTTATATAAGGATTTTAGAATCTAATTACTCCACAATGATTCTAGAAACTAAAGCAATACTTTAGTCGAGCAACCAATTGAATCGTAATTGTTCAATAACGAGACCACGATCAGAATTTGGACATTTACGTCCGATCTAAAGGTTCTATGGTTCGTTCGTAAAGCGTGGTAAACATAACCACGAGAAAGTTAAACTAGAACAAAACCGTTCTAATTGCGCTTTAAAATGTTTAATTAAAATTTTAAGTTAAGTTATCACCTTCAAATAACTTTATAATTTATAATCTTTAATTTTATTAGAAACATTTTATTATCAAAAATTAAACTTTATTTATATTATCTTTTTTCAAAATATTAATTTCTTTATCAATTTTATTTGAAAAATAATTGATTATTGTTTGTCCTTTTTATTTGGATAAATAATTAAATTCCTTCTCCTTTGTAAAACATTTTTATCTTTATTCTTAGACTTATTAATATTCAGAAAAATTATTATTCGAAATAATTATAATTTATTTTTAAATTACTTAATTCCGAAATATAATTTTTCAAAATAATTTTAATTTTTTATTATATTAATAATTTCCAGAAAATATTACTCAAATTATTTATGAATTTTCTTTATGAAAATTAATATTCAAGATTAATTAAAATTATTTAATATTTAAAAATTTTATTTTCAAATTAATTAAATTCAGAAAAATTATTTAATCAAAATATTTTATTTTCCAAAATTATGAATTATTTTATTTTATTTAATTAAGAATTATTGTACCCTTGACATTATTATTTTTTCAAAAATACTATTTAATCATGATCTTATTCGAAAAATAATTCATTATTGTTTAATTTTCTTCCCTTTTTTTTTCGAAATTATTTAAGTAACATATTTATTTTCGAAAATTTAACGAAAACTATTTTTTAGAAAATAAATAACACGATTTGTCATAAATTTTATTTTCAAAAGTTTATTTATATGTAACATTAAAAATAAGAGTTATTCAAAATTATTTAAACTAATTAAATTTTATATTTTCGAAATTAATTTTGAATAAATATTCAAGTATAAATATGAAATTATATTAAATTTTACAAACTTTATTTTCATTTTTATTATTCAATTTTATTATTTTAAGAATTATTTAATGTAATCATTTTTTCCGAATTTTTTTTTGTTTTGAATTTTCGAGTTTTAATAATTAAATTTGATTTATAAATTCATTTCTTTTGAATTTTATTAATTTCAGAAAATAAATTTTTAGTTTTTATTATTATTTTTCATCTTTCTTTCTATTTTTTTTCTTTTTTTTTTTTTTTTGATAATGGACTGGCCTTTGGGCCAATCCAAAAACGAATTGTGGGCTGTTGCAATTGCAACAGGCCCAATGGGTAGGTCTGTTGTATTGCAATAGACCTGGGCCTATTGCAAAAGCAACAGGCCCAGTAGCCTGCACAGCAGCCGTTAAGGCTGGCAGGCAATTAGCCGGCCGGCACCCCCTTTAAATTTGTATATATATATATATATATATATATATTTTTCAGATGAACATGCTTTTAAAACTAAATCAAAACTTTGAATTATTAATTTATAAACCAAACTTACAAAATAAGATTCAACAAAAAATTTCTCAAAAATTCAACTTTTAAGTGTTGAAAAATAGCTTAAACTTTTTATTTCCATAAAATTCCCAAAATTTTGAAATTTTAATTTTTAACCACAAAACTCTTTTAAACTTAAAATAAAAGTATCATTCTTTCATAACCCAACGATATTCATCACAATAATTTTAAGAACAATTTCAAATCATCATTCACAACTAAAACATCAAAAACCAAACTTTCATAACATTTTACAAAATGTGAATTTTTAAACAAAACATTTAAACTCAAACCTAGATATTTAATAAAATCATAAAACTAAACTCTTTCACATATAAAAATCAAAACTTAAAATTGAAACTCTAGATCTAGGATTCAAGAAGTTTTAAAATGGTGAACAAAGATTTAGCTACATTAAACTCATTTCTTAAAACAACTAACAAAAACACTGTAGAAATGGTTTATACCTAAACCTTGAATAGTTGATTTCCTTCTCCAAGCTCACTGCCCTTGACTCCGGTGGTGGTGGCGACGGCGGATTCCGGCAGTGGCGGCAGCACGGTGGCGGCGGTGACACGACGGTGGTGGTGATCCTTCCTCCTTCCAAAAGAGCACTAACTAATCTCCCTTTATTTTCTTTCTAACTCTCTTATATTGTTTCCTCTTGAATATTTACTCAATTGTTTAAGTATTTGGCAAGAATGGGAGAGAGTTAGAGAATGACTATATATAAGAGCCTAATTTCATATTATAGATGTATATACTCACTACATGGGGAAGGGAAATATAATGATTTCCTTCTCTCACCCATTCTTGGTTTCTTGTTTGGTGAAGTTTTCTTCATTAAAGAGAGATATGACAGCTCTTAGATTTTCAAGGAAGGGAACCATCATTACTTTGCTGCATAATTAAAAAGATTGGGGCAATTTTGTACTTTATCCCCTGAAGTTATGGGAAAGTGCAATTTTGCCCCAAAATAATTTTTTTGTACAATTAAGTCCAAAAATATTATAAAATGACCCCTTTTCTTTTTAAAAGGAATTTACTACTTTATAAAATTATTTCTAAGTCCAACAGGCTATAGAAAATAATTAATGCACACAAAGCACAAAAGAGAGCTCAATTTTTGTGCTCATAAATTTTAATTGTACGTTTAGGTTTAAAGAAATACTATGTTTATTACAAATAAAATACGTAACCCAAAACCAGGTTAAAAATTTAATAACTTCATTTTAAAATATTTTGAATTTACGGGGTGTTACATGTACAATGTTAAGTCTAGGCATATATGACGAAGGCATAATTAATACCATTAGAAAACTACTCAACTGGAGTGATTAGAATTGATTATGTAAAGTCAAAGGACAATCTAGCGTATCCGCTAACCAAAGGGTTAACAAGAAAGATAATTGCTAATATATCAAGAGGAATGAGACTAAAGCTCATGGAATAAAAAACTTTGCGAAGGAAAACCTAACCTAGTTAACTGGAGATCCCAAGATCTAGGTTCAAGTTGAAAACTTAACCGCAAAGGTTTAGTTAAGTCACTGTGAGGGGTTTTTTACCCTCAATTACATTCCTATGATGAAAACATTGATAACGGTTGAATAAGGTTAAGCCAATCTTTTAATGATTCTTGTAAGAAGAGTAACTTGGGACACTCTAAGGGTAAGAATCACCCATGTGAGAGAGAAGAAGGGCCACTTCAAAGGGAATTGTATAGGGCACAATTCAAAGAAACTCTTGTTGAACTAGGTCGATGTCCATGGCCAAAACGTTACGAGGTAAAATGTGTGTAAGGAGTATGTCATCATTTACATAAATAGCAGAACAGTTCAAGGACACCGTAATACTGATCAGCCAATAAAATAAACATATTTTTTCAAGGTGAAAAGTGTAAAAAATATTATTATAAAATTAAACTAAATACTTTTCCACCATTGAATTTTCTCACAAAACATTCACTAGGATGCAAGATATAAAATAAATTCTATTTTTTTTCAGAGTAAAGTGTCAAAAATCCAATGACCTCAAATGTTAAGTAAGCTATACTTAAGTTAACAAAAGATTCAACACATGCATGATGAAAGTGATGCTATCATGGAAACATCATTCTCGGCATTGTTAGGCACCAAGTATTTCTTTGCATGAAATTATAAGGTCAACGAAAAGTCATGTTTGATTGTTTATCACATACAAAGATACTACAAGCTTAGCCTTTATAAGATAAATCAGATAACAAGCCTATATTGTATTTTACACGGAAAAGGAAATGTGGATTAGGACTTAGGCATCTTAGTTTTTTTGTGAATTTTAACTTCAGCAATCTATTCTCCGCCTACTCACAATTACAACTGAAATAGTAGTTTCCTCGTGCTTTCCAACATAAATGAGGTTCCTAATGACGAAATTATAAAATTTTGAGATTTCGATGTCATTTGTAATATCCTATGAAACTATAAACATTTACGGTCATAAATTTTTCAAATAAAACTGTATAATTGCCCATGAAGTAAGATATTTAATAAAAAATTAAAGATTAATCAATTCAAATCATAAATATATAAAATTTTAATACAAGTTTATGAAAATATTGTAAATAAAATATATATACATAGTTATACAATTATTGGGAAATTAATTAACAAACCCTTTCAATTATTGAGGATTATTTAGTTTGCTATGAGAAATTTAGGAACAAAATGTGGACCTGAGCTTACTTCTTGAGAGCAACTACTTGTACTGATTTAAGCATTTCAATCATATTGGTCTTATCATCATAAAATTTTCATTGGATGTGTTTTCTTCTTCTAAACAAATATATATGTATTGATCATGATTTGCCTAATATCACTTGAAACAACTCTAAAAGTAGTAGGAAGAAAATGACCAATTTCTTTAGAAGGGATTGCGTATTTGCTCAAAGCATCTTTAAATTTTAATAATGTGATAATAACTGAGATCCACTAATTAGTTTTAGATAGTTTTATTGTCAAAATAATTTTTAATTAGTAGAGAAACAACTCTAAAAATAGGAACAAACTGACCAATTTCTTTAGAAGGGATTGCGTATTTACTCAGAACATGTTTAAATTTTAAGAATGTGATAATAACTCCGATCCATTAATTAGTTTTGCACATTATCAGTTTCTAAATAATTTTTAATTAGTGGAATTCTCTTACTGTGAACTTTCCAATACACAAAACACAATATACAACAAGACTAAATTTTGCATATATATATTTTTTGAAGAATAAAGTTAATTAAAAATTGATTAGTTTCAGAATTTCACTCATATATTGAGTATAATAATTATATAAAGACAACATTATTGTAAATTTATTAGTTCCTTCCTTCATAATGACACTGATGCCAACTGTCTAATTTGAATGCCTTAAAAAGAGTTACTGGACAGAAATCGAACCGAATAATATGGTACGATTTCAGTTTTAGACTTGTCATACCGAAAAAAAAATCGTACCGTAGTGAAATTGAAAACAAAAATAAATAAGTTATTCATTTTTTTTCCATTTTTAGTACTAAAGTTCATGACTTTGTCTTTTTTAAATTTATAATTGTAATATTCTTAATTGAACATGATATTTTTTATAACTTATATATCCATCATTATTTTTTGTTCCTACATCGCTCACATTTAATTAAAAAATTTATGTTCGAAGTTAGTACAAATTTAATTTATTATATATTGAAACCTAATTAATATGAAAAAATTCTAGAAAACAAAAACAAATATGAAACAATAAGTTATAGAACTAGTTTCCCTATTATATATAGGGATGAGTGAAAGAGCAAGACCGCTAAATTTTTACATTCATTGGATAACGTATGTACATTACTATACTTTCTTCTTACTGATCTTTAATGTGCATTCCTAAAATTAGTTTCCTTATTCATTACTTATATTTGGATTTTAGGTCTGGACGGAGCAACATACGTACGTGGCCATAAACAATAAAGATTTGGAAGCAAAATATTGTTGATTAATTGAAGGTATTTTTTTATTATATTTATCATTTTGATTCTGAACAATTTTTAATGTTACCTTTCTCTCTCTCTCCCTCTCTCTCTCTTTACGCATTTGTGAGAGAGGGAGACTAATTCATATATAATGACGACACAAAATCCGAATCTCTCCTAGCATTAGTTAACTTCAAATCATAAATATCAAATTTCAAATAAATAGTCATATAGAACAAGAAAAATAGATTTTAGTGATAAAATATTAAGTGACATTGTTGAAATTGTCACTTTTGCATATATTTAAAATTGTCACTAGAACGATTATCTTCAATGTTTTATTATGTTCTTCGAGCAAGAACCTCCACTCGAGGTTGGAATGTATCCTTTACGTTAAAAAGTTGACATACCATCACGTTCTTCAATAACGATAGATTATGTTTAGCATATAGTTTTAAATTTGAGGAGGTATGAATTGATTTAATTAATATGGTTTGGATAACATTATGAATTGATGATATGTAATCATTATTAATTGGGGGCTAGACAAGATTAAATAATTATGATATAACCAAACTACTAAGAATAACGTACCATTCTTCAATTCGAATACAGTTTCTTGGACAACACTTTGATCATTACATGTTGTGACAAATACCAACATTAATTGTGGTTGAATAAAATTGGTGTTTGAAAATTTAATTAAGATAATAGATGTTTTGAGTTTTTGGTTAGATCATGTGTTCCTAAGATTGAAGATCTATAAATTTTTCTTGAAAAGATTTGGACTTTTGTGAAATTTTGAGGTATTAATGTCTTATTTATTTTGTCGGGGCTATTTCTGTAATTAATAAAAAATAGGGGATACTTAGGTTCTTGCCTGTTGGGTGACCGGAACACACCACCGACAGGTTACCACCGGTGAGCAGCTACCAAGTACTGCCCAGGGGGGGTGTCATTTCAACAGACCAAATTGTTTCAAGTACACTCCTATATATATAGCTATTAATCCTTTCAATTGGGTTTAATTAAGTGCAGTTCGAGTCATGTTACTTAGTTAATACCCTTTCAATTTTGTTAAAAGCATGAAAAGGCTTAGCCTAGGCGCCCTAGGTGAAATTGGATTCTTTTTATTGTTAATTAGCACGTGACATCGCATAAATAATGTTTGGGTAGAGTTATATAACAAACATCGTTCTGTTTATTTCAGAAAAAAACAGGTATGGGCCTGTTGTTGTCTGGCCATGAGAGCCAGCCCATATATATAAAAAAAAAAAAGACAAATAAAATACATACGCACATAGAGAATAAATTTTGAATAAAAAAATATTAAAATAGTTTTAATAATTTTATTTAGTTATGTATTTTGAAAAATAATAAATAAAATATTATGATAATAAAAAATTAAAGTAAATAAGTAACAAAAAGGGTTTGAAAATAATTAAGGAACATAACTAAATATAAGTATTTTCATAAATTAGACTAATTATCATAAAAATGAATTTATGAATTATCTTTAATAATTAAACTCTAATAAAAATTGAAAAATAAATAAAAATCAAAAAAATCAAATAAATAAATCTGAAAAGGACAAATCTGAAATTTTAATTCAGAAAATAAAATTTGTAAATATTAAATATAATTTTGATAATTATTCTTGAACATTAGTTCTAAACTAATAATAATTAATTTTGGAAAAAATATATATAAATAATTTTGATAAAAAATGATAATGTTTTTCCAAAAATAAAATATTTATAATAATTGGAGATAATTATTTACTGAAAATAAATGCAGTATTTCTAGAAAATGTCCTTGTCCGGAGTAGACTTCATCGTCTTCTTAAATTAATATTGAAATGTGTAACAAGCAGGAGTAACATGATTATGCAATTAATTAAATAGAGCTCAAATTAAAGGACACTAACATTGGAAAATTGATTAGAAAATACACAAACTAAATAGAAAATTTATGTACATAAATTGCTTGAATATAACAAATCTAACACATGCAACAACTCAATTTTGAATATAACATAAATTGCATGTCAATGCTTTTCATATAATTTTTCATTAATTTTTAGATTATAATTAATATACTCGGAATTCATATTAATTCATGGGAATATATATCTCCCTAGGATAGCTAGGTCTGTACTCCCTCCTCCATTGCAGCAACATTCTCATCAATTGGAAACAATGTCCTCCCATCCTCCGCTGAAAGTAGTCATCATCGTCATCCTTTGTGCTCGTCTTCATTGGCTACCTCACTGCCTTTGGGTGCTGCGGTTGGATCCGCCGCCGCTTCTTCTCGAACAATGGAGTAACAAGGGAGGTTCTGGATTCCCTTCGGGTCGTCATATATGGTGACGAGCATGCAGCGAATCTCGCGTCCGAGTGTCCTATTTGCTTGGACGAGTTCGCTGCGGGCGAGGAAATCCGTGTGCTGCCGCGGTGCGGACATCGATTTCATGTCGGGTGCATTGACAAGTGGTTGGGGTCGCATTCGACTTGTCCCAGTTGTCGACAGATTTTGGAGTTGACGGCGGCTCCGTAGAATTCATTATGAAAATTTCTAGTTTCTTGAGCTTTACTTCATTTCTGTTTAGTTATAATCTTTCTGACTAGAAATGTCTTTGATATTTGTAATAATTAAACACTGTAAAGTTCTGTAATAAAATTTGTATTTGGTTCTCAAAATATTTTATGTTTGTATGATATAATGTAATGTGTTTTTGCCTAAGTAACAAAAAATCTCCTGTGTTCTTTTTATTTATTAGCAAAATTATCCATATGAAATTCCTTCATAAACCATATATAGAGAGGTTTTTGCTAATTATTTAAAAGAACAGGGGTATTGTCAATTTTTAAAGTTAATAATGAGATTATTGCCAAATCTTTTAGAGAATAGGGAGATTATTGCCAAATCTTTTAGAGTAAAGGAAGATAATTGCCATTTCTTTTAATGTGAATAGGGGGTTATTGCTAATTTTAGTTCCAGAACTGAGACCAATGCTCCCATGGATCGTTTCTTGTTTGCTAA
The DNA here is from genome assembly GCA_038501285.1 of Penstemon eatonii. Taxonomy (NCBI): domain Eukaryota; kingdom Viridiplantae; phylum Streptophyta; class Magnoliopsida; order Lamiales; family Plantaginaceae; genus Penstemon; species Penstemon eatonii. Next base: position 18,088,232 of record CM076711.1, read on the forward strand.
TCCCAATTGACGTACCTAAATCAGTTGAACCTCGTAAAAATGTACTTATTTTGATCTTTTATTTATTTTTTTGTGTGTTTTAGCTAGTAATGTAAAAATAAAAAAGAATGGTCAGAAAGTCCGCCCATAAAAAAAAAAAAAAAAATTAGAAAATGAATTTTCTAACTTTTCGAGACCTCCATTGAACTCGAGCAATTAATTATAAGCTTGCGAGAGTTTACCAATTTTACCATTCAATTCAATTAGGTCATGTTCACAATTTTGTTTCTTCAAACTCGATAATCAAGAAGTTAAAAAAAAAAAAAAACAAAAAACAAAACAAAACGAACAAACAAACAAACAAACAAACAAAACATTTCTGTACTATATGAACCAAAAAGGAAAAAATAAGAAATGGATTTTGAAACGAAGTCTTAAAAATGTATGGTAAATTACGAATATCCCCCTCAGGTAAGACCTAATTACAAAAATTAACCCCACGTATTGAGTATTATAAAAATTCCTCTCAGGTTTGTCACCTTCATGTTGGACTGATCCAATATTGGGCCGGATCGGATCGAGTTCGCCCATGTGGGCTGACCCGAACCGGATCCGGATCCAGTTGGTTAAGGGGAGTTTTAATTAACTCCCCACTCCTACTTTTATGCAATAACTCCCCTCCCTCTCTCTCTCTAACAAGTCAGTTTATTTAGTAGACGTTTAATTTTTCTCTCAGTTTAGTTGAATTACAATTTTTGAAATCTGAGAAAACAAAATACAGAGAGAAAAAAATACAGAAAGAAAAACTTAGAGAGAAAATCACTTTCTTTGGGGAGAAAAAAATCGAGGTCGGCACATTTTGTACCATAATTTTAGAAATCAATCACTTATGGTACAACCTTAAAAATGGACATTAACGGATAACGTGGCAATTAAGTTCTACTATTACTTATGCTAAATGACAGTTATACCCCTAACATTTCAGGTTATCAAAATAACTCCACAGTTTCAAATTTACTGACAATTTTTAGTTCATATTGTTGCCCAATTGGCTCGAATAGGACACATGCGAATTAATTTCGAGATTTTACTTATTATATTTACATATTTATTTAACTTATTTAATTTTATAAATAATATTAACAGACCAAATAATATTTTAATATAAATCCGCCAAAATAGTGATTATGCAATTCGAGTTAGGTGAGTAAAATTACGGCTGATCTGATTTAAAACCCAATAAAATGACTAGAAATATGCATTATATATGCACTATACATCAGTACATAACAAATAGCTAGATAGCTAGCTGATTTTATAGCAACAAATCAGTAAGAACCAATGCTAAATACTTCAGTAAAAGTTTGCATTTCCGCCTTCGGCTTTGACATCCCCATCTCTAGACCACCCTCGAATTGTCCCGAATTGCAAAGAGCTTCTAACTTGTTTGGCCACCCCCACCCAAAATCTGCTGCATAGAAGTCAAACCTTGGATTTCAACTATTAGTGTCCACTATACTGAATTTCAACTATTAGTGTCCACTAATAAAAATTATTTTGAAAATAAAACTATCCAAAACTAATTAGTGGATCGGAGTTATTATCACATTCTTAAAATTTAAACATGCTCTGAGCAAATACGCAATCCCTTCTAAAGAAATTGGTCATTTTCTTCCTATTTTTAAAGTTGTTTCTAGTGATATTGGGTAAATCATAATCAAGACATATTTGTGTAGAAGAAGAAGACACATCCAGTGAAAGTTTTTGGTGGTAAGACCAATATGGTTGAAATGCTTATATCAGTTCAAGTAATTGCTCTCAAGACGTGAGCTCAGGTCCACATGTTGTTCCTAAATTTCTCATTTCAAAGTAAATAATCCTCAATAACTGAAATGGTTTATTAATTAATTTTCCATTCTTAATTTCAACCTGAATAAACAATATCAGTTGATGCATGATTAAATGTCATACATTTTTTCAACGAGGTAAAATGTTCATTATGCAATATGCAGGGAGATAAAAAGTTCATTTATGCATAATCATAGGAAGGTAAATTGTCTATTTACACTATTACAGGAGGGTAAAGTGGGGTAGGTATGTTATCGAGAGTTATTTTAAATTAACCAATTGTGAGGGAGTAATTTAATTTGAGGAAAGGAAACCTTGATCGGGAAGTCCCCAAAAAAAAAAAAAAAAAAAACCAGCAATAAAGGATTAGAAAAAAGGGTTAAATTATATCTGACCAAAAAAATAGAATTACTTTGTGTTAAATTATATCTCACACGCATCTTATCTCATAACGTTTTAGTTATTAGGGTTATGTCCGTTTTGGTCATAGACATCTACCTGGTTAAGCAAGAGTTTCTAATAATTGTGCCTTGTAAAATTAAAATAAAGAAGGTAAATTAGGATACCATTAATGTTTTAAAAATCAGAATGGACATGAACCAATAGCTTTTCTGGTTATTGGTTGAATTGGTTTAACCATTTTAACTATTGGTTCAATCGGTGTGACGTCATTACGAAATAATAATTTAGCTTAAGTTTAATGTATGTAATCAAACATTTAAAAAAATCAATATTTTATCCAAACTAGTTAGATTTTTTTATAAACTAAATATTATCTCGTAAATTACTAGTATTTGAAAAATAAATCATTTCAATTAGACTAAAAATAAAAGAAACACAAATTCTTATGCAATCAAAAACATGCATAAAAATAAAAATTATCACATTAATATTTAACAAGAAGACAACAAACTCCACAATAATCACCATATATCTAAAACATAAACTTTAATAAAAATAAACACCAAATATCCAAAATACAATTACGATAACATAATATCAAAGCAATATATCAAACTTTGATAAATATCATATCAAAACAATAATTTTATCACTAATCACATATAAAAAAGAAAAAATATTGGATAAATTTTATCACCTATAAAAAAAATATGCAAATACCTGAAACTGAAGAAGAATAAATGAATAAAAGATTTTTTTTTAAACAGTGGTACAATCGGTACAGTGGTTCATCAGTTTTATCATTGCGGGTTTTTTCGATTCGAACTGAACAGGAGCCATACTATTTTGGAAGGGTTAGCCGAACCAGACTGACAGTCGGTTACCTGTAAAACCATCTGACATCGACCGGTCTGGTCCAATTTCTAACAAATTCTTACTACTAGAAAACAGAGAAATTTCGACGAACTTTTTTTATAAAATCCGTCAAATTTAAATATTTCGACCCAAAAAAGACCGTCGAAAGAAGTGTTAATTTTTGACGGATCTAAGGAAAAAAGAAGAGAGAATAACATTAATTTTACTATTCGTTCATATAATAGAGAAGGAAATTCTTAATTAGAAATTATATTTGGCAATAACATTTTGTTAGACTCGGACGGAATGAATACAAGTTGGCAAAATCTAAGAAATGGCGAAGAAAGAGAATAATTTTAATTAATTTTATTTTTCACTCGTATAACAAAGAATGCAAATGGAGGTAAATTATTCAAAATTAAAAATTTGCTCCAGCTATAACTTTTGGTACTCTACATATATCGCTAGCCGATGTCATGTATAAGCTTGGCAAATCGAATTCAGAGTTACCATAAATTTTATTACTACACGTTTTTAGTCAGATGACTTTATTGACCTGATTATGACAACTTTAATAAATAATATCCTATGAAAAATTTTACAAATCATATTCAAATTACTATACTTTTATTACAATTATGTATTAGAGACATAGAGAAATAAAATTCAATTGACTTTAATGACCTGATTATGACAACTTTAATAATTAATATTATCCTATGACAAATTTCACAAATCATATTCGAAATACTAAAATCTTATTACAATTATGTACTTACTTTTATTAGAGACATAGAGAAATAAAATTCAATTATACAACATGGTCTAAATATAAGTAATGATGCCAACACATTGCATAATTCTCCAACAAGCAATAGCAACTATACAAAATGTCGAGATTCATTTTCTAATCTTTATCTTCTCTGCAACTCTTGTCTGTGAAGGGAAAAAGATTTGTTTCCTTTCTCCTAGATTTTATGTCTCCGTGAAGAACAATCTTCCTCCAAGTTCTGATCCGTTATTGGTACATTGCGCGTCTAGAGATGACAATCTTGAAAATCATACATTGAGAATAAATCAAGAATTTAAGTTTGATTTTTGTGTGGAATTATTTTCAACCTTATTCTTTTGTACCCTTCGATGGGGTACTAAGATCTCGAGTTTGATGTTTATAATGTAAAATGGGCTAAAAATTATTATCATAGTACTCATTGTAATTGGGCAGCAAAAAGTGATAGTATTTATTTAAATAACCACAAGACACCTTATTATTGGGTAAATAAGTGATGCAATGCGTCATGCGCTTCCACAATGGGTTTCTCTATTCTGGTCGTTCGATGCGTTCGATCCTCTATCGAACCACCTACTAATATGCACTGGCCTCAAATGCCTTGCTCATGAAACGCTACAAATTCACTCCATGTGAATCATGCATACTCGTACAAGTCTTGATGATTCCCACGATATCCCGTCTCGTTTTTGGTATCTATGACTTGGAACGTGTTTTAGGATTACGACCTTAGAGGCTGTTTCATGATTGCACTCAGTACTGAAGTGAATCGTCCCATAGTCAGATGTAATCTAAGAATTTCCTCAAATCGCTTAAATGTATTCGCGAGAGATGAAGTTGGCCATTGTTTATCCCTATACACATATAAATAAACGCGCGTATTATTATAAAATCAAAGATTGTCTTTCACAAAATAGACCCATTACAAGCTAATTGAACTGGCTTGTTGGGCACTATCCTATCATGTATGACATTTTAAGATTATGTTGTACTGAACAGATTTGTAGTATCTGAATTTTGTGGCACTATTAATCATGTTGGATAGTTGTATGCCTGTTTCTGATTCTGTTGTGCTCAAATGGGATACATAAAAAATCCCCAGTGAGGTTTAACTCTATGAACATGTTTGGAGATTTTTTATGAATTTTTCTAAGTGAAAAAACAGGTATAATTGGACTGGAGGTGATAAGAAAGCATGTGGGTTTTGGGTCGAAGAACATGCCTGATTCGTGTAAAATACGCATGTACAGTGTGAGGGAGATTTTATCTCATATTAATATGGAATGCATAGTTTAGGTATGGCCTGCATTTATACTTGATCTAGCTTAAAATCATATCCCCTCAATTTCTTCCAAATTTGTACTTGATCTAGTTTAACGATCTTAACACAAAGATGGTACCATGGTATCAATTTTAGTGCCAATTCTAGCTGTCGTTCTAAATTTTGGCACTTTCATCAGTTGACCGTTAAGTCAACTGATGGAAGCACCAAAATTGAAAAGGCCAGTCAAAATTGGTGCCAAAAATGAATTATCATTTATAAAGGTTGAATTTATTAAAAAAATATAAATTTATTCATAAGTTTCATAATACTTCTAAATTTAAATTAAGGAATATCTCTTAAGATACTTCTAATTTTGATACATTGTGTCAATTTTGGCATCAATTCTAATTGCGGTTTAATTTTGACAATTCCGTCGGAAGTACCAAAATTGAAAATGACATTCATAATTGGTAACAAGATTGACTCTATAGTACCAAAATTGAAAAAGCCTAGTTCTATGGTGCTAAAAATGAATTCTTCCCCTCAATTAACATGTAAATTCAGGTTCAGTCTATTCGGTGCAGCATATACTAGTATTTATGATCCAATTTTTCATCCCAATCACTTTAAAAGTATCTGGAATCATTTGAGGCTGGGCCAAGAATTGGTTCATATGACCTTATTGGGAAGGGTGGTCTTATGGGATCTAGCACATGGTCAAATCTTTTGAATTTTGTGGTACTATTAATCATAAAAAAAAAAACCCATGGAGAACATTTCAAGAGGGACACAAGCAACTGGAAAAAAAAAACCCAAGAAACGACATTAATAGCATTTATATTACATTTCCTTAATCACTTCCTCCTTGACCATTTTCGAAACCACCATGCTCATTAGTAGCTAAATCTTCCCAAACCATGCTATCGTTGTTAGCAACATTATTGTCTTCAAGTGTGGCTCGAAAGGCCACAATAATATTGGGAGGAACAACTAATGAAATTGGCACGTGGAGATCGGGAATAGGCATCCCCGTATCCTCGTTTTCCGGCACAATATGTGTTTCATTCATATGATCATGTACTGGGAGAATCCAATTAATTTCATCGTCAGGATTCGCAATGATTCGCAAAGATTATACATAGTTTGTTCCAAGCCGGTTCCCCTTCGATCATGTAGGCAGGCCCAAACCTATATTCCTGTTAATAATATGCATGAATAAAAATATATGTTCTTAAATATGCCCACTTTTAACAGTGTAAAAAAATAGATTAATTTAAAGTGTTTTTTATTACTCTATTTATTGCATCCCACACCGATTGGTCGGAAACAAGCACACGACTGGCAGTTCGGTCATAACTAGTTCCCGACATGGACAAAAAATCCATGAATGTGTGGTACCTCTCTTGCAATTTGCGAAACATCGCCACTGCATCTCTAATGCTGAATTGGGTGTCGAATTGGAGATTTACCTCATCTATTGCCTTCTTAAGTATAGTTTTTTGGTGGGATTTGAACATATCTTGTTCGAGATTTGAGATTTCCTCTACCAGTTTATTAATGAACACGTCACCCATTTCCTTTTGCCATTTCATGTTGTAAAAAAACTTGGATTGGGGTGGTGGGTTTGAAGCCATGTTTACAGAAGGGTACATTAGTAATTTCAAATTAATCAGTTAAACCGAACAAGGTACTATATAGTTGGCCCAATTCCAATTTTAATATTATAATCTGCCAGACACCATATTATAATGTTTGGGCCTTTAGAATAATTAGTAGCAATTGACAACGCACCCTTAGAAAACTACTCAACTGGAGTGATTATAATTGATTATGTAAAGTCAAAGTATATCGTGTTACTGATCAACCAGTAAAGTAAACATATTTTTTCAAGGCAAAAAGTGTAAAAAAAAATTATTCAAAAATTGAGGGAAAAACACTTTTGGTCCCAAACTTTACCCTAAAAAACACTTTTGGTACCATAAAACGCAGAAAAACACATTTGGTACCACAATTTTCATGATTTTGACACATTTAGTCATTCCGTTAAATTTTGGACGGAAATTTCGCGCGTGACCGTCACGCGCCCGTTAAGTTCACGAGTTTTGCACGTGACAAATCTGTCAAAACACTTTTGGTCCCAAACTTTACCCCAGAAAACACATTTGGTACCATGCTTTGCAGAAAAACAGATTTGATACCACAATTTACATACTCTTGACACATTTAGTGTCGCCGTTAAGTTGATAAAAATCACATATAATGAACAGACAACAATTTCTCTAAAAGATTTGATAAAAATCTCAAAGTGTACTTAAATCTTTGAAAATATTCTTAACAAAAGTACCTTGGATACCTGAATTGGTGCACTTTGACTTGCACTTGTATCCATGGATCAAAAACTCATTTCGAATGTATGTTTCGGAGAGCCAAATATTGAAAACTTTTCGAGACTATTCGGAAATATTTCAGAAACACTAAGGAAAATTTGTAAAAAAAGTTACTAAATTTAGGAAAATAATTGAGTTTAAGGCAAATAAATAGTTTCGGAATTACATGTTTTCATTTCGCCTGATTCAAAAATGGAAACTTTTCGATGTTTTCGATGGAAAAGATGGAACTTATGATTGGTGCTTGTATCAACATTGAAATATAAGTGCAAGTCAAAGGGCACCAATTCAGGTATCCAAGGTACTTTTATTAAGAATATTTTTAATGATTTAAGTATATTTTGTGATTTTTATCAAAAATTTTAGAGAAATTGTTGTCTGTTCATTATATGTGATTTTTATCAATTTAACAAGGACACTAAATGTGTCAAGAGTATGTAAATTGTGGTACCAAATCTGTTTTTCTGCAAATCATGGTACCAAATGTGTTTTCTGAGGTAAAATTTGGGACCAAAAGTGTTTTGACCGAATTTCTCACGTGCAAAACTCGTGACCGATTTGAACTTGACGCGCTTGACCCGAGCGTGACGGTCACGCGCGGAATTTCCGTCCAAAATTTAACGGAATGACTAAATGTGTTAAAATCATGAAAATTGTGGTACCAAATGTGTTTTTCTGCGTTTTATGGTATCAAAAGTGTTTTTTGGGGTAAAGTTTGGGACCAAAAGTGTTTTTCCCTCTTCAAAAATTAAAATAAATACTTTTCCACCAATGAATTTCTCACAAAACATTAACTAGAATGCAAGATGTAAAATAAATTGTGTTTCTTTCCAGAATACAAAGTGTCAAAAATCCAATGAGCTCAAATTTTAAAAAATTTTGAGATTCAGATGTCATTTGTAGTACCTTTTGACACTATAAACATTTACGGTCATAATTTTTTTAAATAAAACTGCATAATTGCCCATAAAATAAGATATTTAATAAAAAAAATTAAAGATTAATCAATTCAAATCATAAATATATAAAATTTTAATACAACATGTTTATGAAAATATTGAAAAAAAATATAGACATAGTTATACAATTATTGGGAAATTAATTAATAAACCCTTTCAATTATTGCAGATTATTTACTTTGCAATGAGAAATTTAGGAACAAAATGTGGACCCGAGTTCACGATTTGAGAGCAATTACTTGTATTGATTTAAGCATTTCAACCATATTGGTCTTATCACCAAAAAAATATCATTGGATGTGTTTTCTTCTTCTAAACAAATATGTATTGATTATGATCTACCCAATATCACTAGAAACAACTTTAAAAATAGGAAAAAACTGACCAATTTCTTCAGAAGGGATTGACATATTTGCTCAAAGCATGTTTAAATTTTAATAATGTGATAATAACTCCGATCCACTTATTAGTTTTGGATAGTTTTATTTTCAAAATAACTTTTAATTGGTGGAGAAACAACTCTAAAAATTGGAAGAAACCGACCAATTTCTTTAGAAGGGATTGCGTATTTGCTGAGAGCATGTTTAAATTTTAAGAATGTGATAATAACTCCAAGCCACTAATTAGTTTTGCGTATTATTATTTTCTAAATAATTTTGAATTAGGAATTCTCTTATTGTGAACTTTCCAATACACAAAACACGATATACAACAAGACTAAATTTCGCATAAATATATTTTTTGAAGAATAAAGTTATTTAAAAATTTAGTAGTTTCAGAATTTCACTCATATATTGAGTATAATAATTGTATAAAGACAACATTATAGTTAATTTCTTCGTTCCTTCATAACGACACTGATGCCAACAGTCTAATTGGAATGCCTTAAAAAGATTATTGGACAGAAACCGAATTGAATTATAATATGGTATGGTTTCAGTTTTAGACATCTTATACCAAAAAATATCGTACGGTAGTGAAATTGAAAATAAAAATAAATAAATTATTCATTTTTTTCCATTTTTAGTACTAAAGTTCATGACTTTGTCTTTTTTAAATTTATAATTATATCATTCTTAATTGAACATGATATTTTTTATAACTTCTATATCCATCATTATTTTTTGTTTCTACATCGCTCACATTCGATTAAAAAAATATATGTTCGAACTTAACACAAATTTAATTTGTTAAATATTGAAACATAATTAATATGCAAAACTTCTAGAAAACAAAAACAAATATATGAAACAATAAGTTATAGAACTAGTTTCCCAATTATGTATAGGGCTGAGTGAAAGAGCAAGGCTGCTAAATTTTTACTTTCATTGGATAACGTTATTATACATAAATTTAGTTCAAAATTTTGGAAAGTCCAAAACTAACTTGTTTGTTATTGGAACTCAACAAAAATGAGTTCAAAAATAATTCAGAGTTATTAGATCCTTTAAAAAAAATTGAAAAACTCGTTATTTAGAGCTAGACTCTAAAAAAAATGATGTCTAACTATAGAGTAAATAATTAAACTGGTTGAACCCATTTTGTTTGTCTTTCTATCGAACCTTCTTTTTTTTTTTTTCTTTTTTTTTTTTTTTTGGTGAGGGTTCCCTATTTATTTTCTTGTAGCTTTTGTTAGAGTTCGTGGAGTGAAGATTTAATTATATATAATAAGAAACTAAGTTGAAACAATTTATTATAAATTAATAAAACTATATAGTAAAAATAAGTGAATGTTTACGTCCGTCCCTGTCATTATAACTGCAGCTCAGATCAAAATTGTTACATTTGGATCGATATTGGTCAATTTCATGAAATCACAAAATCCAAGTACTCCCTCCGTCCCATTTTAATTGTCGTTTTAGAGAATTTTTTTTGTCCCAAATTATCTGTCACTTTAGAGTTTCAATGCACTATTAATGACATATTTTTCCATATTGCCCTTTGCTTTTTATTACTCCAAGAGAGATAGAAAGAGAAAGATAGAGAGAATAAGAGAAAAAGGAAGAGAGATAATGTAAGGGTATTTTAAGAATATCATTTATTTTTTTCTTAAAATTGAGGCAATAAAGTAGGTGCCTTAATATGTGTGAAAACACCTAAAACGACAATTAAAATGGGACGGAGGGAGTAATGTTTAGAAGTGGTGGAGTGGAGCTGATAGATTAGATAGATAACTAAGGAAGCAAAAACTGCTTTGTGACTTCACATTCCATTGGCAACATCTATACACAGAGTTACAGAGCTACACAAATTCTTGTATGCTTAAACTAACCTAAAACAAACAAACAAACAAAACCCAGGAAAAAAAATAGGGAGCATTAAACTCGGCTAACAAAAGAACACGGTGAGGTGAAGATCAACTTTACATTGATCCCCTGGAATTGGATCAGGTTGAACCATGGTCAGATTCTGTTAATAAGTTAGTTTGCAGAAAGCTCTCATATATTGGTCCTCTTAGTGTCTTGTTCACATCTTCTTCGGCACTCCTAGAAACTTTTGAACATCCACCAGCTTCTGCAATATAAGTTTGAAAAAAAAAAAAAAAAAGACATTTTATAATCAAGCAACGAAAAATCGAATGAAATTATTGGTAGTTAGATAGCTTTGGACCTTGGATTATTTATATTGGTACATTATTATACATTCTTCTTACCGATCTTTAATTTGCATACCTAAAATTAGTTTCCTTCTTTTTTATATATATTTGGATTTTAGGTATGGACGGAGCAACGGCATGGCCATAAACAATAAAGATATGGAAGCAAAATATTGCTGATTAATTGAAGGTATTTTTTATTATATTTATCATTTTGATTCTTTTTAATATTACCTTTCTCTTTCTCTCTCTCTCTCTTTTTATGCATTTGTGAGAGAGGTAGACTAATTCATATATAATGACGACACAAAATCCGAATCTCTCCTAACATTAGTTAACTCCAAATAATAAATATCAAATTTTAAATAATTAGCCATATAGTACAAGAAAAATAGATTTTAGTAATAAAATATTAAGTAATATTGTTGAAATTGTCACTTTTTGCATATATTTAGTGACAAAATTGTCACTAGATAAACCAATTCTCTTCGATGTTTTCTTATGTTCTTTGAACATGAACCTCCACTCGAGGTTGGAATGTATCCTTTACGTTAAAGAGTTGACATACCGTCACGATCTTCAATAACGATAGACTATGTTTAGTATATGGTTTTAAATTTGAGGAGGTATGAATTGATTTAATTAATATGGTTTGGATAACATTATGAATTGATGATCTGTAATCATTATTAATTGGGGGCTAGACAAGATTAACTAATTATGATATAACCAAACTACTAAGAATATATAAATGTAACATATCATTCTTCAATTCGAAGTCAGTTTCTTGGACAACACTTTGATCATTACATGTTGTGAGAAATGGCAACATTAATTGTGGTTGAATAAAATTGGTGTTGATTCAAATTTTAATTAAGATAATAGATGTTTTGAGTTTTTTGTTAGATCATGTGTTCCTAACATTGAAGATCTATAAATTTTTCTTGAAAAGATTTGGACTTTTGTGAAATTTTGAGGTATTAAAATTCTTATTTATTTGTTGGGGCTATTTCTGTAATTAATAAAAAAATAGGGGATACTTAGGTTATTGCCGGTTGGGTGACCGGAACACACCACCGGCAGGTTACCACCGGTGAGCAACTAACAGGTACCGCCCAGGAGTTGTTGTCAATTTCAACAAGCCCAATTATGGGCCTGTTTAGCCTGTTGCAAGTACACTCCTATATATATAGCTATTAATCCTTTCAATTGGATTTAATTAACTGCAATTCTAGTCATGTTACTTAGTTAATACCCTTTCAATTTTGTTAAAGTAAGTGGATTCTTTTTATTGTTAATTAGCACGTGACATCACATAAATAATGTTTGGGTAGAGTTATATAACAAACATCGTTCTGTTTAGAAAAAAAAAAGGTATTTAGCCTGTTGCCTGTTTGTTGGGTGGCCATGAGAGCCAGCCCATATATATAAAAAAAAAAAAAAAAAAAGACAAATAAAATACATACACACACAGAGAATAAATTTTGAATAAAAAAATCCGAAAATATAAAATAGTTTTAATAACTTTATGTAATATGTATTTTGAAAAACAATTAATAAAATAATTTGATAATAAAAAAATTAAAATAAATAAGTAACAAAAAGGGTTTGAAAATAATTAAGGAACATAACTAAATATAAGTATCTTCATAAAGTAGACTAATTATCATAAAAATGAATTTATGAATTATATTTAATTATTAAACTCTAATAAAAATTGAAAATTAAAAAAATCAAATGAATAAAAATCTTAAAATAAAAAAATCAAATAAATAAATAAATCTGAAAAGGACAAATCTGAAATTTTAATTTAGAAAATAAAGTCTGTAAATATTAAATATAATTTTGATAATTGTTCTTGAACATAAGTTCTAAACTAATAATAATTAATTTCTGAAAAAATATATATAAATAATTTTGATAAAAAATGATAATGTTTTTCCAAAAATAAAATATTTATAATAATTTGAGATAATTATTTACTGAAAATTATTGCAGTATTTCTAGAAAATGTCCATGGCCGGAGTAGACTTCATCATCTTCTTAAATTAATATTGAAATGTGTAACAAGCAGGAGTAACATGATTATGCAATTAATTAAATAGAGCTCAAATTAAAGGACACTAACATTGGAAAATTGATTAGAAAATACACAAACTAAATAGAAAACTTAATTAAAAATGTACATAAATTGCTTGAATATAACAACCTAACACATGCAACAACTCAATTTTATATCGATCACGACATTGCATGTCATTGCTTTTCATATAATTTTTCATGGGAATTCATATTAATTCATGGGAATATACTCGGAATTCATATTAATTCATGGGAATATATATCTCCCTAGGATAGCTAGGTTTGTACTCCCACCTCCACTGCAGCAACATTCTCATCAATTGGAAACAATGTCCTCCCACACCCCGCTAGAAGTAGGCGTCATCGCCTTCGTTTGTGCACTCATCTTCATGGGCTACTTTATCGCCTTCGGTTGTTGCGGTAGGATCCGCCGCCGCTTCTTCTCGAACAATGGAGTAACGAGGGAGGTTCCAGATTCCCTTCGAATCGTCGTATATGGCGACGAGCATGCAGTGAATCTCACGTCCGAGTGTCCTATTTGCTTGGATGAATTCGCTGCGGGCGAGGGAATCCGTGTGCTGCCGCGGTGCGGACATGGATTTCACGTCGTGTGCATTGACAAGTGGTTGGGATCGCATTCGACTTGTCCAAGTTGTCGACAAATTTTGGCGTCAGCAGCGGCTCCGTAGAATTCATTATGAAAATTTCTAGTTTCTTGAGCTTCACTTCATTTCTGTTTAGTTATTATCTTCCTGAATAGAAATGTCTTTGATATTTGTAATAATTAAACATTGTAAAGTTCTGTAATAAAATTTGTATTTGGTTCTCAAAATATTTTATGTATGATATAATGTAATGTGTTTTTGCCTAAGTAACAAAAACTCTCCTGTGTTCATTTTATTTATTAGCAAAATTATCTATATGAAATTCCTTCGTAAATCATATATAGAGAGGTTTTTGCTGCTTGTTTAAATGAACAAGGGTGATTGTCAATTTTTAAAGTTAATAGTGAAATTATTGCCAAATCTTTTAGTGAATAGGGAGATAATTGCCATATCTTTTAATGTGAATTGGGGGGTTATTGCTAACTTTTAGTTCTAGAACTGAGACCAATGCTCCCATGGATCATTTCTTGTTTTCTAATTCCAATTGACTTATGTAAATCAGTTGAACCTCGTAAATGTTGGTTTTAACAACATACATGCTTCAATTTCGCATAATCAAAGCAAATAAAGTAAAAAAAGGATCTTACTTAGCAATTTGAACCGGCGATTGAATCACGAACTTTGATTTCTGATTTCTGGTAGTTTTCCAACACTCTGGTCGGTCTCCAATCACGGACGGAAAGTAGACACGAATCACAGCCTAAGAACCCTGACTTCAATGTTCTTGATTGATCAATTAATTCTCCCCAAAAAAGTATTTTTCTCTCTGTTTTGTTTTTTCTCTGTAAAACGTTTTCTCTCTTTTCAAATTGTAATTGTGATTAAACTGTCTTGGAGAGAGAGAGTTAATAAACGTCTTTATTAACTTATCTGATAAGAAGGAGAGAGAGAGGGAGGGAGTTGTCCCACAAAATAGGAGTGGGGAGTTAATTAAAACTCCCCCTAACCAACTGGATCCGGATCCGGTTCGGGTCAGCCCACATGGGCGAACCCGATCCGACCCGGCCCATTGGATCAGTCCAACATCTCCCACTCGCACGTGCGGGCTGACCCCGTGCTTTCAGTGATCAATCCAATTTACATCCGAAGTTTCGTATGGGCAAATAGGCCGTGTGACCCGGCGAGTATATGAGCACGTTGCTATATACCTGTTAGGGTGATATAGCTGCTCAAGGAAACAAATTTCAGAAGAGGACTATTCTCGCTATTCCCTAGATATCTTTCGTACTACACCAGTCGACGTATCCCTTATCCCTCCAACCTTGGTTATAGGGCATACTCGACTCTTTGGCCAATACTACTCTGTATTCACAATTACATCTCAAAACAATTAAGTTTAATGTAATTAGCTAGCTGGTGAATGCAAGTAGGGTGTAAGTCGAAGATAATCTTCCTTTCCTACAAGGATCTTCTGATTTCACTTTAGCAGCTTTCCTAGACACGCACCGCATCGCCGTATGATTCATGGCTATTAGTAACGTGCTAAAGTAGCAACACCAATGAGAAACCATAAGAAACTGTCATAAGTCTTAAGGGCATTAATTTGAGATTCCCTTGAACCTCAAGGTCTCACATAATGAGAAAGCAGGGATACATTTGCTCATTAACCTTTGTGGTCACCTTGCACACGTGGTACGAAAATACGTGTTACGATACTTTTCTTCCCGAGCAGAAGCGTATGTCATTTACAAAGGGATTTGTAAATCTGTATCGTACAGATCTCAGTTTAAGTATTCCTCGATACCCAAACCCGAGTTTTCTTCTTTCGTCGTCCTCGGCTCAACTCCCAAGAAAACTCATATCTGGCTTAAGATAAGTACAATGGATAGTGGGGAATCCATTTCGATTACTTTACATATATAGTAACCTCATCTCTGCATATTCCAAAATATCAGAGGCGATATCTCATGTGAACGAGCCAATTTCATCTGATTGAGAAAATCTCATCTCTGCACACTCCCAGTGTCAGAGGCGATTGCTCATGTGAGAGAGGCAATCTCTACTTATCCGACATACCTTTTAGTGAAGACATTTTAAAATAGATCTCAAAATATGTGTATATACATAAAAAAATTAGTACATCAATGTTAGTGGCAATAACATTCTTAACAGAATCTAGTACATCAAATTCTACGCAGTTCTAAAGACTTGGTATGACCTATGAAAGCCTCTTTAGCTATAGGTTTAGTGAAAGGATCAGCAACCATCTGATGCGTAGATATGTACTTGACAGTCACCTCTTTCTTCTCAATGATATCTCTTACAAAGTTATATCTCGTGTCAATGTGTTTGGTCAGTCCATGATATTTGGGATCTCTAGTGTAAGCCATAGCTGCTTGACTATCACAATAAATAGTCACAGCTCCTTCAGAGTTACTTACTATCCCCAAATGCAGGAGAAATCTTCGCAACCAAACAGCTTCATGTACTGCAGCTGAACATGCCACGAATTCCGATTCCATGGTCGATAGTGCTACACACTTTTGTTTCTTGCTGCTCCATGATATGGCGCCATCATTCAGCAAGAAAACATATCCGGAAGTGGACTTACGACGATCCAAGTCTCCACCCCAGTCAGCATCTGTGTAGCCTTTCAGCGATAATCCTTTTCCTTGAAAACAAAGGAAATAGTCTGCAGTACCCTTTAGGTATCTGAAAATCCTCTTTACAGCAACCCAGTGTCTTCTTCCGGGATTGGATTGATACCTACTGACCAGACCTACGACATAACAAATGTCGGGGCGAGTACACATCATAGCATACATCAAGCTCCCTACAGCACTGGAATATGGTACTTTTGACATTTCTTGTTTCTCTGCTAGATTCGTTGTACACATCTCCAGACTCAGGCTGTCGCCTTTCATCACAGGAGTATCTATTGGCTTGCAATCGCTCATCCTAAATCTTTCTATGATCTTCCTTATATAAGATTCTTGAGAAAGAGCAAGGAGTTTCTTTGAACGATCTCTGTGGATCTTAACGCCTAGTATGAAATTTGCTTCACCCATATCTTTCATCTCGAAGTTAGATGATAACCATTCCTTGATGGTGTTTAAGAATCCTTTGTCATTTCCGGCTAACAAAATGTCATCGACATAGAGAGATAGTATTACAAAATATTTGTTTGAACGTTTGACATAGACACAGTGGTCTTCATCCATCATGACGAAGTTATAAGAGATTACAGCCCGGTGAAATCTCAAATACCACTGCCTTGATGACTGCTTAAGACCATAGATTGATCTTTTCAATTTACACACTTTGTGTTCTTGGCCTTTGAGAATAAATCCTACTGGTTGATCCATGTAGATTTCTTCTTCTAATTCTCCATTAAGAAAAGCAGTCTTAACGTCCATTTGATGTAACTCTAAATCTAAGTTAGCTACAATGGACAAAAGGAGGCGAATAGAGGCAAATCTCACTACAGGCGAGAAGGTTTCTTCGTAATCAATACCCTCAAGTTGAGTATATCCTTTAGCTACTAAACGAGCTTTATATCTATCAATGGTTCCATATGCCTTCTGCTTAATCTTGATAATCCATTTATTCCCGATAGATTTTCTGCCAGAAGGAAGATCGACCAACTCCCAGACTTGGTTCGATTTCATGGAATCCATTTCTTCTTCCATCGCTTTCTTCCATTCGTCCTTCTGAGGACATGACAGAGCTTCGTCAAAAGATTTGGGCTCTTCATCTTCTATAGAGGAAATATTAGAAAAAAGTCCTTCTACGTCGTAATGGCGTCTAGGAATATTTCCTCTAGAACTTTTCCTAAGTTGTGATTCAGTAATATCGTTCTGGGGTAAATTACTCCCACTCGGATCAAGTGGTCCAGTCGTATCATTTTCCACCAACGATTCGTCTAGCTCAATGCCATTCGCTGAATCAGTTAATTCGAATAGAGGTTCTCGACTTTTGATCTCACCTCTTTTAGGAAATTCGTTCTCTAAGAATGTCGCATCTCGTGAGTCGATTTCAGTGGTGCTACCCTCTTCATTTTCTCCTATGAACACGTAACCCTTAGAGTGTTGAGCATATCTTATAAAGATACATTTCTTTCCTCTGGGCCAATCTTGCCATATTTGTTCGACGAGTCGAGCACGTAGGCAGCTGATCCCTAAGGTCTAAGGTTGCCTAGATCAGGTTTCCTACCTGTCCAAAGTTCATATGGAGTGGTAGCCACTGATTTTGATGGCACTTTGTTCAGTATATAGGCAGCAGTTAACAAAGCATCTCCCCAAAAGGAAATCGGTAAGTTAGCTTGCGCCATCATGGACCTAGTCATTTCTAGCAATGTTCTATTCCTTCTCTCAGCAACTCCGTTCTGCTGAGGTGTGTCAGGATTAGTTAATTGCCTAGTTATCCCTTTTTCTTTACAAAAGTCCTTAAATTGACCTGATAGATATTCCCCGCCTCGATCAGTTCTCAAGGATTTGATCGTTCTGTCTAATTAGTTTTCTACCTCATTAAGGTAACGTCTAAAACACTCCAGTGCTTCAGACTTATGTGAAATCAAATAGACATACCCAAAGCGAGTGAAGTCATCTATGAAAGTAATGAAATATGAGGCTCCATGTCTTGCCATAACACTAATCGGACCACAGATGTCTGAATGGACTAATTGCAATGGAAATTCAGCTCTAATAGCCTTTCCAAAAGGTTTACGAATAGATTTTCCAGCAAGACAATTTTGACAAGTAGGTAAATCGATTTTAGATATTGGACCCAATAGTCATTCTCTAGCGAGACGATTCATTCTATCTTGTCCTATGTGACCTAATCTAGCATGCCAAGTATTAACATTCACAATAGAATTACTGGAGGAACAAGCATTCAAAACAGAACTACTATTAACATAAAAGTTAAAATTATGTCTGTTACAATCAAAAACCATAAAACCATCTCGAAGATGTCCAGAACCATAGTAAACATTGTCTAAATAAACATGAACAGAATTACGACAGAAGTTCAAATTAAAACCTAATCCTAGAAGAGCAACAACTGAAACTAAATTCCGTCGAATTTCTGGAGCGAATAAGACATCTTGTAGGATTAGGGTTCGTCCACCATGCAAATCAAGTTTGCAAGTACCAATCCCTTTAACCTCCACTCTGGCGTTATTTCGTACATATATCCATCTTGTTCCAACAGGGACTCGACGAAACTCTACCAATGATTCACGGTCTCTAGTCACATGGTCTGTTGCACCTGAGTCAACAATCCACACAGGATATGATTCAGTTAATAAAACAGTACTAGATACATGAACAAAAGACAAAGACGAGTCCTGGTATGCTACCTTATCCTTCTTAGGATTGGTGCACTCTCGAGCAAAGTGCCCGAGTGCTCCACAGTTGAAGCACTTCATCTTGTTCTTGTCTTTCTTCTTCTTAGCAAAACGCTTACGTTTGCCGCCATGGTTGGGGTTGTTGTTCTTCTCACCAGTCTGCTTCCCAGGGTTGCCTTTCTTCCAGTTCCTCTTACGTTTGAAGCCCGAAGCTTTCTTGGAACTAGTCTCAGCAATGTAAGCACTTGACATGGATTTTGCAACTCCAAGTCGCTCTTCCTCAAGTTCAACGTGGCGAGCAGCATCAGCAAAGGTTTTGATGCTATCATTATGAGTCAGATTGATTTTCAGATGCTCCCACTTGTCAGGAAGTGACCGGATTAAGGCTTGAACTTGCTGCTCATCAGAGAGGATATGGCCAGCTGACACAAGCTCCCTAATCATATTAGACATCACCCTAATGTGTTGCTTAATGTTATGATTGGGCAATTTCTTATAAGTGTCAAATTTGATTGTCAGCTGCCTCAGACGAGTGATTGTCGTACCCCCATATTTCTCCCTGAGAAATACCCATATGTCATGAGCGGTAGGGTGCTGCTCACACTCGTAAATCAGATCATCAATCACAGAGCTAACCAGGATTGCACGAGCAGTGGAATTTTTCTTTTTCCACGCCTGGTAAGCCTCTTGATCCCTTCTCTGTTGGACACTATTTCCAACACCTGGGTCATCCAAGATTCGGTTGATGCCATCCAAAGCATCTTGCTCATCGAGCACATACCAAATCTTATGACGCCAGATGTCATAGTTGTCACCGTTCAGTTTGTCACCTTTGTTAAGGTCAGCAATTATTGGTTTAGATGCCATAGTCTGTTATGCAAGAGGTGATTAAATGTTAAAACCCTTATACACATATTTTATTTTATACTAAGTCAATTAAGCTCCATTAAGACTTGACACAAGCAATGGATTCGAAAGTTCACGCAATGTTCCCAATCATCGTCCATTTACAAGTATCTCATAATTATGGACTTAATATCAAAAGTATAAAAACTAAAGTTCTTGGTGATAGTCATTCTAAAACCTAAGAACTCCCACTGGAAAAGATGATCAAACATGCTAAAGCATAACAATACATATACGATCATAAATATGTAAGCTAACAAAGCATGCATTTCGAATCAAAACAACTAAGATTCATACAAACAGTCATCAAATCCAGTCTCATGAAGAAAACAAACAAACAACATATAATATCTTTAAATGGAAATGAAATTACAGAAATCATTCAAATCGGAAAAATCGACCCTCTGGTTCGATTGATTGCCAAGACTGAACAAAAGCTTCATTGGCAATGGCTTGAGACAGCCTGTCACAAGGTACTTGCTTCAAGGACCGATGAGTTGATTTCTTCCTCATGCCGGACCTCAAGTTGCGGAGGTTAGAGTTCAGACTAAGAAACAAAGTATGTTCAGCCTTTTTCTTAAGGTATAATTTCCATCCATTATGCATGTTGTGGATAAAGTTTTCTATAGAGTTATCTCTTCCAATATAGTTTCTCGCCTCTTCCCATACTTTATGAAGTTCAACCGGAAGAGATTGCTTGAAGACATCACACCGTTTTTCAAACGGATGAATGTCAGTACCATAATAGTGAACGCGGCGGTGTAACTTTCTCATTACCCTCCAATGCTCTTCCAAAGAGTGTTTGGGATCCATTCGGTACGACACCAAATTTTCTTTGACCCCCGGTAGCTCATGGATACGTCGCTCAAGGGCTTCTCCCCGAAGTACCCTATATCTGCTATAGATCAAAGGCATACCTGAAGGATGAGGGTAAATATTAAATGTTTGCGGAATTTTAATTTTTTCAGTGATTGAAATATATTTTGATACTTTCAAGAATATTTTCTTTGCCAAATTTCAAATAAAAAAACGCGAAAAACAAATGCTCAAGCGAGAATAAAAGAGCTTAATTTTTCTAAAGTATCAAAAAATCAATCTCAGTAGCCACCCATGAAGGACAATTTAATTTAAATTTTCTGAAAAAAATTTGGAATTTTCTGATGAAGAATTTTATTTTCTGTGAATTTCTAAAGATTTAAAAGACAATAAATCAAAATAAATTTTAAACATTGTTCAAAAAATTATTTTAATTCACAGATAAATCACAAATAAAATTTGGAGTTTACAGAAAAAAATCCGGTCGAAACCGGAAGCCACCTCACGCGCCGGCGGTGGGTGCAAAATTTTTTTTTTTTTTAAACAAGCTTCTGCCACGTGGCAGTTTCTGAATAGACCACGTGGCATGGAACAGTGACGTGGCCTTCCACGTTGGATGTACACGTCATTGACACGTGGCAGTGACGTGTCAAAAACAGGCATTGGAAGCCTACGTGGCGGTGACGTGGCAGACACGTGTGTCTGACGTGGACGCCACGTGGATGCATGCGTGTGACTGGGCAGTTACAACTGCCCATGAGTTGTTCCACTTGCGAGGGTGGCGCGTGTACCACACGCGCCGCCTTCCGCTCGTTTTCCGGCGTCGTCCTTCTGGCTACCCCCCCATTTTCGTGCCTTCCGAATCCATTGGTGCAATCAGTTTCAAGTTTTGAGCCCTCGACTTTGGAGTGTGCGTTACAACCGCTTAGGAAGAGAGTGGCGAGAGTATTTTATGCATTATGTGTTATTAATTTATTTCCAGATTATAAATGTAATTAGGCAGAGACTTAAAACTCAATTTCCGTACGAAATATTCAGCCAAAAAATAACCTGGGCACAGATCCAGAAAGCCTATTTTGAGACGAACGTAAGCATATATGGTAGATCACATAATTCCAAGTAACACATCAGAAAACGCATAATACGATTTTAAGAAAACAATTTTTTCAGAACAGAATATAAATCAAAAAATTCTGAACAAATTCAGATAATTACTACATCATATAAGCATGCCTCAAAAAAAGTTTCAGCATAATCCGACAACTATAGCATGCCTCGAAAATTAAAACAGTATAACCATAATTCCACAACTTCGAAAAATCATCAACAAAAATAATTTGACAGGAATTACAAGGCACATACAGCATGATTTTCGAATATAATCAGAAATTTAAAGAATTTCGAACTCAATCGCAACAATGGCTCTGATACCAATGTTGGTTTTAACAACATACATGCTTCAATTTCGCATAATCAAAGCAAATAAAGTAAAAAAAGGATCTTACTTAGCAATTTGAACCGGCGATTGAATCACGAACTTTGATTTCTGATTTCTGGTAGTTTTCCAACACTCTGGTCGGTCTCCAATCACGGACGGAAAGTAGACACGAATCACAGCCTAAGAACCCTGACTTCAATGTTCTTGATTGATCAATTAATTCTCCCCAAAAAAGTATTTTTCTCTCTGTTTTGTTTTTTCTCTGTAAAACGTTTTCTCTCTTTTCAAATTGTAATTGTGATTAAACTGTCTTGGAGAGAGAGAGTTAATAAACGTCTTTATTAACTTATCTGATAAGAAGGAGAGAGAGAGGGAGGGAGTTGTCCCACAAAATAGGAGTTGGGAGTTAATTAAAACTCCCCCTAACCAACTGGATCCGGATCCGGTTCGGGTCAGCCCACATGGGCGAACCCGATCCGACCCGGCCCATTGGATCAGTCCAACAGTAAATGTACTTATTTTGATCATTTATTGATTTTTTTGTGTGTTTTAGCTAGTAATGTAAAAATAAAAAAGAATGGTTAGAAAGTCCGCCCAAGCAACACATTTTTTTGCATAAAAACGCACAATTTTGTTTTTTCAAACTCGATAATCAAGAAGTCAAAAAAAAATAAAAAAAAAACATACAAACAAACAAAACATTTCTGTACTAAATGAATCAAAAAGGCAAAATAAGAAATGGATTTTGAAACGAAGTCTTAAAAATGTATTGTAAATTTATGAATATTCTCCTCAGGTAAGGCCTAATTACAAAAATCACCCCATGTATTGGGGTATTACAAAATTTTCCCTCAGGTTTATCATCTTCTTACATTAACCACTTGCCCGTAAAATGTTTCAATTTTGTCCTTGGGTGTTATTTGTATTGCAGTACTGGATTCCATCCAAACAAGCCATTTGAATCCATTTACCACCAAAACTCTGCTAAAATCCTTGTATTTGAAGCCCCCACCATTAGCTTTTTTCAGGTTCAAATTCAGGTGCTTACAAAGCTAACCTATCCTAAAATACTAACCGAGAAAATCTTCACCATTCTCTAACAATAATCAATATTCTAATAACAATTTTCAATCCTCTTAAATGTATATAATTTATTCATCGATATGAAAACAAAATAAGATGAATTCAGTCAATTACGTGATTTCAATTGATTCACATATTATTAATCATCTGGATCATGACAACACTAGTTAAAAAGGTATAAGCTTATAGCTAGTGAGGTTACAATTTGGTCACCTATACTAAGAACAAGTATAGTTACGTCTCCATCAACAATCAGAGATACCACATTGGATAAAACTGCTAGAAAAGAAGACTACAAACTATTCCAAAACTCACAACACAAAAAAAATAAAAAAATAAAATATAGGTAATCAAACAAACAATACCTTCGTCATTGCTCTGCCGTGGTCATCCAATGTCTCCTCCACATTACCTCTCGACTCACACGCCGCTAGACTTCACCGCAATTGGATGGTCCATATATATATATATATATATATATATATCCTCCTGCAAAGTTGCGTAATTTGTGGGTATAATGAGAGCACAATTTCGGTTGCAAACTCAATTCCAATGGAGGTTTTTCATTTGCAATTTTGATTGCGATTTTTATTTTTTCAAGTAGTGGCTGGAGAATGGAGGAGACAGCAAAAATAGAGCAGAGGTAAAGAAGAAGAAGACAGCGTCATTTTGGCATGGCGTGGGAAATATAGAAAGGGAAAATGGAATGTAATTGTGAGGTAGCTGACAAAAGTAAATCAAAATTAATAAATTTCATATACACACAAAAGTAAACCAACATAAATCATGTAAGTTAAGCCGTTTTTGTATATAAAGTGAAAATAAAAAAACTAAAAGACTTTTCAGACTGATATTGATACAACAGAGAATAACGAATTAACCTCTATGTTATTATAAATATGTAATTTAACTCCTTATGATGAATAAAAGGGCAAAATACTTTCATGTGATATCCTGAATAGGCAATGTAACTCTTTGTGATAAGAAAAAGAGCAAAATACCTCTCTGTGTTTTTATAAAAGAAGCACATTGATTCCCTCTAATTGATTATTAATTTTTATCATAGGGAGTTAAGGCCATCTCCATTAATGGTTGAGGGCTAGCCCCGGGCTCTGGAGCCCCGGGCTAGCCCAGAGCCAACCCGGGGCCCTGTCTCGTCGTCTCCAATGGTTGGGCTCCGTGGGGAATTAATTTCATTTTTTTCTTTGCCCACTCTCACCTATTAATATTATAATTTTAAATTTTTTTAATATTAATATTAATAATAGTAATTATATTAGTACTCGTAATTTAATTATTAATTATATTAAAATATTAAGTCATTTTAGAATTTTAAAAGTCATTAATTAATAAGTCAATATTATTGAAAAAATAATGTACTAAAAAAAAGAAAAAGCAAACGTCCTAGTTTGAGGCTAAATATTCATATTATGTTAAATGTAATTACTTATTATATTTTGTTACCATGGTAAAAAAATTAACTTTAAGGTTGATGGCAAAAATTTCGGGTTTGATTAGCAATTGATTGTTTTTATGATTTTCTTATCATGCATAATAAAATCATTGTGTAGGCTTAAATTACGGGTTTAATTAGATAGTATTAACTGAAAGTTTATATATATAAGTATATAACTCATTAATTCAAACAAAAACATATCACATTAATTATGCAACTAAATAAGCCTCTCTTGAAAAAGAAATCGTGTATCACATTAATTAAGCCTCTCTTGAACAAATAACACATTAATTAAAACCGTGTATCACATTAATATCACATTAACAAAATTGTATTTTCAAATTATACCCCTGATTATTATTAAAATAAACTAAAAGGAAAGGACATAATAGTAAAATTCCATCACAAATCCTAGATTTCTGTTCCCTCTCATAAATGCTATCTTCTTCCCTTTACTATTTCTCTCTCCTCCATTGCAACAAAGCTTTCTTTAAGCTTTACGGATCTGCCTATTTCTTCCACATTCACACAACCCTACCTACACAAAAAAAAAAAAAAAAAAAAAAAAAAAAAAAAAGAGAGAGAAAGAGGGGCGCGTCCGCGCCCCATTCCCGCAGCAGGGCTGCCCCGAGCCCCCGTTCCAGCCCGCAAGCCGCCCCGGCCCGAGCCCTGCTGCTGTCTCCAACCGTTATTCCTCCCGACCCCACCCCGGCCCGGCCCCGGCCCCGAAGCCTCCATTGGAGATGGCCTAAATTGCTCATTATTTCATTTTACAGGTAGGTAAATTGCTCATTTTTATATCACAAGGAGGTAAATTGCTCGTTATTTCATTTCACAAGGAGTTAAATTGTCTATTTTGATTTTACAGAAAGATAAATTGCCTATTAAATATATCACAGGGACGTAAATTGCCTATTAGATATATCTCAGGGAATAGACTTGCAAAAAACCCTTGATACAACCGATAAAGTTGAGCCTCAAACTCCTTTTTTATTTAACATCATAGATTCGAATTGAGCTTCAAAATACAGTGTAAAATGGGTCAATTCCAATTCTACTCTCGATTTTTTAATATTCTTGCTTAACAATTTAAGAGTCGTTAGACAATGTATATTCACAAAATTGATTTTTTGAGGCAATTGGACCACTGTAGATTAAAATTGTTGAAGTTGGAACATTTGACAATCTTAAAGATTATGTGACATTAAAGCCGGTTTTGGAGCTTTTGGACTCGAGGGTTATGTGTAATTATTTTACTCCAAAGTGCCTGAAATGAACTTCTCCTGGCCTGAAGCAATGGAACAACATAATTTGAAATGGGGGAGTTTATAGAAAAGTTTTGTGACCAGTGTAGTGTTAGAACTTAATTAATTTCTGTCCTATTTTAGAGATTAACAGACCAATCATTTTTATATTTTTCCTTTTAATTTTCTCTTTTTTGTTTTTCTGGTAATATAAATTATAACTGTTGGTAGAAAGTCAATTACTTAATTAGATAGATTAACAATTAGTTTATGATTGTTGTGCATATAAATGACCATTTTAGCTCTACATCACCAATATTCATGAGTTTTTTTTTAAGAAAAATACATTAGGGTACAAAATATCATACAAATTATATTTTTAGGGTGCAGAGTGCCAAAAAATTTAAATAGGGGTGAAAATGCTAATATTTTATAATTTTATGGTGCAAAATGCCAACATTCTATATTTTTTAAGGGTGCAAAGTGAAAAGAAAAATTAAAAATATTTATTCTACCCTTCTACCAATGAATTTTCTCACTAAAACACATACTAGGGTGCAGAGTGCCTAATAAATTATACTTCCAGGGTACAAAGTACCAAAACTTTTAAGTCATGGTTCAATGTGCCAAAACCCTATAGTTTCATGGTACAAAATGCCAAAAACCCTGATAAAAAATATGATTTGTATTTGGAATGGTTTTGGTTTTTTTTTTTTTTTAAAAAGAATGGTTTTGGGATTAATGTAATGCAACACGTGGTTTATTTAAAGTTAAAGCACATCGTGTACTTATAACTTTTGTATTTGAGATATATACACGCATGAGAAGCCACTCAACTTTGTTCATTTTCCTATTTTTCACATATATGAAAAAATTAATATTCTTATTATTAAGAGCTCAATTAAAAAATTTGACATAATCCTACAAAAAAAAAAAAAAGGCAAAAAATCAAACCATTTGTTTCTTCTTCACATACAATTAGTTGCTTATCAAATTATTTGTTCCCGACTTAAACTTGCATCTCCATATCTCTAAACTGTTTATGTTCATCATAAATCACTTATGTTTTAAGCCTTTAATAAAGGTTTAGTAATTAATTTATTTAATTTTATTGGGTAGTATTCATTATAGTAATTTCATAGATCTTCTCTAAATAATGTGTCTATATTAATATAGTAATAATTTTTATACTATTTTATTAAAAAAATTGTTACATAGTATTGAATAAATTAGTTGAATCCATTCCTTGCATGTGATCTTTGAATTGTTTTAAGTTGGAAAAACGATATTTTTTTAGATTAAGTCAAATAAAATATAAAAAAAAGTCACATAAAAAAATAGGTTTTTTTTTTTTTTTCAGTCTTGCAAAGTGCGAGCTGCCTTTAGATGCATTTTCTTGACAAGTATGTTTTGAAGGAATTTGTTTTCTTATTTCCAGCCACGATTGAACTGATCTCATGAAATTTGTACCAAACTAAACTGCAGTTAAAAACTGGAGACTAAATCCTAGTTGGATTTTATTGTACCCATGCTACTAATAATAGTTTTTTTGAAAATTATACATCCTAGCTTTCTATCTACTTTAATGGGTTTTTGGCAAGTTAACTCTATGTGATATGTTTAATGGGTAATTTATATCTATTTGACATGAAAATAGGTTATTTACTTCATTGTGAAATGAAATAAATGGTAATTACCTCTCTACAATATGAAATAATGAGCAATTTATTTTCTTATTAGTAAAGGTGCTTCACCCTCACTTTATAATGCGACTGAGGCTTCGTTTTAATGTAAAAAATTACCAATTTAATCTTAAACTCACATCACTTTTAACGCCATGTGATCATGCATACGTAAGTAATTTACCTCCGTATGCTATGCATAAATGAACACTTTAACTCCTTGTGATAATGCATAAAGAACATTTTATCCCCTTGAAAAATTGTAAAAATTAAGAGGAAGGCAATTTGCTTCTTTCACTACAAGAAAAACATGATTTTTCGACGGATTTCAAGGAAAATTCGTCGGAAAATGAGGCAGTATATGCATCTAGTTTGCCTAGGTTTGGTTTCACTCAAATCGAGTCAAACCCCATAAAGTAAAGAGTTTGAAGAGGTCTCAGGCGAAATTCCAAGTTTCAGACAAATCGAAACCTACACAATCCTACTTGAAACATATAAAGGCATTGATTTGACATCTGTCTTCTATTTTTTACACATAAAGTTATTGATTTGACATCTACACCTACTTTTCTTCTCCAAACCCCAACAATCAAACCTCAATCCAAATCATATCTCGAAGTTTCAAAATCCATAAACTATTATTTAATAATATTTTACAATCTCATTATTCCAGTGAAACCATTATCCAAATCGAGTTTCAAAGGTTTTGGCGAACCTCTGAAATCAATTATTGAGACCAAACCGAGACCAAACTACTTTCATATTAACCCTGAGTTTTCCAACGAATTTTGCACGTCGAAAAAAGTGGCATGGGAAAATTTTCGACAGATTTTTCGACGGGCAAATTCCCTTGGAAAATTGCCGACGGAACTTTCCAACGACTTTGCCGATTTTGGTGTTTTCCTGAAGGAATAATTTCGTCGAAAAATTAATTTTTGAAAAAAAGTTTATTAAATTTCCGACGTAATATTTCCGTCGAAAACTTTTTTTCAGTCGAAAAATAGTTAATTTTTTATTTTTTTATTAGTTTTAGACGGAAGTTTTTTATTTTTATTTATTTTTAGTGACTTTTCCGACGAAATTTATACTCCGTCGGAATTCTGTTGGGAATTTCCTATGGATATTGGCCCGGCCGAAAAGGAAAATCCGTCGAATATTCCGACAGAATTTTTTCGTCAGAATATCCGTCAGAACTTTTCGATGAATTTTTTTCCATCAAAAATTTTTCGTCTGAAAATTCTGTTTTTCTGTAGTGTTTTACAAAAACACTAGGGGCCCATTTGTATGAGAGGATTTCAAATGAATGAATTTGATGGATTTGAAATCCATTCACTTGAAATCTCTTGTTTGGATAATTTTTTTTACGAAGGATTTCAAATCCATTTATTTGAAATTCATTGTTTCGTATATATCATTTGCGGTATTGGAAATTTTCAATCATACCTTATAATTTATTATCTTAAATTTAAATAATATTCTTCGTTTAATAATTTTTAAATCTCTATTACAACTCTACATATAAAATTACTGTGAAATAAATTTTTATTAAAATCGATTTAACCTTTTTTTTTTTCGTTATCATCCATTTTTAAAATAATTTCATCGTTTTCAATCATTTCATTCAGATTAACCTAATTTTTCACCAATTTCATCTATTTGGATAAAACATCATAAACCAATTTGGGGAAAAATTATAATTTTTTAAAATTAAGAGAAGAAAAGAGCAAATTCAGATTTCAGAAAATCTTAATTTTTTGAAAATTCTGAATTGAATTTCAACTCTGGATTATACAAAAAATTTGGGGTCAAATTGTAATTTCACAAAACTTGAGGACCAAAAATGCAAATTCAAATTTTTGAAAATCAGGGGCCGAATTGAAAATTTTAGTCTTCCAAAAATTCTAGACTGAATTGCAATTCTTGGTTTTCTGAAAATCTGGGGTCAAATTGTAATTTATAAAAATTAAGGGACTAAAAGTGCAAATTTGGATTTCTGAAAATCAAGGCAAAATTGAAAATAATCTTCCGAATATTCTAGACTGAATTGCAATTCTGGGTTTTTCAAAGTACGGGATCGAATTGCAATTTCAAAAAATTGAGGGACCAAAAGTTTAAATTCAAATTTCTAAAAATCTCGGACCGAATTTAAATTTTTTAATATTCTGAAATTTTTGAACTGAATAGCAATTATGGGTTTTTAAAAAAATTGGGTAAAATTGTAATTTCCCAAAATTGAGGAACCAAAAATGTAAATTAGAATTTCTGAAAATCAGGGGCCGAATTAAAAAATTTAATTTTTTAAAAATTCTGGATTCAATTGAAATTCTGGGTTCTTCGAAAATCTGGGGTCAAAATTGCAATTTTTGAAAATTGAGGGACGAAAATTGCAAATTTAAATTTCTAAAAATAGGAGCCGAATTGCAAATTTTAATTTTTGAAAATTATGGAGTAAATTTTAAATTCTAGGTTTTCAAAAATTGAGGGTCAAAATGTAATTTCTAAAAGTATGGGGTTAATTTGTAACTTTCGAAACTTGAGGGGTCAGTTTGTAACTATCAATAAATTCTGGGATTAATTTGTTATTTCCATAATCATATTGGGTCAAGTGGCTATCTATTTACTATTTTGCCACACCTGGTTTTAAGATAGAGAAAATATATAATGTGCAATTTATTTTTATTTTTAAGTGGATTTCAAATGACAAGATTTTTTAAAGAATTTTAAATCCACATGAAATTGGGTTGAAATTCATTGGACTAAAATCCAATATTTCAAATGAATGGATTTGTATTTTGTACTAAACAACTTGATGGATTTGACAAGGAATTTCAAATCCACCAAACTCAAATTCATCCATCCAAATGAGCCATTTATTTATAACAACTCCTTAAACAGTTTATTTAGAATAACATATGGAGTTAATTTGTAATTACCTCTTATCATGAACGGTTCGAGCCAAAATCGCAATGTGTCCCTGTTTGATGCCCAACTTCCTCTTTGTACGAACCCATCTTAATGCATCATAATACCAAAATGCCCTTCACTAACACCAAAAAGAAAAAAGAAAAAAAATCAAAAAAGAAAACTGTATCGACCCCACCCCACCCCACCCTACACCGCCGTCAACATAAATTTTGATGGTTTGTGGGCCCTTAAACTGAGTGAGCGGGTGACAACAATTGTCCTATGGCACCCAAATTGAGTGTGTGAGTGTAGTCACAATCGAACACTATAAGGAATGGGTATGCGTCTTTCCTAACACCAATTGGTTTTGGATAAGTGGCAGCGTCTGAAATTCTACAATTGGTATCAGAGCCATGGTTACGTGTTCGATTCCCAACAGGAGCAATTGCTGGGGGGATATTGTTGGACACTCAAACTGAGTGTGCGGGTGATAGCAATTGTCCCATGGAACCTAAACAGAGTGCAGGTGGAGTAACAATCGAATATCGTAAGCGCTTGTGTGAATGCACTATAAGGGAAAGGTATGCGTCTTTTCTAATACCAATTGGTTTTGGGAAAAGTGGTTGCGCCTGAGATCCTACAATGATGTTGGTAGAAGATGTAAATGAAGCCTGTGTGTTGGATAAGGATGAAGATTAAGAGCACTGACTACTGATCTGCTGAAGGAAATGAATCAGACTGATGAAGATCAGCCGACTCAAATCAGATTTGTTCAAGTTTGGGATCAGCTTCGTTCACCATCAGACTTGCACCTTCGTCAGCCAAGTGGAAAAGATCAAGAAGTCATCCCAATGGTAATAAATGCCCCTGGAAGCAATAAATGTTGAAGTACAAGGGTATTAAAGACAAATGATTGAAGAAATGCTTCGCATCAGCTTGGTGCATTTAATGCTGTCTGCAGAAAAGTATTGTTGATAGTACGGACAGTGTGCAGAGAGCCGCTCGAGGAAATTAAGGACCAGTACTCGAGGAATTTGAATTCTATCTTTCTTCAACGGATATTTTTCAAACCTCACGTATAAATAGCTGAAGAGACAAAGAGAAAAATAATAACACAATCTCTTAGAAGAAATACGAAGCAAAATCTCTTAAGTCTCAACAACAGCTCACTCATCAGCTCTTTCATTTGTTGACTGAAGCCAAAGTTGAAGATAAAAGCTAAACACATTTTTCTGAGTGAAATCTGTTAGAGTGTTGTGAGAAGTAGATATCCATCTTAGTGAGTGATATTACTTCAGAGAGTAGGAGTTTCTTTGTGATTTCCTGCTGCGAGCTTACGGCCATATTCATTTGTTGTTTTGGCGTAAGTGGAGATATTGTAAACTGTGTGTTTATAGTATAACCCAAGATCTGTGTGACTTGGAAGAGTGGATTAAAGGATATTTACAACCATATAACCGCTATAAAAATTTGTGTGTTTTTACTTGCATATTCCGATCTGCATAAAACATTTGATAAAACTGTTTGAAAATTGGTTTAAAGGAGTCTACAAAACTGGGGATAAATTTTCTAACTACTCAGGTTACTTGTGAAAAACACTTTGAAAATCCGCTGCAAGTACTCTAAGTATTGAAACTGATTTTAACAAAATCAGCTAAGTAACTATCAGATTAGTGGTCAACGAAGCTGTTCAAATATTTGTTCGAGATCAGCTAAGTAATTTACTGTTCTGTAACAGCTTAGTCTGTTCATTGTTAGTAAAAGTTTTAAAGTTAAAATTTGGTCAAAAAGTTTCTGAGGTCTATTCACCCCCCCTCTAGACCTCATCTGACCACTTGGGACCAACACTACGTGAGGTTTATTCATGGTGGTGGTGGTGTGAGAGGCCATGGTGTTGGGATTTTGTAAGATAAACAGACCTAGGCACAACGGAATATAAAAAACTTTTAGGGCCTCTTAAGGAATCTTGCCATGATATTCTCTAGTTGTATATGTATGAATATAAATAAAAACGATAGTATAAGTTTACACGTTATACCTATCTCCTTGCAAATCCAAGCAGGCAGTCAGCAAAACGGACTCTGAAATTCTCCTCAGCAAAATCGACCCAAGCTCTGCAGTAGCGCCCCACGTGTTGCGCCTCTACGGGTTGATACACCACAATTATACGAAAATAATAGATCTTGATCAGCTAGAGCACAAGATATATTATTGTCTAGGATTTAGGAACGATTTTGGAACAAAGTCGAAAACGAAAAATTCTTCCTAAAGGAAGACAGGGTTCGGCTATTGCAGTGTGGGAGAGGGAGAGAGTATTTTGCTTTTTTCTCAATTTTGCATATGGAGTTCTCTGAAAAATAACTACAAGTAAACTACTTATAGTTATCTCCCTAACCTAGTCCTATTAGGAATAGGTCTTCTCTCTCCTATATGGGCCATGACTCTCTTTAATTAGAAGACCAAGTTTTCTAATTAATTCATGGCCTAGTTAATTAATTTGACCAGGCTTCATTTAATCTCCCAATTAAATAGCCCAATTAATTAACTTAATCTCCCTATTTAATTAAATCAGACTCTAAGTCTATTTAATTAAAATCCTTTCTAATTAATTAAATCCAACTTAATTAATTAATTCACAAATTAAATTCTAATTTAATTTATGGTCCAGATCCAATTACAATTGGATCACTTTTGTTCCAATTGGGTCGACCATTCAGTAATTCTACCCCTTCTTCATTCTTGGACCTCGTTTCTTAATATTGTGACTATAATCGACCCAGTCGATTATTACCCAGTCGACTCGGTCGTTCTTATTTCCTCGCTTTCGCTTCATGTATATTGTGTATGCCCCCGTAGGTTCATCACATAATTGGCCGTGGGTTATAATTAAAATATTATTTAATTATTGGAGTAAGACTTTACTCTAAATCAATCGAACACTCTGTCGATTGATCATTCCAAAATTAGCACCCCTGCCAATTTGGGAATTCTCCCACACTCCACGGTCGATGTCCAGCTACAAGCCCATGGAGCCCAATCACTGGTGAATTAATTCAGTGAACCTTTAACATTTACAATTTCCATATACGACATAATCTCTCCATCGATTAATCTCCCAGTCAACACTTAAGGGTATGGTCTTTCATCGGATTCCCTTTTTGATTCGTCTTGACCTTATGCATTCTGATCTCGAAATAAATTCTCTTTGACTTAATCTTTATGAGCTACTTACATAAAGTCGTCAGATACCTTGGCCAAGGATTTTACCAGAATTAATTTCTCACAGAAATCCATAGGAGAATTTCCCAACCTATCAAGTCGGGTCAATGGATCCTTTGTTGGCGATATGAATCTGCATACGAGTTCCTCTATACCCAATATGAATCCACAGAGACCTTCTGGTGATCCCCAGTCAGTCGGAACTCATATCAAAGCATAGACGTTCTCGCACCAGATAAACCCTATCATCTCAAGTAGTTAGGGATCGTTCCTCGTATACTATTGCAAACTGGAATAACTTCAACCCCGATATGCGACTACCGCTTCCATGGTGAGTTATTTCCTAATTGGGGTATTCAGTGCACTTGCCATCCCAGCAAGCCACCCACTTATGTGTATCGACTATCCCAGTCACGCTCGTGGACCTCAGCGTCCTCCAGTTCATCGGAGTATACACAACAGTGAGAGTCTAATCGAATCCAACGATGTCCTATCTCGATTGGATTCTACGACTCTTGAATATGTTCTAGATCACGGCCTTGGAGATCAGTCCACGGGTTGTCCCATAGCCCTGTGATCAAAGGACTTCTATCCTTATGCGTAGATAATTATTACATAAGATAAAGATGACTATTTAATAAAGTGCATTTATTAATCGAAATTGAATAGTTCCTCATTTATTACAATAAATGCTAGCCATACAGCTGGCTTGCAGGATACTATTTCTATCAACCTTCCACTTGTCCTAAAGCCAGTCTTTTATGTTCTTGAGTCCCATCTTTAGCAGATGTTTCTCAAATGCCTTTTGAGGCAGAGTCTTCGTTAGCGGGTCCGCCGTATTATCTTCTGAGTCGACACGTTCCATCTTAATGTCTCCTCTACCAATGATATCTCTTATCACATGGTATCGTCTTTGTATGTGCTTGGATTTCTGATGAGATCTCGGCTCCTTTGCTTGCGCTATTGCCCCATTATTATCGCAGAAGATAGTAATAGGCTCAGCGATGCTAGGTATCACATCCAATTCCTGGATGATGTTCCTCATCTAAACACATTCTTTTGCTGCGTCACTCGCGGCAATGTATTCTGCCTCGGTGGTTGAATCTACGGTTGTTTCCTGCTTGGAGTTCTTCCAGCTAACCGCACCACCATTGAGGCAGAACACGTATCCTGATGTCGACTTGAAGTCGTCTACATCACATTGGAAGCTCGAATCTGTATAGCCTTCCAATTTCAATTCTCCTCCACCGTATACCAAGAACAATTCCTTAGTCCTTCTCAGGTACTTCAGAATTGCCTTTACGGCTATCCAATGCTGCTCACCTGGATCAGACTGATAACGACTTGTAACGCTTAGAGCGTACGCTACGTCTGGTCTAGTACATAACATACCATACATAATGCTTCCTATCGCGGATGCATACGGTATTCGAGACATATTGCTTCTCTCTTCAGGCGTCTTTGGGGCCATAGACTTAGAGAGCGCAATCCCATGTCTCATTGGAAGCAATCTTCTCTTGGATTCTTCCATACTAAATCTTTTCAAGATTTTATCTATGTACTGGGATTGGGAGAGGCCCAGCGGTCATTTTGACCTATCTATACCTAGTACAAAGGATGCTTCTCCCATATTCTTCATTGAGAATTGTGTAGATAACCATGCCTTAGTTTCGGACAATGCTTTTACATTGTTTCCAATGAGAAGAATGTCGTCAACGTAAAGCACCAAAAATTCAACTGTACTCCCACTGATCTTCTTGTACACACAAGGTTCGAACATGTTTTTGATGAATCCAAAAGTTTGGATTGTCTCATCGAAACGGATGTTCCAACTTCGGGAAGCTTGCTTCAGTCCATAAATGGACCTCTGGAGTCTGCACACCTTGTGTTCATCTCCCTTGGATGCATATCCTTTTGTTTGCTCCATGTAGATCTCCTTGTCAATGTCCCCATTGAGAAAGACATTCTTCACATCCATCTGCCATATCTCGTAGTTATACCATGCAGCTATGGCTAGCAAGATCCGAATGGATTTCGGCATTGCGACGGGCGAGAAGGTCTCCTCAAAGTCAATTTCAGGTCTTTGAGTATATCCTTTTAACACTAGTCGCGCCTTGTAGGTAATCACCTCTCCGTTCACTCCAAGCTTTCGCTTATAGATCCACTTGCAACCCACGGGAGTCACTCCCACTGGTGGATCTACCAAGGCCCAGACCTTGTTTGAGTGCATGGAGTCTAATTCGGATTCCATGGCTTCGCGCCACTTTCTCGAGTCTACGTCTAACATAGCCTCTTCGTAAGTCCTTGGG
Source organism: Penstemon eatonii (assembly GCA_038501285.1). Classification (NCBI taxonomy): domain Eukaryota; kingdom Viridiplantae; phylum Streptophyta; class Magnoliopsida; order Lamiales; family Plantaginaceae; genus Penstemon; species Penstemon eatonii. The sequence continues at coordinate 18,124,403 of CM076711.1, forward strand.
TCGGTTAGAGACTGTCCAGTCTCATGCAGCAGACCGTAGTACCTCTCGGGTTCTCTACGTTATCTTTCTGACCTACGAAGTATCGGTGTACTTTCTGGTGCACTTTCATGCTCATGTTCTCCCACTGCCTGTGGCGATGGGTCAGCTTAATCGACCTCTTCGGTCTTTTCAGCTTCTGTGACCTCATCCAGTTCTACGTTGTTTTCTTTCTTGTCCACCAAGAAATCCTTCTCCAAGAAGTGTGCATTTCTTGAGACAAACGTAGTTTGTCTTGCAGGATCGTAGAACTCGTATCCTATTGAGTTTTCCGGATACCCCACAAATTTGCACAAAGTGGATTTAGTTTCCAATTTATCTCCCACTAGCTTCTTAACGTAAGCGGGAGATCCCCATATGTGCATGAATGCGTATGAGGGTGCCTTGCCAAACCATAATTCGTATGGTGTCTTTTCTACGGATTTAGAAGGTACCATGTTCAGTATCTTCGTTGCCGTGAGGAGGGAATGTCCTCAAAATGAAAGAGGAAGGTCAGTGGCACTCATCATGGATCGAACCATATCCATCAAGGTTCGATTCCTTCTCTCTGCTACTCCTTTTAATTGGGGTGTTGCAGGAGGAGTCCACTGCGATAATATTCCATACTCCACTAGATAATTTAGAAATTCGTTACTAAGAAATTCTCCACCTCGGTCAGAACGAAGAGCCTTTATCGTATGACCAAGTTGATTCTCTACTTCCATCTTGAATTCTTTGAATCGCTCAAAGGCTTCAGACTTGTGTTTCAACAAGAACACATAACCATAACGACTATAGTCGTCAGTGAAGGTGATGAAGTAGTCATAGCCACCTCGGGCGCTTTTTCTTAGTGGTCCACATATGTCAGTATGTATCAAGTTCAATGTTTGCTTGGCTCGCTCAGGGTTTCCTTTAATTGGCAACTTAGCCATTTTACCCTTTAAACATGGTTCACATGTTGGCATTTCATCAATGCGATTGATTTCAATCGCGCCAGAAGATGCTAACTTTTGAATCCTTGACTTAGATATATGTCCAAGTTGAGCGTGCCATAATTGGGCAGATATTTCATTATCTTGTTTCCTTTTGTTTTGTTGTACGTGCATAACTAACTTAGGTGGTTCAATGGTATATAGTCCATCTTTTAATGTACCAGTGAAAAATAAATTGTCATTCATGAATAATGAAAAGGAACCTTTATTAATTGGAAAATTAAAACCTTCATTATCCAAAACAGGAATAGAAATAATGTTTTTCACCAAACCAGGTACATAAAGAACGTTCCTAAGGACTAACTTATTACCACCTAAATCTAACTCCACTTCGCCAATGGCCTCGGCAGCAGCTCTAGCTCCATTGCCAAATCTTAGGATCCAATCCCCTGGCCTAAGTGGCCTTGTTGCTCCCATCACCTGTAAATCATTACAAAGAGGAGAACCACAAGCGGTGTCTAGCACCCAAGATGAACAGTTAATTGATAAATTAACTTCAACAAGGAATATACCTTTCGAGCTCTCCAAGAACTCTTTGCAGTTCCTCTTCCAGTGTCCAGGTTTCTTGCAGTAGAAACATTTCTGTTTAAAGCTTCTTTCCCTTCCCTATGGGCCCAGATGTTGCTTTGTCCTTGCTTGAAGAAGCATTTCCTTTCCCCTTCCCTTTCTTTGTCCTTTTGGACTTGGATTGGGTCGAGGTAGCAACCATCACTGGCTTCTCTCTTCTCATGGAAGCCTCGGCAGTGGCGAGCATATTAGCCAACTCGTGAAGTTCAACATCCATCTTTTGCATGTTGTAGTTCACTACGAATTGCTCGAATGATCTTGGCAACGACTGGAGGATTATATCCTGGCAGTAGGTTTTGTCCATCTTTACGTCAAGATGACCAAGCTTTTCAATAAGCCCAATCATTTTGATGCAGTGAGATCGAACATCAGCACCTTCAGCCATCCTCGTTTGTTGCAAAGTCTTGGCAGTTTCATACCGCTCATATCTACTTTGCACCCCAAATAAACCATTCAGGTGCGTGTAGATTTCAAAAGAAGACTTCATATGCTCGTGCTGCTTTTGAAGCTCATTCGTCATGGATGCCAACATGAGACAACGTGACTGTAAGTCATCGTTTAGCCACATATCCACGGCTTCTTTCTCAGTATCATCGGCATCCTTAGCAAGTTCGGGAGGGGGCCCATCAAGGACAAAACCTCGCTTTTCAGAAGCGAGAATGATCTCAAGGTTCCTGACCCAGTCATGGAAGTTGGGTCCAGTCAATTTATTTTGTTCAAGTATGATGGAAATAGGATTCTTAGACATTATATCTACAAAATGACGAGAGAAAAAAAATACGCGAAAGATTAATTTAAAGTGCACAATTTACAAACATGGTTTTTATTTGTAAATTACTCCCACTATTTTAATCAAAATCTTATGCCCCCACATAAGTTTCGGGAATTTAAAATATCCTAGCGGGCTTAAGGCCCAAATGCAATCTCCTAGTACCCACGACTCGTTGGCCATACTATTTGATTCACTTGGTGGTCGATTATGTCGACGGTTAACCATCGCAGCTAACCCTTAAGTTCATTTAGCCTCGTTTTTCGATATGGACCCACGACTCGTGAGACATCAATACTTACTAGCATTAAATCATGTCCAATACTCGTGGAGAGAAATAGTTCAATCCTAGACACCCCACGACTCGTGAGACAGCGCCTAAAACCTTGCTATCCCCTCCCTTGGCACTTTCTCGTGCATCGAGGCAATAGACATATTATCTTCCTATAGCTCGACCCACGACTCGTGAGACATCGAGATATATTCGTACAATATGCCTAAGACCTAGTAATTGGATAGGCTCGGACCATAGACTCCATTCATATGCGCCCGTTATTCGATTTAATATTCTAATTGAATTTTAAGTTCAATTGGAGGTTTTAAGTTTTCTTGTGCGAGGTCTCATCAGATTATGCTTATCTTGTTTACGTGATCTATTCTAAGCATGCATAACATACATCAAAGAATACAAGTAAACATACATCACCTAGCAGGATATGATTGATCGATTACCCATCCTATGCGATTCATCACGAGCCAAGCGATGAATCAATTGGTCAGTCTAGGGTGGAAATTAAATGTCCTAACTATTACAATTTTCAAACCCATACATCATGGGCCTTCTTGTAATATCCAGCTTGATTTGGCCTCCATGTAATGAATTTGTGCCTCCATGTCCTCCAAGGCAAATTGGCCTCCATGTGGATCTCCAAGTCTTCATGAGGTCTTCTCGGCTCCAAGCCTAATCTAAGTCTAACTTATAAAAATAAATGACCCTATTCTATTACATTCGTTTGCGCAAGCAAGGGCACCAATCAGGCCCATTTAATTACAACCCATAAATTAAATAAACCAAAAACAACACAGGGCTTAAGGGCAAAATCGACCAATCCACATATTCACTCAAGAACATGCATAAATTCACATAAGGGCAAAAATGTAAATTTACCGGCTCTTTTAATTTTAATTCACAAAAATTCATCCAAGTTAATTAATTTTGAATTAACAATTAACCTCTAAGATTAATTAGCTTTTACTTGAGCTCTAAGTAATCTACAAACTTATCTTGATCAAATTGGTTAATTAAGGTAATCTAAATCTCTAAGATTCTTACCTCATCCAAAACCCTAAGTTTCCCAAAGTTTCCAAATCTCTAAGATTTTCAAGATAATCCTATTTTGTTTAGATTAGTTTAATTAAGGTAGTGTTCATATCTAACAAGATAACTGCCTTATCCAAAAACTCCAAGTTTCCTAATCTCCCAAAATTCTAAATTTTCAGAATTTTTCAAAATAGGCAGAATTAGAGTCCAACCCAAACATGACCAGTCGAGACCAATCATGGGCTGCCACGTGGACAACCCACGCGCGACAACCAGGTGCGCGTGAGCTGCCCGCGACAGCAGCCGCGGCGCGTGGGCTGCGTGCAGCAGCAGGTTGCCGCGCACAGCTGCGCACAGCAGCAGCCCACGTGCGTGGACAGCATGCTGTTCGCACGCTGCCGCAGGCCACGGCTCGTGGTGGCCGCCCAGCCGCGGTGCGCTGCCGCGCACCGCCGCGCACCGCCGCGTGCCACCGCGGGTTGGATCCAATAAAAAATATTTATTTTTTGTTTCTTCGATTACCCATGATTTAATTAAACAGATCCAGTCAATTAAATCCCAATCCAAAAATAACATTAACATGATAAAAAATTTCGAATTCAAAATTAAACATTAACTCTAAGTTAATCCATAAACGTCCTATAACATGCAAAGTTAAAGAACTAGCCACATAAATCAAACATATGATTTAAAAACACAGAATTTGCAAATTCATATATATACAAAGCCTAGAGTTGGCTCTGATACCACTGTTTGGATTCGGTAAGATAAACAGCCCTAGGCACAGTGGAATATAAAAAACTTTTAGAGCCTCTTAAGGAATCTTGCCAGGATATTTTCTAGTTGTATATGTATGAATATAAATAAAAACGATAGTATAAGTTTACACGTTATACCTATCTCCTTGCAAATCCAAGTAGGCAGTCAGCAAAACGGACTCTGAAATTCTCCTCAGCAAAATCGACCCAAGCTCTGCAGTAGCGTCCCACGTGTTGCGCCTCTACGGGTTGATACACCACAATTACACGAAAATAATAGATCTTGATCAGCTAGAGCACAAGATATATTATGATCTAGGATTTAGGAACGATTTTGGAACAAAGTCGAAAACGAAAAATTCTTCCTAAAGGAAGACAGGGTTCGGCTATTGCAGTGTGGGAGAGGGAGATAGTATTTTGCTTTTTTCTCAATTTTGCATATGGAGTTCTCTGAAAAATAACTACAAGTAAGCTACTTATAGTTATCTCCCTAACCTAGTCCTATTAGGAATATGTCTTCTCTCTTCTATATGGGCCATGGCTCTCTTTAATTAGAAGACCAAGTCTTCTAATTAATTCATGGCCCAGTTAATTAATTTGACCAGGCTTCATTTAATCTCCCATTTAAATAGCCCAATTAATTAACTTAATCTCCCTATTTAATTAAATCAGACTCTAAGTCTATTTAATTAAAATCCTTTCTAATTAATTAAATCCAACTTAATTAATTAATTCACAAATTAAATTCCAATTTAATTTATGATCCGGATCCAATTACAATTGGATCCCTTTTGTTCCAATTGGGTCGACCCAGTCGACCCAGCTACTATAATCGACCCAGTCGATTATTACCCAGTCGACCCAGTCGACTCGGTCGTTCTTATTTCCTTCCTTTCGCTTCATGTGTATTGTGTATGCCCCCGTAGGTTCACCACATAATTGGCCGTGGGTTATAATTACAATATTATTTAATTATTCGAGTAAGACTTACTCTAAATCAATCGAACACTCTGTCGATTGATCATTCCAAAATTAGCACCCCTGCCAATTTGGGAATTCTCCCACACTCCACGGTCGATGTCCAGCCACAAGCCCATGGAGCCCAATCACTAGTGAATTAATTCAGCGAACCTTTTATCATTTACAATTTCCATATACGACATAATCTCTCCATCGATCAATCTCCCAGTTAAGACTTAAGGGTATGGTCTTTCATCGGATTCCCTTTTTAATTCGTCTTGACCTTATGCATTCTGATCTCGAAATAAATTCTCTTTGACTTAATCTTTATGAGCTACTTACATAAAGTCGTCAGATACCTTGGCCAAGGATTTTACCAGAATTAATTTCTCACAGAAATCCATAGGAGAATTTCCCAACCTATCAAGTCGGGTCAATGGATCCTTTGTTGGCGATATGAATCTGCATACGAGTTCCTCTATACCCAATATGAATCCACAGAGACCTTCTGGTGATCCCCAGTCAGTCGGAACTCATATCGAAACATAGACGTTCTCGCACCAGATATACCCTATCATATCAAGTAGTTAGGAATCGTTCCTCGTATACTATTGCAAACTGGAATAACTTCAACCCCGATATGCGACTACCGCTTCCATGGTGAGTTATTTCCTAATTGGGGTAGTCAGTGCACTTGCCATCCCAGCAAGCCACCCACTTATGTGTATCGACTATCCCAGTCACGCTCGTGGACCCCAGCGTCCTCCAGTTCATCGGAGTATACACAACAGTGAGAGTCTAACCGAATCCAGCGATGTTCTATCTCGATTGGATTCTACGACTCTTGAATATGTTCTAGATCACGGCCTTGGAGATCAGTCCACGGGTTGTCCCATAGCCCTGTGATCTAAGGACTTCTATCCTTATGCTTAGATAATTATTACATAAGAAAAAGATGACTATTTAATAAAGTGCATTTATTAATCGAAATTGAATAGTTCCTCATTTATTACAATAAATGCTAGCCATTCAGCTGGCTCGCAGGACACTATTTCTATCACATCGTTGGACCTAGAACTAAGCCATTAGTCCTATTCGGACCTTTCAATTCGTAGATGTAGATCTCGTACCTATGAATGGTGATATTCCCGCATAAAAAAGGAAGTGAAGTGGATTTAGAGGTTGGGAAGAGTTGGAATCTGGCATTTCCTGTCGATTCAGACAAGGACTCGATGTCGCTCCGGCAGTGAGTTGAAGAAGATGATTTTTTTGTACTTTTTTAAATATATAATTTTAAAACACTTCATTATGTGTAATTGTTAAATTATTTTATTTTGTATGGTTAAATGGACCTTAAATTTTGTAGATTAAACTTATTTACTTTGTAAAATGAAGGACTTATAAAATCGATTTTATTAATTTTATATTTGTATTTAGTTTGATGAAAATTAAATAAAGTTTTGATGAATTTCAAGCATTTAATTTTTTTCTCCAAATATCATATGAAAAGTTGAATCAATCAGTGGTATAAGTTTGATTATTCAACGTGAGGACATACAAAGTTCTGGGAAATTCAATTGGATTTGGGGGGTGTTTGCCGGCGTTTGTCCCCTTTATTAATTATTAAAAAAAAAAAAAGAATTCAAACGCCGATGCCGAGCAGCGTGCAATTTCAGAGTTGACGAAACCTCTGAGTGGTTAGAAGGTGGTGCTGCTTCTACGTTTGGACGCGTCTGTCTTGCGGTCACTTGTTTCCTCGCCACTCAAAAAACACCCCACCCCACCCCTTTTTTCTTTCTTTTATATTAGTATATACTTCTATATTATTATATTCTTTCTTCTGAGTTGTTTTAAAAACATACGAGAAAAAAAATATAATGCATGCGTTATTATAGTATAAGTTTGATTATTCAAGAGTTAAAAATTGACTAAAATGGCTAACCAAACCAAAAATATGTATGATTATCTAAATAAACTAAGAGCTTCGTTAGTTAAATTTATCAAACATCCAAATTTTGTGGAATTGAAAAAAAAAATTAAACTTATACTTAATTTTGAAAAGCCTTTGTCGGCGAAATCATAATTCAAATGGAAGTGGTATTTTTATTTGATTTTGTTTTCCTGTGCAACACTAATCATCAATTAGTAGGGTTAATTAGTTAGTATATTTATTGGTACTTTCTTGCACAGGGCTTTCAAAATTATACGAAATACGGTGGTGGTATGTCATCGAAGAACATTCGAAATTAATAATTGGTTCGATGAATTGATCAAAATCAACATTGTTGATATTTGGTAATGTATAATTAGATTAACCGTAACCGAAAGAGATAATTGACTCGATGAATTGACCTAAATCAACATTGATGTTAGGATAATGTATAATTAGATTAATTACAATCTAAATCGATAATTGGCTTGATTAATTTATTTAAGTCAACATTTATTACCTAAGAGTAATGTATAATTAAATTACTCGTAATTAAATTTGATAATTGGTTTAGAATAATTGACCGTAGTCAACATTGCCAGCTGATTATTCAAGTGGGGGAATGAACAATTAGAAAGAAAAAATGATTAAATTTTTTTTTTTGGTCTATGCGAAGAAGGGGGGTCTACTGGAACAGTAAAGTTATAGTTCGAGATCGAAACTGGACTTGTATAAATATGATCAATAAAATTTAATTAATTAACACATAAAAGATATTAATATAAAGGATCTGATTAACTTTTGCTAAAAAAAAGGATTTACATAATAAAAATGTTATCTTAATATGTATATTGTGACGAAAGATTCGCCATAGTTAAAAAAAATGGGCATCTTCTTGGCGGGAAGGAAACTCTAACTTGTTTAAGGTTATAAATGATATTCTTAAATATAAATAATAAATATATTTTTATATAATTAACACAAAAATATTAAAAGTAATAAAATCAAAATTAAAGCAGCGGATCGTCCTCCAGAATGGTTTCCACAAAATCCCTCATGGATTTCGCGCAACACTTTCAAAGCCTGAATGGGGCTAAGCATTTGACCGAAGGTCCTTGGATAAATCTGTATAAATCTCCGTTCACAAATATATATCTAAGAGCCTTGTACCTTATCCTTCAAGCTGAGCTAACATCTAGTCTCGACTCCATCCTTCATATGTATAATCATTTCGGTTTTCCAACTTTCTTTTGTATTCTCGATGACCATTATGTCGATGTTCTCTGGTTTAGGTAATGGATCGATGGCAGGTTTGGTTGATACCATCAAAGTGACTTTTCGTGTTTTACTCCTTCGGTAAGATTCATGAATTTGGAAAGTGCATCGCCCCCAGAATTTGGCAAGTGACATATTCTATTTGACAATTATCAAAGTTGGTAGTAATATCCTTGATCATTTTCAAATACTGAGACATGGTCTGATACTTAACTTTGAAAATTCCTTTGAATTGTTTTTCCACATGCTGTAAATCGATATATACAATCAAATTTTTGATTCCTGTTTCGACAATCATGTTGGGTTCTTATGTGTCAATGAAATAAATAAAAGAAAGAAACGTGTCTATTTGGTTCGAAGAGATATCATTTGGACCGAAATATTGTGTCTCTTCTCAAGAGACACTTTGTGTCAATAAAAATGAAACCGAATTTGATCAATTCTGAATCAATTAATAGTCACCAAAAAGAAAATTACTACTCTCTCTTTCTCTTACCTTCATCACATTTTAGTATGAGATTTCTGTTTGTTGAAGTTCACCGTGGGTTCATTATTTGTGCAAATAATGAACAACAGACTGTTGTATCCTGGGAAACTACCAGGAATCAAACTGTATGCGCTGTGGCAGCCCTAAAAATATTGTCTTAAGAAAATTTGTTTCGGCAAGCATCAGTCTTATTTCCTATTTTATGTGTTGATTAAAGTGTTCTACAAATTAATCCTAACCAGGTAAGTATGATTTATATGCTTTAATAATGCATGTACTTATTTGTTAGAATATTATTTATTATGTTCTATGTTTTTGTGAAACATATAAGTGCAAAGATTGTTAGACACCAACAATCTTAAACAATAAAATTTTTGTTTAACATATTTGTGTCAATATTACAATGATTAAAAATGATAATTTATTTGGTATAAATCATAGAACATGGAGTAACATGTAAAGTTGATAAAATTGAAATTGAGTTTGTATGGACTGAGATAATATTGCATGGATATTGTTTACTTGTCATACATTATGAAACTCAATATGTATTCAGATTGTGTAGGCTGTAGGCTTATATTTATATGCTATTATATATAAGTTCTGATATTGACATCATTATAAAATAATGAAACACTTGGCAAGTTAGAATTTAGATACGTGGTGGAGGAATTCTTTATTATATTAGATTCCATGAACTTGATTTAATTTTCTACAAAAATCAAGATACAAATCTTTGCAAAAGGATTTTGATTGAAAATCTAAATAATTTTAAGGGAATAATTTTTTCCCCAAAATGAGAATAATTCCCTTGAAAGAAAGAAAAGGATAATGAATAGACACCGTGAGTATGCACTAAAATATTCTGTCTAATTGCATAATATTCTGCATCTAAGAACCGGTGCCGTCGTTTCATTATGTGAAGCGCTATTGTTTATTATAAGTTACATTAAACTTTGAACAGTGGAATTCATTAACCTTCACATTCTTATAATGGCGGTTTTGTTGTTGCAAAAGTTATAATAATTTACTTCTTATATAAATATTTTAGTGGTGCACTAATATATTTTATTGATGGAAGTATTATTATGTCATCACATTTAATAATTCAAATAAAGTTTTTAATGACATAGGCATTGAAGTATGAATCTTATTAGAGAATATGATTAATAGCTCGTGTACATTATTTAATAAGTGCGACTTATACTTTTGTGGGACAAATAATATTTGTGTAATTACTAATAATCTTCATACGAGGATAAATGGCTAATTAGCACTACTATCATATCAATATTATATGTAGAAAAATATTGATAATTAAGATCAATCATTTGTGAAATAAGTATAATTGCAGGATTTTATTGAGAAAATATTGAAAATTTATATGTAAAAGTAATTATAACTCTTTTGTGGAATAATTATCTATGATATCAATATTTTATTGCAGAAATATTGATTATATAATTTATTCGCGAAATAAATATCAATATTTTAGTAGCAAACATTGATAATATTTTATTTGTGAGAAATAACTATAAATTATTTGAGAAATAAATATCAATATTATTGAGATAATATTGATTTTACTTATGACTTATTTGTGAAATATTTATGATATATTTATATAATATTGATATTACTTATGACTTATTTGTGAAATACTTATGATATATTTGTGAGAAATAAGTATATAATTATAACTTATTTATTTGCAAAACAAATATGTAATAGTTTAAAATTTTTGAACTAATTCAAATTAGTTATGTGATTTTAAATAATTAATAACTAGTGGAGATTAAAAATGTATTTAATCACTATTTATTGCAATAAATGTATTTGTGAAATACGAACAGATATACTTGTGAGATACAAATTTGCATGATGGAATAAGAAAATGAAAAACTCTTATATCCAAATTGTGGGGGTAAATACATATATATTCATTTACACAAAGTTTGTTAAATTGGGAATAATTCGTCAAATAATTTACCTAGCTCAACCAATTGACTTTGGTAGCTAAAATAACAGAATTTTAAGATGTGTTTAAACATCAATCTTTAAATTTAGTTTTACTTGACAATTTGTGGGGGAAAGCTCACTAAATGTGTATCACATACTAAGTCGAGTTTCATACAAGAAAGTCAATTATCATTTCATATGAGTAATAGAAGGGAAGAAAAACTAAATACCTTAAAATATGGGGGTACTTGGGTCAGCTTTTTGTTTTAGCACCGAAAAAGAAAAATAACTTAAAAATATTAATTACTACTATAGCTTATACGATAAATAGTAGCAGTTCATATTTTGTATGTTTAAATCTGAAATAAATGTAATCATGTGAACTGAGTCATGTGATGTAACATTAATTGAGAATGTAAGAAGAATTTGAGAATCACTTCTTATAAAATTGATCCTTCTTTTGGTTCCGACTTATTTTCAATAAGAGTGATTTACTGATATTAAATATGATGAAGTAATATTATTTTTTATATTACTTACACAAACCTTTTTACATTTTATAATTAGAGTTAATTATAAATTGTTTATTTTGCGAGAATAAACACCATAGTCTAACACATTTTAGATTTAGATTAGAATTTTTTTCTAAATTTCCATATAATATTTTGCGAAAATATTTAACTGATTTTGATCAAGAGGGTCAACTTTGTGAAGTTTATAATTATATTTAATTATAAACTACTATATTTTGCGAGAATATATATGAATCGATTTCTAAAAAGGTCAATTTCTTACTCCAATATGAGTTTCTTGAAGAGACAAATGATCTAAAAGCTCGAATTTATTTGATCTAGATATTCTAACATATATGTTGAAGAATTAATCTGAAACATATAAATAAATTATGTCACGTTCCAATATCGTAGATTAGAAAAAGACGATTGACAATGAGTTACATTCATAAAATTGGTAGACATCCAGGAATGAACCAATTAGATGGAAACGAATTTTAAATTCAAGAGTTTAAAAACTTTGATAAGTCAATTGATAAAAACTAGGCTAGATGAGTAGTCAATCTGCCTTATTAAAAGAATTTTTTTTTTACTTCTTTGATTCATATTCCCTAGCGATTAGGATGACACCCATTTGAATGTCAATAGCTTCAATAACTATATACAGTACGAGGTTTTATCAAATGGACATTCAAATGTCTTCCTTAATAGTGAATTAAATTAGCATATTTATGAGGAGTAACCCGAGGGTCTCGTTCTTAAAGAAAAAGAAAATATAGTTTACAAAGCTTTTATATTTTCTTGTAGACCTTTAACAATTTTCAAAATAATGACACGAAAAATGCATGTGATAGTGTCGTTAACAAATTTTGACTTTCATATTAAATCCATTGAGAATATTAACTTATGATTTGAAAATTTTCGGTTTAATCAATCATGATTAGAAAGTCATGTGATGACATTAAATTATCTCAAGCACATTATGTGGATTAGTAATAGTTAGTTTAAATACTTATGAAATTAAGGGATTTCATTATTTAATTCATATATTGTGTGCACACGAGAACAAAATGTGATAGAGTATCACAATTTGAGTATGCTCATAATGTGTGCTACATGAGAACAAATGTGATAAGAGTGTCACAATTGGAGTATGCTTATAAAAAATTAGATATCATGCATAAATCGTAAAATGCAAGAGGTCTGACATCGTCTCTTTATTTAGTTAAATAAGAAAATACGTGAGCAATCTTAGTAAGATTCGATGTGTTGCATAATGAGAATGCTTAAATCTTTAAGAAATACATATGTATGTGCATTATATTTTTAAAAGTATCCAACAAAGGGATATAATATTGCAAATGAAACTTCTGATTTAGAGGAATCAAAGTTTATAAGCGGATATGTATTCAATGTAGGAGGCACCGATATTTCTTGATAATCTTCCAATATATGAGATTAGAGTACATAACACTTGATAAAGCTAGTGAAGAATTTTAGTGATTTCACAAAATTATGGAAGATATTCTAATATGACTAGAAATTGTGTTAGCCACACAAAAAATGCGATAACCAAGCGGTAATACACAGAGCTGAACGAGTTTTATGTATGATGGTAAAGTCACGACATATTCATTGTCGTTGATATTATAACGAGAGACATCTACTTTCAAATAGAATGGACTTTATGAAGTCAAGAGATAAACCTGATTCCGGATATTAAAGGTTTATTTGGAGAGTAGTATGTGCATCGAGGGGAATCGGCTTAAAGCCTAAATTAGACCAAGTTACCTCGTAGAAAACTTAACTTGGCGACTGAAGATCACACGGACCAGGTTCAGTAGGACAACCAGTCTTGGATAACTTAAATAAAGCATTTAAGAGTATAACTCTATCCCAATCTTATGATGCAATAAGTGCATACCTACATCGTTATTTTATAGGTTAAGCAAATGCTTTTAATGACGTCTTTACCTTATCAAGAACACGTAGAGTATGGTAGGATACTCTTGATAGATGCGGTCACCTATGTGTTGGATAAAGATGAAGATGGAGTGCACTAAATTTAATTTAGTTACGGGAGGTTTTGATGATTTCCAAAACTTAAAATCAACTGAGTAAAGACAACTTAGTTGTAACCCCTTGGAAGAATTTTGACCAAGTAAGAAGACATATCAGACGGGTCAATTATTCAAGGTCCAGAAGACTTCTGATCTGCTGAAGGGAAGAAATCAGACTGGTGTAAATCAGCTGACTCAAATCAGATTTGTTCAAGTTTGAGATCAGCTCTGTTCGTCATCAGACCTGCACTCTCATCAGCCAAATGGAAATGATCAAGAAGTAGTCCCAACGGTAATAAATGCCACTGGAGTAATAAATGCTGAAGTCCGAGGTTATTAATGGCAAATGATTGAGAAAATAACTTGTATCAGCTCGGTGCATTTAATGCTGCCTGACAAAAAGTACAGTCTGCAGTACTGTCACTGTGCAGAGAGCCGTTCGCGGAAATTAAGGACCAGAAATCAAGAGATTTGAATTTTGTCTCAATTCAACGGACAAAATTCAAAGAGTAAGTGTAAATAGCTGAAAGAGACGAAGAGAAAAACGCAACACAATATCTGTGAGATTGAATTCGAAGCAAAATATTTTCTAAGTCTCAAAGCTCAAGAACAGCTCACTTGTATGCTGAAGTCATTTGTTGACAGAAGCCGTTGAAGTTCAAAGATTATACATTTTCTGAGTGAATCTGTAAAAGAGAGTGTTCTGAGGAGTAGATATCCATCTTTGTGAGTGATATTACTTAGGAGAGTAGGAATTTCTTTGTGATTTCCTATTGCGAACTTGTGGCTTATCATTTATTGTAAAGCACAAGCAGAGTGTACTAATTACTTTATGTTCTTAGTATAACCCAAGATCTGTGTGACTTGGAAGAGTAGATTAGAGGATATTTACATCCATATAACCACTATAAGAATAACTGTGTTTTTACATTGCTTTTTCCTTGCATACTTTCAGACTTGCATAAAGCACATTACACAACTGTTTGAAAAAGGTTTAAAGGAGTTTACAAAAACTGGAGATAAAATTTTCAAACTACTAAGTATACTTGTGAAAAACACTATAAAAATCCGCTGCAAGTATTCTAGTATTAAAACTGATTTTAACTAAAATCAACTAAGTGACTATCAGACTAGTGGTCAACAAAGCTGTTCAAAGATTTGTTTGCGATCAGCCTTGCAAACTTACTGTTCTGTAACAGCTTAGTCTGCTTACAGTCAAGCAAAAGTTTTAAAGTTAAAATTTGTTTGAAAAGTTTTAAGAGGTCTATTCACTCCCCCCCCCCCCCCTCTAGACCTCACCTGACCACTTGGGACCAACACTATGTTAGTGTGGAGCTGAGTCGGCTCGTTAAGAATTTCTTTCGAGACTGAAATTCTCTAAAACACTTGCATAACCAAAAATGTTCAGGGCCAAAACGAACACAACCGAGAACTTGAGACATATCGGTTTAGTACTGTGTTAAATTTATTGTCTTGGTTTACACGAACAGCTGATGGTTCAAGATGAAATATTTCACCGATCGGCTAAGTAAATTCGACAAGCTTTAACTAGGGAAGGTTCAAGATGAAATATTTCACTTATACCGATGCGGTATTACTCCCAAAGAATTTTCGACATGATATTTCTATGTGAAGGTACTCGAAGTGCAAATTCATTAATATGGGGGATTGTTGGGTTCTAAGTGTGAAAAAAATAAATAAAAGAAAGTGATGTGTCCATTTGGTTCGAAGAGATGCCCTTGGGACAGAAATATTGTGTCTATTCCCAAGAGACACTTTGTGTAAATAAAAATGAAAACGAATCTGACAAATTCTGAATCAATTAATAGTAACCAAAAAGAAAATTACTACTCTCTCTTTCTCTTATCTTCATCACATTTTAGTCTGAAATTTCTGTTTGTTCAAGTTCACCGTGGGTTAATTATTTGTGTTAAATAATAAACAACAGACTGTTGTATCTTAGGAGACTACCGGGAATCAAACTGTATGCGTCGTGTCAGCCTTGAAAATATTGTCTTAAGGAAATTTGTTTTGGCAAGCCTCAATCTTATTTCCTATTTTTTCTGTTGATTAAAGTATTCTACAATTTAATCTTAACCAGGTAAATATGATTTATATGCTTTAATAATGCAAGTATTTATTTGTTAGAATATTATTATTATGTTCTATGTTTTTGTGAAACATATAAGTGCATATATTGTTAGACACCAACGAACATTTTTGCTCCAAGGAGTATTGCCTCATATTCCGCCTCATTGTTTGTAATAGTGAAATGAAATTTTTTAATTTGATACCCTTTGGTCCTTGGAAGAAAATCCCCCTCCCCCTGTTCGATGTGGCCGATCTATTGACATGTAGCGTCTACAGGGATGGTCGATTAGGTTATGATTTTTCTAGCTTGAAAAGGATTGGGGATCTTGCTAAGAAGATGCTTGCAACTAAAAGACATGTTGCATTATCGTTAATTTACAAACTTGTGACATGGACGCTTATTCTACCCGTTGAAACTGCATCAGTAGAGAGGTTTTTCGGCTATGAAGATAGTAAAGAATCTATTTCGTATTCAAAAATGACAATTAATGACTAATAATAGCCTAGTTGTCTTTATAGAAAGAGATATATTTAGTAGTATTTCAAACGATGTTCTCATGAATCGATTTTAAAAGATAAAAAATTGCCATGGTCAATTATTTATGTAAATACGTACATAATTTGGATTCTATTGGGACTATAACGATGTATCAAGCTTAATATTACCAAATAATATTAAGTTCGATAAATACTTTGAAAATACATTAAAATAAAATAAAGAGGTCTACCTTAAGAAGACTCCATTGATATTCTCACATTAATTTTAAAATGATTAAGCAAGAACCCATGCATTTTGAAAAATCTATAGCCATAAAAATTTGGCACCAGAATTGTTAATGAAATTATTAAATTCAAATACAGTCGAAATAATTTGTAACAAGATCGATGTTTGTAAGGTATTTATTTTGTCAAAGAATTGATTGTAGTTTGTGATTTGAATTAAATATTTAAATAAGTCATATACAACTCTTCCAAACTTTAGTGTAATCTTTCTTCTTCTTTTTTTCAAAATTGGAACTAGCGTGTAGAATTCTTGGCCGCCGCCTATAAAGGAACTGGATTATGTATGTGAAAAAACAATAGTAGCAAAAGTAATAATTGGATTATATTCAAGAGAAAATAGCAATTTTCCCCTGAGCCTCATGTTTTGGCCCAATTTAAATTGAACTCTTTTTAGATCATTTTTCTAGTCAAAAAATTTAGTAGAAAAATTGCAACACAAAAATTCAGGATGAAAAGTGCAACAAAGGTGATAAATAGTTGTGCATCTTCATGTTGGGAGTTGCAACACAGAAAGCCCAACGAGATACCAAATGGTTCGTTAAATAGCGTTGAGTATCTCATAACTTTTTTATGCCAAAATGGTTCGTTAAATGGTAGTGAGTGCCGCAACTTTGATTTTTAGCGTTGCAACGGGTTGCCAAATGAGCCCTAAATTAACTATCTAAAAAAATATGCTTAAATAATGATTTAAATTAAAAATAAAAAACCAATTTACGAGACAGTAAATTGATAGATTTGGGGGCCAATAAAAATTGACAAATTCTAAGGAAATAAAGAAAGAGAGAAGAACATCTATTCAGCCTATTTTCATATGTAAAATAAAGAAGGTAAATAAGGATACCATTAATGTTTTAAAAATCAGATCGGACATCGAATTGATAGTCTTTCTGGTTATTGGTTGAATCTGTTTAACCAATTTAACTATTGGTTCAATTGATGTGGCGTCATTACAAAATAATAATTCAGCTTAAGTTTAATGTATGTAATCAAACATTTAAAAAAATCAATGTTTTATTCAAACTAGTTACATTCATTTTTATAAACTAAATATTATCTCATAAATCATGGTAGTTGAAAAACAAATCATTTCAATTAAACTAAAAATAAAAGAAACACAAATACTTATGCAATCAAAAACAGAGAAAAATAAAAATTATCACATCAATATTTAACAAGAAGACAACAAACTCCAAAATAATCACCATATATCTACTACATAAACTTAAATTAAACCAAATATCCAACATACAATTATGATAACATAATATCAAAGCAATATTTCAAATTTTGATAAATTCCATGTCAAAATAGTAATTTTATCACTAATCACCTATAAAAAAAACGTGCAAATGCCTGAAACTGAAGAACAAGAAATGAATAACAAATTCTTTTTTTTTTTTTTTTGGTTTTAAGTAACCAGTGGTTCAGTTGGATTATTGGTTCATCAGTTTTATCATTTTTGATCGGGTTTTTTTTATTCGAACTGAACAGGAGCCATACTGTTTAGGAAAGGTTAACCAAACCGATTGACAGTCGGTTACCGGTTAAACCAACGATATCGGTCGGTCTTGTCCGATTTCTAAAACACTGGATATCATAGTCAAAATTAGAAATTTGTTTTGACAAATTCTCATTACTAGAAAATAGGGAAATTTCGATAGAAAATTTGACTGATTTTTCATAAAACCCATCAAAATTTGCATATTTCAACCGAAATAGGCCGTCAAAAAAAGTGTTAATTTTTTACGGATCTAAGGAAAGAATAAGAGAGAAAAACATTCACTAATTTTACTTTTTGTTCATATAATAGAGAAGGAAAACTTAATTAGAAATTATATTTGGCAACAACATTTTGTTAGATTCGGAAGGAATGAATACAAGTTGGC
The DNA here is from genome assembly GCA_038501285.1 of Penstemon eatonii. Classification (NCBI taxonomy): domain Eukaryota; kingdom Viridiplantae; phylum Streptophyta; class Magnoliopsida; order Lamiales; family Plantaginaceae; genus Penstemon; species Penstemon eatonii. Next base: position 18,142,768 of record CM076711.1, read on the forward strand.
AAAATCTTAAGAAAATGAAGAAGAAAGAGAATAATTTTAATTAATTTTTTATTTCATTCGTATAACCTAGAATGCAAATAGAGGTAAATTATCCAAAATTGAAAATTTGCTCTAGCTATAACACTTGGTACTCTACGTATATCGCTAGCCATTTTATTATCATATATAAGCTTGACAAATTGTATTTAGAGTTACCATAAATTTTATTACTAAATGTTTTTAGTCAGATGACTTTAATGACCTGATTATGACAACTTCAGTAATTATTAATATCGCATGTCAAAAAAAAATTACTAATATCCTATGACAAATTTTATAAATCAGATTCCAATTACCATAATCTTATTACAATTATATACTTACTTTTATTAGAGACAGGGAAATAAAGCTCATTTATATAACATGGTCTAAATATAACTAAAGATGCTAACACATTACATATTGCTCCGACAAGCAATAACAACTATAACAAATGACGAGATTCATTTTTCTAATCTTTATCTTTTCTGCAACTCTTATCTGTGAAGGGAAAAAGATTTGTTTCCTTTACCCTAGAATTTATATCTCTGTGAAGAACAATCTTCCTCCAAATTCTGATCCGTTATTGGTACATTGCGCTTCTGGAGATGACGATCTTGGAAATCATACATTGACAGTAAATCAAGAATTTAAATTTGATTTTTGTGCGGCATTATTTCAAACCTTGTTTTTTTGTACCCTTCGTTGGGGTACTAAGATCTCGAGTTTTGATGTTTATAATGTAAAATGGGCTAAGAATTTTTGTGGTGATACTCATTGTGATTGGGCAGCAAAGAGTGATGGTATTTATTTAGATAACCGTAAGTCACCTTATTATTGGGTAGATAAGTGATGCAAAAGAATTGAGGACAGTCGTGTCTTTTTTTATTAGTTTTCCTTATTTCTTTGAGAGTTTAACTATTTTCAGTTTTTTAGTATCAGAGTTCGGATTGATTGATACAACGAGTAAATAACAAATTAACTCTCCATGTTATTATAAATAGGCAATTTAACTCCTTGTGATAAATAAAAGGGCAAAATACCTTCATCTTATATCCTAAATAGACAATTTAACTATTTGTGATAAGACAAAGGGCAAAATACCTCTCCGTGTTTTTATAAAAGAAACACATTGCCTCCCTCTAATTGCTTATTAATTTATATCATAGGAAATTAAATTGCTCATTATTTCATTTCATAGGGAGGTAAATTGCTCATTTTTATATCAAAAGGAGGTAAATTGCTCGTTATTTCATTTCATAGAGAGTTAAATTGTCTATTTTCATTTTAGAGGAAGGTAAATTGCCTATTAGACATATCACAGGGACGTAAATTGCTCATTAAACATATCACAGGGAGTTAACTTGCAAAAAACCCTTGATGCATGCAACCTATGAAGTTGAGCCTCAAACTCAAAATGCCTTTTTTATTTAACATCATAGATTCGAATTGAGCGTCAAAATACAGTGGAAAATGGGTAAATTCCAACTCTACTCTCGATTTTTGAATATTCTTGCTTAACAATTTAAGAGTCTTTAGACAATGTGTATTGACAAAATCGATTTTTTTAAGGCAATTGGACCACTTTAGATTAAAATTGTTGAAGTTGGAACATTTGACAAGCTTAAAGATTATGTGACATTAAAGCCGGTTTTGGAGCTTTTGGACTCGAGTGTTATGTGTAATTATTTTACTCCGAAGTGCCTGAAATGAACTTCTCCTGGCCTGAAGCAATGGAATAACATAATTTGAAATGGGGGAGTTTATAGAAAAGTTTTGTGACCATTGTAGTGTTAGAACTTAATTAATTTCTTACCTATTTAGATATTTACAGACCAATCATTTGTATATTTTTCCTTTTAATTTTCTCTTTTTTGTTTCTGGTAATATAAATTATAATTTATAACTGTTGGTAGAAAGTCAATTACTTAATTAGCAGTTATTGTACAAAAATAGTTCATATTTCAAGGATGCTTTGGGCCTGTTTGTTGAGACATTCTTGATTGGACCAGGTCTAAGAAATTTTCCTAGACCTTGTGGTTGAAAAATACACCACCTCATTATTATTTGTGAGAACACCACATTATCACAATTAATGATGTGGTGTTTTTTCAACCACATGATCTAGGAGGTATCTCTAGACTTGGTATAATTAAGAATTTTCCCTGTTTGGATTGCTTTTTGTTTCGCTTAAAGAGATTTGCATTTGTTTGGAGGTTTGTCATATTTCGTCAAAATTATGTGACGAAAAGGGGCTTTTGGCATTTTGCATCCTGGAATTATAGAATTTTGACACTTTATACCCCAACTTAAAAGTTATGGCACTTTGAACTCTGGAAATTTAATTTAGTTGGCACTTTACACCCTAGTGTATGTTTTGAAGAAAAAATTCATCGATTGAAGAGGATAATAGTTATTTTCGAATGTTGTTGGAATTTTCCACCTTAGAAGTATATATTTTGACATTTTGCACTCTATTATATAGAATATTGGAATTTTGCACCTGAAAATATAATATCTGGCATTTTCAACTCCGACTTAATATGATAATCTAATTTACGTAAATAACATGCAATACAATAATATGTTAGATATTGTAAACGTGTATTTTAGAAAAATAATAAATAATCTAGAGGATACTTAAAAATAAAATGAAGACTATGTCTTTTTTTTAATCTAAATATTACTGAGAAAAAATATTAAAATAAATTATTATAAAGTAAAATAAATTTAGATTAACAAGTTTATAAAGTTCTAAGAGCCTTGTACCTTATCCTTCTAGTTGAGCTAACATTTTTAGCCTTGTACCTTAACATTTTTAGTCTCGGCTCCATCCTTCAGATGTCTGAACGTTTCGATTTTCCAACTTTCTTTTGCATCCAGGATGACTATTACGTCGATGTTCTATGGTTCAGATTATGGAACGATGGCACATTTGGTTGATACCATCAATGTGACCTTCGCCCCCACAGAATTTGGAAAGTGACATATTCTAATTGGAAATTATCAAAGTTGGTAGTAACATCCTTGACCATTTTCAAATACCGAGACATGGTGTGATCCTCTGCTTTGAAAATTCCTTTGAATTGTTTTTCCACCAGCTGTAAATCGATATATACAATCAAGTTTTTGATTCTTGTTTCGACAATCATGTTGGGCTTTTATGTGTGAATGAAATAAATAAAAGAAAGAAATGTGTTTATTCAATTCGAAGTGGTACCCTCTAGACCGAAATATAGTGCCTCTTCTCAAGAGACACTTTGTGTCAATAAATGAAACCGAATTTGGTCAATTCTGAATCAATTAATAGTAACCAAAAAGAAAATTACAACTCTCTCTTTCTCTTACCTTCATCACATTTTAGTTTGAAATTTCTGTTTATTCAAGTTCATCGTGGGTTCATTGAACACCAGAATGTTGTACTTTGTAAAGTAATAGAAAGTCAGATGTTGAGAGTAAAATGCATTGTATTCACTGTGTGTTTCATACATGATAATGGATACAAGACCACTCTTTTATAGAGTTGAAGAACCACTAAAATAGCAACAACAAAATCCTATCATAATCAATTTGAATTTTGAAATACAAAATAATAGAAACAAAAATAGAAGTAATTCAAAATTCAAATGGCAGCAGAAGATTGAGATCAAATCTGATTGGTTAGTCTTCCTACCCTTCCTCTTGTTGATGTCCTTTCCTTGATTTATTATTCGGTTCCACATTTTCCTCTACATACCTTTGGAGACTACCGGGAATCAAATTGTATGCGCCGTGGTGGCCCCGAAAATATTGTCCTAAGAAAATTTGTTTCGGCAAGTCTCAATCTTATTTCCTATTTTATGTGTTGATTAAAGTGTTCTACAAATTAATCCTAACCATGTAAGTATGATTTATATGCTTTAATAATGCATGTATTTATTTGTTAGAATATTATTTATTATGTTCTATGTTTTAGTAAAACATATAAGTGCACAGATTATTAGACACCAACAATCTTAAGACAATAAAATTTTTGTTTAACATATTTTTGTCAATATTACAATGATTAAATATGATAATTTATTCGGTATAAATCATAGAACATGGAGTAATATTTGAAGTTGATAAAATTTTGATAAAATAGAAATTGAGTTTGTATGAACTGGGATAACATGTTGCGTGGATATTATTTAATTTTCATTCATTATGAAACTCAATATGTATTCAGAACGTGTAGGCTGTAGGCTGATATTTATATGCCATTAAGTTCTGATATTGAGATCATTATAAAATAATAAAACACTTTATGTGCCCACTTTATTGGTCTAGTGGAAGGGACTAGTCACTACAAAGTAGCGGACTCAGGTTCGAATCCCTGTTGGGAGAGGTTCCCACTTTATGTGCCCGACGCACCTCAAAAGGGATTAAACCCTTGGGAAACTAAAAAAATAAAACACTTGGCAAGTTAGAATTTAGATATGTAGTGGAGGAATTCTTTATTCCAAAAATTAGATTCTATGAATTTGATTTAATTTTGTACAAAAATAAAGATACAAATCTTTGCGAAAGGATTTTGATTGAAAATCTAAATAAGTTTAAGGGAATAATTTCTCCCTAAAACGGGAATAATTCCCTTGAAAGAAAGAAAAGGATAATGAATAGTCATTGTGAGTATACATTAAAATATTCTGTCTAATTGCATGATATTCTGCATCTCTGAGAAACGGTGTCGCCATTTCATTATGTGGAGTGCTATTGTTTCTTATAAGTTACATTAAATTGTGAACAGTGGAATTCATTAACGTTTGCATTCTTATAATGGAGGTTTTGTTGGTGCAAAAGTTATAATAATTTGCTTCTTATATAAATATTTTAGTGGTGCACTAATATATTTTATTGATGGAAGTATTATTAAGTCATTACATTATAAGTAATAATTTAAATAAAGTTTTTAATGACATAGGCATTGAAGCATGAATCTTATTAGATATAAGATTTGTTGGATAAGGATGAAGATGAAGGCACTTAAGTCAATTTGATAAGGGAGGTTTTGATGCATTCTAAAACTTCAAAATCGGCTAAGTATGGGTTAACTTAGCTGATGTCCCTTTGAAAGAATTTTGACTAAGTAAAGAAGACATCAGAAGAGTCAAAATTTCAAGGTCCAAGACTTATGATCTGCTGAAGGAAAGATATCAGACTGATGAAGATCAGCCGACTCAAATCAGATTTGTTCAAGTTTGGGATCAGCTTCGTTCGTCATCAGACTTGCACATTCGACAGCCAAGTGGAAAAGATCATAAGGTCGTCCCAACGGTAATGAATGCCCCTTGGAAGTAATAAATGCCGAAGTACAAGGATATTGAAGACAAATGAGTGAAGAAATGCTTCGTATCAGCTGGGTGCATTAAATGCTGCCTGCAGAAAAGTACTGTTGAACGTACGGACAGCTTCAGAGAGCCGTTCGCAAAAATTAAGGACCAGAACTCGAGGAATTTGAATCTTGTCTCTCTTCAACGGACATTTTTCAAATCTCAAGTATAAATAGCTGAAAGAGACGAAGAGAAAAATAACAACACAATCTCTGAGAAAAATTCCGAAGCAGAATTCTTTAAGTCTCAAGAACAACTCACTCATCAGCTTAGTCATTTGTTGACAAAAGCAGAGTTGAAGAACAAAGATAAATACATCTTCTGAGTGATTTTGTAATCGTGAGTGTTGTGAGAAGTAGATATCCATCTTTGTGAGTGATATTACTTCGGAGTGTAGGAGTTTCTGAGTGATTTTCTACTGCGCACTTGTGGCCGTTTCATTTGTTGATTGGCACAAGCAGAGTATACTGTAAACTTTGTGATTATAGTATAACCACTATAAAAATTCTGTATGTTTTACTTGCATATTTTCAGTCGCATAAAAACACTTTGATTGAACTGTTTGAAAAGTTTATAAGTAAAAGGTTTTATAAAACTGGGGAACAAACATTTCAACAGCTAAGTTTACTTGTGAAAAACACTTATAAATCCGCTGCAAGTACTCTTAAGTATTGAAACTGATTTTAACAAAATTAGCTAAGTAATTATCAGATGAGTGGTCACCTAAGCTGTTCAAAGATTTGTTCGCGATCAGCCAAGTAACTTACTGTTTGATAACAACTTTGGCTGTTGAAGTTTTAACAAAAGCTTTGAAGTTAAAAAGTTATTTAAAAAGTTTAGAGGTCTATTCACCCACCCCTCTAGAACTCATCTGACCACTTGGGACCAAGTGGTATCAGAGCAGGTGGTTCATTAGAATCAGCTGACTGATCAACGAGCTTGATCCGAGTGTTTCTCAAAGGATTTCAAAACTTTTCAAAAGAGTATATTTTGAAAAATTAAAATTTTTGAATAATGGATTGTATCAGCCATATTCCCCACATAGCTGGTATGAACTTCGAAGATTGGAAGATCAGAATGGAGATTTTCCTGGCTGCCTACAATGATAACATGTACACATGTATCATCAAAGGTCCATTCAAATTCACCAAGACCATCCAAAGTTGATGAGGTCGATATAATGTTGGAAAAAGATTTGCAAGAAATGACAGCCGAAGAAATAAAGCTGTTCAACCTGGACAAAGTTGGGCGATTTATCATGACCAAGGCCCTTGACAACGATCAATTTGACAAAGTCAAGCACTGCAAGACTGCCAAAGAGATGTGGGATAAGGTTCGTGACATGAGCGAAGGAAACGCGCTATTAAAGAGCATCAGCTGAGTGTTGCTCTAGAAAAGCTGGACAACTTCAAGATGAAGTCGGCGGAAACCATTGACCAGATGGATACTAGGTTTACAAGGACGTTGAATGAAGTGCTAAAGCTTGGAAAAACCTTCACTGACAAGGAGATAACAGTAAGAGTTCTGAAGGCTCTACCTCCAAAGTTCAACATGAAGATGACAGCCATGGAAGGGTCAAGAGATCTGGGCAAGATTTCTCTCACCGAGCTGTTCTCAGTACTCAAGGCGTACAAGTATAAACTGCCTAGAATGGGTATTGAAGAAACCTCAACTTCAAGTCCCACAGCTGCACTTGTTGCTGCTGAAAATCCAAGAAGGCCAGCTTACAAAAGCAAAGATGTGGGCTCGTCTGATGAAGCCACACTACTCAACAAAAATGAGTATGATAGAATAGTGTCCTGCAAGCCAACTATTTTGCTGCGTTTAATTGAAATGACCATTCAATTGGATTAATAAATGCATTTTATTATTATATGGTCATCTTTATCTTACGTAATAATTATCTACGCATAAGGATAGAAGTCCTTAGATCACAGGGCTATGGGACAACCCGTGGACTGATCTCCAAGGCCGTGATCTAGAACATATTCAAGAGTCGTAGAATCCAATCGAGATAGGACATCGTTGGATTCGGTTAGACTCTCACTATTGTGTATACTCCGATGAACTGGAGAACGCTGGGGTCCACGAGCGTGACTGGGATAGTCGATACACATAAGTGGGTGGCTTGCTGGGATGGCAAGTGCACTGAATACCCCAATTAGGAAATAACTCACCATGGAAGCGGTAGTCGCATATCGGGGTTGAATTTATTCCAATTTACAATAGTATACGAGGAACGATCCCTAACTACTTGAGATGATAGGGTTTATCTGGTGCGAGAACGTCTATGCTTTGATATGAGTCCCGACTGACTAGAGATCGCCAGAAAGTCTCTGTGGACTCATATTGGGTATAGAGGAACTCGTATGCAGATTCATATCATCAACAAAGGATCCATCGACCCGACTTGATAGGTTGGGAAATTCTCCTATGGATTTCTGTGAGAAATTAATTCTGGCAAAATCCTCGGCCGAGGTATCTGACGGCTTTATGTAAGTAGCTCATAAAGGTTAAGTCAAAGAGAATTATTTCGAGACCAGAATGCATAAGGTCAAGACAAAAGAAAAGGGAAACCGATGAAAGACCATACCCTTAAGTCTCGACTGGGAGATTGATCGATGGAGAGATTATGGCGTATATGGAAATTGTAAATGAGATAAAAGGTTCACTGAATTAATTCACCAGTGATTGGGCTCCATGGGCTTATGGCTGGACATCGACCGTGGAGTGTGGGAGAATTCCCAAATTGGCAGGGGTGTTAATTTTGGAATGATCAATCGATAGAGTGTTCGATTGATTTAGAGTAAATCTTACTCGAATAATTAAATAATATTTAATTATAACCCACGGCCAATTATGTGGTGAACCCACGGGGGCATACACAATACACATGAAGCGAAAGCGAGGAAATAAGAACGACCGAGTCGACTGGGTCGACTGGGTGAATAATCGACTGGGTCGATTATAATGGGTGGGTCGACTGGGTCGACCCAATTGGAACAAATTGGGATCCAATTGGAATTGGATCAGGATCATAAATTAAATTGGAATTTAATTTGTGGATTAATTAATTAAGTTGGATTTAATTAATTAAAAGAATAATTAATTAATTGGACTTGGAGTCTAATTTAATTAATTGGGAGACTGGTTAATTAATTGGGCTATTTAATTGGGAGATTAAATAAAGCCTGGTCAAATTAATTAACTGGGCCATGAATTAATTGGGAGACTTGGTCTTCTAATTAAAGAGGGTCATGGCCCATGTAGGAGAGAGAAGTCCTAGTCCTAATAGGACTAGGTTAGGGAGATAAATATAAGTAGCTATCTTATAGTTATTTTTCATACAACTCAATATGCAAAATTAAGCAAGAGCAAAATTTTCTCTCCCTCTCCCAAGCTAAAAGTCGACCTAACCCTGTTCTTCTTTTGGAACAATTTTCGTTTTCGATCTTGTTCCAAAATCCTTTCTATATCCTAGATCATAATATATCTTGTGTTCTAGCTGATCAAGATTTATTATTTTCGTGTAATTGTGGTGTATCAACCCGTAGAGGCGCAACACGTGGGGCGCTCCTGAGAAGCTTGGATCGATTTCTGCTGGAGAAGAATTTAGAGCTCGTTTTGCTAGTCGAGGATTTGCAAGGAGATAGGTATAACGTGCAAACTTATACTATCGTTTTATTTATGTTCATATATATACACCTAGAGTAGTATCCTGGCAAGAATCCGTAAGAGGTCCTAAAATTTTTATATTCCGCTGTGCCTAGGGCTGTTTATCTTACCGAATCCCAACAGTGGTATCAGAGCCAACTCTAGGCTTTTTATATATATGAATTTGCAAATTCTGTGTTATAAATCATATGTTTGATTTATGTATGGCTAGTTCTTTAACTTTGTATGTTTTAGAACGTAGATCTGTTAACTTAGAGTTAATGTAAAATTTTGATTCGAAATTTTATCATGTTAATTTTTTATTTTGGATTGGGATTTAATTAATTGGATCTGTTTAATTAAATCAAAAGTAATCGAAACATAAACAAAAAAAAAATATTTTGGATCCAACCGCGGTGGCACGCGGCGGTGCGTGGCAACGCACCGCGGCTAGGCGGCCACCGTGGGCTGCTGCCCACGGCAGCGTGCAAGCAGCACGCTGGCTGCGCGTGCGGCACACGGCAGCAGCCCACGGGTTGTCTGCCGCGTGCTGTCACGCACAGCCGCACGCTGCCGTGCACTGCTACGCGCAGCCGCTGCTGCCACAGACAGCCCACGCGCGGACTTTGTGGTCGCATGTGTTGGCCACGTGGCAGTCCTCGATTGGTCACATATTGGCTGATTTTCGGTTGGACTCTAATTCTGCCTATTTTGATAAATCTGAAAATCTTGAAGATTTGATTGTTATGGAATCTTGGTGAATCTTGGATTGATCTTAGAGATCTAATTAACAAGGAAACTTAGAGTTTCAATTATGATAAGAGATTTAATTAAAATTAATCTCTTCTAGTAAGTTACCAAGATTAAAGATTTTAGAGATCTTATTAAACAAGGAAACTTAGAGTTTCAATTGTGATAAGAGATTTAATTAAAGTTAATCTCTTCTATTAAGTTACCAAGATTAAAGATCTTAGAGATCTTATTAAATTAGGAAACTTGGAGTTTTGGATAAGGTAGAAATCTTGATGGATTTGGACACTACCTTAGTTAACTAATCTAGTCAAAATAGGATTATCTTGAGAATCTTAGAGATTTGTAAAATTGGGAAACTTAGAGTTTTGGATAAGATAGTAATTTTGGAAGATTTGTAACTATCTTAATTAACCAATCTTGAACTTTGTCAAGATAAGAGTTGTAGATTACTTAGAACTCAAGTAAGAGTTAATTAATCTTAGAGATTAATTGTTAATTCAAAATTATATTAACTTGGATAATTTTTGTGAATTAAAATTAAAGGAGCCGGTAAATTTACATTTATGCCCTTATGTGAATTTATGCATGTTCTTGAGTGAATATGTGGATTGGTCGATTTTGCCCTTAAGCCCTGTGTAGTTTTGGTTTATTTATTTTATGGGTTGTAATTAAATGGGCCTGATTGGTGCCCTTGCTTGCGCAAACGAATGTAATAGAATAGGGCATTTATTCTTATAAGCTAGGCTTAGATTAGGCTTGGAGCCGAGAAGACCTCATGAAGACTTGGAGATCCACATGGAGGCCCATTACCTTGGAGGACATGGAGGCCCAATCAAGTTGGATATTACAAGAAGGCCCATGATGTATGGGTTTGAAAATTGTAATAGTTAGGACATTTAATTTCCACCCTAGACTGACCAATTGGTCCATCATGTGGCTCGTGATGGATCGCATAGGATGGGCAATCGATCAATCGTGTGTGCAATGCTAGGTGATGAATGTTTACTTTTTTCGTAATTATTCTTTGATGTATGAGATGCATGCTTAGGATAGAAGAACGTAAACAAGATAATTGATAATCTGATGAGACCTCGTACTTGAACATTTCATGAAACCTCCAATTGAACTTAAAATTCAATTATAATATTAAATCGTAAAACGGGCGCATATGAATGGTGTCTATGGTCCGAGCCTATCCAATTACTAGGTCTTAGGCATATCGTACGAATATATCTCGATGTCTCACGAGTCGTGGGTCGAGTTATAGGAAGATGGTATGTCTATTGCCTCGATGCACAGTTTAGTGCCAAGGGAGGGGATAGCAAGGTTCTAGGCGCTGTCTCATTAGTCGTGGGGTGTCTAGGATTGAACTATTTCTCTTCACGAGTATTGGACATGATTTAACGCGAGTAAGTATGGATGTCTCACGAGTCGTGGGTCCATAACGAAAAACGAGGCTAAATGATCTCAAGGGTTAGCTGGGATGGTTAACCGGCGACGTGATCGCCCACCAAGTGGATCAATTGGTATGGCCAACGAGTCGTGGGTACTGAGCGATTGCATTTGGGCCTTGAGCCCATTAGGAAATTCTTATTTCCCGAACCTTATGTGGGGGCATAAGTATTCGACAAAAATAGTGGGAGTAATTTACAAACGAAAACCATGTTTGTAAATTATGCATTGATATTAATCTGCCGCGTATTTATCGTCATGTTTATGACATTTTTTCATAAGTTATGTATCCATGAATATTTACCATCATACTTGAATCAAATAAATTGACTGAACCCAAATGAATTTTGAATGACTTCAAAACTTGAGAAATTATTCTCGAATCCAAGCCAGGACTAATCTCCTTACAAAGATTTCATTGTGTTTCCTTTCGAAGTTACACTTCGACTGGAATGGTGATAGGTTTCACCAGGCTGCCTTTTTCGAAGTTACTCTTCAAATAAGAAAGGTGATAAGTTTCACCAGAGGGTTGAGGATGGTTCTCAAGCCCAAATTCTCTTGAAGGCAAACATGAAATCTCCGATAAATGGGAAGTAACATCTTGTTAAAAGGCCTCAAAAGGCTCGAGAGATGGAAGAAGAGGAATGAATCCTCTCTGAAGGGAAATAACCTTAGAGATTTTTCTGTAAGGATGATAAGTTGTAAAGTCAATCAAAATGGTTCTTCCATGGATTGAGATCAAGGGAAAGAGGGAATTGAACCTATTCATCCCATAAGGGATGATTGAATTTTATTGAACTTAACCTTATGGTTAAAGTAATGCATAAGGGTGTTGGATGCCCGATGAAGCACTCATTGATGCATTCAATGCATCTAAAGCCATGAATTATTTAGATCATTAGAATTTGCTTATACCAACCCTTGTCTTAAGGGATGTAATAGTTCCATAATGGTTGGAACTGATTGCGCTATAAGATTTATACGCAAAAGGTGTACATAAGCAAATGAGTATGGATACTCATATAACGACTAAATATAATATGCATAGTCAATAAAATATAAATAATCAAGATTCCACACACTTGAGTCGTTGTAAAACCGAAAGGCAATACACGAATACTAAAACAATTTCCGAATTAAAAGATTCAAAGACTGAGCTCGACTGGGTCGAGCTTGACTGGGATGCTATACATAGTAACCGACTTTTGAATCTTGCTTAATGGAAATTAGATTTAGTAGTTGGTTGCTAGGCAACCAAGAGGCATAAACAATTACAATGGATTTAATCCATTTAAAAGTGTGTAGAAACACTAAAGCATTAGTGGGATATAAGGCGTCTCTAGTACCCTCATGGGTAAAAGTACGTTGTGATGTACAAATCCAAATTACTTTTAGAATAAAAGAAGAGAGCCTAATCAATGAAAGCATGTAAAAGATTTGGATCGATTCAAAATCAAACATGCATAGGCAGTACGCCATTGATTATTTGATAGAGAATTAGATTCTCGAAATGTAAGACCAGCTTGAAACGTTGTATGTTGTCAAGCATTCTGGACATGTAAATGTCCATTAAGAAATCTTACATGAAATTCCTTATTCAAACAAATAAAACTTGATCGAGAAAATCGAAGATACTGAGCTAAGTATCTCTGAGGCCAGTTCCAAAACATATCACGTGATATGAGTTTTGGTATTGTACCTTCATATGCATTCATGCGCATATGGGGTCTCCCGCTTATGTGAATAAGCTGGTGGGAGATAAGTTGGACGTAAAGTTCATCTTATGCAATTCGTGGGGTATCCAGAAAAATCTATAGGATACAAGTTCTACGATCCTACAAGATAAACTACGTTTGTCTCCAGGAACGCACACTTCTTGGAGAAGGATTTCTTGCTAGGCGAGAAGGAACACAACGTAGAACTAGATGAGGTCACTGAAGCTGAAAAGACCAAAGAGGTCGATCAAGCTGACTTATCACCACAGGCAGTGGGAGAACAAGAGCATGAAAGTACATCAGAGAGTACACCGATACTTCGTAGGTCAGAAAGACAACGTAGAGAACCCGAGAGGTACTACGGTCTGCTGCGTGAGACTAGACAGTCTCTAACCGACCCAAGGACTTACGAAGAGGCTATGCTAGGCATAGACTCGGGAAAGTGGCGTGAAGCCATGGAATTCGAATTGGACTCCATGCACTCGAACAAGGTCTGGGCCTTGGTAGATCCACCAGTGGGAGTAGCTCCCGTGGGTTGCAAGTGGATCTATAAGCGAAAGCTTGGAGTGAACGGAGAGGTAATAACCTACAAGGCGCGACTAGTGGCAAAATGATACACTCAAAGGCCAAGCATCGACTTTGAGGAGACCTTCTCGCCCGTCGCGATGCCTAAATCCATTCGAATCTTGCTGGCCATAGCTGCGTAGTATAACTACGAGATATGGCGGATGGATGTAAAGACTGCCTTTCTCAATGGGGACATTGACAAGAAGATCTGCATGGAGCAACCAAAAGGATATGCATCCAAAGGAGATGAACACAAGGTGTGCAAACTCCAGAGGTCCATTTATGGACTGAAGCAAGCTTCCCGAAGTTGGAACATCCGTTTCAATGAAACAAACCAAACTTTTGGATTCATCAAAAACGTGTCCGAACCTTGCGTGTACAAGAAGATCAGTGGGAGTACAGTTGAATTTTTGGTGCTTTACGTTGATGACATTCTTCTCATTGAAAACAATGTGAAAGTGTTGTACGAAACTAAAGCATGGTTATCTACACAATTCTCAATGAAGGAATTGGGAGAAGCATCCTTTGTACTGGGTATAAGGATCTACCGAAATAGATCAAAAGGACTGCTGGGCCTCTCCCAATTGCAGTACATAGATAAAATCTTGAAAAGATTTAATATGGAAGAATCCAAGAGAGGATTGCTTCCAATGAGACATGGAATTGCACTCTCTAAGTCTATGGCCCCAAAGACGCCTGAAGAGAGAAGCAATATGTCTCGAGTACCATATGCATCCGCAATAGGAAGCATAATGTATGGTATGTTATGTACGAGACCAGACGTAGCATACGCTTTAAGCATTACAAGTCGCTACCAGTCTGATCCAGGTGAGCAGCACTGGATAGCCGTAAAGACAATTCTGAAGTACCTGAGAAGGACTGAGGAATTGTTCTTGGTATACGGTGGAAGAGAATTGAAATTGGAAGGCTATACTGATTCTAGCTTCCAATGTAATGTAGACGACTTCAAGTCGACATCTGGATACGTGTTCTGCCTCAATAGTGGTGCGGTAAGCTGGAAGAGCTCCAAGCAAAACACTACCGCAGATTCAACCACTGAGACAGAATACATTGCCGCGAGTGAAGCAGCAAAGGAAGGTGTTTGGATGAAAAACTTCATCCAGGAATACCTAGCATTTTCGAGCCATTACTATCTTCTGTGATAATAATGGAGCTATCTCGCAAGCGAAGGAGTCGAGATCTCATCAAAATCCAAGCACGAACTAAGACGATACCATTTGATATGTTATATCATTGGTAGAGGAGACATAAAGATGGAACGTGTCACCTCAAGAGATAATACGACAGACCCGCTGTCTAAGCCATTGCCTCAAAGGCATCCGAAAACATCTGTCTAAGATGGGAATCAGAAGTATGGAAAGTTGGCTTTAGTACAAGTGGGAGATTGATAGAATAGTGTCCTGCAAGCCAACTATTTGGCTGCGTTTAATTGAAAGGACCATTCAATTGGATTAATAAATGCATTTTATTATTATATGGTCATCTTTATCTTATGTAATAATTATCTACGCATAAGGATAGAAGTCCTTAGATCACAGGGCTATGGGACAACCCGTGGACTGATCTCCAAGGCCGTGATCTAGAACATATTCAAGAGTCGTAGAATCCAATCGAGATAGGACATCGTTGGATTCGGTTAGACTCTCACTATTGTGTATACTCCGATGAACTGGAGAACGCTGGGGTCCACGAGCGTGACTGGGATAGTCGATACACATAAGTGGGTGGCTTGCTGGGATGGCAAGTGCACTGAATACCCCAATTAGGAAATAACTCACCATGGAAGCGGTAGTCGCATATCGGGGTTGAAGTTATTCCAATTTACAATAGTATACGAGGAACGATCCCTAACTACTTGAGATGATAGGGTTTATCTGGTGCGAGAACGTCTATGCTTTGATATGAGTCCCGACTAACTGGAGATCGCCAGAAAGTCTATGTGGACTCATATTGGGTATAGACGAACTCGTATGCAGATTCATATCATCAACAAAGGATCCATTGACCCGACTTGATAGGTTGGGAAATTCTCCTATGGATTTCTGTGAGAAATTAATTCTGGCAAAATCCTCGGCCGAGGTATCTGACGGCTTTATGTAAGTAGCTCATAAAGGTTAAGTCAAAGAGAATTATTTCGAGACCAGAATGCATAAGGTCAAGACAAAAGAAAAGAGAAACCGATTAAAGACCATACCCTTAAGTCTCGACTGGGAGATTGATCGATGGAGAGATTATGGCGTATATGGAAATTGTAAATGAGATAAAAGGTTCACTGAATTAATTCACCAGTGATTGGGCTCCATGGGCTTGTGGCTGGACATCGACCGTGGAGTGTGAGAGAATTCCCAAATTGGCAGGGGTGTTAATTTTGGAATGATCAATCGACAGAGTGTTCGATTGATTTAGAGTAAATCTTACTCGAATAATTAAATAATATTTAATTATAACCCACGGCCAATTATGTGGTGAACCTACGGGG
The DNA here is from genome assembly GCA_038501285.1 of Penstemon eatonii. Taxonomy (NCBI): domain Eukaryota; kingdom Viridiplantae; phylum Streptophyta; class Magnoliopsida; order Lamiales; family Plantaginaceae; genus Penstemon; species Penstemon eatonii. Next base: position 18,158,778 of record CM076711.1, read on the forward strand.
GCATACACAATACACATGAAGCGAAAGCGAGGAAATAAGAACGACCGAGTCGACTGGGTCGACTGGGTGAATAATCGACTGGGTCGATTATAATGGGTGGTTCGACTGGGTCGACCCAATTGGAACAAATTGGGATCCAATTGAAATTGGATCAGGATCATAAATTAAATTGGAATTTAATTTGTGGATTAATTAATTAAGTTGGATTTAATTAATTAAAGGAATAATTAATTAATTGGACTTGGAGTCTAATTTAATTAATTGGGAGACTGGTTAATTAATTGGGCTATTTAATTGGGAGATTAAATAAAGTCTGGTCAAATTAATTAACTGGGCCATGAATTAATTGGGAGACTTGGTCTTCTAGTTAAAGAGGGTCATGACCCATGTAGGAGAGAGAAGTCCTAGTCCTAATAGGACTAGGTTAGGGAGATAACTATAAGTAGCTATCTTATAGTTATTTTTCATACAACTTAATATGCAAAATTAAGCAAGAGCAAAATTTTCTCTCCCTCTCCCAAGCTAAAAGTCGACCGAACCCTGTTCTTCTTTTGGAAGAATTTTCGTTTTCGATTCTTGTTCCAAAATTGTTTCTATATCCTAGATCATAATATATCTTGTGTTCTAGCTGATCAAGATTTATTATTTTCGTGTAATTGTGGTGTATCAACCCGTAGAGGCGCAATACGTGGGGCGCTCCTGAGAAGCTTGGATCGATTTCTGCTGGAGAAGAATTCAGAGCTCGTTTTGCTAGCCGAGGATTTGCAAGGAGATAGGCATAACGTGCAAACTTATACTATCGTTTTATTTATGTTCATATATATACACCTAGAGTAGTATCCTTGCAAGAATCCGTAAGAGGTCCTAAAATTTTTATATTCCGCTGTGCCTAGGGCTGTTTATCTTACCGAATCCCAACAGAGTACACTTCTGGAGACGTAGCATTGCTGATAAACAACTTCAAAAGTTCTACAGACGGAAAATGAAGAACAAATATAACAATGCTTCTACTTCTAACCCTACTTCTCCTTATCAAGATAAGGATTCTTATAAATCCAAAATGATGTGCTATAATTGCAGGAAAAGAAAGTCCTGCTATAATCAGAAAGGAAAGAAAGCATCAGAAAGGCAAGGCAATGATAGCTGAAGCAGAAAAGCTAGCAGCTGTCTACTCATCTGATTCAGACTCAGACACTTTTGATGAAGAGTCTTCTGATGAAGAAAGTCCTGCTCTTCTCTGCCTGATGGCTAAAGAATCTGATGACTCTGAGGATGATGTAACTCCTCTTGATAATGAATTATTTAATTCATTTGAACAAAAGATGCTTAACAATACTAGCATTGCTGATGCATTTAAAAAGCTTAAGGAAGAGATGATATTGCTAAAAGAGCAAAACAGTTCACTGAAACTTAAAGCTGAAAAGCCAAAAGAATCAGCTGAATACAAACTGCTTGAGCAAGAGAATGAATCTCTGAAAGCTGAATGTGAAGTCTATAAAGGTAAAATCATGGAACTTGAAAAAGTCATTGAGTCTCATGATAAGTCATCTGTTGCATCCACTCATACATCTAGTAAACAGAAGATGCCTTTAGAACAGGATAAGTTAGAACTGAATCATACTGAAAAATTTGTATCAACTAACAATAGTAAGGTCATTCTTTATGTTCAGACAACAAAACCTGCTTCACCTGAGAAAGTATTAAAGGAGACGAAAACTCCTAAGGCTAAAAAGAGCAAAGAGCCTAGTGTAGGAAAACAGACTAGTAAGCCCAAACAGAAGAGTCCTAGGAAGTCTTCTGATAAGGCTAAAACTAATCAGACTAGTAATAAAACTAAGTCGTCTATTAATGAGCAAGCATCAAGTAAACCAAAGAAGCATAAAAACAAGAAAAATCAAAATGCTTGGTATGGAAATGAGTCATATTATGTGCAACCTGCTGCATATCCTCCTATGTATCATGCACCTCAATTTCCAACTTACTATGCACCATATCCTGCTCATCCAATGCATGCATATCCTCCATATCATGCATCTTACTCTGCATTTGAACATTACCCTTATCATGCTGATTATCATCAACATAGAAAATCTGATAAACATGATGAAGATGAAATTGTTCATGCTCCTGCCAAACAACAGAAACCTAAGAAGCCTAAGACTTCATCATCTTGGGTTGTCAAAGGTGGAACTAATCCTTCAGGACCCTCTCAATAAGGGTACCTAAAACAATTTTATTTTGTTTTGTAGGTTAGGATAAGGAGTAGGAGTAAAGTGGAGAAAATCTGGTACTTGGACAATGGTTGTTCAAGACACATGTGTGGAAACATACATGAGTTGACTGATGCTGTTGTTGTGGATGGTCCGAATGTAACATTTGGAGACAGCAAGGAAGGCAAGATTGTAGCAAGTGGAACGCTGATCAAAGACAACATTGAGATATCTGACGTCTCTTATGTTAAAGGCCAAAAGTACAACCTGCTGAGCATAAGTCAATTTTGTGACAAAGGATATTCAGTCATCTTCTCAACAGATAAGTGTTACGTTGAACATATTGGTACAAAGAAGGTAATTTTATCTGGAAGACGACATGGGAATGTCTACACAGTAGACTGGAATTCTGCTGACAAGAATTCAAGCATTTGTTTGGTGGCATCAACACCAAGTGAAGTCAGTTGGCTGTGGCACAAAATGATGAATCATGTGAATTTCAAGACCATCAACATACTTATCAAGAACAATCTGGTAGAAGGAATTCCAAAGACAGTCATGAGCAAAGATAAGCTCTGTGACGCTTGTCAGAAGGTTAAACAAATCAAGTCATCATTCAAAAGCAAGAAGCATCAATCTTCTGGAAGAATATTGGAGCTGCTACACATGGACTTATTTGGACCCATTGATCCAGTCAGCAATGGTGGAAAGAAATACTGCCTAGCTGTTGTGGATGATTATTCAAGATATACTTGGGTGATTTTCATGAAGAAGAAAAGTGAAACCAAGGAACATCTTACAAATCTGATGGAAAAGATTCAAAATGAGAAAAGTATGAAAATACTAAAGATCATATCAGATAGAGGGACTGAGTTCACAAACTCTACTGTTGAAGAGTATTGTAATGTCAGAGGAATCAGTCATGAATACTATGCTGCCAGAACCCCTCAACAAAATGGAGTTGCTGAAAGGAGAAACAGAACTCTAAAAGAAGTTACTAGGACAATGATAGCTGAAGCTAAACTGCCTCAAAGATCTTGGGCAGAAGCAACAAATACAGCCTACTTTACCCAAAACAGATGCATGATCAACAAGCACCAAAACAAGACTCCATATAAAGTTTGGAACAACAGAAAGCCAAACATTCATTACTTTAAGATATTTGGTTGTAAATGCTTTCACTACAAAAAAAAAACAGGATTTTCCGACGGGAGAAAATCCGTGGGAAAGTTCCGACGAAATTTCCGACGGAATTTTTCTGTCGGATTTTCTGATGGCTTTTCCGACGGATCAATATCCATCGGAAATTACCGACAGAATTTCCGACGGAATATAAATTCCGTCGGAAAAGTAACTAGAGATAAATAAAAAATAAAAATAAAAGTTTTCCGACGGAATTAATCCGTCGGAAAATAGTAAAAATAAATAAAAAATTAATCATTTCCGACGGAAATATATATCTGTCGGAAAATATTTATAAAAAATAAAGTAAATAATACTTTAATTATTTCCGACGGATTTTATCCGTCGGAAAATAATAAAAATAAAATTTAGATTATTTTTAAAAAAAATAATAAACTAATTATTTACTATGCAAAATAATAAAAATAAATAAAGAATATAAAAATAATTGAAATATATAATTGGAAAAAATAAATATTTTGATCCACATTATTGCAAATTTCATTTACTTGACTCGTTTTCCATAAATTTTTATCGATTTCAATCAATTTTTGCAATAATTTGATTAATTTAAATCTTTTTATCGACTTAACTCGTATTTACATAACTATATAGTAAAAAAATTGAATTAATGACTAATTAATTAATTTAGAGAGAATTATCAGTTTGATTTCGAATAACCTAAATGTATATATATATATAATCATAAGGTCCATAATGTTGACTTTGTTCAACTAACGTAAATAATCGATCGATCTAATTGCGAATAACTTCAATATACATAACCATATAGTCAACAATTTTGATTTAGTGACTAATTGATTAATATCGAGCCAAATCACATTTTGATTTCGAATAACCTAAATGTACGTAACATTAATGTCAACAATGTTTACTTTGATCAATTAAAGTCACAAATTGATAATCGAGTGATCTGATTTCGAATAACTTCAATGTACATAACCATATAGTCATCAATTTCAGTTTAGTGACTAATTAATTAATTTCGAGCCAAGCCATGAGAGTTTGATTTCGAATAACCTAAATGTACATAACCTTAAAGTCAACAATGTTGACTTTGGTCAATTAACGTTACAAATTGAGAATCGATCAATCTGATTGCGAATAATACTATGTACATAACCATATAATTAACAATGTTGACTTTGGTCAAATAATTAACGACCGATTCTAGCCTTCTTGATTGCGAATATTCTAACCATTTTTTTCAATAATTTAGACCGTTCTTAATCGATTTAACTAAATTTTCACCAACTTTTTCGACTTAACCCGTATTTTCACAAATTTCATCGACGTAAACCCTTATTGATCTTGATTTAACTCGTTTTCCAAATCTACATCGATTTAAACCGTTTTTAAAATGATTAATTTAATTATATTGTTCTCAATCGATTTCACTAACTTCATTTGATCATTTAACCCGTATTTTCACAAATTTCATCTATAGAAACCCTTATAGTTCGAGAATCGATCGATCTGGTTGCGAATAATCTTAATGTACATAACCATATATATAGTCAAAAATTTCCACCAAATTGTGACTAATTAATTCCGAGCCAAATATTGATTCGATTTCGAATAACTTCAATGTACATAACTATATAATCATAAAGTCAACAATATTGTTGACTTTGCCCAATGAACGTTACAAATCGAGAATCGGTCGATCTTATAGAGAATAGCATTAATGTACATAATCATATATTTTGAATTAATGACTACTTAAGTAATTTTGAGTCAAGAATTGATTTGATTTCGAATAACCACAATGTTCATAACCATATATATAGAAAATTGAATATGAATAATTTTTCATGATAATTCATTTAGAAAATTGAAAATTTGGCCGGGTAATGTAGAATAATGGAGTAAAAATAATGGGACGAGAAGAGTATTTTTTAATTTCAACAATTTTCTGCAATAATTTGATTAGTTATTTTAAAAAGTTAAAAATGATTAATGATTTAAGATAAAGAATATAAATACAAAATGAAGAAAAAAATTGAAATGAATTATTGTTGCCCTAATTTCATTCATCTCCTTCAATATACTACTCCACCCGCCGCTTCTCCTCACTATTATCTACTCCCACCATCGCCTTCCTCCAAATCTCTCCAACCACCGCCGCATGAGTTCCCCTGCTCACGCCGTAGTTTTCAGAGCTCGCCAGACCGCCGCTGCCCAGACCTGCTTGACCACACGCCGCCACTGCCCGAATCCGTTTCCAAGACCCCGCTGCCCAGACCCGCATCCAAGAATCCGTAGTTGCTCACACCGCCGCTGCCCAGACCCGCGTGAGTTCCCCTGCTCACCCGTCGCTGCCCAGAACCTGTTCACGCTGCCCAACCCAGCCCGAAATACAACACATTGTAGAGGTAATTCCCTTTGTGCATATTTCCTAGATCTATTGAGTGAAAGAATAATCTTGGAGCAACAACAAGTCATGATGTTATTTGGGATTTGTTTGTTCTTTTTGAAAGAAGAATCGCTCTTCTCTGTTAGGTTTTTCTATTTCGTGAGTTTTTGATTCAGTTATTATGATGGAAAACTTGTGGGGTTAGAAGCAAATCTAAGCTAATTAAATCATGGGTTAGGCCTTTCCAGATATTGCCCCCATTATTATTCTACAAGCCCTAGCCCTATCCCTAAAACCTATACTACATGTTCTTGTCTATAGACCATAAGCAAAGCAGCCGCAAGCTACATCGTTACGATACAGGGATTTTCGATGCCGGCTCTGCATCATTTTAGTTATTGATCATCATATTTTTAACTATTGATTTTGAATGCCTCTTTGAGTAGCCATATGAAGAAGAGCTTTATGCTAATCTCATACCTTGTTTGGTTTAGTTAGGAGGCCTAAAACAATAAGGGGGTATTCTTGACTGGACAGCTCCGTTCTCCAATCAGCTGTCCTCTGTAACTGTTATTGATAGTATAATTCTCTTTAGATTTCAATCTTATTGGGGGCAGATGATGATGATATATATGAGATTGTGCTTATAAAACCATGAAGCTACAATAATCGAGCTCTTTAAAACTGATGCCCTTCACTTTTCTTGTTCTTTTTGTTTCACTTTTCTAATTTCTGGCTACCTTAGTTAAGATTAACGATTTGATTGATTTTCTAGTTGGTTGATCAAACCTGTCAAATTGTAAACTTTATAGATTTACCTCTATACAATGGAAACTGATGCAAGTTTCATCCCCATTAAATCAGGGGTATTTTGTTGTGCATTGTTGATTTTGGTGAACATCTTTGTTTTTTCTGATATGAGATTCAATAAATTATGATATTGGTATAGAAAATTATTTTGTGGCATGTGTGTTTAAGATTATAAAGTGTGTCTTGAAATGTCTTCGTTGTCTCTATTTGCATATATCATGGAAATTGCACAAACGTAATTGGAAAAAGGGAGTTTACATAGATATTCCAAGACATTGGTGTGCATAAATTATAATGTTATGTATATCATGCATTTAAACCTAGACTAGATAAGTTATTAAATTCTAATGAAACGGATGAGGCCAACGAAATTTTTAATTTTTGTAATTAATTGCATTTTTGGTGGATTAATAGTTAAATGCCATGTAATAAAACCGCATAATTAATATATTTAAATCATTGTTTTGCATTTAAGTAATAACTAATTTTTTAGTGTGCTTGGTGGGTGCAAGAAGTAATGTGAAAAAATGAGGCCTTTGATTTATTTATTTCGTTTTTATGTGGAGGTGGTGATTTTTTGGAACTCTGTTTTCTTGTGCTTGGTGCTTGTAGTGAAAAATAATCAGTCCCTTTAATTAGGTCAACTAAGGGCATCTCCAATCCTAAGCCATCAAAGTGGGTAATCAAATACTCATTTGATGACTGCTACAGTGTTTTGGGGCCCCTGCAAATGTTTTATATTCCAATGCACAACCATCAAAATGGAACATCAATTTTTTTCATTATTTAAAATTAAGTCAAATTGATATTAAAATAAAATTAAACCCATTTCAAAATGCAATCAAATATAAAAATAAGACTAAAGTGTATATTATAAATATTATATCTTGCTAACTTTTTATATTATATCATATGATAAAATTTAAAAATGTCACGTGTCGATTTCGTATCCATATAATATAATATATTTATATTATATCAAGATAGATAAGATTTTCCGATGCCACGTGTCGATTTTTAGTAGCCATCAAGATATCTGATAATATTTCTTATCCATATAATAATTTTTGTATTATATCATGATAAGATTTTTGATGCCACGTGTCGATTTTTAAGTAACCATCAAGATATCTGATATGATTTCTTATCCATATAATATTTTTTGTATTATATCATGATAAGATTTCTGATGCCACGTGTCAATTTGTAAGCAAATGTCAAGATATCTGATAAGATTTCTTATCTTTATGATATCTCTTTACACATCTATTTAAAGGGGCTTTGTGGTATGAAATATTCACCACTTTATTTCTTTCCCTATTTCATAACACTTGGCCATTATTTTCTTCAATTTGTTTCTCCATTTGACCATGAATCCTCATGTTTTAAGTGCTTTCTTAACCGACTCTGATTCTGATGATGACCTTGAAATGCTTTTAGTAGCATCCGAAAATGAGGCAGCAGGAAGACAACGACGTCATCGTGGTTCAACCCCCGGTCGAAGGTACTACAACCGCAACAGAGTTGAAGGTCACAACAGACTTTACAATGACTATTTTCAGATAATCCTGTATATCCTGAAAGTTTTTTCAGGAGAAGATTTCGTATGCGGCGACCACTCTTTTGTCGAATTTTATCTGCAGTCGAATCATATGATCCCTATTTTGTGCAAAAAAAAGATGCATTAGGGGTCCCTGGTTTATCATGTCTTCAGAAGGTAATTGCTGCGTTTAGAGTACTTGCATATGGATCATGTGCTGACATTCTAGATGATCTCGTACGCATAGGTGAAAGCACCACCCTTGAGAGTTTACGTCATTTTGTCAAAGCGATTGTTGACATTTTTGGTGAGGAATATCTAAGGGCACCAAATGAAAATGACATAGCACGATTGCTCCATGTCAACGAACAACGTGGATTTCCTGGGATGCTTGGAAGCATCGACTGCATGCATTGGGAGTGGCAAAATTGTCCATCTGCATGGGAAGGTATGTACACAGGTCATTCACGTAGTATGACAATCATATTAGAGGCGGTTGCTTCTCACGATATATGGATATGGTTTTTTGGAATGCCTGGATCACTTAATGATATAAATGTTTTAGAGAGATCTCCTGTCTTCTCAGCATTAGCCAATGGTTGTGCTCCTCCAGTCAATTTTACAGTTAATGGTAACAATTATTCCATGGGCTATTATCTAGCAGATGGCATATACCCAACTTGGGCTACTTTTGTGAAGACAATACCGGCACCACAAAGGCTTAAAGAGAAACACTTTGCGAAAGTGAAAGAAGGTGCTAGAAAAGACGTAGAACGAGCATTTGGAGTACTACAAGCTCGTTTTAACATAGTGTGTGGGTCATCTAGGTATTGGGATGAGGACATATTAGCTAAGATAATGAAAGCTTGCATTATAATGCACAATATGATTATTGAAGACGAAAATGGCCCAGGTAGAGTCGATTTTTTGGATGCAACTCCTAATATTAATGTGTCGCGTGAGCCCAAAAATGGATTTGATGAGTTTATTGAGAATCATCGCCGAATTCGAGACAGAGGTACACATTCCCAACTCAGCACGATCTAATTGAGCATATTTGGAGTTTGCATGGTGAATAAAGTTCACAATTTTCAATATGTGTTTTTTTTTTCCGGTTAATGTAATTTTCAATTTCAGCGCGATCTTGGTTGTATCATTAGTGTAATTTTCGTTATCTTTTCAATATATGCTTTATGTTTTTAAAGTGCGAGTTAATATATATAGATGAGGTTTAATAAATTTACTTGTTAAATAAAACTTGATTAACCATAAAAGAAGAACAATGAAACAAAATAAATACGTTAAATTAAATACATAATAAGCTTAAATTAAAATTAATTTAACTTATACTAAAACTAATACTAAGCATAATAGCTAGAGATATCAATAGTACAACCTCCATCCATAAACAAAAGTGATCATATTAGACCATCCTTTCTCATTATTTCATTTTTCAAGCGATTCCAATACTCTGCTTCAATTGGATCCATGCCAGACGTGTCTTTATTCATGACATTATATGTATAAATCCTTTCTTGTGCAAGTGTTGCTTCTTGTTGTGCCGTTATGAACCTCTCACGTTGAGCACATCGTTCACGCTCTAATGCCATCTTCGCTTCCCAACGCTCATCAATAGTTGACATTGTGGACGAGCTTCCACCCTCTAAGTTTGATTTCTTCCTCGATTGTTGTTCTTTTGATGCTTTCCTACCCAAAGGTCTATTTTGATTAGGGGAAGGGTCACCATGATCACCGACAAGATCATTAATAGATTCCTCTGTTTGGTCCGTTGGCTTAATAGAATCAAGCCATTTTTTCTCATATCGAAGAATTTCGAAGCAATGATCTAGTTGAAAAGACTTATTCTCAAGAGAATAAAATAGTTGCTTCGCTTCAATCATCTGTTAAGTAAACACATATAAATAAGTAATAAATATAAATATGGATGATTTAAGAATAAACAAATATTTACCCTTCCATTAGTCGTTTGACCAGATTGATGTCTATTGTCGATTTGATGGACCATACCACAAAATTTTGCACATTGTTTGTTAATTTGACCCCAACGATGTTTTATGCTTTTCTCGGTACGTGCTTTTTCACCGCCATTGTTGATGAATTCATCATATATTCTCTTCCAAAATCTAGAAGCGGATTGTTCGACTCCACTGATTGGATCTTTACTTGTATTTAGCCAAGCCGATACAATCAGAACATCCTCAGGGGTCGAGAAATTTTTTGTCCTTTGTGTTTTGCGTTGAACATTCACCGTCGGAGTTTCAGAAGGTGTATTAGAGTTGGGATGGTAACTTTCATCATCCGATAACTCGCCAGTGAGGAGACTTGTGTATGAACCATATATATTCGGATCCATCTACAAGAAAAAAAATTATGAATAGTGAATATAAACCTAAGTAAAAATAAAATTCAATTATAAAATTTAATCCCAAAACTCAAACTAAATTAAATTAAACTTATATGTAACCAAAAAAAAGTAAAAATCATTCCAGTATCTACTGGACTTCAAAAAAAAAAAAAAAAGTAGAAATCGGCAAGCCCAAAACCAAATTGACCCAATTAAAAATTATAGCCCACTTTTAACATAAACATAATAAACCTAATCACAATTAAAAATCCTCCAGTTTTCAATAAACCGTCTGCTAGCTTCTATCACTCATCTTTTTCACCATTCTCACACCACCACACCCCCACCCACACCTCCACTTCGGTTGCTGCTCTGTCCCCACCCAGGCCTCCACCTCCGACCACCGCTATACAACCCTCCACTCCCTCAAAGAAAAAGGAAAATTAAAAAAACAGGAACTCCATCGCCGCCACCGCCCTCCCTCTCCAATTATCCGGTGACCTGAACATATAACTTTTACCTTTTCTTCTTCTACTTCTCTTTTCGATCTACTATGAATCTTTGTAACTATCTTTTTTCCTTTGATTTTAATTTCCTGTAATTTTATTTATTTATCTAGATATGTTGCAAGTATAATTTTGTGATGAAAATGATGTTTAATTTATACACAAATCTTGCAACGGCTCTTTTTCAAAGAAAAAAAAGTGACCGTTTCAATATTCTAGCCGTTGGTACTGTTAAATTTTTCCTACCAAAATTTGGGGCCAAAAGCAATTGACCCTATTTTTGATGGCAAGCTCTTCTGGACATCAATTTGATGTCTCAAATAGGGCCTCCATTGGAGTGGTGTTTTTTTTTATTTCAGCCATCAAATTGGAAGTTAATGATTTTGATATCCCATATGGGGTCTCCATTGGAGATGCCCTAATTAGACATTTTTAATAATCTCATATAGTAGTGTCTCATTATTGTTTTAGATTTTATGTCTAGTATTTTAAGATGGCAAAATTGAACTTCTCATTCAATAACCAATTCATTGAGTTTGCAAAATCGAATATCCAATATTGATTCCATTGTTGTAATATATTGTGTTGCAAATTTTTTTTTTTTGTGTACATGGGAAGCAAGAAGAAGAAGGGAGCTAGAGATCTACACACTGGCTGCCCATCAAGGCCAACAATCATATATGCCTACATTCGACAAAGGATAGATAGAGTTGAACGTTTGGTCGAAGGGCTTACGAAGAAAAGAAAGAAATCGAAACCGCCCAACAATCTTCTTGAATGTTTCAATATTTTTCTGTAATATTTGAATACTTAGTGATTTTTTTATAGTTTTTGTTTCTCCTGTTTTGGGATGATTATTGAATTCTAAATAATGTATGATTCTCAATTGATTAAGTTTTTTATTAATAGATCTGATAATTTTTGAAATTTTGAATTTGATTTTCTTTTTTTAAATTTTTTTCCACGAAAATATTCAGCGGAAAATAAAAAAAATAAAAATTATTTATAATTTCCGACGGAATAATTCCATCGGAAAAAATATAATTTTAAAAGAAATTTTCGACGAAAAATCTCCGTCGGAAAATATAATTTCCGACGGACTAATTCGGTCGGAAAGTTGCATTTTTCGACGGATATTTGTTGTCGGAAAAGCCATCGGAAATGTCCATCGGGAAGTTTTCCGACAGATTTTTCGATGGATTTTTCCGTCGGAAATTCCGTGGGAAAATCTGTCGGAATTTTTCCCACGCCACTTTTTCCGACATAATTTCCGACGAGCAAAATCCGTCGGAAAATCCGGTTTTTCTTGTAGTGTTTGTTTTAAATAATGGGAAAAATCACCTTTCTGCATTTGCAGAAAACGCTGATGAAGCTGTTTTTGTAGGATACTCTACTGTTAGTAAAGCTTACAGAGTCTTTAACAAAAGAACTTTACTTATAGAGAATCCATTCATGTAGTATTTGATGAACCAAGTCAATCTTCTCAAAAGAATCAAAGTGCTAATCAAGATCTATCTACTGATTTACAGAACTTGAATGTTGAAAAGAATGAAGAATATGTTCCCATCATATTACCTGATCTCAATTCAGCTGCTAACTCAAGTGCTGTTCAAAATCACAGTGCTGATTGTCTAACAGACGAGTTGCTACCAGCTGATAGACCAGAGACTGTTCAACAGACAAGAAATGTTCAACGGACTACTACTGAATCTCCAACAATAGTGTTGCAAGATCAAAACAGAGGACAACATTATGATCTGCAACCTGATCTAAGATGGCTCAAGAATCACCCACCTGAGCTGGTGATTGGTAATCCTTTGGATAAAGTAAAGACAAGGAGAACTGCTGCAAGTGAAGCAATGTCTATCAGCTTTCTATCTCAAATTGAGCCCAAACAAATTGAAGAAGCACTTAGTGATTCAAACTGGATTAAGAAGAGTTAAATCAATTTGAAAGGAATGAAGTCTGGTACTTAGTTCCTAGACCAAGTCATCAAAGAGTCATTGGCACTAAGTGGGTATTCAGAAATAAGATGAATGAAGATGGTGAAGTCACTAGAAATAAAGCAAGACTAGTGGCCAATGGTTATTGTCAAGAAGAAGGCATTGACTTTGATGAAACTTTTGCACCAGTGGCAAGATTAGAGGCTATCAGTCTCTTTCTTGCTTATGCTGCTCACAAGAATTTCACAGTCTATCAGATGGATGTGAAATCATCTTTTCTCAATGGAGAATTGCAAGAAGAAGTTTATGTTGAACAACCACCTGGATTTGAAGCTTATCAAGAAGAAGACAAGGTGTATCGTCCTCCAAGAGCATGGTATGATACTTTATCTGATTTTCTTTTAATTAAAGGATTTCGTCAAGGTAAGGTAGACAAGACCTTGTTCACTATTGAATGGGAAGAACATATTTTGCTTGTGCAAATATATGTGGACGACATTATTTTTGGTTCAACCAATCAACAGATGTGTGATAAGTTCTCAAAGCTGATGCAGAACAAGTTTGAAATGAGCATGATGGGAGAACTTAATTATTTTCTTGGTTTGCAAGTTAGACAGTTGCCTGATGGTATATTCATCAGCCAAGCAAAATACACAAAGGATCTGTTCAAGAAAATTGGTATGGATACTAGCTCTACTGCTAATATTCCAATGTCTACAAGTCTTCGTTAAAGATGAAGATGGAAAATCAGTGGACATAACCAAGTACAGAGGAATTATTGGGTCACTGTTATACTTAACTGCTAGCAGACCTGATATCATGTACTCTGTTGTGGTTTGTGCGAGATTTCAATCAAATCCTAAGGAATCTCACCTCTTAGCTGCCAAAAGGATACTCAAGTATCTTAAAGGTACTGAAGATTTGTGATTGTGGTATCCTAGAGAATATGGATTTGAGCTTATTGGATATTCAGATTCTGACCTTGCTGGCTGCAAGATTGACAGAAAAAGTACAACAGGTGCCTGTCAGTTCTTAGGTAGTCGTCTGATCTCATGGATGAGTAAGAAACAGACTTCAGTATCCATATCAACTGCTGAAGCTGAATACATAACTGCTGGAGCTTGCTGTGCACAAATATTATGGTTGAAACATCAACTTGAAGATTACAATATTAAAATCAGTGGAATACCTATCTACTGTGACAATACAAGTGCAATCAGCCTTACTCAGAATACTACAAGTCATTCAAGGACTAAGCATATTGAGATCAAATATCATTTTATTAGAGATCATGTGGAGAAAAGAAATGTCATGATAGAATATGTGTCCTAACAGCTGTTTTCATTATGAACAGAATATCTTCCCCTATTATTCAAAATCATTCACCTTATTTCAAATTATTTATCACGGACTTTGATTATCATTTTTTAAAGGTTTTTGGTTGTTTAGCTTTTGTGTTAACATTAAAGAATCATAGACCAAAATTTGATCCAAGGGCTAGAAAGTATATTTTTATTGGTTACTCCCTTGGATACAAAGGATATAAATTTTTAGATGTTCAAAAAAAAAATTTTGAAATTTTTATTTCTAGAAATGCTGTGTTTCATGAACACATATTTCATTTACATGATCCTATTATTCATCAACATTTCACTAAAGACACTTCCATTGTTTCACCTATATCTCATTTTTCTTCCTTTTATTTTGATGATCTCAATCCCCTATCTCTTGTCCATACACCTAGCTTACCTACTGTCATATCACCAAATCCCCCTCCCTCTCCCCCCTCACCTTAACCTACTATTCTGAGAAAATCATCCAGACAAACAAAACCAAATATAATTACAAGATTATCATTGCAATATTTAGATAACTCATACAACCTCTAGATATCTTATATCTAATGTCCTAGATTATTCTTTAGTTTCTAAGCACCATCATACCTTAATTTGCAATCTTACTAACTTTTCTGAACCAACTAATTATAAACAGGCTATTACGAGTCCTGCTTGGGTAGAATCTATAAACACAGAACTACAAGCAATGGAAAATAATAAAACTTGGGACATTGTTGCATTACCACCTAATAAGAACCCTATTGGCTGCAAATGGATACTTAAGATTAAAAGGGATTTTGATGGTAGTGTTGAGAGATTTAAAGCTAGGCTAGTGGTACAAGGATTCACACAACAAGAAGGGATAGATTACAGTGCCACTTTCTCCCCTGTAGCTAAGTTAATCACTGTTAGGATTTTATTAGCACTAGCTATGGCTAAATCTTGGGATTTGCATCAATTGGATATCACTAATGAGTTTTTAAATGGGGACTTACATGAAGAAGTATACATGCAACTACCTAAAAGATTAAATATCAGTTCACATACACAAACAAGTCATTCAGGTACTTTAGTATGCAAACTAAAGAAGTCCATATATGGACTTAAACAGGCCAGCAGACAATGGAACAATAAATTGACAGAAGTCCTAGCTACAATGGGATTCACTCAATCCAGGTCTGATTATTCTCTTTTTACATCTGGTACATGTTTGAACTTTTTTACTATCCTAGTTTATGTTGATGACATAATTGTGGCTGGACCTAACACTGGTTTAATATGTTCTATCAAACACAAGTTAGGCACATTTTTTAAATTAAGAGATTTGGGAAATTAAAGTACTTTTTAGACATTGAACTAGCCTATTCTAATATAGGATTTGTTATTTCTCAAAGAAATTATGCTTTGTAACTGTTACAAGACACAGGTTACCTTGGCAGTAAACCAGTGCTCTTACCCATGGACCCAAAAAGTCAACTTAGAAACAATGACTCTGAACTTCTCCCTGACCCTTCTCCTTATAGAAGGTTCGTAGGTAGACTTATTTATCTAACTATTACTAGACTGACATTACATTTGCAGTAATTAAGTTAAGTAAGTTTTTATCTAAAAACTCAATCCCACTTAATAGCAGTTCACCATCTACTAAGGCATATTAAATCTTCTCCAGGACAGGGCCTATTTTATGCAAAGGATTCTAATTGTTCATTATCTGGCTTTTGTGACTCAGATTGGGCTTTATGTTTGGACTCTTGGAGATCTACAACAGGTTATTGCACTTATATAGGAAATTCAATCATTTGATGGAAATCTAGGAAACAACTTACATTTTCAAAATCTTCAGCCGAAGCTGAATTTCGTGCCCTAGCAGCAATCACTAGTGAAATATTGTGGATTAAACAGGTGTTAAAAGACTTACAGATTGCTCAGCCTGCTCCTCCTCCAATTTTCTGTGACAATATCTCTACTCAACATCTTGCAAGGAATCCCGTCTTCCACGAACGTTCTAAACACATTGAGATCGATCTATACTTCGTGAGAGACCATCTCCAGCGAAAACATCTAGCTTTAATTTCAATTTTTTCAAATGCGCAGCTAGCCGACATTCTCACCAAACAGCTTCCACGACCTCAATTCTATCAGATTCTAGGCAAGTTGGGTATACGAAATGTATACTCACCAACTTGCGGAGGGGTATTAATCAAGAAATCTAGTGAAGCCGAAGAAAAAGTAAAGAAGAAGAAGATGGAGATAAAGTGACCTAATTTTATGTTAATTCTTTCACACTTAGTCTGTTAGGTAGTTATTTTCAGCTGGGCCGATTTATTGTAATTTGACTTATTTAACCCTGGCCCATTAGCTGTTATATATAGTTCTTCTGTTTTGTACTCAATATTTCACACATTCAAGATTACGATTTAATATACATTACATACAAGTTTTCTTTCAATTCTCTCAATTATCTCAAGAAATTATATATATACATGTTTACATGTTATAAGATTTATAAAGGTCCTTCGAAGATCTTATGTATAAATCTCCATTTATACCTTATCTTTCTAGCTGAGCTGACATCTTAAGTCTCGATTCCATCCTTTAGATGTCTGATCATTTCGGTTTTCCAACTTTCTTTTGTATTCTCGATGACCATTATGTCGATGTTCTCTGGTTCAGGTAATGGATCGATGGCAAGTTCAGTTGATACAATCTTTCGTGTTTTACTCCTTCGATAAGATTCAAGAATGTAAATACGTAGATAGTTTGGATTCTATTGGGACTATAACGGTGTATCAAACTTAATATTACCAAATAATATTAAGACAAGTGCAAGCTAAAGATACTATTAAGCTTATGAATATAGTATTATGTTCGATAAATACTTTGAAAATACATTAAAATAAAATAAAGAGGTCTACCTTAAGAAGCTTCCATTGATATTCTCACTTTAATTTTAAAATGATTAAGCAAGAATCCATGCATTTTGAAAAATCTATAACCGTAAAAATTTGGCACCAGAATTATTAATGAAATTATTAAATTCAAATACAATCGACATAATTTGTAACAAGATTGATGTTTGTAAGGTATTTATTTTTTCAAAGAATTGATTGTAATTTGTGATTTGAATTAAATATTTAAATCAGTCATATACAACTCATGGAATTTTTTTTTTTTAATTGGAACAAGCGTGTAGAATTCTTGCCCGCCTATAAAGGAACTGTATTATGTACGTGAAGAACAATAGTAGCAAAAGTAATAATTGGATTATATTTAAGAGTAAATAGCAAAGTAATAATTGGATTATATTTAAGAGTAAATAGCAATTTTCCCCTGAGACTCAATTTTTGGCCCATGTTAAATTGAACTCTTTTTCAACCACTTTTCTAGTCAAAGAATTTAGCAGGAAATTTGCAACACAAAAATTCAGGATGGAAAGTGCAACAAAAGGTGATAAATAGTTGTGCATCTTCATGTTGGGAGTTGCAACGCAGAAAGCCCAATGACATACCAAATGGTTCGTTAAAGAGCAGTGAGTGTCGCATAATTTTTTGATGCCAAATGGTTCGTTAAATGGTGGTGAGTGCCGCAACTTTGATTTTTGTCGTTGCAATGGGTTGCCAAATGAGCCCTAAATTAACTATCTAAAAAAATTATGCTTAAATAATGATTAAAATTAAAAAAAAAAAACTAATTTACGAGACACTAAATTGAGAGATTTGTGGGCCAATAAAAATTGACAAATTCTAAGGAAATAAAGAAAGAGAGAAGAACATTAATTCATTCTATTTTCAAGTGTACAATAAAGAAGGTAAATAAGGATACTATTAATGTTTTAAAAATCAGATCGGACATCGAAGCGATAGTCTTTCTGATTACTAGTTGAATCGGTTTAACTATTTTAACTATTGGTTCAATAGGTGTGCAGTCATTACACAATAATAATTCAGCTTAAGTTTAATGTATGTAATCAGACATTTAAAAAAGTCAATGTTTTATCCAAATTAACTAGTTAGATTTATTTTTATAAACTAAATATTATCTCATAAATCATGGTAGTTGAAAAACAAATCATTTCAATTAAAATAAAAATAAAAGAAACACAAATACTTATGCAATCAAAAACAGAAAAAAAACAAAAATTATCACATCAATATTTAACAACAAGACAACAAACTCCAAAATAATCACCATATATCTATTACATAAACCTAAATTTAACCAAATATCCAAAATACAATTGTGATAACATAATATCAAAGCAATATTTCAAATTTTGATAAATACCATATCAAAACAATAATTTTATCACTAATCACCTATAAAAAAAATACAAATGCCTGAAACTGAAGAAGAAGAAATGAATAAAAAATTCCTTTTTTTTTTTTTTTTTTTGTTATAAGTGAACCAGTGGTTCAATTAGATTATTGGTTCATCAGTTTTATCGGGTTTTTTTTATTCGAACTGAACAAGAGCCATACTGTTTAGGAAAGGTTAACCAAACCAAACTGACAGTCGGTTACCTGTTAAACCAATGATTTCGGCTGTTCTGGTCCGATTTCTAAAACACGGGATAACATAGTCAAAATTAGAAATTTGTTCTGACAAATTCACACTACTAGAAAATAGAAAAATTTCGATAGAAATTTCTACAGATTTTTCATAAAATCTATCAAAATTTACATATTTCGACCGAAATAGGCCATCGAAAAAAGTGTTAATTTTCGACGGATCTATGGAAAGAAGAAGAGAGAAAAATATTAACTAATGTTGGTCCCAAGTGGTCAGATGAGGTCTAGAGGGGGTGAATAGACATCTGAAAATTTTAATCAAATTTTAACTTTAAAACTTTTATCTAACTGTAAGCAGACTAAGCTGTTATAGAGCAGTAAGTTTACGAAGCTGATCGCAAACAAATCTTTGAACAGCCTGGTTGACCACTAATCTGATAGTCACTTAGCTGATTTAGTTAAAATCACTTTTAATACCAGAATACTTGCAGCGGATATTTTAATTGTTTTTCACAAGTATACATAGTAGTTTGAAAGATTTTATCCCCAGATTTATAAGAGATTCTTTTAAAATTCTTTTCAAACAGTTAGTTGAGTGTTCTAATGTAATTTTGTAAATATGCTAGAAAACAATACAAGTTTGAACACACAGAATTTTTATAGTGGTTATATGGATTTAAATCCTTTAGTCCACTCTTCCAAGTCACACAGATCTTGAGTTATACTATAATCACTAAGTTTACAGTATACACTGCTTGCGTCGAACAACAAATGAAACGACCACATGTTCGCAATAGGAAATCACAAAGAAGACCTATTCTGCAGAGACTTATCACTCACAAAGACGGATAAGTACTCCTCACAACACTCTCTTTACAGATTCACTCAGAAAATGTATTATCTTTAAACTTCAACAAGTTTCTGTCAACAAATGACTTCAGCAGGCGAGTGAGCTGTTTTGAGCTTCTTGAGACTTAGAAAATATTCTGCTTCGTAAATTCTCTCAGTTGTTGTAATTTTTTTTCTTCGTCTCTTCAGCTATTTATACTCACAGATTCAAAAAGTGTCCGCTGAAGAGAGACACAATTTGAATTTCTTGGTTTCTGTTCCTTAATTTTCGCGAACGGCTCTCTGCAGTGTGACAGTACTGCAAACAATACTTTATGACAGGTCGTATTTAATGCACCGAGCTGATAAGAGGCATTTCTTCAATCATTTGCCATTAATTCCCTCGGTCTTTAGCATTTAACACCAAGTGCATTTATTACAGTTGGGGAGACTTCTTGATCCTTTCCACTCGGCTGATGAGAACACAAATATGATGGTGAGCAGAGCTGATCCCAAATTTGAACAAATCTGATTTGAGTTGGCTGATCTTCGCCAGTCTGATTTCTTCCCTTCAACAGATCAGTAGTCTTTTGGACCTTGTATATTTGACCCTTCTGATTTGCTTTCTTACTTGGTCAATATTCTTCTGAGGGTTTTAACTAAGCATTCCTTACTTAGCTGATCTTGATGTTTTGGAAATCATCGAAACCTCCCTTAACTCTTCTAACTTCAATACACTCTTATCTTCATCTTCATCCAACAATTTCCCCCTTTTTGATGGTGACAAAACTTCAGCTAAGTACCTGTTACCTATGCTAAAGTTTTAATCCTCAAGATTTCTGAGATAGAAACATATGTTGGAAAAGAACTTGAACTTTTATTAATGATTGAAAGTTATTACAAAGTACAAGTCTTTCAGATAGATAACTGAAAGGAAAATTAAGTAAACTGATTGCAATAAATAATATATTCTAATAATTGGCTCCTATACTTTCTTCTTCAACTTCCTCAAAATATTCATACTCTGATTCATCATCATCATCTTCTTCATCACTTGCATCATCATCAAGCAGATTTTCCTTAGCAGCTTTTATCTTTGCTTCCCTTTCTGCTTCAGCTTCAGCATCCTCAATTATCTTTTTGATGAGTTCTAAATTCTTGTACTTGAAAAATGGATCAAGTTGCTCTTCAGGTGTGACCTTCGTTGCAGCCAAGTCTTTGTCAGACTTGACTGGTTCCTTAGGTTCTTCTTCATCATCATCAGCTTGTTCATCAGTTTCTTATTTTCAACTTCTCCATCTCCTTCAGCTTTTTCTTCAAGTGCTTGGTTCTCTGGCTCTTCTGGTTTCTCTTGAGCAACATCAGAGTCTACTTCAGCAGCTTGAACAGTCGTCTCTTCCCTTTTCTCTTCCCCATTTTTGTCATCATCAGGGTTAACAAGAGGGTTGAGTTCAATAGTTTGGATCTGGGCAGCAGAAAACAAGGTCTTGATGTTTTGTTCCATTAAGTCCTGTCTTGTGATGAGATGATTTAGAACAGAAGTGATGGTGCCAACTTGATCATTGATGTAATCAATGTTAAGTTGTAAAGTGGAGAACTCTTGATGGATTTCATTTGTAGATTTCTGAACTTCTCCAACCAATGACAAATTCTTTTCAGTCTCTTCATTACCAACTTTTATGAATGTTTGAGTCAGGTGAGCAATTGTATCCTCACTTCTTTGAAGAGCAGCATGAAGATGACCAACATCAGCCTTGACATCTTCAATACTTCTGTTCATATCCAGAATACTATTTGTCATCTTGAGAGTATTGTCTTCTGGCAGAGAAAAGTTTTCAATGACATCCTTAACCATTTTTGCATTTCCCTTATGCATTTGCTCCATCAGCATCTTGTTCCTCGCTTCCATTTCCTTCAATGAGTTTACAAGCAAGAGTTAGAAGGAGTCCATCAGTGATGAGCGCAAATCAGCTGTTGGAATAGAGGTTGATGCATTGTTGTCTTCTTCTTGCTGAACAGGAGTGTCTTTCAGATCAGCTTCTTCTTCAGGCTTGTCCTTAGTATTCCACTCAATAGCTAAGGGCTTTTCAACAACAGCAGTTTGATCTGTGACATCTTCAAATATTTTGTTAACAATAATGCCATCATCAGTAAAAACAGTAGTCTGACGAATCTTCCTTATAACAGGCAGACGTTTTGGAGAAGCTGTCTTAACTTTGGGCACTTCTTGATAATCTTTGATTTCCTTGCCAAATGTGATTTACTGTACGCTAGGTAGTGAGGGCAGATCACTTGGAGAACCTTGTTCATATCTTGAACGCTCAGCCCATTTCTCCAAGGCAGTATGAACAGCAATTTGAACAGCCCTTTTGATGGGATCATCTTGCTTTCTTCTTTTGGCTGGCAATGTATCAAAGATGTTCTTGGCTTCAGCAGTAATAGCTTCTTGTGCATATTTGTGCATCACATCTTTGACATAATCAGCATCCAGTGCTTTGGTGATTGAATGAGTTTGCAACCTACTGAGAACCCACTTCTCTTCATCAGCAAACTCTTTCCAGCTCTGGACTTCTTCAACAGGCTTGTTCATTTTGAAGTCTCTCCATCTGATGTATCTTTCTTTTTCATGAATGAACAAAGTTTGACGCTGCAACTTCTTATCAATATGAGCTAAGGCAGCTTCAAATCTGTTGAAAACAGCAGGGTCAGTGTTAATAATGTCAAAGGCTCTTCTCACCTCAAACTTTTTCTTATCTTGCTTTATGCCTCGAGACATTTTCAGCTTGGCATTCATAGGTTCACCAATCTTAATGCGCCCAGTAATGTTTGGGCCATGGGCATCTTTCTTGCTGAGCTCAATCACAAGAGCTAATTCTGCATCTTCAGCAGCCTTGCGTTCTGCCTCAGACATTTTTATTCTTTATTCATCTTTTTTAGCTTCAATTTTCCTGAGCTCTACGACCTTTTGCTCTTCTTGTTCATCCCTCTTCCTCTGCTCTGCCTCTTCCCTTTTTCTTTTATCAGCAGCAAACACTTTCTTCCTTCTGATAACAAACTTTATTTTCCCTTTCTCCTTATAAGCTGTCTGTGCTTCTTGGGTAGCAGAAGGTTCAAGATCAGCAGATGCAAGTGGTGCAACTGCAGCAGGTTCGATGATCTGCACTTCAGGATCATCTTGAGGTTGAATAACCTCAGGTGTTGGTGCGGTTGAAGTAGTCTGTTGAGTAGTTTGATCAGCAGCTGACTCCTTGGCGGCAGACTCTTCTTCAGCTCCTGCAGGCCTCTCTGCTGATTGAGGACATTCTCTGACTAAGTCAGAAGGCTTAGCAAGAGATGGTTCAAAAACCACTTTCCTCTTAGCAGACTTCTTTGTAGCAGGCTTCTCTTTCACATGTATATAAGCAGCAGTGTCTCTCAATTGGCTTCTAGTCATTTTTGCTACTTTGTCAGCAGATATTTCTTCTGACACTGTTCGTGATGGAGAATCAGCTAATATCTCCAAAACTTCATCAGTAATTTTCTTGATAGCAGCGTCAGCAGTTCCTTGCTTCTTTCTGTCTGTTCTGGCTTCAACAATTGGTTTTGCTGTTTGAACAGAATTCTTTTGTTTATTTGCAGGAGCCTTGTCCTTAGGTTCCTCTGCATCTTTCTCCTCATTATTTTTCCTCTTAGTTACTCCCTTAACAGCTTGATATGTAGCCATAGCTTTGGCATTGTGAATCTCTTTCCCTTGGGTCATTCCACAACCCAGCTGATAAGATAGGTAACTCAGAGTAATCCTGTGATTGGTTTGCTTCTTCTAGTGAAAGTGAGCCAGAATGTACCAAATCACAACAGACCAGTTCAACTCATAGCCGTAGTAAACATCCATCATTATGCAGTAACGTTTCATGGTGACACTGTCTAGAGAGAAGGTGCAGTTCTCTATCAGCTTTGAGACCATATCAGCCATGCGCTGATATTCGTCCTTCAGCTGTTTCTTCTTGATATTGCCCGACATTACTTCTCCCTCCTTGGCACAGTTTGCCAGAACTCTTGAATTTTGTCTTCTGCCATAGAAGACACATCAGTTCTTCCCTGATTTGACAGCCTAAATTTCTCGTGCAACATGGCAGGAGTGATGACGACTGCTTGTCCTCCGACAGTAGCTTTGATTTCTCATTTTTGCAGATCAATAGCGTCCTTAGCATTGTAGTACTCTATCACTTGATCCTTCCAGACCCTTTCTAAATGGGCTTCCATGAATTTAACCAGTGTTGCAGCCTTGAACTTTTTCAAGATTTCTTTCATTACAGGGGTGCTAGAATGGTGATATGTATCATAAATTAGATACATACCTTCAGCCTTAGCTTCTTGTTGAGTAGTCATTCTTGATTCTATAGAGGATTAGTGAAGAAACACAAGAAATTTTGCAAAGTATAGCAACAGATTTTCTCAAAATGCGTTTGAATATTTTTGGGTGCGTAAAGAGTTACTGAGCTGATTAGATCTGGTTTTATAGAGTTAGGGTATTTCGGTTTTCGTGATACACACTAACCGTTAGATATGTTTTGTGTCAGTTCTGATTGTAGGGCGTCAATTACGCGATTCAAAATTCAAAAAGCACTAAAGGTCAGGCGGGAATGTGAACCGCCTTAGTATACTTGTAAAAGCGTGTTTGAAATAAAAAATTTTTAACATACAGAGCTTTTACATAGCTGATCAAACGAGTAAACTTAAATACTTATCTGATGGGACTAGTGTCCTGATGACAGACTATTATCAGTGAAAGCCAATAACTGATAATCTTCCTCGGCTGTTTGTCAATCCAGCCAGATAATTAATCTTCAATCTTCAAGAATTTAAATCTTCTGAAGAAAATATAACTTTAACTAACTTTCATCAACAAATTTCATCTTTTAATCAGAAGTACCGCTAGTCTTACATGTTCCCCCTGACTTTAAGAATCCATAAGTTAATTAGTCTGTTGAGAGTTAACCATGAAGATAGAAAAGATGAGTAGGCTGATGAACTTTAGTCTTCTGTTGAGTTCCCCCTCAGCTTATGCATCTAAGTTCAGTAGTCCTAGTTCAGCTCTTAAGATTGAAAACCTTGCCTTACTTAATGGTTTAGTGAAAATGTCAGCTATCTGATTGTAAGTAAGAACGTGCTCTATTATGACATTTCCCTTTTCCACATGATCTCTTATGAAGTGATGTTTGATCTCTATATGTTTAGTCCTTGAATGACTTGTAATGTTCTTAGTAAGAGAGATTGCACTTCTGTTGTCACAGTAGATAGGTATTCCACTGATTTTGAGGTTGTAATCTTCTAATTGATGCTTTAACCAAAGTATTTGTGCACAGCAGCTCCAACAGCTATGTACTCAGCTTCAGCAGTAGATATTGACACTGAAGTCTATTTTTTACTCATCTATAAGATCAGATGACTACCTAAGAATTGAAAGGCACTTGTTGTGCTCTTCCTATCAATCTTGCAGCCAGCAAGGTCAGAATCTGAATAGCCAATGAGTTCAAATCCAGATTCTCTAGGGTACCATAATCCCAAATTTTGATTGCTTTTAAGATATTTGAGTATCATTTCGGCAGCTAGGAGATGAGATTCCTTAGGATTTGATTAATATCTCGCACAAACCCCAACATAGTACATGATATCAGGTCTGCTAGCTTTTAAGTATAACAGTGACCCAATAATTTCTCTGTACTTGGTTATATCCACTGATTTGCCATTTTCATCTTTATCCAAACGAAGTCCAGTAGACATTGGAACATTAGCAAATGAGCTAGTTTCCCTACCAAATTTCTTAAACAGATCTTTTGTGTATTTAGCTTGGTTGATGAATATTCCATCAGGCAACTGTCTAACTTGCAAACCAAGAAAGTAATTAAGTTGTCCCATCATGCTCATTTCAAATTTGTTCTACATCAACTTTGAGAACTTATCACACATCTGTTGATTTGTTGAACCGAAAATAATATCATCCACATATATTTGCACAAGCAATATATGATTTTCCATTCAATAGTGAACAAGGTCTTATCTACCTTACCTTTACGAAATCCCTTAATTAAAAGAAAATCAGATAGGGTATCATACCATGCTCTAGGAGCCTGTTTCAGTCCATAGAGGGCTTTCTTCAGACGATACACCTTGTCTTCTTCTTTGTATGCTTCAAATTCAGGTGGTTGTTCAACATAAACTTCTTCTTGTAGTTCTCCATTGAGAAAAGCGGATTTCACGTCCATTTGAGGCCGTTTTGCTTCAGCTATCATGGTTCTGGTAGCTTCTTTCAGAGTTCTGTTTCTCCTTTTAGCAACTCCGTTCTGTTGAGGGGTTCTGGCAGCAGAGTACTCATGGCTGATTCCTCTGGCATTATAATATTCTTCAACGATAGAGTTTATATATTCAGTCCCTCTGTATGATTTGATCTTCAGTATCTTCATACTCTTCTTATTCTGTATCAACTCCATTAGATTTGTAAGATGCTCCTTGGTTTCACTTTTCTTCTTCAAGAAAATCACCCATGTGTATCTTGAATAATCATCCACAACAGCTAAGCAGTATTTCTTTCCACCATTACTGATTGGATCAATGGGTCCAAATAAGTCCATATGTAGCAGCTCCAAGATCCTTCCAGAAGATTGGTGCTTCTTGCTTTTGAATGATGACTTGATTTGTTTACCCTTCTTACAGGCGCCATAGAGCTTGTCTTTGCTCATGACTGTTTTTGGAATTCCTTCTACCAAATCATTCTTGATGAGTCTATTTATGGTCTTGAAATTCACATGATTCATTCTTTTGTACCAATCTGTTCAACGTAGCACTTATATGTTGAGAAGATGACTGAATATCTTTTGTCACAAAATTGACATATGTTCAGTAAATTGTATTTGAGGTCTTTAACATAAGAGATGTCAGATATCACAATGTTGCCTTTGATCAGCTTTCCACTTGCTACAATCTTCCCTTCCTTGTTGTCTTCAAAAGTAACTTTCGGACCATCCACAACAACAACATCAGTCAGCTCTTGTATGTTTCCACACATGTCTCTTGAACAGCTACTGTCCAAGTATCAAGTCTTCTCTACTTTACTCCTACTCCTAATCCTAACCTACAAATCAAAATAAAATTGTTTTAGGTACCCTTATTGAGAGGGTTCTGAAGGATTAGTTCCACCTTTGACAACCCAAGATGTTGAAGTCTTAGGCTTCTTAGGTTTCTGATTTTTAGCAGGAGCAAGAATAGTTTTGCCTTATCACGTTCATCAGATTTGCTATGTTGTTGATATCAGCATGATAAGGATAATGTTCATAAGCAAAATAAGATGCATGATAAGCAAGATATGCGTGCATTGGATGAGCAGGATATGGTGCATAGTAAGTTGGAAATTGGGGAGCATGATACATAGGAGGATATGAAGCAGGTTGCACATAATATGACTCATTTCCATACCAAGCATTTTGATTCTTCTTATTCTTATGCCTTTTTGGTTTACTAGTTGCTTGCTCATTAACAGACGACTTAGTTTTACCACTAGTCTGGTTGGCTTTAGCTTTATCAGCAGACTTCCTAGGACCATGCTGTTTGGACTTACCAATCTGTTTTCCTACATTAGGCTCTTTGCTGTTTTTAGCCTTACGAGTTTTCTTCTCCTTTAACACTTTCTCAGGTGAAGCAGGTTTAGTAGTCCGAACATACAAAATGACCTTACTCTTGTCAGCTGATATAAATTTTTCAGTATATTTCAGTTCTAACTTATCCTGTTCTAAAGGTATCTTCTGTTTACTAGAGATATGAGTGAATGCAACAGACAATTTTTCATGAGACTCAATTATCTTTTCGAGTTCCATGATTTTACCCTTACATACTACACATTCAGCTTTCAGAGATTCATTTTCTTGCTCAAGCAGTTTGTGTTAGAGTAGTGCCCTGCAAGCCAATCGGTTGTCTTGTAAATACTCTTGTAATCAATCTTATTCATGATCAATAAAAGTTCGCATTGGCAATTCTTCATTTATTGTGATAAATCTAAGCAATTTATGAAGCCCTTAGATCGTTGAAACTATGGAACATGGTGCATCCCTCTATGGAATATGTTCTACTATGGTTTAAGATCTTAAAAGCTTTCCAAGTCGTAGAATACAATTGAGATAGGGCATCATTGTATTCGGTAAGACTTGCACGAGTATGCATTCTCTTTTGCATGAGGATGGATAGTTCCATGGACATCGATATGGTAGATATCAATGCATATGAGTGGGCGGCTTGATGAGATCAAGCGCGTCGAAACCCCGCAAGAAGAATCTCATCTTAGGAGTTTATCGGAGATGAAGATTTCTTCTACTTACGATAGTGTACGTAAATTGGTCCTTTGACTTGAGATGTTAGAGTGAACTTCATGCGGAGCGTTTATGCTTTGATGTGTTACTCGACTACTAATTAGCGAGTCATCATAGTTTCACGTTGGGTATGGATTGCTTCGTAGTGAGGTTAATGACGTCAATAAAGGATCCATTAACTCCCACCGTGATGTGGTTGGGCGATTTCCTATGCATTCTTTTGTATGGATTGATTTCGGGAATCTTCGGCCGAAGTGAGTGATGTTAGATTTGGAAAGGGAGTTTCCAAATGGGTAATCACTAAAAGGAATCACCATAGAGAATAAAGACGCATAGTTATCAAGGCTAATAGGAATCCGTTGGACTCCATGTCCTAGGCCTCGATCGGGAAATAAGTTATTGGAAGGAGCGTACGTGCATGGTATGCGTAAGAGGATTGATGAGATCAATTCAAGAAAGGTTCACACTTTTTATTCATCATTAGTTAGGACTCGTCGACCGTGACTAGACGACTACCTCGAGTGTTGGGTACTCTAGATTTGATGAGATCATATCTAAGAGTGATTGATTAAAAGTAGTTTAATTAATCTTTTTAATTAAATCACAAATGGTTTGTGAGCCCACGGCTAATTGATGGTGAACCCAAGGGGCCACACACAATAGCACAAGATGCAACTTAGTTCAATCTATTAAAGGTCAAATTGGATTTGACGAGAAGTAGTAATTAATTAATGGAGATTAATTAATTAAAGGACTCTATTAATTTAAGTGTTAAATTAATTTAGTCGAAATTAATTAGAAGGGTCTAATTAATTGAAGAAAGAAATAAATGGGTTTCTAATTTTGAATTAGAGATTGGATTTATTAATTGGGAAATAAATGTCCAATTAATCCATGACCAATCTAAATTGGTCTTATGAGATGATCATATATGATATGATATAATGTTAATATATATATGTGATATATATATACAAGAGAGAGAAATAAATATCTTATCAAGAATTAGTGGTGGCCCCCACCACTAACTTGTATCAAAAGTAGTGTGCTTGGGAAGCTCAAGAAGTGTGCTTGGGAAGCACAATAAAGCTACAAGTCTTATTGGTGGATTTGATCCAACAATAAACTACATTGAATAATGTACACACATAAAAGATAAGATGTTGCCTTCATTCATTAAGAGGTTGTAGATGCAAGACAAAAACACACACTACACCTTTTAGTGTGTGTTCGGATTTCTCTCAAACCCTAGAAAGAAAAGTTGTTTTCTTCATCTCTTTCTCTTCCTTCATCAAGTTTCTAACTTGATTCAAGTACTACTTCATTCTAGCTAATAGATTGAGGGTGTATTTGCAAGATCTAGTTCATCTTCTTTACTCCTTAATTGCTATCACTTGTGTGTGTGGGCTAGCTTCGGAGGATCTACACTTGGAGATCTTGGTGTGGATATTCTTGAGGATCTTGGAGAAAGAAGCTTCAAAGGAGGAGATTCTGGCTTGGAGCTTGGAGGTGTTGAACCCGTGAGCTTGGAGGTTCTTGAAGGTTTCGGGTGTTACTTGCTTGTCCCGATTCTTTGCGGCTCTTCACCTCCCAAGATTGGGAGAGGTATGACTTGATATCTTTCCTTCTAATATGAACTTTGTATGCATGATGATCCTAGGATAGTAATGGTAGAAGGTCTCCAAAGTTTTCTTGCAATGTAGTTGCACTTTTGGGCCGTTTTGTCCCGTTTAAAAATTTTTGTTATCCGCTGCGTTTTGGTTGACCTTAGGACCATTACCATCAAGTGGTATCAGAGCCAAATCATGCTATTTCATATTAGATTCGTGATTCATAAGTGTTATGAATGTTTCCTTACGTTTTGGTGAAAACGGTTTGTTAAAATTTGAAGTGCATCAACCGATTTGCTTTCGGATTTAGGGGCTGTTTTTGTGGTTGATTATGGTTAGATAATGTTTATGAACACTTTATTGGATATAGGGATGTGTGGAGTAAGGGTGGTTTAAGTTTGAAAATTGGTTTTTGGTGAAAAGACCGTAAGTGCCGGGTTGTAGTGGAACAATCGCACCCACCGGTAAAATTGCCTAAATCTTGTGAGTCCTACGGTTTCCTAAGGTGATGTAGGGCTGTGGGTAAGCCTCTTTACTTATGGATAACTTTAGGATGAGCCGGATTGGTCATAAAACCGAAATTCAAACACCTATCGAGCTCCTACATCAAGTTATCTAAATTTGTGTTCTTTGGTCTCATTAAATTGGGACACCACAATGTACATGCCTTAATCCTTTAGAAATTGGTAGATAATCTTCTTGGTAAATTTACTTTATCGATGCCCATTTGTGTGATGAATGTATGGGTGGATGATCTAGTGGCCTTGACCTTATGTGATTGGATATTAATCTTGTAATTCATTTGATGATTTGGGTTTGTAATTAAATGGGGCTTGCATGCCTCTTATTTCTTGACTTATGTCAATGTAAAGAGAGTAGGCGTTAGGTTGTGAGGTTTATTCAAGATGAAGGACTTGAAGGACTTGTGAAGGACTTGAAGGACTTGAAGACCTTGAAGGCCATGTATGCATGGTGATGCATATGTAATAGAATAGGATTCTATTTCCAT
Organism: Penstemon eatonii; assembly: GCA_038501285.1. Classification (NCBI taxonomy): domain Eukaryota; kingdom Viridiplantae; phylum Streptophyta; class Magnoliopsida; order Lamiales; family Plantaginaceae; genus Penstemon; species Penstemon eatonii. Next base: position 18,189,342 of record CM076711.1, read on the forward strand.
TTGTTTACTTACCCTAGATTGACCAATTGGGACATTCCTTGGCTCGGAATGGACCGCATAGGATCGGCCCATGATCATCCACCACGCGATAGGAGCATGCTAGGGCCGTTTATGCTTTGTTGGTATTTTATCCATTTGATGTATGTGATGCATGTTAGGATAGATCACCTAACAAAGATAAACAACTAAAATTTGGTGAGATCTTGCAACTTCAAATAATTAAAAACCTCCACTCGACCCAATCGAGTTTAATAATTAAGTCATAATGGGCAAGCGAGTTTTCGTAGTCCATGCCTTCCATCAATAGGGCTCGGTCATGAGTTGTATTCGGTTCATCCGTTGTCTCACGAGTCGTGGAACGGGTGTAATTAGAGCAATATGATCGTTTCCTTGATGCACGAGTTAAAGTGCCAAGGGTAGGGCATATTCGGGTCATGGCGTTGTCTCACGAGTCGTGGAACGTCCATGATTGGGGTATGTCTTATCAAGATTGATGGTGTAGACTTAACGTTTAATAATATGGATGTCGCACGAGTCGTGGGTCCATACGAAAAGCGAGGCAAAATATTCTCAAAGGTCGTTTGGTAGAAACGATTGGCAATTTGTTGCCTACCTATTGAATTGACCACATGTCTCACGAGTCGTGGGTGTGGAAAATGTCTTTAGGACTTTGAGACCTACTAAGAAATTTGATTTCTCGTTTACCATGTGGGGGCATGGGATTCGATAAAATAGTGGGAGACCTTTATGGTTAGAAGTCCAAGATCATAAAGTATATTGAAAAATTGAATGAACGCTAAACATAATCTTTTTCGCCTTTGTAGATTTAAAAGTGTTTTAAAATGGCAAAGAACCCACTTCATTTGATACTTGACTCAAACAAACTCACCGGGCCAAATTACTCCGATTGGCTCCGCAACCTTCGCATTGTTCTCGATTCTGAGAAAAGGAGCTATGTCCTTACCGCCCCACCTCCTGTGGCTTTACCGACTGATTCGTCGGATGAGGAACGGGCCACCTTTGACAAATGGGTCGAAGATGATCTTCAGGCCCGTTGCCTCATGTTGGCCTCACTGTCAAGTGAGCTTCAAAAGCAACATGAGAACATGTCTCATGCCTCGGATATCCACCTTCACTTGTCCGAGTTGTACTCGACTCCGGGTCGGCAAGAACGTTACTTGGCAAGTAAGGAGCTTTTCCAAGCTCGCATGATTGAGGGTTCATCGGTCCGTGAGCATGGGCTTAAAATGATTGGACTCATCGAAAAGCTTGCTCGTCTTAACGTGGTTATGGACAATGAACTCTATATGGATTTGATCCTTCAATCATTGCCCCGCTCATTTGACAACTTTGTGATGAACTTTAACATGCATAACATGGAAGTTGGACTTCATGAACTTGTTAATATGCTTCACACGGCGGAAAGCTCGATAGTAAAGGAGAAACATGTGATGTTAGCTCCCATTCCTTCCAAGGGCCGAAAGGCAAAGGGAAAGAAAAAGAAGGGGAAAAGTTCCTCTAAGGACAAGAAGCCTCTTAAGGCCACTCCTAAAGTTGCGAAGGGAAAGGTGTCTAAGGGTATTTGTTTCCACTGTAATAAAGAAGGGCATTGGAAGAGGAATTGTCCTCTTTACCTTAAAACCGTCCCAAATAAGAATCAAGGTATATTTTTCGTTGAAGTTAATATTTCCGTGAATAATGCTAATTGGGTGTTGGACACCGCTTGTGGTTCTCACCTTTGTAATGACAAACAGGTGATGAGAACAACAAGACCCCTTAAACCCGAGGATTGGATTCTCCGCTTGGGCAATGGTGCAAAAGTTGCAGCCGAAGCAATAGGGGACGTAGAACTAGATGTAGGACATTGTAAGCTAGTCCTTAGAGATTGTCTCTATGTACCTACTTTAATCAAGAACCTTATTTCCATTCCTGTTTTGGATCAAGAAGGTTTTTGTTTTACCATTATGAATGGAATTTTTTGCATTTCAAAGAATGGTTCTTTATATGCAAAAGGTACACTAGCTAATGGATTGTATAATCTTGAAACGTCCATAACATCTAACACTATATTGCATGTTCACGATAATATTAAGAAACGAAAGGCAAATAACAATAACTCCGCATATCTATGGCATGCTAGACTTGGACATATTTCCAAGAAGAGGATTCAAAGGTTGGTCTCAAATGGGTCTCTAGAAATAGTGGACTGGGATGAGTTCCCAACTTGCGAATCTTGCTTAAAGGGAAAAATGACCAAATTGCCATTTTCTGGGAAACCGGAACGTGCTTCAAGCACTTTGGATTTGATCCATACGGATATATGTGGACCACTAAGTGTTAGTGCTCGAGGAGGTTATAAGTACTTCATAACCTTTACCGATGATCATTCACGGTATGGATATGTGTATCTCATAACACATAAGTCCGAAGCTTTTGAAAGGTTCAAAGAGTTTCGAAATGAAGTAGAAAAGCAACTCGGTAAAAGTATTAAGTCACTTCGATCCGATCGAGGTGGAAGAATACTTGAGTAGCGAATTCCTCGGTTATTTGAAAGAGAATGGGATTCTCTCAAAGTGGACTCCTCCGGGTACTCCTCAATTGAACGGAGTATCGGAGAGAAGGAATAGAACTCTGTTGGACATGGTTCGATCCATGATGAGTTTCACGGATTTACCTAGAAGCTTTTGGGGTTTGGCTCTTCTTACAGCTTCGAAGATACTAAACGTAGTACCTTCGAAAACTGTGCCTAAGACACCTCATGAGATGTGGTTCGGCAAAGCACCCTCTTATAAATTCATGAGAATTTGGGGGTCTCCCGCTTATGTTAAGAAGCTAGTGGGAGATAAGTTGGAAGCCAAGTCCACCTTATGCAAATTTGTGGGATATCCTAGAGAGTCTATTGGATATCAATTCTATGATCCTAAGGAACAAAATGTGTTTGTTTCTAGGAACGCCATTTTCTTGGAAGAACGTCTTCTTGATAATGAAAAGATGGAGATAGAATTGGAGGAAATTCGTGAGACGAATGAATCACCACAAGAGATGGAAACAAATGAGAGTAATGAGGAAACCACTAGTACACAACAACTTCGTAGGTCCACTCGTGAACGTAAACAACCCGAACGGTTTGGATTGATACATGAAACGGGGCAATTGGATATTGATCCAAGGACTTATGAAGAAGCTATGTTGGACATAGATTCGGGAAAATGGCGTGAAGCCATGAGAGCCGAATTGGACTCCATGTACTCAAACAAGGTATGGACCTTGGTAGATCCACCAAAGGGAGTAGTACCCGTGGGTTGCAAGTGGATCTATAAGCGAAAGCTTGGAGTAAATGGAGAGGTGTCGACCTACAAGGCAAGGCTAGTAGCGAAGGGATATACTCAAAGGCCGGGCATCGACTTTGAGGAAACCTTCTCGCCGGTGGCCATGCCGAAGTCCATTCGGATCTTGCTTGCCATAGCTGCATGGTACGACTATGAGATATGGCAAATGGATGTGAAAACCGCTTTTCTCAATGGAGACATTGAAGAAGAAATTTATATGGAGCAACCAAAAGGTTTCACACCCAAAGGTAGTGAGCAAAAGGTTTGCAAACTGCAAAGGTCCATTTATGGACTTAAACAAGCATCCCGAAATTGGAACAAGCGTTTTGATGAGACAGTCAAATCGTTTGGCTTCATCAAGAACATCTATGAACCTTGTGTGTACAAGAAGGTTAGTGGGAGCTCGATAGAGTTTATAGTGCTTTATGTCGATGATATTCTTCTCATTGGGAATGAAGTAGGAATATTAGAGAAGACTAAAGCTTGGTTATCTACAAAATTCTCCATGAAAGATTTGGGAGAAGCTTCCTTTGTATTGGGAATACGGATCTATAGAGATAGATCTAAAAGGTTGCTAGGGCTATCCCAAATGTTGTACATAGAAAAGATACTAAAGAGGTTTAGTATGGATGATTCGAAGAAAGGGTTTCTTCCAATGCGACATGGAATCCATCTCTCCAAGTCGATGTCTCCCAAGACTGACGATGAAAGAGAAAGGATGTCAAAGATACCTTATGCGTCCGCTATAGGGAGCATAATGTACGCCATGCTATGTACTAGGCCGGATGTGGCACAAGCTCTTAGTGTCACTAGCCGCTTTCAATCCGATCCAGGTGAGAGTCACTGGAGTGCCGTAAAAGCAATCCTCAAGTACTTGAGAAGAACTAAGGATTTGTTCTTGGTCTATGGTAATGGAGAATTAAAACTTGAAGGTCACACTGACTCTAGTTTTCAGTGTGATGTAGATGACTCCAAGTCTATGTCAGGATTTGTATTTTGCTTGAACGGAGGTGCAGTAAGTTGGAAGAGTTCCAAACAGGAAACTGTAGCCGATTCTACAACCGAAGCAGATTACATAGCTGCATGTGATGCTGCTAAGGAAGGTGTTTGGATGCGAAACTTCATCCAAGAGTTGGGTGTAGTTCCTAGCATTGCCGAACCCGTTGCTATCTTCTGTGATAACAATGGGGCCATTGCGCAAGCAAAGGAGCCAAGATCTCATCAAAGATCCAAGCACGTATTGAGGCGATATCATTTGATATGAGATATCATTGATAGAGGAGACGTGAGAGTGGCGCGCGTTGACTCAAAAGAAAATGTGGCGGACCCACTGACTAAACCATTGCCAATCAAGGCTTTTGAAGGACATCGCCTTAAGATGGGCCTTAAAGTTATGAACGATTGGCTTTAGTGCAAGTGGGAGATTGTTAGAGTAGTGCCCTGCAAGCCAATCGGTTGTCTTGTAAATACTCTTGTAATCAATCTTATTCATGATCAATAAAAGTTCGCATTGGCAATTCTTCATTTATTGTGATAAATCTAAGCAATTTATGAAGCCCTTAGATCGTTGAAACTATGGAACATGGTGCATCCCTCTATGGAATATGTTCTACTATGGTTTAAGATCTTAAAAGCTTTCCAAGTCGTAGAATACAATTGAGATAGGGCATCATTGTATTCGGTAAGACTTGCACGAGTATGCATTCTCTTTTGCATGAGGATGGATAGTTCCATGGACATCGATATGGTAGATATCAATGCATATGAGTGGGCGGCTTGATGAGATCAAGCGCGTCAAAACCCCGCAAGAAGAATCTCATCTTAGGAGTTTATCGGAGATGAAGATTTCTTCTACTTACGATAGTGTACGTAAATTGGTCCTTTGACTTGAGATGTTAGAGTGAACTTCATGCGGAGCGTTTATGCTTTGATGTGTTACTCGACTACTAATTAGCGAGTCATCATAGTTTCACGTTGGGTATGGATTGCTTCGTAGTGAGGTTAATGACGTCAATAAAGGATCCATTAACTCCCACCGTGATGTGGTTGGGCGATTTCCTATGCATTCTTTTGTATGGATTGATTTCGGGAATCTTCGGCCGAAGTGAGTGATGTTAGATTTGGAAAGGGAGTTTCCAAATGGGTAATCACTAAAAGGAATCACCATAGAGAATAAAGACGCATAGTTATCAAGGCTAATAGGAATCCGTTGGACTCCATGTCCTAGGCCTCGATCGGGAAATAAGTTATTGGAAGGAGCGTACGTGCATGGTATGCGTAAGAGGATTGATGAGATCAATTCAAGAAAGGTTCACACTTTTTATTCAACATTAGTTAGGACTCGTCGACCGTGACTAGACGACTACCTCGAGTGTTGGGTACTCTAGATTTGATGAGATCATATCTAAGAGTGATTGATTAAAAGTAGTTTAATTAATCTTTTTAATTAAATCACAAATGGTTTGTGAGCCCACGGCTAATTGATGGTGAACCCAAGGGGCCACACACAATAGCACAAGATGCAACTTAGTTCAATCTATTAAAGGTCAAATTGGATTTGACGAGAAGTAGTAATTAATTAATGGAGATTAATTAATTAAAGGACTCTATTAATTTAAGTGTTAAATTAATTTAGTCGAAATTAATTAGAAGGGTCTAATTAATTGAAGAAAGAAATAAATGGGTTTCTAATTTTGAATTAGAGATTGGATTTATTAATTGGGAAATAAATGTCCAATTAACCCATGACCAATCTAAATTGGTCTTATGAGATGATCATATATGATATGATATAATGTTAATATATATATGTGATATATATATACAAGAGAGAGAAATAAATATCTTATCACCACTAACTTGTATCAAAAGTAGTGTGCTTGGGAAGCTCAAGAAGTGTGCTTGGGAAGCACAATAAAGCTACAAGTCTTATTGGTGGATTTGATCCAACAATAAACTACATTGAATAATGTACACACATAAAAGATAAGATGTTGCCTTCATTCATTAAGAGGTTGTAGATGCAAGACAAAAACACACACTACACCTTTTAGTGTGTGTTCGGATTTCTCTCAAACCCTAGAAAGAAAAGTTGTTTTCTTCATCTCTTTCTCTTCCTTCATCAAGTTTCTAACTTGATTCAAGTACTACTTCATTCTAGCTAATAGATTGAGGGTGTATTTGCAAGATCTAGTTCATCTTCTTTACTCCTTAAGTGCTATCACTTGTGTGTGTGGGCTAGCTTTGGAGGATCTACACTTGGAGATCTTGGTGTGGATATTCTTGAGGATCTTGGAGAAAGAAGCTTCAAAGGAGGAGATTCTGGCTTGGAGCTTGGAGGTGTTGAACCCGTGAGCTTGGAGGTTCTTGAAGGTTTCGGGTGTTACTTGCTTGTCCCGATTCTTTGCGGCTCTTCACCTCCCAAGATTGGGAGAGGTATGACTTGATATCTTTCCTTCTAATATGAACTTTGTATGCATGATGATCCTAGGATAGTAATGGTAGAAGGTCTCCAAAGTTTTCTTGCAAAGTAGTTGCACTTTTGGGCCGTTTTGTCCCGTTTAAAAATTTTTGTTATCCGCTGCGTTTTGGTTGACCTTAGGACCATTACCATCAGTTTGTATTCAACTGATTATTTTAGCTTTTCAGCTTTAAGTTTCAGTGAACTATTTTTCTCTCTTAGCAGTATCATCTTTTCCTTAAGCTTACTAAATGCTTCATCAATACCAGTATTGTTAAGCATCATTTGTTCAAATGAATTAAATAATTCATTATCAAGAGGAGTAACCTCATCATCCTCAGAGTTATCAGATTCCATGGCCGTCATGCAGATAAGAGCAGAACTCTCTTCTGCAGAAGACTCTTCATCAGAAGTGTCTGAGTCTAAATCTGATGAGTAGATAGCGGCCAGCTTCTTAGCTTCTGTTAACAACACCTTGCCGTTCTGATGCTTTCTTTTTTTTTGGATTCTCTTTTCCTCTTCAGTGTACTTCTCAGCTCTAGGATATGGGCAGTCTCTGATGAAATGACCTAGTTTTTTGCAATTATAACACATCATTTTGGATTTATATGAATCCTTATCTTGAGAAGAAGAAGTAGGGTTAGAAGTAGAAGCATTGTTATATTTGTTCTTCATTTTTCTTTTATAGAACTTCTTAAAGTTATTTATCAGCAATGCAACGTCTCCAGCTGTGTACTCCTTTTTGTTGAGCATTGTGGCTTCATCAGATGAGTCAGGTTCTTTGCTTTTGTGCGCTAGTCTTCTAGGATTTTCAACAGCAACCAGGGCTGCTGTGGGACTTAAAGTTGAGGTTTCTTCAACACCCATTCCTGGCAGTTTATACTCATACGCCTTGAGTACTGAGAACAGCTCGGTGAGTGAGATCTTTCCCAGATCTCTTGACTCTTCCATGGCTGTTACCTTCATGTTGAACTTTAGGGGGTATAGCCTTCAATACTCTGACGGTTATCTCCTTGTTTGTGAAGGTTTTTCCAAGCTTTAGAACTTCAATCAGTGTCCTTGTGAACCTTGTATCCATCTGGTCAATGATTTCAAAAGACTTTATCTTGAAGTTATCCAGCTTTTCCAGAGCAACACTCAGCTGATGCTCTTTGATAGCGTCGTTTCCTTCGCTCATGTCACGAACCTTATCCCACATCTCTTTGGCAGTCTTGCAGTGCATGACTTTGTCAAATCGATCATTGTCCAGGGCCTTGGTCATGATGAAACAGCCAACTTTGTCCAGGTTGAACAGCTTGATTTCTTCAGCTGTCATCTCATTCAGATCCTTCTCCACCACTATATCGACTTCATCAACCTTTATGGTCTTGGTGAATTTGAATGGACCTTTGATGATACATGTGTACATGTTATCATTGTAGGCAGCTTAGAAGATCTCCATTCTGATCTTCCAGTCCTCAAAACTCATACCAGCAATGTGGGGAACATGGCTGATACAATCCATTTTCAAAAGGTTTTTAAATACGAGTACGCAAACACGCAAGTATACGGTCGTATGCAAGTAATAAAGTGGTAAAGGGTGTAGAACCCACGAGGAATCTAATGAATAATTATGTGAATGATAGTAGTTGGTTTGTAATTTGTTTAATCAACTAAAATTGAAATGAGTAAAGGTTACAATACTTTGATTCGATTTAAAGGTTCCTAGATTTTCATGTCACCTAGAGTGATCTAATCTTATATGATTCACAAGTTGATGACTATACTTATGTTTGTTGTTCAAGATTTCATAAATTATTCATACGTATCTTCCGATAGCGTACGAACATACCAAAGTAGAGTAATCCAATTTATATCTAAAAGAATTGATCCTAAGTGATGCATTACCTCCAAACCTTGTTAGAACATGAAATGACCTAGGTATATTCCTATCCTAAAATCAATTCACAATCTAGTTTTGTAATCTAATCTCTAATCAACTATGTCTAGCAATTAAAGATCAATCCATTTCATCCTATGGTTGGCCTAAGACAAAAACTCAAATTAGATTAACAAACACTTGTAAGTATAACAACAACCATTAGCACATCATTCAATCATAGATCAATCATAAGCTTCATGAAAACCTAGGAATAAAATGCTTAGCTATTCGAATTCGTATTAATCAACAAAAGATTCATTACATTAGAAGACATCATAAGTACAAGATAAACAAGATAGAGGTTAGGAATAAGCTTATGTGATGAAAACCAATACAACTTCACTCTCAAGCCTTTGTATTCTTCAATCCAAAGAGGTAAGCAAGACTTGGCTTTTTCTTCATAAAGGAAGGCAAGAGCTATGTGAAGTGTGTGTAGAAGTTCTTGTGATTTTGACCACCTTTTATTCTGACCTAGCAAAAACTACAAGTTTCCTTGCCTAAGTTACCCTCAAAAGCAAAGCAACCAAGAACAAAATGACCCATAACACGTTAGAATTACATTTAGGGCAAGGGCAAAAGTGTACAAAAAAGCCCCTGCTTCCCGCAGATAAATATCTGCTAGTAGCAGGGGGTGTGACAAAACTTACACCGCAGTGTAAGTTTCACACACCGCAGTGTAAGTTTGGCAGTACATTTCCAGCTCTGCCACACTTCCGTCCGAGCAGCTCTGCCGCACTTCCTTCGGAGCAGCATATCTTTTGATTCCAAACTCTGAATGTAGATCCGTGAAGTCCATAGCATAGCTAACTCACTGATCTATGACATATCCAAAATTCAGCTCATTTGGATCATTCTTGATAAAGTTGCGCATGCTTTTGTGAACAACTATCTACAATCTTGTACACTTTGCTTCGGGTTCTTTTTCCTTTGAAGCTTGGGCAGAGCGACTCGCATCAATGACACGCAACTCCGAATCACTCTAAGATGTCCAAACCTACAAACCACAAAGAAAACGATCAAAATGAGACCAAAAATACGAGAAACGAACAAAGGCCAAACGAAGGGGCCAAAGATGGAAAAGCCACGCAAACACGCAAAAGCAAGCGAAACTCGGATTAAAACAAAACGAGTTTGGGCTTAAGAAGGCACGCAATAACGATATTTTCACGGCGTTATCAACACCCCCAAACTTAAACGCTTGCTCATCCCCGAGCAAAGGAAACAAAAGACAAGTACTAAATGTGGATGTTTAAGATCAAAACACACAAAACTTGACAATTTCAAATTATTCTTCGAACAAGCTCCACGTGTGTGTGTGATGGCTTGGCTAGGTTCTATCTTAAGTGAATACGTCCCAATAGATCAAAATCATTGGTTCTAATTGTGTGGACTCCTAAGGTTTTGACAAAGAGTCTCTCTTAGCCGTAGATTTCCAACTTAATGTTCAAATCACATTACGAAGCTAAGTTGTAGGCATTTTAAGAGTATTGGCCCTATCCTTGAAATATTTAACAATTTTAGTCCCTAGTTCTTTCTCACCATATTTGGCTTTTTCTTTGATTTACAATGATAACATAGCACTTGTGCTTTACAATGATATCACAATAACAAACTAGCACTAATGATTAAGATTGCTTGTGATTCTAGACATTTAACTTTTTGGGCTACTAGCACCATTCCTTTCCTTTGTGCATTTCATTTGAACTTTTCATTACAAACTTGCACCATTACAACGAAGTAGAGTAATTACACATTTGAAGGCTTAGCCTTTCTTTTCTCTCGTAGAAGTGCATACATTTTAGCAACTTCTCTACTCATTTCTTTTAAGAGCTAGGTGTTCAAAGGTTTTTCAATCTTGAGAAGGGTTCACTCCCCCATACTTAAGTCATTTTGTTCATTTTACACTTTGTTTTCAATCTAAAGTTTGGAGATAATCTAAGTTACGCAAAAGGAGTCTTAGAACCTATTATCACTATTGTTCTTTATCCACCTCAAATACAACTTTGCTTTAGCTAATGTGCTCAAATTTTGTAGAACATGTTCAAGTAATAATAAGAAATTGAAAAAAAATTGTGGTGAGTCAACCTAGTAGCATGTAAGCAAGTACTTGCGACCTCTCCCCCAAACTTAAAACGCACAATGTCCCCATTGTGTGAATTTAAAAAAACGGAGTGAGGTTGACATGATAAAACAATGCACAAAAGAAAAACAAGCAAATAAACGCAGCAACAACAAAACAAAACAAAAGAAAAAGGTAAATGAAAGAGCACGTAACTAATATAATAATAAAGCAGTGAAATACAATCATCGTCTCAAATTTACTTCAACCTAACATTAAAATACAAGGCATATGGCAATATCCCAATCACCGAACAAAGTGTAACAATTCCAATACAAGACGAAATCAAAGATATAATATTTAAGAACAATTTAGACCGACGGGAATGTGAAAAATGTAAAGAAAATGCCCCTTTTTTTTGGTAATCATGACGTTCAAACATCCCTCGGTTGTTTTCTATCTTCTACTGGTCCCGTTCATCTCGGGCAAGCTCTTTTTGCTCATCAATATGCATAGCATCCTGTTCACCGACTTCTTGCTCATCTTGAATGTTGGGACGTGGTAGAAGGATGGGCCACGGTACGGCGTCGAATCTGGCATCCCCAAGAACCGCTCTTAGGGCCATGTCAAACTTGTCATTCAAAGCATTAATGCAATTTTATGTATACTCGTGGTGGACCATGAATTTTCTTTCAAGAGCTGCCAATCCTTGTTGCTCACGAGGCACCCACTGGAAGTTTCTGGCTGGTGGGTTAGGCCTAGGCGCATAGTTCTGATACGTGAGGCCCAAAGTGGTGCAAATAGAAGCATTCCTGATCTTCGTACCCAACCTACACACTTCCTGCAAGACATCAAAGTTGACACCTGCATTTTTACACAGACCAAAGATTAAATATGGGAAGATAAAGCTATTTTGTTTGGTGGCTATGCGATCAACGGTGTTCTGAAGCCAAGCATGGATAACTTTTACAAGGTCGAACTTTAGGCCTTTGGTGAGGGCATACAGAAGGGGTACTCGATCATCGCCATATGTTATGTTATAAGAGGTTGGTGCGAGGTGCGAACACATTACCATTGCCCATGTCTTAGCTTGCTGTTTCATTTGGCCATGTCGGAGTGGCTCAAATGTCATCGTGTTGTCGATCGAGAGGAAAGACTTCATTTCTGCTAAGTAGTTCTGCTTCTCAATTCCCGCTGTTCGTAACAGATTATCGATTTAATCCTCTTGACCAACGGGCCGTGCAATGTGGTAGAAATCGTTGATAGCTTCTGGAGTAAAGCTAACTTCCACACCCCAAACCCAAGCAACTTTCGTGGCCTTGGCAAAGTGAGCATTTGCATAAAACCTCACGTACGATTTCTTCGGGGAATGTATCTCGCACGGGTCTTTGAAGAAGGGCATTCCAACCCCGAGCCTCGATTTGATCATAAAGAAAGGGATAAGCCGCTCTATCATAGGTTGTGTACCTCTCGGCGAGGAACTTCTTTTCCATTTCTTCGTAAAACAAATCTTGAGCCGGCTTTGATAGGAATCGGGTGGTATCATAGTCTTCCTCCTCGACCATGGGTTATTTCCCTTTCTTACTTCGTTTCGAAGGCGGACGTGAACTCCCATCTCTAGTTATCGGCATTATTTCAATATATTCAGAATCCACCAAACGATTCAATAATCAATTCACAGTCGCTACCAAACAACCCTCAAATAAAATCACGGAAGAATTCACACTAACAACCTAACTATCTCACTTAGGCAATTCGTCGAACACCTAGTGTACAATCCCCAACTTACTCCTCTTCAAGAATATTTTCTAGAATTGCCACCCAAAAACATCAAAACCAACAAAACAATACCATCAATGCAATACCATCCATGAGTTTAGCCATACTTACCTTTTGGATGCCCAAAATTGGTTTAAATCGAAAATTTTCGAACTTTTGGTGCTTTGGGGTTAATTCGGTTTTGGTGTGAATGTGGAGAAATTGATGGTTTTCTTGAGTGATTGGTGAATTGTTTGTTCGAATTAGGTGATTGTGTGAGTGAGGAGAGATCGATGAGGGAAATTTTGAGTGGAAGGAGGGTTTATTAGTGAGAGTGAGGGAGCTTTTTACTTGAGGGAGTTGGAAGATTTTTGAACGTCAGAAATGAAAAAGAAAAGGAGCTACATATGTCCCTGGATGATATACACCGCGGTGTACATTTAATTGCACTGCGGTGTATGGTTTATTGCACCGTGGTGTGTAATTTAGACACCGCGGTGTACATTTTTGCAAAACCGAACACATGTTACTTTTTGCACCGCGGTGTACAAAATTTACATCGCGGTGTGTTTCACTCTTGAAATAGAGCAAACTCTCTGGAAATTTTGCACCGCGGTGTATTTGAAATTGCACCGCTGGTGAATTAACTTGCACTGCGGTGTATTATTTCCAATAAGTTTTTCAACACTTTCTTTACAATACAAACTATTTTTTTTGTTTGTACTTTTGAATATAAGTCTGTATTAAAAAATCTTAACACTTCAAAATAACGAAATTTAAAACATACCTCGAAGCTGTTATAGAGCAGTAAGTTTACGAAGCTGATCGCGAATAAATCTTTGAACAGCCTGGTTGACCACTATTCTGATAGTCACTTAGCTGATTTAGTCAAAATCAGTTTTAATACCAGAATACTTGCAGCGGATATTTTAAGTGTTTTTCACAAGTATACTTAGTAATTTGAAAGATTTTACCCCCAGATTTGTAAGAGATTCTTTTAAAATTCTTTTCAAACAGTTAGTTGAGTATTCTAACGCAATTTTGTAAATATGCTAGAAAACAATGCAAGTTTGAACACACAGAATTTTTATAGTGGTTATATGTATTTAAATCCTTTAGTCTACTCTTCCAAGTCACACAGATTTTAGGTTATACTATAATCACTAAGTTTACAGTATACACTGCTTGCGTCGAACAACAAATGAAAAGACCACAAATTCGCAATAGGAAATCAAAAAGAAGACCTATTCTACATAGACTTATCACTCACTGATTTAACCGTTTTTCGTTGGGTTTGATTAAATCAATGAGGTAGGTTTATATTGTCAAATTGAATATGAGTTATAGGGCTTAGTTACTTTATTCCGGATGGATCTATCTCAAGGAAGAACAAATATATAAAGAACAATAAGTAAACGAGACGATGATTATGTGAATAGTATAGCAAAAACTTTTCTATTAATTATGATATCAGGTAGCCCAAGTATGTAGGCGTAAACTCTGATTTTCTGTGTCTCATACAATGTTTTACTAGGTATTTATATATTATCAACCCTAGCTATACAAGGAAACCTAATCCCACTAGGACTCGGTATATCTATCCTTCTAGAGATCAGATTGTAGACTGGTTACCCAATAGGATTCGTCCTCTAAATGGGTCGATGGTTGATCCCGAATGAGCTTGTATGGTCGAACCGATCTGATGTGTTCGGGTCGATTCCGAGTATCATATACGGTGTAAAATAGTCCCATCAGTACTCCCTCACTTCTTCGAGCGTATATGTAGTAGAAGCTCGTAGAAGTAGATGGTCGATCCTGACTGTCTTTTCCATGAATTATGCCTCGTTAAAAACCTTACATGGAAAAAGCCCTGTGGGAAAAAAAATCCTTAGTAAGGAAAAGAGTGCAACAGTTCATAGATAGTCATTTTGTCGATCCCGTACCGAACCGCTACTTTCCTTTCGAGGAGGCATTTCATCTTTACTGTTGGGCGGGAATATGATTAGCCGCGAGAAGTTCAAAACGTCTTTTCATCTTCCTATATAAATAGGTGCTTGTTGTTTCAATCACTTTTTACTTTCTATCTCCCATACTCTTGCAGTAACTTTCTTAGTCGATAATTTCTCCGCAATATCGTTTTCATCGATCAAGATTCGTCGAGGCTCTTCAACGAAATGGCTTCCATTTTGAAGAAACCTTCTTCATCTTTTTTGAAAGGAGTCGCCTCTACCCTCGAGGTGGGAGTACCATCTAGCCAGCCATCAGAACAGACTGGAGCATAGGAATTCACCATTCCTGATAAGGATACTTTTAAGGTGCAAATTATGTCAAGTTCCGAAGTTGCGGCCAGGGCAAAAAAGGGAAAGGGTACTACTCCTCAAATATCCGAACCAATTGAGGATCTTGCTTGCTCATATACCGATGAGACTTTCCACGAGGTTGTGGATAATTATTCGAAGTACTTCCCAGAAGGTTCAGAACTTATCCTCCCTTCTTCTTCCGATCGAGTTACTTCTCCACCGGAAGGTTGTCGGGCTTTTTATGCCGCCCATTTCAATTATGGCCTACGTCTTCCCTTATCTGCCTTATTCCTTGATATTCTGAAAGTATTTAGCGTTTCCTTGACACAGCTAGTCCCAAATTCCGTGGCCTTTGTCGTGTGTTTTTCAGTTCTAATGATAGCAAAAGGTTTTAGCCTTCTCTTCGTAATTTTACACAGTTGTTTCGTTTTAATATTTTTAGTTCCTGGAATCGTGGATACTTTTTCGCCAGCCAAAAATCTGGTCGCTCTACCTTTGATTCTCCAGTTTCCAGCAATCCTGCCTGGAAATCTCATTTCTTCTTTGTACGTCCTTCTCCTCATGTTGTCTTATCGGATGGTTCTTCCGAGCCGTTCTCGTGGGACCATGGCTTCGAATGGAGGTGGTCGCTTCGCTACAGGCCATTTTATTCCTGACGACCCTCAGTTAGTTCATGAGATCATGGAGATGCGCGCCGACAAGTACCAGAGTGCTCTTCACATTGGTGAGACTTTTCTCCGGAAAGCAGGATTAAGTCCTCATACCTTCCCTATCACCTGTCCTTCCGAATCGCTCGGTAAATGTCTTATTCTAAAGTCGGATTATATTTTCTCCTATTAATATGTCTAATTCAAACTTTGTTTTCTCCAGTATCTATGGTAGAGAATTCTCGGCACTCTTCAAAAGGAAAAATGGTTTTGTCTAAATCCACCAAATCAATAGAGAACCTTCCAATTTAGCAGAGGGCGTCTAAGAAGAGAAAGTTGGATTTGAGCCAAGATTTACAGGATTATGGAGAGGAATCTCCAGATTCTTCTCAAGAAATTCCCCTACCTCCTTCTTTTTCGCAAGCTCCAAATTATCAAGGGGCTGGACAGGGTTACCCCCCATTCCAGCTTAGGACTACCCTTGGCATTCGCGGATGTCGTAGTTGGTCGCTGCCCCATTCTATCAATAAGCCAGTTCAGAGAAGAAGACAGTACTATGGTCGTTCTGGCGAGGATCTTTCTTTGCCTGATGAGGAACACCGAAGGCCCACTGTTGTTGAGATGATCGAAGAACATTAAAAGGGAAAAAGGGCAGCAGGTTATTCTGAGAATGATTCTTTGATTCACGATGAAAGTGAGAATGCCGTAGATAAGGCTACTCGTATTCTTCTTTCCGGTGTTTTTACGCGTGATGTTAACAAGTTGCTGCGGAAGGACTCGTTGGAGAAGTTACAAAAGGCTTCTCATTACGCCGAGAAGGTACTTGTTATTAGTTATGTTTCTTTTTGTTCAAGACCCATGAATATTCAATTCATTGATCCCTTCCCCTCTTCTGCTCAGACAAAAACTTGCCTTGCGTCGTATGCTTATGAGGTTGCTCTTTGGAAGCAACAATGCGAATTTTTGGAGGAAAGAAATACAGGATTGCTTCACAAGGCGTCAGGTTCAAAAACCGGTCCTTCTACGTCCTCCTCCCTTCCACCTCCGATCACAGATTCTCAAGCTGCGGGTGTTGATGACCCAAAAATTATAAACAAAGTTTTGGAGAGTTCTCATGCTCAGGAACAGGTAGATCGGTTGATTAAAGAGTTGGAAGATTATCAAGTTAAGAGTACTACTCGGATCAGTGAGCTGGAGTCGCAGGTCGCCAATCTTCAGGCTTCTTTGGAAGAGCAAGAAAAGGACATTCCTCTAGGTGGACTTACTGATCGATACCGTAGGAATCCCGAGGAGAAGGTGCTTCGAGAATTTCTCAATTCTCCAGTTCATACTGCCTTGGTTAACAAGAAGGTCGGCCCGCTCCTGGAAAGTATCTTTAAGAAAGCTATTCATCAAATGGTCGCTATGAACTTGATTGAAGACTGTCGGAAGGAATATTTCAGGGCTACGCATGTTAGCCTTAATAGTTATGGCGAGGAGTATTCTTCTTCCGACCTGCCGACCGTCGATTATAAACATTTTCCATTGGCTTATCTAGTCGAGGAGTTTGGAGAAACTCTGCCTATTCCTCCTTCAGACATCAATCCGGAGGTTGACAATGAGTTTGTCATTCCAGAGGATGAGGAGGAAATCCTAGAAACCACGAATAATGCTGATGATGTAAGAGAGGTCGCAGGAGATCAGGGAGTTCGAGATGGCGACCAGGTTATTTGAAGTAGGGAACGACCAAACGGTCCTAAGAAACAATTCTGACAATAATATAACTTGATTTGTAATATTACTCTTTTAACACTTTGTAAATAAGACGATTCGAATTCTGACGGTTATGTCTTTCGGCTTCCTGAGTAATAATAATTTAGACAAGTCATTAACTCTGTTGTAATCATTATACTTACGTCCTTTCGAATTCTCGCGCCTGGTTATAGGCCAGGCTCTCTGTTTCGCGCCCGTTCCCAGAGTATGTCGCGTCTTTTCACTTAGTATTAATACATAAGGTAAAAACACTTTACTCGCTATTTTACCGCTTTTACTCAGCTGTGATAGAATATTTTCTCCCGTTAGGTCGCTAAGCTTCTTTGCTTGTTAAAATATATTTTCACTTTCCGAACATGAGTAATCTTTTTGGTAACACTTCAAAGCGTTCTTCTCGTGATGCTAGTGGTAACTTGAGACCTAAAAGGTCTCGCATCGAGGAGACTTTGGTGGATCCAGCTCGTTTGCCGATCGTTAGGAGATCGCGGACCCAGACTCCTGTTGTCCCTTTAGACCATTCAAGCGACGCAAACGTTAGTTCGGTGTTTCAATCAAATCCAATTATTCCTTCTACTTTTGAAAGAAGACCTTCCCCTGGTCGGATGGATTTCGGGGATATGTCCAACATAGAGCAACCCTTTACCTTTTCTGATTCTTCCACTATCCCTTCCACCAGGTTTACTTCGAGTGAGGGTGTCCTTGACACCGCATATCATGTATCTTATGATACTGAGTTGGTTATTGATGAAGGCCCAGTAGGTGACATTGTTAGGCCATCGATTAGCGGCCAGGGTGTAGAATCTTCTCTGGTTAGTTTTCAGCACCAACCTGTTACTCAAAGCTTTGCTGATTTCTTATTTTCTGACACTACAGCTGTGACTACCTCCTTCGAGACTGGTGGTTCTTCAGGAGCTCGGGCCGGACACAGGCCCGGTTCGAAGACGATAATATCTTACTCGGGGAAGGAAACTTCTGTGAGTCCTAGTGAGAGGGAATCCCCTCGTCTGTTGGACGATCGTTGTATCTGTTGGTCCCAAGTGGTCAGATGAGGTCTAGAGGGGAGGGGTGAATAGACCTCTGAAAATTTTTGAACTTAAAAACTTTTCAGTCTTCTGTCAGCAGACTAAGCTGATGAAGAACAGTAAGCAGACTGAGCTGATCGTGAACAAATCTTGAACAGCAGACTGACCACTCTTCTTACAAATACTTAGCTGTTTTTCAGTAAAACAGTTTTCCAAAGAGTATACTTGCAGCGGATTGTTTGAAAGTGTTTTTCACAAGTAAACTAAGTTCTTAAAAGATTTTATCCCCAGTTTTGAAACTCCTTATAAAATCTTTTGGTAATTCAAAGTGCTTAAAATATGCAATCTTTAAGATATGCAAGAAAACTTAAATGCAAGATAACACAAAGAATTTTTATAGTGGTTATATGGATAGAAATCCTTTAGTCCACTCTTCCAGATCACTTAGATTCTGGGTTATACTATAATCACACAGATTACAATATTTCTCCACTTATACCTAGACAACTAATGAAAAGGCTATAAGCTCGCAATAGAAAATCACAAAGAAATTCTACTCTCTGAAGTTTGATCACTCACAAAGATGGATCACAACTCCTCACAACACTCAGCTATTACAAGATCACTCAGATCGTAATTTTCTGTTTTCTTCAACTGGGTTTCTGTCAACAGATGACTTCCACCAGACGAGTGAGCTGTTTGAGCTTTTGAGACTTAGAAAAATTCTGCTTCAAAAACGAAATCTCTGATTGTTGTTATGTGTCCCGCTCAATTGAAATTCAGCTCCTTTTATACTTGGATTTGAAAATGAGACCGTTGAAGCAAATCAAATCTTCAAATCCATAGCCTTAGCCCGATTTCAGAACGGCTACCTGCTACAGTACCTTTTCTGCTGTACTTTCCTGTAGCAGCATTAAATGCACTCTGCTGATCCGAGAGTTAATTCCAATCATTTGCCATTAATACCCTTCTCTTACAGCATTTATTACTCCAAGTGCATTTATTACCGTTGGACTCTTCTCATGATCTCTTCTACTCTGCTGTTCAAAACGACTCTTCTGATAGATACTCTGCTGATCAAATACTGAACTCATCTGATTTGAGTCAGCTGATAACCTACCCTTCTGTTCGCTGTTTCAGCATGAGATCACTAGTCTTCTGGGCCTTGAACTTTGAACTCTTCTGATGTCTTCTTTACTTGTTCAAAATTCTTCTAAGGGAACTAAGCTTTCCATACTTAGCTGATTATGATGTTTTGGAGATCATCAAAACCTTCCCTTAAATACTTGTCTTATTTGCACTTCACTCTTCATCTTTATCCAACAATTTCTCCCTTTTTGATGATGACAAAACTCCAGCTAAGTACCTGTACCTAAACTAAAGTTCTGATCCTCAAAAATTTTGGAGATAGAAATAGTGTGTTGGATTCAAACTTTCAATTTTATAGATAATTGAACTGATTACATATTACAAGTGTTGAAAGATGAAAGGTGCAAAGTAATTTAGAAGATTACAAGGATTTTTAATATAAAAGGAAATCTAGCCTAAACTAGTCTTCTCCCTTCTTCTCTTCTTTCTTTTCTTCTTCAGCTTCCTTGTCTTCTTTTTCAGATTCTTTATCAGATAGTTTGGAAGTTTCAGCTTCCAATTTTTCAAAGAATCTTTTCCTCAACAGCTCTATCTTCTTATACTTGGCATCAGGATCAAGCTGTTCTTCAGCTGAGTCTTTGGCAGCAGCTATCTCTTTATCAGACTTAGCTTTTACTTCAGCTTCAGCATTGTCAGCTTCTTCTTCTTCTGTGATCTTCTCATCTGTTGGTCTGCTTGTTTCTTCCATATTTTTATCAGTCTCATCAGCAGATTCTTCCAACACTTCAGTTTCTTCAGCACCATCTTGATTTTCTTCTTCCCTTACAAAAGAAGTTCCAACTCTTTTCTGTCCAAATACCCTTTCTTCCCCCTTTTTGTCATCATCAGCAAGGTGGATTGGATATTGTGGCAAGGCTGGTGTAATCTGAAGTGAGTCACAAAGAAGTTCGATGTTTTCTTCCATTGCATTTATTTGAGCTTGTTGTTTGAGTTGATTGGCCTTAAAATCTTTCATTTCCTTGAGTAAATCCTCTCCTTGATCACCCAATTGAATTTGAGTTCCTAAAATCCAATTTGATGAAGCAGTGAAGTTTTTCATCATATTATCCATGACTTCATCTTCTGCTTGGAGGGTCATTTCAACTGTTTCTTCAATTCTTCTCCAACCATCAGCAGTGCTCTGAGTCCTTCTTCTGAGTATGTCCATATCTTGACAGATGGACTTAACATTTTGAGCAGTATCTTCTATCAGATTGGTTGGAACAGCAGCATTTTTCTGACTGGGTTGACGTACAACAGCCAACACATCTGCTGTTAATTCCTTCTTCATTTCCTTCAGTGAATTTGATATCATTTGCTGAATAGAATCCAACAAAGATGTTTGTGCAGCCTGAGAAGTGGAAGGAATATCTGTTGGAATAGGAGGTAGAGCCAGAGGTGTTTCTCCACTAAGTTGCTCTGCTGGTTGAATTATTTGTCCAAGAGACTGATCTGCTGGACCAGAAATAGACTCAGCTTCCTTGGCCTTATCAGCATGACTAGGAGTGCTTTCCTTCTCCTTAGTCTGATCATCTTTTTCAACAGCAGCCTCCTTTTCTTTGATCTGATCAGCTGGAATAGTTTCTCCCTTCTTTGAATCATCAGCTGTGTCAGACTTGTCATCCTTTTCTTTGTTCTGATCAGTTGGGTCAGATGTACCCTCTTTGTGCTTTTGTTGATCAGAAGACTCTTCTTTTTCTTTATCAGCAGGGGATATGATCTTCTTAACAGTCTCAACTGTTTTCAGCAATCCCTCATTGTCTACAGCTGACCTGTTAGAAATCCATGTAAAATTGTCAAGAGGAATAAAAGGTGAGTATGGTTCCTCAGGTAGCTCTTCATATGGTTTGATGTTTGGACCATAGACAATGTGCTTGATGTTAGGGAGGGGAACCATTGAGCTGGGTTGTCCCTTTAGCTTCCTTGATTTCTTTGCCCAAAGCTCCATTGATTGAGCAATAGCCAACTTGATTGATCTTTCCTTGAGGTCTACTGATTCATCAAAATCCTCAGAAATAGACTCAAAGATCTTCTTTGCTTCAGCCTTGACTATGTGACTTATTCTTAATCTTAACCTGTCCAGGAAGAATTTTGAATCAAGTGCTTGGATTAAGGATCCAGTCTCAAGCCACTTCAATACCCAGGCTTCTTCAGCAGTGAAGGTTTTCCACTTGGCCATTTTAGCTGGACTCTTTGTCAGTCTGAATTCTCTCCATCTGTTGTATCTGATCTTTTCAGCATTAAACAACGTCAGATGGTTGATTCTTTCACTTTCAACATCTAGCCTCTTAAGAAATTCTTCAAAGATGGCAGGATTATCCCTGACAATCTCTAAAGACAGTCTAATCTCCTCTCTTCTTTTTGGCTTTAACTTTGGTGCAGGCATAGCTGGTATTGGTTTGTTTGGATCTCTTTGTTCACCAATTACTATCCCACCAGTATGCTTTGGTCCATGAGCATCCTTGGTGCTTGCTTCAATAGCAGCAGCCAACTCTGCTGCTTCAAAAGCATCCCTTTGCTCTTGAGTCATCTTGTTGGCCTCTTCTTCCAGTCTTTTTAACTCTAGGCTTTTCAGCCTATTTTCTTCTGCCTTTTCTGCAGCCTTTCTTAGCTTTTCAGCATCATCTCTTCTTTTCTTTTCAGCAGCAGTCAGGTATGTTGCAATCTTACCAGTCCTTTTTCTCCTTGATTCAGGACTTTCAACTGCTTGAAGAGGGGTTGCAGCAACTGGAGTAGGATGCGGCAATAATGCATCTCCTTCATGTGTTGTACTAGTCTGCTGTGCTCCTTCAACTTCAGCAGATAGTGCAGCAGATGAGTCTTCTGTAGACACTCCAACAGTAGAAGCAATTTCAGTTTCAGCAGCAGCAGCTTTAGCAGGTTCTTCAATAGTTAATGGCCTTTCTGCTTCTGTTGTTGTTTCTCTTACTGTTGCAACAGGCTCCTCAGAGAAAGTGACCTTTCTCTTGGCCTTTGATTTTGCAATTCTTTTGGCAGGGGGGTTGGCAGTGGGAGGTCCCCTTGCCTCACTTCTGGTTCTCATCCTTTTCAACCTTTGAAGAGGAATCTCTTCATCTGACTCTGTTCTTTCAGGTGAGGAACCTGTATCCATCTTTTCAAGCTCAGCAGTGAAGTCATCTATCACCTTCTCAGGGACTTCAATCTCAGCTTCTGTTGATCTAGCTTCAACTGTAGAGCTTGCTGCTTGATCAGCAGACTTGCTTGTCTGACCCTCCTTCTTGCTCTTCTTAGAAGGGATCTTTTTGAGTTTTGCAGCAGCCTTTCTTTTTGGAGCAGCCACTATTTGTCTCACTGGTTCATACAGCTTGAACTCTTTGCTACCGTGAGTGGGCTTTCCACCAACCATAGGGCATTGCAGGGATGCAAACAGATTACTGAGTAAGATGGCATGAGAATGCCTTTTATCGCTCAGTAGCTCATATACGTGAGCAGCCCAGTTAACTTTCAGTCCATAGTATATACAGACCATGGTGTAGTACCTCCTCCTAGGTAACCCATCTAGAGAACTTGTACTGCATTCCAGTACTTTTGCTATGATGTCTGCAAATCTCTGATACTCATCCTTTAATTGAGTTTTCATCAGAGACCCAGTCATCTCTTCTCCCTCTTTCGCACAAATACCCCAAAATTCATCCTCTTTCTCAGACCCTAGGTCTGATACGTCTCCTCCCTTATTTGTCAATTTATAAATTTCACTTAAAACAGCAGCAGAGACAACAACTTTCTTACCACCGATAACAGCAGTCATAACAGTTTCATCATCATTGAACTTCCTGGTCGTGTAGACGTGATATACGTCTTCTAAGTAGACCCTGTCTTCGTGTGCTTCCAGAACTGGAACCAAAGATGCCTCCTTAATTTTCTCCATGAGTGAGCGCATCAGATCAGTACCCGAAAAGTGAAATTTGCTGTAGTTTAGGTATCTTCCGTCAATAATCTTTTCCATTTCTGAGATTATTGAGTAGAATCTACAAAAACAATGAACTTTTGAAGCAAGAGAGTTTGAGAGTTAGATAGTTTGAGAGTGTTTGAGTGCGTAAGACGACTATGCTGTTTCAGATCGGACTTTATAGGTTTCCTTTAGTTAGGTTTCCGTGATTGATCTGAACCGATGATCTAATCTGACAGTTTTTAATCGTGTGGATGAGAACTACGGATTTCAATTTTATTATTTTAATGTCAGATGGGCGGGAAACTCTATCGACACTAATCTGTTACTTATAGAAGCGCGTTTCTAAAGATACGTTTTATGACCATGCTTATATAAGATATCAGATGAGTAGAGTTTAACTTATCTGACAGACGAGTGATCTGTTAACTGATATTACTAGAAAAAGCCAATAGCTAGTAATCTTCCTCTGCTGTTTGTCAATCCAGCAAGATAAAATAATCTTCAGTCTTCAAGAATTAAGAACAGATCTTCTGATAGCATAACTTCAACTAACTGACATTAACAGATTTCATCTTTAGAACAGAAGTACCGCTAGTCTTACACGTTCCCCCTGACTTTAAGAATCCATAAGCTAACTAGTCTGTTGAAGGTTAATCCTTGAATGAAATAGCGGATAACTAAGCTGTTGAACTCCAGTCTTCTGATGAGTTCCCCCTCAGCTTATGCTTCCAAATTAAGTAGTCCTAGCTCAGCTCTTAGAGTTGAGAACCTTACTTCA
Organism: Penstemon eatonii; assembly: GCA_038501285.1. Taxonomy (NCBI): domain Eukaryota; kingdom Viridiplantae; phylum Streptophyta; class Magnoliopsida; order Lamiales; family Plantaginaceae; genus Penstemon; species Penstemon eatonii. The sequence continues at coordinate 18,213,409 of CM076711.1, forward strand.
CTTAAAGGTTTTGTGAAAATGTCAGCAATCTGATTGTCTGTATGAACATACTCAATCACAACATTGCCTTTTTCCACATGATCTCTAATGAAATGATGCTTGATCTCTATATGTTTAGTCCTTGAATGACTTGTAGTGTTCTGAGTAAGAGAGATTGCACTTGTGTTATCACAGTAGATTGGAATTCCACTGATCTTGATGTTGTAATCTTCTAGTTGATGCTTCAACCATAATATCTGTGCACAGCAAGCTCCAGCAGCTATATATTCAGCTTCAGCAGTAGATATAGAAACTGAAGTTTGTTTCTTACTCATCCATGAGATCAGACGACTACCTAAGAACTGACAAGCACCTGTTGTGCTCTTCCTGTCAATCTTGCAGCCAGCAAGGTCTGAATCTGAATAACCAATAAGTTCAAATCCAGATTCTCTAGGATACCACAATCCCAATTCTTGAGTGCCTTTAACATATTTCAATATCCTCTTGGCAGCTAAGAGATGAGATTCCTTGGGGTTTGATTGAAATCTTGCACAGACTCCAACTGAGTACATTATATCAGGTCTACTTGCTGTTAGATACAACAATGAACCAATAATGCCTCTATATTTGGTTATGTCCACTGATTTGCCATCTTCATCTTTATCCAAACGAAGACTTGTAGACATAGGAATTGTAGCAGTTGAGCTAGTTTCCATACCAAACTTCTTGAACAGATCTCTTGTGTATTTTGCTTGGCTGATGAATATTCCATCAGGCAACTGTCTAACTTGCAGACCAAGAAAATAATTAAGTTCACCCATCATGCTCATTTCAAACTTATTCTGCATCAGCTTGGAGAACTTATCACACATCTGTTGGTTAGTTGAACCAAAAATAATATCGTCCACATATATTTGCACAAGTAATATATGATTTTCCCATTCAATTGTAAACAAGGTTTTATCTACCTTACCTTTACGAAATCCTTTAATTAAAAGAAAATCAGATAGGGTATCATACCATGCTCTTGGAGCCTGTTTCAGTCCATAGAGGGCTTTCTTCAGACGATATACCTTGTCCTCTTCTTGATTGACTTCAAATCCGGGAGGTTGTTCAACATACACTTCTTCTTGCAATTCTCCATTGAGAAAAGCAGACTTCACATCCATCTGATAGACAGTGAAGTTCTTGTAAGCAGCATAGGCTAGAAACAGTCTGATTGCTTCAAGTCTTGCTACTGGTGCAAAAGTTTCATCAAAGTCAATTCCTTCTTCTTGACAATAACCTTTGGCCACTAGTCTTGCTTTGTTTCTGGTAACAATACCATCTTCATTCATCTTATTTCTGAATACCCACTTAGTGCCAATTACTCTTTGATGACTTGGTCTAGGAACTAAGTACCAGACTTCATTCCTTTCAAATTGATTCAACTTTTCTTGCATAGCTTCAATCCAGAAGGAATCACTAAGAGCTTCTTCAATTTGCTTAGGCTCTATTTTAGATAGAAATGTGACAAACATAGCATCTTGTGCAGCAGCTCTTCTTGTTTTCACTCTATCCAAAGGATCACCAATCACTAACTCTGGTGGGTGATTCTTGAGCCATCTGAGATCAGGCTGCAGATCAGGATGTTGTCCTCTGTCTTGATCTTGCAACACTACTGTTGGAGTTGCAGTAGTAGTCTGTTGAACATTTGCAGTCTGTTGAACAGTCTCTGGTCTGTCAGCTGTTTGCAACTCGTCTGTTAGACAATCAGCACTGTGATTTTGAACAGCACTTGAGTTAGCAGCTGAACTAAGATTGGGTAGTATGATGGGAACATATTCTTCATTTCTTCCAATGTCCAACTTCTGTAAATCAGTAGACAGATCTTGGTTAATACTTTGATTCTTCTCAGAAGATTGACTTGGCTCATCAAATACTACATGGATAGATTCTTCTATTAGTAATGTTCTTTTGTTAAAAACTCTGTAAGCTTTACTAACAGTTGAGTATCCTACAAAGACAGCTTCATCAGCCTTTTCTGCAAATGCAGTAAGGTGATTTTTCCCATTATTTAATACAAAACATTTACAACCAAAAATCTTAAAGTAATGAATGTTTGGTTTTCTGTTGTTCCAAACTTCATATGGAGTCTTGTTCTGATTTTTGTTGATCATACATCTGTTTTGGGTAAAGCATGCTAAATTTGTTGCTTCTGCCCAAAATCTTTGAGGCAGCATAGCTTCAGCTATCATGGTCCTGACAGCTTCTTTTAGTGTTCTGTTTCTCCTTTCAGCAACACCATTCTGTTGAGGGGTTCTAGCCGCTGAATACTCATGATGTATTCCTTTAATATTACAATACTCTTCAACAGTAGAGTTTGTAAACTCTGTCCCTCTATCTGATCTGATCTTCAATATTTTGATACTCTTCTCATTTTGGATCAGTTCCATCAGATTGGTAAGATTTTCCTTGGTTTCACTTTTATTTTTCATAAATATCACCCAAGTATATCTTGAATAGTCATCCACAATAGCTAGGCAGTATTTCTTTCCACCATTGCTGACAGGATCAATGGGTCCAAATAAGTCCATATGTAGTAGCTCCAATATTCTTTCAGAAGATTGATGCTTCTTGCTTTTGAAAGATGACTTGATTTGTTTACCCTTCTGACATGCGTCACAGAGCTTGTCTTTGCTCATGACTGCCTTTGGAATCCCTTCTACCAGATCATTCTTGATTAATCTGTTTATGGTCTTGAAGTTTAGATGATTCATTCTCTTGTGCCATAGCCAACTGACTTCACTTGGTGCAGATGCCACCAAACAGACACTTGAATTCTTATCAGCAGAATTCCAGTCGACTATGTAGATATTTCCTTGTCGTCTTCCAGATAAAATTACCTTCTTTGTACCAATCTGTTCAACATAGCACTTATCTGTTGAGAAGATGACTGAATATCCTTTGTCACAAAATTGACTTATGCTCAGCAGATTATACTTTAGGCCTTTAACATATGAGACGTCAGATATCTCTATGTTTCCCTTGATTAATCTTCCTTTAGCTTTAATCTTGCCTTCTTTGCTGTCTCCAAATGTAACACTTGGACCATCCACAGCAACTGCATCAGTCAGCTCATGTATGTTTCCACACATGTGTCTTGAACACCCACTGTCCAAGTACCAAATCTTCTCTACTTCACTCCTACTCCTAATCCTAACCTACAAAACAAAAATAAAATTGTTTTAGGTACCCTTATTGAGAGGGTCCTGAAGGATTAGTTCCACCTTTGACAACCCAATATGATGAAGTCTTAGGCTTCTTAGGTTTCTGAGTTTTAACAGGAGCATGAACTGTTTCATTTTTATCATAAGTATCAGATAAGTCATGTTGATGATCAGTATGATAAGAGTAATGTTCATAAGCAGGGTAAGATGCATGATAAGCAGGATATGCATGCATTGGATGAGCAGGGTAAGGTGCATAGTATCCTGGAAATTGAGGTGCATGATACATAGGATGATATGCAGCAGGTTGCACATAATAAGACTCATTTCCATACCAAGCATTTTGATTTTTCTTATTCTTATGCTTCTTTGGTTTACTTGATGCTTGCTCATTTGGTTTTGACTTAGTTTTACCAGCAGATTGATTAACTTTAGCTTTATCAGCAGACTTCTTAGGACTCTGCTGTTTGGTCTTACCAGTCTGATTTCCTGCACTAGGCTCTTTGCTCTTTTTAGCCTTAGGAGATTTCTTCTCCTTTGATACTTTCTCAGATGAAGTAGGTCTAGCAGTTTGAACATACAGAATGACCTTACTATTGTCAGCTGATATGAATTTTTCAGTATGGTTCAATTCTTGCTTATCCTGTTCTAAAGGTATCTTCTGTTTACTAGATGTATGCGTGGATGCAACAGATGATTTTTCATGAGACTCAATAACCCTTTCAAGTTCCATGATTTTTCCTTTATAAACTTCACACTCAGCTTTCAGAGACTCATGTTCTTGCTCAGCTGTTTATATTCAGCTGATTCCTTTGGTTTTTCAGCCAAAAGTTTCAGTGAATTATTTTGCTCTTTTAGCAATATCATCTCTTCCTTAAGCTTTTTGTATGCTTCAGCAATACCAGTATTGTTAAGCATCATTTGTTCAAATGAATTAAATAATTCATTGTTAAGAGGAGTTACCTCATCCTCAGAGTCATCAGATTCCTTTGCCATCAGGCACAGGAGAGCAGGTTTTTCTTCATCAGACGATTCTTCATCAGACGTGTCTGAATCTGAATCAGATGAGTAGATAGCAGCAAGCTTTTCTGCTTCAGCCATCATTGCCTTGCCTCTCTGATGCTTTCTTTCTTTTCTCATTTTCTTCTCCTCTTCAGTGTACTTTTCTGCTTTTGGATATGGGCAGTCTTTGATGAAGTGTCCCAATTTCCTGCAGTTGTAACACATTAGTTTTGCTTTATAATCATCTTTTTCTTGAGAAGAAAAGTTAGGTTTAGAAGTAGAAGCATTGTTGTATTTGTTCTTCATTTTTCTTTTGTAGAACTTCTTGAAATTGTTCATCAACAGTGCAACATCTCCAGCAGTGTACTCTTTTTTGTTGAGTAGAGTGGCTTCATCAGATGAGTCCACTTCTTTGCTTTTCTGTGCTGGTCTTCTGGGGTTTTCAGCAACAACCAGTGCAGCTGTGGGTCCTGAAGTTGAGGTTTCTTCAATTCCCATTCTAGGCAGTTTATACTCGAATGCCTTGAGTACAGAAAATAGCTCAGTAAGAGAGATTTTTCCCAAATCCCTTGATTCTTCCATTGCTGTCACTTTCATGTTGAACTTTGGGGGTAGGGCCTTTAGCACTCTGACAGTGATCTCTTTGTCAGTGAAGGTCTTTCCCAACTTTAAAACTTCATTCAGAGTTCTGGTGAATCTGGTATCCATCTGATCAATGGTTTCTCCAGACTTCATCTTGAAGTTGTCAAGTTTCTCCAAGGCAACAGTAAGCTGATGCTCCTTTATTGCATCATTGCCTTCGCTCATATCTCTGACTTTGTCCCACATCTCCTTTGCAGTCTTGCAATGTTTGACCTTGTCAAACCTATCATTATCCAGGGCTTTAGTCATGATGAATCTCCCAACTTTATCTAGATTGTAAAGCTTTATTTCTTCTGGAGTCATCTCATGAAGGTCTTTTTCCACAACCGTATCTACTTCATTTATTTTTATGGTCTTTGTGAATCTGAATGGACCTTTAATGATACATGTATACATGTTGTCATTGTAGGCTGCTAGAAAGATTTCCATTCTAATCTTCCAGTCTTCAAAAGACATACCAGCAATGTGGGGAACATGGCTGATACAGTCCATTTTTCAAAAAGTTTTGATTTTTCAAAAAGATGCTCTTTTGAAAAGTTTTGAAAACCTTTGAAAAACACTTGGATCAAGCTCGTTGATCAGGCAGCTGATTCTAATGAACCACCTGCTCTGATACCACTTGTTGGTCCCAAGTGGTCAGATGAGGTCTAGAGGGGGGGGGGGGTGAATAGACCTCTCAAAATTTTTGAACTTAAAAACTTTTCAATCTTCTGTCAGCAGACTAAGCTGGTGAAGAACAGTAAGCAGACTGAGCTGATCGTGAACAAATCTTGAACAGCAGACTGACCACTCTTCTTACAAATACTTAGCTGTTTTTCAGTAAAACAGTTTTCCAAAGAGTATACTTGCAGCGGATTGTTTGAAAGTGTTTTTCACAAGTAAACTAAGTTCTTAAAAGATTTTATCCCCAGTTTTGAAACTCCTTATAAAATCTTTTGGTAATTCAAAATGCTTAAGATATGCAATCTTTAAGATATGCAAGAAAACTTAAATGCAAGATAACACAAAGAATTTTTATAGTGGTTATATGGATAGAAATCCTTTAGTCCACTCTTCCAGATCACTTAGATTCTGGGTTATACTATAATCACACAGATTACAATATTTCTCCACTTATACCTAGACAACTAATGAAAAGGCTATAAGCTCGCAATAGAAAATCACAAAGAAATTCTACTCTCTGAAGTTTGATCACTCACAAAGATGGATCACAACTCCTCACAACAGTCAGCTATTACAAGATCACTCAGATCGTAATTTTCTGTTTTCTTCAACTGGGTTTCTGTCAACAGATGACTTCCACCAGACGAGTGAGCTGTTTGAGCTTTTGAGACTTAGAAAAATTCTGCTTCAAAAACGAAATCTCTGATTGTTGTTGTGTGTCCCGCTCAATTGAAATTCAGCTCCTTTTATACTTGGATTTGAAAATGAGACCGTTGAAGCAAATCAAATCTTCAAATCCATAGCCTTAGCCCGATTTCAGAACGGCTACCTGCTACAGTACCTTTTCTGCTGTACTTTCCTGTAGCAGCATTAAATGCACTCTGCTGATCCGAGAGTTAATTCCAATCATTTGCCATTAATACCTTCTCTTACAGCATTTATTACTCCAAGTGCATTTATTACCGTTGGACTCTTCTCATGATCTCTTCTACTCTGCTGATCAAAACGACTCTTCTGATAGATACTCTGCTGATCAAATACTGAACTCATCTGATTTGAGTCAGCTGATAACCTGCCCTTCTGTTCGCTGTTTCAGCATGAGATCATTAGTCTTCTGGGCCTTGAACTTTGAACTCTTCTGATGTCTTCTTTACTTGTTCAAAATTCTTCTAAGGGAACTAAGCTTTCCATACTTAGCTGATTATGATGTTTTGGAGATCATCAAAACCTTCCCTTAAATACTTGTCTTCTTTGTACTTCACTCTTCATCTTTATCCAACAGTATCCTTGAACAAATTAATGATATAACGGAGTCAGAAACTCCTCGGCATGATAAAATCCCGTTAGATTCTGTCTTGCCTGATTCTTGTGACCCCGATCCTTTATCCTGGGATCTAGGTCTAGTACTGAATTTTTCCCGGCGAGTTGAAGGATCATGAAAATACTTCTAATGTTCGTCTTGTCCAGTCTTTGTTCAAACAGTTCGAGCAGGTACTTATCTAATTCAATTTATTTTCATGTTGTTTCTTACCTTTTGTCCTTTTTGTTTTGTCCTTCATAGTTTCTTTTTTCTTAGGGTAAATATTATGCTCTGCAACTGGGTGCCCAATACGATGAATTGTGGCTCAGTAAATAGAACCTGAGGCTTCGGCTGGATGTGGAGTCTTCAAATGTCAAAGATCAAGCTCTTCGGATTGAGCTTATAAATGATGAACTCCAGAAGCTTCGTGAAGAAAGTTTTGCTCTTGCGAAGAAGAGGGATGATCTGACTCATTTAAACGCTGGTTCAGAGGAATCTCATCAGCGTGCCTTTGAAAAAGGCTACGATGCAGGTTATCAGAAGCATCAAGAGGAGGTGAGGGCGTTTCTTGATGCTGTACAAATGCTTATAACAATGTTGACCTTTTTATCAGTGCCTTGGCTTGATAAGTCTTAATTAGTAGATGTATTTCGATTATATCTTGCATAATTTTATCGTTAAAACTGAGTGTAAATTTTTGAAATAGGCGGCAGACTTTATCTGATATTAATATCCTGGGCGATCATCCTTTGTCTAGAAAAGTAGCTCGTTCTTCGATTATTCTTAAATATCTTGATCGATGTAGCATAGTCTCCGTAAATCGAACATTTAATCAAGTATAAGCACGATGATCGATCAAATATAGACCCTTAGGCATTAGGCGGTTGATCGTAGGTCGTTTCACATAATTGGCTTATCAGGGAACTGTAGGGTTAGCTTACCAACCTTATCGTTGAATGACTAAGATTTTGTCATTAACCTCTATATAAGGGTGTTACTATCACATCCTTTGAGCACTGTTTTTCTTTTACAAGTTTAGATCTTTTAGAAGGGATTTTGTTCCTCCCCTTTTCCTTGGACTTCATGTTTTTTTGCACTGATTGCAAGCTCTATTTTCCCCAGATAAAACAACCATTGTATCAATACGTTAAATTCTTTGGTACGGGAGGGATTGGGAAATGTAGACTTGTGGAGTAGATCTGGCTTTTTCAGACCTCCTTAAGCAATTCTTTGGAATATTAGGCAGTGGCCCATCCATATTCCCTTGTTAGGATAACTGTCTTGAATTTTATTCCATCAGATTTCTTGGACTCTGAGATGAGCGCTGGACTTTAGGTCGCTGGGCTCGTGTTCGTTGTCAAAACGATCAACTATTTGGGCTCCCTGCTTATATGGATTTTCTGTCCTGGTCACTTCGACCTTGTTATGTCATTTCTGATAGGATAGTGCCCAGCAAGCCAGTTCAATAAGCTTGTAATAGGTCTATTATGTAAGAGACGATCTTTTGATTTTATAATAATACGCATGTTTATTTATATGTGTATATGGATAAACAATGGCCAACTTCATCTCTCGCGAATACATTTAAGCGATTGGTTGAAACCCTTAGATTACATTAGACTATGGGACGATTCACTTCAGTACTGAGTGCAATCATGAAACAGTCTCAAAGGTCATAATCTTAAAACTGTTCCAAGTCATAGATTCCTAACGAGACGGGGTATCGTAGGAATCGCCAAGACTTGTACAAGTATGCATGATTCACATGGAGTGAATTTGTAGCGTTTCATGAGCAAGGCATTTGAGGCCAGTGCATATGAGTAGGTGGTTCAATGGAGGATTGAACTCATCGAACGACCCGAATAGAGAAACCCATTGTGGAAGTGCATGTCGCATATCGGTTTGATTCTAGGAGTGTAGGTACTCCTGAGTTAATAGAGGATTTGATTCTAGGAGTGGTCAATTAAAGGTTGTTTGATTGACCGGAGCAATTTATTGTTCATAAATTAAATCACGAAGAATTCGTGGGCCTGCTGCCAATTGATGGTGAACCCAGAGGGTCACACACAATACAATTGGACGGTGACTGTTGAAAAATGACATGAAAGGAATTAATTGATTTAAGGGTAATTAAATCAATTAAATGAATTAAAGTATTTAATTAAAGTGGGAGATTAATTAATTAGTTGACTTAATTAATTAAAGACTTAATTAAATTGCTAATTAATTATATAAAAGAAATATTGATTTATTTAGATTGGGCATTTAATTAAAGTAGTTAATTAAATGAAAGGCTTGCAAGACATGGGCCTTTAATTAAAAGCCCATAAGAAGTATTGCAAACCTAGGTCAAGTTGAGGCTTATAAATAGAGTTCTAGTAGAGCTCAAAAGTAGAACACCCTAGCACAAAAACCCTAAGCTCTTTTCTCTGACCTAGCCGCCCCCTCACCTGCGCCCCCAAGCTAGTGTCGTCGCCACCTTGCTGCCGTGAGCTGCCCTAGCGCCGCCGCCGCCTCTCCCTTCTTCCACCGTGCTAGATCTTGTCTTGCCAAGTTAATCTGCACAGTCCTGCAATAACAAATCTCCTAGATCCAGTTCTGAGCCTAAGACTAGGAGGTATTACCAGAATCCAGTTGGTATAGACTATCTTTGGAGGTGAGACATTTGGATCACTCCTGTGAACCAGATCCAGATTCAGAATCAGAACTGAAGGTTGCCACCACCTTGCCTGTGGTGAGGTAAATCGCAAAAATCCCCCTTATTTAATTCATTGTGTGTGTTTTTGTTTCATGCTTGCGTATATATAATATGGAGATTCATATATGGGACCTTGGGTTCTTCAAAGTTTTTTAATACCGCACTGTATGTTGTTCTGACAATCGAGGCAACCCAACCACTATCCCAACATTGGTATCAGAGCCAACTCCATCATTGTTATACGAAAAGCCTGAACATAATGTGTTTTTTCCATATATGTTTGATTATGTATATGTAAACACGTGATAATTATGTTCTCTAAATTGATTCTTACTTGTTATGACTGGATCTATGATTGGGTAAAACTGCTTTTTCAGATCTGTGCCGATTTTATAGTTTTTGAAAACTTCAGGACATTTATGCAAAGTAATCGCATATTAGGATTTTTAGGGGCTGAAAATTAAATTTTTTCGAATCTGGAAATTTCAAAATTATTGGACTATTTTGCAAATCTGGTCGCGCATAATTTTGGTGTCATTTAGTAATTTTTGAAAGTTTGGGGACTGTTTTGCAATTACCGAAAATTCAGGGAAAAATAAAAAATTTTCAGAATTCAAAATTTTATTTTCTGGTAGCTGCCCGAATATGCTCAGGGGTGTTTTTGTAACCTTTTTAAAAAGTTATGGGGTCAAAGTGCAATTTTCAAAAGTTGAAAAACAGAATCTGAATTTGAGCAGAAAATTTATTTTTATTTACCCGAATATTTATTTTGTCATAATTAGTAGTGACTAAAAAGTAAGAATCATAGGAAGTTAGTTTTAAAAGGTAGTTTTAAAATTAAGAAAGAAATAGGTAAAAGTAGTTTGCGTGTTTCTTGCTCTACGTGAATTGTTTACGTGGTTTTTGATCGAGCCGAGCCTTGACCTTAGGTTAGATGTGATTGGTTTAATTTATTATTTGGTTTTTATTGGGCCTGCGAGCCTATTATATTTTTGGGCCACTTTGAGCCTTTGTAATAGAATAGCGCTTTACTGCTTTCCTAATTTAGGATGAAGGCCCGTTTACAAGCAAGGTGGGAACCCAAGAAGATATGAAGGCCATATATGCATGGTACATTGTGTAATAGCATAGGACTTTATGAGAACCCTTTAGATTGACCAATAGGGCCAACATCATTGGCTCGATGATGGCCTGCATAGGAGGCTCCCGATCGAAAACATATTGTGGTAGTATGCATGCAAGGCTTGTATGGCTTTTATTTATTTGTCGATTTATATTTAGCTTGTATGAGATGCGCGCTAGAATTTAGACCGTAATAAAAGATAAAGCATAACTGAATCGGTGAGATCTCGAGGAGAGTTAGCTTAACTTTCAAACCAGAAATTCCCCTCTCGAATCAAATATTAAGTCAACTGGGTATATTTAAAATGAGATTTTAAAGATCCAAGCCTTCCATCAATAGGAACTAGTGTGAGTTGTCTACTTATTGATGGAGGTGATCCAGAGTCTGGCACCCGAGTCAAAGAAAGGGGCAATACACGAAACTCCTTGATTCTTGTTTTTAACTAAACTCAACAAGGGTGAGGACTGGTCGGGATGTGAAGATCGACCGATAACTAGTTACGGAGAATTCACGACCGGGCCTGTTGCTCATCGAGATTGATGGGTTTTACTTAACGATTAGTAGCATTTATGATGTAGCAGTGCTAGATAAATGTGAAAACCGAGGCAAAATAGCTTGAAGATTATGGAGTAACACAATTAGTAAAAGTATACCTACCTGGAGAATTAATTGTATGGCCACGAGTCGCGGGTTCAATTAATTGCTGCTGAGTCGCGGGTTCAATTAATTGCTGCTGGGACGTCAAGACCTACTAGGAATTAAATTTCCCGAGCAATCAAAGGGGTGATTGTTTAGATAAAATATTGGGAGAACTTTTTCGAAAACAAGTCCAAACTTCGATAATTATAAGTATTACACATAAGATCAGTTAGCTAAACGTTGTCTTCTTTCCATTTGTAGATATTAAGTACAATGTCTAAGAATCCATTATCTGTTATCCTCGATGCAAAAAAAATGAATGGCTCAAATTTGTTGACTGGCTGAGAAATCTCAGAATTGTCCTCGACTCCGAGCGACGAAGCTATGTGCTCGACACACCCATGTCTGCTGCACCCGCAGCACGAGCTAGTGAGGAACAACGAACCGCCCATGCTAAAAGGGGTGGATGATGATCTTCAGGTTCGATGTCTCATGCTAGCCTCGATGTCGAATGAAGTGCAGAAACAGCATGCTGAAATACCGCTTGCTAGAGATATACTTCTCCATCTCCAGCAAGTGTTTGGAGAGAGGTCTCGCACCGAAAGGTTCGCGACCACTAAGGAGTTGTTTCATCTCAAGATGGCTGAGGGAAGCAGTGTCAAGGATCACTGTCTACGATTCATCAACCTGGTTGAAGAACTGGGGCGATTGGACGTGGATTTGCACGCTGATCTTAGCATTGACCTCCTCCTCCATACGCTGCCCCGTTCTTTTGACCAGTTCGTGTTGAACTTCAACATGGAGGGTAGAACCCTCGCTCTTCACGAACTGACCAATTTGTTGGTAACGGCATAATCGACTCACAAGAAAGAGAAGCCGGTAATGATTGCACACCAATCGAAGGCTGCAAAGCCCAAGAGAGGTAAGAAGAAGAAGAAGGTGTTCTCTTCGAAGGCAGTCACAAAGCTGGTTGAAAAGAAGCGCAAGAGCCCAGAAAATGAATGTTTCCACTGCAAGAAAGCAGGGCACTAGAAAAGGAACTGCCCAGACTACCTAAAGATGAAACTGGTAGCCAAAGGTATTTTCTTGGTTGAAGTTAATATTTCTATTAACTGTGCATCGTAGGTGTTAGACACCGCAGCAGGTTCTCATATCTGCAATGATTTGCAGGTGATGGGAGCAGTAAGATACCTAAAGCCCGGGGATAGAATCCTGCGTTTTGGAAACGGAGCTAGGATCGCCGCTGAGGCTATAAGGGACGTGGAATTAGTTTTAGGGAACTTTACTTTAGTATTGAAAGACTGTTTGTACGTACCAACTATAATTAAGAACATCATTTCTATTCCTATGTTGGATATTGATGGTTTTAACTTTTCCATTCAAAATGGAACTTTTTGCATATTTAAAGGTGGTTTAATGTATGCTCGTGGTACTTTGATAGATGGTCTGTATTCCGTAGAACCTATAAATTCAGACGTCATGCACATTCAATCTAGAAAAAGAAAATATGATAATCAAACTCCATAACTTTGGCATGCTAGACTTGGACATATTTCCAAGAGTAGGATTCAAAAGCTGGTTTCATCTAAAGCTCTTGAAATAAGGAACTTAGATGAACTCCCAACTTGCGAGTCTTGTCTCAAAGGAAAGATGATCAAATCGCCCTTCACAAGGAATCCCGAGCGAACCAAGCAAACTTTGGATTTAATCCATACTGATGTTTCTGGCCTATTGAGTGTCAATGCGAGAGGAGGATTCTCTTACTTTGTAACATTCACCGATGATTTTAGTCGTTATGGATATGTGTATCTTATGAAACACAAATCCGAAACTTTTGAGAAATTCAAAGAGTTTCGAATGGAAGTAGAGAACCAACTTGGACATAGTATTAAAGCACTTCGATGTGGCAGAGGTGGTGAGTACTTAAGCCAAGAATTCCTTGATTATCTAAAAGAGAATGGAATTCTCGCCCAGCGAACTCCCCCTAGGACGCCCCAACTCAATGGAATGTCTGAGCGGAGGAACCGAACTTTGTTAGACATGGTTCGTTCCATGATGAGCTTCGCTGATCTTCCCTTTTCGTTTTAGGGCTTAGCCCTATTAACTGTCTCGGAGATACTAAACATAGTACCTTCGAAGTCAGTGCCAACAACACCGCACCAAGTATGGTATGGTAAATCACCCGTGTATTCATACTTACGAGTATGGGGATCTCCAGCGTATGTAAAGAACAAGAAGGGAGATAAGCTAGATAGTAGATCTAGTTTGTGCAAATTTGTGGGGTATCCAAAGGAATCAATTGGATACCTGTTCTTCGATCCTAAAGAACGTAATACGTTCGTATCTAGGAACGCCCATTTCTTGGAAGAGGATTTCCTCACCAATCGAAATGGGATACTCGTAGAACTTGATGAAGTCTAGGAATCGGACCCATCCCCACAAACAGTGGGAGCTGAACCAGAATTTATTGAACCTACTAGTACACTTACTCTTCGAAGGTCTGATCGAATTCGTAAGGAGCCGGAGCGATTTTGTTTCATTCACGAAAACGAGAAAGTTGATAGTGATCCAAATACCTATCAAGAAGCGATGTCAGACATAGACTCGGGTGCGTGGCTCGAAGCCATGCAATCCGAAATGGATTCCATGCATTCCAACAAGGTTTGGACCTTGGTCGATCCACCTGAGGGAACTATCCCTGTAGGTTGCAAATGGATCTTCAAGCGCAAGCTTGGAATGAATGGAGAGGTATTAACTCATAAAGCTCGCTTAGTGGCGAAAGGGTATTCTCAAAGGCCTGGAATAGACTATGAGGAAACCTTCTCTCCCGTGGCGATGTCGAAATGCATTTGGATACTACATGCCATAGCCACGTGGCATGACTACGAAATATGGCAAATGGACGTAAAGACCGCCTTTCTCAATAGAGACATTGACAAGGAGATCTTTATGCAACAACCTGAAGGTTTTGCGTCCAAAGAAAGTGAGCACAAATTGTGTAAGCTTCAAAGGTCAATCTATGGCCTCAAACAGGCGTCCCGAACCTGGAACATACGATTTGATGAGACAGTCAAGGCATTTGGCTTCATCAAAAACGTATATGAACCTTGTGTGTACAAGAAGAATAGTGGGAGCTCGATACAATTCATTGTTTTGTACGTCGATGACATTTTGCTAATCGGAGACGATATCAAGATGTTAGCTCAGATTAAAGCGTGGTTATCCGTGCAGTTCTCCATGAAAGATATGGGAGACGCATCTTACGTATTGGGAATACGTATCTATAGGGATAGATCGAAGAAGATGATAGGACTCTCCCAATCTCAGCACATCAACACAATTTTGAAGAGATTCAAAATGGAAGAATCCAAGAGAGCATTGCTTCCAATGAGACATGGTATCTCTCTTTCTAAGTCAATGTGCCCTACAACCGACGAAGAAAAGACGAGAGTGTCTCTCATACCTTACGCCTCTGCTATAGGGAGCATAATGTATGCGATGTTGTGTACTCGACCAGACATAGCACACGCTCTAAGTGTAACGAGCCACTATTAGTCAAATCCAGGTGAAGAGCACTGGACTGCCGTAAAAGTAATCCTAAAGTACATGCGAAGGACTAAGGATATGTTTTTGGTCTACGGTGGTAGTGGAGAACTGAAACTTGAAGGATTCACTGATTTGAGTTTCCAGTCTGACGTGGATGATTTTAAATCCAACTCTGGATACATATTCCGCATCAATGGTGGAGCATTTAGTTGGAAAAGCTGTAAGCAGTCTACCACTGCCGACTCAACCACAGAAGCAGAATATATCGCAGCATTAGATGCGGCAAAAGAAAGTGTATGGATGAAAAACTTCATCCAAGAATTGGATGTTGTTCCTAGCATTGCTGAACCTGTAGTCGTCTTTTGTGACAACAACGGGGCGATAGCTCAAGCAAAGGAGCTGAGATCACACCATCAATCCAAACGCATACAGAGGAAATACCATGTGATCAGGGAGATCATTGGTAGAGGAGACATGCACATGGAGTATGTCAAATCGGAAGACAACGTAGCTGACCCACTAGCGAAGCCACTTTCACAAAAGGCGTTCGAGGGACATCTAGATGAGATGGGTCTTAGAAACATAGGTGAATGGCTTTAGGGCAAGTGTGAGATTGATAGGATAGTGCCCAGCAAGCTAGTTCAATAAGCTTGTAATAGGTCTATTCTGTAAGAGACGATCTTTTGATTTTATAATAATACGCATGTTTATTTATATGTGTATAAGGATAAACAATGGCCAACTTCATCTCTCGTGAATACATTTAAGCGATTGGTTGAAACCCTTAGATTACATTAGACTATGGGACGATTCACTTCAGTACTTAGTGCAATCATGAAACAGTCTCAAAGGTCGTCATCTTAAAACTGTTCCAAGTCATAGATTCCGAACGAGATCGGGTATCGTAGGAATCGCCAAGACTTGTACAAATATGCATGATTCACATGGAGTGAATTTGTAGCGTTTCATGAGCAAGGCATTTAAGGCCAGTGCATATGAGTAGGTGGTTCAATGGAGGATTGAACACATCGAACGACCCGAACAGAGAAACCCATTGCGGAAGCGCATGTCGCATATCGGTGGTGAGATGTTTCTCACGGATTATAATAGTGTATGATTTAGTCCTTTGACTTGAGGTGCTAGGGCGAATTCGGTACATGAAAGTACGTACTTAGATCTAGGTATAGGCCACTTAGCTTGGTCATAACATGCCTAGGTTGGGTGTGTATGGACATGTACGCGAGTGGTTAGTACCAATATAGAATCTATTGACTCATTGTAATGGATGAGAGAATTTCCTATACGATTCTTAGATAATATATCCGAGAAATCTACGGCCGTAGTCATTGAAGGATTTGGAAAGGGTTTTCCAAATTTAGGAGTCATACTGGAATATTATCCTGAATTAGAAAGTATAGTTATCGAGACAAATTTAGAGGTGCCGATCAATTAACACACCCTAAGTCTTGATCGGGAATATTAGTCGATAGAAGGACTGTATGTACATGGTAATTATATGAGACGAGGTTCACAAGTATCAATTCAACTGAAGTTGGGCTTCATTGGCTTGTGGCTAGACATCGACCATGAAGTGTAGGTACTCCTGAGTTAATAGAAGATTTGATTCTAAGAGTGGTCAATTAAAGGTTGTTTGATTGACCGGAGCAATTTATTGTTCATAAATTAAATCATGAAGAATTCGTGGGCCTGCTGCCAATTGATGGTGAACCCAGAGGGTCACAAACAATACAATTGGACGGTGACTGTTGAAAAAGGACATGAAAGGAATTAATTGATTTAAGGGTAATTAAATCAATTAAATGAATTAAAGTATTTAATTCAAGTGGGAGATTAATTAATTAGTTGACTTAATTAATTAAATACTTAATTAAGTTGCTAATTAATTATATAAAAGAAATATTGATTTATTTAGATTGGGCATTTAATTAAAGTAGTTAATTAAATGAAAGGCTTGCAAGACATGGGCCTTTAATTAAAAGCCCATAAGAAGTCTTGCAAACCTAGGTCAAGTTGAGGCTTATAAATAGAGTTCTACTAGAGCTCAAAAGTAGAACACCCTAGCACAAAAACCCTAAGCTCTTTTCTCTGACCTAGCCGCCCCCTATCCTGCGCCGCCAAGCTAGTGCCGCCACCACCTTGCTTGATGGGGGCTATTTCGCACCCTATATACTACTCGGATCGAATGAAGAAGATAAGATTGATTCGACCAATTCAAACAGATCGGGATCATCTTACCGACCCGGCCAAGTGCAGCTCGCTTCGATATAAGATTATACTCCGGACTCAAAAAGGATATTTGGGCCGAGTCCTATTAGGACTATGTTTCCTTGTAACGCTAGGTTTAACATTATATAAATACCTAGTTAATCATTGTATTAAACAACTACGAAATTCCTGAACTCTAAGAATACAGGATTTAACACTGCTTACAACAGCATAACTTAATAATATTCAATATTATTACTGAGCTTTTTACCTTCATATCGGTGTGTTTCTTAGCTTTGTTTTGTGGTTTTACTTCTTGTTCTTGAATATTGCTTTTCTTTGTAACCGATCCATCCGGAATAAAGTAACAGAGCCCTAAATAATATATATAAATATCGAAAACCCCCGATATCACAAATTCACTGATAATTGAATAACCTAACGAAATCCGGTTAAATCAGTTGGCGCCCACCGAGGGGCTACGTTAATTATTCGATCGACACATGGCTCGCCCAAGGAAAAGCGCTCGCATTGGAGCGAGAAGTAATACAACCACCGGCCACAACACATCCGTAGATCCACAAGACAACAACGATAACAACATTCCCAACACCAATGAAAATCTCCCAGATACCCGTTCTCGTCAGCAGGAACACCAAGGAGGTCTTACCGGTGCAATACAGGAAGAACCGGAAGTACCCGAAATACCCGTTCCTCTCCCAGGCGCTCAGGAAAAACTGAGACAAATAGCAATGCTCTTCAAATCACTCTCTCCAGAAGAATTGCTAGTTTTATACCAAATTCCTCGAAACGCTACGGCTCCCAGGACAACTCCTGCACCAGGAATGCCAGGGCCAAACAAACAAACCTCTCAACAAGCGGACAGCCCAGCAAGTGAGCGACGCTCGTTACGCAGCCCACAGCAGGACAATTCTAAACCCTCCGATAACCGTCCCCGAAGAAAACCAGGTCGAAGAAGGCCACAGGCGGATCGCAGCGGATCGAAGGAACGAACAATAATCCCTATCGAGGATGACATAGATGATGCTATCCCAGATCGACCACGAGCGACTCGATTCTCGGAAAGAGAAATCGAGAGAATAGTACAGGAACGACTGGAGCAACGCCTACGATCTGTTCAAAACCCGTGGACCCGAACCGCGGAACTCCAGGAGAGCCTTGCAGCATGTTCTCCCTTCTGCAGAGAAATAAAAGAAGCGCAATCCATTGGACAGGTCCCGGGTAGACTACCCTGATATGACGGAACCACCGACCCGGATGATTATATTTTTAGCTTCACTAACATAATGAATTTATATGCCCACTCTGCCGAATTCACCGCCAAGTTAATGGTGACCACATTCGAGGGCCTAGCGTTGGATTAGTTCGCAAAACAACCTGCCAACTCCATATTCAGTTTCCGGGAATTATGCAATAAATTGACGCAGCAGTTTGCCAGTCAGAAGAGGCAAAAACTCCCGATGAGCTACCTAGGAACCATACATCAACAAGAAGGAGAATCCCTAAGAAACTGGTTGGCCAGATTCAACGTAGAACTACTCAAAATCGATTCTCCAAATATTGATTACATAATTTCTATCCTCTTCGATCTCACTAAAAACAGGCAGTTCGGAAATGCCCTCAGTCGAAAACAACCAAGAACGTTCGCCGACATCATGAGCTTGGCGTCTAAGTATATGACCCAAGAAGAGATGAATTCCTTTAAGGATAAAAACAAAAATAAATTCACAGCTTCAGGCTCCAAGCGGCATGATAAGATTCCTACTCAAAGACCCTTAGACTATGAGCGATCTTCCAGGAGAGGTAACGTTTTCCAGCGACTGGAATACAGCAAAGCCGATCAAGAAAGACAACCTAATTACTACCAAAGACCAAGAAACCCTGAGCAACCAATCAGAAGCAGGGTAAATCAAGTAGAACACCCAAGGTTAAATGCTCCAATGGAAGAAATATTGGAAGTCCTAGAAAGAAATAACTGGATTCCCGAGGCAAGGAAAATCGCTCAGCCCAGACCGGGGTCTAGAAACTATGATCAATACTGTAAGTACCACAGGGCACATGGGCATCTAACGGAAAATTGTTTTCACCTTAAGAGAGAAGTCGAAAAACTGATCGAGCAGGGAAAACTAGACGAATACATAGACCGAGATAATCGCAAAAGGGAAAGAAGTAGAAGCCCTCGGAACGGTAATCGAAGGAGAAGTTCTCATCGAAGGTCGCCTGAACGTCGACCTACTCAGGAGTTAAATCAGGACCAGATCAATGGGACTATCCATACAATATCCGGGGGACCCGCGGGTGGAGATAGTCGTAACGCACGACGAAGGACAGCCCGATCCATAATTCGAAATTCTAAATATCCAAAAGAAATATGGACTCTGGAAAACAGGCCGACAAATCACCAGCCGATCAGCTTTAACGAAGGCGAAGTACCTAAAAACATCATTTGGGACACAAAAGAGGATAACCCCGATTTTCCTATGGTAGTATCATTAGAGATAGCGAATTATAATGTAAGAAGAATCCTAATCGATAATGGAAGCTCAGCAAATATCATCTCCCGGGAGGTTTTAGCCCAAATGAACTTGGGACAAATAAACCTACAAAAAGTAGCTACGCCGTTAGTAGGCTTTGGAGGGTCCGAGATTATCCCCAGCGGAACAATATCTTTAAGTGTGTCACTTGGAAAGAAACCACTTAGGACAGTGAAGTTAGTAAAATTCCTAGTAGTGGAAACACCCTTCGCTTATAACGCTATATTAGGGCGACCAGCCCTTAACCTTTTCCGAGCTGTAGTCTCTACCTATCATCAGAAGATAAAGTTTCCGACCGATATGGGCACCGGAGAAATAACGAACGACCACTGTATGGCGTGGAATTGCTACAGCACATCGTTAACTTTGAAAGAACACCCTAAGTCAATTACTCCGAGCAAGAGAAAGATCGAAGACGATCTCATTAGAAATGAGGTTGAAATTCCTATTACTGATCGGTTAGATAAAAAGGGGAAAGAACCGCTAGACTTATCCTTGAAACCCCCAGAACATAAAGATATAATTCTAGTAAAAGGCGACTCGTCCAAAACGACAAGAATAGGTACAGAATTGAGCAAAGAAGGAGAAATAATGTTAATCGAATTCCTAAGAAATAATGTTGACGTCTTCGCCTGGAGCGCGAATGAGATTGAAGGAATTGATCCTCGGATAATCAAGCATACCCTAAAAATCGACCCTTCGGCGAAACCCGCCAGACAGAAGAAAAGAAATCATGGACCAGTAAAAGATAAAATTATCAAAGCCGAAGTAGAGAGACTGCTCGAAGCAAAACAAATCCGAGAAATACATTTCTCGGAATGGCTATGTAATGTTGTACTAGTAGCAAAAGGGGATAAAAAGGACAACAAATGGAGAATGTGTAATGATTTCACCGACCTTAACAAGTTATGTCCACGCGACCCATACCCTCTCCCAAGGATTGACTTATTGGTCGACTCGACTGCTGGCTTCGCGATATTCAGCATGATGGACGCCTTCCAAGGGTTTTACCAAACATACATGGACGAGCGGGATCAAGAGAAGACCGCGTTCATAACCGAACCGGGAGTATACTGTTTTATTGTAATACCATTCGGATTGAGGAATGCCGGCGCTACTTACCAAAGGTTAGTAAACCTAATGTTCAGGGAATTAATCGGAGAAATAATGGAAGTCTATGTAGACGACATGTTAGTCAAAAGTATGAATGAAGCAGATCACATAAAACATCTAGATCGATGTTTCCAAATCTTAAGAAAATACTGTATGAAGTTGAACCCTGCAAAATGCACCTTCGGTGTTAAGTCAGGAAAATTTTTAGGATACTTGGTACACCAGCGAGGTATAGAAGCCAACCCAGAAAAAATTCGAGCCATAAATGAAATGAAACCTCCCAAGACCATCTCTCAAGAACAAAGCTTAGTTGGGAAAATCGTAGCATTGAATAGATTCATATCAAAATCTGCGGACAGAAGCTTGCCCTTTTTCCAAACACTTCGAAAAGCGAAAAAATTCGCTTGGACCGAAGAATGTGAACGAGCCTTCGAACAACTCAAAGAATATTTGACAACGCCTCCGATGTTAGCTAAACCGACGGAAGGGGAACCGTTGTACATCTACATCTCCATCTCCGATACGGCCATTAGTTCAGTACTAATTAAGATAGAGGGCTCCGAGCATAAGCCCGTCTATTATCTCAGCAAATTATTACAAGGGGCGGAGAAGAATTACTTGGAAATAGAAAAATTCACGCTGGCCTTAGTAGTGGCCGCACGAAAACTCCGACCCTACTTCTTAACTTACAAAATCATCGTTTTGACGAATCAGCCGCTAAGGCAAGTTCTAGCAAAACCAGAAGCCTCCGGAAGATTGATCAAATGGGCCATCGAACTCAGCCAGTTCGAAGTAGACTACAAACCAAGGATTGCCATCAAGGCCCAAGTGTTGGCCGATTTTATATTAGAAACACCAACACAGGCTACTGAATCATCGAGCAGCCTCAACGACGATGTCTTGATCATAGAAGATCAAACTTGGTTAATGCATGTCGATGGTGCTTCATGCCGAGAAGGAGGAGGCGCCGGAATCAACTTCACTGGACCGAATAAGGAAGATTTGAATTACGCGATAACATTGGACTTCGTTGTAACAAACAACGAAGCTGAATATGAAGCGTTAATCGCATGAATGGAAATGGCGATCAAAGCTAACATAAAAAGGCTTAAAGTGTTAACCGACTCAGAGTTAGTACAAAGACAAATAAGAGGCCTATACGAAGCTAAGGAATTCAATATGGTAAAATACCTCGCCAAAGTAAAAACACTAGCTGAGAAGTTTGAAAATTTCGACATACAGAACATCCCACGTTCGGAAAACAAATGGGCCGATCAACTATCTAAGTTCACAGGATCCCACGACGGAAAGACCGAACGGGTGATCAATTGGTTGATATCTTCTACACCGGCAGTCGATATCGATGAAACACTGGCAGTCGATATAATGGAAATAGATGAAGTCGAAGAAAACTGGATGACCCCAATGATAGACTATCTTCGAGAAGGAAAACTACCATCTGATCAGAATGCAGCTCGGAAAATAAAATATCGAGCCCCAAAGTATACGCTTGTAGAAGGAAAACTCTACCGAAGGTCAGTATCAGGAATTCTCCTGAAATGCATCCCTGAATCACAAACCGCCGATATACTGCGAGAAATACATGAAGGAGACGCAGGAAATCACAGCGGATCAAGGGCATTGGCCTTAAAATGTCTCAGGACTGGTTACTATTGGCCTACCATCAATAAAGATGCCACTCTATATGTCCAAGAATGTCATCACTGCCAGATCCATGCTAACATATGTCATCGACCAGCAGAAAACATGCATCCAATTCCAGTATGTTGGCCCTTCGATCAATAGGGAATGGACATTGTGGGGCCTTTCCCAGCGGCCAGATCCAAAAAAGCTTACGTCCTGGTCGCTGTAGAATATTTCAGCAAATGGATAGAATGCATCGCACTCGCACGAATAACTCAATTCCAAGTGATCAACTTCCTATGGAAGTTCATAGTTTGCCGATTTGGCATCCCGAGGATCCTAATTTCAGATAATGGAACCCAATTCGCGGGAAAACAAGTAATAGAATGGTGTTCGAAACTGGGAATTCAACAAAATTTCACTTCGGTCGGACATCCAAGAGCGAACGGACAAACCGAAGTAGCGAACCGAGAAATAATAAAATCTTTGGAAAAAAGATTAGGTTCGGCCAAAGGAAAATGGCTCGATGAACTTCCAGGAGTGCTATGGGCTAATCGAACTACAGTAAGAAGCTCAACCGGGGAAACCCCATTCAGCTTGGTGTATGGGTCGGAGGCTGTTATTCCTGTTGAAACCTTAATCCCAACGCCAAGAATAGAGATGTTCGACGATCAAGAAAATGAAAAGGCGAGAGAAAATGACATTGATTTAACAGAAGCTTTAAGAGATAAAGCTGCTGTACGCCTACAAGTCACTAAAGCAAATATGGAGAAAGCATACAATCAAAAAGTACGCATCCGAACTTTCAAAGAAGGAGACTTGGTCTTGAAAAAGGTAGAAGTATCCAAGCATGTGGGAAAGTTACAACAAAATTGGGATGGACCTTACATCGTAATTGGCGTAGGAAAGAAAGGTTCATACAAAATTGCACACTTGGATGGAACAGCTTTACCAAGAACCTGGAATGCGGTCAACCTTAGGAAATACTATGGTAAATAAATTTTAGCAGATTATACTGCATTCTTTTATTTTACTTTATCAAGTTTTAATCCTTGTAACAAAGGCCTTAGCCTACAAGTTCAATTAGTAAAGAGTTTTAGCGTTCTATATACATCGATTATTTCGGTTAACGCTCCTCGGAATTACACTATCATATTGATGAAAATTGAGAACGAACCGAGTCGAGTATACATTGATCCGCTTAATAAACACTCCTCGATATATCTTCAACGATCGAAAAGACTTTTTGGGTTAAAAACCTAAGTCTAATTAAAAAGAGTCGAGTAAACATCGATCCGCTCGATAAAAACTCCTCGATAAATTCAAAAACGAGTCGAGTATACATTGATCCGCTCAATACAAACTCCTCGCCCATATTTACAACGAGAAAAAGACTTTTTGGTACTAAAAACCTAAGTCTAAATTATAAACGAGTCGAGTAAACATCGATCCGCTCGATAAACACTCCTCGCCCATATTTACTACAAGAAAAAGACTTTTTGGTATTAAAAACTTAAGTCTAAATTATAAACGAGTCGAGTAAACATCGATCCGCTCGATAAACACTCCTCGAACTATTTACAACGAGAAAAAGACTTTTGGTACTAAAAACCTAAGTCTAAATTATAAACGAGTCGAGTAAACATCGATCCGCTCGATAAACACTCCTCGCCCATACTTACAACAAGAAAAAGACTTTTTGGTATTAAAAACCTAAGTCTAAATTATAAACGAGTCGAGTAAACATCGATCCGCTCGATAAACACTCCTCGAACTATTTACAACGAGAAAAAGACTTTTTGGTACTAAAAACCTAAGTCTAAATTATAAACGAGTCGAGTAAACATCGATCCGCTCGATAAACACTCCTCGCCCATATTTACAACAAGAAAAAGACTTTTTGGTATTTAAAACCTAAGTCTAAATTATAAACGAGTCGAGTAAACATCGATCCGCTCGATAAACACTCCTCGAACTATTTACAACGAGAAAAAGACTTTGTGGTATTAAAACCTAAGTCTAAATAAAACGAGTAAAGTAAACATCGATCCGCTCGATAAAAACTCCTCGATATGTTTTCAATGATTAAAGGACTTTTGGGTTAAAAACCTAAGTATAATTACAAACGAGTCGAGTATACATTGATCGCCTCAATAAAAACTCCTCGATATATTCCTAACGATCTAAAAAAGATCCGCTGATACTCCTAAAGTTTTGAAAGATAAATCAAGTATGAATTCATCTGCTCGGAAAATACTCCTCGTAAATAAAATTATCAACGACAAAGAAGATGCAAGAAATAAAGTAATATTTTATTCATCAAATCAATTACATACAAATACACTACGTTACAAAGATCTGCTTGCTACCTAAAGATCGTTACAATGATCTACTTAAATTGATCCTATGGGATCGACTATCTTCACGACAATGTCCACGGAAACACCAATCTCCTCCCTAGTACCTCATCGATTATAATATGCGACCTAAGAAGCATGCTGCTCACGATGGTCGACTTCTTTAGTTCGGTGGCCAGGCTCTGAAGATCAAATGTTCTTCTAGATGAAATGAACATTACCAGCCAGATAACTAGCAATGCTCACTCACCCGTAAGAAGATACTGCTTTTACTTTATCTATAAAACATTTTACTCTCGAGCAGCATCTCTTCGGGACCGTCGTGAAACGGTAAGTTTACCAGCCACCCCGGCGGTCTATCACTCCGGAGGTAACATCCAAGAGCGAGGGTGACTGGCAAGTATGAACCCCCCATGTGCAAACGGAAACCACGGACCTCTAATTGATGAAGACTAAAGATGAGGCCTCATGGGACCTGTTAGTACAAGGAAGGGCTGACATGGGACCCGTCAGTACAAGGTAGATGAACACCAAGTTATTACAGAGTGAATCACGATAATGTGACTTTTTGAATATTATGGGATCTGAGGGCAGAATGAAATCCAAAGAAGTTGAGATCTCCATTCTCTTTGGGAAATTGCAAAGGAAGAATGCAAACCACCACCCTATTTATAGGGATAGACTCAAACAATCCAACGGCTGAAAAAGCATTTGATCAACGGACACAGATGCGACCCCTTGACTCCCCGCAATAAATGCAAGTAAGTTGGAACGGCACAATCTAATCGCCCCAACTAGTCGATAACAAAAGAGGCAATAGATCGATATGATCAAATCTAAAAAAGCTTTGGATTAGACATTCCGGCACAATCATACTTCATGATCGATGGCTTAAAACCCTAGAATCCACGAACGAAGCCATACAAGCTTTAAGATCGCAACGAAAAAGACAGTTGCTCGATAAAAGAGAAAAGACCAAACCCTTCACCATACGAGGGACGTCACTGCCTCATACATCATTTGAGCGACCATTAACTACCTCATATCAAAACTCTTTCGGAGTCCAAGATATCTGACATAGAAATCAGGAGAATAGCTCTCTTTGTTTGAAAATGCAAGTACGTCACTGCCTAACATACCAAAGAATTGCTTAAGGAGGTCTGAACAGGCCAGATCTGGCCAAGACTTCTACATTTTCCAATTCCTCCCATATCAAGGATACGATATACTGGCTAAAAGAACGAATGGTTAGAAGATAATGATGGAATATATGGATTTGTGAAAGACATTAAAAGGAAATTTTTCCTCTGACGAAAAGAAAAAGCAGAGTTCAACAGGAGGAACAATAGCCTCCTTATATAAGGTATATGTCATAAAAGGACAAATTTACAAGGAATGGATCGAACATCGACCAAAATGCTTAAGACTACTATCGATACGACTGAGCCAATTGTTTACATATGGACGAAAAACATGTTAGAAGACATCCTTCAAGGAATCATGCCGGGATTAATCAACAAAAGATTCGATTTGCAGAGCAAACATTATACCATTAGGTTACTTAAAAAGTGACCGTGCAAGTTTAAAGCTACCTTATTCTACATCCTTGGTATACTACGGAAGGATCAATATCAGCTAAGTTTGTCAAACCTATAACTGGTTATTTCATGATGTTATATTTACGTATGACAGGAAATCATACTTACCAAAGGATACAAACAGAATAAAATTGATCAGGACAATGATCTGCCTACAAAAAAGTCATAATTTCCAAATTTCTACTCCTCCCATTACAAAAATTTCAGCCCAAACAAATGCACAAAAGCTGGGCAGTCAAAAAAAAAAAAAAAAAAAAAAAAAATAGACAGTCCAAGGACTGCCAGGTCGAACAAAGATCACTGAGAAGAACGGTCAGGAGGTCGACTACTAGAAACAGTCCGCCGAGGAGTCAAGTTGCCAGCAAACGCCATCAACTCCTCTTGACGCTTTAAATAACCGGCGTCATATCCTTCCTCATAGGACCGCCGTTGAGACTCCTCTGCAAGGGCAGCAGCCTGAACTAAGTCACCTTTCTCCTTTTCAAGAACAACTTTATCGGCCTCCAATTTTTGGAGATCATCTTTGGCAAGTTGCAGCTGCAACTCCAAACCCTTGGCTTTAGCCTTTTCTGACTCCAACTGACCTTGAAGAACTCTCCGACTATTCCACAGTTCGTCATTTTGCACACCCAGCTGGAGTGCAAAATACTTGCCCTAAAAAGCAGAAAGAGTAAGAAAAACCGCCATACAACAAGGCATTCAAAACAAAGAACAGGAAAAATATTCGAGATATGCTTACCTGCTCACATATCTTCACCAGAGATTGAACAAGGCGAACATTGGAGGTACCTTCGAGCTTCCTCAACTCGCCGGGCAAAATAGTACTCATGCCTAAGTCCCAGGACAAAGCATCAGGTTCAACAGAACCAGGCAGTTCACTAGTCAAAGGGACACCATCGGAACGTGGAGTTTCCGACAAAAGAATGTCATTAACCTGCACAAGCACACAGCGATCATCTAATGGACGAGGGGATTCCCTCTCGTTGGGGCTAACTTAGGTTTCCTTGCCCGAAGCAGAAATTACGGTTCGACGACCAGACCTGGAATCGGTCCCACCTCCGGAAGGTCCTCCCGATGCAAAGGATGTAGTCATTACAGTGGTATCATGAAACAAAAATTCAGGACAATCTTGCAAAATAGATTGCGTTACGGAAGGATTAACAGAAAAACCATCGCCAACTTGCCCTTCACTGGCAATCAGGGCAGTAGAAGCAGACAAAGGAAGGGAAATAGCAAAATCCCCTCCGTGAAAAACGTGCTCAAAGGAAGAAGCATTGGAACTAACAGCTATATTATAAGCCGGTTCTTCGTTGGACATATCCCCAAAAGGTAATCGACCAGGGGAAGGCATGTTTCCTTCTTGAGTGGAAGCAGAAAAAATTGGTTCTGAAAACGACGAATTTACCACGGAGAAAGGTTCAGAAGCAATAACAGGAGTATCGATCTCCGACCTAATTGATTGGGACAAACGAGGAGGCTCCATCGACGGCCCATCTCTTCGAGATATTTTGGATCTACTATCCCGAGCGCCCTCACGGGATGGTCGCTTCGAAGTATTACCAAAAAGGTTACTCATGATCGGATTATGGAAAAATACAAATTAATATCGAGAAAGTTTATCGACTAGCTGAAGAAAGAGTATTCTGTTAAGTGAGGAGTATAGCAGTAAAAAACAAGTCAAGTTTTTACCTTTCGTATTTATACTACACGAAAGGACGCGACAGACCTAAAGAAAGGGCGCGAAACGGGAAAAATGACCTTGGAGCAAACGCTGGAATTTGAAAAGACACACACATAATGATTACGGCAAATTAAATGACTTGTCTGAATTATTACGGCGAATGTGAAAAGACACGACTGTCTGAATACGAAACGTTTAGCGTACAGAGTAAGGAAAGCTAAAATTACAATTAAAACCTACGAGTAAATAATTACAAAGATTATTTCGAAAATAAATCACTATTTCAAGAAGCCTGATCGCTATCCGGAATCTTCTGTTCGCTACCGACGTCCTCAGTCATGCATACGTCGTTTTCTTCTTCTTCTTCATCTTCTGGATCGATAAAAGTGTCATCGAGCTCATCGTTAACATCAGAAGAAGGAATCGGCAATGGATTTCCAAATTCTTCGACAAGGTGAGCCAGGGGAAAACCTTGATATACGACATCTGGAACCTCGGAAGAAGAATAAAGTTTGCCATAGCGATTCAATCGAATATGCGCCGCCTTAAAGTACTCCTTTCGACGGTCGTCAATCATCTCTAAGGCGACCAGCTGATGAATCGCCTTCTTAAAAGTATTCTCAAGAAGAGGACCGACCATCCGATACACCAACGCCGTATGAACGGGAGAATTAAGGAACTCACGAACGACTCTTTCGTCAGGATTCCTACCGTATCGATCCCTAAGTCCACTAAGTGAGACATCCTTTTCGTACTCCTCTAAAGAAGTTTCAAGGTTTGATACTTGAGATTCAAGCTCACTAATTCGAGTCGTGCTCTGTAACTGCAATTCCTCTAACTTTCTAGCCATTTGATTGGCCTGCTCTTGAGCACGAGAAACCTCCATCACCCTGTCTATCATTTCTTGATCTTCAGTCCCGGTAGCACGAGTCTCTATGAGGGGAACGGAAGAAGATGTTGAGGGACCAACCTCTGAACCGGAGGATTTATGAAGTAAAGCTTTATACTTCTCTTCCAGAAACTCGCACTGTTGTTTCCAAAGTGCATTTTCATAGGCGTATGACGCGAGACAAGTTTTGGTCTGAAGAACAAAGAGAACAAGAAAAAGAGATGGATTTAGTAAATTAAGAAGAACCCTTAAAATTATCTGTCAATATGATTTAAGGAAAAAGATATCACCTTCTCAGCATAAAGAGAAGCTCGCTGGAATTTCTCCAAAGGATCCTTATGAAGAAGCTTATTAAGATCGCGAGTGAAAACGCCAGACAAAAGAACACGGGTCGCCTTATCGACCGCGTTCTCACTATCATCATGTTTAAGAGAATCCTTCTCGGAATAACCAGCGTCCCTCCTCCCCTCTAAATGATCCTCGATCATTTCGACCAGAGTAGGTTTTGGGTGTTTATCTCCGAGTAAAGAAAGGTCGTCACCAGAGCGTCCATAATAACTCCTTTTTCTACCAACCGGATTATTAGTAGGATGAGGCATTGACCAGCTGCGACATCCTCGAATACCCAAAGAGGATCTAAGATGAAGAGGAGGATAACCAGATCCTGTGCCCTGACGGATAGGGGACTCACGAGAAGAATCTGGAGATTCCACTCTATTCTCCTCAGATTCATGACCCAACTCCAGCTTCCTTTTTCGCGACGCTCTCTGCTCGATGGGGGCATTCTCTGCGGATTTGGAAGATTTCGACAGCACCATTTTTCCCTTCGAAGAATGTCGAGAGTTTTCTACCATATGGGCTGAAAAAGAAACAAAATAAAAGTTAGTTTCTCCGTATAAAAAGTATAGTCACAGCACTAAGATACAATAAAGTACTAACCAAGAGGATCGGATGATGAACTGATGAGAAAGTTATGAACACTTAACCCCGCCTTACGAAGGAAAGCCTCCCCGATCAGAAGAGCGCTTTGATATTTGTTTGCACGCATTTCGGGGATCTCAGTGATAAACTGTACATCGTCAGGAATAAGTTCACCAGTCGGTAAGCGACCTCCAGGAATCCAACTGGAACCATGATCCCATGAAAAAGGCATGGTCGAACCATCCGCCAAACAAATATTAGACGGAGGACGAACAAAGAAGAAATGAGATTTCCATGAAGGATTACTAGAAACAGGGGCGTCAAAGATTGCTCGACTAGGCCGCTGACTAGCGAAGAAATATCCGCGATTTGAAGGACTGGAAATATTGAAGCGGAAAAATTGCGTAAAATTACGAAAAGAAGGTTTAAACCCCTTCGCAATCATCAAAACGGAAAAACAAACCATAAAAGCAACGGAATTTGGAACCAGCTGTGTCAAGCACACACTGAAAGTTTTCAAAACTTCGAGAAAGAGGGGAGACAAAGGAAGGCGCAGTCCGCTATTGAAGTGAGCCGTATAAAAGGCTCGACATCCCTCCGGGGGAGATGTGACCCTATCAGTGGAGGAAGGAAGAATTATCTCAGAACCTTCCGGAAAATATTTGGTATAATTATTCACAACCTCCGGGAATGTTTCCGCCGTATATGCGCAAGCTACCTCCTCAATTGGCTCAGAAATCTGAGGAACAGTACCTTTGCCCTTTTTGGCTCGGGCAGCTACATCCGCATCAGAAAGGATTCGTACCTTGAAAGTATCTTCTACAGGGACGACGAAGTCGGATACTGGAGTTTGTTCGCCCAAAGGATTAGAATGCAACTCCTCATCGTTATCAGGGGCGACGATCTCTCTAGAAGAAGAAGAAGATCTTCTTACAAAAGCCATATGTTCTGGTTCCCCGAAGATGAAGATCGATAAAAGAAAAATTTTATGAGATGAACGACTAGTCAGGAAAATGATTATGAGTTATAAGGAGGTGTAAAGGAAAAATGGCGAATTCGAAGGTCACCTATTTATAATAATATGGGAAAAGACGTTTCGAATTCATTGCAGCTAATCATGTTCCTGCCAAAAACGAAAGGATATGAAAAGCCTCCTGAATAGACGCGTGGCGGTTCGTAATCGGACAGAGAAAACGACTATCTATGATATGAAGCACTCTTTTCCTTACTTAAGATTTTTTTCCCACAGGGTTTTTTCTTAAGAAAGGTTTTTAACGAGGCTCCATCCATAGAAAACAAACAGTCGTGAAGATTTATCTACTTCTACGAGCTTCTATTATCTATACGCTCGAAGAAGTGAGGGAGTACTGATGGGGGCTATTTCGCACCCTATATACTACTCGGATCGAATGAAGAAGATAAGATTGATTCGACCAATTCAAACAGATCGGGATCATCTTACCGACCCGGCCAAGTGCAGCTCGCTTCGATATAAGATTATACTCCGGACTCAAAAAGGATATTTGGGCCGAGTCCTATTAGGACTATGTTTCCTTGTAACGCTAGGTTTAACATTATATAAATACCTAGTTAATCATTGTATTAAACAACTACGAAATTCCTGAACTCTAAGAATACAGGATTTAACACTGCTTACAACAACACAACTTAATAATATTCAATATTATTACTGAGCTTTTTACCTTCATATCGGTGTGTTTCTTAGCTTTGTTTTGTGGTTTTACTTCTTGTTCTTGAATATTGCTTTTCTTTGTAACCGATCCATCCGGAATAAAGTAACAGAGCCCTAAATAATATATATAAATATCGAAAACCCCCGATATCACAAATTCACTGATAATTGAATAACCTAACGAAATCCAGTTAAATCATTGCTGCCGTGAGCTGCCCTAGCGCCGTCGCCGCCTCTCCCTTCTTCCACCGTGCTAGATCTTGCCTTGCCAAGTTAATCTGCACAGTCCTGCAACAACAAATC
The DNA here is from genome assembly GCA_038501285.1 of Penstemon eatonii. Classification (NCBI taxonomy): domain Eukaryota; kingdom Viridiplantae; phylum Streptophyta; class Magnoliopsida; order Lamiales; family Plantaginaceae; genus Penstemon; species Penstemon eatonii. The sequence goes on from CM076711.1 coordinate 18,245,190, forward strand.
TCCTAGATCCAGTTCTGAGCCTAAGACTAGGAGGTGTTACCAGAATCCAGTTGGTGTGAACATTTGATCTTCAGAGCCTCGCCATCGAACTAAAGAAGTCGATCATCCTGAGTAGCATACTTCTTAGGTGTTCAATCGTAATGATCGAGGTACTAGGGAGGAGATTGATGTTTCCGTGGACATTGTCGTGAAGATCGACTATCTATAGAATAGGTTTATTTTTACTAAGAATAGTTGTGATGATAGGTAGATTGTATAATGTTCTTTGTATATTGATCGAAATCTTTGTATGTAATTTGAGACTTGTTCTCAGAACTTTTTGATGAATAAATTTTTTAATATTATCATATTCCTTGCTGTTGATCTCTCTTGTCCTGTCTTTATTTATCATGAATATCAAGGAGCGATCATAAAGCAGATCTGCTTTTTCTCAATCATTAATAAGTTTGTAGCTTTCTGAAGATCGAGGAGCGTTTATCGAGCGGATCGATTTTACTCATCTTCATAAAACTTAGGTTTTTTACCAATATTTTTGGTTTTAACCTTTTGTCGTCGTTTATGGAGATCGTGGAGTGTTTATCGAGCGGATCGATTTTACTCATCTTCGTAAGACTTAGGTTTTTTACCAATATTTTTGGTTTTAACCTTTTGTCGTCGTTTATGGAGATCGTGGAGTGTTTATAGAGCGGATCGATTTTACTCATCTTCGTAACACGTAGGTTTTTTACCAATATTTTTGGTTTTAACCTTTTGTCGTCTTTTATGGAGATCGTGGAGTGTTTATCGAGCGGATCGATTTTACTCATCTTCGTAAGACGTAGGTTTTTTACCAGTATTTTTGGTTTTAAGTTTTTGTCATCGTTTATGGAGATCGTGGAGTGTTTATCGAGCGGATCGATTTTACTCATCTTCGTAAGACGTAGGTTTTTTACCAATATTTTTTGTTTTAACCTTTTGTCGTCGTTTATGGAGATCATGGAGTGTTTATCGAGCGGATCGATTTTACTTAACTCATTACAATACCTCGTTCATTATCCAAGTGAATCTTTGATTTAAAATAAAATTTCGAGAACGAGTCTCAGGCCAAGGCCTTTATTACAATGAATTATAGGAAAATATAAAACAATCTAACTAAAAAAAATTAACCTCAATGATTTTCTAGGATTCATTTTCCATAATACCTTCTTAGGTTGTCCGCGTTCCAAGTTCTCGGCAGGGGTGTTCCATCCAAGTGTGCAATTTTGTATGAACCTTTTTTTCCTTCATTGATGACAATGTATGGTACATCCCAATTCTGTTGTAATTTTCCCACATGCTTGGATACCTCTACCTTTTTTAGCATCAAGTCCCCTTCTTTGAAGGTTCGTATGCGTACCTTTTGATTGTAGGCTTTCTCCATGTTTGATTTAGTGACCTGCAGTCGTACGGCCGCTTTTTCTCTTAATGCTTCTGTCAGATCGATATCACTTTCTCTTACCTTTTCATTTTCCCGGTCATCATACATTTCAATTCTTGGTGTCGGGATTAGTGTTTCGACCGGAATTACAGCTTCCAAGCCATATACTAGACTGAACGGGGTCTCCCCGGTCGAATTTCTGACTGTCGTTCGATTAGCCCAGAGTACTCCGGGGAGTTCATCTAACCATCTTCCTTTGGTTGCTCCTAACCTTTTCTCCAAAGATTTTATTATTTCTCGGTTTGCTACTTCAGTTTGTCCCTTTGCTTTTGGATGGCCAACTGAAGTGAAGTTCTGCTGAATTCCTAGTTTGGTACACCATTCCATTACTTGTTTTCCTGCGAACTGAGTTCCGTTATCAGAAATCAGGATTCTCGGGATGCCAAATCGACATACTATGAACTTCCATAGGAAGTTGATCACTTGAAATTGAGTTATTCTGGCAAGGGCGATGCATTCTATCCATTTACTGAAATATTCGACAGCGACGAGAACGTATGCTTTTTTAGATCTAGCCGTTGGAAAAGGCCCTATTATGTCAATTCCCCATTGATCAAATGGCCAGCATACTGGTATTGGATGCATGTTCTCTGCCGGTTGGTGAATTATGTTTGCATGAACTTGGCAATGATGACATCTTTGAACATACTGCGTGTCATCATTGTTGATAGTAGGCCAATAGTGCATTTAAAACTAAGGCCCTTGCTCCACTGTGATTTCCTGCTTCTCCTTCATGTAGTTCTCGAAGAACATCGTTGGTTTGAGTTTCGGAGATGCATTTGAGAAGAATTCCTGACACCGATCTACTGTATAGCTTTTCTTCTATCAACGTGTATTTTGGAGCTCGATACTTTATTTTCCGAGCTTCGTTCTGATTGGTCGGTAGATTTTCTTCTCGAAGATAGTCTATCATCGGGGTCATCCAGTTTCTTTCTGCTTCTTCGATCTCCATTATCTCAGTGAATGGGGTCTCGTCAATATCAATTGCCGGTGTTTTTGATACTAACCAGTTGATTATTCTTTCCGTTTTTCCATCGTGAGACCCTGTAAATCTAGAAAATTGATCGGCCCATTTATTTTCCGATTGTGGAATGTTTTGTATTCCAAAATTATCGAATTTCCCTGCCAATTCCTTTACTTTGGCGAGATATTTGATCATGTTAAACTCCTTTGCCTCGTATAGACCTTCAATATGTCTTTGTACTAACTCTGAATCTGTCAGTACTTTGAGATTCTTTATGTTGGCTTTAACCACCATATCCATTTCTGCGATTAGTGCCTCATACTTTGCTTCGTTGTTTGTTACTATGAAGTCCAATGTTATTGCATAGTTTATATCCTCCTCCTTTGGTCCAGTGAAGTTGATTCTGGCACCTCCACCTTCTCTACATGAAGCACCATCGACATGCATCAACCAGGTTTGATTCTCTACGATCAAAATATCATTGTTGTGGCTGGTCGACTCACTGTGTTCAGTTGTATGGGTCGGAGTTTCCAACAAGAAATCGGCTAGAACTTGAGCTTTAAACTCGATTCTCGGTTTATATTCAATTTCGAATTGACCGAGCTCGATTAACCACTTGATTAGTCTTCCAGAGGCTTCCGGTTTCACTAAGACTTGTCTTAGAGGTTGATTGGTTAATACCACGATCTTGTAGGTTAAAAAGTAAGGTCGGAGCTTACGTGCTGCCGTTACTAGGGCCAAAGCGAACTTTTCTATTTTCAAGTAGTTCTTTTCCGCCCCTTGTAGTAACTTACTTAAGTAATAAACAGGTTTGTGATCCATATTTTCTATCTTTACTAAAACCGAGCTAACGGCCACCTCGGAAATCGATATATACATATATAATGGTTTCCCCTCAGTGGGCTTGGCCAATAGTGGGGAGGTCGTCAGATATTCTTTTAGCTGGTTGAAGGCCTGATCGCATTCTTTGGTCCAAACAAAGTTTTTTGCTTTTCATAGAGTTTGAAAGAAAGGCAGACTTCTGTCAGCCGACTTGGAGATGAATCTGTTTAATGCTACGATCTTTCCTACTAATCTTTGTACTTGGGAGATCGTTCTGGGAGGTTTCATTTCGGTTAAGGCTAGAATTTTTTCTGGGTTGGCCTCAATTCCTCGTTGATGTACCAAATATCCTAATAACTTTCCCGATTTGACTCTGAAAGTGCATTTTGCAGGATTCAGTTTCATTCGATATTTTCTCAATATTCTGAAGCATCGATCGAGATGCTTCACATGGTCGGCTTCATTCATACTTTTGACTAGCATGTCGTCTACATAGACTTCCATTATTTCTCCAATTAGCTCTCTGAACATCAGGTTTACTAACCTCTGATAAGTGGCCCCGGCGTTCCTCAGGCCAAATGGCATGACTATAAAACAGTAAACGCCCTGCTTTGTTATGAAGGCAGTCTTTTCTTGATCTCGCTCATCCATGTATATTTGATAAAAACCTTGGAAAGCATCCATTATACTATAAATTACCAAACCGGTGGTTGAGTCGACTAATAAGTCGATCCTCGGGAGGGGATATGGATCGCGAGGACATAGTTTGTTCAGGTCGGTGAAATCATTGCACATTCTCCATTTATTATCTTTTTTATCCCCTTTTGCTACCAAGCCATTCGGAGAAGTGTATTTCCCGAATTTGCTTTGCCTTGAGTAGCCTTTCTACTTCTGCTTTGATTATTTTATCTTTTACTGGCCCATGATTTCTCTTCTTTTGCCTGGCAGGTTTTGCCATGGGGTCGATTTTTAGCGAATGAGTGATTACTCTAGGATCGATCCCTTCAATGTCATTATCACTCCAGGCGAAGACATCTATGTTTTCTCTGAGGAAGTTTATCAACATTACTTCCCCTTCCGTACTGAGCTCAGTTCCTATTCTGGTGGTTTTTGTTGGATCCCCTTGCACTAGTAGGATATCCTTGTGTTCTGGTGGTTTTAGAGCCAAATCGACCGGTTCCTTTCCCCTTTTATCTAATCGTTCCGTGTTGGGGATTTCTACCTCGACTCTATCAACGTCGTCCTCGAGCTTCCTTTTAGTCGGGGTTAACGATCTGGAGCGGTTCCCAAGAGTTAAGGAGGTGTTGTAACAGTCCCATGCCATGCAATGATCGTTTACTATTTCTCCGATTCCCATGTTGGTCGGAAATTTTATCTTCTGATGGTAAGTTGAAACAACCGCTCGGAATAGGTTGAGGGCAGGTCGCCCTAGGATTACGTTGTAGGAAAATGGAGTTTCGACTACCAAGAATTTGACTAATTTCACCGTGCGATGTGGTTTATTACCGAGTGAGACACTTAAATCTATTGTGCCACTGGGGATGATTTCGGAACCTCCAAACCCTACTAGAGGCGTAGCTACCTTTTGGAATGTTATTTGTCCCAGATTCATCTGTGCTAGAACATCTTTTGAGATGATGTTCGCTGAGCTTCCATTGTCGATCAGGATTCTTTTGACGTTGTAGTTCGCTATTTCCAGCGAAACTACCATCGGGAAATCAGGGTTGTCCTCCTTCGTGTCCCATACAAGGTTCGTTGGTACCTCGCTTTCATTGAAACTGATCAGCTGGTCCTTTGGCTGTTTGTTTTCAAGCGTCCACACTTCTTTTGGGTATTTGATACTACCGAATATGATCCTGGTGGTCCTGCGGCGAGCATTTCGACTGTCCCCACCAGCCGGTCCCCCTGAGATCGTATGAATGGTGCCCTTAATCTGACCGTCGTTCAAATCTTGTGGGGGACTATTGTCAGGGGACTTTCTTCGGGAGCTCCTTCTTTGGTTATTATTTCGAGGAGTTCGACTTCTACTTCTCTTGCGGTTGTTCCGTTCTAAATAGTCATCTAATTTTCCTTGTTCGGTCAGTTTTTCGATTTCTCTTTTAAGGTGGAAACAATCCTCAGTGCGATGCCCATGCGCCCGGTGATATCTACAATATAAATCATAGTTTCGTGCACCTGGCTTTGGCTGAGCGATCTTCTTCGCAACCGGGATCCAATTGTTCCTCTCGAGGATTACCAAGATTTCTTCTGTTGGGACAGTCAACCTAGGGTATTCGACTTGGTTAATTCTGCTTTTGTTCATCGGCGCTGCCGATCTAGGTCTTTGATAGATATTAGGTCGTCTGTCTTGATCATTTCGATTATATTCTAACCGCTGGAAGACATTGCCTCTCCTGAAGGACCGATCATAATCCATGGGTTTCTGGGCAGGAATTCTATCTAGCCGATTTGAACCGGAGACGGATGCTTTATTTTTGTTCTTATCTTTGAAAGAGTTCATCTCTTCCTGGGTCATGTACTTTGATGCCAGGGTCATAATATCAGCAAACGTTCTTAGCTGCTTCCTACATAAAGCATTACCAAATTGTCTATTTTTGGTGAGATCGAAGAGAATGGAGATGATGTAATCAATATTGGGGAATCGATTTTTAGCAGTTCCATGTTGAACTTTGCCAGCCAGTTTCGTAGGGATTCACCTTGTTGTTGATGAACGGTTCCTAGATAGCTCATTGTTAGTTTCTGTCTTTTCTGGCTGGCAAACTGCTGTGTCAGCTTGTTGCATAATTCCCGAATGCTGAATATGGAATTAACGGGTTGTTTGGCGAACCAATCTAAAGCGAGTCCTTCGAGCGTAGTGACCATCAACTTAGCAGTAAATTCTGCCGAGTGAGCATATAAGTTCATTATGTTTGTAAAGCTGAATATGTAATCATCTGGGTCGGTGGTTCCATCATATCTGGGTAGTCATCCCGGAACCTATCCCGACGATTGTGCTTCTTCTATTTCCCTGCAGAAGGGGGAGCATGCGGCTAGGCTTTCTTGGAGCCCCGTGGTTCTGGCCCATGGATTTTGGACTGTTCGTAAACGTTCCTGTACCATCTCTTCAATTTCCCTTTCCGACAACCTCGTGGTTCGTGGTCGATTAGGAATTGCGTCGACTACGTCATCCTCTATAGGGATTATGGTATGTTCCTTTGATCAGGGACGGACGGGCTGGGGTCTCGTCCGATCTGTTTTTCTTCGGATATGTTCATCGGAGGGTATTGGGTTATTCTTTTGCGGACGATGCAACGATCGTCGCTCGCTTATAGGGCTGTCCGCTTGTTGTGAGATCTGATCGGCCTGCCTTGGTGTTCTTTGAATAGGGTTTGCCCTAATCGCTCTAGGGTTTTTAGGAACTTGCTCAGGTAATTGCAATTCCTCTGGGCAGAGTGAATTAAAGAGCATAGCTATTTGTCGCAGCTTTTCCCTAGTGTCTGATGCCTTCTGGGTTTCGGATACTTGTCCTTTGTGGTTCCTCCTCATTCGGCCGCTGCTCGTTTTCTTGTCGTCGGTCATTAATTATAGGGACGTTATCGTTAGTACAGTCTGGTTGATCCTTCGATGTGTTAGGTGGATTCGTTGTGTTACTCTTTGCTCCGATACGGGCGCTCTTCCTTGGGCGATCCATGTGTCGATCGAATAATTAACCTAGCCCCTTGGTGGGCGCCAATTGATTTAACCGTTTTTCGTTGGGTTTGATTAAATCAATGAGGTAGGTTTATGTTGTCAGATTGAATATGAGTTATAGGGCTTAGTTACTTTATTCCGAATGGATCTATCTCAAGGAAGAACAAATATATAAAGAACAATAAGTAAACGAGACGATGATTATGTGAATAGTATAGCAAAAGCTTTTCTATTAATTATGATATCATGTAGCCCAAGTATGTAGGCGTAACCTCTGATTTTTTGTGTCTCATACAATGTTTTACTAGGTATTTATATATTATCAACCCTAGCTATACAAGGAAACCTAATTCCACTAGGACTCGGTATATCTATTCTTCTAGAGATCGGATTGTAGACTGGTCGCCCAATAGGATTCGTCCTCTAAACAGGTCGATGGTTGATCCCGAATGAGCTTGTATGGTCGAACCGATCTGATGTGTTCGGGTCGATTCCGAGTATCATATACGGTGTAAAATAGCCCCCATCACTCACAAAGACGGATAAGTACTCCTCACAACACTCTCTTTACAGATTCACTTAGAAAATGTATTATCTTTAAACTTCAACAAGCTTCTGTCAACAAATGACTTCAGCAAGCGAGTGAGCTGTTTTGAGCTTCTTGAGACTTAGAAAATATTCTGCTTCGTAAATTCTCTCAGTTGTTGTAATTTTTTTTCTTCGTCTCTTCAGCTATTTATACTCACAGATTCAAAAAGTGTCCGTTGAAGAGAGACACAACTTTAATTTCTTGGTTTCTGTTCCCTAATTTCCGCGAACGGCTCTCTATAGTGTCACAATACTGCAAACAGTACTTTTTGTCAGGTTGTATTTAATTCACTGAGCTGATACGAGGTATTTCTTCAATCATTTGTCATTAATACCCTCGATCTTTAGCATTTATTACACCAAGTGCATTTATTACCGTTGGGGAGACTTCCTGATCCTTTCCACTCGGCTGATGAGAACACAAGTCTGATGGTAAGCAGAACTGATCCCAAATTTGAACAAATCTGATTTGAGTTGGCTGATCTTCACCAGTCTGATTTCTTCCCTTCAGCATATCAGTAGTCTTCTGGGCCTTGAATATTTGACCCTTCTGATTTGTCTTCTTACTTGGTCAAATTCTTCTAAGGATTTTAACTAAGCATTCCTTACTTAGCTGATCTTGATGTTTCGGAAATCATCAAAACCTCCCTTAACTCTTCTAACTTCAATACACTCTTATCTTCATTTTCATCCAACAACTAATTTTAATTTTCGTTCATATAATAGAGAAGGAAAGTCTTAATTAAAAATTATATTTGGCAACAACATTTTGTTAGATTCGGAAGGAATGAATACAAGTTGGCAAAATCTTAAGAAATGAAGAAGAAAGAGAATAATTTTAATTAATTTTATTTTTGACTCGTATAACCTACAACGCAAATAGAGGTAGATTATTCAAAATTAAAAATTTGCTCTAGCTATAACACTTACTCTACATATATCGCTAGCCATTTTACTATCATATATAAGCTTGACAAATCGAATTCAGAGTTACCATAAATTTTATTACTACTTATTTTTAGTCAGACGACTTTAATGACCTGATTATGACAACTTCAATACTTATTAATATCCCATGTCACAAAAAAAAAAAAATACTAATATCCTATGACAAATTTTACAAATCAGATTCCAATTACCATAATCTTATTACAAATATGTACTTACTTTTATTAGAGACAGAGAAATAAAACTCAGTTATATAACATGGTCTAAATATAACTAATGATGCTAACACATTACATATTTCTTCAACAAGCAATAACTATACAAAATGATGAGATTCATTTTTCTAATTTTTATCTTTTATGCATCTCTTTTCTGTGAAGGGAAAACGATTTGTTTCCTTTACCCTAGAGTTTATATCTCCGTGAAGAATAGCCTTCCTCCAAATTCTGATCCATTATTGGTACATTGCGCATCTGGAGATGACGATCTTGGAAATCATACATTGACAATAAATCAAGAATTTAAATTTGATTTTTGTGTGAAATTACTTCAAACCAGATTCTTTTGTACCCTTCGATGGGGTACTAAGATCTCGAGTTTTGATGTTTATTATGTAGGATGGACTAAGTATGTTTGTACTCATTGTCATTGGGAAGCAAAGAGTGATGGTATTTATTTAGATAACCATAAGTCACCTTATTATTGGGTAGATAAGTGATGCAAAAGAATTGAGGACAGTCGTGTCTTTTCTTTATAAGTTTTCCTTATTTCTTTGAGAGTTAAACTCTTTTTAGTTTTTTAGTGTCAGAGTCTTATATAAAGTGTTGCCAGAATCTTCGTTATTATTAGATATTGGATATTATGACTCTTTAAAGAAAATAAAATAAAATATTTCTCTCTTATGCTCATGTGTGCTATTTTTTTTTGTACTTCGTCGCACTTTATCTGACGAAACTCACCTGCAAAATAATCACTGGACTTCAATATTTTTGATTGATGTTATACTTGAGATAAATTATATGAATAATATGCAAACAGTTTGCATTCAAATTTGGTAATATGCTTAATATATATAAGTGGAGAAATCATTTTTGTATTCACATTTTCAATTGAAGTTATTTCCTGGTTGTTATTGTAACTTTGAGACCATTTTTTATTCATTTTTCCGGACCATTTTTTGATGTTCTTACAATCCCATATTTTTCTTTTTTAATTTGGCACATTGCTAGGTTAGAGTTTGGGGGAGGGGGTCGCCTTACTTTTGTGCATGCTAGGTTGGCAGTTTGACTAATAAATTAAAATATTTCTCTCTCAGAATCATGTGTGCTTATTTATTTTGTACTTCGTTACACTTTCTCTGATGAAACTCACCTACAAAGTAATCACTATTTTGTCCGACTTCAATATGTTTGCTTGATGTTATACTTGAGATAAATTATATGAATGATATACAAGTTTCAATCAAATTATTTTGTTGTGTTTGATATTGATTTGCAATATTGTTATTGGATAAGTATTTCTATCTAAAACAATTTGCATTCAAATTTTGTAATATGCTTAATATTTATAAGTGGAAAAAATCATTTATGTATTCACATTTTCATTTGAATATACTTTCCTGATTGTTATTGTAACTTTGAGAGCAGTTTTTTATTCATTCTCCCGAACCATTTTTTGACGTTCTTACAATCCCATATTTTTCTTTTTTAATTTGGGTACACTGCTAGGTCAGAGTTTGGTGGAGGGGTCGACTTACTTTAATGCCTGTTGGGTCGACTGTTTGACTAATTTTTTCTTTTGAATTTTTAAATGCTGTCGAAAATATCACTTAATTTAGACGTTTTTTTTGTCCGTCGGAAAAAATTGATTTTCTTTTAGTGAATGAGATGGATGAAGTATTAAAATATTATTTGAAAAAGGTCCATGCTTATTAGAGTACAATAAATCTAATAGGTGAAAGGTCATAAAATTGTCTTCAACTCAAACTCCAACATATTCTTCTTAATTTCATAAGTGAATTATAGTAAATGACAAATAATAATTTTAAGAACACTTAAAACAAAAAAAAAAAAAAAAACAAAAAACAAAGGGGAATCTTTATCTCTTTTCCCACAAAAGAAACCCAATAAGAAAGGGACCAAAAAAAAACTTCAAGAACACTTAAAACAAGTCGATGTGGACACTTATAAACAAAACGTTTTCATTATATCTAATTGATTTGAGTTGAATCAGTTTTGTTCAATTTAATTTTTGTTATTGATTTTTTTAATATTTTTTAAAATTTGTAATTAAATTTAAACTATTATTAGCTTGATATATGATGACGCGGTGAATATATTTTCTTGCTCCGCCACAGAAAGAAGGTATGCCTGAGTCATATGGATTGGGGTTTGAGTGAATGGGTCGGGTGCTATGAAGCACCGACTCTTCAAAGAATATGAAGAATGCCGAGTTGACTCGGCTGGGACTCGGACTCACCGTCGACTCGGCTGCGACTCGCATCGGACTCGCCACGTGGCGAGTTCGAGAAAAAAAAATAAAAAAAATTCGGACTCGCGAGTCGACTCGATCAAGCTGAAGAGTCGACTCGGTCAATATTTATCCACTACAGAGGAGAAATAAATTGCATGAGAGGGAGGAATCAGGTGAGGCGGCGAACATCTTAGAGAGGCAGTCGCGGCAGAAGCCATGGCCGCATTGGAGAAGGAGAGGGCAGCGGTCCTCCTCGTTGTACTTGTTTTCACACACCGAACAACAGGTAACTCTCATTTTTAGAATCTTCTGGAACCGAATTTCGGTGAAGTTAATTTGTTTCTTAAATTTGGGGGAAATGGAGGTAGATCCAGAGAGAAAAAGTTTTTTTAGAGAGAGAAAGCGAGGAAAGGGGTTGGGGAGAAGGTGAGCTCACAACAGTTGATTGATTGAGGGGTTTTGCTGTTAGCTTTTTCTTGGTCTTTTCATCTTTCACTCTTTCTTCTTAATTAGTACTAGTATTAATTACTAATAGTGTACTGTATAATATTATATTGTGTTTGTGTGAAAATATATTATGTCTTTTTCCTCACAACCCGATTCTTATGCTGCTAATTCAACTTCAGAGAATCTAGGGGGCCTTAAATATAGACCCAACGGCATATACAGATTTCAATGGGGTTAGTTCAAGTTTACTAGTTTTAAAGATTTGATTTCTAGTTTTAAAGATATCCATGATTATTTATGGATTTGAATTTTGAATTCTCAACAAATCTAAATTAAATTTAATGGATTAGTCTTAAATTTGATTTGAGTCACTCTTTTTTCTAGTGATTCGATGAATTATATTATTATACCATATATCGATATGGTATAACTATATAAATTTCATTATAATTAACTAATATAAATTTTTTTATTTTTTTATATATAACTATATAAATTTATTTTATTAAAATATACGTATCCATGCCGAGTCGTATCTTAATTTTTTTTTCGAAAACGAGTCGCCGAATCCAAATCGTGTCGACTCCGAGTCGCCGAGTCCGTATCCGTGCAACGTAGGTCGGGTGTGAGGTAGGTGTTTTAATGGTGAATTGAGATGAGTTGTTTTGGGCATGTTTGTTTGGCGTTTCGCAAAATTTTTCCATCATTGAGAATTGCTAAACAAATATGATTTCTAATTTCTGAAATAAATTTTTCATTCTCAATTTTCTCAAACTACTCTCTTAAAAGTCGAACAAACAATAATTTTCTTATCTCTAAACAAAACATATATAAACTCTACATTGATTTGACAGAAAGTAACTTAATTCTTACACAAATTATCTCACATAACAAACATAATTTGACATAAAGTCTTACACCTACAATCTAACTCTTCCAAAATTAACATAAACCTACTTTATATATTAAACCACTCTCTCAAAACACAAACAAATAATATTATCCAAGTCGAGATTATTTCACAAACATCTACTACTCTCTCAAAATATTTTCACAAACACCAAACAAATTCTTTTTTGATTAATTAACAATGAATAATAAGTTTTTTACAACAACACAAAATAGGGGGTATATTTGTCATTTTAAATATACTAGGAAGTGCACGTACTTTGTACATGTCTAGTTAATTTTTATGTTTAAAATTATTTTATTATGTCATAAAATAGAACAAATTAACACGTTTTCACCTAATTCGTTAGTTTAATTCACTTTTCACCAGTTTAACATGTATTTCATTAATGCTGTCATTTCACTGATTTCATCCTTTTTTTCAAGAATTTTATCGATTTCACATTTATTTATCGATTTCAGTGGTCTTCTTTCTTGCCGGTTTCACCCAAAATTTAACCCATTTCGCTAGTGTTCACCAATTTCTATCGAATTTTCATCGATTTCACATGTTTTTAATTATTTCTTAGATTTGTTTTCATTGATTTCACCATTTTTCACGAATTTCGCTCCTTTATCACGAAAATAATTCCATTAAAATTCGAGGTTATGCATATTTTGATATTATTGAATATTCTTAATATCTTTCTGTTCTAGCCAAAGTAAAATTATGTAATTAGATAAGTCATAAGTATTTTTTTATTCTTTCATAGTAAGATACGATTCAATTTTAATTTTTTTTCTTTTGTAACATATTGATATTTAAGAGAATTTCATTTTAAAATTTTAAATTATGTAATTTGTACTAAAATTTTAAATAAATATTTTTTTACTGAAATAAATATTGATGCTAAATTATAATAATTATATATACTTTTGTTTTTCTTCCATATTCATGGTGCTTGATTAGGAGGAAAGGAAGCTACGAATTTTCTTAAAATATTTTCCTAACAAATTTTTTATGAGAAAATATAAGGAAAATTCATGTCTAATTATATTTTATTAATATATTTAATAACTTGAATATGTGCATTTTTTCTTCACAAAAAAAAAAAAATAAACTTAAATTATTCACATTTTAGTATTAGTAGTATGGATATAGATAGATTGAGTATTGAAGTCATTGGTGGGCTACATAAGAGTTATCTCATATACATGAAACAAGAGTATGGTGACTGTCCGACCTGGATCTTCTGACCAGTCTGTGGGCCTTACGCACTCTCCTATGGACTCTAGGGCTCTATCATGAAGACACGTGTTACACTTTAATTACTAAAATAATTAATGATGTAAGGACTTTTTTTTGGGCAATATAGAGAAAACCCTACATCTTTAGATTGGTACTCTAGCTTAATATTCTACCTCGTTTATAATTCTTTGTCTTGCGTCATCCTTAGTGGCATGGTCAGACCCTTCATACGTTGTAACCCGATCAATATTACATACAAAAGCATGGTTCGCTCATATTATTATCATTATATTGCTTTAATTACTGTTTTTACGTGTTCTTACAAACTATGGTAAAACAATATATAGAATCAGTTTTGTTCAAATTTCGTTGTTGTTATTGATTTTTTTAATATTTTTTAAAATTTGTAATTAAATTTAAACTATTATTAGCTTGATATATGATGACGCGGTGAATATTTTTTCTGGCTCCGCCACTGAAAGAAGGTATGCCTGAGTCATTTGGATCGGGGTTTGAGTGAATGGGTCCGGTGTGAATTAAGTGCTTTAATGTTGAATTGAGATGAGTTGTTAAGGGCATGCTTGTTTGGCGTTTTTCAAAATTTTTCTGTGATTGAGAATTGCTAAACAAATATGATTTCTACTTTCTGAAATAAATTTTTCATTTCTCAATTTTCTCAAACTACTCTCTTAAAAGTCAAACAAACAATAATTTTCTTATCTCTAATCGAAACATATACAAACTCTACTTTGATTTCACATAAAGTAACTTATTTCTTACACAATTTATCTCACATAACAAACATAATTTAACATAAAGTCTTACACCTACAGTCTAACTCTTCAAAAAATAGCATAAACCTACTTTATATATCAAACCAATCTCTCAAAACACAAACAAATAATATTACCGAAATCGAGATTATTTCACAAACATCTACTATACTCTCAAACTATTTTCCGTAACACTAAACAAATTCTTTATTGATTAATTAACAATGAATAATAAGTTTTTACAACAATACAAAATAGGGGGTATATTTGTCATTTTAAATATACTAGGAAAGTGCACGTACTTTGTATGTGTCTAGTTAATTTTTATGTTTATATTTTTTTAAAATTAGAGTAAAATTATTTTATTATGTCATGAAATTGAACAAATTAACACGTTTTCATCTAATTCGTTAGTTTAAGTCCTTTTTCAACAGTTTAACATGTATTTCACTAATGCTGTCATTTCACCGATTTCATCCTTTTTTTCACGAATTTTTATCGATTGCAGTGGTCTTCTTTCTTACCGGTTTCACCCAAAATTTAACCCATTTCGCCAGTGTTCAATTTCAATCGAATTTTCATCGATTTCACATGTTTTTAATTATTTCTTAGATTTGTTTTCATTGATTTCACCATTTTTCACGAATATCGCTCGTTTTTCACGAAAAGAATTCCATGAAAATTCGAGGTTATGCATATTTTGATATTATTGAATATTCTTAATATTTTTCTATTCTAACCAAAGTAAAATTACGTAATAAGATAAGTCATAAGTATTTTTTTATTCTTTCATAGTAAGATACGATTCAATTTTAATTTTTTTTTTTGGTAACATAATGATATTTAAGAGAATTTCATATTAAAATTTTAAATTATGTAATTTGTACTAAATTTTTAAATTAATATTTTTTTACTTAAATAAATATTCATGCTAAATTATAATAATTATATATAATTTTGTTTTTCTTCCATATTCATGGTGCTTGATTAGGCGGAAAGGAAGTTACGAATTACTATAGACATAATTTTTGTTATCTCATAATTTAGTATTATTCATTGGTGAGTATTGAAGTATAGATATATATAGATAGATTGAGTATTGAAGTCATTGGTGAGCTACAGAAGAGTTATCTCATACATATGAAACAAGAGTATGGTGACTGTCCGACCTAGATCTTCTGACCAGTCCGTGTTAGAGTAGTGCCCTGCAAGCCAATCGGTTGTCTTGTAAATACTCTTGTAATCAATCTTATTCATGATCAATAAAAGTTCGCATTGGCAATTCTTCATTTATTGTGATACATCTAAGCAATTTATGAAGCCCTTAGATCGTTGAAACTATGGAACATGGTGCATCCCTCTATGGAATATGTTCTACTATGGTTTAAGATCTTAAAAGCCTTCCAAGTCGTAGAATACAATTGAGACAGGGCATCATTGTATTCGGTAAGACTTGCACGAGTATGCATTCTTTTTTGCATGAGGATGGATAGTTCCATGGACATCGATATGGTAGATATCAATGCATATGAGTGGGTGGCTTGATGAGATCAAGCGCATCGAAACCCCGCTAGAAAAATCTCACCTTAGGAGTTTATCGGAGATGAAGATTTCTTCTACTTACGATAGTGTACGTAAATTGGTCCTTTGACTTGAGACGTTAGAGTGAACTTCATGCGGAGCGTTTATGCTTTGATGTGTTACTCGACTACTAATTAGCGAGTCATTATAGTTTCACGTTGGGTATGGATTGCTTCGTAGTGAGGTTAATGACGTCAATAAAGGATCCATTAACTCCCACCGTGATGTGGTTGGGCGATTTCCTATGCATTCTTTTGTATGGATTGATTTCGGGAATCTTCGGCCGAAGTGAGTGATGTTAGATTTGGAAAGGGAGTTTCCAAATGGGTAATCACTAAAAGGAATCACCATAAAGAATAAAGACGCATAGTTATCAAGGCTAATAGGAATCCGTTGTACTCCATGTCCTAGGCCTCGATCGGGAAATAAGTTATTGGAAGGAGCGTACGTGCATGGTATGCGTAAGAGGATTGATGAGATCAATTCAAGAAAGGTTCACACTATATTTTCATCATTAGTTAGGACTCGTCGACCGTGACTAGACGACTACCTCGAGTGTTGGGTACTCTAGATTTGATGAGATCATATCTAAGAGTGATTGATTAAAAGTAGTTTAATTAATCTTTTTAATTAAATCACAAATGGTTTGTGAGCCCACGGCTAATTGATGGTGAACCCAAGGGGCCACACACAATAGCACAAGATGCAACTTAGTTCAATCTATTAAAGGTCAAATTGGATTTGACGAGAAGTAGTAATTAATTAATGGAGATTAATTAATTAAAGGACTCTATTAATTTAAGTGTTAAATTAATTTAGTCGAAATTAATTAGAAGGGTCTAATTAATTGAAGGAAGAAATAAATGGGTTTCTAATTTTGAATTAGAGATTGGATTTATTAATTGGGAAATAAATGTCCAATTAACCCATGACCAATCTAAATTGGTCTTATGAGATGATCATATATGATATAATATAATGTTAATATATATACACAAGAGAGAGAAATAAATATCTTATCAAGAGTTAGTGGTGGCCCCCACCACTAACTTGTATCAAAAGTAGTGTGCTTGGGAAGCTCAAGAAGTGTGCTTGGGAAGCACAATAAAGCTACAAGTCTTATTGGTGGATTTGATCCAACAATAAACTACATTGAATAATGTACACACATAAAAGATAAGATGTTGCCTTCATTCGTTAGAGGTAGTAGATGCAAGACAAAAATACACACTACACCTTTTAGTGTGTGTTCGGATTTCTCTCAAACCCTAGAAAGAAAGGTTGTTTTCTTCATCTCTTTCTCTTCCTTCATCAAGTTTCTAACTTGATTCAAGTACTACTTCATTCTAGCTAATAGATTGAGGGTGTATTTGCAAGATCTAGTTCATCTTCTTTACTCCTTAAGTGCTATCACTTGTGTGTGTGGGCTTGCTTTGGAGGATCTACACTTGGAGATCTTGGTGTGGTTTTTCTTGAGGAGCTTGGAGAAAGAAGTTTCGTAGGAAGCACAAAACCCGTGAGCTTGGAGGTGCTTGAAGGTTTCGGGTGTTACTTGCTTGTCCCGATTCTTTGCGGCTCTTCACCTCCCAAGTTTGGGAGAGGTATGACTTGATATCTTTCCTTCTAATATGAACTTTAAATGCATGATGATCCTAGCATAGTAATGGTAGAAGGTCTCCAAAGTTTTCTTGCTAAGAAGTTGCTTTTTGGGCCTTTTTGTCCCCGATTAAAATTTTTGTTTTCCGCTGCGTTTTGGCTGACCTTAGGACCATTACCATCAAGTGGTATCAGAGCCAAATCATGCTATTTCATATTAGATTCGTGATTCATAAGTGTTATGAATGTTTCCTTACGTTTTGGTGAAAACGGTTTGTTAAAATTTGAAGTGCATCAACCGATTTGCTTTCGGATTTAGGGGCTGTTTTTGTGGTTGATTATGGTTAGATAATGTTTATGAACACTTTGTTAGATATAAGGATGTATGGAGTAAGGGTGGTTTTAGTTTGAAAATTGGTTTTTGGTGAAAAGACCGTATGTGCCGGGTTGTAGTGGAACAATCGCACCTACCGGTAAAATTGCCTAAATCTTGTTAGTCCTACGGTTTCCTAAGGTAATGTAGGGCTGTGGGTAAGCCTCTTTATTTATGGATAACTTTAGGATGAGCCGGATTGGTCATAAAACCGAAATTCAAACACCTATCGAGCTCCTACATCAAGTTATCTAAATTTGTGTTCTTTGGTCTCATTAAATTGGGACACCACAATGTACATGCCTTAATCCTTTAGAAATTGATAGATAATCTTCTTGGTTGATCTTACGTGGTTTCGTTAATTCGATCAAGGGTGTAGACGTATCACAATAATCACAAGTAAAGTAAAGTGAAGATCAAATGTAATTGTATTCGAATTAAATGAGTACTAGTACAAATATATCTAGGGTCCTATCTGAGCATTATAGGATGCCGTACAAGCTAGAGGGTGGAATACATATGTTCGATCTAGAGCCTCAATCCCGAGCTGCTTTGAACTGTAGCTTCGAGGAGAGAGCACCTGGGGAGTCCCCCAATATCATAAATGCGGGGGATATTTATAGCTGAAAATGGGGTCTAGGTGGTCTACCCACAGACATGTAATTCTTCGGCCCATAAGTTTGATCCAGAGCTCGGCCCAACAGTAACTTTGGATCCTGGGCTTGTTTACATTTACTGCAAAACCACCGTCAGACTCGAACTCGATTCTTCGAGATAAGTATCGCTCGATCTCGTGTAATTGTAAAGAGAAGTAGGATCCAGAATGCCCCTCATCAATACTCCCCCACTTCTCGAGCGTAAAGTGGAACTTAAGCTCGAAGAAGTATGTTTAACGTCGGGGTAAATCGATCTCGGCTTATCGTTGCTGGTATGCCTCATTAAAAACCTGGCTCGGAAAAACCCTTCTGGGATAAAAACCGGGTCAGGGAAAAAGAGTGCATACTTAAACAATTTCTTGATAGAGTAGTTATGAGATCGTCCTTGTTGTTTGTGATATGGATCTTTACTTCAGGAATTCTGGAAAGTTTAGGGACCGTAGGCGCAATTTCTGAAAATATAACTTCAAATTTACCTCAAGAGAGTCCAATCGTCGCGGTTACTCGGGGACCGATTTGCAATTTCCCATTTTGTCCCTGTATATATAGTTACATGGAGGGCCGCTGTTCCTCATAAATTCTGAGGAAAAACTTTTGATCGGAGCAGACAGGTCGATAAGTGAGTTTTATTTGCCATATTTGATCAGTTGTCTTATATTTATTATGTCGAGCTCAGCAGATTTGAAAGGAAAATCTCCCTTAGAGGAGAATGAGGTCGATAACAGCAAAGGAAAAGAGACTGTAGAGAATCGATCATCTGAGAACGAGAATCCACAAAACTCGGGTTCCGCCTCGAATAGCGAAGAGGAGCGAGAGTCGAGCTCTGACACTGGGAATAGCGAGGATGGAAATTCCGGCGAGGCAACAGTTTCTGATAGGGAAGATATAGAAGACGGGCAGCTTCCTTTGGGTAACAATGAGCAACAAAAATACAGACTAAGTCGTAATGTGGTGATTACGATCTATGACTGGGAAGAGCCCTCGACCAGCGCAGCTCTAAACATGACCGAGGAGAGGGCGGATGAAATCGTCTGTTCCTATAAGGAGACAGACCTGGCGGAGTTGCAAAAAGAGTTCGGTCCATATCTAGGCGCTGGCTTTTCCATAGTGCTTCCCTCTTCTGAACAACGAGTTACCGACCCCCCCGCCGGTTGTCAAGCCTTTTATTCCAAACACTTTCACTACGGCTTACGCATTCCCTTCCCTCCTCTACTAGAAAACCTTCTGGATGCTTTTAAGTTGGCTCCTTGTCAGATTTTACCGAATTCGATCGGCCTAATCATAGCTTTTTGCGTGTTGATGAAGGCTAAGGGGAAAAGGGCGGCTTTTCAGAATTTTTGGAGGATATTCCAGATCAGTTCTTCCACTTCTTCAAACGCAGGTTACGTATATTTCTCTCAGAGGCCGAAGATTTCGGTCTTATCGACCAACGTGAGTAGCAATCTGAAGGGATGGAAACGTGAGTTCTTCTTTGTCCGAGGGCCAGAGTCCCCGCCTTCCGAAGAAAATCCCGAGCCTACTCCCTTCGAGTGGCCTGGAGTGAAGGAGTGGATATATGGAAGACGCCGGCTCGTGGGAAATATGAAAAATGAGATAACAGATAATTTTTTGCAATCTCTTCGTGCTGACCCTCATCAGACTGCTTTAATGACTCAAGAGGCAGTTTTGCGGTTGGCCGAGCTCAGTAGTTGCACTTTCCCTGCCGATCCGATCGTCTTTGGGAAGGCTCAGATCGATCCTGCTAACCCCCCTTCCACGTTAGCTGATATTGTTGACAAATTCCGTACCTCGATATCTGGCCCTCACGTTGCTTCCTTTTCGAAAGGTAATAAGGGTCGACCTCGTCCTCAGGCATCAAAGATCCTTCGGAAAAAATCTAAGGCCTCCCACGGGATCGCGTCGACCTCAAACGCTTTAATAATTGTTCCCCCGATCACCGAAGCAGGGACCTCTCGGTCTCGGGCCGAGGCAGAGGGGACGTTCGATTTTCAAGGTCCCGAAACTCTTCGATCTGTTTTTTCGAACGTTTCTTCCAACCCAAATGACGCGGGATACAGTAATTATACTCTCCTGGAGGATTGTGCCAGGGAGATTTTGCAGGCCAGGATGGCTCGCAAAAGGAGTAGTAACCTTCCTGAGTCTTCTAGGAGAGTTAAGCCCTTTGGTCGGGGACCGACTCCTATACCTTGTCGGGCTGGTCATTCCGAGCCAGATTTGGTGGATTTCATCAGAGAACACCTGCAAGGACCTAGGGCGGCTGGATACCCGGACTGTGGGACCATTGAATCTGACTTGGGCTCTGAGGGTGAGCATACGGTGGATAAGTCTCTCCGGATGTTTCTGACTGGAAGATTCAAGGATGATACTATTCAGTCTTTCGCTAAGAAGGATTTCGAGATACTAGGCGATTACGCCCATGCTCATCAGAAGGTACTGTCTTATTCTGAAAGTTTCTGGCCTTTCCTTATAATTCTTATCTCGTGTTCTTATATGTCTTCTTTCTCGCAGGCCGGAGATTTGTTTATTCAAACTGCTTTCCGACAGGCCGTATTGAGCGAAGAGTCCCAGGCAGCTCAGAAAGCATTATACAAAGTCCTGGAGGATGAAGCTGCTAAGGCCAATCAACTTGAGGATGTCAAACTTAAATTGTCCGAGGTCGAGTTGGAGCTTCAGAAGACTAAGGAGGAGTTGGAAGCGAAGAGGGCCATAGAAGGCGAAGTAGAGAAACTCAAGCTCGAGCTCGAGCAAACCAAAGTGACTGTCGAACAGTCTTATGAACGGGGTCGAGCTGAAGCCAGGCTACCTGCCATAAGGGAGTTCTTAGAGTCTCCGATCCTTGACGCTTTGGTTCGATCACGGTCAGGAGCGGTTAATCAAGCCTTCTACTTCAAAGGAGCTCAGCACCTTCTTACAGCCGCTAAGATTGAAGGAGTCCTTGGTGACTTCCTTCCTAAATTGAATCCTTACAAGAACATCTTCGGTGAAGATTATAAAGCGTCTTCCCTTCCTCCTAAGCTCGAGGAATTTGCCACTCATGAGTTTGCTCCTTTACTTGAGGAATTCGGTGTCCCGATGCCAAATCCTGATGAGCTCGAAGCCCAATCTGAAAATGAAGATGTGGATATTGAAGGGGATTCTCGCGATCAAAGTGTACAAGGCACTGGTTCGAGTCAATCTGCGTCTGGCGCACGAAGTCATGATGAAGAAAGCAGCAGCTCAAGTGAAGATGATTCCGACAGTTCGGAAAGCGGTTCTAGCGAATCGGAGAAACGAGATGGATCGGATCGTAGTTCGAGCCCGAAGGAGTCTAACGCATAAAGATTGTTATGTAATAGGATTAGCTTGGTGCAACAATGTACTTATGATCCTTTGTCCTCGCCTATTTAGTGGATTCTCGTATTTGAATTTCTTTCTTTTATACTATTTTATGTTATTGCTCGCTTGGATTTCTCATTAAGTTTCATGACGTCAGCTTTGCGTACTCGGTTACGTCACTGGGCCTTTCTTGGAAGCAGTGTTTTACCAATCATTGCAATTTGCATCGTACCGTTTTCTTATAAATAGCTAGGCCATTTTACGTTGCCTTTGCACTGATATCGCTCACTGCGTTCGGAGCTTCTTCAGAAATTATCTTGGTCGGATCTTTACCCGAAAATCGAGAGATGAATAAGAATCCGAACGCTCTCGTGATTTTTCCCGCGCCTTTTTCCGGGTCGAGTCATAGTAGGAAGATAAGGAAAAGAAAACGATCACCGATCAAATCTATTAGTACAGATCAGTCAAATTTTCGTGGGGAAAGTAAATCACCGATTACTACCCCTCCATCGTGCTTGAAATCTAGGGATTCAGACAAGAGAACTAAAAGGGTTTCTTTTGTGGATGAAGTAACTGGGCGCTCCTCTTCCCAATCCATTCCTTCGTTGGTCGGAGGATCTTCGTTTGGAAGAAGTGGGACTCGTTTTGATACAGTGTGTTATAAGAAACCTGACATGAGTCTTCTTCGGACCGATGTTTCTATCTCAGAGTCGGTCTTCTCAACTGGGGAATATTCCTCGTTCCTGTTTCATTCTGGGTCGGAATCCCTTGCCCAGGTACATTTTTTCCTAACTTCTTTGTCATGGCCCTCTACTTCCTTTGTTCCTACTATGAAGTGTTTTCTTATAAGTTCAGGCTAGCAAAGTCTTTTCTAGGCTTTATGCATTGGTCAATCATGAGATCGAACGACGGGCTTCCATTTCGCTCGAGCTGATCGGCAAAAAGATCGAGTTGGAACGCGCGCTGGAAGCTAATAGATTTTTTAAGGAGAGATTGTCTCAGGATAAGTTGAGTTCGGAGTTAGAGAGACTTAAAGATATTTATGAACGCGAGAAGAGATACTCCGAGCTCCGTGAGAGAGAAGCTTACACCCGCGGGTATGCTGATCGTAGTGCTGAAGTTCGAAAAATCCTTTCCGAAAATAATTTTATTTAGTAATACCTTGGTTAACCTTTGTATGACGAGTTAAAATTTCTCTTTGTAAGGCCATCCTTGTTGTAACGGTTTTTCTTTCTTGTTGTAGTATAACTCTTGTTGTAACGATATAATATTTGCTTGGAATGATATTTTACTTGGAATGATATTCTGCGTCTCTCTTCTACCCCTCCTTTTTTTTTTTTTTTTTTTTTTTTTTTTTGGTGCCGTAGCCGTCGTGAAGAAACTTTGATAGAACTTAAGTCATTCTTCAATGGAATGTTCATCTCGATCTATCTTCCGTGAAGTGTTTTCATTTTCTAATGGAATGCTTGTTTCAATCCTAGGGGCATAGCAGAGACTCTTGCCCATTCAAGATATTCGATCTAAGGGGCATAGCAGAGGCTTTCACCCTTAGTCGTATCAGAGCATTTTTAGCCCTTGGGTCATAGCAGAGGCTTTCACCCATTCAACATATTCGATCTAAGGGGCATAGCAGAGGCTTTCACCCTTAGTCGTCTTTAGAGCAATTTTAGCTCTTGGGTCATAGCAGAGGCTTTCACCCATTCAATATATTCGATCTAAGGGGCATAGCAGAGGCTTTCACCCTTAGTCGTCTTTAGAGCAATTTTAGCTCTTGGGTCATAGCAGAGGCTTTCACCCATTCAATATATTCGATCTAAGGGGCAAAGCAGAGGCTTTCACCCTTAGTCGTTTTTAGAGCAATTTTAGCCCTTGGGTCATAGCAGAGGCTTTCACCCATTCAATATATTCGATCTAAGGGGCATAGCAGAGGCTTTCACCCTTAGTCGTTTTTAGAGCAATTTTAGCCCTTGGGTCATAGCAGAGGCTTTCACCCATTCAATATATTCGATCTAAGGGGCATAGCAGAGGCTTTCACCCATAGTCGTTTTTAGAGCAATTTTAGCCCTTGGGTCATAGCAGAGGCTTTCACCCATTCAATATATTCGATCTAAGGGGCATAGCAGAGGCTTTCACCCTTAGTCGTCTTTAGAGCAATTTTAGCTCTTGGGTCATAGCAGAGGCTTTCACCCATTCAATATATTCGATCTAAGGGGCATAGCAGAGGCTTTCACCCTTAGTCGTTTTTAGAGCAATTTTAGCCCTTGGGTCATAGCAGAGGCTTTCACCCATTCAATATATTCGATCTAAGGGGCATAGCAGAGGCTTTCACCCTTAGTCGTTTTTAGAGCAATTTTAGCCCTTGGGTCATAGCAGAGGCTTTCACCCATTCAATATATTCGATCTAAGGGGCATAGCAGAGGCTTTCACCCTTAGTCGTTTTTAGAGCAATTTTAGCCCTTGGGTCATAGCAGAGGCTTTCACCCATTCAATATATTCGATCTAAGGGGCATAGCAGAGGCTTTCACCCTTAGTCGTTTTTAGAGCAATTTTAGCCCTTGGGTCATAGCAGAGGCTTTCACCCATTCAATATATTCGATCTAAGGGGCATAGCAGAGGCTTTCACCCTTAGTCGTCTTTAGAGCAATTTTAGCTCTTGGGTCATAGCAGAGGCTTTCACCCATTCAATATATTCGATCTAAGGGGCATAGCAGATGCTTTCACCCTTAGTCGTTTTTAGAGCAATTTTAGCCCTTGGGTCATAGCAGAGGCTTTCACCCATTCAATATATTCGATCTAAGGGGCATAGCAGAGGCTTTCACCCTTAGTCGTTTTTAGAGCAATTTTAGCCCTTGGGTCATAGCAGAGGCTTTCACCCATTCAATATATTCGATCTAAGGGGCATAGCAGAGGCTTTCACCCTTAGTCGTTTTTAGAGCAATTTTAGCCCTTGGGTCATAGCAGAGGCTTTCACCCTTTTTCAATATTTTACAGAGAAAAGTAGAGACCGAAAATATCAGTAATATGACGAATAAGTAAGAATGTAGGCGAAATATACTTTCATTGAATACATAGTCTGAATAAACATTCTTCAAATAACCCAATTCTTCATTAAACACATATAGTTTGCCAAATAGTAACAGTCGAAAGAAAACAGAATAACTAAAGAGTAGAAGCCTCTATTGTAACTATCTTCCATAATATCTTCTTAAATTGACCGCATTCCAAGCTCGAGGCAGTATTTCTCCGTTAGGGCGTGCAATCTTATAAGACCCTTTCTTTCCAACCTCTACAATCACGAATGGGCCCTCCCAATTGGGTTGTAGTTTTCCTACGTGCTTTGACACTTCCACTTTTTTGAGCACTAAATCCCCTATTTTGAAGGATCGAACCCTCACATTTCGATTATAAGCCTTTTCCATGTTTGCCTTGGCGGCTTGGATTTTCAACTTCGCGCGGTCCCTACGAGCATCCGCGTGATCAACTTCCACTTGCCTCAGCGATTGATTTTCTTCAGGATCGTAAAATTCGACCCTGGGGGAAGGTATAAGATTCTCGACTGGAATAACAGCCTCCGATCCATAAACCAAACTAAATGGAGTTTCTCCAGTTGCCGCTTTGACAGTTGTTCTGTTGGCCCATAATACTCCTGGTAGCTCATCCAGCCATTTTCCCTTTGCTTCCGATAAGCGCTTCTCCAGAGATCGAACAATTTCCCGATTCACCACTTCAGTTTGTCCGTTAGCCTGAGGGTGGCCAACAGACGCAAAGTTCTGTTGTATTCCAAATCTTTCACACCAATCCGTGATCCTTTTTCCTGCAAACTGCGTTCCGTTATCTGATATTAAAACCCTGGGGATTCCGAACCGGCAGACTATATTTTTCCATAAAAAATTAATAACTTGGAATTGGGTGATCTTTGTCAAGGAAACACATTCGACCCACTTGCTGAAATATTCCACAGCTACAAGTACGTAATTTTTTCTGGCTCGCGCTGTCGGGAAAGGTCCTACTATATCGATGCCCCATTTATCGAAGGGCCAACAAATAGGGATCGAATGCATGTGTTCGGCCGGTTGGTGTATTAAATTTGAATGAATTTGACAATGATGGCACTTTTTCACATACTCGACAGAATCAGAAAAGAGTGTAGGCCAATAATATCCAGATCTTGAGCATTTAAGAGCTAATGCTCGAGCTCCACAATGATTTCCTGCTTCCCCTTCATGAACTTCCCTTAAAATGGCATTGTAGTGCGACTCGCGGATACATTTTAATAGAATTCCCGAAGAGGACCGCTTATAGAGTTGACTGTCCATCAAAGTAAATGATGGCGCTCTATATTTGATTCTCCGAGCCTCATTTGCATCATCCGGCAGTTTTCCATCCTTGAGATAGACGATAAGAGGGTCGCTCCACGATCCACTTGGCTCTTCGATTTCCATAACTCCAATAGCAGGATCTGCATCTAATTCGATCGCAGACATATTCGATAGCAGCCAAGTGATTGTTCTCTCAGTCTTCCCGTCGGCCAATCCTGTAAATTTTGACAATATATCGGCCCAGAGATTCTCCTCCCTTGGTATCGGTTGAATATCAAACTTATCGAACTCCGAGATCAACTTCTTTGCTTTGTTCAGATATTTAATCATGTTGAATTCTCTGGCCTCGTAAGTGCCTTTTACCTGTCTGTGAACAAGTTCCGAATCCGTTAGTACGATGATCGATTTTACCTTTGCCTTAATGGCCATCTCTAATCCAGCTATCAATGCTTCATATTCAGCCTCATTGTTGGTGACAACAAAGTCCAAAGTTATCGCATAGCTCAGGTCTTCAGCATTGGGCCCTTGGAAGTGAATCCCAGCTCCGCCACCTTCCTTGGTCGAAGATCCGTCCACGTGCATCAGCCAAACTTGATCGTTTGCCTCTTCTACCACACATAATTCCGAGGTCGTTCCTTCTTTCTCGCTCGATATGTTGGTTGATTCAAGCACAAAATCAGCTAGCACTTGCGCCTTGATGGCGATTCGTGGTCGGTATTCAATTTCGAACTGGCTGAGCTCGACCGCCCACTTTATCAACCTGCCTGAAGCTTCTGGCTTGGACAAAACCTGTCTTAAAGGTTGGTTAGTTAAAACAATGATTTTATACGTTTGAAAATAGGGCCTTAATCTCCGGGCCGCCACAATTAAGGCAAGTGCAAACTTTTCAATCTCCATATAATTCTTTTCGGCACCCTGCAACAATTTACTCAAATAGTAAACTGGTTTGTGCTCAGCTTTATCTATCTTGACCAGAACCGAGCTAATGGCTTCTTCTGACACAGCTATGTACAGATATAGGGGTTCCCCTTCGGATGGTTTTGCTAGCATGGGTGTCGAAGTCAAGTATGCCTTCAGTTCTTCGAAAGCCTTGTCGCATTCAGCGTTCCACTCGAAGTTCTTAGATTTACGCAACAGTCTGAAGAAAGGTAAGCTTTTGTCAGCGGATCTGGAGATGAATCTATTTAATGAGATAATTTTTCCGATCAAACTTTGAACGTCCGAAAGTTTTCTCGGTGGATGGAGGTCAGTGATCGCTCGGATTTTTTCTGGATTAGCTTCAATCCCCCTTTCATGAACTAAATACCCAAGGAATTTTCCTGATCGCACCCCAAATGTGCATTTCGCTGGGTTTAGCTTCAATCCATACTTCCTCAAAATTATGAAGCACCTATCGAGATGATCAATATGATCCTCTTCGGACATACTTTTTACGAGCATGTCGTCTACATATACTTCCATGATTTCCCCTATTAACTCTTTGAACATCATATTGACCAACCTCTGATATGTTGCACCGGCGTTCCTTAAACCGAAGGGCATAACGATGAAACAGTACACCCCTCGTTCGGTGATAAATGCCGTTTTGTCCTGATCTCTTTCGTTCATGAAGATCTGATAAAATCCTTGAAATGCATCCATCATACTAAACAATACAAATCCTGCGGTGGAGTCCACGAGCATGTCAATTCGAGGCAAAGGGTAAGGGTCCCTTGGACATAGTTTGTTTAAGTCGGTGAAATCATTGCACATTCTCCACTTGTTTTCGATCTTTTCTCCCTTGGAGACTAACACCACATTGCATAGCCATTCTGTGAATTTTATCTCCTTGATTTGCCCAGCTGCTAACAATCTATCGACCTCTGCATTAATTATCTTGTCTTTCTCTCGTCCGTGATTACGCTTCTTCTGCCTCACGGGTCTGGCCTTTGGGTCGATATTCAGGGAATGCGTTATCACTCGCGGGTCAATTCCTACTATGTCATCCGAACTCCATGCGAAGACATCCACGTTTTTCTGCAAGAATCCGATGAGCTTTGCCTCCATGCCATTACTTAGCTCCGTTCCTATTTTTGTGAATTTTTCTGGAGATCCAGGTACCAAGTTCACCTTTTTGTGATCAGGTGCTTGTACACTCATGTCAACGATCTTCCCTTTCTTTCCATCCAGTCTTTCATACTCAGGAATTCGGGTTCCGGAGTTAGAGACTAACTCAGTTATTTTTCTTTTGCTAGGGACCTCAGGCTCCAGCTTTTCCTTGATGGTCAAGGACGAACTATAACACTCCCAGGCCATATACTGGTCGTTCCTCATCTCTCCTACTCCTCCGTCAGTTGGGAACTTTATCTTCTGATGGTATGTGGATACGATGGCCTTGAAAGTATTCAGAGCGGGTCTTCCCAAGATGGCATTGTAGGCGAACGGCGTATCCACCACTAGGAACTTGATCATTCTCGTGACATTCTTTGGTTTTGTTCCTAGAGTGGTACTCAAAAGTATGGTTCCGAGCGGGGTGATTTCAGATCCGCCGAATCCGACCAAAGGGGTGGTTACCTTATCCAAACGTGGATGACAGAGTTTCATTCTTGTAAGAGCTTCTGATGAAATTATGTTCGCCGAGCTCCCATTATCGACCAGCACTCTTTTGACCTCGAAATTTGCAATCCTTAGTGTTAATACCATGGAAAAGTCTGGATCATCTTCATTCGTGTCCCAACTAACATCCGCGGGTCGATCCGCCTCGCTAAAGCTGATGATCTGATTCTCCATGGATGGGAATTCCAGAGATAGAACCTCCCTTTTTGTGGACACTCCTGTCCTGATTGACCTTAAAGTCCGTTTTCTGGCATTCCTACTATCTCCACCTGCCGGTCCACCTGCAATCATGTTGATCACACCGTTCGATTGTTCTTCTGTCTGATTTTGAATTTGTCTCTGCCGGGCGTTAAGTTTTCTCGGGCTACGAGATCTGTAGCGGTTGTGATAGTTGCCATTCTTAACAAATTCTTTCAGTTTACCCTGGTTGATTAACTTTTCGATCTCAACCTTTAACTGATAACAATTTTCCGTACTATGACCTCTCGCTCGATGATACCGACAGTATTGGTCATATCCTGGTGCGCCTGGCCTCGCCTGTGTGATCCTTTGGGCTTCCGGGATTAAATTACCTTCTTCTAACACAGTCAACACTTCTTCTTTAGAACTGTTAAGTTCGGTAAACTGAATTTTACCCGGCCTCGGGGCTCGATTTTGATTATAAGGAGGTCCGTATGAATTCAACCCTTGGGGTGGTATATGCGGCTTAGAAGTGTTGATCCGCTGCCAGACGGATCCTCTACTCGATCCCCCATAATCACCTGGTTTTGGGATCGGAGCACGATCTTGTTTTTTGTTGAGATGAGACTTATCTAGATGTGAACTCTTCAATTTGTTCATCTCTTCCTGTATCATATATTTTTCAGCAATTTCCATTATCCGTTCGAAGGATTTTGGTTGCTTTCTACATAATGCATTCCCAAACTGGGTGCTTCTGGTCAGCTCGAACATCAACGAGGACAGATATTCAATTTGTGGGGTATCCACTTTCAAGAGCTCAATACTAAATCTTGCCAGCCATTGCCTCAACGTCTCTCCTTCAAATTGTTTCACAGTGCCCAGATGGTTCGCTGGCAATCTTGGCTTCCTCTGGCTAGCGAATTGATGCTTCAGTTTATCGCAAAATTCTTCGAAAGAAAATATGGAGTTTGGAGGTAACTTTCCAAACCAATCGAGGGCAATTCCTTCGAAAGTGGTGACCATAATCTTGCAACAGAAATTATCCGAGTGTCCATACAAATTCATAACATTAACAAAGCTGTTAATGTGTTCTCCGGGGTCGGTAGTCCCGTTATACCGAGGGAGCCTGGTCGGCACTGTTTCTGTGTTTCGAGCTTCGCGTATTTCTTGACAAAAGGGTGAACATCTCATGATATTATTCGAGACCTCCCTTTCTCGTATGTTTCCTCTAGTCAGGGAGTTCCCTGCTTGCCTGGCAGCTTGATGAGCGAAGGGAATCTCGATCATGGTATCCTGCTCTTCCAATTTTTTAGCCACCCTTTCCTGTATTATTTTCTCCAATTCAGATTCTGTAATTCTCTTGCCAATTGGTCGGTTCCTTCTTACTGCGCCGGCGGTGTGACTTTCCCCCACAACAGAATTTTCCAGATCGTGCACTAGTGCAGGTGGGTTTTCAGACCGGGCATTGGCTTTCGAGGGTGCTGCTCGTCGTGGATGTGTCGACGGGGCTTGCGACATATCATTTTCCTTTTGCAAGTTCGATGAAGGTATCTCTGGTCTTCCCTGAATCCCTGGTTGGTCTACAGGTGATTGATCTGCCCTTCCGCTGTTCAAGAACTCCCTGCACATTGTGCCTATTATAGATCTTAAGTCACCAATGGTTGTGTGCACTGGAATGTTATCTTGTGGAATCGCTGGTGGCACCTCCGGTTGTTGTTGTGCGGCGCGTGATAAATTATCAGGTTCATTGTTGACGGAATTTTGTGCTCCCCCTGCTTGGGAAGGCTCTCCTCTAATATATGTATTTCTCCTCGTAGTAGGCATATTTCGATCTAATACTCGAATAAGGCCCCACGGTGGGCGCCAATTGATCTTACGTGGTTTCGTTAATTCGATCAAGGGTGTAGACGTATCACAATAATCACAAGTAAAGTAAAGTGAAGATCAAATGTAATTGTATTCGAATTAAATGAGTACTAGTACAAATATATCTAGGGTCTTATCTGAGCATTATAGGATGCCGTACAAGCTAGAGGGTGGAATACATATGTTCGATCTAGAGTCTCAATCCCGAGCTGCTTTGAACTGTAGCTTCGAGGAGAGAGCACCTGGGGAGTCCCCCAATATCATAAATGCGGGGGATATTTATAGCTGAAAATGGGGTCTAGGTGGTCTACCCACAGACATGTAATTCTTCGGCCCATAAGTTTGATCCAGAGCTCGGCCCAACAGTAACTTTGGATCCTGGGCTTGTTTACATTTACTGCAAAACCACCGTCAGACTCGAACTCGATTCTTCGAGATAAGTATCGCTCGATCTCGTGTAATTGTAAAGAGAAGTAGGATCCAGAATGCCCCTCATCATTGGTAAATTTACTTTATCGATGCCCATTTCGGTGATGAATGTATGGGTGGATGATCTAGTGGCCTTGACCTTATGTGATTGGATATTAATCTTGTAATTCATTTGATGATTTGGGTTTATAATTAAATGGGGCTTGCATGCCTCTTATTTCTTGACTTATGTCAATGTAAAGAGAGTAGGCGTTAGGTTGTGAGGTTTATTCAAGATGAAGGACTTGAAGGACTTATGAAGGACTTGAAGGACTTGGAGGACTTGAAGACCTTGAAGGCCATGTATGCATGGTGATGCATATGTAATAGAATAGGATTCTATTTCCATTTGTTTACTTACCCTAGATTGACCAATTGGGACATTCCTTGGCTCGGAATGGACCGCATAGGATCGGCCCATGATCATCCACCACGCGATAGGAGCATGCTAGGGCCGTTTATGCTTTGTTGGTATTTTATCCATTTGATGTATGTGATGCATGTTAGGATAGATCACCTAACAAAGATAAACAACTAAAATTTGGTGAGATCTTGCAACTTCAAATAATTAAAAACCTCCACTCGACCCAATCGAGTTTAATAATTAAGTCATAA
Source organism: Penstemon eatonii (assembly GCA_038501285.1). Lineage (NCBI taxonomy): Eukaryota > Viridiplantae > Streptophyta > Magnoliopsida > Lamiales > Plantaginaceae > Penstemon > Penstemon eatonii. The sequence continues at coordinate 18,277,030 of CM076711.1, forward strand.
TGGGCAACCGAGTTTTCGTAGTCCATGCCTTCCATCAATAGGGCTCGGTCATGAGTTGTATTCGATTCATCCGTTGTCTCACGAGTCGTGGAACGGGTGTAATTAGAGCAATATGATCGTTTCCTTGATGCACGAGTTAAAGTGCCAAGGGTAGGGCATATTCGGGTCATGGCGTTGTCTCACGAGTCGTGGAACGTCCATGATTGGGGTATGTCTTATCAAGATTGATGGTGTAGACTTAACGTTTAATAATATGGATGTCGCACGAGTCGTGGGTCCATACGAAAAGCGAGGCAAAATATTCTCAAAGGTCGTTTGGTAGAAACGATTGGCAATTTGTTGCCTACCTATTGAATTGACCACATGTCTCACGAGTCGTGGGTGTGGAAAATGTCTTTAGGACTTTGAGACCTACTAAGAAATTTGATTTCTCGTTTACCATGTGGGGGCATGGGATTCGATAAAATAATGGGAGACCTTTATGGTTAGAAGTCCAAGATCATAAAGTATATTGAAAAATTGAATGAACGCTAAACATAATCTTTTTCGCCTTTGTAGATTTAAAAGTGTTTTAAAATGGCAAAGAACCCACTTCATTTGATACTTGACTCAAACAAACTCACCGGGCCAAATTACTCCGATTGGCTCCGCAACCTTCGCATTGTTCTCGATTCTGAGAAAAGGAGCTATGTCCTTACCGCCCCACCTCCTGTGGCTTTACCGACTGATTCATCGGATGAGGAGCGGGCCACCTTTGACAAATGGGTCGAAGACGATCTTCAAGCCCGTTGCCTCATGTTAGCCTCAATGTCAAGTGAGCTTCAAAAGCAACATGAGAACATGTCTCATGCTTCGGATATCCACCTTCACTTGTCCGAGTTGTACTCGACTCCGGGTCGGCAAGAACGTTACTTGGCAAGTAAGGAGCTTTTCCAAGCTCGCATGATTGAGGGTTCATCGGTCCGTGAGCATGGGCTTAAAATGATTGGACTCATCGAAAAGCTTGCTCGTCTTAACGTGGTTATGGACAATGAACTCTATATGGATTTGATCCTTCAATCATTGCCCCGCTCATTTGACAACTTTGTGATGAACTTTAACATGCATAACATGGAAGTTGGACTTCATGAACTTGTTAATATGCTTCACACGGCGGAAAGCTCGATAGTAAAGGAGAAACATGTGATGTTAGCTCCCATTTCTTCCAAGGGCCGAAAGGCAAAGGGAATGAAAAAGAAGGGGAAAAGTTCCTCTAAGGACAAGAAGCCTCTTAAGGCCACTCCTAAAGTTGCGAAGGGAAAGGTGCCTAAGGGTATTTGTTTCCATTGTAATAAAGAAGGGCATTGGAAGAGGAATTGTCCTCTTTACCTTAAAACCGTCCCAAATAAGAATCAAGGTATATTTTTTGTTGAAGTTAATATTTCCGTGAATAATCCTAATTGGGTGTTGGACACCGCTTGTGGTTCTCACCTTTGTAATGACAAACAGGTGATGAGAACAACAAGGCCCCTTAAACCCGAGGATTGGATTCTCCGCTTGGGCAATGGTGCAAAAGTTGCAGCCGAAGCAATAGGGGACGTAGAACTAGATGTAGGACATTGTAAGCTAGTCCTTAGAGATTGTCTCTATGTACCTACTTTAATCAAGAACCTTATTTTCATTCCTGTTTTGGATCAAGAAGGTTTTTGTTTTACCATTACGAATGGAATTTTTAGCATTTCAAAGAATGGTTCTTTATATGCAAAAGGTACACTAGCTAATGGATTGTATAATTTTGAAACGTCCATAACATCTAACACTATATTGCATGTTCACGATAATATTAAGAAACGAAAGGCAAATAACAACAACTCCGCATATCTATGGCATGCTAGACTTGGACATATTTCCAAGAAGAGGATTCAAAGGTTGGTGTCAAATGGGTCTCTAGAAATAGTGGACTTAGATGATTTCCCAACTTGCGAATCTTGCTTAAAGGGAAAAATGACCAAATTGCCATTTTCTGGGAAACCGGAACGTGCTTCAAGCACTTTGGATTTGATCCATACGGATATATGTGGACCACTAAGTGTTAGTGCTCGAGGAGGTTATATGTACTTCATAACCTTTACCGATGATCATTCACGGTATGGATATGTGTATCTCTTAACACATAAGTCCGAAGCTTTTGAAAAGTTCAAAGAGTTTCGAAATGAAGTAGAAAAGCAACTCGGTAAAAGTATTAAGTCACTTCGATCCGATCGAGGTGGAGAATACTTGAGTAGCGAATTCCTCGGTTATTTGAAAGAGAATGGGATTCTCTCAAAGTGGACTCCTCCGGGTACTCCTCAATTGAACGAAGTATCGGAGAGAAGGAATAGAACTCTGTTGGACATGGTTCGATCCATGATGAGTTTCACGGATTTACCTAGAAGCTTTTGGGGTTTGGCTCTTCTTACAGCTTCAAAGATACTAAACGTAGTACCTTCGAAAATTGTGCCTAAGACACCTCATGAGATGTGGTTCGGCAAAGCACCCTCTTATAAATTCATGAGAATTTGGGGGTCTCCCGCTTATGTCAAGAAGCTAGTGGGAGATAAGTTGGAAGCCAAGTCCACCTTATGCAAATTTGTGGGATATCCTAGAGAGTCTATTGGATATCAATTCTATGATCCTAAGGAACAAAATGTGTTTGTTTCTAGGAACGCCGTTTTCTTGGAAGAACGTCTTCTTGATAATGAAAAGGTGGAGATAGAATTGGAGGAAATTCGTGAGACGAATGAATCACCACAAGAGATGGAAACAAATGAGAGTAATGAGGAATCCACTAGTACACATCAACTTCGTAGGTCCACTCGTGAACGTAAACAACCCGAAAGGTTTGGATTGATACATGAAACGGGGCAATTGGATATTGATCCAAGGACTTATGAAGAAGCTATGTTAGACATAGATTCGGGAAAATGGCGTGAAGCCATGAGGGCCGAATTGGACTCCATGTACTCAAACAAGGTATGGACCTTGGTAGATCCACCAAAGGGAGTAGTACCCGTGGGTTGCAAGTGGATCTATAAGCGAAAGCTTGGAGTAAATGGAGAGGTGTCGACCTACAAGGCAAGGCTAGTAGCGAAGGGATATACTCAAAGGCCGGGCATCGACTTTGAGGAAACCTTCTCACCGGTGGCCATGCCGAAGTCCATTCGGATCTTGCTTGCCATAGCTGCATGGTACGACTATGAGATATGGCAAATGGATGTGAAAACCGCTTTTCTCAATGGAGACATTGAAGAAGAAATTTATATGGAGCAACCAAAAGGTTTCATACCTAAAGGTAGTGAGCAAAAGGTTTGCAAACTACAAAGGTCCATTTATGGACTTAAACAAGCATCCCGAAATTGGAACAAGCGTTTTGATGAGACAGTCAAATCGTTTGGCTTCATCAAGAACATCTATGAACCTTGTGTGTACAAGAAGGTTAGTGGGAGCTCGATAGAGTTTATAGTGCTTTATGTCGATGATATTCTTCTCATTGGGAATGAAGTAGGAATATTAGAGAAGACTAAAGCATGGTTATCTACAAAATTCTCCATGAAAGATTTGGGAGAAGTTTCCTTTGTATTGGGAATATGGATCTATAGAGATAGATCTAAAAGGTTGCTAGGGCTATCCCAAATGTTGTACATAGAAAAGATACTAAAGAGGTTTAGTATGGATGATTCGAAGAAAGGGTTTCTTCCAATGCGACATGGAATCCATCTCTCCAAGTCGATGTCCCCCAAGACCGACGATGAAAGAGAAAGGATGTCAAAGATACCTTATGCGTCCGCTATAGGGAGCATAATGTACGCCATGCTATGTACTAGGCCGGATGTGGCACAAGCTCTTAGTGTCACTAGCCGCTTTCAATCCGATCCAGGTGAGAGTCACTGGAGTGCCGTAAAAGCAATCCTCAAGTACTTGAGAAGAACTAAGGATTTGTTCTTTGTCTATGGTAATGGAGAATTAAAACTTGAAGGTCGCACTGACTCTAGTTTTCAGTGTGATGTAGATGACTCCAAGTCTATGTCAGGTTTTGTATTTTTCTTAAACTGAGGTGTTGTAAGTTGGAAGAGTTCCAAACAGGAAACTGTGGCCGATTCTACAACCGAAGCAGAATACATAGCTGCATGTGATGCTGCTAAGGAAGGTGTTTGGATGCGAAACTTCATCCAAGAGTTGGGTGTAGTTCCTAGCATTGCCGAACCCGTCGCTATCTTCTGTGATAACAATGGGGCCATTGCGCAAGCAAAGGAGCCAAGATCTCATCAAAGATCCAAGCACGTATTGAGGCGATATCATTTGATACGAGATATCATTGATAGAGGAGACGTGAGAGTGGCGCGCGTTGACTCAAAAGAAAATGTGGCGGACCCACTGACTAAACCATTGCCAATCAAGGCTTTTGAAGGACATCGCCTTAAGATGGGCCTTAAAGTTATGAACGATTGGCTTTAGTGCAAGTGGGAGATTGTTAGAGTAGTGCCCTGCAAGCCAATCGGTTGTCTTGTAAATACTCTTGTAATCAATCTTATTCATGATCAATAAAAGTTCGCATTGGCAATTCTTCATTTATTGTGATACATCTAAGCAATTTATGAAGCCCTTAGATCGTTGAAACTATGGAACATGGTGCATCCCTCTATGGAATATGTTCTACTATGGTTTAAGATCTTAAAAGCCTTCCAAGTCGTAGAATACAATTGAGACAGGGCATCATTGTATTCGGTAAGACTTGCACGAGTATGCATTCTTTTTTGCATGAGGATGGATAGTTCCATGGACATCGATATGGTAGATATCAATGCATATGAGTGGGTGGCTTGATGAGATCAAGCGCATCGAAACCCCGCTAGAAAAATCTCATCTTAGGAGTTTATCGGAGATGAAGATTTCTTCTACTTACGATAGTGTACGTAAATTGGTCCTTTGACTTGAGACGTTAGAGTGAACTTCATGCGGAGCGTTTATGCTTTGATGTGTTACTCGACTACTAATTAGCGAGTCATTATAGTTTCACGTTGGGTATGGATTGCTTCGTAGTGAGGTTAATGACGTCAATAAAGGATCCATTAACTCCCACCGTGATGTGGTTGGGCGATTTCCTATGCATTCTTTTGTATGGATTGATTTCGGGAATCTTCGGCCGAAGTGAGTGATGTTAGATTTGGAAAGGGAGTTTCCAAATGGGTAATCACTAAAAGGAATCACCATAAAGAATAAAGACGCATAGTTATCAAGGCTAATAGGAATCCGTTGGACTCCATGTCCTAGGCCTCGATCGGGAAATAAGTTATTGGAAGGAGCGTACGTGCATGGTATGCGTAAGAGGATTGATGAGATCAATTCAAGAAAGGTTCACACTATATTTTCATCATTAGTTAGGACTCGTCGACCGTGACTAGACGACTACCTCGAGTGTTGGGTACTCTAGATTTGATGAGATCATATCTAAGAGTGATTGATTAAAAGTAGTTTAATTAATCTTTTTAATTAAATCACAAATGGTTTGTGAGCCCACGGCTAATTGATGGTGAACCCAAGGGGCCACACACAATAGCACAAGATGCAACTAAGTTCAATCTATTAAAGGTCAAATTGGATTTGACGAGAAGTAGTAATTAATTAATGGAGATTAATTAATTAAAGGACTATATTAATTTAAGTGTTAAATTAATTTAGTCGAAATTAATTAGAAGGGTCTAATTAATTGAAGGAAGAAATAAATGGGTTTCTAATTTTGAATTAGAGATTGGATTTATTAATTGGGAAATAAATGTCCAATTAACCAATGACCAATCTAAATTGGTCTTATGAGATGATCATATATGATATAATATAATGTTAATATACACACACAAGAGAGAGAAATAAATATCTTATCAAGAGTTAGTGGTGGCCCCCACCACTAACTTGTATCAAAAGTAGTGTGCTTAGGAAGCTCAAGAAGTGTGCTTGGGAAGCACAATAAAGCTACAAGTCTTATTGGTGGATTTGATCCAACAATAAACTACATTGAATAATGTACACACATAAAAGATAAGATGTTGCCTTCATTCATTAGAGGTAGTAGATGCAAGACAAAAACACACACTACACCTTTTAGTGTGTGTTCGGATTTCTCTCAAACCCTAGAAAGAAAAGTTGTTTTCTTCATCTCTTTCTCTTCCTTCATCAAGTTTCTAACTTGATTCAAGTACTACTTCATTCTAGCTAATAGATTGAGGGTGTATTTGCAAGATCTAGTTCATCTTCTTTACTCCTTAAGTGCTATCACTTGTGTGTGTGGGCTTGCTTTGGAGGATCTACACTTGGAGATCTTGGTGTGGTTTTTCTTGAGGAGCTTGGAGAAAGAAGTTTCGTAGGAAGCACAAAACCCGTGAGCTTGGAGGTGCTTGAAGGTTTCGGGTGTTACTTGCTTGTCCCGATTCTTTGCGGCTCTTCACCTCCCAAGTTTGGGAGAGGTATGACTTGATATCTTTCCTTCTAATATGAACTTTAAATGCATGATGATCCTAGCATAGTAATGGTAGAAGGTCTCCAAAGTTTTCTTGCTAAGAAGTTGCTTTTTGGGCCTTTTTGTCCCCGATTAAAATTTTTGTTTTCCGCTGCGTTTTGGCTGACCTTAGGACCATTACAATCAGTCCGTGGGCCTTACGCACTCTCATATGGACTCTAGGGCTCTATCATGAAGACACGTGTTAGACTATAAATACTAAAATAATTAATGATGTAAGGACTCTTTTTGGCAATATAGAGAAAATCCTACATCTTTAGATCGGTACTCTAGCTTAATATTCTACCTCGTTTATAATTATTTGTCTTGTGTCATCCTTAGTAGCTTGGTCAGACCCTTCATACGTTGTAACCCGATCATTATTACATAATAAAGCATGGTTTGCTCATATTATTATCATTATATTGCTTTATTTACTGTTTTTATGTGTTCTTACAAAATATGGTAAAACCAGTATATAGAGATGAGATCCTAAAGTCAATTGTAATTCATAATGTTATATATGCATCAAATTCTTAAAAGAATTTCCCTACTTGTGGCCTTACAAAAAATATTATTTATAAATGATTTTTATGAGTTATAACATTTAGTAAATTTATTTACATTAACATAATTTGGTAAATAATTTTTTAATAACATATATTTTCTTATAAAATTAAATCAAACCAACTTAAAATTTAATCTTCCACCCCACCCAACATCATAGAAAGTCAAGGGGGTGTCTTTGTAATTTTTTGAACATGATGATAAGTTATTGTAATTCGGGTAATAGCTAGGGAGTGTCTATGTAAATTTTCTATTTTGTTTAAAATAAAATGTGTAAATATTTAAAATAATTAAGGGGATTTCTGATATTTTTCAGTTTCTGTTACGTTTGACTAATGATCATTAAATCAAGGGGTATATTTATAATTTTTCAAACAAGATGATAAGTTTCTGTAATTAGAGCAATAGTCAGGGAATGTATATGTAAATTCCCTTATCAATAATTGTATTTCTGTCCTTCTTGATTACTATAAAAATGAAAAAGAATTTTTATATTCTTTGTACTGCGATTTTCTTCTTATTATTTTATTTAGTTAAACATACTCCAAAAAAGACGCCAGAAATAGTCCAGTTCTTTAACTAATTGTTGGTCCGAAGTGGTCAGATGAGGTCTAGAGGGGGGGGGGGGTGAATAGACCTCTGAAATTTTTTTGACTTAAAACTTTTTAGTCGTCTATCAGCAGACTAAGCTTATAGAGAACAGTAAGCTGACTAAGCTGATCGTGAACAAATCTTGAACAGCAGAGTGACCACTCTTCTTATAGTTACTTAGCAGATTTCAGCAAAAGCAAAGTATACTTGCAGCGGATAATTTGTAAGTGTTTTTCACAAGTAGACTAAGTCTTTCAAAGATTTTGTCCCCAGTTTTAAAACTCCTCCAAAATCTTTAAACAATCTATTCAAAGTATTAACTTATGCAATTTTAAAGTATGCAAGAAAACTTATTCAAAAATAACACAAAGAATTTTTATAGTGGTTATATGTATAAAAATCCTTTAGTCCACTCTTCCAGATCACTTAGATTCTGGGTTATACTATAAACACAAAGTTTACAATATTACACCACTTACGCCAAAACAACAAATGAGAAGGCCGTAAGCTCACAATAGGAAATCACAAAGAAAACCTATCCTCTGAAGTTAGATCACTCACAAAGATGGATCTACACTCCGCACAACATTCAACTAATACAAATTAACTCAGAAAATGTTTTCTTTTGGCTTCAACTTGGTTTCTATCAACAAATGACTTCACCGGACGAGTGAGCTGTTCTTGAGCTTCTTGAGACTTAGAGAAAATTCTGCTTCGAAAATAAAATCTCAGATTTTGTTGTTGTTGTTTATCTTTGCTCTTTGAAATCAGCTCTATTTATACTTGGATTTGAAAATGTGACCGTTGAAGAAAATCACAATTCAAATCCATAGCCTTAGCCCAAATCTTAAGAACGGCTCCCTGCTACATTCCTTTCTGCTGTACTTTCCTGTAGCTGCATTAAATGCACTCTGCTGATCCGAGGATAAACTTCAATCATTTGGCATTACTATCATTCTCTTACATCATTTATTTCATTAAGGGCATTTATTACCGTTGAACTCCTCCTTGATCTCTTCTACTCTGTTGATCAAAACAACCCTGCTGATAGATACCCTGCTGATCAAACTCTGAACCCATCTGATTTGAGTCAGCTGATGGTCTACCCTTCTGATTGCTATTTCAGCATAAGATCAGTAGTCTTCTGGGCTTAGAATTTTGAACCCTTCTGATGTCTTCTTTACTTGGTCAAAATTCTTTTAAGGGACCTAAGCTTGCCATACTTAGCTGATTTTGACGTTTTGGAAATCATCAAAACTTTCCCTTATCTTCTTATCTTCAATGCACTTCATCTTCATCTTCATCCAACAATTTCCCCCTTTTTGATGATGACAAAACTTCAGCTAAGTATCTGTACCTAAACTAAACTTTTTGATCCTAAAAAATTTCTGAGATAGAAATAGTTTATTGGATTTAAACTTGTACTTTTATATATTCAGAAAAGATTACAGATTACAAGTTTAGCAGATGAGATGTACATAAAGAGAATTTACAAAGATTTCAAGCATAAGTAATCTAGTCTAGTCTTCTCTTTTGTCTTCTGGCTTGTCCTCTTCTTCTGATTCTTCACCTTCAGGTTTGGAAGTTTCTGCTTCTAAATCCTTGAAGAATATTTGTCTCAAGAGCTCCATCTTTTTGTACTTGACATCAGGATTAAGCTGTTCTTCAGCTGAGTCCTTAGCAGCAGCAATTTCTTTATCAGTCTTTGCTGTTTCCTTAGGACTTCCTTCAGCTTCAGTTTCATTAGCTTCTTCTTCTTCTTCTGTAATTGACTAATCTACTGGTCTGCTTGTGCCTTCATCTTCATTAGCATTTTCATCTTCAGCAGAGCCACTCAGTACTTCAGTTTCTTCCAATTCAGCAGTCTTTGATAGAGATGTGCCATCTTGTCTATCTTCTTCTTCACAAGATACCCTATCTTCCCCCATTTTGTCATCATCAGTAGGGTTGATTGGACATTGTGGTAAGACTGGTGCAACTTGAAGTGTATCACAGAGAAGCCTGATGTTGTTGTCTATTGCATTTATCTGAGCTTCTTGTCTGAGCTGTTGGGCTTCAAATGGGTCCATTCTGTTCAGCACAACTTCACCTTGTTCACCTAGCTGAATCTGAGTTGCTAGGATCATATCAGCAGATGCCTTGAAGTCCTTCAACATATTCTCTAAGGTTTCATCTTGTGCTGTTATGCCCATTTCAACAGTCTCAGTTACTTGTTTCCAACCAGCAACAGTGCTTTGAGTTCTTGCTCTGAGTACATCCATGTCTTGTCTGATAGTCTCCACATTATGAGCAGTGTTTTCTATCAGAGAAGTAGGAATAGCAGCAGCTGTTTGGTTTGGTTTGGTTTCTGTATAGTAGCCAGCAGATTGGCAGTTAATCTTTCTTCTAATTCCTTCATCGAAGTTGAAATCATCTGTTGAATTGAATTCAACAGAGATGGTTGTATGCTCTGGGAAGTTGAAGCAACCTCTATTTGAACAGAAGGAAGGGCAATGCTTTCCTTTTCTGTGATCTGTTCTGCTGGACCAAGAGTACTCTCTTTCTCCTTGGTCTGATCTGCTGGACTAGGAGTGCTTTCCTTCTCCGTAGTCTTATCAGCTTGACTGGGAGTGCTTTCCTTCTCCTCAGTCTGATCAGTTAGTAGTGTTTGAACCTTTCCAGCATCTGCAACAGTAAGCACTTTACCATTATTATCCAACATTGATCTATGAGTAATCCAGGTCATGTTATCTATTGGAGTAAATGAACCAATTTGTTCCTCTGGAAGTTCCTCATATGGCTTAATGGTAGGTCCATAGACAATTTGCTTCAAACTTGGAAGAGGGAGCAATGAGCTTGGCTGTCCCTTCATCTTTCTAGTTCTTTTGGCCCAAGTTTCCATGGTGGTGGAAACTGCCAGCATGATTGCACGTTCCTTTAGATCTTCATCAGCAGCATACTTTTCTGGAACGGAATCATACAGCTTCTTGGCCTCAACTTTTACCAGACGACTGATCTTCAGTCTTAACATGTCCAAAAAGAATTCTGAGTCCAATGCTTGAGATAAGGAGTTTGTTTCAAGCCATTTCATGACCCAGGCTTCTTCACTGGTAAGGCCTTCCAGTTGGAAATTTGAGCTTGACTCTTCAGCAGACGATACTCTCTCCATCTGTTATATCTAACTTTTTCTTTGATGAACATCGTCCGACGAGTAATTTTGTCATTTTCAGCTTCCAGGCGTGCAAGGAATTCATCAAAAACAGCAGGGTCATCTCGAACAATTTTAATGCTAGTTTTAACTCTGCTTTTCTCTTTGGTTGCACTTCTGGTGTAGGCATGACTTGCCTAGGCTTTGAAGGGTCTCTTTGTTCGCCAATAACAATTCCACCAGCTTGCCTTGGACCATGAAGTCCGTAGCACTGGCTTCTATGGCAGCAGCTAACTCTGCAGCTTCAATGGCATCTCTTTTATCTTGAGTCATCTTACTGGCTTCCTCTTCCAGTCTTTTGAGCTCAAGTGCCTTTTGGCGAACCTCTTCAGCCTTTTCTGCAGCTTTGCTTTGTCTCTCAGCCTCATCTATTTTCTTCTTTTCAGCTACAGAGAGATAAGGAATTACAATTTTTCCAGTCCTTTTTCTCTTGGCTTCAGGACTTTCCACAACTTGTAGTGGAATGGCATTAACAGGGGCAGGATGCAGAAAGAGTGCATCTCCCTCATTTGCTGTGCCAGTCTGCTGTTCTTCTTTATCATCAGCAGACAGTCCAACAGTTGAGTCTCGAGGAGGCTCATCAGCAGGCTCTTCAATGATAATTGTTTTATCTGCTGTTGCTGTTGTTTCTCTCACTGTTTCTGGTGATTCTTCAGAGAATGTGACCTTCCTTTTTGCCTTTGTCTTGGTCACTATTCTTGAAGGTTGAGGTTGAGGAAGTCTTTTCACAGAACTTTTTGTCCTCATTCTTTTCATAGCTTGAAGTGGAACAGCGTCATCTGATTATGTTCTCTCAGGAGATGATCCAGTCTCCATTTCTTCAATCTCCTTGGCAAATTCACTTACTGTCTTGTCAGGAGCTTCAATCTCAGGCTGAGCTGATCCGGCTTCAACAGTGATGCTCACTGTTTGATCAGTAGACACACTGGTCTGACCAGCCTTTTTGCTTTTCTTTGCAGGGGCCTTGGTAGGCTTAGCAGGAGCCTTTCTTTTAGAAGTACCCTCACTTCTAACTGGCTCATACAGTTTGAACTCTTTGGAAGGATGGACAGCTTTTCTATTTGCCAATTGACATCTTAAGCATAAGAACAGATGACTTAGCAGAATGCCATACTTAGTCTTCTTATCACTTAGCAGATCAAATACATGAGCAGCCCAGTTAACTTTTAAGCCATAGAAAATGCAAATCATTGTGTAATACCTCCTTCTGGGTAATCAATCCAAAGAACCAGTGCTGCATTCCAACACTTTCGAAATTATGCAGCAAACCTCTGATACTCATCCTTCAGCTGAGTCTTCATCAGAGTCCCTGACCTTTCTTCTCCCTCCTTGGCAGAAATTAGCCAAAACTCCTCCTCTTTCTCAGACCCTAGGTCTGTTACATCTCCTCCCTCATTTTTCAGCCCATAAATTTCACTCAACACGGCAGCAGATATACAAATCTTCTTTCCCCCAATAGTGGCAATCATGGTTTTCTTATTATCGTTGAATTTTCTGGTTCTGTAGAAATCAGCAACATCCAGATATACATAATCTTCATGAGCTTCTAGAATAGGTACCAGAGACGATTCTTTGATTTTCTCCATAGTTTCTCTCATCAGATCAGTACCAGTAGCGAAGAATTTGTCATAGCTTAGAAATCTTCCTTCAGCGATAGCCATTTTTGAGATTAGGTGAAGTAAATCTGCAAATGATTGATAGCTAGAGAACAGAGAGCTTGGAAATTTAGAGAATTTTGGGAATTTTGTGTCGTAAGTCGACTGATCTGTTCAGATCGGAATTTATACATTTATTTTGTTTTGGTTATCGTGATTGATATGAACCGTAATGTAGGACCTCAGGCGCTACCACTTGCCCCAAAACCAATTGGTGTTAGGGAATGCGCATACCTTTCCCTTATAGTGCATTCACGCAAGCGCCCATGATATTCGATTTGTGGCTCCACCCGCACACTCAGTTTGGGTCTCCATCCGCACACTCAGTTTGGATGCCACAGGACAATTGCTGTCACCCGCACACTTAGTTTGGGTGCCCAACAATCTCCCCCTCAGCAATTGCTCCTGCTGGGAATCGAACACGTGACCTTGGCTCTGATACCACTTGTTGGTCCCAAGTGGTCAGATGAGGTCTAGAGGGAGGGGGGGTGAATAGACCTCTGAAAATTTTTGAACTTAAAAACTTTTCAATCTTCTGTCAGCAGACTAAGCTGATGAAGAACAGTAAGCAGACTAAGCTGATCGTGAACAAATCTTGAACAGCAGACTGACCACTCTTCTTACAAATACTTAGCTGTTTTTCAGCAAAACAGTTTTCCAAAGAGTATACTTGCAGCGGATTGTTTGAAAGTGTTTTTCACAAGTAAACTAATTTCTTAAAAGATTTTATCCCCAGTTTTGAAACTCCTTATAAAATCTTTTGGTAATTCAAAGTGCTTAAAATATGCAATCTTTAAGATATGCAAGAAAACTTAAATGCAAAATAACACAAAGAATTTTTATAGTGGTTATATGGATAGAAATCCTTTAGTCCACTCTTCCAGATCACTTAGATTCTGGGTTATACTATAATCACACAGATTACAATATTTCTCCACTTATACCTAGACAACTAATGAAAAGGCTATAAGCTCGCAATAGAAAATCACAAAGAAATTCTACTCTCTGAAGTTTGATCACTCACAAAGATGGATCACAACTCCTCACAACACTCAGCTATTACAAGATCACTCAGATCGTAATTTTCTGTTTTCTTCAACTGGGTTTCTGTCAATAGATGACTTCCACCAGACGAGTGAGCTGTTTGAGCTTTTGAGACTTAGAAAAAATTCTGCTTCAAAAACGAAATCTCTGATTGTTGTTGTGTGTCTTGCTCAATTGAAATTCAGCTCCTTTTATACTTGGATTTGAAAATGAGACCGTTGAAGCAAATCAAATCTTCAAATCCATAGCCTTAGCCCGATTTCAGAACGGCTACCTGCTACAGTACCTTTTCTGCTGTACTTTCCTGTAGCAGCATTAAATGCACTCTGCTGATCCGAGAGTTAATTCCAATCATTTGCCATTAATACCCTTCTCTTACAGCATTTATTACTCCAAGTGCATTTATTATCGTTGGACTCTTCTCATGATCTCTTCTACTCTGCTGATCAAAACGACTCTTCTGATAGATACTCTGCTGATCAAATACTGAACTCATCTGATTTGAGTCAGCTGATAACCTACCCTTCTGTTCGCTGTTTCAGCATAAGATCACTAGTCTTCTGGGCCTTGAACTTTGAACTCTTCTGATGTCTTCTTTACTTGTTCAAAATTCTTCTAAGGGAACTAAGTTTTCCATACTTAGTTGATTATGATGTTTTGGAGATCATCAAAACCTTCCCTTAAATACTTGTCTTCTTTGCACTTCACTCTTCATCTTTATCCAACAATTTCTCCCTTTTTGATGATGACAAAACTCCAGCTAAGTACCTGTACCTAAACTAAAGTTCTGATCCTCAAAAATTTCTGAGATAGAAATAGTGTGTTGGATTCAAACTTGCAATTTTATAGATAATTGAACTGATTACATATTACAAGTGTTGAAAGATGAAAGGTGCAAAGTAATTTAGAAGATTACAAGGATTTTTAATATAAAAGGAAATCTAGCCTAAACTAGTCTTCTCCCTTCTTCTCTTCTTTCTTTTCTTCTTCAGCTTCCTTGTCTTCTTTTTCAGATTCTTCATCAGATAGTTTGGAAGTTTCAGCTTCCAATTTTTCAAAGAATCTTTTCCTCAACAGCTCTATCTTCTTATACTTGGCATCAGGATCAAGCTGTTCTTCAGCTGAGTCTTTGGCAGCAACTATCTCTTTATCAGACTTAGCTTTTGCTTCAGCTTCAGCATTGTCAGCTTCTTCTTCTTCTGTAATCTTCTCATATGTTGGTCTGCTTGTTTCTTCCATATTTTTATCAGTCTCATCAGCAGATTCTTCCAACACTTCAGTTTCTTCAGCACCATCTTGATTTTCTTCTTCCCTTACAAAAGAAGTTCCAACTCTTTTCTGTCCAAATACCCTTTCTTCCCCCTTTTTGTCATCATCAGCAGGGTGGATTGGATATTGTGGCAAGGCTGGTGTAATCTGAAGTGAGTCACAAAGAAGTTTGATGTTTTCTTCCATTGCATTTATTTGAGCTTGTTGTTTGAGTTGATTGGCCTTAAAATCTTTCATTTCCTTGAGTAAATCCTCTCCTTGATCACCCAATTGAATTTGAGTTCCTAAAATCCAATTTGATGAAGCAATGAAGTTTTTCATCATATTATCCATGACTTCATCTTCTGCTTGGAGGGCCATTTCAACTGTTTCTTCAATTCTTCTCCAACCATCAGCAGTGCTCTGAGTCCTTCTTCTGAGTATGTCCATATCTTGACAGATGGACTTAACATTTTGAGCAGTATCTTCTATCAGATTGGTTGGAACAGCAGCAACTTTCTGACTAGGTTGACGTACAGCAGCCAACACATCTGCTGTTAATTCTTTCTTCATTTCCTTCAGTGAATTTGATATCATTTGCTGAATAGAATCCAACAAAGATGTTTGTGCAGCCTGAGAAGTGGAAGGAATATCTGTTGGAATAGGAGGTAGAGCCAGAGGTGTTTCTCCACTAAGTTGCTCTGCTGGTTGAATTAATTGTCCAAGAGACTGATCTGCTGGACCAGAAATAGACTCAGCTTCCTTGGCCTTATCAGCATGACTAGGAGTGCTTTCCTTCTCCTTAGTCTGATCATCTTTTTCAACAGCAGCCTCCTTTTCTTTGATCTGATCAGCTGGAATAGTTTCTCCCTTCTTTGAATCACCAGCTGTGTCAGACTTGTCATCCTTTTCTTTGTTCTGATCAGTTGGGTCAGATGTACCCTCTTTGTGCTTTTGTTGATCAGAAGACTCTTCTTTTTCTTTATCAGCAGGGGATATGATCTTCTTAACAGTCTCAACTGTTTTCAGCAATCCATCATTGTCTACAGCTGACCTGTTAGAAATCCATGTAAAATTGTCAAAGGTGAGTATGGTTCCTCAGGTAGCTCTTCATATGGTTTGATGTTTGGACCATAGACAATGTGCTTGATGTTAGGAAGGGGAACCATTGAGCTGGGTTGTCCCTTTAGCTTCCTTGATTTCTTTGTTCACCAATTACTATCCCACCAGTATGCTTTGGTCCATGAGCATCCTTGGTGCTTGCTTCAATAGCAGCAGCCAACTCTGCTGCTTCAAAAGCATCCCTTTGCTCTTGAGTCATCTTGTTGGCCTCTTCTTCCAGCCTTTTTAACTCTAGGCTTTTCAGCCTATTTTCTTCTGCCTTTTCTGCAGCCTTTCTTAGCTTTTCAGCATCATTTCTTCTTTTCTTTTCAGCAACAGTCAGGTATGTTGCAATCTTACCAGTCCTTTTTCTCCTTGATTCAGGACTTTCAACTGCTTGAAGAGGGGTTGCAGCAACTGGAGTAGGATGCAGCAATAATGCATCTCATTCATGTGTTGTACTAGTCTGCTGTGCTCCTTCAACTTCAGCAGACAGTGCAGCAGATGAGTCTTCTGTAGACACTCCAACAGTAGAAGCAATTTCAGTTTCAGCAACAGCAGCTTTAGCAGGTTCTTCAATAGTTAATGGCCTTTCTGCTTCTGTTGTTGTTTCTCTTACTGTTGCAACTGGCTCCTCAGAGAAAGTGACCTTTCTCTTGGCCTTTGATTTTGCAATTCTTTTGGCAGGGGGGTTGGCAGTGGGAGGTCCCCTTGCCTCACTTCTGGTTCTCTTCCTTTTCAACCTTTGTAGAGGAATCTCTTCATCTGACTCTGTTCTTTCAGGTGAGGAACCTGTATCCATCTTTTCAAGCTCAGCAGTGAAGTCATCTATCACCTTCTCAGGGACTTCAATCTCAGCTTCTGTTGATCTAGCTTCAACAGTAGAGCTTGCTGCTTGATCAGCAGACTTGCTTGTCTGACCCTCCTTCTTGCTCTTCTTAGAAAGGGTCTTTTTGAGTTTTACAGCAGCCTTTATTTTTGGAGCAGCCACTATTTGTCTCACTGGTTCATACAGCTTGAACTCTTTGCTACCGTGAGTGGGCTTTCCACCACCCATAGGGCATTGCAGGGATGCAAACAGATTACTGAGTAAGATGGCATGAGAATGCCTTTTATCGCTCAGTAGCTCATATACGTGAGCAGCCCAGTTAACTTTCAGTCCATAGTATATACAGACCATGGTGTAGTACCTCCTCCTAGGTAACCCATCTAGAGAACTTGTACTGCAGTCCAGTACTTTTGCTATGATGTCTGCAAATCTCTGATACTCATCCTTTAATTGAGTTTTCATCAGAGACCCAGTCATCTCTTCTCCCTCTTTCGCACAAATACCCCAAAATTCATCCTCTTTCTCAGACCCTAGGTCTGATACGTCTCCTCCCTTATTTGTCAATTTATAAATTTCACTTAAAACAGCAGCAGAGACAGCAACTTTCTTACCACCGATAACATCAGTCATAACAGTTTCATCATCATTGAACTTCCTGGTCGTGTAGAAGTGATATACGTCTTCTAAGTAGACCCTGTCTTCGTGTGCTTCCAGAACTGGAACCAAAGATGCCTCTTTAATTTTCTCCATGAGTGAGCGCATCAGATCAGTACCCGAAAAGTGAAATTTGCTGTAGTTTAGGTATCTTCCGTCAATAATCTTTTCCATTTCTGAGATTAGTGAGTAGAATCTACAAAAACAATGAACTTTCGAAGCAAGAGAGTTTGAGAGTTAGAGAGTTTGAGAGTGTTTGAGTGCGTAAGACGACTATGCTGTTTCAGATCGGACTTTATAGGTTTCCTTTAGTTAGGTTTCCGTGATTGATCTGAACCGATGATCTAATCTGACAGTTTTTAATCGTGTGGATGAGAACTACGGATTTCAATTTTATTATTTTAATGTCAGATGGGCGGGAAACTCTATCGACACTAATCTGTTACTTATAGAAGCGCGTTTCTAAAGATACGTTTTATGACCATGCTTATATAAGATATCAGATGAGTAGAGTTTAACTTATCTGACAGACGAGTGATCTGTTATCTGATATTACTAGAGAAAGCCAATAGCTAGTAATCTTCCTCTGCTGTTTGTCAATCCAGCAAGATAAAATAATCTTCAGTCTTCAAGAATTAAGAACAGATCTTCTGATAGCATAACTTCAACTAACTGACATTAACAGATTTCATCTTTAGAACAGAAGTACCGCTAGTCTTACACGTTCCCCCTGACTTTAAGAATCCATAAGCTAACTAGTCTGTTGAAGGTTAATCCTTGAATGAAATAGCGGATAACTAAGCTGTTGAACTCCAGTCTTCTGATGAGTTCCCCCTCAGCTTATGCTTCCAAATTAAGTAGTCCTAGCTCAGCTCTTAGAGTTGAGAACCTTACTTCACTTAAAGGTTTTGTGAAAATGTCAGCAATCTGATTGTCTGTATGAACATACTCAATCACAACATTGCCTTTTTCCACATGATCTCTAATGAAATGATGCTTGATCTCTATATGTTTAGTCCTTGAATTACTTGTAGTGTTCTGAGTAAGAGATATTGCACTTGTATTATCACAGTAGATTGGAATTCCACTGATCTTGATGTTGTAATCTTCTAGTTGATGCTTCAACCATAATATCTGTGCACAGCAAGCTCCAGCAGCTATATATTCAGCTTCAGCAGTAGATATAGAAACTGAAGTTTGTTTCTTACTCATCCATGAGATCAGACGACTACCTAAGAACTGACAAGCACCTGTTGTGCTCTTCCTGTCAATCTTGCAGCCAGCAAGGTCTGAATCTGAATAACCAATAAGTTCAAATCCAGATTCTCTAGGATACCACAATCCCAATTCTTGAGTGCCTTTAACGTATTTCAATATCCTCTTGGCAGCTAAGAGATGAGATTCCTTGGGGTTTGATTGAAATCTTGCACAGACTCCAACTAAGTACATTATATCAGGTCTACTTACTGTTAGATACAACAATGAACCAATAATGCCTCTATATTTGGTTATGTCCACTGATTTGCCATCTTCATCTTTATCCAAACGAAGACTTGTAGACATAGGAATTGTAGCAGTTGAGCTAGTTTCCATACCAAACTTCTTGAACAGATCTCTTGTGTATTTTGCTTGGCTGATGAATATTCCATCAGGCAACTGTCTAACTTGCAGACCAAGAAAATAATTAAGTTCACCCATCATGCTCATTTCAAACTTATTCTGCATCAGCTTGGAGAACTTATCACACATCTGTTGGTTAGTTGAACCAAAAATAATATCGTCCACATATATTTGCACAAGTAATATATGATTTTCCCATTCAATTGTAAACAAGGTTTTATCTACCTTACCTTTACGAAATCCTTTAATTAAAAGAAAATCAGATAGGGTATCATACCATGCTCTTGGAGCCTGTTTCAGTCCATAGAGGGCTTTCTTCAGACGATATACCTTGTCCTCTTCTTGATAGACTTCAAATCCGGGAGGTTGTTCAACATACACTTCTTCTTGCAATTCTCCATTGAGAAAAGCAGACTTCACATCCATCTGATAGACAGTGAAGTTCTTGTAAGCAGCATAGGCTAGAAACAGTCTGATTGCTTCAAGTCTTGCTACTGGTGCAAAAGTTTCATCAAAGTCAATTCCTTCTTCTTGACAATAACCTTTGGCCACTTGTCTTGCTTTGTTTTTGGTAACAATACCATCTTCATTCATCTTATTTCTGAATACCCACTTAGTGCCAATTACTCTTTGATGACTTGGTCTAGGAACTAAGTACCAGACTTCATTCCTTTCAAATTGATTCAACTCTTCTTGCATAGCTTCAATCCAGAAGGAATCACTAAGAGCTTCTTCAATTTGCTTAGGCTCTATTTGAGATAGAAATGTGACAAACATAGCATCTTGTGCAGCAGCTCTTCTTGTTTTCACTCTATCCAAATGATCACCAATCACTAACTCTGGTGGGTGATTCTTGAGCCATCTGAGATCAGGCTGCAGATCAGGATGTTGTCCTCTGTCTTGATCTTGCAACACTACTGTTGGAGTTGCAGTAGTAGTCTGTTGAACATTTGCAGTCTGTTGAACAGTCTCTGGTCTGTCAGCTGTTTGCAACTCGTCTGTTAGACAATCAGCACTGTGATTTTGAACAGCACTTGAGTTAGCAGCTGAACTAAGATTGGGTAGAATGATGGGAACATATTCTTCATTTCTTCCAATGTCCAACTTCTGTAAATCAGTAGACAGATCTTGGTTAATACTTTGATTCTTCTCAGAAGATTGACTTGGCTCATCAAATACTACATGGATAGATTCTTCTATTAGTAATTTTCTTTTGTTAAAAACTCTGTAAGCTTTACTAACAGTTGAGTATCTTACAAAGACAGCTTCATCAGCCTTTTCTGCAAATGCAGTGAGGTGATTTTTCCCATTATTTAATACAAAACATTTACAACCAAAAATCTTAATGTAATGAATCTTTGGTTTTCTGTTGTTCCAAACTTCATATGGAGTCTTGTTCTGATTTTTGTTGATCATACATCTGTTTTGGGTAAAGCATGCTGTATTTGTTGCTTCTGCCCAAAATCTTTGAGACAGCTTAGCTTCAGCTATCATGGTCCTGACAGCTTCTTTTAGTGTTCTGTTTCTCCTTTCAGCAACACCATTCTGTTGAGGGGTTCTAGCCGCTGAATACTCATGATGTATTCCTTTGATATTACAATACTCTTCAACAGTATAGTTTGTAAACTCTGTCCCTCTATATGATCTGATCTTCAATATTTTGATACTCTTCTCATTTTGGATCAGTTCCATCAGATTGGTAAGATTTTCCTTGGTTTCACTTTTCTTCTTCATAAATATCACCCAAGTATATCTTGAATAGTCATCCACAACAGCTAGGCAGTATTTCTTTCCACCATTGCTGACAGGATCAATGGGTCCAAATAAGTCCATATGTAGTAGCTCCAATATTCTTTCAGAAGATTGATGCTTCTTGCTTTTGAAAGATGACTTGATTTGTTTACCCTTCTGACATGCGTCACAGAGCTTGTCTTTGCTCATGACTGCCTTTGGAATCCCTTCTACCAGATCATTCTTGATTAATCTGTTTATGGTCTTGAAGTTTAGATGATTCATTCTCTTGTGCCATAGCCAACTGACTTCACTTGGTGCAGATGCCACCAAACAGACACTTGAATTCTTATCAGCAGAATTCCAGTCGACTATGTATATATTTCCTTGTCGTCTTCCAGATAAAATTACCTTCTTTGTACCAATCTGTTCAACATAGCACTTATCTGTTGAGAAGATGACTGAATATCCTTTGTCACAAAATTGACTTATGCTCAGCAGATTATACTTTAGGCCTTTAACATATGAGACGTCAGATATCTCTATGTTTCCCTTGATTAATCTTCCTTTAGCTTTAATCTTGCCTTCTTTGCTGTCTCCAAATGTAACACTTGGACCATCCACAGCAACTGCATCAGTCAGCTCATGTATGTTTCCACACATGTGTCTTGAACACCTACTGTCCAAGTATCAAATCTTCTCTACTTTACTCCTACTCCTAATCCTAACCTACAAAACAAAAATAAAATTGTTTTAGGTACCCTTATTGAGAGGGTCCTGAAGGATTAGTTCCACCTTTGACAACCCAAGATGATGAAGTCTTAGGCTTCTTAGGTTTCTGAGTTTTAACAGAAGCATGAACTGTGTCATTTTTATCATAAGTATCAGATAAGTCATGTTGATGATCAGTATGATAAGAGTAATGTTCATAAGCAGGGTAAGGTGCATGATAAGCAGGATATGCATGCATTGGATGAGCAGGGTAAGGTGCATAGTATCCTGGAAATTGAGGTGCATGATACATAGGATGATATGCAGCAGGTTGCACATAATAAGACTCATTTCCATACCAAGCATTTTGATTTTTCTTATTCTTATGCTTCTTTGGTTTACTTGATGCTTGCTCATTTGGTTTTGACTTAGTTTTACCACTAGATTGATTAACTTTAGCTTTATCAGCAGACTTCTTAGGACCCTGCTGTTTGGTCTTACCAGTCTGATTTCCTGCACTAGGCTCTTTGCTCTTTTTAGCCTTAGGAGATTTCTTCTCCTTTGATACTTTCTCAGATGAAGTAGGTCTAGCAGTTTGAACATACAGAATGACCTTACTATTGTCAGCTGATATGAATTTTTCAGTATGGTTCAATTCTTGCTTATCCTGTTCTAAAGGTATCTTCTGTTTACTAGATGTATGCGTGGATGCAACAGATGATTTTTCATGAGACTCAATAACCCTTTCAAGTTCCATGATTTTTCCTTTATAAACTTCACACTCAGCTTTCAGAGACTCATGTTCTTGCTCAAGCTGTTTATATTCAGCTGATTCCTTTGGTTTTTCAGCCAAAAGTTTCAGTGAATTATTTTGCTCTTTTAGCAATATCATCTCTTCCTTAAGCTTTTTGTATGCTTCAGCAATACCAGTATTGTTAAGCATCATTTGTTCAAATGAATTAAATAATTCATTGTTAAGAGGAGTTACCTCATCCTCAGAGTCATCAGATTCCTTTGCCATCAGGCACAGGAGAGCAGGTTTTTCTTCATCAGACGATTCTTCATCAGACGTGTCTGAATCTGAATCAGATGAGTAGACAGCAGCAAGCTTTTCTGCTTCAGCCATCATTGCCTTGCCTCTCTGATGCTTTCTTTCTTTTCTCATTTTTTTCTCCTCTTCAGTGTACTTTTCTGCTTTTGGATATGGGTAGTCTTTGATGAAGTGTCCCAATTTCCTGCAGTTGTAACACATTAGTTTTGCTTTATAATCATCTTTTTCTTGAGAAGAAAAGTTAGGTTTAGAAGTAGAAGCATTGTTGTATTTGTTCTTCATTTTTCTTTTGTAGAACTTCTTGAAATTGTTCATCAACAGTGCAACATCTCCAGCAGTGTACTCCTTTTTGTTGAGTAGAGTGGCTTCATCAGATGAGTCCACTTCTTTGCTTTTCTGTGCTGGTCTTCTGGGGTTTTCAGCAACAACCAGTGCAGCTGTGGGTCCTGAAGTTGAGGTTTCTTCAATTCCCATTCTAGGCAGTTTATACTCGAATGCCTTGAGTACAGAAAACAGCTCAGTAAGAGAGATTTTTCCCAAATCCCTTGATTCTTCCATTGCTGTCACTTTCATGTTGAACTTTGGGGGTAGGGCCTTTAGCACTCTGACAGTGATCTCTTTGTCAGTGAAGGTCTTTCCCAACTTTAAAACTTCATTCAGAGTTCTGGTGAATCTGGTATCCATCTGATCAATGGTTTCTCCAGACTTCATCTTGAAGTTGTCAAGTTTCTCCAAGGCAACAGTAAGCTGATGCTCCTTTATTGCATCATTGCCTTCGCTCATATCTCTGACTTTGTCCCACATCTCCTTTGCAGTCTTGCAATGTTTGACTTTGTCAAACCTATCATTATCCAGGGCTTTAGTCATGATGAATCTCCCAACTTTATCTAGATTGTAAAGCTTTATTTCTTCTGGAGTCATCTCATGAAGGTCTTTTTCCACAACCGTATCTACTTCATTTATTTTTATGGTCTTTGTGAATCTGAATGGACCTTTAATGATACATGTATACATGTTGTCATTGTAGGCTGCTAGAAAGATTTCCATTCTAATCTTCCAGTCTTCAAAAGACATACCAGCAATGTGGGGAACATGGCTGATACAGTCCATTTTTCAAAAAGTTTTGATTTTTCAAAAAGATGCTCTTTTGAAAAGTTTTGAAAACCTTTGAAAAACACTTGGATCAAGCTCGTTGATCAGGCAGCTGATTCTAATGAACCACCTGCTCTGATACCACTTGTAGGACCTCAGGCGCTACCACTTGCCCCAAAACCAATTGGTGTTAGGGAATGCGCATACCCTTCCCTTATAGTGCATTCACGCAAGCGCCCATGATATTCGATTTGTGGCTCCACCCGCACACTCAGTTTGGGTCTCCATCCGCACACTCAGTTTGGATGCCACAGGACAATTGCTGTCACCCGCACACTTAGTTTGGGTGCCCAACACGTAAGATTGATCTGACGGGTTTTAAATCTATGGGTGAGCATTGTGGATTTCAATTTTATTAAATTAATGTCAGATGAGCGGGAAATTCAATCGGCACTTATCTGTTAATTATAAAAGCGTGTTTTCGAGAATGCGTTTTATGACCATGCTTATATAATGTATCAGATGAGTACAGTTTAACTTATCTGACAGACGAGTGATCTGTTATCTGATATTACTAGTGAAAGCCAATTGCTAGTAATCTTCCTCTGCTGTTTGTCAATCCAGCAAGATAATTTGATCTTCAATCTTCAAGACTTTGATCTTCTGATGAAAACATAACTTCAACTAATTATGATTAACAAATATAATCTTTTAATCAGAAGTACCGCTAGTCTTACGTTCCCCCTGACTTTAAGAATTTATAAGTTAACTAGTCTGTTTGAGAGTTAATCCTTGAAGGTGATTGAGATGAGTAAGCTGTTAAACTTTTAGTCTTCTTATAAGTTCCTCCTCAGCTTATGCATCCAAATTTAGCAGTCCTAGTTCAGCTCTTAGAGTTGAAAACCTTACTTCACTTAAAGGTTTAGTGAAAATGTCAGCGATCTGATTGTCTGTATCAACATACTCAATCATAACATTTCCTTTTTCCACATGATCTCTAATGAAGTGATGCTTAATCTCAATATGTTTAGTCCTTGAATGACTCGTAGTATTCTGAGTAAGAGAGATTGCATTTGTATTGTCACAATAGATTGGAATTCCACTGATTTTGACATTGTAGTCTTCTAGTTGATGTTTCAACCAAAGTATATGTGCACAGCAAGCTCCAGCAGCTATATATTCAGCTTCAGCAGTAGACATGGATACTGAAGTTTGTTTCTTACTCATCCTAGAGATCAGACGACTAACTAAGAACTAACAGGCACCTGTTGTGCTTTTTCTGTCAATTTTGCAGCCAGCTAGGTCAGAATCTGAATATCCAATAAGCTCAAATCCAGATTCCCTAGGGTACCACAATCCCAATTCTTGAGTGCCTTTAACATATTTCAGTATTTTCTTGGCAGCTAAGAGATGGTATTCTTTAGGATTTGATTGAAATTTCGCACAAACCCCAACATAGTACATAATATCAGGTCTGCTAGCTGTTAAGTATAACAGTGACCCAATAATTCCTCTGTATTTGGTTATGTCCACTGATTTGCCATCTTCATCTTTATCCAAACAAAGACTAGTAGACATTGAAATGTTAGCAGTAGAGCTAGTTTCCATACCAAATTTCTTAAACAGATCTTTTGTGTATTTTGCTTGATTGATAAAAATTCCATCAGACAAGTATTTTACTTGCAAACCAAGAAAATAATTAAGTTCTCCCATCATGCTCATTTCAAACTTGTTCTGCATCAGCTTTGAGAACTTATCACACATCTGTTGGTTAGTTGAACCAAAAATAATATCGTCTACATATATTTGCACAAGTAATATGTGATCCTCCCATTCAATAGTGAACAAGGTCTTATCTACCTTACCTTTACAAAATCCTTTAATTAAAAAAAAATCAGATAGGGTATCATACCATGCTCTTGGAGCCTGTTTCAGTCCATAGAGGGCTTTCTTCAGACAATACACCTTGTCTTTTT
The DNA here is from genome assembly GCA_038501285.1 of Penstemon eatonii. Classification (NCBI taxonomy): domain Eukaryota; kingdom Viridiplantae; phylum Streptophyta; class Magnoliopsida; order Lamiales; family Plantaginaceae; genus Penstemon; species Penstemon eatonii. The sequence goes on from CM076711.1 coordinate 18,302,598, forward strand.
CTTGATAGACTTCAAATCCAGGTGGTTGTTCAACATACACTTCTTTTTGCAATTCTCCATTGAGAAATGCTGACTTCACATCCATCTGATAGACAGTGAAGTTCTTGTAAGTAGCATAGGCAAGAAACAGTCTGATTGCTTCAAGTCTTGCCACTGGTGCAAATGTTTCATCAAAGTCAATTCCTTCTTCTTGACAATATCCATTGGCCACTAATCTTGCTTTGTTTCTGGTGACAACACCATCTTCATTCATTTTATTCCTGAAAACCCATTTAGTGCCAATGACTCTTTGATGACTTGGTCTTGAAACTAAGTACCAAACTTCATTCCTTTCAAATTGGTTTAGCTCTTCTTGCATAGCTTCAATCCAGAAGGAATCACTGAGAGCTTCTTCAATTTGTTAAGGCTCTATTTGAGATAAGAAGCTGAAAAACATAGCATCTTGTGCAGCAGCTCTTCTTGTCTTCACTTTATCCAAAGGATCACCAATCACTAACTCTGGTGGGTGGTTCTTGAGCCATCTGAGATCAGGTTGCAGGTCTGAACGTTGTCCTCTGTTTTGTTCTTGCAACACTACTGTTGGAGATTCAGTAGTAGTCTGTTGAATAGTTCTTGTCTGTTGAACACTCTCTGGTCTATCAGCTGTTTGCAACTCGTCTGTTAGACAATCAGCACTGTGATTTTGAACAACATTTGAGTTTGCAGCTGAATTGAGATCAGGTAGTATGATCGGAACATATTCTTCATTCTTTCAAACATTCAACTTCTGTAAATCAGTAGACAGATCTTGATTAGTGCTTTGATTCTTTTCAGAAGATTGACTTGCCTCATCAAATACTACATGAATGAATTTTTCTATAAGTAAAGTTCTTTTCTTAAAGACTCTGTAAGCTTTACTAACAGTAGAGTATCCTACAAAAACAGCTTCACCAGCCTTTTCTGCAAATGCAGTAAGGTGATTTTTCCCATTGTTCAATACAAAACATTTACAACCAAAAATCTTGATGATGAGGGCTATTTCGCACCCTACATAATGTGCGGATCGACTAAAGAACATAAGATCGGTTCTAGCAAATCAGACAGTTCGGGATCATCTTATCAACCCGGCCGAATACAGCTCTCTTCGACAAGAAGACTATACTCCGGACCCAAGAAGGATATTTGGGCCGAGTCCTATTAGGACTATATTTCCTTGTAACGCTAGGTTTAGTATGATATAAATACCTAGTCAATCATTGTATTAAACAACTCTGAATCACAAGGCAAATACACCATTGAATTCTGCATAAACAGCACAACTCATTGTTATTCAATAAAGAAAGAACTTTCTCTTCATATTTGTGTTATTTTTCCTGTTGGTTTCGATATTTACTTATTGTTCTAACAAAATTGCTCTTCCTTGAGTTTTGATCCATCCTGAATAAAGTAACAAAGCCCTATAAAATATATATATTGAAAACCCCCAATTTCACAATTTTACTGATACCTATAACCCGACAAAAATCGGTTAAATCAGTTGGCGCCCACCGAGGGGCTAGGTTAATTATTCGATCGACATATGGCTCGCCCAAGGAAAAGTGCTCGTATTGGAGCAAGAAGTAACACAACCACCGGTCATAACACATCTGAAGATCTACAGGACAACAACAATAATAACACTCATAACACCAACGAGAATTTGCAGGATACTCACCCCCATCAGCAGGAACCCCAAGGAGATCTTCCCGGTACAATACCAAAAGAACCGGAAGTCCCTGTGATCCCCGTTCCTCTCCCGGGCGCTCAGGAGAAATTGCGACAGATCGCGATGCTCGTTAAATCACTCTCTCCAGAAGAATTACTTGTACTTGATCAAATTCCTCGAAACGCTAGGACTGCCAGGGCAAATCCCGCTCAAAGAGCGCCAAGGCAAAACGATCAAATCTCTCAACAAGCCGACAGTCCGGCAAGCGAGCGACGCTCGCTACACAGTCCGCCGCAGGGCAATTCAAAACCCTCCGATAACCATCCCCGAAGGAAACCAGGGCAAAGAAAACCACAGCTGGGGCGCAGTGGGTCCAAGGAACGTACAATAATCCCTATCGAGGATGACATAGATGATGCAATCCCAGATCGACCACGAACGATGCGATTCTCGGAAAGAGAAATCGAGAGATGGTGCAGGAACGACTCGAATAACGCCTACGATCTGTTCAAAACCCGTGGGTCCGAACCACGGAACTCCAGGAGAGCCTTGCGGCCTGTTCTCCTTTCTGCAGAGAAATAAAGGAGGCACAGTCAATCGGACAGGTCCCGGGTAGATTACCCCGATACGACGGAACCACTGATCCGGATGACTATATTTTTAGCTTCACGAATATAATGAACTTATACGCTCACTCGGCGGAATTCACCGCCAAATTAATGGTGACCACGTTCGAGGGACTTGCTTTAGACTGGTTTGCCAAGCAACCGGTCAACTCCATATTCAATTTTCAGGAATTGTGCAACAAATTGACACAGCAGTTTGCCAGTCAGAAAAGGCAAAAACTTCCGATGAGCTATTTAGGAACTATACACCAACAAGAGGGTGAATCCTTAAGAAACTGGTTGGCGAGATTTAACGTAGAATTACTTAAAATCGATTCCCCGAATATCGATTACATAATTTCTATTCTCTTCGACCTCACGAAGAATAGGCAGTTCGGAAATGCCCTCAGTCGAAAACAACCAAGAACGTTTGCTGACATCATGAGCTTGGCGTCTAAATATATGACCCAGGAAGAGATGAATTCCTTTAAAGATAAAAACAAAAACAAAACCACATCTTCAGGCTCCAAACGGCATGATAAAATTCCTGCCCAAAGATCCATGGATTATGAGCGATCTTTTAGAAAAGGCAACGTCTTCCAGCGATTGGAATACAACAAGGCCGACCAAGACAGACAACCTAATTTCTACCAAAGACCAAGAAATTCCGAACCAGCGATCAGAGGTAGGATTAATCAAGTAGAACACCCAAGGTTAAATGCTCCGATGGAAGAAATATTGGAAGTACTAGAAAGGAATAGTTGGATCCCTGAAGCGAGGAAAATCGCTCAGCCCAGACCAGGATCTCGAAACTATGACTTATACTGTAAATACCATCGGGCACACGGACATCGAACGGAAAATTGTTTTCACCTTAAAAGAGAAGTTGAAAAACTAATCGAACAGGGAAAACTAGACGACTACATAGAGCGAGATAACCGCAAGAGGGAAAGAAGTAGAAGCCCTCGGAATAATAATCAAAGAAGAAGTTCTCGTCGAAGGTCACCCGAGCATGGTCCTACGCAGGAATTGAACCATGACCAGATCAACGGAACTATCCATACAATATCCGGGGGACCCGCAGGTGGGGATAGTCGTAACGCCCGACGAAGGACAGCTAGATCCATAATTGGAAGCTTAAAATACCCAAAAGAAATATGGACTCTGGAAAACAAGCCATCAAACGATCAGCTGATCAGCTTTAACGAAGGCGAAGTACCTAAAAACATTGTTTGGGACACAAAAGAGGATAACCCCGATTTCCCGATGGTGGTGTCGCTAGAAATAGCGAATTATAATGTCAAACGGATCCTAATCGATAATGGGAGCTCGGCGAATATCATCTCCCGAGAGGTTTTAGCCCAGATGAACTTGGGACAAATAAACCTACAGAAAGTAGCTACGCCGTTGGTAGGGTTTGGAGGATCCGAAATCGTCCCAGCGGAACAATAACCTTAAGTGTATCACTAGGGAAAAAACCACACCGGACAGTGAAGCTAGTAAAATTTCTAGTGGTAGAAACACCCTTCGCTTATAACGCAATATTAGGACGACCAGCCCTCAACCTATTCCGAGCCGTTGTCTCTACTTATCACCAGAAGATTAAGTTTCCGACCGATAGAGGTATCGGGGAAATAATGAATGATCACTGTATGGCATGGGATTGCTACAGCACCTCATTAACTTTGAAATATCACCCCAAATCAATTACCCCGAGCAAAAGAAAACTCGAAGATGATCTCGTTAGAAACGAAGTTGAAATCCCTAGTACTGATCGAATAGATAAAAAGGGAAAAGAACCGCTAGATTTAGCTTTAAAGCCACCAGAACATGAGGATGTAATTCTAGTACAAGGGGACTCGCCCAAAACAACAAGAATAGGTACTGAATTGAGCAAAGAAGGGGAAGTAATGTTGATCGACTTCCTCAGAGATAATGTCGACGTCTTCGCTTGGAGCGCGAATGACATTGAAGGAATTGATCCTCGAGTAATCAAGCATTCGCTAAAGATTGATCCCATGGCAAAACCTGCTAGACAAAAGAAGAGAAATCACGGGCCAGTAAAAGATAAAATTATCAAAGCCGAAGTAGAAAGGCTACTTGAAGCAAAACAAATCCGAGAAATACACTTCTCAGAATGGCTATGTAATGTTGTTCTAGTAGCAAAAGGGGATAAAAAGGACAACAAATGGAGAATGTGTAATGATTTTACCGACCTTAACAAGTTATGCCCACGCGACCCATATCCCCTCCCAAGGATCGACTTATTAGTTGACTCAACCGCAGGTTTCGCGATCTTCAGCATGATGGATGCCTTTCAAGGGTTTTATCAAATATACATGGATGAGCGGGACCAAGAGAAGACTGCGTTCATAACCGAGCAAGGAGTATATTGCTTTATAGTAATGCCATTCGGCTTAAGGAATGCCGGGGCTACTTACCAAAGGTTAGTAAACCTAATGTTCAAAGAGTTAATAGGAGAGATAATGGAAGTCTATGTAGACGACATGTTAGTCAAAAGCATGAACGAAGCGGATCACGTAAAACATCTTGATCGATGTTTCCGGATCTTGAGAAAATACCGCATGAAGTTAAATCCCGCGAAATGCACTTTTGGTGTTAAGTCAGGAAAATTTTTGGGCTATTTGGTACACCAACGAGGAATAGAAGCCAACCCAGAAAAAATTCGAGCCATAACTGAAATGAAGCCTCCCAAAACTATCTCCCAAGTACAAAGCTTGGTTGGGAAAATTGTAGCGTTGAACAGATTCATATCAAAATCAGCAGACAGAAGTTTGCCCTTTTTCCAAACGCTTCGAAAAGCGAAAAACTTTGTTTGGACCAAAGAATGCGATCGAGCCTTCGACCAAAGAATATTTGACAACACCCCCGATATTGGCCAAACCGACGGAAGGAGAACCATTGTATATCTACATCTCAATCTCCGACGCGGCCGTTAGTTCAGTACTAATCAAGATGGAAGGTTCAGAACATAAGCCTGTCTATTATTTAAGCAAATTACTGCAAGGGGCAGAGAAGAATTATTTGGAAATTGAGAAATTCACTCTGGCCTTAGTAGTGGCTGCACGAAAACTTCGACCTTAATTTTTAACCTACAAAATCGTGGTTCTAACGAATCAACCACTGAGACAAGTCTAAGCAAAACCAGAAGCCTCCGGAAGACTAATCAAATGGGCGATCGAACTCGGCCAATTCGAAATAGATTACAAACCGAGAATTGCGATTAAGGCCCAAGTGTTCGCTGATTTTCTACTAGAAACTCCGACACAGGCAACCGAACTACCGAATAACCTCAACGACGATATCTTGATCATAGAAGATCAAACTTGGTTAATGCATGTTGACGGTGCTTCATGCCGAGAAGGTGGAGGCGCCGGAATCAATTTCACCGGACCGAATAAAGAAGATTTGAATTATGCGATAACGTTGGACTTTGTCGTAACGAACAATGAAGCAGAATATGAAGCGTTAATCGCAGGAATGGAAATGGCGATCAAGGCCAACATAAAAAGCCTTAAAGTATTAACCGATTCGGAGTTAGTGCAAAGACAAATAGAAGGCCTGTACGAGGCTAAGGAATTTAATATGGTTAAAAACCTCGCCAAAGTGAAAACACTAGCTGAGAAATTCGAAAGCTTTGGTATACAGAATATTCCACGTTCGGAAAACAAATGGGCCGATCAACTATCTAGGTTCACAGGGGCACATGACGGAAAAACCAAAAGGGTGATCAACTGGTTAATCTCTAATACACCGGCGATCGATATCGATGAAACACCGGCAGTCGATATAATGGAAATCGAAGAAGCCGAAGAAAACTGGATGACTCCAATGATAGACTATCTTCGAGAAGGAAAACTACCGCCTGACCAGAATGAAGCTCGGAAGATAAAATATCGGGCTCCAAAATATACATTGGTAGAAGAAAAACTCTACCGGAGATCAGTATCAGGAATTCTTCTTAAATGCGTCTCTGAATCACAAACCATTGATATTCTACGAGAGGTACATGAAGGAGACGCATGAAATCACAGCGGAGCAAGGGCATTGGCTTTAAAATGCCTCCGAACAGGTTATTATTGGCCTACCATCAATAAGGACGTCGCTCAGTATGTCCAAGAATGCTATCACTGCCAAGTCCATGCTAATATATGTCATCGACCAGCAGAAAACATGCACCCTATACCGGTATGTTGGCCTTTCGACCAATGGGGGATGGACATCGTGGGACCATTCCCAGCGGCTAGATCCAAGAAAGCTTACGTCCTGGTCGCTGTAGAATACTTCAGCAAATGGATTGAATGCATCGCCCTTGCACGAATAACTCAGTTCCAAGTGATCAACTTCCTATGGAAATTCATAGTTTGCAGATTTGGTATCCCGAGGATCCTAATTTCTGATAATGGAACCCAATTCGCGGGAAAACAAGTAATAGAATGGTGTTTGAAACTAGGGATTCAGCAGAATTTCACTTCGGTCGGGCATCCTAGAGCGAATGGACAGACTGAGGTGGCAAAACGAGAAATAATAAAATCCTTTGAAAAAAGATTAGGAGCGACCAAAGGGAAATGACTTGATGAACTCCCAGGAGTACTTTGGGCTAATCAAACCACTGTGAGGAGCTCAACCGGAGAAACCCCGTTTAGCTTGGTATATGGTTCGGAAGCTGTTATTCCTGTTGAAACTCTAATCCCAACACCAAGAATTGAAATGTACGATGATCAGGAAAATGAAAAGACAAGAGAAAATGACATCGATTTAACAGAAACTTTAAGAGAAAAAGCCGTCGTACGCTTGCAAGCCACTAAAGCGAATATGGAAAAGGCATACAATCAAAGGGTACGCATCCGAACCTTCAAAGAAGGAGACCTGGTATTGAAAAAGGTAGAAGTATCAAAGCATGTTGGAAAATTACAACAAAATTGGGATGGACCTTACGTTGTCATTGGCGTAGGAAAGAAAGGTTCATACAAAATTGCACACTTGGATGGAACAACCTTACCAAGAACCTGGAATGCAGTCAACCTTAGGAAATACTATGGTAAATAAATTTTAGCAGGTTATGCTGCTTTATCTTATTTTATTAAGTTTTAATCTTTGTAATAAAGGCCTTAGCCTACAGTTCAATTATTAAAGATTTTAGCAATTTTAAAGATTAAGCCAAGATGGGGTATAAATCGATTGTTTCGGTAAAACACTCCTTGAAATTCTACTATCATATTAGTTGGGATCAAAACGAAAGGAGTCAAGTATACATTGATCCGCTCAATAAACACTCCTCGATCCAACCATACAAACGAGTCGAGTATACATTGATCCGCTCAATAAAAACTCCTCGGACAGTTCTTCATCAATCAAAAGACTTTTGGTACGAAAAACCTAAGTCTAAACAAAACGAGTCGAGTATACATTGATCCGCTCAATAAACACTCCTCGATCAATTTTTCAACGATTAATAGACTTCTGGTATCAAAAACCTAAGTCTAAACAAAACGAGTCGAGTATACATTGATCCGCTCAATAAACACTCCTCGATCCAACCATACAAACGAGTCGAGTATACATTGATCCGCTCAATAAAAACTCCTCGGACAGTTCTTCATCAATCAAAAGACTTTTGGTACGAAAAACCTAAGTCTAAACAAAACGATTCGAGTATACATTGATCCACTCAATAAACACTCCTCGATCAATTTTTCAACGATTAAAAGACTTCTGGTATCAAAAACCTAAGTCTAAACAAAACGAGTCAAGTATACATTGATCCGCTCAATAAACACTCCTCGATCAATTTTTCAACGATTAATAAGACTTCTGGTATTAAAAACCTAAGTCTAAATTATAACGAGTTGAGTATACATTGATCCGCTCAATAAACACTCCTCGATCAAGTTTTCAAACGATTAATAGACTTCTGGTATTAAAAACCTAAGTCTAAACAAATAAAGAGTTGAGTATACATTGATCCGCTCAATAAACACTCCTCGGTCTATTACAACAACTAGAAGGCTTTTGGTATGAAAACCTAAGTCTAAATTATACAGAGTTGAGTATACATTGATCCGCTCAATAAACACTCCTCGACCTATTCCTAACGATCTAAAAATGATCTGCCAATACACCTAAGTCGTGAAAACGAATTGAGTATGAATCCATCTGCTCGGAAAATGCTCCTCGTAAATAAAATTATGACAACATCAACAAAAAAGGAGAATGCAAGGGATAAAAGAAATATTTTATTCATCAAATCAATTACATACAAATGTCCTAAATTACAGAGGTATACATACTACTTAAACATCGTTACAAGGGTATAGATAAAATGACCCTATAGTTCAGCGATCTTCACGACAATGTCCACGGAAACACCAATCTCCTCCCTAGTACCTCGTCGATTATGACAAACCACCTAAGAAGCATGCTGCTCAGGATGGTCGACTTCTTTGGTTCGATGGCCAGGCTCTGAAGATAAAATGTTCCTCCAGACGAAATGAGCATTACCAGCCAGATAACCGGCAATACTCATTCACCCACAACAAGATACTGCTTTTACTTAAAAATAAAACATTTTACTCTAGAGCAGCATCTCTTCGGGGCGGTCGAGAATTATTAATATTTACCAGCACACCCCGGCAGTCTATCACTCCGGAGGTAACATCCAAGAGTGGGGGTGACCGGCAAATATGAACCCTCCATGTGCAAACAGAAACCACGGACCTCAAATCTGTGAAAACAACATTTGAGGCCTCATGGGACCCGTTAGTACAAGGTAGGGCTTCCATGGGACCCGTTAGTACAAGGCAGAAGAACATCAAGCTATTACGGTATGAATCATGATAATGTGACTTTTTGAATATTATGGGATCTGAAGGCAAAATAGAATTTAAGGAAACTGAGATCTCCATCCTTTTTGAGAAATTGCAAATGAAGTATGCAAACCACCTCCCTATTTATAGGGATAGATCTAAGCAATCCAACGGCTGAAAAAGTATTTGATCAAGGGACAGAAATGCGACATTTTGACTCCCCGTAATAAATGCAAGTAAGTTGGAACGGCGCCTAACTGATCGACTCATTGAATCGGAAATAAAAATGAAAGTAGATCGTTTCGATCAATGCAGTAGAAAGCATATCTAAAAGAGCTCCGGACTAAGGAAATTTACACACTCACATATGCTATTCGCTCATGCAAATATGGTGTTCGGACCTACGAGGGTCGTAACTGCCTCATACGTCATATAGGGAGACCATTAAATTAGCCATACAAAAACTCCATTGGAGTCCAAGAAATCTGACGTCGTTACTAAGACGATTAATACCACTATGCTAGACTGCAAGGCCGTCACTGCCTAATTTTCCAAAGAATTGCTGAAGGAGGTCTGAACAGGTCAGATCTGGCCAAGACTTCTACATTTTCCAATTCCTCCCATATCAAAGACAAGCTATAGTGAAACACTGGTTGAGGAACATATAGTTCACAGTTAATGTAGAAAAACATAAAGGAAGATACTGAAAGGGATATCTTCTCTTAGTCTTATGAAAAGAAAAGTAGAGTTCAACAGAAGGAATAAAGAACCTCCTTATATAAGATATATGTCACAAAAAGACAAATTTACAAGGCATGGATTGAACATCGACCAAGATGCTAAGCGTTCCTTAACTGCTATTCAATCGACTATCGATACGAATGACCTACTATCTACATTTTGAGGAACAACGCGGTTTTGGGTATAATCCAAGGGACTATACTGGGTTGATCAACAAAAAATTTATTTGCAGAGCAAACAGTATATCATTCAGTTACTTATGAAGTGACCGAGCAAGATTAAGCTACCTTATTCTCCATTCTTGGTATCCTCCGCAAGGATCAATATCAGATAAGTATGCCAAATCTATGCTGATTATTTCATGATGTTATATTTATGTATGACAGCAAAATGTGCATAACAAAATATATCAACAGAATAAAATTGATCAAGGCAAGGATCTGCCTACAAAAGATCATAATTTCCAATTTAGTTGTTCTCCCAATACAAAACTTCAGCCCAAAACAACTACACAAAAAAGTTGGGCACTAAAAAAAAAAAAAAAAAAAAGAAAAAAAAAAAAGAGACAGTCCAAGTCCTGCCAGGTCGAACAGATCACTGAGAAGAATCGCCAGCAGGACGACTAGCAGAAACAGTCCTCCGAGGAGTCAAGTTGCCAGCAAATGCCATCAACTCCTCTTGACGCTTTAAATAACCGGCGTCATAACCCTCCTCATAAGACCGCCGTCGAGACTCCTCCTCCAAGACAGCAGCCTGAACTAGATCATTTTTCTCTTTCTCAAGAACGACCCTCACGGCCTCTAATTTTTGAAGATCATCTTTAGCAAGTTGCAGTTGCAGGGTCAGCCCTGCGACCTTCGCCGATTTCGACTCCAACCGTCTTTGGTAAGCATCCTTACCATTCCACAGATCATCGTTCTGCACACCCAGCTGAAGGGCAAAATATTTGGCCTAGAAAAGAAGAAGAATGAGAAAAACCCTCACACAACAAAAAAATCGAAATAAAAGTAGGGAAAATTATCAAAAGATATGTCTACCTGCTCGCACATCTTAACTAGCGACTGAACAAGGCGTACATTGGAAGTACCCTCAAGCCTCTTCAACTCTCCAGGCAAAATAGTGCTTAAACCCAGATCCCAAGACAAAGCATCAGGCTCAACTGAGCCAGGCAATTCGCTATTAGAAGGGACACCGTCAGGGCGTGGAGTCTCTGACAACATAATATCCTTAACCTGCTCAAGGATACATCGATCGTCTAATGGACGAGGAGAATCTCTCTCGTTGGGGCTAACTGAGGTCTCCTTGCCCGAAGCAGAAATAACGGTTCGACGACCAGACCTCGACCCAAACCGACCCTCAGAAGGTCCTCCAGATTCGAAAGAAGTAGTCATCACAGTAGTATCATGAAACAAATATTCAGGACAATTTTGCAAAATAGATTGTGTTGTGGAAGGATTTACAAAAAAGCCATCACCAACTTGCCCTTCGCTGGCGATCGGGGCAGTAGAAGTAGACAATGGAAGAGAATTAGCAAAATCCCCTCCATGAGAAACATGCTCGAAGGAAGAAACGCCTGAAGAAACAGGCATATCAAAGGTTTGCTCCACGTTGGATGTATCACCAAAAGCCACCCGACCAGGGGAAGGCCTATTCCCAATTTCAGTAGAAGAAGAAAAATTTGGTTGTACAAAAGACGAACTAATTATGGAAAAAGGTTCAGAAGGGATAACATGAGTATCGATCACCGACCTAGTTAACGGAGACGAACGAGGAGGCTCCATCGAGGGCCCCTCTCTTCGAGATTTTTTAGATCTGTTATCCCTAGCGCTCTCACGAGAAGGTCGCTTCAAAGTATTGCCAAAAAGGTTACTCATGATCGGATTATTGAAAAGTACAAATTAAATATCGAGAAAGCTTATCGACTAGTTGGCAAAATAGTATTCTATTAAGAGACGAGTATAGCAGTAAAAACCGAATCAAGTTTTTACCTTTTGTATTTATACTATACGAAAAGACGCGACGGACCCAAAGAAAAGGCGCGAAATACTAAAAAGAGCTTTGAAATAAACACTAGAATTTGAAACGACGCATGCATAATGATTACGGCGAAGTTAATGACTTGTCCAAATTATTACAGAGAACACGAAAGGACGCGACTATCAGAATACGAAACGTTTATTTCAAAGGGGTGAAAGGATAAAGTTACAATTAAACCTACGGGTAATAATTACAAAGATTATTTGTTGGTCCCAAATGGTCAGAAGAGGTTTAGAGGGGGGGGGGGGGGGTGAATAAACCTCTTCAAAAAATTTCTTCAAATTTTAACTTTAAAACTTTCACTCTAACTGAACAGACTAAGCTGATCAGATTAGTTAGTTACAATTCTGTTCGCGAACAAATCTTTGAACAGTTTTGTTGACCACTCGTCTGATTGTTACTTAGCTGATTTTGTTAAAATCAGTTTTAATACTTAGAATACTTGCAGCGGATTTTCAAAGTGTTTTTCACAAGTAAACTTAGCAGTTTGAAAAGTGTTTCCCCAGATTTGTAAAATCTCTTTTTAGATCCCTTTTTCAAACAGTTAACTTAAAGTGTTTTATGCAACTGAAAATATGCAGATAAAATGCAAATAAAAACACAAACAATTTTTATAGTGGTTATATGGATTTGAATATCCTTTAGTCCACTCTTCCAAGTCACAAAGATCTTGGGTTATACTAAAAACACACAGTAATCAGTATACTCTGCTTACGCCTTACAACAAATGAACAGGCCGTAAGTTCGCAGTAAGAAATAACAAAGAAATCCTACTTCTCTTAAGTAATATCACTCACTTAGATGGATATCTACTTCTCACAACACTCAATGTTTACAAATTCACTCAGAAGATGTATTTGGCTTGATTCTTCAACTCTGCTTTCGTCAACAAATGACTCAGCTGATGAGTGAGCTGTTCTTGAGACTTAAAGAATTCTGCTTCGAAAATTTCTCAGATTGTGTTGCTTTCTTCTTCTTCGTCTCTTCCAGCTATTTATACTTGAGGATTGAAAAGTGTCCGTTGAAGAGAGACAATATTCAAATTCCTCGAGTACTGGTCCTTAAAATCCGCGAACGGCTCTTTTGCAGTCTGTCCGTACTGTGAACAGTACTATTCTGCAGGCAGCATTAAATGCACCCAGCGGATGCGAAGCATTTCTTCAATCATTTGTCTTTAATAACCTTGTACTTCAGCATTAATTACTCCAAGGGGCATTTATTACCGTTGGGAATTCTTAATGATCTTCTTCACTTGGCTGATAAAAGTACGCGTCTGATGGCGAACAAGGCTGATCTCAAATTTGAACAAATCTGATTTGAGTCGGCTGATCTTCACCGGTCTGATAACTTTTCTTCAGCAGATCAGAAGTCTTGGACCTTGAAATTTTGACCCTTCTGATGTCTTTTTTACTTAGTCAAAAATCCTTGATAAGTTTATCAGCTAAGTTACTCCATACTTAACCAAATACGAAGTTTTGGAATGCATCAAAACCTCCCTTATCAAACTTTCTTTAGTGCCTTCATCTTCATCCTTATCCAACATTATTTCAAAAAGTCAGTATATCATAGAGTATGGTCGCTATCTGGAATTTTCTGTTCGCTACCGACGTTCTCTTCCTCGGTCATGCCAATATCTTCCTCTTCTTCTTCTTCGTCTTCAGGATCGACGAAGGTTTTATCGAGTTCACCATTGATATATGAAGGAGGAATTGGCAATGGTTTTCCGAACTCTTTGACAAGGTGTGCCAAAGGAAAGATTTGATATACAACATCTGGAAGCTCGGAAGGAGAGTATACCTCGCCATAGCGGTTCAACCGTATATGTCCCGCTTTAAAGTATTCCTTTCGACGATCATCTATCATGTCGAAAGCGACCAACTGATGGATTGCCTTCTTGAACGTATTTTCTAAGAGCGGACCAACCATCTGATTTACCAACGCCGTATGAACGGGAGAATTAAAGAATTCACGAATCACTTTTTCATCATAATTACGACCATAACGATCCCTGAGTCCACTCAGAGGAATGTCCTTCTCGTACTCCTCTAATGAAGCTTGAAGACTTGATACTTGAGATTCTAGCTCACTAATCCGAGCAGTACTTCGAAACTGGAATTCCTCTAACGTTTTAGCCATTTGATCGGCTTGCTCTTGAGCACGAGAAGTCTCCAGGACCATGTTCATGATCTCCTGGTCTTCAGTACCTGTAGCCCTAGTCTCAACGACCGGAATAGAAGAGGACGTTGAAGGGCCTACCTCTGAACCAGAGGATTTATGAAGTAAAGACTTATACTTCTCTTCCAGGAACTCACACTGTTGTTTCCAAAGGGCATTTTCATAAGCGTATGATGCCAGACAAGTTTTAGTCTGGAAGAACCAAGAGAGCAAAAAGAAATGGGTTAGCCAATTAAGAAAGATCCTTAAAGAAAATTATTTTTTTAAGTATGATCAAAGAAAAAAGAAAAATCACCTTTTCAGCATAAAGAGAGGCTCGCTGAAATTTCTCCAGAGGATCCTTACGAAGAAGCTTATTCAGATCGCGAGTAAAAACGCCAGACAAAAGTACACGGGTTGCCTTATCGACCGCGTTCTCACTATCGTCATGAACAAGCGAATCATTCTCGGAGTAACCTGCGGCCCTCCTTCCCTCTAAATGATCCTCAATCATTTCGACCAAAGTAGGTTTTGGATGATTGTCTCCGAGTAAAGAAAGATCATTACCAGAACGATCATAGTAGCTCCTCCTCCTATCAACTGGATTATTAGTGGGATGTGGCATCCACCAGCTGCGACATCCACGAATACCCAAAGATGTTCTAAGCTGAAGAGGAGGATAACCGGATCCTGTGCCCTGACGAATAGGGGACTCTCGAGAAGAATTTGGAGTTTCCTCTCCATTCTCCTCGGACTCATGACTCAACTCCAGTTTTCTCTTCCGTGACGCTCTCTGCTCGATGGGGACGTTCTCTACGGATTTGGAAGATTTAGACAGCACCATTTTTCCCTTCGAAGAATGTCGAGAGTTTTCTACCATATGGGCTGAAAAAGAAACAAGATAAAAATTAGATTCTAAGCAAGAAAGATATCATCGCACCACCAGGCTGTAGAAAACTGCATACCATGTGATTCGGATGATGAACTGATTGGAAAGTTATGAGCGCTTAATCCCGCTTTACGAAGGAAAGCTTCCCCAATCAGGAGATCACTCTGGTATTTGTTGGCACGCAAAGCGGGGATTTCACCAATAAACTGAGCGTCATCTGGAACAAGTTCACCAGTCGGCAAGCGACCTCCGGGAACCCAACTGGAACCATGATCCCATGAGAAGGGCATGGTCGAACCATCCGCCAAACGAATACGAGGTGGGGGACGAACAAAAAAGAAATGAGATTTCCAAGAAGGATTACTAGAAACAGGGGAATCGAAGATTGCTCGACTAGGCCTTTGACTAGCGAAGAAATATCCACGATTGGAAGAACTGGAAATGTTGAACCGCAAAAGTTGTGTAAAATTACGAAAAGAAGGTTTAAACCCCTTTGCAATCATCAAGACAGAAAAACAAACCACAAAGGCCACAGAATTTGGAACTAATTGTGTCAAGGACACACTGAATATTTTCAGAATATCAAGGAAGAGGGGAGACAACGGAAGACGCCGGCCGCTATTGAAGTGAGCCGTGTAAAAGGCTCGACATCCTTCTGGTGGAGATGTAACCCTATCAGAAGGGGAAGGAAGAATTATCTCAGAACCCTCCGGGAAATATTTGGCGTAGTTATTCACAACCTCTGGAAATATGTCTACCGTATAGGCACAAGCTAGGTCCTCAATTGGTTCAGAGATCTGAGGAGCAGTACCTTTGCCCTTTTTGGCTCGGGCAGCGACATCTGAATCGGAAAGGATTTGTACCTTAAAGGTGTCTTCAACAGGGACGATAAATTCAGGGACTGCAGTTTGTCCGCCCAAAAAATTAGAATGCAACTCCTCCTCGTCGTTAGGAGCGACATTCTCCCTAGAAGACAAAGACGATTTTCTTAAAGAAGCCATACTTTCAGATTCTCGGAAGATGCAGGTCGATAAAAGGAAAACTTTATATGATGAACGAGTAAGAAAGAAAATGACTACGAACTATAAGAAAGTATAAAGGAAAAATGACGTACTCAAAAGTCACATATTTATACCAAGATGAGAAAAGACGTTTCGAACCCGTCACAACTAATCACATTCCCGCCAAAAACGGAAGGAGATTAAAAGCCTCCCGAATGGACGCGTGGCGTTTCATAATTGGAAAGAGAAAACGACTATCTATGATGCGTTGCACTCTTTTCCTTACTTAAGATTTTTTCCCACAGGGTTTTTTCTTGAGAAAGGTTTTTAACGAGGCACCATTCATAGAAGAGAAACAGTCGTATAAAATTGTCTACTTCTACGAGCTTCTATTATCTATACGCTCGAAGAAGTGAGGGAGTACTCATAAGGGCTATTTCGCACCCTACATAATGTGCGGATCGACTAAAGAACATAAGATCGATTCGAGCAAATCAGACAGTTCGGGATCATCTTATCGACCTGCCGAATACAGCTCTCTTCGACAAGAAGACTATACTCCGAACCCAAGAAGGATATTTGGGCCGAGTCCTATTAGGACTATATTTCCTTGTAACGCTAGGTTTAGTATGATATAAATACCTAGTCAATCATTGTATTAAACAACTCTGAATCACAAGGCAAATACGCCATTGAATTCTGCATAAACATCACAACTCACTGTTATTCAATAAAGAAAGAACTTTCTCTTCATATTTGTGTTATTTTTCCTGTTGGTTTCGATATTTACTTATTGTTCTAACAAAATTGCTCTTCCTTGAGTTTTGATCCATCCTGAATAAAGTAACAGAGCCCTATAAAATATATATATTGAAAACCCCCAATTTCACAATTTTACTGATACCTATAACCCGACGAAAATCGGTTAAATCACTTGAAGTAGTGAATGTTTGGCTTTCTGTTGTTCCAAACTTCATACGAAATTTTGTTCTAATTCTTGTTAATCATACATTTGTTCTAGGTAAAGCAGGCTATATTTGTGGCTTCTGCCCAAAATCTGTGAGGCAGCTTAGCTTCAGCTATCATTGTTCTAACAGCTTCCTTCAGTGTTCTGTTTCTCCTTTCAGAAACACCATTCTGTTGAGGGGTTCTAGCAGCTGAGTACTCATGATGTATTCCTTAGATATTACAATACTCTTCAACAGTAGAGTTTGTGAACTCTGTCCCTCTATCTGATCTGATCTCCAATAGTTTTATGCTTTTCTCATTTTGGATCAGTTTCTATGCTTCTTTGGTTTACTAGATGCTTGCTCATTAACAGACAGCTTAGTTTTACCACTAGTCTGATTCAATTTAGCTTTATCAGCAGACTTCTTGGGACTCTGCTGTTTAGTCTTACCAGTCTATTTTCCTACACTAGGCTCTTTGCTCTTTTTAGCCTTAGGAGATTTCTTCTCCTTTAATACTTTCTCAGATGAAGCAGGTTTAGTAGTCTGAACATACAAAATGACCTTACTATTGTCAGCAGATATAAATTTTTCAGTATTATTCAGTTCTAACTTATCCAGTTCTAAAGGCATCTTCTGTTTACTAGACATGTGAGTGGATGCAGCAGATGATTTGTCATGAGACTCAATAATTTTTTCAAGTTCCATGATTTTTCCTTTATAAACTTCACATTCAGCTTTCAGAGATTCATTCTCTTGCTCAAGCAGTTTGTATTCAGCTGATTCTTTAGGCTTTTCATCTTTAAGTTTCAGTGAACTGTTTTGCTCTTTTAGCAATATCATCTCTTCCTTAAGCTTTGCAAATGATTCAGCAATACTGGTATTGTTAAGCATCATTTGTTCAAATGAATTAAATAATTCATTATCAAGAGGAGTTACCTCATTCTCAGAGTCATCAGATTCCTTAGCCATCAACAGATGAGAGCAGGGTTCTCTTCATCAGAAGTGTCTGAGTCTGAATCAGATGAGTGGATAGCAGTCAGCTTTTCTGCTTCAGCTATCATTGCCTTGCCTCTCTGATGCTTTCTTTCCTTTCTGATTCTCTTTTCTTCTTCAGTGTATTTCTCTGCTTTTGGATATGGACAGTCTCTGATGAAGTGTCCCAATTTCCTGCAGTTATAACACATTAGTTTGGATTTGTAATCATCCTTATCTTGAGAAGAAGAGTTAGGTTTAGAAGTAGAAGCATTGTTGTATTTGTTCTTCATTTATCTTTTGTAGAACTTCTTGAAATTATTTATCAGCAATGCTACATCTCCAGCTGTGTACTCCTTATTGTTGAGTAATGTGGCTTCATCAGATGAGTCCACTTCTTTACTTCTTTGTACTGGTCTTCTGGGATTTTCAGCAGCAACTAAGGCAGCTGTGGGTCCTGAAGTTGAGGTTTCTTCAATACTCATTCTTGGCAGTTTATACTCATACTCCTTGAGTACGGAGAACAGCTCTGTAAGAGAAATCTTTCCCAGATCTCTTGATTCTTCCATTGCTGTCACCTTCATGTTGAACTTGGGAGGTAGGGCCTTCAGTACTCTGATGGTGATTTCCTTGTCAGTAAAGGTCTTTCCCAGCTTTAGAACTTCATTGAGTGTTCTGGTGAACCTAGTATCCATCTGATCAATGGTCTCTCCAGATTTCATCTTGAAGTTGTCTAAGCTTCTCCAATGCAACACTGAGCTGATGCTCTTTGATAGCATCATTTCCTTCGCTCATATCACGAACTTTGTCCCACATCTCCTTTGCAGTTTTGCAATGTTTGACTTTGTCAAACCGATCATTATCCAGGGCTTTAGTCATGATAAATCTTCCAACTTTCTCCAGATTGAACAGCTTTATTTCTTCGGCTGTCATTTCATTTAAATCTTTCTCTACCGTTATGTCGACTTCATCAACTTTGATGGTTTTGGTGAATTTGAATGGACTTAGTTGGGAAGTTTGTGAAAGATTCCTGTGAAAAAGTTTCATTAACGCCTAATTAATTCGTGTCGAGTAGACCTTGTTGTTGTCAAAATTCTTAATTCATGAGTTGTAGGGAGGGATTTATGTCACCACAAACAGAGACTAAAGCAAGTGTTGGATTTAAAGCGGGTGTTAAAGAGTACATATTGTTTTGATTGAACGTGTTCATTCATTTTGACTACTTTAGCATATTTTCTCATAGTAATTTCAACTCCACCTTCCCGGAGTTCATTCTCCGGGGAACTCTGTTTAAATTATTCCGGTGTATTCTTTCGAATCTACTTTTTTTCTGATTTCGTTGGAAATCATATAAAGACAATTCTTATTTGATATAGCTATTTGGGCCAGTATTTTACGATTAAGAAGCAACTCTCTCTTGATGATACATGTGTACATGTTATCATTATAAGCAGCTAGAAAAATCTCCATCCTGATTTTCCAGTCTTCAAAAGACATACCAGCAATGTGGGGCACATGGCCGATACAATCCATTTTTCAAAATGTTTTTATTTTTCAAAAATATGCTCTTTTGAAAAGTTTTGAAAACCTTTGAAAAATAGTTGGATCAAGCTCGTTGATCAGGCAGCTGATTCCTAGTGAACCACCTGCTCTGATACCACTTGTTGGTCCCAAGTGGTCAGATGAGGTCTAGAGGGTGGGGTGAATAGACCTCTGAAAATTTTTTGACTTAAAAACTTTTCAGTCGTCTGTCAGCAGACTAAGCTTATAGAGAACAGTAAGCTGACTAAGCTTATCGTGAACAAATCTTGAACATCAGAGTGACCACTCTTCTTATAGTTACTTAGCAGATTTCAGCAAAAGCAGTTTTACAAGAGTATACTTGCAACGGATAATTTGTAAGTGTTTTTCACAAGTAGACTAAGTCTTTCAAAGATTTTGTCCCCAGTTTTAAAACTCCTTCAAAATCTTTAAACAATCTATTCAAAGTGTTAACTTATGCAATTTTAAAGTATGCAAGAAAACTTATGCAAAAATAACACAAAGAATTTTTATAGTGGTTATATGGAAAAAAATCCTTTAGTCCACTCTTCCAGATCACTCAGATTCTGGGTTATACTATAAACACAAAGTTTACAATATTACACCACTTACGCCAAAACAACAAATGAGAAGGCCGTAAGCTCACAATAGGAAATCACAAAGAAAACCTATCCTCTGAAGTTAGATCACTCACAAAGATGAATCTACACTCCGCACAACACTCAACTAATACAAATTCACTCAGAAAATGTTTTCTTTTGGCTTCAACTTGGTTTCTGTCAACAAATGACTTCACCAGACGAGTGAGCTGTTCTTGAGCTTCTTGAGACTTAGAGAAAATTCTGCTTCGGAAATAAAATCTCAGAGTTTGTTGTTGTTGTGTATCTTTGCTCTTTGAAATCAGCTCTATTTATACTTGGATTTGAAAATGTGACCGTTGAAGAAAATCACAATTCAAATCCATAGCCTTAGCCCAAATCTTCAGAACGGCTACCCTGCTACAGTCCTTTCTGCTGTACTTTCCTGTAGCTGCATTAAATGCACTCTGCTGATCCGAGGATAAACTTCAATCATTTGCCATTACTATCCTTCTCTTACAACCTTTATTTCATTAAGGGCATTTATTACCGTTGAACTACCTCCTTGATCTCTTCTACTCTGCTGATCAAAACAACCCTGCTAATAGATACCCTGCTGATCAAAATCTGAACCCATCTGATTTGAGTCAGCTGATGGTCTACCCTTATGATTGCTATTTCAGCATAAGATCAGTAGTCTTCTGGGCTAAGAATTTTGGACCCTTCTGATTTCTTCTTTACTTGGTCAAAATTCTTCTAAGGGACCTAAGCTTTCCATACTTAGCTGATTTTGACGTTTTGGAAATCATCAAAAATTTCCCTTATCTTCTTATCTTCAATGCACATCATCTTCATCTTCATCCAACACTAATGAAAAATAAAAAAAATAAAAAAAAAACCTTTATTAATGGGATAAATAAAAGAAACAGATCATCGAAATAAAAATTAAGAATTAAATGATAGAACATTTTTTTTTATCTAAAGGTTGAAGCTTCAATTGCCACTAATCCATTTTTTGACAATCTGAGCAAGCGCGTTTGTTGAAGATCCATTTTGGCTCAAAACATTTGAAGCAGCGTTTTGGAAATGGCTCATCACGATCCAAACTGTTTCCCTTCTTCTCCTTGAATCAATCCTTTCACTAGCATTGCAATATGCCCCCTGTCTACAATACCTGTTTCTTCATTCTCTTTTACCCTTATAGCAGCCTTCAACCCATCCATCAAGAAAACAGCATTCATTTTGTGCTCGAAACAAAGTGGCCACGCGATGAGGGGCACACCAAAGACAACGCTCTCCAATATCGAGTTACAACCACAGTGAGTAACAAATCCACAAGTCGAAGCGTGGCGCAATACTTGGATTTGAGGAGCCCATGACGGAACGATTAGCCCCCTTCCTTTAGTCCTTCACAAGAATCCATGTGGTAGAAATTCATCAAAAGAATCACTACCCTTGTCATTATTAATGTTTAAATACGCACCCTCAGCGTTTTCCTGTGGTCTCCTCACGACCCAAAGAAACCTCTGCTCGCTCATTTCCAAGCCAAGTGCTAGTTGGTGGAATTGCTCAATGGATAAAATGCCCCCACTTCCAAAGGAAACAAATAGGACCGAATTAGGAGGTTGTTCATTTAGCCAATTCAGACACTATGACCCTCGATCTGACTCGCTTTCTGCGCCAGTACGGACAACGGGCTGACTGCATAAACAGGGGGAATGTCATGAAGACGGGTTTCTAAATCCTTGAAAGCTTCAGATTCCAATTCAAGGAAGCTATTCACCATGATGCCATCTGCCAGCAGAATTCTTCTGCATAAATCCAGACCCAATTTATGAAGATCACTGCCTCTTTCTTTAATTGCATCCGGTATATCATTCGGGTTCAGAGAGCCCCGCAGTTTAATTCGCTCCGGCATATCATCATACTCCCAGGGGCGGACCGCTTAAGGAGCTGGGGGTGGTCCGCGCCCCGCTCCCCCCCCCCCCCCAAAAAAAAAAGAAAATCTGGAAGAATTAGTTTTATAGAAATATTTGTCAAGTATGTACAAATGTAGTCAGTAGTGCAGTGGATGGTGCACTACTTTTCCAACAAAGAGGCTTGGGCACGAACCTCTTGATCTACTTAGTTGTTATTTTTTTAGTTATAATCTATTTTTCTTTCTTTCCTCCAGTTTATTATAAATATATGGACCAATTTAAAAACATTAAGGTGACATGTGTACTAACATTATTGTAAATATTTTTATGTTAATAATTTATTAGTGTCTTAATTATAACCATCATATTTTATGATAAAAATATTTGATTTTATAAAATGCATTACAATAAAAAAAAAATTCTAATATTAATTTTGGTATTTTTTATAGCATTTTTTTACAGAACTGGGTTTATGTTGTAAAAATATTTATGTATTTTAAGATTATTCAATATCTTAAACCATTTGTTGAATGGAACTCTTTAAAAAAAATTACTAATATATTTTTCACCTTTTATTAGATAAATATACAAAATTACGTATTTCATTAAGATGTCATTTTATCTCAATAACAGAAAAAATATCAAGTTTACTATTAAAAATTCTCGCCCCCCCCCCCCCAACCGAAAGCCTCTAGGTCCGCCCCTGATCATACTCCGATGTGCATAACTCATCATACTTTGGTAAATCAATGCAGAACGATAACATGTTGGCTGCTAAGACGTAGAAAATGTAGGCAGGGATATCAAATTCTTTTGCTACATCAATGGCATGAGGAGCGAAAAGATCCATAACTCGAATCATCCCTTAGAAATGTCAACGTGTCACGGAGAGCTAGAAGCAACCTGATTACACGGATAGGCACAAGAATTTCAACATTTATGTTTTCCGCGAGGTCATCTGTCGACACAGGAGGGAGGAGGAGGGTTTTAATAGTGGGTGGAAGGCCTCGAAGAAAGGCTGCTTTTTGAGGGTTCATCGGAGAACCATCATCTGGGATTATTATAAGTGTAGCAGTGCAGCTGTGCTGATAAACAAGTTTTTTGGCAAGCTCAATGAAAGGGATGAAGTGACCTATAAAACCAGGAGGGGGGAGCAAAGCTATGTTATGAGGTGGTTGTTTTTCTTGTGTGGCTTCCATGGTACTGGATCTGATTCTGATCAGCTCAGGGGATGAATTTAAGCTACAGGGAAGGTAGTTAATTATTATTATTATTATTATTATAAAAAATGAATTATTCAATAGGTAGGATTGACTTAGGAGGGTCACCCATGTGGGATAAGTTAGAGATTCTTAATTTATATGTCTAATTTTAGTTGGTTAATTATAATGGATCATAATTTACATTCTCCGAACTTGGCTCACGAGAGAATTAACATTATTCGTCATTTTATAGTGAACCAAAAATTCGAGTTATGGTGGTATTAAGTTATCATTATCCAAAGAACTTCATTCCATGTATTACGATATTAAGAGATACTTCGGTTAGTGAAATAAGGTTTGAGTATACCGAGTCCTGATGTCCTCGTATTTTGTGAATAAGAGTTGTTATATACTCTAACATGTGTATGCCACTTATGTTCTTGTGCCCGACAGTCACACGATCCATTTGTATGTATGAAGATGATGAGTAAGTTGTTGTAATCACTATAGACTCGGTTTAACTCTCGTGTGCGAGTGCAACATATCAATTTGAGATGGATGGATTCGCTCATTCAAACTAACTCAATCCGATCCAATTTGAATTAGAACAGAGAAGTCAATTGAAAAATAACGAGATAATTGCATTTGACATACCAAATTATATATCGATTCTTACTTGTGGTACCGTAAAAATCGAGGTCGGCACATTTTGTACCATAATTTTAGAAATCAATCACTTATGGTACAACCTTAAAAATGGACGTTAACGGATAACATGGCAATTAAGTTCTACTATTACTTATGCTAAATGACAGTTATACCCTTAACATTTCAGGTTATCAAAATAACTCCACGGTTTCAAATTTACTGACAATTTTTAGTTCATATTGTTGCCCAATTGGCTCGAATAGGACACATGCGAATTAATTTCGAGATTTTATTTATTATATTTACATATTTATTTAACTTATTTAATTTTATAAATAATATTAACAGACCAAATAATATTTTAATATAAATCCGCCAAAATAGTGATTATGCAATTCGAGTTAGGTGAGTAAAATTACGGCTGATCTGATTTAAAACCCAATAAAATGTCTAGAAATATGCATTATATATGCACTATACATCAGTACATAACAAATAGCTAGATAGCTAGCTGATTTTATAGCAACAAATCTGTAAGAACCAATGCTAAATACTTCAGTAAAAGTTTGCATTTCCGCCTTCGGCTTTGACATCCCCATCTCTAGACCACCCGCGAATTGTCCCGAATTGCAAAGAGCTTCTAACTTGTTTGGCCTCCCCCACCCAAAATCTGCTGCATAAAAGTCAAACCTTGGATTTCAACTATTAGTGTCCACTATACTGAATTTCAACTATTAGTGTCCACTAATTAAAAATTATTTTGAAAATAAAACTATCCAAAACTAACTAGTGGATCGGAGTTATTATCACATTCTTAAAATTTAAACATGCTCTGAGCAAATACGCAATCCCTTCTAAAGAAATTGGTCATTTTCTTCATATTTTTAAAGTTGTTTCTAGTTATATTGGGTAAATCATAATCAAGACATATTTGTTTAGAAGAAGAAGACACATCCAATGAAAGTTTTTGGTGGTAAGACCAATATGGTTGAAATGCTTAAATCAGTACAAGTAATTGCTCTCAAGACGTGAGCTCAGGTCCACATATTGTTCCTAAATTTCTCATTTCAAAGTAAATAATCCTCAATAATTGAAAGGGTTTATTAATTAATTTCCCATTCTTAATTTCAACCTGAATAAACAATATTCAGTTGATGCATGATCCAAATGTCATACATTTTTTCAACGGGGTAAAATGTTCATTATGCAATATGCATGGAGATAAAAAGTTCATTTACGCATAATCATAGGAAGGTAAATTGCTATTTACGCTAGGGTAAAGTAGGATAGGTATGTTATCGAGAGTTATTTTAAATTAACCAATTGTGAGGGAGTAATGTAATTTGAGGGAAAGGAAACCTTGATCGGGAAGTCCCAAAAAAAAAAAAAAAAAAAAAAAAAACCAGCAATAAAGGATTAGAAAAAAGGGTTAAATTATATCTGACCAAAAAAATAGAATTACTTTGTGTTAAATTATATCTCACACGCATCTTATCTCATAACGTTTCAGTTATTAGGGTTATGTCCGTTTTGGCCATGGATATCTACCTGGTTTAGCAAGAGTTTCTAATAATTGTGCCTTGTAAAATTAAAATAAAGAAGGTAAATAAGGATACCATTAATGTTTTAAAAATCAAAATGGACATCGAACCGATAGCCCTTCTGGTTATTGGTTGAATCGGTTTAACCATTTTAACTATTGGTTCAACCTGTGTGACGTCATTACGAAATAATAATTTAGCTTAAGTTTAATGTATGTAATCAAACATTTAAAAAAATCAATTTTTTATCCAAACTAGTTAGATTTTTTTATAAACTAAATATTATCTCGTAAATCACCAGTATTTGAAATATTAATCATTTCAATTAAACTAAAAATAAAAAAACACAAATTCTTATGCAATCAAAAACATGAAAAACAAAAATTATCACATTAATATTTAACAAGAAGACAACAAACTCCAAAATAATCACCATATATCTAAAACATAAACTTTAATAAAAATAAACACCAAATATCCAAAATACAATTATGATAACATAATATCAAAGCAATATTTCAAAATTTGATAAATATCATATCAAAACAATAATTTTATCACTAATCACATATAAAAAAGAAAAAATATTGGACGAATTTTATCACCTATAAAAAAAATATGCAAATACCTGAAACTGAAGAATAAATGAATAAAAGATTTCTTTTTTTTTTTTAAACAGTGGTACAATCGCTACAGTGGTTCACTAGTTTTATCATTTTTGATCCGGTTTTTTCGATTCGAACTGAACAGGAGCCATACTATTTTGGAGGGTTTAGCCGAACCAGATTGACAGTCGGTTACCTGTAAAATCATCTAACATCGACCGGTCTAGTCCGATTTCTAACAAATTCTTACTACTAGAAAACAAAGAAATTTCGACGAATTTTTTTATAAAATCCGTCAAACTTAAATATTTCGACCGAAATAGGCCGTCGAAAGAAGTGTTAATTTTCGACGGATCTAAGGAAAAAAGAAGAGAGAATAACATTAATTTTACTTTTCGTTCATATAACAGAGAAGGAAATTCTTAATTAGAAATTATATTTGGCAATAACATTTTGTTAGACCCGGACGGAATGAATACAAGTTGGGAAAATCTAAGAAATGGCGAAGAAAGAGAATAATTTTAATTAATTTTATTTTTCACTCTTATAGAATGCAAATGGAGGTAAATTATTCAAAATTAAAAATTTGCTCCAGCTATAACTTTTGGTACTCTACATATATCGCTAGCCGATGTCATATATAAGCTTGACAAATCGAATTCAGAGTTACCACACGTTTTTAGTCAGATGACTTTACTGACCTAATTATGACAACTTTAATAATTAATAATATCCTATGACAAATTTTACAAATCATATTCAAATTACTATACTCTTATTACAATTATGTATTAGAGACATAGAGAAATAAAACTTAACTGATTCTGTTGTGCTCAAAATGGGATACATAAAAAATCCTCAGTGAGGTTTAACTCTATGAACATGTTTGGAGATTTTTTGTGAATTTTTCTAAGTGAAAAAAGAGGTATAATTGGACTGGAGGTGATAAGAAAGCATGTGGGTTTTGGGTCGAAGAACATGCCTGATTCGTGTAAAATACGCATGTATAGTGTGGGGGAGATTTTATCTCATATTAATATGGATGGCATAGTTTAGGCATGGCCTGCATTTATACTTGATCTAGCTTAAAATCATATCCCCTCAATTTCTACCAAATTTATACTTGATCTAGTTTAACGATCTTAACAAAAAGATGTGACTATCGTTTTCAATTTTGGCACTAATTTTGATACCATGATATCAATTTTAGTACCAATTCTAGCTGTCGTTTTAAATTTTGGCACTTTCATCAGTTGACCGTTAAGTCAACTGATGGAAGTACCAAAATTGAAAAGGCCAGTCAAAATTGGTGCAAAAAATGAATTAACATTTATAATGATTGAATTTATTAAAAAATATAAATTTATTCATAAGTTTCATAATACTTCTAATTTTAAATTAAGGAATATATCTTAAGATACTTCTAATTTTGTCAATTTTGGCACCAATTCTAATTGCGATTTAATTTTGACACTTCCGACAGTTGACCTTTAAGTCAACTGACGGAAGTACCAAAATTGAAAAATCCTAGTTCTATGGTGCTAAAAATGAATTTATGATCCAATTTTTCTTCTCAATCACTTTAAAAGTATCTGGAATCATTTGAGGCCGAGCCAAGAATTGGTTGGTCTTATGGGATCTAGCACATGGTTAAATCTTTTGAATTTTGTGTTACTATTAATCATTAAAAAACCCCATGGAAAACATTTCAAGAGGGACACAAGCAACTGGAAAAAAAAACCCAAGAAACGACATTAATAGCATTTATATTACATTTCCTAAATCACTTCCACCTTGACCATTTTCGAAACCACCATGCTCATTAGTAGCTAAATCTTCCCAGACCATGCTATCGTTGTTAGCAACATTATTGTTTCCAAGTGTCGCTAGAAAGGCCACAATAATATAGGGAGGAACAACTAATGAAATTGGCACGTGGAGACCTGAAATAGGCAACCCCGTATCCTCGTTTCCTGGCACAATGTGTGATTAATCATTCATATGATCATGTTCCGGGAGAATCCAATTAATTTCATCGTCAGGATTCGCAAAGATTATACATAGGTTGTTCCAAGCCGGTTCCCCCTCGACCATGTACGCTGGCCCAAACCTATATTCCTGTTAATAATATGCATGAATAAAAATATATGTTCTTAAAGATGCCCACTTTTAACAGTGTAAAAAATAGATTAATTTAAAGTGTTTTTTATTACTCTATTTATTGCATCTCACACCGATTGGTCGGAAACAAGCACACGATTGGCAGTTTGGTCATAACTAGTTCCCTACATGGACAAAAAATCCATGAATGTGTCGTACCTCTCTTGCAATTTGCGAAACATCGCCACTGCATCTCTAATGCTGAATTGGGTGTTGAATTGGAGATTTACCTCATCTATTGCCTTTTTAAGTATAGTTTTTTGGTGTGATTTGAACATATCTTGTTCGAGATTTGAGATTTCCTCTACCAGGTTTATTAATGAACACGTCATCCATTTCCTTTTGCCATTTCATGTTGTAAAAAAACTTGGATTGGGGTCGTCGGTTTGAAGCCATGTTTACAGAAGGGTGCATTAGTAATTTCAAGTTAATCAGTTAAACAGAACAAGATACTATATAGTGGCCCTATTCCAATTTTAATATTATAATCTGCCAAACACCATATTATAATGTTTGGGCCTTTAGGATAATTAGTAGCAATTGACTACGCACCCTTAGAAAACTACTCAACTGGAGTGATTACAATTGATTATGTAAAGTCAAAGGATACCGTGTTACTGATCAGCCAGTAAAATAAACATACTTTTTCAAGGTAAAAAGTGTAAAAAAAATTATTCAAAAATTGAAATAAATATTTTTCCACCAATGAATTTTCTCAGAAAACATTAACTAGGATGCAAGATGTAAAATAAATTGTGTTTCTTTCCAGAGTACAAAGTGTCAAAAATCAATGAGCTCAAATTTTAAAAAATTTTGAGATTCAGATGTCATTTGTAATACCTTATGAAACAATAAACATTTACAGTCATAATTTTTTTAAATAAAACTGCATAATTGCCCATAAAGTAAGATATTTAATTAAAAAAAATTAAAGATTAATCAATTCAAATCATAAATATATAAAATATTAGTACAACATGTTTATGAAACTATTGGAAAAAAAAATAGACATAGTTATACAATTATAGGGAAATTAATTAATAAACCCTTTCAATTATTGCGGATTATTTACTTTGCAATGAGAAATTTAGGAACAAAATGTGGACCTGAGTTCACGATTTGAGAGTAATTACTTGTAATGATTTAAGCATTTCAACCATATTGGTCTTATCACCAAAAATATTTCATTGGATGTGTTTTCTTCTTCTAAACAAATATGTATTGATTATGATCTACTCAATATCACTAGAAACAACTTTAAAAATAGGAAGAAACTGACCAATTTCTTCAGAAGGGATTGACGTATTTGCTCAAAGCATGTTTAAATATTAATAATGTGATAATAACTCCGATCCACTTATTAGTTTTGGATAGTTTTATTTTCAAAATAACTTTTAATTGGTGGAGAAACAACTCTAAAAATTGGAAGAAACCGACCAATTTCTTTAGAAGGGATTGCGTATTTGCTCAGAGCATGTTTAAATTTTAAGAATGTGATAATAACTCCAAGCCACTAATTAGTTTTGCGTATTATTATTTTCTAAATAATTTTTAATTAGTGGAATTCTCTTATTGTGAACTTTCCAATACACAAAACACGATATACAAGAAGACTAAATTTTGCATATATATATTTTTTGAAGAATAAAGTTAATTAAAAATTGAGTAGTTTCAGAATTTCACTCATATATTGAGTATAATAATTATATAAAGACAACATTATAGTAAATTTCTTCGTTCCTTCATAACGACACTGATGCCAACAGTCTAATTGGAATGCCTTAAAAAGATTATTGGACAGAAGCCGAACCGAATAATATGGTATGGCTTCAGTTTTAGACATCTTATACCAAAAAAAAATCGTACGGTAGTGAAATTGAAAATAAAAATAAATAAATTATTCATTTTTTTCCATTTTTAGTACGAAAGTTCATGACTTTGTCTTTTTTAAATTTATAATTATAATATTCTTAATTGATCAAGATATTTTTTATAACTTCTATATCCATCATTATTTTTTGTTTCTACGTCGCTCACATTCGATTAAAAAAAATATATGTTCGAACTTAACACAAATTTAATTTGTTAAATATTGAAACATAATTAATATGCAAAACTTCTAGAAAACAAAAACAAATATATGAAACAATAAGTTATAGAACTAGTTTCCCAATTATGTATAGGGCCGAGTGAAAGAGCAAGGCTGCTAAATTTTTACTTTCATTGGATAACGTTATTATACATAAATTTAGTTCAAAATTTTGGAAAGTCCAAAACTAACTTGTTTGTTATTGGAACTCAACAAAAATGAGTTCAAAAATAATTCAGAGTTATTAGATCCTTTAAAAAAAAATTGAAAAACTCGTTATTTAGAGCTAGACTCTAAAAAAAATGATGTCTAACTATAGAGTAAATAATTAAACTGGTTGAACCCATTTTGTTTGTCTTTCTATCGAACCTTCTTTTTTTTTTTTTCTTTTTTTTTTTTTGGGTGAGGGTTCCTTATTTATTTTCTTGTAGCTTTTGTTAGAGTTCGTGGAGTGAAGATTTAATTATATATAATAAAAAAACTAAGTTGAAACAATTTATTATAAATAAATAAAACTATATAGTAAAAATAAGTGAATGTTTACGTCCGTCCCTGTCATTATAACTGCAGCTCAGATCAAAATTGTTAAATTTGGATCGATATTGGTCAATTTCATGAAATCACAAAATCCAAGTAATGTTTAGAAGTGGTGGAGTGGAGCTGATAGATTAGATAGATAAGTAAGGAAGCAAAAACTGCTTTGTGACTTCACATTCCATTGGCAACATCTATACACAGAGTTACAGAGCTACACAAATTCTTGAATGCTTAAACTAACCTAAAACAAACAAACAAACAAAACCCAGGAAAAAAAATAGGGAGCATTAAACTCGGCTAACAAAAGAACACGGTGAGGTGAAGATCAACTTTACATTGATCCCCTGGAATTGGATCAGGTTGAACTCGGCTAACAAAAAATCTCTTGTGTTCTGTTTATTTATTAGCAAATTTATCCATATGAAATTCCTTCATAAGCCATATATAGAGAGGTTTTTGCTAATTATTTAAATGAACGGGGGTTATTGTCAATTTTTAAAGTTAATTAATAATGAGATTATTGCCAAATCTTTTAGTGAATAGGGAGATAATTGCCATTTCTTTTAATGTGAATAGGGGGGTTGTTGCTAACTTTTAGTTCCAGAACTGAGACCAATGCTCCCATGGATCGTTTTTGTTTGCTAATCCCAATCGACGTACGTAAATCAGTTGAACCTCGTAAATGTACTTATTTCGATCTTTTATTGATTTTTTTGTGTGTTTTAGCTAGTAATGTAAAAATAAAAAAGAATGGTTAGAAAGTCCGCCCATAAAAAAAAAAAAAAAATAGAAAATACATTTTCTAACTTTTCGAGAACTGAAGCAATTAATTATAAGCTTGCGAGAGTTCACCAATATTAACAATTCAATTCAATTAGGTCATGTTCATGATCCGCCTGTTCTTTCATTTTTCAAAATATGATGATAATTAACTCAAAATATCCCAGGAAATCTATGAAGATATGAGGGAGTTGTTTGGGATTTGAAACCAAGCAACACATTTTTTTTTTGCATAAAAACGCACAATTTTGTTTCTTCAAACTTGATAATCAAGAATTCAAAAAGAAAAAAAAATCAAACAAACAAAACATTTCTGTACTAAATGAACCAAAAAGGTAAAAAGAAGAAATGGACTTTGAAACGAAGTCTTAAAAATGTATGGTAAATTACCAATATCCCCCTCAGGTAAGGCCTAATAACAAAAATTACCCCCATGTATTGGGTATTAAAAAAATTCTCCTCAGATTTGTCACCTTCTTACATTAACCCCTTGCTCCTAAAATGTTCCAATTATGTCCTTGAGTGTTATTTGTATTGCCGTGCTGGATTCCATCCAAACAAGCCATTTGAATCTATTTACCACCAAAACTCTGCTAAAATCCCTGCACTTGAAGCCCACCATTAGCTTTTTACAGGGTCAGATGCAGGTACTTTCAAAGCTAACCTATCCTGAAATATTAACCGAGAAAAATTTCACCATTCTCTAACAATAATCAATATTCTAATAAACAAATTTCAATCCTCTGAAATGCACATAATTTATTCATTGATATGAAAACAGAATCAGATGAATTCAGTCAATTACGTGATTTCAATTGATTCGCGTATTATCAATCATATTCCAACACTATTTAAATAGGTATAGGCTTATAGTGAGGTTACAATTTGGTCACCTAATGGATAAAACTGCAACAAGCAAAGCCAGAAAAGAAGACTACAATTAGCTCTAGAGGGTAATACTACAATTCGTATCAAACTTTTCCAAATCTGAACCAAAAAAAAAAAAAAAAAAAAAAACAAGGTAATCAAACAAACAATACCTTTGTCATTCCTCTGCCGTGGTCATCCAATGGCTCCTCCACATTACCTCTCGACTCACACACCGATAGACTTCACCGCAATTGGATTGTCCATAATATATATATCCTCCTGGAAAGTTGCCAAATTTATGGGTATAATGAGAGCACAATTTCGGTTGCAAACTCAATTCTAACGGAGGTTTTTCCAACCGATATCTTTGGTTGCAAAATCGATTGGAAATTCAATTTTTCAACCAATTTTTACTTATTTTCAGTTGCAATTTCGGTTGTAATTTTTATTTTTTCCAGTAGTGGCTGGAGAACGGAGGAGACAGCAAAAATAGCGCAGAGGTTGAAAAAACCCTTGATACAACCGATGAAGTGAGCGTCAAACTCAAAATGCCTTTTTTATTTAACATCATAGATTCGAATTGAGATTCAAAAAACAGTGTAAAAACGCCATAACTTATCTAATCCCCTTCACTGTTCGTCTCACAGAGTACACTAGTTATGCAGATACATCAGGCTTTCATGTCTAGCAAAATGGGTCAATTCCAATTCTACTCTCGATTTTTGAATATTCTTGCTTAACAATTTAAGAGTCGTTAGACAATGTGTATTGACAAAATCGATTTTTTGAGGCAATTGGACCACTCTAGATTAAAATTGTTGAAGTTGGAATATTTGACAAGCTTAAAGATTATTGACATGAAAGCCGGTTTTGGAGCTTTTGGACTCGAGGGTCATGTGTAACTATTTTACTCCAAAGTGCCGGAAATGAACTTCTCCTGGCCTGAAGCAATTGAACAACATAATTTGAAATGTGGGAGTTTATAGAAAAGTTTTGTGACCATTGTAGTGTTGGAACTTAATTAATTTCTCTCCTATTTAGATATTAACAGACTCATCATTTGTATAATGTTCCTTTTAATTTTCTCTTTTTTGTTTCTGGTAATATAAATTATAACTGTTGGTAGAAAGTCAATTACTTGATTAGCAGTCATTGTACAAAAACAGTTCATATTTCAAGGATGCTTTGGGCCTGTTTGGATTGCTTTTTGTTTCGCTTAGAGAGTTTTGCAATTGTTAGGAGGTTTGACATATTTGCTCCAATGTCTTTTTTTAGTCTATAGGATACTTAAAATAATGAAGACAATGTCTTTTTTTTAATCTAAATTTTACTGAGAGAAAATATTAAAATAATTTATTATAAAGTAAAACAAATTTAGAATAATAAGTTTATGATTGTTGTGCATATAAATGACCATTTTATCTCTACAGCGCCAACATTCATGAGTTTGTTTTTTTTTTTAAGAAAAATACATTAGGGTACACAATATCATACAAATTATATTTTTAGGGTACAGAGTGCCAAAAAATTTATATCGTGGTGAAAAATGCTAATATTTTATAATTTTATGGTGCAGAATGCCAACATTCTATATGTTAAGGGTGTAAAATCTATATTGCCAAGGTGCAAAGTGAAAAAAAATTTTAAAATACCTATTCTACTCTTCTACCAATGAATTTTCTCACTAAAACACATATTAGGGTGCAAAGTGCCAAATAAATTATAGTTCCAGGATGCAAAATGCCAAAACTTTTAAGTTATGATGCAGAGTGCCAAAACCCTATAATTTCAGGGTGCATAATGCCAAAAACCCTGACAAAAAATATGATTTGTATTTGGAATGGTTTTGGATTTTTTTTTTTTTTTAAAAAAAAGAATGGTTTTGGATTAATGTAATGCAACATGTGGTTTATTTAGAGTTAAAGCATATCGTGTACTTATGATAAGCCACTCAACTTTGTTCATTTTTCTATTTTTCACATATATGAAAAAATTAATATTCTTATTATTAAGAGCTCAATTAAAAAATCTGACATAATCCTACAAAAAAAAAGCAAAAAATCAAACCATTTATTTCTTCTTCGCATACAATTAGTTTGTTATCAGATTATTTGTTCCCGACTTAAACTTGCATTTTCTTATCTCTAAATTGTTTATGTTCATCATAAATCACTTATGTTTTATGCCTTTAATAAAGGTTTAGTAATTAATTTATTTAATTTTTTGGGTAGTATTCATTAAAATAATTTCATAGATCTTCTCTAAATAATGTTTCTATATTAATATAATAATAATTTTTATACTATTTTATTAAAAAAATTGTTTCATAGTATCGAATAAATTAGTTCCGTCCCTTGCATGTGATCATAGAATTGTTTTAAGTTTGAAAAACGATTTTTTTACATTAAGTCAAATAAAATATAAATATAAAATAGTGTTTTTTTTTTCAAATCTTGCAAAGTGCCAGCTGCCTTTAAATGCATTTTCTTGTCATATATGTTTTCAAGGAATTTGTTTTCTTATTTCGAGCCACGATTGAACTGATCTCATGAAATTTGTACCAAATTAAACTGCAGGTAAAAACTGGAGATTAAATATGTTGGTCTCAAGTGGTCAGATGAGGTCTAGAGGGGGAGGGGGTGAATAGACCTCTGAAAATTTTATCAAATTTTAACTTTAAAACTTTCTGCTTAACTGTCAGCAGACTAAGCTGTTATAGAGCAGTAAGCTGACTAAGCTGATCGCGAACAAATCTTTGAACAGCACAGTATACCACTAATCTGATAATCACCTAGCTGATTTTAGTCAAAATCAGTTTTAACACCAGAATACTTGCAGCGGATATTTTAAGTGTTTTTCACAAGTAAGCTAGGTGGATTGAAAGATTTTATCCCCAGTTTTATCAAACTCCTTTAAAAATCTTTTCAAATAGCTTTCAATTGTTCTTATGCAGTTTTAGTAAATATGCTAGAAAATAATGAAAATTTGAACACATAGAATTTTTATAGTGGTTATATGGATTTAAATCCTTTAGTCCACTCTTCCAAGTTACTTAGATCTTGAGTTATAATATAATCACAAAGTTTACAGTATACACTGCTTGCGCCAATCAACAAATGAAAAGGCCACAAGTGCGCAATAGGAAATCACAAAGAAGACCTATTCTACAGAGACTTATAACTCCCAAAGACGGATAAGTACTCCTCACAACACTCTCTTTACACAGATTCACTCAGAAAATGTATTCTTTTTGCTTCAACAAGCTTCTGTCAACAAATGACTTCAGCAGGCGAGTGAGCTGTTCTTGAGCTTCTTGAGACTTAGAAAATATTCTGCTTCGAAATTGATCTCTCAGTTGTTGTGTTCTCTTTTCTCTTCGTATCTT
Organism: Penstemon eatonii; assembly: GCA_038501285.1. Taxonomy (NCBI): domain Eukaryota; kingdom Viridiplantae; phylum Streptophyta; class Magnoliopsida; order Lamiales; family Plantaginaceae; genus Penstemon; species Penstemon eatonii. The sequence continues at coordinate 18,338,314 of CM076711.1, forward strand.
CAGCTATTTATACTCGCACATTTGAATTTTCCCGTTGAAGAGAGACACAATTCAAATTTCTTGGTTTCTAGTCCTTAATTTTCGCGAACGACTCTCTGCACAGTGACAGCACTGCAGACTGTACTTTCTGTCAGGCAGCATTTAATGCACCGAGCTGATACGAGGTTTTTCTTCAATCATTTGCCTTTAATACCCTCGGTCTTCAGCATTTATTACTCCAAGTGCATTTATTACCGTTGGGAAGACTTCTTGATCCTTTCCACTCGGATGATGAGAAACCAACTCTGATGGTGAGCAGAGCTGATCCCAAACTTGAACAAATCTGATTTGAGTCGGCTGATTTTCACCAGTCTGATTTCTTCCCTTCAGCAGATCAGTAGTCTTCTGGACCTTGAATATTTGACCCTTCTGATTTGTCTTCTTATTTGGTCAAAAATTCTTTTAAGGGTTTTAAACTAAGTTTTCCATACTTAGCTGATCTTGATGTTTTGGAAATCATCAAAACCACCCTTATCTTTAATACACTCTATCTTCATCCAACAATTTCTCCCTTTTTGATGATGACAAAACTTCAGCTAAGTACCTGTTACCTAAACTAAAGTTTTAATCCTCAAAATTTCTGATATAGAAATATATGTTGGAGTGAAAACTTGAACTTTTATATATAGTGAAAATGATTACAAGTTACAAGTTTTTCATTCAGATGAGATAACTGAAGAAAATAAAGTAAACTGATACAAAGATAAGTAGTCTATACTAATCATCAGCTTCTTCACTTCCTTCTTCAACAACTTCTTCATACTCGTATTCAGATTCATCATCATCTTCTTCTTCATCAATTGCATCAGCAAGCAGATTTTTCTTAGCAGCCTTCATCTTTGCTTCTCTTTCTGCTTCAGCATCTTCAAGCTTCTTCTTGATGCGCTTAAGTTCTGTTTCTTCAATTCAGGATCCAGTTGCTCTTCAGGAGTATCCTTAGTTGCAGCCAATTCCTTATCAGACTTGACTGGTTCCTTAGGTTCTTCTTCGGAGTTATGTTTATCAGCTTCCTTGTTATTAGCTTTTCCATCTCCCTCAGCTTTTCCTTCAAGTGCTTCTTTCTCTGGCTCTTTTGGTTCCTCCTGAGCAGCAGCAGAGTCTTCTCCAGCAGCTTGAACAGTTGTCTCTTCCTTTTTCTCTTCCCCCTTTATGTCATCATCAGGGTTAGCAGAAGGGTTGAGGTCAACAGCATGGATCTGGGCAGCAGCACACAAGTTCTTGATGTTCTGATCCATTAAATCTTGTCTTGTGTTGAGATGATTTAGAGCAGAAGTGATGGTGCCAGCTTGATCATTGATGCAATCAACGTTAAGTTGTAATGTAGAGATTTCTTGATCAACTTTCTTGGCTGTTTTCTGAACTTCTTCAACTAATAGTAAGTTTTTAGCAGTCTCTGCATTTCCAACTTTGATTAAGGTCTCTGTCAGGTGAGCAATAGTATATTCGCTTCTTTAAAGAGCAGAATGAAGATGGCCAACATCAGCTTTGACATCTTCAATATTTCTGTTCATATCCAGAATATTGTTTGTCATCATTATAGTATTGTCTTCTGGCAAAGGGAAGTTGTCGATGGCATCCTTAACCATTTTTGCAGTTTCCTTCTGCATTTGCTCCATCAGCATCCTGTTCCTCTCTTCCATTTCCTTCAGTGAATAATCAAGCATCAGCTGGAAGGATTCCATCAGTGACGAGTGCATATCAGTTGTTGGAATAGAGGGTGATGCAGTCTGATCTTCTTCCTGATGGACAAGAGTGTCTTCTAGAACAGCTTCTTCTGCAGCCTTTTCCTTAGCTTTCCATTCAATGGCTAAGGGATCTTCAATAGCCTGTTCTTAACATCTTCGAAGATCTTGTTTACAACAATGCCATCCTCAGTGAAAACAGTAGTCTGACGGATCCTCTTTATAATAGGTAGACTACTTGCAGCAGGGGCCTTCACTTTAGGCAACTCTTTGAAATCCTTCATTTCTTTTCCAAATGTGATCTGCTGTACGCTAGGTAGAGCAGGCAGATCACTTGGAGATCCTTGTTCATATCTTGATCTTTCAGCCCATTTCTCCAAGGCAGTATGAACAGCAATTTGCACGGCCCTTTTGATGGGATCATCTTGCTTTCTTCTCTTGGCTGGCAATTTATCAGAGATGTTTTTAGCTTCAGCAGCAGCATATTCTCGTGCATAACATCTCTAACATAATCAGCATCCAGTGCTGTGGTGATTGAAGTAGTTTGCAACCAGCTAAGGACCCACTTTTCCTCATCAGCAAACTCCTTCCAGCTCTGGACTACTTTAACAGATTTTGACATCCTGTAATCCCTCCACTTCATATATCTTTCTTTTTCTTGGGTAAACAGGTCTGATGCTGCAGCTTCTTATCAATATAAGCCAAGGCAACTTCAAATCTGGTGAAAACAGCAAGGTCAGTATTAACAATTTCAAAAGCTTTTCTCACCTCAAACTTTTTCTTTTCTTGTTTCATGCCAGCAGGCATTTTCAACTTGGCATTCATAGATTCACCAATCTTGATGCCACCAGCTATGTTTGGGCCGTGAGAGTCTTTCTTGCTGAGCTCAAGCACAAGTGCTAACTCTGCATCTTCAGCAGCTTTGCGTTCAGCCTCAGTGATTTTTCTCCTTTGTTCATCTTTTTCAGCTTCAATTTTGCTGAGCTCAATGACCCTTTGCTCTTCATGTTCGTCTCTTTTCCTTTGCTCTGCTTCTTCTCTTTTTCTCTTATCAGTAGCATACACTTTCTTTCTCTTTATAACTATCTTTCTCTTTCCTTTCTTCTTATCAGTTGTCTGTGCTTCTTTAGCAGTAGCAGGTTCAGGAACAACAGATGCAAGTGGTGCAGCTGCAACAGGTTTGATGATCTGCACTTCAGGATCATCTTGAGGTTGAGAAACCTCAGCTGTTGGTGCGGTAGAAGCAGTCTGTTTGACAGTTTGTTCAGCAGCTGGCTCCCTAGCAACAGACTCTTCTTCAGCTCCAGCAGGCCTCTCTGCTGATTGAGGACTTTCTCTGACTAAGTCAGAAAGTTCAGTAGGTGATGACACGAAGGTCATCCTCTTCCTAAGTGTGCTTCTCTTCCTTCCAAGTTGAACAGGTTCGGATGCTGCTGTGTCCTTTAATTGACTTCTTGTACGATGGGCAATATTTTCAGCAGGTTCAGCAGATATGGTTCTGGAAGGTGAAGCAGGAGACATATTCTCTATCTCCTTTGTTGTCTGATTGATGATGTCATCAGCAACAGTCTTTTAAGCAGGCTTATCTGCTCTGGCTTCAACAGCTGGCTCGACTGTTTGAACAGATGCCTTCTTCTTTTTACTGGGAGCCATCTCCTTTGGCTCATCAGCAGCTTTCTTCTTTTTCTCCTCCTTTGCTTGAACAGCAAGCTTGGTTGTTTTAGCAGTCTTCTTCTACTTTTTAGCAAGAACCTTTTCCTTAGGTTCCTCAGTTTCTTCCTTTTCTTCTTCATTCTTTCTCTTTGTTGTTACTACCTTCACAGTCTGATATGTTGCCATGGCCTTGGAATTATGAATTTCTTTTCCTCCAGTCATTCGACAACCCATATTGTAGAACAGGTAACTTAGAGTTATCCTGTGGTTGGTTTGTTTCTGCTGGTGGAAGTTCGCCAGAATGTACCAGATCACAACAGACCAGTTCACCTCATAGCCGTAGTGAATAGCCATCATCATACAGTATCGTTTCATGGTGACACTGTCCAGAGAGAAAGTACAGTTCTCTATCAGTTTTGAGACCATATCAGCCATGCGCTGATATTCATCCTTCAGCTGTTTCTTCTTCAGATTTCCAGACATAACTTCTCCTTCTTTAGCACAGATTGACCAGAATTCTTGGATTTTATCTTCCGCCATAGTAGTAACATCCGTTCTTCCTTGATTTGACAGCCCAAACTTCTCATGGAGCAGGGCGGGAGTGATGACAATTGCTTCTCCTCCGACAGTAGCTTTAATCTCCAGTTTTTCCAAATCCACAGCATCCTTAGCCTTGTAGAACTCCATCACTTGGTCCTTCCAGACCATCTCTTCATGGGTTTCCATGAATTTTACAAGGGTAGCAGCCTTGAATTTTTCCAGGATTTCCTTCATCAATGGAGTGCCAGAATGGTGATATGTATTGTAAACTAGATTCATACCCTCAGTCTTCGCTTCTTGTTGAGGATTCATGATTTTCTGTAGAAGATTAGAGAGAAAAACAAGAGTATTTGCAGAAATATGAAAGCAAGAATTTCTCACAAATGCATTTGAATATTTTTGGGTGCGTAAAGAGTCACAGAGCTGATCAGATTTGATTTTATAGATGTTAGGGTATTTCGACTTCTGTGACACGCACTTAATCGTTTGATCCATTTTGTGTCAGGTCTGATCGTGGGGCTAGTGTCCTGATGGGACTAGTGTCCTGATGGCAGACTGTTATCAGTGAAAGCCAATAACCGATAACCTTCTTCGGCTGTTTGTCAATCCAGCTAGATAATAAATCTTCAATCTTCAAAATTTGGATCTTCTGATGAACACATAACTTCAACTAACTTTCATCAACAAATTTCATCTTTTAATCAGAAGAACCGCTAGTCTTACACGTTCCCCCTGACTTTAAGAATCCATAAGTTAACTAGTCTGTTGAGAGTTAACCTTGAAGATGATAAAATGAGTAAGCTGATAACCTCCAGTCTTCTGATGAGTTCCCCCTGAGCTTATGCATCCAAATTTAGTAGACCTAGTTCAGCTCTTAAAGTTGAAAACCTTGCATCACTTAGAAGTTTTGTGAAGATGTCAGCGATCTGATTTTCAGTATAAACATATTCTATCACGACATTTCCTTTTTCCACATGATCCCTTATGAGGTGATGTTTGATCTCTATATGTTTAGTCCTTGATAACTTGTAGTGTTTTGAGTAAGAGAGATTGCACTTGTATTGTCACAGTTAGGTATTACACTGATTTTAATGTTGTAATCTTCTAGTTGATGCTTCAACCATAATATTTGTGCACAGCAAGCTCCAGCAGCTATGTATTCAGCTTTAGCAGTAGATATGGATACTGAAGTCTGTTTCTTACTCATCCATGAGATCAGACGACTACCTAAAAATTGACAAGCACCTGTTGTGCTCTTTCTATCAATTTTGCAGCCAGCAAGGTCAGAATCTGAATATCCAATAAGTTCAAAACCAGATTCTCTAGGGCACCACAATCCCAAATCTTGAGTGCCTTTAAGGTATTTAAGTATCCTTTTGGCTGCTAGAAGATGAGATTCCTTAGGATTTGATTGATATCTCGCACAAACCCCAACATAGTACATAATATCATGTCGGCTAGCTGTTAAGTATAACAGCGACCCAATGATGCCTCTGTACTTGGTTATATCCACTGATTTGCCATCTTCATCTTTATCCAGACGAAGTCCAGTAGACATTGGAACACTAACAGTAGAGCTAGTTTCCATACTAAATTTCTTGAATAGATCTTTTGTGTATTTAGCTTGGTTAATGAATATTTCATCAGGCAACTGTCTTACTTGCAAACCAAGAAAATAATTAAGTTCTCCCATCATGCTCATTTCAAACTTGTTCTGCATCAGCTTTGAGAACTTATCACACATCTGTTGATTTGTTGAACCGAAAATAATATCATCCACATATATTTGCACAATCAATATATGATTTTCCCATTCAATGGTGAACAATCAATATATGATTTTCCTTTCAAATTGGTTTAACTCTTCTTGCATAGCTTCAATCCATTGTGAATCACTAAGAGCTTCTTCAATTTGTTTAGGCTCTATTTGGGATAGGAAGCTGACGAACATAGCATCATTTGTAGCAGCTCTCCTTGTCTTAACTCTATCCAAATGATCACCAATCACCAGCTCTAGTGGGTGATTCTTGAGCCATCTGAGATCAGGTTGCAAATCGGAATGTTGTCCTCTGTTTTGATCTTGCAACACTATTGTTGGAGTTCCAGTAGTAGTCTGTTGAACAGCAGTTGTCTGTTGAACAATCTCTGGTCTGTCAGCTGTATGTAACTCTTCTGTTTGACAATCAGCATTGTGATTTTGAACAGTACTTGAGTTAGCAGCTGAGTTGAGATCAGGTAGTATGATGGGTATATACTCTTCATTTCTTTCAACACTCAATTTCTGAAAATCAATAGACAGATTTTGATTTGTAATTTGATTCTTTTCAGAAGATTGATTTGGTTCATCAAATACTACATGAATGGATTCTTCTATAAGTAAAGTTCTTTTGTTAAAGACTCTATGATGAGGGGTAATTTGGAGTTTTTATTCGGGCTAGCTCAATAAGGATCGAACGACGCAAGTTTCCGTCCCCGAAAGTGCCGAACCAAGCCGGGGTATGTAGTGATCTGTTTCGAGCCAATAAAGAGAATCCGAGGTCGAAGGTTACTGTTGGACCGAGCCCAGGCCCAAGTCGACGGGCTAGAAAAGTACTCTTGCAAGTGTGTCAGAAAGCCCATCTTCTTAGCTATATATACCCCTAGCATTTATGACGACGGGGAACTTCCCAGGCGCTCTTCCTTTGAGGCTACAGCTTGGAATCACTTAGGAAGAATAGTATAGGCTAATTATATGTACTTCACCCTCTAGCTTGTACGGCATCCTATAATGCTCGGATAGGACCCTCAATACTTGTAATTTGTACTCAATCATCTCGAATACAGTTACTATTGATCTCTTACTTTCAATTTCAAGTGTTTTTATTGCATTCAATACCACATAGATCAGACACACGAAAACGCGCAAGATCAATTGGCGCCCACCGTGGGGCCCCTTTCGAGTATTAGATCGAAATATGCCTACTACGAGGAGAAATACATATACCAGCAGGGGCACATAGTTCGGTCAACAAAGGAGCCCGACAATCTATCGCGTGCAACTCATCAGCCAGAAACTCCGCCATTTATTTCCCGGGACGATCCCCCGTCCAGCGGAGCATTCGTCAATTTAAGGTCAAAGATAAAACCTATGGGGTGAATTTCCGACCTTTAGATTGGTGATTCTATTATGTGATTGTTCAGTTCATTTATTCCTTCAATTGGATTTATTTTCCACAAATGATCAATTCTCTACTCATAAGTGAATAAAAGTTTTCACAGATATCATTCTCAACTAGCTAACACAGCATTGATCCAATCAGCTCGATCATCAATTAACGACAAAGGTTATGAGAGCCTATGGAGTTACAGTTTATTAATGCGCGGAACTTATTTTTCCGATCATCATATTTAATAATCTCAGAATAAAATTACACGAATCAATTATTTTTCGATCGGTCGCATAATCTATGTAGATTATTTATCGATTTTCTGATGTTTTCCTCCGTCAGTCGGGATAGATTTTGATAGTGTAAATCCTCGAGGTCGCGACCAAGGGTTGACTACCGTTCGATCGCTAAAAGAAATTTATGGTCCCGAAAGGAAGGAACATATAACTCCACGATATTTACAAATCCCAACGAATCTCACTCGTATTCGAACGAAGAAATTGAAAATGCATAAAAGAATAAAACAACGGAATTCGACAAGAAAACAAAGTTCTATTACTGATATTCTCCGAACAGGTTACAAGCGAAGCCTCGGATATTAAATCTCAAGCTCAAAGAGATACAATACGATCACTCCTACCCTACTACAAATTCTACCCTGTTATATATTTTCGGTCATCATTCCCTTTAGATCGCTCCAGATGCAGAACTCAGCAGTGATTCTTCATGGCAATCACTCGCCACGTGTCGCACATCCGTCTTCGTACGGGATTAAAGCCGGATCGGAGCTCCTATCCAGGGTTTCAAACCGATCTTAGGTCTTCATCTGTAAACAATGATGGTCATACCCAATCATTATCTACAGCCTAATCCGAACCGGTTCAGCGGAGGTTTATCTCAACAGAGTCACCCCAAATGGCTCGAAGGAACTATACTTTAAGAAAGCCCTCGAGGAAGCAGATGCTCCAGATTTAAAGGACTCCTCTGAGATTAACCAGCTGCCCGATCAGATACTACTCCAGAAAACCGGAATTCTAACTCGCCACAGATAAGGTATATCTAGGAAAACAGGTTACCTGCCGATATTCTAGGCGCAATTTCTTTTGTCTGTCGAAATTCTAAGCGAAAAAGGTTACACCAAAGGAACCTAGATTGGAAAAACAGGGTTCAAATTCTAATCTCAAACTCCTTTATCTTGGAGATAATACGAATCAAGTGTAAAACTCGATCCATGGAGATCGGACGAAGCATAAAGAAAGAAGTGAGGAATGTCGTATAAACAAATGGACCTATTTATAGCGGCGAAAGGTTTTTGAACCAACGGCCCAGATAACGAGTAGCGAACGGTTGGGATGTACGTAATAAATGAACTGACCGATACGTTAGGGTCCTGTTTGGTTAGAAGAGCAGACGACCTAACAGTACGGAAAGAGGGATTTGCTCGAACAAATTCTTACTTACTACCCTATTCGAACTACAGCACCGGGATCATGGATATTTATCTGAGATTTAACTCTTGACACTCTAAATATGAAACCGATATGGAAACTCATAGCATTATTATCGAGGAATCGCGATTTAAACACAAACTCAACTTTTTCAGCTATCTATACAACCAATTAATGGTGTTCGAATTGAAAAAACTATGATCGGTCTACTCGAACAAAACTCTCGAACTAAAGAGTTCAACAACTTTTGAAATTCGGCCCTACCAAGGATCAGTTGCAACGTGTTCCTTATTAATTTTTGGTCTACCCAAACATCTGTTTGTTATTCACTCAAGAAAGTGATGTTCGGTTATTTCCCTATTAATTTTAAATGTTCGAGATTGGGTTGTGGAAAATGCGAATTTATCTAATTATGCTTTACTTTGTCAACAAGGGAAAGAGAAAAGGCATTTATAAATATTATTACAAAGATACAAGAGTTCAAAGGAAAATTATAGGAGACATATTTCGAGCATAGCACTAGCTAATATGTTACATAAGAACCCCGTTACTTTCTACAATCCTATGAAATTTCTGGACTCCTCTCCTATCGTTTATTAGGAGTAACTTAGCTCCGAGAATGGAATCTCCTTTGGACCCACAGGCTTTTAACTTTATTTACGATCTTCCGAAGACGAAGGGGCGAACGCACGGTTTATTGGGTAACTGTATTCTTCGTCGTTCTCTCCCCAGTATATCTTCCTAAATGTATTGTGGCAATAGGTCCCCTATCGAAGACCTACGTGATAACCTGCAGACTCCATGGATCTGGCTTATTGGCTTTCCAGATGGAAACTATATTTGCCTGTCGATATTCTAAGCGAGGTCAAGGTAGTCTTTCCTCCGCTCGAAGATTGTTCCGCTCAAAAAGTGTTCGAAGTTTGAGCTCGAATAGTTGAATTAATTGAATAATGATCTTGATCACCATGATCGGACGAATAAAATGCCGGTACAACGAATGGGATAACTTCAAGGGTATGACAGCCTTTTATAGAGAAGATTGAGAGGAATCCAACGGCAGATAATCCGCGAAGTGAATGGATAAGATTTGTCGACCGTTGCAATTCCTGATAAATGAGGAACCGTTTGGAAAAGATCAAACTTACCAAAATATGGAGCATATACACAACAACAAAGAAGAAAGAGCATGAGATCAAACAAAGCAAGAACCTCGCGAAGAATATTCTTATCAAGACAAAAGAACTATTTATTAAATCCTAGAATTATTTACTATTGGCTATCTCGTCGTGTCTCATCTATTTTCACGATTACAGAAGACTATTATTTCGTTAAGGTTTATTTCGAATAAAGTTATCTTTTCAGTGAAAGTTCGTTTCACCAGAATTCCTATTTATTCGTCAGAATTCTGATATTCTTGATCTCTATTAATCTATTATCAATCTCTATTTGTCTCCATCTACTATTAAAAAAAGGGTGAAAGCTGTTGCTACGACCCTCGAAGATCGACCAAGGGTGAAAGCCGTTGCTACGCCCCTTGGATAAAAAAAATAAAAAACGGGTGACGACCCTCGGGCTAAAAATGCTCTGAAACGACTAAGGGTGAAAGCCGTTGCTACGTCCCTTAGATCGAAATTATTGAATGGGTGAGTTGCTACGACCCTCAGGCTAAAAATGCTCTGAAACGACTAAGGGTGAAAGCCGTTGCTACGACCCTTATATCGAAATTATTAAATGGGTGAAAGATGTTGCTACGACCCTTGGGCTAAAAATGCTCTGAAACGACTAAGGGTGAAAGCCGTTGCTGCGCCCCTTAGATCGAAATTATTGAATGGGTGAAAGCTGTTGCCACGACCCTCGGGCTAAAAATGCTCTGAAACGACTAAGGGTGAAAGCTGTTGCTACGCCCCTTAGATCGAAATTATTGAATGGGTGAAAGCTGTTGCTACGACCCTCGGGCTAAAAATGCTCTGAAACGACTAAGGGTGAAAGCCATTGCTACGCCCTTAGATCGAAATTATTGAATGGGTGAAAGCTGTTGCTACGACCCTCGGGCTAAAAATGCTCTGAAACGACTAAGGGTGAAAGCCGTTGCTACGCCCCTTAGATCGAAATTATTGAATGGGTGAAAGCTGTTGTTAAGACCCTCGAAGACGACTAAGGGTGAAAGCCGTTGCTACGCCCCTTAAGTCTAAAAGTATAATCAAGATCGATCTAAACTCTATTCTTGCTCCATAACTGTTTCCCCGATTAAAGAAGATTATTTCGTCCAAATTTAATGATTCAGATCCATGATCCGAAAAGAATCTAACTTATGGAAGATATCCCACGGATCGTATAAATCGACATTCAAATCTATTATGGTTCTCAAATTATCTCACAGAAGATGCGGATTACAGAGATCGGAAATGAAAATTCATAAGCAAAACAGAAGAAAATTTTTCATTCATAAAATCCTCGGTACATTTACGAGTACTTCTCTATAAATACAAGGATAAGGTCTAACTCAAAACGATTACATTTATCCATATCCTACTACAGTTACTAAAAAAGAATTAAAGATATTCGAGTTAGAACAAGGAATGGAGAAGAGCGGGATTGGAGCATGTCCCCTGACTATTAACCGATCTTAGGTCTTCATCAGTAAATAACCATGTGGATCGAACGAAACATTTACAGGCAGGTAAAAATATGAAGGTAATTCTGGAGCGATATATAGGGGAGGAATTTCGCATCAATGGTGTAGATCTCGTGAAATGAACGGCCACGATACAAGCATTAAACGCTCTGACCGTTCCGCTTCCCAAGAAATCAGGGACTGTGTGGCTAAAAGTAAGTGGGACATGACAGTAAAAATCCAATCACAAAAGTCGGATAAAACACTTATAGAAATGTAAAAATATGAAGGTAACTCCGAAACTATATATAGTCAAAGCAAAAGGCGGTCAACGACTCAGATTTTATTAGAACTAGCGGCTGAGATACATGCTATAAATACGCCGACTGTTCCGCTTCCCGATAAATCAGGAACCGCTTGGATAGATGAAGAAGATGTTAAATTCAATCGTGCTCGAAATCCTAATAATCTCAATTTCGATCATCAAATAGAGTCACAAAGGAAAATTCGGAGTATAGATAATCAAGAAAATATTATCAGTAACTCGTCTAGGATCGATCGAGATCGGTAAAGTACTGTATTTAAGCAGATTACAACGATTGTAAAAGATTATTCAAGAGACTATTATTTCCGAGTTTGGTATAACGAGCGATTACAAATTACAAAAATATCAACTCCAATTACATATCAAGCCAATCTTGTGATACTAGTACCCTCTACAATACAATAAATACCGACGAAGAATTAATCTCTATTTCCGGACGTGAGGGAGATATCATGACCGGGCAATCCTATGAAATTTTCAGCGGACGATAATGTCCTTACTCGAATATGAGGAGCCGGTCAAGCCAACATGCTTTATTCTTTATGTATGATTCTCGATCCTCGAAGCACCACCCCCTGACATCTTCGAGGAAGAACCAAACGAATCACCAAACACCCTTGGAAGACTTGATGCTTGAACATCTCCCAAACCACAAAGGGTCGAGAGAGCTACTTGGGTCGTGGGTGGTCAACAATAAGGCTTATTAGCCTCCAAGGACGGAATAGCGTTCGCCTGCAGATATCCTAGTCGAAATGGAAGTACTAATCAGCCTATAATCTGCGAAGTAAGTTCTAACTCGAATTTCAAAATGTTGAGCCATGCAACAAGACCTTTTAATCAGCATGATCGAAGGAGTCCATCTTCCAAAAAATTTGTAAGAATACAAAATGAAAAACTCTACTTATAGGAGCCACTTTCAAAAATCCGACGGATACCAGAAAACAAAAGGAACGATCAATATCAAAAGACCGTTACACTTCCCGAGAATATGAGCAGGAAAAGAGGGTCATCTAATTTTGGAAATGAACGAAGTTTTTATACCAAGATCGAAGATCAGCAATCCCGTCAGTCGAGATCGCAAGTTCGAACCAAGAAAGCAGGCTAAAGTACGAAAGATAAAGAACACATCAAATTAATACAAGATTAGATAGGCAGGGCATGCAATCTGGGAATAAATATTACAAACAAAAGATAAAATGTCAGAAATTATTCATGGTTACACAGAAATAAAACGGTATAGCCGTACATCGAGTCTGGAAAAATAAAAGACAGCATTTAGAGAAGCTTATTGTCGGAGAAAATCTTCCGAAGCTCAGCATTACGAGCCTCATATCCACGGTCGTAAGCCTCCTTTTCACGACGCTTGAACTCTATATTCTCCTGCTCATGAAGACTTTTGAGCTTCTCGAGCTCCTCATTCAGTTTCTTGTGGATTTCTTCTCCCTGATCCTTAGCAACCTTCTCTTTCTCCAAAGCAAGCTTCTCCTCAAGGACACGGTCGAGTTCATTTTTCTTCTTCTCCAGCTCGAGCGAAGTAACAGCATGACGATTTGATTCCTGCTCAGCAAGCACTTTGAGTTCGAGAAAATCATGTCCGGCCTGTAAAATGCTCGAATAAGTAAAAAAAAAAAAAAAAAAAAAGGAGAGAAAGAAAATATTATAACACCTGAAACAGAAAATGTGACCCAGATTGAAACAATTCTTCTAAATTCCTCTCCTTGGACATGTCGATTTCAGAGGAAGTAAGGTCAACCCGCAGCAGACTATTTGCGGGGAAGGAGTAACTATCAGAGGAGCGCAGTCAACTCGGGACTTGGAAAGATTATCAGTTCTTAAGGATTCAGCAGGAGCTTCTCCATCATTATCCAACTTAGGTTTTTTGCTCAAACCTCCGGTGGGGGGGTCTGCTGAAGAACCATCAGACAATGGCTTGCTGCCAATAGCAAGCTTCTGCAAAGCCTCGATGGGAGTTATCCCGTCGGAATAAGGCCTTTTGTTCGAAGATGGAACGAGAGTTTTCTGCCTAACGGGCTCCCCACTCGAAGGGTCGACAATCTTCGGCGAAGAGTCCTCGAGCTCAGCCTCAAGCTCCTCATCCAAGATGGACTTGTTCGTGTTGCCCTTAGTTTGCTTCGATGAAGCGCTTTTCTCCTTCTTATTTTCCCCTCCCTTAGAAACTTTAGGAGAAGACGCGGAGGTTTTAGAAGAAGATTTGGAGGGTTTGGCCTCCTTGGCTAGCTTTTGCTCTTTGGACGGATTTTTATTTTTCGAACCACCCAATATTAGTTTGGGGTCGATGGCCTTGCCCATAAATTCTTCCATGGTAAACGGGAAGTGAGTTAAGGGATATGAAGAATGCTGAATATAGAGGAAGAGCTCCGATCTCTGTAAACAAAGGTATTGTGTAAGTAATTTGAAGAAACCCTCATATTTATGGGCGCTAAGCCCTATGATTACGGTAGTGGAATCGACGCGACTTTCAGGAAAGGTTCTATTTTGAATAAATAAATCTCGAGCACAGAGTACGAAAAGATATCGAGCTTCGAAAAGCAGATAGTCAAAATTGTTTACAAAGTAAGAATTTACAGGTCTATAAGTCGTAGCAACAAATGGTCAAAATAAATATACATTTGATTCCTAACTACAAGGCTATGAGTCATTCCCCCCATCATGCTCGAACCCAGCATCCGGACCACAACCACCTTCATCCATCGCCGCCTAACGAATCGGTCTGATCAGAGGGTCGATCATCCTCTTCATCCCATCCGTCCACTATGTTGACGTTTTTGTTTTCTCCTGAGGCGGATTGATGATTGTCGTTGGACCGCTCGAGCAAATCTGGGTTAGGCATCGGAATGCCAAACTCCTCAACCAAGGGGGCATAATAGTGACTTCGCCAGTCCACAATTCCTTGGGGCAATGAGGAAGCTTTGTAATCCTTTTCTTCGGCATTTTTGAAGGGATTCATATACAGAAGGTATTCCTCAATTTTATCCGGAATCCTATTGGCAGAAACCAGTTGTTGAACCCCCTTATAAAAGATAGTTTGAAGGATTCCGCCTATCCTTCTCCGAACTAAAGGGTCATGAACAGGGGAACTAAGGAATTTTCGTATGGCTGGGATCTCCGCCTCTTCTGCCCCTGGAGAATACGCGCGAGCAGAGTCTTGCTTAGTTTGCTCGAGCTCGATCTTAATTCTTTTAAGCTCATCTTCGAGTGCACTCTTTTCCGTAACTACTGATAATAATTCATCCTCCACAGAAGAGGAATGTTTCTTGCTTGTATTCTCTAGCTCTTTCTTCATTTGAGACAGTTCTCGTTGACTGTTTTCCAGTTGAGATCGAAGGGTTTGATTGTCAGCAAAAATTTGTGCGTACGCATCGTGAGCATCTTGAGACTCCTGCTCTAGCAAGGCCAGGCGATAAGTTTGAAGAGCGAATAAATCTCCGACCTATGTTAAATCTCGGTTATTAGTAAACGATAGAAACCCTAATGAAAAGATGAAAAAGTCGAAGGAAAAGTTCTTACCTCATGATACGTCCGGGAAAAATCACTCAGGACCTCAAAACTACCTTTGACGGTTTGAAGCAGCATATCCCGCTTAAACCGACTAGCCATATAAATTCTAGTGGCTTTGTCGAATTCATTCTCACCACCTGAATCTAGATCGGTTTGAATAGTCCCGTCTTCGGTGTATCCAGCAGCCCTGCTACTGCGGAAATGTTCGTCCATGAAATCCACCACATCTGGCTCCGACCTACCCTCTCGACATGGAACCGAGTTAGAACTCACACCAAAGGGTTTTACCCTTCTCGAGGGTCCCGGATGGTCAGCATTCCTCTTTCGACTCAGGAGCTTCTCACACTCCTGAACACCCAGAATTCGGTTCCAGGAGTGTTGACTATAACCAACGGACGAAAGAGTAGAAGTATCTGGGGAGAGCAGAGTTCGAAGAGGTCCAGCACTGGCAGAATTCAAGGAACTCATAGTACCAAGCCCTCTCAAGTCGGGAAGTATAATTGGTATATCAACTGAATCTCCGCCTAAATTACTCGCATCCGTTCTTCTTTCCGAAGTATAAGGTAATGGCTCGAAGTAGGATGGCATATCTCCGATCGAGCCAGCAGTGGACAGTCGAAACCTCTCAACAATTCGACATGCAAAGGAAACACAAGGTATACGTGAGTTAAAACAGGAAGAATTAATCTATCACATCATGAAGTAGGAATAAACTAAAAAACATACTCAAAGAGAGAGGGGCGAGGGACGGAGCAGTAGAAGCAGGCAAGTTACCGAGCGGCTGAAGAGATCCTTCGAAAGATCGGTCAAGTAAAGGATAAGAATATTTGATAATTGAGGCAGGATAGTCACATTGGCTCAACCCAGCCAACCGCAAAACGCCTTCTTGAACTAGAAGCATGGTTTGATAAGGATTGGACCGTAACTGCTCGAGAAATTCATCAGAAAGACGGTGGTTGAGCTTCTCTTTAATCCTCCGACGACCGTATAACCAAGAATTTACACCATCCCATCGATATGGTCTGGTCTTCGAGCTTCCTCCTGACACGGGGACATCAGGACCTTTCACAAAGAAGAACCTCCTCTTCCAACCTTTACTCTTTTTCGTTGCTATGTTCGTAAGAAAAGGCCGTTTCGAGCGCTGGCAGATGGACACGAATCCGACATTCGAGCCCTTACACAGGTCCATCCGAAATATTTGCCAGAAATTACTAAAAGAGGCCTCTTCCCCTTTGGCCTCCATGAGAGCGCTGAACGCTACAATATATGCGATGGAATGTGGGAGAAGCTGAGCGGGGGAGAGCGAAAAGAATGTTAAAATGCTTCGCAGGAGAGGGATAAACGGAATGCGCAAACCATAAGAAAATTGTTTCTCATAGAAGGCTTGACACCCAACAGGAGGTTCGGTTGCACGCTCGGTATAGGAAGGAATGACGATTGAAAATCCCTTAGGAAGAAATTTCCCGAACTTTGCCTCAAGATGAACGTGATCCTTTTTGAAAAAACCGCAGGAAGTTTGATGGGCAGGAAGTTCTGACCTGTTTGAGATGACTATATCAGAAGGAAGCGTATGTCTAAAAATCCTGACAAAGGCGCCCTCGCCAATACTGAGCTTCTCGACCACATCTTCCTCGAGATCTTCGGCCTGCTCAGTATCCCCATCTTCTGGATGAAACTCTCCATCTTCGTAATCATCAACGAGCTTTAACAGAGGATCAGACTCTTGGCCCTCTCCGACTTTGTTCTTGCCCCTCAAACTTCTGGAACTAGACATTGTGAATTGGGAAACGATTATAAAGCAGATGCTCTTTCGACCCAAATGCTCCGAGCTCAAGAAAGTTTGTGATTTGTGAGTAATTTTTCAACAAGTCAACATATATATATAGGGTTAAAAAGGTAAAATTGCAAACAGGTCCCCGAGTAACCGCGACGGTTGAACTTACACTTGGTAAAAATTTAAAATTACTTCTTGAGAATTGCATTCTTGATCCCTCATTTTCCAGAAATTGGGTTATGATCCTCGGAAATTGTTCCTATGATATTCCATTGGTCCTTGTTGCTGCGGTTGGAAGGTTAGGGAAGCATTCGATAGAAAATTGAATGAAGCAAAGCAGTAATTGACGATAAGGAGAATTCCGATCTAGAGGACCTACACAAACAATGAACGATAAGGTTAACATCTCGACACGCCATTATATTGTTTTTAATGTATGCACTCTTTTTCCCTAGCTCGGTTTATCCCAAAGGGTTTTTCCGAGTTAGGTTTTTAATGAGGCATACCCGAAGCATATGTGAATGGCTCATCTCACCCCAGCGTTTAACATAGCTTATACTTCTTCGAGCTTAAGCTCCACTTTATGCTCGAGAAGTGGGGGAGTATTGATGAGGGGTAATTTGGAGTTTTTATTTGGGCTAGCTCAATAAGGATCGAACGACGCAAGTTTCCGTCCCCGGAAGTGCCGAACCAAGCCGGGGTATGTAGTGATCTGTTTCGAGCCAATAAAGAGAATCCGAGGTCGAAGGTTACTGTTGGGCCGAGCCCAGGCCCAAGTCGACGGGCTAGAAAGGTACTCTTGCAAGTGTGTCAGAAAGCCCATCTTCTCAGCTATGTATACCCTTAGCATTTATGACGACGGGGAACTTCCCAGGCGCTCTTCCTTCGAGGCTACAGCTCGGAATCACTTAGGAAGAATAGTATAGGCTAATTATATGTACTTCACCCTCTAGCTTGTACGGCATCCTATAATGCTCGGATAGGACCCTCAATACTTGTAATTTGTACTCAATCATCTCGAATACAGTTACTATTGATCTCTTACTTTCAATTTCAAGTCTTTTTATTGCATTCAATACCACATAGATCAGACACACAAAAACGCGTAAGATCACTCTATAAGCTTTACTGATAGTAGAGTATCCTACAAAAACAGCTTCATCAGCCTTTTCTGCAAAAGCAGTAAGGTGATTTTTCCCATTATTTAAAACAAAGCATTTACAACCAAAAATTCTAAAGTAATGAATGTTTGGCTTCCTGTTGTTCCAAACTTCATATGGAGTCTTGTTTTGATGCTTGTTGATCATGCATCTGTTTTGGGTAAAACATGCTGTATTTGTTGCTTCTGCCCAAAATCTTTGAGGCAGCTTTGCTTCAGCTATCATGGTTCTGGTAGCTTCTTTTAGAGTTCTGTTTCTCCTTTCAGCAACTCCGTGTTGTTGAGGGGTTATGGCAGCAGAGTACTCATGGCTGATTCCTCTGACATTACAATACTCTTCAATAGTAGAGTTTGTAAATTCAGTCCCTCTATCTGATCTGATCTTCAATATCTTCATGCTCTTTTCATTCTGGATCAGCTCCATCAGATTAGTAAGATGCTCCTTGGTTTCACTTTTCTTCTTCATGAAAATCACCCAAGGATATCTTGAATAATCATCCACAACAGCTAGGCAGTACTTCTTTCCACCATTGCTGATTGGATCAATGGGTCCAAATAAGTCCATGTGTAGCAGCTCCAAGATCCTTCCAGATGATTGGTGCTTCTTGCTTTTGAATGATGACTTGATTTGTTTACCCTTCTGATAGGCGTCACAGAGCTTGTCTTTGCTCATGACTGTTTTTGGAATTCCTTCTACCACATTCTTGATAAGTTTGTTTATGGTCTTGAAATTCACAAGATTCATTCTCTTGTGCCACAGCCAACTGACTTCACATGGTGTTGATGCCACCAAACAAATATTTGAACTCTTGTCAGCAGAATTCCAGTCCACTGTGTTGACATTTCCTTGTCGTCTTCCAGATAAAATTACCCTCTTTGTACCAACGTAGCACTTATCTGTTGAGAAGATGACTGAATATCCTTTGTCACAAAATTCACTTACGCTCAGCAAATTATATTTGAGGCCTTTAACATAAGAGACGTCAGATATCTCAATGTTTCCTTTGATTAATCTTCCATTTGCTACAATCGTGCCTTCCTTGACATCTCCAAAAGTAACTTTCGAACCATCCACAGCAACAACATCAATCAGCTCATGTATGCTTCCACACATGTGTCTTGAACAACCACTGTCCAAGTACCAAGTCTTCTCTACTTTACTCCCACTCCTAATCCTAACCTGCAAAACAAAATAAAATTGTTTTAGGTACCCTTATTGAGATGGTCCTGAAGGATTAGTTCCACATTTGATAACCCAAGATGTTGAAGTCTTAGGCTTCTGATTTTTGGCAGGAGCATGAACAGTTTCATCTTCATCACGTTTATCAGATTTGTTATGTTGTTGATAATCTGCATGATAAAGATAATGTTCATAAGCAGAATGATGAATGATTGGCAAGATATGCATGCATTGGATGAGCATGATATGGTGTATAGTAAGTTGGAAATTGAGGTGCATGATACATAGGAGGATATGCAGCAGGTTGCACATAATAAGACTCATTTCCATACCAAGCATTTTTATTTTTCTTGTTTTTATGCTTATTTGGTTTACTAGATGCTTGCTCATTAACAGACGACTTAGTTTTACCACTAGTCTGATTGGTTTTAACCTTATCAGCAGATTTCTTAGGACTCTGTTGTCTAGTCTTACCAGTCTGTTTTCCTACACTAGGCTTTTTGCTCTTTTTAGCCTTAGGAGTTTTCTACTCCTTTAATTCATTCTCAGGTGAAGCAGGTTTAGTAGTCTGAACATACAAAATGACCTTACTGTTGTCAGCTGATACAAACTTTTCAGTATGGTTCAGTTCTAACTTATCCTGTTCTAAAGGTGTCTTCTGTTTACTAGACATATGAGTTGATGCAACAAATGACTTTTCATGAGACTCAATTATCTTTTCAAGTTTCAAGATTTTTCCTTTATAGACTTCACATTCAGCTTTCAGAGATTCATTCTCTTGCTCAAGCAATTTATATTCAGCTGATTCTTTTGGCTTTTCAGCTTTAAGTTTCAGTGAACTGTTTTGCTCTCTTAGCAATATCATCTCTTCCTTAAGCTTTGTAAATGCTTCAGCAATACCAGTATTGTTAAGCATCATTTGTTAAAAAGAATCAAACAATTCATTTTCAAGAGGAGTTATCTCATCATCCTCAGAGTTATCAGATTCCTTGGCCATCAGGCAGATAAGAGCATGACTCTCTTCTTCAGAGGACTCTTCATCAGAAGTATTTGAATCTGAATCTGATGAGTAGATAACAGCTAGTTTTTTCGCTTCTGCCAACAACACCTTGCCTTTCTGATGCTTTTTTCTTTTTTGATTCTCTTTTCCTCTTCCGTGTACTTCTCAGCTTAGGGATATAGGCAATCTCTGATGAAATGACCCAATTTCCTGCAATTATAACACATCATTTTGGATTTATAAGAATCCTTATCTTGAGAAGAATGAGTAGGGTTAGAAGTAGAAGCATTGTTGTATTTGTTTTTCATTTTTCTTTTATAGAACTTCTTGAAGTTGTTCATTAGCAATGCAACATCTCCAGATGTGTACTCCTTTTTGTTGAGTATTGTGGCTTCATCAAATGAGTCCACTTCTTTGCTTTTGTATGCTGGTCTTCTTGGATTTTCAGCAGCAACCAGGGCGGCTGTGGGACTTGAAGTTGAGGTTTATTCAACACCCATTCTTGGCAGTTTATACTCATACGCCTTGAGTACTAAGAACAGCTCGGTGAGTGAGTTCTTTCCCAAATCTCTTGACTCTTCCATAGTTGTCACCTTCATGTTGAACTTTGGAGGTAGAGCCTTCAGCACTCTGACGGTTAACTCCTTGTCCGTTAAGGTTTTTCCAAGCTTGAGAACTTCATTCAACGTCCTTGTAAACTTTGTTTCCATCTGGTCAATGGTTTCCGCAGACTTCATCTTGAAGTTGTCCAACTTTTCTAGAGCAACACTCAGCTGATGCTCTTTGATGGCATCGTTTCCTTCGCTCATATCACGAACCTTACACATTTCTTTGGCAGTCTTGCAATGCTTGACTTTATCAAATCTGTCATTGTCCAGGGCTTTTGTCATGATGAAACGACCAACTTTGTCCAGATTGAACAGCCTGATTTCTTCAGCTGTCATATCGTAAAAATCTTTCTCCACCACTATGTCGACTTCATCAACCTTTATAGTCTTGGTGAATTTGAATGGACCTTTAATGATACATGTGTACATGTTATCATTGTAGGCAGCTAAGAAGATCTCCATTCTGATATTTCAGTCCTCAAAACTCATACCAGCGATGTGGGGAACATGGCTGATACAATCCATTTTCAAAAAGTTTTAATTTTTCAAAAATATGCTCTTTTGAAAAAGTTCTAAAACCTTTGAAAAACACTAGGATCAAGCTCGTTGATCAGGCAGCTGATTCTAATGAACCGACCTCTGAAAATTTTATCAAATTTTAACTTCAAAACTTTCTGCTTAACTGTCAGCAGACTAAGCTGTTATAGAGCAGTAAGCTGACTAAGCTGATCGCGAACAAATCTTTGAACAGCACAGTAGACCACTAATCTGATAATCACTTAGCTGATTTTAGTCAAAATCAGTTTTAACACCAGAATACTTGCATCTGATATTTTAAGTGTTTTTCACAAGTAAGCTAGGTGGATTGAAAGATTTTATCCCCAGTTCTATCAAACTCCTTTAAAAATCTTTTCAAATAGCTTTCAAGTGTTCTTATGCAGTTTTAGTAAATATGCTAGAAAATAATGCAAGTTTGAACAAACATAATTTTTATAGTGGTTATATGGATTTAAATCTTTTAGTCCACTCTTTCAAGTCACTTAGATCATGGGTTATACTATATCACAAAGTTTACAGTATACACTGCTTGCGCCAATCAACAAATGAAAAGGCCACAAGTGCGCAATAGGAAATCACAAAGAAGACCTATTCTACAGAGACTTATCACTCACAAAGACGGATAAGTACTCCTCACAACACTCTCTTTACATAGATTCACTCAGAAAATGTATTCTTTTTTGCTTCAGCAAGCTTCTGTCAACAAATGACTTCAGCAGGCGAGTGAGCTGTTCTTGAGCTTCTTAAGACTTAGAAAATATTCTGCTTCGAAATTGATCTCTCAGTTGTTGTGTTCTCTTTCTCTTCGTCTCTTCAGCTATTTATACTCACACATTTGAATTATGTCCGTTGAAGAGAGACACAATTCAAATTTCTTGGTTTCTGGTCCTTAATTTCCGCGAACGGCACTCTGCATAGTGACAGTACTGTAGACTATACTTTCTGTCAGGCAGCATTTAATGCACCAAGCTGATACGAGGTTTTTCTTCAATTATTTGCCATTAATACCCTCGGTCTTCAGCATTTATTACTCCAAGTGCATTTATTACCGTTGGGGAGACTTCTTGATCCTTTCCACTCGGCTGATGAGAAACCAACTCTGATGGTGAGCAGAGCTGATCCCAAACATGAACAAATCTGATTTTAGTTTGCTGATCCTCACCAGTCTGATTTCTTCCCTTCAGCAAATCAGTAGTCTTCTGGACCTTGAATATTTGACCCTTCTGAATTGTCTTCTTATTTGGTCAAAAATTCTTCTAAGGGTTTTAAACTAAGTTTTCCAGACTTAGCTGATCTTGATGTTTTGGAAATCATCAAAACCACCCTTATCTTTAATACACTCTATCTTCATCTTCATCCAACAAAATCCTAGTTGAATTTTATTGTACCCATGCTACTAATAATAATTTCTTTGAAAATTATACATACTAGCTTTCTATTTATTTTAAAGGGTTTTTGGCAAGTTAACTCCATGTGACATTTTTTTTTTGAAAATTATACATACTAGCTTTCTATCTATTTTAAAGGGTTTTTGGCAAGTTAACTCCTTGTGATATGTTTAATGGACAATTGACCTCTATTTGATATGAAAATAGATAATGAGCAATTTATTTTCTTACTATAAAGGTGCTGCACACTCACTTTATAATGCGACCGAGACTTCATTTTCATGTAAAAAATTACCAATTTAACCTTACCCTCAAATTACTTTTTCCGCCATGTGATCACACATAGTTTACCTCCATATGCTATGCATAAATGAACACTTTAACTCCTTCTGATAATGCATAAAGAACATTGTACCCCCTTGTAAAATTGTAAAAATTAAGAGGAAGGCAATTTGATTCTTTCACTACAAGAAAAACATGATTTTCCGATGAATTTTGCCAGTCGGAAATTCCATCGGAAAAAGTGGCGAGGGAAAATTTCCGACAGATTTTCCGACGGGGCAAATTCCATCGAAAAATTGCCGACGGAACTTTCCAACGACTTTGCCGATATTGGTGTTTTTCCGACGGAATAATTCTGTCGGAAAATTACTTTTTGAAAAAAAGTTTATTAAATTTTCCGACGGAATATTTCCGTAGGAAACATTTTTTTTTCCATCGGATATATATTTCCTCGAAAAATAGTTGATTTTTTATTTTTTTATTAATTTCCGACGAATTTTTTCCGTCGAAAGTTTTTTATTTTTATTTATTTTCAGTGACGTTTCCGACAAAATTTATACTCCGTTGGAAATTCTGTTGGGAATTTCTGATGGATATTGGCCCGTCGAAAATTCCGATGGAATTTTTTCTGTCGAAATATCTGTCGAAACTTTCCGACCGATTTTTTTCCGTCGGAAAATTCTGTTTTTATTTGTAGTGTTTTACAAAAACACTAAGGGCCCATTTGGATGAGAGGATTTCAAATGAATGAATTTGATGGATTTGAAATCCGTTCACTTAAAATCTCTTGTTTGGATAATTTTTTTTACAAAGGATTTCAAGTCCATTCATTTGAAATTCATTGTTTGGTATATATCATTTGCGGTATTTGAAATTCTCAATCATACCTTATAATTTATTAACTTAAATTTAAATAAAATTCGTCGTTTAATAATTTTTAAATCTCTATTACAACTCTACATATAAACTTATTGAGAAATAAATTTTTATTAAAATCGATTTAACCTTTTTTTTCTTCATTATCATCCGTTTGTAAATTAATTTCATCGATTTCAATCATTTTATTCAGATTTACCTAATTTTTCACTAATTTCATCTATTTGGATTATACAATATAAATCGATTTGGGGCAAAATTGTAATTTTCTAAACTTAAGGGACCAAAAGAGCAAATTCAAATTTGAGAAAATCTGTGGCCGAATTAAAAATCTTAATTTTTTGAAAATTCTGGATATAATTGCAACTCGGGATTATTCAAAAAATTGGTTTCAAATTGTAATATCACAAAAATTGAGGACCAAAAATGCAAATTCGAATTTCGGAAAATCAGGAGCCGAATTAAAAATTTTAATCTTCCAAAAATTCTAGACTTAATTGCAATTCTTGGCTTCCGAAATTTGGGGTCAAATTGTAATTTCTGAATATTAAGGAACTAAAAGTGCAAATTTGGATTTCTAAAAATCAGGGGCCAAATTGAAAATAATCTTCCAAATATTCTGGACTGAATTGCAATTCTGGGTTTTTTTAAATACAGGGTCGAACTGCAATTTCTAAAAATTGAGGGACCAAAAGTGTGAATTGGAATTTCTGAAAATCTCGGACCGAATTGAAATTTTTTAATTTTCTGATCTAAATAGCAATTATGGGTTTTTTAAAAATTTTGGGTCAATTGTAATTTCCCAAAATTGTGGGACCAAAAATGCAAATTAGAAATTCTGAAAATCATGGGCCGAATTAAAAATTTTATTTTTTTGAAAATTCTGGACTGAATTGGAATTCTGGGTTCTTCGAAAATACAGGGTCAAAATTGCAATTTTTGAAAATTGAGCGATGAAAATTGCAAATTTTAATTTTTGAAAAATTTTGAGTAAATTAAAATTCTATGTTTTCATAAATCAGGGGTCAAAATGTAATTTCTGAAAGCATGGGGTTAGTTTGTAACTTTCGAAACTTGAGGGGTCAATTTGTAACTACCAATAAATTCTGGGATTAATTTGTTATTTCCATAATCATATGAGGTCGAGTGGCTATGTATTTACTATTTAGCCACAACTGGTTTTAAGATAGAGAAAATATATAATGTGCACATTATTTTTATTTTACTATTTAGCCACAACCGGTTTTAAGATAGAGAAAATATATAATGTGCACATTATTTTTATTTTTAAGTGGATTTCAAATGACAAGGTTTTTGAAAGAATTTCAAATTCACTTGAAATTGGACTGAAATTCGTTCGACTAAAATCCAGTATATCAAATGAATGGATTTTTATTTTGTACCAAACAACCTGATGGACAAACTAAAATTCATCCATTTATTTTGCCATTTATTTATAACAACTCCTTAAACAGTCTATTTAGAATAACACATGGAGTTAATTTGTAATTACCTCTTATCATGAACAGTTCGAACCAAAATTGCCACGTGTCCCTGTTTGATGCCCCATATCTTATCATAATACCAAAATGCCCTTCACTAACTCCAAAAAAAAAAAAATCAAAAAAGAAAACTATATCGGCTAAGCCTAATCCCCCACCCATCCCTCCCTACCCTACCCCACACCACACCGCCGTCAACATGAATTTTGATGGTTGGTGGGCCCCCAAACTGAGTGAGCGGGTGACAACAATTGACCCATGACATCCAATTTGAGTGTGCGTATGTAGTCACATTCAAATATCTTGAGCACTTGTGTGAATGCACTATAAGGAAAGGGAAAGGGTATGCACATTTCCTTACACCAATTGGTTTCGGGGTAAGTGGTAGCGTCTGAAGATCTACAAGTGGTATCAGAGCCAAGTTTACGTGTTCGATTCCCAGCAGGAGCAATTGCTGAGGGGGAGATTGTTGGGCACTCCAACTGAGTGTACGGGTGACATCAATTGTCTCATGGCACCCAAACTGAGTGTGTGGGTGGAGTAACAATCGAATATCGTGGGTGTTTGTGTGAATGCACTATGCGTCTTTTCTAACATCAATTAGTTTTGGGGCAAATGGTAGCGCTTGAGGCCCTCCAATGGCGCTGGTAGAAGACGGAAATGAAGTCTGTGTGAGGTCTATTCATGGTGGTGGAAGTGTGGATTTTCATGGTGGTGGTGGTGTAAGAGGCCATGGTTGGACCTAGAACTAAGCCATGAGTCATATTCGGACCTTTCAATTCATAGATGTAGATCTTGGATCTATGAATGGTGATATTCCCGAAACTCACACGGAAAAAAGGAAGTGAAGTGGATTTAGTGGATGGGAAGAGTTGGGATCTATGTGGTTTGTTGTCGATTCAGGCAAGGACTCGATGTCGGTCCGGCGGTGAATTGAAGAAGATGACTTTTTTTTATATACTTTATAATTAAATATATAATTTTAAAACACTTCATTATGTGTAATTGTTAAATTATTTTATTTTGTAAGGTTAAATGGACCTTAAATTTTGTAGATTAAACGTATTTACTTTGTAAAATGAAAGACTTATAAAATCGATTTTATTAATTTTGCATTTGTATTTGGTTTGATGAAATTAAATAAAGTTATGATGAATTTCTAAGTATTTAATTTTTTTCTCCAAATATCATATGAAAAGTTGAATCAATTTCAGTGGTATAAGTTTGATTATTCAAGAGTTAAAAATTGACTAAAATGGCTAACCAAACCAAAAAAATGTATCTACGAGGAAGACATATTTTGATTTTCTAAATAAACTAAGAGCTTTGTTAGTTAAATTTATCAAACATCCAAATTTTAGGGAATTGAAAAAAAAAAAAAAAAGGAAACTTATACTTAATTTTGAAAAGCCTTTGGGCAGCGAATTATTCATAATTCAAATGGAAGTGGTATTTTTCATTGATTTTGTTTTCCTGTGCAACAGTAATCATCAATTAGTAGGTCAATTAGTTAGTATATTTATTGGTACTTTCTTGCACAGAGCTTTCAAAATTATACGAAATACGACGGTGGTATGTCATCGGAGAATATTGGAAATTAATAATTGGCTCGATGAATTGAATTGATCAAAATCAACATTGTTGATATTTGATAATGTATAATTAGTTTAACCGTAACCGAAAGAGATAATTGGGTCGATGAATTGACTAAAGTCAACATTGTTGATATTAGGATAATGTATAATTAAATTAATCATAATTCAAATCGATAATTGACTCGATTAATTGACCAAAGTCAACATTTTTTATGTTAGAGTAATGTATAATTAAGTTACTCATAATTAAATTCGATAATTGGTTTAGAATAATTGACCGTAGTCAACATTGTATAAATATGATAAATAAAATTTAACTAATTAACACATAAAAGATATTACTGTAAAGGATTTGATTAACTTGTGCTAAGAAAAAAGGATTTACATAATAAAAATGTTATCTTAATATGTATATTGTGACGAACAATTCGCCGTATTTAAAAAAAATGGGCATCTTCTTCACGGGAAGGAAACTCTAACTTGTTTAAGGTTATAAATGATATTCTTAAATATAAATAATAAATATATTTTTATAAAATTAACACAAAAATATTAAAAGTAATAAAATCAAAATTAAAGCAAGGGATCGTCCTCCAGAATGGTTTCAACAAAATCCCTCTTGGATTTCGCGCAACACTTTCAAAACCTGAGATGGGGCTAAACATTTGACCAAATGTCCTTCGATAGATCTTCTGTGTAAATCTCCGTTCACAAATACATATCTAAGAGCCTTGTACCTTATCCTTCTAGCTGAGCTAACATCTTTAGTCTCGACTCCACCCTTCAGATGTCTGATCATTTCGGTTTTCCAACTTTCTTTTGTATTCTCGATGACCATTATGTCGATGTTCTCTGGTTCAGGTAATGGATCGATGGCAGGTTTGGTTGATACCATCTTTCGTGTTTTACTCCTTCGATAAGATTCATGAATGTAAATACGTAGATAGTTTGGATTCTATTGGGACTATAACGGTGTATCAAACTTAATATTACCAAATATTATTAAAACAAATTTTGCAAGATTAAGATAATATTAAGCTTATGAATATCGTATTATGTTCGATAAATACTTGGAAAATACAATAAAATAAAATAAAGTCGTCTAACTTAAGAAGGTTCCATTGATATTCTCACTTCAATTTTAAAATGATTAAGCAAGACCCCATAAATTTTGAAAAATCTATAACCATAAACATTTGGCACCAGAATTATTAATGAAATTATTAAATTCACATACAATCGACTTAATTTCTAACAAGATCGTTGTTTGTAAGGTATTTATTTGGTCAAAGAATTGATGATAATTTGTGATTTGAATTAAATATTTAAATCAGTCATATATAACTCTTCCAAACTTTAGATAGATTTTTTTTTTAATTGGAACAAGCGTGTAGAATTCTTGCCCACTTATAAAGGAACTGTATTATCTACGTGAAGAACAAAATTAGGAAAACTAATAATTGGATTATATTTAAGAAAAAATTTCAATTTTCCCCTGAGCCTCAATTTTTCGCACAGTCTACATTGAACTCTTTTTCGACCACTTTTCTAGTCAAAGAATTTAGCAGGAAACTGCAACGCAAAATTCAGGATGAATATTGCAATAATGGTGATAAATAGTTGTGCATCTTCACTCTGGGAGTTGTAACGCAGAAAGCCGAGTTAAATAGCAATGAGTGTTGCATAATTTTTTGATGCCAAAAGGTTTTGTTAGTCCCAAATGGTCAGATGAGGTCTAGATGGGATGGTGATTAGACCTCTGAAAATTTTTCTTTTAAATTTATTTAACTTTTTTTGTCAACCGACTAAGCTGATCAAGAATCGTAAGATAACTAGGCTGATCGCGCACAAAGCTTTGAACAGTAGGGTTGACCACTCTTCTGATATAACTTAGCTAATTTCACAAATATCAGAGTTTTGAATAATTTACTTGCAGCAGATTTATCAAGTGTTTTTCACAAGTATTTTTCTTAACTTAAAAAGATTTTGTCCCTAGTTTTTAAACTTACTTAAAATATTTTAAACAGTTGAATGTATATGTTCGTTGATCTTCACTCAGATATGTATGTGTTCGTTGATCTTCAACTTCGCTTTTGTCAACAGATGACTAAGCTGATTAGTGTTTTGTTCTTGAGTTTTGAGACTTAGAAAAATTCTGCTTCGAAAATGCTCTCAGAATGTGATGCTTGTCTCTAACTCTTGAATCACTCGCTATTTTTACCTGAGATTTGAATTTTGCCCGTTGAAGAGAGACAAATTCAGCTTTCTCGAGTACTCGTCCCCATAATTTCAGGAACGATTCCCTACAGCTATTGCACTGTACACTCTGCTGTACTTTCTCTCAGTTGCATTTAATGCACCTTGCTGATACGAGAATGACTTCAATCATTTGCCATAAATACCCCTCTCTCATAGCATTTAATTCCATCAGTGCATTTATTACCGTTGGGACAATTTTCTGATCACTTTCACTCTGCTGATCGAAACTACTTGTATTGTGAACACTTGGCTGATCTCAAGATCTCAAGTCGAACTCATATGATTTGAGTCTGCTGAAAATCCACTTGTCTGATTTCGGATGCATCAACAAATCAGTAGTTTTCTTGACCATAAAATTTGACCCTTCTGATTTAGCTTTCTTCCTTGGTCAAATAATTTTAGAGATTGGCTAACCTTCATTACTTAGCTGATGATGTTTTGAAAATCATCAAAACCTCTCTTCAATTTTTTGTCTTCATCTTTCTCGATTTTTTTTTACCTTTTTGATGATGACAAAACTCCAGCTAAGTATCTGTACCTAAACTAAAGTTATGTCCTAAAAAATTTCTGAGATAGAAATAGTATGTTGGAAACTTGAACTTTGATAGATAATCTTTGAAAGTTTCAAAGTACAACTTTACAAAGATGATTTGAATTGAATTACAGGTAAAGTAAGTTGATTACAAAGATTTTCAACTAAGGGACCTAGTCTAGAATTTCTAGTCTAGTCTTTAGTTCCTTGGTTTTCTTCTTCCTATTCTTCTTCTTCAACTTCATCATCCTCATTTTCTCAGCAGCAGTCAGATTTCTTTTAGCAGCTTCGAGTCTTCTTTTGATATCTTCTAGTATCCAACTGTTCTTTAGGAGTATCATTGGAAGCAGCAATTTCCTTGTCAGATTTTTCTATGTCCTTGGGCTCTTCTTCTTTATCAGCAGATTCCTTTTCAGTTACTTCATCTGCTTGTCTGCTTGTATGTTCTTCAACAGGCTTTTCCAAAGACCCTTGCTCAGTAATCTGAACAGTTGCAGTGGTAACACTCCTTTTGTTCACTGATCCCTCTTTTCCCCCTTTTGTTATCATCAGCAGGGTCGAGTTGAATAGGTGAGATGTTGACAGCAGCACACAGGTTTAAGATGTTTTGATCCATCACATGAAGTTGAGTAGACTGATGTTGTTGAGTGGACTTTAAAGCTCCAAATTGGTCATTCATGTAATCTTCATTCAGCTGTAAAGTAGATATCTCATTATGGATCATATCAGTAATGACAGTGAATTTCTGCATGATACTTGCAGTCTTTTCAACCTCAGCATCACTGATATCCTTGAATACCTTTGCCACTCCTGCCAAATCTAACTTATGCCTCTGAAGAGCAGCATGCACATGGTTTATATCCGCCATCACCTCTTCAATATTTTGCAGAGAGTTGCCAGATGGTAGAGGAAATTATCAATTGCATCTTGGACTATCTTTGCAGTAGCCTCCTCAAGCTGCTTCAGCATCAGCTTATTTTTCTCTTCCATCTCCTTCACAACATTTCAATTAAAATTTTCATTGACTCCATGAGTGAAGCTTGGATATCAATGAAGGGAGCTGATGAAGTTGATGCAGCAGTAGCTTCCGATTGAACAGGCGTTTCATGAAGCACAGGAGTATCTTCACCCTTCCACTCAAGGGCTAAAGTACTCTTCTCAATAACATCTTCAGACTGTGTCTTGGAAGGATCAAGATTGATTTCCACAGCTAGCTTATCCTTCTTTGGTTCTTCATCAGCTGGCTCATCAACAATGTGAATGACATCAACACCATCAGCACATACGACAGTCTTGTGATGAATCAAGAGAGCTGGTACGAACTTTGATGTAGTATGTTGAGTGCTCAGCTGTTCTTGATATGTACTGATCTCCGAGCCAAATGCAATTTGCTGTAAACTAGGAAGATTGGGTAGATCATTGGTTGTTCCTTGTACATATCATAATTTTTGAACCCATTTTTTCATTGTTGTGTAGACAACAATCTGGACTGCTCTATCAAAGAGGTCATCTGATGGACCTGGCTTATTTGGAAATGAATCCTTGATAGCAGTCGCCTCCTAACTGACTATGAGTTTTGCATACTCATGCAGTCTGTCATGAACAAAATATGAGTCTAATGCTTTAGCGACAGAGTTTGTTTGCAGCCAATTGAAAACCCATCTACCTTCGTCAGCAAACTCCCTTCATGCTTGAATTTCAACTTCAGATTTGTTTAGCCTATAATCCCTCCATCTATTGTATCAAATCTTCTCAGGGAGGAATGTAGTCTTTGTTTGAAGAAGTTGATCATATCTCTCCTGTTCAGCTTCAAACTTAGTGAAGATGGAAGTGTCACTTTTCACAATCTCTAGTGCAATTCTCACCTCAGTTTTCTTCTTCTTAGCATGCTTTCTTGCTGGCAGCAAGAACTTCCCATCCAATGATTTGCCAATAACAATCCCTTTAGTCCTTCTAGGTCCAAAGGCGTCTTTTTTGCTTATCTCCAGGGCCTTGGCCAAATCAGCAGCTTCCTTAGCAGCAAGCTCAGGATCTGTCAACTGTTTTGCTTTTGCTTCAACTTTAGACTTCTCAATGACTCTGCTCGGTTGAGCTTCATCATTCTTTCTCTCTTTTGCAGATGCTTTCCTTTTCTTCTGAATAGTAGAAATCTTAGCTTTCCCGGTTCTTTTTCTTTTCTAAGCTCTTGCCTTAATAACCGGTGCAGTAACAGTAGGTTCAGGAGCAGTAGTGGCAATATGTTCGACAACTATCACTTGAGGTTGCTCTTGTTGAGGTAGACTTACCTCAGCTATTGGTGCAGTAGTCTGTTATGAGGAATAACAGACTATTTGGCAGTAGACTCTTGCGCACTTTCAGCGGGTCTCTCTGTTGATGGAGGACCTTGTCTGACTATGTCAGATAACTCAATAGAAGAATCAATCGTAGTTAGCCTTTTTTCTGACAGTAGCTTTGGTGTGAACAACTCTTCTAGCAGAAGTGTCCTTTAGAGAACTTTTGGTTCTCATAGAAACATTCTCTAAAGGCAATTCAGCAGAAGATGTTCTTTCAGGAGAATGATCAAGAGGTATATCCTCTATCTCCTTTGTTGTCTGATTGATTATGGCATCAAGAACTTTTTGTTCCTTATTTTTTTCTTCTGATCTGGCTTTAATAGCTGGCTTGGCTGTTTGACACTACAAGAAAATTAGCATTTTATTACCAAAGTAAAATCGTAATAAAAAGCCAATTTTCATAATAAAAACCTTTTTGTTACAGGTTTATTACGAATTTTCTGCCGTAATCTATACTGGTGTAGCAAATGCTTTGTTACGGTTTTATGTATCGTAACAAGAGGTATTTATTACGAATTGTGCACAATTTATTACAGTTAAATTTTCGTAATAAATAGCTTTAGAAATGCCAACATTTTTTTACGGTAGTTTAAGGTGTAAAGAAAAGTACATTTTTTGTTACAATATTTTTGTATTTGTGATCTTACGTGATTTCGTTGGAGATCAAAATAATTTAAGTTGAGCATGCAAGATATGCTATGATATGAGATTGAAGATCAATAAAGTATATTTTGAATATGAGTGTACATATTACAAGTAATGAGGGTCCTATTTGAGCATTATAGGATGCCGTACAAGCTAGAGGCTAAGTACATACAAACTAAGGTGATTTAATCTAGCCCAAGAGAAAATCCGAGCAGGAGGCTTCGATCAAGGAGCAGCCCCAAAATCTCTCCTTGTGTCATAAATGCTTGGGGTATTTATAGCTGAGGATGGGGATTGGCCCATGGGCTTGGGCCTGAGGTTGGCCCAATGATAGATTCGACCATGAGCCCCTGTGCTGGCGATCGGACTGAGCTAATTGGAGTTCAAAGCTTCGGGGTTGGAAATATGCACCCAGGGTCGAAATTAGGCCTTCAAGGTCGAAGTTAGGCATCCCAGGGTTGGAAATATGCACCCAGGGTCGAAATTAGGCCTTCAAGGTCGGACTCAGGGACTCCAATGAGCTCAAGGTCGAAATTTGGGTTCTTTGATCCAGCATGAGCTCCCAGAATAAAGATTCCAAAGTACCCCTCATCAATACTCCCCCACTTCTTTGAGCGTAAAGTGAAGTTGAAGCTCGGAGAAGTAGAAAATCCTTGAGGATCGCTTTTTTAGTGTTTCGGATATGCCTCGTTAAAAACCTAGCTCGGAAAAACCCAGTGGGATAAAAACCGAACCAGGGAAAAAGAGTGCATATCTTAGAAACTCCAAAATGTATTAGGGATCGAAGTTATGCATTCGGGGTCGGATTTTCTAGTGTTTGATCACACATGATTTCAATTAGCATAAGGTCAAAATTTAGGACCTTCAATGAGCATAAGGTCGAAATTAGGGTCTTCAATTGGGAAAGGTCGAAATTTGGGTCTTCAAAGAGCATAAGGTCGAAATTTAGGACCTTCAATGAGCATAAGGTCGAAATTTAGGACCTTCAATGAGCATAAGGTCGAAATTAGGGTCTTCAAAGAGCATAAGGTCGAAATGTGGGTCTTCAAAGAGCATAAGGTCGAAATTTAGGACCTTCAATGAGCATAAGGTCGAAATTTAGGACCTTCAACGAGCTCAGGGTCGAAATTTTGAATTCATAATCTTTAATTTAGCATGAGTTTCCGAAATAAAGAATCGAAACCCTAAATCGGGGATTATTGGTCGAATTTATCAAAACCCTGAAAGCTAATAACCAATAGCATACAGATCCATAATGTCCGGTTCGAAAGATTTCAAAGACAAAGCCAAGGTAGTAGAATTCGAGCTTGGAGAACATAGAATTTGATCCTTGGAGATCACAAAATTCGACTTTGGGGATCATAGAACTTGATCCTGAAAATAATAAATTCAACTTTGGAGATCATAGAATTTGATCCTTGGAGATCACAAAATTCGACTTTGGGGATCATAGAACTTGATCCTGAAAATAATAAATTCAACTTTGGAGATCATAGAATTTGATCGTGGAATATGATCGTAGAATTTTGTCTTCAAGGGTCTTAGCAACAGCTTTAACCCATAATAGATTTGATCTAAGGGGCATAGCAACGGCTTTCACCCTTAGTCATTTTTTATCGGTCATAGCAACAGCTTTCACCTGAGGGTCATAGCAACGGCTTTCACCCTTTAGCTTTAATCGGTCATAGCAACAGCTTTCACCTGAGGGTCATAGCAACGGCTTTCACCCTTTAGCTTTGATCGGTCATAGCAACAGCTTTCACCTGAGGGTCATAGCAACGGCTTTCACCCTTATAATTATTTCGATCTAAGGGGCATAGCAACGGCTTTCACCCTTAGTCGTTTTGACTGATGATAATCGACATTTTTAGCCGATCCTAGTCATTTTATCGGTCATAGCAACAGCTTTCACCGGAATATTTATTTTGATCTAAGGGGCATAGCAACGGCTTTCACCCTTAGTCGTTTTTGAGGGTCGTCACCCATTTTCTGAATCCAAGGGGCATAGCAACGGCTTTCACCCTTGGTCAATTTATTTTCGAGGGTCGTAGCAACGGCTTTCACCCTATTTGAATAATAGATTAGAGGTCAATCGTGATTCGATGATACTTGCAAGAGCATGCAATAGAAATAATAAGATCTCTGGAGATCATAGATTGAAGATAATAAAATTTTGATCCTGAAGATCGTAGATTGAAGATAATAAAATTCGAAGATCATAGAATTCGACCGTGGAGACCATAAATTCGACCAAGAGATCATAAAACCCGATCCTGGAAACTTGACCTTGGAGAGATCTGAGAGTTTGATCTTGTAGATCATAAAATTCGACCATGAGAGCATGAAATTCGACCATGAGAGCATAAATTCGACCAAGAGAGTATAAAACTCAACCAAGAGAGTATAAAACTCAACCATGAGATCATAAATTCGACCATGAGATCATAAAACCCGATCCTGGAAACTTGACCTTGGAGATCTGAGAGTTTGATCTTGTAGATCATAAAATTCGACCATGAGAGCATGAAATTCGACCATGAGAGCATGAATTCGACCAAGAGAGTATAAAACTCAACCAAGAGAGTATAAAACTCAACCATGAGATCATAAATTCGACCATGAGATCATAAAACCCGATCCTGGAAACTTGACCTTGGAGATCTGGGAGTTTGATCTTGTAGATCATAAAATTCGACCATGAGAGCATGAAATTCGACCATGAGAGCATAAATTCGACCAAGAGAGTATAAAACTCAACCAAGAGAGTATAAAACTCAACCATGAGATCATAAATTCGACCATGAGATCATAAAACCCGATCCTGGAAGCTTGACCTTGGAGATCTGGGAGTTTGATCTTGTAGATCATAAAATTCGACCATGAGAGCATGAAATTCGACCATGAGAGCATAAATTCGACCAAGAGAGTATAAAACTCAACCAAGAGAGTATAAAACTCAACCATGAGATCATAAATTCGACCATGAGATCATAAAACCCGATCCTGGAAACTTGACCTTGGAGATCTGAGAGTTTGATCTTGTAGATCATAAAATTCGACCATGGAGGCTTGATAACTTGATCTTGATCTAAAAATTCGACCATGGAGGCTTGATAACTTGATCTTGATCTAAAAATTCGACCATGGAAGCTAGATAACTTGATCTTGATCTAAAAATTGGACCATGGAGGCTTGATAACTTGATCTTGATCTAAAAATTCGACCATGGAGGCTTGATAACTTGATCTTGATCTAAAAATTAGACCATGGAGATATGGGAATTCCCTTGATCGTACTTGAATTGCCTCGTAGTAGGCATATTTCGATCTAACACCCAAATAAGGCCCCTCGGTGGGCGCCAATTGATCTTACGTGATTTCGTTGGAGATCAAAATAATTTAAGTTGAGCATGCAAGATATGCTATGATATGAGATTGAAGATCAATAAAGTATATTTTGAATATGAGTGTACATATTACAAGTAATGAGGGTCCTATTTGAGCATTATAGGATGCCGTACAAGCTAGAGGCTAAGTACATACAAACTAAGGTGATTTAATCTAGCCCAAGAGAAAATCCGAGCAGGAGGCTTCGATCAAGGAGCAGCCCCAAAATCTCTCCTTGTGTCATAAATGCTTGGGGTATTTATAGCTGAGGATGGGGATTGGCCCATGGGCTTGGGCCTGAGGTTGGCCCAATGATAGATTCGACCATGAGCCCCTGTGCTGGCGATCGGACTGAGCTAATTGGAGTTCAAAGCTTCGGGGTTGGAAATATGCACCCAGGGTCGAAATTAGGCCTTCAAGGTCGAAGTTAGGCATCCCAGGGTTGGAAATATGCACCCAGGGTCGAAATTAGGCCTTCAAGGTCGGACTCAGGGACTCCAATGAGCTCAAGGTCGAAATTTGGGTTCTTTGATCCAGCATGAGCTCCCAGAATAAAGATTCCAAAGTACCCCTCATCAATTTGTTACTGCTATATTTTAGTAACTAAACCTAATTTTGTGTTTGCAAGTAATAATATGCCTAAAATATCATAATAAATACTTGCATTTTTCAGGCATTTCACTAAAACAAAAGCTATTTTATTTCAATATAAAACACATACACAAATGTTTTTTGCAAAATGAAGATATATTGATCGAAATAATCGTTTACGAGGAGGAGGATATACCTTAACCCCCATGAGTATTACAAAGAATATTACAAAAGAAGTATAAACAAAGGTACGCAGATGTTAAGTAATAAACTCATAAAATCTACAAGCAAGCGACAACTTGCAATTAACCTCCCTAATCAAATCAAAATGGTGAAAAAAGCTTCCGAAAAATGCCTAACATCTTCACAATCAGCAACATTCAACCAAAAAGGCCTTATCCGAATCAACAATTCACACAACAAATCAAGCAAATAAGAAATCCACAAACCAGCACTAGAGATTGTCCACAAGTAACGACAAACCTGAGAAAAAGTACCTACAATAATTAAAAATTGTTAAAATATTGATTCAACAAACTAGTTCCGCGAGTTAGTTTGTCATGTCCATCCTAATTTCTTTGCCATTGATTTATATTAGTTCTTGCTTTACTCCATGAGCTAGTAAAGTGATTAGATTTTAAAACAATTTACAAAATTCGTTTTCTATAAAATTGACACTTGAATGGGTAAAAAACTTAATTTTTCATATAACTCCATCCATTCAACATCAAGTACCGATCTAGGAAATAAAACCATTTCAAGTTAATGTAGTTCAAAATCTAATAATATTTACACAATTTATATGGGAGAGCAGAACCATGCCATCTAACTGAAATTCAATGAAACAAAATATTTTTCTGATACAAAATAAAAGACCTAAGCATAATCATGAATGAAAAACAGTTTGATATTTGAATACATTATGAAAAACGATGAAACTAGAATACAATGAACACAAAACAATAAACTGACAGATAACATCAGTTTACGGTGTCAATTTGCGGTTCTCGTTCAGTTCTAAGCACGGAATAAGAAAACTACAGTGATTCAACACAAAGTTTTTATTATTACCTTCAATAAGATGAGTTATCAATGGTTTCCACGTCCCATTTTCTGCACTAGGTTTGATGTTATCTTGATCTAGTATCTCTGTGTTCTTCAAGATGTCAGCAACTACTTCTAGAAGACAATAACCAAAGAAGATATTAGCAAGAAAACTTTGTTGACCATAGCGAAGATATAGAATTCACCAACTTCTAACTCTTGTACTATAGATTAATATATCTTATGTCATAAATTTTTCTAATGACAAAACAATGTCAAATTAAAGTGTTGGTTCCAAGTGGTCAGATGAGGTCTAGAGGGGGGGGGGGGGGGATGAATAGACCTCTGAAAATTTTTAGACTTAAAAACTTTTCAGTCTTCTGTCAGTAGACTAAGCTTATGAAGAACAGTAAGCTGACTATGCTGATCGTGAACAAATCTTGAACAACAGAGTGACCACTCTTCTTATAATAACTTAGCTGATTTCAGCAAAATCAGTTTTACTAGAGTATACTTGCAGCGGATAATTTGAAAGTGTTTTTCACAAGTAGACTAAGTCTATTTAAAGATTTTATCCCCAATTTAAAACTCCTTGAAAATCTTTAAAGCAATTCAAAGTGTTTACTTATGCAATTTTGAAATATGCAAGAAAACTTAAATGCAAAATCAACACAAAGAATTTTTATAGTGGTTATATGGATAAAAATCCTTTAGTCCACTCTTCCAGATCACTTAGATTCTGGGTTATACTGTAAACACAAAGTTTACAATATTTCTCCACTTACACCTAAACAACAAATGAAAAGGCTATAAGCTCGCAATAGGAAATCACTTAGAAAACCTATCCTCTGAAGTTAAATCACTCACAAAGACGGATTTAAACTTCGCACAACACTCAGCTAATACAAATTCACTCAGAAGATGTTTTCTTTTTGCTTCAACTAGGCTTCTGTCAATAAATGACTTTCACCAGACGAGTGAGATGTTCGAGCTTCTTGAGACTTAGAAAAATTTCTGCTTTGAATGCAAAATCTCGGAATGTTGTTGTGTGTCTCGCTCGTTGAAATCAGCTCTATTTATACTTGGATTTGAAAATATGACCGTTGAAGGAAATCACAATTCAAATCCATAGCCTTAGCCCAAATTCAGAACGGCTCCCTGCTACAGTCCTTTTTTTGCTGTACTTTCCTGTAGCAGCATTAAATGCACTCTGCTGATTCGAGAGTATTCTTTAATCATTTGCCATTACTACCCTTCTCTTACAGCATTTATTACACCAGGTGCATTTATTACCGTTGAACTATCTCATGATCTCTTCTACTCTGTTGATCGAAGCAACCCTGCTGATAGATACTCTGCTGATCAAACTCTGAACTAATCTGATTTGAGTCAGCTGATGGTCTACCCTTCTGATTGCTGTTTCAGCATGAGATAGCCTTCTGGGCTTAGAATTTTGGACTCTTATGTTGTCTTCTTTACTTGTCCAAAATTCTTCTAAGGGAACTAAGCTTTCCATACTTAGCTGATTTTGACGTTTTGGAAATCATCAAAACCTTCCCTTATCTTCTTATCTTCTTTGCACTTCATCTTCATCTTCTAAATCCTTGAAGAATTTTTGTTTTAACTGCTCCAACTTCTTTTGCTTGACATTAGGATTTAGCTGTTCTTCAGCTGAGTCCTTAGCAGCAGCAATTTCTTTATCAGACTTTTCATCAGCTTCAGTTTTATCAGCTTCCTCTTCTTCTTCTGCAATTGGCTGATCTACTGGTCTGCTAGTGCCTTCATTATCTTCATCAGCTTTTTCATCTTCAGCAGATTCCTCCAGTACTTCAGTGTCTTCAAAATCATCAGTCTTTTCAAGAGATTTGTCATCTGGTTTATCTTCTTCATCATCAAGTATCTTATCTTCCCCCTTTTTGTCATCATCAGCAGGGTTGATTTGATATTGTGGCAAGACTGGTGTGATCTGAAGTGAATCACAAAGAAGTTTGATGTTCTCTTCCATAGCATCAAGTTGAGCTTGTTGTCTGAGTTGATTGGCCTCAAAAGCATCCATTCTCTTGAGCACGACTTCTCCTTGGTCACCTAGCTGAATCTGAGTTCCTAGTATCCAATCAGCAGATGCCTTGAAGTCTTTCATCAGATTTTGCAAAGTTTCATCCTCAGCTTGAATGGCCATTTCAACTGTTTCTTCAATCTGTCTCCAACCAGCAGCTGTACTTTGAGTTCTTCTCCTGATTACATCCATATCTTGACATATGGACTTCACATTTTGAGCAGTATCTTCTATCAGAGAAGTGGGAATAGCAGCAGCTTTCTGGGTTAGTTGACTTACAGCAGTCAACAGATTAGTAGTTATCTTCTCTTCTAGTCCCTTCATTGAACTTGAAATTATCTGTTGAATGGAGTCCAACAGATTTGGCTGTAAACATTGGGAAGAAACATCAGTTGGAATAGGAGGTAAGGCAAGAGTTGTCTCTTCAGTAATCTGATCTGCTTGACCAGAAGTAATCTCTTTCTCTTTGGTCTCATCAGCTTGACTAGGAGTGCTTTCCTTTTCCTTAGTCTGATAATTTTGCTCAGCAGTATCCTCCCTTTCTTTAATCTGATCAGCTTGATTTGGAAAGATTTCCTTTTCCTTTGCTTGATCAGCTGGTTCAGACTTGTCATCTTTTTCTTTGGTTTGATCAGCAGGGTCCGAATTTCCTTCTTTTTCCTTAGTTTTATCATCAGGAGCAGAAGTGCCTTCGTTTTCCTTATTCTGATCAGCAGGTGGTTGAACCTTCTTAACAGATACAACAGTGCGCATTAAACCTGCATTATCCAAAGTACACCTGTGAGTGATCCAAGTTAAATCATCAAGTGGAACAAACGGGGAGATTGGATCCTCAGGTAACTCTTCATATGGCCTAATATTAGAACCATAGACAATCTGTTTTAGACTTGGAAGGGGAATCATAGAACTTGGTTGTCCCCTCATCTTCCTAGTCTTCTTGGCTCACATTTCCATTGTCTGGGAAACTGCCAACTTTATTGAACGTTCCTTGAGATCTTCATTGTCAGCGTCCTCAGCAGGAACAGACTCATAAAGCTTCTTTGCTTCAGTCTTAACAAAATGACTGATC
Source organism: Penstemon eatonii (assembly GCA_038501285.1). Taxonomy (NCBI): domain Eukaryota; kingdom Viridiplantae; phylum Streptophyta; class Magnoliopsida; order Lamiales; family Plantaginaceae; genus Penstemon; species Penstemon eatonii. The sequence continues at coordinate 18,379,117 of CM076711.1, forward strand.
CTCAGTCTCAATTTGTCCAAAAAGAATTCTGAGTCTAATGCTTGAGTTAGTGAACCTGTCTCAAGACACTTTAGCACCCAGGCTTCTTCTTCAGCAAAGGCTTTCCAACTTGCAATTTGATATTTGCTCTTGGTCAGACGATAGTCTCCCCATCTGTTATATCTGATCTTCTCTTTATTGAAATCGTCAGACGAGTGATCTTTGCATTTTCAGTATCCAACCTTTTAATAAACTCATTAAACAAATCAGGGTCATCTCTGACAATCTCCAATGCCAGTTTTACCTCTGATCTTCTCTTAGGTTGAATTGCAGGAGTAGGCATAACTGGTTTAGGTTTGGTGGGATCACTTTGTTTACCAATTACAATACCACCAGTATGCTTTGGACCATGAGAGTCCTTAGCACTTGCCTCAATAGCAGCAGCCAACACTGCTGCTTCAACAGCATCTCTCTGTGCTTGAGTCATTTTACTGGCCTCTTCTTCCAGTCTTTTGAGCTCAAGGGCCTTAAGGCGATCTTCCTCAGCCTTTTCTGCAGCCTTCCTTTGTCTCTCTGCTTCATCTAACTTCTTCTTTTCAGCAGTAGTGAGGTAAGGAATCACAATCTCACCAGTCCTTTGCTTCTTTGTTTCAGGACTTTCAACAGTTTGAAGTGGAGTGGCAGCAACAGGAGTAGGATGCAGAAGAAGTACCTCTCCTTCACTTGTTGTGCCAGTCTGCTGTTCTTCTCTAACTTCAGCAGACACTCCAACAGTTGAGTCTCCAGCAGACTCAGCAGCAGGTTCTTCAATGATAATCGGTCTCTCTGCTGATGCTGGTGTCTCCCTCACTGTTTCAGTTGATTCTTCAGAGAATGTGACTTTTCTCTTTGCCTTAGACTTGGCAATTCTTCTTGAAGGTTTAGATTGAGGAGGTCCTTTTGCAGCGCTCCTTGTCCTCATTCTCTTTGCAGGTTGAATAGGAACAGCTTCTTCAGATTCTGTCCTTTCTGGAGATGATCCAGTCTCCATCTGCTCAATTTCTTCAGTGAAGTCATCAATTATCTTTTCAAGAATGACAACCTCAGGCTGAGCTGATCCAGCTTCAACAGTAGTGCTTACTGTTTGATCAGCAGACCTACTGGTCTGACCAGCCTTCTTGCTCTTCTTGGCAGGGGCCTTAGCAGTCATGGTAGAAGCCTTTCTCTTAGAAGTGCCCACACTTCTAAGTGGCTCATACAGCTTGAATTCCTTGCCACCATGAATAGTCTTTCCACTTCCCAAAGGACATCCCAGGCTTAAAAATAGATGACTGAGCAGAATACCATGCTTGACCTTCTTATCACATAGTAGATCAAATATATGAGCAGCCCAGTTGATTTTCAACCCATAGTATATGCAAATCATAGTGTAATATCTCCTTCTGGGTAAACCATCCAAAGAACTAGTGCTACAGTCCAGCAGTTTAGCAATTATGTCAGCGAACCTCTGATACTCATCTTTCAATTGAGTCTTCATCAGAGTTCTTGTCATCTGTTCTCCCTCCTTAGCACAAATTAACCAGAAATTTTCCTCTTTTGCAGACCCTAGGTCTGTCACATCTCCTCCCTCATTAGTCAGTTTGTACACTTCACTTAACACTGCAGCCGAAATACAATTCTTCTTGCCCCCAACTGTGGCAGTCATAGTAGTCCTTTCAGTGTTGATCTGTCTGGTTCTGTAGAAGTCATCAACATCTTCAAGATACACACGCTCCTCATGAGCTTCCAGAATGGGTACTAGAGATGCCTCCTTGATCTTCGTCATGATTTCTCTCATTAGATCAGTACCAGTTGCGAAGAATTTGTCATAGCTAAGATATATTCCTTCAATGACATCCATTTTGTGATTAAGTGGTGTAGTTCTGTAAAAGATTGAGAGCTAGAAAACAGAGAGCTTAGAGAGTTAGAGAATTTTGAAAATTTGTGTGCGTAAGACGACTGATCTGTTCAGATAGGATTTTATACATTTCCTTAGGTTTTGGTTATCGTGATTAACATGAACCGTAAGATTGATCTGACAGTTTTAAATTGTGCGGGTGAGAATTTCGGACATCAAATTTATTATTTTAATGTCGGATGGGCGGGAAACTCAATCGGCACTTATCTGTTACTTATAAAAGCGTGTTTCAAAAGATGCGATTTATAACCATGCTTATATAAAGTATCAGATAAGTAGAGTTTAACTTATCTGACAGACGAGTGATCTGTTATCTGATATTACTAGAGAAAGCCAATAGCTAGTAATCTTCCTCTGCTGTTTGTCAATCCAGCAAGATAATTTGATCTTCAATCTTCAAGAATTAAGAAGAGATCTTCTAATAACATAACTTCAACTAACTGTCATTAACAAATTTCTTTTTTAGAACAGAAGTACCGCTAGTCTTACACGTTCCCCCTGTCTGTAAGAATTCATAAGTTAACTAGTCTGTTGAAAGTTAATCCTTGAATACGATAATGGATTATTGTGCTGATCAACTTTAGTCTTTTGATAAGTTCCCCCTCAGCTCATGCATCCAAATTTAGTAGTCCTAGTTCAGCTCTTAGAGTTGAAAACCTTACTTAACTTAGAAGTTTGGTGAAAATGTCAGCTATCTGATTGTCTGTATGAACATACTCAATTATAACATTTCCTTTCTCCACATGATCTCTAATGAAGTGATGCTTGATCTCATTATGTTTAGTCCTTGAATGACTTGTAGTGTTCTGAGTAAGTGATATTGCACTAGTATTGTCACAGTAGATTGGAATTCCACTGATCTTGATATTGTAGTCTTATAGATGATGCTTCAACCAAAGTATCTGTGCACAGCATGCTCCATCAGCTATATATTCAGCTTCAGCAGTAGATATGGATACTGAAGTCTATTTCTTACTGATCTGCCCAAAAATTGACAAGCACCTGTTGTGCTTTTCCTATCAATTTTGCAGCCAGCAAGGTCTGAATCTGAATATCCAATAAGCTCAAATCCAGATTTTCTAGGATACCACAATCCCAATTCTTGAATGCCCTTAATATATTTCAGTATTCTTTTGGCAGCTAAGAGATGAGATTCCTTAGGATTTGATTGAAATCTCGCACAAACCCCAACTGAGTACATGATATCATGTCTGCTAGCTGTTAGATACAACAGTGACCCAATAATGCCTCTGTATTTGGTTATGTCCACTGATTTGCCATCTTCATCTTTATCCAAACGAAGATTAGTAGACATAGGAACAGTAGCAATAGAGCTAGTTTCCATACCAAATTTCTTGAACAGATCTCTTGTGTATTTTGCTTGATTGATGAATATTCCATTAGGCAACTGTCTAACTTGCAAACCAAGAAAATAATTGAGTTCACCCATCATGCTCATTTCAAACTTATTTTGCATCAGCTTGGAGAACTTGTCACACATCTGTTGGTTAGTTGAACCAAAAATAATATCGTCTACATATATTTGCACAATTAATATATGATTCTCCCATTCAATTGTGAACAAGGTCTTGTCTACCTTACCTTTTCGAAATCCTTTAGTTAAAAGAAAATCAGATAGGGTATCATACCATGCTCTTGGATCCTGTTTCAGTCCATAGAGGGCTTTCTTTAGACGATACACCTTATCTTCTTGTTGATATGCTTCAAATCCTGGAGGTTGTTCAACATACACTTCTTCTTGCAATTCTTCATTGAGAAAAACAGACTTCACATCCATCTGAAAGACAGTGAAGTTCTTGTAGGCAGCATAGGCAAGAAACAGTCTGATTGCTTCAAGTCTTGCTACTGGTGCAAATGTTTCATCAAAGTCAATTCCTTCTTCTTGACAATAACATTTGGCCACTAATCTTGCTTTATTTCTGGTAACAACACTATCTTCATTCATCTTATTTCTGAAAACCCATTTAGTGCCAATTACTCTTTGATGACTTGGTCTTGGAACTAAGTACCATACTTCGTTCCTTTCAAATTGATTCAACTCTTCTTGCATTGCTTCAATCCAGAAGGAATCATTTAGAGCTTCTTCAATTTGTTTAGGCTCTATTTGAGATAGAAAACTAGCAAACATAGCATCTTGTGCAGCAGTTCTTCTTGTTTTCACTCTATCCAAAGGATCACCAATCACTAACTCTGGTGGGTGATTCCTTAGCCATCTGAGATCAGGTTGCAGGTCTGGATGTTGTCCTCTGTTTTGATCTTGCAACACTACTGTTGGAGTTTCAGTAGTAGTCTGTTGAACATTTGTTGTCTGTTGAACAGTCTCTGGTCTGTCAGCTGTTTGTAACTCGTCTGTTAGACAATCAGTGATCTGATTTTGAACAGCACTTGAGTTGGCAGCTGAGTTGAGATCAGGTAGTATGATGGGAACATATTCTTCATTCTTTCCAACATTCAACTTCTTTAAATCAGTAGACAGATCTTGATTAGTATTTTGATTCTTTTCAGAAGATTGACTTGGCTCATCAAATACTACATGAATGGATTCTTCTATTAGTAATGTTTTTTTTGTTAAAACCTCTATAATAAGCCTTACTAACAGTAGAGTATCCTACAAAAACAGCTTCATCAGCCTTTTCTGCAAATGCAGTAAGGTGATTTTTCCCATTATTCAACACAAAGCATTAACAACCAAAAAATTTAAAATAATGAATGTTTGGCTTCCTGTTGTTCCAAACTTCATATGGAGTCTTGTTCTGATTTTTGTTGATCATGCATCTGTTCTGGGTAAAGCAGGCTGTATTTGTTGCTTCTGCCCAAAATCTTTGAGGTAGCTTAGCTTCAGCTATCATGGTTCTGACAGCTTCCTTCAGTGTTATGTTTCTCCTTTCAGCAACACCGTTCTGTTGAGGGGTTATAGCAGCTGAATAATCATGATATATTCCTTTGATATTACAATACTCTTCAACAGTAGAGATTGTAAACTCTGCCCTCTATCTGATCTGATCTTTAATATCTTTATACTTTTCTCATTCTAGATCAGTTCCATCAGATTAGTAAGATGTTCCTTGGTTTCACTTTTCTTCTTCATGAAAATCACCCAAGTATATCTTGAATAGTCATCCACAACAGCTAGGCATTATTTCTTTCCACCATTGCTGACTGGATCAATGGGTCCAAATAAGTCCATGTGTAGCAGCTCCAAGATTCTTTCAGAAGATTGGTGCTTCTTGCTTTTGAACGATGACTTGATTTGTTTCCCTTTCTGACATGCGTCACAGGGCTTGTCTTTGCTCATGACTGTTTTTGGAATCCCTTCTACCAGATAATTCTTTATCAATCTGTTTATGGTCTTGAAGTTTAAATGATTCATCCTTTTGTGCCATAGCCAGCTAACTTCACTTGGTGTTGATGCCACCAAACAAATGCTTGAATTCTTGTCAGCAGAATTCCAGTCGACTATGTAGACATTTCCTTGTCGTCTTCCAGATAAAATTACCTTCTTTGTACCAATCTGTTCAACATAGCACTTATCTGTTGAGAAGATGACTGAATATCATTTGTCACAAAATTGACTTATGCTCAGCAGGTTGTAGTTTAGTCCTTTAACATATGAGACGTCAGATATCTCAATGTTACCCTTGATTATTCTTCCTTTAGCTACAATCTTGCCTTCTTTGTTGTCTCCAAAAGTAACCTTTGGACCATCCACAACAAAAACATCAGTCAGCTCATGTATGCTTCCACACATGTGCCTTGAACAACCACTGTCCAAGTACCAAATCTTCTCTACTTTACTCCTACTTCTAATCCTAACGTACAAAACAAAATTAAAATTGTTTTAGGTACCCTTATTGAGAGGGTCCTGGAGGATTAGTTCCACCTTTGACAACCCAAGATGTTGATGTCTTAGGCTTCTAAGGCTTCTGAGTTTTGACAGGAGCATGAACAGTTTTATTTTCATCATAGTTATAAGATAAGTCATGTTAATGATCAGTATAATAAGGAAAATGTTCATAAGCAGGGTAAGGTGCATGATAAGCAGGATATGCATGCATTGGATGAGCAGGGTAAGGTGCATAGTAAGTAGGAAATTGAGGTGCATGATACATAGGAGGATATGCAGCAGGTTGCACATAATAAGACTCATTTCCGTACCAAGCATTTTGATTTTTCTTATTCTTATGCTTCTTTGGTTTACTATTAGCTTGCTCATTAACAGACGACTTAGTTTTACCACTAGTCTGATTAGTTTTAGCTTTATCAGCAGACTTCTTAGGACTCTGCTGTTTAGGCTTACTAGTCTGTTTTCCTACACTAGGATCTTTGCTCGTTTTAGCCTTAGTAGTTTTCGTCTCCTTTAATACTTTCTCAGGTGAAGCAAGTTTAGTAGTCTGAACATACAATATGACCTTACTATTGTCAGTTGATATGAATTTTTCAGTATGGTTCAGTTCTAACTTATCCTGATCTAAAGGTGTCTTCTGTTTACTAGAAATGTGAGTGGATGCAACAGATGACTTTTCATGAGACTCAATTACTTTCTCAAGTTCCATGATTTTACCCTTATAAACTTCACATTCAGCTTTCAGAGATTCATGTTCTTGCTCAAGGTTTTTATATTCAGCTGATTCTCTTGGCTTTTCAGCTGTGAGTTTCAGTGAATTATTTTGCTCTTTTAGCAATATCATCTCTTCCTTAAGCTTTTTATATGCTTCGGCAATAGTAGTATTGTTAAGCATCATTTGTTCAAATGAATTAAATAATTCATTATCAAGAGGAGTTACCTCATCCTCAGAGTCATCAGCTTCCTTGGCCATCAGGCAGAGGAGAGCAGGTTTCTCTTCATCAGAAGACTCTTCGTCTGAAGTGTCTGAGTCCGAATCAGATGAGTAGACACCAATCAGCTTTTCTGCTTCAGCAGTCATTGCCTTGCCTCTCTGATGCTTTCTTTCTTTTCGGATTCTCTTCTCTTCCTCAGTGTATTTTTCTGCTTTTGTATATGGACAGTCTCTGATGAAATGTCCCAATTTCCTGCAGTTATAACACATTAGTTTGGCTTTATAATCATCTTTATCTTGAGAAGAAGAGTTAGGTTTAGAAGTAGAAGCCTTGTTGTATTTGTTCTTCATTTTTCTTTTGTAGAACATCTTGAAATTGTTCATCAGCAATGCTACTTCTCCAGCTGTGTACTCCTTTTTGTTGAGTAGTGTGGCTTCATCAGATGAGTCCACTTCTTTACTTCTCTGTGCTGGTCTTCTTGGATTTTCAGCAGCAACTAGTGCATCTGTGGGTCCTGAAGTTGAGGTTTCTTCAAATCCCATTCTAGGCAGTTTATACTCGAATGCCTTGAATACGGAGAACAGCTCTGTAAGAGAGATCTTTCCCAAATCTCTTGATTCTTCCATCGCTGTTACTTTCATGTTGAACTTAGCAGGTAAAGCCTTTAGTACTCTGACTGTGATTTCTTTGTCAGTAAAGGTTTTTCCCAACTTTAGAACTTCATTGAGTGTTCTGGTAAACTAGGTGTCCATCTGATCAATGGTCTCTCCAGACTTCATCTTGAAGTTATCCAGTTTCTCCAAAGCAACAGTAAGCTGATGCTCTTTTATAGCATCATTTCCTTCACTCATATCACTAACTTTATCCCACATCTCCTTTGCAGTTTTGCAATGTTTGACTTTGTCAAACCGATCATTATCCAGGGATTTAGTCATGATAAATCTTTCGACTTTATCCAGATTAAATAGCTTTATTTCCTCTGGAGTCATCTCATGAAGGTCTTTTTCCACCATGGTATCAACTTCATTTATCTTTATCGTCTTGGTGAATCTGAATGGACCTTTTATGATACATGTATACATGTTGTCATTGTAGGCAGCTAAGAAGATCTCCATTTTGATCTTCTAGTCCTCAAAAGACATACCAGAAATGTGGGGAACATGGCTGATACAGTCCATTTTTCAAAAAGTTTTAATTTTTCAAAAAGATGCTCTTTTGAAAAGTTTTGAAAACCTTTGAAAAACACTTGGATCAAGCTCGTTGATCAGGCAGCTGATTCTAATGAACCACCTGCTCTGATACCACTTGTTGGTCCCAAGTGGTCAGATGAGGTCTAGAGGGGGGGGGGGGTGAATGGACCTCTGAAAATTTTTAGACTTAAAAACTTTTCAGTCTTCTGTCAGCAGACTAAACTTATGAAGAACAGTAAGCTGACTATGCTGATCGTGAACAAATCTTGAACAGCAGAGTGACCACTCTTCTTATGATAACTTAGCTGATTTCAGCAAAATCAGTTTTACTAGAGTATACTTGCAGCGGATAATTTGAAAGTGTTTTTCACAAGTAGACTAAGTCTATTTAAAGATTTTATCCCCAGTTTAAAACCCCTTTAAAATCTTTAAAGCAATTCAAAGTGTTTACTTATGCAATTTTGAAATATGCAAGAAAACTAAAATGCAAAATCAACACAAAATTTTTTTATAGTGGTTATATGGATAAAAATCCTTTAGTCCACTCTTCCAGATCACTTAGATTCTGGATTATACTATAAACACAAAGTTTACAATATTTCTCCACTTACACCTAAACAACAAATGAAAAGGCTATAAGCTCGCAATAGGAAATCACTCAGAAAACCTATCCTCTGAAGTTAAATCACTCACAAACACGGATTTAAACTTCGCACAACACTCAGCTAATACAAATTCACTCAGAAGATGTTTTCTTTTTGCTTCAACTAGGCTTCTGTCAATAAATGACTTTCACCAGACGAGTGAGATGTTCGAGCTTCTTGAGACTTAGAAAAATTTCTGATTTGAATGCAAAATCTCAGAATGTTGTTGTGTGTCTCGCTCGTTGAAATCAGCTCTATTTATACTTGGATTTGAAAATATGACCGTTGAAGGAAATCACAATTCAAATCCATAGCCTTAGCCCAAATTCAGAACGGCTCCCTGCTGATTTAACGGGTTTTCGTTGGGTTGTTCGGTATCAGTGAATTTGTGATATTGAAGAGATTCAATATATATTTTTATGGGGCTCTGTTACTTTATTCTGGATGGATCAATCTCAGGGAAAGGCAGTACCGTTTGAACAGAAAGTAATTGACTAAAAACCAACGTAGAAGATAACACAAATATGAAGAGAAAACTCTTATTGTTGAGTGATTGTATGATAGAGCAGTTAATTCAGAGATTATGGCGTATATTGCCGTATGATTCAGAGTTGTCAAAAAGGAGCCCCCCTATACAATAATTAACTAGGTATTTATAACATGCTAAACCTAGTAATGCAAGGAAACATAGTCCTAATAGGACTCGGCCCAAGTATTCTTATTTGGTCCGGAATATAGTCTTCTAATCGAAATGAGCCGTATTCAGCTGGGTCGATAAGAAGGATCTGGAAGCGTCTGGTCTGGTCGAATCGGTCTTATGCTTATCGCTCGATCCGTGCTATATGTAGGGTGCGAAATAGCCCCCATCAGTACTCCCTCACTTATTCGAGCGTATAGACAATAGAAGCTCGTGGAAGTAGATAATTCTATTACGACTGTTCGTCACCTATGAATGGAGCCTCGTTAAAAACCTTCCTTAAGAAAAAACCCAGTGGGAAAAAATCTTAAGCAAGGAAAGAGTGCCGCATATCATAGATAGTCGTTTCCTTTGTCTGATAACGAATCGCCACGCGTCTTTTCAGAAGATTTTGCATTTCCTTCCATTTTTGGCGGGAGTGAGATTTAATTGCGAGGAGTTTGAAGCGTCTTTTCTCATTTCAGTATAAATAGATGACCCTTGAGTTTGTTATTTTTTCTTTACATTTGCTCAAAGTTCGCAGTCATTTTCTAACTTGGTCGTTCGTCATATAGAGTTTTCCTTTCATCGACCTTTAATTTTTGAGAATCTGAAAGTATGGCTTTTTTAAGAAAACCTTTTTCTTCCTCGAGGGAGAATGTTGCTCCTAATAACGAGGAGGAATTGCGCTCCAATCTTTCGGGTGAACAATCTACAACTCCTGAATTTGTTGTTCCTTCGGCGGATACTTTTAAGGTTCAAATGCTTTCTGATTCAGAGGTTGCTGCCCGAGCGGAAAAGGGTAAAGGTACTGCTCCTCAGATTTCCGAGCCAATTGAGGACCTAGCCTGCGCTTACACTGTGGATACCTTTCCGGAGGTTGTGAATAGTTATGCGCAATATTTTCCGGAGGGTTCTGAGATAATTCTTCCTTCCCCTTCTGATAGGGTCACTTCTCCCCCGGAAGGATGTCGCGCCTTTTATACGGCTCACTTTAATAGTGGCCTTCGTCTTCCCTTGTCTCCCCTCTTTCTTGAAGTTTTGAAAACTTTTAGTGTGTGCTTGACACAGTTGGTTCCAAATTCCGTTGCTTTCGTGGTTTGTTTTTCTGTTTTAATGATTGCAAAAGGATTTAAACCTTCTTTTCGTAATTTTACGCAACTCTTCCGTTTCAATATTTCCAGTTCTTCGAATCGTGGGTATTTCTTCGCTAGTCAGAGACCTAGTCGAGCAATCTTCGACTCCCCAGTTTCTAGCAACCCTCATTGGAAATCTCACTTCATTTTTGTTCGTCCCCCCCCTCTTATTCGTTTGATGGATGGTTCGACCGTGCCCTTCTCGTGGGATCATGATTCTAAATGGGTTTATGGAGGTCGCTCTCCGACTGGTGAACTTATTCCCGATGATGCTCAGTTTATCGGTGAAATCCCTGCTATGCGTGCCAACAAATACCAAAGCGCCCTTCTTATCGGAGAGACTTTCCTTCATAAAGCGGGATTGAGTGCTCATACCTTTCCAATCAGTTCATCACTTGAATCATTGGGTACGCATTTTACTTTAGTTTTTTGTTTTTAAATGATGTCTTCTATATAGAAGAGCTAACTTTCGTTCCCTTTGCAGCTGAAATGGTAGAAAACTCTCGCGTTTCTTCAAAAGGAAAAATGGTATTGTCCAAATCTTCTAAATCTATGGAGAACATCCCGATTGAGCAAAGAGCTTCTCGGAAGAGAAAATTGGAGTTGAGTCACGAGGTCGAGGAGAATGGAGAGGAGTCTCCAGATTCTTCCCCAGATTCTCCTATACGCCAAGGGACTGGACCCGGTTATCCCCCTCTTTCTCTTAGATCATCCTTGGGAATACGCGGTTGTCGTAGTTGGTCGATGCCTTATCCCAGCGACAACCCGGTAGGGAGAAAAAGGAGCTATTACGGTCGTTCCGGCGATGATCTTTCTTTACTTGGCGACAATCATCCGAAACCTACTTTGGTTGAAATGATTGAAGATCACTTAGAGGGGAGGAGAGCCGCTGGTTATTCCGAAAAGGATTCTTTCATTCATGATGCTAGCGAGAATGCGGTTGATAAGGCGACCCGTGTTCTTTTGTCAGGTGTTTTTACCCGCGACCTAAATAAGCTTCTTCATAAGGATCCTCTGGAGAAGTTCCAGCGAGCTTCTCTTTATGCTGAAAAGGTAATATCTTTTCCTTTTTATTATTTCAACGGAATGATCTTTTAGGTTTTTTTAACCCAATTTGCTGACTCGTCTCTTTCTGATTCCTTTGTTATTTCAGGTTAACACTTGTCTAACATCATACGCTTATGAAAATTCTCTTTGGAAACAACAGTGTGAGTTTTTGGAAGAGAAGTATAAAGCTTTGTTACGTAGGTCCTCTGGTTCAGAGATCGGTCCCTCAACGTCTTCCTCTGTTCCGATCGTTGAGACTCGTAGTGCGGGGGCCGAAGACCAAGAGATGTTGAGTAGGGTTATGGAACTTTCTCGTGCTCAAGAGCAAGCCAATCAAATGGCAAAGAAGTTGGAGGAATTCCAATTGCAGAGTACGGCTCGAATTAGCGAGCTAGAAGCCCAAGTTTCCAATCTTCAAGCTTCTTTAGAGGAGTATGAAGAAGACGTCCCTCTTTGTGGGCTTAAGGATCGGTATGGTAGGAACCACGAGGAAAAAGTTGTTCGCGAATTCCTCAATTCTCCTGTCCATACAGCATTGGTACATCGGATGGTCGGTCCCCTTCTGGAGAATACTTTCAAGAAAGCGATCCACCAGTTAGTCGCTTTAAATATGGTCGATGACCGTCGGAGAGAGTATTTTAAGGCGGCACACATTCGATTGAATCGTAACGGTGAAGTTTATTCTTCTTCCGAGCTTCCAGATGTTGAATATCGAGGTTTTCCCTTGGCTCATCTTGTTGAAGAATTCGAAAAGCCGTTGCCGATTCCTCCTTCTGATGTTAATGATGAGCTCGATGATACCTTTATCGACGAGGACGACGTGGAAGAAGGTGCTGATGAAGCTGGGGAAAGAGAAGTCGGTACCGAACAAACATCTCCAGTTGTTAACCCGACTGTATGATGTATTGATTTTAGGAGAATAACCTTTGTAATTATTTTGATTGTAACATTACTTTTTTAACCCTTTGTAAAAATAGACGCTTGATTTTCCTGACGTTAACGTCTTTTCGTGTTCCCTGTAATGATTCGGACAAGTCATTAATTTCGGCGTAATTATGCGTGTGTCGTTTCAAATTCTAATATCTATCCCATGGCCTTTCTCTGTATTTCGCGCCTTTTCTTTAAGTCTGTCGCGTCTTTTCGTCGAGTATAAATACGCGAGGTAAATACATTACTTGCTTTTTACCGCTAGTCTCTCTTCCATAACCAGAATATTCTTCTATAGGAAGGTCGATAAGATTTCTCGGTTTAATATTATAATTTTCGGCAATTCGATCATGAGTAATCTTTTTAATAATACTTCGAAACGACCTTCCCGTGAAGGCGCTCGGGATATCAGACCGAAAAAGTCTCGAACTGTGGGACCCTCGATGGATCCTCCTGTCTCGTCTTCTATTACTAGGTCGGTAATCAACACACCCGCTGTGTCTTCCGAACCTTTTTCTGCAATTAGTTCTTCGTTTTCAGATACGATCTTTTCTACTTCCACTCAAGGAAGAAGTATACATTCCCCTGGTCGGGTAGCTTTTGGTGATATGTCCAACGAGGAACCGACTTATAATATACCGGTTACTTCCAGTTCCTTTGAGCACGTTTTTCATGGAGGGGATTTCGCTATTTCCCTTCCTTTATCTGTTTCTACTGCCCCAATCGCCAGCAAAAGGCAAGCTGGTGATGGCTTTTTCGTCAATCCTTCCATGACGCAATCCATTTCCCAGGATTATCCCGATTATCTGTTTCATGATACTACTGTGGTGACGACTTCTTTTGAATCTGGAGGACCTTCTGAAGGTCGGATTGGCTCGAGGTCTGGTCGTCGAACCATTATTTCTGCTTCGGGCAAGGAGACTTCGGTTAGTCCCGACGAGAGGGAATCCCCTCCTCCATTGGATGATCGCTGTGTGCTCGAGCAGGTTAAAGACATTCTTTTGTCGGAGAGTCCACATTCCGACGGTGTCCCTTTGACTAGCGAACTGCCTGGTTCCGTTGAACCTGATGCTTTGTCCTGGGACTTGGGCATGAGTACGATTTTGCCTGGCGAGTTGAGGAAGCTCGAAGGTACCTCCAACATTCGCCTTGTTCAATCTCTGGTGAAAATATGTGAGCAGGTAAATATATTTTGAATATTTCTCCTGTTTTTTGTTTTGAATGCCTTGTTGTGTGGCGGATTTTCTTACTCCTTTTGCTTTTTTTTTTTTTTTTTTTTTTTAGGGCAAGTATTTTGCACTTCAACTGGGTGTGCAAAATGATGAACTGTGGAATAGTAAGCGTACTCATCAACGTCAGTTGGAGTCGGAAAAAGCTAAAGCCGCGGGGCTGGAGTTGCAGCTGCAACTTGTCAAAGATGATCTCCAGAAATTGGAGGCTGATAAAGTTGTTCTTGAAAATGAGAAGAATAATTTGGCTCAGGCAGCTGTTCTGGCGGAAAAGTCTCGTCGGCAGGCTTATGAAGAAGGTTATGACGCCGGCTATCTAAAGCGTCAAGAGGAGTTGATGGCGTTCGCTGGTACCTTGACTCCTCGGAGGCCTGTTTCTGCTAGTCGCCCAGCTGGAGATACTTCTTAGTGATCTCAATCGATCTCTTTTTTTTTTTTTTTTTTTTTTTTTTTGTGTGCCCAACTTTTGTGTAGTTGTATTTGGGCTGAAGAATTTGTAATGGAAGAAGTGCTAAATTGGTAACCATGACCTTTTTTGTAGGCAGAATCTTGCCCTGATCAAATTTCTCTCGTAGACATACTCTGTTATGCACAATCTCCTGTCATACGTAAATATAATATCATGAAATGATCATCATATTCTTGGCGTATTTATCTGATTTTAATCTTTGCACAGTAATTGACTAATAATCTGGCCGATACTCAACTTGCGTAGCACATCCCAAATGTAGATAATAGGTTCCTTTGTGTCGATAATCGATCGTTAGGGAGCGCTTAGTGTCTCGGTCGATGTTTCAAATCTTGCCTTGCAATGTTGTCTTTTTGCGACATATATCTTATATAAAGAGGCTATTATTCCTCCTGTTGAAATTGCTCTTCTCTTCATAAGACTAATAGAAGATGTCACTTTTCAGTATCATACTGAACTTTACGTTTTTCCGCACTAAGCGTGAGGTGTATGTTCCACAGTTAGTATATCATTATATTATTTCCTTGATATGGGAGGAATTGGAAAATGCAGAGGTCTTGTCCAGATCTGACTTATTCAGACCTCCTTCAGCAATTCTTTGGTATGTCAGGCAGTGACTTCTTTGTAGTTTCGAATAAGGAGGACTATTCTCCTGATTTCTATGTCAAATATTTTGTACTCGAAAGGAGTTTTTGTATGAGGTAGTTAATGGTTACTCATATGATATGTGAGGCAATGACGGCCCTCGCGTGGTGGAGGGTTTCATCTTTTATCTTTCATCGAGCAAGTAACTTTTTTACGACGATCTCAAATTTCGTTTCTTCGACCACCATGTACGACCGTGCCGGTCTATCTTTTCCAAAGCTTTTTGGTTTGATTGTTTCGATCTATGGCCCCTTTTTGTTATCGACTAGTCGAGGCGACTCGTTAGTGTCGTTCCAACTTATTCGCATTTATTTCAGGGAGTCAAAGGGTCGCATTCTCGTCCTTTGATTAAATTCTTATCAACCGTAGGATCTGTTGTACGAGCGCCTATAAATAAGTAGGCAGTTTCCTTATCTTTTATTCATAATAATGGAGATCTCGGTTTCCTTAGATTTCACCCTGCCTTCAGATCCCATAATCTTCAAAAAGTCACATTATCATGAATCATATTGTAATAGCTTGATGTTCTTCTACCTTGTACTGACGGGTCCCAAGTCATTCCTTCCTTGTACTAACGGGTCCCACGTGGCCTCAGCTTTTGTCTTCATCGATTAGAGGTCCGTGGTTTCCGTTTGCACATGGAGGGTTCATACTTGCCAGTCACCTCCTTTCTTGGATGTTACCTCAGGGGTGATAGACCACAGGGGTGGCTGGTAAATCTATCGTCTCACGACGGCCCTGAAGAGATGCTGCTCTAGAGTAAAATGTTTTATATTTGAAGTAGAAGCAGTATCTTGTTGTGGGTGAATGAGTATTGCCAGTTATCTGGCTGGTAATGCTCATTTCGTCTGGGAGAACATTTGATCTTCAGAGCCTGGCCATCGAACCAAAGAAGTCGACCATCCTGAGCAGCATGCTTCTTAGGTGGTCTATAATAATCGACGAGGTACAAGGGAGGAGATTGGTGTTTCCGTGGACATTGTCGTGAAGATCGCTGATCTTATAAGATCATTTTATCATTGTAACAGTGTTTATGTAATATGTAGACCATTGTAATGTAGGACTTTCGTATGTAATTGATTTGATGAATAAAGTATTACCTTTTATCCCTTGCATTTTCATCGTTGTTGATTCTGTCGTACTCTTATTTATGAGGAGCATTCTCCGAGCAGATGAATTCAAACTTTGTACGAATATTAGCACATCTTTAGATCGTTTAGCACATATTAAAATAGTTGATATGAAATCGAGGAGTGTTTATTGATCAGATCAATGTATACTCGGCTCGTTATAATTTAGGCTTAGGTTTTTCATACCCAAAAAGTCTTTTTCATCGTTAATATGAAATCGAGGAGTGTTTATTGAGCGGATCAATGTATACTCGGCTCGTTATAATTTAGACTCAGGTTTTTTATACCCAAAAAGTCTTTTTCATCGTTAATATGAAATCGAGGAGTGTTTATTGAGCGGATCAATGTATACTCGGCTCGTTATAATTTAGACTCAGGTTTTTTATACCAAGAAGTCTTTTTCATCGTTAATATGAAATCGAGGAGTGTTTATTGAGCGGATCAATGTATACTCGGCTCGTTATATCTTAGACTTAGGTTTTTCATACCAAGAAGTCTTTTTCGTCGTTAATATGGATCGAGGAGTGTTTATTGAGCGGATCAATGTATACTCGGCTCGTTATATCTTAGACTTAGGTTTTTCGTACCAAGAAGTCCTTTTGGTCGTTAATATGGATCGAGGA
Source organism: Penstemon eatonii (assembly GCA_038501285.1). NCBI lineage: Eukaryota > Viridiplantae > Streptophyta > Magnoliopsida > Lamiales > Plantaginaceae > Penstemon > Penstemon eatonii. The sequence goes on from CM076711.1 coordinate 18,395,548, forward strand.
GTTTTTATTGAGCGGATCAATGTATACTCGACTCGTCATAGCTTAGACTTTGGTTTTTTATACCAAAAAGTCTTTTTCGTCGTTAATATGGGTCGAGGAGTTTTTATTGAGCGGATCAATGTATACTCGACTCGTTATAGCTTAGACTTTGGTTTTTTATACCAAAAAGTCTTTTTCGTCGTTAATATGGATCGAGGAGTTTTTATTGAGCGGATCAATGTATACTCGACTCGTTATAGCTTAGACTTTGGTTTTTTATACCAAAAAGTCTTTTTCGTCGTTAATATGGATCGAGGAGTTTTTATTGAGCGGATCAATGTATACTCGACTCGCTTCGCATGGTTGAATCCCAGGAATGATTATCGAAACAATCGATTTATAGTAAAACTAAAATCTTTTATAAATGAACTGTAGGCTAAGGCCTTTATTACAAATATTAAAATTCAATTAAAACGAAATAAAACGAAGCAGCATAATCTGCTAAAATTTATTTACCATAGTATTTTCTAAGGTTGACTGCATTCCAGGTTCTTGGTAAAGCTGTTCCATCCAAGTGTGCAATTTTGTATGAACCTTTCTTTCCTACGCCAATGACGACGTAAGGTCCATCCCAATTTTGTTGTAACTTTCCCACGTGTTTGGATACTTCTACTTTTTTCAAAACTAAGTCTCCTTCTTTGAAGGTTCGGATGCGTACTTTTTGATTGTATGCTTTTTCCATATTTGCTCTAGTGGCTTGTAGGCGTACAGCGGCTTTATCCCATAGAGCTTCTGTCAGGTCGATATCATTTTCTCTTGCCTTTTCGTTTTCCAAATCATCGAACATCTCGATTCTCGGCGTTGGGATTAGGGTTTCAACGGGAATAACAGCTTCCGACCCATATACCAAGCTAAATGGGGTTTCCCCAGTTGAGCTCCTTACTGTGGTTCGATTAGCCCAAAGTACTCCTGGGAGTTCATCAAGCCATTTTCCCTTGGCAGCTCCCAATCTTTTTTCCAAAGATTTTATTATTTCTCTATTTGCTACTTCGGTTTGTCCGTTCGCTCTAGGATGTCCGACCGAAGTAAAATTTTGTTGAATTCCATATTTCGAACACCATTCTATTATCTGTTTCCCCGCGAATTGGGTTCCATTATCAGAGATAAGGATTCTTGGGATGCCGAATCGACAGACTATGAATTTCCATAGGAAGTTAATCACTTGGAACTGAGTTATCCGGGCTAGGGCAATACACTCTATCCATTTGCTGAAGTATTCAACAGCGACCAGGACGTAGGCTTTTTTGGATCTGGCTGTTGGAAATGGTCCTACGATGTCCATGCCCCATTGGTCGAAAGGCCAACATATCGGTATTGGGTGCATGTTTTCAGCTGGTTGGTGGCATATATTAGCGTGAATCTGACAATGATGACATTTTTGGACATATTGAAAAGCATCATTGTTGATAGTGGGCCAGTAATAGCCTGTTCGGAGGCATTTCAGAGCTAACGCCCTTGCCCCGCTGTGATTTCCTGCGTTCCCTTCGTGTACTTCTCGTAGTATATCAGTGGTTTGAGGTTCAGAGACGCATCTTAGAAGAATTCCCAATACTGATCTTCGATAGAGTTTTTCTTCTAGGAGGGTGTATCTTGGGGCTCGATATCTTATTTTTCGAGCTTCATTCTGGTCAGGTGGTAATTTTCCCTCCCGAAGATAGTTTATCATTGGGGTCATCCAGTTTTCTTCAACTTCTTCGATTTCCATTATATCGATCACCGACCCTTCATCAATATCTATTGCTGGTGTATTAAAGATCAGCCAGTTGATCACCCTTTCGGTTTTTTCGTCATGGGATCCTGTGAATTTAGATAACTGATCGGCCCATTTGTTTTCCGATCGTGGAATGCTTTGTATGCCGAAGCTTTCAAAGTTCTCAGCTAGTGTTTTTACTTTGGCGAGGTATTTGACCATATTGAATTCCTTAGCCTCGTATAGGCCCTCTATTTGTCTCTGTACTAACTCTGAATCGGTTAATACTTTAAGGCTTTTAATGTTGGCTTTGATCGCCATTTCCATTCCAGCGATTAACGCTTCATATTATGCTTCATTGTTTGTTACGACAAAGTCTAGAGTTATTGCATAATTCAAATCTTCTTTGTTTGGTCCGGTGAAGTTGATTCCGGCTCCTCCTCCTTCTCGGCATGAGGCGCCGTCGACATGCATTAACCAAATTTGATCTTCGATGATCAAAACATCGTCGTTGAGGCTGCTTGATGATGCAGTTGCCTGTGTCGGTGTTTCCAATAGAAAATCTGCCAACACTTGGGCCTTAATTGCGACTCTCGGCTTGTAATCGATTTCGAATTGGCCAAGTTCGATCGCCCATTTGATCAGTCTTCCGGAGACTTCTGGTTTCGCTAATACTTGTCTTAGCGGTTGATTTGTCAAAACCACGATTTTGTAAGTCAAAAAGTAAGGTCGAAGTTTTCGGGCGGCGACCACTAGAGCGAGTGTGAATTTTTCAATTTCCAAATAATTCTTCTCCGCCCCCTGTAATAATTTGCTTAGATAATATACGGGCTTATGTTCTGGTCCTTCGACTTTAATTAGCACTGAACTAATTGCTACGTCGGAGATGGAGATGTACATATACAACGGTTCTCCTTCTGTTGGTTTGGCCAACATCGGAGGTGTTGTCAAATATTCTTTGAGTTGCTCGAAGGCTCGATCACATTCTTCGGTCCAAACAAAGTTTTTTGCTTTCTGGAGAATTTGGAAGAAAGGGAGGCTTTTATCTGCTGACTTTGATATGAATCTGTTCAATGCCACGATCTTCCCAACTAAGCTTTGTACTTGGGAGATGGTTTTGGGAGGTTTCATTTCGGTTATGGCTCGAATTTTTTCTGGGTTGGCTTCTATTCCTCGCTGGTGTACCAAATATCCCAAAAATTTTCCTGACTTAACACCGAAGGTGCATTTTGCAGGATTTAGCTTCATACGGTATTTCCTTAAGATCTGGAAACATCGATCAAGATGTTTTACATGATCGGCTTCGTTCATACTTTTGACTAACATGTCGTCTACATAGACCTCCATTATTTCTCCGATTAATTCTTTGAACATTAGGTTTACTAACCTTTGGTAAGTGGCTCCGGCGTTTCTTAAGCTGAATGGCATTACTAAAAAGCAGTATACTCCTTGCTCGGTTATGAATGCGGTTTTTTCTTGATCACGCTCGTCCATGTATATCTGATAAAACCCTTGGAAAGCATCCATCATGCTAAATATTGCGAAGCCGGCGGTCGAATCGACCAATAAGTCGATCCTCGGGAGGGGATATGGATCTCGTGGGCACAACTTGTTAAGATCGGTAAAATCATTGCACATTCTCCATTTGTTGTCCTTTTTATCCCCTTTTGCTACTAGAACAACATTACATAGCCATTCTGAGAAATGTATTTCTCGGATTTGTTTTGCTTCAAGTAGTCTTTCTACCTCGGCTTTGATAATCTTATCTTTTACTGGCCCATGATTTCTCTTCTTCTGTCTGGCGGGTTTCGCCAAAGGATCAATTTTTAGGGAATGTTTGATTATTCGAGGATCAATTCCTTCAATGTCATTCGCGCTCCAGGCGAAAACGTCGGCATTGTCCCTGAGGAAGTCGATTAACATTATTTCCCCTTCTTTGCTCAGTTCCGTACCTATTCTTGTTGTTTTGGATGAGTCCCCTTGTACTAGAGTTATATCCTTATGCTCCGGAGGTTTCAAGGATAAATCTAGTGGTTCTTTTCCCTTTTTATCCATTCGATCAGTACTAGGGATTTCGATTTTATTTCTAATGAGATCGTCCTCGATCTTTCTTTTGCTTGGAGTAATCAATTTTGGGTGTTCTTTCATAGTTAACGAGGTGCTGTAGCAATCCCAGGCCATGCAATGATCGTTTGTTATTTCTCCGATGCCTCTATCGGTCGGAAACTTTATCTTCTGATGATAAGTAGAGACAACAGCTCGGAATAGGTTGAGGGCTGGTCGTCCTAATATTGCGTTATAAGCGAAAGGGGTTTCTACCACTAGGAATTTCACTAGCTTCACAGTCCGGTGAGGTATTTTCCCGAGTGAAACGCTTAAGGTTATCGTTCCGCTGGGGATGATTTCGGACCCTCCGAATCCTATTAACGGTGTAGCTACTTTCTGTAGATTTATTGTTCCCAAGTTCATTTGGGCTAAGACTTCCCGGGCGATGATATTGGCCGAGCTCCCGTTATCGACTAGGATTCTCTTGACATTGTAATTTGCTATTTCTAGCGAGATTACCATCGGGAAATCGGGGTTATCCTCTTTTGTGTCCCAAACAATATTTTTAGGTACTTCGCCTTCGTTAAAGCTGATCGGCTGATCGTTTGATGGCCTGCTTTCCAGGGTCCAAACTTCTGTTGGGTATTTTAAGTTTCCAATTATGGATCTGGCTGTCCTACGACGGGCGTTACGGCTATCCCCGCCCGCGGGTCCCCCGGATATTGTATGGATGGTGCCATTGATTTGGCCATGGCTCAATTCCTGTATAAGACCATGCTCGGGCGACCTTCGACGAGGGCTCCTTCTTTGATTATTATTTCGAGGACTTCTACTTCTTTCCCTTTTGCGGTTATCTCGCTCTATGTAGTCGTCTAGTTTTCCTTGTTCGATTAGTTTTTCAACTTCTCTTTTAAGGTGAAAACAATTTTCTGTACGATGTCCATGTGCACGATGGTATTTGCAGTATAGGTCATAATTTCGAGATCCTGGTCTCGGTTGAGCGATTTTCCTCGCTTCGGGGATCCAATTATTCCTTTCTAGTACTTCCAGTATTTCTTCCATCGGAGCATTTAACCTTGGGTGTTCCACTTGATTCACCCTACCTCTGTCCGATTGCTCGGGGTTTCTTGGTCGTTGATAGAAATTTGGTTGCCTTTCTTGGCCGGTTTTATTGTATTCCAGTCGTTGGAAAACGTTGCCCTTCCTAAAAGGTCGTTCGTAATCCATGGATCTTTGGGCAAGAGCTCTATCATGTCTTTTGGAGCTTGGAGTTGTGATTTTATTTTTGTTTTTATCTTTAAAAGAATTCATTTCTTCTTGGGTCATGTATTTGGACGCCAAACTCATGATGTCGGCGAATGTTCTAGGTTGTTTTCGACTGAGCGCATTTCCGAACTGCCTATTCTTCGTGAGGTCGAAGAGAATAGAAATTATGTAATCGATATTAGGGGAATCGATTTTGAGTAATTCCACGTTGAACCTTGCCAACCAATTTCTTAGGGATTCTCCTTCTTGTTGGTGTATGGTCCCTATGTAGCTCATCGGGAGTTTTTGCCTTTTCTGACTAGCAAATTGCTGTGTCAATTTGTTACAAAGTTCTCTAAAGCTGTAAATGGAGTTGGCAGGTTGTTTCGCGAACCAGTCTAATGCGAGTCCTTCGAACGTGGTTACCATTAATTTGGCGGTGAATTCCGCGGAGTGGGCGTATAGGTTCATTATATTCGTGAAGCTAAAAATATAATCATCCGGGTCAGTGGTTCCATCATAGCGAGGCAGTCTACCTGGGACTTGTCCAATTGATTGTGCCTCTTTTATTTCTCTACAGAAGGGGGAACAGGCCGCAAGGCTCTCCTGGAGTTCCGTGGTTCGGGCCCACGGGTTTTGAGTAGATCGTAGGCGTTGTTCGAGTCGCTCCTGTACCATCCTTTCAATTTCTCTTTCCGAGAAACGAGTCGTTCGCGGTCGATCTGGGATTGTATCATTTATATCATCCTCGATAGGTATTATTGTATGTTCCTTAGATCCACTGCGCCCCGCATGTGGTTTTCTTTGCCCTGGTTTTCTTCGGGGATGGTTATCGGAGGGTTTTGAATTGTCCGGTTGCGGACTGTGTAGTGAGCGGCGCTCGCTTGGTGGGCTGTCAACTTGTTTAGAGACTTGATCGTTTTGTCTTGGCGTTCTTTGAGCAGGAATTGTCCTGGCAGCCCTAGTGTTTCGCGGAATTTGATCAAGTACGAGTAATTCTTCTGGGGAGAGTGACTTAACGAGCATCGCTATTTGTCGTAGCTTCTCCTGAGCACCCGGGAGAGGAACGGGGATCTCGGGGACTTCCGGTTCTTCCTGTATCGTGCCGGGAGGGCCCCCTAGGGGTTCCTGCTGACGGGGATGGTTATCCTGCAAATTCTCATTGGTGTTGTGAATGTTATTATTGTTGTTGTCCTGCGGGTCTTCCGATGTGTTATGACCGGTGGTTGTGTTACTTCTTGTTCCGATACGGGCACTTTTCCTTGGGCGAGCCATGTGTCGATCGAATAATTAACCTAGCCCCTCGGTGGGCGCCAACTGATTTAACGGGTTTTCGTTGGGTTGTTCGGTATCAGTGAATTTGTGATATTGAAGAGATTCAATATATATTTTTATGGGGCTCTGTTACTTTATTCTGGATGGATCAATCTCAGGGAAAGGCAGTACCGTTTGAACAGAAAGTAATTGACTAAAAACCAACGTAGAAGATAACACAAATATGAAGAGAAAACTCTTATTATTGAGTGATTGTATGATAGAGCAGTTAATTCAGAGATTATGGCGTATATTGCCGTATGATTCAGAGTTGTCAAAAAGGAGCCCCCCTATACAATAATTAACTAGGTATTTATAACATGCTAAACCTAGTAATGCAAGGAAACATAGTCCTAATAGGACTCGGCCCAAGTATTCTTATTTGGTCCGGAATATAGTCTTCTAATCGAAATGAGCCGTATTCAGCTGGGTCGATAAGAAGGATCTGGAAGCGTCTGGTCTGGTCGAATCGGTCTTATGCTTATCGCTCGATCCGTGCTATATGTAGGGTGCGAAATAGCCCCCATCACCTGCTACAGTCCTTTTTCTGCTGTACTTTCCTGTAGCAGCATTAAATGCACTCTGCTGATCCGAGAGTATTCTTTAATCATTTGCCATTGCTACCCTTCTCTTACAGCATTTATTACACCAGGTGCATTTATTACCGTTGAACTATCTCATGATCTCTTCTACTTTGCTGATCGAAGCAACCCTGCTGATAGATACTCTGCTGATCAAACTCTGAACTAATCTGATTTGAGTCAGCTGATGGTCTACCCTTCTGATTGCTGTTTCAGCATGAGATCAGTATTCTTCTGGGCTTAGAATTTTGGACTCTTCTGTAGTATTCTTTACTTGTCCAAAATTCTTCTAAGGGAACTAAGCTTTCCATATTTATCTGATTTTGACGTTTTGGAAATCATCAAAACCTTCCCTTATCTTCTTATCTTCTTTGCACTTCATCTTCATCTTCATCCAACATAAAGCATAATAATTATTTACACTTTCATTTCTCCTAAACAATAGATTCCAAACTACCAACACTCAATGAAGTAAAGTTGCCACCCATGTTTAAAATAAGGAATTGAAGTATGAGACTTGAGCACAAAAAGACTTATACAAGGTAATGATATGATGAGGCAATTACGCATTCGACTAATTTGGCAAAGGATCATGTGCCAAAGATGGTTGCAAATTATATCAGTTTAAAAACATGTAAGAATATTCCAATAAGAAGATAATAACATTTTCCATCTACAACAATGTGAAGAGAGTGGATTTACTGAACTAAATTATGTCCATAGAATTAAGAATTTTAAAGAATTGCACCATTCATTGAAAATACAATTATCAGTTACTAATACTACACAAACTCATATAATTGCAACAACTCTCTACTGACTAAACAAATTCAGAAATCTCACCTTTCAAGTAATACATGTAACATGATTTCAACGAGACATATTTGTGTTTAAAGACTTCATTTTTCTCATAACTAAATCAAGCTTTATTATAGTTCTCTATATAACTCTTGGGTAATATGTAACATCGTTTCATGCCTAATATGTCTACAATGTTTAAATTAAATGCAAAGATATGTTTAGGCATTAGAGGTTCATCAATGGAGTGGATTTGTACATTGTATTTAACAAAGAAATAAAAACAAAGCATGGCTAACAAGCAACATAAGCTATAATTAGTCAACTTCAACATACTCAATGCTAAGTATTTGCAACAAGAAAATATGGATGAAAATCCTTATAGTAATAACCCAATGAAATTTTCATAAGATACCTTTTGTAAGATACAAAAATCAATTTTGACACTTGTGCAAGCAAATTGTAATGCTTCTTGGCTCGATTGCGACTTTATATACAAGAATTGACTGCACGGGAATGCCAATATCTCTAAATCTAACAAACCAAAATAATATTAGAACACAATCAAAATCAAAATGGTAAAATATGTTAATTACTTTCAAAAACTAAAAATGGTAAATCAATAAAAGTGTGAGTGTGATATTGAACAGGGGCAGAACCTGGGTCTATTTATGCAATTCACTTATCTTCCACAAGGCTACTTCACGTACAACAGCTGTAATAGAAGAAAATGATCAAATCCAACTTTCAATCAACCAAAATTCAAGCAAACCACACCAAATTGAATCAAATAAGAGCTTAAACAAATCCTTTAGAACCAAAATAACCACAAAATCACAAATCCATGAGAAAAGTAAATTCGTAGAACAGGGGAAGAACACCCGATCTTCTACCATGAAATTGGCATCAATTGATGAAATTTCCATGAAATTAAAGTTTGGAATATGCTCACAACATGATTATAGTGGAGAAACACGAAGAAAAGCAAAATTCGTAGAAATCAAAATTTCGCAATTGGGAATCTCAAAACCTCAATTTGCATAATGTGATTCAATAACCAGATTAAACGGCCAAACATGTATATCCAGTGAGATGCGTGAGTTTAGATGAACACAACTAGCAAAAAAATTGAAAAAACTAACCACAAATGGCCGAGTCATAGTCGGAGAAGATGAATGGGATGAGTGTTGCGGACTGTGTACATAGTAGAGTGTAGAGAGAGAATTTTGAAAAACACATAAGTTTTATTTTAATGTAGCCAGAGGGAGGGAAACGTTGATATGGAGCCAGGGAGGGAAAACGTTGATATGGAGTCAAAAGAATAAGCCCAATAGTTTTTATTACACTATTAGATTTAGTAAAAAATAACTAGGTAAAGCGTAAGATTTAGATTTTTTTCTGATTACGCTTGTCAAAACAAAGCGATCGATTTAGAAAAGATTGGGCGGCCGTATCCACGAGGAGATGACTAAAATAAGCTAAAACCGTTAGCAGACAAAGTAGCTTTAGAGAACCAACATGTGATTGGTCTAGTGGAAGGGACTACTCACTACAAAGTAGCGAACTCAGGTTCGAATTCCTGTTGGGAGAGGTTCCCACATTATGTGTCCGACGCGCCTCGAAAGGGATTAAACCCTTGAAAAAAAAAATAAAAAAAAAAGTAGCTTTAGAGATAAATAAACAAACTAAACTAACGAAGCGACTTGATTTTAAGAAAACTTAAAGAAAAGTGAATTTTTGGTTGTTGGAAACTATGATAATTAAAACGGTAATATATCAAGAATCCCTTATATGTTTCGTTTACTTATTGATTCATAAAATTACAAAATTGAAAGGTTCAAATCCCAAAAAATCAATTGGAAGATAAATAATTGAAAAATGCATGATTTCTAATAGGAGGCTCAATCCTCGTATGGAAAGGACTTAGGCAAGTTTCCCAATCACTTTAGGACAAAAATCGCGTTTCCCGTGTAGTAAATTTTGCTCCAAGCGACATATTTTAAAAATACAAATATTTGTGCTCCAAACTCTAAATCCAAATCCGTAAAGTCCATAGCGTAACTAACTCCTTGCTCTACGACATAGCCAATATACAGCATCATAGGAGTTTCCTTATGAGATTTATGGTCCCTGGAATGAGAAGTAATTTTTTCCGGCAGATTCCTTATTTGTTGTTCTTGCACTAATTGACTTCCTTGAATCTTTCCTTCCTTCAAATCATGCCTTCGATACTTGTACAATTTGAGAAAGCTAAATATTACAGGGTCCATATTTTATTTTTCTAAAAAAAAATCAAAATTCAATAATTTCTATTAATTTCATGAAAATATCAAATTAAAACTTGATTTATTTAGAAAATAAGAACAACTTAAGTGCATTTTTCAAGCACTAATCACAACCCCCAACCAACTTATTGCTAGTCTCCAGAAATTCAAGCGCTAATAAGATATAAGCATGATGAACAAAACTGAGAAGAAATAAGATAAACTATCCAAGTACTTCAATCAAAGAGCTAGTCAAAGATCACAATTGCTATCAAGATTAGTTCGATCCTAACTCCCAAAATATGTGTGTGTGAATACTAAGCCAAAACCTTCATACCACAAGCCAAATACACATAGCTTTCGAAAATTACCATGTAAAGTATCAACTCCATTTCCTCACAGGTAAAGTGTTTAAATTTTTAGGACAAGGATTTCACTCATGGAGTTGGAAAATAGATAGTCACTCAAAGAAATAGGCCATATTTTTACAAACAAGCATACAAACAAACATTCATCCAAATATAGGAAACATAACTATATAGAGGTCACAATCTTTCACAATTTAACTTCGGGATTTCAATTGATCAATACTATAGAGCCATATAAAGATTCGTCTTCTATAATGACGAAAACTAAAACTTTTCTCTTTTTTTTTTCTTTTCACTTTTTCTTTTCACTTTTTTATTTCTTCTTCTTTTTTTTCCTTTTTTTTTTCATGGCTTATGAAGACATTTTACTATTGACCAATATCATCCATCTCTTTATTTTTCTTTGAGAATGTTACTCTAAATAGCATTAACCAATTCAAAGGAGCAATATAAGTTCATAAGTTGTTTTCTCAACTTATCCACTCAATCACAAAAGATGTGTGAGTATAGAAAAAAAGAACTTTAACTTGGAAAATTTCTAGGCTACATACATCGAACATCCATCTTACCACAACCACAAGCTTAATAAAGTGCTATTGAAATTATTCGGAAGCTACTTTCAAATAATAAAGATAGAAAAAATGACTAAGATTTTACACGATGAAATCATACCTAAACAGCAAATCTAGCATCTCAAATCAATCCATTCATACATGCCTTATAGCCCATTTTCAAGAGAATCGCTGCTATAAAAGCAATAAACTAATCTTCCTTTAAAATGCAATTTTTTTTCTCTCGGAAAGCTACCACCCCCAACCTATGCATGACAATGTCCTCATTGTCACTATAATATGAATGCAGAGAATACAAGAGACAAGGACTACTACTTGAATGATGTAAGTAAAGCTAGAGATGATCTTATAAACACACAAACGAAAAAAACAAAACGCACAAAAAAAAAAAAAGAAAAAGGAAAATAAAACTATAGTACATAATGGATAGATAGAACCTGATCAATGGTAGATAGGAGCCGCAAGTGCAATCTCCTTAGGTTCATCCACCCTCTCCACAATATGTTTTAATCTTTGGCCATTCACACAAAAAAGTATCCCATCTTTAGGATTTTCTACTTCTAGGGAACCATTGGGAATGACTTGTTTCACCACAAAAGGACCAGTCCATCTTGATCTCAACTTTTAGAGTGGAGATGTATCAGAGAATCATAGAGTATATACTCGTTTGTTTGGCTCAAAGTTCTTTCTTAAGGATTTGTTTGTCATGAGAGACTTTCAGTTAGCTCTGTAGATCCTTGAGTTGTCATAGAGTATATTCCTCCAGCTCTCCTTTGACCATGAGCATCCTGCTTGCTCAACTCCAGAGCCTTGGCCAAATCAACATCTTCCAATGCTTTTACTTCAGCTTCAGTTAGCTGCTTCTTCCTAGCAACTTTCTCAGCTTCAATTTTACTTAACTCCACTGCTCTGCGGAAGTCATCTTCAGCTCTCTTCTTTTCTTTTTCTTCATCCCTTCTCTTCTTCTCAGCAGTAGACACTCTGATCTTAACAATCATTTTTCTCTTAGGCTTTCCAGCTGTCTGAGCTGATGTAGCACCAGCAGTTTGTTCCGGAGCAATAGTTGAAATAGGTTCAACTGTAATTGGATGGATGATTTGTACATCAGAATCATCTTTGTTGGAAGAAGATGAAGATCAAAGTGCAAAGAAGACAAGTAATTAAGGGAAGGTTTTGATGATTTCCAAAACATCATAATCAGCTAAGTATGGAAAGCTTAGTTCCCTTAGAAGAATTTTGAACAAGTAAAGAAGACATCAGAAGAGTTCAAAGTTCAAAGCCCAAAAGACTAGTGATCTCATGCTGAAACAACAAACAGAAGGGTAGACCATCAGCTGACTCAAATCAGATTAGTTCAGAGTTTGATCAGCAGAGTGCCTATCAGATGGGTTGCTTCGATCAGCAGAGTAGAAGAGATCAAGAGATTAGTCCAACGGTAATAAATGCACTTGGTATAATAAATGCTGTAAGAGAAGGGTAGTAATGGCAAATGATTGAAGAGAACCTCGTATCAGCAGAGTGCATTAAATGCAGCAACAGGAAAGTACAGCAGAGAAAGGACTGTAGCAGGTTACCGTTCTGATTTCGGGCTAAGGCTATGGATTTGAAAATTTGATTCCCTTCAACGGTCTCTTTTTCAAATGCAAGTATAAAAGTAGCTGATTTCATCAAGCGAGATACACAACAACAATCTGAGAATATACTTTGAAGCATAAATCATATAAGTCTCAAGAAGCTCAAACAGCTCACTCGTCTGGTGGAAGTCATCTGTTGACAGAAACCCAGTTGAAGAAAACAGAAAAATACAATCTGATTGATTTTGTATTAGCTAAGTGTTGTGCGGAGTTTTGATCCATCTTTGTGAGTGATCAAACTTCAGAGGGTAGGATTTCTGAGTGATTTCCTATTGTGAGCTTATAGCCTTTTCATTTGTTGTCTAGGTATAATTGGAGATATATTGTAAACTGTGTGTTTATAGTATAACCCAGAATCTAAGTGATCTGGAAGAGTGGACTAAAGGATTTTTATCCATATAACCACTATAAAAATTCTTTGTGTTGATTTGCATTTAAGTTTTTCTTGCATATTTCAAACTGCATAAAACACTTTGAATCGATCAAAAGATTTTAAAGGAGTTTTTGAAACTGGGGATAAAATCTTTTAAAGGAACTTAAGTTACTTGTGAAAAACACTCTAAACATCCGCTGCAAGTAATCTCTAAAGAAAACTACTCTGTTGAAAAACATCTAAGTATTTATAAGAAGAGTGGTCACTCTGCTGTTCTAGACTTGTTCTTGATCAGCAAAGTCATCCTACTGTTCTTCATCAGCTTAGTCTGCTGACAGAAGACTGAAAAGTTTTTAAGTTAAAATTTTTCAGAGGTCTATTCACCCCCCCCCCCTATAGACCTCATCTGACCACTTGGGACCAACAAGTGGTATCAGAGCAGGTGGTTCATTAGAATCAGCTGCCTGATCAACGAGCTTGATCCGAGTGTTTTTCAAAGGTTTTCAAAACTTTTCAAAAGAGCATCTTTTTGAAAAAAAATCTAAACTTTTTGAAAATAGATTGTATCAGTCATGTTCCCCACATTGCTGGTATGTCCTTTGAGGACTGGAAAATCAGAATCGAGATTTTCCTAGCAGTTATAATGATAACATGTACACATGTATCATTAAAGGTCCATTCAGATTCACAAAGACCATAAAGATCAATGAAGTTGATACGATTGTGGAAAAAGACCTTCATGAGATGACTCCAGAGGAAATAAAGCTATTTAATCTGGATAAAGTCGGAAGATTCATTATGACTAACGCCCTGGACAATGATCGGTTTGACAAAGCCAAATATTGCAAGACTGCAAAGGAGATGTGGGACAAAGTCAGAGATATGAGTGAAGGAAATGATGTTATAAAGGAGCATCAACTAACTGTTGCTTTGGAGAAACTTGACAACTTCAAGATGAAGTCTGGAGAAACCATTGATCAGATGGATACCAGATTCACCAGAACCCTGAATGAAGTTCTAAAGTTGGGAAAAACCTTCACTGACAAGGAAATTACTGTCAAAGTACTAAAGGCCTTACCTCCTAATTCAACCTGAAGGTGACAGCAGTGGAAGAATCAAGAGATTTGGGAAAGATCTCTCTTACAGAACTGTTTTCCGTACTCAAGGCATTCGAGTATAAACTGGCTAGAATGGGAATTGAAGAAACCTCTTCAGGACCCACAGCTGCCCTGGTTGCTGCTGAAAATCCAAGAAGACCAGCTCAGAGAAGTAAAGAAGGGGACTCATCTGATGAAGCCACACCGCTCAACAAAAAGGAGTACACTGCTGGAGATGTTGCATTGCTGATGAACAATTTCAAGAAGTTCTACAAAAGAAAAATGAAGAACAAATACAACAATGCTTCTACTTCTAAACCTAACTCTTCTTCTCAAGAAAAAGATGATTATAAAGCAAAACTAATGTGTTATAACTGCAGGAAATTGGGACACTTCATCAGAGACTGCCCATATCCAAAAGCAGAGAAGTACACTGAGGAAGAGAAGAGAATCAGAAAAGAAAGGAAACATCAGAAAGGCAAGGCAATGATGGCTGAAGCAGAGAAGCTGACTGTTGTCTACTCATCTGATTCAGATTCAGACACTTCTGATGAAGAGTCTTCTGATGAAGAGAACCCTGCTCTTATCTGCCTGATGGCAAAGGAATCTGATGACTCTGAGGATGAGGTAACTCCTCTTGACAATGAATTATTTAATTCATTTGAACAAATGATGCTTAACAATACTGGTATTGCTGAAGCATATAAAAAGCTTAAGGAAGAGATGATATTGCTAAAAGAGCAGAATAGTTCACTGAAACTTTTAGCTGAAAAGCCAAAAGAATCAGCTGAATATAAACAGCTTGAGCAAGAACATGAATCTCTGAAAGCTGAATGTGAGGTTTATAAAGGAAAAATCATGGAACTTGAAAAAGTTATTGAGTCTCATGAGAAATCATCTGTTGCATCAAATCACATGTCTAGTAAACAGAAGATACCTTTAGAAAAGGATAAATTAGAATTGAATCATACTGAAAAATTCATTTCTGCTGACAATAGTAAGGTCATTCTGTATGTTCAAACTTCTAAAACCACCTCAACTGAGAAAAAATTAAAGGAGAAGAAATCTCCTAAGGCTAAAAAGAGCAAAGAGCCTAGTGTAGGAAATCAGACTAGTAAGACCAAACAGCAGAGTCCTAAGAAGTCTGCTGATAAAGCTAAACTGAATCAAACTGTTGGTAAAACTAAGTCAAAATCAAATGAGCAAGAATCTTGTAAACCAAAGAAGCATAAGAATAAGAAAAATCAAAATGCTTGGTATGGAAATGAGTCCTATTATGTGCAACCTGCTGCATATCCTCCTATGTATCATGCACCTCAATTTACTATGCACCTTACCCTGCTCATCCATTGCATGCATACCCTGCTTATCATGCACCTTACACTGCTTATGAACATTTTCCTTATCATACTGATCATCAACATAACTTATCTGATAATCATCGTAAAGACAAAATTGTTCATGCTCCTGTTAAAACTCAAAAGCCTAAGAAGCCTAAGACATCAACATCTTGGGTTATCAAAGGTAAAACTAATCCTTCAGGACCCTCTCAATAAGGGTACCTAAAACGATTTTATTTTTGTTTTATAGGTTAGGATTAGGAGTAGGAGTAAAGTAGAGAGGATCTGGTACTTGGACAGTGGATGTTCAAGGCAAATGTGTGGAAGCATACATGAGCTGACTGATGCAGTTGCTGTGGATGGCCCAAGTGTCACATTTGGAGACAGCAAAGAAGGCAAGATTGTAGCTGAAGGAAGAATAATCAAAGGAAACATTGAGATAGCTGACGTCTCATATGTTAAAGGCCTAAAGAACAACCTGCTGAGCATAAGTCAATTTTGTGACAAAGGATATTCAGTCATCTTCTCAACAGATAAGTGCTATGTTGAACAGATTGGTACAAAGAAGGTAATCTTATCTGGAAGGAGACAAGGGAATGTCTATATAGTCGACTGGAATTCTGCTGATAAGAATTTAAATGTTTGTTTGGTGGCTTCTACACCAAATGAAGTTAGTTGGCTATGGCACAAAAGAATGAATCACATAAACTTCAAGACCATTAACAGATTAATCAAGAAGGGTAAACAAATCAAGTCATCTTTCAAAAGCAAGAAGCATCAATCTTCTGAAAGAATATTGGAGCTACTACATATGGACTTATTTGGACCCATTGATCCAGTCAGCAATGGTGGAAAGAAATACTACCTAGCTGTTGTGGATGATTATTCAAGATATACTTGGGTGATTTTCATGAAGAAGAAAAGTGAAACCAAGGAACATCTTACCAATCTGATGGAACTGATCCAGAATGAGAAAAGCATAAAGATATTGAAGATCAGATCAGATAGAGGGACAGAGTTTACAAACTCTACTATTGAAGAGTATTGTAATATGAAGGGAATACATCATGAGTATTCAGCTGCTAGAACCCCTCAACAGAATGGTGTTGCTGAAAGGAGAAACAGAACACTAAAGGAAGCTGTCAGAACTATGATAGCTGAAGCAAAGCTGCCTCAAAGATTTTGGGCAGAAGCAACAAACATAGCCTGCTTTACTCAAAACAGATGCATGATCAACAAAAATCAGAACAAGACTCCTTATGAAGTTTGGAACAACAGAAAACCAAACATTCATTACTTTAAAATTTTTGGTTGTAAATGTTTTGTTTTGAATAATGGGAAAAATCACCTTACTGCTTTTGCAGAAAAGGCTGATGAAGCTGTTTTTGTAGGATACTCTACTGTTAGTAAGGCTTATAGAGATTTTAACAAAAGAACATTACTAGTAGAAGAATCCATTCATGTAGTATTTGATGAACCAAACCAATCTTCTGAAAAGAATCAAAGCACTAATCAAGATCTGTCTACTGATTTACAGAAGTTAAGTGTTGGAAGGAATGAAGAATATGTTCCCATCATACTACCTGATCTTAACTTAGCTGCCAACTCAAGTGCTGTTCAAAATCAGATCACTGATTGTCTAACAGACGAGTTACAACCAGCTGACAGACCAGAGACTGTTCAACAGACTGCAAATGTTCAACAGACTACTACTGCAACTCCAACAGTAGTGTTGCAAGATCATAACTGAGGACAACATTCAGACCTGCAACCTGATCTCAAATGGCTCAGAAATCACCCAACTGAGTTAGTGATTGGTGATCCTTTAGATAGAGTGAAAACAAGAAGGGCTGTTGCACAAGATGCCATGTTTGTCACTTTTGTATCTCAAATAGAGCCTAAGCAAATTGAAGAAGCTCTTAGTGATTCTTTCTGGATAGAAGCTATGCAAGAAGAGTTGAATCAATTTGAAAGGAATGAAGTCTGGTACTTAGTTCCTAGACTAAGTCATCAAAGAGTCATTGGCACTAAGTGTGTATTCAGAAATAAGATGAATGAAGATGGTATTGTCACCAGAAACAAAGCAAGACTAGTGGCCAAAGGGTATTGTCAAGAAGAAGGAATTGACTTTGATGAAACATTTGCACCTGTAGCAAGACTTGAAGCAATTAGACTGTTTCTTGCCTATGCTGCTTATAAGAACTTCACTGTCTATCAGATGGATGTGAAGTCTGCTTTTCTCAATGGAGAATTGCAGGAAGAAGTATATGTTGAACAACCTCCTGGATTTGAAGTCTATCAAGAAGAGGATAAGGTATATCGTCTGAAGAAAGCCCTCTATGGACTGAAACAGGCTCCAAGAGCATGGTATGATACCCTATCTGATTTTCTTTTAATTAAAGGATTTCGTAAAGATAAGGTAGACAAGACCTTGTTTACAATTGAATGGGAAAATCATATATTAGTTGTGCAAATATATGTAGACGATATTATTTTTGGTTCAACTAACCAACAGATGTGTGACAAGATCTCTAAGCTGATGCAGAATAAGTTTGAAATGAGCATGATGGGAGAACTTAATTATTTTCTTGGTTTACAAGTTAAACAGCTGCCTGATGGAGTATTTATAAATCAAGCTAAATACACAAGAGATCTGTTTAAAAAGTTTGGTATGGAAACTAGCTCTACTGCTACTATTCCAATGTCTACAAATATTCGTTTGGATAAAGATGAAGATGGAAAATCAGTAGACATAACCAAATACAGAGGCATTATAGGGTCACTGTTATATCTAACAGCAAGCAGACCTGATATAATGTACTCAGTAGGGGTTTGTGCAAGATTTCAATCAAACCCCAAGGAATCTCATCTCTTAGCTGCCAAGAGGATATTGAAATATGTTAAAGGCACTCAAGAATTGGGATTATGGTATCCTAGAGAATCTGGATTTGAGCTTATTGGTTATTCCGATTCAGACCTTGCTGGCTGCAAGATTGACAGAAAAAGCACAACTGGTGCCTGTCAGTTCTTAGGTAGTCGTCTAATCTCATGGATCAGTAAGAAACAGACTTCAGTGTCCATATCTACTGCTGAAGCTGAATATATAGCTGCCGGAGCATGCTGTGCACAGATTCTATGGTTTAAGCATCAACTAGAAGATTACAATATCAAAATCAGTGGAATTCCAATATACTGTGACAATACAAGTGTAATCTCATTTACTCGGAACACTACAAGTCATTCAAGGACTAAACATATTGAGATCAAGCATCACTTCATTAGAGATCATGTGGAAAAAGGCAATGTTGTGATTAAATATGTTCATACTGATAATCAGATTGCTGATATTTTCACTAAACCTTTAAGTGAAGTAAGGTTTTCAACTCTAAGAGCTGAACTAGGATTGCTAAATTTGGATGCATAAGCTGAGGGGGAACTTCTTAGATAACTGAAGTTCATCAGCATAGTCATCCGTTATTATCTTCAAAGATTAACTCTCAACAGACTAGTTAACTTATGAATTTTTAAAGTCTGGGTGAACGTGTAAGACTAGCGGTACTTCTGATTAAAAGATGATATTTGTTAATGACAGTTAGTTGAAGTTATGTTTTCAATAGAAGATTAAAGTTATGAAGAATGAAGATCAATTTATCTTGCTGGATTGACAAACAGTAGAGGAAGATTACTAGCTATTGGCTTTCTCTAGTAATATCAGATATCAGATCACTCGTCTGTCAGATAAGTTAAACTCTACTCGTCTGATACATTAAATAAGCATGGTCATAAATCGCATTTCAGAAATACGCTTTTATAAGTAACAGATAAGTAACGTTTGAGTTTCCCACCAGTCTGACATTAAAATAATAAAATTGAAATCCGCAGCTCCCGTCCACACGATTAGTAAACTGTCAGATTGATCCAACGTACCAGATCAATCACGACAACCTAAACAATAGGAAACGTATAAAGTTCGATCTGAACAGATCAGTCGACTTACGCACTCACAATTTCTCAAATTCTCTAACTCTCAAACTCTCTTGCTTTCAAAAGTTTATTGTTTTCACAGATTCTCACTCAGTAATCTCAGAAATGGAAAAGATTGTTGATGGAAGGTACTTGAACTACAACAAATTTCATTTCTCCGGCACTGATCTGATGCGCTCAATCATGGAAAAGATCAAAGAGGCATCTCTGGTTCCAGTCCTGGAAGCACATGAAGACAGGGTCTATTTAGAAGACATTGATCACTTCTACAAGACCAGGAAATTCACCAATGACGACACGGTTATGTCTGCTATTATTGGGGGTAAGAAAATCGCTATCTCTGCTGCTGTTCTTAGTGAAATTTACAAACTAAAAAATGAAGGACGGGATGTGACAGACCTTGGGTCTGAAAAAGAAGAAGAATTATGGGGTATTTGTGCGAAGGAGGGAGAAGAGATGACTGGGACTCTGATGAAGACTCAGTTAAAAGACGAGTATCAGAGGTTCGCAGACATCATTGCGAAGGTGCTGGATTGCAGCACAAGTTCTTTGGATGGGTTACCTAGGAGGAGGTACTACACCATGATATGTATATACTATGGCTTGGAGGTGAACTGGGCAGTTCACGTTTATGATCTCCTGAGTGACAAGAGGCCTTCACATGCCATTCTGCTTAGTCATCTGTTCATGTCACTAAGCTGTCAGATGGGTGGTGGAAAGATTACTCACGCAAGCAAAGAATTCAAGCTGTATGAGCCAGTCAGAAGTGTGGCTGCTCCCAAAAGAAAGGCACCAACTAAGTCTAAGAAGACCCCTTCTAAGAAAAGCAAGAAGGAGGGTCAGACAAGCAAGTCTGCTGATCAAGCAGCAAGCTCTGCTGTTGAAGCTGGATCAAAAGAAGCTGAGAGTGAAGTCCCTGAGAAGGTGATAGATGACTTCACTGCTGAACTTGAGAAGATGGATACAGGTTCATCACCTGAAAGGACAGAATCTGATGAACAAATTCCTCTTCAAAGACTAAAGAGGATGAGAACTAGGAATGAAGCAAGGGGACCTCCCCAAGCAAAGAAGCCCACTGGTAGGATTCCCAAATCGAAGGCCAAAAGAAAGGTCACTTTCTCTGAAGTGCCAATCATTACAGTCAGAGAATCACCAACAGCAGAAAGGCTAATTGTTATTGAAAAGCCGACTGGCACAGCAAGTGAAGGGACTGTACCCCTTAAACACCCTACTCCTGTTGCTGCCACTCCCATTCGAGTGATTGAGAGTCCTGAAGCTAGGAGGCTAAGGACTGGAAAGATTGTACTTCCTTATGTCTCTGCTACTGAGCAAAAGAAGATTGATGATGCCGAAAAACAGAGAAAAGCTGG
Source organism: Penstemon eatonii (assembly GCA_038501285.1). NCBI lineage: Eukaryota > Viridiplantae > Streptophyta > Magnoliopsida > Lamiales > Plantaginaceae > Penstemon > Penstemon eatonii. The sequence goes on from CM076711.1 coordinate 18,416,263, forward strand.
AGAAAAGGCAGAGGAAGACAGATTGAAAAGTCTTGAGCTGAAGAGGCTGGAAGAAGAAGCCAGCAAATTTACTCAAGCAGAAAGAGATGCTATTGAAGCAGCTGAGTTAGCTGCTGCAATAGAGCCCAGTACCAAGGACGCCCATGGTCCAAGGCAAGCTGGTGGAATCAAAATTGGGGAGCCAAGTGACCCCAACAAGGCCAAGCAGATGATGCCTGCTCCAAAGGTCCAATCTAAGAAAAGATCAGAAGTGAAATTAGCTCTGGAGATTGTGAGAGACAATCCAGAAGCATTTGATGAATTCATTCAGAGATTGGATGCTGAGAACACAAAGCTGACTCGTCTGACGATGTTTAACAAAGAAAAAGTTCGTTACAACAGATGGAGAGAATATCGTCTGACCAAGAGCAAGGAGCAAATTAATAGTTGGAGAGCCTTCAATGATGAAGAGGCCTGGGTTCTCAAGTGGCTTGAAACAGGTTCAATCACACAAGCACTTGACTCAGAGTTCTTCTTGGATAAGCTAAGGCTGATGATCAGCAAGGTGGCCAAAGCTGAAGCCAAAAAGATTTACAACTCAGTGCCAGAGGACTACTCTGAAGATGAAGATTTGAAGGAAAGGTCTATAAGACTAGCTGTCTCTCAAACTATGAAGACATGGGCTAAGAAGACTAGAAAGATGGAGGGAACACCAAGCTCATTAATCCCCCTCCCTAGTATAAAACATATAGTGTATGGTCCTGCAATCAGACCATATGCAGATCTTCCTGAGAATCCAGTGTCACCCTTTTGTTGCTATTGATGATCTGACATGGATTGCTCATAGGACTGCCTTAGATGAGGCTGGCAAAGTCCACACCATAACTGAGGTGAAGAAGATCAAAGCCCCTGCTGGTGATCAAGGGAAGGAACATGATAAGTCTACTAAGCAAGAAAAGACAAATAAAGAAACAAAAGACTCATCTGACCCTGCTGATCAGAGTAGGGAGTTAGAGGAGAAAAAGGAGGAGAAGATAGCTGATCAAACTGAGGAGAAGGAAAGCACTCCCAGTCTTGCTGATGAAGCCAAAGTGCAGGAGATTGCATATGGTTCAGCTGATCAGACCACAGAAGCTAAAATTCTTGCCTTACCTCCTATTCCTACTAATGTTGCTTCAACTTCTAAAGTTTTGCAGGATTCCTTATCTGACATATTCCAACAGATGATTGCCAAATCCCTGAAGGAAATGGAAGAAATAATAACTGCAAACATATTAGCTTGATGAGGGGTAATTCGGATTCCCTGTTCTTTAGCCTCAACGCGATTCGAATAGCTATGAACCCTGTCGCCAGGGACCGAAAGACGAACCAAAGCATGAAAACGATTGTTTCGAGCTCACATGGTCGAAGGACACTGTTGGGCCGAGCCCAGGCCCAAGTCCTTAAAGTTGGCTATAAATACTCCATGCATTTATTACACTGGGGACTTCCGGAAAACACTCCAAGCTTAAGATCACAGCTCGGATTATTAGTATAGGCCTAATTGTACATGTTTCGCCCTCTAGCTTGTACGGCATCCAATAATGCTCGAATAGGACTCATCCCACTTGTACTTGTATTAAAACTCATTGAATATTAATACTATTGATCTTTCTCCATTTATTCGCATTTATTTATGTTCGATTAGCACACCACCCCATACAATCCGATCACACAAAAACTCGTAAGATCAATTGGCGCCCACCGTGGGGCCCTATTCGAGTATTTGATCGAAAAATGCCTACTACGAGGAGAGGTACATGTGGTAGCAGAGAGCCTCACTGACCAGAATTCAATAGATGCACAGGTTATTAATGGTCGGAATTTATTTTTCCGATCATGGTATCGATTGATTTCGAGAATGAAAATTATGGGAATTCTCAAATCAATTGGGAGTAATTAAAGGAAGTTATGCGAAGTTATGCGAATTCTCGAAAATTACACAAAGTTCATTCAAGAGCAAAATTTTATTATTGATGTCATTCAAACAAATTACAAATGCGAAGCATCGAATACAGAGTTCGAGCTCCAGAAATAAAGTACAACTATTCCTACTCTATTACAAATTATCCGAATAATTCTGTGCTATTACGACTTGGTCTCCCATCCCTAAGATCGCCCCAGATGCAGAACTCAGCAATGATTCTTTCCCGGCAATCGCTTGCCACGTGTCGCACATCCGTCTTCGTACGGGATAAAGGCCGGATCGGAGCTTCCTTTCCAGGACTTTAAACCGATCTTAGGTCTTCGTCGGTAAACAATGATGGTCGAAATCAACCATTATCTACCGATCGATCCGAACCGGAGCAGCAAAGGGTTATCCCAGCAGAGGCGCTTCAAGGGAGCTCGAAGGAACTATCTCGCAAGAAAGCCCTCGAGGAAGCTGGTGCCTCAGACTTAAAGAACTCCGCTCGGAGTAACCAGCTGCCCGATCAAGTACTACGCCTAGAATCCGGAGCTCTAACCCGCACCAGAGATGATATGTCAGGCAAAACAGGTTGCCTGCCGGTATTCTAGGCGCAATTTCTTTTGCCTGTCGATATTCTAAGCGGAAAGCTTATACCAAGGGAAGTAAGGTTGAAAAACAAAGTTCGAACTCTAATCTCAAACTCTTTTATTTGGGACAAAATGCGAATCAAATCTAAAAATCGACCCATGGTGGTCGGATGGGGCATAAGGAGAAAAGCAAGAAGTGTTGAATACGCGAAGGAACCTATTTATAGGGGTAGGGAATTTAAAATCAACGGCCCAGATAGTATCTTATGAGCGATCTGGATGTCCGCATTAAATGGAAGGACCGTTACATTTCCCGAGAAATAGGGCCCTGTTTGGTAACGAAGGACACGCTATTCAACAATGGGTGTAGAAGAATTACGACATTCTATAGAATTTGACGACGTATTAATATCATTATTATGAAGGAACGGCGTGTCGGATTCATGTTCGATTATTTCGGATATTTTTACACAAGTAATTATTGCTATGCTTTTACGTTGCCAACTGAGAAGGAATATAATCGATTCAGTCGAACAGAATTCTCGACCTGGAAGTTATGCAATTATGAAAATTCAACAGTGATATTTATGGCATAATTTTTCCTTGTCAGTCTCAGATCTGCTAAGATATTTATATATTATCCACTCGAGCAAGTGGTGATAGATTACTTCTTGATCGATCGATGTTAGAAGAACAAGATAAAATTCTACCTAATTATATTAAGGTTATCAACAAAAGGGAGATGAAATATATATATATTATCTCGAAAGATTACAAGAAATGGGAAAATACATCGAGTATAGCATAATCCTATATATTACATCAATATGTTATTACAATCCTATGAAATTTTCGGTCTCCCGTCCTATCATTTCCTCCGGATAAGGAATATCCTTAGAACCCGCAGGCTTTTAACTTTATTTGCATTCTTCAGAAGACAGAGGATCGAATGCTATCGGCCCAACGTCTTCCTAAATGCATTGGAGCAGCAAGGCCATGAGCCTAGCTTATTGGCTTTCAAGATGGAAGTCGCGTTTGCCTGTCGATATTCTAAGCGTGATTGCTGTAATTTTTTCCGCTCGGCGACTATTCCGCTTAAAGACCGTCCGAAGTCCGAACTCAAACAGTTGAATTAATCGAATAGTTCTCTTGACCGCCATGATCAGATGAAAAAATTCTCGATGCAACGAATGAGATAATTTCAGCAATGTGCCAGCCTTTTATAGCCAAAAACAGAAAAGAATCCAACGACGTATAATTCGCAAATTAAACGGACAGGATTTGTCGACCGTTGCAATTCCCGGAAAAACGGGAACCGATTGGAAAAGATCAAACTTATCAGAATTAGGAACCTACGAACAAAGAATTTTCTCGACAAAGGCATAAGGATTATTTTCTAAGGCTGTTCACTACTGCCTCTTTCTCCATAATTGCAGAAGACTATTTTCTCTTCAGTATTTATTGCAATCGAAAGTTATATATATATTCAATGGAAACTGATCCCGTCAAAATTCATATTCGTTCATCTCCTCCTGATATTATCGATCTTTGTTATTTGTTCCGTACTTATCTCAGTCTACTATTATATAAGGGTGAAAGCCTCTGCTATGCCCCCTAGATCGAAATTATTTATCGGGTGAAAGCCTCTGCTATGACCCAAGGGCTAAAAATGCTCTAAAAACGACTAAGGGTGAAAGCCTCTGCTATGCCCCTTAGATCGAAATTATTTATCGGGTGAAAGCCTCTGCTATGACCCAAGGGCTAAAAATGCTCTAAAAACGACTAAGGGTGAAAGCCTCTGCTATGCCCCTTAGATCGAAATTATTTATCGGGTGAAAGCCTCTGCTATGACCCAAGGGCTAAAAATGCTCTAAAAACGACTAAGGGTGAAAGCCTCTGCTATGCCCCTTAGATCGAAATTATTTATCGGGTGAAAGCCTCTGCTATGACCCAAGGGCTAAAAATGCTCTAAAAACGACTAAGGGTGAAAGCCTCTGCTATGCCCCTTAGATCGAAATTATTTATCGGGTGAAAGCCTCTGCTATGACCCAAGGGCTAAAAATGCTCTAAAAACGACTAAGGGTGAAAGCCTCTGCTATGCCCCTTAGATCAAAATTATTTATCGGGTGAAAGCCTCTGCTATGACCCAAGGGCTAAAAATGCTCTAAAAACGACTAAGGGTGAAAGCCTCTGCTATGCCCCTTAGATCAAAATTATTTATCGGGTGAAAGCCTCTGCTATGACCCAAGGGCTAAAAATGCTCTAAAAACGACTAAGGGTGAAAGCCTCTGCTATGCCCCTTAGATCAAAATTATTTATCGGGTGAAAGCCTCTGCTATGACCCAAGGGCTAAAAATGCTCTAAAAACGACTAAGGGTGAAAGCCTCTGCTATGCCCCTTAGATCAAAATTATTTATCGGGTGAAAGCCTCTGCTATGACCCTCGAGCTAAAAATGCTCTGATACGACTAAGGGTGAAAGCTGTTGCTACGCCCCTTAGATCGAAACTATTACCCTCGATCAACCAAGATCAACCGGTACTCGATTCTATTATTATTCGATCGTCTAAGGCTAGTAGCCATCTTCACAACACTTAAATCAAAGCTATTATTCGAGATTGAACAAGATCCTGTTCGATTATTACTTCACAATTATTTGTCCAGAGTACAGAATTTGGCCCTTCAAATTAGAATTTGTCGCTCGAAGAACATTTTGTATTGCTCTACCTGAATGTCTTAAATATATGGCGAGAGAATAAAAGCTTCTTACAAGCTATACTCAAAGTCGAAAGATATCGATTATCATCTATCATCTAAGTATTATTCAAGGTAGATAAAGAATGTCACTTGATCATATTTTGGAGGCATGAAAAATTGACGCTCGATAACAACATACAAAAACAATTCCACAGACAATAAGGAAGGGTGATAAAGAAATGAATATCTTATTCATATCATTCCAAACAGTTACAAAAGAATTCGAAATTACAAGGATAAGAGAAGTCAAGCAAAGACTTTACATTTAATGTAATCCTATTACAAATAAATCCTACACTAGATTTTCTCCGTGGTTGAAGGAGTAAGACTGGGCCAGAACAACGCTTCTACCCTTCATTCATCACTCCCTTAGTACTTGCTCCACACCGATCCAGATCGAAAAATAGCGAGGCAACCCCTAGAAAAATTATTCCACGCAGTCTCGAAGGTAACATTCTTCAAGAAATATCTTGAAGAAGTAGAGATCGAGAGCAGGAAAACTCCTCCAGCAGTCGACCCACTATCCGACTGGATGGAGATCAGGGTACCGGAATTCTAACCCGTCTCAGGAGGGATGAATCCAAAGAAGCAGGTCGCCTGCCGGTACCCCAGTCGCAATTATTTTCGCCTGTCGATACCCTAGTCGAATTGGGTTACCATCATGAGAAAGAGGAATTTAAAAATAGTTCGAAGGAGAACTTCGAACAACTTGATCAAAGAAAGGAAACGAGGCATGATGGCTAGAAAGAGTAAATCTTCAGTCATAGGACTGTTCAAAATTGTTACTGAAATGTAAAATCTGGGGGTCTCCACGGAACTATATATAGTGAGGAGAAAGAGCAATCAACGACTAAGATTTGATGGTGCTAACGGCTGAGATATGAGCAGTAAATGCGCTGACCGTTACGATTCCCGAAATTGCAGAAACCATTCCGAAAGAGAAATGAAGGAAATGTCAAGATTATTCTACTCGAGTTCATTCCTATCCGAATTCATCGAAGTCCCAGTACCTATCATCCAAGAGAAATCATAAAGAGATCTAAATACAGCTTGTAAAGAAAGCGTCATCAGATAATGGCCCGAGAATAAGTAAAGCCGTCGAAATGTTGATAAAAAGTATTTTCCGAGCTTGGCATAGGAAGTAATTACAAGATAACCCCCGTCACATCTTCGTAACTGACCGACCCAATGAATTTTTCGGCGGACGATAATGTCCTTACTCAACAAGGAGACGCCTATCGAGCCAACAGGTCTCCGACTGTGGTCATACTTCTTCGGAAAGGAGAAGGGCAATACATCTCTTTACCAGGAAAAACGTGAACATTTTATAAAGGACGTCAATCTCCGAAGCACTGCCCGAAACATTTTCAAAAGGGAGCCTAGCAAATTGCATCATACCAGGTCGAAACTTTCAGGGTTGAAATAGTTTCGCCTGCAGATGCCCTAGTCGAAATTAAAGTATAAATCTGACTACATTATGCAAGTAGCTCCTAACATGAAATTCGAAATGATGAGGTATTCAACAAGATCTTCTATTCAGCATGATTGAAGGAATATATATTCAGAAAATATTATAAGAATGCAAAACGAAGAAAACGATCCAGGTCAAAAGATTTTCACGACTCAGAAGAACTTCACCAGGAAAAGAAAGTGATATTATTTTTGGGAATTAAGGGGAATCACTACGCCAAGATTGGAAATTCGGGAAAAAAGCAAACTAAAGAATGATCAAAGAAAGAACACACAAGGGAAGCATACGATTCGAGAAGAAAGTAGATTACTGCAAACCATAAAAAATATAATGTATGAAAATTATTCAGGATTACACAACAGGTAAAAATATTTTAGCTGTACTACAAATCCGAGAAAATAAAAGACAACGCCTAGAGGAGCTTATTGTCAGAAAGAATCTTCCGAAGCTCGGCACTACGAGCCTCATATCCAGCTTTATATCCACGGTCGAAAGCTTCCTTTTCTCGACGAATGAATTCCTGCTTATCCTGCTCGTGAAGACTTTTCAGTTTTTCGAGCTCTTCACTCAGCTGCTTATGGACCTCCTCTCCACTTTCTCTAGCAGACTTCTCCCTCTCTAGAGCGAGTTTCTCCGCGAAGACACGGTCGAACTCGGTTTTCTTCTCCTCCAGCTCCTGGGAAATAGCAGCACGATAATTGATCTCCCGCTCAGCAAATGTCTTAAGCTCAATAAAATCTTGCCCGGCCTGCCAAAAAAGTTAGACTTTCTTTTAAATGATCTTCAAAAAAAAAAAAAAAAAAAAAAAAAAAAACACAAAACACAAAACAGTTATACCTGAAACAGGAAATTCTGCCCGGACTCGAACAACTCCTCTACATTCCTCTCCTTAGACGCATTTCTCCCTTTGGGCATGTCAGTCTCCGAAGAAGTAAAGGTAGCTTGCAACAAGTTACCCATGGGGTCAACTTTAGAAGGAGATCCATCTTTCAACTCCTCATGCAGGGAAGAAGCAGTTTTTTGAGGAGAGGAATCGGCAAAAGATCGGGGAGGATTATCAATTCCTAAAGCTTCAGCGGAAGCCCCCACACCAGTCTCTGACTTGGACTTTTTGTTGGGATTCCCTGAGGGAGGAATGATCGAAGCATCGGAGGATGACTGGCCGCCAATAGCAAGATTTTGCAAAGCCTCAATGGGCGTCCCATCAGAATAAGGCCTCTTATTCGAAGAGGGAACAGGAATCTTTTCCCGGACACTATCCTCGCTCTTAGAATCAATCACCTTCGGGGAGGAACCTCCAAGCTCAGCCTCGAGGTCTTCGTCCAGAATGGACTTGCTGGAACTACCCTTGTCCTGCTTCGATGAAGTACTTTTCTCTTTCGTTTTTTCCCCACCTTTAGGTGCTTTTGGGGAAGAGGCGGAGGTCTTAGAAGAAGATTTGGAGGGTTTGACCTCCTTATCAGCCTTTTGCTCCTTATTCGACTTCCTATTTTTCGAACCACCAAATAGCGACCTGGGGTCGATAGCTTTGCCTAGCACGTTTTCCATGATGAGTGAATTTGGATCAATTGCTCGGATCTCTACCCGCAGGAAGTTCGAAAAATGCAGAAAAATTTTGGGAAAGCTCCGATCTCTATAAGCAAAGATGTCGTGTGAATAATGATAAGAGATCTTAATATTTATAGACGCTATGCACTACGATTGAGATAACGAATCGACGCGACCATGGTAAGAAACCCCACTCGGATAAACGAAGTTTGAGCAGAAAATATGGAAAATCATCGATATTTATGAAGTTAGAATTCATGAGTTACATAAAATAAATCAAGAAATATAAAGTTAAGTCGTTTACAAAATTGGGTTGCATGAGAAAATACAATTGATTCCTAACTGGAAAACCTCGAATCGCCCCCTCCGGCTTACTCAGCTTGATTGAAAGATCGACCGTCTCCCTTATCCGGGGCATTGCCCGTATTGACATCTTTGTCTTCTTCTCCGAACGCATTAGAACGATCGTCGCAGGAGTACTCGAGCACATCAGGGTTAGGCATCGGAATACCATACTCATCGACTAAGGATGCAAAGCGATGTTCTTGCCAATTAGTATTCGCCTTGGGAAGGGAAAAAGTTTTATAAGCCTTCCCTTCAGCGTTTTTAAAAGGGTCCATATACTTGAAATATTCTTCCATGTCATTCGGAATTTTCTCGGCCGCGACCAACTGTTGAACCCCTTTATAAAAAATCGTCTGAAGAATTTCTCCCGTTTTTCTTTGAACTAAAGGATCTAAGACTGGAGATTCCAAGAATCCTCGTATGGCCGGAATCTCGGCTTCTTCCCGACCTTGGGCATATGCACGCTCGGAATCCCGTTTCGCCAAATCGAGTTCTATCTTTATTTTCTTTAGCTCCTCCTCAAGGACACTTCTCTCTTTAACGGACGCCAGCAAGTCCTCTTCTAATGAGGAAGAATGTTTCGTATTAGCTTTTTCGAGCTCTTTCTTCACTTGGGACAGCTCCCGCTGGTTTTCTACTAACTGAGCTCGAAGAGTTTGGTTATCAACGAGAATCTGAGCACACGCGTCATGAGCATCCTGCGATTCCTGCTCCAATAAAGCTAAGCGATAGGTTTGGATAGCAAATAAATCTCCGATCTGCGAAGTAGTTCAAACATATCAGCAAAATGTCAAGGGCACAGAAGAAAGAAAGGAAAATCAAAGGTAAACGTTTACCTCGTGATACGTTCGGGAAAAGTCACTCAAAACCTCGAAGTCACTTTTAACGGTCTGAAGCAGGATGTCCCGCTTGAACCGACTAGCCAAATAAATTCTGGTGGCTTTGTCGAACTCGTTCTCACCACCTGAATCCAGATCGGTTAAAATGCTACCATCTTCAGAATACCCAGCAGCCCTGCTACCCCGAAGGTGCTCATCCATGAAATCCGCTACATCAGGTTCTGACCTGCCTTCTCGACTTGGAACGGGGCCGGAACTCACACCAAAGGGTTTTACCCTCCTAGAGGGTCCAGGACCTTCAGCATTTCTCTTGCGACTCAAAAGTTTCTCGTACTCCTGGACACCCAGAACTCGATTCCAGGAGTATTGACTATAACCAACTGATGAAAGGGCAGGAGTATCAGGGCAAAATAAGGCTCGGAGTGGCCCAGCAGAGGCAGAGTTCAAGGAACTCAAAGTACCGACACCTCTTGGTTCGGGAATCGTGAGTGGAATAATAACAGGATTTTCGCCCAAGTTACTTGTACCAGTTCTATTTCCGGAAGTATGAGACAATGGATCAAAATAAAAGGGTTTATCTTCAATTAATTCGGCAGCAGACACTCGAAATTTCTCAACAACCCGGCCTACAAGGATAAAATGGATCGGGACGAGCTTAAATAACAAATTTATTAGATAAACATAAAACCAAACAGAAGGTGAGAAGCATACCCAGAGAAAGAGAAGTAGGGTTCGGACCACTGGAGGTTGCCTGTACATCGGACAGAGGAAGGGGCCTTCGGAGGACTGACCGGGATATTTAATCGCCGGGGCAGGATAATCGCAGTAGCTCAACCCCGCCAGTCGCAAAATGCCTTCTTGAACCAAGTATCTGGTCTGATAAGGGTTAGACTCCAATCGCCCCAGGAGTTCATCAGAAAGACGATGGCTAAGTTTTTCTTTTATTTTGCGAGAACCGTATGTCCAACTATTTGCGCCGTCCCATCGATAAGGTCTCGTTTTCGAACTACCCTCCGAAATAGGAACGTCAGGGCCCTTCACGAAAAAGAATCTCCTCTTCCAACCTAAAGCTTTCTTTGTTGATATTTCCGTAAGAAATGGCCGTTTAGACCTCGGACGAACGGACACAAAGCCTACATTCGAACCTTTGCAAGGATCCATTCGGAATATCTGCCAAAAGTTGCTAAAAGAAGCTTCTTCTCCTTTCGCCTCCATAAGAGCGCAAAACGCTATTATGTATGCAACGGAGTGCGGGAGAAGCTGAGCCGGGGAAAGCGAAAAGAAATTCAAAATATTTCTGATAAGAGGAGCGAACGGGATACGCAAGCCACAGAAAAATTGTCCCTCATAAAAGGCTTGACATCCAGCGGGAGACTCAGTGGCACGTTCGGCGTAAGAAGGAACGACAATCGAAAAACCTTTGGGAAGAAATTTCCCATAATCCGCCTCAAGGCGAGCCCGATCTCTTTTCGAAAAACAACTGGAAGTTTTACTAGCAGGAAGTTCTGACTTACCCGAGGTGACGGCTTGTGAGGCTTGCGTATGTTCAAAAATCCTAACAAAAGCACCTTCGCCAATACTACGTTTGTCGACCTCTTTCTCTTCGAGATCCTCGCTCGGATCGTCGTCTTCGTCGTCTCGATGAAATTCCCCGTCTTCAAAGTCATCTACAAGCTTAAACAAGGGATCAGATTCTTGGCTCTCCTCAACCTTCTTCTTGCCTCTCACGCTTATAGAGCTCGACATAATGGACTAAGAAGTATTTATACAGGAGAAAAATGCTATTTCAAGCTCAAACGCTTCGAGTTCAAGAAAGTTGTTATGTGAAAATATTTTTCAACGAAGTCAACATGTATATATACAGGGTTAAAAAGGTAAAATTGCAAAGAGGTCCCCGAGTAACCACGACGGTTGAACTTACCAAGGGTAAAAGCTTAGGGTCGTCCCTCTCAAAATTACCTTTTTGATCCTTCATTCCCTAGAATTGCGGAATATGTCCTTGCAATCTATCCTTAAGATTCTCAGAAGCCCTCCTGGTTATAAATCGGAAATTCTGGAAAGCATTCATCAAGGGATCGAACAACGCAGCATGAAACCGAAAGGGGTATTACTATTTCAACATCCCCCGACGAGGATAATTTCAGAGCGCGCCAAAGTATGTTTCTCATATATGCACTCTTTTTCCCTTACTCGGTTTTTATCCCAATGGGTTTTTCCGAGTCAGGTTTTTAACGAGGCATATTCTGAAAACATACTGAGCGGCTCGTCTCACCATAACATGGAACGTACTTTATACTTCTTCGAGCGCTTACTTCGCTTCACACTCGAGAAGTGGGGGAGTATTGATGAGGGGTAATTCGGATTCCCTGTTCTTTAGCCTCAACGCGATTCGAATAGCTATGAACCCTGTCGCCAGGGACCGAAAGACGAACCAAAGCATGAAAACGATTGTTTCGAGCTCACATGGTCGAAGGACACTGTTGGGCCGAGCCCAGGCCCAAGTCCTTAAAGTTGGCTATAAATACTCCATGCATTTATTACACTGGGGACTTCCGGAAAACACTCCAAGCTTAAGATCACAGCTCGGATTATTAGTATAGGCCTAATTGTACATGTTTCGCCCTCTAGCTTGTACGGCATCCAATAATGCTCGAATAGGACTCATCCCACTTGTACTTGTATTAAAACTCATTGAATATTAATACTATTGATCTTTCTCCATTTATTCGCATTTATTTATGTTCGATTAGCACACCACCCCATACAATCCGATCACACAAAAACTCGTAAGATCATAGCTGCATTGAAACCATCAATCCAGAAAGCTGCTTCTATCCCTGCTGATGTCATTGAAGACACTGCTCACAATGTGAAGTCCATCAGACAGGATATGGATGTTATTCAAGCAAGAACAAAAAGCACAGCTGCTGGCTGGAGAGATGTAACTGAGACTGTTGAGATGGCTATCAAGGCAGAAGATGAAACCTTGATGAATATGGGCAGATCCTTCAAATACACTGCTGATCTGGTGCTTGCAACTCCATTTCAGCTAGGTGATCAAGGTGAAGCAGTTCTCAACAGAATGCAAGCTATGGAAGCAAATCAAATTACTCATGCTGCTCAAGTTGATGTCATTCAAGCTAATCAGCTAAGGCAAGGAGCTCAAATGGATGCCATGAAGAGAACATCAGACTTCTCTGTGATTCTCTCCAGATCACACCACTCTCTCCAAAGTACCAAGTCAACCCTGCTGATGATGACAAAAAGGCGGAAGATAAGGTAGAAGAAGAGAAGACTGCTGAACTGGTGGAGACTGTGATGCTGGAAGAGTCTGCAAGTGAGAATGAGAATGAAGGAACCAGCAGACCAGCAAATCAATCAGGCACAGAAGAAGACAGTGAAGCTGAAGAAACTGAAGCTGAAGCAAAGGCCAAATCTGACAAAAAGATAGCTGCTGCTAAGGATTCAGCTGAAGAACAGCTTGACCCTGATGTCAAATACAAAAACATGGAGCTTCTGAGGAAAAGATTCAATGAATCAATAGCTGAGACATCTGAGCCAGCTGAAGAAAAAGAAGAAGAAGCCAAGGAAAAAGAAGACGACAATCAATAGGTGAATCAACTTGTAATTTTCCTTGTAATTTTCTTTCAATTTGCACAACTCATCTGATAAAACTTGTAATCTGTAACTCTTTCATATATCTATAAAATTGCAAGTTTTGAATCCAACATACTATTTCTATCTCAGAAATTTTTGAGGATAAAAACTTTAGTTTAGGTACAGGTACTTAGCTGAAGTTTTGTCATCATCAAAAAGGGGAAAATTGTTGGAAGAAGATGAAGATCAAAGTGCAAAGAAGACAAGTAATTAAGGGAAGGTTTTGATGATTTCCAAAACATCATAATCAGCTATGTATGGAAAGCTTAGTTCCCTTAGAAGAATTTTGAACAAGTAAAGAAGACATCAGAAGAGTTCAAAGTTCAAAGCCTAGAAGACTAGTGATCTCATGCTGAAACAGCAAACAGAAGGGTAGACCATCAGCTGACTCAAATAGAATTAGTTCAGAGTTTGATCAGCAGAGTGCCTATCAGATGGGTTGCTTCGATCAGCAGAGTAGAAGAGATCAGGAGATTAGTCCAACGGTAATAAATGCACTTGGTGTAATAAATGCTGTAAGAGAAGGGTAGTAATGGTAAATGATTGAAGAGAACCTCGTATCAGCAGAGTGCATTAAATGCAGCTACAGGAAAGTACAGCAGAGAAAGGACTGTAGCAGGTTACCGTTCTGATTTCGGGCTAAGGCTATGGATTTGAAAATTTGATTCTCTTAAACGGTCTCTTTTTCAAATACAAGTATAAAAGGAGCTGATTTCATCGAGCGAGATACACAACAACAATCTGAGAATATACTTTGAAGCAGAAATCATCTAAGTCTCAAGAAGCTCAAACAGCTCACTCGTCTGGTGGAAGTCATCTGTTGACAGAAACGCAGTTGAAGAAAACAGAAAAATACAATCTGAGTGATTTTGTATTAGCTAAGTGTTGTGCGGAGTTGTGATCCATCTTTGTGAGTGATCAAACTTCAGAGGGTAGGATTTCTGAGTGATTTCCTATTGTGAGCTTATAGCCTTTTCATTTGTTGTCTAGGTATAATTGGAGATATATTGTAAACTGTGTGTTTATAGAATAACCCAGAATCTAAGTGATCTGGAAGAGTGGACTAAAGGATTTTTATCCATATAACCACTATAAAAATTCTTTGTGTTGATTTGCATTTAAGTTTTTCTTGCATATTTCAAACTGCATAAAACATTTTGAATCGATCAAAAGATTTTAAAGGAGTTTTTGAAACTGGGGATAAAATCTTTTAAAGGAACTTAAGTTACTTGTGAAAAACAGTCTAAACATCCATAGCGTAACTAACTCCTTGCTCTACGACATAGCCAGAATACAGCATCATAGGAGTTTCCTTATGAGATTTATGGTCCCAGGAATGAGAAGTAATTTTTTCCAGCAGATTCCTTATTTGTTGTTCTTGCACTAATTGACTTCCTTGAATCTTTCCTTCCTTCAAATCATGCCTTCGATACTTGTACAATTTGAGAAAGCTAAATATTACAGGGTCCATATTTTATTTTTGTAAAAAAAAATCAAAATTCAATAATTTCTCTTAATTTCATGAAAATATCAAATTAAAACTTGATTTATTTAGAAAATAAGAACAACTTAAGTGCATTTTCAAGCACTAATCACAACCCCCAACCAACTTATTGCTAGTCTCTAGAAATTCAAGCGCTAATAAGATATAAGCATGATGAACAAAACTGAGAAGAAATAAGATAAACTATCCAAGTACTTCAATCAAAGAGCTAGTCAAAGATCACAATTGCTATCAAGATTAGTTCGATCATAACTCCCAAAATATGTGTGTGTGAATACTAAGCCAAAGCCTTCATACCACAAGCCAAATACACATAGCTTTCGAAAATTACCATGTAAAGTATCAACTCCATTTCCTCACAGGTAAAGTGTTTAAATTTTTAGGACAAGGATTTCACTCATGGAGTTGGAAAATAGATAGTCACTCAAAGAAATAGGCCATATTTTTACAAACAAGCATACAAACAAACATTCATCCAAATATAGGAAACATAACTATATAGAGGTCACAATCTTTCACAATTTAGCTTCGGGATTTCAATTGATCAATACTATAGAGCCATATAAAGATTCGTCTTCTATAATGACGAAAACTAAAACTTTTCTCTTTTTTTTTCTTTTCACTTTTTCTTTTCACTTTTTTATTTCTTCTTCTTTTTTTTCCTTTTTTTTTCATGGCTCATGAAGACATTTTACTATTGACCAATATCATCCATCTCTTTATTTTTCTTTGAGAATGTTACTCTAAATAGCATTAACCAATTCAAAGGAGCAATATAAGTTCATAAGTTGTTTTCTCAACCTATCCACTCAATCACAAAAGATGTGTGAGTATAGAAAAAAAGAACTTTAACTTGGAAAATTTCTAGGCTACATACATCGAACATCCATCTTACCACAACCACAAGCTTAATAAAGTGCTATTGAAATTATTCGGAAGCTACTTTCAAATAATAAAGATAGAAAAAATGACTAAGATTTTACACGATGAAATCATACCTAAACAGCAAATCTAGCATCTCAAATCAATCCATTCATACATGCCTTATAGCCCATTTTCAAGAGAATCGCTGCTATAAAAGCAATAAACTAATCTTCCTTTAAAATGCAATTTTTTTTCTCTCGGAAAGCTACCACCCCCAACCTATGCATGACAATGTCCTCATTGTCACTATAATATGAATGCAGAGAATACAAGAGACAAGGACTACTACTTGAATGATGTAAGTAAAGCTAGAGATGATCTTATAAACACACAAACGAAAAAAACAAAACGCACAAAAAAAAAAGGAGAAAGGAAAATAAAACTATAGTACATAATGGAAAGATAGAACCTGATCAATGGTAGATAGGAGCCGCAGTGCAATCTCCTTAGGTTCATCCACCCTCTCCACAATATGTTTTAATCTTTGGCCATTCACACAAAAAAGTCTCCCATCTTTAGGATTTTCTACTTCTAGGGAACCATTGGGAATGACTTGTTTCACCACAAAAGGACCAGTCCATCTTGATCTCAACTTTTAGAGTGGAGATGTATCAGAGAATCATAGAGTTTATACTCGTTTGTTTGGCTCAAAGTTCTTTCTTAAGGATTTGTTTGTCATGAGAGACTTTCAGTTTAGCTCTGTAGATCCTTGAGTTGTCATAGAGTATATTCCTCCAGCTCTCCTTTGACCATGAGCATCCTGCTTGCTCAACTCCAGAGCCTTGGCCAAATCAACATCTTCCAATGCTTTTACTTCAGCTTCAGTTAGCTGCTTCTTCCTAGCAACTTTCTCAGCTTCAATTTTACTTAACTCCACTGCTCTGCGGAAGTCATCTTCAGCTCTCTTCTTTTCTTTTTCTTCATCCCTTCTATTCTTCTCAGCAGTAGACACTCTGATCTTAACAATCATTTTTCTCTTAGGCTTTCCAGCTGTCTGAGCAGATGTAGCACCAGCAGTTTGTTCCGGAGCAATAGTTGAAATAGGTTCAACTGTAATTGGATGGATGATTTGTACATCAGAATCATCTTTGTTGGAATAAGATGAAGATCAAAGTGCAAAGAAGACAAGTAATTAAGGGAAGGTTTTGATGATTTCCAAAACATCATAATCAGCTAAGTATGGAAAGCTTAGTTCCCTTAGAAGAATTTTGAACAAGTAAAGAAGACATCAGAAGAGTTCAAAGTTCAAAGCCCAAAAGACTAGTGATCTCATGCTGAAACAACAAACAGAAGGGTAGACCATCAGCTGACTCAAATCAGATTAGTTCAGAGTTTGATCAGCAGAGTGCCTATCAGATGGGTTGCTTCGATCAGCAGAGTAGAAGAGATCAGGAGATTAGTCCAACGGTAATAAATGCACTTGGTATAATAAATGCTGTAAGAGAAGGGTAGTACTGGCAAATGATTGAAGAGAACCTCGTATCAGCAGAGTGCATTAAATGCAGCAACAGGAAAGTACAGCAGAGAAAGGACTGTAGCATGTTACCGTTCTGATTTCGGGCTAAGGCTATGGATTTGAAAATTTGATTCCCTTCAACGGTCTCTTTTTCAAATGCAAGTATAAAAGTAGCTGATTTCATCGAGCGAGATACACAACAACAATCTGAGAATATACTTTGAAGCAGAAATCATCTAAGTCTCAAGAAGCTCAAACAGCTCACTCGTCTGGTGGAAGTCATCTGTTGACAGAAACCTAGTTGAAGAAAACAGAAAAATACAATCTGATTGATTTTGTATTAGCTAAGTGTTGTGCGGAGTTGTGATCCATCTTTGTGAGTGATCAAACTTCAGAGGGTAGGATTTTTGAGTGATTTCCTATTGTGAGCTTATAGCCTTTTCATTTGTTGTCTAGGTATAATTGGAGATATACTGAAAACTGTGTGTTTATAGTATAACCCAGAATCTAAGTGATCTGGAAGAGTGGACTAAAGGATTTTTATCCATATAACCACTATAAAAATTCTTTGTGTTGATTTGCATTTAAGTTTTTCTTGCATATTTCAAACTGCATAAAACACTTTGAATCGATCAAAAGATTTTAAAGGAGTTTTTGAAACTGGGGATAAAATCTTTTAAAGGAACTTAAGTTACTTGTGAAAAACACTCTAAACATCCGCTGCAAGTAATCTCTAAAGAAAACTACTCTGTTGAAAAACAGCTAAGTATTTATAAGAAGAGTGGTCACTCTGCTGTTCTAGACTTGTTCTTGATCAGCAAATTCATCCTACTGTTCTTCATCAGCTTAGTCTGCTGACAGAAGACTGAAAAGTTTTTAAGTTAAAATTTTTCAGAGGTCTATTTAACCCCCCCCCCCCCCTTAGACCTCATCTGACCACTTGGGAACAACAATCTTGAGGTTGGGCAGCCTCAACTGTTGGATTGACTTTAACAATGTGTTGAGTAGCTGTTTTAACAGCTGATTCCTTTGCAGTTGTCTCCTTGTCAGCTCCAGCAGGCCTCTCTGCTGGCGGTGGACTTTCTCTATCTAAGTCTGTTGGATGAAGATGAAGTGCAAAGAAGATAAGAAGATAAGGGAAGGTTTTGATGATTTACAAAACGTCAAAATCAGCTAAGTATGGAAATCTTAGTTCCCTTAGAAGAATTTTGACCAAGTAAAGAAGACATCAGAAGGGTACAAAATTCTAAGCCCAGAAGACTACTGATCTTATACTGAAATAGATATCAGAAGGGTAGACCATCAGCAGACTCAAATCAGATTAGTTCAGAGTTTGATCAGCAGAGTATCTATCAGAAGGGTTGTTTCGATCAGCAGAGTAAAAGAGATCATGAGATAGTTCAACGGTAATAAATGCACTTGGTGTAATAAATGCCGTAAGAGAAGGGTAGTAATGGCAAATGATTGAAGATTACTCTCGGATCAGCAGGGTGCATTTAATGCTGCTAAAGGACTGTAGCAGGGAGCCGTTCTGAATTTGGGCTAAAGCTATGGATTTCAATTGTGATTTCCTTCAACGGTCATATTTTCAAATCCAAGTATAAGTAGATCTGATTTCAACAAGCGGAACACACAACAACATTCTGAGATTTTATTTTCGAAGCAGAAATTTTTCTAAGTCTCAAGAAGCTCGAACCGCTCACTCGTCTGGTGAAGTCATCTGTTGACAGAAACCCAGTTGAAGAAAAATAGAAAATACTTTCTGAGTGAAATTGTATTAGCTGAGTGTTGTGCGGAGTTTAGATCCATCTTTGTGAGTGATCTAACTTCAGAGGATAGGAGTTTCTTTGTGACTTCCTATTGCGAGCTTACAGCCTTTTCATTTGTTGTTTAGGTGTAAGTGGAGATATTGTAAACTTGGTGTTTATAGTATAACCCAGAATCTAAGTGATCTGGAAGAGTGGACTAAAGGATTTTTATCCATATAACCACTATAAAAATTCTTTGTGTTATTCTTGCATTTAAGTTTTCTTGTATATTTCAAAAATTGCATAAGTAAACACTTTGAATTGCTTTAAAGATTTTGAAGGAGTTTTTAAATTGGGGATAAAATCTTTAAAAGACGTAGTCTACTTGTGAAAAACACTTTCAAATTATCCGCTGCATGTATACTCTTGTAAACCGATTTTGCTGAAATCAGCTAAGTTATTATAAGAAGAGTGGTCACTCTGTTGTTCAAGATTTGTTCACGATCGACCATTTGGAACCAACAAGTGGTATCAGAGCAGGTGGTTCATTAGAATCAGCTGCCTGATCAACGAGCTTGATCCAAGTGTTTTTCATAGGTTTTCAAAACTTTTAAAAAGAGCATCTTTTTGAAAAATAAATTTTTTTTGAAAAATGGATTGTATCAGCCATGTTCCCAACATTTCTGATATGTCTTTTGAAGACTGGAAAATCAAGATGGAGATTTTTCTAGCCTCTTATAATGATAACATGTACACATGTATCATAAAAGGTCTTTTCAGATTCACCAAGATGATAAAGATAAATGAAATTAATACCGTGGTGGAGAAAGACCTTCATGAGATGACACCTGATGAAATAAAGCTTTTCAATCTGGATAAAGTCCGAAGATTTATCGTGACTAAAGCCCTGGATAATGATCGGTTTGACAAAGTCAAACAATGCAAAACTACAAAGGAGATGTGGGACAAAGTTTGTGATATGAGCGAAGGAAATGATGTTATAAAAGAGCATCAGCTTACTGTTGCTTTTAAGAAACTGGATAACTTCAAAATGAAGTCTGGAGAGACCATTGATCAGATGGATACCAGGTTCACCAGAGCACTCAATGAAGTTCTAAAGTTGGGAAAAACCTTTACTGACAAAGAAATCACAGTTAGAGTACTAAAGGCTTTACCTCCTAAGTTCAACATGAAGGTGACAGCGATGGAAGAATCAAGAGATTTGGGAAAGATCTCACTTACAGAGTTGTTCTCCGTACTCAAGGCATTCGAGTATAAACTGCCAAGAATGGGAATTGAAGAAACCTCAACTTCAGGACCCACAGTTGCCTTAGTTGCTGCTGAAAATCCAAGAAGACCAGCACAGAGAAGTAAAGAAGTGGACTCATCTGATGAAACCACACTACTCAACAAAAAGGAGTACACAGCTGGAGATGTAGCATTGCTGATGAACAATTTCAAGAAGTTCTACAAAAGAAAAATGAAGAACAAATATAACAATGCTTCTACTTCTAAACCTAACTCTTCTTGTCAAGAAATGGATGATTATAAAGCCAAACTAATGTGTTGTAACTGCAGGAAATTTGTACACTTCATCAGAGACTGTCCATATCCAAAAGCAGAGAAATACACTGAAGAAGAGAAGAGAATCAGAAAAGAAAGAAAGCATCAGATAGGCAAGGCAATGATGGCTGAAGCAGAAAAGCTGACTGCTGTCTACTTATCTGATTAAGATTCAGACACTTCTGACGAAGAGTCTTCTGATGAAGAGAACCCTACTCTCATCTGTCTGATTGCCAAGGAATTTGATGACTCTGCGGATGAGGTAACTCCTCTTGATAATGAATTATTTAATTCATTTGAACAGATGATGCTTAACAATATGCCATTGCTGAAGCATTAAGGAAGAGATGATATTGCTAAAAGAGCAAAACAGTTCACTGAAACTCACAGCTGAAAAGCCAAGAGAATCAGCTGAATATAAACTGCTTGAGCAAGAACATGAATCTCTGAAAGCTGAATGTGAAGTTTATAAGGGTAAAATCATTGAGCTTGAAAAAATTATTGAGTCTCATGAGAAATCATCTGTTGCACCCACTCATATGTCTAGTAAACAGAAGATGCCTTTAGAACAGGATAAGTTAGAATTGAATCATACTGAAAAATTCAAATCTGCTGACAATAGTAAGGTCATTCTGTATGTTCAAACTACTAAACCTACTTCACCTGAGAAACTGGTAAAGGAGACAAAAACTCCTAAGGCTAAAAAGAGCAAAGAGCCTAACGTAGGTAAACAGACTAGTAAGACCAAACAGCAAAGTCCTAAGAAGTCTGCTGATAAAGCTAAGTTGAATCAGACTAGTGGTAAAACTAAGTCATCTGTTAATGAGCAAGCAACTAGTAAACCAAAGAAGCATAAGAATAAGAAAAATCAAAATGCTTGGTATGGAAATGAGTTTTATTATGTGCAACCTGCTGCATATCCTCCTATGTATCATGCATCTCAATTTCCAACTTACTATGCACCATATCCTGCTCATCCAATGCATGCATACCCTGCTTATGATGCACCTTACCCTGCTTATGAACATTTTCCTTATCATACTAATCATCAACCTGACTTATCTGCTGAATATGATAATAAAACTGTTCATGCTCCTGTCAAAACTCAGAAGCCTAAGAAACCTAAGACATCAACATCTTGGGTTGTCAAAGGTGGAACTAATCCTCCAAGACCCTCTCAATAAGGGTACCTAAAATAATTTTATTTTTGTTTTGTAGGTTAGGATTAGGAGTAGGAGTAAAGTAGAGAATATTTGGTACTTGGACAGTGGTTGTTCAAGGCACATGTGTGGAAGCATACATGAGCTGACTGATGCTGTTGCTGTGGACGGTCCAAAGGTCACTTTTGGAGACAGAAAAGAAGGCAAGATTGTAGCTAAAGGAAGGTTAATAAAAGGAAACATAGAGATATCTGACGTCTCATATGTTAAAGGCCTAAAGTACAACCTGCTCAGCATAAGTCAATTTTGTGACAAAGGATATTTAGTCCATCTTCTCAACAGATAAGTGCTATGTTGAACAGATTGGTACAAAGAAGGTAATTTTATCTAGAAGACGACAAGGAAATATCTACATAGTCGACTGGAATTCCGCTGACAAGAATTCAAGCATTTGTTTCGTGGCATCAACACCAAGTGAAGTTAGCTGGCTATGGCACAAAAGCATGAATCATCTAAACTTCAAGACCATAAACAGATTAATAAAGAATGATCTGGTAGAAGGGATTCCAAAAACAGTCATGAGCAAAGACAAGCTCTGTGACGCATGTCAGAAAGGGAAACAAATCAAGTCATCATTCAAAAGCAAGAAGCACCAATCTTCTGATAGAATCTTGGAGCTACTACACATGGACTTATTTGGAACCATTGATCCAGTCAACAATGGTGGAAAAAAATACTGCCTAGCTGTTGTGGATGACTATTCAAGATATACTTGAGTGATATTCATGAAGAAGAAAAGTGAAACCAAGGAACATCTTACTAATCTGATGGAACTGATCCAGAATGAGAAAAGCACAAAGATATTGAAGATCAGATCAGATAGAGGGACAGAGTTCACAAACTCTACTGTTGAAGAGTATTGTAACATCATGAGTATTCAGCTGCTAGAACTCCTCAACAGAACGGTGTTGCTGAAAGGAGAAACAGAACACTGAAGGAAGCAGTCAGAACCATGATAGTTGAAGCTAAGCTGCCACAAAGATTTTGGGCAGAAGCAACAAACACAGCCAACTTTACCCAAAACAGATGCATGATCAACAAAAATCAGAACAAGACTCCATATGAAGTTTGGAACAACAGGAAGCCAAACATTCATTATTTTAAAATTTTTGGTTGTAAATGCTTTGTTTTAAATAATGGGAAAAATCACCTTACTACATTTGCAGAAAAGGCTGATGAAGCTGTTTTTGTAGGACACTCTTCTGTTAGTAAGGCTTATAGAGTTTTTAACAAAAGAACATTACTAATAGAAGAATCCATTCATGTAGTATTTGATGAGCCAAGTCAATCTTCTGAAAAGAATCAAATTGCTAATCAAGATCTGTCTACTGATTTACAGAAGTTGAATGTTGGAAAGAATGAAGAATATGTTCCAATCATACTACCTGATCTCAACTCGGCTGCCAACTCAAGTGCTGTTCAAAATCGAATCATTGATTGTCTAACAGACGAGTCACAAACAGCTGACAGACCAGAGACTGTTCAACAGACGACAAATGTTCAACATACTACTACTGAATCTCCAACAGTAGTGTTGCAAGATCAAAACAGAGGACACCATTCAGACCTGCAACCTGATCTCAGATGGCTCAGGAATCACCCACCAGAGTTAGTGATTGGTGATCCTTTGGATAGAGTGAAGACAAGAATAGCTGCTGCACAAGATGCTATGTTTGTCAGTTTTCTATCTCAAATAGAGCCTAAACAAATTGAAGAAGCTCTCAGTGATTCCTTCTGGATTGAAGCTATGCAAGAAGAGTTGAATCAATTTGAAAGGAACGAAGTATGGTACTTAGTTCCAAGACCAAGTCATCAAAGAGTAATTGGCACTAAATGGGTTTTCAGAAATAAGATGAATGAAGATGGTATTGTTACCAGAAATAAAGCAAGATTAGTGGCCAAATGTTATTTTCAAGAAGAAGGAATTGACTTTGATGAAACATTTGCACCAGTAGCAAGACTTGAAGCAATCAGACTGTTTCTGGCCTATGCTGCTTACAAGAACTTCACTGTTTATCAGATGGATGTGAAGTCAACATTTCTCAATGGAGAATTGCAAGAAGAAGTGTATGTTGAACAACCGTCTGGATTTGAAGCTTATCAACAAGAAGACAAGGTGTATCGTCTGAAAAAAGCCCTCTATGGTCTGAAACAGGCTCCAAGAGCATGGTATGATACCCTATCTTTTTTTTTTTTTAATTAAAGGATTTCGTAAAGGTAAGTTAGACAAGACCTTGTTCACAATTGAATGGGAGAATCATATATTAATTGTGCAAATATATGTAGACGATATTATTTTTGGTTCAACTAACCAACAGATGTGTGACAAGTTCTCCAAGCTGATGTAGAATAAGTTTGAAATGAGCATGATGGGTGAACTCAATTATTTTCTTGGTTTGCATGTTAGACAGTTGCCTGATGGAATATTCATCAACCAAGCAAAATACACAAGAGATCTGTTTAAGAAATTTGGTATGGAAACTAGCTCCAATGCTACTGTTCCAATGTCTACTAGTCTTCGTTTGGATAAAGATGAAGATGGCAATCAGTGGACATTACCAAATACAGAGGCATTATTGGGTTACTATTGTATCTAACAGCCAGCAGACCTGATATCATGTACTATGTTGGGGTTTGTGCGAGATTTCAATCAAATACTAAGGAATCTCATCTCTTAGCTGCCAAGAGAATACTGAAATATGTTAAGGGCACTCAAGAATTGGGATTGTGGTATCCTAGAGAATCTGGATTTGAGCTTATTGGATATTCAGATTCAGACCTTGCTGGCTGCAAAATTGATAGGAAGAGCACAACAGGTGCTTGTCAATTTTTTGGCAGTCATCTGATCTCATGGATGAGTAAGAAACAGACTTCAGTGTCCATATCTACTGCTGAAGCTGAATATATAGCTGCTGGAGCATGCTGTGCACAGATACTTTGGTTGAAGCATCAACTAGAAGATTACAATATCAAGATCAGTGGAATCCCAATCTACTGTGACAATACAAGTGCAATCTCACTTACTCAGAACACTACAAGTCATTCAAGGACTAAACATATTGAGATCAAGCATCACTTCATTAGAGATCATGTGGAGAAAGGAAATGTTATAATTGAGTATGTTCATACAGACAATCAGATAGCTGACATTTTCACCAAACCTCTAAGTTAAGTAAGGTTTTCAACTCTAAGAGCTGAACTAGGACTAGTAAATTTAGATGCATGAGCTGAGGGGGAACTTATCAGAAGACTGAAGTTCATCAGCACAATCATCCGTTATCATATTCAAGGATTAACTCTCAAATTCTTAAAGACAGGGGGAACGTGTAAGACTAGCGGTACTTCTGTTCTAAAGATGAAATTGGTTAATGACTGTTAGTTGAAGTTATGATATCAGAAGATATGTTCTTAATTCTTGAAGATTGAAGATCAAATTATCTTGCTGGATTGACAAACAACAGAGGAAGATTACTAGCTATTGGTTTTCTCTAGTAATATCAGGTAACAGATCACTCGTCTGTCAGATAAGTTAAACTCTACTCATCTGATACATTATATAAGCATGGTCATAAATCGTATCTTTTGAAACACGCTTTTATAAGTAACAGATAAGTGCCGATTGAGTTTCCCGCCCATCTGACATTAAATTAATAAATTTGAAGTCCGCAATTCTCACCCACACGATTTAAAACTGTCAGATCAATCTTACGGTTCACATTAATCACGATAACCAAAACCTAAGGAAACGTATAAAATCCGATCTGATCAGATCAATCGACTTACGCACACAAAATTTCCAAAATTCGCTAACTCTATAAGCTCTCTGTTTCTTTAGCTCTCAAATTCTCACAGGTTTTCATCACTTAATCTCACAAATGGCTATTGCTGAGGGAAGATATCTTAGCTATGACAAATTCTTCGCCACTGGCACTGATCTCATGAGGGAAATCATGAAGAAGATCAAAGAATCGTCGCTGGTACCGGTTTTAGAAGCACATGAGGATTATGTTTATCTGGAAGATGTTGCTGCTTTCTGCAAAACTAGGGAATTCAACGATGATAAGACTACTATGGTTGCCACAATTGGGGGTAAGAAGATTTGTATATCTGCTGATGTGTTAAGTGAAGTGTATGGGCTGAAAAACGAAGGAGGAGATGTAACAGACCTAGGGTCTGAGAAAGAGGAGGAATTCTGGCTGATATGTGCTAAGGAGGGAGAGGAAATGTCAGCAACTCTGATGAAGACTCAGCTCAAGGATGAGTATCAGAGGTTCGCTGATATAATTGCGAAGGTTTTGGACTACAGCACCAGTTCTCTGGATGGTTTACCCAGAAGGAGATACTACACTATGATTTGCATCTTTTATGGTTTTAAAGTTAACTGGGCTGCTCATGTTTTTGATTTGCTGAGTGACAAGAAGACCAACTATGGCATTTTGCTTAGTCATCTGTTCTTAAGCTTGAACTGTCAAGTAGGAAATGGAAAGCCTATTCATGGTGGAAAAGAATTCAAGCTGTATGAGCCAGTTAGAAGTGTATGTACTTCTAAGAGAAAGGCTCCTGCCAAGACTGCTAAGGCACCTGCTAAGAAGAGCAAAAAGGCTGGTCAGACCAGTGGGTCTACTGATGAAACAGTAAACACTAGTGTTGAAGCTGGATCAGCTCAGCCTGAGATTGTTGTTCCTGACAAAGTAATTGATGATTTTACTGAAGAACTTGAGAAGATGGAGACTGGATCATCTCCTGAGAGAACAGAATCAGATGAACCTGTTCCTCATGCTGCAAAGAGAATGAGGACAAGGAGTTCTGCGAAAGGACCTCCTCAATCTAGACCTTCAAGAAAAATTACTAAGTCAAGGGCAAAAAGAAAGGTTACCTTCTCTAAAGAGTCACCTGAAAAAGTAAGGGAGATACCAGCATCAGCAGAGAGACCTATTATCATTGAAGAACCTGCTGCTGAGCCTGCTGGAGACTCATCTGTTGCACTGTCTGCTGATGTTAGAGAAGAACAGCAGACTGGCACAAAAAATGAAGGGGATGCACTCCTTCTGCACCCTGCTCCTGTTGCTGCCACTCCAATACAAACTGTGGAAAGTCCTGAAGCTAAGAAGCCAAGGACTGGCAAAGTTGTAATTCCTTATCTCACTGCTGCTGAAAAGAAGAAATTAGATGAGGCTGAGAGACAAAGGAAGGTTGCTGAAAAGGCAGAGGAAGATCGCCAAAAGGCACTTGAGCTCAAAAGACTGGAAGAAGAAGCCAGTAAAATGACTCAAGCACAAAGAGATGCTGTTGAAGCAGCAGAGTTGGCTGCTGCCATAGAAGCAAGTGCTAAGGACTCTCATGGTCCAAGGCAAGCTGGTGGTATTACAATTGGTGAACAAAGAGATCCCACCACGCCTAAGCCAGTTATGCCTACCCTAGTAGTACAACCTAAGAGAAAAGCCGAGGTAAAACTGGCACTGGTGATTGTCAGAGATGAGCCTGCTGCTTTTGATGAGTTTATTGCACGGTTGGACGCTGAAAATAACAAGATTACTCGTCTGACGATGTTCAACAAAGAAAAAGTTCGATATAACAGATGGAGGGACTATCGTCTTACAAAGAGTAAGGATCAAATTGCAAGCTGGAAGGCTTTTGCTGATGAAGAAGCCTGGGTTATGAAATGGCTTGAGACAGGTTCTCTGACACAAGCTTTGGACTCAGAATTCTTCTTGGATAAGTTAAGACTGAGGATCAGTCATATTGTTAAAGCTGAAGGAAAGAAATTATATGATTCCGTTCCAGAGGAATATGCTGAAAATGAAGATCTTAAGGAATGTTCAATCAAGCTGGCAGTTTCCCAAACAATGGAAACTTGGGCCAAAAGGACTAGGAAGATGAAGGGACAACCAAGTTCTATGATCCCTCTTCCAAGTCTGAAGCAGATTGTTTATGGACCTACTATTAGACCTTATGAAGAGCTGCCGGAGGATCCAATCTCCCCGTTTGTTCCAATAGATAATGCAGGTAAAATAACTACTATTGCAAATGTTAAGAAGGTCCAAGCACCACCTGCTGATCAGAATAAGGAGAAAGAAGGCACTTCTGACCCTGCTGATAAAAACAAAGAAACAGAAGGTACTTCTGACCCCACTGATCAAAACAAGGAGAAAGTGAGTTCTTCTGAACCAGCTGATCAGACTAAGGAGAAGGAAAGCACTCCCAGTCAAGCTGATGAGACCAAGGAAAAAGAGACTACTCCTGGTCCAGCAGATCAGATTACTGAAGAAGCAACCCCTGCCTTACCTCCTGTTCCAACTGATGTTACTTCTACTTCTCAGACAACAAGCTCAACTTGATGCAATGGAAGAAAACATCAAACTTCTCTGTGAAACACTTCAAGTTCCACCAGTCTTACCAAAATATCCAATCAACCCTGCTGATGATGAAAAAAAGGGGGAAAATAGGGTACTTAGGAAAGATAGGGTTCTTTGTGAAGAAGATAGACAAGATGGCCCATCTTTCTCAAAGACTGCTGAATTGGAAGGAACTGAAATACTGGATGAATCTGTTAAGGATGAAGATGCTGATGAAGAAAATGAAGGCACAAGCAGACCAGTGGACAAGTCTAATGCAGAAGAAGAAGATGAAGTTGATGAAGCTGAAGAAAAGTCTAAGGAAACAGCAAAGTCTGACAAAGAAATTGCTGCTGCTAAGGACTCAGCTGAAGAACAGCTTAATCCTGATGTAAAGCAGCAAAAGTTGGAGCTATTAAAACAAAAATTCTTCAAGGATTGAGAAGCTGAAACTTCCAAACCTGAAGAAGATAAAGAGGACAAGCAAGAAGACAAAGCAGAAGACTAGTATAGTCTAGATTACTTTGCTTAAAATCCTTGTAAATATTTTTTTTTTGCACATCTCATCTGATTGACTTGTAATCTGTAATCTTTTCAAAATCTATAAAAGTTCAAGTTTGAATCCAATAAACTATTTCTATCTCAGAAATTTTTGAGGATCAAAACTTTAGTTTAGGTACAGGTACTTAGCTGAAGTTTTGTCATCATCAAAAAGGGGGAAATTGTTGGATGAAGATGAAGATGAAGTGCAAAGAAAATAAGAAGATAAGGGAAGGTTTTAATGATTTACAAAACGTCAAAATCAGCTAAGTATGGAAAGCTTAGTTCCCTTAGAAGAATTTTGACCAAGTAAAGAAGACATCAGAAGGGTATAAAATTCTAAGCCCAGAAGACTACTGATCTTATGCTGAAATAGCAATCAGAAGGGTAGACCATCAGCTGACTCAAATCAGATTAGTTCAGAGTTTGATCAGCAGAGTATCTATCAGAAGGGTTGTTTCGATCAGCAGAGTAAAAGAGATCATGAGATAGTTCAACGGTAATAAATGCACTTGGTGTAATAAATGCTGTAAGAGAAGGGTAGTAATGGCAAATGATTGAAGATTACTCTCGGATCAGCAGGGTGCATTTAATGCTGCTGCAGGAAAGTACAACAGAAAAAGGACTGTAGCAGGGAGCCATTCTGGATTTGGGCTAAGGCTATGGATTTGAATTGTGATTTCCTTTAACGGTCATATTTTCAAATACAAGTATAAATAGAGATGATTTCAACAGGCGGAACACATAACAACATTCTGAGATTTTGTTTTCGAAGCAGAAATTTTTCTAAGTCTCAAGAAGCTCGAACAGCTCACTCGTCTGGTGAAGTCATCTGTTGACAGAAACCCAGTTGAAGAAAAATAGAAAATACTTTCTGAGTGAAATTGTATTAGCTGAGTGTTGTGCGGAGTTTAGATCCATCTTTGTGAGTGATCTAACTTCAGAGGATAGGAGTTTCTTTGTGATTTCCTATTGCGAGCTTACAGCCTTTTCATTTGTTGTTTAGGTGTAAGTGGAGATATTGTAAACTTAGTGTTTATAGTATAACCCAGAATCTAAGTGATCTGGAAGAGTGGACTAAAGGATTTTTATCCATACAACCACTATAAAAATTCTTTGTGTTATTCTTGCATTTAAGTTTTCTTGCATATTTCAAAAATTGCATAAGTAAACACTTTGAATTGCTTTAAAGATTTTGAAGGAGTTTTTAAACTGGGGATAAAATCTTTAAAAGACTTAGTCTACTTGTGAAAAACACTTTCAAATTATCCGCTGCAAGTATACTCTAGTAAAACCGATTTTGCTAAAATCAGCTAAGTTATTATAAGAAGAGTGGTCACTCTGCTGTTCAAGATTTGTTCACGATCAGCATAGTCAGCTTAATGTTCTTCATAAGCTTAGTCTGCTGACAGAAGACTGAAAAGTTTTTAAGTCTAAAAATTTTCAGAGGTCTATTCAACCCCCCCCCCCCCTCTAGACCTCATCTGACCACTTGAGACCGACAAAGTCAGATAACTCAGAGGGTGATGACACATAAGTCATCTGCTTTCTGATGGTTGCCTTGTTGTTGAACACTTTTTCTTGGATTGGCTTTGATGTTGCAGTGTCTTTCAGTCGGCTCCTTGTTCTTGCAGCAACATTTGTCAGCTGGTCCCTCAGCAGAAATGGTTCTAGATGGAGAGCCATAATGCATATCCTCTATTTCATTTGCTGTCTGATTGATGATATCATCAGCAGCACGCTCCTCTTCTGTTCTGGCTTTAACAGCTGGCTTAGCTGTTTGAACAGAAGGCTCAGAGATAGTAACTTTTCTCTTCTTTCCAGTAGCTTTTTTCATAGGCTCTTTAGCTGCTTTCATCTTTGGTTGTTTTGCGATAGTCAAATAGGTTTGCATGGGCTTGGATTGATGGATGACCTTGCCAATGGTCATTACACACCGAAGTTCCGTGAACAGGTGGCTTAGAAATATCCTATGGAATGTGACTCCCTTCTTGATATGATCAACCAAGATATATCAAACAACCGTAGCCCAGTTCACTTCCAAACCATAGTGAACAACAATCATGGTGTGAAACCTTTTCATAGGCACACTGTCCAAAGAGAATGTGCAATTCTCAACAATTTTTGCTATTATATCAGCCATCCGCTGACATTCATCATTTAACTGCTTCTTTTTTCTGTTGCCAGCCAAGATTTCTCCTTCTCTGGCACAAATACTCCAAAATTCTTGTTCCTTAGGTTCAGCCATTGTGTTAATGTATGGATTTGATCAAGGAAGACTCTCTCCTCATGAGCCTGGATTGCCAGTTGAGCCATAATATTCCATGATTTGATCAAGGAAGACTCTCTCCTCATGAGCCTCCATAAACATTACCAAGTTTGCCGCTTGAATCTTTTCTAGAATCTACTTCATAAGAGGGGTTCCAAATGATTGGAAAGTGGAGTAAACAAGATATCTTCCTTCTTCCTTAGCCATTTTTCTGAGATATTAGTGAAAAAAGAAAGTATTTGCAGAAAATAGGAGTGCAAAAATTTCTTCTAAGTGCTTTGAAAATTTGAGGGTGCGTAAGAGAATAGTGAACTTATCAGATCTTTAAGTATGTAAGGGCGCTTAGCCTTCTGTGCTTTACGTGAGCCGTTAGATCAGTTTTATGTCAGCCTTGATCGTAAGGTGAAATACGCGAGTTTCAAATTTCAAAAAGCATTTAATGACTGGCAGGAATGCGAACCGCCTTAGTCGATTTGTAAAGGCGTGTTTTTAAATAAAACATTTTTAATAACATCGCTTATACAAATAATCAGACGAGTAAATTAATACTTATCTGACAGACGAATTACTAGGGAAAGCCAATAACTAGTAATCTTCCTCTGCTATTTGTCAATCCAGCAAGATGAATTAATCTTCAGTCTTCAAGAATTAAGAACTTATCTGATGAACACTTAACTTCAATTAACTGTCATCAACAAATTTCATCTTTTAATCAGAAGTACTGCTAGTCTTACACGTTTCTCCTGACTTTAAGAATCCATAAGTTAACTACTCTGTTGAGAGTTAATCTTGAAGATGATAAGATGAGTAAGCTGATAAACTCCAGTCTTCTGATGAGTTCCCCCTCAGCTGATGCATCTAAATTTAGTAGGCCTAGTTCAGCTCTTAGAGTTGAAAACCTTGCATCACTTAGTGGTTTAGTGAATATGTTAGCAATCTGATTGTCAGTATGAACATACTCAATTATAACATTTCCTTTTTCAACATGATCTCTGATGAAATGATGTCTGATCTCAATATGCTTAGTCCTTGAATGACTTGTAGTGTTCTGAGTAAGAGAGATTACACTTGTATTGTTACAGTAGATTGGAATCCCACTGATCTTTATGTTGAAATCTTCTAGTTGATGCTTCAACTAAAGTATCTGTGCACAGCATGCTCCAGCAACTATGTACTCAGCTTCAGCAGTAGAGATGGATACTGAAGTCAGTTTCTTACTCATCCATGAGATCAGACAACTACCTAAGAATTGACAAACGCCAGTTGTACTCTTCCTATCAATCTTGCAGCCAGGAAGGTTAGAGTCTGAATATCCCATAAGTTCAAATCCAGATTCTCTAGGGGTACCATAATCCCAATTCTTGAGTGTCTTTAAGGTATCTGAGTATCCTCTTGGCAGCCATGAGATGAGATTCCTTAGGATTTGATTGATATCTCGCACAAACCCCAACATAGTAGCATGATATCAGGTCTGCTAGTTGTTAGATATAACAGTGACCCTATGATGCCTCTGTACTTGGTTATATCTACTGATTTGCCATCTTCATGTTTATCCAAACGAACTCCAGTAGACATAGGAACACTAACAGTAGAGCTAGTTTCCATACCAAATTTCTTGAACAGATCTTTTGTGTATTTAGCTTAGTTGATGAATATTCCATCAGGCAACTGTCTAACTTGCAAACCAAGAAAATAGTGTAGTTCCCCCATCAAGCTTATTTCAAATTTTTTCTGCATCAGCTCGGAGAACTTGTCACACATCTGTTGATTTGTTGAACCAAAAATAATATCGTCTACATATATTTGCACAAGTAATATATGATCCTCCCATTCAATAGTAAACAAGGTTTTGTCAACTTTACCTTTGCGAAATCCTTTGATTAGAAGGAAATCAAATAAAGTATCATACCATGCCCTTGGAGCCTTTCTCAGTCCATAGAGAGCTTTCTTCAGTCGATACACCTTATCTTCTTCTTTATATGATTCAAATCCAGGTGGTTGTTCAACATAAACTTTTTCTTGCAACTCTCCATTGAGAAAGGCAGTTCACATCCATCTGATAGACTGTGAAGTTCTTGTGAGTAGCATGGGCAAGAAATAGTCTGATTGCTTCTAATCTTGCTACTGGTGCAAAATTTTCATCAAAGACAATGCCTTCTTCTTGGCAGTAACCCTTGGCCACTAATATTGCTTTGTTTCTGGTGACAACACCGTCTTCATTCATTTTATTCCTGAATACCCATTTAGTGTCAATTACTCTTTGATGACTTGGTCTAGGAACTAAGTACCGGACTTCATTCTTTTCAAATTGATTTAGCTCCTCTTGCATAGCTTCAATCCAGTTTGAATCACTAAGAGCTTCTTCAATCTGTTTTGGCTCTATTTGTGATAGGAAGCTGACAAACATTGCATCATTTGCAGTAGCTCTTCTTGTCTTTACTCTATCCAAAGGATCACCAATTACTAATTCAGGTGGGTGATTCTTGAGCCATCTGAGATGCGATTGCAAATCTGGATATTGTCCTCTAATTTGATCTTGCAACACTATTGTTGGAGTTTCAGTAGTAGTCTGTTGAACATGAGTTGTCTGTTGAACAGTCTCTGGTCTATCAGCAGGGTGATTTTGAACAGCATTTGAGTTAGCAGCTGGGTTGAGATCAGGTAATATGATGGGTACATATTCTTCATTTCTTTCATCAATCAATTTCTGAAAATCAATAGACGGATTTGGATTAGTACTTTGATTCTTTTCAGAAGATTGTCTTGGTTCATCAAATACTACGTGAACAGATTCTTCTACAAGTAAAGTTTTTTTGTTGAAGACTCTGTAAGCTTTACTAGCTGTAGAGTATCCTACAAAAACAGCTTCACCAGCCTTTTCTGCAAAAGTAGTAAGGTGATTTTTCCCATTATTTGACACAAAGCATTTACAACAAAAAATCTTAAAGTAATGAATGTTTGGCTTCCTGTTGTTCCAAACTTCATATGGAGTTTTGTTTTGGTGTTTGTTGATCATGCATCGGTTTTGGGTAAAGCAGGCTGTATTTGTGGCTTATGCCCAAAATCTTTGGGACAGCTTTGCTTCAGCTGTCATAGTCCTGGTAGCTTCTTTTAGAGTTATGTTTCTCCTTTCAGCAACTCCATTCTATTGAGGGGTTCTGGCAGCAGAGTACTCATGACTGATGCCTCTGATGTTACAATACTCTTCAACAGTTGAGTTTGTGAACTCAGTCCCTCTATCTGATCTGATCTTTGATAGCTTCATGTTTTTCTCATTCTGGACCAGTTCCATCAGATTGGTAAGATGCTCCTTGGTTTCACTTTTCTTCCTCGTGAAAATCACCCAAGTGTATCTTGAATAATCATCCACAACAGCTAAGTAGTACTTCTTTAAACCATTGCTGATTGAGTCCAAATAAGTCCATGTGTAGCAGCTCCAAAATCCTTGTAGATGATTGGTGCTTCTTGCTCTTGAAAGATGACTTGATTTGTTTACCCTTCTGACAGGCGTCACAGAGCTTGTCTTTGCTCATGACTGTCTTCGAAATTCCTTCTACCAGATTATTCTTGATTAGTCTCTAACTTCACTTAGTGTAGATGCCACCAAACAAACGTTTGAATTCTCTACAGAATTCCAGTCGACTATGTAGAAATTTCCTTGTCGTCTTCCAGATAAGATGACCTTCTTTGTACCGATCTGTTTAACATAGCACTTATCTGATGAGAAGACAACTGAAAATCTCTTGTCACAAAATTGTGTTATGCTCTGCAAATTGTATTTGAGGCCTTTAACATAAGAGACGCCAGATATCTTAATGTTGCCTTTAATTATTCTTCCACATGCTACAATCTTGCCTTCTTTGTTGTCTCCAAAAGTTACGTTAGGACCATCCACAACAACAACATCAGTCAGATCGTGTATGCTTCCACACATGTGTCTTGAGCATCCAATGTCCAAGTACCAGATTTTCTCTACTTTACTCCCACTCCTAATTCTATCCGACAAAACAAATTAAAATTGTTTTAGGTACCCTTTATTGAAAGGGTCCTGGAGGATTGGTTCCACCCTTTATAACCCAAGATGTTGAAGTCTTAGGCTTCTTAGATTTGATAGGAGCATGAACAGGTTTATCTTCATCATATTCAACAGATTTGTTATGTTGAAAATCAGTATGATAAGGATGATGTTCATAAGCAGAATAAGATGCATGATAAGCAAGGTATGCATGAATTGGATGAGCAGGGTAGGGTGCATAGTAAGTTGGAAATTGAGGTGCATGATACATAGGTTGATATGCAGTAGGTTGCACGTAATATGACTCATTTCCATACCAAGCATTTTATTTTTTCTCATTCTTATGCTTCTTTGGTATACTAGATGCTTGCTCATTAACAGACAACTTAGTCTTACTATTAGTCTGATTGGTTTTAGTTTTCTCATCAGACTTCCTAGGACTCTGTTGTTTGACTTTACCAGTCTGTTTTTCTAATCTAGGCTATTTGCCCTTTTTAGCCTTAAGAGCTCTCTTATCCTTTAATTCTTTCTCAGGTGAAGCAGGTTTAGTAGTCTGAACATATAAAATGACCTTACTATTCTCAGCATATATGAACTTTTCAGTATGTTTAAGTTTTAACTTATCCTGTTC
This sequence comes from Penstemon eatonii, assembly GCA_038501285.1. Taxonomy (NCBI): domain Eukaryota; kingdom Viridiplantae; phylum Streptophyta; class Magnoliopsida; order Lamiales; family Plantaginaceae; genus Penstemon; species Penstemon eatonii. The sequence goes on from CM076711.1 coordinate 18,451,597, forward strand.
TAAAGACATCTTCTGTTTACTAGATATATAAGTGGATGCAGCAGATGATTTATCATGAGACTCAATGACTTTTTCAAGTTCCATAATTTTACCCTTATAGACTTCACATTCAGTTTTCAGAGACTCATTCTCTTGCTCAAGCAGTTTATATTCATCTGATTCTTTTGGTTTTTCAACCTTAAGTTTCAGTGAAATGTTTTGCTCTCTTAGCAATATCATCTCCTCCTTAAGCTTAGCAAATGCGTCAACAATACTATTATTATTTACCATCATTTGCTCAAATGAATTAAATAATTCATTTTCAAGAGGAGTTACCTCATCGTCAGAGTCATCAGATTCCTTAGCCATCACGCAGATAAGAGTAGGGTTCTCATCTTCAGTAGACTCTTCTTCAGAAGTGTCTGAGTCTGAATCAAATGAGTAGATGGCAGCCAGCTTTTCTGCTTCAGCCATCAGCACTTTTCCTTTCTGATGTTTTCTTTCTTTTCTGATACTCTTTTCTTCTTCTGTATACTTCTCAGCTTTAGGATATGGGCAATCTCTAATGAAATGTCCCAATTTCCTGCAGTTGTAACACATTAGTTTGGATTTATAAGCATCCTTATCTTGAGAAGAAGATGTAGGGTTAGAAGTAGAAGCATTGTTGTATTTGTTCTTCATTTTTCTTTTATAGAACTTCTTGAAGTTGTTCATCACCAATGCAATGTCTCCAGCAGTGTACTCCTTTTTGTTGAGTAGTGTGGCTTCATCAGATGAGTCCACTTCTATGCTGTTCTTCTTGGATTTTCAGCAGCAACCAGGGTAGCTGTGGGTCCTGAAGTCGAGGTTTCTTCAACACCCATTCTCGGCAGTTTAAACTCATATACCTTGAGTACAAAGAACAGCTTGGTAAGACAGATCATTCCCAAATCTCTTGATTCTTCCATGGCTGTCACCTTTATGTTGAACTTTGGAGGCAGAGCCTTCAGCACTGTAACAGTTATATCCTTGTCAGTGAAGGTTTTTCCTAGCTTGAAAACTTCATTAAGTGTCCTTGTAAACCTTATATCCATCTGATCAATGGTTTCCGTAGAATTCATCTTGAAGTTATCAAGCTTTTCCAGAGCAACACTCAGCTGATGCTCTTTAATGGTGTCGTTTCCTTCACTCATGTCACGAACCTTGTCCTACATTTCTTTTGCAGTCTTGCAGTGCTTGACTTTGTCAAACCTATCATTGTCCAGGGCTTTGGTCATGATAAAATGGCCAACTTTATCAAGATTGAACAGCTTGATTTCTTTGACTGTCATTCTTTGAAGATTTTATCCACCACTATGTCTGCTTCATCAACCTTTATAGTCTTGGTGAATTTGAATGGACCCTTGGTAATGCATGTATACATGTTATCATTGTAAGCAGCTAAGAAGATCTCCATTCTGATATTCCAGTCCTCAAAACTCATACCGCCAATGTGGGGAACATGGATGACACAATCCATTTTCAAAAAGTTTTAATTTTTAAAAAATATGCTCTTTTGAAAAAGTTTGGAAACCTTTAAAAAAACACTTGGATCAAGTTCGTTGATCAAACAACTGATTCTAATGAACCACCCGCTCTGATACCACATGTTGGTCCCAAGTGCTCAGATGAGGTCTACAGGGGGGGTGAATAGAACTCTGAAAATTTTAGACTTAAAAACTTTTCATTTAATTGTTAGCAGACTAAGCTGATCATAAACAGTAAGCTAACTAAGCTGTTTGCACACAAAGTTTGAGCAGCAGAGTTGACCACTCTTCAAAAATGTACTTAGCTGATTTCAGTAAAATCAGTTTTAATAAGGTTACTTGCAGCGGATGTTTTAAAGTGTTTTTCACAAGCTAAGTCTTGTAAAGATTTTATCCCCAGTTTGAAACTCCTTTAAAATCTTTAAACAGTTTGTTCAAATGTGAGCTTATGCAAATTTTAAAGTATGCAAGAAAACTTATGCAAAAATGAACACAATGATTTTTATAGTGGTTATATGGATTTGAATCCTTTAGTCCACTCTTCTAAGTCACTTAGATCTTGAGTTATACTATAATCACACAGATTACAATATACTCTGCTTGCGCCAATCAACAAATGAAAAGGCCACAAGTTCGCTTTAGGAGATCACTCAGAAATCCTATACTACAAAGCTTTATCACTCACAAAGATGGATAACAGCTTCTCACAGATTCACTCAGAAACTGATTTTCCTTTTTTATTTCAACTCTGCTTCGGTCAACAAATAACTTTAGCAGGCAAGTGAATTGTTCTTGAGTTTTTGAGACTTAGAAGATTTTGCTTCGTAGAGGGGTCTTGATTGTTGTGTTGTAGCTCTCTCCTTCTCTCTCAAATTCTCGAACTATTTGTACTCTCAGTTTTGAAAAATGTCCGCTGAAGAAAGACAGAATTCATTTCCTCGAATACTGGTCCTAAACTCTGCAAAACAGCTCTCTGCGACTGCTACACTACTGTCTACAATACTTTCTAACAGTTGCATTTAATGCACCGAGCTGATACCGGGATTTCTTCAATCATTTGCCATAAATACTCTCCTTCTTCAGCATTTATTACTTCAAGTGCGTTTATTACCGTTGAGGAGACTTCCTGATCGTCTTCATTTGGCTGATTAGAATATCTCGTCTGATGATTTACTGTGCTGATCTCAAATTTGAACTAATCTGATTTGAGTCGACTGATTTTCACCAAACTGATTTCTTCCTTTAGCAGCAGATCAATAGTCTTCGGGACCAGGTTGAATTTTGACTTGTCTGATTTGTCTTTTGAGTTGATCAAAATTCTTCCAAGGGATTTTACTAAGTATTACTTACTTAGCTGGTTATGATGTTTTAGAAATCATCAAAACCTCCCTTTAATTTCTGACTTCCTTGCCTTTTAATCTTCATCTACATCCAACAAGTTATATTTATTTTTGTAAACTAAATATTATCTCATAAATCACTGGTAGTTGAAAAACAAATCATTTCAATTAAACTAAAAATAAAAGAAACACAAATACTTATGCAATAAAAAATATAAAAAGACAAAAATTATCACATCAATATTCAACAAGAAGGCAACAAACTCCAAAATAATCACCATATATCTAAAACATAAACCTAAATTAAAATAAACACAAAATATCCAAAATACAATTATGATAACATAATATCAAAGCAATAATTCAAACTTTGATAAATACCATATCAAAACAATAATTGTATCACTAATAACCTATAGAAAAGAGAAAATATTGGATGAATTTCATCACCTATGAAAAACATATGAATACCTGAATCTGAAGATGAAGAAATGAATAAAATTCTTTTTTTTTTGTTATAAGTGAACCAGTGGTAATCGGTTCACTGGTTCATTAGTTTTATCATTTTTTATCGGGTTTTTTCGATTCGAACTGAACAGGGGCCATACTATTTTGGAAGGGTTTACCGAACCAGACTGACAGTCGGTTTACCTGTTAAACCAATGATACCGGCCAGTCCGGTCCAATTTCTAAAACACTGGATAACATAGTCAAAATTAGAAATTTGTTCTACCAAATTCTCATTACTAGAAAACAAAGAAATTTCAAGGGATTTTTCGATGGAAATAGGCCATCGAAAAAAGTGTCATCGAAATCAAATTTTCGATGGATCTAAGGAAAGAAGAAGAGAGAGAAAAACATTATGTAATTTTACTTTTTGTTCATATAATAAAGAAGGAAAATCTTATTTAGAAAGTATATTTGGCGACAACATTTTGTTAGATTCAGAAGGAACGTATACAGGTTAGCAAAATCTAAGGAATGGAGAAGAAAAAGAATAATTTAATTAATTTTATTTTTCTCTCGTATAACAAAGAACGCAAATAGAGGTAATTTATTCAAAATTAAAAATTTGCTCTAGCTATAACACTTGGTACTCTACATATATCGCTAGCCATTTTAATATATAATATAAGCTTCACAAATCGAATTCAGAGTTACCATAAAATTTATTACTACACGTGTCTAGTAAAATGACTTTAATGACCTGATTATGACAACTTTGGTAATTATTAATATCCTATGACAGATATTACAAATCAGATTCAAATTATCGTAATCTTATTACAATTATGTACTTACTTTTATTAGAGACATAGAGAAATAAAACTCAATTATATAACATGGTCTAAATATAACTAATGATGCTAACACATTACGTAATTCTCCAACAAGCAATAAAAACTATACAAAATGACGAGATTAATTTTTCTAATCTTTATCTTTTCTGCAACTCTTGTCTGTGAAGGGAAAAAGATTTGTTTCCTTTACCCTAGAGTTTACATCTCCGTGAAGAACAATCTTCCTCCAAATTCCGATCCGTTGTTGGTACATTGTGCGTCGAAAGATGACAATCTTGGAAATCATACATTGACAATAAATCAAGAATTTAAATTTGATTTTTGTGTGGCATTACTTTCAACCTTATTCTTTTGTACCCTTCGATGGGGTAATAAGATCTCGAGTTTTGATGTTTACAATGTAGACTGGGCTAAGAATTATTGTGGTGATACTCATTGTCATTGGGCAGCAAAGAGTGATGGTATTTATTTAGATAACCGTAAGACACCTTATTATTGGGTAAATAAGTGATGCAAAAGAATCGAGGACAATTGTGTCCTTTTTAATTAGTTTTCCTTATTTCTTTGAGAGTTTTCAATTTTTTAGTGTAAGAGTCTTATATAAAGTGTTACTAGAATCTTCATTATTATGAGATATTGGATATTATGACTTTTTGAAGAAAATAAAATAAAATATTTCTCTCTCATGCTCATGTGTGTGCTTATTTTTTTGTACTTTGTTGCACTTTATTTGATGGAACTCACCTGCAAAATAATCACTATTTTGTCCGACTTCTATATGTTTACTTGATGTTATACCTGAGAAAATTATATGAATATATACAATTTTCATCAAATTATTTAGTTGTGTTTGATTTTGATTTGCAATATTGTTATTGGATAAGTATTTCCAGAGTACTTTTATCTAAAACAGCTTGCATTCAAACTTGGTAATATGCTTAAAATTATAAGTGGAAAAATCATTTTTGTATTCACATTTTTATTTGAAGATATTTTCCTGATGGTTATTGTAACTTCGAGATCATTTTTATTTATTCTTTCGGACCATTTTTTGACATTCTTTCAATTCCGTTTTTTTCCTTTTTAATATGGGGACACAGCTAGGTTAGAGTTTGGGGGAGGGGGTCGCCTTACTTTTGTGCATGCTAGGTCGACATGTTGACCTTTTTTTTTTTTTTGAATTTTTATGTAGTTTTTATTGTCTTTCCTGCAAAATTTTAAGCATGATTACATAATTGAAAAAATAGGATGATCTTATTAAGACTAAATCAAGATTAGAACTTAAGAATTTTTTTTAATGCTTATCTAATCTCTAGTTCTCGAGAGCTAGATATCAATGGACCTAAGGGATGGTTTTGCCTAAGTTTGGGGGAGGGTGGGGGAAGTTTATCTAAAACCATGTGAAGCAAGTATTCTAAATACTCTGTAACAATAAATAGAGAGATAGAGAAAATTCTAAGTGAAAATCATAAGAAAATACCTTCTCTTGTATGAGTCTCGAAAAATTTAATTGCTTGAGACAATTGCTTGAATTTCTCTCACTAGGCTGTGATAAGATGAATGATGTATGAGTGCCTTGATCTACTCTTTTGATACTCCTGTATGTTGATTGTTTTTTTCTCAATATACGTTATTAAATAACTAGATAAGAAATCTTTCTCCATTTTACTCAGCAACCTTGTCTTCACAATTTTCATACCCAAAAATGAACTTTCTGATATCGTTATTAAGAAGAACCAAAAGCACATTTATATTGAAAGTGCACCAATCTCACTCACAGCACCAATCTCACTCACAATTTTAAACTTACAAATATTAAGATCCACACTTGGACAAAGTGTTACTTGATCTTACGTGGTTTTGTTAGTTCGATCAAGGGTGGGGAATAACACGATGACAATAATGTTAAAAGGAATACAAAGATCAAATGTAATTGTATTCGAGTAAATTGAGTACAAGTACAAATATTTAGGGTCCTACTCGAGCATTATTGGATGCCGTACAAGCTAGAGGGTGAAACATGTATGAGAAAGCCTACGCTAATATTCTCCAGTAACCCGAGCAGCGGTCTCAAGGTTAGTGCGCCTATCAAGTCGTCGTCAGTGTAATAAATGCATGGAGTATTTATAGCCAAATTGGAGGGCTTGGGCCTGGGCTCGGCCCAACAGTATCCTTCGATCTATGGTTCTGTAATGTGCTCGGAACAATCATCTTCATGCTTTGGTTCGGCTTTTGGTCCCTGGCGGCAGAGTTCGGCGCTATTCGAACTGTGTTGAGGCTAGAAAAACAGGGGATCCGAATTACCCCTCATCAATACTCCCCCACTTCTCGAGTGTGAAGCGAAGCAAGCGCTCGAAGAAGTACATAATACGTTCCATGCTACAATGAGACGAGCCGTTCAGATATCTTAAGGATATGCCTCGTTAAAAACCTAACTCGGAAAAACCCATTGGGATAAAAACCGAGCTAGGGAAAAAGAGTGCATATACAAGAAAACATGCATCGACGTGTTCTGTAGTCACCCTTGTCAGAGGATGTTGAAGTAATAATATCCTTTTTGGTTCCAAGATGTGTTGTTCGATCCCTAGATGGATGCTTTCCCGAATTTCCGGTTATAATAAGCAGGGCCTCCGAGATCCTTAGGGATGAATCGTAAAGACAAATTCCGCAATTCTAGAAAATGAAGGATCAAAAAGGCTATTTTGAGAGGGATAACCCAAAGTTTTTACTCTTGGTAAGTTCAACCGTCGCGGTTACTCGGGGACCTCTTTGCAATTTTACCTTTTTAACCCCGTATATATATGTTGACCCGTTGAAAAGTTACTTCCATGTTATATTTTCTCTTGAGCTCGAAGTGTTTGGATCGAAAAGGTAGTTACTTTAGTACATTCATTTCCGAATTCATAATGTCAAGTTCTAGAAGTTCAAAGGGCAAGAATAAGGTTGAAGATAATCAAGAGTCCGATCCCTTGTCTAAGCTTGTAGATGACTTCGAAGATGGGGAATTTCATCAAGATGGCGAAGACGACGATCCTAGCGAGGATATTGAAGAGAATGAGGTCGACAAACGTAGTATCGGCGAAGGTGCTTTTGTCAGGATCTTTAAACATACGCAAGCCCCAAAAGTCGTAATCTCGGGTAAGTCAGAGCTTCCTGCTAGTGAAACTTCCTGTTGTTTTTCGAAAAAGGATCGCGCTCACCTCGAGGCGGATTTTGGGAAATTTCTTCTCAAAGGTTTTTCGATTGTCGTTCCTTCTTACACCGAACGTGCTACTGAGCCCCCTGCTGGATGCCAAGCCTTTTACGAGGGGCAATTTTTCTGTGGCTTGCGTATTCCGTTCGTTCCTCTTATCAGAAATGTCCTGAATTTCTTTTCGCTTTCCCCGGCTCAGCTTCTCCCGCACTCCGTTGCATATATACTAGCGTTTTGCACTCTTATGGATGCAAAAGGAGAAGACGCTTCCTTTAGCAACTTTTGGCAGGTATTCATAATGGATCCCTGCAAGGGTTCGAACATGGGCTTTGTGTCCGTCCGTCCGCGGTCTAAACGGCCTTTTCTTACAAAGATAACAACAGAGAAGACTTTAGGTTGGAAGAGGAGATTCTTTTTCGTGAAGGGCCCTGATGTTCCTATCTCCGAGGGTAGTTCGAAAACAAGACCTTATCGATGGGATGGCGCAAATACTTGGACATACGGTTCTCGCAGAATTAAAGAAAAACTTAGCCATCGTCTTTTTGATGAACTCCTGGGGCAATTGCAGTCTAATCCTTACCAAACTAGATACTTGATTCAAGAAGGCATTTTGCGATTGGCTGGGTTGAGCCACTGTAATTACCTAGCTCCGGCGATCAGATACCCTAGCCAGTCCTCCGAAGGGCCCCTCATGCGAACCGATGTCCTGCCAACTTCCAATGCTTCGAACACTGTTCCTCTTTCTTTGAGTATGCTTCTTATCTTTAACTTACTTTTGTGTCTTATTAAACAATTTTCCTTGTTTGAGCTCGTGCCCGATTCGTATTATCCTCTCAGGTCAAATTGTTGAGAAATTTCGGGTATCCTCTGCCGGCTTGGTCGGAGATAAACAATTTTATTTCGACCCGTTACCTTACGCTTCCGAAAGAAGAACAGAGGCAAGTAACCTAGGTGGGAATCCAGTTGTCATACCGTCTTTGATTCCTGATTTAAGAGGGGTTGGCACAATGAGTTCCCTGAATTCTGCCACGTCCGAACCTCTTCGATCGCTATTCTCTCCTGATACTTCCGCTCTTTCGTCGGTTGGCTACAGTCGACATTCTTGGAATCGGATTCAGGGTATCCAGGAATACGAGAAGCTTTTGGGCCAGAAAAGAAATGCCGAACACCCAGGGCCTTCGAGGAGGATAAAACCCTTTGGCGCGAGTTCTGCTTCTGTCCCATGTCGAGAAGGTAGGTCGGAGCCTGATGTGGCAGACTTTATGGACGAGCATCTTCGTAGTAGCAGAACTGCTGGATATCCTTAGGATGGTACCATTATGACCGATCTGGATATGAATGGGGAGAACGAATTCGACAAAGCCATTAGAATCTTTATGGCCAGTCGGTTTAAACGGGATATCCTGCTTCATTCCATCAAAGGGGATTTTGAGGTTTTGAGTGATTTCTCCAGAACGTATCACGAGGTAAATACTCGTCTTTTAACTGCGTTCTTTCTTTAGGATTCCTAGCTTTACTGATGCTCGAAAATGTCTTGTAGGTCGGAGATTTATTTGCCCTTCAATCCTATCGTTTGGCGTTACTAGAGCAGGAATCGCAGGACGCTCATGATGCTTATGCCCAGATTTTTGCTGATAACCAGGCCCTTCGATCTCAGCTGGCGGAGAGTCAGCGGAAATTGTCCCAAGTAAAGAAGGAGCTTGAGAAAGCGAATACGAAACATTCTTCCTCAGTAGAAGAGGACTTGCTTGCGTCCGTCAAAGAGAGGAGTGCCCTCGAGGAAGAGCTGAAGAAAGTAAAGATAGAACTCGAATTGGCAAAGCAAGATTCCGAGCGTGCGTATGCCCAGGGCCGGGAAGAAGCCGAGATTCCGGCCATACGAGAATTCTTGGAATCCCCTGTCTTAGATCCTTTAGTTCAAAGGAAAACGGGAGAAATTCTTCAGACGATTTTTTATAAAGGGGTTCAACAATTAGTCGCGGCCGAGAAAATTCCGGATGACATGGAGGAATATTTCAAGTATATGGACCCTTTCAAGAATGCTGAAGGGAAGGATTATAAAGCTTCCTCTCTTCCCAAGGAGAATACTAACTGGCAGGGACATCGCTTTGCCCCCTTAGTCGAGGAGTATGGCATTCCGATGCCTAACCTTGATGTGCTCGAGTACTCCTGCGACGATCCTTCTAATGTGTCCGGGGAGGAAGATAAAGATGTCAATATAGGCAATGCCCCGGATAAGGGAGACGGTCGATCTTTCGACCAAGCTGGGTAATTATCCAGCTTCAAATATGCATATATCGTCTGATCTTCAGTTTAGCGAGTTACTGGGGTTGAGTAAGCCGGAGGGGGCGATTCAAGGTTCTCTAGTTTGGAAATCAATTGTATTTACTCATGTAACCCTATTTTGTAAACGAGTTGACTTTATATTTCTTGATCTGATTCGTGTAACTTGTGAATTCTAACCTTATAAATATCGATGATTTTTCACACTTTCTGATCGAACTTTGTTTATCCGAGTGGGATTTTTCTCCATGGTCGCGTCGATTCACTATCACAATCGTAGTGCGTAGCGTCTATAAATATTAGGATTTCTTTTCATTATTCATACGATATCCTCCCTTACAGAGATCGGAGCTCTCCCCATATTTTCTGCATTTTCTGAATTCCTTAAAAAGTAAAGATCCTAGCTTATCGATCCCAGATTCACTTATTATGGAGAATGTATTAGGCAAAGCTATCGATCCCAGATCGATATTTGGTGGTTCGAAGAATAAGAAATCGAACAAAGAGCGAAAGGCTGACAAGGAGGCCAAACCTTCCAAATCTTCTTCTAAGACCTCTGTGTCTTCCCCAAAAGCTCCTAAAGGGGGAGAAGATAAGAAAGAGAAAAGTGCCTCCTCGAAACCAAACAAGGGTGACGAAAAGCTCGAGGCTGAGCTCGGAGGTTCCTCCCCGAAAGTGATTGATTCTAAAAGTGAAGATCGTGTCCAAGAAAAGATTCCTGTTCCTTCTTCGAATAAGAGGCCTTATTCCGATGGGGTTACACCCATTGAGGCTTTACAAAATCTTGCTATTGGTAGCAAGTCATCCTCCGATACTTCGATCGTTCCTCCCTCAGGGAATCCCGGCAAAAAATCCAAGTTTGAAGCTTTAGGAATTGATAATCCTCCCCGACCTTTTGCCGATTCCTCTCCTCAAAAAATTGCTTCTTCCCTGCACGAGGAGTTGAAAGACGGATCTCCTTCTAAGGTTGATCCCATGGGTAACTTGTTGCAAGCTACTTTTACTTCTTCAGAGACTGACATACCCAAGGAGAGAAACCTGTCCAAAGAGAGAAACATAGAAGAGTTGTTCGAGTCTGGGCAGCACTTCCTTTTTCATGTGTACTCTCTTCTTTTTTTTTTTTTTTTTTTTTTTTTTTTTTTTTTTTTTTTTAAATGCTGCTGATCATTTTAACAGGCCGGACAAGATTTTATTGAGCTTAAAACATTTGCTGAGCGGGAGACCAGCCAGCGTGCTGCTATTTCTCTCGAGCTGGAGGAGAAGAAAGTCGAGTTCGACCGCGTCCTCGCAGAGAAGCTTGCTTTAGAGAGGGAGAAGACGGCTAACGAGCATGGAGATGAGATCCATAAGCAGCTGAATGAGAAACTCGAAAAACTGAAGATCCTCCACGAGCAGGAGAAACAAGATTTCACACGTCGAGAAAAGGAGGCTTATGATCGTGGATTTGAAGCAGGATGTGAGGCTCGTAACGCTGAGCTTCGAAAAATTCTCTCTGACAATAAGCTTGTTTAGATGTTATCTCTTATTTACCCGGACTTGTAATATGTCTTATACTGTCTTTACTTGTGCGATCATGAATAATTTTCAGATATTTTATTTTCTATGGCTTGTAATAATTTACTTTCTTCTCGAAACGCATGTTCCTCTTATGTGCTCTTTCTTTGATCATGCTTTATTTTGCTTTCTTGATCTTCGATCTTGGCGTAGTAATCCCGCTTAAATTTCAAAAATAATATCACTTTCTTTTCCCGGCGAAATTCTCGGGAGTCGTGACAATCTTTTGATCTCGACCGTTTGTTTTCTGGTAGCCGTTGGATTTTTGAGAATAGTATCTATAAATGGGGCTCTTCGTTTTGCATTTTTATAATATTTTTCGAAAACAGATTCCTTCGATCATGCTGATTAGAAGATCTTGTTGCATGACTCAATATTTCGAATTTCGGGTTAGGAGTTATTTTGCATATCATAGTAAAATTATACTTCGATCTCGACTAGGGTATCTGCAGGCGAACGCTACTTCAACTTTAAAGACCAATAAGTTTTATTACTGACCATCCACGACCCCATTGGCCTATGGCCTTTTTGTTGTCTAGGGAGGCTCTGGCGTCAAGTTTTTCGAGGGTATGACGCAATTTGCTAGGTTTTCTCTTGAAAACTCTTCGGGTAGTACTTCGGAGATTGACGTCCTTCATAAAATGTTCGCGTGTCTCCCTTGGGCCAATTTACTGACAACGCTTCCTTTACATGCTGTATTTAGATTTCTTTATGATTTTTCTTCGATGATTGGAACTGAGACTACGCTGAATTCGGAATAGATGAACTCAAGTGGAAGAAATTTGACATTTTCTTCACTTTTTTCCCGAAACAGTTTCTGTATTTTCGGGAATTGTAACGGTCGGCGCATTTACTGCTTATATCTCAGCCGTTAGTACCATCAAATCTGAGTCGTTAATTGCCTTTTCCTTTCACTATATATAGTTCCGTAGTTACCTTCAAACTTTACATTTCAGTAACATTTCTGATCGGCTCTATGATTGAGATTTTACTCTTTCTAGCCACCATGTTCCGTTTGCTATCCCCGATTGAACTGTTCGAGGTTCTCCTCCGAACTATTTATAAATTTCGCTATCTCCTGATGGCTACTTATTTCGACTAGGGTATCGACAGGCGAAAATAATTGCGACTGGGGTACCGGCAGGCGACCAGCTCTCTTTGATTTCAAGTCTTTGAGGCAGGTTCGATCTCCTGTATCCTGTCAATCCACCCAGTCGGATAGTGGGTCAACTGCTGGAGGAGTTTTCCTGCACTCGATCTCTACTTCTTCAAGATATTCCTTGAAGAATGTTGCTTTCGAGATTGCGTGGAATAATTCTTCTAGGCGTTGCTTCGCTATTTCGCGATTTGGACCGGTGTGGAGCAAGTACTGAGGAAGTGGTGGATGAAGGGTAGAAGTGTTGTTCTAGCCCCGTCTTACTCTTTTGACCACGGAGAGAATCTAGGGTAGGATTAATTTGTAATAGGGTTACATTAAATGTAAAGTCTTTGCTTGACTTATTATTGTAATTTCGAACTCTTTTGTAACTGTTTGGAATGTCATGAATAAGATATTTATTTCTTTTATCATCCCTCCTTATTGTCCTGTAGGATTGCTTTTCGTATACCGTCGTCGAGCACTGATTCTTCTGTCTTAAAAATATGATCAAGCGCTATTCTTTACCATATTTGATAAATATTTAGATGATAGATGACATCCAACGTTCCTCGATTTTGAGTATAACCTGTATGGGGTTTTTATTTTCCCCGCCAAATACATAATAATTAAGAGATCGAATATAAGAGTCCAAAGTGACCTTTAAGTAACGATCTTAATCTGAGGGGCCAAATTCCCCAACCGGACAAATATTCGTGAAGTAATAATCGAAAACAGGGTCTTGGTCGATCTTAAATAATAATTTTGATTTAAGCTTCAAGATGATGGCTATTAGCCTTAGATGAATGAATAATTTACGGAGAGATGATAGAGTAGAATACTGGTTGATTTAAGTTGATCGAGGATAATAATTTCGATCTAAGGGGCGTAACAATGGCTTTTACCCTTAGTCGTTTTTTAGAGCGTTTTTAGCCCTTGGGTCATAGCAGAGGCTTTCACCCATTCAATAATTTCGACCTAAGGGGCATAGCAGAGGCTTTCACCCTTAGTCGTTTTTTAGAGCGTTTTTAGCCCTTGGGTCATAGCAGAGGCTTTCACCCATTCAATAATTTCGACCTAAGGGGCATAGCAGAGGCTTTCACCCTTAGTCGTTTTTTAGAGCGTTTTTAGCCCTTGGGTCATAGCAGAGGCTTTCACCCATTCAATAATTTCGACCTAAGGGGCATAGCAGAGGCTTTCACCCTTAGTCGTTTTTTAGAGCGTTTTTAGCCCTTGGGTCATAGCAGAGGCTTTCACCCATTCAATAATTTCGACCTAAGGGGCATAGCAGAGGCTTTCACCCTTAGTCGTTTTTTAGAGCGTTTTTAGCCCTTGGGTCATAGCAGAGGCTTTCACCCATTCAATAATTTCGACCTAAGGGGCATAGCAGAGGCTTTCACCCTTAGTCGTTTTTTAGAGCGTTTTTAGCCCTTGGGTCATAGCAGAGGCTTTCACCCATTCAATAATTTCGACCTAAGGGGCATAGCAGAGGCTTTCACCCTTAGTCGTTTTTTAGAGCGTTTTTAGCCCTTGGGTCATAGCAGAGGCTTTCACCCATTCAATAATTTCGACCTAAGGGGCATAGCAGAGGCTTTCACCCTTAGTCGTTTTTTAGAGCGTTTTTAGCCCTTGGGTCATAGCAGAGGCTTTCACCCATTCAATAATTTCGACCTAAGGGGCATAGCAGAGGCTTTCACCCTTAGTCGTTTTTTAGAGCGTTTTTAGCCCTTGGGTCATAGCAGAGGCTTTCACCCATTCAATAATTTCGACCTAAGTGGCATAGCAGAGGCTTTCACCCTTATATAATAGTAGACTGAGATAAGTACTGATAGGACAACAGAGATCGATAATATCAGGGAGAGATAAACGAATATGGATATTGGCGAGATTAGTTTCCATGGAATATATAGCTCTGATCGAAATAAATATTGATGAGAAAATAGTCTTCTGCTACCATGTGAAAGGATGAATTATGGAGAAACAACCAGTAGTGAATACCCTAGATTTTAAATAATACCTATGCCTTTGTCGAGAAAATTCTTTGTCTGTAGGTCCCCAATTTTGATAAGTTTGATTTTTTCCAAAACGGTTCCTGTTTTACCGGGAATCGCAACGGTCGACAAATCTTGTCCGCTCACTCTTCAAATTATACGCCGTTGGATCCTTTTCTGTTTTCGGCTATAAAAGGCCGGCATATTGTTGAAATTATCTCATTCGTTGCATCGAGAATTTACTTATTTGATCATGATGGTCAAGATGATTATTCGATTATTTCAACTGTTCGAGTTCGGACTTCGAACAATTTTTAAGCGGAACGATCTTCGAGCGGAAGAAAAATTACAGCAACCACGCTTAGAATATCGACAGGCAAATGCGATTTCCATCTTGAAAGCCAATAAGCCAGATTTATGGAGCTTGTAGGTTATGGCATAGGTTTTCGATTAGGGACCTATTGCCACAATGCATTTAGGAAGACGTACAGGGGTGGGAGTTCTGCAGAGCTCGTTTACTCGATGAATTGCACCCTCGAGTTTTCATCTTTGGAGAATCGTAAATAAAGTTAAGAGCCTGCGGGTCCGAAGGAGATTCCATGGTCGGAGCTAAGTTACCCTTAATAGACGGTAGGAGAAGAGACCGAAAATTTCATAGGATTGTAGGGAGTAACAGTGTTCTTGATGTAGTATGAATGTTTGATCTATGCTCGATATGTATTTCCCAGCTTTTGTATTTTCCAAGATAATATAAATACACTTCCTCTTTGTTTTGTTGATAACATCAAATATAACTAGAATAAAGTTTATCTTTCGTAACTCCATTTTGATCTTCTAATATCGATAGAGAAATAATCGAATACCAGTTGCCTGATTGGATAATAGATAAATATTTTAGCGGCCCTGAAATTGATAAGGGAAATGATGCCATAAATCCTTATCACCGCTGAATTTCCATAATTGTATAACTCCCAGGTAGAGAATTCTGTTCGACTAAACCGATTATATTTCTTCTCAGTTGGCAGTGTAAAAGCATAACAATAAATACTTGAGTGTAAAAACATCTGAATAAACCGAATATGAATTCGACATGCCATCCGTCGTGACTGTTCGATATTTAGAATGTCGTAATTCTTCTATACTCCCCATTGAATTATGTGTCCTTCGTTACCAAACAGGGCCCTATTTCTCGGGAAACGTAACGGTCCT
The DNA here is from genome assembly GCA_038501285.1 of Penstemon eatonii. Taxonomy (NCBI): domain Eukaryota; kingdom Viridiplantae; phylum Streptophyta; class Magnoliopsida; order Lamiales; family Plantaginaceae; genus Penstemon; species Penstemon eatonii. Next base: position 18,467,087 of record CM076711.1, read on the forward strand.
TCCATTTATTACGGACATCAAACCGTTCGTAACCTGTTATCTGGGCCGTTGATTAAAAATCCTTCACCACTATAAATAGGTCCCTTCGTGTATACAGCATTTCTTGCTTTTTTCCTTATGCTCCCTCCGATCACCATGGGTCGAGTTTCAGATTTGATTCGTACTTTCTCCCAGATAAAAGAGTTTGAGATTAGAGTTCGAACTTTGTTTTTCGATCTTGTTTCCTTTTGTATAAGCTTTTCGCTTAGAATATCGACAGGCAAAAGAAATTGCGCCTAGAATACCGGCAGGCAACCTGTTTTCCCAGACATATCTTGTCTGTGACGGGTTTGAATTCCGGTCTTCTGGCGCAGTACCTGATAGGGCAGTAGGTTACTCCGAGTGGAGTTCTTTAAGTCTGAGGCACCAGCTTCCTCGAGGGCTTTCTTACGAGATAGTTCCTTCGAGTTCCCTTGGAGCACCTCTGCTGGGATAACCCTTTGTTGCTCCGGTTCGGATTATCCTGTAAACAATGATCGCGCGTTTCAATCATTGTTTACTGATGATGATCTAAGGTCGGTCTGGTGCCCCGGAGAGGAGCTCCAATCTGGCTTTTATCCCGTTCGAAGACGGATGTGCGACACGTGGCTAGTGATTGCCAAGAAGAATCACTGCTGAGTTCTGCATCTGGGGCGACCTTGGGGAACGAAGATCGAGTATATTACCTCATGCAATTTGTAATAGAGTAGGAGTGATTGTATTGCATTTCTTGAGCTCGAATTATATTCGAAGCTTTACTTTGTAACTTGTTTGAAGATTTTTAATGATAAAGCTTCATTTCTGATTGAATTTTATTACTCGAATTCCGTTATTGGTCGAAATGATAACCAATATTCCGTCCATTAGCTCGAGAATTTATCTAATCGGTTGCAGATATTCAATCAATCAACTTATCCCGATTAACTTTTGAGAAAAACACCACAGTCGATAAATAGTATATAGAGATTTCGTAAATGGTCTTCTAAATAACCGATTCGAAAGAACTTGTCATTGAAGTTAATAAACGCGAAGATCGGAAAAATAAATTCCGATCGTCAATAACAAGCTGCAATTTTATAGATCTTCTAAGCCTTCGATGATACCTGCTGAACTTCTTAATCGCTCCTAAAAATAAATTCGTTGAAGAAATAAAAGAGTTGTGCGATCATAGGCTTGACCATTATCCTTAAGCTTTCTGCTGGCATACATTTTTCTCCTCGTATTAGGCATATTTCGATCTAATACTCGAATAAGGCCCCACGGTGGGCGCCAATTGATCTTACGTGGTTTTGTTAGTTCGATCAAGGGTGGGGAATAACACGATGACAATAATGTTAAAAGGAATATAAAGATCAAATGTAATTGTATTCGAGTAAATTGAGTACAAGTACAAATATTTAGGGTCCTACTCGAGCATTATTGGATGCCGTACAAGCTAGAGGGTGAAACATGTATGAGAAAGCCTACGCTAATATTCTCCAGTAACCCGAGCAGCGGTCTCAAGGTTAGTGCGCCTATCAAGTCGTCGTCCGTGTAATAAATGCATGGAGTATTTATAGCCAAATTGGAGGGCTTGGGCCTGGGCTCGGCCCAACAGTATCCTTCGATCTATGGTTCTGTAATGTGCTCGGAACAATCATCTTCATGCTTTGGTTCGGCTTTTGGTCCCTGGCGGCAGGGTTCGGCGCTATTCGAACTGTGTTGAGGCTAGAAAAACAGGGGATCCGAATTACCCCTCATCATTACTCGAAAAACTCATTAATGCTAGTGCTAAATTAATTTAGACATAGATAAAAAAATATAAAGAACTTTTTGTAAAAAAATAAAGTTTTCGAAATAAATAACAGCAAACTATTTTTTTATATCACTCAAACCATTTTTTTAAAATTTCACCAATGTATTATTTGGTTGTCGGGAAAGTGAAGGAAAGTCAGTTTCTTTCCTCCCATTGTTGTTTGGATAGCAGGAAAGGAAGTTATTATTTTTCTTTAACTTTCCTGCAAAAATATTATGTGAAGCAAAATTTTTCCCACCAATTTGATGTGAAATCCTGGGAAATTTTTTGAGTAAATTGCAAAACACCCCTTGTACTTTGTCTAAATATCATAATCCCCATTTGTGATTTTTTTTCCTACCAAAAGCTAGCCCTTTTGTGCTTATTTATTATGAGCAAAAGAGTACCCTCTCAAGTCATTATAAAAATTATATCCCAACAAAATGATGCAAGATGTTGGATAAAGATGAAGATGGAGTGCACTGAATTTTATTAGTTAAGGGAGGTTTTGATGATTTTCAAAACTTCTTATCAGCTAAGTAAAGACAACTTAGTTGTAATCCCTTAGAAGAATTTTGACCAAATAAGAAGACATATCAGACGGGTCAAATATTCAAGGTCCAGAAGGCTACTAATCTGCTGAAGAGAAGAAATCAGACTGGTGTAAATCAGCAGACTCAAATCAGATTTGTTCAAGTTTGAGATCAGTTTTGTTCAACATCAGCTATTCTCATCAGCCAAGTGGAAAGATCAAGAAGTCGTCCCAACGGTAAAAAATGCCACTGGAGTAATAAATGCTGAAGTCTAAGGTTATTAATGACAAATGATTGAAGAAAAGACTCGTATCAGCTCGGTGCATTTAATGCTGCCTGACAGAAAGTACTATTTGCAGTATTGTCACTGTGCAGAGAGCCGTTCGCGAAAATTAAGGACCAGAAATCAAGAGATTTGAATTGTGTCTTTCTTCAACGGACATAATTCATAGAGTGACTATAAATAGCTGAAGACGAAGAGAAAGGAACACAACAAATGAGAGATTGATTTCGAAGCCAAATATTTTCTAAGTCTCAAAAGCTCAAGAACAGCTCACTCATCAGCCTTGTCATTTGTTGAATCAAGCTGAAGTTGAAGATCAAAGAAAAACACATTTTTCTGAGTGAAATCTGTTAGAGTGTTGTGAGGAGTGTTTATCCATCTTTGTGAAGTGATAAAACTCTGTAGAATAGGTATTCTTTGTGATTTCCTATTGCGAGCTTACGGCCAGATTCATTTGTTGTTTTGGCGTAAGTGGAGTATACTGTAAACTTTGTGAGTATAACCCAAGATCTATGTGACTTGGAAGAGTGGACTAAAGGATTTAAATCCATATAACCACTATAAAAATTCTGGTGTTTGGTTTTTGCATAAGTTTTCGTGCATATTTCTAAAAACTGCATAAAACACTCTATTAACTTTTGAAAAGTTTTCAAAGGAAGTTTATCAAAATTGGGGATAAGTTTTTCAAACTACTAAGTACACTTGTGAAAAACACTTTAAAAATCCACTGCAAGTATTTGTTGGGATTTTATGAGTATGATTGTCAACTACATACGGTGCGGAATTTAAAAATTTTCATACACCAATTCCCAAGATTTACTTATTAGCACATACGAAAAGGTTGAATACAATTTAGCAAACAAATTACTAAATTATAAGATGGTAAATAGCAATTTACCTCACCACAGGCAAGGTGGTGGTTTTTCCTCCGGTCTTCATTCAGATCTGATGGATCTGGTTCGTGAGAAGCACCCCATGCGTTGTGCCTCTAGAGAATAGTCTACACCAGCTAGATCCGTGACTGCTTCGATCCTCAGGCTCAGAACTAGGATAGAAACGTGTCAAAATCAAGAGTTGGATCAAGATCCAATTCTAGATGTACATGAAGAAGGAAGGGAGAGAGGGGCGGCGGCCGATCCCATTAGCACACATCGGCGGCGGCGGCGGCTAGGGTTGGGAGACGGCGGCTAGGGCTAGGGTTGAGGGGGCGGCACCTTTTTAGGAGGTGGTTAGGGTTGAGGTGTTTCTTGCCTTTTGGACTCTCTTACTTGAGTTCCATTTCTCTATTTTTGCCATTTTTTTCATTAGGTTTGAGTCTCTAAGACTCCCTATTTATAGAGAACACCAAAGACCTAACTCCTTGTGCAAGACTTCAGTTAATGGGCCACTAATTAAACTTGCCCATGTCTTGCATCTATTTAATTAATACTTTAATTAAATAGCCCACTCATTTAATTAACACTTTAATTAAATGACCCATTCATTTAATTAACACTTTAATTAAATAGCCCATTAATTAATATTTTAATTAATTAGAATAATCTAATTAATTTTCTCTCTCTTAAAATTAACCCTTTAATTCTATTGATTTAATTCTTTAAATCAATCCTTTCTTCAGTTGACTGTCACAGTCCTAACTGTATTGTGTGTGACCCTCTAGGTTCACCATCAATTGGCCGCATGCTCACAATTTCGTGATTTAATTAGTGAGCAATTAATATTTCATTAATTGCTCCGATCAATAAACTTCCTTTATTGACCACTCCAGAATTAATTTCCCTATTAATTCAGGAGTACCCACACCTCATGGTCGATGTCTAGCCACAAGCCCATGAGGCCCAACTTCAGGTGAATTGATCTCAGTGAACCTCACCTCTTATAAGTACCATGTACATACGGTCCCTCTGTAGACTAATTTCCCGATCAAGACCTAGGGTGTGTGAATTGGTCAGCACCTCTAATTATCTCGATAACTATACTTTCTAATTCAGGATAATAATTCCAGTGTGACTGCTAAATTTGGAAACCGCTTTCCAAATCCGTCACCGACCGTGGCCACGGGTTTCTCGGAACATATTATCTAAGAATGTATAGGAAATTCTCTCAACGAACTACGTCGAGTCGGTAGATCCCATTTTGATGCTAACCATCCGCGCATACGACTATACGTACCCAACGGAGGCGCACAATGGACAAGCTATGTGCCCGGCTCCTAAATCAAAGTATGCACACCCGTATACCGAATTCGCCCTAGCATCTCAAGTCTAAGGACTAAATCGTACACTGTTATAAGTCTTGAGAGACATCCCATCACCGATATCCTTTTACGCACTTCCACAATGGATCTCTCTGTTCGGGTCGTTCGATGCGTTCGATCCCCTATCGAACCACCTAGTCATATGCACTGACATCAAAATGTCTTGTTCATGAAACGACAACAAATTCACTTCATGTGAATCATGCATAATCCTACAAGTCTTTGCGATTCCCTCGATACCCCATCTCGATAGGAATCTATGACTTGGAACATTTTCGAGATCACGACCTTTGAGACTGTTTCATGATTAATCGCACCCAATACTGAAGTGAATAATCCCTTAGTCATAAGTGATCTCAGGGTTTCATCCAATCGCTTAAGTTATTCGCGAGAGATGAAGTTGGCCATTGTTTGATTTACTTAGCGTAAACAAACGATCGTATTAATTCATTTATACTAGAGAAAGATTATCACATGATAGTCCTTATACAAGCTAAAATATATTGGATTGCAGGGCACTATCCCATCAGTATTCTGGTATTAAAACTGATTTTCACCAAAATCAGTTAAGTAACTATCAGATTAGTGGTCAGCAAAGTTGTTAATTGATTTGTGCGCGATCAGCCTTGTAAACATACTGTTCTGTAACAGCTTAGTCTGTTTAAGTTTGAGCAACAGTTTTAAAGTTAAAATTTGATTAAAAAATTTCAGAGGTCTATTCACCCTCTCCCCTCTAGACCTCATCTGACCACATGGGACCAACAAGTGGTATCAGAGCAGGTGGTTCATTAGAATCAGCATCCTGATCAACGAGCTTGATCCGAGTGTTTTTCAAAGGTTTTTCAAACTTTTCAAAAGAGCATCTTTTTGAAAAATTAAATTTTTTGAAAAATGGATTGTATCAGCCATGTTCCCCACATAGCTGGTATGAGCTTCGAAGACTAGAAGATCAGAATTGAGATCTTCTTAGCTGCCTACAATGATAACATGTACACATGTATCATTAAAGGTCCATTCAAATTCACCAAGACTATCAAGGTTGATGAAGTCGATATAGTGGTGGAGAAAGACTTAACAGAGATGACAGCTGAAGAAATCAAGCTGTACAATCTGGATAAAATTGGCCATTTCATCATGACCAAGGTCCTTGACAACGACATATTTGACAAAGTCAAGCACTGCAAGACTGCCAAAGAAATGTGGGATATGGTTCGTGATATGAGCGAAGGTAACGACGCCATAAAAGAGCATCAGCTGAGTGTTGCTCTGGAAAAGCTAGACAACTTCAAGATGAAGACTGCGGAAACCATTGGTCAGATGGATACAAGGTCTACAAGGACACTGAATGAAGTTCTGAAGCTTGGAAAAACCTTCACTGATAAGGAGATAACCGTCAGAGTGCTGAAGGCTCTACCTCCAAAGTTCAACATGAAGGTGACAGCCATGGAAGAGTCAAGAGATTTAGGAAAAATCTCACTCACCGAGCTGTTCTCAGTACTCAAGGCATACGAGTATAAACTGCCAAAAATGGGTGTTGAAGAAACCTCTACTTCAAGACCCACAGCTGCCCTGGTTGCTGCTGAAAATTCTAGAAGGCCAGCCTATAAAAGCAAAGATGTGACTCATCTGATGAAGCCACAATACTCAACAAAAAGGAGTACACTGCTGGAGATGTTGCATTGCTGATGAATAATTTCAAGAAGTTCTATAAAAGAAAAATGAAGAACAAATACAACAATGCTTCTACTTCTACTTCTCATGACAAAGATTCTTACAAATCTAAAATAATGTGTTATAACTGCAGGAAATTGGGTCATTTCATCAAAGACTACCCATATCCTAAAGTTGAGAAGTATACAGAAGAAGAAAAGAGAATCAGAAAATAAAGAAAGCATCAGAAAGGCAAGGTGCTGGTGGCAGAAGCAGAAAAGCTAGTTGCTATCTACTCATCAGATTCGGATTCAGACACGTCTGATGAAGAGAGTCCTGCTCTTCTCTGCCTGATGGCTAAGGAATCAGATAGATCTGAGGATGATGAGGTAACTCCTCTTGATAATGAATTATTTTATTCATTTGAACAAATGATGCTTAACAATACTACTATTGCTGAAGCATTTAGTAAGCTTAAGGAAGAGATGATATTGCTAAGACAGCAAAATAGTTCACTGAAACTCAAGGCTGAAAAGCCAAAAGAATCAGACGAATATAAACAGCTTGAGCAAGAAAATGAATCTCTGAAAGCTGAATGTGAAGTCCTTAAGGAAAAATTATGGAACTTGAAAAGTCAATTAAGTCTCATGAAAAGTCAACTGTTGCATCCACTCTTACCTCTAGTAAACAGAAGACACCTTTAGAACAGGATAAGTTAGAACTGAACCATACTGAAAAATTTGTATCAGCTGACAACAGTAAGGTCATTTTGTATGTTCAGACTACTAAACCTGCTTCACCTGAGAAAGTGTTAAAGGAGACGAAAACTCCCAAGGCTAAAAAGAGTAAAGAGCCTAGTGTAGGAAAACAGACTGGTAAGTCCAAACAGAAGAGTCCTAGGAAGTCTTCTGATAAGGCTAAAACCAATCAGGCTAGTAATAAAACTAAGTCGTCTGTTAATGAGCAAGCATCTAGTAAACCAAAGAAGCATAAAAATAAGAAAAATCAAAATGCTTGGTATGGAAATGAGTCTTATTATGTGCAACCTGCTTCATATCCTCCTATGTATCATGCACCTCAATTTCCAACATACTATGCACCATATCCTGCTCACCCAATGCATGCATATCCTGCTTATCATGCATCTTATTCTGCTTATGAACATAATCCTTATCATGCTTATTATCAACAACATGACATATTTGACAAACGTGATAAAGGCAAATATATTCATACTCCTGCTGAAAATCTGAGGCCTAAGAAGTCTAAGACTTCAACATCTTGGGTTGTCAAAGGTGGAACTAATCCTTCAGGACCCTCTCAATAAGGGTACCTAAAACAATTTTATTTTGTTTTGTAGGTTAGGATTAGGAGTAGGAGTAAAGTAGAGAAGATTTGGTACTTGGACAGTGGCTGTTCAAGACACATGTGTGGAAGAATACATGCGCTGACTGATGATGTTGCTGTGGATGATCCAAATGTGACGTTTGGAGACAGCAAGGAAGGCAAGATTGTAGCAAGTGGAAAGCTGATCAAAGGCAACATTGAGATATCTGACGTCTCTTATGTTAAAGGCCTCAAATACAATTTGCTGAGCATAAGTCAATTTTGTGACAAAGGATATTCAGTCATCTTCTCAACAGATAAGTGCTACGTTGAACAGATTGGTACAACGAAGGTCATTTTATCTGGAAGAAGACAAGGGAATGTCTACACAGTGGACTGGAATTCTGTTGACAAGAATTCAAGTTTTTGTTTGGTGGCATCAACACCAAGTGAAGTCAGTTGGTTGTGGCACAAAATAATGAATCATGTGAATTTCAAGACCATCAACAGACTTATCGAGAATGATCTGGTAGAGGGAATTTCAAAGACAGTCATGAGCAAAGACAAGCTTTGTGACGCATGTCAGAAGGGTAAACAAATCAAGACATCATTCAAAAGCAAGAAGCACCAATCATCTGGAAGGATCTTGGAGCTGCTACATATGGACTTATTTGGACCCATTGATCCAATCAGCAATGGTGGAAAGAAATACTGCCTAGCTGTTATGGATGATTATTCAAGATACATTTGGGTGATTTTCATGAAAAAGAAAAGTGAGACCAAGGAGCATCTTACAAATCTGATGGAGCAAATTCATAACAAAAAGAGTATGAAAATATTGAAGATCAGATCAGACAGAGGGACTGAATTTACAAACTCTACTGTTGAAGAGTATTGTAATACCAGAGGAATTAGCCATGAATACTCTGCTGCCAGAACCCCTCAACAGAACGGAGTTGCTGAAAGGAGAAACAAAACTCTGAAAGAAGCTACCAGAACCATGATAGCTGAAGCAAAGCTGCCTCAAATATTTTGGGCAGAAGCAACAAATACAGCATGCTTTACCCAAAATAGATTCATAATCAACAAGCACCAAAACAAGACACCATGTGAAGTTTGGAACAACAGGAAGCCAAACATTCACTACTTTAGAATTTTTGGTTGTATATGCTTTGTTTTAAATAATGGGAAAAATCACCTTACTGCGTTTGCAGAGAAGGCTGATGAAGCAGTATTTATTATACTATTAGTAAGGCATATAGAGTCTTTAACAAGAGAACTTTACTTGTAGAAGAATCCATTCATGTAGTATTTGATGAACCTAGTCAATCTTCTGAAAAGAATCAAAGTACTGATAGTATTTTCAGAAATTGAGTGTTGAAAAGAATGAAGAATATGTTCCCATCATACTACCTGATCTCAACTCAGCTACTAACTCAAGTGATGTTCAAAATCACAATGCTGATTGTCTAACAGAAGAGTTGCAAACAGCTGACAGACCAGAGACTGTTCAACAGACTACTACTGGAACTCCAACAGGAGTGTTGCAAGATCAAAACAGAGGACAACATGATGATTTGCAACCTGATCTTAGATGGCTCGAGAATCACCCACCAAAGCTGGTGATTGGTGATCCTTTGGATAGAGTAAAAATAAGAAGAGCTGCTGCAAGTGAAGCAATGTTTGTCAGCTTTCTATCTCAAATTGAGCCCAAACATATTGAAGAAGCTCTTAGTGATTCAAACTGGATTGAAGCTATGCAAGAAGAGCTAAATCAATTTGAAAGGAATGAAGTCTGGTACTTAGTACCTAGACCAAGTCATCAAAGAGTAATTGGCACTAAATGGGTATTCAGGAACAAAATGAATGAGGATGGTGTGGTCACCAGAAATAAAGCAAGATTAGTTGCCAAAGGCTATTGTCAAGAAGAAGGTATTGACTTTGATGAAACTTTTGCACCAGTAGCAAGACTAGAGGCAATCAGACTCTTTCTTGCCTATGCTGCTCATAAGAATTCCACAGTCTATCAAATGGATGTGAAGGGTCCTGTTTGGTTAGAAGAGCAGACGACCTAACAGTACGGAAAGAGCGATTTGCTCGAACAAATTCTTACTTACTACCCTACTCGAACTACAGCACCGGGATCATGGATACTTATCTGAGATTTAACTCTTGACACTCTAAATATGAAACCGATATGGAAAACTCATAGCATTATTATCGAGGAATCGCGATTTAAACACAAACTCAACTTTTTCATCTATCTATACAACCAATTAATGGTGTTCGAATTGAAAAAACTATGATCGGTCTACTCGAACAAAACTCTCGAACTAAAGAGTTCAACAGCTTTTGAAATTCGGCCCTACCAATGATCAGTTGCAACATGTTCCTTATTAATTTTTGGTCTACCCAAACATCTGTTTGTTATTCACTCAAGAAAGTGATGTTCGGTTATTTCCCTATTAATTTTAAATGTTCGAGATTGGGTTGTGGAAAATGCGAATATATCTAATTATGCTTTACTTTGTCAACAAGGGAAAGAGAAGAGGCATTTATAAATATTATTACAAAGATACAAGAGTTCAAAGGAAAATTATAGGAGACATATTTCGAGCATAGCACTAGCTAATATGTTACATAAGAACCCCGTGACTTTCTACAATCCTATGAAATTTCTAGACTCCTCTCCTATCGTTTATTAGGAGTAACTTAGCTCCGAGCATGGAATCTCCTTTGGACCCGCAGGCTTTTAACTTTATTTACGATCTTCCGAATATGAAGGGGCGAACACACGGTTTATTGGGTAACTGTATTCTTCGTCGTTCTCTCCCCAGTATATCTTCCTAAATGCATTGTGGCAATAGGTCCCCTATCGAAGACCTACGTGATAACCTGCATACTCCAGGGATCAGGCTTATTGGCTTTCCAGATGGAAATTATATTTGCCTGTCGATATTCTAAGCGAGGTCGAGGTAGTCTTTCCTCCGCTCGAAGATTGTTCCGCTCGAAAAGTGTTCGAAGTTTGAGCTCGAATAGTTGAATTAATTGAATAATGATCTTGATCACCATGATCGGACGAATAAAATGCCGGTACAACGAATGGGATAACTTCAAGGGTATGACAGCCTTTTATAGAGAAGATTGAGAGGAATCCAAAGGCAGATAATCCGCGAAGTGAATGGATAAGCCGTTGCAATTCCCGATAAATGAGGAACCGTTTGGAAAAGATCAAACTTACCAAAATATTGAGCATATACACAACAGCAAAGAACAAAGAGGATGAGATCAAACAAAGCAAGAACCTCGCGAAGAATATTCTTATCAAGACAAAAGGACTATTTATTAAATCCTAGAATTATTTACTATTGGCTATCTCGTCGTGTCTCATCTATTTTCACGATTACAGAAGACTATTATTTTGTTAAGGTTTATTTCGAATAAAGTTATCTTTTCAGTGAAAGTTCGTTTCACCAGAATTTCTATTTATTCGTCAGAATTCTGATATTCTTGATCTCTATTAATCTATTATCAATCTCTATTTGTCTCCATCTACTATTAAAAAAAGGGTGAAAGCTGTTGCTACGACCCTCGAAGATCGACCAAGGGTGAAAGCCGTTGCTACGCCCCTTGGATAAAAAAAATAAAAAACGGGTGACGACCCTCGGGCTAAAAATGCTCTGAAACGACTAAGGGTGAAAGTCGTTGCTACGTCCCTTAGATCGAAATTATTGAATGGGTGAAAGCTGTTGCTACGACCCTCGGGCTAAAAATGCTCTGAAACGACTAAGGGTGAAAGTTGTTGCTACGCCCCTTACATCGAAATTATTAAATGGGTGAAAGCTGTTGCTACGACCCTCGGGCTAAAAATGCTCTGAAACGACTAAGGGTGAAAGCCGTTGCTACGCCCCTTAGATCGAAATTATTGAAGGGGTGAAAGCTGTTGCTACGACCCTCGGGCTAAAAATGCTCTGAAACGACTAAGGGTGAAAGCCGTTGCTACACCCCTTAGATCGAAATTGTTGAATGGGTGAAAGCTGTTGCTACGACCCTCGGGCTAAAAATGCTCTGAAACGACTTAGGGTGAAAGTCGTTGCTACGCCCCTTAGATCGAAATTATTGAATGGGTGAAAGCTGTTGCTACGACCCTCGGGCTAAAAATGCTCTGAAACGACTAAGGGTGAAAGTCGTTGCTACGCCCCTTAGATCAAAATTATTGAATGGGTGAAAGCTATTGTTAAGACCCTCAAAGACGACTAAGGGTGAAAGTCGTTGCTACGCCCCTTAAGTCTAAAAGTATAGTCAAGATCGATCTAAATTCTATTCTTGCTCCATAACTGTTTCCCCGATTAAAGAAGATTATTTCGTCCAAATTTAACGATTCAGATCCATGATCCGAAAAGAATCTAACTTATGGAAGATATCCCACGGAAGGTTTGGATCGTATAAATCGAAATTCAAATCTATTATGGTTCTCAAATTATCTCACAGAAGATGCGGATTACAGAGATCGGAAATGAAAATTCATAAGCAAAACAGAAGAAAATATTTCTTTCATAAAATCCTCGGTACATTTACGAGTACTTCTCTATAAATACAAGGATAAGGTCTAACTCAAAACGATTACATTTATCCATATCCTACTACAGTTACTAAAAAAGAATTAAAGATATTCGAGTTAAAACAAAGAATGGAGAAGAGCGGGATTGGAGCATGTCCCCTGACTCTTAACCGATCTTAGGTCTTCATCAGTAAATAATGGTTGCTAAGCCGACCCTTTGAGATCCGCTGATGAAGAACCAGCGTGTTGGTCCCAAGTGGTCAGATGAGGTCTAGAGGGGGGGGGGGTGAATAGACCTCTGAAAAATTTTAACTTAAAAACTTTTCAGTCTTCTGTCAGCAGACTAAGCTGATGAAGAACAGTAAGATAACTTCGCTGATCAAGAACAAGTCTAGAACAGCAGAGTGACCACTCTTCTTATAAGTACTTAGCTGTTTTTCAACAGAATAATTTTCTTAAGAGTTTACTTGCAGCGGATGTTTAAAGTGTTTTTCACAAGTAAATTAAGTTCCTTTAAAAGATTTTATCCACAGTTACAAATTCCTTTTAAAATCTTTCAGTTAATTCAAAGTGTTTATGCAGTTTTAAAATATGCAAAGTAAAACTTAAATGCAAATCAACACAAAGAATTTTTATAGTGGTTATATGGATAAAAATCCTTTAGTCCACTCTTCCAGATCACATAGATTCTGGGTTATACTATAAACACAAAGTTTACAATATATCTCCACTTATACCTAGACAACAAATGAAAAGGCTATAAGCTCACAATAGGAAATCACTCAGAAATCCTACCCTCTGAAGTTTGATCACTCACAAAGATGGATCACAACTCCGCACAACACTTAGCTAATACAAAATCACTCAGATTGTATTTTTCTGTTTTCTTCAACTGGGTTTCTGTCAACAAATGACTTCCACCAGACGAGTGAGCTGTTTGAGCTTCTTGAGACTTAGAAGAATTCTGCTTCAACGATTATTCTCAGATTGTTGTTGTGTGTCTTGCTCAATGAAATCAGCTCCTTTATACTTGAATCTGAAAATGAGACCATTGAAGGAAATCAAATCTTCAAATCCATAGCCTTAGCCCGAAATCAGAACGGTAACCTGCTACAGTCCTTTCTCTGCTGTACTTTCCTGTAGCTGCATTTAATGCACTCTGCTGATACTAGGTTTTCTTCAATCATTTGCCATTACTACCCTTCTCTTACATCATTTATTACACCAAGTGCATTTATTACCGTTGGACTAGTCTCTTGATCTCTTCTACTCTGCTGATCGAAGCAACCCATCTGATATCCACTCTGCTGATCAAACTCTGAACTGATCTGATTTGAGTCAGCTTATGGTCTACCCTTCTGTTCGTTGTTTCAGCATGAGATCACTAATCTTCTGGGCTTTGAACTTTGAACTCTTCTGATGTCTTCTTTACTTGTTCAAAATTCTTCTAAGGGAACTAAGCTTTCCATACTTAGTTGATGATGATATTTTGGAACTCATCAAAACCTTCCCTTAATTACTTGTCTTCTCTTCATCTTCATCCAACAATTTCCCCCTTTTTGATGATGACAAAACTTCAGCTAAGTACCTGTACATAAACTAAAGTTTTTATCCTCAAAGATTTCTGAGATAGAAATAGTCTGTTCAATTCAAAACTTGCAATTTTATAGATATATGAAAGAGTTACAGATTACAAGTTTCAACAGATGAGATAAGCAAAAAGAAAGAAAATTACAAGGAAAATTACAAGTAAATTCAACTATTTATTGTCTTCTTCTTTTTCCTTGGTTTCTTCTTCTTCTTCTTCTTCTTCTTTTCCTTCAGCTGGCTCAGATGTCTCAGCTATTGATTCATTGAATCTTTTCCTTAGAAGCTCCATGTTTTTGTATTTAACATCAGGGTTAAGCTGTTCTTCAGCTGAGTCCTTAGCAGCAGCTACCTCTTTGTAAGATTTGGCCTTTTCTTCAGCTTCAGATTCTTCAGCTTCACTGTCTTCTTCTTCTGTGTTTAATTGATCTGCTGGTCTGCTGGTTCCTTCATTTTCATTTTCACTTGCAGACTCTTCCAGCATCTCAGTTTCCACCAGTTCAGCAGTCTTCTCTTCTTCTACCTTATCTTCCCTCTTTTTGTCATCATCAGCAGGGTTGACTTGGTATTTTGGAGAGAGTGGTGTGATCTGGAGAGAATCACAGAGAAGTCTGATGTTCTCATTCATAGCATCCATTTGAGCTCCTTGCCTTAGCTGATTTGCTTGAAAAACATCCACTTGAGCAGCATGAATTATTTGATTTGCTTCCAAGGCATGCATTATGTTGATGACTTCTTCACCTTGATCACCCAGCTGAAATTGGGTTTCAAGTACCTTATCAGCAGTAGCTTTGAAAAAGGTGCCCATATTCATCAAGGTTTCATCTTCTGCCTTGATAGCCATTTCAACAGTTTGAGTGATGTCCCTCCATCCAGCAGCTGTGCTTTGAGTTCTGGCTTGAATGACATCCATGTCCTGTCTGATTGACTTCACATTGTGAGCTGTCTCCTTGATTTCATCAGCAGGGATAGAAGTAGCCTTCTGGATTTGTGGACTTAATGCTGCTAAGATATTTGAAGTTATTCTCTCTTCCATTTCCTTCAGGGATTTTGCAATCAGTTGTTGGAACATATCAGATAAGGAATCCTGCAAATTTTTAGAGCTAGAAGCAACATCAGTAGGAATTGGAGGTAAAGCAAGAACTTCAGCTTCTGTAGTCTGATCAGCTGAACCGGATGCAATCTCCTGCAATTTGGCTTCATTAGCAAGACTGGGAGTGCTTTCCTTCTCCTCAGTTTGATCAACTATTATCTCCTCCTTTTTCTCCTCTAAGTCCTTACTCTGATCAGCAGGGTCAGATAAGTTCTCTGATTCTTTGTTTGTCTTGTCTTGCTCAGCAGTCTTATCTTGCTCCTTCCCTTGATCAGCAGCAGGGGCTTTGATCTTCTTCACCTCAGTTATGGTGTGGACTTTACCAGCCTCATCTAAGGCAGTCCTGTGAGCAATCCATGTCAGATCATCAACGGCAATAAAAGGTGACACTGGATTCTCAGGAAGATCTTCATATGGTCTGATAGCAGGACCATACACTATCTGTTTTAGACTAGGGAGGGGAATCAATGAGCTTGGTGTTCCCTCCATCTTTCTAGTCTTCTTGGCCCAAGTCTTCATAGTTTGAGAGATGGCTAGTCTGATAGACCTTTCCTTCAAATCTTCATTTTCAGAATAGTCCTCTGGCACAGAGTTGAAAATCTTTTTGGCTTCAACTTTGGCCTTTATGCTGATCATCAGCCTTAGCTTATCCAAGAAGAACTCTGAGTCATGTGCTTGTGTGATTGATTTTGTTTCAAGCCACTTGAGAACCCAGGCCTCTTCATCATTGAAGGCTCTCCAACTATTTATATGCTCCTTGCTTTTGGTCAGACGGTATTCTCTCCATCTATTGTAGCGAACTTTTTCTTTGTTGAATAACGTCAGACGAGTCAGCTTTGTGTTCTCAGCATCCAATCTCTGAATGAATTCATCAAAAGCTTCTGGATTGTCTCTCACAATTTCTAGAGCTAACTTCACTTCAGATCTTTTCTTTGATTGGATCTTTGGAGCAGGCATTGCTTGTTTGGGCTTGCTGGGGTCCCTTGGCTCCCCAATTTTGATTCCACCAGCTTGCCTTGGACCATGGGCGTCCTTGGTACTGGCCTCTATTGCAGCAGCTAACTCAGCTGCTTCAATAGCATCCCTTTGTGCTTGAGTTAATTTGCTGGCTTCTTATTCCAGTCTCTTCAGCTCAAGACTTTTTAATCTGTCTTCATCTACCTTCTCTGCAGCTTTTCTCTTCTTTTCAGCATCATCTCTCCTCTTTTTCTCAGCAGCAGATACATAAGGAAGGACAATTTTTCCAGTCCTTAGTCTTCTTGCTTCAGGACTTTCAATCACTTGAATGGGAGTGGCAGCAACAGGAGTAGGGTGTATAAGGGCACAGTTTCTTCACTTGTTGTGCCAGTCTGCTGTTCAACAACTTCCATAGCAGACTCTCTATTCTTCTCAACAGCAGCCTCTCCAGCAGGCTCTGTAATCAATTCAGCAGCAGCCTCTTCAACAGTCTCCTTGGTTTGCTCAACAGCAGCCTCAGCTGAAGGCTCTTCAATAACAATTGGCCTCTCTGCTGTTGGTGATTCTCGGACAGTAACAAAGGCACTTTAGAGAAAGTGACCTTCCTCTTTGCCTTTGACTTAGGAATCCCAGCAGTTGGCTTTTTAGCTTGGGGAGGTCCCCTTGCCTCACTCTTGGTCCTCATCCTTGTCAATCTCTGAAGAGGGACTTGTTCATCAGATTCTGTTCTTTCAGGTGATGAACCTGTATCCATCTTCTCTAGCTCAACAGTGAAGTCTTCTATCACCTTTTCAGGGACTTCACTTTCAGCTCTTGTTGATCCAGCTTCAACAGCAGAGCTTGCTGCTTGATCAGCAGACTTGCTTCTCTGACCCTTCTTCTTGCTCTTCTTAGAAGGGGTCTTCTTAGACTTGGTGGGTGCCTTTCTTTTGGGAGCAGCCACACTTCTGACTGGCTCATACAGCTTGAATTCTTTGCTAGCATGAGTAGCCTTTCCACCACCCATCTGGCATCTTAGAGCCATGAACAGATGACTAAGTAAAATGGCGTGTGAAGGCCTCTTATCACTCAGCAGATCATAAACTTGAACTGCCCAGTTCACCTCCAACCCATAATAGATACAAATCTTGGTGTAGTACCTCCTCCTGGGTAACCCATCCAAAGAACTCGTGCTGCAATCCAGCACCTTCGCAATGATGTCTGCGAACCTCTGATACTCATCTTTTAACTGAGTATTCATCAGAGTCCCAGTCATCTTTTCTCCCTCCTTTGCACAAATACCCCAGAATTCCTCCTCTTTCTCAGACCCAAGGTCTGTCACATCCCCTCCTTTATTCTTCAGTTTATAAATCTCACTAAGAACAGCAGCAGAGATAGCGATTTTCTTACCCCCAACAGTGTCGTCATTGGTGAACTCCCTGGTCTTGTAGAAGTGATCAATATCTTCTAAATAGACTCTATCTTCATGTGCTTCCAGAACTGGAACCAGAGATGCCTCTTTGATTTTCTCCATGATAGAGCGCATCAGATCAGAACCGGAGAAATGAAATTTGTTGTAGTTCAAGTACCTTCCATCAATAATCTTTTCCATCCTTGAGATTACTGAGTGAGAATCTGTTAAAGCAATAAACTTTTGAAAGCGAGATATTTTGAGAGTTAGAGAATTTGAGAATTATGAGTGCGTAAGACGACTGATCTGTTCAGATCGGACTTTATACGTTTCCTATTGTTTAGGTTGTCGTGATTGATCTGGTACGTTGGATCAATCTGACAGATTATTAATCGTGTGGACGGGATCTGCGGATTTCAATTTTATTATTTTAATGTCAGACTGGCGGGAAACTCAAACGTTACTTATCTGTTACTTATAAAAGCGTATTTCTGAAATGCGATTTAAGACCATGCTTATATAATGTATCAGATGAGTAGAGTTTAACTTATCTGACAGACGAGTGATCTGATATAAGATATTACTAGAGAAAGCCAATAGCTAGTAATCTTCCTCTGTTGTTTGTCAATCCAGCAAGAAAATTGATCTTCAATCTTCATAACTTTAGTCTTCTGTTGAAACCATAACTTTAACTAACTGTCATTAACAAATATCATCTTTTAATCAGAAGTACCGCTAGTCTTACACGTTCCCCCTGACTTTAAGAATTCATAAGTTAACTAGTCTGTTGAGAGTTAATCCATGAAGATAATAACGGACGACTATGCTGATGAACTTATGTAATCTGATAAGTTCCCCCTCAACTTATGCATCCAAATTTAGTAGTCCTAGCTCAGCTCTTAAAGTTGAAAACCTTACTTCACTTAAAGGTTTAGTGAAAATATCAGCAATCTGATTATCAGTATGAACATATTCAATCACAACATTGCCTTTTTCCATATGATCTCTAATGAAGTGATGCTTGATCTCAATATGTTTAGTCCTTGAATGACTTGTAGTATTCTGAGTAAGAGAGATTGCACTTGTATTGTCACAGTAGATTGGAATTCCACTGATTTTGATATTGTAATCTTCTAGTTGATGCTTCAACCATATTATATGTGCACAGCATGCTCCAGCTGCTATATATTCAGCTTCAGCAGTAGATATGGACATTGAAGTCTGTTTCTTACTCATCCATGAGATCAGACGACTACCTAAGAACTGACAAGCACCTGTTGTGCTTTTCCTGTCAATCTTGCAGCCAGCAAGGTCTGAATCTGAATAGCCAATAAGTTCAAATCCAGATTCTCTAGGATACCACAATTCCAATTCTTGAGTGCCTTTAACATATTTCAATATCCTCTTGGCAGCTAAGAGATGAGATTCCTAGGGATTTGATTGAAATCTTGCACAAACCCCTACTGAGTACATTATGTCAGGTCTGCTTGCTGTTAGATATAACAGTGACCCTATAATGCCTCTATATTTGGTTATGTCTACTGATTTGCCATCTACATCTTTATCCAAACGAAGACTTGTAGACATTGGAATAGTAGCAGTAGAGCTAGTTTCCATACCAAATTTCTTGAACAGATCTCTTGTGTATTTTGCTTGATTTATAAAGATTCCATCGGGCAGCTGTTTAACTTGTAAACCAAGAAAATAATTAAGTTCTCCCATCATGCTCATTTCAAACTTGTTCTGCATCAGCTTAGAGAACTTGTCACACATCTGTTGGTTAGTTGAACCAAAAATAATATCGTCTACATATATTTGCACAATCAATATATGATTTTCCCATTCAATGGTGAACAAGGTTTTATCTACCTTACCTTTATGAAATCCTTTAATTAAAAGAAAATCAGATAGGGTATCATACCATGTTCTTGGAGCCTGTTTCAGTCCATAGAGAGCTTTCTTCAGACGATATACTATATCCTCTTCTTGATAGACTTCAAGTCTAGGAGGTTGTTCAACATATACTTCTTCTTGTAATTCTCCATTGAGAAAGGCAGACTTCACATCCATCTGATAGACAGTGAAGTTCTTGTAAGCAGCATAGGCAAGAAACAGTCTGATTGCTTCAAGTCTTGCTACAGGTGCAAAAGTTTCATCAAAGTCAATTCCTTCTTCTTGACAATACCCTTTGGCCACTAGTCTTGCTTTGTTTCTGGTAACAATACCATCTTCATTCATCTTATTTCTGAATACCCACTTAGTGTCAATTACTCTTTGATGACTTGGTCTAGGAACTAAGTACCAGACTTCATTCCTTTCAAATTGATTCAACTCTTCTTGCATAGCTTCTATCCAGAAAGAATCACTGAGAGCTTCTTCAATTTGCTTAGGCTCTATTTGACATAGGAAGGTGACAAACATGGCATCTTGTGCAGCAGCTCTTCTTGTTTTCACTCTATCTAAAGGATCACCAATCACTAACTCAGGTGGGTGATTTCTGAGCCATCTGAGATCAGGTTGCAGGTCTGAATGTTGTCCTCTGTTAAGATCTTGCAACACTACTATTGGAGTTGCAGTAGTAGTCTGTTGAACATTTGCAGTCTGTTGAACAGTCTCTGGTCTGTCAGTTGGTTGTAACTCGTCTGTTAGACAATCAGTGATCTGATTTTGAACAGCACTTGAGTTGATAGCTGAGTTGAGATCAGGTAGTATGATGGGAATATATTCTTCATTTCTTCCATCATTTAACTTCTGTAAATCAGTAGATAGATCTTGATTAGTGCTTTGATTCTTTTCAGAAGATTGGTTTGGTTCATCAAATACTACATGAATGGATTCTTCTACTAGTAATGTTCTTTTGTTAAAAACTCTATAAGCCTTACTAACAGTAGAGTATCCTACAAAAACAGCTTCATCAGCCTTTTCTGCAAAAGCAGTAAGGTGATTTTTCCCATTATTCAAAACAAAACATTTACAACCAAAAATTTTAAAGTAATGAATGTTTGGTTTTATGTTGTTCCAAACATCATATGGAGTCTTGTTCTGATTTTTGTTGATCATGCATCTGTTTTGAGTAAAGCAGGCCGTATTTGTTGCTTCTGCCCAAAATCTTTGTGGCAGCTTAGCTTCAGCTATCATGGTTCTGACAGCTTCCTTTAGTGTTATGTTTCTCCTTTCAGCAACACCATTCTGTTGAGGGGTTCTAGCAGCTGAATACTCATGATGTATTCCTTTCATATTACAATACTCTTCAACAGTGGAGTTTGTAAACTCTGTCCCTCTGTCTGATCTAATCTTCAATATCTTTATGCTTTTCTGATTCTGGATCAGTTCCATCAGATTTGTAAGATGTTCCTTAATTTCACTTTTCTTTTTCATGAAAATCACCCAAGTATATCTTGAATAATCATCCACAACAGCTAGGCAGTATTTCTTTCCACCATTGCTGACTGGATCAATGGGTCCAAATAAGTCCATATGTAGCAGCTCCAATATTCTTCCAGAAGATTGATGCTTCTTGCTTTTGAAAGATGACTTGATTTGTTTACCCTTCTGACATGCATCACAGAGCTTGTCTTTGCTCATGACTGTTTTTGGAATCCCTTCTACCAAATCATTCTTGATTAATCTGTTAATGGTCTTGAAGTTTAAGTGATTCATTCTCTTGTGCCATAGCCAACTAACTTCACTTGGTGTAGAAGCCACCAAACAAACATTTGAATTCTTATCAGCAGAATTCCAGTCGACTATGTAGACATTCCCTTGTCTTCTTCCAGATAAGATTACCTTCTTTGTACCAATCTGTTCAACATAGCACTTATCTGTTGAGAAGATGACTGAATATCCTTTGTCACAAAATTGACTTATGCTCAGCAGGTTGTACTTTAGGCCCTTAACATATGAGACGTCAGCTATCTCAATGTTTCCTTTGATTATTCTTCCTTTAGCTACAATCTTGCCTACTTTGCTGTCTCCAAATGTGACACTTGGACCATCTACAGCAACTGCATCAGTCAGCTCATGTATGCTTCCACACATGTGCCTTGGACATCCACTGTCCAAGTACCAAATCTTCTCTACTTTACTCCTACTCCTAATCCTAACCTACAAAACAAAAATAAAATTGTTTTAGGTACCCTTATTGAGAGGGTCCTGAAGGATTAGTTTCACCTTTGATAACCCAAGATGTTGATGTCTTAGGCTTCTTAGGCTTTTGAGCTTTGACAGGAGCATGAACAGTTTTGTCTTTACCATGATTATCAGATAAGTCATGTTGATGATCAGAATGATAAGGAAAATGTTAATAAGCAGGGTAAGGTGCATGATAAGCAGGGTATGCATGCATTGGATGAGCAGGGTAAGGTGCATAGGATGATATGCAGCAGGTTGCACATAATAAGACTCATTTCCATACCAAGCATTCTGTTTTTTCTTATTTTTATGCTTCTTTGGTTTACTAGATGCTTGCTCAATTGAATTTGACTTAGTTTTACCAATAGATTGATTCAGTTTAGTCTTATCAGCAGACTTCTTAGGACTCTGCTGTTTGGTCTTACTAGTCTGATTTCCTATACTAGGCTCTTTGCTCTTTTTAGCCTTAGGAGATTTCTTCTCCTTTAATTCTTTCTCAGTTGAGGTAGGTTTAGAAGTTTGAACATACAGAATGACCTTACTATTGTCAGCAGAAATGAATTTTTCAGTATGATTCAATTCTAATTTATCCTTTTCTAAAGGTATCTTCTGTTTACTAGACATGTGATTTGATGTAATAGATGATTTCTCATGAGACTCAATAACTTTTTCAAGTTCCATGATTTTTCCTTTATAAACCTCACATTCAGCTTTCAGAGATTCATGTTCTTGCTCAAGCTGTTTATATTCAGCTGATTCCTTTGGCTTTTCAGCTAAAAGTTTCAGTGAACTATTCTGCTCTTTTAGCAATATCATCTCTTCCTTAAGCTTTTTATATGCTTCAGCAATACCAGTATTGTTAAGCATCATTTGTTCAAATGAATTAAATAATTCATTGTCAAGAGGAGTTACCTCATCCTCAGAGTCATCAGATTCCTTTGCCATCAGGCAGATAAGAGCAGGGTTCTTTTCACCAGAAGACTCTTGATCAGAAGTGTCTGAATCTGAATCAGATGAGTAGACAGCAGTCAGCTTCTCTGCTTCAGCCATCATTGCCTTACCTTTCTGATGTTTCCTTTCTTTTCTGATTCTCTTCTCTTCCTCAGTGTACTTCTCTACTTTTGGATATGGGCAGTCTCTTATGAAGTGTCCCAATTTCCTGCAGTTATAACACATTAGTTTTGCTTTATAATCATCTTTTTCTTGAGAAGAAGAGTTAGGTTTAGAAGTAGAAGCATTGTTGTATTTGTTCTTCATTTTTCTCTTGTAGAACTTCTTGAAATTATTTATCAACAGTGCAACATCTCCAGCAGTGTACTCATTTTTGTTAAGCAGAGTGGCTTCATCAGATGAGTCCACTTCTTTACTTCTCTGAGCTGGTCTTCTCGGATTTTCAGCAGCAACCAGTGCAGCTGTGGGTCCTGAAGTTAAGGTTTCTTCAATTCCCATTCTAGGCAGTTTATACTCGAATGCCTTGAGTACGGAAAACAGTTCTGTAAGAGAGATCTTTCCCAAATCTCTTGATTCTTCCATTGCTGTCACCTTCATGTTGAACTTAGGAGGTAAGGCCTTTAGTACTCTGACGGTGATTTCCTTGTTAGTAAAGGTTTTTCCCAACTTTAGAACTTCATTCGGTGTTCGGGTGAATCTGGTATCCATCTGATCAATGGTTTCTCCAGATTTCATCTTGAAGTTGTCAAGTTTCTCCAAAGCAACAGTTAGTTGATGCTCCTTGATGGCATCATTTCCTTCACTCATATCTCTGACTTTGTCCCACATTTCCTTTGCAGTTTTGCAATGCTTGACTTTGTCAAACCGATCATTGTGTAGGGATTTAGTCATGATGAATCTTCCGACTTTATCCATATTAAATAGCTTTATTTCCTCTGGAGTCATCTCATGAAGGTCTTTTTCCACAACCGTATCAACTTCATTGATCTTTATGGTCTTTGTGAATATGAATGGAACTTTAATGATACATGTGTACATGTTGTCATTATAAGCAGCCAGGAAAATCTCCATTCTGATTTTTGAGTCCTCAAAGGACATACCAGCAATGTGGGGAACATGACTGATACAATCCATTTTCAAAAAGTTTTAATTTTTCAAAAAGATGCTCTTTTGAAAAGTTTTAAAAACCTTTGAAAAACACTCGGATCAAGCTCGTTGATCAGGCAGCTGATACTAATGAACCACCTGCTCTGATACCACTTGTTGGTCCCAAGTGGTCAGATGAGGTCTAGAGGGGGGGCGGGGTGAATAGACCTCTGAAAAATTTTAACTTAAAAACTTTTCAGTCTTCTGTCAGCAGACTAAGCTGATGAAGAACAGTAAGATAACTTCGCTGATCAAGAACAAGTCTAGAACAGCAGAGTGACCACTCTTCTTATAAGTACTTAGCTGTTTTTCAACAGAATAATTTTCTTAAGAGTTTACTTGCAGCGGATGTTTAAAGTGTTTTTCACAAGTAACTTAAGTTCCTTTAAAAGATTTTATCCCCAGTTACAAAACTCCTTTTAAAATCTCTCAGTTAATTCAAAGTGTTTATGCAGTTTTAAAATATGCAAAGTAAAACTTAAATGCAAATCAACACAAAGAATTTTTATAGTGGTTATATGGATAAAAATCTTTTAGTCGACTCTTCCAGATCACTTAGATTCTGGGTTATACTATAAACACAAAGTTTACAATATATCTCCACTTATACCTAGACAACAAATGAAAATGCTATAAGCTCACAATAGGAAATCACTCAGAAATCCTACCCTCTGAAGTTTGATCACTCACAAAGATGGATCACAACTCCGCACAACATTTAGCTAATACAAAATCACTCAGATTGTATTTTTCTGTTTTCTTCAACTGGGTTTCTGTCAACAGATGACTTCCACCAGACGAGTGAGCTTTTTGAGCTTCTTGAGACTTAGATGAATTCTGCTTCAAAGATTATTCTCAGATTGTTGTTGTGTGTCTTGCTCAATGAAATCAGCTCCTTTTATACTTGAATTTGAAAATGAGACCGTTGAAGGAAATCAAATCTTCAAATCCATAGCCTTAGCCCGAAATCAGAACGGTAACCTGCTACAGTCCTTTCTCTGCTGTACTTTCCTGTAGCTGCATTTAATGCACTCTGCTGATACTAGGTTTTCTTCAATCATTTGCCATTACTACCCTTCTCTTACAGCATTTATTACACCTAGTGCATTTATTACCGTTGGACTAGTCTCTTGATCTCTTCTACTCTGCTGATCGAAGCAACCCATCTGATATCCACTCTGCTGATCAAACTCTGAACTGATCTGATTTGAGTCAGTTGATGGTCTACCCTTCTGATGAGGGATATCTTGGGTTCTGCTTTTCTTTACAAATACACGAGATCGAGCAGTGCTTATCTCGGAAGATCGAGTTCGACCCAATGCATGAATATCATCCGTACGAGGCAGCCCAGGATCCAAAGCTACTGTTGGGCCATGTTCTGATCCAAGCTTATGGGCCGAAGAATTGCATGTCTGCGGGTAGATCACCTGGACCCCAATTTCAGCTATAAATACCCCGCGCATTTATGATACTGGACACGATTTTCCAGGTGCACCCTCCTCGAAGCTACAGCTCGGAACCAATTGGAAATATAGGCTTAAGATCTATTGTATTTCGCCCTCTAGCTTGTACGGCATCCAATAATGCTCGAGTAGGACCCTAAATATTTGTACTTGTACTCAATTAACTCGAATACAATTACATTTGGTCTTTATTTTCCTTTTTATATTGTTATCTTCGTGTTATACCCCACCCTTGATCGAACTAACGAAACCACGTAAGATCAATTGGCGCCCACCGAGGGACTCTATTCGAGTATTTGATCGAAATATGCCTACTACGAGGAGAAATACGTATGTTAGAGGAGAGCCTTCCCAAGCAGTGGGAGCACAAAATTCTGTCAACAATGAACCTGATAACTTGTCGCGCGCCGCTCGACAACAACCAGAGGTACCGCCGGCGGTTCCGCAAGATAATATTCCAATACACACGACCATCGGAGATTCGAGGTCTATAATAGGCACCATGTGCAGGGAGTTCATGAACAGTGGAAGAGCAGATCAATCACCCGTCGACCAACCAGGAATTCAGGGAAGACCTGAAATACCTTCATCGAACTTACAGAAGGAAAATGATATGTCGCATGTCCCATCAATGCGTCCACAAAGGACTGCACCCTCGAAAGTCAATGCCCGATCAGAAAACCCTCCTGCACGGGTGCATGATTTGGAGGATTCAGTTGTGGGGGAAAGTCACACCGCCGGCGCCGCAAGAAGAAATAATCCAACTTACAAGAGAGTTACAGAATCTGAATTGGAGATAATAGTACAGGAAAGGGTAGCTAAGAAATTGGAAGAACAGGATACTATGATAGAGATTCCCTTCACTAATCAAGCTGCCAGGCAAGCGGGGAATACCCTGACTAGAGGAAACCTACGAGAGAGGGAG
The DNA here is from genome assembly GCA_038501285.1 of Penstemon eatonii. Taxonomy (NCBI): domain Eukaryota; kingdom Viridiplantae; phylum Streptophyta; class Magnoliopsida; order Lamiales; family Plantaginaceae; genus Penstemon; species Penstemon eatonii. The sequence continues at coordinate 18,493,132 of CM076711.1, forward strand.
GTCTCGAATAATATCATGCGATGTTCACCCTTTTGTCGAGAAATACGCGAAGCTCGAAACACAGAAACGGTGCCAACCAGGCTCCCACGGTATAACGGGACTACCGACCCCGGCGAACACATTAACAGCTTTGTTAATGTTATGAACTTATACGGACACTCGGATAATTTCTGTTGCAAGATTATGGTCACCACTTTTGAAGGGATTGCCCTCGATTGGTTCGGAAAGTTACCTCCGAACTCCATATTTTCTTTTGAAGAATTTTGCGACAAGCTGAAGCATCAATTCGCTAGCCAAAGGAAGCCGAGACTGCCAGCGAATCATCTGGGCACTGTGAAACAATTGGAAGGAGAGACGTTGAGGCAATGGCTGGCAAGATTTAGTATAGAGCTCCTGAAAGTGGATACCCCGCATATTGAATATCTGTCCTCGTTGATGTTCGAGCTGACTAGAAGCACCCAGTTCGGGAATGCGTTATGCAGAAAGCAACCGAAATCCTTCGAACGGATAATGGAAATTGCTGAAAAATATATGATACAGGAAGAGATGAACAAATTGAAAAGTTCACATCTAGATAAGTCTCATCTCAACAAAAAACAAGATCGGGCTCCGATTCCAAAACCAGGTGATTATGGAGGGTCGAGTAGAGGATCCGTTTGGCAGCGAATCAACACTTTTAAGCCGCATATGCCACCCCAAGGACCGAATTCATACGGACCTCCTTATGATCGAAATTGAGCCCCAAGGCCGGGTAAAATTCAGTTTACTGAGCTTAACAGTTCTAAAGAAGAGGTGTTGACCGTATTGAAAGAAGGAAATTTAATTCCGGAAGCCCAAAGGATCACACAGGCGAGGCCAGGTGCACCTGGATATGACCAATACTGTCGATATCATCGAGCGAGAGGCCACAGTACGGAAAACTGTTATCAGTTGAAGGTCGAGATCGAAAAGTTAATCAACCAAGGAAAACTCAAAGAATTCGTTAAGAATGGCAACTATAACAATCGCTACAGATCCCGTAGCCCAAGAAAACTCAACGCTCGGCAGAGACAAATTCAAAGTCAGGCAGAAGAACAATCGAACGGTGTGATCAACATAATTGCAGGTGGACCGGCGGGTGGAGATAGTAGGAATGCCAGAAAAAGGATTTTAAGGTCAATCAGGACAGGAGTATCCACAAAAAGGGAAGTTCTATCTTTGGAATTCCCATCGATGGAGAATCAGGTCATCAGCTTTAGCGAGGCAGATCGACCCACAGATGTTAGTTGGGACACGAATGAAGATGATCCAGACTTTTCCATGGTATTAACATTAAGAATTGCAAATTTCGAGGTCAAAAGAGTGCTGGTCGATAACGGGAGCTCGGCGAACATAATTTCATCAGAAGCTCTTACAAGAATGAAACTCTGTCATCCACATTTGGATAAGGTAACCATCCATTTGGTCGGTTTCGGGGGATCGGAGATCACTCCGCTCGGAACCATACTTTTGAATACCACTCTAGGATTAAAACCAAAGAGTGTCACGAGAATGATCAAGTTCCTAGTGGTGGACACGCCGTTTGCTTACAATGCCATCTTAGGAAGACCCGTTCTAAATACTTTTAAGGCTATCGTATCCACCTACCATCAAAAGATAAAGTTCCCAACTGACGGAGGAGTAGGAGAAATGAGGAACGACCAGTACATGGCTTGGGAATGTTATAGTTCGTCCTTGACTATTAAGGAGAAGGTGGAGCCCGAGCTCAATAACAAATGGAAGACAAATGAATTAGTCTCTAACTCCGGAACTCCGATTCCTGACTATGAAAGACTAGATGGAAAGAAAGGAAGAACCATTGATATGAGTGTGCAAGCACCTGATCACAAAAAGGTGAACTTGGTACCTGGATCTCCTGAAAAATTCACAAAAATAGGAACGGAGCTAAGTAATGGTATGGAAGCAAAGCTCATCGGATTCTTGCAGGAAAATGTGGATGTCTTCGCATGGAGTTCGGACGACATAGTAGGAATCGACCCGCGTGTGATAACGCATTCCTTAAATATTGACCCAAAGGCCAGACCGGTGAGGCAGAAGAAGCGTAATCACGGACGAGAAAAAGACAAGATAATTAACGCAGAGGTCGATAGATTGTTAGCAGCAGGACAAATCAAAGAGATAAAATTCACGGAATGGCTGTGTAATGTGGTCCTAGTCTCCAAGGGGGAAAAGGTCGAGAACAAATGGAGAATGTGCAACGATTTCACCGACTTGAACAAATTGTGTCCAAGGGACCCTTACCCCTTGCCTCGAATTGACATGCTCGTAGATTCCACTGAGGGATTTGTGTTGTTTAGCATGATGGATGCATTTCAAGGATTTTATCAGATCTTCATGAACGAAAGAGATCAAGACAAAACGGCATTTATCACCGAACGAGGAGTGTACTGCTTCATCGTTATGCCTTTCGGTTTAAGGAACGCCGGCGCCACGTATCAGAGATTGGTCAATATGATGTTCAAAGAGTTAATAGGGGAAATCATGGAAGTATATGTAGACGACATGCTCGTAAAAAGCATGTCTGAAGAGGATCATATTAACCATCTTGATAGGTGCTTCAAAATTTTGAGGAAGTATGGGATGAAGTTAAATCCAGCGAAATGCACATTTGGGGTTCGATCGGGAAAGTTCCTTGGGTATTTAGTTCATGAGAGGGGGATCGAAGCTAATCCAGAAAAAATCCGAGCGATCACTGATCTCCATCCACCGAGGAAACTTTCAGACGTTCAAAGTTTGATCGGAAAAATTATCTCATTGAATAGATTCATCTCCAGATCCGCTGACAAGAGCTTACCTTTCTTCAAACTATTGCGTAAATCTAAGAACTTCGAGTGGAACGCTGAATGCGATAAGGCTTTCGAAGAACTGAAAGCGTACTTAACCTCGACACCCATGCTAGCAAAACCATCCGAAGGGGAACCCCCATATTTGTACATAGCTGTGTCAGAAGAAGCCATTAGCTCGGTACTGGTCAAACTAGATAAAGCTGAACACAAACCAGTTTACTATCTGAGTAAATTGTTGCAGGGTGCCGAAAGGAACTATATGGAGATTGAAAAATTTGCACTTGCCTTAATCGTGGCTGCCCGGAGATTAAGGCCCTATTTTCAAACGTATAAAATCATTGTTTTAACCAACCAACCTTTAAGACAGGTCCTGTCCAAACCAGAAGCTTCAGGCAGGTTAATAAAGTGGGCGGTCGAGCTCAGCCAATTCGAAATTGAATACCGACCACGAGTCGCTGTTAAGGCGCAAGTGCTAGCTGATTTTGTGCTTGAATCAACCAACATATCGAACGGGAAAGAAGGAACAACCTCGGAATTAGGTATGGTGGAAGAAGCAAACAATCAAGTTTGGCTGATGCATGTGGATGGATCTTCGACCAAAGAAGGCGGTGGAGCTGGGATTCATTTCCAAGGGCCCAATGCTGAAGACCTGAGCTATGCGATAACTTTGGATTTTGTCGTCACCAACAATGAGGCCGAATATGAAGCATTGATAGCTGGATTAGAGATGGCCATTAAGGCAAAGGTAAAATCGATTGTCGTACTAACGGATTCGGAACTTGTTCACAGACAGGTGAAAGGCACTTACGAGGCCAGAGAATTCAACATGATTAAATATCTGAACAAAGCGAAGAAATTAATCTCGGAGTTCGATAAGTTTGACATTCAACCGATACCAAGAGAAGAGAATCTCTGGGCCGATATATTGTCGAAATTTACAGGACTGGCCGACGGAAAGACTGAGAGAACAATCACTTGGCTGCTATCGAATATGTCTGCCATCGAGTTAGATGCAGCCCCTGCTGTTGATGTTATGGAAATTGAAGAGCCAAGTAGGTCATGGAGCGACCCTCTTATCGCCTACCTTAAGGATGGAAAACTGCCGGAAGATGCAAATGAGGCTCGGAGAATCAAATATAGAGCGCCATCATTTACTTTGATGGACAATCAACTCTATAAGCGGTCCTCTTCGGGAATTTTATTGAAATGTATCCACGAGTCAAACTACAATACCATATTAAGAGAGGTTCATGAAGGGGAAGCGGGAAATCATTGTGGCGCTCGAGCGTTAGCTCTTAAATGCTCAAGATCAGGGTATTATTGGCCTACACTTTTTTCCGATTATGTCGATTATGTGAAAAAATGCCATCACTGTCAAATTCATTCGAACTTGATACACCAACCGGCCGAGCATATGCATTCGATTCCTATTTGTTGGCCCTTTGACAAATGGGGCATTGATATTGTGGGACCTTTCCCAACAGCGCGAGCCAGAAAAAATTACGTACTAGTGGCTGTGGAATATTTCAGCAAGTGGGTCGAATGTGTTGCCTTGACAAAGATCACCCAATTTCAAGTTATTAATTTTTTATGGAAAAATATAGTCTGCAGGTTCGGAATCCCCAGGGTTCTGATATCAGATAACGGAACGCAGTTTGCAGGAAAAAGGGTCACGGATTGGTGCGAAAGATTCGGAATACAACAGAACTTTGCGTCTGTTGGCCACCCTCAGGCTAATGGACAAATTGAAGTAGTGAACCGGGAAATTGTTCGATCTCTGGAGAAACGCTTATCGGAGGCAAAGGGAAAATGGCTGGATGAACTTCCAGGAGTATTATGGGCCAACAGGACAACAGTCAAAGCGGCAACCGGAGAAACTCCATTCAGTTTGGTTTATGGGTCGGAGGCTGTTATCCCAGTCGAGAATCTTATACCTTCTCCCAGGGTCGAATTTTATGATCCTGAAGGAAACCAATCGCTGAGGCAAGTGGAAGTTGATCACGCGGATGCTCGTAGGGACCGCGCGAAGTTGAAAATTCAAGCCGCCAAGGCCAACATGGAAAAGGCTTATAATCGAAATGTGAGGATTCGATCCTTCAAAGTAGGGGATCTAGTGCTCAAAAAAGTGGAAGTATCAAAGCACGTCGGAAAACTACAGCCCAATTGGGAGGGCCCCTTCGTGATCGTAGAGGTTGGAAGAAAAGGTTCTTATAAGATTGCTCACCCAAACGGAGAGATTCTACCTCGAGCATGGAACGCGGTCAATTTAAGAAGATATTATGGAAGATAGTTACGTTTAAAGCCTCTACTTTTTAGTTATCTTGTTCTATTTTCGTTATCTCTAGTGATTTAGTGAATTACGTATTCGATGAAGATTTATTTCGATTGAGTTATTCAAGGAATGTTTATTCAGACTGAGTATTTATTCGATGAAAGTTTATTTCGCCTAAATTCTTGTTTATTCATCATATTCTGGATATTCTCGATCTATATTCATCTAGTATCGATCTATATTTTTCTCCATCAAATATCAAAAAGGGTGAAAGCCTCTGCTATGCCCCTTAGATCGAAATTATCAAATGGGTGAAAGCCTCTGCTATGACCCTCGAGCTAAAAATGCTCTGAAAACGACTAAGGGTGAAAGCCTCTGCTATGCCCCTTAGATCGAAATTATCAAATGGGTGAAAGCCTCTGCTATGACCCTCGAGCTAAAAATGCTCTGAAAACGACTAAGGGTGAAAGCCTCTGCTATGCCCCTTAGATCGAAATTATCAAATGGGTGAAAGCCTCTGCTATGACCCTCGAGCTAAAAATGCTCTGAAAACGACTAAGGGTGAAAGCCTCTGCTATGCCCCTTAGATCGAAATTATCAAATGGGTGAAAGCCTCTGCTATGACCCTCGAGCTAAAAATGCTCTGAAAACGACTAAGGGTGAAAGCCTCTGCTATGCCCCTTAGATCGAAATTATCAAATGGGTGAAAGCCTCTGCTATGACCCTCGAGCTAAAAAATGTTCTGAAAACGACTAAGGGTGAAAGCCTCTGCTATGCCCCTTAGATCGAAATTATCAAATGGGTGAAAGCCTCTGCTATGACCCTCGAGCTAAAAAATGCTCTGAAAACGACTAAGGGTGAAAGCCTCTGCTATGCCCCTTAGATCGAAATTATCAAATGGGTGAAAGCCTCTGCTATGACCCTCGAGCTAAAAATGCTCTGAAAACGACTAAGGGTGAAAGCCTCTGCTATGCCCCTTAGATCGAAATTATCAAATGGGTGAAAGCCTCTGCTATGACCCTCGAGCTAAAAATGCTCTGAAAACGACTAAGGGTGAAAGCCTCTGCTATGCCCCTTAGATCGAAATTATCAAATGGGTGAAAGCCTCTGCTATGACCCTCGAGCTAAAAATGCTCTGAAAACGACTAAGGGTGAAAGCCTCTGCTATGCCCCTTAGATCGAAATTATCAAATGGGTGAAAGCCTTTGCTATGACCCTCGAGCTAAAAATGCTCTGAAAACGACTAAGGGTGAAAGCCTCTACTATGCCCCTTAGATCGAAATTATCAAATGGGTGAAAGCCTCTGCTATGACCCTCGAGCTAAAAATGCTCTGAAAACGACTAAGGGTGAAAGCCTCTGCTATGCCCCTTAGATCGAAATTATTAAATGGGTGAAAGCCTCTGCTATGCCCCTTAGATCGAAATTAACAAATGAATTCTATCATATTATCTCCCCACGAAGACTATGGTGCTGAAAAGGATTTAAACTATGAGAAATATTTAGCAAAAAATTCGACAGCAATATAAACGAAGATTTTCATTCATAAACTTTCGGATAAATTACATATGAGCTCTTGGTTACATTCAAGAAGTCGAGCTAATCGGAAAACTTTACATCTAGTTCAACTCTACTACAAATGACTATTCCTATGGATGCCCGAAGAAGGAAAGTGAGGCTGGTACACTTCTACCCTTCATCCAATGCTTCCTCGAAAGTTAGTCCGTAGGGATCTAGCTCAAGAACAGGGAAGCAACTCCAGTTGAAGAAACTCCTAGCAAAATCGAAAACCACATCCTTCAAGAATTCGCCTCGAAAACGTGGAGATCGAAAATAGAGAAACCCACCCAGCAGTTGACCAACTATCTCGACTGAATAGAGGACAGGGTACAAGAAGTCGAGCCCGCCTCAAAGACTTGGAATCAGAGACAGCAGATCGCCTGCCGGTACCCTAGTCGCAAATATTTTCGCCTGTCGATACCCTAGCCGAGAGTTTTCCATAGAAAAATTCCACGGAAGGCTGAAAAGAAAGTTCGAATAAAAACCTCGAACGCTATAATTACTGACATCAAATGGAATATGGAGTTGATCGACGGAAGTAAAAACACTACCATATCGATCGAACAAGACGTTTACAGAAGTAAAAAATAAGGGTAACTTTAGAACTATATATAAGGGAAAAAATTCGGCATCAACGGTATAGATCTCTTGGGCTGAATGGCCACGATACAAGCATTAAAAGCTCTGACCGTTTCACTTCCCGAGAAATGAGGAACTATAAAAAAAAAAAAAAAAAAAAAAAAAAAAAAAAAAAGGAAGATAGAGAAACAGGCAAAGAATATAATTCCAGCAAATATATCATTACAACAAGGATTATACTACAACAGGAAAGAAAAATCGTTACAACAAAGATGGTATTACAAAGGAAATACAAAGGAAAACCACACTAGTACGGAACGAAATTATTTTCGATAAGGATCTTTCGAACTTCAGCACTACGGTCGGTATACCCTCGGATGTAAGCCTCTTTCTCACGAAGCTCAGAATTTTTCTTCTCACGTTCGCAGATATCTTTGAGTCTCTTTAATTCCGAACCTAACTTATCCTGAGACAATCTTTCCTTGAAAAATCTATTGGCTTCCAGAGCACGTTCCAGCTCAATCTTTTTCTCGATCAGCTCGAGCGAGATAGAAGCCCGTTGTTCGATCTCATGTTTGGCCAACTCATAAAGCCCAGAAAAGACCTTCCCAGCCTGAACTTATAAGAGAATATGTTATGACAGAAGTAAAGAAATTAGACGGTCTTAATAAAGAAGTGAGAAAGAATTACTTGGGCAAGGGATTCCAACCCAGAATAAAACAGGAACGAGGAATATTCCCCAGTCGAATGGTCCGCCTCGGAAATAGAAACATCATCCCGAAGAAGGGTCAGGTCAGATTTCTCACATGACACTTTGTCAAAGGGAGCTACATCCCTTTTAAACGAAGATCCGATGACCAACGAAGGTACGGATTGAAAAGGGACATGCCCAACTACATCCTCCGCAAAAGAAACCTTCTTTATTCTCTTATTGGAGCTCCTAGTTTTCAAACACGAAGAAAGGGCAACGGTCGAATAGTTATTCCCCCCATGGAAATTTTCATGATCAGAACCGATGGATGAAATTGATGATCGATTTCTTTTCCCTAATTTTCTACCAGCACCTGGCCTGGAGAAAGGCGTGGAGGAAATCACCAAAGCATTCGAATTTTTATTCATCTCTCGATTTTCGAGTAAAGATCCAACCAAAATAACTTTTAAAGAAGCTCCGAACACTGTGAGCAATATCAGTGCAAAGACAACATAAAGTGGTCCAGCTATTTATAAGAAAAACGGTATGATGCAAATTGTAATGATTGGAAAATCACTGCTCCCAAGAAAGGCTCAGTGACGCAACCGAGTACGCAAGACTGACGTTATGAAACTCAACAGAAAGTTCAAACAAGCAATAACCTAAAATAGCATAAAAGAAAGAAATTCAAATACAAGCATCCACTAAATAGGCGAGAGTAAAAGATTATAAGTAAACGAGTACATTGATGCACTAAGGCAATCCTATTACATAAGCAATCGTTATTGGTTAGACTCTTTCACGCCCGAACCGTGGTCCGATCTATCTTGTTTCTCCGATTCGCTAGAACCGCTTTCCGAACCGTCAGAGTCATCTCTACTTGAGCTGCTACCTTCTCCATCATGACTTTGTGCGTCAGACGCAGATTTACTCGAACCAGAGGAAGGAGTGCATTGTTCACTCTGATCGCGGGAATCCCCTTCAATATCCACGTCCTCGCTCTCGGATCGGGCTTCGAGCTCATCAGGATTTGGCATCGGTGCACCAAATTCCTCAAGAAAAGGAGCAAACTCGTGAGTGGCAAATTCCTCGAGCTTAGGAGGAAGGGAAGACGCTTTATAATCTTTACCGAAGATATTCTTGTAAGGATTCATCTTAGGAAGGAAGTCATCAAGGGCACCTTCAATATTAGCAGCTGTAAGGAGATGCTGAGCTCCTTTAAAATAGAAGGCTTGATTAATTGCTCCCGACCGTAACCGAACCAAGGCGTCGAGGATCGGAGATTTTAGAAACTCCCTTATGGCGGGAAGCCTGGCTTCGACTCGACCCCATTCATAAGACTGTTCGGCAGACACTTTGGTTTGCTCAAGCTCCAGCTTTAATTTTTCCACTTCCTCCTCTAAGGCTTTCTTCGCCTCCAACTCTCTCTTAGTCCTCTCGAGTTCTTCTTCGACCTCGGACAACTTTATTTTAGCATCCTCTAGCTGACTGGCCTTCGCAGCTTCATCCTTCAGAACATTGTACAGGGCTTTCTGTACCGCCTGAGATTCTTCGCTCAATACGGCCAGTCGAAGAGCAGTTTGAGTAAATAGGTCTCCGGCCTGCAAAGGAAAAGATATGTAAAAGCACAAAATAAGAATTATAAGGAAAAAGCTAGAAACTCTCAGAATAAGACGGTACCATTTGGTGAGCATGGGCATAATCGCCTAATATCTCAAAATCCTTCTTAACGAAAGATTGGATAGTATCATCCTTGAATCTCCCGGCCAGGAACATCCGGAGAGATTTATCCACCGTGTGCTCACCCCCCGAGCCCAAATCAGATTCAACGGTCCCACAGTCCGGATATCCAGCCGCCCTAGGTCCTTGCAGGTGATCTTCGATGAAATCAGCCAAATCTGGCTTGGAATGACCAGCCCGACATGGTATAGGATTCGGTCCCCGACCAAAGGGCTTGACTCTCCTAGAGGACTCAGGAACATTGCTACTCCTTTTGCGAGCCATCCTGGCCTGCAAAATCTCTCTGGCATGATCCTCCAGGAGAGTATAATTACTGTATCCCGCGTCGTTCGGGTTGGAAGAAGCGTTCGGAAAAACAGATTGAAGGATTTCGGGACCCTGAAAATCAGAGGTCCCCTCCGCCTCGGTCCGAGACCGAGAGGACCCTACTTCGGTGATCGGGGGAACAATCACTAAAGCGTTTGAGGTTGATATGGTCCCAACTTGGGCCTTGGATTTTTTCGCTTTCCGAGAAGTTGTTGATGTTTGAGGACGAGGCCGACCTTTGTTACCCTTTGAAAAAGAAGCAACGTGTGGGCCGGCTACCGATGTACGGAATTTATCGACAATATCTGCCAATGAGGAAGGGGGGTTAGCGGGATCAATCGGAGCTTTCCCATATTCGATCGGGTCAGCAAGAAAAGTGCAACTACTGAGCTCGGCCAATCGCAAGACCGCTTCTTGAGTCATCAACGCGGTCTGATGAGTGTCAGCACGAAGGGATTGCAGAAATTTATCTGTTATCTCATTTTTCATACTTCCCACGAGACGGCGTTTACCGTATATCCATTTCTTTGCTCCAGGCCATTCGAAGGGTGTAGGATCGGGATTATCTTGAGAAGGCGGAGACTCTGGTCCCCGAACAAAGAAAAACTCTTGTTTCCACCCTTTCAAGTTGCTGCTAACATTGGCCAATAAGATCGAAATCTTAGGCCTCTGAGAAAAATATACATAGCCTGCGTTCGAAGAAGTGGAAGCACTCATCTGGAATATCCGCCAAAAATTCTGAAAGGCCGCCTTTTTCCCTTTGGCCTTCATCAGCACGCAAAAAGCTATAATTAGACCGATCGAATTCGGTAAGATCTGGCAAGGAGCCAACTCGAAAGCATCCAGAAGGTTTTCTAGTAAAGGAGGGAAGGGGATGCGTAAGCCGTAATGGAAATGTTTGGAATAAAAGGCCTGACAACCCGCAGGAGGGTCGGTAACTCGCTGATCGGGAGTGGGAAGCACTATCGAAAAACCGGCACCTAGATATCGACCGAATTCTTCTTGCAACTGTGTCAAATCTGCCTCCTTATAGGAACAGATAATCTCATCAGCCCTCTCCTCAGTCATATTTAGACCTGCGCTAGTCGAAGGCTCTTCCCAGTCAAATATCGTGATCACCACATTACGGTTCAGTCTATATTTCTTCTGCTCGTTTTTCCCCAAAGGAAGCTCCCCATCCTCTACGTCTTCCTTATCAGAAACTGTTGCTTCGCCCGAATCTTCATCTTCGCTATTCTCCGTTTCAGGATTCGACTCCCGCTCCTCTCCGCTGGAATCTGAGGCGGAACTCGAGCTTTTAGGATTCTCGGTCTCAGATGACCGAGTCTTAACTTCTTTCCCTTCCCGGTTGTCGATTTCATTCTCCTCTAAAGGAGATTTTCCCTTCAAATCTACTGAACTCGACATAATTAGTATATGAAGAACGCTCGAAAATGGCTGTTAGAGCTCGCTAATCGACCTGTCTGATCCGATCTAAAGTTCTCTGCGCGTTAATCTGTGAGGAACAACGACCCTCCGTATAACTATATATACGGGGACAAAATGGGAAATTGCAACTTGGTCCCCGAGTAATCGCGACGGTTGAACTCCCTTGAGGAAAGTTTGAAGTCATATTTTCAGAAATTGCACCTACAGTCCCCGTACTTTCCAGGAATTCCTAAATTGTAGATCCACACCACGAACAACGAGGATGATATTAAGACGGCGCTATTATGAAAGTTTCTTAGGTATGCACTCTTTTTCCCCGACCCGGTTTTTATCCCAGAAGGGTTTTTTCGAGTCAGGTTTTTAATGAGGCATGCCCGAAACGATGAGCCGAGATCGATTCATCCTACTCCTTTGTCCTTGGCTATACATACTTCTTCGAGCTTAAGCTCCACTTTACGCTCGAGAAGTGGGGGAGTATTGATGAGGGATATCTTGGGTTCTGCTTTTCTTTACAAATACACGAGATCGAGCAGTGCTTATCTCGGAAGATTGAGTTCGACCTAATGCATGAATATCATCCGTACGAGGCAGCCCAGGATCCAAAGCTACTGTTGGGCCAAGTTCTGATCCAAGCTAATGGGCCGAAGAATTGCATGTCTGCGGGTAGATCACCTGGACCCCAATTTCAGCTATAAATACCCCGCGCATTTATGATACTGGACACGATTTTCCAGGTGCACCCTCCTCGAAGCTACAGCTCGGAACCACTTGGAAATATAGGCTTAAGATCTATTGTATTTCGCCCTCTAGCTTGTACGGCATCCAATAATGCTCGAGTAGGACCCTAAATATTTGTACTTGTACTCAATTAACTCGAATACAATTACATTTGGTCTTTATTTTCCTTTTTATATTGTTATCTTCGTGTTATACCCCACCCTTGATCGAACTAATGAAACCACGTAAGATCACCTTCTGTTCGCTGTTTCAGCATGAGATCACTAGTCTTCTGGGCTTTGAACTTTGAACTCTTCTGATGTCTTCTTTACTTGTTCAAAATTCTTCTAAGGGAACTAAGCTTTCCATACTTAGCTGATGATGATGTTTTGGAACTTATCAAAACCTTCCCTTAATTACTTGTCTTCTCTTCATCTTCATCCAACACAGCGCACGAGAGGAGTCTTGGTCGATCTCCGTGCGAACTAACCCGAGCCGGAATACTATGAACCAGCTCCGGAAATATCTCCAAGAAGTTGAGAGCAAAATCTTGAAAACCCTTCCACGAGTTGACCCACTATCCGACTGAGTGGAGCAACAGGATACAGGACTTCGAGCCAGCCTCAAGTGGTTGAAATCAGAGAGCTGGTCGCCTGTCGGTACCCCAGTCGCAACCCTTTTCGCCTGTCGATACCCTAGTCGAAATCATTTCCCACACAGGGATGCCGAGGAGATCGAGAGAGAAAGTTCGAATTCGAATCTCTAACATTTTAATCGCTGACATCAAGTGGAACATGAAGTTTTTCGATGGGAGTTGAAACACAACCATGTGGATCGAACGAAACATTTACAGGCAAGTAAAAATATCAAGGTAATTCTGGAGCTATATATAGGGGAGGAATTTCGCATCAATGGTGTAGATCTCGTGAAATGAACGGCCACGATACAAGCATTAAACGCTCTGACCGTTCCGCTTCCCAAGAAATCAGGGACTGTGTGGCTAAAAGTAAGTGGGACGTGACAGTAAAAATCCAATCACAAAAGTCGGATAAAACACTTATGGAAATGTAAAAATATGAAAGTAAATCCGAAACTATATATAGTCAAAGCAAAAGGCGGTCAACAACTCAGATTTTATTAGAACTAGCGGCTGAGATACATGCTATAAATACGCCGACCGTTCCGCTTCCCGATAAATCAGGAACCGCTTGGATAGATGAAGAAGATGTTAAATTCAATCGTGCTCGAAATCCTAATAATCTCAATTTCGATCATCAAATAGAGTCACAAAGGAAAATTCGGAGTATAGATAATATTATCAGTAACTCGTCTAGGATCGATCGAGATCGGTAAGTACTGTATTTAAGCAGATTACAACAATTGTAAAAGATTATTCAAGAGACTATTATTTCCGAGTTTGGTATAACGAGTGATTACAAGTTACAAAAATATCAACTCCAATTACATATCAAGCCAATCTTGTGATACTAGTACCATCTACAATACAATAAATACCGACGAAGAATTAATCTCTATTTCCGGACGTGAGGGAGATATCATGACCGGGCAATCCTATGAAATTTTTGGCGGACGATAATGTCCTTACTCGAATATGAGGAGCCGGTCAAGCCAACAGGCTTTATTCTTTATGTATGATTCTCGATCCTCGAAGCACCACCCCCTGACATCTTCGAGGAAGAACCAAACAAATCACCAAACACCCTTGGAAGACATGATGCTTGAACATCTCCCAAACCACAAAGGGTCGAGAGAGCTACTTGGGTCGTGGGTGGTCAACAATAAGGCTTATTGGCCTCCAAGGACGGAATAGTGTTCGCCTGCAGATATCCTAGTCGAAATGGAAGTACTAATCAGCCTATAATCCGCGAAGTAAGTTCTAACTCGAATTTCAAAATGTTGAGCCATGCAACAAGACCTTTTAATCAGCATGATCGAAGGAGTCCATCTTCCAAAAAATTTGTAAGAATACAAAATGAAAAACTCTACTTATAGGACCCACTTTCAAAAATCCGACGGATACCAGAAAACAAAAGGAACGATCAAGATCGTAAGACCGTTACACTTCCCGAGAATATGAGCGGGAAAAGAGGGTCATCTGATTTTGGAAATGAACGAAGTTTTTATACCAAGATCGAAGATCAGCAATCCCGTCAGTCGAGATCGCAAGTTCGAACCAAGAAAGTAGGCTAAAGTACGAAAGATAAAGAACACATCAAATTAATACAAGATTAGATAGGCAGGGCATGCAATCCGAGAATAAATAAGTTATTACAAACAAAAGATAAAATGTCAGAAATTATTCATGGTTACACAGAAATAAAATGGTATAGCCGTACAGCGAGTCTGGAAAAATAAAAGACAGCATTTAGAGAAGCTTATTGTCGGAGAAAATCTTTCGAAGCTCAGCATTACGAGCCTCATATCCACGGTCGTAAGGCTCCTTTTCACGACGCTCGAACTCTATATTCTCCTGCTCACGAAGACTTTTGAGCTTCTCGAGCTCCTCATTCAGTTTCTTGTGGATTTCTTCTCCCTGATCCTTAGCAACCTTCTCTTTCTCCAAAGCATGCTTCTCCTCAAGGACACGGTCGAGTTCAATTTTCTTCTTCTCCAGCTCGAGCGAAGTAACAGCATGACGATTTGATTCCCGCTTAGCAAGCACTTTGAGTTCGAGAAAATCCTGTCCGGCCTATAAAATGCTCGAATAAGTAAAAAAAAAAAAAAAAAGGAGAGAAAGAAAATATTATAACACCTGAAACAGAAAATGTGACCCAGATTGAAACTATTCTTCTAAATTCCTATCCTTGGACATGTCGGTTTCAGAGGAAGTAAGGTCAACCCGCAGCAGACTATCTACGGGATCCCCAAGCGCGGCCTTGGAAATGGACCCGTCTTTCGACTCCTTAGGCGGGGAAGAAGTAACTATCGGAGGAGCGCAGTCAACTCGGGACTTGGAAAGATTATCAGTTCTTAAGGATTCAGCAGAAGCTTCTCCATCATTATCCAACTTAGGTTTTTTGCTCAAACCTCCGGTGGGGGGGGCTGCTGAAGAACCATCAGATAATGGCTTGCTGCCAATAGCAAGCTTCTGCAAAGCCTCGATGGGAGTTATCCCGTCGGAATAAGGCCTTTTGTTCGAAGAAGGAACGGGAGTTTTCTGCCTAACGGGCTCCCCACTCGAAGGGTCGACAATCTTCGGCGAAGAGTCCTCGAGCTCAGCCCCAAGCTCCTCATCCAAGATGGACTTGTTCGTGTTGCCCTTAGTTTGCTTCGATGAAGCACTTTTCTCCTTCTTATTTTCCCCTCCCTTAGGAACTTTAGGAGAAGACGTGGAGGTTTTAGAAGAAGATTTGGAGGGTTTGGCCTCCTTGGCTAGCTTTTGCTCTTTGGACGGATTTTTATTTTTCGAACCACCCAATAGCAGTTTGGGGTCGATGGCCTTGCCCAGAAATTCTTCCATGGTAAACGGGGAAGTGAGTTAAGGGATTTGAACAATGCAGAATATAGAGGAAGAGCTCCGATCTCTGTAAACAAAGGTATTGTGTAAGTAATTTGAAGAAACCCTCATATTTATAGGCGCTAAGCCCTATGATTACGGTAGTGGAATCGACGCGACTTTCAGGAAAGGTTCTATTTTGAATAAATAAATCTCGAGCACAGAGTACGAAAAGATATCGAGCTTCGAAAAGCAGATAGTCAAAATTGTTTACAAAGTAAGAATTTACAGGTCTATAAGTCGTAGCAACAGATGGTCAAAATAAATATACATTTGATTCCTAACTACAAGGCTATGAGTCATTCCCCCCATCATGCTCGAACCCAGCATCCGGACCACAGCCACCTTCATCCATCGCCGCCTAACGAATCGGTCTGATCAGAGGGTCGATCATCCTCTTCATCCGATCCATCCACTATGTTGACGCTTTCGTTTTCTCCTGAGGCGGATTGATGATTGTCGTTGGACCGCTCGAGCAAATCTGGGTTAGGCATCGAAATGCCAAACTCCTCAACCAAGGGGGCATAATGGTAACTTCGCCAGTCCACAATTCCTTGGGGCAATGAGGAAGCTTTGCAATCCTTTCCTTCGGCATTTTTGAAGGGATTCATATACAGAAGGTATTCCTCCATTTTATCCGGAATCCTATTGGCAGAAACCAGTTGTTGAACCCCCTTATAAAAGATAGTTTGAAGGATTCCGCCTATCCTTCTCCGAACTAAATGGTCAAGAACAGAGGAACTAAGGAATTTTCGTATGGCTGGAATCTCCGCCTCTTCTGCCCCTTGAGAATACGCGCGAGCAGAGTCTTGCTTAGTTTGCTCGAGCTCGATCTTAATTCTTTTAAGCTCATCTTCGAGTGCACTCTTTTCCGTAACTACTGATAATAATTCATCCTCCACAGAAGAGGAATGTTTCTTGCTTGTATTCTCTAGCTCTTTCTTCACTTGAGACAGTTCTCGTTGACTGTCTGCCAGTTGAGATCGAAGGGTTTGATTGTCAGCAAAAATTTGTGCGTACGCATCGTGAGCATCTTGAGACTTCTGCTCTAGCAAGGCCAGGCGATAGGTTTGAAGAGCGAATAAATCTCCGACCTATGTTAAAATCTCGGTTATCAGTAAACGATAGAAACCCTAAGGAAAAGATGAAATAGTCGAAGGAAAAGTTCCTACCTCATGATACGTCCGGGAAAAATCACTCAGGACCTCAAAACTACCTTTGACGGTTTGAAGCAGCATATCCCGCTTAAACCGACTAGCCATATAAATTCTAGTGGCTTTGTCGAATTCATTCTCACTACCTAAATCTAGATCGGTTTGAATAGTCCCGTCTTCGGGGTATCCAGCAGCCCTGCTACCGCGGAAATGTTCTTTCATGAAATCCGCAACATCTGGCTCCGACCTACCCTCTCGACATGGAACCGAGTTAGAACTCACACCAAAGGGTTTTACCCTTCTCGAGGGTCCTGGATGGTCAGGGGCGGAACTAGAGGGTTTCGACTGGGGGGGCGAGATATTTTTAATAGCAAACTCATTACCATTTTTATGTCGTGATAAAATAAAATAAAGTAATGATGTCTTTTTATTTAATAAAAGGTGAAAAAATATAGTGCTAATATTTTTTAAGAATCCATTTAACAAATGATATAAGGAATTAGTCAAACATAGAAACATTTTATAACATAAATTCAATTATGCGAAAAAATGCTATTAAAGTACCAAAATTCACACTAATTTTTTTTTTTAATACTGCCTATAATGTTCTTGAGTGTATTTATGAAAATTAAATATTTTTATCATAATATATTTACATTTCCAATTCAAGGTAATATGTTAGTCTAACTATAAAACATTTATAAGAAATAAACAGTTAAAAGAATGAAAAATTAATCTAACATAAAACCTTTAAAAGAAACAAAAATAGCATAAACCATAAAATATGGTAGAAGGAAAATAAAAATAGCAAAATATATTTAACCTTTAAAAGAAACAAAAATAGCATAAACCATAAAATATGGTAGAAGGAAAATAAAAATAGCAAAATATATTTAATGGAAAGAAAGTAGGTAACAGGGTTCGAACCTGGTACCAACTTGGTACTAATAAGTTGCACTAACCACTAGACCATTAGCTCTTCTTTTTCTATAGTTACAATAATATTATATATATAAACGTGCTTGGGATTATTCTTGGGGGGGCGACCGCCCCCCCCAGCCCCTATGACGGTCCGCCCCTGTGGATGGTCAGCATTCCTCTTTCGACTCAGGAGCTTCTCATACTCCTGAACACCCAGAATTCGGTTCCAGGAGTGTTGACTATAACCAAGACGAAAGAGTAGAAGTATTTGGGGAGAACACAGTTCGAAGAGGTCCAGCACTGGCAGAATTCAAGGAACTCATAGTACCAAGCCCTCTCAAGTCGGGAAGTATAATTGGTATATCAACTGAATGTCCGCCTAAATTACTCGAATCCGTTCTTCTTTCCGAAGTATAGGGTAATGGCTCGAAGTAGGATGGCATATCTCCGACCGAGCCAGCAGTGGACAGTCGAAACCTCTCAACAATTCGACCTGCAAAGGAAACACAAGGTATACGTGAGTTAAAACAGGAAGAATTAATCTATCACATGATGAAGTAGGAAGAAACTAAAAAACATACTCAAAGAGGGAGGGGCGAGGGACGGAGCAGTAGAAGCAGGCAAGTTACCGAGCGGCTGAAGTGATCTTACGCAATTTCATCGGTTCGATCAAGGTAGTATGCAATGCGATATAAATGCTAATAAATAGAAGAAGAAGATCAATAGTGTTGTATTTAGAATTATCGAGTATAGATTACAAGTGTTTAGAGTCCTATTCGAGAATTACTGGATGCCGTACAAGCTAGAGGGCGAAATACATACGAACTAGCCTATGCTATTATTGCCAAGTTAGTCCGAGCAGTAGTCTCGAAGGAAGAGCACTTGGGAAGTTGTGTCGTCGTCATAAATGCTTGGGGTATTTATAGCTGAGACCTAGATCCAGGTAAACCAACCGCAGGTGTGCATTACTCAGCCCACGGGCCTGGGCTCGGCCCAACAGTGATTTTGGACCCTATGCTTCCTTAGTTGAGTCGGTGTAGGATTCCCGAGCTGCGGGCTCAAGTTTATGCTCAACAGATCGAGGATGACGAATTTCGACCCTACTAGGCTGTAGTAATGTTAAATCTAAGTTACCCCTCATCAATACTCCCCCACTTCTCGAGCGTAAAGAGGAGCTTAAGCTCGAAGAAGTATAAGTTGAATGCTGGAGTGAGACGAGCCATTTCTGGATAAGTTTCGAATATGCCACATTAAAAACCTGATTTGGAAAAACCCTTTGGGATAAAAACCAAGTCAGGGAAAAAGAGTGCATCTTTTAGAAACTATGTAATGGCATCATCTGTAAATTGCTCTTGTCATCTAGTGTTGGTCTTCAAATTTATGAATCCGGAAAGTATAAGGGTCATAAGTGCAATTATAGGAAATATGACTTCAAGTTTACCTTTGAGGAGTTTAACCATCGCGGTTACTCGGGGACCGATTTGCAATTTCCCATTTTGTCCCTATATATATATATAACTCGATTGCGGAGCGCTGTTCAGCATAAATACAGAGATAAAACCTTAGATCGGAGCGAATAGATCGATAAGTGAACTTTAGTAATCTCCTCGATCAATCTTCGCATAATCAATATGTCCAGTTCCATAGATCCGAAAGGTAAATCCCAGGTAGTAGAAAGTCGAGAAACTAATCCTGGGGAGGGGCAAATTGAGGGTGTTCGACCATCCGCGATGGAGAACATAGGAGATCCAACTCCCAGTTCCGAATCCGAGAGAGAGGGGGAGGATCAGATACTTAATCAGAGGAGATCGGAGGTAATAACTCGGGCGAGGCGACAGTCTCTAACGAGGAAGTCGAGGAGGATGGCGACCTTCCTTTAGGGGAGAACGAACAAAAGAAGTATAGAATAGGCGGAAGTGTTGTGGTTACGATCTACAACTGGGAGGAGCCGTCGACCAGTGCTGGGTTAAATATGACCCAGGATAGGGCAGATGAGACCATTTGTTCCTTTACTGAAAAATATCGGGAGCAATTGGAGAAGGAGTTTGGTCAGTATATCGGCACCGTATATTTGATTGTCATTTCGAGCCCTGAACAACGAGTTACCGACCCTCCTGAGGGATGTCAAGCTTTTTATACTAAACCTTTCCACTATGGCCTACGCATTCCTCTCCCGCCTTTGATCTGTAGTATACTAGAAGCGTTTCAGCTAACCCCTTCTCAAATTTTGCCGAATTCGATCAGGCTTATAATAGCCTTTTGCGTGCTGATGAAAGCCAAAGGAAAAAAGGCAGCCTTCCAAAATTTCTGGAGAATTTTTCAAATGAGTTCTTCTACGGCTTCGAACGCAGGTTACATATACTTTTCTCAGAGACCGAAAACGTCGGTCTTATCCTCCAATGTTAGTAGCAATTTAAAGGGATAAAAACAAGAATTCTTTTTTGTTCGTGGTCCAGATTCTCTGCCCTCCGAGGATAATCCCGAGCCTATTCCGCACGAGTGGCCTGGTGCCAGATCATGGATCTATGGCAAACGACGTCTTAAGGGAGGCATGATTCATGAGATCTCAGACGAATTCTTGCAATCCCTTCGAGCCGATCCCCATCAGACTCCTTTAATGACCCAGGAGGCGATTTTGCGATTGGCTGAGCTCAGCACGTGCTCTTTTCCTGCCCTTCCGATCGATTATGGAAAAGCTTCAATCGATCCTGCCAATGCCCCCACTACATTAGGTGCGTCCAATTATCTTGATTTATCTTTTTACGGCTATCGCTAACTTCCTTTTGTTCCTCAGCTGGGATCGTTGATAAGTTCCGAACGTCAATAGCTGGTCCGGTCGTTGCTTCCTTTTCAAAGGGTATCCAAGGTCGACCTCGTCTTCAAACATCGAAGGTTTCCCGCAAGGTAGTAAAACCCGCTCCTGGGGTCGATACCATCGCGGTTTCGAACGCTATGGTGAGTTTTTCCCAAACTGCCGTTGCGAGGACTTCCCATCCTCATCTTGCGACCGAGGGGACTTCTCAATCTCGAGCTTTCGATCTCCGGTTCGTTTTTCCAACCGGCTCTTCTAATCCGAACGAGGCGGGACTCATCTATTATACCCTACAAGAGGTCCGAGCTCAGGAGATACTGGGAGCGAGAATGGCTCGTAAGAGAAGTAGTGACATCCCCGAGTCTTCTAGAAGGGTGAAGCCTTTTGGTCGAGGATCGGGTTCGATCCTATGTCGGGCAGGCCATTCCGAGCCGGACCTGGTTGATTTCATGGAGGACCATTTTCGGGGACCAAGGGCCATTGGATTCCCAGAAAACGGGACCATCGAGTCTGATTTGGGCCCAGATGGGGAACATACATGATTTAACCGGATTTGACCATCGAGTCTGATTTGGGCCCAGATGGGGAACATACATGATTTAACCGGATTTCGTCGGGTTAATTGAATATCAGTGAATTTGTGATATCGGGGGGTTTTCGATTTTTATATATATTTTTTAGGGCTCTGTTACTTTATTCCGGATGGATCGATTAGAAAGAAAAGCAATATTCAAGAACAAGAAGTAAAAACCACAAAGCTAAGCTAAGAACACACCGATATGAAGGTAAAAAGCTCTGTAATAATATTGAATATTATTGATTTATGCTGTGTAAGCAGTGTTTAATCATGTATATTTTGAGTTCTGGGATTTCGTAGTTGTCTAATACAATGATTAACTAGGTATTTATATAATGTTAAACCTAGCGTTACAAGGAAACATTGTCCTAACAGGACTCGGCCCAAATATCCTCCTTGGGTCCGGAGTATAATCTTCTATCGAAGCGAGCTGCACTTGGTCGGGTCGATAAGACGATCTTGAACAGTCTGATTTGGTCGAACCGATCTCAAGTTCTTTAGTCGGTCGTACAGTAAGTGGGGTGTGAAATAGCCCCCATCAGTACTCCCTCACTTCTTCGAGCGTATAGATAATAGAAGCTCGTAGAAGTAGATAAATCTTCACGACTGTTTGTTTTCTATGAATGGAGCCTCGTTAAAAACCTTTCTTAAGAAAAAAACCCTGTGGGAAAAAATCTTAAGTAAGGAAAAGAGTGCTACATATCATAGATAGTCGTTTTCTCTGTCCGATTATGAATCGCCACGCGTCTATTCAGGAGGCTTTTCATATCCTTCCGTTTTTTGGCGGGAATATGATTGGCTGCGATGAGTTCGAAACGTCTTTTCTCATATTATTATAAATAGGTGACTTTTGAGTTCGCCATTTTTCCTTTATACTTCCTTGTAATTCGTAGTCATTTTCCTGCTTAGTCGTTCATCACATAACATTTTTCCTTTTATCGACCTTCATCTTCCGAGAACCAGAATATATGGCTTCTGTAAGAAAATCTTCTTCTTCTTCTAGAGATATCGTTGCCCCCGATAACGAGGAGGAGTTGCATTCTAATCCTTTGGGCGAACATATTACAGTATCTGACTTCGTCGTCCCTGTAGAAGATACTTTCAAGGTACGAATCCTTTCTGATGCGGATGTAGCTGCCCGAGCCAAAAAGGGCAAAGGTACTGTTCCTCAGATTTCTGAGCCGATTGAGGACGTGGCTTGTGCATATACGGTGGAAACATTCCCTGAGGTTGTGAATAATTATAGCAAATATTTTCCGGAAGGTTCCGAGATAATTCTTCCTTCCCCTTCTGATAGGGTCACATCTCCACCGGAGGGATGTCGAGCCTTTTATACGGCTCACTTCAATAGCGGACTGCGTCTTCCTTTATCTCCCCTCTTTCTCGAAGTTTTGAAAACTTTCAGTGTGTGCTTGACACAGCTGGTTCCAAATTTCGTTGCTTTTGTGGTTTGTTTTTCCGTTTTGATGATCGCAAAGGGGTTTAAACCTTCTCTTCGTAATTTTACGCAACTTTTCCGCTTCAATATTTCTAGTTCTTCAAATCGTGGATATTTCTTCGCTAGTCAGCGGCCTAGTCGAGCAATCTTTGACGCCCCTGTTTCTAGTAATCCTTCATGGAAATCTCATTTCTTCTTTGTTCGTCCTCCATCTAATCTTTGTTTGGCGGATGGTTCGACCATGCCTTTTTTATGGGATCATGGTTCCAGTTGGATTCCTGGAGGTCGCTTACCGACTGGTGAACTTGTTCCTGACGATGTACAGTTTATCACTGAGATCCCCGAAATGCGTGCAAACAAATATCAAAGCGCTCTTCTGATCGGGGAGGCTTTCCTTCGTAAGGCGGGGTTAAGTATTCATAACTTTCCCATCAGTTCATCATCTGAACCTCTTGGTTAGTACTTTATTTTATCTTAGTGTTGTGACTATACCTTTTATACGGAGAAACTAACTTTTATTTTGTTTCTTTTTCAGCCCATATGGTAGAAAACTCTCGACATTCTTCG
The DNA here is from genome assembly GCA_038501285.1 of Penstemon eatonii. Taxonomy (NCBI): domain Eukaryota; kingdom Viridiplantae; phylum Streptophyta; class Magnoliopsida; order Lamiales; family Plantaginaceae; genus Penstemon; species Penstemon eatonii. Next base: position 18,516,234 of record CM076711.1, read on the forward strand.
AAGGGAAAAATGGTGCTGTCGAAATCTTCCAAATCCGTAGAGAACGCCCCTATCGAGCAGAGAGCGTCGCGAAAAAGGAAGCTGGAGTTGGGTCATGAATCTGAGGAGAACAGAGAGGAATCCCCAGATTCTTCTCGTGAGTCCCCTATTCGTCAGGGCACGGGATCTGGCTATCCTCCTCTTCATCTTAGATCCTCTTTGGGTATTCGAGGATGTCGCAGCTGGTCAATGCCTCATCCTACTAATAATCCAGTTGGTAGAAAAAGGAGTTACTATGGACGTTCTGGTGATGATCTTTCTTTACTCGGAGATAAACATCCAAAACCTACTCTGGTCGAAATGATCGAGGATCATTTAGAGGGAAGGAGGACCGCTGGTTATTCCGATAAGGATTCTCTTATTCATGATGATAGTGAGAACGCGGTCGACAAGGCGACCCGTGTTCTTTTGTCTGGCGTTTTTACTCGCGATCTCAATAAGCTTCTTCATAAGGATCCTCTGGAGAAATTCCAGCGAGCTTCTCTTTATGCTGAGAAGGTGATATCTTTTTCCTTCAATCATATTGACAGATAATTTTAAGGGTCTTCCCTAATTTACTAATCCATCTCTTTTTCTTGCTCTCTTTGTTCTTCCAGACCAAAACTTGTCTCGCGTCATACGCCTATGAAAATGCACTTTGGAAACAACAGTGCGAGTTCCTGGAAGAGAAGTATAAAGCTTTACTTCATAAATCCTCCAGTTCAGAGGTTGGTCCCTCAACATCTTCTTTCGTTCCCATCGTAGAGACTCGTGTTACGGGGACCGAAGATCAAGAAATGATAGACAGGGTGATAGAGGTTTCTCGTGCTCAAGAGCAGGCTAGTCAAATGGCTAGAAAGTTAGAGGAATTACAGATACAGAGCACGACTCGAATTAGTGAGCTTGAATCTCAAGTATCAAGCCTTGAAACTTCTTTAGAGGAGTACGAAAAGGATGTCCCACTTAGTGGCCTTAGGGATCGATATGGTAGGAATCCTGACGAAAGAGTTGTTCGTGAATTCCTTAATTCTCCTGTTCATACGGCGTTGGTGTATCGGATGGTCGGTCCTCTTCTTGAGAATACTTTTAAGAAGGCGATTCATCAACTGGTCGCTTTAGAGATGATCGACGACCGTCGAAAGGAGTATTTTAAGGCGGCGCACATTCGGTTGAATCGCTATGGCAAACTTTATTCTTCTTCCGAGGTTCCAGATGTCGTATATCAAGGTTTTCCTCTGGCTCACCTTGTCGAAGAATTTGGAAATCCATTGCCGATTCCTCCTTCTGATGTTAACGATGAGCTCGATAATACTTTCATCGATCCAGAAGACGAAGAAGAAGAAGAAGACGATATAGGCATGACTGAGGACGTCGGTAGTGAACAGAAGATTCCGGATAGCGACCAAGCTTCTTGAAATAGTGATTCATTTTTGAAATAATCTTTATAATTATTCACTCGTAGGTTTATTGTAACTTTAGCTTTCCTTACTTTGTACGTTAAACGTTTCGTATTCTGACAGTCGTGTCTTTTCACATTCGCCGTAATAATTCAGACAAGTCATTTAATTTGCCGTAATCATTATGTGTGTGTCTTTTCAAATTCTAGCGTTTGCTCCAAGGTCAGTTTTCCTGTTTCGCGCCCTTTCTTTAGGTCTGTCGCGTCCTTTCGTGTAGTATAAATACGAAAGGTAAACACTTGACTTGTTTTTTACTGCTATACTCCTCTCTTAACAGAATACTCTTTCTTTAGCTAGTCGATAAACTTTCTCGATATTAATTTGTATTTTTCCATAATCCGATCATGAGTAACCTTTTTGGTAATACTTCGAAGCGACCTTCTCGTGAGGGCGCTAGAGATAATAGATCTAAAAAATCTCGAAGAGATGGGCCGTCGATGGAGCCTCCTCGTTCGTCCCCAATAATTAGGTCGGAGATCGATACTCGTGTTATTGCTTCTGAACCTCTTTCCGTGGTAAACTCGTCGTTTTCAGAACAGATCTTTTCTGCTTCTACTCAAGTAGGAAGCATGCCTTCCCCCGGTCGGGTAGCTTTTGGCGATATGTCCAACGAGGAACCGACTTATAATATAGCTGTTAGTTCAAATGCTTCTTCCTTCGAGCATGTTTTTCATGGAGAGGACTCTGCTGTTTCCCTTCCTTTATCTGCTTCCACTGCCCCAATCGCCAGCGGAGGGCAAGCTGGTGATGGCTTTTTTGTCAATCCTTCCACGACACAATCCATTGTGCAGGATTGTCCTGATTATTTGTTTAACGATACTACTGTGATGACTACTTCCTTCGAATCGGGAGGACCTTCCGGAGGTTGGACCGGTTCCAGGTCTGGTCGTCGAACGGTTATTTCTGCTTCGGGCAAGGAGACCTCCGTTAGTCCCGACGGGAGAGAATCTCCTCGTCCATTAGATGATCGATGCATCTTTGAGCAGGTTAAAGATATTATGTTGTCAGAGACACCTCGTTCTGATGGTGTCCCTTCCAATAGTGAATTTCCTGGCTCAGTTGAGCCTGATGCTTTATCTTGGGATCTGGGTTTAAGTACTATTTTGCCCGGTGAGCTGAAGAAGCTTGAGGGTGCCTCCCACGTACGCCTTGTTCAATCGCTGGTGAAGATATGTGAACAGGTGGACGAATCTTTTTACTACTTTATTTGTTTTAATTTTTGACTTCCTTCTTACCTATGAACACTTTTCTTTTCCCAGGCTAAGTATTTGCACTCCAGCTGGGTGTGCAAAACGATGATTTGTGGAAAAATAAGGCTTTTTACCGAAAACAGTTGGAGTCGGAGTCGGCGAAGGTCGCAGGGCAGACTCTCCAGCTGGAGCTCCTCAATGATGATTTGAAAAAATTGCAGGAGGAGAAGTCTGTCTGGGAGAAGGAGAAAAATGACTTGGTTCGGGCTGCTGCCCTTGCAGAGGAGTCTCAACGGCGGTCCTATGAGGAAGGATATGACGCCGGTTATCTAAAGCGTCAAGAGGAGTTGATGGCGTTCGCTGGCAACTTGACTCCCCGGAGGACTGTTTCTAGTAGTCGACCTACTGACCGTTCTTCTCAGTGATCTTTGTTCGACCTGGCAGGCCTTGGACTGTCTTTTTTTTTTTTTTGCTGCCCAACTTTTGTGCATTCGTTTGGGCTGAGATTTTTGTAATGGGAGAAGTACTAAATTGGAAATTATGACCTTTTTGTAGGCATATTCTTTGCCTTGATCACTTTTAATCTGTTGATATTCTTTGTTATGCACAATTTCCTGTCATGCGTAAATATAACACCATGGAATAACCAGTATAGTTTTGGCATACTTAGCTGACATTGATCCCTGCCAAGAATGTAGAATAAGGTAGCTTTAATCTCGATGTTTGCTCTGCAAATCAAATCTTTGTTGATCAAACCAGTATAGTCCCTTGGGTTATATTCAAAATCATGTTTGCGCATAATCATGCAGATAGTAGGTTTATTCGTATTGGATAGTCGATCGAATTGCTGTTAGGGAACGTTCAGCATTTTGGTCGATGTTCAATCCATGCCTTGTAAAATTGTCCTTTTGTGACACATATTTTTATATAAGGAGGCTTTTTATACCTTTTGTTGAACTCTTCTTTTCTTTTCATAAGACTAAGAGAAAACAACCCTTTCGGTATCCTCCAAAGCTTTATGTTTCTCATTATCAACTTCGAACTACTTGTTCTTCAAACAATGTTTCGTTTATAGCATATCTTTGATATGGGAGGAATTGGAAAGTGTAGAAGTCTTAGTCAGATCTGACTTGTTCAGACCTCCTTAAGCAATTCTTTGGTATGTTAGGCAGTTACGTCCTTGCTGTTTTGAATAAGGAGGACTATTCTCCTGATTTCTATATCAGATATCTTGGATTCCAGAGGAGTTCCTGTATGGCTTAGTCAATCGTCATCCGTATGATGTATGAGGCAGTGACGTCCCTCGTATGGTGAAGGGTTTGGTCTTTTATCTTTTATCGAGCAACTGTCCTTTTTGCTGCGATTTTAAAGCTTGTATGACTTCGTTTGTGGATTCTAGGTCTTTAAGCCATCGACCATGAAGTAAGATTGTGATGGTATGTCTAATCCAAAGCTCTTTTAGGTTTGATCATTTCGATCTACGACCTCTTTTGTTATCGACTAGTTGAGGCGATTAGATAGTGCCGTTCCAACTTATTTGCATTTATTGCGGGGAGTCAAGGGGTCGCATCTGTGTCCGTTGATCAAATGCTTTTTCAGCCGTTGGATGGCTTGAGTCTATCCCTATAAATAGGGTGGTGGTTTGCATTCTTCCTTTGCAATTTCCCAAAGAGAATGGAGATCTCAACTTCTTTAGATTTTATTCTGCCTTCAGATCCCATAATATTCAAAAAGTCACATTATCGTGATTCACTCTGTAATAACTTGATGTTCATCTACCTTGTACTGACGGGTCCCATGTCAGCCCTTCCTTGTACTAACGGGTCCCATGAGGCCTCAGCCTTTGTCTTCATCAATTAGAGGTCCGTGGTTTCCGTTTGCACATGGAGGGTTCATACTTGCCAGCCACCTCCGCTCTTCGATGTTACCTCCGGAGTGATAGACCACCGGGGTGGCTGGTAAACTTACCGTTTCACGACGGTCCCGAAGAGATGCTGCTCTAGAGTAAAATGTTTTATAGATAATGTAAAAGCAGTATCTTCTTGCGGGTGAGTGAGCATTGCTAGTTATCTGGCTGGTAATGTTCATTTCATCTGGAAGAACATTTGATCTTCAGAGCCTGGCCATCGAACCAAAGAAGTCGACCATCCTGAGCAGCGTGCTTCTTAGGTGGTTTATTATAATCGACGAGGTACTAGGGAGGAGATTGGTGTTTCCGTGGTCATTGTCGTGAAGATAGCCGATCCTATAGGATCATTTTAACTAAATCATTGTAACGATCTTTAAGTAACAAGCAGATCTTTGTAACGTAGGACTTTTGTATGTAACTGATTTGATGAATAAAATATTACTTTTATCCCTTGCATCTTCTTTGTCGTTGATTCTGTCATAATTTTTATTTACGAGGAGCAATTTCCGAGCAGATGGATTCATACTTGACTCATCTTCAAAACTTTAGGAGTATCAGCAGATCTTTTAGATCGTTAGGAATAGATCAAGGAGTGTTTATTGAGCGGATCAATGTTTACTCAACTTGTTGTTTTATTTAGACTTAGGTTTTTAATACCAAAAGTCTTTTAATCGTTGAAAACAGATCGAGGAGTTTTTATTGAGCGGATCAATGTATACTCGACTCGTTTTGTTTAGACTTAGGTTTTTCGTACCAAAAGTCTTTTTTTTTTTTTTTTTCGTTGTAAATAGTTCGAGGAGTGTTTATTGAGCGGATCAATGTATACTCGACTCGTTTTGTTTAGACTTAGGTTTTTCGTACCAAAAGTCTTTTTCTCGTTGTAAATAGTTCGAGGAGTGTTTATTGAGCGGATCAATGTATACTCGACTCGTTTTGTTTAGACTTAGGCTTTTAACCCAAAAGTCTTTTTTGGATGTTGAATACGTATCGAGGAGTTTTTATCGAGCGGATCGATGTTTACTCGACTCTTTTTTATTAGACTTAGGTTTTTAACTCAAAAAGTCTTTTTGATCGTTGAAGATATATCGAGGAGTGTTTATTGAGCGGATCAATGTATACTCGACTCGTTTTGTGTAGACTTAGGTTTTTCGTACCAAAAGTCTTTTTCTCGTTGTAAATAGTTCGAGGAGTGTTTATTGAGCGGATCAATGTATACTCGACTCGTTTTGTTTAGACTTAGGCTTTTAACCCAAAAAGTCTTTTTGATCGTTGAAAATATATCGAGGAGTGTCTATTGAGCGGATCAATGTATACTCGACTCGGTTTGTGTAGACTTAGGTTTTTCGTACCAAAAGTCTTTTTCTCGTTGTAAATAGTTCGAGGAGTGTTTATTGAGCGGATCAATGTATACTCGACTCGTTTTGTTTAGACTTAGGCTTTTAACCCAAAAGTCTTTTTTGGATGTTGAATACGTATCGAGGAGTTTTTATCGAGCGGATCGATGTTTACTCGACTCTATTTGATTAGACTTAGGTTTTTAACCCAAAAAGTCTTTTTGATCGTTGAAAATATATCGAGGAGTGTCTATTGAGCGGATCAATGTATACTCGACTCGGTTTTGTGGTCGGAATGAGGAGTGTTTATTGAGCGGATCAATGTATACTCGACTCATTATAATTTAGACTTAGGTTTATCACCAAAAAGTCCTTTTTGCCGTTGATATAAATCGAGGAGTGTTTATTGAGCGGATCAATGTATACTCGACTCGTTTCGTTCGAATTTTCATCAATATGATAGCGTAATCCCAAGGAGCGTTATCCGAAATAATCGATGTATAGAAAATGCTAAAAATCTTTACTAATTGAACTCTAGGCTTAGGCCTTTGTTACAAGGATTAAAACTTGATAAAGTAAAATAAAATAATGCGGTATAATCTGCTAAAATTTATTTACCATAGTATTTCCTAAGGTTGACCGCATTCCAGGTTCTTGGTAAGGCTGTTCCATCCAAGTGTGCAATCTTGTATGAACCTTTCTTTCCTACGCCAATGACGATGTAAGGTCCATCCCAATTTTGTTGTAACTTTCCTACATGCTTGGATACTTCTACCTTTTTCAAAACCAAGTCTCCTTCTTTGAAGGTTCGGATGCGTACTTTTTGATTGTATGCTTTCTCCATATTTGCTTTAGTGGCCTGTAGGCGTACGGCAGCTTTATCTCTTAAAGCTTCTGTCAAATCAACGTCCTTTTCTCTAGCCTTTTCATTTTCTTGATCATCGAACATCTCTATTCTTGGCGTTGGGATTAAGGTTTCAACAGGAATAACAGCCTCCGACCCATATACCAAGCTGAATAGGGTTTCCCCAGTTGAGCTCCTTACTGTGGTTCGATTAGCCCATAATACTCCTGGGAGTTCATCAAGCCATTTTCCTTTGGCAGCTCCTAATCTTTTTTCCAAAGATTTTATTATTTCTCGGTTTGCTACTTCAGTTTGTCCATTTGCTCTGGGATGTCCTACCGAGGTAAAATTTTGTTGAATTCCAAGTTTTGTGCACCATTCTATTATCTGTTTTCCCGCGAATTGAGTTCCATTGTCGGAGATAAGGATCCTTGGGATGCCGAATCGACAAACTATGAATTTCCATAGGAAGTTGATAACTTGGAATTGGGTTATTCGCGCGAGGGCGACGCATTCTATCCATTTGCTGAAGTATTCTACATCGACCAGGACATAGGATTTCTTAGATCTAGCTGCTGGGAATGGTCCCACAATGTCCATTCCCCATTGGTCGAATGGCCAACATACTGGAATTGTATGCATGTTTTCTGCTGGTCGATGACATATGTTAGCATGGATCTGGCAGTGATGACATTCTTGGACATATCGAGCGGCATCTTTATTGATGGTAGGCCAATAGTAACCTGTCCTGAGACATTTTAAGGCCAATGCCCTTGATCCGCTGTGATTTCCTGCATCTCCTTCGTGTATTTCTCGTAGTATATCGATGGTTTGTGATTCAGAGACGCATTTCAGAAGAATTCCTGATACTGATCTTCGGTAGAGTTTTCCTTCTATGAGTGTATACTTTGGAGCTCGATATCTTATTTTCCGAGCTTCATTTTGGTCAGGTGGTAATTTTCCTTCTCGAAGATAGTCTATCATCGGGGTCATCCAGTTTTCCTCGACTTCTTCGATTTCCATTATATCGACTACCGGTGTTTCATCGATATCGATTGCCGGCGTATTAGAGATCAACCAGTTGATTACCCGTTCGGTCTTTCCGTCATGGGATCCTGTGAACTTTGATAGCTGATCGGCCCATTTATTTTCTGAACGCGGAATGTTCTGAATACCGAAGCTTTCAAATTTTTCAGCTAGTGTTTTCACTTTGGCGAGGTATTTGACCATATTGAATTCTTTAGCCTCGTATAGGCCTTCAATTTGTCTTTGCACTAACTCTGAATCCGTTAATACTTTAAGACTTTTTATGTTGGCTTTGATCGCCATTTCCATTCCCGCAATCAATGCTTCATATTCAGCTTCATTGTTTGTTACAACGAAGTCCAATGTTATCGCGTAATTCAAATCTTCTTTATTCGGTCCGGTGAAGTTGATTCCGGCGCCTCCTCCTTCTCGGCATGAAGCACCGTCGACATGCATCAACCAAGTTTGATCTTCTATGATCAAGACATCGTTGTTGAGGCTGCTCGATGATTCAGTTGCCTGTGTCGGTGTTTCTAATATAAAGTCAACCAACACTTGGGCTTTAATTGCGATTCTTGGTTTGTAATTGATTTCGAACTGGCCTAGTTCGATCGCCCATTTAATTAGTCTTCCTGAGGCTTCTGGTTTTGCTAAGATTTGTCTTAGCGGTTGATTTGTCAAAACCACTATTTTGTAAGTTAAAAAGTAAGGTCGAAGTTTCCGTGCAGCCACTACTAAGGCCAGCGTGAATTTTTCAATTTCCAAATAATTCTTCTCCGCACCCTGCAATAATTTGCTTAGATAATAGACCGGCTTATGTTCTGAGCCTTCGACTTTAATTAGTACTGAACTAATAGCTACGTCGGAGATGGAGATGTACATATACAATGGTTCTCCTTCTGTTGGTTTTGCCAACATCGGTGGTGTTGTCAAATATTCTTTGAGTTGTTCGAACGCTTGATCGCATTCTTCGGTCCAAACAAAATTTTTTGCCTTACGGAGAGTTTGGAAAAAGGGGAGGCTTCTGTCTGCTGACTTGGATATGAATCTGTTTAAGGCTACGATCTTCCCAACTAGGCTTTGTACTTGGGAGATGGTTTTGGGAGGTTTCATTTCAGTTATGGCTCTAATTTTTTCCGGGTTGGCCTCTATTCCGCGTTGGTGAACTAAATATCCCAGGAATTTTCCTGATTTTACACCAAAGGTGCATTTCGCGGGGTTTAACTTCATACGGTATTTTCTTAAGATCTGAAAACATCGATCTAGATGTTTTACATGATCCGCTTCATTCATACTTTTGACTAACATGTCGTCTACATAGACTTCCATTATTTCTCCGATTAGTTCTCTGAACATTAGGTTTACTAACCTTTGGTAAGTAGCCCCGGCATTCTTCAATCCGAATAGCATTACTATAAAGCAGTAAACTCCCTGCTCGGTTATGAATGCGGTCTTCTCTTGATCCCGTTCGTCCATGTATATTTGGTAAAACCCTTGGAAGGCGTCCATCATACTGAATAACGCGAAGCCAGCGGTCGAGTCGACCAATAAGTCAATCCTTGGGAGGGGGTATGGGTCGCGTGGACACAACTTGTTAAGGTCGGTGAAATCATTACACATCCTCCATTTATTGTCTTTTTTATCCCCTTTTGCTACTAGTACAATATTGCATAGCCATTCCGAGAAATGAATTTCTCGGATTTATTTTGCTTCAAGCAACCTTTCTACCTCGGCTTTGATAATTTTATCCTTTACCGGGCCATGATTTCTTTTCTTCTGTCTGGCGGGTTTTGCTGAAGGGTCAATTTTTAGGGTATGCTTGATTACCCGCGGATCGATCCCTTCAATGTCATTTGCGCTCCAGGCGAAGACGTCCACATTATTTCTTAGGAATTCGATTAACATTATTTCTCCTTCTTTGCTCAATTCTGTACCAATTCTTGTCTTTTTGGATGAGTCGCCTTCTACTAGAATTATATCTTTATGTTCTGGAGGTTTCAAGGATAAATCTAGCAGTTCTTTTCCCTTTTTATCCATTCTATCAGTTCTCGGGATTTCAATTTTATTTCTAATAAGATCATCTTCGATCTTTCTTTTACTCGGAGTTATCGATTTTGGGTGTTCTTTCATAGTTAACGAGGTGCTGTAGCAATCCCAGGCCATGCAATGGTCGTTTGTAATTTCTCCGATGCCTCTATCAGTCGGAAACTTTATCTTCTGATGATAAGTAGAAACAACAGCTCGGAATAGGTTGAGGGCTGGTCGTCCCAATATTGCGTTGTAGGCGAAAGGGGTTTCTACCACCAGAAATTTTACTAGCTTCACTGTCCGGTGGGGTATTTTTCCGAGTGATACGCTTAAAGTTATTGTTCCGCTGGGGATGATCTCGGATCCTCCGAATCCTATTAACGGCGTAGCTACTTTCTGCAAGTTTATCTGTCCCAAGTTCATTTGGGCTAAAACCTCTCGGGAGATGATATTGGCTGAGCTCCCATTATCGACCAGGATCCTTTTGACATTGTAGTTTGCTATTTCTAGCGAGATTACCATCGGGAAGTCGGGGTTATCCTCTTTTGTGTCCCAGACGATATTTTTAGGTACTTCACCTTCGTTAAAGCTGATCGGCTGATCATTTGATGGCCTGCTTGCCAGGGTCCAGATTTCTTTTGGGTATTTTGAGTTTCCAATTATGGATCGGGCTGTTCTTCGTCGGGCGTTGCGACTATCTCCACCCGCAGGCCCCCCGGATATCGTATGGATAGTCCCATTGATGTGGTCGTGATTCAACTCCTGAGTAAGTCGACGTTCAGGTGACCTTTGATGAGAACTTCTCCTTTGATTACCGTTCCGAGGGCTTCTACTTCTTTCCCTTTTGCGATTATCTCGCTCTATGTATTCGTCTAGTTTTCCTTGTTCGATCAGTTTTTCAACTTCTCTCTTAAGGTGAAAACAATTTTCCGTTCGATGTCCATGTGCCCTATGGTACTTACAGTATTGATCATAGTTTCGAGACCCTGGTCTGGGCTGAGCGATTTTCCTTGCCTCGGGAATCCAGTTATTCCTTTCTAGAACTTCCAATATTTCTTCCATTGGAGCATTTAACCTTGGGTGTTCTACTTGATTCACCCTGCTTCTGATTGGTTGTTCAGGGTTTCTTGGTCTCTGGTAGAAATTAGGTTGCCTTTCTTGGTCGGCTTTGCTGTATTCCAATCGCTGGAAAACGTTACCTCTCCTTGAAGATCGCTCGTAATCCAAGGATCTTTGGGCAGGAATCCTGTCATGCCGCTTGGAGCCTGAAGCTGTAGATTTGTTTTTGTTTTTATCTTTAAAGGAATTCATCTCTTCTTGGGTCATATACTTGGACGCCAGGCTCATGATGTCGGCAAACGTTCTCGGTTGTTTTCGACTGAGGGCGTTTCCGAACTGCCTGTTTTTAGTGAGGTCGAAGAGGATAGAAATTATGTAATCGATATTTGGAGAATCGATTTTGAGTAGTTCTACGTTAAATCTGGCCAACCAGTTCCTTAGGGATTCTCCTTCTTGTTGATGTATGGTTCCTAGGTAGCTCATTGGGAGTTTTTGTCTTTTCTGACTGGCAAACTGCTGTGTCAGTTTATTGCATAATTCCCGGAAACTGAATATAGAGTTGGCCGGTTGTTTGGCAAACCAATCTAGCGCGAGTCCCTCGAATGTGGTCACCATCAACTTGGCGGTGAATTCGGCAGAGTGGGCATATAAATTCATTATGTTCGTAAAGCTAAAAATATAATCATCCGGGTCGGTGGTTCCATCATATCGGGGTAATCTTCCTGGGACCTGTCCTGTGGATGGTGCCTCTTTTATTTCCCTGCAGAAAGGAGAACATGCCGCAAGGCTTTCCTGGAGTTCCGCAGTTCGGGCCCATGGGTTTTGAACAGATCGTAGGCGTTGTTCGAGTCGCTCCTGTACCATCCTTTCAATTTCCCTTTCCGAGAATCGAGTCGCTCGTGGTCGATCTGGGATTGCATCATCTATGTCATCCTCGATAGGGATTATTGTTCGTTCCTTCGATCCGCTGCGACTCGCTTGTGGCTTTCTTCGACCTGGTTTTCTTCGGGGATGGTTATCGGAGGGTTTAGAATTTCTCTGCTGTGGGCTATGTAGCGAGCGACGCTCACTTGCTGGGCTGTCCGCTTGTTGAGAGGTTTGTTCGTTCGGCCTTGGCACTCCTGGTGCAGGAGCTGTTCTGGCAGCCGTAACGTTTCGAGGAATTTGATCTAGTACAAGTAATTCTTCTGGAGAAAGTGATTTAAAGAGCTTTGCTATTTGTCGCAGTTTCTCCTGAGCACCCGGGAGAGGAACGGGGATTTCGGGGCCTTCTGGTTCTTCCCGTATGGCACCGGGAAGGCCTCCTTGGGGTCCCTGCGGTCGGGGGCGCGTATCTTGGACATTCTCGTCGGTGTTGGGAACGTTATTATCGTTGTTGTCCTGTACGTCTTCCGATGTGTTATAGCCGGTGGTTGTATTGCTTCTTGCTCCAATACGAGCGCTTTTCCTTGGGCGAGCCATGTGTCAATCGAATAATTAACTTAGCCCCACGGTGGGCGCCAACTGATTTAACCGGATTTCGTCGGGTTAATTGAATATCAGTGAATTTGTGATATCGGGGGGTTTTCGATTTTTATATATATTTTTTAGGGCTCTGTTACTTTATTCCGGATGGATCGATTACAAAGAAAAGCAATATTCAAGAACAAGAAGTAAAAACCACAAAGCTAAGCTAAGAACACACCGATATGAAGGTAAAAAGCTCTGTAATAATATTGAATATTATTGATTTATGCTGTGTAAGCAGTGTTTAATCATGTATATTTTGAGTTCTGGGATTTCGTAGTTGTCTAATACAATGATTAACTAGGTATTTATATAATGTTAAACCTAGCGTTACAAGGAAACATTGTCCTAACAGGACTCGGCCCAAATATCCTCCTTGGGTCCGGAGTATAATCTTCTATCGAAGCGAGCTGCACTTGGTCGGGTCGATAAGACGATCTTGAACAGTCTGATTTGGTCGAACCGATCTCAAGTTCTTTAGTCGGTCGTACAGTAAGTGGGGTGTGAAATAGCCCCCATCAATACAGTGGATAAGTCTCTTCGGATGTTCATGGCTGGGAGATTTAAGGATGATAATACCGCGCTGTTTCTTAAAAATGACTTCGAGCTCGCGGGTGATTACGCCTATGCTCTGCAAAAGGTATATAAGTTTCTCACAAATACTAACTTTTCCTCAAAATCTTTGCTTCGCCTTTATTGTTTCTTCTATAGGTTGGAGACTTGTTCAGTCATCAAGCTTACCGACTTGCTACCTTAAACGAGGAATCTCAGTTGGCTCAGAGTGCCCTTCACAATGTCTTGAGGGAAGAGGCTACCAAGGCTGATCAGTTGAGGGACACTACGACCAAGTTATCCGAGGTCGAGAAGGAGCTTGAGGAAGCTAAGAAAGACCTCGAAGGAAAAAGAGCCCTCGAGGAAGAGGTAGCCAAATTGAGATCGGATCTTGAGCAGGCTAAGACATTATCCGAACAGGTCTATGCTCGAGGCCGAGAAGAAAGCAGACTTCCCGCCATAAGAGAATTTTTAAAGTCACCTTTTCTTGACGCCTTAGTTCGCTTGCGGTCGGGTGAAATTAATCAAGCCTTCTATTATAAAGGAATTCATCATCTCCTCATAGCCGGAAAGATTCAAGGCACCCTTGACGATTATCTTCCTTACATGGATCCTTATAAGAACATTTTTGGAAAAGATTACAAGGCTTCTTCACCTCCTGCCAAGCTCGAAGACTTAGCTGACCATGAGTTCACTCCATTTTTTAATGAATTTGGAGTGCCGATGCCAAATCCTGATGTGCTCGAAGCACAATCTGAAGACGTAGATGTGGATATTGAAGGGGATTCCCGCGATCAGGGAGAGCAAGGCACTCCGAATTCCAACTCGAGTAAATCTGCAGCTTATGTGCAAAGTAACGATGAAGAAGGGAGCAGCTCGAGTAGTGATGATTCTGACAGCTCGGAAAGCGATTCTAGTGAAGGGAAAGAGCAAGAGAGATCGGACCATGGTTCTGGTGTGAAGGAATCCAGCCGTTAGTGATTATCATGCGATAGGATTTACTTAGCGAACTATTGTAATTGTAAATTTGTTTTTATGGTCTCCCGCTTTTTCCTACTTGGTGGATGTTCGAATTTACATCTTTCCTTTAATGCCATGTTTAATTTAATTGTACCAGTATTCAGCTAAAGTAAGCCACTTGAACCATTGATGAAGTGTTTGACTAGTGAAACACCTCAAGTAGTTTTCCAAACACTGATTTAGTCTTTCAGTCTGGCCATCACTTTGGGGGTGATAGGCAGTGCTCATATGTAGGTTAGTACCCAAGGATTTGAATAAATCCTTCCAAAAAGAGCTGGTGAAAATCCTGTCTCTGTCAGTGACAATGCTAACTGGCTGACCATGTAACTTCACCACATTATCCAAAAAGACCTTTGCCACAGTGCTGGCAGTAAAAGGGTGAGACAATCCCAAGAAATGTGCATACTTTGTAAATCTATCAGCGATGACAAGTATCACATTCTTCCCATCTGATTTTGGTAGACCTTCTACAAAATCCATACAGATATGCGACCAAGCTTCTTTAGGAACCTCTAAAGGTACCAGTAAACCAGGGTAAGGGTTGTTATCATGTTTAGCCATCTTACAGACATCACACTTCTGCACATAGTTGAATATATCTGATTTTAGTCCATGCCAGTGAAAGATGGCCTTAGCTCTTTGATAAGTAGCTGACATACCAGAATGACCTCCCATAGCAGAGTCATGCAAACTATGAATAAGCTTCTCCCTCAAATCAGAACCCAGTCCTACACAAATCCTGCTCTTGTACTTTAGTATACCCTGAGTAAGAGTGAAATCAGTATAGGACTGACTATCCACAGCTTTAGCAGCTAAAACCTTTTGTAAGTTACGATCTCCTGTATAGCTATCCATGACCTCCAGCATCCACTTAGGGTGGACAGTAGTAATAGCTAATAAAGTACCCCCCTGATCAATGTCTCTTCTGGAAAGAGCATCAGCCACTTTGTTCTCTGCACCCATTTTATGCCGGACTTTATAATCCAGTCCCACCAACTTGGAAATCCATCTCTGTTGAAGAGCATAGTAAATTTATGTTCCATTATGTATTTAATGCTTTGTTGATCTGTTCTGATGATAAAATGATGTCCCTGTAGATAGTGCTTACATTTTTTTATAGCTAGTAAGACAGCCATAAACTCCCTCTCATAGATAGATAATGCTTGATTCCTTGGGCTTAGAGCTTTACTAAGGAATGCAATAGGTTTTGAGTCTTGCATTAAAACCGCCCCTAAACCTTTTGAGTTGGCATCAGTATCAACCACAAAAGTTTTGGTGAAGTCAGGTAAGGCCAAAATAGATGATGTAACCATGGCCCGTTTGAGTTTGTCAAATGCAGCTTCTGAATCATCAGTCCAAATAAAACCATCATTCCTTAACATATCAGTAAGTGGTTTACTGATAACTCCATACCCCTTTATAAATTTTCTGTAATAACCAGTCAGGCCTAGAAACCCCCCTTAGCCCCTTCACAGTAGCTGGTTTAGGCCATTCCAGCATCCCCTTAATCTTTTCAGGATCAGTTGACACTCCTTTCTCAGAAATAATGTGACCTAAGTACTCAATTTGGTTTTGGTCAAACTGACACTTAGACCTCTTAGCATATAATTGATGTTTTCTCAATAAAGCCAAAGTCATGTTAAGATGATGTAAATGCTCTTCAAAAGACCTGTTGTACCCCAAAATATCATCAAAGAATACCAAAATAAATTTTCATAGGTGAGGTGCAAAAACCTGATTCATTAGAGATTGAAAAATAGCTGGTGCATTGCAGAGACCAAATGACATGACTAAGAATTCATAGTGGCCATGATGAGTCTTAAATGGTTTCTTGTAGATATCCTCCTCTTTCATCCTGATCTGGAAATAACCAGATCTTAAATCCATTTTTGTAAACCATCTAGCCCCATGAAGTTCATCCAATAACTCATCAATTACTGGAATAGGATAATCATGCTTCACTGTCATGGTATTTAGATAACTGTAGTCAACACACATTCTCCAGGTTGAGTCCTTTTTTCCTGACTAGTAAAACTGGTGAGGCAAAAGGGCTCTGACTATGCCTGATAGTTCCATTAATGAGTAGATCTTTCACAATCTGCTCTATCTCATTCTTATAGGCATGGGAGTACCTATAAGGATACATTTGTTTAGGCACAGCTTCAGGTTTCAGGATGATGTGGTGTTCAATTCCTCTGTTAGGTGGTAGGCCAGTAGGTTCTTCAAAAATGTCATTGTATTGTAATAATAACTGCTCCATATCAGAATTGCTCATAGGATTAACCACACTTCCCTGAACAGTGAATAAGCATCCTATTTCACTTTCTTCTCCCATTTGCAACATTTTAAACAAAGATGGAACATAGATTAGTTTGCACTCCCCTGCTTCCTTGACAATTGTTGGGTTTTTGGGTATAATTTGTCAACTACAACAGTGCGGAATTTAAAATTTTTTATCATACACCAAATTCCAGGGTTTCTTATTAGCACATATGAATAAAGGTTGAATTTATTTCAGCATGCATATACTAAAATAAATAAAAAGTAGGTAAAAACTATTTTACCTCACCACAGGCAAGGTGGTGGTATTTCTCCGGTCTTCGATTGTTCACTGGAGCACCCCAAATGTTGTGCCTCTAGAGAAAGTCCACACCAGTTGGATTTGAGTGACTTCGCGAAATCCCCAGGCTCAGAACTAGGATTAAGGAATCGTCTCGTCAGGAATTGGATTCAGATCCGGGAAGAAGCTTGGAGAAAAATCCTTCACAGGGGTGGGGCGATTTTTGGGAAAACTAAACAGGGAGAGAAATCGATTTTTCCTTCTCAATAGTTGGCTGAAAATTTCGATTAGGTCTCTTCAAATTTTCGATCTCTCTCTCCCTATTTAATGGGGTTGTTAGTTTGTTGAGATTTTCTTGCTATCTTGAAGAGATTATGATATATCTCTTATATTTAGAAGAGTCCTTCTAGATATAAAATATATCTCTTTTTCCTTATCTCCTATGGAAACAAGATATGCCATATCTCTTCACAAGATATGCTATATCTCTTCACAAGAAAATCTTCCCTAACCTTTTTCCATCAAAATCGCCCCTTGACTAATTAATCATAAGATCAATTGATTTTTTCTTAGCATGGTTCGGCCATGACTAAATTAATTGATCAAGAGATCAATTAATTAATTCAACCATGCCCACATGCTTCATCAATCTTAAATTAATTCAATCAAGTCACCCTTAGCAAAATCGGCCCATGTAAGACAAATCAATCCTAGATTAATTTATCTTAACAATAATTGGCCCATATGCTTTAATTAATTAATCCACTATTAATCAATTAATCATTTCCAATTAACACTTTAATTGAGGATTTAATCAATTAGAAATTTCCAATTGATTCATTAATTAGTTACTTCTAATTAATGATTCTCCATTTCGAATTAACACTTTAATTCTCGATTAATTAATTAGTTACTTCTAATTAATTATTCTTTTTCATGAATTAATAATTTAATTCATTTTATTGATTTAATTCCTTAAATCAATTGATTCCTTCCAGACTGTCACTGTCCAACTGTATTGTGTGTGACCCTCTAGGTTCACCATCAATTGGCAGCAGGCCCACGACTTTCGTGATTTAATTAGTGAGCAATTAATTGCTCCGATCAATTAACCACTTTAATTGACCACTCCAGAATTAATTTCCTTATTAATTCAGGAGTACCCACACCTCATGGTCGATGTCTAGCCACAAGCCCATGAGGCCCAACTTCAGGTGAATTGATATTCGTGAACCTCCAACTCTTATAAATACCATGTACATACGGTCCTTCTAGCGACTAATTTCCCGATTGAGACCTAGGGTGTGTGAATTGGTCGGCACCTCTAATTATCTCAATTCTGTACTTTCTAATTCAGGATAATAATCCAGTGTGACTGCTAAATTTGGAAACCCCTTTCCAAATCCATCACCGACTACGGCCGTAGATTCCTCGGATTTATTATCTAAGAACGTACAGGAAATTCTCTCATCTTATCAGGATGAGTCGATAGATCCTATATTAGTACTAACTATCCGCGCACACGTTCATACGTACCCAAAGTAGTCGCACAATGACCAAGCTATGTGATCGGCTCCTAAATCAAAGTACGTATTCCCGTGTACCGAATCCGCCCTAGTACCTCAAGTCAAAGGACTAAATCGTACACTATTATAAGTCTTGAGAGACATCCCATTACCGATATGCTGAACGCACTTCCACGATGGGTCTCTCTGTTCGGGTCGTTCGATGCGTTCGATCCCCTATCGAACCACCTAGTCATATGCACTAGCATTCAATGCCTTGTTCATGAAACGACAACAAATTCACTTCATGTGAATCATGCATAATCCTACAAGTCTTGACGATTCATTCGATACCCCGTCTCGATATGAATCTATGACTTGGAACATTTTTTAGATCACGACCTTTGAGATTGTTTCATGATTAATCGCACCCAATACTGAAGTGAATAATCCCGTAGTCATGAGTGATCTCAGGGTTTCATCCAATCGCTTAGATACGTTCGCGAGAGATGAAGTTGGCCATTGTTTAATTCACGTACTATGAATAAACAGGCGTATTATCTTATGAATCATAAGATTGCTTCTAAAGGAAGTTCCTAAACAAGCTTATATTTGTTGGCTTGCTGGGCACTATCCTATCAATCTCCCACTTGCCCTAAAGCCAACCACATACGTTTCTAAGGCCCATCTCACTCCAGATGTCCGTCGAACCCTTTTGTGATTATGACTTAATTAGTGGATCCGCTATGTTGTCTCTTGACGTGGTTTACCCCACGTCTCGTTCTACCTATGATTTGCCAGATCATATGGTATACTTGTGTTTAGATCATGGGTGAGATCTCGATTCCTTTGCTAAAGCAATTGCCTTAAGTTATCATTGAAGATAACTATAGGATTCGCAATGCTAGGTACTACTTCCAATTTATTGGAAGAAGTTTTCGTCCAAACACTTTCCTTCGTTGTATTCAATACTGCGAAATATTCTGTTTTATTGGTTAACCCAGCATCGATTGTCTTTTGAACCCTTTCAAATCATCGTTGCCCCATAAAACCAGAATATTAAATTCACTTCAAACGGGAAACTCGAATCATTAAATCCTTCGAGTTCCAATTCTTCATTATTACCGTTGACCAACAATATATCCTCAGAACTCCTAGAGTTCTTTAAGGAATGCTTCATTTTCGGTATACCAATACTCCCTACTGGTGTTCGACAACATCAGCTTATGATACTCATAGCAAGTGTTTAGTCTGGTCTTGTACATGACGTTGCATATACTATGCCACCTTTTATATGGAAGGTGTTCAGAGATATTATCCTCTTTACTCATCAAATGTAGGGCTCATTGACTTTGAGAGAGATTTTATATCTCTATGGAAACTGTCCTCTCTATGACTTTCCATACTGATTTTATTCAGTTTCGTCCATGTACTAAGATTTTGGGATTTCAAACATCTTCTTTAATCTATCACAATAGATACGTACTGCCAATACGTGAGATGTATCCCTTAAATCTTTTAATGAAGAATTGCGTGAATGAACACGCTTTCGTCTGCGTTTAACACTCTTACAACATCTATGTCAACTTTAGTGTTTATATTACGAACAATTCAAAAACTCCCACTGATTATTTTGTACATCGAGATTTACATGCAATTTTGATAAAGTCAACTACCTTGACTATCTCATCTAGTTGCATGTTCCATCTTCGGGATACTGGTCCAGAATCATAGATTCACCTTTGGAATTACATCCAATGGTTATGCCTCATGGTCTTACGAAGCTTCTACGGTTCAGCGTTTCTAAATGGATTATTCACAATCCACTTAGATCACATGGCGTTTAAGCTATGTGCCCGAATCTATGTTATACATAGATATTTTGAAAGTTCTTGGATCACTATCCGATCGATCATATTCATGAACGAGCCAGTTCTTTTCGAATTTGATCGAATCTTCGAAATTTGGTGTACAAAAAATTTTAGTAGGTTTGGAAATATACTCCCACTATTTGTAGGGATGTGTCCAAGTCTAGGACTTCATCAAGTTTCATGATAAAATCCCATTTCTATTAGCGAGGGAACCACCCTCTAAGAATTGGGAATCCTCAGGAACGGACTCCTTTCGTTCTTTAGGATCATGGAACAGGTATTCAATGGATTTCGTTGAATACCCTACAAATTTTCTCAATTGAATCCACTATCCAATTTCATCATTCATGGATGATATACCATACTTGGGTTAGTACGGTTTTTCGTAGGAATTGACTTAAAAAGGTTACTAGTCAAAGTATCCTTCTAGAGTCACGGGGTTGACCCCAGAATTGATTGAGGAGTATTAGCAATACTAATTTAAGGAATGAATCTAGTCTTTCATAGTTCGATTCCTTTAATTAGGTTTCAACTTGCTATTCAAGAATTCTATTCTCGATTTAGATAATTTGAGTAATTTAGGGCTTATGTATCAATCACTTCGAGTATATCGAATGATCATACTTTAATGCCCTTAATTGCTTCGATTTTGGAATCCTTTGAATCCTTTCAACATTTCCATACTTGCACTTTACTTAGTGCCTTTATGAAACACTTTGAACCCTTCAACCTTTCCAAAAACTTGTACTTTCAAAGTACTCATATCCTAAATGCTATTAGGATACTTTATGAAGCAATTAATAACTCGCACTATTACTTTAGTGATCCACATGCGTGTTAACGAATATTATTCATTAAACACTTGGTATTTCAAAATACCTTTATTCAATCGATTGATTTCCTATTCAGACAGGATTCGCATGTTTTGAATTCATCAATCTTCTATTTTTCAAGAGTCATGATTGAAAACAATTCATCGATTCCTTCATTTAGGAATTATGATCGAATGTGGATAATTATCTAATTTGTTTTTCTTTTCTTGATTTAGCATAATTGTTTAAGTTTTATCAAAGCTTATTTCTTTGCTTTATTTACAACGGTAAAGCAATTATGTACGAATTAAAAGCTTTAATTAAAATAACTCCATTCATAATGGTAAAGCTGATGAGGGGTAATTTAGACCCCGCTATCTTCCCCGATCCAGGTCCGATCTAGTGGTTTTAACTCCCCAATACAGAGAGAAGTTGTCAAACCCGAGCTCATGATCATATATCCACGGCTTGCTCGAGAAAATCAATTAGGGGATACTGTTGGGCCGAAGGCAGGCCCAAGCCCATCTGTTCAACTATAAATACCCGCGCATTTATGATGCTGAGAGGATCCCCAGGTGCTCTCTTCTCGAAGCTACTGTTCATAGCAGTTCGGGATTATAGCCCTAAGTCGAGCATATGTATTTTCACCCTCTAGCTTGTACGGCATCTTATAATGCTCGGATAGGACCCTAGATATGTTTGTACTTGTACTCACTTAACTCGAATACAATTATATTCTATCTTTACCTTAGTTTATTTGTGATTATTGTGATACATCCACACTTTGATCGAACCAACGAAACCATGTAAGATCAATTGGCGCCCACCATGGGGCCCTATTCGAGTATTTGATCGAAAAATGCCTAATACGAGGAGGAAAATATATGCCAAAAAAAAAAAAAAAAAAAAAAAAAAAAAAAAAAAAAAAAAAAAAAAAAAAAAAAAAAAAAAAAAAAAGCTTAAAGATAATGGTCAAGCCTAGAAGATCTACAAAATTGCAGCTTATTATTGACGATCGGAATTTATTTTTCCGATCTTCGCGTTTATTAACTTCAAAGACAAGTTCTTTCGAATCGGTTATTTAGAAGACCATTTACGAAATCTCTATATACTATTTATAGACTGTGGTGTTTTTTCTCAAAGTTAATCGGGATAAGTTGATTGATTGGATATCTGCAATCGATTAGAAAAAATTCTCGAGCTTATGGACGGAATACTGGCTATCATTTCGACCAATAACGGAATTCAAGTAATAAAATTCAATCAGAAGTGAAGCTTTATCATTCAAATTCGTCAGATAAATTACAAAGAAAAGCCTCGAATCAATTCCGAGCTCAAAAGATATAGTACAATCACTCCTACACTATTACAAGTTCTGCGAGTAGGTCTATCCTAATACATATTCGGTCATCGTCCCTATCAGACAGTTCCAGATGCAGAACTCGGCAGTGATTCTTCATGATTATCACTAGCCACGTGTCGCACATCCGTCTTCGTACAGGATGGAAGTCGGATCGAAACTCTTCTCCGGGGTTCGGACCGACCTTAGGTCTTCATCTGTAAATAATGATTGAAATCCTCAATCATTATTTACAGGATAATCCGATCGGATGCAGCAGAGGGTTATCCCAGCAGAGGCGCTCAAAGGGAACTCGAAGAACCTATCTCGTAAGAAAGCCCTCGAGGAAGCTGGTGCCTCAGATTTAAAGAACTCCTCTCGGAGTAACCAGCTGCCCGATCAAGTATTACGCCTAGAATCCGGAGCTCTAACCCGCACCAGAGACGATATGTCAAGCAAAACAGGTTGCCTGCCGGTATTCTAGGCGCAATTTCTTTTGCCTGTCGATATTCTAAGCGGAAAAGCTTATACCAAGAGAAGCAAGGTTGAAAAACAAAGTTCGAACTCTAATCTCAAACTCTTTTATTCGGGACAAAATGCGAATCAAGTCTAAAAATCGACCCATGGTGGTCGGATGGGGCATGAGAAGAAAAGCAAGAAGTGTTGAATGCGCGAAGGAACCTATTTATAGGAGTAGGGAATTTAAAATCAACGGCCCAGATAGTATTTTATGAGCGATCTGGATGTCCGCATTAAATGGAAGGACCGTTACATTTCCCGAGAAATGGGGCCCTGTTTGGTAACGAAGGACACACTATTCAATAATGGGTGTAGAAGAATTAAGACATTCTATAGAATTTGACGACGTATTAATATCATTATTAGGAAGGAACGGCGTGTCGGATGCATGTTCGATTATTTCGGATACTTTTACACAAGTAATTGTTGCTATGTTTTCTCGTTGCCAACCAAGAAGGAATATAATCGATTCAGTCGAACAGAATTCTCGACTTGGAAGTTATGCAATTATGAAAACTCTACAATGATAAAGATTTATGGCATAATTTTTTCCTTGTCAGTCTCAGATCTGCTAAGATATTTATATATTATCCACTCGAGCAAGCGATGATAGATTACTTCTTGATCGATCGATGTTAGAAGAACAAGATAAAATTCTACCTAATTATGTTAAGGTTATCAACAAAAGGGAGATGAAATATATTTATATTATCTCGAAAGATTACAAGAAATGGGAAAATACATCGAGTATAGCATAATCCTATATATTACATCAATGTGTTATTACAATCCTATGAAATTTTCGGTCTCCCGTCCTATCATTTCCTCCGGACAAGGAATATCCTTAGGACCCGCAGGCTTTTAACTTCATTTGCATTCTTCAGAAGACAGAGGATCGAATGCTATCGACCCAACGTCTTCCTAAATGCATTGGAGCAGCAAGGCCATGAGCCTAGCTTATTGGCTTTCAAGATGGAAGTCGCGTTTGCCTGTCGATATTCTAAGCGTGGTTGCTATAATTTTTTCCGCTCGGCGACTATTCCGCTTAAAGACCGTCCGAAGTCCGAACTCAAACAGTTGAATTAATCGAATAGTTCTCTTGACCGCCATGATCAGATAAAAATTCTCGATGCAACGAATGAGATAATTTCAACAATCTGCCAGCCTTTTATAGACAAAAACAGAAAAGAATCCAACGACGCATAATTCGCAAATTGAGTGGTCAGGATCTGTCGACCGTTGCAATTCCCGGTAAAACGGGAACCGGTTGGAAAAGATCAAACTTATCAGAATTAGGAACCTACGAACAAAGAATTTTCGCGACAAAGGCATAAGGATTATTTTCTAAGGCTGTTCACTACTGCCCTTTTTTCCATAATTGCAGAAGACTATTTTCTCTTCAGTATTTATTGCAATCGAAAGTATACATATATTCAATGGAAACTGATCCCGTCAAAATTCATATTCGTTCATTATCGATCCTTATTATTTGTTCCGTACTTATCTCAGTCTACTATTATCTAAGGGTGAAAGCCTCTGCTATGCCCCTTAGATCGGAAATTATTTATCGGGTGAAAGCCTCTGCTATGACCCAAGGGCTAAAATTGCTCTAAAAACGACTAAGGGTGAAAGCCTCTGCTATGCCCCTTAGATCGAAAATTATTTATCGGGTGAAAGCCTCTGCTATGACCCAAGGGCTAAAATTGCTCTAAAAACGACTAAGGGTGAAAGCCTCTGCTATGCCCCTTAGATCGAAAATTATTTATCGGGTGAAAGCCTCTGCTATGACCCAAGGGCTAAAATTGCTCTAAAAACGACTAAGGGTGAAAGCCTCTGCTATGCCCCTTAGATCGAAAATTATTTATCGGGTGAAAGCCTCTGCTATGACCCAAGGGCTAAAATTGCTCTAAAAACGACTAAGGGTGAAAGCCTCTGCTATGCCCCTTAGATCGAAAATTATTTATCGGGTGAAAGCCTCTGCTATGACCCAAGGGCTAAAATTGCTCTAAAAACGACTAAGGGTGAAAGCCTCTGCTATGCCCCTTAGATCGAAAATTATTTATCGGGTGAAAGCCTCTGCTATGACCCAAGGGCTAAAATTGCTCTAAAAACGACTAAGGGTGAAAGCCTCTGCTATGCCCCTTAGATCGAAAATTATTTATCGGGTGAAAGCCTCTGCTATGACCCAAGGGCTAAAATTGCTCTAAAAACGACTAAGGGTGAAAGCCTCTGCTATGCCCCTTAGATCGAAAATTATTTATCGGGTGAAAGCCTCTGCTATGACCCAAGGGCTAAAATTGCTCTAAGAACGACTAAGGGTGAAAGCCTCTGCTATGCCCCTTAGATCGAAAATTATTTATCGGGTGAAAGCCTCTGCTATGACCCTCGAGCTAAAAATGCTCTGATACGACTACAGGTGAAAGCTGTTGCTACACCCTTTAGATCGAAACTATTACCCTCGATCAACCAAGGTCAACTGATACTCGATTATATTATTATTCGATCGTCTAAGGCTAGTAGCCATCTTCACAAACACTTAAATCAAAGCTGTTATTTGAGATTGAACAAGACCCTGTTCGATTATTACTTCACAATTATTTGTCCAGAGTACAGAATTTGGCTTTTCAAATTAGAATTTGTCGCTCGAAGAACATTTTGTATCGCTCTACCTGAATGTCTTAAATATACGGTGAGAGAATAAAAAGCTTCTTTCAAGCTATACTCAAAGTCGAAAGATATCGATTATCATCTATCAACTAAGTATTATTCAAAGTAGATAAAGAATATCACTTGATCATATTTTGGAAGTATGATTGACGCTCGATAACAACGTACAAAAACAATTCCACAGACAATAAGGAAGGGCGATAAGAAATGGATATCTTATTCATGTCATTCCAAACAGTTACAAAGAATTCGAAATTACAAGGATAAGAGAAGTCAAGCAAAGAATTTACATTTAATCCTATTACAAATAAATCCTACACTAGATTTTCTCCGTGGTTGAAGGAGTAAGGCTGGGCCAGAACAACGCTTCTACCCTTCATTCATCACTCCCTTAGTACTTGCTCCACACCAGTCCAGATCGAAAAATAGCGAGGCAACCTCTAGAAAAATTATTCCACGCAGTCTCGAAGGTAACATTCTTCAAGAAATATCTTGAAGAAGTAGAGATCGAGAGCAGGAAAACTCCTCCAGCAGTAGACCCACTATCCGACTGGATGGAGATCAGGGTACCGGAATTCTAACCCGTCTCAGGAGGGATGAATCCAAAGAAGCAGGTCGCCTGCCGGTACCCCAGTCGCAATTATTTTCGCCTGTCGATACCCTAGTCGAATTGGGTTACCATCATAAGAAAGAGGAATTTAAAGATAGTTCGAAGGAGAACTTCGAACAACTTGATCGAAGAAAGGAAACGAGGCATGTTGGCTAAAAAGAATAAATCTTCAGTCATAGGACTGTTCAAAATTGTTACTGAAATGTAAAATATGGGGATCTCCACAGAACTATATATAGTAAGGAGAAAGAGCAATCAACGACTGAGATCTGATGGTGCTAACGGTTGAGATATGAGCAGTAAATGCGCTGACCGTTACGATTCCCGAAATTGCAGAAACCATTCCGGAAGAACAATGAAGAAAATGTCAAAATTATTCTACTCGAGTTCATTCCTATCCGAATTCATTAGTACCTATCATCCAAGAGAAATCATAAAAGAGATCTAAATACAGTGTGTAAAGAAAGCATCATCAGATAATGGCACGAGGATAAGTAAAGCCGTCAAAATATTGACAAAAAGTATATTCCGAGCTTGACATAGGAAGTAATTACAAGATAAAAGATATCAACCCCCATCACACCTTCGTAACTGACCGACCATCATATTTTCGGCGGACGATAATGTCCTTACTCAACCAGGAGATGCCTATCGAGCCAACAGGTCTTCGACTGTGGTCATACTCTTTCAAAAAAGAGAAGGGCAATACATCTCTTACTAGGAGAAATGTGAACATTTTATAAAGGACGTCAATCTCCGAAGGCCTAGCAAAATTGCATCATACCCTAAACTACAAAGGATCGAGGCTATCAGGGTTGAAATAGTTTCGCCTGCAAATGCCTTAATCGAAGTTAAAGTATAAACCTGATTATAATACGCAAAGTAGCTCCTAACCCGAAATTCAAATATATTGAGGCATACAACAAGATCCTCTATTCAGCATGATCGAAGGAATCGGTATTCAGAAAATGTTATAAAAATGCAAAAAAACGAAGAAAATACTACAAGTCCGAGAAAATAAAAGACAACGCCTAGAAGAGCTTATTGTCAGAAAAAATCTTCCGAAGCTCGGCACTACGAGCCTCATATCCATCTTTATATCCACGATCGAAAGCTTCCTTTTCTCGACGAGTGAATTCCTGCTTATCCTGCTCGTGAAGATTTTTCAGTTTTCCGAGCTCTTCGCTCAGCTGCTTATGGATCTCCTCTCCACTTTCTCTAGCAGATTTTTCTCTCTCTAGAGCGAGCTTCTCCGCAAGGACACGGTCGAACTCGTTTTTCTTCTTCTCCAGCTCCTGAGAAATAGCAGCACGATGATTGATCTCCCGCTCAGCAAATGTCTTAAGCTCAATAAAATCTTGCCCGGCCTGCCAAAAAAGTTAGACTTTCTTTCAAACGATCATAAAAAAAAAAAAAAAAAAAAAAAAAAAAAAAAAAAAAAAAAAGGGAAGGGGGTTATACCTGAAACAGGAAATTCTGCCCGGACTCGAACAACTCCTCTATATTCCTCTCCTTAGACGCATTTCCCCCTTTGGGCATGTTAGTCTCCGAAGAAGTAAAGTTAACCTGCAACAGGCTATCCAAGGGATCGGACCCATCTTTCGACTCTTCAGCCCCGGAAGAAGCAACTTTTGGATGATCGGGATCGACCCGGGGTTCCGAAGGATTGTCAGTTTTTAAAGCGTCAGCAGAAGCCCCCTCGTCGGTTCCTAATTTGAGTTTCTTACTAAAACCTCCTTCGGGAGGAACAGTCGAAGTGTCGAGAGACGATTTACTCCCAATGACAAGATTTTGCAAGGCCTCAATAGGAGTGGGCCCGTCAGGGTAAGGCCTCTTGTTGGAAGAAGAAACAAAAGGATTTTCTCCCACGGGATTCTTGTTCGATGAATCGATAACTTTTGGAGAAGAACACTCGTACGCAGCTTCGAGTTCTTCGTCCAAGATGGACTTGCGGGAACCACCTTTGTTTTGTTTTGAAGAGACACCTTTCTCCTTCTTGTCCTCTCCTTCTTTAGCGGTTCCCGGGGAAGACGCAGAAGCCTTAGAAGAAGACTTGGATGTTTTGTTTTCCTTAACAATTTTATGCTCCTTACTTGGATTCTTGGTCTTCGAGCCGCCAAATAGCATTTTGGGGTTGATAGGCTTTCCTAGTGTGTCTTCCATGATGAGTGGATTGAAGGTCGATAGTTCAGACTATTACTCTGGAAGGGATTCAGGGAAGACAGGAAATATGGCGAGAGCTCCGATCTCTATAAGCAAGGCGTCGTATGAATAATGAAAAGAAACCCTAATATTTATAGACACCACGCCCTCCGATTGCGATAATGGATCGACGCAACATGTAAAGAAAAATCCCGTGCGGGAAGAGCGAATATCTGAGCATAATGTTATCGAAATCTTAAAAATTAATGGTAATTGGATATTAATAAGATCGGAATTTACAAGTTACGGCAGTCAGGTAGAAACAGAAAACAAATCCGATTACAAAAATGGATTACATGGGTCGATACGACTAAATTCCTAACTACAAAACTTTAAGTTGCTCCCCCGGCATACTCGACTCCGATATTGAAATTGGATAATTACCCAGCTTGGTCGAAAGATCGATTGTCTCCCTCGACCAAAGCATTGCTTGCATTGGCATCCTCGCCCTTTTCCCCTAGCACATCGGGAGGATCGTCGCAGGCGTACTCGAGCACATCGGGGTTAGGAATCGGAATGCCGTACTCCTCAACTAAGGGAGCGAAGCGATGATTCTGCCAATTAGCATCCACCTTGGGTAGAGAGGAAGGTTTGTAATCTTTCCCTTCAGCGTTCTTGAAGGGGTTCATGTGCTTAAAGTACTCATCCATGTCATCCGGAATTTTCTTGGCCGCAACTAATTGTTGAACCCCTTTGTAAAAAATCGTCTGAGCAATTTCTCCCATCTTCCGTTGGACTAAAGGATTTAATACGGGAGATTCCAAAAATTCTCGTATGGCTGGAATAGTAGCCTCTTCCCGACCTTGGGCATACGCACGCTCAGAGTCTTGCTTCGCCAACTCCAGCTCTATTCTCACCTTCTTCAGCTCCTCCTCGAGGGCACTTCTCTCTTTGACGGATGCCAGTAGATCCTCTTCCATGGACGAGGAACGCTTCAC
Organism: Penstemon eatonii; assembly: GCA_038501285.1. NCBI lineage: Eukaryota > Viridiplantae > Streptophyta > Magnoliopsida > Lamiales > Plantaginaceae > Penstemon > Penstemon eatonii. The sequence goes on from CM076711.1 coordinate 18,545,200, forward strand.
AGTAGCTTTTTCGAGCTCCTTCTTCACTCGAGATAATTCCCGTTGATTTTCTTCTAACTGGGCTCGAATACTTTTATTATCAACAAGAAACTGAGCACACGCGTCATGAGCATCCTGCGATTCTTGCTCCAATAAAGCTAAGCGATAGGTTTGGATAGCAAATAAGTCTCCGATCTGCGACGTAGTTCAAGCATATCAGCGAAATGTCGAAGGCACCAAAGAAAGAAAAGAAGATCAAAGATAAACGTTTACCTCGTGATACGTTCGGGAAAAGTCACTCAAAACCTCGAAATCACTCTTAACGCTCTGAAGCAGGATATCCCGCTTGAACCGACCGGCCATATAAATTCTGACGGACTTGTCGAACTCGTTCTCACCACCCGAATCCAGATCAGTTAGGATGCTACCATCTTCAGGGTACCCAGCAGCCCTGCTACCCCGAAGGTGCTCGTCCATGAAATCTGCCACATCAGGTTCTGATCTGCCTTCTCGACACGGGACAGGGTCAGAACTCACACCAAAGGGTTTTACTCTCCTAGAGGGTCCAGGATGTTCAGCATTTCTTTTGCGACTCAAAAGTTTCTCGTACTCCTGGACACCCAAAACCCGATTCCAGGAATGCTGACTATAACCAACCGAGGAAAGAGCAGGAATGTCAGGGGAGAATAGGGCTCGAAGCGGCCCAGCAGAAGCGGAATTTAAGGAGCTCATAGTACCAACACCTCTCAGTTCGGGGATCGTGAGCGGAACAATAACAGAGTCTCCGCCCGAGTTACTCGTACCGGTTCTATTTCCGGGAGTATGAGACAACGGGTCAAAATAAAATGGTTTATTTTCAATTAATTTGGCAGCTGATACTCGGAGTTTCTCAACGACTCGACCTACAGGAACAATACGCTTTAGGCACGCTTTTTTTTACAAAGAAAAACTATTCGATAACACCTTAAATAGACAAGGTAATAAGCATACCCAAGGAAGGAGTGGCAAAAGGCGGAACATTAGGAGTTGGAAGGCCATCGACCTGCAGAAGTGATCCTTCGGAAGTTTGGTTGGGATATTTAATCGCGGGGGCAAGATAGTCGCAATGACTCAGTCCAGCCAATCGCAAAACACCTTCCTGAACTAGGAATCTGGTATGGTAAGGGTTGGACCTCAGCTGCTCGAGAAATTCATCGGAAAGACATTGCTTAAGCTTCTCTTTGATCCTACGAGAACCGTACGACCAAGAGGTTACACCATCCCATCGATATGGTCTTGTCCTCGAACTCCCTTCGGACGTTGGAACATCAGGACCTTTCACAAAGAAGAACCGCCTTTTCCAACCTTTGTCCTTTTTCGTCGTTATGTTGGTAAGAAAAGGCCGTTTCGACCTCTGACGGATGGATACGAATCCCGCATTCGAACCTTTACCTAGGTCCACTCGGAAGGTATCCCAAAAATTGCTAAAGGAGGCCTCTTCTCCTTTCGCCTCCATGAGAACGCTGAATGCTGAGATATAAGCAATTGAGTGCGGAAGAAGCTGAGCGGGGGACAGCGAAAAGAAAGAAAGTATACACCTTAAGAGGGGACTGAATGGAATGCGCAAACCACACGAAAATTGACCTTCATAGAATGATTGACAGCCTGTCGGGGGCTCGGTGGCGCGTTCGGAATAAGAAGGAATTACGATGGAAAACCCTTTGGGAAGAAATTTCCCATATTCCCCCACGAGATAAACACGATCTTTCTTCGAAAAGCAACAGGAAGTCTCTTTAGCGGGGAGTTCCGACCTGTTTAAGGCCATTGTCTCAGGGGCTGGCACAGGTTTGAAAATTCTGACAAAGGCCCCCTCACCGATGCTGCGCTTCTCAACCTCATTTTCTTCGAGATCCTCGCTTGGATCATTATTCTCACCTCCTGAATGAAATTCACCATCTTCATAATCGTCAACAAGCTTTAACAGTGGATCAGATTCTTGATTCTCTTCGACCTTACTTTTGCCCTTGACGTGCCTAGAACTTGACATAACGAAATGAAAGACAAATATATAATGCAGATGCTGTTTCGAACCAAAATACTTCGAGCTAAAGAAGGAATTTGATGTGTAAATAAATTTTCAACGAGTCAACTTATATATATGGGGTTAAAAAGGTAAATTGCAAACAGGTCCCCGAGTAACCGCGACGGTTGAACTTACCATGGATAAAACTCAAAGCTATTTCTCTGAAAATTGCACTTTCAGTCCTTCGTGACCAGAGATTGGGGATTGAACTACGGAAGACGTTTCCGGAAAATATTATTGGCCCTCTAAGTTGTTGCTCGAAAATAAGGAAAGCATTTGAAGAAAGCCTCATAATAATTCACAGATAAGGGCATTTCAATTGAGGGGCTCTACTAAAACGATGGACGTTTAAGTATTCTCTCCGCACTCCTAAGTGAAATTTCTAGCATATGCACTCTTTTTCCCTGGCTCGGTTTTTTATCCCAATGGGTTTTTCCGAGTTAGGTTTTTAATGAGGCATATCCAAAACACATTCCCAACGACTCATTTCAATCCAACGGACAACGCAAATTAAACTTCTTCGAGCGCAAGCCTCCTCTTTACGCTCGAGAAGTGGGGGAGTATTGATGAGGGGTAATTTAGACCCCGCTATCTTCCCCGATCCAGGTCCGATCTAGTGGTTTTAACTCCCCAATACAGAGAGAAGTTGTCAAACCCGAGCTCATGATCATATATCCACGGCTTGCTCGAGAAAATCAATTAGGGGATACTGTTGGGCCGAAGGCAGGCCCAAGCCCATCTGTTCAACTATAAATACCCGCGCATTTATGATGCTGAGAGGATCCCCAGGTGCTCTCTTCTCGAAGCTACTGTTCATAGCAGTTCGGGATTATAGCCCTAAGTCGAGCATATGTATTTTCACCCTCTAGCTTGTACGGCATCTTATAATGCTCGGATAGGACCCTAGATATGTTTGTACTTGTACTCACTTAACTCGAATACAATTATATTCTATCTTTACCTTAGTTTATTTGTGATTATTGTGATACATCCACACTTTGATCGAACCAACGAAACCATGTAAGATCAAAAGCTAAGAAGTTTCGTACAATGTTCGAAATAAATAGACAAAACTCTAACTAATGCCTAAATCCAGAATTAAAGAAAAACATATGCTAATAAGAAAAATCCAGATGCTCCTTGACCCATTCCTTGAAGTATGTTTCCCTCATGTGCAATTGAAACCCAGACTTGGTCACTTGCAGCACGTTCCAGTCATCCTCTGTAAACACTTTTACAGAAACCAGAAATGTTAGATGATTTACATCAAAAGAAAATCTTAAGATGTTTTTTATCAAAAAGGAAATAACTTAGGTTATACCTTGGTCAAGTATGTATCGGAATTCCTCATCAGTCATGTTCTCCAATTCCTCATTTTTCTTACATAAGGGACAATTCTTTCCTTCGATCAATCCTTGTCCTCTTTCGAGAACTTTCTCATATTTCTCTAACAATTTATGCAGATCATCGGTCTTAATTCCTTTATGGGGAACTTCACAATGATCGATAAAATGAGAGAATGATTCAGGCAGGCCATTTGTGATGATTACCATCTTATCATCTAGAGTCAATATAGCTCTAAGCTCATCGATTCGTTTTAGCCTCTTGATCAGGTATTTACAATATTCACCAATATTGTTGAACCCAGTCGTGCCCATATCGTGGAGTGATGATATCCAGATTTGCGGTATAGTTTGTTCGTAATCGGCAGTGAATTTTGGCATGACTAAATATAAATAAAAGACAACAATAAGCAGACAGATTTAAGATAATACTTATAATTAACGAAGATTGGTCTTTCTATCGAAAAAGTTCTCCCACTATTTTATCGAAACAATAACCCCTTGCATTGTTCGGGAAATTCTATTTCCTAGTAGGTCTTGACGTCCCAGCAGACATTAATTGCACCCACGACTCGCGGTCATACAATTAACTCCCTAGGTAGGTATACTTTTACCAATTGTGTTACTCCACAACCTTCAAGCTATTTTGCCTCGATTTTCGCATTTATCTAGCACTGCTACATCATAAATGTTACTATTCGTTTAAGTCTAACCCAGTCAATCTTGATGAGAAACTGGCCCGGTCGTGAAATCCCCGTAACTGGTTATCGGTCGATTTTCACATCCCGACCAGTCCCCACCCTTGTCGAGTTTAGTTAAAAACAAGAATCAAGGAATTTCGTGCATTGTCCCTTTCTTCGACTCGGGTGCCAGACTCTGGATCACCTCTATCGATAAGTAGACAACATACACTAGTCCCTATTGATGGAAGGCTTGGATCTATAAAACATCATTTTATAGTTTACCCAATATGACTTAATATTTTAATTCGAGAGGGGATTTTCGGTTTTAGGAAATTTGAGGTAACTCTCCTCGAGATCTCACCGCGTTTAATTATGCTTTATTATTTATTTAGTGATCTAAATTCTAGCGCGCAAGCCAAAATAAATCAACAAATAAAATAAAACATTCAACCTAGCATGCATGCTACCACAGTATGTTTTCGATCGGGAGCCTCATATGCGGACCACCATCGAGCCAAAGACGATGGTCCTATTGGTCAATCTATTAGGTTTCACAGAGACCTACTCTATTACACATTTTACCATGCATACATGGCCTTTAGTCTTCTTGGGCTCCCACCTTGCTTGTAATGGGCCTCCATCCTAAACTAATAAAACAGTAAAGCCCTATCTATTACAATGGCTCAAAGTGGCCCAAAACTTAAGGCTCGCAGACCCAATAAAACCAATTAGATTATAATTAACCAATCACATCTAACCTAAGGGTCAAGGCTCGGCGCGATCGAAAACCACATAAACAATTTCACGTTGAGCAAGAAACAAGCAAAAATTTAATTTTCTTATTTCTTATGTTATTCTAAAACTACCTTTTAAAACAACTTTAGATTCTAGTTTTAAAAACCCCTTTCTAAAACAATCTCTTACTTATCATTTTAAAACCCCCTTTTAAAATGACTCTTTGATTTTATTTTAAAACCCCTTTTAAAATTAAATCACAATTCCTATTTTAAAACCCCTTTTAAAATATCTCATGGTTCTTACTTTAGTCCACTACTAATTATGAAAAATTAATCCTTCGGATAATAAAACACCTTTTAAACATAAATCAGGTTCTGGAAATTTCAAATTTTGAAAATTACAGTTTGGTCCCTCAATTTTCAAAAATTACGTTTTGACCCCAAAACTTTCGGAAATGATAAATCAACCCCAAAAATTCCAGAACTTGCAAATTGGCCCAGAAAACAGAAATAATTATTTTTATTTCCAGAAACTTTTATTAATCGCAAAACAGCCCCTGAAGTTTTCGTAAATTGCAAAACAGCCCCTCAACTTACGGAAATTGCAAAACAGACCCCTATCGCCTAGAAAAACAGAATTTCAATTTCAGCCCAAAATTTCCAGAATAATAAAATTTCAGATTCTGTCCAGATTTTCTAAAAATCGTAAATTGCAGTTTTAGACCAGTAAAATTCGCAAATTGCAGATCTGGCCCAAATAAGAATTATGCTATTTATCCGAACAAATAATTAATCATAATCGGCAAGATCCATGCATAGAACACGACAAATAAACATATTCACGAAAATTTGAAGTGTTCAAGCCTTTTTTCATATGTGCATAATAAGTTAGGCTCTGATACCACTGTTGGGTTTTTGGGTATAATTTGTCAACTACAACAGTGCTGAATTTAAAATTTTTTATCATACACCAAATCCCAGGGTTTCTTATTAGCACATATGAATAAAGGTTGAATTTATTTCAGCATGCATATACTAAAATAAATAAAAAGTAGGTAAAAACTATTTTACCTCACCACAGGCAAGGTGGTGGTATTTCTCCGGTCTTCGATTGTTCACTGGAGCACCCCAAATGTTGTGCCTCTAGAGAAAGTCCACACCAGTTGGATTTGAGTGACTTCGCGAAATCCCCAGGCTCAGAACTAGGATTAAGGAATCGTCTCGTCAGGAATTGGATTCAGATCCGGGAAGAAGCTTGGAGAAAAATCCTTCACAGGGGTGGGGCGATTTTTGGGAAAACTAAACAGGGAGAGAAATCGATTTTTCCTTCTCAATAGTTGGCTGAAAATTTCGATTAGGTCTCTTCAAATTTTCGATCTCTCTCTCCCTATTTAATGGGGTTGTTAGTTTGTTGAGATTTTCTTGCTATCTTGAAGAGATTATGATATATCTCTTATATTTAGAAGAGTCCTTCTAGATATAAAATATATCTCTTTTTCCTTATCTCCTATGGAAACAAGATATGCCATATCTCTTCACAAGATATGCTATATCTCTTCACAAGAAAATCTTCCCTAACCTTTTTCCATCAAAATCGCCCCTTGACTAATTAACCATAAGATCAATTGATTTTTTCTTAGCATGGTTCGGCCATGACTAAATTAATTGATCAAGAGATCAATTAATTAATTCAACCATGCCCACATGCTTCATCAATCTTAAATTAATTCAATCAAGTCACCCATAGCAAAATCGGCCCATGTAAGACAAATCAATCCTAGATTAATTTATCTTAACAATAATTGGCCCATATGCTTTAATTAATTAATCCACTATTAATCAATTAATCATTTCCAATTAACACTTTAATTGAGGATTTAATCAATTAGAAATTTCCAATTGATTCATTAATTAGTTACTTCTAATTAATGATTCTCCATTTCGAATTAACACTTTAATTCTCGATTAATTAATTAGTTACTTCTAATTAATTATTCTTTTTCATGAATTAATAATTTAATTCATTTTATTGATTTAATTCCTTAAATCAATTGATTCCTTCCAGACTGTCACTGTCCAACTGTATTGTGTGTGACCCTCTAGGTTCACCATCAATTGGCAGCAGGCCCACGACTTTCGTGATTTAATTAGTGAGCAATTAATTGCTCCGATCAATTAACCACTTTAATTGACCACTCCAGAATTAATTTCCTTATTAATTCAGGAGTACCCACACCTCATGGTCGATCTCTAGCCACAAGCCCATGAGGCCCAACTTCAGGTGAATTGATATTCGTGAACCTCCAACTCTTATAAATACCATGTACATACGGTCCTTCTAGCGACTAATTTCCCGATTGAGACCTAGGGTGTGTGAATTGGTCGGCACCTCTAATTATCTCAATTCTGTACTTTCTAATTCAGGATAATAATCCAGTGTGACTGCTAAATTTGGAAACCCCTTTCCAAATCCGTCACCGACTACGGCCGTAGATTCCTCGGATTTATTATCTAAGAACGTACAGGAAATTCTCTCATCTTATCAGGATGAGTCGATAGATCCTATATTAGTACTAACTATCCGCGCACACGTTCATACGTACCCAAAGTAGTCGTACAATGACCAAGCTATGTGATCGGCTCCTAAATCAAAGTACGTATTCCCGTGTACCGAATCCGCCCTAGTACCTCAAGTCAAAGGACTAAATCGTACACTATTATAAGTCTTGAGAGACATCCCATTACCGATATGCTGAACGCACTTCCACGATGGGTCTCTCTGTTCGGGTCGTTCGATGCGTTCGATCCCCTATCGAACCACCTAGTCATATGCACTAGCATTCAATGCCTTGTTCATGAAACGACAACAAATTCACTTCATGTGAATCATGCATAATCCTACAAGTCTTGACGATTCATTCGATACCCCGTCTCGATATGAATCTATGACTTGGAACATTTTTGAGATCACGACCTTTGAGATTGTTTCATGATTAATCGCACCCAATACTGAAGTGAATAATCCCGTAGTCATGAGTGATCTCAGGGTTTCATCCAATCGCTTAGATACGTTCGCGAGAGATGAAGTTGGCCATTGTTTAATTCACGTACTATGAATAAACAGGCGTATTATCTTATGAATCATAAGATTGCTTCTAAAGGAAGTTCCTAAACAAGCTTATATTTGTTGGCTTGCTGGGCACTATCCTATCAACAATAGCAAACTCCACTCTCTTACCATCAATCTGAATCCCCATGCTCCTGTTTTTGAAATCAAAATCCAAACCCACATAGGTCATCCAATCACAACCTAGGACCATATGAAAACCTCCCAATATGATAAGTCTGACTGGGTAAACAAAGTCATGGCCCTGCATTTTCCAGTAAAATTACTAATCTATTTTCTGCTGAAGATTTTACCCCCATCAGCCACCTAATAAGCATAGGATTAGTATCTTCCACAGAGCTGTTCAATTTGTATGATAATTCTTCATTTATAAAGATGTGTGTGCTGCATGTATCAATTAGGATATTGATTTTGTTGTTTCCCATTTCCCCAATAACTTTGATAATGTTATTACTAACACTACCAAATATGGCATTAATTGACACCTGTATATCTTCATCCACAATCCCTTCCCCAATAAACTCCTCTTCATTCAGGGACTGAAGGTAAGCTTCTTCATCCTCTTCAGATAACAGTATGTAAACTTGCTGTTTTTTACACCTATGACCCAGAAAAAAAATTTCATCACAATTATAGCATAACCCTTTCTCCTTTCTTGCATTCATTTCCGCATTAGTGAGAAATTTTCTGGGTGGTAACAAGGCAGGTGGAGTGTAATTGTTAACCTTAGGGTTGTTAACAGTAGATGGAGAAATAGATGGCCTCTTAAACCCGTTATTGTTGGGGTTAATAATAGGTCTGTAAGTACCTCTATTCCTTTTAGCAATTGCATCTAAAGTAGCTTCTTGCTTCCTGGCCAATTCAATGGCCTGTTGGAGTGTTTTTGGTTCAAACATAGAGAAAAAGGATTGGCTCTCTTCAGACAGTCCACTCACAAAACATGCAATAAAGTATTTCTCATCATAGTTCCTTTTATTAATTATCATTAAATAAGTTGTGACCCTGAGTTTGTTGAACTCAGCCACAATCTTGCCCTCTCTCAATTCCTCAAACCTGGCAGAAATCAATCCCAGGTTAGATCCCTTCTTCTTTGGTTAATCTGTCCTAACCACATAGCAGCCTTCCCATCAAAATGTAGTGAAGCCAGTGTGACTTTATAAGTCTCAGGAACAGTGGGTACTAACTGAAAATAGCTATCACATTTCAATAACCAGGCCCTAGGGTTTGAAGCATCAAATCTAGGGAAATCTAGCTTAGGTTTATGATTATAACCCATAGAGAACTGATTACCATCCTCATTAAATTTCTGTGCTCTACCATCAGTAGCTGATCTACTAGCATTTTCAGGTGTGAAATGATTGGTTTGAGATACATTACCAGTTTGTGAGTTGTTGCCCATAATTGATTTCTCCTTATGATAAACATCAATCCTCTCCGCTATTTTAATCAACTGTAAGTGTAATGTACCCATAGTTTCCTGTAATTTATCTTGTTTTTCATCCATTTTTTCAGACATTGAGTTGATTTGATCCTGCAGGTTCATTGATATGGCCTCTCTCCTATCAACCTCCTCCTGCAACCTCAACTCCAATTGCCTATTTGATTCGTGAATTTCCCTATGTCTGGTGCCTTCTGCAATTGATAATCTGGCCCATATGATAAAAAAACCTGCTCTTGTAGCCAAATGGTAGGTTTTAGATATATTTTTGTATTTTTATATTTTTTTTAAATGTAAATAACAGTAGCTTGGGTAAAAAGGTAGAATGGGGATTAGGGAAGAACAGAGAAATAGAGAGAAATTGATAAGAATGTAAAATATTGCTTGCCCTTCATTACTCTGATCAACATTACATATACGTGCACCTCTAACTGAATTTGCAGAGAATATTCTAAATGTCCCAAACTGGTAATTGGACTAATTAACTGGACTAACAAAATTAATACTACTGGACTAGTAATAATAATAAGGAAGTTGGGCCTATTTTAATTAGCTACATCTGCCTGGCCCAAATCTTCAATTAACCCGACCTTCTTCACTTCAGAATCTTCAATCGGCCCATCCTCCACTTCTGACCCGGAATCAATTTGAACCGGTCCAAACTCTTAATCAACCCACGCGACCGACCCGTTCTCCTCATTCACCAATTCATCCATCTCCTCTTCTCCCTTCGTTCCTTCAGTATTCAAGCAATTTATGGCCATAGACATAACATTAGACAAGCTTCAGTTATAAAAGCAATTAATATCATGTTTTTTTTTTAAATTATAAAAGCAATTATAAAGAATAACAAGGATATTCAAGAACTTCTCTTGTTCGATCAAGAATTTGTTCATTAATTTTTGTAGTTTCTCTTGTTCGGTTCGAGGAAATCCACAATATACGATTCTTCTACTGCATAGGATTTAACTCCAATGTTCTTGTATCAAAATCTTATTGACGATAAAGTGCACTCAAAGCCATTTGGGTGTTGCATCATTTGTAGCAGACAAAACGTACTGTAATCTGATTTTACTCGTACTGGAGTATTGAATACGAGAAGTCTTGTTGAAGCATGAGATGATATTGAAGGATGAAGACAATCACGTTCATTCTTCCATTTTTTTTCATTTTTCCTATCAAACTTATTAAAATATGCTTTCAGGGGAAAAATACAAGATACTCCTCTGTGTTATGCAAAATCTGCAAGAAACTATCATGTGAAATTTTTATTGCATCAAACTTTCTTTTATTTTCAAAAATCCTGCAAAAAACACCCAATTTTTAAAAATAAGTCATTTTGGATCAACATATTTCAAGAAACCATTTTTAAAACATATCACGTGAAGTTGTATGGAACAACTTGAAGTATTTTTTAAATGATTTCTTGAAATATGTCGATCCAAAACAACCTATTTTTTTACAAATTGGGTGTTTTTTGCAGGATTTTTAAAAATATAAGGAAGTTTGACACAATAAAAATTTCACAGTTTCTTGCAGGTTTTTCATAACACAGGGAAGTATTTTGCATTTATCCCACTTTCAGGTAAATGTTGTATTGTATTCTGACCTAGCAAATTGAAAGTTCGGGTATTTAATTTAATCTTTATAATTGTAATTATGGAAAATTTTCTTATAAGGTATTTGTTGAAAATGTTGTTTTAACTTTTAACCTTTATCCTATATGTTCTTAACTTTTGTCTAAAGAAAGAAGTGAAATTAAATTTCCTTGCTCGCAAATGCACGTTGAGGGCTAGATTTGTTTTTTAAAGTCTCACGTTATGTACTTTTGAATGTAGCAAACATTTTAATCCGAAGTATAGATTCACTAATTCGATGAATTTTTTTATTGTAAATCTTTCAATAATATTTGTTAGATTTGTAAGAAAAGGAGAGGGAGAATTATTAGGAGGTCTGTGTTCTATGATCCTAATAAGATATATAGTAATCTAAATTTCGTTTATATTGATCCTAATAAGATATATCGAAATTTCGTTTATATTGTATGTTTCAGTAAATTTCAAGGGAAAAATGCAACATACTCCCCTGTGTTATGCAAAACCTGCAAGAAGCTATCCTGTGAAATTTTTATTGCACCAAACTTCCTTATGTTTTCAAAAACCCTGCAAAAAACACCCAATTTGTAAAAAATAAGTCGTTTAGGATAGACATATTTCAAGAAACTATTTTTAAAATATATCACGTGAAGTTGTAGGGAACAACTTGAAGTATTTTTAAAATAATTTCTTGAAATATGTCGATCCAAAACGACCTATTTTTTAAAAATTAGGTGTTTTTTACAGGGTTTTTAATAACACAATAAAAAATTTACAGGGTAGTTTCTTGCAGGTTTTGCATAACACAGGAGAGTATTTTGCATTTACCCCAAATTTCAGAGACGTTTCAAAAATATTAGGAAAATTTAAAATAAATTACATTTTTGTTGATTAACAAAACATTTTTTTACCATGTTGGTCGGTAGAATTGTATTTCCTTGGGGCTTTTGGCCCTTTGCACTCTGAAATTCTAGGGTTTTGCTACTTTATATTCTAACTTAAAAGTTTTGACATTTTACACTCCGAAAATACAATTTAGTTGATACTTTGCACCTCTAGTGTTTTTTTTTTTATGAAAAATTTCATTACTTGAAGGGTATAATAGTTATTTTCGAATATATTTGACAATTTGCACTATAAAATTATAGATTTTGGCATTTTGCACTCTGAAATATAAAATATTATCACTTTGCATCTAAAAAATATAATTTTTGACATTTTCAACCCCGACTTAATACTTAATATGATAATATAAATAATGTAAATAAGAAGATTTCAATAATTATTAATATAGATTAGATGGGTTAATCCCAATTCCGTACTTAAGGCCCATATATACTTTCCTTTATTAATTTATGTGGGTTCTCAAAAAAATAAAAAATAAAAAATAAAATCAATTTGCTATGTGATTGGAATGATATTGCCAAACCACAACTAAGATTTTCCTTTTTCCTTCCATGAACTTATTCCATTTTTTGTTTCTAAGGAATATATCAGTATTTCAATTGGGTGGTTGCAAACAAACTTATTTTGTATTTGAATTGATTAAAACTTATTCGAGTATCAGATTAAAAAAATTATTTCAACTCCTTAATTGTCAATTCATATATATTTTTTCTACATCCACCTCAGGAAAATTGGAGGAAGGCCAACACGCAGGCAACTCGACGGCGGCGTCCTGTAGAAAAATTGAAGAAGACTGTTTGGGGCACACCTTGAGCGTTGTGTGATTTTGAGCTTCTTGAGGAAATTGAAAATGAAATAGAGGAGGTAGTGTTTAATATGGAAAATTGAATTAAACGACATAGCTTATGAGACAAAACTACGTCCTTTTGTAATTTGTAGGATTAAAAGAAATTCAGAAAGAAAGAAATTATGGGAAAATTACAAAATTGGTCCCATAACTATTGCTCGCTGGCAAAAAAGTCCTGTAATTTTTCGGGCTGGCAAAAACATCCTGTAACTATTATATTTTGGCAAATTAGTCCTATTTTAACCCGAATTGCCGACATATCTGCCAAGTCACGCCCCTTTGCTGACCTGGAAATGGGAAAATTGCAAAATTGGTCCCGTAACTATTGCTCGCTGGCAAAAAAGTCCTGTAATTTTTTAGGCTGGCAAAAACATCCTGTAACTATTATATTTTGGCAAATTAGTCCTATTTTAGCCCGAACTGCCAACGTATCTGCCAAGTCACGCCCCTTTGCTGACCTGGAAAGTAAAACCCCCTTGTTGACATGGAAAAATAGCAAAAAATGGTTCCATAACTAACGATCACTAGCAAAAAAAGTCCTTTAATTTTTTGGGTTGGCAAAAAAGTCCTATAATTAAATTATTTCAGCAATTTAGTCCTATTTGGTCCAAATTGTGATTTTTTTCCCACCCATTTCAAACGAAAAATTAACCATATCTAACATACTTTAACTTAGAAGTAATTTAGACTCATGATAATATTGAAAGGCACTTTATCACATTGCACCAAGGCACATATTGAACAAGAATCAATCTTCGACAATTAAAAAAAAATCCCAGATTATCGAATAACGATGACAAAATCAGCTGCAATTAAGTTCAAAAGTAGTTATGGAATACAAAGCATTAATTCTGACAAAATCAGTTGCAATTAAGTTCAAAAGTAGTTATGGAATACAAAGCATTAATTCTGTCATCGTTATTCGATAATCTGAGATTTTTTTTAAATTGTCGAAGATTGATTCTTGTTTAATATGTGCCTTGGTGCAATGTGGTAAAGTGCATTTCAATATTATCATGAGTCTAAATTACTTCTAAGTTAAAGTATGTTAGATATGGTTAATTTTTCGTTTGAAATGGGTGAAAGAAAATCACAATTTGGACCAAATAGGACTAAATTGCTGAATAATTTAATTATAGGACTTTTTTGCCAACCCAAAAAGTTAAAGGACTTTTTTGCTAGTGATCGTTAGTAATGGAACCATTTTTTGCTATTTTTCCATGTCAACAAGGGGGTTTTACTTTCCAGGTCAGCAAAGGGTCGTGACTTGGCAGATACGTTGGCAGTTCGGTCTAAAATAGGACTAATTTGTCAAAATATAATAGTTACAGGATGTTTTTGCCAGCCCGAAAAGTTACAGGACTTTTTTGCCAGCGAGCAATAGTTACGGGACCAATTTTGCAATTTTTCCATTTCCAGGTCAGCAAAGGGGCGTGACTTGGCAGATACGTTGGCAGTTCGGGCTAAAATAGGACTAATTTGCCAAAATATAATAGTTACAGGATGTTTTTGCCAGCCCGAAAAGTTACAGGACTTTTTTGCCAGCGAGCAATAGTTACGGGACCAATTTTGCAATTTTCCCAGAAATTATTGTCACTGTTTCACTGGCACCATCTCCAAGGGAGTCTCTATATCCCTAATCATAAGAAAATTTATAAGAATTGCACAAAAAAATATAATCCAATTGAGTCTATGAAAAATAAGACTATCAAAATTTTATAAGTTTGAATTCTTATATTTGAGAGTTCAAAGTAAAATTTTAAAAGAAAAAGTAGTGTGTTAAAGCTCGAGTGGAGTTGGGTGATTATTTAAAAGTAGAATCTTAAAATATAAATAAACTCTTGGAGTGCAGAGTAAAAGTGGTAATGTATAACACTATTCACTCACTACAAAGTAGCGGACTCAGGCTCAAATCCCTGTTGGGAGAGGTACTCACATTAATGTGAACTCGACTCGAAAGAGATTAAACCTCTGAAAAATAAAAAAAATAAAAAATTAAAGATAAGAGACTTGAATTTAAGAGATTTGTTGGAGATGGTCACCCTATATGTTGTAATATGCAGTGGACTAAGACTGTCTTGGAATGAGATTGTCAATGGTAATTCTATCGATGATAATATTTCATCTACTGGTCCCTTTACTGTTGATATAAAGAGAATCATACATAGATTTTCCTGGATTAAAATTAGTTTTGTTTAAAGGATTGGAAGTAAAGTTGCCCATGCTTTAGCTAAATTAGCTTCAATGGAGGAGTTAGTTGATTTGCCGTTTATATTAGACAAATTTTAATTGTTGAGGCTCTTTGATTTATATACAGGACAATTGACACTCCACTAGAAGTTTCTAATTTTTACACTTATCCACCTAGACCTAAAATAAAACAAGATTACCCCTTGAAAGTTTTAAAATTACACTTAACCCTCATTAGAATCTCCGATGAAATATCCACCATAATTGTTGGATAAGGATGAAGATGAAGAACACTGAAGACAATTAGTAAAAGAAGGTTTTGATGGATTCCAAAACTTAAAATCTGCTAAGTATAGTGTAACTTAGCTGATATCCCTTTGAAGAAATTTTTACTAAGTAAAGAAGATATCAGAAGAGTCAAATTTCAAGGTCCAAGACTTCTGATCTGCTGAAGAAATGTTATCAGACTGATGAAGATCAGCCGACTCAAATCAGATTTGTTCAAGTTTGAGATCAGCTTAGTTCACCATCAGATTTGCACTTTCGTCAGCCAAGTGGAAAGGATCATAAAGTCTTCCCAACGGTAATAAATGCCCCTGGAAGTAATAAATGCTGAAGTACAAGGTTATTAAAGACAAATGATTGAAGAAATGCTTCGTATCAACTGGGTGCATTTAATGCTGTCTGCAGAAAAGTACTGTTAACAGTACGGACAGACTGCAAGGAGCCGTTCGCGGAAATTAAGGACCAGTACTCGAGGAATTTGAATCTTGTCTTTCTTCAACGGACATTTTTCAAACCTTAAGTATAAATAGCTGAAAGAGACGAAGAGAAAACAACACAACAATCTCTGAGAAATTTTTGAAGCAGAACTCTTTAAGTTTCAAGAACAGCTCACTCATCAGCTTAGTCATTTGTTGACGAAAAGCTAGGTTGAAGAACAAAGCTAAATACATCTTCCGAGTGATTTTGTAAAATTGAGTGTTGTGAGAAGTAGATATCCATCTAAGTGAGTGATATTACTTCAGAGAGTAGGATTTCTTTGTGATTTCTTACAGCGCACTTACGGCCTGTTCATTTGTTGTTAGGCGTAAGCAGAGTGTACTGGTTACTTTGTGTTTCTAGTATAATCCAAGATCTAAGTGACTTGGAAGAGTGGACTAAAGGATTTAAATCCATATAACCACTATAAAAATTCTGTGTGTTTTTACTTGCATTTTTACTTGCATATTTTCAATCGCATAAAAACACTTTGATTTAACTGTTTGAAAAGAATCTGAAAAGGGAGTTTACAAAACTGGGGAAACACTTTTCAAACTATTGAGAATTCTTGTGAAAAACACTTTGAAAAATCCGTTGCAAGTACTCTAAGTATTAAAACTGATTTTAACAAAATCAGTTAAGTAACTATCAGACGAGTGGTCACCAACCTGTTCAAAGATTCGTTCGCGAACAGACTTGTAACTTACTACTATGATCAGCTTAGTCTGCTCACAGTTAGAGAAAAGTTTTAAAGTTAAAATTAGAAGAAAATTTTAAAGAGGTTTATTCACCCCCCCCCCTCCCCGCCCCTCTAAACCTCATCTGACCACTTCGGACCAACAAGTGGTATCAGAGCAGGTGGTTAATTAGAATCAGCTGCCTGATCAACGAGCTTGATCCAAGTGTTTTTCAAAGGTTTTCAAAACTTTTCAAAAGAGCATTTTTTTTTAAAAATCAAGACTTTTGAAAATTGACTGTATCAGCCATGTTCCCCATATTGCTGGTATGTCTTTCGAAGACTGGAAAATCAGAATGGAGATTTTCCTGGCTGCTTACAATGATAACATGTATACATGCATCATTAAAGGTCCATTCAGATTCACCAAGACCATCATAGTAGATGAAACTGAGCTGGTGGTGGAAAAAGACTTAACAGAGATGACAGCCGAAGAAATAAAGTTGTTTAACCTGGACAAAGTCGTAAGATTTATCATGACCAAAGCCCTGGATAATGATCGGTTTGATAAAGTCAAACATTGCAAAACTGCAAAGGAGATGTGGGATAAGGTCCGTGACATGAGCAAAGGAAACGACGCCATTAAAGAGCATCAGCTGATTGTTGCTCTAGAAAAGCTGGACAACTTCAAGATGAAGTCTGCGGAAACCATTGACCAGATGAATACAAGGTTTACAAGGACACTGAATGAAGTGCTAAAGCTTGGAAAAACTTTCACTGATAAGGAGATAACCGTCAGAGTTCTGAAGGCTCTACCTCCAAAGTTCAATATGAAGGTAACAGCCATGGAAGAGTCAAGAGATCTGGGCAAAATTTCTCTCACCGAGCTGTTCTCAGTACTCAAGGCGTACGAGTATAAACTGCCAAGGATGGGTGTTGAAGAAACCTCAACTTCAAGTCCCACAGCTGCACTGGTTGCTGCTGAAAACCCCAGAAGGCCAGCCTACAAAAGCAAAGATGTTGATTCATCTGATGAAGCCACAATACTCAACAAAAAGGAGTACACAGCTGGAGACGTAGCATTGCTGATGAACAACTTCAAAAAGTTCTACAGACGAAAAATGAAAAACAAATATAACAATGCTTCTACTTCTAACCCTACTTCCTCTTCTCAAGATAAGGATTCTTATAAATCCAAAATGATGTGTTATAATTGCAGGAAATTGGGACATTTCATCAGAGATTGCCCATATCCTAAAGCTGAGAAGTACACGGAAGAAGAAAAGAGAATCAGAAAAGAAAGAAAGAATCAGAAAGGAAAGGTGCTGGTAGCAGAAGCAGAAAAGCTAGCTGCCGTCTACTCATCTGATTCAGATTCGGACACTTCTGATGAAGAGTCTTCTGATGAAGAGACCCCTGCTCTTCTCTGCCTGATGGCCAAAGAAACTAATGACTCTGAGGATGAGGTAACTCCTCTTGAAAATGAATTATTTAATTCATTTGAACAAATGATGCTCAACAATACCTTGCATTGCTGATGCATTCAAAAAAGCTTAAGGAAGAGATGATATTGCTGAAAGAGCAAAACAGTTCACTGAAACTCAAAGCTGAAAAGCCAAAAGAATCAGTTGAATATAAACAGTTTGAGCAAGAACATGAATCTCTGAAAGCTGAATGTGAAGTCTATAATGGAAAAATCATGGAACTTGAGAAAGTTATTGAGTCTCATGAAAAATCATCTGTTACATCCACTCATATGTCTAGTAAACAGAAGATACCTTTAGAACAGGACAAGTTAGAATTGAACCATACTGAAAAATTCATATCTGCTGACAATAGTAAGGTCATTCTGTATGTTCAAACTACTAAACCTGCTTCACCTGAGAAAGAATTAAAGGAGAAGAAATTTCCTAAGGCTAAAAAGAGCAAAGAGCCTAGTATAGGAAAACAGACTAGTAAGCCTAAACAGAAGAGTCCTGGGAAGTCCTCTGATAAGGCTAAAACTAATCAGACTAGTGATAAAACTAAGTCGTCTGTCAATGAGCAAGCATCTAGTAAACCAAAGAAGCATAAGAATAAGAAAAATCAAAATGCCTGGTATGGAAATGAGTCTTATTATGTGCAACCTGCTGCATATCCTCCTATGTATCATGCACCTCAATTTCCAAGTTACTATGCACCCTACCCTGCTCATCCAATGCATGCATATCCTACTTATCATGCATCTTACCCTGCTTATGAACATTTTCCTTATCATACTGATCATCAACATTACTCATCTGCTGAATATGATAATGATAAAACTGTTCATGCTACTGTTAAAACTCAGAAGCCTAAGAAACCTAAGACATCAACATCTTGAGTTGTCAAAGGTGAAACTAATCCTTCAGGACCCTCTCAATAAGGGTACCTAAAACAATTTTAATTTTTGTTTTATAGGTTAGGATTAGGAGTAGGAGTAAAGTAGAGAAGATTTGGTACTTGGACAGTGGATGTTCAAGGCACATGTGTGGAAGCATACATGAACTGACTGATGTTGTTGTTGTGGATGGTCCAAATGTTACTTTTGGAGACAGCAAGGAAGGCAAGATTGTAGCTAAAGGAAGAATAATCAAAGGAAACATTGAGATATCTGACGTCTCGTATGTTAAAGGCCTAAAGTACAACCTGCTGAGCATAAGTCAATTTTGTGACAAAGGATATTCAGTTATCTTCTCAACAGATAAGTGCTATGTTGAACAGATTGGTACAAAGAAGGTAATCTTATCTGGAAGACGACAAGGGAATGTCTATATAGTCGACTGGGATTCTGCTGATGAGAATTCAAGTGTTTGTTTGGTGGCATCAAC
The DNA here is from genome assembly GCA_038501285.1 of Penstemon eatonii. Classification (NCBI taxonomy): domain Eukaryota; kingdom Viridiplantae; phylum Streptophyta; class Magnoliopsida; order Lamiales; family Plantaginaceae; genus Penstemon; species Penstemon eatonii. Next base: position 18,564,394 of record CM076711.1, read on the forward strand.
ACCAAGTGAAATCAGTTGGTTGTGGCACAAAAGAATGAATCATGTGAATTTCAAGACCATCAACAGACTTATCAAGAACAATATGGTAGAAGAAATTCCAAAAACAGTCATGAGCAAAGATAAGCTTTGTGACGCATGTCAGAAGGGTAAACAAATCAAGTCATCCTTTAAAAGCAAGAAGCATCAATCTTCTGGAAGAATATTGGAGCTGCTACACATGGACTTATTTGGACCCATTGATCCTGTCAGCAATGGTGGAAAGAAATACTGCCTAGCTGTTGTGGATGACTATTCAAGATACACTTGGGTGATTTTCATGAAAAAGAAAAGTGAAACCAAGGAGCATCTTACAAATCTGATGGAAAAGATTCAAAATGAGAAAAGTACGAAAATACTAAAAATCAGATCAGATAGAGGGACTGAGTTTACAAACTCTACTGTTGAACAGTATTGTAATGCCAGAGGAATCAGCCATGAATACTCTGCTTCCAGAACCCCTCAACGAAATGGAGTTGCTGAAAGGAGAAACAGAACTCTAAAGGAAGCTACCAGGACAATGATAGCTGAAGCCAAGCTACCTCAAAGATTTTGGGCAGAAGTAACAAATACAGCCTGCTTTACCCAAAACAGATGCATGATCAACAAGCACCAAAACAAGACTCCATATGAAGTTTGGAACAACAGGAAGCCAAACATTCATTACTTTAAGATATTTGGTTGTAAATGCTTTGTTTTGAATAATGAGAAAAATCACCTTACTGCATTTGCAGAAAAGGCTGATGAAGCTGTTTTTGTAGGATACTCTACTGTTAGTAAAGCTTACAGAGTCTTTAACAAAAGAACCTTACTAATTGAATAATCCATTCATGTAGTATTTGATGAACCAAGTCAATCTTCTGAAAAGAATGAAAATGCTAATCAAGATCTGTCTACTGATTTACAGAAGATGAATGTTGGAAAGAATGAAGAATATGTTCCCATCATACTACCTGATCTCAACCCAGCTGTTAACTCAAGTGCTGTTCAAAATCACAATGCTGATTGTCTAACAGACGAGTTACAAACAGCTGATAGACCAGAGACTGTTCAACAGACTACTACTGGAACTCCAACATTAGTATTGCAAGATCACAACAAAGGACAACCTTATGATTTGCAACATGATCTAAGATGGCTCAAGAATCACCCACCTGAACTGGTGATTGGTGATCCGTTGGATAAAGTGAAGACAAGGAGAGCTGCTACAAATGAAGCAATGTTTATCAGCTTTCTATCACAGATTGAGCCCAAACAGATTGAAGAAGCTCTTAATGATTCTAACTGGATTGAAGCTATGCAAGAAGAGCTAAATCAATTTGAAAGGAATGAAGTCTGGTACTTAGTTCCTAGACCAAGTCATCAAAGAGTCATTGGCACTAAATGGGTATTCAGAAATAAGATGAATGAAGATGGTGAAGTCACCAGAAATAAACCAAGATTAGTGGCCAATGGATACTGTCAAGAAGAAGGCATTGACTTTGATGAGACATTTGCACCAGTTGCAAGATTGGAGGCAATCAGACTCTTTCTTGCCTATGCTGCCCACAAGAATTTCACAGTCTATCAGATGGATGTGAAATCAGTTTTTCTCAATGGAGAATTGCAAGAAGAAGTATATGTTGAACAACCACCTGGATTTGAAGTCTATCAAGAAGAAGACAAGGTGTATCGTCTGAAGAAAGCCCTCTATGGACTGAAACAGGCTCCAAGAGCATGGTATGATACCCTATCTGATTTTCTTTTAATTAAAGGATTTCGTAAAGGTAAGGTAGATAAGACCCTGTTTACTATTGAATGGGAAGAACGTATTTTTCTTGTGCAAATTTATGTGGACGATATTATTTTTGGTTCAACTAACCAACAGATGTGTGATAAGTTCTCAAAGCTGATGCAGAACAAGTTTGAAATGAGCATGATGGGAGAACTTAACTATTTTCTTGGTTTGCAAGTTAGACAGTTGCCTGATGGAATTTTCATCAGCCAAGCAAAATACACAAAAGATCTGTTCAAGAAATTTGGTATGGAAACTAGCTCTACTGCTAATATTCCAATGTCTACATAACCAAAAACAGAGGAATTATTGGGTCTCTGTTATGCTTAACTGCTAGCAGACCTGATATCATGTACTCTGTTGGGGTTTGTGCGAGATTTCAATCAAATCCTAAAGAATCTCACCTCTTAGCTGCCAAAAGAATACTTAAGTACCTTAAGGGTACAGAAGATTTGGGATTATGGTATCCTAGGGAATCTGGATTTGAACTGATTGGATATTCAGATTCTGACCTTGCTGGCTGCAAAATTGATAGAAAAAGCACAACAGGTGCCTGTCAGTTTTTGGGCAGTCGTCTGATCTCATGGATGAGTAAGAAACAGACTTCGGTGTCTATATCAACTGCTGAAGCTGAGTACATAGCTGCTGGAGCTTGCTGTGCACAAATCTTATGGTTGAAGCATCAACTTGAAGACTACAACATAAAAATCAGTGGAATCCCTATCTACTGTGACAATACAAGTGCAATCAGTCTTACTCAAAATACTACAAGTCATTCAAGGAATAAACATATTGAGATCAAGCATCACTTTATTAGAGATCATGTGGAGAAAGGAAATGTCATGATAGAATATGTGCTTACTGAAAATCAGATTGCTGACATTTTCACAAAACCTCTAAGTGAAACAAGGTTTTCAACTCTAAGAGCTGAATTAGGACTATTAAAATTAGATGCATAAGCTGAGGGGGAACTCATCAGAAGATCAGAGTCCAACAACTTACTCATCATATTCATCTCCAAGGATTAACTCTCAACAGACTAGTTAACTTATGAATTCTTAAAGTCAGGGGGAACATGTAAGACTAGCGGTACTTCTGATTAAAGAATGATATTTGTTGATGACAGTTAGTTGAAGTTATGTTTTCAACAGAAGATTAAGTTTGAAGAATGAAGAATTATTATCTAGCTGGATTGACAAACAGCTGAGGAAGGTTATCAGCTATTGGCTTTCACTGATAACAAATCTGTCGTTTGGACAATAGTCAAACAGATAAGTATTTATTTTACTAATCTGATTACTTACGTAAAAACTTACTGCTTAAAACGTTTTATATGAAAACACACTTTTATAAGTAACGGAAGGGCGGTATAAATTCTCGCTCCTCATTTAATGTGATTTGAATTTGAAAGGTCGTAACTAACGCCGCACGATCAGCACTGACAGGAAAACGGATCTAACGGTTGGCGGGTATCACGGAAACCGACATACCCTAACCCTATAAATCCCAATCTGATCAGTCGTGTAGTTCTTTACGCACCCTAAACTTTCAAAAGCACTTGTGAGAAAATTTCTGCAATTTTTCTGCAAATCTCTTCTTGTTCTCTACTCTCTCTCTCAACAGAATCAATGGCTGCGGAAGGTATGTTCTTAGTGTACGAATCATACTACCAAACTGGAACTGATCTGATGAAGGAACTGCTTGGGAAATTCAAATCTGCCCAACTGGTGAATTTCATGGAATACAACGAGGGAATAATCTGGACTGACCAAGTTATGGAGTACTACGAGACTGTAACTGTTGAGTTCTCCACCTTGGAAATCAAAGCTACAGTTGGAGACAAAGATGTGGTCATTTCCCCTGCTGTTCTACACGAGACGTTTGGGCTTCCTAACAGTGGACGACATGACGTCAATGTACTGACGGAAGATAGACACCAACAGTTTTGGGCGATCTGCGCCAAAGAAGGGGAGATGTTAACTGGGAAAATAAAGAAGAAACAGTTGAAGGACGAATATCAGCAAATGGCTGATATGGTGTCAAAACTGATAGAAAATTGCACCTTCTCTCTGGATGCTGTTCCTATGAAGCGTTACAGCATCATGGCTGCCATCTATTATGGACTAGAGGTCAACTGGTCCACTATCATCTGGTATATCCTTGCTGGATTCCTTGAGGTGAAGAAGGGAAAATCCCCTCAGACAAATCACAGGATCACACTCAGTTATCTGCTGTCAAAACTGGGTTGTGTTATGACGAATGGAAAGGAGATCCACAAGTCCAAGGCAATGACCAAGTACTTGCATGTTCAGAAGAGGAAGGCTGGTGAGCCTGAAGAAGATGAAGATGAGGGACAAAAGGAGGTTCCTGCCAAGAGGCAAAGGAAACTAGTCAAAACAGCTGACTTAGCTGTTGAAACTAGGAAAAAGAAGGTTGCTGATAAGCCTAAGGAGAAGGCTCCAAAGAAAGTGGAGTCAGTGACTGCTGCTGATCAGGCCACGAAGATTATTGATCAAGTCACTGCTGATGTCAGGACTACATCACCTTCCAGAACCCCATCTGTTGAATTGCCTGCTGAGAATGTTGCTCACAGGACAAGAAGCCAACAGAAAGACACTGCTGCTTCCAGATATATTGAAGGAAGAACTAAGAAAACTGCAAGGAAGCAGATGACTTTTGTTGAAGAACCTACTGAGTTGGAAAATTTAGTGAGACAAAGTCCAGTGTCTGCTGAAAGACCAATTGGAGCTGATGAGGCTTCTGTTGCTGACAAAGCTGATACGCAACAGATAACTCAAGCTACACCAACAACTGAGGTCGCCAAACCTCAAGATGATCCAGATGTTGTGATCATCCATCCTATAGCTGCTGCTCCCATATCATCTGCTGGTCCAGCCCCTGCTCCAGCTAACAAAGGAAAAAGAAAAATTGTACTTAAGAGAAAGAAGATCTCTAAAGCTGACAAGAAAGCAAGGGAAGAAGCTGAATATAGAAAACAAGATTAATTGGAGGAAAAGAAGGCACTTGAGCTGAGCAAGGCTCAGGCTGCTAAGGATGAAGCTAGAAGGAAGATGTCTGAAGCAGAGAGAAAAGCTGCTGAGGATGCTGAAATGGCAATGGTCATAGAGATGAGCAAGACTGATGCCTATGGACCTGTCCATGGAGGTGGCATCAAAATCAAAGAGGCTGATGGAGAAGAACCCCAAAGCTCAAGATGCCTGCTGGGGAACAGAAGCCTAAGGAAAAATTTGAAGTAAGAAGGGCTTTCAACATAGTATATGCTGATAAAGAGCTTTTCCAAAGGTTTGAAAAGTCCTTAGCCTACTATGATCAGAAGTTAATGTTGAAGACCATGTTCACTCAAGAGAAGCCAAGATACATCAGATGGAGAGACAACAGGCTGAACAGATCAATAACTGAACTTCAAAATCTGAAGGAATTAGCTGCTGAAGAAGAATGGGTTCTAAATTGGCTAAAGAATGACTCCATTCAGAAGGCCTTAGATCCTCATTATGTCAGAGATGCTATGCATCACTATGCAAGGGAGTATGCCCTGGCAGAGGCCAAGTTGATTCAAAGCACTTTACCTGCCAAGAAGAAGAAATCTGAAAATGCTGAGGAAAGGGCATTGAACATTGCCACAATGACTGCCTTGAGGAGATGGGCAGAAAGGGCAAGGTATGAACAAGACTGTCCCAGTGATTTGCCCCAGCTGCCAAGTATCCAGCATATTATATTTGGCAAGGAAGTGAAAGAATACAGTGAAGTGCCCAAGGGAAATAATGCACCTACCAACCCTTGGATCATTGTTAGGCAAATACGTCAGACGACATGCTTCAATGATGATGGCACTATCACAAATCTGTTTTATGATGACGTGACTGATGAGAACAAGACTGCTGACAAGCCCTTAGCCATTGAGTGGAATGCTAAGGCTTCTGAAGATCATCAGGAGACAGAGATGAAAGATGTTCCTGTCCACCAGGAAACTGAAGAAAAGGAGGTTGCTGCTTCTGCTTCATTAGGTGATCAACACTCATCACTGATGGAATCCTTCCAGATGCTGATGGAAAGCACAGTTAAAGAACTGGAAGAGAAGCATAACCAGCAGTTGAGGACAATGAAGGAGGAGCTGAAGGAAGAATTAAAAGCTGAGTTGGCAGAGTCCAACAGACTTCAGCTGGAAACTATGCAACAGTCAACAGCTGTGATTATCAAGAAAGAAATTGATAGTTTCCCCTTGCCTCAAGACAATTCAAAACAGTTGCTGCAAAGTCATGTTGAGCTGCACAAAAACGTTGAAGATGTCAAAGCTGATGTTAACCATCTTCATGGTGCATTGGAAAGAGCTCATAACAACATTGCCAGACTGACTGAAACCTTCGTAAAAGTCAGTGAAGAAGAGAAGGCTGTTAATGTAAAGCTATTGCAAGAGGTCACTCAAGCTGAAGGAGTAATTCAAACTGAACTTGCAACTATGCAAATTAACATTGACTGCTGCAATGACAAAACTGACGCCATCAGCACTGATCTTCACCACCTCACAGCAAGTCATGATGTGGTAAACCAAAATCTGAAGGCTTTATGTACTACAATGAAGATTCCAACAGTTGCACTTAACCCTGCTGCTGCACCTTCTAATGTCATCAATTCTGATGATGACAAAAAGGGGGAAGAGAAAAGGGATGAATCAGCTAAGGAGACTGCTGCTGCTGCTGAAACTGGAAAGATTGATGAGACTACTGAAAAGACTACTGCTGAAGAAGTTGGAAAAGTAGAAGGGGAGGAAAAATCTGAAGATGAGACTAAGGACAAAGCCAAATCTGATGAAGAGATGGCTACAACCAAAGAATCTACTGAAGATCAACCAGATCCTTTTATGAAGTACAAGACTACTGAATCAGCCAGAAGAGCAATGGAACTGTTAAGAGAACAACAACTTAAAGAAAAGATGGATGCTGCCAAAGCAACCATACTTCTGGGTTAGGAAGCTGATGAAGAGGATGATGATGAAGAATCATCATATGAATACGAAGAAGTGTTAGAGGAATCTGATGAAGAAGCTGATAGTTAGAATATATAAATCTTTTTGTAACCAGTTTACTTTATCTATTTCTCAGAAATCTCATCTGATAAACTTGTACTTGTAATAATTTTATCTATCAATAAAAAGTCAAGTTTACTCCAACATATCATTTTCTATCTCAGAAAATTTTTGAGGATTACAATCTTTAGCGTAGGACTTAACGAGGTACTTAGCTGAAGTTTTGTCATAATCAAAAAGGGGAAAATTGTTGGATAAGGATGAAGATGAAGAACACTGAAAACAATTAGTAAAGGGAGGTTTTGATGGATTCCGAAACTTAAAATCGGCTAAGTATAGTGTAACTTAGCTGATATCCCTTTGAAGAAATTTTGACTAAGTAAAGAAGATATCAGAAGAGTCAAATTTCAAGGTCCAAGACTTCTGATCTGCTGAAGAAATGTTATCAGACTGATGAAGATCAGCCGACTCAAATCAGATTTGTTCAAGTTTGAGATCAGCTTTGTTCACCATCAGATTTGCACTTTCGTCAGCCAAGTGGAAAGGATCATAAAGTCTTCCCAACGGTAATAAATGCCCCTGGAAGTAATAAATGTTGAAGTACAAGGTTATTAAAGACAAATGATTGAAGAAATGCTTCGTATCAGCTGGGTGCATTTAATGCTGTCTGCAGAAAAGTACTGTTAACAGTACGGACAGACTGCAAGGAGCCGTTCGCGAAAATTAAGGACCAGTGCTCGAGGAATTTGAATCTTGTCTTTCTTCAACGGACATTTTTCAAACCTTAAGTATAAATAGCTGAAAGAGACGAAGAGAAAACACACAACAATCTCTGAGAAATTTTCGAAGCAGAACTCTTTAAGTCTCAAAAACAGCTCACTCATCAGCTTAGTCATTTGTTGACGAAAAGCTAGGTTGAAGAACAAAGCTAAATACATCTTCTGAGTGATTTTGTAAAATTGAGTGTTTTGAGAAGTAGATATCCATCTAAGTGAGTGATATTACTTCAGAGAGTAGGATTTCTTTGTGATTTCTAACTGCGCACTTACGACCTGTTCATTTGTTGTTAGGCGTAAGCAGAGTGTAATGGTTACTTTGTGTTTCTAGTATAACCCACGACTAAGTGACTTGGAAGAGTGGAATAAAGGATTTAAATCCATATAACCACTATAAAAATTATGTGTGTTTTTACTTGCATTTTTACTTGCATATTTTCAATCGCATAAAAACACTTTGATTTAACTGTTTGAAAAGAATTTGAAAAGGGAGTTTACAAAACTGGGGAAACACTTTTCAAACTACTAAGAATACTTGTGAAAAACACTTTGGAAAATCCGCTGCAAGTACTCTAAGTATTAAAACTGATTTTAACAAAATCAGCTAAGTAACTATCAGACGAGTGGTCACCAACCTGTTCAAAGATTTGTTCGCGAACAGACTTGTAACTTACTACTCTGATCAACTTAGTCTGTTCACAGTTAGAGAAAAGTTTTAAAGTTAAAATTAGAAGAAAATTTTAAAGAGGTTTATTCAACCCCCCCCCCCCCCCTCTAAACCTCATCTGACCACTTGGGACCAACAGTAATAATCGTCACATGCTGCACACACTTATCAGGGTTGGTCCTAGATATTCGGGGGCCTTAGACGAATTCTAAAGCTGGGACCCTATTTTATAAAAAGAAATATACTCAAATTTTTAAAAGAAAATATTAATATTAAATATTGACATTTTATTACAAATACATTATTACATGACAAATCCACTTAATATTTTATATTGATTTACTTGTGAATATATTTTTATAATTTTTGTTTTTAAAAATATTATTTTAGCGAAAGCTAAATTCATATGTATAAATGTAATGAACGTAATTTCACCGCAAGTGTACGCTATGAAATTTAATTTTGTTTGGTTATCAAGATCTATATTAGTTAGTGATAAGGATTCATATAATTGTCATAAAATTAAATTATTATAAAGAACATAATAGAAAATTGTTTTCTTTTAGGGTTATAAGAAGGAAAAATTCATAAAAACACTTAGGAAAAAAATTTAACAGAATGATTACTAGGAAAGAAGAAAAAATGAGGAACAATTATTAAGAATAAAAAGTTAAAAGAAACAATTAACATATACGATAGTCATTGTTGGGTTTCGACCAATCCTCCGATTGTGTAATGAAAAAAAAAAACTAAATTTATTTAGTTTTGGGGGGCCAACATTATTCTGTAGATTGCACTCAATATTTTATTAGTATTTTGATAAAATGAAAATAAAAAGCCATAATAAAGTAATATAATCATAATTAATAAAATATAAATATCTCCAAAAAAAGAAAGTTTCAGTTAAACTGTAATCGAGAATGCTTAGTTTAGTATAAATGGTCTAAGATCGAATATGTATTAACAAGATCAACAATTTTTCTAAAACGTATATAAAAGCTACTAATCTAAACAAGAACTCATTTCCAATTACATTATTAAATTTATTTTCAGAAAACATTATAATATAAAATGTATGTTTTGTAAAAAAATCTTAAAACTGGAAGAAATAATTGTTAAAACAAAAGCAAAAAAGAGGTCTCAAATATGTACAAATAGTTAATATAATATAATAATATGTACTAATCATAATTCATATGCATCTTGAGAAAGAAAAAAGAAACATAAAATAATAAAAATTGATAGGTTTGAATGGAGAATCCAACAAATATCATAAGGTTTAAACTTAAACCACTTTATCAATTGTGCTGGTTAAGAATTTTGGTATGAATTAATAATAATTAATTATTAATAATATTTATTTGGGGATCACTATCTATATCTATACTAATACTAAAAGTGTGAATATTTTAAGTTTTTTTCTTTTTTTGTGAAGACAAAAATATCCTTATTCAACTTGTAAAGTGTAATAAAAATATAATCAAACATGAGTTTTCCTTAAATTTTCTCATCTTTTTTTGTGAAGACAAAAATGCCCTTATTCAACTTGTAAAGTGTAATAAAAAAATATAATCAAACATGAGTTTTCCTTAAATTTTCTCATCAAAAATTTGGTAGGAAAATATTTTAAGAAAATTTGTAACTTTCTTTCCTCCTAACCAAGCACCATGAATAATGAAGAAAAACAAAACTAAATTCAAATTAAACTTTATTAACTCTAATAAATAAGAAATTAACTCTTACATCACCTTTATAATTTCATTATTGTTCTCTTATAACACATAAAATAAAAATAAAAACACTATTATATTGAATAGTTGCTAAATTATATATGTAATATCAAAATGTTGTTATGTGCAAAATATTATTTGTATCATTTAAAGATTTAGTACAATATGTCACTCCTTAAAAAAAATTATATTCTCTTAAATATCATAAAACATGTTCAAGTAGAATCGCATCTTACCTATGAATGAACAAAAATGTTTATGACTTAGTGAACTAAGTAATCTTTATTTGACATGAGAAACATTACCTCAAATTTTCATGGAAATCTTTTCGACGAAAACGTGTGAATTAAGTGAAAAAACGGATATGAGAATTGGTGAAACCGTTCAAATAAATTTGATGTAATTGATGAAAATATGTGAAATCGATCTGGATGAAATTTATGAACGGTGAAGTAGGTGAATAAAAGAGGCAAATCAATAATAAAAAGTGCCAGTAAAATCGATAAATACATGTGAAATCGATGAAAATTTCGGTGATATTTGTGAAAACAAGGGAAACAAATTGGTGAAATCAGTGAAAAATGGGTGAAATATATGAAGAATGGGTTAAATCATTGAATAAATGTTAAAGTCTATGAAATCAATGAAAATTCAAGTGAAATCAGTGAAATATAAGTTAAACTGATAAAAATAAATAAAGGAAAAAGTTTAACTAGCAAAACAGTGTGAACTAAACCACTAGAAAATTTTTGTCTTTTTTGTTTGAATATGAAAAAACAAATAAATTGATGAAAAATAGGAAAAACAATGTATAATAGGGTATAATTGATCAAAACGAGTAAATCAGTAAAACAATATAAAACTAGTAAAAAAATCAATGAAAATTGAATTAAACTAATTAGTATAATAAGTGAAATGGCTTAGATCGATAAAGAAATATCATTCAAATGATAAGGTAAGTGAAATAATTTGAGATATACTTAAAAGTAATTGAAGATGTATAATTATTTGAGTTGAAAATTCGATAAATTCATGTCAAATCGATGAAAATTCAAGTGAAATTAGCGACAAAAATTGATGATTTCGGTGAAACGATGAAATTTCGTAAAAAATGATGAAATAGGTGAGAAATGGGTAAAATCGGTGAAAAAAGGCTAAAGTCGACGAAAACATGTGAAAATTGGTTAAACTGGTAAAAATGAGTAAAACCAATATAACAAAAAAAATTCAACCAACAAGAATAAAATCAAACCAAGAGATAGTTGGTTTAAACCAAAAAAACTAGAGAAATCGATGAAAATTCCCATGATGAAGTTAATAAATTGAATAGCAGTCATTAATATGTGGTATTTTATGATATAATGAAGTTAAATTTACTCTGATTTACAACAAAATACCACTGAAATTAAATAGACATGTACAACGTATGTAATGGTATGTGAAATCAATATTATAATAGATAAAAAAGAAAAAATCGACAAAAAAAAACAGTGAAAACATATGAATCGATTAAACTTCGGGTGAAATTGGTAAACACTTGTGAAGTTTGTGAAAAAACCGGTGAAACCAGTAAGAAAAAATGATCGTGAAATTGATGAAAGTTCAAGTGAAATTTTTGTAGAAACGGATGAAACATGTGACATCGGTGAATAATGGATAAACTTGACATGAAAACTACTATGATGTAATGAACTAAAAAGGTTCTTATAATCTTATTTGAACCAATTTTATAAGATGTAATGAATAAATTAGTCATTATTTTATATTTATTATAACTATTCGAAGTCATCGTTTTTTTTTATAAATTAATAATAATTAATAAATATAATTAATTTTACTCTAATTTATGAAAATACCCATGATATTCTATGAAATACCCATAAAAAATAAATTGACCAATATATGATATTCTATGAAATAAATATAATTAATTTTACTCTAATTTATGAAAATACCCATGAAATTAAAGGTAGACACGTACAACGTACGTGCACCTTTCTAGTATCTATAAACAAATACAACTTTTAATTATGCAAAATTAATGAATAAAACTCATTCAAGTTATTAATTAAATTTGAGGAAAAGACCTTTTGGTTAAAAGTTCACTATATCATTAATTTTGAAAGTATGACATCATCACAATAGATGATGTAATAAAATTATAATCACAATGACAATGACCTGGTCTATGTAAAACTTTTCCCAATTTTAACATATATATTTAAATACACTTCTAAAAACTGAGACAGGGAATTAATTCTTATTCTCTTACCCATGTAACTTACATAACCTAACGAGCAAAAGACAAAAACATCCCATATGCTTTATCTAACTCTAAAAAATTTTCGTGTATTAATTTAACTTTCAAAAAACTCCCTATGATTTTAAATAAGTACCAAATACATCCCCAAAAAAGAAAGTGTGTTTCAAACGCCAAAATTTCGAGTATTTGTTCATATTTTGCTTTTGATATGACAATTTTACCCCCTGACATCGAAACACAAAAACATCACTATGCTTTGTTTAAACCCCCCCCCCCCAAAAAAAAAAAATACCCCCTATGTGTCATTTTAAATCCCCCAATTCCCCTGTGTTTGATTTTATATGCCACACTTGACCCAAGTAGTATATACTTATTTTTTCAAAAAGAATAAATAAATTTTAAAAAAACAAATACATATGAGTAATCTTGTCATTTCACCAAAAATAAAAAATAAAGTTATAAGCATATTCTACTTGGGTCGAGTGTTGTACTTAAAATCAAATATAAGGGATTTTTTGAAAGTTAAAATAACACGAGGGGAGATGAGTTTGGGAGTTAGACAAAGCATAGGGATATTTTTGTCTTTTGCTCTAACCTATTACTCCAATGTGTTTTCCTTCTCAACTCCAATAGAATCAAAACAACAGACATTACATCTAAAAATATTCAGAAGTTTAGCTATCTAATATACTCATATATATATCCTCGAAATATTTCTTTCCCGCGGACCAATTATTTACCCATTAACATTGTGCTATGTTTTATTGAAAATTATCCAGACACATCTATTATATTCGTTTTCGTATATCTATCCAAAAAAAAAATATTCGTTTTCGTATGTTTAATTTGACTTTTCTCATCATTCTCTTTATAGATATAAATAAATAAACTCAGTGATAATTATTCACATGGTCATATTAGTTAGGTTTCATGGAAACATCATAGGGTGTACGTGGATGTGTTTTGGCGCGGTTTTGCGAGTTTCGCAAGATTGAGGCAAAATATTTTTAAAATGAATTTTCGATAAACCCAAAAAACTATTAAAAACTTATTTAGAAACTTAAACTCAAACTCTTCAAATATATAAAACATTGATTTGATACCTATTATCTACTTTTTCCCTCAAATCTCACTAAAAAAGACATTGATTTGACACCTATCACATATTTTTCCCCCTAAACCCCAATATCCAAACCCAATTCAAGTGAAGTGAGGTTTCAACTTATTCAAATCACAAAATCCAAGAGTCAAAACTCATCCAAATGAAGTCTCAAAGATTTCATCGAAACCACCAAAATCAATATTTTCAAATGGAGACCCTCAATATATATATATATATATATATATATATATATATACATACTCCACTCCACATAACATACATAGCCAACTCTGTTTTCAATTTTGATTCATTCAATCAAATCATCACCCTTTACATTTCCACTGTGAGAATCTGACACTAAAAATCCCCTAGCTAGATCAATCAATCTACTCTTCTACTCCCATGGATTCCTTACACTCATCATCATCTCTACATAAAATCCGTAACTCCCAAATGTTCCCACCATCATCATAATCATATTCATTTCACAACACAAAAGGAACCAAAAATATCTTTCCTTGTTCCAAACAAATCAACTTCCCTATTTACAATGAAATGTTCAACTCTCTCAAGCCTATCTCCACAATTAAATAACAGGAACTTAGACGTATAATTCTTCGATACAAGGGGGAGGAATTAAGTATTACAATAACAGGACACAGTCTTGGAGCTGCTTTAGCTTTTTTGAACGCTTATGACGTTGCGGAGATGAAACTGAACGTTTTGGATGATGGGTTAGACTTTATGAAGATCCCAATTACGGTTTTTTCGTTCTAGGGGCCTAGAGTTGGGAATTTGAAATTTAAGGAACGGTGTGACGAGTTAGGGGTTAAGGTTTGCGAGTAGTTAATGTTCACGACAAGGTTTCCAACGGTGCCTGGAATTTTTACGAACGAGAAATTTCAACACCAAAAGTATATTGAAGAAAATATCTCATTTCCCTGGAATTATGCACATGTAGGGGTGGAATTGGCTTTGGATCATACTCATTCACCTTTTCTTAAAAATAGTAATGATATTAGAAATGCACATAATCTTGAAGAACATTTGCATTTCGTGGATGGGTACCATGTGAAAAATAAGAGATCTTGTTTGGCTATGAAGAGGGATATTGCGCTTGTGAATAAGAGTTGTGATTTTTTGAAAAGTGATTATGAGGTGCCACCGAATTGGTGGCAAGATGAACATAAAGGGATGACGAGGACTAGTGATGGGCGGTGGGTGTTGCCGGAGCGGCCAAGGGTCGAGGCACATCCTCATGACACGGCCCATCACTTTGAACAAGTGCTTAAATATGCTAGCGAAATTGGAATTGTTTTAGTTGTGACATGTTGGATTTTATTGTGGTTTGTGGAATGGTGGTTTTAATTGTTAGATGTTCTTCTGTGCATTGTAAATTACTTTTTATGATGCATTTATGTTTGTTATTGTAACTTAAGAACATATCTCCAAATAAGTAACAATGTGTTTTTATGCATGTACAAAATCTAACACTAGAGGGGTAAATGTAAAATACTCCCCTATGTTATGCAAAACCTGAAAGAAACTACCCTGTGAAATTTTTATTGCGTCAAACTTCCTTATGTTTCCAAAAATCCTGCAAAAAACTTCCAACTTGAAAAAAATGGGTCATCTTGGATCGACATATTTCAAGAAATCATTTCAAAAATACTTCAAGTTGTTCCCTACAACTTCACGTGATATGTTTTGAAAATGATTTCTTGAAATATGTCGATCCAAAATGACCTATTTTTTACTAAATGAGTGTTTTTTGCAGGGTTTTTAAAAACACAAGGAAATTTGGTACAATAAAAGTTTCACATGGTAGTTTCTTGTAGGTTTTGCATAACACAGGGGAGTATCTTGCATTTTTCCACACTTGATGACCCTCCAAATTTACATATTAGAGAGTGCAAACCTAATATTAAGACCAAAATATTAGATGGATAAATTGAGAGAGGAGATAAACGAAAACGTGTCACGTCTTTGCATCTTTGCATACCTTAGTATGGTATCATGTTTATGTCGCTTTTTCACATTATCGACCCAAATTAATTATGGGTACGTAGATTGTCTGCAAAGTGGTACTTGGATTGGGTGGCTATTTAAAAATTGGATGTTGTAAAGTCGAAATTGAAAGTTCGCAAATGTTATTTTTCATTGTGCTTTAAAATTCTTCAATCTGGCTGGAAAAAAAGAAAAAGGATTTTGGATTATAAAAGAAAAGGATAAACTTGCTAAAATCAATTAATATTATGCATTTTTCTTATGCACAAACCTGGTACACAAAATTTTTGGGGGTTAAATGTAAAAGAATTCTTCTTTTGGGGCTAAGTGTTACAATGAATAATATTATTGATTATTTTGCCCTTGTAAGAATTGGGAAAGCACATCATGTGACGACTTTTTGGATTTTCACCGCAAATTCCAATGGGGAGAGGGGCGTTTAAGTGTAAGGATTTGAACACTTTCAAAACCATCAACACACCAATAAATGAATACTTTCCTCAATGCCAAGGCTCTCTTGTTCCTTTAGTATGTTCCTTGCCGAGTCAACAGTGGACGTTGTGCAATGATCCAAGACTATTGAACGAAGTGTTGTTGAATACATGAAGCCAAGAGGAATCTCCACATGCATCTTTGTAAGAATTAGGCGCTCGAGTGCTGGAAAATGACTATCGTCTGCTATCCAAATAATTTCATGGGAGTTGGAGTTTAATTCTAAATTCAAGAATTTTAGGCAACTGAAATGCCCATAAACCGAGACCCATTCTTTTCCTCCAAAACCCTCCAACGCGAGAGATTCGAGATTGGGCAGCTGACCGATATTTTTTATACTATCATCAAACACAAAGCAACCGCCCCATAAACGTAACATCGTGAGGGCAGGAGGGAACACTCTGATATTAAATCCACTCCTAACTCCACGGAAGACGATTTCTAGAGATTCGAGTTTATGTAGCCGATCAAGGAGATTGAGAGAGTAATTCTCGGAATATTCAAATGTCTCCATATCATAAAGAAGTACTAATTTCTTGACATTTGGGATTCTCTTAATAACCTCTTCAGTACACTTAAAATTTACAATTCTCGAGAGCGTCTGCAGATTTTCCAACACATATTCTTCTTCTTCTTCTAGGCCACACCAAGGAAGAGGACGAGGAGGAGGAGGATCGCTGAGATAAATTTCTTCTTCGCTCTTTAGATGCCTAAGCTCTAGCATTTTCCAGATATCAAACGCTACAACATTAGACTCTAACTCACCTTCTAAAACTATTGTTTGTAGGTTCCTTGTTTTGTTCAATAAAGGAATTAATTTCATAGGAAATTCATCAATGTACCGTAAGTTATAAAGCTCCGTATAAGAAAAATATCGATAATATGAATCGGACATGCTGAGTACCCTCAACAATTTCAAGTTATCCGGCGCTCTACCTGCGTGACCTGAAAAAGAACTCTTATTAATTAATTAGGCACCCTGCCATTAAATAACAAACACTAATTAAATTAATTCCCCCTTCTCTTTCTCCTTTGTCATTATAAATTATTCATCTGGGTATAAATATATTATAGTAATTAAGACATGCATGAACCATATATAGAAAGGGAATTCATAAAAATCCCAATATAATCCCTCCGTTTCAAAATATTTGTCGTTTTAGTGTGTTGCACGGGTATTAAGATTTAAATAAATAGAATGGATTTTTATGGTAAAAACAAATGATGTACCTAGCTAATATAATCTTCATTAATAATGCACTGGAATAAATAAGATGGAGTTTTTAGGTATAATAAATAAGGGCTGAATTGAGAAAAATGTAATTAATGTTGTATTAAAATTCTACAAATATTTTGAAACAAAAAAATTTCTCTAAAACAACAGATATTATGAAACGGAGGGAGTAACATGTCCAGATACATAATTGAGTTCATAAATGAAATTTTAATCTCTACTACTATAAAAGCATGAGTATTTCTTAGAATTTTAGGGTAATAATAACAAAATCAAAACCTAAACTAATGATATGTTAATTTACTCTATCTTATAACATAATAAAATAATTTTACACTAATTTACAAAACAATAACCATGAAATTACTTGCAACAAAGTGTACATAAATGAAGAGGAAACTGTACCAAGGTATGTCAAAGAACGGGCATGTTGTATTGAATCCAAATATTCAGAGAAATCAGCCTTCTGGGTGTCATCTTCCGAATCTCTCGAATAATGATGAACTATGCGACGCGCCCCATTTGTTTTAGATGGAGATTTAAATAGATACAGTTTAGTGACACATAGAAACTTACTTTTATCACTTTCTCTCAAACATAGATCCCTTATTAGGTCATGCATGACGAATTTTTTCATTTTCCCATTAGATCTCAACTCAACAACCATAATAAGATTTCTCTCAATGAGATCCTTCAGATACTCCTCAGCAACCTCTTCCAAGATTTTAGGTTTGTTTGGTTTTAGAAACCCCTCAGCTACCCAGAGTCGAATAAGCTTTTTTATACCAATTTTATGATCCTCTGGATAAGCTCCTATGTAGAGTAAACATGGTTTTAAGTGGATGGGCAAATGATTGTAGCTCAATAATAATACTCTCAAGGAATTATCACTATCCTCCGAATTTATAGTTCGGTTTGTATCCTTGACAACCGACTCCAAGAATTCTCGCGTCAGTTTAGACTTTGCGATGAACCCTGCGATCACAACAATGGATAGAGGAAGTCCTTTGCAATTTTTTGCAATTCTTTTTGCAATTTCCTCAAATTCGGGATTAGGACAACCTTCTTGTCCAAATGCTTTTCTGCAGAGTAGACTCCAACTTTCATTCTCACCCAAAAAATCCATCTCATAAAGACTAGATGAGTTAACATAATTAGCAACCTTTAATAGCCTAGTAGTTACTAATATTCGACTTCCTTTGTTGTTGTCGGGAATGAATAACTTTAACTTATCCCATACATCTGTATCCCACATATCATCAATTATTATTAAAAATCTCCTCCCAAACAGATGTTGGTGTAATTTTTTTCCTAACACTTGACAATCACTACTTCCTGGGTCGCTTTTATTAGTATTTTCGTCTAAAAGGTTTGACAATACGTCTCGTATATTATATACTTGAGATATTGTCACCCAAGCACAGATATCAAAGTGTCTCCTGTATGGATGATCATAAACTTTTTTAGCTAGAGTAGTCTTACCAATACCGCCCATTCCGATGATAGGAATGATTTGCAGATCAGATTGTTCTCTAGTAAGCTTGTCCATGATTTGATTCAGCCGTTCGCCAACTTCCACCGCGGATATGTCGTTTTTACTGGAAGGAGGTCCCAAAGAACCTGGATGCACTAGATCTCGCGGTTGAAGCCGATCTTTGATCTCCATCACTTTTTCCTTAATAGAATTCATGTCTTCCATAACTTTCTCCAGGCCTTCGAAACTTGAAATATTTTCTTCAACACTTGGAGATAAGATATAATCCACCATATGGGATTCAATTATATCTTGTGCTGCATCAACAACATCTCTAATCTCATTCTCCAAGAATTCCACTTCATTTTTAATGGAATACTTTTCTAGAAATTCTTGCAAGAAACTAGTAGTTTCGTTGAGAGATTCGATTTGTTTAAGCTGTTCCGCGGAATAACTTGGTTTGCGTCTGCGAGTATGGTGCAGCTGGATCTGCTCTATGAGCTGATTAATAGAAATTAAAGATGCATAGGCAGCTGCCATCTCTCTAGGACTGTGAAAGGGAATGAAATTCTGCTTATTATTTTGATAAAGAGAAGAGGTACTTAATTTTGTATGTTGCTTTAGGTTCTTTCTTTTGAAGCAAACCTATCTTTTTATGATTTCATAAAAGTGCAAGAAGAAAGAAGATATTTCAATGTCGACTTGCGGGTTTTTTTGCACTTTGCATCCCCGAAACATGGTAAATAGGTACTTTGTACCCCCAAAATTTAGAATTAGCACTTTGCACCCTCAAAATATGAAAAATACAGCACTTTGCACCCTCGTTTATTTTCAAGCAAAAATTCAAGGGCAAAATAGGTAATTCAATAGTATTGGCACTTTGCACCCTCAAAACTTGAGAATTTCGCACTTTGTACCCCCAAAATAAAATTTGCACCCTCGTTTATTTTCAAGCAAAAATTCAAGGGCAAAATAGGTAATTCAATAGTATTGGCACTTTGCACCCTCAAAACTTGAGAATTTCGCACTTTGTACCCCCAAAATAAAATTAGCACTTAACATCCTCTAATTAAGAACAAATAAACAACTTCCACCCCCCGAAACACAATAAATGGGCACTTTGCACCCCAAAACACAAAATTAACACTAAACACCCTCAAATTTAAAAAACTCAAACCCCTCTTTTTTTCGTCAAAGTTGACTATCCGAGTGAAACAAATCTAAGGCACAATAGGTAATTCATTTTTTTACTTAAATTTTGCAAAATAAAATTATAAATACTATCTCTCCATCTTTCTTTTCAATATTATAATCATAAATAACTAAATAAAGTACAAGTAAACTTCTTGAAGACTCATTATCTACTTCAACATATCAAAGACCCATAAATAATTACCTATTTTGCCTTAAAAAAATTTCACCTTAATGGTCAACTTTGCCGGAAAAAATGAGGAGTTTGAGTTTTATTTTTTTTAATTTGAGGGTGTTAAGTCTTAATTTTGCATTTTGGGGTGTAAAGTGTCCATTTATTGTGTTTTGGGGGTGCAAGTTGTTAATTTGTTCTTAATTAGGGAGTGTTAAGTGCTAATTTTATTTTTGGGGGGCAAAGTGCCAAAGATTTACAATGGAATTACCTATTTTGCCCTTGAGTTTTTGCTTGAAAATAAAAAAGGGTGCAAAGAGCTGTATTTTTTATATTTCGAGGGTGCAAACTGCTAAATTTAAATAAAAAACATAACCTTTTTTTAATATGGTGAATTTCCTTTTTTTCTTAATTTTAATTCATTTGATTTGGTTTTTTAAAATTCTTGTTTTCTAACTTCCGTGATTTGAAAATATTGAAAATTTAAAAAAAAATTAATGACGGTCTTTTAGATTGTTATGTATATCGACAATTTTTAAATATTGATGATTCGGTCTTTATTCCGATCAAATTGTCTATATGATGGTTATGTAACACTAAGTTCTCTGAAATTTGAAAATATATTGATAATTTTAAAAAAATTAATGAGTAGGTCATTATTTCGATAAAATTATCTTTTAGATGGTTATGTAACATTAACTCCTCCGTAATTTGAAAATATATCGATAATTTAAAAAAATTGATGATTCGATAATTATTTCAATCAAATTATTTATTAAATGGTTATGTGACACTTAATTTGATAATATATTGATAATTTTTTAAAATTTCATGATTCGGTTATTATTTCGATCAAATTATCTATTAAATGGTTATGTAACACACTAAGTCCTTCATAATTTGAAATTATATCGATAATTAAAAAAAATTTGATGACGGTCATTATTCCGATCAAATTATCTAGATGGTTATGTAACACTAAGTTCTCCATAGTTTGTAAATATATAGATAATTTTAAAAAAATGATGAGTCGGTCATTATTTCGACCAAATTTTCTATTAGATTGTTATGTAACATTAAGTCCTCTGTAATTTAAAAATATATCGATACTTTAAAAAAAATTATGATTCGGTCATTATTTCGATCAAATTGTCGATTAGATGGTTATGTAACATCAAGTTCTCCGTAATTTGAAAATATACTGATAATTTTTCAAAAAATTGATGATTCAATCATTATTTCAATCAAATCGTCTTTTATATGGTTATGCAAAACTAATTCCTCCGTAATTTAAAATATATTGATAATTTAAAAAAAAATTAATGTTTCGTTCATTAATTCGATCAAATTGCCTATTAGATGGTTATGTAACACTAATTCCTTCGTAATTTGAAAATATATCAATAATTTAAAAACAGATGATTCGGTCATTACGATCAAATTATTAGATGGTTATGTAACACTATGTCCTTCGTAATTTAAAATTATATCGATAATTTTTTAGAAAATGATGATTCGGTCATTATTTCAGTCAATTTGTCTATTAGATGGTTATGCAACACTATGTTCTTCGTAATTTAAAATTATATCGACAATTTCTTAGAAAATTATGATTCGGTCATTATTTCGGTTAAATTGTCAATTAGATGATTATGTAACACTAAGTAATTTAAAAATATATCATTAGTCTTCCGTTTGAATCATTAATTGACCAAATTCCAATATATTTCCACCAAATTTGATTTATGAATTTTAACATATCAATTATGATTTCAACATAATCGTTAAATTCAAATAAATCGTTTAATTTGAATATAGTCGTATATTTACATAAATTATATAATTTGACTATAGTCATTTACCAGCCTAAAAACATTATTCTAATTTCAAATAGTAATCAAAATATATCCCACCCCTTTGAGATATATAAATAAATATATAGATGTTTTAAATTATGTTCGATTTTTTTAAACCAAGCACAAGAATATTAACAATAACAAAAAAAAAAAAAAAAATTGGTATTATATATAAAAAAAATTAGATTTAAATTTTCAATTTAAAAGAAACATTTTCTTTATAATATAAGTGGGCTGATTGTGCAATTTACTCATCATCTTCACACAACCAAATTGAACTGCTGAAAATGGAGGAAACCGTATAACCTTAAACCAAAATTTCGCCGTCGTTCAGATCGGTGGGAAGATAAAACTATCTACTACAATTGAAGCTAAGACAAACATAAAATTCTCATAACTTAAAAATTACTCCTTATTTCAAACAAAAATGATGTAACAGAAAAACCAAACTTGGAAACCATTTATTATGGTGTACTGTTCTGGGAAAATAAACAAAGGGGAAAGGATCTATCACACAGCAAGATAAAACAACACTTAACCCTTTTCCCCAATATTATATCTAATCAGATAGACTGTAACAAGTGATATAGGAATTCAAAACTGCAATTAATGTTCGAGCGCACGGTAGGAAAAAATTAAATTCCGCCGCTGTTCTGGTCTACAGCCCAGGCTTCCTTCACCGGTCACGGAGGAAGAAGGGTGGCTTTATTCGACAGGGAGAAAAATTTGATTAGAGTTTGGGATTTTAAGGAGACTGGGAGAGAATAATGGGAATGAAAATGGGAGGGGTAATTTGGGGAATTGAAAAAATGTTTATGGGTAAAGTTGTAAAATAAAGTTGTAAAATAATGGGAATTTGGGGTTCGTATGTTTTAGTGGGGTGCGTACACCTCGTACACATCATACACTTCATCTCGGCCCATCTAACGGCCGAGAATAGTTCTGCCATTTGACTCATCTACAATGGGTGAGTCAAAATAGAACGCCCCAACATATAAGCCAAGTTGTTGCTTGTTTATTCATTATTTTTTTCTTTGTTTGTGGGAACATGACAGCCTGTCTGGTTGAAATTCAATAAATGCGAACATGTTATTTGTCTTATTGATCTGAACAAGGGGACCACCACTATCACCTACTTTTAAAAGAGTCGTAGATTAGATCAACTTTGGTTATTTACATCCTTCTCAAGATTATTTCAAAAATCAAATGACGGGTTTCGTTATTGCTGTTCAATTTATCGTACAACGTATCTGCATTTTAAATCGGCGAAAAAAATATATGTGAAATCGTAAATACATTGTAAATCAATAAAAAAAATCAAGTAAAATTTGTAAAAAATGGATGAAAACGAGTAAAATTGATTAAAATAAAGGTAAAGTTGATGACAATATGATAAATCGATGAAAATTAATTCGAATGAAATTTCTAAGAAAAATAATTGAACAAGTGAAATCTAGTAAAATTGGGAAAAGTTGATGAAAAAAGGGTAAAATTGGTCAAAAAACGTAAAGTTGGTAAGAACATATTTAATCAATGAAAAAGTTAGGTGAATAACATGTGAAAATACTTAAAAAACATAAAAATAGGTAAAAAGGGTTAAAATGGTAAAAACGAGTGAAATCAGTTAAAAAAAGAGTTTAACTTGTGAAATCGATAGAAAAATGGTTTAAACTGAAAAATATAAAAAAAATCAACCAAAAATGAGAAAACATTGAAAAATATTATAATCGATAAAAAAAAAGTGGATAAATCACTAAAAATAATAAACTGATAAAAAAAATTTAAACATTGAGAACATATGAAATGATGAAAGTTTGGGTGAAATTTCTAAAGAAACGGATAAAATCAGTCAAAAAAGCTTGAAGTCGGTGAAAACATGTTTAATCAATGAAAATTTTAGGTGAATAACATGTGAAATCAGTGAAATAAGTGAAAACGATTTAAACTTTAACCGACACAAACAAGGTGAAATTGGAAGAAAATGGTTTAAATTGGAAGAATAATGGACGAAAAGTGAAAAACAATGAAAAATGTTATAGTCGATTAAAAAGCGGAAAAATCTCTAAAAAAATTAAAACAGAGAAGTCATATGAATCGATGAAACTTCGGGTGTAATTTATGAAGAAATGGATAAAATATGTGTCATCGTTGAATAACAGATAAACTTGACATGAAAACTACTATGATGTAATGAACAACATAATGTTCTTAAGATCTTATTTTAGAACCAATTTTGTAAGATATAATAACTAAATCAGCCATCATCTTATATTTTATTATACCTATTCAAAGCCATCATTTTTTTTATAAACCAATAATAATTAATAAAAATAAATTTCATAAAAAAATAAATTGATGAGTCATAAATATATGATATATTATGACATAAAAATGTCTAATTTTATTCTAATTTATGAAAAATACCCATTGTAATTAAAATTGGACACGTACAACGTACGTGCCCTTTTCTAGTAAAAGAAAATGATAAACTTGCTAAAATCAATTAATATTATGCATTCTCTTATGCACAAACCTGGTACACAAAATATTTGGGGGTTAAATGCAAAAGAATTTTTCTTTTGGGACTAAGTGTACAATGAATAATGTAATTGATTATTTTGCCCTTGTAAGAATTGGGAAAGCGCATCTTTGTGACGACTTTTCAATGGAATATAAGGTCATCTCCAATGGCGGGCTCGGGGCGCGCGTGAGGGCCGGGCCGGGCTGGGGAACCGTCTCCAATGGTGGTCCGGGGCGGGGCGCGGGGCGGCACGGGCTCTGGTGCGGTCGCGGGCAGGAATGGTGGCTGGAACGGGGCGCGAGTGATTTTTGGGGAAGAAGATGGGAGAGTGATATGCACTCTCCCCTTTTTAATTCAGGTGGCGCCACTTGGCGCCACCTGATTGGTTTTTTTTTTTTTTTTATTTTAAAAAAAAATGTATAAACTTGGCACGAATCTCAGAAGACAGCTGCTATGCATTTCCTTTCTTTCTTTCTTGCTTTATATGTATAGAAATTGAGTGTTTTTTTTAATTAAATTTTTTAGTATTTGTTAAAATTATAATAAAATTTGTAGTATTTGTTTAATTATCATTATTGATTTTAGATTGAAAAAATAAGAATAAAGAATTTGTAGTATTTGTTTAATTATTATTAATTTTGATTACAATAGTAATTATTAATGATTTAATAAAAATAAAATTTCCTCCTAAATTGGAACTAGAATTACTTGAAAATATAATTAAACACCAACAAATAATTTTGATTAATACCCTAAGCATAGAAATATATAAAAACATACTTAATTAAAAAAATACATAAATTATATAATTTACATTTATTGTTAACCATATTTTGGAGGATCATCGCATGAAGAAACCGATTGGTTCCAGAGGGCAAATCAATAAATGTTGTAATCTTCTTTGTTTTTTTTTCCATGTGTGTTTGTTGTAACCGTTATCTTGTTTTTATATGTGCCTTTTATTTAATGTTATAATTCGTATTTTGAATTAATTATAATTATAATTATAATTTATATTTTAATGTTTAAATATTATAATTATAATATTTTTAAATTAATTATATTATTAAAATAATAATTATTATTATTCTATCATTATTATTATTACTATTATTATTAATATCAATATTAAAACTATTATACAAAAGGTGAGAATGGGGAAGAAAAATTTTTGGAAGAAATTGAGTGTTGGAGACCACCACTAAAGATGATCACCCAAGGTCCGGGCTGACTTGAAGACTGGCCTGGGGCTTGGCCCGGGAATGGCCCCGAAAAATCATTGGAGATGGCCTAAGCCAAGTTGTTGCTTGTTTATTCATTAATATACACTACCAGGCCAAAAGGTATGGTGTGAACGCGGCCTTTTTCCACATGGAAAATTGGACACTGTATTTTGTATTTTCTATCATATCATGTCATGCGTGAACAACACGCCCCTTTCAAACCCATCCAATACTAGACATGAAATCTAGCCATCGAGTAACTAAAATGTCTTGATCATTTTATATTTTATTACACCTATTCAAAGGCATCATTTTTTTTTATAAATAAATAATAATTATAATTAATAAAAATAAATTTCATAAAAAAATAAATTGATGAGTCATAAATATATGATATATTATGACATAAAAATGACTAATTTTATTCTAATTTACGAAAAATACCCATTATAACTAAAACTAGACACGTACAATGTACGTGTACTTTTCTAGTAAAAGAAAATGATAAACTTGCTAAAATCAATTAATATTATGCATTTTCTTATGCACAAACCTGGTACACAAAATTTTTGGGGGTTAAATGCAAAAAAATTCTTCTTTTGAGTCTAAGTATTACAATGAATAATATAATTTTTTTGTGTGAGTAAACACCATATTTGGTCCCTCTTATCATTAATTTTTTACAGAGTGATTCCTCTTTTATTTTTTTTTCAATTTAATCCCTACTATGTATTATTTATTTCATTTTAATCCTTTTCAGGTTCAGGTTCAGGAATGTTGGATGCTTCAAACTAAATACGGATGGGAGTTACTATACTCATGATTGCTCGGCCTCGGCTGGAGGAGTTATTAGGGATGATGAGGGTAATTTTATTTTGGGTTTTAGTTGGAATGTTGGTAATTGTTCTATTGTTGTGGCGGAGTTGTTGGCACTCCGAGAGGGACTCACACTTGCCTGGGATCGGAGGTTTCAACATATCGAGGTGGAGGTGGATTCGGAAGTTGTTTTTACCCTTGTCTCTAAACGGGATAATGTTGAACACCCTTTCGCTCACATTTTAGAGGATTGTCGAGTTTTACTTGGTAAACCTTGGGAAGTCAGTTTTAGACACATTAGGCGTACCGCGAATGGTTTAGCGGATTCACTTACAAAAATGGGGCATCATCTTGAGATCGGAATGAAGCTTCAATGGACTGAGGCACCGGCCTCCATTAGGACTGTTTTGGAGGAAGACCTTGTTTAATCTCTCCTAGTTTGTGTTTTCTTTCTGCCTGACCAAAAAAAAAAAAAGACACACCTGCAAATAACTAAAGTGTCTTTTGTTGAAAATTCAATAAATGCGAACATGTTATTTGTCTTATTGATCTGACATGATTTCTACCCCAAAAAAAAAAGATTGATCAGAACATGGGGACCACATCACCTACTTTTAAAAGAGTCGTAGATTAGATCAACTTTGGTTATTTACATCCTTCTCAAGATTATTTCAAAAATCAAATGACAGGGTTCGTTATTGCTGTTCAATTTATAGTACGATGCGTATGTGCATTTTAAATCGGTGAAAAAAAAATATATGTGAAATTATAAATACATTCGAAATCGACAAAAAAAAATCAGGTAAAGCTTGTGAAAAATGGATGAAAACGGTTAAAATAAAGGTAAAATTGGTGACAATATAATAAATCGATGAAAATTAATTCCAATGAAATTTCTAAGAAAAATGATGGAACAAGTGAAATCCAATAAAATTGGGTAAAGTTGGTGAAAAAAGGGTAAAATCGATCAAAAAACGTAAAGTTGGTAAGAACATATTTAATCAATGAAAAACTTAGGTAAATAACATGAGAAATTAATTAAAAAACATAAAAATAGGTAAAAAGGGTTAAAATAGTAAAAACGAGTGAAATCAGTTAAAAAAAGAGTTTAACTTGTGAAATCGATAGAAAATTAGTTTAAACTGAAAAATATAAAAAAAATAACCAAAAATGAGAAACATTGAAAAATATTATAATCGATAAAAAAAAAGGGGATAAATCGCTAAAAATAATAAACTGATAAAAAAATTTAAACATTGAGAACATATGAAATGATGAAAATTTGGGTAAAATTTGTAAAGAAACGGATAAAATCAGTCAAAAAAGCTTGAAGTCAGCGAAAACATGTTTAATCAATGAAAATTTTAGGTGAATAACATGTGAAATCAGTGAAATAAGTGAAAACGAGTTAAACTTTAACCGACAAATTAAAACAAGGTGAAATTGGAAGAAAATGGTTTAAATTGGAAGAATGATCGACGAAAGTGGAAAAACAATGAAAAATGTTATAGTCGATTAAAAAGCGGAAAAATTTCTAAAAAATTAAAACAGAGAAGACATATGAATCGATGAAACTTCGGGTGAAATTTATGAAGAAACGGATAAAACATGTGTCATCGTTGAATAACAGATAAACTCGACATGAAAACTACTATGATGTAATGAACAACATAATGTTCTTAAGATCTTATTTTAGAAAAAAAAATTTATAAGATATAATAACTAAATCAGCCATCATTTTATATTTTATTACACCTATTCAAAGCCATCTTTTTTTTTATAAACAAATAATAATTAATAAAAATAAATTTCATAAAATAATAAATTGATGAGTCATAAATATATGATATGTTATGACATAAAAATGACTAATTTTATTCTAATTTACGAAAAATATCCATTATAACTAAAACTAGACACGTACAATGTACGTGCACTTTTCTAGTAAAAGAAAATGATAAACTTGCTAAAATCAATTAATATTATGCATTTTCTTATGCACAAACCTGGTACACAAAATTTTTGGGGGTTAAATGCAAAAGAATTCTTCTTTTGGGTCTAAGTGTTACATTGAATAATATAATTTTTTTTTGTGGGTAAACACGTACCACATTTGGTCCCTCTTATCATTAACTTTACAGAATGGTCCCTCTTATATTTTTTTTCTCAGTTTAATCCCTACTATGTATTATTTGTTTCACTTTAGTCCTTTTCAGGTGTTTCAAGGCGGTTCCGATAACTTGTGATATGCTCATAAGGGCAATTTCATCATTTCAAGTAAACTAACATGGATATTTTCGTCTTTCTAATCATTTGAAAAAAAAAACTAGAGATTTAATCTCTTTCAAACTAGGCTTTCATTCCAGTCCAACTTAATCGTCCATTTCGTTCCGAACTAAAGTTTTCTCCCAAAATCTTCTTCAAACACCAAAATTGCTCACCAATTCAGCTTTCAGAGATTCGTTATCTTGCTCAAGCAGTTTATATTCAACTGATTCTTTAGGCGTTTCAGCGTTAAGTTTCAGTGAACTGTTTTGCTCTCTTAGCAATATCATCTCTTCCTTAAGCTTTGTAAATGCTTCAGCAATACCAGTATTGTTAAGCATCATTTGTTCAAATGAATTAAATAATTCATTATCAAGAGGAGTTACCTCATCATCCTCAGAGTTATCAGATTCCTTGGCCATCAGGCAGATAAGAGCAGGACTCTCTTCTTCAGAAGACTCTTCATCAGAAGTGTCCGAATCCGAATCTGATGAGTAGATAGCAACCAACTTTTCAGCTTCTGCTAACAACACCTTGCCTTTCTGATGCTTTCTTTCTTTTTTGATTCTCTTTTCCTCTTCTGTGTACTTCTCAGCTTTAGGATATGGGCAGTCTCGGATGAAATGACCTAGTTTCCTGCAATTATAGCACATCATTTTGGATTTATAAGAATCCTTATCTTGAGAAAAAGAAGTAGGGTTAGAAGTAGAAGCATTGTTATATTTGTTCTTCATTTTTCTTTTGTAGAACTTCTTGAAGTTGTTCATCAGCAGTGCAACGTCTCCAGTTGTGTACTCCTTTTTATTGAGTATTGTGCCTTCATCAGATGAGTCCACATCTTTGCTTTTGTATGCTGGTCTTCTAGGATTTTCAGCAGCAACCAGGGCGGCTGTGGGACTTGAAGTTGAGGTTTCTTCAACACCCATTCTTGGCAGTTTATACTCATACGCCTTGAGTACTGAGAACAGCTCGGTGAGTGTGATCTTTCCCAAGTCTCTTGACTCTTCCATGGCTGTCACCTTCATGTTGAACTTCGGAGGTAGAGCCTTCAGCACTCTGACGATTATGTCCTTGTCTGTGAAGGTTTTTCCAAGCTTGAGAACTTCATTCAACTTCCTTGTAAACCTTGTATCCATCTAATCAATGGTTTCCGCAAACTTCATCCTGAAGTTGTCCAGCTTTTCCAGAGCAACACTCAGCATCAGATGCTCTTTGATAGCTTCGTTTCGTTCGCTCATATCACGAACCTTATCCCACATCTCTTTGGAAGTCTTGCAATGCTTGACTTTGTCAAATCTATCATTGTCTAGGGCCTTGGTTAGGGCTGAAATCAAACCAAGCTACTCGATACTCGGCTCGAGTTCGTTCGATAAAAGCTCGTTTGAGCTCGGTTCGTCAAAAATATCAAACAAGCTTGAACAAGATTTCTCGTTCGATAACTTTTAAAGTTCGGCTCGAGCTCGACTCGATAAGCTAAAAATTGAAAAAACACATGTAAAATATCAAGCTACTCGATACTCGGCTCGAGCTCGTTCGATAAAAGCTCGTTTGAGCTTGGTTCGTTAAGAAATCAAACCAAGTTCAAACACAAAATTCCAAGCTCGATAAAATTCAAACCAAGCTTGAACAACGTGTCGTTCGATACTACTCGGCTCGTTTACACCCCTAGCCTTGGTCATGATGAAACAGCCAACTTTGTCTAGGTTGAACAGCTTGATTTCTTCAGTTATCATTTCGTGCAAATCTTTCTCCACCACTATGTCGACTTCATCAACCTTTATCGTCTTGGTGAATTTGAATGGACCTTTAATGATACATGTGTACATGTCATAACTCGTTTTCGTGACATGTTGCATGTGTGTGAATGTGCATATATTCTATTGGGCATTGCGTGCTTTGCATTTATTAATTGCTAGATAATATTATTTTATTTGGTTTATGACATAATTATGTGTTATATGACTTCATTTACATTTTCATGTGAGTTTTTAAACTCAAAGTGTTGATCTATAAGTTTTCGGGGCTTTGTGAACCGAATTTGAAGCCCTAACTTCAGAAAATCATAATTAATTCATACGACCTCGGAATCAGGTGATTCAAAAAGGCTAACTTGCCTAATTTTTCATGATCTAGCTAATGGAAGAGGTTTTGAGTGTTTTTGGTTCAGTAAAATATGACAAACGAGCCCTGGACAGAATTGAAAAGGCTAGGCAATCTAGAAGGGTCAAAATGGTCCTTTCTCATTTCCACTCACTTATCCTCTATAAGATTATCTTCACAAATAGTTCCAAATCAGATAGAAACAGAGCAAAAACGTTCAGGTCTTCTTGGAGGGTTTCAAAGCATCAAAACAATTGTTAAGAAATCAAGAAAAAATCGGTTACGGTGTCGGCTTTGACCAAAGTTGCTCCTTGCGTCTCCTTCTTCAATTTGCACCGATTATTTTCTCTAGTAAGTGATGTTGTTAACTTCTAAGATTCATCCATGTTTATGGATAATTAAGATTAATTCATGGGGTGGTTATATACTTGTTCTAAATTGTTCTAGCTTGGTACTTTGTAGAAGTTATGGCTAGAATTGTGAGTTTTCCCATAGATGTATTATAGGTATGGGCTGATTTTATAAGGACATTATGGTTGTGTTTTAGGAATATTTAGTAGGATCTATGGTGAGAAATTGAGCTTCCTTGACATATAAAACGATGGTGAAATTGTTGGACTAGTTTTAATTGACTAGTTTTATGAAATTGTGCACATATCATAGTTATATGTACTTGGAACATTAACTTGTCATTGCTGGAAATTAGTGTTCAATTTCTTGATGTTCTTGGATGGCTTATTGCTATATAGAACAATAACTTGTACATATGAGATATTGTTATTTGGTGAAGTTTTGATTTTTGATATAATTAGGCATATGGAATTCATCCATGTACTTTACCTTGGATGAATTTGGTAATATTGTTCATCGATGCATCATATGGAAACCATGGTTTTATTTGTGCATACTCGAGGTGATGGTTTCTTTGTGGAGCCTAACCGACCCTTGATCGTTGGCCACGATTCAAGGCATACGGCATTGGAACCCTTGCTAGCAAAGGGAACCTTTGCGATCCATTTATGGATTACATGATATGTTGATACCGGTACATTCTTGGACTTCTTTGTGTGATCGTTTATTTCGACACACGGCTATATATTCGAAATGGATATGAGATGGATATGATTCAAGGCATCGAGTAAAGCTTCATCGATATCGTATCCTAATTTCATGTTATATGCTTTCCAACGTGCCCATACATATATGGCTTGTTACATAACTTGTATATGACTTGATTTTTGATATATGGAGTTATAAATGTTATTTTGGATCAATTGTTATAATTGTATAACTCTCCCACATGCATGAATCACGACATCACTTACTAAGTCTTTCGACTTACCCCGTTTACTTTGTTTTCCTTAGATCACAGTACCACCGGCGGTAGGCCTGAGTGAGGACCGGGGATCAACATCGAGTAGCTTGGGGTAGGTTGTTGTACATAGTTTGGTAAGGTAGTTGTATATCGCAGTGAGGCATTTTTGTACATGTACGGATCATTTAGATCCTTTGAGTCTCTTTTGTTGTATATTTTGTAGCTCATAGCCTCACTCTTGTATTTTATACTTATGGCTATCTTGGTTGTAACATAGTATTAGCCACATAGTTTGTACCGTTTCAGTTGAGGAGATGACACTTATTTGCTACAGGGTTTGTTTATATGGTTGCTACAATCTTGTGGTTTATTTATATACTTGTGTTGGTGCCACAATTGGTGGTTTGATTAATTGTACATGTTATGTATTTTGTTATGCCATATTGAAGTAGTAAAATCGCCCGATTACTTTGTATAACTACTAGTTCGGCGGAATTTTAATATCCGTCCCTTTATTACTTGCTATGACATATATTTTACAAAGGAATTATATGTCACGAGATATGGTTTTGTTGATAAAATGACAATTTACTTGATATGATATGCTTGACATGCACGTCACTTTCCCATGCTCGGGACCTACCCGGGACGGGGGTGTGACAGTTGGTATCAGAGCGCGTTAGCTATAAGCCGGGATAGGTTCCTTGGCTGTAGGTATGTGTTGACCATGTTTCTATAGTAACATATAGTGTTACGTGTAGGTACTTTGGGGTTCGTGAGTGTCGATTCTGATTCAGGATGAGTGCCGAGAGTAACCCACCTCACAAACAGGGGAAGGAACCTGCAGGAATTGAGCATAGTGCTTCTTCTGATCATGTTCCCTTGGCTAAAGAGCAGGAGATGAGTGAGATACATCAGAAGCTTGAGTATATTATGACTATGTTAGCTCCACTACAGCAGCGTACTCAGCAGGCAGTACCAGCTGCGGGTCCCCCAATTGAGGTTGTATCATCTCCTCCTGTTGTTAATACTTCTTCTGATAAGCAGGGAAAAGCTTTAGAAAAGTTTATGAAACTGAACCCACCGAGATTTGATGGCCAGCCAGATGTGGATAAGGCAGAAGAGTGGCTTGAGAGCATTACTCATATTTTTGTTGCCTTAGGCTTGGAGGATTCTTGGAGGGTTGTTTTTGCAGCATTCATGTTTACTGGGGCTGCCAGGAAATGGTGGCGGTTAGTTGAGGAAAATTGGGCTACTAAGCATCAACAACCGACATGGGATATGTTCAGACGAGAGTTTCGAGCACAATATGTTCCTTCCATTGTTCGTAAACAGCGGGAGAGAGACTTCTTGAACCTGATACAGGGGGATAGCACTGTGTCAGAGTATGAGGCAAGATTCACCGAGTTGGCCGCCTTTAACAAGCATTTGATAGAGACTGAAGATATGAAGATTGACAGGTTCATCACAGGTCTAAATGATGACTACCGTGACAGGTTGGAAGCCCTAGATTTTGATAATTACCATCAGGTCGTGGATAGGGCCTTGAGATTGGAGCAGGGCAGGAGAGATAGGAGGACTCAGTCAGGATCCGTATCAGTTTCTGCAGCATCTACAGCCTCCGCAGCATCAACACAACAACCATTTTCCCAGAGTGGGAAAAAGCCATGGAGAGGAGGCAGGTACAGGGGAAAGGGAAAGGACTTTGGTAGACAGAGTCAGTTTTCACAGCCATCTAAATCAGTTGCAGCTAGCACAATTAGTCCAAACCCACCTCAGATTGGTACAAGCACAGGTTCAGTGTGTAGACATTGTGGTAGGACCGGGCACACAGAGGATACATGTCGTCGTAAGCTTGGCCAGTGTTTTGCTTGTGGTGAGATGGGACAT
Organism: Penstemon eatonii; assembly: GCA_038501285.1. NCBI lineage: Eukaryota > Viridiplantae > Streptophyta > Magnoliopsida > Lamiales > Plantaginaceae > Penstemon > Penstemon eatonii. Next base: position 18,598,342 of record CM076711.1, read on the forward strand.
TTTTTGCCAGATTGTCCCAAGGCAAAGAACAAAGGTCAGGTATCAGGAGTGAAGAGGGACAATGTAGGGCGTCCCAAGGTTCAGGGAAATGTGTTTTCCCTAGGACAACAAGAAGCAAAAAAATTCGACCTCGGTCATTACAGGTACACTAATCGTTTCGAACTATCATTCTAGAGTACTTATAGACCCAGGATCATCCCATTCATATGTGGCATCACATTTTGCACAACATTTGCATTCACAACCTTCTTATCTGCCATATGTGCTAGAGGTGTCCACCCCGTTGGGTGAGATGTTTGTGCCTAGGGTGGTATATTATGCGTGCGATGTTATAGTAGAGGGTCATACTTTACCTGCGGATCTGATAGAGTTACCACTACATGAGTTCGATGTCTTGCTTGGTATGGATTGGCTTGGTGCTTATCATGCCCAGGTCGATTGTTTTAACAAGAATGTGTCATTGCATGTGCCTGGCCTAGATACTTTACAGGTCAGTGGGGACAAGGGGAAACCTACCTTGCATATTTTATCTGCGGTACGAGCTACCAAGTTGATTAATCGGGGTTGCGAGGGGTTTCTGGCATTTGTGTCTAAGACTGATAGGGGTGAGATTACACTAGAAGATGTACCTGTTGTGTGTGATTATCCTGATGTATTCCCTGAGGATTTCGCATTCCCTCCTGAGAGGGAGATAGAGTTCTGTATTGATGTTACACCAGATACTGCACCAATTTCTATACCACCGTACAGGATAGCACCAGCTATTATGCAGGAATTGAAAGTACAGTTACAAGAGCTATTGGAAAAGGGGTTTATCAGACCGAGTGTATCACCGTGGGGTGCACCAGTATTGTTTGTAAAGAAGAAGGATGGGTCATGGCGTATGTGTATAGATTACAGACAGCTGAACCGAGTGACAGTGAAGAACAAGTACCCGTTACCATTAATTGAAGACTTATTTGATCAGCTTCAGGGGGCTAAAGTGTTCTCAAAGTTGGATCTTCGAAGTGGGTATCACCAGTTGAGCGTTCGAGACTCAGACATCCAGAAGACAGCTTTCAGGACTAGATATGGGCACTACGAGTTCATGGTTATGCCATTTGGGCTAACCAATGCTCCAGCTGTTTTTATGGATTTGATGAACCGGGTTTTCAAACCCTACCTTGATAGTTTTGTTGTGGTGTTCATTGATGATATTTTGGTGTATTCCAAGACTAGGGCTGATCACGAGCAGCATTTGAGGGTTGTATTATCCACCTTGCGAGACAGGAAGTTGTATGCCAAGTTTAACAAATGCGCTTTCTGGTTGGAGCACATTTCTTTTCTTGGCCATGTGATATCTAGTGCAGGAGTGACTGTTGATCCTTCTAAGATTGAGGCGATAGTGGATTGGAAACAACCGAGCAGTATTAGAGAGGTAAGAAGTTTTCTGGGCCTGGCAGGTTATTATCGGCGATTTGTACCAGGCTTCTCTAGAATTGCTGCTCCGTTATCTAGTTTGACCCGAAAAGGTGTTCCTTTTGTTTGTAGTGATCGTTGCGAGCATAGTTTCCAGACTCTGAAGGAGAAATTAGTCACAGCTCCAGTTTTGTCTTTACCCGAGGGATCAGAAAACTTTGTTATATATAGTGATGCCTCAAAAGAGGGTTTGGGTTGTGTATTAATGCAGAACGGCAGAGTGATAGCATATGCCTCTAGAAAACTTAACCTACATGAACATAACTACCCTACACATGACTTAGAATTGGCTGCGGTTGTTTTTGCTTTACACAAGTGGAAACATTATTTGTACGGGGCCAAGTTCGAGATTTACACGGACCACAAAAGTTTGAAATATTTGTTTTCTCAAAAAGAGCTCAACATGCGACAACGTCGATGGATGGAGTTCTTGAAGGATTATGACTGCACGATATTGTATCATCCCGGGAAGGCGAACGTGGTAGCTGATGCCTTGAGTAGGAAGGCAACCATTTCTAGCATCATGGCACGAGAATGGAGACTTGTTGAGAGTGCAGCCAGATGGGATTTCACTACTATCAGACATGGCTTTATATGTGCAAGTATCCAGATTCAGCCCAAGGTGTTACAGGATATTAGAGATGGACAGGCACAAGATATGAAATTTCAAGAAATTATTAAGACCTTAGGGAATAGCCAGGATTCTGATTTCCGAGTACATGAGGATGGTATTCTTCGGTTTCGTGGTAGACTATGTGTTCCTTCTGTTGATGAGTTGAGACAGAAACTATTGGAGGAGGCACACCGATCTCGGTACACCATTCACCCAGGTAGTACCAAGATGTATCGGGACTTGAGACAGCATTATTGGTGGCAGGGATTGAAGAAGGATGTGGCAGAGTTTGTTGCCCACTGTTTAACTTGTCAGCGGGTGAAGGCAGAGCATCGAAAACCTCCGGGATTGCTTCAGCCATTGAGTATTCCAGAGTGGAAGTGGGACAACATCACGATGGATTTTGTTATAGGTTTACCACGTACGAGTCGGGGACATGATGCAGTATGGGTTATAGTGGATCGACTGACCAAGTCGGCCCATTTTCTTGCCTACAGTATGACTTATACACCGACTCAATACGCTACCTTGTATGTGAATGAGGTTGTGAGATTACATGGGATTCCAATTAGCATTGTATCAGATAGGGATCCGAGGTTCACTTCACATTTTTGGCGCGCTGTTCAGGATGCTATGGGGACGCGACTGGATTTCAGCACATCTTTTCATCCCCAGACCGATGGGCAGTCCGAGCGCACCATACAAATTTTAGAGGATATGTTGAGGGCTTGTGTCCAAGACTTCCGAGGGAGTTGGGACAAACATTTAGCACTTGCAGAGTTTGCCTATAACAATAGTTTCCAGTCTAGTATCGGTATGGCTCCATTTGAGGCTTTGTATGGGAGACCTTGTAGATCACCATTATGTTGGATGGACGTCGGAGAGGCCAAGGTATATGGAACTGATTTGGTTCAGCAGTCGGTTGAGATGGTGAGATTGATTAGACAGAGGCTTCTTACAGCACAGAGTCGTCATAAGAGTTATGCTGATCACCGTCGTCGAGAACTTGAATTCCAGGTAGGAAATTTTGTATTTCTGAAGATATCGCCAAACCGTGGGATCAAGAGGTTTGGGAAGAAAGGTAAGTTGACTCCGAGATTCATAGGCCCTTTTGAGATACTTGAGAGAGTCGGCTCGTTGGCTTACCTGTTGGCTCTACCACCATCAATCACCGGAGTACATGATGTTTTCCATGTTTCTATGTTGCGGAAGTATATATCTGATCCGTCACATGTCTTGAACTATGAGCTACTTGAGGTTCAGCCCGATGTATCATATGTTGAGCATCCAGTTCGAATTCTTGACACGAAAGAACGAGTACTGCGGTCTAAGGTCATTCCTCTCGTGAAGGTTCTTTGGAGAGATCATGGAATAGAGGAAGCTACATGGGAAACGGAAGCCGACATGAGATTGAATTACCCCCATTTGTTCGACGATCATGGTATGAATTTAGAGGACTAAATTCCAATAAGGAGGGTAGGATGTCATAACTCGTTTTCGTGACATGTTGCATGTGTGTGAATGTGCATATATTCTATTGGGCATTGCGTGCTTTGCATTTATTAATTGCTAGATAATATTATTTTATTTGGTTTATGACATAATTATGTGTTATATGACTTCATTTACATTTTCATGTGAGTTTTTAAACTCAAAGTGTTGATCTATAAGTTTTCGGGGCTTTGTGAACCGAATTTGAAGCCCTAACTTCAGAAAATCATAATTAATTCATACGACCTCGGAATCAGGTGATTCAAAAAGGCTAACTTGCCTAATTTTTCATGATCTAGCTAATGGAAGAGGTTTTGAGTGTTTTTGGTTCAGTAAAATATGACAAACGAGCCCTGGACAGAATTGAAAAGGCTAGGCAATCTAGAAGGGTCAAAATGGTCCTTTCTCATTTCCACTCACTTATCCTCTATAAGATTATCTTCACAAATAGTTCCAAATCAGATAGAAACAGAGCAAAAACGTTCAGGTCTTCTTGGAGGGTTTCAAAGCATCAAAACAATTGTTAAGAAATCAAGAAAAAATCGGTTACGGTGTCGGCTTTGACCAAAGTTGCTCCTTGCGTCTCCTTCTTCAATTTGCACCGATTATTTTCTCTAGTAAGTGATGTTGTTAACTTCTAAGATTCATCCATGTTTATGGATAATTAAGATTAATTCATGGGGTGGTTATATACTTGTTCTAAATTGTTCTAGCTTGGTACTTTGTAGAAGTTATGGCTAGAATTGTGAGTTTTCCCATAGATGTATTATAGGTATGGGCTGATTTTATAAGGACATTATGGTTGTGTTTTAGGAATATTTAGTAGGATCTATGGTGAGAAATTGAGCTTCCTTGACATATAAAACGATGGTGAAATTGTTGGACTAGTTTTAATTGACTAGTTTTATGAAATTGTGCACATATCATAGTTATATGTACTTGGAACATTAACTTGTCATTGCTGGAAATTAGTGTTCAATTTCTTGATGTTCTTGGATGGCTTATTGCTATATAGAACAATAACTTGTACATATGAGATATTGTTATTTGGTGAAGTTTTGATTTTTGATATAATTAGGCATATGGAATTCATCCATGTACTTTACCTTGGATGAATTTGGTAATATTGTTCATCGATGCATCATATGGAAACCATGGTTTTATTTGTGCATACTCGAGGTGATGGTTTCTTTGTGGAGCCTAACCGACCCTTGATCGTTGGCCACGATTCAAGGCATACGGCATTGGAACCCTTGCTAGCAAAGGGAACCTTTGCGATCCATTTATGGATTACATGATATGTTGATACCGGTACATTCTTGGACTTCTTTGTGTGATCGTTTATTTCGACACACGGCTATATATTCGAAATGGATATGAGATGGATATGATTCAAGGCATCGAGTAAAGCTTCATCGATATCGTATCCTAATTTCATGTTATATGCTTTCCAACGTGCCCATACATATATGGCTTGTTACATAACTTGTATATGACTTGATTTTTGATATATGGAGTTATAAATGTTATTTTGGATCAATTGTTATAATTGTATAACTCTCCCACATGCATGAATCACGACATCACTTACTAAGTCTTTCGACTTACCCCGTTTACTTTGTTTTCCTTAGATCACAGTACCACCGGCGGTAGGCCTGAGTGAGGACCGGGGATCAACATCGAGTAGCTTGGGGTAGGTTGTTGTACATAGTTTGGTAAGGTAGTTGTATATCGCAGTGAGGCATTTTTGTACATGTACGGATCATTTAGATCCTTTGAGTCTCTTTTGTTGTATATTTTGTAGCTCATAGCCTCACTCTTGTATTTTATACTTATGGCTATCTTGGTTGTAACATAGTATTAGCCACATAGTTTGTACCGTTTCAGTTGAGGAGATGACACTTATTTGCTACAGGGTTTGTTTATATGGTTGCTACAATCTTGTGGTTTATTTATATACTTGTGTTGGTGCCACAATTGGTGGTTTGATTAATTGTACATGTTATGTATTTTGTTATGCCATATTGAAGTAGTAAAATCGCCCGATTACTTTGTATAACTACTAGTTCGGCGGAATTTTAATATCCGTCCCTTTATTACTTGCTATGACATATATTTTACAAAGGAATTATATGTCACGAGATATGGTTTTGTTGATAAAATGACAATTTACTTGATATGATATGCTTGACATGCACGTCACTTTCCCATGCTCGGGACCTACCCGGGACGGGGGTGTGACAGTACATGTTATCATTGTAGGCGGCTAAGAAGATCTCCATTCTGATCTTCCAATCTTCAAAGCTCATACCAGCTATGTGGGGAACATGGCTGATACAATCCATTTTCAAAAAGTTTTTATTTTTCAAAAATATGCTCTTTTGAAAATGTTTGAAAACCTTTGAAAAACACTAGGATCAAGCTCGTTGATCAGGTAGCTGATTCTAATGAACCACCTGCTCTGATACCACTTATTGGTCCCAAGTGGTCAGATGAGGTCTAGAGGGGGGTGAATAGACCTCTTAAAATTTTAACAAATTTTAATTTTAAAACTTTTTGCTTAACTGTAAGTAAACTAAGCTGTTACAGAACAGTAAGCTGACGAAGCTGATCGCGAACAAATCTTTGAATAGCTTTGTTGACCATTAATCTGATAGTCACTTAGCTGATTTAGTCAAAATCAGTTTTAATACCAGAATACTTACAGCGGATATTTAAAGTGTTTTTCACAAGTAGATTTAGTAGTATGAAAGATTTTATCCCCAGTTTTTCAAACTCCTTTAAAAATCTTTTCAACCAATTTTATCAAAGTGTTTTTATGCAAACTGAAAATTTGCAAGTAAAAGTGCAAGGTAAAAATACAAGGATTTTTATAGTGGTTATATGGATGTAAATCCTTTAGTCCACTCTTCCAAGTCACACAGATCTTGAGTTATACTATAATCACGAAGTTTACAGTATACTCTGCTTGCGTCGAAAAACAAATGAAACGACCACAAGTACGCAATAGGAAATCACAAAGAAGACCTATTCTACAGAGCCTTATCACTCACAAAGACGGATAAGAACTCCTCACAACACTCTCTTTATAGATTCACTCAGAAAATGTATTCTTTTCAACTTCAACAAGCTTCTGTCAACAAATGACTTCAGCAGGCGAGTGAGCTGTTCTTGAGCTTCTTGAGACTTAGAAAATATTCTGCTTCAGATAATCTCTCAGATGTTGTGTTATTTTACTTCTCTTCGGCTCTCGAACTATTTATACTCGCAGATTCAAAATGTGTTCATTGAAGAGAGACACATTTCAAATTTCTTGGTTTCTGGTCCTTAATTTTCGCGAACGGCTCTCTGCAGTGTGACAGTACTGTAAACAGTACTTCCTGTCAGGCAGCATTTAATGCACCGAGCTGATACGAGGTATTTATTCAATCATTTGCCATTAATACCCTCGGTCTTCAGCATTTATTACTCCAAGTGCATTTATTACTCCAAATGCATTTATTACCGTTGGGCAGACTTCCTGATCCTTTCCACTTGGCTGATGAGGGCACAAGTCTGATGGTGAGTAGAGCTGATCCCAAACTTGAACAAATCTGATTTGAGTCGGCTGATCTTCACCAGTCCGATTTCTTCCCTTCAGCAGATCAGTAGTCTTCTGGACCTTGAATATTTGACCCTTCTGATTTGTCTTCTTACTTGGTCAAAATTCTTCTAAGGGTTTTAAACTAAGTTTTTCATACTTAGCTGATCTTGATGTGTTTTGGAAATCATCAAAACCTCCCTTAACTTTTCTGACTTCAATGCACTCTTATCTTCATCTTCATCCAACAAGAAACATTGTTGAATTTGTTCTTCAATTTTCTTTTGTAGAACTTCTTGAAATTGTTCATCAGCAATGCAACGTCTCCAGTAGTATATTCCTTTTTGTTGTGCAGTGTGGCTTCATTAGATGAGTCCACTTCTTTGCTTTTATTTGCTGTTATTCTTGGGTTTTCAGCAGCAACCAGTGCAGCTGTGGGTCTTGAAGTTGAGGTTTCTTTAATACCCATTAGTGGCAGTTTATATTCGTATGCCTTGAGTACGGAGAACAGCTCGGTAAGAAAGATCTTTCCCAAGTCTCTTGATTCTTCCATGACTGTCACCTTCATGTTAAACTTTGGAGGCAGAGCCTTCAGTACTCTGACGGTTATTTCTTTGTCAGTGAAGGTCTTTCCCAGCTTAAGAACTTCATTCAGCGTCCTTGTAAACCTTGTATCCATCTTATCAATGGTTTCCGTAGACTTCATCTTGAAGTTATCCAGCTTTTTCAGAGCAACACTCAGCTGGTGCTCCTATATGGCGTCGTTTCCTTCGCTCATATCACGAACCTTGTCCCACATCTCCTTTGCAGTCTTGCAATGCTTGACTTTGTCAAACCTGTCATTGTTTAGGGCTTTGGTCATAATGAAACGACCAACTTTGTCGAGATTGAACAGCTTAACTTCATCTGCTGTCATCTCTTGAAGATCCTTTTCCACCACTATGTCTACTTCATCAATCTTGATAGTCTTGGTGAATTTGAATGGACCTTTCGTAAGTTATCGTTGTAAGCAGCTAAGAAGATCTCCATTCTGATCTTTCAGTCCTCGAAACTCATACTGGCAATATGGGGAACATGGCTGATACAGTTCATTTTCAAAAAGTTTTAATTTTTCAAAAATATGCTCTTTTGAAAAAGTTTGAATACTTTTGAAAAAACATTTGGATCAAGCTCGTTGATCAGGCAGCTGATTCTAATGAACCACCCGCTCTGATACAACTTATTGGTCCCAAGTGGTCAGATGAGGTCTAGAGGGGAGGAGGGGGTGAATAGACCTCTGAAAATTTTAGACTTTAAAAACTTTCAAGTCGCCTGCTGTCACCAGACTAAGCTTATATAGAACAGTAAACTGACTAAGCTGATCGTGAACAAATCTTGAACAGCAGAGTTGACCACTCTTCTGATAACTACTTAGCTGATTTCAGCAAAAATCAGTTTTAAAACAGAATACTTGCAGCGGATTATTTTAAGTGTTTTTCACAAGTAGACTAAGTCTTCTTAAAGATTTTATCCCCAGTTTTTGAACCTCCGTTTAAAATCTTTAAACAAACAATTCAAATTGTTAAAATATGCAGTTTTGAAATATGCAAGAAAACTTATGCAAAATAAAATACAAGGAATTTTTAGAGTGGTTATATGGATAAAAATCCTTTAGTCCACTCTTCCAAGTCACGAAGATCTTGGATTATACTATAATCACTTAGATTACAATACACTCCACTTACGCCAAAACAACAAATGAGAAGGCCGTAAGCTCACAATAGGAAATCACAAAGAAGCTCCTATTCTCTGAAGCTAGATCACTCACTTAGATGGATCTATACTTCTCACAACACTCTAAATACAGTTTCACTCAGAAAAAGGATTTATCTTTTTAACTTCAACTAGGTTCTGTCAACAAATGACTTCGCCAGACGAGTGAGCTGTACTTGAGACTTAGAGAGATTTTGCATCGAAAATTTTCTCAGAGTTGTGTTGTTCTTCTCTCTCAAGTTCACGAACTATTTATACTTTTGGATTCGAAAAGTGTCCGTTGAAGAAAGACAAGATTCAAATACCTCGATTACTGGTCCTTAAAATCTGCAAACGGCTCTCTGCGGCTGCAATAGTACTGTTCACATTACTTTCTGTCAGCTGCATTTAATGCACCCAGCTAATGCGAGGATTTCTTCAATCATTTGCCATAAATAATACCCTTTTTCTTCAGCATTTATTACTTCAAGTGTATTTATTACCGTTGATGAGACTTCCTGATCATCTTCACTCAGCTGATTGGAATCTCTCGTCTGATGATGTACTGAGTTGATCTCAAACTTGAATAAATCTGATTTAAGTCGACTGATCTTCACCAAACTGATTTCTTCCTTTAGCAGCAGATCAGTAGTCTTCTGGACCAACTTGAATTTTGACTTGTCTGATTTGTCTTTAAGCTTATCAAAATTTTTCTAAGGGATTTTACTAATTATTTCTTATTTAGCTGATTATGATGTTTTGAAAATCATCAAAACCTCCCTTTAACTTCTAGTTGCCTTGCTCTTCAATCTTCATCTTCATCCAACACCAAAAAATTTCATAGAAAAATAGAATAATACCTGAGATGTTTTGGAGTATTAAATTAGATAATAAATCCATTACCGATAGATAGAAAACAAGTAGTTTCTTAAGGCCCAGTTATCTAAAATCCAAGCTTCATAATTGAATAAGGAATATTAATTTAATCATAAATCTATATTAATTTAAATATCTTTCAAGAAAGAACTGACTAACATTGTCTAAACTTGACGTAAATTTTATCAAACTTGCTCTTAGACTACCGATTGCGATCGTTGAGATTAATATCAATTACTTATAAAAACAGAATTACAAGTACGACAAACTTCAAATTGAAGATGAAAATCAAATCATAAAAATAGTATTTACTGTGCAAAATTAGAGGGACGTCTTTTTCCCATAAAGTTTGAAAAGAGGCCATTAAGCAAATTTGGGCTCCACATATGGGTTGCGACCAAATATTAATGAATTTTGGCTCCGTCTCCATATAGACTATAATGAGACCTGGACAATTCAAATTCGCAACTCACCTAATACAGAAAACTATTTTTTTGGGTCATATTAATTACTTATTACTAATTTACTACTTAAGATAAGTTTAAGGTACATTTTGAAATGTATCAGCTAAACTGAGGGTGCAAAACGAAAATATTTATGTCAGTGGTACATTTTAAAATCAAACAACTGAAATGAGAATGCATAATAGAAGTTTTCAAAATCAAAACGAAAATATTAGGGTGTAAAGTGTCAAAACCTATACTTTTAGGGTGCAAAGTGCCAAAAATATTCAAAAATAGCTATTCTTCATTCAATGAATTTACTTTTCAAAATACACTAGGGTGCAAAGTGCCAAAATTTCTAAGTTATGATGTAAAGTGTCAAAAGCCCTTATAAATACAAAATTTGATGGCTTTGTGAAATTCCTAGCTTGGTTAGTTTTTTCCCAGCAACTTTTTAATATATCTTTATTCACTCCAAAATTCAATCTCTGTTTACTTTGGAATCCTACACTGGAAACATTCTTCAATTCAACATCATGGCCTTTTATTAAGTAACATACTCAACACATATAATACATTTATGCACATATTTTCATTAATCAAAATCAATTAAATAGATTATACATAACATACATAATGCTGCTTTAAGAGTAAAATCAACTAATAGAAAGACAACAATACTAGGCAGTTACCTCCAGGCAATTGCGTGGAGCAGCTTATATATATATATATATATATATATATATGAAAATCAAGAAAAAATTTGAAATCGAAAAAAATGAAGGAAACAAAAGAAATGAAAACATAATATTATTTGGTGGATGGATTAATTCATAATTGATAAAGATTTTTAAATGAAGAAATTAAAAAATAATATTGTTTGGTGTCAAAATTTGAATTTTGCGAGAAAATATTTGATGGAGAATTACTCAACATTTTGAGTAATAATTTGAACTGAAAATGAGATAATTATCACTAAATAAAAACTCATAAAAATATAAATAAAAAATTTTAGATTGAAAAAAATTGAAAACATAAAATTAAAAAAAAAAACTAATTGAAACAAAAATAATGAAAAAAATGAGATGAAAATAAAGAAACAATTTGAGATATAAAACCGAAGGAAATAAAACAAATGAAGAATTTAAAACATAATATTATTTGGTGGATGGATGGATGAATTCATAATTAATAAAGATTTTTTTTGATAAATTAAAAAGAAACAATTTATTTGTTATAAAAGAGGCGAGGGTAATTTTGAAATAAAATATTCAATACTATAACAGAGGAGGGTAAGTGTTAGAATTAAGACTTTAGGGGTAATTAATACCGCTCCTATACTTTAAAGGGAAAACCGTATTTCACCCTATATGTAAACATCAGTTGATAGATACCACCCATATATCTCCCAATCCAAGTATTCTTGATCTTCCATCACCAATAACTTTTCTTAGAGAAATTTTTTGACAAGTTCGTGACAATTTATGTAGTTCCTATTGTACAATTCGAGTAAATTCACAATATACGATTCTTCTATTGCAGAGGATTATTTAAACCCCAATTAAACGTACTTGTATCAAAATTTTATTGGCGATAAAGTACATTCAAGACCATCTGTTTGTTCCTTCGCAGCAGACGAAACGTGTAATCAGAATTGGCAAGAAGTCTCATTGTATCATGAGATGATACCGGAGGATGAAGACAACCATATAACATTCTTCAAATTTTGTCTTATCCCTTTCAAACTTATAAAAATATGCTTTCAAGTAAGTGTTGGGGCGGTTTTTGCGGTCTTCGCTTTTCCTATTTTAATGAAGTTTTTTTTTAGAGACTTTACTTTAATTTATTATTTCTTACTATTTCGTTATTATACTTTTATCTAAGAATAAAATTCTTGAATGTTTCATAATTATATGAACAATACTACTTTTTCATAATTTTAGCTTTAATTTGTTAACCTATTTAAAGTCTATATTCGCTATATAAATATCAATAATTGTTACTCAAATACAAAACCGAACAAGACTTTTTCAAACAATAAACAAAAATTAAAAATACTTTAATTATTAAAGTTGATATTGGTTGTTGTTAATCGATAGAATTTAACTTAAATTGTTAATAAATTGCGTCAAGTAATTCTAGGGGACAAATTAGGTTTTGGGGTTGAGACGGAAAATTAAAAGTATGTAAGTGCTTAAATTATATTAAATAATAAAACACAATTTATTATTTTATATACATGCAGTTGGGTGCGGTTTATGCATTTTTTAAAATATAAATCCAAACTCGATCATAATTTGCGTTTTTTTTCCACGAAGCCCAAAACCAACCCATTTATCGTTTAACCCGCGAATTGCGATCGGTTTGAGTTGGGGCGGTTTGACGTACGGTTGTATTTAGGGCTGAGCAAAATAAACCGGACCGACCGAACCGAACCGGAACCGACGGTTCGGTCCGGACCGATTACCGAACCGGCCAACCGGTTCGGTAATCGGTTCTAGCGTGAGAACCGAAGCAGGATCTATTCGGTTTTCGGTAAAAACCGACGGTTTCCCGAACCGAACCGAAGACCCGAACCCACTTAGGATTTTTTTTTCCTATTAACCTATTACCCAAACCCATTAACCCAATAGCCCAATACCCACTTCCACTCACCACTTGCCCTAATTTTCGGACCCAACAGTGTTTGAGCCCTAGTTATTTTCAGATCTAGAATTACTCCCAAATCAAAACACCCCTCTAATTCTCTTCTTCTCCCCTTCAGCCGCCGCCTCCTCGATTCAGCCCCTCCAATTTTCTTCTTCTCCAACACTCAGCCGCCGCCTCCTCGATTCAGCCCCGCTAGCTGTACAAAATTTGTTTAAGGCACCTCTACGAATACTACTAGAAAAATTAAACAGAGAAAAAAATAAAGAAGAAAGAGAAAAAAGAGAGAGAAAGAGAAGGAATAGGAATTGAGGGGAGAGTAAACGGTCGGTCTCGGGCAAAGAGGAAAGAAAGATTGATAAGGTAAGGGCTCCCTTTGTATACATATGAAATTGAGATTATAAATTTAGAATTTATTAATTAAATTAATATTTTATTTGTGAGTGGGGGACAACTATTGAATTAAAGCTGCAATACAAAAATATTATTGTCCCTACTTTGTAATGGAGCGGGAAATAGGTTGCCAAAACCTAGTTTTTTATTTTTTTATATAGTAATTCGGTACATAGTGAATTAAACCGGACCGAACCGGACCGGTCGGTTTTTGTACCGAACCGGACCGAATATTTCGGTCCGGTAAACGGTCCGTCATTTTTTAGAACCGAACCGGGCTAGAACCGAAATTCGGTTCGGTTCGGTCCGGTTCGAACCGAATGCTCACCCCTAGTTGTATTGAACACCCCTATGTTTACCATTCATCATTCAATTCTAATTGTTAGTGTAAGAATTAATTTCATGTCACCATGAAATTACGTGGAATAGGAACTAGGTGAGGATATTTCAAAAAAACAAAAACAAACACGTTCAACGAACATCATTATTAAAAACATCAAACAATTTTAGTTTTGATTTTAGAATAAGAGGCAATTTATGTTTGTTAAGAGTTTTACAACACCATTAAACGATGTGATTAACTCAACTAAACAGATTACATGAAATTGAGTAAATCTGGTAGTGGTCCCATACAAACAGATGATTAGTCTAGTGGAAGGAACTACTCACTACAAAGTAGAAGACTCAGGTTCGAATCTCTGTTGAGAAAGGTATCCACTTAATGTGTCCAACCCGTCTCGAAAGGGATTAAACCCTTGAAAAAACAAAAAACAAAAAAACAAAAAAAAAACAAAAAAAGGTAGTGTTCCCATAAATCTACCAAACACCCAAGTATGCCTTAATCCCATAAGTCCAACCAAACGGCTTGTTAAAGGAATAAAATGATACTCCATCTATCCCAATTTATTCGTCATTTTACATGTTTTCACACATATTAAGGCACCTACTAAATAGCCTCAATTTTAGGGAAAAAATAAATTATATTCCTAAAATGCCATTATTCTTTATTTTATCTTACCATTAACTATTTACACTTTACACACTATCTCTCTCTTATTCTCTCTCTATCTTTTAGATGCATTAAATAAGGGCAAAATAGAAAAATATGTATTTAATAGTGCATTGAAATTCTAAAGTGACAAATAATTTGGGATAAAAAAATTCTCTAAAAAAAAAAAAACTAAATTGGGACAGAGGAAGTACTAGAAACTCAGGAATGCAACTGTATAAAAGAAGAAACAATTCAAGAAAAATTGCAGAACATATAAATTTTCAGAGTGTCGAGCCATGTTAATTTCATACTTTTATTACCTTAATTTCTTACTAATTTGTCAGCATATGTTTGGAGTAATTGGAAATTATGTAATTCAAAAATTAACCAAAAAGCTTATATTCATTCAAATTCCCAACTTAAGAACTACTATAGTTAGATCTCTACACCCCTATATCCCAATCCAAATTATATCCACATGACTAAAAAATTCAACTCCGTGTACAACAAGTGGAAAGAAGGTATTAATTTCAATTTTATTTCAAAAGCTAAATCATTAATTCTACTTAAATCGAAATTATTGAAACAATGAAAATCAATTCCTCCGCTTGCTAGCAATTATTAGCAATTCAAATACCTCAATCAAAAATTTGAATTCAGATTCAACAATTTCTAAAAGAAAATATATAGATTCAAACTTTTATAGCTTTAAAGATTTTGGGCTTACAGGTAAAACGAAGTGGAAGTCAAAAGATTTTACATTTTCTATGCACCGAAGCAAACAAAGATTTGATTTTGATTGATCAACTTCCCGATAAATTGGACTATTGGAGATATACTACTCGAAGACTTTTTATAAAGGGAGATGTTGGTTTAAAAGTAATGGAGTTTTCTTTTATTAATTTTTTTCTTTAATTTATTTATATTTTTCGTGTCATACTATCTTTTCTGGGGTATATTTGACATTAACATGAGAGCACATGGAGAATTTTTTGATACCAAAGGATAGGCTAACTTGCAAGTTTGGTAGTATTGGGTACGAAAATACACATTTGATACCATAGAATAGTTTTCATTGCAATTTTGGTACCAAACTCAATTTGTCTACAATTTTAATGGCAATTTATCCCCTATGAAATGCACAATGTTCAATTTAACCCTTTATAATTGGGGAAAAAATCAGTTTACCCCCTTCAGCTAGAAAATGTAACTCACTTGCCGAAATTGAGAGTAGACATACAAACTATTTATAACATAGGGGGATAAGTTGTTGTCACATTTATCATAATACAGGGGGTAAAATGCCATATTATCATAACAAAAGTGAATAAAGTGCCGCCTATAAAAATATCAGGGAGACGATGTGAAACTTTTAACAAAATTTTAAGGGATAAAATGCTCTTTTTTAAATCATGAGGGGGTAAATTGAACATTATGCATTTCATAGGAGTTGAATTATCATTAACTTTGGCGAAAAATTGGGTTTGGTATCAAAGTTGCAATGAAAACCTATCTAATGGAACCGAATTTGCATTTTCGTATCCAATGGGATCAAAATTGCAAGTTGGTCTACCCTATGGTACCAAAAAAACAATTTTCCCTTTTTTCTTGCATGAATTTATTCCATTTTATGTTTCTAAGGAATTAATAGATCAATATTTCGATTGGCTGGTTGCAACAAACTCATTTCGTGTTAAGCTTGATTAAAATAAATACTATATTGAATTCAAAATGAATCCAGGAAATAAATACAGTACTAAGTCAAGGGATAAACAATAAAGGTGGATTAGTACTGTATTTATTTTTCTTAACACCTTTATTGGCTGGTTGCAACAAACTCATTTTGAATTCAATATATTTCCTATTGACATTAGTACTGTATTTATTTTTCTAGAGTATGTAAACACGTGAATTCGAAAATCACAATATAAAAAAGATAAGGTAGTTAAGTTCGGCTTCCCCAATACTTGCATTCTTGGATTTGTCCCAAGCCGTGAAGGACATATTAACAGAAGATATGCTGAATGAAAAAAAAGACTCCTTATTCCAAGGGAAAAAAAAAAGATTGATCAAATAACTTATGGTCGTTGGCATATTTTCCTTACAAGTTTTTAGACTAACAATTTTAATCAATAAATCACCAAACAAAAGCAAATTTGTGACATTTTCAGTTTAGTTGGGAGAATGAGCCTCATGCGGGCTCATAAATTTTGATCATAATTTAAAAAACAAAAGGAAAGAAAATCTGATTTTGACTTTTCGGGGGGCTTATATATCAATTTTGGGACAAAAAATAACTTTTTTTCCCTCCTATTCATTATCACAATTTTGAAACAAAAGAAAAATTCCCTTTTATTCTAACTAAATTTTGAAAAAAGCATTTTCAGTCCTTTAAGAATATAAGGAAGTAAAAACACTTTTTTAAATTATGAGGGGTACATTGAACATTATAAATATGACGGTGTCAAATTTTCATTAACTCCTTAAAACTTAGGGACTCATAGCCAGATAAATATTATAGGTAGCTCTTCCTCCGAAATTTGGCATTGTATAAATTTGGATTTTTAACACTTTGCACCCCCAAAACACGAAAATGAAGCACTTTACTGAGCTTTTTGTGTTTTGAGGGTGCTATGTGCTATTTATGTGTTTCGTGGGTGAAAAGTGCCTATATCTTGAACAAGCATTCATTCATGATTCATGGCAACCTCAGCTAATAGTCTCTCATCCAAGATCAGAAAATTTAAAACATCCAACAGGATGTACTATGTACTTGTATCTCCATAGAAATTAATGACTTGTATATTAAGCATGTCTAGCTAATAATATGAACAGAAATACAGGAGAATGTTTTATACGACGATATGTTTTGCCATCCAAAATCAGTTCATCGATGTCTTTGCAGAAGCAACTTATTCCTGCCAAACAAAGAAAAGAACAATGTCATTATATTATTTTTGTATCAAGCCACCTAATAACATCAAACGGACAAAATTTGAAGAGTCGTACATGAAAATATAGTGTTTCCCTTCTGTATCTATAGCATTGTTCTGGAATCCCAACTCGTTACTGCATTTCTCGCAGTAAATATTTCTATTTGGTGTATCTTCATGCATATCTAAATCAACATTTACCCTGAAGCGAAAATCGGGTTAAAAATACGAAATCATGAAAACTATCTAAAATTCAGCAAGTAGAGTTGAGAACTTACAAATTTTCGAAGAGTCCTAAAGGACCATCTACCTGATAATTGAATGAAATCGATAGTTGGTAAGATTATGAATGAGATGGTTTAACATTCAAGTTAACCAGATTGACAAAAGCGAAATATATCTTGAAATTAAATCTGCATCAGCCCCAGAGCAAATCTTTCGTTCTTTCCATAGTAAATTGTAAGGAAGACCAAATTGAGTAAGTTGAAAGATTGCAATCTTGGGAGTTTTTACAGTAGTACTAGTACATAACAAGGAAAGTGTGCAGACACTTATATGAAGATCATAAAATCATAATCTACCAAAAATGTATCTATACAACGATATACATCGTATCTCACAATGGAATGGAATTTCATTTTAATGGACGTGGGGACTCGGGTCGGGCCACAATGTATAACTAAGAGAGCAATTCCATTTAGTACAAGATAAAATTAGTCGACATGGGTGGTCTGGTGTCTGAGCCGATTGGTCAGACGACGACTACTTCTTAGATTCTTATTATTAGCCTACCCCAGAATGGGATGGGGGACCAGATAGGCCAGGTTAAAGTTATCTTCCTCCTCACCCGCCATGTAATAAATTTCTAGATCCCTAAGCTTCCCACCACACGGATTCCTCATTCACAGTTCTAGAAGCATTAAAATTATAGTTTTATGTAAATATATGGAGTATATATCATAGTATATAACCATTAAATTTATATCTACAGTCCAGCACATACATTTAAGAAGCTTCACTACCCAACTACAATCATTTTATACTTTTTACTCATAAACACATTCATTTATATTTGTTCCCCAAAACACCAAATTTTCTAGTAGCCGGTTCGAGTTTATAACATGTTGAAATGTATTTATACACAACAGTTATACTACGCATAAAAGGAAGATCTGGGACCCTTACCTGTAGAATGGTCTCTGCAGTCCATGGTTTCCCAATCCCTCTAAATCTATACGCATCAACAACCTGAAAAAGAAATATCACACGGTCGTACCCATCATCACATTGATATGCAAAAATCACTCTTTACAATATAATACTGTTGAGTCCAATAGACCATACCCTTTTAAATTCTTTAAAAGGAGCTAATTGTGTTCGGCATATGGAGCATAAGTAGTATATTCCAGAATAATGAAGTACACAATGATCTTCCTCTGTTTCCACAAACTTGAAAAACAAAAAAGAGTTCATGAAAATTGGGCAAACTTAATCTAACTATTTATATCCACACACATGAACTAATGCAAAGGATAAAGAAAGAATATTTACTCGATTAACTGATTTCTTACACGATACCTGCTTAGGACTGGTTCTTTTCTCCTCATGAAAGAGTTTCCTTGAAGAAAAAAAGAATAAACATCAGCAAAAATGCAAACTGAATCAGGCCAACCTCCACATGAAATTCAAGAATTTCTTAATTACAAAACTCAAATAAAACAAGAATACTACACTTTGATCATCTCGGACTACATTGAAGCACAATCAACGAATTCAATTAAATTAAAAAATAACTAATAAATTACAAATCTTACGATTTCAAGAATTCAAATTCACAATAACAAAGACATTGTCACTGAAACCTTGCAAGAAACAGGAAACTACATAACAACCCTAAAATCCATATGAGAAAACAAAAATCGCAAAATAAGAATCTACCTGGTGGATTTAGCCTCAATATAGACTTCAGAATTTTCAGAGAATCCTACCTGATTTAGGGATTTTGATTTCTGATCAAAATACTCTATTTTCTCGATAATTGGCATTTTTTTTGAGATAATATTGTATTCTAGGCGGTTGATTTCTTTATTTACAGGAATCACAATAGAAATTTTAAAGAAAGATCGGTTATCTATGAGTAGGAGTGGAGAAGATGATAGAAGCTGTTTGGTGTTGGTTTTTGGTTTTCAAAAAACTGGCGCTCTTCACAAATATACAAAAGGGTAGTTTGGTCAAATAGATTTGGACTCCCCTGTTTGGTCACATTTTCTTTTTGGAAGATAGATAACATACTACTCCGTATATAATAACAATAGATAAATGGAAAAATCATGGATCGAAATTTCGGCTCAAATGTGTGTTTCGGTCAGTCAAATATTGAAAACTTTTCGAGACTATACGAAAATGTTTCGAAAACACTAAGAGAAATTTGTAACAAAAGTTACTAAATTTAGGAAAATATCAGAGTTTTAGGCAAATAAATAATTTCAAAATTACATCTTGTTTTCGTTTCGCCTGATTCAAAAACGAAAACTTTTCAATGTTTTCGATGAAAAAGATGGAAATTTTGATCCATGGAAAAACTTTTTGATGTTTTCGATGGAAAAGATGAAAATTTTAATTCATGGGAAAAATGTGGATTTTTAAACGAGTATTTTGATGAGCAGGAATCAAAATCCCTAAATCAGGTTAAAATTTCCGTCGAACAAGAAAATTTATTGGTGATGGGAGATAGAAAATTTAATGATTCTTGAATTGGATTGGGAAATGGGTGATATCTATATATTGGTGCTTACATATATATATATAGAGAGAGAGAGAATATCTTCATAAATATATATTTAATTTATTTAACTTAGTTATAACAACTCTATAACTCGATAATCACTTTGTTGTAGATTTATATAACTCATATCGATCCTTTTACCTAAAAAACAGAAGTCATATCTATCCAAATCCAAGACTTTGAAAAAAAAAATATTCCTTTTATTTGAAAAATCTAATCGAAATTGCCGAGAAGTTGAACATTTCGTTTTACCTCTTCCTATCCATGACTCTTTTTTTTTTTTTTAACCAATCCTATCCATGACTCAATTGGTTGCATTTTCTTTCTTTTTATAAGCTTTCTTGTTGTTATGTCATATTTCAATAGGGCTAATGACAATTTACCCCCTTATACTCATAATTTTTAATTCACCATGCAGTTTACCTCTCCGTAAAAAATTTAAAGAAACAATATATCCCTTGAGACGAAGATTGTAACTCACTTGCAGAAATTGAGAGTGGGCATGAAAAATGTTTTGAACATAGGGGATAAATCGTCACATTTATCATAATATAGGGGGTAAAATACCACATTTATTATAACACATGGAATATCAGGGAGGTAGCGTGAAACTTTTATAAAATTACAGTGGAGTAATTTTTTTTTTTTTTAAATTATAGAATAGTAAACATTATAAATATCACAATGGGTAAATTAATATTAACTCTGTTTCAATACATAAATGTATATATACATATATTTATAAATATTAGTATCAAACAACATAAAGATCAAGTCTGATTGAAGTTTTTGTTAGGGAAAATTGCTTTTTTGGTACTATAAGATAGACTGACTTGCACTTTTGGTACTATTGGATATGAAAATGCAAATTTGGTATCATAGAATAGGTTTTCGTTGCAATTTTGGTACAAACCCAATTTTTCTACAAAGTTAATGGCAATTTACCCCCTATTAAATGCATAATGTTCAATTTAACCCCTCATGGTTTAAAAAAGAGCATTTTACCCTCATCTTCACTCAAACGCAATTACTCCCTCCGTTTTTTTTTTCATTTTTGCTTTGGAGAATTATACACGAATTAAGAAATATCATAAATATTTATTTTGTTAAGGAAAAATTCCAAAATACCCTTTTTAATTAAATAATCTTAGCATTAATGACAAGTATTAGTAAGAAGGGCAAAACTGGTAAAAGAACACTAATTTTACATTGAAATCCTAAAACGACAAACAAAAACAAACAAAAAAATTTTGTCAAAGCGACAAATAAAAAAAACCGGAGGGAGTATAATGTTAATCATCTTTGTTCTACCGCCTTGCGTTGTGACACTTTAGCCTCTGTATTAGTTTACGGGAAGAAGGATAATTTTATCTTTTTATGTAACACTTTTCAACTTCCCCTCTCCACATTTAATTTCGAGTAAGTGTGTTACTGTATTTAATGGAAAAAGGTGAATTTATACTTTAATTCTTTAACATGCCAAGATAAGTTTGTAATTAATTAAATATGATTTATCTGTAATAAATTTAATTTTTAAAAAGAGCCAACCCATTATATAACAAGATGTACATATATATACTAGCAATTATTATAAATAATCAACATCAGTCCCTTGTTAAGCAAATAAATAAAGTAAAGAATTTATGAGAGTGAAGGGCTCAACTCTCGAGCATGGGGAAGAATATCTTCGTCTTACTCTCGTTATTTCTCGTTTGGGTTTTTTTTTTTTTTTTTTTTTCTCTCTCTCTTAATATATACTATTTGATCGTTAATGTAATTTTTTCAGTCATTTAATTTCTTTAATATATTCATATATTTTTTTTAATCAAATCAAAATAGAATTGCTCGTAATGGATTCTACCGAGGGCAAACAAGAAGTACTATGTAGAATACCACAACGTTTTGCGAAATTGTCCACGTGACTGTCCAAAAGTTTGTGCTCGTTATGTGAAGTATGAATGTGAAAAAAGAAAATGTTATTGCCTCGCAGATCGAAAAAGTTGTATTTCTGGTGGTCAACCACCACATTCATAGTGGAATTTCTCCGAAGAAACAAATGTGGAGCCGTATACACTAAATAGTTATTCCTTTAAAATAATGATATATTTTACTTTTTGAGTACTATGAATAAGATGTTGCTCCCTACATCTACATGAATAGTTTGCATTTTGAATTTCCATAGAATTGTATGCAAAACATAAAATAATTTGACATCACTATTTTTCGAGCATTGATCAAAATTTCGGTTTAAATGTCTGTTTCGGTCGATCAAATATTGAAAACTTTTCGAGACTATTCGAAAATATTTTGGAAACACTAAGGAAAATTTGTAAAAAGAGTTACTAAATTTAGGAAAATATCAGAGTTTTAGGCAAATAAATAATTTTGGAATTACATCTTGTTTTCGTTTCGCCTAATTCAAAAACGGAAACTTTTCGATTTTTTCAATGAAAAAAATGAAAATTTTGATCCATGTTTTCAAGTTATCCATAGTTCCTACTTGTTATGAAATATCTACTCACTCCGTCTCATTTATTTTGCTCCTTTTTTACGGTCAACTTTATTAAATTTATTAAAACTATAATAAATAATTTAATTAATACATTTCACCAATAAGTTGATAACATCATATGACACTACTTATATTAATCCAAATTATGAACATAGTTGGGCTTGAGAATTGAAACATGGACTTGAATCGTGGAGAGTGTATTTTCAGAGAGAGTGTTGAGCCATGAGTCTGAAAGATGATATGAGTTTTTTTTTCCTTAAACTCATTAATAATCCATTAAGATCCCTATAAATTTCAAGTTTGATCCAAATCGACCCAACTAATTAAATAATGTGAAATAATGGGTTGGGTCATAATGAGACTGGACGGATCGTGGGCCATCCATTGGGTCCCGTACCAATTTGCCAGCCCTATGTGTAAAAAAGGAAAATTCTAACAATATTTAGCTATTTAATATCTTTTCTTAAAAATCCCTTATTGTTAAGGTAAATAGTCCATATTAGAAGTGAAGGGCTCAAGCATGGCGAACAATCTCCTCGTCATAATCTCGTTATTTATCTTTTGGTGTTTTCTTTTTCTCGTACCTAATATATATTAATTTGTTCGTGAAATTAATTTTATATATATATATATATATATATATTTTTCTATTATATATAGAAAAATTATTTATGTATGTTAAAAATGTATAACCAAGATATGATTGCTTATATTGGATTCTAGTCGCGGACCTAGACTACTTTTGTTGGGAGGGGTCAAAGATCTTTTGATAACAAAATCTTGGTATTTTTTCAATATTTTGATAAAAATAACAAAAATTAACTTATGATAAAGTAATACTATAATTTTATTCAAGAACAAGTGAAAAAAATATACTTTCAATATTTCAAGAATATGAATTTTTAAACACTCAAAACAGATATTTAAGATGCAATCTAGCTGAAAAATGTTGTTTAATCAAGACATATAATGTCCCACTAATATGTATAATATACTGTTAAAATTATACTATAACTTTTGTAATTATAGTATAATTATGATCTCATAATTCAATAAAATTAAATGTACTAAGGAACTTGAAGCCTGCACAAAGGCAAAATTCATGTGAAACGTCAATTAATGAATATTAAAAAGGAAAAACTAGAAAAAATTTAGGGTGAAATGAAAAAATAAATACATTAGTACATGAATAGATGAGTTTATGTCAACTGAATATTTCTAAATAAATATATATATATATATATATATATATATATATATATATATATATATCAAAAAGAGATAAAAAAAAAGTTAATCACTGGGCAAAAAAAAGCAATAAATCTCGACAGAGGTAAAAAAAAGGCAAAATTCATGTGAAACGTCAATTAATGAATACTTTAAAAAGGAAAAACTTGAAACAATTTAGGGTGAAATGAAAAAATAAATACATTAGTACATGAGTAGACGAGTTTATGTCAACTGAATATTTCTAAAAGTATATATATATATATATATACATATATATATATATATATATACATATATATATATATATATATATATATATATATAAGAAAGTTAATCACTAGGCCAAAAAAAGCAATAAATCTCCACAAAAAAGTAAAAAAAATTGGCCAAAATCGAGAAATCAATTAAATCTCCATGAAATAGAAAGAAAGTTACTAGGCCAAAAGAGCAATTAATTATCAACAAACATATAACGTAAAGTTCTTCAGAGCAGTCAAACTCCCGACCCATAGATCATCCATGTAGTGCCCAACCACTTCAACATGTATACGTTCACGTTAATGTCTTACATATATCTAGTATAAATATAATGCTTTCTCCCCATATTCTAGTTAAGAGGGATAATTAAGCATAATACCACAACTGATGA
Source organism: Penstemon eatonii (assembly GCA_038501285.1). NCBI lineage: Eukaryota > Viridiplantae > Streptophyta > Magnoliopsida > Lamiales > Plantaginaceae > Penstemon > Penstemon eatonii. Next base: position 18,622,673 of record CM076711.1, read on the forward strand.
TGGCAAATTATGTTCTAGGGGTATATTAGTAATTGATGCAACTTATGTTCTAATTAAGATTAGGGGAAAAAGCAATTTTCTGATTGAAAGTATTATTTTGCTTCTTTAATTAATAAGTTTACCTCTTTCTTCAAATAAGAAATAACAATAATAAATTCACGATTTAAGATTGTCAAACTATACATTTTATTTTATTTTATAAATTTTAACTATTTGAAGCCTCTTTTGTATAATATTATTTAAAACTCACAAAATGAATCTAAACCTGAAAGCATATTACATGCTCAATTTTGTACTCATCTCACACTATGTATTATCTAAATAATATATTTGTATATTTTATATATATTAGTTTTGTACTAAATTTTTTCCTATTATATATCTTATTACAATCACATAATTTTTAAAATTTCATGTTTTTTGCACGGTGAATTATAATTGGTTGCAAAAAAAATGAGTTTTGCCCACTATACTAGATCAAAGTTGAATTTTGCTCCTAAATTTACACCATTGTTGCACTTTCCACTTTGAACTTTATACTGCACTTTTCCCTCTAAACTCTTTTGGCCGGAAAATGTGGTTGAAAAATAGTTCAGGGGAAAAAAGGCAATATTAATGTAAGTCCAAAGTGAATAGTGCAAAAAAATGAAGTTCAAGGGGGAAAATGCTACAAGGGTGTAAGTTTATAGGGGAAAGTGCGAAAACTAAAACCAATTATAATATTTCAAGTAGGCTTGTCAATCAGCCTTTGCGAGCCTTGACTCAGGGTGAGTTTGGCCTAGCGATTGGACCTCTTAAAATTACTTTTACATCTCTATTGTGATTTTTGAAGTGTTTGGCCCTGATTATAAAAATTACTTATGTTCAATCGTGATTTTCATGGTGTTTGGCCCCCAAGATCATAATCACTTTTGTAATCTCGAGAAGCAAAAAATCAACTTATTTTAGAAGCAATTAAAGTGTTACTTTTACAAAAGCTATTATACAAAAACAATTATTCTATAATTAATTTGTATCATAATCAATTATTTCCAAAATCAATTTTACTAAAATTAATTCTCCTATAATTGCTTTTCGAATCGCTAGGCCAAACTCACCCTCAAACTCAAATACCATTGGGCTTCATCGTTGTAGGCTAAATCTCAAATATGTTCGGATTTCATGGTCAATGACTCAAGCTCGACTCACATATTTATTCGGATTTCAAGCTTATTTTGATCTAGTTTACATTATCAATATTATTCAATTTTTGTTTTTCACATTAAAATTCCATAGATTAGTGACATTCATAAATGCAATATTCAAGTTGGGATCTTCTAGTGAAGCTTCAATATTGTTAATAATAGAAATTATTAGTTGATAAATATTTTTTATTCTCAAATATTGATAATTACTTTTAGACTTATAATTTTAGTAGAGATATTCGTTCTCCATTGATCACTTAAATTACTGTCCCAATCCTCCTATATTATCTTATAATTTTATTTTTAAGGTTTTTAATCTCTTACAAGGTTCTAGTAGACGAGTGCTACTTTCACTATCTTTTACATTTTCCAACTAAAATAGTAGTAAGTATTAATATATTTATTTTGATCGGGTTATATTCGGGTTGAGCCTTGTTAGGCTCAAATTCGGCTCATACATTCGTCGTTCTCAATAAGCAAACTCAAGATCAGTCCGACTTACAATTACTTAGGCTTGACTCAAATTATATCAGTTATTCCTCTAGTTTTAACAACTCCTAAAATCCGGTAATCACTTTTCTTTTAAATTTAGGGTTAATTATAGGGACTTCTCCTTATATTTGGTGTAATTCACATTTAATCCCCTCCAAGAATCATAATTACAATGATCTCCTCTAAGGTTTTTAAAACCTTACCAAATCCTAACGGAAAATAACGGAGTTGGACATAATATGTGAAATGAAACTGCCCTCAACAATTTTTATTAAAAAAAAAGAAAGAAAAACGTCTTATAATAACATGTCTTATTTACTCTTAGCCTGATTCACACAAATTACAAGGACCTCCCTTGAGGTTTAATGTAATTCATGTTCAATCTCTCCAATAGTCATAATTAGACTTATTTCCCATGAGGTTTCAAAAACTTTACAGAACCCTAAAGGACACTAGCGAAATCGGACGGAATCTGTGAAATGACTAAGATTGATGAGTTTTATTTTATTTAAGGGATGGTGAGTTTTATACTCACTCAAATTGGAAAGAGAAGCCGGGACGACGGCATGGCGTGGGAGGACATGTGCCAGTAGGGCAGGGGGGTGGGTTGGGGGTTAGGGATGGTGATTTTTATTTTTTTAATTTTTTATGAATAATATATATTAAAATTATTTATTGATTTACTAATCTTAGTAATATGTATATAAGGTATTATTTTTTATTATATAGTAAAATATTTTATTAATCCTTAATATTTTTGTACAAGTAAATTTTTTTTAAAAAAATAGTGATTTTATAATACTTATTGGGTATTTGAGTGAGTATTTTTTATTTTTGTAAAATGAATTAGTTAAAAGCTTACAAATTTTTTTAATACGAGTTAATTATGAACATGTGATCATTGTTATAATGTCTAATAATTTCTGTTCCAGTTTTTTTTTTTTTACTTTTCATGATTAAACGCAATTCATTCATTTATCCTTGTACTTTAATTATGATTTTTTTTAAATTATTAAAATTACAATAGCACTGCAGGGGTCGATACGCACAATGCCTAGTATCCATCGTTTATGGCTAGGACTACTGGGGTATCTAATCCCATTCACTCCCCTAGCTTCCGTCTCTCAGTGTCAGTGTCGGCCCAGCAACGTACTTTCGTCGTTGGTGTTCTTTCCAATCTCTCCGCATTTCATCGCTCATCGGAAATCCCCTCTGCCCCTACTTCTTTGCTTTATTGGCTCAAAGTCCCTACTTTTTTTCTTCTATACCAAAGATTCATTTATAATGAAATATTAAATGAATCAATTTAGTATTGATGCTTTATTACATTGTCTTTTATGAGATGTTAAATGTGAAAGTTGAATGTATTTATATTTTTATTTCTATTCTACAAGTTTTTTTCTTATAATTAATCACAATTTATTTACTTTAATTGTAAAAGCATTATAAAAAATAATTGAAAAAAGCATTGATATGTTATTATATTTTATTTTAAGAATATATATACACTAATAAACTGATTAGAAGTTTTATTTAAATTTACAACATTTTCATCCATTTGTAAAATCTTACAATGAACACCCTCCCATATATAAAACATAACCAAGGACATAATTGTCCACAAAAATTACTACGGTAATATTAAAAGGGTAATATGAGATTTTCAATAAAACTAGAGAAATGACGTCAGCAAAAACTAACGAAATGTAAGGTTTTTGAAACCCCGGGAAAGTCATTATAATTATTATTTCTGAAGATTATTTATCCACTCCTTTCTTTCCTCACTTCTTAACATCACTCTACAATAAAACCATTTAGCAAAATCTATTTTAATTTTCGTATTTTTCTCTCTCCCCTCCTCCTCGAAAGTCTTTCAATTTGGGGATTTATGATTTATTTTAGGGTTTTAGTAATTTTGGCATTATCGCTTGCAATTTCTTAATTTTCAGATCCAATACATGTAATTTATGTAAACGGCATGACGAATTAAGCTTGATGTTCTTATGATTCAGACCTCTTATTAACATGCCTGTGTTCACAATCCAACATACCACCAGTTCCGAATTGAGGTATCCAATTTACTATTCGCTATCTAATTGATTCTGTGTTTTTTTTTCCTGGATAATACTTTGTTTGATTGTCAAAATATTTCTTCGATTCTTCTCCTTGTGCTAAATTTTTTTGATTGGAGCAAAATTTGGGCATAAGTGTGCTATTAAGCTTGGAATTTTACTACTTAGTGATGATGAGAATCGTTGCTCAGTGTCTAATCTAGATGACTGATACTCTTATGGGTTATCAAAGTAGAGGGTTCTTTTGTTTAAATCTCTAATTGTTGTGATTTGATTGTTAAATTACTTTCATCCTTTTGTTTTTCTATGCATGATTGTTGACAAAGTGCTAGTGATATTAGATTCTTGCATTGGCTATTGTTTTGTTATTTTGACTGTTCAGAATGAAAGTTGAAGTTTTAAGTTCACCATTTTGCATTGCTGAAACTATAACCTTATGTCAAAGAATGAAGGAAACAATTGAAAGCTATTATCTAGTAGGTTAATAGCCCATTTTATTATTTGTTTGATATGCATTGCCTTCTAATGCGCATCTATAACACTATAATTTAAGCTAGATATAGAGTTGTAGAGCCCCTTCCTGCCAGACGAAAAGCTATTGTGCACGAAAATGTTGTGTGAAACTATGACGACTTATCTTCCCGGATGGAATTTTGACTTAATTCTTCGTTCTGTCTACAGTACGATTTTTTCGGAAGAAATCAAGTTGTCATGCCTGGGGTGGCTTAGAGCATCACGATTAAAGATGTGATTGCAATGTTAGAATGAAAAGGAGCATCAAATGACAAAGTCTACGTGTCATTCATATACCGCTTGTTCACAAGATCAACAAAAATGAACAAGATGGACCTTTACCAAGACTGAAAATGGACCAACTATTAAATCTTCTTCCTTCAAAAGATATTTGATTAACATAATAGCTTGCACTCTAAAAATTGCACTTTCATGCACTACGCGCAAACATAGTCTATCTATATCGGGTACAACCTCTTCCTAGAAGACCAAAGGCCTTTGTTTTGATCCACATTTTCCGACCACAATAGGAGATCTGGCACCTAATGTTCGAGCCGTTTACACCTCAAAACAAGAGGCACAGACTCTGCCGTGGATTGATCCTTCAGGTTAGTGAATTTACAGACTTTTTCTTTTTTTAATTTTGAATCTTCCAATTGATTTCATTGTTATAGTTGGAAATAGGGATCTTTGATGATTGAAGAGATGGCTTGGGATTATTTCTAATAATGATTAGGAGGGTTGTTTAGCATTAACATTTACCATCATCCTGTATAATAATCAGGATACTAACTAAACCAATCATTAACTCAAATAATGTGACACAAATAAAGAGAAATATGTTTCTTATTGTTCAAGGAAATGTATTGGAAGTGACGTAGCTTAGCGAGAGAATCAAAACTAACTGGTCATTTTTAGTTAGTCCTTGCAACTTCACATTAAATTCTTTTAAAATTAATTTATAAATTAAGCCGATCTGAAATGATCTATTTCGAACATATGGAGTGTATAGTACAGAGATATTATATGCAATTAAAAATTCACAAAAATGTTTCGTGCAGTTGTGCATGACATATGATATCTTGCATTCTTTTTGAGAAATAGACCTGAACGAAAAGGATTATTTTATTCTATAAACCTTTTTTTGAGTATTCTCCTAAACCTTGTGACAAAAGAAAATCTTATCGATTATTCGTTTATTTCATGATTACTTTGAAAAGAAAAAATAAGCAAACTACATATATTAATATTAATTATATCCACTTTTATCCAATGTGAGCTTTTCTTTGGTTATTATAATTATCCAGAGTTCTGGTTTTCTTTTTCCGGCGTCATCATCGGGATACATTATAGATCTCTGGGTATGGAAAACTTTAAATTCCATTTGTGAAATGTTATGCGAAGTAGATTTTAAGAATAATTATAAATCCCTTTTTATTAATTTCCCTTTTAATTGTTGTGTTCTTCAGTATATCTCCTTTACATTTACCCTTCACCTGTTTAGTAAGATTTGCTCTTATAAACAAGACTCATGACTGATTAAATTGGAGTGGATCTATTGGCTTTTGTCTGTTTGTTTTTTCACTGATGTGGTTAGCTTTTGTCAATAATAAAATTTATTGAGCCTAACTTATAAATCTCTGGGTATGGAAAACTTTAAATTCCATCTTTTGTGAAATGTTAAGCGCGAAGTAGAATTTTAAGAATAATTATAAATCCCTTTTTCTTAATCTCCCCTTTAATTGTTGCGTTATTCAGTAGATCTCCTTTTCATTTACCCTTCACCTGTTTAGTAAGATTTTCTCTTATAAACAAGGCTCATGGCCGATTAAATTGGAGTGGATTTATTGGCTTTTGTTAGTTTGTTTGTTTGTTTTTTCACTGATTTGGTTAGCTTTTGTTAATAATAAAATTTATTGAGCCTAACTTACGTCTTTGCAAGAAGTTTCGATATCTACTCTGTTTTCCTTTTTAGCATTTTTAATCTATCGTTATTTTGAAAGCTAATATTTTTCTTATATCTCATTTGTATAGACACAGCGGATTTAAAATGGGCAAGTCTAGACACAGCGGATTTAAAATGGGCATGAAAGCTAATCTTTTTCTTATATCTCATTTGTCAAGACACAGCGGATTTAAAATGGGCAAGTCTAGACACAGCGGGTTTAAAGTGCTCAAGTTACCTGAAAATTTTGGTGCTTTGAAAGAGTTAAAAAGAGCAAAAAAGATGTTCAAAAACATAGATTGGGAATGGGATAAGTATCTCAAACATTTTGTGAAGGAAGATATAGACCCTAGTTTCAAATATGTTCTGAAGTTACTTTTGCAAAATGCTGAAGTTGAGGAGAAGAATGACGTTGAAGTTGATACTAGTCGCGAGGACGGGCCTTTCCTGGGCAACCATAAAGAATACGGAAGCTCTTCCACACTCGAGGCAGAGAATAACAATGTGATAGAAAAGAGCTTGAATACATTGACCAAGCACCCCCAAGTGAGAATGAGACCATTGACCAAGATAAAAAAAATGCTAAGAAATAGAAGCCATGATATAGAACCTATCTATCTAGGCTATGAATTTGCCTTTACTTTAGTATGCAGTTGATTTTGTTCTGAACGGACGGACTGGTCAGTTGTTTCTAATTCAACCAAACATAAAAGGATGTTGAGGGTTTTCGCACCTACTTTTCTGCTAGTGATTGAATTTCTTGTGGTGAATTTTATTTGAAATGGTAAGCCTTTTCTTCCGCTGCTCATTCTACATTGATCTTCTACATTGTTTCACTTTTGTACACTTATTTAGGTGTAGGCGTGTAAACGATTCGAGTAGTATTGAGCGATATACTGCTCGAGTTTTGTTTGAATTTCATCAAGATTGAACAGGATTTTATCTAACGAGCTCGAGTAGGGTTTTTCCTTTATAATGCATTAGTGCTCTTAATTTGTCACAATTTTTCCTTATAAGTTATTAGACTAACAATTTGAATCCATAAAACGCCAAACAAAAGCAAATTTGTGACATTTTCAGTTTAGTTGGGAGAATGAGCTTCACTTACGGGCTAATAAATTTTAGTTGATAAATTTTGACCATAATTTAAAAAACAAAATTTATCAACTAAAATTTATTAGCCCGTAAGTGAAGTTTTAGTTGATAAATTTTGACCATAATTTAAAAAACAAAAGAAAGAAAATCTGATTTTGACTTTTCAGAGGGCTTATATTGCAATTTTTGGACAAAAAATAACTTTTTCTATTCATTATCGCAATTTTAAAACAAAAGAAAAGATCCCTTTTATTCTAACTGAATTTTGAAAAAGAGCATTTTCAGTCCTATAAGAATAAAAGGAAGTAAAAACACTTTTTTAAATTATGAGGGGTACATTGAACATTATAAATATGACGGTGTCAAATTTTCATTAACTCCTTAAAACTTAGTGACTCATAGCCAGGTGAATATTATAGCTAGCTCTTCCTCCGAAATTTGGCATTGTATAAATTTGGATTTTTAACACTTTGCGCCCCCATAACACGAAAATGAGGCACTTTACTGAGCTTTTTGTGTTTCGAGGGTGCTAAATGCTATTTATGTGTTTCGTGGGTGAAAAGTGCCTATATCTTGAACAAGCATTCATTCATGATTCATGGCAACCTCAGCTAATAGTCTCTCATCCAAGATCAGAAAATTTAAAACATCCAACAGGATGTACTATGCACTTGTATCTCCATAGAAATTATATTAAGCATGTCTAGCTAATAATACGAACAGAAATATAGGAGAATGTTTTATACGACGATATGTTTTGCCATCCAAAATCAGTTCATCGATATCTTTGCAGAAGCAACTTATTCCTGCCAAACAAAGAAAAGAACAATGTCATTATATTATTTTTGTATCAAGCCACCAAATTACATCAAACGGACAAAATTTGAAGAGTCGTACATGAAAATATAGTGTTTCCCTTCTGTATCTATAGCATTGTTCTGGAATCCCAACTCGTTACTGCATTTCTCGCAGTAAATATTTATATTTGGTGTATCTTCATGCATATCTAAATCAACATTTACCCTGAAGCGAAAATCGGGTTAAAAATATGAAATCATGAAAACTATCTAAAATTCAGCAGATAGAGTTGAGGACTTACAAATTATTGAAGAGTCCTAAAGGACCATCTACCTGATAATTGAATGAAATCGATAGTTGGTAAGATTAAGAAGTTACAAAATAAACAAATAGACATTTATCATTTCTCTGAATAATTCAACATATTAAGAATTACAACACTAAGTAATTTGTTTTGCATCAGCAACCGAGCAACGCCAATGTTTCATAATGAATGAGATGGTTTAACATTCAAGTTGACCAGATTGACAAAAGAGAAATATATCTTGAAATAAATCTGCATCAGCCCCAGAGCAAATCTTTCGTTCTTTCCACAGTAAATTGTAAGGAAGACCAAAATGAGTAAGTTTAAAGATTGCAATCTTGGGAGTTTTTACAGTAGTACATAACAAGGAAAGTGTCACAACGGAATGGAATTTCATTTTAATGGACGTGGGGACTCGGGTCGGGCCACAATGTATAACTAAGAGAGCAATTCCATTTAGTACAAGATAAAATTAGCCAACATGGGCGGTCTGGTGTCTGAGCCGATTGGTCAGACGACGACTACTTTTTAGATTCATATTATTAGCCATGTAATAAATTTCTTCCTCCTCACCAGCCATGTAATAAATTTCTAGATCCCTAAGCTTCCCACCACACGGATTCCTCATTCACAGTTCTAGAAGCATTAAAATTATAGTTTTATGTAAATATATGGAGTATATATCATAGTATATAACCATTAAATTTATATCTACAGTCCAGCACATACATTTAAGAAGCTTCACTACCCAACTACAATCATTTTATACTTTTTACTCATAAACACATTCATTTATATTTGTTCCCCAAAACACCAAATTTTCTAGTAGCCGGTTCGAGTTTATAACATGTTGAAATGTATTTATACACAACAGTTATACTACGCATAAAAGGAAGATCGGGGACCCTTACCTGTAGAATGGTCTCTGCAGTCCATGGTTTCCCAATCCCTCTAAATCTATACGCATCAACAACCTGAAAAAGAAATATCACACGGTCGTACCCATCATCACATTGATATGCAAAAATCACTCTTTACAATATAATACTGTTGAGTCCAATAGACCATACCCTTTTAAATTCTTTAAAAGGAGCTAATTGTGTTCGGCATATGGAGCATAAGTAGTATATTCCAGAATAATGAAGTACAGAATTATTTTCCTCCGTTTCCACAAACTTGAAAAACAAAAAAGAGTTCATGAAAATTGGGCAAACTTAATCTAACTATTTATATCCACACACATGCAAAGGATAAAGAAAGAATATTTACTCGATTAACTGATTTGTTACACGATACCTGCTTAGGACCGATTCTTTTTTCTTCATGAAAGAGGTTCCTTGAAGAAAAGAAGAATAAACATTATTAAAAACGCAAACTGAATCAGGCCAACCTCCACATGAAATTCAAGAATTTCTTAATTACAAAACTCAATGCATTATGGACTAAAGTTCAAGAATTTCTTAATTACAAAACTCAATGCATTATGGACTAAATTCTTAAATAAAAGAAGAAATACTACACTTTGATCCTCGACTACATTGAAGCACAATCAACGAATTCAATTAAATTAAAGAATAACAAATAAATTACAAATCTTACTATTTCAAGAATTCAAATTCACAATAACAAAGACATTGTCACTGAAATCTTGCAAGAAACAGAAAACTACATAATCAGCCCTAAAATCCATATGAGAAAAGAAAAAATTGCAAAATAAGAAACTACCTGGTGGATTTAGCCTCGATATAGAATTCAGATTTTTCAGAGAATCCAACCTGGTTTAGGGCTTTTGATTCCTGATCAAAATAATCTATTTTCTCGATAATTGACATTTTTTTTTGAGATACTATTGTATTCTAGGCGGTTGGTTTCTTTATTTACAGAAATCACAATAGAAAGATCGGTTATCTATGAGTAGTGGAGAAGATGATAGAAGCTGTTTGGTGTTGGTTTTTGCTTTTCAAAAAACTGGCGCTCTTCACAAATATACAAAAGGATAGATTTGGAAAAATTCTGGATCAAAATTTTGGTTCAAATGTATATTTTTGTCAGTCAAATATTGAAAACTTTTCGAGACTATTAGAAAATGTTTCGGAAACACTAAGGAAAATTTGTAAAAAATTTACTAAATTTAGGAAAATATCAGAGTTATAGGCTAATAAATAATTTCGGAATTACATCTTGTTTTCGTTTCGCCTGATTAAAAATGAAAACTTTTCGATGTTTTTGATGAAAAAAATGAAAATTTTGATTCATGGGAAAAATGTGGATTTTTAAACGAGTTTTTTGCTGAACAGGAATCAAAATCCCTAAATCAAGTTAAAATTTCCGTCGAAGAAGAAAATTTATTGGTGATGGGAGATAGAAAATTTAATGATACTTGAATTAGATTGGGAAATGGGTGATATCTATATATTGGTGCTTTTATATATATATATATATATATAGAATATTTTCAGAATATTTTCATAAATATATATTTAATTTATTTAAGTTAGTTATAACAACTCTATAACTCGATAATCACTTTGTTGTAGATTTATATAACTCATATCTATCCTTTTACCTAAAAAAACAGAAGTCATATCTATCCAAAATTACGAAAATTATCCAAGACTTTGAGGGAAAAAAAAAATCCTTTTATTTGAAAAATCTAATCGAAATTGCCGAGAAGTTGAGCATTTCGTTTTAACTCTTCCTATCCATGATTTTTTTTTTTTTTTTGACCAATCATACCATGACTCAATTGGATGGATTTTCTTTCCTTTTAGAAGCTTTTTTGTTGTTATGTCATATTTCAATAGGGCTAATTAATGACAATTTACCCCCTTGATACTCATAATTTTTAGTTCACCCCCTGTGATTTGAAAAAATGCAATTTACCTTTCCATAAAAAATTTACACATGCAGAAATTGAGAGTGGACATGAAAAATGTTTTGAACATAGAGGGTAAATCGTCACATTTATCATAATATAAGGAATAAAATACCACATTTATCTTAACACAGGGAATATCAGTGAGGTAGCTTTTATAAAATTACAGTGGAGTGATTTTTTTCTTTTCAAATTATAGAATAGTAAACATTATAAATATCACCGTGGGTAAATTAATATTAACTATGTTTCTATACATAAATGTATATATACATATATTTATAAATATTAGTATCAGAGAGGTATCGATAGATTAATCTGCATCAAATCTAATTATTTGATTAATGAATTATTTGAAATGTTAAACAATAGGAGCAAAAAAATTTAGTGAAAAAGTAAAGAGTCCAATAATATCAAACAACATAAAGATCAAGTCTAATTGAAGTTTATTTTTCTTATCGAACTTGAAATGATTTATAAGTTTAATTTGATTGATAAATATACCAAGCTCGAATAGATTAATCAATTAGCCGATCATGAAATGACATCTTTCTAATACTTTATGTAACTAGCCTATTCCCGTGCTATGCACAAAATTATATAAAATTATGGTTAAATGATACTAATTATAATGATCCATCATATTTAAAGTTGTTTAAGCTTTCATCCCTCATATATAAAATGTTATATTTTCGTCATTCTTAGATAATATATGTTACACTTACGTCCTTCGTAGATAAAGAGTTAGTCTTTCGTCTCTTTTAGATAATGTGTTACATTTTAGTCCCTTTTAGATAATATGTGTTACACTTATGTCCTTCGTGTTACACTATTGTTCATATACATTTTTATACCAAATATTAACATAAGGTCGAAAATGAAATAAAATATTACAATGAGGGTAATTGTAATACATATTATCTAAGAGGGACAAAAGTGTAACGCTTGAAAATGAAATAAAATATTAACATGAGCGACGTAATGTAGCACATTATCTAAGAGGGATAAAAATGTAATACATATTATGTAAGAGGGAAGAAAGTGTAACACTTTATCTATGAGGGACGATGGCGTAACCAACTTTAAACTTGAGGGACCATTAGCGTCATTTAGCTTTAAAATATTTCTTATGGTGATTATTTTTTTGAGTTATCCAAGAGGCGAAAAATATCGAAAATAATAGTGTAATTAAATTGATGAAAACGAAAGTAAAGTGAATATAATAATGTAGTTAAAATTGATGAAAACGAAAGTAATGGAATGGTAAATACATGATAGGTCATCTAATCAATATAAAAATCATGAGTTTATTCTATCCAAATTTTATTAAGATTATCTTACATGTTGTTGGGAGTTAGTGAATAGTACATGTATAAGTTTCATCTTGACATCTTCTTGCTCTCTATGATATGCACTTTCAGTCCTCTTGAGATAAAATAGTAGTAATTTGAATAAGATAGATAACAACCTACCAAATCCATTTTACAAAGGCCAATTTTTTTCTCTCTAAAAATTAATGGAAAAGATGTAGCAAAATTATATATTTTGGCACGCATCATTAATTGTTCCTTGATGATTTAAGTCCCGCTCTTAATAAAAATGGAGTTGTGGAACTAATTTATTAAAATATTATATTTATTGGTTCCATTCCATTTGATATCTAAAATGCAAAACTTAAGATAATTTTATGAGACTAAAAGTACTAAATTTTGACTATATAATTATTCCAAAAACGCAAAATAAGTTAATTTAAAAAAGTTATTATTTTTTTTGGAATATATGTGCAACTTGGGAAGTACGCACTAAAAGTTTAAAGATTTTAAAATATTAGAATTGAAAATACAATTTGTAAACCCATTGATAAAAAAAAATTAAAATTCAATATGTGAGAATAAATATGTGATAGCACAAGAAAATAGTCATAACGAAGATGCAAAATACAAACAAAAATGTACTTTTCTCGATTACAATATTATAATTTGTTACATACATGCAGGGCCGGCCCTAGCTTTTTCGGGGCCTTAGGCAAAATTATAAAATGAGGCCCTCAAACAAATATATACTTTAAACTTATTTTTTTACCCCATAGAACAACAAAGGCATATGTTAAACTTGATGTTTTGTTTTTGTAACTAAAATAAAAACACTTTTGTGACTCAGTCAATCACAAATATATTCTCTTAGTTACCTATTTTAGATATTTGGTACTAAAACATAAAAAAAAAAAAAAAACACATTTAATACCAAAATTGAAGAATTTTTTTCACATTTTCTTAAGCTTTAATGGTGATTTTTGGTATGCTTAAAATTATGCTCAAAGTTTTTACCATAGCATGCTTATATGCCCTATATCTGGAAATTATTTTGGCATGTTTCCTTGTTAATTATGAGATATGATTTAATTTTGATTAATGTCTGGAAACTTTATAGAAAAAGACCTTCAGTTTTTATATTAAATGTGTATTTTTGAAGGTTTGATATTAAATATTTAAAGCAGGTAAAAAAAAAGTGAAAAATGCAATTCCCACGTTCTAGTTTTCATAAAATTCTTTACCATAGATAATGTTCGATTATATTATGGATAACATTAGTAGCATATTACTATTAGTTTGAATAATTAATGTCTATCATGAATTGATAATCATATACCATGGTACGAAAAAATATAAATTTCTTTATAATTTATTACAAATTATATTTAGTTTCTATATTACTCCATTAAATTTATAAAACAATATTATTAAGTTAAAGAGAGAAAATTTATAAAATTTGGGGGCCCTTTGGAGAAGGGGCCCTAGGCATTGGCCTAATTTGCCTTATGGTTAGGCCGGCCCTGCATACATGCAAAGGATAAAGAAAGAATATTTACTCGATTAACTGATTCGTTACACGATACCTGCTTAGGACTGATTCTTTTTTCTTCATGAAAGAATTCCTTGAAGAAAAAAAGAATAAACATCAGTAAAAACGCAAACTGAATCAGGCCAACCTCCACATGAAATTCAAAAATTTCTTAATTACAAAACTTAATGCACTATGGACTAATTCCTTAAATAAAACAAGAAATACTACACTTTGATCATCTCGGACTACACTGAAGCACAATCAACGAATTCAATTAAATTAAAAAATAACTAATAAATTACAAATCTTACGATTTCAAGAATTCAAATTCACAATAATTAAGACATTTTCACTGAACCTTGCAAGAAACAGAAAACTACATAATCAGCCCTAAAATCCATATGAGAAAACAAAAATCGCAAAATAAGAAACTACCTGGTGGATTTAGCCTCGATATAGACTTCAGATTTTTCAGAGAATCCAAATTCGACGGGAATTTTAACCTGAATTAGGGATTTTGATTCAGGATCAAAATACTCTATTTTCTCGATAATTGGCATTTTTTTTTTGAGATACTATTGTATTCTAGGCGGTTGGTTTCTTTATTTAGAGGAATCACAATAGAAATTATAAAGAAAGATCGGTTATCTATGAGGAGGAGTGGAGAAGATGATAGAAGCTGTTTGGTGTTGGTTTTTGGTTTTCAAAAAACTGGCGCTCTTCACGAATATACAAAAGGGTAGTTTGGTCAAATAGATTTGGACTCCGCTATTTGGTCACATTTTGTTTTTGGAAGATAGATAACATATATAATAACAATAGATAAATGGAAAAATCATGGATCAAAATTTCGGTTTTCGAAAATACTAAGGAAAATTTGAAAAAAAAGTTATTAAATTTATGAATAGAAAATATCAGAGTTTTAGGCAAATAAATAATTTCGGAATTACATCTTGTTTTTGTTTCGTTTAATTCAAAAACGAAAACTTTTAGATGTTTTCGATGGAAATTTTAATCCATGGAAAAAATGTGGAATTTTAAACGAGTATTTTGCTGAGCAGAAATCCAAATCCCTAATTCAGGTTAAAATTTCCGTTGAACAAGAAAATTTATTGGTGATGGGAGATAGAAAATTTAATGATACTTGAATTGGATAGGGAAATGGGTGATATCTATATATTGGTGCTTACATATATATATATATAGAGAGAGATAGATAGATAGAATATTTTCATAAATATATATTTAATTTATTTAAGTTAGTTATAACAACTCTATAACTCGAGAATCACTTTGTTTTAGATATCTATCCTTTTACCTAAAAAATAAAAGTCATATCTATCCAAAATTACGAAAATTTTCCAAGACTTTGAAAAAAAAAAAAATTCCTTTTATTTGAAAAATCTAATCGAAATTACCGAGAAGTTGAACATTTCGTTTTACCTCTTCCTATCCATGACTCTTTTTTTTCCTTTTTTTTTTTTTTTTACCAATCCTATCCATGACTCAATTGGTTGCATTTTCTTTCTTTTTACAAGCTTTCTTGTTGTTATGTCATATTTCAATAGGGCTAATGACAATTTACCCCCTTATACTCATAATTTTTAATTCACCCCCTGTGATTTGAAAAAATGAAATTTACCTCTCCATAAAAAATTTAAAGAAACAACTTATCCCTTGAGACGAAGATTGTAACTCACTTGCAGAAATTGAGAGTGGACATGAAAAATGTTTTGAACATAGGGCGTAAGTCATCACATTTATCATAATATAGGGATTAGGGGAAAAAATGCCACATTTATCATAACACAGGGAATATCATAACATTAGGAGAAAAACAAGTTTAGTGTAAAAGTAAAGAGTCCAATAATATCAAACAACATAAAGATCATGTCTGATTGAATTTTTTTTTTATTGATAAATATACCAAGCTCGAAAAGAATAATCAATTAGCCGATCATGAAATGACATCTTTCTAATACCTTATGTAATTTCGGGATGAGTATGCAATTAATTATGTACGTCTAATCATTAACAATATAAAGCTGCCATATTTAATTAAGGCACTTACAATTTTCACTCATCTTCACTCAAACGCAATGGGCATGTTTGTTTGGCCGCTTCCCAAAAAAAATTTGAGTTTGGGAAATGCCAAACAAACATATTTTCTGTTTTCTGAAATAAATTTTTCATCTCTTAATTTTCTCAAATTACTCTCTCAAAACTTAAACAAATAACAATTTTCTTATCACTTAACAAAACCTATATAAACTCTACTCTGATTTGACATAAAGTGACATATCTCTTACACAATTTATCTCACAACAAACATGATTTGACATAAAGTCTTACACATCTTACACCTACAATCTAACTCTTCAAAAAAAAAAACCTACACATACTTTATTTCTCAAACCACTCTCTCAAAACCCAAACAAACAACATTACGCAAATCGAAATTATTTCACAAACATCCACTACTCTTCCAAACTACTTTCCCAAACACCATACAAACAAGCCCAATTACTCTCTCCATTTTTTTTATTTTTCGCTTTGGAGAATTGTGCACGAATTAAGAAATATAATAAATATTTAATTTTTTAAGGAAAAATTCCAAAATACCCTTTTAATCAAATAATCTTAACATTAATGATAAGTATTAGTAAGAAGGATAAAATTGGTAAAAAAACATTAATTTTACATTGAAATCCTAAAACGACAAATAAAAATAAACAAGAATATTTTGCCAAAACGACAAATAAAAAAAAACAGAGGGAGTATAATGTTAATTATCTTTGTTCTACCGCCTTGCGTTGGGACACTTTAGCCTCTGTATTATCTTACGGGAAGAAGGATAATTTTATCTTTTTACATAACACTTTCCACCTTCCCCTCCCCACATTTAATTTCGAGTAAGTGTGTTACTTTATTTAATGGAAAAAGGTGAATTTATACTTTAATTCTTTAACATGCCAAGATAAGTATGTAATTAATTAACATATGACTTATCTGTAATAAATTTAATTTTAAAAAAGAGCCAACTCATTATAAAACAAGATGTACATATATATACCAGCAATTATAATAATTAATCAACATAGTCCCACTACTAGAAAAAAATAAAATTTCAACAGAAATTTCAACAGATTTTACAATAAATAGAGTGAATAGTGAAGGGCTCAACTCTCAACTCTCAAGCATGGGGAAGAATCTCTTCGTCTTACTCTCATTATTTTTCGTTTGGGGTTTGTTTTTTTTCTCTCTTAATATATACTATTTGATCGTTAATGTAGTTTTTTCAGTCATTTAATTTCTTTAATATATTCATAATTTTTTTTAATCAAATCAAAATAGGATTGCTCGTAATGGATTCTACCGATGGCAAACAAGAAGTACTATGTAGAATACCACAACATTATATGCAAAATTGTCCACGTGACTGTCCAAAAGTTTGTGCTCGTTATGTGAAGTAAGAATGTAAAAAAAGAAAATGTTATTGCCTCGCAGACCGAAAAGTTGTATTTCTGGTGGTCAACCACCACATTCATCGTGGAATTTCTCCGAAGAAACAAATGTGGAGCCGTACACTAAATAGTTATTCCTTTTTCTTTGGGTTTCCCAAGGGTTTAATCCCTTTCGAGGCACGTCGGGCACATAATGTAGGAATCTCTCCCAACAGGGATTCGAACATGAGTCCGCTACTTTGTAGTATGTTTTGCTTTTGAGTATTAGGAATAAGATGTTGCTCCCTACATCTAGATGAATAGTTTGCATTTTGAATTTCCATAGAATTGTATGCAAAACATAGAATAATTTATTACTATTTTTCAAGTTATCCATAGTTCCTACTTGTTATGAAATATCTACTCGCTCCATTTCATTTATTTTGCTCCCTTGTTACGATCAACTTCATTAAATTTATTAAAACTATAACAAATAATATAATTAATATATTTCACTAATAAGTTGATAACATCACGTGACATTTTATATATTAATCCAAGTTATGGAAACAGATAGGCTTAAGAATTGAAACATGGACTGGAATCGTGGAGAGCGTATTTTTAGAGAGAAAGTGTTGGGCCATGAGTCTGAAAGATGATATGAGTTTTTTTTTTTTTCTTTAAGAGTCATTAATAATCCATTTAGAATCTCATTAAGATCCCTATAAATTTCAAGTTTGATCCAAATCGATCCAGCTAATTAAATAATATGAATTAATGGGTTGGGTCATAATGAGACTGGACGGATCGTCGGCCATCCATTGGGTCACCTACCAATTTGCCAGCCTTATGTGTAAATAAGGAAAATTCTAACAATATTTAGCTATTTAATGTCTTTTCTTAAAAATCCCTTATTATTAAGGTAAATAGTCCAAATTAGAAGTGAAGGGCTCAAGCATGGCGAACAATCTCCTCGTCATAATCTCGTTATTTATCTTTTGGTGTTTCTTTCTTTTTCTCGTACCTAATATATATTAATTTGTTTGTGAATATATATATATATATATATATATATATATATATATATATATATATAACCAAGATATGATTGCTTATATTGGATTCTAGTCAGGGGCGGACCTAGACTACTTTTGTTGGGAGGGGCCAAAGATTTTTTGGTAACAAAATCTTGGTATTTTTTCAATATTTTAAAAATAACATAAATTAACTTATGATGAAGTAATACTATAATTTTATTCAAGAACGAGTAAAAAAATATACTTTAAGTATTTCAAGAATATGGATTTTTAAACACTCAAAACAGATGTTTAAGATGCAATCTAGCTGAATTAAAAATAAATAAATGTTGTTTAATCAAGACATATAAATGTCGAATATCCCACTAATATGTATAATATACTGTTAAAATTATACTATAACTTCTGTAATTATAGTATAATTATGATCTCATAATTCAATAAAATTATATGTACTAAGGAACTTGAAGCCTACACAAAGGCAAAATTCATGTGAAACGTCAATTAATGAATACTTTAAAAAAAACTAGAAAAAATTTAGTGTGAAATGAAAAAATAAATATATTAGTACATGAGTAGATGAGTTTATGTCAACTGAATATTTCTATATATATATATATATATACATATATATCAAAAAGAGATAAAAAAAAAAAAAAAGTTAATCATTGGGCCAAAAAAAGCAATAAATCTCCACACAGAGGTAAAAAAAATTGGCCAAAATAGAGAATCAATTAAATCTCCATGAAATAAAAAAAAAGTTACTAGGCCAAAAGAGCAATTAATTATCAACAAACATATAACATAATTAATTATCAACAAACATATAACATAAAGTTCTTCGGATGAGTCGAACTCCTGACCCATAGATCATCCATGTAGCGCCCAACCACATCAACATTTATACGTTCATGCTAATGTCTTACATATATCTAGTATACATATAATGTTTTCTCCCCTGATTCTAGTTAAGAGGGATAATTAAGCATAATACCACAACTGATGATGGCAAATTATGTTCTAGGGGTATATTAGTAATTGATGCAACTTATGTTCTAGTGCACGTGATTGCTATGATCATCACCCTGAAATTTGTAAGGGCAATTCCTCTCTCTTCTTCGAAGTCTCTCAGCTGGAAATTAAGCTAACCTAATCCAAGTCCTTCGTTTCCATTTCAGGTAATATGGAAGCCTAGCTTGGGTTGTTTGTAATCGGTTGTCTTTGATAATCCTTTGCAAATTGTGTCTATGGATCGTGGCTTTGTTTGTTATCTTACAATTACAGTTTGGAGTTTATAATTACTGTTTGGAGTTAGTTGATTCATTAATTTTGTAATGAGTTGGATTGATAGTGAATTGAGCATATTTACAGTTTAATATAGTGCATTTTGGTATTTGATTGCTTGTTGGTTTGAGTATTAAACTGTATCATAAAGAAAGAATATTTACTCGATTAACAGATTTGTTACACGATACCTGCTTAGGACTGATTCTTTTTTCTTCATGAAAGAGTTTCCTTGAAGAAAAAAAGAGTAAAAATGCAAATTGAATCAGGCCAACCTCCACATGAAATTCAAGAATTTCTTAATTATAAAACTCAAATAAAACAAGAAATACTACACTTTGATCCTCTCGGACTACATTGAAGCACAATCAACGAATTCAATTAAATTAAAAAATAACTAATAAATTACAAATCTTACGATTTCGAGAATTCAAATTCACAATAACAAAGACATTTTCACTGAAACCTTGCAAGAAACAGGAAACTACATAATCAGCCCTAAAATCCATATGAGAAAACAAAAATCGCAAAATAAGAAACTACCTGGTGGATTTAGCCTCGATATAGACTTCAGATTTTTCAGAGAATCCAACCTGATTTAGGGTTTTTGATTCCTGATCAAAATACTCTATTTTCTCGATAATTGACATTTTTTTTGAGATACTATTGTATTCTAGGCGGTTGGTTTCTTTATTTACAGGAATCACAATAGAAATTTTAAAGAAAGATCGGTTATCTATGAGGAGTGGAGAAGATGATAGAAGCTGTTTGGTGTTGGTTTTTGGTTTTCAAAAAACTGGCGCTCTTCACAAATATACAAAAGGATAGTTTGGTCAAATAGATTTGGACACCGCTGTTTGGTCATATTTTGATAATAACAATAGATAAATGGAAAAATTCTGGATCAAAATTTTGGTTCAAATGTATATTTTTGTCAGTCAAATATTGGAAACTTTTCGAGACTATTCGAAAATATTTCGGAAACACTAAGGAAAATTTGTAAAAATAGTTACTAAATTTAAGAAAATATCAGAGTTTTAGGCAAATAAATAATTTTGAAATTACAACTTATTTTCGTTTCACCTGATTAAAAAACTGAAACTTTTCGATATTTTCGATGAAAAAGATGGAAATTTTGATCCATGGAAAAAATGCGGAATTTTAAACGAGTATTTTGCTGAGCAGGAATCAAAATCCCTAAATCAGGTTAAAATTTCCGTCGAACAAGAAAATTTATTGGTGATGGGAGATGGAAAATTTAATGATACTTGAATTGGATTGGGAAATGGGTGATATCTATATATTGGTGCTTATATATATAGAATATTTTCATAAATATATATTTAATTTATTTAAGTTAGTTATAACAACTCTATAACTCGATAATCACTTTGTTGTAGATTTATATAACTCATATCTATCCTTTTACCTAAAAAACAGAAGTCATATCTATCCAAAATTACGAAAAATATCCAAGACTTTGAAAAAATAAAAATTCCTTTTACTTGAAAAATCTAATCGAAATTGCCGAGAAGTTGAACATTGTGTTTTACCTCTTCCTTTTTTGAGAAGCCCCAAACAGGGGAGATAACAATACTAATTTAAATCAATGTTTACAAGATTGAGAATAAAGCTGGGGAGAACAGTAGGGGTCAAAAATGAGTTAAAAGCTACTTTCGAAAGAGCATGTGCGACGGCATTACTTTCCCTAAACACGTGGGAACAAACAAAAGACTCGATAGTCGTAGCCATACGTTTAATGTCTTCAAAAATTGGATGCATTTTCTTTCTTTTTACAAGCTTTCTTGTTGTTATGTCATATTTCAATAGGGCTAATGACAATTTACTCCCCTTGATACTCATAATTTTTAATTCATCCTCTGTAATTTGAAAAAATGTAATTTACCTCTCCGTAAAAAATTTAAAGGAATAATTTATCCCTTGAGAACAAGATTGTAACTCACTATAAACACATGGATCAAAATTTTCATCCTTTCCATCAAAAACATCGAAAAGTTTCTATTTTTGAATCAGACGAAACGAAAACAAGATGTAATTCCGAAATTATTTATTTGCCTAAAACTCTGATATATTTATAAATATTAGTATCAGAGGGGTATCATAGATTAATCTGCATCAAATCTAATCATTTGAAATGTTAAACAATAGGATGAAAAATAGTTTAGTGTAAAAATAAAGAGTCCAATAATATCAAACAACATAAAGATCAAGTCTGATTGAAGTTTCTTTTTCTTATCGAACTTGAAATGATTTATAAGTTTAATTAGATTGATAAATATACCAAGCTCGAATAGATTAATCAATTAGCCGATCATGAAATGACATCTTTCTAACACCTTATGTAATTTGATTTATAAGTTTAATTTGATTGATCATAAATATTTATTTTTTTAAGAAAAAATTCCAAAATACCCTTTTAATCAAATAATCTTAGCATTAATGACAAGTATTAATAAGAAGGTTAAAATTGGTAAAAGAACATTAATTTTACATTGAAATCCTAAAACGACAAATAAAAATAAGCAAGAAAATTTTGCCAAAACGATAAATAAAAGAAAACGGAGGGAGTATAATGTTAATCATCTTTGTTCTACCGTCTTGCGTTGTGACAATTTAGCCTCTGTATTAATTTACGGGAAGAAGGATAATTTTATCTTTTTAACACTTTTCACCTTCCCCTCTCCACATTTAATTTCGAATAAGTGTGTTACTTTATTTAATATTATTTTATCAATTTTATCCTTCTTATTAATACTTGTCACTAATGCTAACCTTATCGAATAGAAGGATATTTTGATTTTTTTTACTTCAAAAAAAGTGATTATTTATGATATTTCTTAATTAGTGTGCAATACTCTAAAACGACAAATAAAAAACGGAGGGAATAACTTAATAAGTAGATCGTATTAGTATATGTAATCCAATTTCATTGACCTTCTTTGTTTTACTTTTGTAAATAATTTCATGTTTTCATATTTATAATTTATATGGTTGTGTTTAAAGAAAATGTAATTAAGTGATACTTTGAATTGTACATGAAGATGAAATGACATCTTTCTAATACCTTATGTAAGTTCGGGATGAGTATGCAATTAAATATGTACGTCTAATCATTAATAATATACAGCTGCCACCAACAGGTGATCATTGGTCTAATGGAAGGGACTAGTCACTATAAAATAGAGGACTCGGGTTCGAATTCCTGTTAAGAGAGATTTCTACTTTATGTGATCGACGACGTGCCTCAAATGGATTAAACCATTGGAAAATCAAAAAAAAAAAATATACAGTTGCCATCTTAATTAAGGCACTTACAATTTTCACTCATCTTCATTCAAACGCAATTACTCCCTTTTTTTTTTAATTTGTCATTTTGGAGAATTGCACACGAATTAAGAAATATCATAAATATTTATTTTTTTAAGGAAAAATTTCAAAATACTCTTTTAATCAAATAATCTTAGCATTAATGACAAGTATTAATAAGAAGAGTAAAATTGGTAAAAGAATATTAATTTTACATTGAAATCCTAAAAGACAAATAAAAGTAAACGAGAATTTTTTTTATCAAAATGACAAATAAAAGAAAACGGAGGGAGTATAATGTTAATCATCTTTGTTCTACCGTCTTGCGTTGTGGCACTTTGGCCTCTGTATTATTTTACGAGAGAAGGATAATTTTATCTTTTTACGTAACACTTTTCACCTTCCCCTCTCCACATTTAATTTCGAGTAAGTTTGTTACTTTATTTAATGGAAAAAGGTGAATTTATACTTTAATTCTTTAACATGCCAAGATAAGTATGTAATTAATTAACATGTGACTTATCTGTAATAAATTTAATTTTTAAAAAGAGCCAACCCATTATAAAACAAGATGTACATATATATACCAGCAATTATAATAAATAATCAACATATTCACTTGTTAAGCAAATAAATAAAGTAAAGAATTTATAAGAGTGAAGGGCTCAACTCTCAAGCATGGGAAGAATATCTTCGTCTTACTCTCGTTATTTCTCGTTTGGGGTTTGTTTCTTTCTCTCTTAATATATACTATTTGATCGTTAATGTAATTTTTTCAGTCATTTAATTTCTTTAATATATTCATATATTTTTTTTTTTAACCTAATCAAAATAGGTTTGCTCGTAATGGATTCTACCGAGGGCAAACAAGAAGTACTATGTAAAATACCACAACGTTTTATGCGAAATTGTCCACATGACTGTCCAAAAATTTGTGCTCGTTATGTGAAGTATGAATGTAAAAAAAGAAAATGTTATTGCCCCGCAGACCGAAAAAGTTGTATTTCTGATGGTCAACCACCACATTCATAGTGGAATTTTTCCGAAGAAACAAATGTGGAGCCGTATACATGACTAAATAGTTATTCCTTTAAAATAATGATATATTTTACTTTTTGAGTACTAGGAATAAGATGTTGCTCCCTACATCTACATGAATAGTTTGCATTTTGAATTTCCATAGAATTGTATGCAAAACATAAAATAATTTGACATCATTATTTTTCGAGCATTGATCAAAATTTCGGTTTAAATGTCTGTTTCGGTCGGTCAAATATTGAAAATTTTTCGAGACTATTCGAAAATATTTCGGAAACACTAAGGAAAATTTGTAAAAAGAGTAAATTTGGGAAAATATCAGAGTTTTAGGCAAATAAATAATTTTGGAATTACATCTTGTTTTCGTTTCGCCTAATTCAAAAACGGAAACTTTTCGATTTTTTCGATGAAAAAAATGAAAATTTTGATCCATGTTTTCAAGTTATCCATAGTTCCTACTTGTTATGAAATATCTACTCACTCCGTCTCATTTATTTTGCTCCTTTTTTACGGTCAACTTTATTAAATTTATTAAAACTATAATAAATAATTTAATTAATACATTTCACCAATAAGTTGATAACATCATATGACACTACTTATATTAATCCAAATTATGAACATAGTTGGGCTTGAGAATTGAAACATGGACTTGAATCGTGGAGAGTGTATTTTCAGAGAGAGTGTTGAGCCATGAGTCTGAAAGATGATATGAGTTTTTTTTTCCCTTAAACTCATTAATAATCCATTAAGATCCCTATAAATTTCAAGTTTGATCCAAATCGACCCAACTAATTAAATAATGTGAAATAATGGGTTGGGTCATAATGAGACTGGACGGATCGTGGGCCATCCATTGGGTCCCGTACCAATTTGCCAGCCCTATGTGTAAAAAAGGAAAATTCTAACAATATTTAGCTATTTAATATCTTTTCTTAAAAATCCCTTATTGTTAAGGTAAATAGTCCATATTAGAAGTGAAGGGCTCAAGCATGGCGAACAATCTCCTCGTCATAATCTCGTTATTTATCTTTTGGTGTTTTCTTTTTCTCGTACCTAATATATATTAATTTGTTCGTGAAATTAATTTTATATATATATATATATATATATATATATATATATATATATATATATTTTTTTTTCTATTATATATAGAAAAATTATTTATGTATGTTAAAAATGTATAACCAAGATATGATTGCTTATATTGGATTCTAGTCGCGGACCTAGACTACTTTTGTTGGGAGGGGTCAAAGATCTTTTGATAACAAAATCTTGGTATTTTTTCAATATTTTGATAAAAATAACAAAAATTAACTTATGATAAAGTAATACTATAATTTTATTCAAGAACAAGTGAAAAAAATATACTTTCAATATTTCAAGAATATGAATTTTTAAACACTCAAAACAGATATTTAAGATGCAATCTAGCTGAAAAATGTTGTTTAATCAAGACATATAATGTCCCACTAATATGTATAATATACTGTTAAAATTATACTATAACTTTTGTAATTATAGTATAATTATGATCTCATAATTCAATAAAATTATATGTACTAAGGAACTTGAAGCCTGCACAAAGGCAAAATTCATGTGAAACGTCAATTAATGAATATTAAAAAGGAAAAACTAGAAAAAATTTAGGGTGAAATGAAAAAATAAATACATTAGTACATGAATAGATGAGTTTATGTCAACTGAATATTTCTAAATAAATAAATATATATATATATATATATATATATATATCAAAAAGAGATAAAAAAAAAGTTAATCACTGGGCAAAAAAAAGCAATAAATCTCGACAAAGAGGTAAAAAAAAGGCAAAATTCATGTGAAACGTCAATTAATGAATACTTTAAAAAGGAAAAACTTGAAACAATTTAGGGTGAAATGAAAAAATAAATACATTAGTACATGAGTAGACGAGTTTATGTCAACTGAATATTTCTAAAAGTATATATATATATATATATATAAGAAAGTTAATCACTAGGCCAAAAAAAGCAATAAATCTCCACAAAAAAGTAAAAAAAATTGGCCAAAATCGAGAAATCAATTAAATCTCCATGAAATAGAAAGAAAGTTACTAGGCCAAAAGAGCAATTAATTATCAACAAACATATAACGTAAAGTTCTTCAGAGCAGTCAAACTCCCGACCCATAGATCATCCATGTAGTGCCCAACCACTTCAACATGTATACGTTCACGTTAATGTCTTACATATATCTAGTATAAATATAATGCTTTCTCCCCATATTCTAGTTAAGAGGGATAATTAAGCATAATACCACAACTGATGATGGCAAATTATGTTCTAGGGGTATATTAGTAATTGATGCAACTTATGTTCTAATTAAGATTAGGGAAAAAAGCAATTTTCTGATTGAAAGTATTATTTTGCTTCTTTAATTAATAAGTTTACCTCTTTCTTCAAATAAGAAATAACAATAATAAATTCACGATTTAAGATTGTCAAACTATACATTTTATTTTATTTTATAAATTTTAACTATTTGAAGCCTCTTTTGTATAATATTATTTAAAACTCACAAAATGAATCTAAACCTGAAAGCATATTACATGCTCAATTTTGTACTCATCTCACACTATGTATTATCTAAATAATATATTTGTATATTTTATATATATTAGTTTTGTACTAAATTTTTTCCTATTATATATCTTATTACAATCACATAATTTTTAAAATTTCATGTTTTTTGCACGGTGAATTATAATTGGTTGCAAAAAAAATGAGTTTTGCCCACTATACTAGATCAAAGTTGAATTTTGCTCCTAAATTTACACCATTGTTGCACTTTCCACTTTGAACTTTATACTGCACTTTTCCCTCTAAACTCTTTTGGCCGGAAAATGTGGTTGAAAAATAGTTCAGGGGAAAAAAGGCAATATTAATGTAAGTCCAAAGTGAATAGTGCAAAAAAATGAAGTTCAAGGGGGAAAATGCTACAAGGGTGTAAGTTTATAGGGGAAAGTGCGAAAACTAAAACCAATTATAATATTTCAAGTAGGCTTGTCAATCAGCCTTTGCGAGCCTTGACTCAGGGTGAGTTTGGCCTAGCGATTGGACCTCTTAAAATTACTTTTACATCTCTATTGTGATTTTTGAAGTGTTTGGCCCTGATTATAAAAATTACTTATGTTCAATCGTGATTTTCATGGTGTTTGGCCCCCAAGATCATAATCACTTTTGTAATCTCGAGAAGCAAAAAATCAACTTATTTTAGAAGCAATTAAAGTGTTACTTTTACAAAAGCTATTATACAAAAGCAATTATTCTATAATTAATTTGTATCATAATCAATTATTTCCAAAATCAATTTTACTAAAATTAATTCTCCTATAATTGCTTTTCGAATCGCTAGGCCAAACTCACCCTCAAACTCAAATACCATTGGGCTTCATCGTTGTAGGCTAAATCTCAAATATGTTCGGATTTCATGGTCAATGACTCAAGCTCGACTCACATATTTATTCGGATTTCAAGCTTATTTTGATCTAGTTTGTTGGATGAAGATGAAGATGAAGGCACTGAAGAAAGTTTGATAAGGGAGGTTTTGATGCATTCCAAAACTTCGTAAAATTGGCTAAGTATGGAGTGACTTAGCTGATAAGCTTATCAAAGAATTTTGACTAAATAATGAAGACATCAGAAGAGTCAAAGTTTCAAGGTCCAAGACTTCTGATCTGCTGAAGAGAAGTTATCAGACTAGTGAAGATCAGCCGACTCAAATCAGATTTGTTCAAGTTTGAGATCAGCCGAGTTCGTCATCAGACTTATACTTTCGTCAGCCAAGTGAAGAAGATCATGAAGTGTTTCCAACGGTAATAAATGCCCCTTGGTGTAATAAATGCTGAAGTACGAGGATATTTAAGACAAATGATTGAAGAAAAGCTTCGCATCAGCCGAGTGCATTTAATGCTGCATTTAATGCTGCCTGCAGAATAGTACTGTTTACAGTACGGACAGACTGCAAAAGAGCCGTTCGCGGATTTTAAGGACCAGTACTCGAGGAATTTGAATCCTGTCTCTCTTCAACGGACACTTTTCAATCCTCAAGTATAAATAGCTGCAAGAGACGAAGAAGGAACAAGCAACACACTTTCTGAGAGAAATTTCCGAAGCAAAATTCTTTAAGTCTCAAGAACAGCTCACTCATCAGCTGAGTCATTTGTTGACGAAAGCAGAGTTGAAGAATCAAGAAAAATACATCTTCTGAGTGATTTTGTAAACAAGAGTGTTGTGCGGAGTTGTGATCCATCTTTGTGAGTGATCAAACTTCAGAGGATAGGTTTTCTGTGTGATCTCCTATTGCGAACTTGTGGTCGTTTCATTTGTTGTTCGACGCAAGCAGAGTATACTGTAAACTTTGTGATTATAGTATAACCCAAGATCTGAGTGACTTGGAAGAGTGGACTAAAGGATATTTAAATCCATATAACCACTATAAAAATTACTTGTGTTTTACATTGTTTCAAAACTGCATATCTTTTGTTTGCATAAAAACACATTAAGTTAACTGTTTGAAAAAGAACAAAAAGGAGTTTATAAAACTGGGGAAACATTTTTCAAACTGCTAAGAATACTTGTGAAAAATACTTTGAAAATCCGCTGCAAGTACTCTAAGTATTAAAACTGATTTCTGCAAAATCAGCTAAGTAACTATCAGACGAGTGGTCAACAAGACTGTTCAAAGATTTGTTCACGAACAGAATTGTAACCTACTAATCTGATCAGCTTAGTCTGTTCAGTTGGAGTAAAGTTTTAAAGTTAAATTTGAAAGAAAATTTTAAAGAGGTTTATTCACCCCCCCCTCTAAACCTCTTCTGACCACTTGGGACCAACAAGTGGTATCAGAGCAGGTGGTTCATTAGAATCAGCTGCCTGATCAACGAGCTTGATCCGAGTGTTTTTTCAAAGGTTTTCAAAACTTTTCAAAAGAGCATCTTTTTGAAAAACAAAAACTTTTTGAAAAATGGATTGTATCAGCCATGTTCCCCACATTGCTGGTATGTCTTTTGAGGACTGGAAAATCAGAATGGAGATTTTCCTTGCTGCCTATAATGACAACATGCATACATGTATCATTAAAGGTCCATTCAAATTCACCAAGACCATCATCGTAGATGAAGCTCAAATAGTGGTGGAAAAAGACTTAACAGAAATGACAGCAGAAGAAATAAAGCTGTTCAACCTGGACAAAGTCGGAAGATTCATCATGACCAAAGCCCTGGATAATGATCGGTTTGACAAAGTCAAACATTGCAAAACTGCAAAGGAGATGTGGGATAAGGTTCGTGACATGAGCGAAGGCAATGATGCTATTAAAGAGCATCAGCTCAGTGTTGCCTTGGAGAAGCTGGACAACTTCAAGATGAAGTCTGGAGAAACCATTGATCAGATGGACATCAGATTCACCAGAACTCTGAACGAAGTTTTGAAGCTGGGAAAGACTTTCACTGACAAAGAGATTTCTGTCAGAGTACTGAAGGCTCTACCTCCCAAGTTCAACATGAAGGTGACAGCAATGGAAGAATCAAGAGATCTGGGCAAGATTTCTCTAACAGAGCTGTTCTCCGCACTCAAGGCTTATGAGTATAAACTGCCAAGGATGGGAATTGAAGAAACCTCAACTTCAGGACCCACAGCTGCACTTGTTGCTGCTGAAAACACCAGAAGACCAGCACAGAAAAGCAAAGAAGTGGACTCATCTGATGAAGCCACTCTACTCAACAAAAAGGAGTACACTGCTGGAGATGTAGCATTATTGATGAACAACTTCAAGAAGTTCTATAAGAGAAAGATGAAAAACAAATACAATCATGCTGCTTCTACTTCTAAACCTAATTTTTCTTCTCAGGATAAAGAAGATTATAAATCAAAACTGATGTGTTACAACTGCAGGAAATTGGGACACTTCATAAGAGACTGCCCATATCCAAAAGCAGAGAAGTACACTGAGGAAGAGAAGAAAATGAGAAAAGAAAGAAAGCATCAGAGAGCCAAGGCAATGATGGCTGAAGCAGAAAAGCCAGCTGCTGTCTACTCATCTGATTCAGACTCAGACTCGTCTGATGAAGAATCGTCTGATGAAGAAAAACCTGCTCTCCTGTGCCTGATGGCAAAGGAATCTGATGACTCTGAGGATGAGGTAACTCCTCAAGAAAATGAACTGTTTAATTCTCTAGAGCAAATGATGTTGAATAATACTACTATTGCTGGAGAGTTTGTTAAGCTTAAGGAAGAGATGAACTTGCTAAAAGAGCAAAATAGTTCACTGAAACTTTTAGCTGAAAAGCCAAAAGAATCAGCTGAATATAAACAGCTTGAGCAAGAGCATGAATCTCTGAAAGCTGAATGTGAGGTTTATAAAGGAAAAATCATGGAACTTGAGAAAATCATTGAGTCTCATGATAAGTCTACTGTTGCATCCATGCATACATCTAGTAAACAGGAGACACCTTTAGAAAAGGAAAAATTAGAGTTGAACCATACTGAAAAATTTGTATCAGCTGACAATAGTAAGGTCATTCTGTATGTTCAAACCTCTAGACCTACCTCAACTGAGAAAGTGGTAAAGGAGAAGAAATCTCCTAAGGCTAAAAAGAGCAAAGAGCCTAGTGTAGGAAATCAGACTAGTAAGACCAAACAGCAGAGTCCTAAGAAGTCTGCTGATAAAGCTAAATTGAATCAATCTGTTGGTAAAACTAAGTCAAAATCAAATGAGCAAGCATCTAGTAAACCAAAGAAGCATAAGAACAAGAAAAATCAAAATGCTTGGTATGGAAATGAGTCATATTATGTGCAACCTGCTGCATATCATCCTATGTATCATGCACCTCAGTTTCCTAATTACTATGCACCTTACCCTGCTCATCCAATGCATGCATATCCTGCATATCATGCACCTTACCCTGCTTATGAACATTATTCATATCATACTGATCATCAACATGACTTATCTGATAACTATGATAAAAATGAAACTGTTCATGCTCCTAAAACTCAGAAACCTAAGAAGCCTAAGACTTCAACATCTTGGGTTGTCAAGGGTGGAACTAATCCTTCAGGACCCTCTCAATAAGGGTACCTAAAACAATTTCATTTTTTGTTTTGTAGGTTAGGATTAGGAGTAGGAGTAAAGTAGAGAAGATTTGGTACTTGGACAGTGGATGTTCAAGGCACATGTGTGGAAACATACATGAGTTGACTGATGCAGTTGCTGTGGATGGTCCAAAAGTCACTTTTGGAGACAGCAAAGAAGGCAAGATTAAAGCTAAAGGAAGATTAATCAAGGGAAACATAGAGATATCTGACGTCTCATATGTTAAAGGCCTAAAGTATAATCTGCTGAGCATAAGTCAATTTTGTGACAAGGGATATTCAGTCATCT
The DNA here is from genome assembly GCA_038501285.1 of Penstemon eatonii. Taxonomy (NCBI): domain Eukaryota; kingdom Viridiplantae; phylum Streptophyta; class Magnoliopsida; order Lamiales; family Plantaginaceae; genus Penstemon; species Penstemon eatonii. The sequence goes on from CM076711.1 coordinate 18,654,352, forward strand.
TCTCAGCAGATAAGTGCTACGTTGAACAGATTGGTACAAAGAAGGTAATTTTATCTGGAAGACGACAAGGAAATATCTACATAGTTGACTGGAATTCTGCTGACAAGAATTCAAGTATTTGTTTGGTGGCATCTGCACCAAGTGAAGTCAGTTGGCTATGGCACAAAAGGATGAATCACTTAAACTTCAAGACCATAAACAGATTAATCAAGAATGATTTGGTAGAAGGGATTCCAAAAGCAGTCATGAGCAAAGACAAGCTCTGTGACGCCTGTCAGAAGGGTAAACAAATCAAGTCATCATTCAAAGAAAAGAAGCACCAATCTTCTGGAAGAATATTGGAGCTGTTGCATATGGACTTATTTGGACCCATTGATCCAGTCAGCAATGGTGGAAAGAAATACTGCCTAGCTGTTGTGGATGATTATTCAAGATATACTTGGGTGATTTTCATGAAGAAGAAAAGTGAAACCAAGGAACTTCTCACAAATCTGATGGAACTGATCCAGAATGAGAAGAGTATCAAGATATTGAAGATCAGATCAGATAGAGGGACAGAGTTTACAAACTCTACTGTTGAAGAGTATTGTAATATCAAAGGAATACATCATGAGTATTCTGCTGCTAGAACCCCTCAACAGAATGGTGTTGCTGAAAGGAGAAACAGAACACTGAAAGAAGCTGTCAGAACCATGATAGCTGAAGCTAAGCTGCCACAAAGATTTTGGGCAGAAGCAACAAATACAGCATGCTTTACCCAAAACAGATGTATGATCAACAAAAATCAGAACAAGACTCCATATGAAGTTTGGAACAACAGAAAGCCAAACATTCATTACTTTAAGATTTTTGGTTGTAAATGTTTTGTATTGAATAATGGGAAAAATCACCTTACTGCATTTGCAGAAAAGGCTGATGAAGCTGTCTTTGTAGGATACTCATCTGTTAGTAAGGCTTATAGAGTTTTTAACAAAAGAACATTACTAATAGAAGAATCTATCCATGTAGTATTTGATGAGCCAAGTCAATCTTCTGAAAAGAATCAAAGTGTAAATCAAGATCTGTCTGCTGATTTACAGAAGTTGGACGTTGGAAGAAATGAAGAATATGTTCCCATCATACTACCTAATCTAAGTTCAGCTGCTAACTCAAGTGCTGTTCATAATCACAGTGCTGATTGTCTAACAGACGAGTTGCTAACAGCTGACAGACCAGAGACTGTTCAACAGACGACACGTGTTCAACAGACTACTACTGGAACTCCAACAGTAGTGTTGCAAGATCATAACAGAGGACAACATCCTGATTTGCAACCTGATCTCAGATGGCTCAAGAATCACCCACCTGAACTAGTTATTGGTGATCCTTTAGATAGAGTGAAAACAAGAAGAGCTGCTGCACAAGATGCTATGTTTGTCACATTTCTATCTCAAATAGAGCCTAAACAAATTGAAGAAGCTCTAAATGACTCCTTCTGGATAGAAGCTATGCAAGAAGAGTTGAATCAATTTGAAAGGAATGAAGTCTGGTACTTAGTTCCTAGACCAAGTCATCAAAGAGTAATTGGCACTAAGTGGGTATTCAGAAATAAGATGAATGAAGATGGTGTTGTCACCAGAAACAAAGCAAGACTAGTGGCCAAGGGTTATTGTCAAGAAGAAGGAATTGACTTTGATGAAACTTTTGCACCAGTAGCAAGACTTGAAGCAATCAGACTGTTTCTTGCCTATGCTGCTCACAAGAACTTCACTGTCTATCAGATGGATGTGAAGTCTGCTTTTCTCAATGGAGAATTGCAAGAAGAAGTTTATGTTGAACAACCTCCAGGATTTGAAGTCTATCAAGAAGAGGACAAAGTATATCGTCTGAAGAAAGCCCTTTATGGACTAAAACAAGCTCCAAGAGCATGGTATGATACCCTATCTGATTTTCTTTTAATTAAAGGATTTCGTAAAGGTAAGGTAGATAAAACCTTGTTCACTATTGAATGGGAAAATCATATATTACTTGTGCAAATATATGTGGACGATATTATTTTTGGTTCAACTAACCAACAGATGTGTGATAAGTTCTCCAAGCTGATGCAGAATAAGTTTGAAATGAGCATGATGGGTGAACTTAATTACTTTCTTGGATTGCAAGTTAGACAGTTGCCTGATGGAATATTCATCAGCCAAGCAAAGTACACAAGAGATCTGTTTAAGAAATTTGGTATGGAAACTAGCTCAACAGCTACCATTCCTATGTCTACAAGTCTTCGTTTGGATAAAGATGAAGATGGCAAATCAGTGGACATAACCAAATATAGAGGCATTATTGGTTCATTGTTGTATCTAACAGCAAGCAGACCTGACATAATGTACTCAGTTGGAGTCTGTGCAAGATTTCAATCAAACCCCAAAGAATCTCATCTCTTAGCTGCCAAGAGAATATTGAAGTATGTTAAAGGCACTCAAGAATTGGGATTGTGGTATCCTAGAGAATCTGGATTTGAACTCATTGGTTATTCAGATTCAGACCTTGCTGGCTGCAAGATTGACAGAAAGAGCACAACAGGTGCCTGTCAGTTCTTAGGCAGTCGTCTGATCTCATGGATGAGTAAGAAGCAAACCTCAGTTTCTATATCTACTGCTGAAGCTGAATATATAGCTGCTGGAGCTTGTTGTGCACAGATACTTTGGTTGAAGCATCAACTAGAAGACTACAGTATCAAGATCAGTGGAATTCCAATCTACTGTGACAATACAAGTGCAATCTCTCTTACTCAGAACACTACAAGTCATTCAAGGACTAAGCATATTGAGATCAAGCATCATTTCATTAGAGATCATGTGGAAAAAGGCAATGTAATGATTGAGTATGTTCATACTGATAATCAGATTGCTGACATTTTCACCAAACCTTTAAGTGAAGTAAGGTTTTCAACCTTAAGAGCTGAGCTAGGACTACTTAATTTGGAAGCATAAGCTGAGGGGGAACTCATTAGAAGACTGGAGTTCAACAGCTTAGCAATTCGTTATTATCTTCAAGGATTAACTCTCAACAGACTAGTTAACTTATGAATTCTTAAAACTCAGGGGGAACGTGTAAGACTAGCGGTACTTCTGAATTAAAGATGAAATTTGTTAATGACAGTTAGTTGAAGTTATGTTTTCATCAGAAGACTCAACTATCGAAGATTGAAGTTATTTTATCTAGCTGGATTGACAAACAGCTGAGGAAGGTTATCAGCTATTGGCATTCTCTGATAACAGCATTGTCATCAGGACACTAGTCCAACAGATAAGTGTTTTTATACTCATCTGATTACTTAAGTAAAAGCGAACTATTTAAAAACGTTTTATCCAAAACACGCCTTTACAAGTAAACTGTCGGGCGGTACATTTTCCCGCTCCTCATTAAAATATCTTTTGAATTCGAAAGGTCGTAACTGACGCCGCACGATCAGCACTGACAGAAAAACGGATCTAACGGTTGGCGGATATCACGGAAACCGAAAAACCCCAACTCTATAAATCCTCATCTGATCAGTCGAGTAGCTCTTTACGAACCCTAAACTTTCAAAAGTACTTGTGAGAAAATTTTAAACAAGTTTTCTGCAAAAATCCTTTCCTTTTCACTAACTCTCAACAGATTAAAATGGCTGCTGAAGGTATGTTCTTAGACTATGAAGCCTATTATCAATCTGGTACAAGTTTGATGAAAGAATTGTTGGAGAAATTCAAATCGGCACAGTTGATAAATTTCATGGAGTACAACGAGGGAATAATCTGGACTGACCAGGTTATGGAGTATTACTCAACGGCAAAGGCTGACTATCACAAACTAGAAATCAAAGCAAAAGTGGGTGACAAATCTGTTGTCATCACTCCACAAGTTCTTCATGAACAGTTTGGTTTGCCTAAGTCTGGAAGACACGAAGTTATCGTGCTGACTGAAGAGAAGCACCAACAGTTTTGGGCGATCTGCGCCAAGGAAGGAGAGATGTTGTCTGGCAACATCAGAAAGAAACAGCTTAAGGATGAATATCAGCGGATGGCTGATATGGTGTCTAAGCTGATTGAAAATTGTACTTTTTCTCTAGATGCTGTCACAATGAAGCGTTTCAGCATCATGGCTGCCGTATACTATGGAATAGAGGTAAACTGGTCCATCATAATTTGGTATATACTTGCTGATTTTCTGGAAGTGAAGAAGGGAAAAGGCCCTTACACCAACCACAGAATCACTTTAAGTTACCTCTTATCAAAGATGGGCTGTGTCATGACAAATGGCAAAGAAATTCACAAGTCCAAAGCAATGAACAAGTACCTACCTGTTCAGAAGAGGAAGGCTGATGAGCCTGAAGGAGAAGAAGTTGAGGAACCAAAGGAGGTTCCTGCCAAGAGGCAAAAGAGGTTAGTCAAAACAGCAAGTCTGGCTGTTGAGACTAAGAGGAAGAGGGCTGCTGATGAGCCCAAGAAGAAAGAATTAAAGCAGATGGAGAGAGTGACTTCTGCTGAAGCCACTAAAATTGTTGAGAACATAATGGCTGATGTAAGGACTGGATCCCCTGCATCACCATCAAGAACTCCATCAGCAGAGAGGCCTGCTGAGAATGTTTCTAAGAGAACAAGAAGTCAGCAGAAGGATACTGCTACTTCAAGAGTTGTTCAAGGTCTGACAAAGAAAACTGCTAGAAAGCAGATGACGTTTCCTGAAGAACCTACCAATCTGGAAAATATAGCAAGGAAAGATCCTGAAGCTACTCAAAGGCCTGCCGAAACAGTTGAAACTGTTGTGCTTGACGAAGCTGATGAACAACAGCCAAGTAAGGAAGCACCAACAGCTGAGGTTCCCCAACCTCAAGAAGATCCAGATGTCCAAATCATCTATCCCATTGCTGCTGCTCCTATATCATCTGCTGGACCAGCCCCTGCTGATAAAGGGAAAAGAAAAATTGTGCTAAGGAAAAAGAAAATCTCCAAAGCTGATAAGAAGGCAAGAGAAGAAGCTGAACAGAGGAAGCAGGATGAGCTTGAAGAGAAAAGAGCTCTTGAATTGAGCAAAGCTCAACAAGCAAAGGATGAGGCCAGAAGAAGAATGTCTGCAGCAGAGAGAAAAGCTGCTGAAGATGCTGAATTGGCCATGGTGATTGAACAAAGCAAGGTTGATGCCTATGGACCTGTCCATGGAGGTGGCATCAAGATTGGTGAAGGGCAGACTGAAGAAGACAAAAAGAAGATACTACTGCCTGCTCCCAAAACCAAGTCCAAAGACAAGTTTGAAGTCAGGAAAGCTTTTGAGATAGTATATGCTGATAAGGAGCTTTTCAAGAAGTTTGAGAAGTCTCTAGCATACTATGATCAGAAGATTATGTTGAGGACTATGTTCACCCAGGAGAAACCAAGATATATCAAGTGGAGAGATATCAGGCTGAATAGCTCAATAACTGAACTTCAAAACATGAAGGAGTTAGCTGATGAAGAACACTGGGTTCTGACTTGGCTGAAGACAAACTCCATCCAAAAGGCCCTTGATCCCAGTTATGTAAGAGAAGTCATGCATAACTATGCAAAAAGCTTTGCATTGGAGGAGGCCAAGAAGATTAAAAACACCTTGCCTGAAAAGAAAAAGAAATCTGAAGATGCTGAAGAGAGAGCAATTAAGTTTGCTGTTATGACTGCTCTGAAGAGATGGGTTAAAAAGTCAAAGTATCAGCAAGGATGTTCAAGTGACTTGCCACTGCTGCCAAGTATTCAACAAATCATTTTTGGCAAGGAAGTACAACCGTACCATGAAGTCCCTAAGGGTAACAATGCTCCTGTCAACCCTTGGATCATTGTAAGACAGATTAGACAGACTACATGCTTTAATGATGATGGAACCATTACAAATCTGTTCTACGATGATGTCACTGATGAGCACAAGTCTGCTGATAAGTCCTTAGCTATTGAGCCGCAAGCTAAGACTTCTGAAGATCATCAGATGACGGATATGCAAGATGTCCCTGTTCATCAGGAGACTCAAGAGAACGAAGCTGATGCTTCTACTTCATCAGGGGATGAACACTCATCACTGATGGAAGCCTTCCAGTTACTTATTGAAAATCAAATAAAAGATATGGAAGAGAGGAATAGTCTGCAGTTACAGAAGATGAAGACAGAATTGATTGAATCTCACACTCATCAAGTGGAAAGAACGCATCTTCTAACCAGCAGTTCTATCAAGTTAGCTATTGATCAGATTCCTATTCCTCAAGATCATTCACTAGAGTTAGTGAATAGCTTAAGAGAGCTGAACCGTAACGTTGAAGATGTGAAGGGTGATGTAAATCATCTTCACACTGCCTTGAAATCAGCTGAGCACAAGATTGCTGATTTAACTGCAACTTTCATTAAAGTCAGTCATGAAGAGAAGGAAATCAATCTGGGGATGTTGCAAGAAGTAGCAAAGGCTGCACAGGAAGTTCAAAATGAAATTGCAACTATCAACCTAAACATTGACTACTTTAATGATAAGACTGACGTCATCAGCACTGATATACAACATCTAACAGCAAGTCATGACGTTGTTAATCAGAATCTAAAAGCTTTATGTGCTGGAGTAAAAATTCCAACAGTTGCCCTCAACCCTGCTGTTGAACCTTCTACTGTCATCAGAGTTGATGATGACAAAAAGGGGGAAGATAAAAGGGAAGAACCAGCAAAGGAGTTTGCTGCTGAAGAATCAGCTATGGAACCTGCTGCTGAAGAACCAGCTAAAGAGACCATTACTGATGAACCAGCAAAGGAGTCTGCTGCTGAAGAAACAACTTTGGAAGAAACTGATGCAACTATTAAAGCCAAGGAAACTGAAGACACTACTGACAAGGCTGAAGTGCTTGGAAAGGTGGAAGAAGAAGATAAGATTGAAAAAGAAGACACCAAGTACAAGAATACAGATTCTGCCAGAAAAGCTATGGAAGCTCTGAAAGCTCTTCAAGAACAAGAACTTAAAGAGAAGATGGAAGCTGCCAAAGCAACCCTGGAAGAAGAAGTTGATGAAGAAGATGATGATGAAGAATCATCATATGAATATGAAGAAGTGCTCGAATCTGATGAAGAAGCTGATAGTTAGAAATTGAAAAATCAATTGTAATCAGTTTACTTTTTCAGAAATCTCATCTGATGAATTTGTACATGTAATTCACTTTCTATATCAATAAAATGTTCAAGTTCAATCCAATAAACTTTTTCTATCTCAGAAAATTTTGAGGATTACAATCTTTAGTTTAGGTATTCAACAGGTACTAAGCTGAAGTTTTGTCATCATCAAAAAGGGGGAAATTGTTGGATGAAGATGAAGATGAAGGCACTGAAGAAAGTTTGATAAGGGAGGTTTTGATGCATTCCAAAACTTCGTAAAATTGGCTAAGTATGGAGTGACTTAGCTGATAAGCTTATCAAAGAATTTTGACTAAATAATGAAGACATCAGAAGAGTCAAAGTTTCAAGGTCCAAGACTTCTGATCTGCTGAAGAGAAGTTATCAGACTAGTGAAGATCAGCCGACTCAAATCAGATTTGTTCAAGTTTGAGATCAGCCGAGTTCGTCATCAGACTTATACTTTCGTCAGCCAAGTGAAGAAGATCATGAAGTGTTTCCAACGGTAATAAATGCCCCTTGGTGTAATAAATGCTGAAGTACGAGGATATTTAAGACAAATGATTGAAGAAAAGCTTCGCATCAGCCGAGTGCATTTAATGCTGCATTTAATGCTGCCTGCAGAATAGTACTGTTTACAGTACGGACAGACTGCAAAAGAGCCGTTCGCGGATTTTAAGGACCAGTACTCGAGGAATTTGAATCCTGTCTCTCTTCAACGGACACTTTTCAATCCTCAAGTATAAATAGCTGCAAGAGACGAAGAAGGAACAAGCAACACACTTTCTGAGAGAAATTTCCGAAGCAAAATTCTTTAAGTCTCAAGAACAGCTCACTCATCAGCTGAGTCATTTGTTGACGAAAGCAGAGTTGAAGAATCAAGAAAAATACATCTTCTGAGTGATTTTGTAAACAAGAGTGTTGTGCGGAGTTGTGATCCATCTTTGTGAGTGATCAAACTTCAGAGGATAGGTTTTCTGTGTGATCTCCTATTGCGAACTTGTGGTCGTTTCATTTGTTGTTCGACGCAAGCAGAGTATACTGTAAACTTTGTGATTATAGTATAACCCAAGATCTGAGTGACTTGGAAGAGTGGACTAAAGGATATTTAAATCCATATAACCACTATAAAAATTACTTGTGTTTTACATTGTTTCAAAACTGCATATCTTTTGTTTGCATAAAAACACATTAAGTTAACTGTTTGAAAAAGAACAAAAAGGAGTTTATAAAACTGGGGAAACATTTTTCAAACTGCTAAGAATACTTGTGAAAAATACTTTGAAAATCCGCTGCAAGTACTCTAAGTATTAAAACTGATTTCTGCAAAATCAGCTAAGTAACTATCAGACGAGTGGTCAACAAGACTGTTCAAAGATTTGTTCACGAACAGAATTGTAACCTACTAATCTGATCAGCTTAGTCTGTTCAGTTGGAGTAAAGTTTTAAAGTTAAATTTGAAAGAAAATTTTAAAGAGGTTTATTCACCCCCCCCTCTAAACCTCTTCTGACCACTTGGGACCAACATAGTTTACATTATCAATATTATTCAATTTTTGTTTTTCACATTAAAATTCCATAGATTAGTGACATTCATAAATGCAATATTCAAGTTGGGATCTTCTAGTGAAGCTTCAATATTGTTAATAATAGAAATTATTAGTTGATAAATATTTTTTATTCTCAAATATTGATAATTACTTTTAGACTTATAATTTTAGTAGAGATATTCGTTCTCCATTGATCACTTAAATTACTGTCCCAATCCTCCTATATTATCTTATAATTTTATTTTTAAGGTTTTAAATCTCTTACAAGGTTCTAGTAGACGAGTGCTACTTTCACTATCTTTTACATTTTCCAACTAAAATAGTAGTAAGTATTAATATATTTATTTTGATCGGGTTATATTCGGGTTGAGCCTTGTTAGGCTCAAATTCGGCTCATACATTCGTCGTTCTCAATAAGCAAACTCAAGATCAGTCCGACTTACAATTACTTAGGCTTGACTCAAATTATATCAGTTATTCCTCTAGTTTTAACAACTCCTAAAATCCGGTAATCACTTTTCTTTTAAATTTAGGGTTAATTATAGGGACTTCTCCTTATATTTGGTGTAATTCACATTTAATCCCCTCCAAGAATCATAATTACAATGATCTCCTCTAAGGTTTTTAAAACCTTACCAAATCCTAACGGAAAATAACGGAGTTGGACATAATATGTGAAATGAAACTGCCCTCAACAATTTTTATTAAAAAAAAAGAAAGAAAAACGTCTTATAATAACATGTCTTATTTACTCTTAGCCTGATTCACACAAATTACAAGGACCTCCCTTGAGGTTTAATGTAATTCATGTTCAATCTCTCCAATAGTCATAATTAGACTTATTTCCCATGAGGTTTCAAAAACTTTACAGAACCCTAAAGGACACTAGCGAAATCGGACGGAATCTGTGAAATGACTAAGATTGATGAGTTTTATTTTATTTAAGGGATGGTGAGTTTTATACTCACTCAAATTGGAAAGAGAAGCCGGGACGACGGCATGGCGTGGGAGGACATGTGCCAGTAGGGCAGGGGGGTGGGTTGGGGGTTAGGGATGGTGATTTTTATTTTTTTAATTTTTTTATGAATAATATATATTAAAATTATTTATTGATTTACTAATCTTAGTAATATGTATATAAGGTATTATTTTTTATTATATAGTAAAATATTTTATTAATCCTTAATATTTTTGTACAAGTAAATTTTTTTTAAAAAAATAGTGATTTTATAATACTTATTGGGTATTTGAGTGAGTATTTTTTATTTTTGTAAAATGAATTAGTTAAAAGCTTACAAATTTTTTTAATACGAGTTAATTATGAACATGTGATCATTGTTATAATGTCTAATAATTTCTGTTCCAGTTTTTTTTTTTTTACTTTTCATGATTAAACGCAATTCATTCATTTATCCTTGTACTTTAATTATGATTTTTTTTAAATTATTAAAATTACAATAGCACTGCAGGGGTCGATACGCACAATGCCTAGTATCCATCGTTTATGGCTAGGACTACTGGGGTATCTAATCCCATTCACTCCCCTAGCTTCCGTCTCTCAGTGTCAGTGTCGGCCCAGCAACGTACTTTCGTCGTTGGTGTTCTTTCCAATCTCTCCGCATTTCATCGCTCATCGGAAATCCCCTCTGCCCCTACTTCTTTGCTTTATTGGCTCAAAGTCCCTACTTTTTTTCTTCTATACCAAAGATTCATTTATAATGAAATATTAAATGAATCAATTTAGTATTGATGCTTTATTACATTGTCTTTTATGAGATGTTAAATGTGAAAGTTGAATGTATTTATATTTTTATTTCTATTCTACAAGTTTTTTTCTTATAATTAATCACAATTTATTTACTTTAATTGTAAAAGCATTATAAAAAATAATTGAAAAAAGCATTGATATGTTATTATATTTTATTTTAAGAATATATATACACTAATAAACTGATTAGAAGTTTTATTTAAATTTACAACATTTTCATCCATTTGTAAAATCTTACAATGAACACCCTCCCATATATAAAACATAACCAAGGACATAATTGTCCACAAAAATTACTACGGTAATATTAAAAGGGTAATATGAGATTTTCAATAAAACTAGAGAAATGACGTCAGCAAAAACTAACGAAATGTAAGGTTTTTGAAACACCGGGAAAGTCATTATAATTATTATTTCTGAAGATTATTTATCCACTCCTTTCTTTCCTCACTTCTTAACATCACTCTACAATAAAACCATTTAGCAAAATCTATTTTAATTTTCGTATTTTTCTCTCTCCCCTCCTCCTCGAAAGTCTTTCAATTTGGGGATTTATGATTTATTTTAGGGTTTTAGTAATTTTGGCATTATCGCTTGCAATTTCTTAATTTTCAGATCCAATACATGTAATTTATGTAAACGGCATGACGAATTAAGCTTGATGTTCTTATGATTCAGACCTCTTATTAACATGCCTGTGTTCACAATCCAACATACCACCAGTTCCGAATTGAGGTATCCAATTTACTATTCGCTATCTAATTGATTCTGTGTTTTTTTTTCCTGGATAATACTTTGTTTGATTGTCAAAATATTTCTTCGATTCTTCTCCTTGTGCTAAATATTTTTGATTGGAGCAAAATTTGGGCATAAGTGTGCTATTAAGCTTGGAATTTTACTACTTAGTGATGATGAGAATCGTTGCTCAGTGTCTAATCTAGATGACTGATACTCTTATGGGTTATCAAAGTAGAGGGTTCTTTTGTTTAAATCTCTAATTGTTGTGATTTGATTGTTAAATTACTTTCATCCTTTTGTTTTTCTATGCATGATTGTTGACAAAGTGCTAGTGATATTAGATTCTTGCATTGGCTATTGTTTTGTTATTTTGACTGTTCAGAATGAAAGTTGAAGTTTTAAGTTCACCATTTTGCATTGCTGAAACTATAACCTTATGTCAAAGAATGAAGGAAACAATTGAAAGCTATTATCTAGTAGGTTAATAGCCCATTTTATTATTTGTTTGATATGCATTGCCTTCTAATGCGCATCTATAACACTATAATTTAAGCTAGATATAGAGTTGTAGAGCCCCTTCCTGCCAGACGAAAAGCTATTGTGCACGAAAATGTTGTGTGAAACTATGACGACTTATCTTCCCGGATGGAATTTTGACTTAATTCTTCGTTCTGTCTACAGTACAATTTTTTCGGAAGAAATCAAGTTGTCATGCCTGGGGTGGCTTAGAGCATCACGATTAAAGATGTGATTGCAATGTTAGAATGAAAAGGAGCATCAAATGACAAAGTCTACGTGTCATTCATATACCGCTTGTTCATACAAGATCAACAAAAATGAACAAGATGGACCTTTACCAAGACTGAAAATGGACCAACTATTAAATCTTCTTCCTTCAAAAGATATTTGATTAACATAATAGCTTGCACTCTAAAAATTGCACTTTCATGCACTACGCGCAAACATAGTCTATCTATATCGGGTACAACCTCTTCCTAGAAGACCAAAGGCCTTTGTTTTGATCCACATTTTCCGACCACAATAGGAGATCTGGCACCTAATGTTCGAGCCGTTTACACCTCAAAACAAGAGGCACAGACTCTGCCGTGGATTGATCCTTCAGGTTAGTGAATTTACAGACTTTTTCTTTTTTTAATTTTGAATCTTCCAATTGATTTCATTGTTATAGTTGGAAATAGGGATCTTTGATGATTGAAGAGATGGCTTGGGATTATTTCTAATAATGATTAGGAGGGTTGTTTAGCATTAACATTTACCATCATCCTGTATAATAATCAGGATACTAACTAAACCAATCATTAACTCAAATAATGTGACACAAATAAAGAGAAATATGTTTCTTATTGTTCAAGGAAATGTATTGGAAGTGACGTAGCTTAGCGAGAGAATCAAAACTAACTGGTCATTTTTAGTTAGTCCTTGCAACTTCACATTAAATTCTTTTAAAATTAATTTATAAATTAAGCCGATCTGAAATGATCTATTTCGAACATATGGAGTGTATAGTACAGAGATATTATATGCAATTAAAAATTCACAAAAATGTTTCGTGCAGTTGTGCATGACATATGATATCTTGCATTCTTTTTGAGAAATAGACCTGAACGAAAAGGATTATTTTATTCTATAAACCTTTTTTTGAGTATTCTCCTAAACCTTGTGACAAAAGAAAATCTTATCGATTATTCGTTTATTTCATGATTACTTTGAAAAGAAAAAATAAGCAAACTACATATATTAATATTAATTATATCCACTTTTATCCAATGTGAGCTTTTCTTTGGTTATTATAATTATCCAGAGTTCTGGTTTTCTTTTTCCGGCGTCATCATCGGGATACATTATAGATCTCTGGGTATGGAAAACTTTAAATTCCATTTGTGAAATGTTATGCGAAGTAGATTTTAAGAATAATTATAAATCCCTTTTTATTAATTTCCCTTTTAATTGTTGTGTTCTTCAGTATATCTCCTTTACATTTACCCTTCACCTGTTTAGTAAGATTTGCTCTTATAAACAAGACTCATGACTGATTAAATTGGAGTGGATCTATTGGCTTTTGTCTGTTTGTTTTTTCACTGATGTGGTTAGCTTTTGTCAATAATAAAATTTATTGAGCCTAACTTATAAATCTCTGGGTATGGAAAACTTTAAATTCCATCTTTTGTGAAATGTTAAGCGCGAAGTAGAATTTTAAGAATAATTATAAATCCCTTTTTCTTAATCTCCCCTTTAATTGTTGCGTTATTCAGTAGATCTCCTTTTCATTTACCCTTCACCTGTTTAGTAAGATTTTCTCTTATAAACAAGGCTCATGGCCGATTAAATTGGAGTGGATTTATTGGCTTTTGTTAGTTTGTTTGTTTGTTTTTTCACTGATTTGGTTAGCTTTTGTTAATAATAAAATTTATTGAGCCTAACTTACGTCTTTGCAAGAAGTTTCGATATCTACTCTGTTTTCCTTTTTAGCATTTTTAATCTATCGTTATTTTGAAAGCTAATCTTTTTCTTATATCTCATTTGTCTAGACACAGCGGATTTAAAATGGGCAAGTCTAGACACAGCGGATTTAAAATGGGCATGAAAGCTAATCTTTTTCTTATATCTCATTTGTCAAGACACAGCAGATTTAAAATGGGCAAGTCTAGACACAGCGGGTTTAAAGTGCGCAAGTTACCTGAAAATTTTGGTGCTTTGAAAGAGTTAAAAAGAGCAAAAAAGATGTTCAAAAACATAGATTGGGAATGGGATAAGTATCGCAAACATTTTGTGAAGGAAGATATAGACCCTAGTTTCAAATATCTTCTGAAGTTACTTTTGCAAAATGCTGAAGTTGAGGAGAAGAATGACGTTGAAGTTGATACTAGTCCCGAGGACGGGCCTTTCCTGGGCAACCATAAAGAATACGCAAGCTCTTCCACACTCGAGGCAGAGAATAACAATGTGATAGAAAAGAGCTTGAAAACATTGACCAAGCACCCCCAAGTGAGAATGAGACCATTGATCAAGATAAAAAAAATGCTAAGAAATAGAAGCCATGATTTAGAACCTATCTATCTAGGCTTTTACTTAAGTATGCAGTTGATTTTGTTCTGAACGGATGGACTGGTCTGTTGTTTCTAATTCAACCAAACATGAAAAGATGTTGAGGGTTTTCGCACCTACTTTTCTGCTAGTGATTAAATTTCTTGTGGTGAATTTTATTTGAAATGGTAAGCCTTTTACATTGATCTTCTACATGTAGGTGTAGGCGTGTAAACGATTCGAGTATATTGACCGATATACTGCTCGAGTTTTGTTTGAATTTCACCAAAATTGAACAGGATTTTATCTAACGAGCTCGAGTAGGGTTTTCGCACCTACTTTTCTGCTAGTGATTAAATTTCTTGTGGTGAATTTTATTTGAAATGGTAAGCCTTTTCTCCCGCTGCTCATTCTACATTGATCTTCTACATTGTTTCACTTTTGTACAGTTATTTAGGTGTAGGAGTGTAAACGATTCGAGTAGTATTGAGCGATACACTGCTCGAGTTTTGTTTGAATTTCCATCAAGATTGAAGAGGATTTTATCTAACGAGTTCGAGTCGAGTATAGAGTAAGCTTGATATTTTTTACATGTAATTTGTCAATTTTGAGTTTATCGAGTCGAGCCCGAACGGAACGTCAAAAGTAATCGAACAAACAATGATTTTCAAGCTTGTTTGATTTTTATGACACTATTTCAAGCTTGTTTGATTTTTATTTTTTATATAAATTTTTAATGAACAATCGATGAAGATCTTTTGAGTTCTTAGATCTACAGGGATTCAGCATGTCAGTTTGTTACTTCACCAAGCGGGTATATTTTTTGATAAGGTGATTGTTTCACCAGTCGTGATGTTTCTTCGAGTTAGTGGCAATTTATCTTTTAACGATATTTATAATGTTCAATTTATATTTTTATAATTTACAAAATAGCACTTTACTCTCCTATTATTTTATAAAAGTTTCACACCGTCTTCTCGATATTTTTATATTTGGCACTTTACCTTTTGTATTATGATAACGTGGCAGTTTATCCTTATATATTATGATAAATGTGATAATTTATTCCCTATGATACATAAAACATTTTTCATGTTCATTCTAAATTTCGACAAATAAGTTAAGGTAAATTACTACTTTAAAATTTGCACAAGAGATAAAATATTCTTTTTCAAATTACAGTGAATAAATTAAATTATATGTATTTCACATGTGTTAATTGAGCTAATGTTAGTTGGCATTAGCTTTGTTTACTGCAGTAAGAATAATTACTCATTAACCCCTCGTGCATTTTTCTTTTCTTATTTTTTACTATATAATTGTGCATGTTCGATTTGCCTTAATAATCGGTATGTGGCCAATAAAACAATAAAATGTTGCTTTCATATGCCATTGAATAAATTAAAAAATGTGTTTTAAGAAAAAATCAATTGAGACGAAGTTTTAGTGAAAGCATGATGTGTTTGTATTAAATAAATTCGAAAATACCTCATGTGTTTTGTTTAATTGTCAAACACCCCTTGTGTTATTTTTATTCGCAGAAACTCATCTGTGAATTTTTTTTAGCAAAAATCTCCTTTTCTAATTTCTTCATAAGTTAATTAATATGACAGTTATTGTCAATTTTTAAAATTAACAGGAATTTTTTTTCAATTTTTTTAAATGAATAGGTGTGTTTTCTAATTTTTTGGTGAGTGTATATATACTTGTCATATTTCTTGTAAATATATACTTTGACTTGAAAGTATCGATACAATGAAGTGCCATGAAAATAACATTCTTTGTTATTGGGAAAGGCAATTAAAGCTCAATGTTTTGGCTAATATTTGTTCCTTTTTTAATTGAGTTAATGATAATTTATCTCATGTGATATTCATAATTTGAAAAAAGAGCACTTTGCCTTTTTGTAATTTTATAAAAGTTTCGTACCGTGTTATTTTATATGTCACACTTGACTACATGTGTTATGATAATGTTACAGTTTATTTTTCTTGTGTTATGATATCTGCTCACTACCTGTTTATGATCAATTTGATAGTTTGTTCTCTTATGTTACAAAATACTATTTATGCCAATACTCAATTTCGATCTCTCTGGTTGAGTGGGTAAATTTTTTCCTTAAAATTTATATAGGGGTAAATTGTTCGTTTTTAAATTACAAGGGAATAAATTGAACATATGAATATTATAGAGGGTAAATTTGCATTAACTTTTTTTAATTATACCGCTTTTTCAAGCTATGGTGTGATTCATTACATGTAAATGCGAGTATTCTCCATAATTCATTCAAAATTAATATTATTCTTTCACGAAAAAGTTACAATTATTTCTTTAGGGGGGATTCTAGGGTGCCGCTACGTCACGTGCCGTAAATTTAATTTGAACCGTTAGATTTTAGTTATGTAATCAATACCACACAAAATTCAACTTATTAAAAATATGAAAAATAAAATGACAAAAGGTGACCTGTTGGACCGGTTAATCTAATTTTTATTAATTTTTCCCCTTTCTTTCTTTTCTCCCCCAAAAACACTTCTTTCCCCTTTCTATTCCCTCAAAAATCTCATATCCGACTATGTCCGCTTAGCTCATAGAATTGAGTTTTTGCTGAAGTCCTCCGCTACCTCGTGATTCCTTCCTCTTCTTTCTATTCTCCCCAAAAATCCCGTAACCCTCATGTTCGTGTTCGCCCATAAGAAGAAATTTGGGTGATGCAAGAATTGAGTTTTTGCTGAAATTTTCCTTCCTCTTCTTTCTATGCTGAACCGCTGCCATCGACTTCGTCTCCCCAAGAATCCCCAAAAATCGTGCAGCTTGTCAAATTGGTGATGCAAAGTTTGGTTTGCCTAATTTCATTGCTCAATTTTCTCGGTTACAGGTACGATTTTGGAAAAAGAGAACCCTATTAAAATTGATTTTGATTTGATGTTTTGTATTCTTGTTGATTAAACTAAGTTTAGTACTGATTATCCTGAAAATTTTAACTAATAAATTTGCATATATGAAGTTAAATTATTTGGCAGTGTTCATTTTATGGGCTAGTTGGAGTTAGTACTGTGGGGTTATATAATTTCAGCAATGTTGTCTTGCAAAATGCGATAGTACTGATTATTATGAACTACATGTTGTGGGGTCATACTAGTTCTATGGGCTATATGTGATCAATTGCCGTTAGATTGCAGTTTAGTATTAATTGCCGCATGGGCTATATGTGGGGTCATTCTAGTTTAGTAATAATTGTTTTTTTCAAATCACAATAAGGTAAATCGAACGATATGAATATCAAGGGGAATAAGGTAAGGCTCAGGGTTGAACTGAATAATGGATGTTCTTATTCTGATTTTGGGTTAATTTGATATGAATAATATGATATTTGGTGCACCTATATTCATTCTAGAATCAAACTTTAAGCCTGTTATCTAAGAAATATAATTCTAAAGCAGTTGTATAATGGTGGCTTTGAAATTTTCTTGGAGAAGAAATGCAGTTAGTTTTCTAGTCTTAGTACATTTTTATGTTGTCATTGATGGAGCTACTTACTATAAGACATTAATCTTTGAAATTTAAAACATTTAAGATGTAAATATTTCGTGTTTCATTTGCCCAAATTCTTATAATCATGTCGCTTTCCATAGAGCAGATTGTGAAAATGAATAGCTGAGGCCTGCATTTCTTTTTGTAACTTATCTTACACACTTACATAGGATAATCTACTCTTTGACATATGTCATATGAGAATCTACCATTTGAAATTGTACGGTAATTTATTTTGTCATTTTGTCTTTTCCTTTATTCAGTTTGATGTTTCCAATGTTTATATTTGTTAGTTTCCAACTTCTAATCTTCAATCATGTTGAAAAAAATATGTAGCTGGTTTCTTTAATGGGTTAGAGAATTATTTTGCATTGGCATTACTGTTCTTGAAGATCCAATTTGTCAATTAAGCTATAAGAGCTTCTGTCTGTTTCAAAAATGGTTTCGTTAAATTCTCGTGGACTGTGTTATATGCTAATATTACTGTTGTTAATGGCAAAATGCAGAATTTCAGGCATACTTTACTTCTCTCAAGCTCTGCATATTGAAAAATGCTATAAGAGCTTGTGTCTTGATCTTGTGATTTATGTGCAGCTATGCTTATACAATTGTTATATTTTTTAAATATGTGTATGTTGAAAAAGATTGTGGATTTGTAGCTAGTGGGGAATGTACCATAATATAGGTTTTTTAAATATGCGTGTGAAATTGTTTGATAATAGGATGATTTGCTTTGTGTTGTAGGTGAAGGATCTTATGAAGAGGAAAGAAGAGCTTCCAGTGTGCAGGGAACAAGATCTGATCATGGATCATGGATCATAGTTCTAGTTCTACAAATTAGAAATCTTGAGAGTTTTTATGACTAGTGAAGTGAACTGCACTTATAGACTTCCTTTTGTCTATGAATTGATCCATTAAGTTTTTTTTACTGCACTTACAGACTTCCTTTATCTTTGTGCATTTTCTTTTACCACCACAAAAATCAAGTGATGTAGTAGCATCACACTTATTTTAGGAGTTTAGTCAAAACTAGAGCTATCCTTCTTAATGTTCTCAGCAATTAGCTAATTTTTGAGAAACATTTTGATTTTTTGACATCACAATACAATGTATAGTTTTGTAAATTACATCAGAAATGGGTACATATAAACTAATTAGCTATATACGATTTCAGTGCAAACTACTGCTCTATATGTGATAACTCTGTGAAAATAGAGTTATCGCGTGGATTTTTTAGGCTTAAATTAGTATTTTTCTTGAATAATTGTGAGTCGTTTGAGATTTTATTGCATATTTTACTTTTTAGAGTCGATTCACGAATTAAATTAGTAATTCTTGAATGGGCATCAATTCTCGTCTAAAAGAAGAAAAAAATTCTCCGCCCCAGCGAAATAGCTGCTGGAAATTAAGCTAATTCTTCCATATTTCTCCGCCCCAGCGAAAGAAATCTTCGCTCCAGCTGCTGGAAATTTAAGGTAATTCTTCCATATTTCTCCGCCCCAGCGAAAGAATTCTCCGCCCTAGCGAAATATCTGCTGGAAATTTAAGCTAATTCTTCCATATTTCTCCGCCCCAGCGAAAGAAATCTTCGCCCCAGCGAAATAGCTGCTGGAAATTTAAGGTAATTCTTCCATATTTCTCCGCCCCAGCGCAAGAAATCTCCGCCCCAGCGAAATAGCTGCTGGAAATTCAAGCTAATTCTTCCATATTTCTCTGCCCCAGCGCAAGATATCTCCGCCCCAGCAAAGTAGACTCTGGAATTTTAAGTTAACTCTAGGTGTTATTCTTTAGTTTTGAGGATTATAATTTCTTATTTAGCCTATTTTGGGGTGGAAAATTTCAAAAAACAAAATTTAATAATAGTTGTTTGGTAAGTTAGGTTAAGGGATTATTGATTAAATTTCATAAACTTGGAAGAATTGCAAAATGAACGGCGTAATATTAATATAGGCAATCGATAAAAGTAATGTATAATTAAGTTAATCGTAATTCAAAACGATAATTGGTCTAATTAATTGATGAAATTCAAAATAGTTGTTCTTAAGGGTAATGTATAATTAAGTTACTTGTAATCAAAATCGATAATCGATTCAACTACTTAACCAAAGTCAATATTATTAACCTTAATAATGTAAAATTGGACTAATCGTAATCCAAATTGATAATTGACTCGATTAGTTGATCAAAGTCGTCATTATTAATTTTAGGGTAATGTATAATTAGGTTAATTGTAACTCAAATTTGATAATTAGCTCGACTTATTAATCAACATTGTTAATCTTAGGATAATGTATAATTACGTTAATCGAAATCTAAATCGATAATTGGCTCGACTAATTGACAATTCTCAATATTGTTTATATTAAGATAATGTATAATTAGGTTAATCGTAATTCAAATCGTTAATTAGCTTAAGGTAATGTATACTTAGATTATCATAATTCAAATCAATAATTGGCTCGACTAATTAAGTGAAGTCAACAATATAACTCATATGTGACAATATGAGCTCATATTACATCATCAAGTAGTATTTATTAAACATTATGTGATATTACCACGCAATATGTATCATATTGCTTACATTACATAAAATTATCCCCATATATTTAGTATGACTCATATCATGTAGTATTTATTCCACATTAGGTGGTTTTATCATGCTATGTGTATCACATTTAATAGTATAACTCATATGTGACAATACATGTTCACATTACATAGTATGACCCCACATCTGTAGTATTTATTCCACATTCGGCGGTATAACCACGCAAAACTCACGTGTGATAGTACGGACTCACATTGCATAGTACTAAACATATATCTAGTATAACACCCACATAATGTAGTATTTATTCCACATTAGATGATATTACCACGCATTGTGCATCACATTATACAGTATAACTAGTATAATCCACACCGTGTAGTATTTATTCCATATTAGGTGGTATTACCATGCAATGTGGATCACATTATATGGTATAACTCACATGTGATAGTACGGACTCACATTGCATAGTATTAACTCCATATGTTTAGATTGACCCCACATCATATAATATTTATTCCACATTAGGTGGTATTATCAACCAATGTGCATCACATTAGATGGTATAACTAGTATAATCCACACCGTGTAGTATTTATTCCACATTAGGTGGTATTACCATGCAATGTGGGTCACATTATATGATATAACTCACATGTGATAGTATGGACTCACATTGCATAGTACTAAACCTATATATCTAGTATAACCCCCACATAATGTAGTATTTATTCCACATTAGATGATATTACTAGATGGTATAACTAGTATAATTCACACTGTGTAGTATTTATTCCACATTAGGTGGTATTACCATGCAATGTGGATCACATCATATGGTATAACTCACATGTGATAGTACGAACTCACATTGCATAGTATTAACTCTATATGTTTAGAATGACCCCACATCATATAATATTTATTCCACATTAGGTGGTATTACCAACCAATGTGCATCACATTAGATGGTATAACTAGTATAATCCACACCGTGTAGTATTTATTCCACATTAGGTGGTATTACCATGCAATGTGGGTCACATTATATGGTATAACTCACATGTGATAGTATGGACTCACATTGCATAGTACTAAACCTATATATCTAGTATAACACCCACATAATGTAGTATTTATTCCACATTAGATGATATTACCACGCATTGTGTATTACATTAGATAGTATAACTAGTATAATCCACACTGTGTAGTATTTATTCCACATTATGTGGTATTACCATGCAATGTGGATCACATCATATGGTATAACTCACATGTGATAGTACGGACTCACATTGCATAGTATTAACTCTATATGTTTAGTATGACCCCACATCATATAATATTTATTCCACATTAGGTGGTATTACCAACCAATGTGCATCACATTAGATGGTATAACTAGTATAATCCACACCGTGTAGTATTTATTCCACATTAGGTGGTATTACCATGCAATGTGGATCACATTATATGGTATAACTCACATGTGATAGTACGGACTCACATTGCATAGTATTAACTCCATATGTTTAATATGACCCCACATCATATAATATTTATTATACATTAGGTGGTATTACCAAGTAATGTGCATCCCTTTAAAGGAAAATTAACTCACATGTTTTAGTATGGGCTCACATTACACAGTAATAACCACATATGTCTAGTATGACCCACATCATATAGTATTTATTCCACATTACGTTGTATTACCACGCAATGTGGATCACATTCTACGGTATAATTCACATTACGCAGTATTAACCCCATATAATTAGTATGATCCCACATCACGTAGTATTTATAACTCACATGTGTATTATTCAATTTTTGCTTAATTAATATTAATTATTCAACAAAAATATTATATACTATTTATTTTAAAATATTATTGTAATATTCATTTATTTATTTCCATAATAATTTACTATACGATGTGAGTACATATATAGTATAGTATCATTTATTGTGGTATAGTATCATTTATTGTGGTATAGTACCACTAAATATGAAAAATTATTATGACCTGTTGGCAACTTGTTGAGCAGGTTACTAATTAATGATGTGTCATATTCTTATTGGTTATAATTAGCGGCATGTGACGTAGCGGCACCTTAGAATTTTCCATTTCTTTATAATAAAATGCCAAAACACATCAATTCTTATTAATACAGTTAGACGAAAAAATTGTTAGCAATTCTCTTATTTTTCTTACTTTTGCCGAAGGGTGAGGCAATTACGTGCCTTGTTGGTTAGCAACTGGGATTATTAGACGTATTTCGTTTGATTTTTGTTTTTTATTAAAAAAAAAAAATTAATATAAAATTTGGCATTAAATTTATTGTCTAAAGAGTTAGGTTGTTGGGTACGGATAGGACGATATGATATGAATATTTTTAAGATGCGACAGTTACATTATGCATAACTTATTAGATTTTTAAAAGAAATTTAAAATTTATAAGATTCGATAATTATATTATGCATAACTTATTAAGTTTCAATTAAACCAAAAAAGTAAAGGATTCCTACCATTCAGAATAACCAAAATATACAATAAAAAGTAATACATTAAAATTATCGAAAATCATTCAAACTACACGAAAGTGGTCTTACAGGAGGAAGAGATGTATATTTACTTTCATTTTTAATTTAATTTATTACTTATTAACCCTAAACTATGAAAAATTAATAAATGCACCCCACTCTTATCCAAAATGTACTAGATACACCCATAAATGTACTGGATATCATATTCGAATTACTTTTATTATTTAATTAATCATATCCCGGCTGGCATATTGAATATGTATTTCACATCTATTGAACACATATTAATATATTCGGAGTATCAAAAACTTCATGGTTTTACTTTTTATAGTATTCGAGCAACCTAATTGAGAACACAAAATACTTTTTCCCTCTAAACTGAGTTTTTTGCACTTTTTGCTCAACTTTTTTTTAGTCACACTTATTCCCTATTATTTACTCTAATTCTGTAGGTAGCCATTTCTAGCTAACTTAGGATTTCTATTTTTGCTTTATTTTTTGCTCTATGCTCACTATATATGGGATATATTGAAAGGCAAAAACGTCTTTTCAAAATTATTAACTAAATTAGAATACTACAATGTTGGATAAGGATGAAGATGAAGGCACTAAAGGAAGTTTGATAAGGGAGGTTTTGATGCATTCCAAAACTTCAAAGATTGGCTAAGTATGGAGTAACTTAGCTGATAAACTTATCAAGGAATTTTGACTAAGTAATGAAGACATCAGAAGAGTCAAAGTTTCAAGGTCCAAGACTTCTGATCTGCTGAAGTAAAGTTATCAGACTAGTGAAGATCAGCCGACTCAAATCAGATTTGTTCAAGTTTGAGATCAGCCGAGTTCACCATCAGACTTATACTTTAGTCAGCCAAGTGAAGAAGATCATGAAGTGTTCCCAACGGTAATAAATGCCCCTTGGTGTAATAAATGCTGAAGTACGAGGATATTTAAGACAAATGATTGAAGAAAAGCTTCGCATCAGCCGAGTGCATTTAATGCTGCATTTAATGCTGCCTGCAGAATAGTACTGTTTACAGTACGGACAGACTGCAAAAGAGCCGTTCGCGGATTTTAAGGACCAGTACTCGAGGAATTTGAATTCTGTCTCTCTTCAACGGACACTTTTCAATCCTCAAGTATAAATAGCTGAAAGAGACGAAGAAGAAACAAGCAACACACTTTCTGAGAGAAATTTCCGAAGCAAAATTCTTTAAGTCTCAAGAACAGCTCACTCATCAGCTGAGTCATTTGTTGACGAAAGCAGAGTTGAAGAATCAAGAAAAATACATCTTCTGAGTGATTTTGTAAACAAGAGTGTTGTGCGGAGTTGTGATCCATCTTTGTGAGTGATCAAACTTCAGAGAATAGGTTTTCTGTGTGATTTCCTATTGCGAACTTGTGGTCGTTTCATTTGTTGTTCGACGCAAGCAGAGTATACTGTAAACTTTGTGATTATAGTATAACCCAAGATCTGAGTGACTTGGAAGAGTGGACTAAAGGATATTCAAATCCATATAACCACTATAAAAATTACTTGTGTTTTTACATTGTTTTAAATCTGCATATCTTCTGTTTACACAAAAACACGTTAAGTTAACTGTTTGAAAAAGTATTAAGAAGGAGTTCATAAAACTGGGGAAACGTTTTTCAAACTGCTAAGATTACTTGTGAAAAACACTTTGAAAATCCGCTGCAAGTACTCTAAGTATTAAAACTGATTTTAACAGAATCAGCTAAGTAACTATCAGACGAGTGGTCAACAGACCTGTTCAAAGATTTGTTCGCGAACAGAATTGTAACTTACTAATCTGATCAGCTTAGTCTGTTCAATTAAAGTAAAGTTTTAAAGTTAAAATTGAAAGAAAATTTTAAAGAGGTTTATTCACCCCCCCTCTAAACCTCTTCTGACCACTTGGGACCAACAAGTGGTATCAGAGCAGGTGGTTCATTTGAATCAGCTGCCTGATCAACGAGCTTGATCCAAGTGTTTTTCAAAGGTTTTCAAAACTCTTCAAAAGATCATCTTTTTGAAAGATCAAAACTTTTTGAAAAATGGATTGTATCAGCCATGATCCCCACATTGCTGGTATGTCCTTTGAGGACTGGAAGATTAGAATGGAAATCTTTCTAGCAGCCTACAATGATAACATGTACACATGTATCATTAAAGGTCCATTCAGATTCACAAAGACCATCAAAATAAATGAAGTAGATACGGTTGTGGAGAAAGACCTTCATGAGATGACTCCTGAAGAAATAAAGCTTTACAATCTAGATAAAGTTGGGAGATTCATCATGACTAAAGCCCTGGATAATGATCGGTTTGACAAGGTCAAGCATTGCAAGACTGCAAAGGAGATGTGGGACAAAGTCAGAGACATGAGTGAAGGCAATGATGCAATTAAAGAGCATCAGCTCAGTGTTGCCTTGGAGAAGCTGGACAACTTCAAGATGAAATCTGGAGAAACCATTGATCAAATGGATACCAGATTCACCAGAACTCTGAATGAAGTTTTGAAGCTGGGAAAGACTTTCACTGACAAAGAGATCTCTGTCAGAGTGCTGAAGGCTCTACCTTCCAAGTTCAACATGAAAGTGACAGCAATGGAAGAATCAAGAGATCTGGGCAAGATTTCTCTTACAGAGCTGTTCTCCGTACTCAAGGCTTATGAGTATAAACTGCCTAGAATGGGAATTGAAGAAACCTCAACTTCAGGACCCACAGCTGCACTGGTTGCTGCTGAAAACCAAAGAAGACCAGCTCAAAGAAATGCAGAAGTGGACTCATCTGATGAAGCCACTCTACTCAACAAAAAGGAGTACACTGCTGGAGATGTTGCACTGTTGATGAACAACTTCAAGAAGTTCTACAAGAGAAAAATGAAGAACAAATACAACAATGCTTCAACTTCTATACCTAACTTTTCTTCTCAAGATAAAGATGATTATAAATCAAAACTAATGTGTTACAACTGCAGGAAATTGGGACACTTCATCAAAGACTGCCCATATCCAAAAGCAGAAAAGTACACTGAAGAAGAGAAGAAAGTGAGAAAAGAAAGAAAGCATCAGAGAGGAAAAGCAATGATGGCTGAAGCAGAAAAGCTGACTGCTGTCTACTCATCTGATTCAGATTCAGACTCGTCTGATGAAGAATCTTCTGATGAAGAAAAACCTGCTCTCCTGTGCCTGATGGCAAAGGAATCTGATGACTCTGAGGATGAGGTAACTCCTCTTAATGATGAATTATTTAATTCATTTGAACAAATGATGCTTAACAATACTGGTATTGCTGAAGCATATAAAAATCTTAAGGAAGAGATGATCCTGCTAAAAGAGCAAAATAGTTCACTGAAACTCTTAGCTGAAAAGCCAAGGGAATCAGCTGAATATAAACAGCTTGAGCAAGAGCGTGAATCTCTGAAAGCTGAGTGTGAGGTTTATAAAGGAAAAATCATGGAACTTGAGAAAATTATTGAGTCTCATGATAAGTCTACTGTTGCATCCATGCATACATCTAGTAAACAGGAGACACCTTTAGAAAAGGATAAACTAGAATTGAACCATACTGAAAAATTCATTTCTGCTGACAATAGTAAGGTCATTCTGTATGTTCAAACTTCTAAACCTACCTCAATTGAGAAAGTGGTAAAGGAGAAGAAATCTCCTAAGGCTAAAAAGAGCAAAGAGCCTAGTGTAGGAAATCAGACTAGTAAGACCAAACAGCAGAGTCCTAAGAAGTCTGCTGATAAAGCTAAATTGAATCAATCTGTTGGTAAAACTAAGTCGAAATCAAATGAGCAAACATCTAGTAAGCCAAAGAAGCATAAAAACAAGAAAAATCAAAATGCTTGGTATGGAAATGAGTCATATTATGTGCAACCTGCTGCATATCATCCTATGTATCATGCACCTCAATTTCCTAGTTACTATGCACCTTACCCTGCCCACCCAATGCATGCATATCCTGCATATCATGCACCTTACCCTGCTTATGAACATTATTCATATCATACTGATCATCAACATGACTTATCTGATAACTATGATAAAAATGAAGCTGTTCATGCTCCTAAAACTCAGAAGCCTAAGAAGCCTAAGACTTCAACATCTTGGGTTGTCAAAGGTGGAACTAATCCTTCAGGACCCTCTCAATAAGGGTACCTAAAACAATTTTATTTTTGTTTTGTAGGTTAGGACTAGGAGTAGGAGTAAAGTAGAGAAGATCTGGTACTTGGACAGTGGATGTTCAAGGCACATGTGTGGAAACATACATGAGTTGACTGATGCAGTTGCTGTGGATGGTCCAAAAGTTACCTTTGGAGACAGCAAAGAAGGCAAGATTAAAGCTAAAGGAAGATTAATCAAGGGAAACATAGAGATATCTGACGTCTCATATGTTAAAGGCCTAAAGTATAATCTGCTGAGCATAAGTCAATTTTGTGACAAAGGATATTCAGTCATCTTCTCAACAGATAAGTGCTACGTTGAACAAATTGGTACAAAGAAGGTAATTTTATCTGGAAGAAGACAAGGAAATATCTACATAGTCGACTGGGATTCTGTTGACAAGAATTCAAGTGTTTGTTTGGTGGCATCTGCACCAAGTGAAGTGAGTTGGCTATGGCACAAGAGAATGAATCACTTAAACTTCAAGACCATCAACAGATTAATCAAGAATGATCTGGTTGAAGGGATTCCAAAAGCTGTCATGAGCAAAAACAAGCTCTGTGACGCATGTCAGAAGGGTAAACAAATCAAGTCATCATTCAAAGAAAAGAAGCACCAATCTTCTGGAAGAATATTGGAGCTGTTGCATATGGACTTATTTGGACCCATTGATCCAGTCAGCAATGGTGGAAAGAAATACTGCCTAGCTGTTGTGGATGATTATTCAAGATATACTTGGGTGATTTTCATGAAAAAGAAAAGTGAAACCAAGGAACATCTTACAAATCTGATGGAACTGATCCAGAATGAGAAGAGTATCAAAATATTGAAGATCAGATCAGATAGAGGGACAGAGTTTACAAACTCTACTGTTGAAGAGTATTGTAATATCAAAGGAATACATCATGAGTATTCTGCTGCAAGAACCCCTCAACAAAATGGTGTTGCTGAAAGGAGAAATAGAACACTAAAAGAAGCTGTCAGAACCATGATAGCTGAAGCTAAACTGCCACAAAGATTTTGGGCATAAGCAACAAATACAGCCTGCTTTACCCAGAACAGATGTATGATCAACAAAAATCAGAACAAGACTCCATATGAAGTTTGGAACAACAGAAAACCAAACATTCATTACTTTAAGATTTTTGGTTGTAAATGTTTTGTATTGAATAATGGGAAAAATCACCTTACTGCATTTGCAGAAAAGGCTGATGAAGCTGTTTTTGTAGGATACTCATCTGTTAGTAAGGCTTATAGAGTGTTTAACAAAAGAACATTACTAATAGAAGAATCTATCCATGTAGTATTTGATGAGCCAAGTCAATCTTCTGAAAAGAATCAAAGTGTTAATCAAGATCTGTCTACTGATTTACAGAAGTTAGATGTTGGAAGAAATGAAGAATATGTTCCCATCATACTACCTAATCTAAGCTCAGCTGCTAACTCAAGTGCTGTTCAAAATCGCAGTGCTGATTGTCTAACAGACGAGTTGCTAACAGCTGACAGACCAGAGACTGTTCAACAGACTACAAATGTTCAACAGACTACTACTGGAACTCCAACAGTAGTGTTGCAAGATCAAGACAGAGGACAACATCCTGATCTGCAACCTGATCTCAGATGGCTCAAGAATCACCCTCCTGAGTTAGTAATTGGTGATCCTTTAGATAGAGTGAAAACAAGAAGAGCTGCTGCACAAGATGCTATGTTTGTCACATTTCTATCTCAAATAGAGCCTAAACAAATTGAAGAAGCTCTCAATGATTCCTTCTGGATAGAAGCTATGCAAGAAGAGTTGAATCAATTTGAAAGGAATGAAGTCTGGTACTTAGTTCCTAGACCAAGTCATCAAAGGGTAATTGGCACTAAGTGGGTATTCAGAAATAAGATGAATGAAGATGGTGTTGTCACCAGAAACAAAGCAAGATTAGTGGCCAAAGGTTATTGTCAAGAAGAAGGAATTGACTTTGATGAAACTTTTGCACCAGTAGCAAGACTTGAAGCAATCAGACTGTTTCTAGCCTATGCTGCTCATAAGAACTTCACTGTCTATCAGATGGATGTGAAGTCTGCTTTTCTCAATGGAGAATTGCAAGAAGAAGTGTATGTTGAACAACCTCCAGGATTTGAAGTCTATCAAGAAGAGGATAAAGTATATCGTCTGAAGAAAGCCCTCTATGGAATGAAACAGGCTCCAAGAGCATGGTATGATACCCTATCTGATTTTCTTTTGATAAAAGGATTTCGAAAAGGTAAGATAGATAAAACCTTGTTTACAATTGAATGGGAAAACCATATATTACTTGTGCAAATATATGTGGACGATATTATTTTTGGTTCAACTAACCAACAGATGTGTGATAAGTTCTCCAAGCTGATGCAGAATAAGTTTGAAATGAGCATGATGGGTGAACTTAACTATTTTCTTGGATTGCAAGTTAGACAGTTGCCTGATGGAATATTCATCAGCCAAGCAAAATACACAAGAGATCTGTTCAAGAAATTTGGTATGGAAACTAGCTCAACAGCTACCATTCCAATGTCTACAAGTCTTCGTTTGGATAAAGATGAAGATGGCAAATCAGTGGATATAACCAAATATAGAGGCATTATAGGGTCATTGTTGTATCTAACAGCAAGTAGGCCTGACATAATGTACTCAGTTGGAGTCTGTGCAAGATTTCAATCAAACCCCAAAGAATCTCATCTCTTAGCTGCCAAGAGGATATTGAAATATGTTAAAGGCACTCAAGAATTGGGATTGTGGTATCCTAGAAAATCTGGATTTGAACTTATTGGTTATTCAGATTCAGACCTTGCTGGCTGCAAGATTGACAGAAAGAGCACAACAGGTGCCTGTCAGTTCTTAGGTAATCGTCTGATCTCATGGATGAGTAAGAAACAGACTTCGGTTTCTATTTCTACTGCTGAAGCTGAATATATAGCTGCTGGAGCTTGTTGTGCACAGATACTTTGGTTGAAACATCAACTAGAAGACTACAACATCAAGATCAGTGGAATTCCAATCTACTGTGACAATACAAGTGCAATCTCTCTTACTCAGAACACTACAAGTCATTCAAGGACTAAGCATATTGAGATCAAGCATCACTTCATTAGAGATCATGTGGAAAAAGGCAATGTTTTGATTGAGTATGTTCATACAGACAATCAGATTGCTGATATTTTCACTAAACCTTTAAGTGAAGTAAGGTTCTCAACTCTAAGAGCTGAGCTAGGACTACTTAATTTGGAAGCATAAGCTGAGGGGGAACTCATCAGAAGACTGGAGTTCAACAGCTTAGTTATCTATTATTATCTTCAAGGATTAACTTTCAACAGACTAGTTAACTTATGAATTCTTAAACTCAGGGGGAACGTGTAAGACTAGCGGTACTTCTGAATTAAAGAAGAAATTTGTTAATGACAGTTAGTTGAAGTTATGTTTTCATCAGAAGACTCAACTATCGAAGATTAAAGTTACTTTATCTAGCTGGATTGACAAACAGCTGAGGAAGGTTATCAGCTATTGGCATTCTCTGATAACAGCATTGTCATCAGGACAGTAGTCCATCAGATAAGTATTTATGTTACTCATCTGATTACTTTAATAAAAGCGGAACTGTTTAAAAACGTATATTCAAAATACGCTTTTATAAGTAACTGTTGGGCGGTACATATTCCCGCTCTTCATTAAATATCTTTTGAATTCGAAAAGTCGTAACTGACGCCGCACGATTAGCACTGACAGAAAAACGGATCTAACGGTTGGCGGATATCACGAAATTCAAGATACCCCAACTCTATAAATCCCCATCTGATCAGTCGAGTCGCTCTTTACGCACTCTAAGCATTCAAAAGTACTTGTGAGAAAAATATCTGCAATTCTCTGCATACTTCTCTTTGTTTTTCTAACCTTCAACATATTAACAATGGCCGCTGAAGGTATGTTTCTCGTCTATGATTCCTACTACCAATCCGGTACGGATCTGATGAAAGAACTGCTCGAAAAGTTCAAAGCTGCTTCGCTGGTAAACTTCATGGAATACCACGAAGGAATTATCTGGACTGACCAAGTGATGGAGTACTACAACACTGCGAAAGCTGACTATAACTCACTAGCAATTAAGGCTACTATGGGAGACAAATCTATCACTATCACTCCTGCTGTTCTTCACGAGACGTTTGGGCTTCCTAACAGTGGACGACATGACGTCACTGTGCTGACAGAGGACAAACACCAACAGTTCTGGGCGATTTGCGCCAAAGAGGGAGAAACGTTGTCTGGAAATATAAGGAAGAAGCAACTGAAGGATGAATATCAGCGGATGGCTGATATGGTGTCCAAGCTGATTGAGAACTGCACATTCTCACTGGATGCTGTTACCATGAAGAGGTTCAGCATCATGGCTGCCATATACTATGGACTGGAGATCAACTGGTCAATCATAGTCTGGTACATATTAGCTGACTTTCTTGATGATAAGAAAGGAAAAGGCCCCACCACCAACCACAGAATCACTCTCAGTTATCTGCTGTCAAAACTGGGTTGTGATATGAAGAATGGAAAAGAGATCCATAAATCTAAGGCAGTATCCAAGTACTTGCCTGTTCAAAAGAGGAAGGCTGGTGAACCGGAGGAAGCTGATGTTGAGGAACCAAAAGAGGTTCCTGCCAAAAGGCAAAGGAAACTGGTCAAGACTGTTGACTTAGCTGTTGAGACTAAAAAGAAGAAGGCTGCTGACAAGCCTAAGGAAAAGATTCCTAAGCAGATGGAGAAAGTGACTTCTGCTGCTGAAGCCACTAAGATTGTTGAAAACATAATTGCTGATGTAAGGACTGGATCCCCTGCATCACCATCAAGAACTCCATCAGCAGAGAGGCCTGCTGAAGGTATCTCTCAACGAACTAGAAGTCAACAGAGAGATACAGCTACAACCACTTACCGTGAAGGGAGAACCAAGAAGTCTGCTAGAAAGCAGATGACCTTTATAGAAGAACCAACGGACTTGGAAAATGTAGCAAGGGAAGACCCTGCAGCTGCTGAAAGGCCTGCTGAAACAGTTAAGACTGTTGAGACTGACAAAGCTGATGAGCAACAGCCAAGTCAAGTCACATCAACAGCTGAGGTTGCTCAACCTCAAGAAGATCCAGACGTCCAAATCATCTATCCTATTGCTGCTGCTCCCATATCATCTGCTGGACCAGCCCCTGCTGATAAAGGCAAGAGAAAAATAGTTCTGAGGAAAAAGAAAGTTTCCAAAGCTGACAAGAAGGCAAGGGAGGAGGCTGAACAAAGAAAACAGGATGAGTTGGAGGAAAAGAAGGCACTTGAGCTAAGCAAAGCTCAAGAAGCAAAGGATGAAGCCAGAAGACGCATGTCTGAAGCAGAAAGGAAAGCTGCTGAGGATGCTGAAATGGCTGTGGTATTGGAATTGAGCAAAGTTGATGCCTATGGACCTGTCCATGGAGGTGGCATCAAGATTGGAGAAGGCAAGAATGAAGAAGACAAAAAGAAGATATTACTGTCTGCCCCCAAAGTCAAGTCAAAAGACAAGTTTGAAGTCAGAAAAGCATTTGAGATTGTGTATGCTGACAAAGAGCTATTCAAGAAATTTGAGAAGTCTCTAGCTTACTATGATCAGAAGCTTATGTTAAAGACGTTGTTCAACCAGGAGAAACCAAGATATATCAGTTGGAGAGATAACAGGCTGAACAAGTCAATGACAGAACTTCAAAGTATGAAGGAGTTAGCTGATGAAGAACGTTGGGTTCTGAACTGGCTGAAGACAAACTCCATCCAAAAGGCCCTTGATCCCAGCTATGTAAGAGATGTCATGCATAGTTATGCAAAAGGCTTTGCATTGGAGGAGGCCAAGAAAATCAAAAGCACCTTGCCTGACAAGAAAAAGAAGTCTGAGGACGCTGAAGAAAGGGCAATCAAGTTTGCTGTTATGACTTCCCTGAAGAGATGGGTTAAAAAGTCAAAGTATCAGCAAGGTTGTTCAAGTGATTTGCCACTGTTGCCAAGTATCCAGCAAATTATTTTTGGCAAGGAAGTACAACCGTACTATGAAGTCCCTAAGGGAAACAATGCTCCTGTTAACCCTTGGATTATTGTAAGGCAGATTAGACAGACAACATGCTTCAATGATGATGGAACCATTACTAATCTGTTCTACGATGATGTCACTGATGAGCACAAAGAAGCTGATAAGTCCTTAGCTATTGAGCTGCCAGCTAAGACTTCTGAAGACCATCAGATGACGGACATGGAAGAAGTCCCTGTTCAACAGGCGACTGAAGAGAAGGATGCTGATGCTTCCACTTCATCAGGTGATGAACACTCATCACTAATGGAAGCCTTCCAATTACTTATTGAAAATCAAATAAAAGAGATGGAAGAGAGGAACAGTCTGCAGTTACAGAAGATGAAGAAAGATTTGGTTGAATCAAACACTCAACAGATGGAAAGAATGCACCTTCTAACTGCCAGTACTATCAAATTAGCTATTGATAGTCTACCTATTCCTCAAGATCATTCATTGCAGTTAGTGCACAGTTTGAAAGAGCTGAACCAGAACGTAGAAGATGTGAAGGGTGATGTCAACCACCTTCACACTGCATTAAAAACAGCTGAGCACAAGATTGCTGATCTGACTGCAACCTTCATTCAAGTCAGTAAGGAAGAGAAGGAAATCAATCTAGGGATGTTGCAAGAAGTGGCAAAGGCCTCACAGGAAGTTCAAAATGAAATTGCAACTATCAACCTTAACATTGACTACTTCAATGACAAGACTGACATCATCAGCACTGATATTCATCATCTAACAGCAAGTCATGACGTTGTTAATCAGAATCTAAAGGCTTTATGTGCTGGAGTGAAGATTCCAACAGTTGCTCTCAACCCTGCTGTTGCACCTTCCAATGTCATCAGAGTTGATGATGACAAAAAGGGGGAAGATAAAAGGGAAGAACCAGCAAAGGAAGATGCTGCTGAAGAGTCAACTAAGGAGGAAACTACTGCTGCAACAACTGAAGCCAAGGAAACTGAAGAAACAGCTGACAAGACTGAAGCTGAAGCTGACAAGATTGCAGAGCTTGGAAAGGTAGAAGAAGAAGAAGGAAAGATTGAAAAAGAAACTACCAAGTACAAGAATACTGAATCTGCCAGGAAGGCCATGGAAGCTTTGAAAGCTCTTCAAGAACAGCAACTCAAAGAAAAGATGGAAGCTGCCAAAGCAACCTTGGAAGAAGAAGCTGATGATGAAGAAGATGATGAAGAATCATCTTATGAGTATGAGGAAGTGCTTGAAGGATCAGATGAAGAAGCTGATAGTTAGAAATTGTAAAATCTTTGTAATCAGTTTACTTTTATCTATTCCTCAGAAATCTCATCTGATGAACTTGTACATGTAATACTTTTTCAATATTAATGAAAAGTCAAGTTCAATCCAATAAACTTTTTCTATCTCAGAAAATTTTGAGGATTACAATCTTTAGTTTAGGTATTCAACAGGTACTTAGCTGAAGTTTTGTCATCATCAAAAAGGGGGAAATTGTTGGATAAGGATGAAGATGAAGGCACTAAAGGAAGTTTGATAAGGGAGGTTTTGATGCATCCCAAAACTTCAAAGATTGGCTAAGTATGGAGTAACTTAGCTGATAAACTTATCAAGGAATTTTGACTAAGTAATGAAGACATCAGAAGAGTCAAAGTTTCAAGGTCCAAGACTTCTGATCTGCTGAAGTAAAGTTATCAGACTAGTGAAGATCAGCAGACTCAAATCAGATTTGTTCAAGTTTGAGATCAGCCGAGTTCACCATCAGACTTATACTTTAGTCAGCCAAGTGAAGAAGATCATGAAGTGTTCCCAACGGTAATAAATGCCCCTTGGTGTAATAAATGCTGAAGTACGAGGATATTTAAGACAAATGATTGAAGAAAAGCTTCGCATCAGCCGAGTGCATTTAATGCTGCATTTAATGCTGCCTGCAGAATAGTACTGTTTACAGTACGGACAGACTGCAAAAGAGCCGTTCGCGGATTTTAAGGACCAGTACTCGAGGAATTTGAATTCTGTCTCTCTTCAACGGACACTTTTCAATCCTCAAGTATAAATAGCTGAAAGAGACGAAGAAGAAACAAGCAACACACTTTCTGAGAGAAATTTCCGAAGCAAAATTCTTTAAGTCTCAAGAACAGCTCACTCATCAGCTGAGTCATTTGTTGACGAAAGCAGAGTTGAAGAATCAAGAAAAATACATCTTCTGAGTGATTTTGTAAACAAGAGTGTTGTGCGGAGTTGTGATCCATCTTTGTGAGTGATCAAACTTCAGAGAATAGGTTTTCTGTGTGATTTCCTATTGCGAACTTGTGGTCGTTTCATTTGTTGTTCGACGCAAGCGGAGTATACTGTAAACTTTGTGATTATAGTATAACCCAAGATCTGAGTGACTTGGAAGAGTGGACTAAAGGATATTCAAATCCATATAACCACTATAAAAATTACTTGTGTTTTTACATTGTTTTAAATCTGCATATCTTCTGTTTGCACAAAAACACGTTAAGTTAACTGTTTGAAAAAGTATTAAGAAGGAGTTCATAAAACTGGGGAAACGTTTTTCAAACTGCTAAGATTACTTGTGAAAAACACTTTGAAAATCCGCTGCAAGTACTCTAAGTATTAAAACTGATTTTAACAGAATCAGCTAAGTAACTATCAGACGAGTGGTCAACAGACCTGTTCAAAGATTTGTTCGCGAACAGAATTGTAACTTACTAATCTGATCAACTTAGTCTGTTCAATTAAAGTAAAGTTTTAAAGTTAAAATTGAAAGAAAATTTTAAAGAGGTTTATTCACCCCCCCCCCTCTAAACCTCTTCTGACCACTTGGGACCAACATACAATAATGATAAATATTAATGCTAATTAATAAAACGGTGAATATTTGATTATGAAAATTTCACCGTCAATCAATCAAAGGTGGGAATCTTCAACATTTAAAATAGGTGGAGGGAATAAGTGCGAACTAAAAAAGAACAAGGAGGAGAGTGCAAAACGCAATCAAAATTTAGGGGAGAAAGTGTTTTATTTTTATATTTTATAATTAGAGAGTATTTTATCTAAACAAACGCTTCCATGGTCATGCTAATTATTCTCCTTAATTATTAAAAAAAAAAAAAATAATTCCTTCACGCACTCGTTCGACCCGAACCGGAAATCCCTACACCCATTTTCCTGGATCCACTTGCTACTTCACTCATGGCTCCTACACCTCCCTCGACAAGTGCAAATAGATTGCCGTACGTTTTTAGGGGTTTTGATTTTGGTCCGGTGTGTAAGTATGGAGAGATTTAGTGAACGGCGAGGAGTTTTGGGGTTCATGTTGTGGCGGTGGATGCAGAGGAATGACGTTTCATCTAGTTTGATTGATTGGGGTATGTAAAAGGGCAATTTCTAATTTCAATTCATGATGGGAAATTTTCAACTTTCGGCATTTTCTGTACTGTGCTTGAAAATAGAATTATGTTAATATCTATAGATTTTGATGGATATTTGCTCGTGATAAAATTAAAATTGTTTATGACGGGTAAATTTTTTTTCTTCCTGAGTTTGTGACCTTTCTTGTGTTCTTTGATGATGAATTTCTGGTGTGTTATTTGTTTTTACTTGTTAGGATGAAATTGATGCATGCTAATTTCAGCAGCATCCAATAAACACATGCAGCAGGGGGGAAATGCATTGCATGAGTCCAGGGTTTTTTTGTTATTTTGTTGGCTAGGAAGAAAACGTAATATTGATTATTACGTTTTCTCAAAATAAGACAACTCAATGACGTCGTCTCACTTAAAGGGAGGAGCTGGATTCGCTTTTGACACGTGAGCTGACTGGGCGTGACATGGAAAGGGCATTACTATAAATAGCAACCTTCACGAATTTGGAAAGCTAACACCTGAAATATTGTGTGAGTTTCTCTTCCAATCCTTTCCTCTGTGCATTCCTTATTTCTAGCTGCGGCTAAGTTTGATCAAGCTTTGTTCATCTCTCTTTCAGGTAATAGAGAGATTAGGAGCTTGGTTGATCACGTTCGAGTGGATTAAGTTCATTCCGATGTGATTTGTCTATTGTTTGATGAGTTATTGAACAAGGTGGATATTTGATAACGCCGTGAAAACGTCGTTATTACGTATCCCTTTAAGCTCAAAACGTCTTGTTTTGATCCGAGTTTCTTTGTGTCTTTGCGTGTTTTCGTGTCGTTTGTGCTTTGGGTCCCTTTGTTCGACCTTTGTTCGTTTTCCGTGTTTTGTTCGTGTTTTACTTTTGCTTGTCGGTGTTTTGTAGGTTTTGACGTATTAAAGCACATCCGGAATATTTCGTGCGTGGATGGCAAGTCTCCTTCGACCGAGGAAGGGCCTAACGCAAGCGAGAGTGCAAGAAAAGAAGAATTAGGCGCCTGCCTAACCTCGCCGCAGCGAGGTAGTTGCTCGCCGCCGCGAGCTGAGGCAGAAACTTTCTGCCCAGGTCTCGCGGCCGCGAGGTTGAACCTCGCGGCCGCGAGAGACTGGCAGAAAGTTTCTGCCACGACCTCGCGGCCGCGAGCCTCCAGCTCGCGGCCGCGAGGTGTCCATTTCCTGCAGGCTCGCGGCCGCGAGTCCTGCCCTGTTTTGCTGCGTATTTTTGAGGGTCTTTTTGTACATTGCCCTTTTCCCCACTTGTAATTACAATCTCCTTTGGGACTTGTTGGCCTTTATTACCATAGTTTTTGGGGTAGTTTAGGCATAGGGGGTTGATAGTTTGCTAGGTTATAAGGGTAGAAGGTGGAAATCATTAGACAACTCTTGCAACTTACAACAAAACACTTGAAAAAGATTTTTCTCTTGCCTCCATCAAAAAGAAGAAGAGTTCTTGCTTGGAGCTTTGGTTGGAAGACTAAAGAAGCTTGAGAGAAGAGTTGTAGTGGCTTCCATTTACATAAGCTTATTCCTACCTTTATCTTTATCTTGTATTATGAACATTTTGAATGTAATGAATATGTTATTGATCAATATGAGTAGCTAAGCATTTAACTCCTAGGTTTTCATGAAGCTTTGATGGATCTATGATTGAATGATGAGTTTATGATTGTGGCTATGCTTACAAGTGTTTGTTAATCTAGTTTGAGCCTTTGTCAACTTGTGGTTAGGCCAACCATAGGATGAAATGGATTGATCTTTAATGGCTAGATATAGTTGATTAAAGATTAGATTATAAAACTAGGTTGTGATTTGATTTTAGGATAGAAATATACCTAAGTCATTTCTTGTTCTAATAAGGTTTGGGAACTAAAGCATCACTTAAGCTTAATCCTTTTAGACATAAATTGGATTAGTTTACTTTGGTAGGTTCGTACGATATCGAAAGATACGTATGAATAAATTATGAAACCTTGAACAACAAACATAAGTATAGTCGTCAACTTGCGAATCATTCGAGATTGGATCACTCTTAGTGACATGGAAATCTAGGAACCTTTATCTAATCGAATCAACGTATTGTGTTTTTATTCATTTCACTTTTATATGTTTAAACAAACTACAAACCTACTACTTTTAATCACATAAGTTCGCATAAGATATTAGAATAGATCTTGTTAATTATTCGTTATATTCCTCGTGGGTTCGACACCCTTTATCACTTTATTACTTGAAAGCGACCGTATACTTGCGTTTAAACGCACTCGTATTTGGAGCGTAACAAGTTTTTGGCGCCGTTGCCGGGGAGTAGTAACGATTATTGCCAATTTATATTCTTGTTTATCTTAGCTTGAACGTATTATTTACCTTGTGATCTTTGTATTCATAGGTGCCTTTCTCTTAGTGTATGCCAAGAGCTTCGTCATCACCCCTAGCTCTTGTTGATCCGGAGATTGAGAGGACTTTTCGAAAGCGAAGAAAAGCAAGGAAAAAGAAGGGTAAATCTCTACCCATGGACGATCAAGGAGTTAACCCGGCTATGGTTAATCCTATACAAGTTGCTCCCGAAGAGCCAAATAATAGGAATCGGCCTATTAATGAGTATGGTACACCTATGTTGAATGAGCTCGGTTCTTGCATCGTTAGACCGACAATTACGGCAACTAACTTTGAGCTTAAGCCAGTCATGTTCAATATGCTCAATGCCGCGGATCAATTTGGAGGTCATTCTAGCGAAGATCCTCACGCTCACTTGAAGAAGTTTATGATGATTAGTGATTCATTCATCATAGCGGGTGTAACAAAGGAGGCGTTGAGGTTGATGCTATTTCCATACTCGTTAAGAGACCTCGCAAAAGATTGGTTGGATTCTCTTCAATCCCAATCTATTAATTCGTGGGAAGATCTAACGGGAAAGTTCTTGAGAAAGTTTTTCCCTCCCCCGAAGACTATAAAATTGAGGAATGACATTCTAGGCTTCCGGCAATTAGATCAAGAATCTTTATATGAAGCTTGGGAGAGATTCAAAGAGTTGTTAAAGAAGTGTCAACACCACGGCATAGCAGAGTATATTTTGATGCAAACATTTTATAATGGTTTGCACGGGCCTACTAGAGCTCTCGTTGATGCCACTGCGGGTGGTACTATGCTTTCCAAGTCCTACGATGAATCGTGGGAAATTCTTGACACCATGGCTTATAACAATCACTCATGGACGTCCGAGAGAGGAACTTCAGCTAAATCTACTCCGGGTAGGCTCGAATTGGACGCAATTACGGCATTAAGTGCCCAAATGGCAATCTTGAGCAACAAAGTGGACAAGCTTGGCCAAAAGCCGGAAGTAGTACAACAAGTACAATCTATGCCGCCAAGTTGTGTGACATGTGGGGGAGCTCATACTTATGACATGTGTCCCGGAAGTCCCGAGGCGGTGAATTACCTTGGGAACAATTATCGAAACAATCAAGGGCATGCCCCCTATCAAAACAACAACTATATTCCTCATTGGCAAAAGCACCCAAATTTCTCTTGGAGTAATCCAAACAATGCCCAACAACAACCACCATATCAAGGAGGTCATCAATCCTCCGCTCCCCCCGGATTTCAAGATAGGCAAAAGCAACCCGTAGAGTCGAAGCCTTCGTGGGAAGATGCATTTGGTGATTTCATGAAACATACCACCAAATATATGGTAGCTAATGACTCTAAGTTGCAAGATGTCTTCAAAAATCAACAAGAACATTCGGTTGCCTTGAGAAATCTTCAAACTCAAATGGGGCAAGTCTCACAAGCCTTAAGTGCAAGACCTCAAGGAGCTTTGCCAAGTACAACCGAGTCACCTAATCAAGGCTCGAATGAACATTGCAAAGCTATTTCTTTGAGGAATGGAAAGAGGTATGAAGGTCCGGCTATGCCTAATGAAAATCCAATAGAAGCCGAGGAGACTCAAGGTGGAAACAAGGAGTCTTTGGTTGAGGAAGTAGAGTCGGAAAAGGAGGTACCTAAAGAACCAATCGTTTTAACGCCAATTCCGGCAAGTATACCAACTCCTCCGTTCCCTCAAAGATTCCAAAAGAAAAAGGATGAAAAGCAATTTGAAAAATTCTTAAATATCTTGAAGCAATTGCATATAAACATCCCTCTAGTGGAAGCTTTCGAGCAAATGCCTAAGTACGTCAAGTTTATGAAAGACGTGCTTTCAAAGAAAAGAAGATTGGTGGAATTTGAAACGGTTGCACTAACCGAGGAATGTAGTGCTATTTTACAAAACAAATTACCTCCAAAGCTCAAGGATCCGGGGAGTTTCACTATCCCGTGTACCATTGGTGATAAGTATTTTGGGAGAGCTCTTTGTGATTTGGGAGCTAGCATTAATCTTATGCCCAAATCTATCTTTCAAAAGCTTGGAATCGGAGAAGCACGGCCTACTACGGTTT
The DNA here is from genome assembly GCA_038501285.1 of Penstemon eatonii. Taxonomy (NCBI): domain Eukaryota; kingdom Viridiplantae; phylum Streptophyta; class Magnoliopsida; order Lamiales; family Plantaginaceae; genus Penstemon; species Penstemon eatonii. Next base: position 18,695,281 of record CM076711.1, read on the forward strand.
CTTTGCAACTTGCCGACCGTTCCATCACTTACCCGGAAGGAAAAATCGACGATGTCTTGGTAAGAGTTGATAAATTCATATTTCCCGTTGATTTTATTGTTCTTGATTATGAGGCGGATGTCAATGTGCCTATCATACTTGGGAGACCATTTTTAGCTACGGGTAGAGCTTTGATTGATGTACAAAAAGGTGAACTCACCATGAGAGTACATGATGAAGAAGTGAAATTCGATGTCTTTAATGCTATGAGATACCCGGATGATGAGGAAGAAATCTCTTCCATTTGTATGATTGATTCGTTGGTGGCTAGTACATTTGAAGAGAATCACTATGAGAATTTAATCGAAGGAGCTATCTTGAATAAACTTGACGAAGAAATTGAGGAAATGGCTCAAGTCGTCTCACAATTGGAAGCTAATTCGGTTGGAGAGAATTATAGAAGAAGATTTGAATCTCTTGACTTGCCATTGTCAAACCCCAAGCCATTGAAATCTTCTATTGAGGAGCCTCCTATCTTGGAGTTGAAACCACTTCCATCTCATTTGAACTATGCTTATTTGGGAGATTCTTCTACTTTGCCGGTTATTATTGCGGCGGACTTAACGGAGACTCAAAGGGAGAAACTGTTGAGAGTTCTCAAGTGCCATAAGAAAGCCATCGGGTGGACTATTGCCGACATCAAAGGGATTAGTCCCACCTTTTGCATGCATAAGATCAACTTGGAGGACAATTTCAAGGAGTCCGTTGAGCACCAAAGAAGATTGAACCCAATTATGAAAGAGGTGGTCAAAAAGGAAATAATCAAGTGGTTGGATTCCGGAATTGTTTTTCCTATTTCCGATAGCAAATGGGTCAGTCCGGTTCAATGTGTTCCAAAGAAGAGTGGAATGACGGTGATAACCAATGAAAAGAACGAGTTGATACCTTCTAGAACGGTTACCGGGTGGAGAGTATGCATGGATTACCGAAAACTAAACCAAAATACGAAGAAAGATCATTTTCCGTTGCCTTTCATTGATCAAATGTTGGATAGACTAGCGGGAAGAGCTTTCTATTGCTTTTTGGATGGATATTCGGGTTTTAATCAAATCTTCATGGCCCCTGCGGATCAAGAGAAAACAACTTTCACATGTCCGTATGGTACGTTTGCTTTTAGAAGAATGCCTTTCGGCTTGTGTAATGCTCCCGCTACTTTTCAAAGGTGTATGATGGCTATCTTCACCGATATGATCGAGAAGTTCGTAGAAGTCTTCATGGATGACTTTTCTATCTTTGGGGATTCATTTGATGAATGCTTGGGTAATCTAAGCAAAGTGCTTCAAAGGTGCGAAGAAACGAACTTGGTATTGAATTGGGAGAAGTGCCATTTTATGGTTAAAGAGGGCATCGTCTTAGGCCACAAGATATCAAGTAAGGGTATCGAGGTTGACAGAGCAAAAATTGAAGCAATAGAAAAGCTACCTCCGCCTACATCTGTGAAGGGAATTCGAAGTTTCCTTGGGCATGCGGGTTTCTATAGAAGATTTATCAAAAACTTCTCGCAAATTTCCAAACCGTTATGCAATTTATTAGAGAAAGACGTTCCCTTTTTCTTCACGGATGAATGCCTGCAAGCCTTCATAACTTTGAAGCAAATGCTAATCTCGGCACCGATTGTTGTAGCACCGGACTGGAGTTTACCTTTCGAAGTAATGTGCGACGCAAGTGATATAGCGGTTGGGGCTGTTTTGGGCCAAAGGGAAAGCAAAGTTTTCCATTCTATCTATTATGCTAGCAAGACTTTGAACGACGCCCAACTGAACTATACAGTTACGGAAAAGGAGCTTTTGGCGGTGGTGTTTGCTTTCGACAAATTCCGAGCATATTTGGTTGGTACGAAGGTAATAGTTTACACGGATCATTCAGCTATTCGATACTTGATGACAAAGAAAGATGCGAAACCCCGATTAATCCGTTGGATCTTATTGCTTCAAGAATTTGATTTGGAGATTAAGGATAGAAAAGGGTCCGAAAATCAAGTAGCAGATCACTTATCTAGGCTCGAGAATGCTAAAGCTACGGAGGATCCCAAGATTATTAACGAATCTTTTCCGGATGAACAACTCTTTGCCCTCGCACTATCTCCAACTCCATGGTATGCCGACTACGTGAATTATCTGGTATGTGGCTTACTACCCCCTGATTTTACTTATCAACAAAAGAAAAGGTTTTTACATTATGTAAAGAGTTTTGTATGGGATGAGCCGTTTCTTTTTAAGATTTGTGCAGACAGGGTCATAAGGAGGTGCATTCCCGAGGAGGACACAAATGCAATTCTAAAAGATTGTCATGCTGCACCCTATGGAGGTCATTTCAAGGGAGATCGTACGGCTGCAAAGGTGTTGCAATCGGGATTCTATTGGCCTACTTTGTTCAAGGATGCGCACATGTTCGTGTCCCAATGTGATCGGTGCCAAAGGGTAGGAAACATTTCCCAAAGAAATGAGACGCCACTAACGACCATTCTTGAAGTGGAGTTGTTTGATGTATGGGGAATTGACTTCATGGGACCTTTTGTACCTTCTAATGGGAACCAATACATTTTGGTGGCCGTTGATTATGTTTCCAAGTGGGTCGAGGCAAGTGCGTTTCCTAAGGATGATTCAAAAGCAGTCATGAGCTTCATAAAGAAAAATATATTTAGTCGTTTTGGCACGCCGAGAGCATTGATAAGTGACGGTGGTTCGCACTTTTGTAACCGTTGGCTTGATGTTCTTTTGGCAAAATATGGAGTAAAGCACAAGGTTACGACTGCGTATCACCCGCAAGCCAATGGGCAAGCCGAGATATCTAACCGTGAAATAAAGAGTATCTTGGAAAAGACGGTATCTCCTAACCGGAAAGATTGGTCGCTAAGACTTGACGATGCTCTATGGGCTTATCGTACCGCGTACAAGACGCCAATTGGGATGTCTCCTTATAAGCTTGTGTTCGGAAAATCTTGCCATCTACCGTTGGAGTTGGAACATAAGGCTTATTGGGCTGTCACGAAGCTAAACATGGATGCAAGTCTAGCCGGAGAAAAACGGCTCTTCCAACTGAATGAACTTGATGAATTTCGTTTGGAAGCTTATGAGAATGCCAAGCTCTATAAGGAAAAGATGAAAAAATGGCATGATCGACGTATATTGGAAAGGAAGTTTGAACCGGGGCAACAAGTGCTACTTTTCAACTCTAGGCTTCGATTATTTCCCGGAAAACTCAAGTCTCGTTGGTCGGGACCCTTTCAAGTTGTTGAAGCGTTTCCCTATGGAGCCGTGGAGGTTTCCGATCCATCAACCGGAAACAAATTCAAGGTAAATGGTCAGCGCCTCAAACACTATTGGGGCGGAGAATTTGAAAGAAATAGGACTTCTATGGTCCTATCGTAAAGTTATCATGCCGTATCCAAGTCGAGCTCACGACTATAAACAAGCGCTTCTCGGGAGGCAACCCGAGCCTATTGCTTTTGTGTTTTGTGTTTTTTGTGTTTTTGTTGTTCGTTTTTGTTTTCGTTTTGCGTTTTGTGTTGTAGGTAAATGAGCGCGCACGAAAAATCGAGGATTAACAAGCATAATTCGAGTGAGATCGAGCGAATGAACCTTGGACGGCGTAAGGTGAGTTTTTGTTTAATTATTCGATCGTGAGGAAGGGACAATTTTCCTGCCAACCCTCGCGGCCGCGAGCTTCCAGCTCGCCACCGCGAGGATTTGCAGAAAGTTCTCTGCCCGACCTCGCGGCCGCGAGCTTCCAGCTCGCGGCCGCGAGGATTTGGCAGAAACTTTCTGCCTAACCTCGCGGCCGCGAGCTTCCAGCTCGCGGCCGCGAGGCGTGGGCAGAAAGTTTCTGCCCAGGTCTCGCGGCCGCGAGGTTGCACCTCGCGGCCGCGAGACGAAAATTAAAAAAAAAAAAAAAAAATTTTTTTTAAGTCCCGATTTAAACTCCCTAACACTCTTACTCCCTCACTTCTCACTCTCAAAACACCCCCAAACCATCTCTCTCAATCGGCTCTCTCTCAAAATCACTCAAACAACCAATTGTTAATACAAACACTCCCTCAATCACTCAAGAATATCAATTCCTCCACATATTCATCACTCAAATCCGAATTCACCCTTGGGGTTCGAAAAATTGCCATTCTTCAATTCCATTCCGAAGGTAAGTGTGGCTAAACTCATGGCATTGCTTGATTGATATAGTGTGAATTGCATTGGTATTGATTTGGTATTGAAAAATTTTGGGTGGAAGCTATTGTAAACTTTGAAGAAAATTGGTAAATTGGGTTGTGCACGGAAGGTGTTCGATAAATTGCCTCTTAGAATAGTTTTGCCATTTTGCTAGTTCTTAACTTTGGTGTTGCCGGGGTATTGATTTGTCGATATTGGTTGGTTGAATCATAAGTTTGGGGGAATTTTGTGCTTTTGATTAAAGGGAATCATACATTCGAAGAAAAATGTCTAGGAGATCGAAAGCCGCTAGTTCAAGTGTGCCTCCCAAACGAGCAAGGGAGCCGAGAGGAAAGAAAAAAGTTGTCGAAGAAGATTACGACACTTTCCGGTTTGTTCATAAGGATGCCTCATCGGCATACGATAAGGACATAAGCCAATCATTTGTTCCCGAAAGGTTTGTTGATTATGAGAAGGAGGCTTTTCCGTATTTGCAAGACCAAATCAACAATAGAGGTTGGAATGAGTTCTTGAAGAAGCCGCCTCGTGACACTTTCGCTGGCGAAATTGTTCGAGAATTTTACGCCAACGCTACTATAAAAAGGGACGATGATGCTACAATTGTGAGGGAGAGGGAAATAAAATTCGATCCGGATACAATTAACGCGTATTACAGGATCGAGTGGCCAGCGAACCAAAGAGATGAGCTTGAAGAACTGGCCAGAGACCTGAGGAGAGGTAGGAGAAGCATGGATCAATTGAAAGAGTTTATCACCTTGCCTGGAACGGTCGTTCAGGGGATTCCGAGGGTATCGCATAAAATGTTGACTCAGGAAGCAAAAGCCTGGTCTTTAGTCTTACTTGCGCATTTCCGTCCGAGCAAACATAACAGCGACTATGGTGAAGATCGCATTCCCCTACTATATGCACTCACCCAAGGGCTTTCAATAAATGTAGGTCGGATAATAAGCGAGGTGTTAGAGGAAACTATTACAAAGAAAAATCCTAATGTAAGGAGTTTTGTGTTTCCGCACCTCATCGACGGACTATGTAGAAATGCGGGGGTTAACTTCGGGGTCATCATGGAGAAGAGGAGGTTGACTGGCGTGATTAGTACGGCTACCATTTGCAAGACTTTGAAGTTGGACTTCGAAAGCGCGTACAGTGATAAAGTGTACAAGTATAGTGAAGCAAATGAGCAGGGTCAACCGGATGAAGAAGGTCAACCAGGTCTACAGGGTCAAGAGGACCAGGAGGAAGAGCAGACCGAGGAGCAGCCGAGCACTCAGGCGCAGATGGGCGGTCGAGATGATATCGGTAGATTGATTCATCTTGTCCAAGCAATGGACGACAGGGTCCGAGCAATGGACGACAGGGTCGAAACCGTATGCGGAATGCAAAGACAGCTGGCTCAGTACGTTTATGCCGCGACCGATAGGCATGACATTATGTTCCGAACAGTGCTCGGAGATGAACGTTACAATGCCATTCAGCTGCCTGACCTTCCTGGGCGTGTCAATTTGCCTCCACAACCTCCGATGGATCAAGGAGACGAGCCTCACTTTGATGAGGAAGAAGAGCGAGCCCGCAATGAACGAAACCGCTAAAGAATGGAAGCAACCACGGGATGCATACATAAGGGACGTTGGATTTAAATTCATTCATTCCTGTTGGTTTATTTTAAACTTACAATGTTTTAGAATATATTTCCATCTTATGGTGATTTTGTTTTGTACTCTCGAAAGTGTTAACTTGTAAACTCTTTAATTTTGCGTTGTTTATCGTTAAAAACTATTAGAGCTGTGTTCGCTCATTTATCTTTTTGTGTTGTTTTGTTTTGCTTGTGTTTCCGTTTTGTTCTTGTTTTGTCGTGCCGTACCTAATTCCGTCATTCTTAATTCACACAATGGGGACATTGTGCATTTTAAGTTTGGGGGAGTAAGGTCGCACTTGTGGCATGCTAAGTCGAACCGTCAAAATTTTTCAAATTTCTCTTATTCTTTCAACATGCTCTACAAAGTTCGAGTACATTGGCTATAGCTAAGATTCTATTTAAAGTGGATAATGAACCTTAACGATAATAGGATCTAGGACTTCTTTTGCGTAACCTACAATCCCTCCGATCTTTAGCTTGGAAATTAAATGTGAGGAGAGCATAAATGGCCTAAGTTTGGGGGAGTAACCTCTTTTTAAGAATAAAATACCTTTGAACACCTAGCTCTTAAAAGAAACGAGTAGAGAAGTTGCTAAAATGTATGCACTTCTATGAGAGAAAAGAAAGGCAAAGCCTTCAAACGATGAAATTCATGAATAAATTTTTGTAATTACTCTATTTTGTTGGAATGGTGCTAGTAGCCCAAAAAGTTAAATGTAAAGAAGCTCGAAGTGCTATGTTCTTATTGTAAATCAAAAGAAGAAAAGCAAAAGTATAGTGAGAAAAGAGCTAGGAACTAAAATCGTCAATAATTCAAGAAAAGGGACAACACTCTTAAATTTCCTATAACTTAGTGTCGTGAAGTGATTTGAACGTTAAATTTGCAATCTACGGCTAGGAGGGATTCTTTGTTAAACATTAGAAGTCTTTGCAAATAGAACCGATGATTTTGACCTATCGGGAATTATTCACCTAAGATAGAATCTAGCCAAAAGCCATCACACACACACGTGGAGTTTGTTTTAAGAATAATTCGAAAGTGTTAAGTTTTGGTGTTTTGATCTCAAGCATGCTTGTTTAGTTTTTGTTTTGTTTTCTTTGCTCGAGGACGAGCAAGTGTTTAAGTTTGGGGGTGTTGATAACGCCGTGAAAACGTCGTTATTACGTATCCCTTTAAGCTCAAAACGTCTTGTTTTGATCCGAGTTTCTTTGTGTCTTTGCGTGTTTTCGTGTCGTTTGTGCTTTGGGTCCCTTTGTTCGACCTTTGTTCGTTTTCCGTGTTTTGTTCGTGTTTTACTTTTGCTTGTCGGTGTTTTGTAGGTTTTGACGTATTAAAGCACATCCGGAATATTTCGTGCGTGGATGGCAAGTCTCCTTCGACCGAGGGAGGGCCTAACGCAAGCGAGAGTGCAAGAAAAGAAGAATTAGGCGCCTGCCTAACCTCGCCGCAGCGAGGTAGTTGCTCGCCGCCGCGAGCTGAGGCAGAAACTTTCTGCCCAGGTCTCGCGGCCGCGAGGTTGAACCTCGCGGCCGCGAGAGACTGGCAGAAAGTTTCTGCCATGACCTCGCGGCCGCGAGCCTCCAGCTCGCGGCCGCGAGGTGTCCATTTCCTGCAGGCTCGCGGCCGCGAGTCCTGCCCTGTTTTGCTGCGTATTTTTTAGGGTCTTTTTGTACATTGCCCTTTTCCCCACTTGTAATTACAATCTCCTTTGGGACTTGTTGGCCTTTATTACCATAGTTTTTGGGGTAGTTTAGGCATAGGGGGTTGATAGTTTGCTAGGTTATAAGGGTAGAAGGTGGAAATCATTAGACAACTCTTGCAACTTACAACAAAACACTTGAAAAAGATTTTTCTCTTGCCTCCATCAAAAAGAAGAAGAGTTCTTGCTTGGAGCTTTGGTTGGAAGACTAAAGAAGCTTGAGAGAAGAGTTGTAGTGGCTTCCATTTACATAAGCTTATTCCTACCTTTATCTTTATCTTGTATTATGAACATTTTGAATGTAATGAATATGTTATTGATCAATATGAGTAGCTAAGCATTTAACTCCTAGGTTTTCATGAAGCTTTGATGGATCTATGATTGAATGATGAGTTTATGATTGTGGCTATGCTTACAAGTGTTTGTTAATCTAGTTTGAGCCTTTGTCAACTTGTGGTTAGGCCAACCATAGGATGAAATGGATTGATCTTTAATGGCTAGATATAGTTGATTAAAGATTAGATTATAAAACTAGGTTGTGATTTGATTTTAGGATAGAAATATACCTAAGTCATTTCTTGTTCTAATAAGGTTTGGGAACTAAAGCATCACTTAAGCTTAATCCTTTTAGACATAAATTGGATTAGTTTACTTTGGTAGGTTCGTACGATATCGAAAGATACGTATGAATAAATTATGAAACCTTGAACAACAAACATAAGTATAGTCGTCAACTTGCGAATCATTCGAGATTGGATCACTCTTAGTGACATGGAAATCTAGGAACCTTTATCTAATCGAATCAACGTATTGTGTTTTTATTCATTTCACTTTTATATGTTTAAACAAACTACAAACCTACTACTTTTAATCACATAAGTTCGCATAAGATATTAGAATAGATCTTGTTAATTATTCGTTATATTCCTCGTGGGTTCGACACCCTTTATCACTTTATTACTTGAAAGCGACCGTATACTTGCGTTTAAACGCACTCGTATTTGGAGCGTAACAATATTCCAGAAGAATATGCAGTTAGTATGTTCTTGACAGGATTGAAGGAAGATATTGAGCTCCCTATAAGAATGTTCAACCCCAGAACTTTGCAAAGAGCCTATGGATTGGCTAGAATGCAGGAACAAACCAATCAAGCAATGTGTAAGAAACCACCCCATGTTACTGCAAACAGAACTCAACCTTTACTGCCTACTCCAGCACTTAAAAACTTACCACCATACAAACTTAATCCTAAGGGGGGGTCAAAGCTACTATCAACCACTGAAATGGATGAAAAGAGAGATCTAAAGGTTTATGCTTCTGGTGTGATGAAAAGTACACCATGGGACACCAGTGCAGTAAAAGGAAACAAATATGGTTCATGGATTGTGATGATACTGAAGAAGTGGTGAGTCAGTGATTGAAAGGAATGAGGTAGAAGGGTCATAACAACCTTTGGTTTCCATGAATGCAATGACAGGATTGCATAACTTCAATACAATGAGAGTTACTGGTTTCTATGAATGAAAGCCAGTCCATATTCTGACAGATTCAGAGAGTACTCACAATTTCCTAGACATCAATATAGTTAGGAAGTTGGGTTGCAAGTTAAAGAAGACAGCATCTCTCAGTATTGATGTAGCTGGTGGAAGAAAAATTTACAGTGAACATATATGCAAGGGATTCAGTTGGACTATACAAGGGGTTCCATTTAGCATTGATGTGTCTGGATTTGGGGGGATGTGATCTAGTCATTGGTGTAGAATGGTTAGTCTCACTAGGGACCATTGAGTGGAACTTTAGTGAATTATTCATGAAATTCATTATGAATGGAAAAAAAATACACTTGAGAGGGAAGTCACCTAGTATTAAGGTGGTAAAAGGCAGCAAAATGCAGAAGATATTATCCAAACCTGATGAGCTATCTATGATGAGCTTAGGGTGGATGAAAGGGGGCAAAACTTCCATTCAGTGCATGAATTTGGGGACTACAAACAGCAATGGAAAACCTCATGATTTGCAGTTGTTACTAGAAGATTATGCAGACTTGTTTGCTGAACCAACTGGCTTACCTCCCCACAGGAACCATGATCATGCCATAATCCTAAAATAAGGTATATCATCTATTAATGTTAGACCTTACAGATACCCTGCAATACAAAAAAAATGAGATAGAAAAAATGGTGATTGAAATGATGAGCACTGGCATTATTAGACCAAGTACGAGTCCCTATTCCTCCCCATAGTATTGGGAAAGAAAAAAGATGGGTCTTGGAGGATGTGTATTGACTGTAGGGAACTTAATAAAGCAACTGTGAAGGATAAGTTTCCCATTCAAGTCATTGAAGAATTGTTAGATGAACTATAGGGTGCTAGGTACTTTACAAAATTGGATTTGAGGTCAGGATATCATCAAATTAGGATGAAGGACAGTGACATAAGCAAGACTGACTTTAGGACTCACCATGGCCACTATGAATTCATAGTGATGCCATTTGGACTGACTAATGCACCATCAACTTTCCAAAGTTTGATGAACCATATTTTTTAGAATGTACTGAGGAAAGGAGTGTTGGTGTTCTTTGATGATATCCTAATTTACAGTTCTACATGGCAGCAACATTTGAAGCAGTTGAGGGGTGTTTTTGATATTTTAAGGAAACATCAATTGTTCATCAAGGAGAGTAAATGCAGCTTTGCACAACCTCAGTGGAATACTTAGGTTACATCATATCTGAGCAAGGAGTTTCAGCTGATCAATAGAAAGTTCAATCCATGCTAGACTGTCCCATTCCAAGGAATGTGAAAGAATTGAGAGGATTCTTGGGGCTCACTGGGTAGTAAAGACGTTTTGTGAAAGGGTATGGGGTCATTGCTAAACCTCTCACATCATTACTTAAAAAGGATATGTTTACTTGGACATAAGAAGCTACTGCAGCTTTTCACAAACTACAACATGCTATGGCTAACACTCTTGTGTTAGCTCTTCCAGATTTTAATGAGGAGTTTATAGTAGAATCAGATACTTCAGGGACTGGGTTAGGTACTGTGTTAATGCAAAAGAAGAGACCTATTGCCTACTTTAGCAAGGCCTTGAATGAAAGACATGCATCACTGCCAATTTATGAGAGAGAGATGTTGGCATTGGTGACTGATGTGGAAAAATGGAGACCATACTTGATAGGTAAGCATTTCTACATACATACTGACCATCAAAGTCTCAAGTTTCTTTTAGAACAAAAAATTGCTACTCCTGCTCAACAGAAGTGGCTGGTCAAATTACTTGGATATGATTTTACTATTGTATACAAGAAGGGAAATGACAATGTGGTGGCTGATGCTTTAAGTAGGCAACACATTCCAGAAGAAGGAACCCTTAATGCCATGGTGGTAGTTACTTCATCCTTAATAAAAAAGATCAAGGGGAGCTGGTCTAAAAATGTTAAACTTCAGATCATTATTGGTATAAAACAAAATGACCCTCTGTCTAAACCCAGTTGTACTTGGGTGCATGGAATGTTAAGGAGAAAAGGGAGGCTTGTAGTGAGAGATGATCCAGAACTTCAAAAGGAAATTATCAGACTGAACCATGATAGTGTGGAGGGAGGGCACTCTGGTATGATAAATACCCATCACAGGATTCAAAGGAACTTTTTTTGGAAGAAAATAAAGAATGGAGTCTATACTTATGTGCAAGAATGTCCAACTTGTCAAACCTGTAAACCAGTAAACACTCTACCTAGTGGACTGCTGCAACCACTTCCTATTCCTAACAGGGTCTGGACTGACATATCCATGGACTTTATTGAAGGTTTACCTAAGGTTCAAGGTAAGGATGCACACTTCTTACCTCTCCAACATCCTTACGCTGCATTAACAGTGGCTCAACTCTTTCTTGATTCTATTTTTCGGTTGCATGGGATGCCTCATTCAATAGTGAGTGATAGGGATGTGGTCTTTATGAGTAATTTCTGGACTGAATTTTTTAAACAACTAGGGACACAGCTGTTGCATTCTACTGCCTACCATCCTCAAACAGATGGTCAGACAGAGGTGGTAAATAGGTGTTTGGAGACCTATTTGAGATGTATGACACATGAAATGTGTTGGATAAGGATGAAGATTAAAGCACTGAAGACAAATTGGTAAGGGAGGTTTTGATGCATTCCAAAACTTCAAAATCTGCTAAGTATGGATTAACTTAGCTGATGGTCCCTTGTGAAGAATTTTTGACTAAGTAAAGAAGACATCAGAAGAGTCAAAATTTAAGGTCCAAGACTACTGATCCGCTAAAGGAAAATTATCAGACTGATGAAGATCAGCCGACTCAAATCAGATTTGTTCAAGTTTGAGATCAGCTTAGCTCGCCATCAGACTTGCACTTACGTCATCCAAGTGGAAAGGATCATAAAGTCTTCCCAACGGTAATAAATGCCCCTGGAAGTAATAAATGCTGAAGTACAAGGTTATTAAAGACAAATGATTGAAGAAATGCTTCGCACCAGCTAAGTGCATTTAATGCTGCCTGCAGAAAAGTACTGTTGACAGTACGGACAGACTGCGAAAGAGCCGTTCGTGGATTTTAAGGACCAGTACTCGAGGAATTTGAATCTTGTCTCTCTTCAACGGACATTTTTCAAACCTCAAGTATAAATAGCTGAAAGAGACGAGAAGAAAACTACAACACAATCTCTGAGAAATTTTCGAAGCAGAATTCTTTAAGTCTCAAGAACAGCTCACTCATCAGCTTAGTCATTTGTTGACGAAAAGCGAAGTTGAAGAACAAAGCTAAATACATCTTCTGAGTGAATTTGTAAAACTGAGTGTTGTGAGAAGTAGATATCCATCTGTGTGAGTGATATTACTTCAGAGAGTAGGAGTTTCTGTGTGATTTCCTACTGCGCACTTGTGGCCTTTTCATTTGTTGATTGGTGCAAGCAGAGTATACTGTAAACTTTGTGATTATAGTATAACCCAAGATCTAAGTGACTTGGAAGAGTGGACTAAAGGATATTTACATCCATATAACCACTATAAAAATTACTTGTGTTTTTACTTGCATTTTTACCTGCATATTTTCTGTTGCATAAAAACACTTTAAGTTAACTGTTTGAAAAGTTTTCTAAGAAAAGGAGTTTTGTAAAAACTGGGGAACAAACTTTCAAACTGCTAAGTTTACTTGTGAAAAACACTTTATTAAGCCGCTGCAAGTACTCTAAGTATTAAAACTGATTTTGACAGAATCAGCTATGTAACTATCAGTTTAGTGGTCTACGAAGCTGTTCAAAGATTTGTTCGCGATCAGCCGAGGAACCTACTGTTGATAACAGCTTAGTCTGTTTAAGTTAACAAAAATGTTTTAAAGTTAAATTTTGCAAAAAGTTTAGAGGTCTATTCACCCCCCCCCCCCCTCTAGACCTCATCTGACCACTTGGGGCCAACAAGTGGTATCAGAGCAGGTGGTTCATTAGAATCAGCTGCCTGATCAACGAGCTTGATCCAAGTGTTTTTCAAAGGTTTTCAAAACTTTTCAAAAGAGCATCTTTTTGAAAAACAAAAACTTTTTGAAAAATGGATTGTATCAGCCATGTTCCCCACATTGCTGGTATGTCTTTTGAAGACTGGAAAATCAGGATGGAGATTTTTCTGGCTTCTTATAATGATAACATGTACACATGTATCATCAAAGGTCCATTCAAATTCACCAAGACTATCGTAGTTGATGAAGCCGAAATAGTGGTGGAAAAGGATTTAACAGAGATGACAGCCGAAGAAATAAAGCTGTTCAATCTGGATAAAGTTGGCCGTTTCATCATGACCAAAGCCCTGGATAATGATCGGTTTGATAAAGTCAAACATTGCAAAACTGCAAAGGAGATGTGGGATAAGGTTCGTGACATGAGCGAAGGAAACGGCGCCATCAAAGAGCATCAGCTTAGTGTTGCTTTGGAGAAGTTGGACAACTTCAAGATGAAATCTGGAGAAACTATTGATCAGGTGGACACTAGATTCACCAGAACTCTCAATGAAGTTCTAAAGCTGGGAAAGACCTTCACTGACAAGGAAATTACCATCAGAGTACTGAAGGCCCTGCCTCCCAAGTTCAACATGAAGGTGACAGCCATGGAAGAGTCAAGAGATCTGGGCAAGATTTTTCTTACAGAGCTGTTCTCCGTACTCAAGGCGTACGAGTATAAACTACCAAGGATGGGTGTTGAAGAAACCTCAACTTCAAGTCCCACAGCTGCACTGGTTGCTGCTGAAAATCCAAGAAGGCCAGCTCACAAAAGCAAAGATGTGGACTCATCTGATGAAGCCACACTACTCAACAAAAAGGAGTACACTGCTGGAGACGTAGCATTGCTGATGAACAACTTCAAAAAGTTCTACAGGCGAAATATGAAGAACAAATATAACAATGCTTCTACTTCTAACCCTACTTCTTCTTCTCAGGATAAGGATTTTTATAAATCCAAAATGATGTGCTATAATTGCAGAAAACTGGGTCATTTCATCAGAGACTGCCCATACCCTAAAGCTGAGAAATATACAGAAGAAGAAAAGAGAATCAGAAAAGAAAGAAAGCATCAGAAAGGAAAGGTGCTGGTAGCAGAAGCAGAAAAGCTAGCTGCTGTCTACTCATCTGATTCAGATTCAGACACTTCTGATGAAGAGAGTCCTGCTCTTCTCTGCCTGATGGCTAAGGAATCTGATGACTCTGAGGATGATGAGGTAACTCCTCTTGAAAATGAATTATTTAATTCATTTGAACAAATGATGCTCAACAATACAAGCATTGCTGATGCATTTAAAAAGCTTAAGGAAGAGATGATAATGCTGAAAGAGCAAAACAGTTCACTGAAACTTAAAGCTGAAAAGCCAAAAGAATCAGATAAATATAAACTGCTTGAGCAAGAGAATGAATCTCTGAAAGCTGAATGTGAAGTTTTAAAGGGTAAAATCATTGAGCTTGAGAAAGTCATTGAGTCTCATGAAAAGTCATCTGTTGCATCCACTCACATGTCTAGTAAACAGAAGACACCTTTAGATCAGGATAAGTTAGAACTGAACCATACTGAAAAATTTATAACAACTGACAATAGTAAGGTCATATTGTATGTTCAGACTACTAAACCTGCTTCACCTGAGAAAGAATTAAAGGAGACGAAAACTCCTAAAGCTAAAAAGAGCAAAGAGCCTAGTGTAGGAAAACAGACTAGTAAGCCTAAACAGAAGAGTCCTAGGATGTCCTCTGACAAGGCTAAAACTAATCAGACTAGTAATAAAACTAAGTCGTCTGTTAATGAGCAAGCATCAAGTAAACCAAAGAAGCATAAAACAAGAAAAATCAAAATGCTTGGTATGGAAATGAGTCTTATTATGTGCAACCTGCTGCATATCCTCCTATGTATCATGCACCTCAATTTCCAACTTTCTATGCACCATATCCTGCTCATCCAATGCATGCATATCCTCCTTATCATGCATCTTACTCTGCATTTGAACATTATCCTTATCATGCTGATCATCAACAATATGACAAATCTGATGAACGTGGTAAAGGCAAAGCTGTTCATACTCCTGTTGAAACTCAGAAACCTAAGAAGCCTAAGACTTCATCATCTTGGGTTGTCAAAGGTGGAACTAATCCTTCAGGACCCTCTCAATAAGGGTACCTAAAACAATTTTTTTTGTTTTGTAGGTTAGGATTAGGAGTAGGATTAAAGTAGAGAAAATCTGGTACTTGGACAGTGGCTGTTCAAGACACATGTGTGGAAACATACATGAGCTGACTGATGCTGTTGATGTGGATGGTCCTAAAGTTACTTTTGGGGACAGCAAGGAAGGCAAGATTGTAGCAAGTGGAAAGCTGATCAAAGGAAACATAGAGATATCTGACGTCTCTTATGTTAAAGGCCTCAAATACAAATTGCTGAGCATAAGTCAATTTTGTGACAAGGGATATTCAGTCATCTTCTCAACAGATAAGTGCTATGTTGAACAGATTGGTACAAAGAAGGTAATTTTATCTGGAAGACGACAAGGAAATGTCTACACAGTGGACTGGAATTCTGCTGACAAGAATTCAAGTATTTGTTTGGTGGCATCAACACCAAGTGAAGTCAGTTGGCTGTGGCACAAAAGAATGAATCATGTGAATTTCAAGACCATCAATAGACTAATCAAGAATAATCTGGTAGAAGGAATTCCAAAGACAGTCATGAACAAAGATAAGCTTTGTGACGCCTGTCAGAAGGGTAAACAAATCAAGTCATCATTCAAAAGCAAGAAGCATCAATCATCTGGAAGAATATTGGAGCTGCTTCACATGGACTTATTTGGACCCATTGATCCAGTCAGCAATGGTGGAAAGAAATACTGCCTAGCTGTTGTGGATGACTATTCAAGATATACTTGGGTGATATTCATGAAGAAGAAAAGTGAAACCAAGGAACATCTTACTAATCTGATGGAACTGATCCAGAATGAGAAAAGCATAAAAATATTGAAGATCAGATCAGATAGAGGGACAGAGTTTACAAACTCTACTGTTGAAGAGTATTATAACATCAAATGAATACATCATGAGTATTCAGCTGCTAGAACCCCTCAACAGAATGGTGTTGCTGAAAGGAGAAACAGAACACTAAAAGAAGCTGTCAGAACTATGATAGCTGAAGCCAAGCTGCCATAAAGATTTTGGGCAGAAGCAACAAATACAGCATGTTTTACCCAAAACAGATGCATGATCAACAAGCACCAAAACAAGACTCCATATGAAGTTTGGAACAACAGGAAGCCAAACATTCATTATTTTAAAATATTTGGTTGTAAATGCTTTGTTTTAAATAATGGGAAAAATCACCTTACAGCATTTGCAGAAAAAATTGATGAAGCTGTTTTTGTAGGATACTCTACTGTTAGTAAGGCCTATAGAGTTTTTAACAAAAGAACATTACTAATAGAAGAATCTATTCATGTAGTATTTGATGAGCCAAGTCAATCTTCTGAAAAGAATCAAAATACTATTCAAGATCTGTCTACTGATTTACAGAAGTTGAATGTTGGAAAGAATGAAGAATACATTCCCATCATACTACCTGATCTCAACCCAGCTGATAACTCAAGTGCTGTTCAAAATCACAGTGCTGATTGTCTAATAGATGAGTTGCAAACAACTGATAGACCAGAGACTGTTCAACATACTACTACTGGATCTCCAACAGTAGTGTTGCAAGATCAAGACAAAGGACAACATTATGATTTGCAACATGATCTCAGATGGCTCAAAAATCACCCACCAGAGCTGGTGATTGGTGATCCTTTGGATAAAGTGAAGACAAGGAGAGCTGCTGCAAGTGATGCAATGTTTGCCAGCTTCCTATCTCAAATTGAGCCCAAACTGATTGAAGAAGCTCTTAGTGATTCCAACTGGATTGAAGCTATGCAAGAAGAGCTAAATCAATTTGAAAGGAATGAAGTTTGGTACTTAGTTCCTAGACCAATTCATCAAAGAGTCATTGGCACTAAATGGGTATTCAGGAATAAGATGAATGAAGATGGTGAAGTCACCAGAAATAAAGCAAGATTAGTGGCCAAAGGTTACTGCCAAGAAGAAGGCATTGACTTTGATGAAACGTTTGCACCAGTAGCAAGATTAGAGGCAACCAGACTCTTTCTTGCCTCTGCTGCTCACAAGAATTTCACTGTCTATCAGATGGATGTGAAATCAGCTTTTCTCAATGGAGAATTGCAAGAAGAAGTTTACGTTGAACAACCACCTGGTTTTGAAGTCTATCAAGATGGAGACAAGGTGTATCGTCTGAAGAAAGCCCTCTATGGACTGAAACAGGCTCCAAGAGCATGGTATGATACTTTATCTGATTTTCTTTTAATTAAAGGATTTCGCAAAGGCAAAGTTGACTAGACCTTGTTCACTATTGAATGGGAAGAACATATTCTGCTTGTGCAAATTTATGTGGACGATATTAATTTTGGTTCAACTAACCAACAGATGTGTGACAAGTTCTCCAAGCTGATGCAGAACAAGTTTGAAATGAGCATGATGGGAGAACTTAATTATTTTCTTGGTTTGCAAGTTAGACAGTTGTCTGATGGAATATTCATCAGCCAAGCAAAATACACAAAGGATCTGTTCAAGAAATTTGGTATGGAAACTAGCTCTACTTCTACTATTCCAATGTCTACAAGTCTTCGTCTGGATAAAGACGAAGATGGAAAATCAGTGGACATAACCAAATACAGAGGCATTATTGGGTCACTGTTATATCTAACGGCAAGCAGACCTGATATCATGTACTCAGCTGGGGTTTGTGCGAGATTTCAATCAAATCCTAAGGAATCTCACCTCTTAGCTGCCAAAAGGATATTAAAGTATCTTAAAGGTACTGAAGATTTGGGATTGTGGTATCCTAGAGAATCTGGATTTGAACTTATTGGATATTCAGATTCTGACCTTGCTGGCTGCAAGATTGATAGAAAAAGCACAACAGGTGCCTGTCAATTCTTAGGTAGTCGACTGATCTCATGGATGAGTAAGAAACAAAGTTCAGTATCCATATCAACTGCTGAAGCTGAATACATAGCTGCTGGAGCTTGCTGTGCACAAATCTTATGGTTGAAGCATGGAAGACTACAATATCAAAATCAGTGGAATACCAATCTATTGTGACAATACAAGTGCAATCAGCCTCACTCAGAATACTACAAGTCATTCAAGGACTAAGCATATTGAGATCAAGCATCACTTTATTAGAGATCATGTGGAGAAAGGAAATGTCATGATAGAATATGTGTTTACTGAAAATCAAATTGCTGACATCTTCACAAAACCTCTAAGTGAGACAAGGTTTTCAACTCTGAGAGCTGAACTGGGTTTATTAAAATTGGATGCATAAGCTGAGGGGGAACTCATCAGAAGACTAGAGTTCAACAGCTTACTCATCTTATTTATCTTCAAGGATTAACTCAACAGACTAGTTAACTTATGAATTCTTAAAGTCAGGGGGAACGTGTAAGACTAGCGGTACTTCTGATAAAAAGATGAAATTCGTTGATGACAGTTAGTTGAAGTTATGTTTTCAACAGAAGATTAAAGTTTTGAAGATTGAAGACTTATTATCTAGCTGGATTGACAAACAGCCGAGGAAGGTTATCAGTTATTGGCTTTCACTGATAACAGCTTTGTCATCAGGACAGTAGTCAATCAGATAAGTATTTATTTCACTAATCTGATTACTTGTGTAAAAGCTTACTGTTTAAAACGTTATTTTCAAAAATGCGCTTTTACAAGTAACATAAGAGCGGTCTTTTTCCCGCTCATCATTTAATGCGATTTGAATTTGAAAGGTCATAACTGACGCCGCACGATCAGCACTGACAAGAAACGGATCTAACGGTTAGCTGGTATCACGGAAACCAAGATACCCTAATTCTATAAATCCAGATCTGATCAGCTGTGTAGCTCTTTACGCACCCTAAATATTCAAAGCTCACTTGAGAGAAAATACTTGCAATTTTCTGCAAATTTCTTCTTATTTCCCTAACTCTCAACAGATTCGAAATGGCCGCTGAAGGTATGTACCTTCTTTATGATTCCTACTATCAATCTGGTACCGATCTGATGAAAGAAATGCTGGAGAAGTTCAAGTCGACCGTACTGGTTAATTTCATGGAGTACAATGAAGGGGTAATCTGGACTGACCAGGTTTTGGAGTACTACAAAACTGCCACTGTTGATTTACTACCATGGAAATCAAAGCTACGGTTGGAGGTAAATTCATCATCATCACTCCTGCTGTCCTTCACGAGACCTTTGGTCTTCCAAACAGAGGACGACATGACGTCACTGTGCTGACGGAGGAAAAGCACCAACAGTTCTGGGCGATCTGCGCCAAAGAAGGGAAGATGTTGTCTGGCAACATCAAGAAGAGACAATTGAAATACGAGTATCAGCGGATGGCTGATATGGTTTCTAAGTTGATCGAAAACTGCACTTTTTCTCTGGATGCTGTTACCATGAAGAGGTTCAGCATCATGGCTGCCATTTACTACGGACTAGAAGTCAACTGGTCTGTTGTCATCTGGTATGTTTTGGCAAATTTCCTCGAAGTAAAGAAAGGCAAGGCTCCTCAAACAAATCACAGAATCACACTCAGTTATCTACTGTTTAAACTGGGCTGCAATATGACAAATGGAAAGGAGATCCATAAGTTAAAGGCAATGGTGAAGTACTTGCCAGTGTTGAAGAGAAAGGCTGATGAGCCTGATGAGGATGACAATGAGGAACAAAAGGATGTTCCTGCCAAAAGACCAAGGAGATTGGTCAAAACAGCTGAGTTAGCTGTTGAGACACAAAAGAAGAAGGCTACTGAAAAGCCTAAGGAGAAGACTCCTAAGAAAATGAAGAAATTGGAGGATGTGGAAGCTAACAAGGTTGTTGACCTAACCACTACTGATGACAGGAATGTGTCCCCTGCATCATCTTCAAGAACACCAACTGCTCAGGTTCCTGATGAGACTGTCTCTCATAGGACCAGGAGTCAACTGAAATACATTGCTGCCTCAAGACCTATTCAAGGAATAGCAATGAAGACAGTAATGAAGCAGATGACTTTTGTTGAGAAGCCTACTGAACTGGAAAACTTAGTAAGGCGAAGTCCTGCAACTGCTGAAAGACCTGTTGGAGCTGATGAGGCTTCTGCTGCTGACCAAACTGATGGGCAACAGATGACTCAGGCTACACCAACAGTTGAGGCTGCCAAATCTCAGGATGATCCAGATGTTATGATCATCCATCCTATTGCTGCTGCACCAATTTCTTCTGCTGGTCCAGCCCCTGCCCCAGCTGATAAAGGAAAAAGAAAGATCGTGATCAAAAGAAAGAAGATTTCCAAAGCTGATAAGAGGAAAAGGGAAGATGCTGAACAAAGAAAGCGGGATGAAATGGAGGAGAAAAAGGCTCTTGAACTGAGCAAAGTTCAGGAAGCAAAGGATGAGGCCAGAAGAAAAATGACTAAGGCAGAAAGAGAAGCTGCTGAGAAGGCAGAACTTGCTATGGTACTTGAAATCAGCAAAACTGATGCCTATGGACCAGTTCATGCTGGAGGTATCAAGATTGATGGAGCTGATGAAGAGCAACCTAAAAAGCCCAAAATACCTGCTGGTGAAGCTAAGCCCAAAGAGAAATTTGAAGTCAGAAAAGCATTTGACATTGTCTATGCTGATAAGGAGCTCTTTAAAAGGTTTGAGAAAACCTTGGCTTACTATGACCAGAAGCTAATGCTGAAGACTCTGTTCACTCAAGAAAAGCCTAGATATATCAGATGGAGAAAAAATAGAATGAACAGATCAATAGCAGATCTTCAAAGTCTGAAGGAGTTAGCTGATGAAGAACAGTGGGTTCTAAATTGGCTAAGGACAGACTCCATTCAGAAAGCCTTGGATCCTCACTATGTTAGAGACATCATGCATCAATATGCAAAGGAGTTTGCATTAGAAGAGGCCAAGAAGATCAAGAACACTTTGCCTGCCAAGAGAAGAAAATCTGATAATGCTGAAGAAAGGGCTATTAACATAGCTGCTATGACCGCCTTGAAAAGATGGGCAGAAAGGTCAAGGTATCAACAAGGCTGTTCAAGTGAAATGCCTCAGCTACCTAGCATTCAACATATTATTTTTGGCAAAGAAGTTAAGGAGTATTGTGAAGTGCCCAAAGGTAATAATGCCTTTGTAAATCCTTGGATAATTGTGCGACAGATTCGTCAAACAACTTGTTTCAATGATGATGGCACTATTACAAATCTGTTCTATGATGACGTTACTGATGAGCATAAGAAGACTGATGAACCCTTAGCACTTGAGTGGAATGCTAAGGCTTCTGAAGCTGATCAGGAGACTGAAATGAAAGATGTCCCTGTCCACCAGGAGACTGAAGAAAAGGAAGATGCTACTTCTGCTTCATCAGGTGATCAGCACTCATCACTGATGGAAGCCTTCAAGATGCTGATGGAAGATTCTATGAAGAAACTGGAAGAGAAGCATAGCCAGCAGCTGACAAAGATGAAAGAGGAGCTAAAGGAAGAACTGAAAGCAGAGTTGGTAGAGTCCAACAGACTTCAGCTGGAAACTATGCAAAAATCAACTGCAAAGATCATCAAGACTGAAATTGATAGTTTCCCATTGCCTCAAGATAATTCCATGCAGTTAGTGCAAAGCTTTACTGAAATGAACAGAAACGTTGAAGATGTGAAGGCTGATGTAAATCATCTTCATAATGCCTTACAAAGAGCTGAGCACAAAATAGCTGACTTAACTGCAACCTTCATCAGAGTCAGTGAAGAAGAGAAGGCTGTTAATATTGGACTGTTGCAAGAAGTTTCCAACGCTGGAAATGACTTACACAATGAACTTACAACAATGCAACTAAATATTGACTGCTTCAATGATCAAACTGACAACATCAGTACCACTCTTCATCACTTAACAGCAAGTCATGATGTAGTAAATCAGAACCTGACGACTTTATGTGCTGCAATGAATATTCCCACTGTTGCACTCAACCCTGCTGCTAAACTTGAAGATGTCATCAAGTCTGATGATGACAAAAAGGGGGAAGATAAAGGGGAAGAATCAACTAAGGAGACTATTGTTGATGCTGAAGTTGAGAAGACTGAAGACTCTACTGAAAAGACCAAGACTGCTGAAACAGTTGGAAAGGTACAAGGTGAAGAGAAGTCTGAAGAAGGGACTAAGGACAAAGCCAAAACTGATGAAGTAATGGCTGAAACCAAGGACTCTCCTGAAGATCAAACAGAGCCTTTGACCAAGTACAAGAATACTGAATCAGCCAAAAAGGCAATGGAGCTACTAAGGGAGCAGCAACTCAAAGAAAAGATGGATGATGCCAAAGCAAACATACTTTTAGAAGATGAAGCTGATGAAGATGAAGAAGAAGAAGATGATGAAGAATCATCTTATGAATATGAAGAAGTGTTAGAAGGATCTGATGAAGAAGCTGATAGTTAGAATTTATAAATCCTTTGTAATCAGTTTACTTTATCTATTCTTCAGACATCTCATCTGATAAACTTGTACTTGTAATATTTTCCATATATAAATGAAAGTCAAGTTTATTCCAACATATCTTTTCTATCTCAGAAAATTTTGAGGATTACATTCTTTAGTTTAGGTACTAACAGGTACTTGGCTGAAGTTTTGTCATCACCAAAAAGGGGGAAATTGTTGGATAAGGATGAAGATGAAACCACTGAAGACAAATTGGTAAGGAAGGTTTTGATGCATTCCAAAACTTCAAAATCAGCTAAGTATGGATTAACTTAGCTGATGGTCCCTTGTGAAGAATTTTTGACTAAGTAAAGAAGACATCAGAAGAGTCCAAATTTAAGGTCCATGACTACTGATCCGCTAAAGGAAAATTATCAGACTGATGAAGATCAGCCGACTCAAATCAGATTTGTTCAAGTTTGAGATCAGCTTAGCTCGCCATCAGACTTACACTTTCGTCAGCCAAGTGGAAAGGATCATAAAGTCTTCCCAACGGTAATAAATGCCCCCTGGAAGTAATAAATGCTGAAGTACAAGGTTATTAAAGACAAATGATTGAAGAAATGCTTCGCACCAGCTGAGTGCATTTAATGCTGCCTGCAGAAAAGTACTGTTGACAGTACGGACAGACTGCAAAAGAGCCGTTCGCGGATTTTAAGGACCAGTACTCGAGGAATTTGAATCTTGTCTCTCTTCAACGGACATTTTTCAAACCTCAAGTATAAATAGCTGAAAGAGACGAGAAGAAAACAACAACACAATCTCTGAGAAATTTTCGAAGCAGAATTCTTTAAGTCTCAAGAACAGCTCACTCATCAGCTTAGTCATTTGTTGACGAAAAGCGAAGTTGAAGAACAAAGCTAAATACATCTTCTGAGTGAATTTGTAAAACTGAGTGTTGTGAGAAGTAGATATCCATCTGTGTGAGTGATATTACTTCGGAGAGTAGGAGTTTCTGTGTGATTTCCAACTGCGCACTTGTGGCCTTTTCATTTGTTGATTGGCGCAAGCAGAATATACTGTAAACTTTGTGATTATAGTATAACCCAAGATCTAAGTGACTTGGAAGAGTGGACTAAAGGATATTTACATCCATATAATCACTATAAAAATTACTTGTGTTTTTACTTGCATTTTTACCTGCATATTTTCTATTGCATAAAAACACTTTAAGTTAACTGTTTGAAAAGTTTTCTAAGAAAAGGAGTTTTGTAAAAACTGGGGAACAAACTTTCAAACTGCTAAGTTTACTTGTGAAAAACACTTTATTAATCCGCTGCAAGTACTCTAAGTATTAAAACTGATTTTGACAGAATCAGCTAAGTAACTATCAGTTTAGTGGTCTAAGAAGTTGTTCAAAGATTTGTTCGCGTTCAGCCGAGGAACCTACTGTTGATAACAACTTAGTCTGTTTAAGTTAACAAAAAGGTTTTAAAGTTAAAATTTGCAAAAAGTTTAGAGGTCTATTAACCCCCCCCCCCCCCCTCTAGACCTCATCTGACCACTTGGGACCAACAAAAGGCCTAAGTCTTGGTTACAATATTTGCCTCTTGCTGAATGGTGGTATAACGCCACCTTTCATTCTTCTACACGGTTCACACCTTATGAGATAGTTTATGGACAGGCACCTCCTCAGCATTTGTTGTATCAACCCCTATCATCCAATGTGGATTCCGTTGACAGGAGTTTGGCTGCTAGAGAGGCCACAATCCGTTTATTGAAGCTTCATCTGACTAGAGCACATACTAGGATGAAGTCTCTGGCTGATAAACACAGGATGGATAAGGAATTTGAGGTTGGGGACTTGGTTTACATTAAACTACGACCATACATGCAGATGACTGTGAGAGGTCATCCTTACACCAAGTTGAGTCCAAAATTCTGACCATTTCCTATTTTGGCTAGAGTGGGAAAAGTTGCATATAAGTTAGAGCCTCCTCCAGAAGCTAAAATTCACCACACTTTTCACATATCCCAACTCAGGAAGAAGGTGGGTTCTGCTCCTACTATTCCCACCCTTCCTTCTTCCCAAACAGATCATGGCAATGTACTTTTTGAACCTGAAACTTTTTTGGAGAGAAGGATGTATAAAAATAATGGCAGGATGTCTACTCAAATCTTGGTTAAATGGTTTAACTTAGCTGAAGAGGATAGTACATGGGAGGATTATTACACATTGCAGAAGAAATTTCCTTCCTTCCTTCCTTGAGGACAAGGAAGTTGTTTTGGGGGAGGAGGGGGTATTGATGCATGCTAATTTCAGCAGCATCCAATAAACACATGCAGCAGGGAGGAAAATGCATTGCCTGAGTCCAGGGGTTTTTTTGTTATTTTGTTGGCTGGGAAGAAAACATAATATTGATTATTACGTTTTCTCAAAATAAGACAACTCAATGACGTCGTCTCACTTAAAGGGAGGAGCTAGATTCGCTTTTGACACATGAGCTAACTTGATTGGTCCAAGTGGAGCTGACTGGGCGTGACATGGAAAGGGCATTACTATAAATTGCAGCCTTCACGAATTTTAAAAGCTAACTCCTGAAAAATTGCGTCAATTTCTCTTCCAATCCTTTCCTCTGTGCATTCCTTATTTCCAGCTGCGGCTAAGCTTGATCAAGCTTTGTTCATCTCTCTTTCAGGTAATAGAGAGTAGAGGAGCTTGGTTGATCACGTTCGAGTGGATTAAGTTCATTCTTGTGTGATTTGTCTGTTGTTTGAGATTACAACTGTTTGATTCATTCATTTGGTGTAATTTCGGATTATTGATTGTATTGAGCTTGGGTTTACTTATTAATTGAAGATTGGGTTGATTGATTTCATATTTGAATTGTGTTTTCCTATTGGTATTGTTGATTTTATATTCGGTTTATATTAAACTGTATCAGAAATTGAGAAAACTGTGCTTGAAAATAGAATTATGTTAATATCTATAGATTTTGATGGATGTTTTACGACGGGTAAATTTTTTTTCTTCCTGAGTTTGTAACCTTTCTTGTGTTCTTTGATGATGAATTTCTGGTGTGTTATTTGTTTTTACTTGTTAGGATGAAATTGAGATTGGGGTGAAGTTACACATACATGAATTTTTACGCAATTTGAAGATTATATGGTGCATCCATGGCTGTGTAAGTTCTAATTTAATTATTGCAAATGTACAAGTTTACTTGTGGAATTACTAGTAATGAAAATGTTATAAAATACATGTTTATGTTAATTCTAGCTAGCTTTGACCCAATTATATTTATTTGCATTAAGGTCTTTATAGTATTAGAGTTTATGCAGAAGGTTCATATTGTCAAAATGTAACAAATTTTTTAATGTTGTAGAAAAGAAGATCTTATTCATTATAAAACTGATTAGCAAATTAATATGATGTGGGGCTCTAACTGAAAATACTTTATTTATATGTTTAAAAACTTTGATATCAAATTTAAAGCTTGAAAAATATTAAGAACAAGTTGCAAAAAAATATCGGTGAACCCTACTATAAATTGGGAATGCAATCTCATTTCAGCCGCAAGCACAAACATCTCCGTTGCAAACCCTAACACTGCTACACAGGTAAATCGTGTGCCATATCTTCTATATCAGTAGTGAGATCATTAATACTTGTGAATTTAGGTATTTGTTATTTATATGCTTATTTTAGAAATTTTTAGTAAATTAACCTGAAATGTGCTATGTCAACTAGTACATTTAACATTGGTATTTACGAGTTTTTAATTTCTAATTCAAGATTGCAAAACAATCAAGAACTGTTTTAAAAAATTCCAACGGGGCTATAGTTAGCGAAAAACATTGTATGTGAGCAATGGAGGATGTCGAGCTTTTGTGGTTTATAGATCCATTGTTTTTGAAGGATATATGATTCCAATTGATAATAAAGGTTCCTAATAGTTCAATAAAGAAAGTAAAGTTAGGGAAAAAAAAAAGATCTGGAAAAGAAGAATCGAAGGCAAGCAACATTAGTCAGTAAATGTGGGTAATGAAGGAGAGAGAACTTTTAGGATTTCTTATTTACTCTTTCTCTTGTAAAAGAGAAGGGAGATATAAGTGGTAGAATTGGACATGGATTTGACCTCTAGTATTGGCTCTAACCTTGTAATTAGTGTATTGGTGGCCTAAAATGTCGAGTTACCGATTGCGTATCAAATGTTTAGTATACGACCTTCTTTAATTGCCTCCCTAAGATACGATGGAATTTTTCATTTTGACCCCTCTTACACTTTTGCTCATGTCCTTCTATGTGCTTAGGTTAGAGCCTTTGTTCATTTTGATGTATGTATGAATATTATAAAAAGATATCTTTGTTCATTTCTCAGTTTTGATTCCAGATGATGGGGATATTTAAGCCGAATAGAAATCACTGGGTAGGGCACACATCTGTGAATACTTGTAAAGTTTAGAGATTTTCCAGTGACTGTGAGTACTTGGATTCTATATGCACTTGTGAAGGATCTATAATTTATAACTTATAAGTAGAATTGCCATATAAGGGGATTATTAGCTATATGGAGCTTAAATTACATTAACGATGCTGAAAAACTCATAAATATGTTTCTCTTTATTTTTAACTAGACTGTTACTATGTTTATCTTCTCTCGTGGTAAAACTTACTAATTATTTTTCTAAGGTATGGTTTTTCCGATTCATGGTTTAGTTTTTTATTGCCTGGTTTAGTTTTTGAATTCGAAAATGTTAAATATTTGATTTTCTGGGAAAATACCAAAGTAAGGGAATTATCAAATCTCTCTATTCAAGATTCGCCTAACTAATACCTTGATTCTGGTATCTTCTTCAAAAAAGATATAACAAATCTTTCATTTTCTCCCTTAGGCCATCTCCAACCCGTAGGGCTATTTACAGCCCTGGGGTGTCAATCTCCACCCGGGGAATCTGCACCCCCCTGAGCATCATCTCCAACCGGTAGGGCTATCTCCTCCAATTAATTAAAAAAAAAGCCTTCCCCACTCTCACCTATATTATCTATTATAATAATAATAATAATAATAATAGTAGTACCAATAATAATAATAATAATAATACCGAAAATAATAATAATAATAATAATAATAATAATAATAATTTTAAAAATAAGTAATATTAATTTAAATATGAAAATGCATAATAATTAATTTTAGAGACAATGATAATAAAATAATAATATTACATTCGGGACAAGAAAAACAACAAGGATTACACGAAAATAACAACGAAATTGCAACGATGAAGACAACATTGAAAATGCAACAATACAACATAAGTAAACAACAAGAAAAATGCAACGATGGAAACAACAATCATTAGGCGTTGGGAAAATAATCAAAAGGGTTGTTTCCTGGATTCGACGACCCTCCTCCAAACAAGTTTTTCGCAAGTTGTTTTTGTTGTATCTGTTTCCTTTTAAGCTTAAATAAAGCTTTTGTGTCTGGAGTGAAGGTAGATGTATCCATCGTCAAAATTTTCAAATCATTCTCCTCCTCTTTCATTGCCATTAACTCGGCGTGCCTTCGGACACGTCCTTCTTCCAACATGCGATTCACTTCGTTTGTTTCTCGAATGCTTTGGGAATATGATTCTAAAGAGGCAGAATTAGCAGAGGCCTTGGCCTTGCCCTTTTTTGCCTTTTTAGTTCCCACTGGTCTCCCTGATGTATTTTCGGAACTTGGAGTCCCCAGGCTAGAAGGTGTTTCAAATTGAGCCTCCTCAGGTGTAATGTTAAAATGCGGAGTATAACCTGGTGGTGGGGATTCCATTTATTGGGAGGAAATGTGCGATGATTGCGTTTGGAATCGATCCGGCCCAGTTTGCGTTGGAGTTGGAGCAGCGTTGCTTAGATTAGTATAAGTAATACGATGTTTCAAAATTGCCCAGCAGTGGTGCAAAGTAAAAGTCGAGCCATGTTGGTTCTTATATATTGCGTGTGCCATACCTTGCTAGAAATATAAATTGAGAGTTAATATATATCATATAATTGAGTATGAAGTCCTAAAGTCCAAAAAATTACCTCGTCTTGAAGGTTGGTTCCACTTGCATACGCTCTTTGTGCATCAGTGAGTGCGGAATACCATTTGTTGCAATCTTTATAAATGACCTTCTTCCATCGGCACATTATTGCTTCTTTGGATCGATGTTCAACTTGAATGCCTTGAGACGCGATTGCTTCATACATTGAGCTTATGATATCATCCCACATAAGCAAGCCTCTCTTTTGATTTCCGCGGATTGGATCATCGGAATGTTGGACGAATGCTCTGCAAAGAGCTTAATCTTCGTATGTGTGCCAATTTTTCTTAGGAGCCATAGAGAGATGATGATAATTTTCTTAGAAGAGATGATAATTTAGTTGGAAGAGATGAAGATAGTTGTGAAAAAAATTTGTCGTCGACCATCTCTATTTAAGGACCGTTCACTATGCACTGTACACTATTCACTATGCACTATGCACTATTCACTATGCACTATGCACTATTCACTATGCACTATTCACTAATAATAACGATTGCAGAGTCACGGGTGTATGTACTGTACAAAGTCACGGGTGTTAAATTGGCTGATATTTTTGCTGTCAATTTGACAGAGTCACGGGATTTCAAATTAAAGCCTGAGTTTTTTGCTGTCAATTTGGGCAGAGTCACGGATTTCAAATTCAAGTCTGGGGTTTTTCCTGTCAATTTGGCAGAGTCACGGGATTTAAAATTAAAGCCTGAGGTTAATTTGCTGTCAATTTGGGCAGAGTCACGAATTTCAAATTAAAGTCTGGGGTTTTTCCTGTCAATTTGACAGAGTCACGGGATTTAAAATTAAAGCCTGAGGTTGATTTGCTATCAATTGGGCAGATTCACGGGACTTCCATTACTTCCATTATAAAGAGCCACCAATACCTTGTTTATTACATTCATCTGTCAAAACTTGTTTATTAAAAACTTGCAAGATCTTTACTTCCACTAAAAAAAAAAGCAACAAATACCTTGTTTATGACTTCCATTATAACAAAAATGAGTTCACCCTTTGGTGATTTTGGTTCGAGTTCCAGTAATAACGATTTTTATGATCAATATTTACAAGAGCTTCAAGAACAGGAAGATGCAGCTCAGGTCGAATTTCATAACCAAATTGAAACTGGGAAGCGTTTCATTGATGAACATGCACTAGAATTTCTACAAGAACAACATGTACATGGTGGCTCTGTTCCTGGGCGTTTGTATAAACATCGGGACAGACAAGCTAAGTACTTAGCCTTCATGAAAGATTACTTCGTCGAGAGATCGGTTTATACAGATCAAGACTTTCGACGTCGGTTCCGGATGAAAAAACCCCTATTCTATCGGGTGCTTGTTGATTGCGAGCGAGAAAATCGATATTTTCGGAAAAGGAATGATAATTGTGGACGACCGGGGTTTGAACCTATCGTCAAAGTTGCTTGTGCTATACGTATGTTGGCTTATGCAACCCCAGCTGACTGCATGGATGATAAACATGCTATCGGCCAGACGACATCAGTCAATACAATGCGCGAGTTTTGCAAAACTATTTTGCGGGTACACAAAGAAAATTACCTTCGTGCACCGAATGCTAACGATCTTGAAAGGCTTCTTCGCAAGGCGGAACGACGTGGTTTTCCAGGAATGATCGGGTCATTAGATTGCATGCATTGGACGTGGAAAAATTGTCCAATTGCATGGCAAGGGAGCTTTTCCAGTAGAACCCAAAAACCAATAATCGTTCTGGAAGCAGTGGCGTCGTTCGACACTTGGATATGGCATGCCTTCTTTGGCGTACCCGGGGCTCAAAATGATATCACCGTCCTTGGTCGTTCACCCTTGTTCGACAATCTTGCTCAAGGAATTGCTCCAAACTTTGTTACAAGGTAAATGATAGGAATCACTACATGACGTATTATCTCGCCGAAGGGATATATCCAAAATGGGGGACGTTAATCCAAGCCATTAGACAGCCGCGGGGTAACAAAGATGCTCTATTTACTAAGCTACAAGAATCATACCGAAAGGATGTTGAACGAGCCTTTGGAATTCTTCAAAGTCGTTTTGCCATTGTAAAGCAATCGGGAAGGGGTTGGCATCCAGAGGACCTACGTGACATTATGTTGACGTGTATCATACTTCACAATATGATCGTGGAGGACGAAAGAGATGAATACAACGATTCTGACTCGGATGACGATGACACAGACATAACCAGATCTCGCAGGGCCCGTGCTAATATGTATCATGGACCTGAAAGAGATTACCAACCAAGAACAAGTCCTGATATATCCCTCGAAGAGTATATGATGCGTCGTCACACAATACGATCATTAGAAGTCAATAAACAACTTCAAAAGGACTTAGTCGCTCATGCGTGGGCCTTTCATCGTGGCTAAGATTTAAATTATTGGAATGTTTTTATAAGTTCTTATAAGTTAGTATCTACTTAATATGTAATTTTATTTATCTATATAAGTTGTTATTTGTATCGACGTATGTGTACAAGTATTTGGAGTAATTTAATGCAAAATTGTATTTCTACATTTTGTCTCAATTATACATTGAACATTAATGTTATATTAGAGTTTAAATAAAATTAAAATATTTCAAATCAACTTTTAAATGTGGCTAAATAAATTATTGTTTCATAGACAAATATATGTAATTTTAAAATTAATAATGGATAAGAATTTTTTTTTATAGTATAATTTTTTTTAATTTTACTTTCATGTTGCAATTTTTATATCTAATAATGTAAATTAAATTGTTATTAAACCTACACCAATTTTTATAATTAAATGTAACTTTTATTTTTAGTTAATTAAAATAAATAAGGTATTGTTAAAATTTGTAGTTAATTTTTTAATTTTTTTAACTATGTTTATTATTAATTTACTTATTAATATTAATTTTTAAATTTAATAAAAACAAAATAAACAAAACCATCTGGTGGCGCCAAGTGGCGCCACCTGATGGCAGCTTGTTGGGACGCGCTAACACAGCGCGTCCCAGAAGCTGGGTGATGGGCTGGGCGCCCAGCCCAAACACCTGGACGGTCCAAATGGACCGCCCTTTATCATCTCCAACCCGCAGCTGGCGGGTTGGCCCAAATCCACCCACCCCCAGCCCGGGTTGGAGATGGCCTTAGTTTAGTCGTTTCCTGGACCATCAACCTCATGATTTCCATTGAATATTTCACACACCGAGAGTTAGGCAGCTGGGGGTTCGATTGCAAAATCTATTGAAAGTCAAGTTGTTTGCCAGTTATAATATTTAAGATTGCATACAATATCCACCACCCTCCTAAAAGATGAATGTTTAGATTGTCATTTCACTGATTTGGAGTTTGATTTGTGGCTTTTATAAGCCGAATTATAAGGAGGATTTACTACTGTTTAAGAATTATCATTTATGTTTTTATTGTTAATTTATAAAAATTTTAAATGGTACAAATTCAGTGAGTGGTTTAAAATAAATCATATAAATCTCTTAGTAGCTAGAGGCTTCATATAGATGTGAACAAATTGAGCGGTGCTAGGCTCATATTATAAAATAATACATTTATCTGCACCTTCTCTCTAAAGAGGATTTCGACAGCCTCATTAGAACACCTCTTGATTAACTGTTTATTTGATTTATGGCAGGGAACCTGCTATGGAGGCATCAAGAGAGGTCCGTAGTAAGCATAGCACCAAAATCGAAACCTCCCAGAATGCATCCTCATCCATATCCTTTCATTTTTGACGACCTTAGATGCTATAAGAACAACTCTGGCTTGTCGTACATGGCGAAACCTCTGGTATCAAGTCACGTCCCTCAACTTTGACATAATTCCATTCTACTCCCCTTCCAAGCCCTACATCACAACACGAGATAAGTTTATTCAATGTGTTAATCAAGCCATATCCATCCACCGCTTTACCCAAGTTAAAGTTCCACCTTCATATTGACTATTGTGCTGCTTATAGCCATATCAATAATGTCAGCAATTGGGTTCTCCATGCCATTAATTCCAAAGTCATCGAGCTTGATATTGACTTTCATATATGCGATCTAAAGTGGATACTGACTGACTCAATCTATCGTGAAGTAGATAAGTTTGAGGAATTTCTTTTTGATTTTTCCCATCTTAAAGATAGCTCAGTCGAAGTTTTGAAGCTTATCTGTTCAATCACTAGTTTTCCATGATTTGAATTTGGTGAATAGGGAAGTTAATGACGTGATTAAGTTCTGTGTCAACCTCGAATACCTTTCTATACGATATTGTTCTATTCCAAATAGTTTAGAGATTTACTCATCAAAACTTAAGAAATGCGAACTAGTAACTCTTTTTACATCGAAGGTAGTAATTAGTGCACCTAGACTACATTCAATTAGCATTCGTGAAGTTTGTGCGGACGTGTGTTTTTGGGAACCAAGCTTGGTTGTGGCTAAGGTGGAATATGACGATATAACCCCGGAAAAATGTTCTTATCGGTGTCGTCTCATGTGCTCATTAGCTACCACCACATATCTTACTGTACCAAATATGTACCTTGGTCAAGGAGAGTTTCTTAAGGTAATTTTTCTTTCCTGCAAAATGTATTTTAGTTCTTTAACTTTTACTAGCTGGCAATTTTTGGACTGTTTTTCCATTCGGTAAGCAATTTCAGTCTAGTGTTTGCAACTTTAGGACATTTTACTGCAATTTTGGTCATTTGATTTTTTAGTAGTTGTAATTTTAGAACATTTGATAGCACTTTTTGTCCCGAAATTGAAAAAGCTAAAGGACCAAAATTGTGATTTGTAATTTCTTGAACACTCCACTCACTTGAATCATTAGTAATTGATGATTGCTATGATGACGAAGAAGTGATTATCATCTGTGTATTGCAAATTGTTTATTTTTTTTGGTGAAATGCTGAAATACCCCTATGCTTTGCCTAATTACCCAAAAACCCGTGTTATTTCTACTTACGAATAAAACCCTTGTGCTAGTTATTATTAGCAAAAAAAAACTAAGTTAACTTTGGAAATTGGCAATGACCCTCCCTTCCGGTTCACTTAAAAAAATGACAATATCATCCCCAATGATTTGTGAAAGAATTTCAAATGGGTTTTTTTGATTATAAAAGTAGAATACATGGTGGTTTTTGCTAATAAAAATAACACTTGTTTTTTGTTTTTCCAAGGATTAGGCTTAACACAAGGTGTATTCTTGCATTTAGCTCCTTTTTTCTTCTTCTAGAATTTGGCATTATTAAACATAGTTTTACTTCACATGTTTTAGGAAATGGAAATATCAGAGCAGACCGGTTATTCTCAACATTCCTCATCTGAGGGAAGTGAAAAAGGGTGAAATTTATGTGGTGAAGCTCATAAAAAAAATCAATTGGTTTTAGAAGAGGTGGTGGCCTTCCCTCCAGAAACTGCGTCGTTTCCTCTTTGGACGGCTTCTAATTCCTTGTTATGTTTGTTATTGGTTGGATTTTGTTTATTCATATATGGGAATTTTAGCAACTACTTTTGGATTGTGGATTGTGGATTTTATACTCCTATTTGCGTCACTGTTTGTTGGGCTACTTCTTCTTCTTTCCATCATTTTTCTTTTCTAAATCTTGATGATTAATTAGCTTTAGCTGCCTACAACATCAAAGCTCTATTTTTGCATGCATTTTGGACTCGTAATACCCAATCAAGTTTTATGGGTCATGTTCCAAAAAAATAGAATTTTAAAAAAATGTAACCATCGGTTCGAGTTTAAACATGTTAAAGTTTAAAGTAGACAATTGAAGAAGACAAACGTGCATAAGCATAAATGGAAGATCTAGGATCCTTACCTATAGGATGGTCTCTGCAGTCCATGGCTTCCCAATCCCTCAATCACATTGATATTCAAGAATTACTCCTTACAATCTGTTAGGGCCTGTTTGTTTGGTGTTTGGGAAAGTAGTTTGGGAGAGTAGTGGAGGTTTGTGAAATAATTTCGATTTGCGTAATGTTGTTTCTTTGGGTTTTGAGAGAGTGGTTTGAGAAATAAAATAGGTAGAGTTGGGTTGTAAGTGTAAGATGTGTAAGACTTTATGTCGTTTGTAGTGAGATAAATTGTGTAAGAGATATGT
This sequence comes from Penstemon eatonii, assembly GCA_038501285.1. NCBI lineage: Eukaryota > Viridiplantae > Streptophyta > Magnoliopsida > Lamiales > Plantaginaceae > Penstemon > Penstemon eatonii. Next base: position 18,729,991 of record CM076711.1, read on the forward strand.
TACTTTATGTCAAATCAGAATATAGTTTGTATAGGCTTTGTTTAGAGATGAGAAAAATTGTTGTTTGTTTGGGTTTTGAGAGAGTAGTTTGAGAAAATTAAGAGATGAAAAATTTATTTCAGAAAATAGGAAACATGTTTGTTTGGCATTTCCCAAACACGAAATTTTTTTGTGTTTTGCAACCTGAGCATAAGTAGTATAAAGAAGAGTCGTTGGTGTAAATGTTATTTCCAGAACTATGATGTGCACAATGCATTTCCTCTTTTTCCACAAATTGAAAAACATTAGAGAGATTTATCCTAAATAGGGGATTCTAGGGTGCCGCTACGTTAGGTGCACATTAGGTGGTATTATCACACAATGTGTATCACATTGTACGGTATAAAGAGTATAATATATACCATAGAATGTGACACACATTGCGTGGTAATACCACCTAATTTGGAATAAATACTACATAATGTGGGGGTCATACTAAATATATGAGATTAATACTATGTAATGTGATCATGTACCATAGAATGTGATACACATTGTGTGGTAATACCACCTAATGTGATATTAGCGGCACCTAACGTAGCGGCACCCCATAATTTTCCTAAATATAATTTATTAGAGTTAGTTTTAACAACTCAAGAATTTCTTTTTATATTTATAGCTCATGTCTATCCATTTACCCGAAAAAAAAAGGAGTCATATCAATCCATTCCTTTTTTCCTCACTTCAAACATATAAATCCATATTACGAAAATTATCTCCAAAATTAGGGTCAATGACAATTTACCCCTATGATATGCATAATATTAAATTTAACACCCTATCATTTGAAAATGAACAATTTACCCATTTGTGAAAATTTAAAGAAGCAAGTTACCATTTTCAGCCGAAGAGTGCATACTCCTTACCGAAAATTAAGAGTGTGCATGAAAAATATTTTATAACATAAAGAAATAAATTGGCACATTTATCATATTATAAGGGATAAATTGTCACATTTATCTTACAACAAGGGGGTAAATTGCCACATTATCATGAATGACAAAATTCTTGATCGACCAATAAAAATTATTTATGTACGTAGTTATGAATAGAGAAAGGATTGCACAACAACAATTCCGAATTTCTTGGGTAACTTGGCTGATAATATCTAACTTTTGTGGACTCTTCTGACAAGGACAAGAGGAGGTTGCTTTGGATAAGTGATTTTTGTAAAATAAAGAAATTTCTTCATTTTACAAAAATCACTTATCCAAATTGTTCTTATTTTAAATGCTCCATCTTGAGTTGTTTGATTTAAATTATGTATCTAACTTCAAATTGTTATAAAGTTCGATTTGATTGTTAGACGACTCAAATTCGAATAAGTCTAATTTCAGTCCAAGAATACAAAACTATTCAACAAAAAATATTATTTAAACTTGTTTGATTTATATATCAAAAACAATTAATTTTGAATCTTAATTCCGTCCGTCCGTGGATCTTAATTTTGAATCTTAATTCCGTCCGTGGATCTAAAGCAAACGCGTTTGGTTTGAGAATGAAAATAACAACTGGAAAGTTTAAGAAAATGCTTAAAAGCTCAAACGCAATGGGTAGTGGCCAGTTGGATTTTGTTTTTTAATAAACAAAAGCAAATGGCATTGCTTTTGCTTGCTGCCTCTTGTGTTGTCTATTCTATTCTCAATTTCTGGTTAAGTTATGAATCCAATTAATGCTTATATATTCATTTTTCTTTTTAATTACTTTCTAGGCTTTTATTTTATATCCTAGAATAATGATTTTCTCTTCTTAAGATGTAAAGAAAATAACACTCATTGCCAATGTTTTTTATTGGTTTTTGACAAGTTAACTCTCACTGATATGTCGAATGGACAAATTATATTCTGTGAAATGAAAATAGGCAATTTATCTTCGGAATAAAATAAGGAACAATTTATCTCCTTACTAGTAACAATGTTGCACGCACACTCTAGAATACGACTGAGACTCCATTTTCAAGTAAAAAATTGACCAATTTAACATTGATGGATTTTACAATTTATATGTGAATAAAATTGGTTGAGAGTAATTAAGGGGTTGCGTCTGTTCGATCTGAAGAGGTACCCTTTGGACCGAAACAGTGCAATCCAAGTGATGTGTCTCTTTCGAATAGACATTTTTGTGCCTATAAATAGGAGACTTAATCTGGCCAATTAAGTATCATTTTTCAGACAATAATAAAAAATTACTCTTTTCTCCACTTTAAAATTATGTCAAATCTTCTATTTGCTTCGGTTCGCCGTGAGTTCATTATTTGTGCAAATAATGAACAACAGATTGTTGTATCTTGGGAGACTACCGGGAATCAAACTGTATGCACCGTGGCAGCCTCGAAAATATTGTCTTAAGGAAATTTGTTTCGGCAAGCCTCAGTCTAGTTTCCTCATTTTTTACGTAAAGATTGAAGTGATATTTGGTTTCGATACAAGTAAGTATTTCTCACTATTTTTTATGTTTGATCAAAATATTTAAGCACATAGATTGTTAGATACCAATAAACATTACATCAGATGACATATTCAAATCACTTTACCCCCTTGTAATATATTTATATAGACAATTTACCTTCACGTGATCTGCGTAAATGGACATTTTGATTTCCTATGATATTAATACATTTAACACGCTTGTAAAAATTTAAAAATTAAGAGGGAGACAATGTGCTTCTTTTATTAAAACATAGGGAGGTATTTTGCCCTTTTATTTATCACAGTGTGTTAAACTGCCTATTTAAAATAACATAAATAGTTAATTTTCTATTCACTCGTTTTTTATTATTAAATAATTTGAGCTAATGTCAATTAACCCTTATGAAATGCATAATATTCAATTTGTCCCTTTAATATGAAAATGAGCACATTGCCCTCAATAAAAAATTAAAAAAAGTATTTTACCTTCTTCAGCCGGAGAGTGACATGAAAATATTTTTGTAATATAGGGGCATAGGGTAAATTGCCACATTTATCATAACATATAGGTTAAACTGCCACATTATCGTAACACAAGGGGGTAAAGTGACACATATTAAAATTTAAGAGAGGAAGTGTGAAATATTTCTAAGATTACAAGGTAAAATTGTTCTTTTTTAAATTACAAGAAATTGAATTAAACAATTTGAATATAAGAAGGAGATAAATTGTAATTAACTCTTAATAATTTGGATAAGAAGATAGAAAGAGAAAAGGTTATTGACTTTGGTGACGGGAATAGCATCTTTTAATCACATCCACACTTTGTCCCATCGGCACACCCAAAGGAATTTCAACACCAATCACCACTCATATTCATATTCTCTTATTGCAATTTAAATAATTATCCTTTGAGAATACCTTACTCTATTTTTTAATGTTCCTTATTTTTAAAGCCCCAAATACAATTAAAAATAATTCAATTTGAATAATACGTACACGTAATTCTAACCTTTTTCTTTTTTTAGGAAGTGTATCATTAACGTTTATTGCAATTTATTAAATTAATTACTTAGGATCGACTAGCGACTTAATAAAAAAAATAGTGATATGATGAATACATGTTATCATAAAATTATATATATTTTTAAGTACTAGCAACCTATAACATATATCAATTATCAACAAAGACACAAAAATTCTACTAGCAAGATTAGTTTTAAACAAGAAAAATAGCAATCCAAGACCTTTAGGGTCAAATTATATTAATTTTCATTGAGTTTTCAGCGATTTCTCGAAACTAGGTAAAATTATTTTTAAATGAAGTTTTAGCATATATTTTGAAATTTTCGGGTTTTAAATTATAAATTATGCGAATATCATATATATCAAATTTATAAGAGACATTTATTTGATATATCTCATTTTTTTCATAAAAATATTGATTTGGAATCAGCAATATTTAAACTCAAAATAAATCAGGTCTCAACTTTCAAAACCCACAAAATTCAATACTAAAACTCAATATAAATTATGTTTCAAAGATTTCTCTAAAATTATTTAAACAATTTCTTGCATTCAAAACCAAACAAAACGAACTAAAATTAATTCATTTAGACCTTTTGAGACCTCGACTTACAAAACTAATAATTGAGTACTTATTATGGAAACCGTCTTCTTCCAATGTAGCTCAATATTTGTTGATAAATAAATGTCAATTTCTTCGATTAAACTCGATTCAATGAACTAGAAAATAGTAAAATATATTTAATTGAAATATTGTAACTCGATTTAATTTGTTGTTGATTCAATTTAAACTTGTCCCGAACTGATTTAATTAGTAAATTTAAAATATGAAATTTAGAAAAAACAAATTAAACTCAATAATATGTTCTTGGCCTCGATAATAAACGTTAGTAATTTAATTAGCACATCTTTATTTTTTTGTTATAAAAAGAATTCAGGCTGAGTTTGGCCCAGCGATTAGAGATCTCGAGAAACAAAAAATTAATTTTTTTTAAAAACAACTAAAGTGTTATTTTAAAAAAAGCTATTATACAAAAATAATTATAATGAATTTTTATCATAATTAATTATTATTATAATCAATTTTAATACAATAAATTTTTTTATAATTACTTTTTGAATCGCTAGATCAAACTCACCCTAAGACTCATTTATTATTATTCTAATTTTCTAATACAAAGTCATCCGCGTCGCTAGTCACACAGACGCCATATTTGACTGTAATTAAATGGAAAGGGTAATTTTCGTAAATGGGACGAAATCCACAAGGGTAGTTTCGGTATAGGGATTAAGCATAAATAAAAGGTGGAATCATCCCCCCTCGGCCCCTCCACTTCAAACAGCATCATTGTGTTTGATTCAATCTCTTCCTCTTGTCTTAAAGCTAAAGAAAATCTCCATCAATTTGGCATCATTTCACCGTCTAGTGTTGGAGATCCGAACGACGTCGTTCAGAGACGCTGTTCTTCTGTACTTTCAGAAGCAGAGGAAGAATTTTGACGCAAAGAAAAAATCGTGAGATTTGGACCAATCGGAGAGAGGATTCGTCGAAAATTGTACGGTTAATTGTACTAATTTAACTCGATTTGTTATCGGATTTTGTGGTGCTTTTGTGGCCTATTCATATACGATTCTTCAGAGTGCATATACTTACATGAAATGGAGATTCCAGACGAACAATATCTCGTTGGTTTAGGGTTTTTGTTTAACTCTGATGAAGATTGAATGGAATAGGCGCTAGTATGAATAAAATTAGAGATTTAAAGTTCCTCTTCTTTATCATTTAAGAGTACTGATGATTGATGCTATGTTGGATGCGGCGATTGCCTCAAATCTCATGAAAAAGCCTGTTACTATGTGTATGCGTTTCCTTTTCAATTCAAAACATGAGGTTAAATCTGCGTCTATTGGGATGAATAGGAGATGCAAAAGCCTCATTAGATTCATTCCCCTTTTCAGATAACTATTTGAAGGATGTTAGGTATCAGTTATGGTTCATCGATCCAATAGCTTTTGTTTTTAGGCTCGTCACTTTTGGTCTGCTTGTCTACATACAGAACCGACTCTGTTCTGTTTTCTCTTCCTGCAGTATATTAGCTTTTTAAGGTACATGAGCAGAACTGTGTGCAAAAGATCTGGTGTACCATCTGCTAAATGGACTTGCCTTTTGAGACACATGCTATCGAGTTTTTCACCATCCTGTTTTCTTGGTGACACATATGGTTTGTCGATTAGATTTATTCTTGTATCTGAACCTCAAGGTTTTGTTACAGACTATGTGCTTGTGCTTTATATAATGTAGGTTTGATGTGGTACCTTTAGAAAGGAAGTTTGACTCAGATCAGATCTCATTTTCATGTTGTCTATTGTATGTATAAGCTATTGAGTTATGTGGAATCCTTTCCTCCCCCTGAATTAAGTCTTTTTTCTTTATGGCAGATTCACTTTTGTACTTGGGGTAAGTCGAAAGAAGCCAGCCTGCAGGAAATCCTGCAAATTTTGCGTTGAAAGATCAGTTGCTGAAGTACAAAGTCGTTTTCTGATAAATGCTTAGTACTGTGGGTCTTGAAGTTATGAATGCCATCAGTCCTGAGTTGAATTGGAAGAATGTGACGAAAGGAAGGCGAACCAGAAAGTCGATAGCTAGAAGATTGAATGGTGTTGCAAAAGTAAACAATACTAGCCCAAAAAGGGTAGGGGATTTTTCTGGGTCTGATTCTGACAAGGTATATTGCTGTAATCCATTGATATAAACTTTATTTCTATGTTCAACTTAAGCCTATGCTTACTAAGCACTTTCAATTCCTACAAGCAGGGTGGTGAAACAGTTGTTGATCATGTACCAATCAAGAAAAGGAGGAATTTGCTTCAATCTCCATCTTCACCGCTGTCTGAAGATCGAGATCAATTTTCAAATCCAAATCATTCATCAGGTCAGAGATCTTTGAGATCGCAATTAAGAGGAATTGATGTGTCCTCGACAGCTAAATTTGGTAAAGGGTTTGATAATGAATCTCTCTCAATAAAAGGGGAATACTTTTACTCTGGAGATTTCTCTGGTATTGAACTTCTTGCAGCAGCTGCTACCATGGAGGATGATGCTGATAATGTTTATAAAGAGGCTCTTGCTGCAGAAGATTCTTCGATGCCGAAAAGCTACAATGCATTCAGTTGTGCCACACTATCTAAACCTGGTTTGAAATGTCATGACTCCGAAAATTCCTCAAGTAATGCAACAGTGCATGGAGATAATGCCAAATGCTCCCTTGTTTTGGACAAATATGCTGCTGCTTCCCACAGTCCTTCTGGAAGTGTAAAAGATGGAAGTAAACCAGAATGTGCTTCTTTGAAAGTGGACCGGATGCATTGGGATTTAAACACTGTGATGGACCCCTGGGATGAACCAGATGATTCTATTTCTGGAAATATCTCAAAGGCTGTTACCGATGTTGATATGCCTGCTAAAACCTGCACCGAGTCACTCAGCCTGAAGGAACATTTATTGAAATCAGCAAACAGTTGTTTTCATAGTGCTGCTAGTGAAGCTTCTAACCAGGCTACTGAGAAATATGCTAATGAGGACTACCCAAATCATGTTTTAAGTAGTGATGCTGATGTCAGAACTTCAAATAAAGTTATCAACACAGATGCTATTCTCGATTGCTCTTTCCTTACATTACATTGCTCTTCTAGCATGTTGATGACTGAAGAAAACAAGAACACTATTTTGGGCAGTGTTTCCATACTGCAAGATGAAGATCGCCCCAGTAATGTGAATGAATGTGACCGGTCTCTAGCGTCCAATGGAGCTCAGCCTGGAACTCAAGATGTCACTGCACATGATATTGTGGCCACTGATTCAACTATTGATGCCTGTCATGATTCAGACGCTGCTCAGTATAAACATGGTCACATAGTTGATGGAGATGACTTAATCAGGTTCCGTGAAGGATATGATTCTCCATATGAAGATGGAGAGTTGAGGGGTTCGTTTTTGTACTCCTGGGAAAAAAATAAACTGGAAAATGAGTGTGTTGACTACGAATCTGATGGAAGAAATGGAGAAGGTTCTGAGGCTGCTGATTACCTTTGGTCCGAGATAGTTGAAGGTAGTTCTGAGTGTTCTCACAGCACTGGAAGGAAAAAATTAATGATGAAAAGATCTCAAGAAGACAATGGGAGTAAGACTGGCGCAGTTAAACTGAGGCATTTCATGAAAGCTGACTCCGAGGTTTGTGGCAAAAAAGAATCAAATGGAGGGTCTGATACCACAGTTGAGCAATCCCTGATCGAGGAAATCAATGATGACGTGGAAAGAAGACATTTGACTGATCAAACAGATGCATTTAATGGTAAGACTTTCATGCGTGAATATGGATCAAGGATGGCCCCGGGAAAGATCCAGTCTCGCATCAAAGGACGGCCATACATGGGCGCAGCTAATGGGGAGGATGTTTTCTTTATACGCCAGTGCAGGTATGTATTATAATTACATATATTAACATTTATGATTTTAGTTTATTGGAGGGTATCTTCATTGTTCAGAACTGTGTAGTTCTTATCATATCCATACTTGTTTTATGTTTCAGATCACGTCGCATTGGCAGTTCATATTCTCGAGAGAGGGTTATGAGTGCTGAAAAATATGTGGGTAGATATAGACCTGCTACTCATGCAAGTGAAAGAGATGGAATTGATCAGTGGACCAACTGGGGTTCTAAAAGGCGTTATAATTCGAGTTATCATGAGAACACGAGGCCAAGAACTGATGGGTTTGAAATGCATGACCAGAGGCGAACAGCTGACTATCATAGGCCCCTTGTTAGGAGAAGATCACCTCTAGGCAGGGATGATTCTTTTGATATGTGTAGAAGAATGCATCTAACTCGAGAAATCAGCAGCTACCAAAACAGGGGATATAATCCACAAAAATCTAATAGAGATTTTGGGGATGATTTTGAACCTATGCCAAATAGAGGTTCTCATATGCCTTTAACCCGAAGAAGAACCCGTTCAATATCAAGAACACGTTCGCCGATGACATGGCAGTCCAATAGAGAACATAACTTTTGTAGTAGAAGATACAGCAGGTCTCCAGAAAGAATGAGGGTTGGCTTTCCAAAACCCACTTTTGAATCTGATTATAGAGAGGGTTACTTGTCTCCACAAAGGTCCCGTTTTTCTCTGCAGCGCAATTTTAGATGTGTTGATAATCGTAATTTCGAAGACAACCATTTGAGGCACAGGAGATCACCACCGGTTAGAGCTTTTAGGCCTACTCACAAGTTTGATTCTGCCGGTGTTTCTAGTCGGTTAAAGTCAGATGAGTACTTTAGACCTGTGATTCGTCCTGGAAGATACAGTTTCGTGCCCAGTAATGTTAGGGATTGTAAATTTGAGACCAGTTATGAAGATAGGAGGAAGCGTCAAAATAGAGGTGAGATGACGCATCAAGTTCGGCATTCTGATGATTTTGAGACGAAACTATTTGAATAAAGAGGATGATAAGAGAGCATTTGCAATTTGACTTACAGTGCATTCTTTGTTAAAAGGTAGAAATTGAGAAGCATTGACCCCATAAAAAATGGGCTGGTTTTTTTTGCTGATTTGTTATTGTTTTTGGTTTTAGAAATAGGTATAAGTTTGAGTTAACTTATCTTGGCGTTGGCAAATAGTTTCTTTTTGCCCTTTGATTGCTTGATGTCTCATTGAATTTATTTTTATGCTGTGAACTCCCCAATTAACTAATTAACAATGCTCTGTTTTTTTTTTTTTTTAAAATAAATCTGATGAGTGAATCTGTTTTTACACGGTCGAGATTGAGTGTGATTATGGAGTAATTTTTTTCTGAAATCCAATGCTTACATTCCACTCATTTCATACGATACAAATGTTTGTGCTTATGTTTTTGAATCTTGAATTTCAGTGCGTTGCGTAAAATAGCAAAGGAATGTGTAAATTTAAAAGAAGTGATGCTCAATGTTGGGCTTTTGGCACTTTGCAACATGAAATTATAGAATTTTCGAACTCTACACCATAACTTAAAAGTTTTGTAACTTTGCACCATATTGTGTGTTTTGAAGAAAAAAATTATTGATGTAATGGTAGAATAGTCATTTTCGAATATTTTCGCGTTTTGCACCCTAAAAGTAGATTGAGACACTTTGCATCTTGAAAATATAGAATGCTGGCACTTAATACCAAAAAAATATAACTTTTGGCATTTTCAACTTCGATTTAATATGATAATCTAAATAATGTAAATAAAATACAATACAATAACATGTTAGATATGTAGGGTCTATTTGGATGGGTTCTGGCTCGGTTTCGCGGGTCTCGGTTTAAAATAATTGGTCTGGGTGGTTTCGATGAAACCTTTGAGACCTCACTTGGATTGAGTTTGGATGTTGGAGTTTAGGGAAAAAAGTAGGTTATAGGTGTCAAATCAATGTCTTTTTTAGTGAAATTTGAGGAAAAAAGTAGATGGCAGGTGTCAAATCAATGTTTTATAGGTTTTTAATGGTTTTATGGGTTTGGCGAAAACTCATTTGGATGGGTTTTGGCTCGGTCTCGCGAGACCCGCGAGACTGGGCCAAAACCCAGCCAAATGGAGCCGTAAATATATATTTTAGATATAAAGTACTAATCTAGATGATACTTTAAAATAAAATAAAGATAATGTCTATTTTTTAATCTAAAATTTACTAAGAGAAGATGTTAAAATAAGTTATTATAAAGTAAAATAAATTAAAAATAACATGTTCATGATTGTTGTACATATTGTATGGAAATGACTATTTTATCTCTATATCGACGACATTCATGAGTTTTTTTAAGGAAAATACATTAGGTTGCAAAATTGTCATAAAAATTATATTTTTAGGGTGCAGATTGCCAAATTTTTAAATAAGGGTGAAAAGCATCAATATTTTATAATTATAAGGTGTAAAATGCCAACATTCTATATTTTTAGGGTGCATAATCTATAGGGCTTCTACAACTGAATTTTCTCACTAGAACACACACTAGAATATAAAGTGTCAAATAAATTTTCAGGGTGCAAAGTGCCAAAATCCGGTGCAAAATGCCAAAAACTCCTAAATGTTCTATTATTACATTTTATAGCCTAAATGTTACATAAAATAATAGTATATATTTAGATACCCAAATTACAGAAATTAACCTTGTACATTAATGTTTCTTGTTTTAGCGAAAACAATTTCTAAGCAAATCATTCCACAAAAAGCCATTACTCATATAATGTACATCAATCAATCTGTGCCCGACGCGCCTCGAAAGGGATTAAACCCTTGGGAAACCAAAAAAAAAATCAATCAATCTGTGCTAATTTATAAAATAACTCTCATCACCAGTTAAAGCTGAAAGATTCATACTGCAGATTCTTGGCTGAATCAGAAGAACAAATTGTAGCAACATCCTGCCTCATTTTCTCGGGGCCGCTAACGAAAACACCAACATTGGATTCTTCGCAATCGAATAATATTTCTGCTCGGAAAATTCGTAAACTTGTAAGACGACTACAAATACCAATTCAACTTCACATTTCTTTGTTTAAGTATACAATTTAAAAAAAAAAAGAACAAAGAACACTTACTTTTCAAATCAGGCCTTTGGCCATAATGCAATGTAGTAAACTCTGCAAAAGACTGTTGCTTTAAGCTTTCTAATTCTCTATCAACTTCATTAGGCCATGATTCTACGCTCTGAATCTGCCTCGTTTCATTAGTATTCCGTTTCTTGTTCAAAGTAAACGCTATAGTCGCAGTAATCATTATAGCTACACATAGACACGACAAGCTGATTATCGATCTTATGGTATGAGAATATATTGCATCAGTGTTGCGATCGAGTGGGTATATGTAGTATCGAGTTATAAGTCCAATTAAAAGAAGAAAAACGATAAAAGAGGATGAAATTATAGCTCCAAGCCAAAGCCAGTTGTTTGAGCCTAAAACTGCATATACCGGCTTGTCTTGAATACTTGGCTTGAGCCATATCGTTCGAGGAAGCTTCCAAGTTTCGGTTGTGGGGGTCTTCTCCCTTGTAATGAAAGCTTGAATTTGTAAATTTAAGAAGGAAATGTCAAATGAAGTTCTTGAAATCGGAATGAGAAGCTCTAACATTGTTAGATCTTCGGATTTTTTGAAAGAGGCTATAAGGAGGATTCGCGGGATCTTTATATTAGATGCGTTTGCGATGAAAACGAGTTCTCTGATGATTGAAATAAATGGAGTTATTCCACTTCCTCCACTCACCATTACTAGCTTTTCATGCCTGCATATGTATATATCTTATCATTACTTAGCTTATTCTTAATATTGTAAACTTACATTTTTAGTCCTACAAGACCGGGATTTCGGCTTTTTTTATTCTTTCCTGTGAATTATAAAAATGCGCTTTCGATCCCTCTTTTGTAAAATTGCGATATTCGTACGAGAACAAAGTGCAAAACAGGTTTATAGGACCAAAAGTGCCGAAAGTCCGATTCTGTAGGACTAAAAGTGAAGAACTAAGATCGAAATCTTGTGACTTTATGGAATACTTGATATGACATAAGAACATGATTTTGTTGTTTTTAGTAAATTCGAACCTTACAAACGAGGTTGATGGATGTCCGTATGGTCCTTCAACCGAAACTTCTAGATGATCGATTGGGTGCGGAGAAGAAAACTTCTCATAAAGCTTCTGAGTCCAATTTCCTTCTTTTTTAACTACAATGCTGAGTCTATCAGGATCTAAGTTACTATTAGATATAACTGTGAATGGATGCCATTGAAGCTTAGATATGCTTTTCACATTGATGAACATAATGCTTGATGTACAATAATCTAGTTCTGCAACCAAAATAAAATATCAAGAATCATCAGTTAAAAATCGAGTTAATGCCAATTTACCCCCTTCGAAATGCATAATGTTCAACTTATCCCCCTCTGATTTGAAAAAGAGCAATTTATCTTTCTGTAAAAATTTTAAATAAGCAATTTGCCCCCTTCAGTCGGAGAGTGTAATTCACTTGCCGAAATTGAGAGTGAGCATGAAAAGCGTTTTGTAGTATAGGGGGTAAATTGCCATATTTAAAATAACACAGAGGTAAGTTCCCACATTATTATAATACAGGGGGTAAAGTGCCACATATAAAAATGTCAGGGATCTAGTGTGAAACTTTTATAAAATTAGAGGGAGGGGAGGGGGGGTAAAGTGCTCTTTTTCAAATTACAAATTGGTAAAGTGAACATTATGCATTTTAGAGGGGGGATTAATTTACATTAACTCGTTATAAATCTAAACTCATGTATAGATAAGTGTAGTACTATATTATAGTATAAACTTACTTGGATCTTTGGAGAAGTTCAATTCAATAGATTGGCAAGGTAAAACACGAGCAGAGATCAAACGAACTTTTTGCTGCGATTGTAAGAATCTTAGATATCGATCTATAAGGAAAAGATAGAATCCCGAAAGCATGATAGAAGAATAAGAGAATCCCACATGGAAAACAAAGAAAACAACAAACACAATGTACACATGATGTGTGTAGAAGAAGAGTTCAAATAGTTTTCTCCTCACAAGACGAAAGCTAGTAAGCCACATAGCTAAACCACAGAGAAAAGCTACTTCTCCAGCCACATTCGAAATTTCAACTTTATCCCATTTCAACATCTGCAATTTTAAATATTCAATGTTTAATATAGTCTTACATAGATCAAATTTCAAGAATTTGTAGCTTATATATATGAACCTCTCTCATTTGATGTGTTTTAGCCCAAAAAATGACATAACATAAGCCATGTGCTGTGAACAAGGTCAAAACTATGTGGCCAAGCCAAATGTGATACTTAATGGTCGATTCTGAAGTAAGGCCGATTAAACGAAAGATGGATGAGCCTCGGGTAACTGGAAAGAAGAGGAAAGTGAAACATATGTTGCCCACAAGGCCTAGCAAAAGAGCTGCACTGTCTAGCTTAACTTCCCACCTATTCAAATACAATAGATCATAATAATAAACTTTTGAGCAAAATAATGCCACTTAAGCTATGTTTGGTTCTTGGATTTCGGTCAGTAAAATATTATGAAAAATGAAAAGTGAATGAAAGATATAGCTCAATGTTTTGTTAGCCTTTTATCCATTATATTCCAAGAACCAAACGTAGCGTTAGTAAAATTATATTTTCAAGAATCTTACACAAAATCGCCCATCTTTGATGCAGATTGTCTTGTGATATTCTTGAACATGCCATGAACATACGCTAAAAATGACCAAACCAAGAGTGTAACGAACATTAACAAGAACGACAATTCTGTCCAAGAAACGATCCCAAGAGGGCCTCGCACGAGTATAGGTCGTTTCCATAAGATAAAATGTGAGCCTTTAGGAGTTTTATGATCATAAGTGTACTTGTCCAAATGGAGATATATACATCCCAATGTAGCTATAAGTAGGATGGGTAAAGTGTATATAATTATATTTTCACCTGTCGTGCAATTGGATATAAGTTCGATAAAAAGAAGTTAGTTTGGAAATCAACAACATCGAGAAATCGAGTGAAATGCAAAAATCTATATTATTTTTATTATCGAAAACTCTACCGTGTTGATTTTATTAGCAATAAACCCCCTTCCAAATTGGGTTTTTTGCTAATAAAAAAAAACAAAGGGACATTTTGCTAATAAAAATAAGACCCAAAAAATCTAACCTTGTTGTCCCAAAAAAGTCGAATCGGTTTTATCATGAATATAAGGCAACCAATGTAGCCAGAATACATTTGTTGGCATCATTGTCCATATCATAATGTAGCCTATAAAAACTACCAAAATTAGTAGCTTTATTGCAATTTGAATGCTTTTGGTATGTTCACAAAACACCCTTTTTGTGGTAAGCAAATCCATATTTTTTTCTCTTACTTTTTTTTATGTGAGTTTGCTGATAATATAACCTAAAAAATGTCTTAAATACATGTAATATTTTGTACTAGGTGTACAAAAGAACAGCTAAAATACATGGAGGAAATTAAATGACCAACTATTTAACTTATAGGAAATGAGCTTGTTTAGCCAAAATAAGAGTTTATTAGCGTGCAATATATTCTCTGCAGTTGACATTGACGAAACCTGTATTAATTTGTAGCTTATTATTTAAAAAATCAGCCTTACCAAATTAAACATCCTGCATATGAAAAGAGAGTTACTGGCGATTTATCTCCCCGTGATTTGAAAAAGAGCACTTACCCCCTATAATCTCATAAAAGTTTCACACCGTCTCTCTGATATATTTACGAGTAACACTTGACCCCCATTCTCCTGTGCTATGATAATGTGGCAGCTTATCCTCATGTATTATGATATATTCGACAGTTTACTCCGTGTATTTTAATAAATGTGACAATTTACCCCATATGTTACAAAAATATTTTTCACATCCACTATCAATTTCGATAAGTGAGTTACATTCTCTGACTGGAGAAGATAAATTGTTTCTATAAAATTTTCATAGAGGTGTAAAATGCTATTTTTCAAAACAGATGGTAAATTAAATATTTTATATTTTACTGGGGATAGATTGGCTTTAACTCTATGAAATAATACTTTTTTTTTTATTTTATTTTCCAAAGATTTAATTTAAGTGATAAACTGATTTGCCAATATTTCGGGCATTTTATTGTCACTTATGTTGTCACAAGGGTACCTGTGAACATAAGCGACGGGCAACAACTAGTTTGATTAGAGTGAAATGCAAAAATACTCTTTGTACTTTTTTTAATTATCAAAATCTTCACATGTGTTATTTTTATTAGCAAAATCACCTCTGTACTTACTTTTTATTAGTAAAAAAATTTCTCCCAAACTGAGATGACAACTGCACCCCAATAAAAGATGCAAAAACACCCCTTCAAGCCTAAAAATTATCAATAACTCCTGTTAACTTTGAAAATTGGCAACATTCCTCCTATTAACATAAAGTCTTGATAAAACCTCCCTACGATTTATGAAGGAGTTTTAAATGAGTTTTTTTTCCTAATAAAAAAAGAAGGCTGGGGGTTGCTAAAATCTAATACTACAAATTTTTTTTTTTAAAGTAAGACAAAACACGAGGGATATTTTTACATTTAGCTCAATTTTATTAAAAACACTTCTTGATTCTTAAATAACCCTATATGAGCAAATATGCTACTGATAAAATTGAATAGATTGAATAAATTTATTTTAAAAATTACAAATCTTGTTTGTCTCTTTTTTCCCAGACATAAAATTATTCTAAGAAATGCAAGACAAGCAGGCCCATTATAATTGAAGAAATTCTTAATTCTTTACAAATAGCAACCGGTGCAATTGTCAAATATTTAAATTTATCAGAAACATTTACAACTTGAAAAATGTTTTACATTTGGTCTGTCAAAATGCCAAACCAGGAAATTTCAGAAAAACCAGGATAAAGCCAAATCCACATCTTCTTTGTACAAGTGGCAGAAAACAAATGAAGAAATACAATAAATAAAAAAAAAAATCCAATTTATGCATATATATATATTATATTGTATGAATCACCAATTGAAGCTGATAGACTCAAAAAACAGGTTATTGGGCTGACCAGAAGCACAAATCTTGGCAACTTCATGTCTCATTCCTTTAGGACCACAAACAAGAACTCCAACATCTGATCCTTTACAGTCCAAAAGTATCCCTATCATTTTAATCAAACAAAATCAAGAATTAATTATCCGGTGTATTTATAAAAATTTACATGTTGAAATGTCAAATTTGCAACTTTTAGTCTCATATTAATGGACCCTTAATACTTCTGGTCCCATACTTTATAAAATGCAAGTTCGATCTTAGTTAAATAGTAGGATTGATTCAGTTTTATACTTTTCGCTCCAAACTGAATAGGATCGAGGGAATAAGGCTGAAAGTGCAAAATATTTTTTTAGAAAAGTGGATAAGAATATAATTTTGTACAATTCGGAAATAAAAGTATAATGAGTGTCCAGTCATGTGAAATTGAAAAGACATTTTGCAGTAAAAAAATATCCTTAATATTTCTTAAAACAAACTCAAACATTTAATCAGTGTTAAATTGGCAAGGCTAAATGACACTAATGGTCCCTCATGTTTAAATTTTGTTACGCTTTCGTCCTCATAAATAAAGTGTTAAATCTTAAATAATATGTGTTACACCGATCACATGTTCCGCAAATTTCCGGCAAAAAAATATTTTTGATAAGGATATTTTCATAATACCATGTTATCTAATATTTTAGTGTCACACTAATTAATGGTCCCTCAAGTTTATAGTATATATGGTATAACTCATATTAGATAACATGGTATTCCGAAAATATCCCTGGCAAAAATATATTTTTGCCGAAAAAGTGATCGATTTAACAAATATTAACTAAGAGGAAAAAAAATATAACACTTTATTTACGAAGGACAAAAGCGTAATAAAATTTAAACATGATGGACCATTAGTCTCATGTAACCAATTCCCAAAATTGCATTTTTAGTCGTCCCACAATATTAGACTGTTAGAACTTTCGGTCTCGCACTTTGAAAAATAACATTTTTGAGTCTCAATTTTCTAAAAAAAATTCCAGTTATGTCCTATTAATGCCCCTTTCTCCATCCAACTGCATTTTTTGTCACAAGTTGGATGAAAATCGAGCAACAAGACCATAAGTGCAAATTTAGGAAGAAAATTACAATTTTGTAGAACGCGGGACCAAAATTTACGAGGGTCCGTACATGTAAATCAAAATATAGGATAAGATATATAATAATAACTTACTTTTGAGATCCGGTCTTGCTCCAAAATGCACCTTTGTTGATTGAACTAAGGACTGATGAGGAAGGCTTTCGAGTTCTCTCTCCGTCCCACATAACCAAGAAGCCGGCGACATCGTTGGAGTAGGCAAATCGACACTTTGAATTTGCTTCCCTTTGGAAAAATTACTCTTTCTCTTTTGCCATAGGAATACAACACTAGTTGTAACAAAAATACTAACACATACAAGAAACATGTCCCAAAGAATCTTGTAGCTATAATGATAATTTTCCTTCCTAAGTTCCACCGGATATATTTGATAACGCGTCACAAATCCCAATAGTAGTAAAAACATGACAAAAGAAGATGAAATTATTGCACCTAGCCATAGCCAACTATTTTGGCCTAGAACCGAAGATATAGGTGAGTCTAATGAGTTTGGTTTGAACAATTTGGTTTCAATTTGGTTCTTGGATTCCTCGATTGGTCTCTCGTGTTCTTGTGTAACATAGGCTTGTATTTGTAGTTGAAGTTTCGAAATGTCTAAGGTTGTAGTACTAGATAAAGGAAGCAAGAGATCTAACATTGTGAGATCATTTGTGTTCTTGAAGGCTGTAATGAGGAGAACTTTTGGTACCTTTGTGTTTGATTCCGTACTTCTTGAAATGAGTTCGCGTATGATAGAGATAAAAGGTGTAATCCCGCTTCCTCCACTTATCATCACCAAAGATTCGCGACTGAAAACATAACATATTTTTGATTAACTTGATGAAATTAAAATTTAGGACTTATATAGATTGATGATTTTTTTTGTTACCTTAGGAAATGAGACGATGTAGGTCCGTACGGTCCTTCAGTCGATACTTTTAGGTGGTCGGAAGAAGTGAGTTGTGTGTAAAGCTTACGAGTCCATGTTCCTTGTGTTTTGATTGCAATGCTAAGATTTTCTGGCTCTAGATTACTATTTGAAGTGATTGTAAATGGATGCCATTGTAATTTGCAAACGCTTGGAACATGAACAAACAATATACTTGTTGGAGTGTAACTCAACCCTGAAAATTAAAAATAAAAATAAGAAAAGCT
Organism: Penstemon eatonii; assembly: GCA_038501285.1. Lineage (NCBI taxonomy): Eukaryota > Viridiplantae > Streptophyta > Magnoliopsida > Lamiales > Plantaginaceae > Penstemon > Penstemon eatonii. Next base: position 18,748,327 of record CM076711.1, read on the forward strand.
ACATCATTTCAACTATAAAATGGTACAATGAAAACAATTCTTAATTGTGAATTGAATGAGTTTGTTGTAAATTTGGGGAATGTGCATTCAACAATTTTAGTCGCGTGCCATAAAAGAAATTAAATAATATCTTTCTTTAAACTTTTTTAATTATTTTGCAAATATCTTTTTCCCTCCTTTGCATTTGCAGTATTGATCCCGAATTTGATAAAATAATAATGAAAAGGAGAAGTTTTTGGGGACCAAAAGTGTTGCGCGTATAAATGTCAAGAATAAATTACGATATGTGTACAAAAAGTTAAAGGTTGTGACCAAAAATCAGTTACTACCAGGATTACAATTTCATTTTCGATGTATGTTTCGGTTAGCTAAATGTAAGAAATTTTTCGATAAATTTTCGGAAACATTTTGAAAAATTTAGGAAAAATTATGAAAAAAGTTACTAAATTAAGAAAAAAAGAAAGAGAAAGTTCAAAGGCAAATATAGAGTTTCTGAAATATACCACTTGATTAAAAAACAGAAACTTTTCAATGTCTTTGACCGAAAAGAAGGAAATTTTAATCCACGGTTACTATTAATTTATCTCATGTGATATTCATAATGTTTAATTTACCTCTCTGTGATTCGAAAAAAAGCAATTTTCTCCAGTAATTTTAGAAAAGTTTCACACTGTCTCCCTAATTTTTTTATATGTGATACTGTGTTATGATAATGTGGCAGTTTACCTCCTGTATTGGAGTAATAAAAATGATAATTTCACAATAAACGTCACAATTTACACCCCAAGTACAAAATCACTTTTCATGTTCACTCTCAATTTCGGTAAATGAGTTACACTCTACGGTTAAATGAGATAAATTACTTATTTAAAATTTTAACAGTGGTAAATTGGTCTATCTCATGTCACATAAAGATAAATTGAATATTATGTATTTTACAGGGGTAAATTGACATTAGCTTGACCAAAATAATTAGTATTTTAAAAGCTTAAGACTAAAATTATTGATTTGTACACATATATATGACCAAAATTGCAATGTTGCCTTTTCATTTACCTGGATTCTTGGCAAATGTTAGTTCCATGATACCGTTAGGCAAAAGGCGCGTGGAAAGCAACCGCGCATTTTGTCTTGATTGTAAGAAACGTAGGTACCGATCAATCAAAAAGAGAAAAATCCCAGGAAGAATCATGCAAATATAGGCCACTCCAACATGGAAGAAGTAGAAGACCACATAGACTATGTAGAGTTGATGAACATAAAAGAAAACTTCAAACATTTTTCTTCTAAATCGTTCAAAACTCGTCACCCACATGCCTAGCGACAATACGAACGCGATCACTCCAGCTAAGTTTGATAGATACGTGCTGCTCCATTCGAGCATCTGCGTTTTTCATCACACGATAATGTTCTGTTTTTCTCAAAAACTTACACTACTAGAAAAAACTGAAATTATGATCCATTTTGCTCAAAATCGGGTCGAAATCGGATTTCTACCGGCTCAAAATCCGATTGATTTTGAATCGGTTGGAATTTTTGAAAAAAAATTAATTTTTTATTTTATTTTTATTCAATCTGATATTTCCCAACTAAAAACCCTAATTTATAAATCAACACTCATGTTAATGCCCTAATTCAATTTGCAAGCACACTCAACAATTTAAAACACGTTATAATAACAAATTCTAAAAATTTGCACAACCAAAATCTAATAATTTTTACTAATTTTTCGGTCGCAATTCATCATTTTCCTAGTAGTGTCAATATTTCTGGTCTACTACTTTACAAAATTTTACTTTTTATCCGAATTTTTAGAATGTTGTACGTACTCTTTTGGTCCTATCGACTCTTGATCATCTTATTCGGGACCAAAAATGTCAAACATAAAATATTCTATGGAGCCAATAGTGTCAGACTATTCTATTGAACCATAAGTGCAAAATATTTTAGCAAAATTAAGGTCCAATGTTGAGGGTACAATTCACGAGGTACTAGAAGTACAAGTTTGACTAATTGATAGGTTTAAAAACTTGTAAAAAAAAAGTAATTAATAAGGAGGACCATTAGTGATATCTACCCGAAAAGAAATTAACTTACCAGACTCATTTGTTCGGTCATCGCCCACCAGTATATAATGAATCCGACAGTATGTATTGCGAAAAGAACGTTTGAGATATGACCAAGCCATATGTGATATTTGATGCTAGACTCCGATGTAAGGCCAACCAAAGGCAAAATCGATGATCCTCGAGTCACGGGGAAAAACAAGAATGCCCAACATATGTTTCCAATGTATCCAACCCTTAAGGATACACTACGAAACTTCGCTTGCCACCTTAAAACAAACAACCAACGGATCAAATTGACAATATATAAATCTTGATTCACAAAATTGCAATTTTAGTTCCAATTTTGAACCCTCAACACTTATGATTTAGTACTTTTCGGTCCCACGAGATTGTTTTTGTTCAACAACACTTAATTCTGATTCAAACTTGATTGGAGTTAATGACAATTTATCATCTCTGTGATTTGAAAAAATAGCATTTTATCCCCTTGTAATCTTATAAAAGTTTTATATTGTCTCCGTGATATTTTTATATGTTGCACGTTATCCTCCTGTTTTATGATAATGTGACAGTTTACTCCCCCTGTGTTATGATAAATATGACTATTTACCCACATATGTTACAACCACAGTTTTCATTCTCACTCTCAATTTCGACGAGTGGGTTTCACTCTCTGGCTGAAGGAGGTAAATTGTTTCTTCAAAAATTTTCATAGGAAGGTAAAATGTTTTTTTTTTTTTTTTTTCAAATTATAGGAATGTAAATTAAATATTATTTGTTTACAAAGGGTGAATTGGCGTTAGCCCAACTTGATTAATAGAAAAGATGATGAGATCAAAATTCAAAAGAACACATTTTTTTTAGAACTGAGACTAAAAAAAATTGTCAAGGATCGAATCTTGTGGGACCAAAAATGCAACTTTGCTTTCAAAGTGTAACAAAGTTGTTATAGCTTTTGTTACTTACACTTTCTCTCCGGGTGTATGCATATGTAGATGTCCAAAACTGACATATAAGTAATTTGCGAGGGACCATATCATAAGTATTATAAACATGGCTGAGAACATAAGTTCAATCGAATTCACAATTCCCAATGAAGCCATCACAAGCTTCGGGCGTTTTAAGGAATGAGAATAGCTTTTACCACTGAAAATGAAATTCATATGTTAGAATTATTTAATTCTTGATTAATTAATTTGAAGAAAGAAAAAAATATTTGAGAATTAAGCAAACCTCTCAAAATTTTGTTTCGTTTGGAAATGGAGATAAAGACATCCCAAAGCGGCAATTAGCATTATTGGGAAACTTAATAAAAGAAGATTTGTTCCTGAAAAAAATACATTAAATCAAGAAATGGTTGTTGTGGAAGAAAAAATGGTTTAGGAAATTTAGTTATAGCTGACTGAGTGAAATACAAAAACCTCCTTAGTAAAGTTTCTAATTAGTAATTGCGAAAAATAAAAAAATTTAACCTTTGTATTAATTCTTTAACAAAAATCTCATGTGTTATATTTTTATTAGTTCATTAATTAATTGATTTCTATCTTAAAATTGGTACACAAAATTCACATAATTGATCACGTATAAAATGACCATAATATCCCTTGAATTATCGAGCTTAAAACCCCTAGTAACAAAACAAATAAGCGAATGCGCCAGTACTATTAATAAATTAAAAAGAATACACACCTTATGTTTAGTGGTAATTAGCAAAAAAATATCTCGTATTTTTAAAAAATCGCAATATTGAATACACAGCGGAGGCCTGAGGCAGTCAATGTCATTAACTTTTATTTAGGGATGAAAATCAAATTAAGTTATTTGATACTCGACTCGAGTTCATTCGATAAAAAGACTCTTATGGGATCGGTTCGTTACACAAATCATATTAGTTTAAACATAATTTTTTATTCAATAAGCTAAATATTGACAAAAACACATGTAATAATATTAAGCTATACTCGAGCTCGTTGAGCTTGGTTCTTATAACAATGAAACTGATGCAGAAGAATCCAAGACAATCTACCTTTTTATTAGTTTTCCTTAGTAATTAGGTTTCTAATTTTTAGTTATTTAGTTTTATTCCTTTTTTGGTGATTTTGTTTCCATAGGAATCTAGAGTCATATCTCTTTTCAGTTACATAGGGTTAGAGTCTTATAAAAGATGTTGTAATTTTCATTATTATGAGATATTGTATATTATAACTTCTTGAAGAAAAAAATAAGAGAGAGATTTGTTCTCTCAATGATTAATGGGTGTCTATTTCTCTTGTTTTGCAACAAATTTATCTGATGGAACATGCCTACAGAATAATCAATATTCTACAGGGCTTCACAAATTAAACAAACTCAAACACAATTTCAAGCTCGATATAAAATAAATACCAAACTTGAAGTGTCATTCGACACTACTTGATTCGTTTACACCCCTACTTTTATTCACAGTATGGTGTTTCCTAATAAAATGAACATATGCAGGGAGTTTTTCTTAGTAAGTAGAGACTTTATAGAGGAGCTTTTTGCATTTTACTCTACATATTAACAAGAATGAAAATATAAATTAAAAAAGAAAAATACCTTGTTCCCTGAAGTAAGTGGAGTTCAATTCTTTGATCAATTTTGGAGTCCATATATCCTTGTAAGTTTTTGTAGGCAACATAACCCATATTAACATATACCCTACAAACACTAAAAGGAAGAAACCTTGCCATATTGTCCGGGACTTCATTTTTTTCTTCTTCTCCAATGAAATGAAATGCTAGTACATATGTACTACACAAGCCAAGATTCCATCTATATATACACACAAACGTACATTTATAAAATAACATTTTATGTACATTTATAAAATAACATTATAGAATAACGTAATATTTTTTGGTTTCCCAAGGTTTAGAAAAGGCATGTTTCATGCAGTAGTGATGTGAATTTTGATCTAAAGTTCATTTTGCAGGCTTCTTAGACTAATTAAACTAGTGGATAATTGGTTGGTAATATTTTATATTTTATGAAAGGGAAAACTAATAATTTTTGTATCATATAATAGAGCATTTTACAATATTGGTATCACTGGATACATAAATGTACATATACATAGGCGGACGTAGATAGGAACAAGGGGGGCTATAGCCCCCCTGAAATTTTGATTTTTTTTTAATATAATGGTGTATGAAAAAAAAATTCAATAAATTAGCTCAATACGAAAATTTTAGACTAATTAAACTAGTGGATAATTGGTTGGTCATATTTTCTATTTTATGAAAGGGAAAACTAATAAATTTTGTACCATATAATAGAGCATTTTACAATATTGATATCACTGGATACATAAATGTACATATACATAGGTGGACGGAGATAGGGACAAGGGGGGCTATAGCCCCCCTGAAATTTTGATTTTTTTTTAATATAATGGTGTATGAAAAAAAAATTCAATAAATTAGCTCAATACGAAAATTTCAGCACAAATATAATTTTAATTCAACTAATATCACACAATCCACTTTAATAATAACTCACTCTACTCCATTTCTAAGCTCCAATGAAAAGTCCAATTTTTCTCTACTTCCAACATCTCCAAATGAGTTCTTTTTTTCTTGAGCTCTCGGTCCTTCCCAATCAACTTGAAAATTATATTAGGGATGTTTGATCAAGTGATGATTTTTCGAAACTGAAAGGGATTGATGATCCTGCTAAGAAGATTGTTGCAACTAAAAGACATGTCGCGTTCTCGATGATTACAAACTTGTGACATTGACGCTTATTTTGTCAACTGCATCAGTAGATAGACCTTTTTCGGCTAAGAAGATGGTAAAGAATCGACTTCGTAACCGAATGGGTGATCAATGGCTAAATGATAGTTTGTCTTTATAGAGAGAGACATATTTAGTAGTATTTGAAACGATGCTATCATGGACCGGTTTCAAAAGATGAAAAACCATCGTGGTTAATTATTAGAGTAAATATGTAGATATTTTGGGTTCTTTTGAGACTATAACGAGTATCATATGTAATTAAAATATCTCGTGTGTTTATTATTGTCAAACTTCACCTCCCCATTTTTGTAATGCGTTATATATTTTCTCGTGAATAATATAAATTTTAAGTTTAACTGTTTAATAGATTTTTTTTTTTTTTGTATAAGTTTAAACCCCTTGAACAAAAATCCTGGATCCGCCCCTGTACATATAGTACCACAATTTAAATATTTATTGCAATGTTCATACCACCGTCAAATAATTGAACCAAAATGAACGAAATCTGACACGTATACCACATGTGGCTATTATTTCATCTTTTGAAAGTAAAATAATCACATTTTCCTCACTTTTAAAGGGAAAGCTATCACATTAATAATTTCATTTCTTTGGAGGGAAATTCACATTTTATTGTAGGTATCAAAATTACAAAGTACTCAATTGTAGGTATCATATATGTGATTTCCCCTGTTGTGAAATTCACATTTTATTTATCTTGGCTCTTTTGGCTCAAGAAGAGTCAAGTAAGATTTCCTCTTCTAAGGTGATTGTTTATTGCAATTAAATAGGAGTAATGAATTTCTTTGATGAATTAATGATGTTTATACAAAAATGTGGTTTGAGTTTCTTAATTTACTTGATAATGTAGTTGACAGTTGACACTGATAGAGTTGATAAGATTTCGTTTTCATGTTATTTTTCGATCAATTAAATATTGATATTATTTATGAATATTTATTTGGAAATACTTAAGAAAATTGTAAATTAAGAAAACATATTCAACTATTTAAGTAAAAATTAACATCTCAGTACTTTAAGTTGAAATTTATTGAGATTTTGATCAAATTTTAACAGTGATAAAATATTAATCTCATGGTTTAATATCGTTCGTAAGTATAATAATTGCATCAAACATGGTTTCACGATTGGATGGGAATTTGAAAAATATTAATTTTTGCCAAAAACCACAAATTAAGAACAAATGACAAAGTGTGCAGTACTGCTTGTACTTCAAATACCATGCAAGTACAATTGACTTTTGGTTCTTTAAATTAATTGTTTGTACATATATCTGCTAATTCATTAACTGGTCATTAAGGAAATTACATTTATTCTTCTTATGAAGAGATAACAATTATAAAATTATCTAGACATGTCTATTCATTCTAATCTTATTTTTTGACTTCCCAAATAAATGTTTTCTTAATTGAAATGATGTGAACATTATATTTTATTAGGATGAAATCTAAAAAGAAAAAGTCAAAATTTTCAACTAATTATATTAAAAAAGATGGAAAAATAAAATTATGTTTTCAATAACATAAATGGTAGTACATTTGACTTTTGGTACGTTCTTCAACTTATTACGAGAGTACATTTCTCCTATTTCAACAACTGATTTGTCTATTTGGATTGGTTATGATTAGGGCTGAAAATTAAATTAGATTATTCGATACTCGACTTGATCTCGTTTGAGCTCGATTCATCAGACAAATCAAATAAGGTTGAACGAAATTTCTCATTTGATAACTTTTAGAGCTCGGCTCAATAAGTTAAAAATTGACACCATGCTACTCGATACTCGGCTCCAGCTCGTTCGATAAATACTCGTTTGAGCTCAGTTCGTTAAGAAATCAAATCAAGCTCAAACATAAAATTTCAAGCTTGATAAAATTCAAACCAAGCTTAAATAATATATCGTTCGATATTACACGGCTCGTTTACACCCCTAGTTATGACTTGGTTGTACTCGACTTTAGTTTAAAAAATATTATTTAGATGGTTTCAATGAAGTTGTTAAAATAATTTTGATGAGAAAAGTAGATGATAAATATTAAATCTAACGTTCTTATCCATGCAAATTACTATGAGTTAATGACAATTTATCCATGTAATTTGCATAATGTTTAATTTATCTCACTATGATTTAAAAAATCCCCGTAATTTAATAAACGTTTCACATCGCTTCCCTGACATTTTTAAACTAAAAAAAATACAAATTGACAAAATTACTCATCTTATATGTGGCACTTTAAACCCCCCCCCCCCCCTCATATTATGATAAATATGACATTTTACCCTCCTGTGTTATAGTAAATGTGACTACCCCATGTTATGATAAATGTTAACTTTACCCCCACTATGTTACAAAAATACTTTACATGTACACTCTCAATTCCAGCGAATAAATTACATTCTCCAGCTGAAAAAGGTAAATTGCTCTTTTAAAATTTTCATAGGGAGGTAGAGTGCTCTTTTATGTTTTTTATAAGGGGATAAAGTATTTTTTTTCAAATCATATAAAAAATAAATTGAACATTATGCATTTCACAATGGATAAATCGACATTAGCTTTATACTCTATGCAATAATTTTGGCTATAGATTTTCTCAGATACATCAAATATAAATGAACCAATCAATTTGCAGGTGTTATATTTACATGTATCTAAGAACTAATTTTCCAAACCCAATACCCAAAAATGTTGCAATTGATATTCCAAATATTCCGACAAGAATTCCAGGTACAACTAAACTGGTCCACCCTTTTGCTGTAGCCATTCCACAAGCTGTAGTAGGACCTCCAATGTTAGCATTTGATGCTATTAATAATAATTTTCGATCAATCCTAAATAATTTTCCTAGTACAAGTATCACAGCAAGATGTACAGTCACTTGAACAAAAGCAAACAAGAATATACTAGGAGCTGTGTTTATTACATTCCATATGCTCCCACTTGCACCCAAAACAGCAAAAAACACCTGTAATGAAAAATAATAAGTATATAGAGCTGTTCTTTATACATTCCATATTCCAATATTTAAAATATTTCGCACTTTTGGTCCATCACCCCCTTTAAATTCAATTTGACCAAAAGTGCAAAATTAAGACAATCATATAGAACTAAAAGTACCATAAACTATTATTCTACAGGACCGAAAGTGCAAAGAATTTTTATTTTTTGTTAACAAATTGCTACCAAAATTACAATTTTGTTATGTATAGGACCAAAAGTACTGCTATAAGTCGAGCCGTGTTTTCAAGGAGACACACAAGTTTAGACTCTACGAGAAAGATAGAGGTATAGATTCGAATTTTATATTTGGCTTCCGGTAATATATAAGACTACAAATAACACACAATCTAATAGTACCACTAGCAATATTCACGCGAAAAACTCTTACATACAACTTGCGTTTATCCTCGCGACTCAACTTCAAGCGATGTGGGACTCTAGAAATTAATTTTATCTTCCAAAAATTTCCAACATTGATATCATAAAGATTGCAATTACCTGCATCAATACTATAGCAAAAGCATCACCGGCAGGTGCCAGGTGGCGGAAGTATCGTGGGAGCAAAGTCGCTAAAACTACGACTATTGCTGTAATTGTAGTAAGATCACCCCCTTGAATTCCAACCAATTTGTTGAGAGAAGTGGCACTTTTGCAAATAGCAAAGGAAACAGCAAGTGCTGTGGCCATTTGGGGTACCGAAAGTTTGCTCTCGTTAGATACCGGACACGAAGAATTATCTGCACATTAATAAAAAAACGCAGAGAAAGTCATTGTACATCTGAAATTTTAAAAATCCATTTTTTCTTCAGAATTTACATACCATCCGGTAATTTTGACGTCTCTGGAGGTATTTTGGAGGACAAAATAAATAATACGACAAAATACACAGCGCAGATGACATTATCTGCTGCTACACCCGCAGCTATAACTGATGAAGATGTACTAAGTGCCTCGGATATTGCAACGTAATTTATCGCTGCATGAATTAGAACAAAGCTAATATTACAATAATGAACAAAAAGGACATATAGATCACAAAAAATTTAATATTATTTTGAAAGTACTACTTGCCTCCGCCAATATAACTACCCATGAGGGCGGAAGCTATTTTCCAGTTTTCCTGACCGAGTGATCGCATGGGCACCATCAAGAAAGCCACTGTTGTCCCAACAACTGTCGCAACTGTAAAATCAAAGGAGATAAAAAAACTTTTTAAGTTATGTTTGGTTCTTGGATTATTTGAGTGAGTAAAACGCTAATGTTTCATTTACATCAAACAATACAGTGAGCTTCATTTTATGTTCATTTTCATTTTCCTCGTGAAAATTCAAGAACCAAACATAGCCTTAAGGTTTTCCACATTCTATCTACAATTAAAGGGTTTGCATCAAAGATCCAGTTTCTAAAACATTAGAACTGGTTTGGTACACTGTGTAAGTTGTCGTAACAAAAAATTTATACCTTTATAGACAATGTCATGATCAGCAATTTATACAGAGTAAAACTTGAAAAGTGTCTATACAATTATATATAATTAAAACAGAAAGCAATTACTGGGATTGCAATGAAGCAAATTGAGTTAATGTTTATTTACCCCCCTGTGATTTGAAAAAGAGCACTTTCCCTCCTGTGAACAATCAAAAGAGCAATTTACCTCCTTCAAACGGAGAGTGTAACTCTTTAACCGAAATTGAGAGGTTGGCATGAAAAGTGTTTTTATAACATAGGTAGGGGGAAGGGGTAACAAGTGCAACATTGCCACATTCATCCACAAGGGGTATAGTGTCACATTTGTCATTACACAAGGGGGTAAAGTACCACATATAAGAGGGGTAGTTTTGTCAATTTGTATCTCTTTTAACTAAACATTATGTATACCACAGGGGGGTAAATTGTCATTAACTCGATTGCAATATAAGCAATGAATATACTGAACATATGCTTAACATATCCTGTACTTAATTAACAATTGGATATAACAAATGATTCAAAATTACATGCATAGATCAATAAAGTTCGAGGAAGTGAAGAGTTAAATTAACAACCTGATCCAAGCAAGAAAGCCAAGAACAAAGTTCCAGTAGACTGTACCATGTTGCGTAAATCAGCTCTGAATAACAACAACGGTATTGTTAATGGTAAAAGATACTGAAACACTATCGAATATGCTTGTGCATCGTGAGGAATAATCCCGAAATTACTTGCCGCGAGACCAACTAAAATGCTCATTAATGCAGCACTCACCATGCTCCCAATCTTGGTCTTCTCTGACCTTCACACCATTTATTTAGGGTCAAATTGCAATTTTTGGTGAGTTTGGAAAAACCGTAAGATTGCAATTCTATGCAAAAAATACCCCTCTATGCTTTTCTTAATTATGAAAAAAAATCCTGTGTTATTTTTATTACCGAAAACCCAACCTCCATGTACTGATTTTTCATTAGCAAAAAAAACCCTCCCAAGCCAAAATGACGATTATACCCCCACCAAGCAAAAATACCCCTTTTCACCTAAAAATTAGCAATAACCCCCCTGTTCGCTTACAGAATTGAGTATGACCTCCCTATAATTTATGAAGGAATTTCAAATGGATTTTTTCGCTAATAAAAATATAACACAGGGTTTTTTTTCTAGTAAAAATAACCCAGGGGTGTTTTTGCATTTAGCTCCACATCACATAATCATTTTTGCATCCATGAGACCAAAAGGCTAAAACTCATAATTCTTTCAAACAAATAAACAAACCATATTAGATATTTAAAAATGCACTTTTGATAATGTACTTTAGGTCCCAATCCCTTAATAGCAATTTTGGTCCCATCAATCTCTTTCCATTCGACATGGAATCAAAAGTGGGAAATTCTTACCCAGACCGGGTTTGGCCAAACCAAAAGCAATTATATGGCAAGTGTAATACACTTGCTTTGGGATTGGATGTAACTCCCAGGAGAGTGACCAATCACAAAGCAAGTGCAATACACTTGCTTGGTGGTTGGGTTGGATGGGTTTGGCCAAGCCAGGCTTGGACAAGAATTTTCCATCAAAAGTGCAAATCCGAAACTATTCATGGGACCAAGAATGCAAAAAGTTTACGAAAACTATAGGAACAAAAGTGCAATTCATTTCTTTTAAAAATTAAGACTAAAATATAATTGTAATAGTGCAAGATAGAAACGCAGAACCTAATTCATGGGACTAGAAGAGCAATTTTGACCACAAAGATAAGATGAAACACAAAAAAATTTAGAAAAAAGGGAAAATTCCAAGAAAGGGGAAAAATGATAACTGAATTAGAATGGAAAAATTGAATTACCAGAGACCGAAAGTGCCGGTGGCAAAAAGGGCAGTCCACGTACCCCAGTGATCATCTGGGGAAATCAACGGAGAACTATTAAAATTTGAATTGACAATGAAAGGGCTTTTAAAACTTCGATTTCTGTGAAGAATCCTGTTTGATAAGTAAGATGAGGGTTGCCGCAGTTTGAAATTGAATGTTCCGCCATTATTGATTGTACAGAGAATTGGCGCTGAAGATGGAGCGGTGAAGTGTAGCGGCAAGGCGGACGTTGCCATTTAAGGCGAGCTACTGGCCGTGGTGGTGGTCCGATTATTTAGCGACCTTTATTTTTTTAATAAAGTGAATTCTGGGGGTGGGATTGGGACGAATTTTCGGGATTTCGGGTAATTCGGGACGGGATTTTGGGATTCGGGTTTTGATTTTTACTACCCGAATCCCGTTTGAATTGACTTGGTCCCCAGTGGCGGAGCTATTGAGAGGCTGGGGGGTGGTCGTCCCCTCAAGAAAATTCTGGATATAATATATATACATATTATTCTCGTGGAAAAACAAATCAAGACCTGTGGTCTGATGGTTAGAGAAGTTAAGTTATCTTCTGAGGTCTAGAGTTCGAATTCAATGTTGAACATTCTCCCCTTTTTGTTTAATTTATTGTATTTCTTTCTCAAATATTAATTATAAAGCATATTAGGTTACATAAATTTTATTGGTACTTTATTAATTCCTAAATATTTTGAACCGTATATTTAATAGACTCTTAACACACTTACCGGTGGATTTTTTTCATCATTTGTTGGATAAAACAATTGCAAGTCTATTTTTTTTATCTTATGTTGGATAATATTATAGTGTTAATTTATCTTAAATAAAAATTTCTCATACTATCATAACTTTAAAAAGCTATCGAGTTTTCTATAAAAAAAAATTTCGCCCCCCCTAGAATATTTGTCTAGCTCCGCCACTGTTGGTCCCGATATTTCGGGTTCCCGATAAATATCGGGTTTTCGGGATCGGGATTCGGGTTTCCCGAAAATAGTAATTTTAAACTCCTAGCTATATGGTATAAGTAACACATTTTTCTTTATTTTGCTCCTTCATATCCTTGACAAAAAATTAAATCCTTATAAATCAAGAAAAAACAAATTAAAAAAACAAGCATATACCGAAAAAATAGGTGAGAGATATGTTCGAAGACTAAAAACTGCCTTCATGAATTTATATTTTTCTTTATGTTCATGAATTGTTAATGGTTTGGGAGCAAGAGATTGCTTGAAAGGGGTACTTTATTTTGTATAATAAGGAATTTGGGATTCGGTTTTCCCAATCGGGTGTGGGGCAATACCTGAATCCCGTCCCGATTTAGTTTGTCGGGTTTTCGGGTTTCCCAAAACCCAAAAATCCATCATATTTCCCGTCCCAAAATACAAAATCCCGACCGGGACGGGACGGGTTCCCGAAACCCGATCCCGAATGCCCACCCCTAGTGAATTCATTTAATGGAAATATTTTATCTCGATTTGGTTTGTTCAAACTCATCTAACCACAAAATATGTGTCTATGTGCTTATTTTGAGTTCAGTCAAATTCGATATGTGTCTACGTGCTTATTTTGAGTTCGGTCAAATTCGATCTGGGTAAGAAAAACTGCAAAAAGGAAAATCTTACTCATATCGGATTTGGTCGAGTACATAGTATCTACATGGCAAAAACACTTATTTTGGAATTGAATATAATTAAAAGAGTGATCAATCATAAATCAAATGCAATATATTTGCTTGGTTTGAATGAATTTGATCAAACTCGATTAGGACAAGAATCTTTTTATACCGTTACTTAGTTGTCTAACATTATTAACAGTTAGGCACCGTTCGGTTGCCCATTTACTTAAGTAGCCCAATTGTGCAATTGGGCACACAATTTTAATTTGCTGGACTTGTAATACCCTGTTCAACATATTATAATTGGCCCATTTGTAATCCGGCCCAAATGTTAAAAGTCCGTCCGGTTGGAGAGATACGATTGTTATGCCCATTTTACCCTCGTGTGTCACTTACGAGATTTAATCTCCACCGTTCATTATTTGATCGTGGCCGTTGAAATTTGGGTATAATTGCACGAAAAAAACGCTAGGTTCTTCCCATTTTTTCTGCGCCGCTGAAAGCTCCAAAAAATGTCAATTTTTGTTCCATCGTTTTCTTCTGCTTGAGAGGAGTTTACAACACGAGAAAAACAACTGGTAATGTTTCTTCCATCGTTTTGTTGTATTTTTTCCGTGTATTTTATATTTCAGTACTAATTGGTATGTTATCCTTGTTGTAGGAGTATTCGCCCCAAAAAAAAACCCTAGTTGTCTCCCCCACGTGAATCCTTGTTCAGTACTAATATCCACGCGAATCCTTCATTTGATCCACTGGTAGTGTTTCTTGACATATTCATGTTTTATTTTTGCGTAATTTTATAGTTCATTAGATTTAAAGTTCATAAATTAACTTCGTGAGCATTGTCCTTGTTGAAGGAGTAGCCATGGATTCTAGCAGTAGCAGCTCCTCCAATCGGTTCATTGGGCGCATACCGTGTGCTTGTGGTTCGCAAGTCAGAATTTACACATCTTGGAAAAAAGACAACCCAGGCCGTAGATTTTTACGATGTTCGGGAACAATTGTATGGTTCGTGAACTCTTTTTTATATAATATTTCATCAACTGTGTTGATTTTAGAAAATTTAGTAATCCCGAGCTTTTCTTTGTTTTATTAGGGTGAGCGTTGTGATTATTTTGAATGGTTCGATCCAGTCATGTGTGACAGATCAAGGTTGATTATACCTGGGTTGTTGGCCAGGGTTAATAAGGCTTAGGCAGAGAATGCACGTTTGGAGCGTAGCAACAAAGTAATGACCAATGAAATGAGCAACCTAGTTAGTTCCATTGCACAACTTCAGGCGGATAACAGAGCATTGCGTCGTAAGCAAAAGCTTATGATGATCTGTGCTTTGTTTATCCTAATTTGGTTTCAAATTGCCTGACCTGCTTTAATTTTGTGAATTTGTTTGACTGGAACAATGTGGTATGAGGTAGTGACATTAATATTTTGTATTATGATGTTTAGGTTATGCTTTTATTTGGATGTTCTGAAACTTTGTGACTGATGTTTATGTATATTTTGTATTGAATATTCCATATCATGGTGAATTATTAGTTGTTATTTATATGTGTATTAGACTGTATGAGTTGTTGTTCATGTTAATTTTAATTATGGTGATGATTATGGGTGTATTATGATGGCATGAAAAACATGTTTCTTGTATTAAATATATTTAAGTTGTGGTTAGTAGTGTATGTTGGGACAATTGAAGGGCATAATTGGTCCTAGGATTTGGTTGTGATTCACTGTTTTGCTTGCTGTTTTTTTGGGCACTGGTTGCATATGACTTAAATTTGGGTTATTGTTTTTTGAGATACTGTTTGAATGTGACTTAAATTTTGGGTACTGTTTTTTTGGATGCTGTTTGAATATGCCAGGATTTGTTGTACACAATGAAACTGTCAATTTTTTTGTTCATGCCTTAAATTGTTCAATCTTTGCTTATTAATGTTGTTTTGGACACTTGCTGGATATGACTGATTTTTATGTGCACAATGAAGCTGCCAAATTTCCAGATGCATTTATTTTTTATTAATAATTTTTGTGTACTTGTATCACATTGCACAAATATGGTGTTGGATTTTTGTCTTTGGGGACCAGAGAGCATTAAATGTGATATGTCTTTGCTTGTTTAGAGGTGGTCAAATGTAGTGTCTATTCCCATCACGCAATTAATGCTTTCATACCAACAGGTGATTGGTCTAGTGGAAGGGACTAGTCACTACAAAGTAGCGGACTCAGGTTCGAATCCCTGTTGGGAGAGGTTCCCACTTTATGTGCCCGACGCGCCTCGAAAGGGATTAAACCCTTGAAAAACCAAAAAAAAAAAAAAAATTAATGCTTTCATGACTTTTGAGTACACCAATGGTTCACCTTCTTTAGGTCACTTAAATGTTGCTTCTTTCCAATACTTCAATAATAAATACATAGTCTACCCCTTATTAAATGGTTCTCTATCCACCCTTCTATACATTTCTCCTACACCTGAATACCCCCCTCACTGCCCTCAAGAAGCAAGACCATTTCACAGTTGTAAGTACTTATTCTTCTGTTTAAATTTTCTACATCTTAATGATTTGACACTGTCAATTTACAGTTCTTGCAAAATAAACACATTATTTTTATGATTCAGGTTTGTTATCATAATGGCCAAGGCACGTCGAAATGATGTTCCCGAACTCAATGACGGGTGGAAGTTCAATGAAAACTGGTTTTTTAACACTTGTATCCTCAAAGAGGCCAAAGAGTCGAATCTCAAAGACGTCAACGTCTTGAATGAAGCATGCCAGCGCACTGCATCGAGAATGAGTGCATTCTTTGGTAGACGCTTCAGCCTTTCCAGCATCAAGACAAAGCTGGAGCACATGCGAACAATACACCGGATGTTTGGGAAGTATCTATCTACCCCGGGGGTGACGTACCACATTGAGAACTGTGACTCCATAATTACTGTTGAGTATTGGATGGCTGTCAACCCTGTGGTAATATTTGAACTTTATGCATTCTTGTTCTGTGAAATTATGGTTTATACATCTTAATTTTTAATTTTATTCTCTTTCATGTTATAGAAGGAGAATGCATTATTTAGGCATTTTAGGTTGAACGGGAATCCCTTTCACATCATGCATGAAACAATTTTTGAAATTCAGGGGGTGGCAGAATTTCCGAAGGACTTGACTGGAAGCCCAGGTTGGTCCATCCACATACGAGATTCCGACGATGATGAAAAGGCTGTTGTGTTGGTTGGTGACGGCACAAAGCTGAAGTTTCCCGAGCTAGATGACCCTGATAATCAGCTTGTTAAGCCTGGAAAGTTCGATGGTAGTCCCTCCGCAGGATCCGATGATGGTATGTTTGGTGATAGTCTTTGGAAGGTGAATTGATTTCAAAATGATAATTGTTTTTTGCTGCTGCCTTATCTGGCCTCTAATGTTTTCTTTTATGGATGATGAATGTTTTTAAGTTCTCTTGATTATGGATCTTATGTTTAATGTTGCTACTTATGAAAAATGTCCAATTATGGGCATTTAAATTTCACTGATTGTTATCAGTGAAAAGTTTAAATCTTTTTTCTGTTTTTATGTTATAATTATGTAATTTTGGTTGCATCAATTAATGAATGGTACTGTTTTAATTTATTTTATGTTATTCATTGTGCGATTACAAAAACTAATAATTTCTACCAACTTATAATAAAAAACTCTTCCATATATTTCCAGCATTTCCTATAAAAATCATAACATTGATGAATAATTTTTTTTTTTGCTATTTTGATGTTTCAAGACTAATAAAGCAATTCAAAGATTCCTGACCAAAATTTTCAATTCAGCAAAATGTGACACAATATTCCTGCTCATGGCTATCAATTTGACGTATCAAAATCAGGCTATTAATCTGTATTCAAAGTTAGGTGACTTAATTGTAAAATAGACCCCTACACAACAAATTAATTTTAATTACTCCTTCAAACACTTGCTATAAATTTGTCCACTTCTCTTTCAAAATATTACTTAAACATAAATCTTTCAAGGGCAATAATAACTCTTCCTCTTCAAGCTTTCATTATGTCCACATTCAACCCTCGTCCTCAATCTCATTCTTTTTACACTGAAAGATGGACCAAGGAAATTGACGATTACTTCATCGAGTTTTTAGCTAGTGAAGCTTATTTTCAAAATGCAATTTTTATTTATAGTTTTAGTGATGTACTCACGGTTATTCGTAACGAAGTCAATATTTTTTTTTGTAACTCATTTACTTTTAAAGAGATTTCTGCCAAATTCAATCGCATTAAGCGTAGGCATGCTTCATTCATTTATTTGATGAACACATCTGGGTATTATTTAATTGGCGGTACTAACAACGTAGGTGGTGATGTCTTGGAAATTGTCAAACAGTTATGCATGGTAATCTTTATTTTAAGTATTATTTTTTTTGCAAATTGTGAAACTAATTTTGTGTTGTGTTCACATTTGGTCTCGTTCAATCATCAGGAAAGTCCCTTTTATGAAGCCTATGCTATTAATGGTGAGCCAAAATGGATCGATTTATGTGAAATTTTTGGACATAATGGGGTGGATTTTGGGACGCCTCCACCCGCCTCCCCCGTTAATCTACAGTGGTTCGAAGTAAACGATGTTGAAGATGAAAATCAGCGAACACCTGTGGGTCCACCGTTGAACCCACAAGGACTTACATTTTCCCCTTGCGAGGATCCAGATTTTTGGAATGATTTGGCCAATTACAACACGACGCCGACGGATGAAGACAATGATGTTCAAGACAAAAATCCGTCTTCAATGGTTAAGTGTCTTTGGCCAGACGAGGGGACATCAAATGGGTCATTTATTGACAAGAAAAATGATTGAAGAATCAGTTAGATTTGTCTTTGCTTATTTATGGGTAATTTGTTGTTATTTATTTTCAACTTCAACTTAAACTTAGTTCGTGTTATCGATTATGTTTGGCTAATTTCTTTTTAATTGAATTTTAGTATTATTTGCATTGTTAACTCAAAAATTTGGTCCTGGACACATTGGGGGGGGGGGGGTTAGTTCGTGAGAATGCATTATAGTGCAAAGCCTGAAATTGTGAAAATTGCAATTTCACCCCCTTTCATTTGCACTTCACGTAAGGCCAATACTGCAGGGGTGTTTTTGCAATTTACATATCATTTTTAAAATTTTTAGTTTATTAAATGCCCAATATGCATTAATATAAAAAATGGCCCAACCGTGTATATATTGGGAAGTAATTTTATTTTCATGAAGGGGTTAATTGCAAATATGTCAAGGCTTTTACAACCAAAATTCTCCAAAATAATTTGTAATTCATATATCAACCACAACTCACAATT
This sequence comes from Penstemon eatonii, assembly GCA_038501285.1. Taxonomy (NCBI): domain Eukaryota; kingdom Viridiplantae; phylum Streptophyta; class Magnoliopsida; order Lamiales; family Plantaginaceae; genus Penstemon; species Penstemon eatonii. The sequence continues at coordinate 18,767,463 of CM076711.1, forward strand.
TGCTCCAAAATGCATTAATACACACAACATCACAATTGCATTCCAGTTCACAAAAAATCAAGATATACAAAACATTCACAATTGCATTCCAATTCACAAAAAATTAATAATGCACACAACATTCACAATTACATTCAAAAAACTGCCATAGTTCATAGAATGCCAAGTCATTACCTCAATTAGGCAAATTAGAAAGGAGAGCAAAATGGCCAATGTTTCCAACCTAACTAAAGCATGAAATTAAAGGTTTACTTGCATAACCAAAAAAATATGCATGCCCAAAATCACAACCATATTCACCATCAAACGAGATTACCACAATCTTTACCAAAACAAATATAAGAGTACGTAAACTTGGAAAATATTCAAGGCATCTTACCCTCGAGCAGATATGGTTTTTTTGGCAATCGTATATCTCATTAAGAGAATATTCCTTCATGGAAGCATTAGAGTCTCAATGGCCGTCAGCGCCACCATAATATATATACTGTCGGTGGTGGGTTTGTTTGGTAATCAAGCAGATATGCATCTAGTAGGTTTCTCTAGCTTTCCCAGATAAAACAATCATAAGTAAATGTGTTTGGTTATGTTTGATGCACGATGAATTATTTGAACATACTTATACCTCAACTGAACATTTTGGTGCCTTCCCTGTTTAAAAGCCAATTTTATTGGTTTGATTGTAATTTTATCCATGTTGTGGTTTTGACAAAGTCATGTTTTGGAATACTACTCATTTTACTTAGATAACCATTTCTTATTCGATCAAATTGGAGTTGGCTGGCATATCCTATTGTATTGTCATGAAATACAGGTTCTTGGTAAAAATTTAGATCATTAGGAATCATTTTTCGCCCATTGTCTTTCTCAAAGTCTCAAAACAGATTAAAAATTGGTCATGGCATTTAGCATCTGTAGCCATTACAGATTTTTGCATTAACAATGTAAAATTCTTACTGCCTTGAGTTTGGTACTGATGGAAAGTAGCATTTGCTGAGTGACCATTTTGTTTGTGAATTGTGATGGTTGCCCTGAGTTGTTTTTGTTCTGATCATGCTGGCATTGTACGGCTAGTTAGACATTTTCGACAAGATAATATAAATTGCTAATATGCTAGCTTATTTATGAGTTTCAATATAATATTGAAAATGATTGTGAGTTTGACGTTGAAGGATTGTTTGATTATTGAGTAAGCAAATTACGCTTGAGGTTGAATAAAGAACCTATTGGTTATCATTCACATTTTCAACCTTAAAAGAGTTGTCCATGAATAAATCAAATTATCTCTAGATATTATGATAGGCACAAATTTATTTTTGGCATCATAGGCGTTTTTCAATTTTGGTACCATGATGGTACCAATTTTGACTGCCCTTTTCAATTTTGGCACTTTCGTCAGTTGACCATTAAGTCTCAATGTCCAGTATATATTTCACTGATTTTCTTTATAAATATGTGTTTGGTATGACGAAAAACATGGCATTGAGAAAGATTCCTCTTTGTTATTTATATTTGTATGCTTGTGTGAATATAATGTATTCATGTTGTATACTGTTGTTCGTGCAGGAGGCCCCAAAACCACGGACAGCAGCAAGAAGGTGAAGTTTTACACTCGAGTCGAAGAGTGCATAGAATATAGGTCCATGCGCAAATAACAATTCGATGGCAGCATTACCGGTATCCGTCGCTACCGCCTCCGCAATGCCCTCCATATCTGCTTGATTACCAAACAAACCCACCACCGACAATATATATATTATGGTGGCGCTGACGGCCATTGAGATTCTAATGCTTCCATGAAGGAATATTCTCTTAATGAGATATACGATTGCCAAAAAAACCCTCTTAGTAAGTAGATTGTTGCGTAACTCACCTATGAAATCCCGTATATCTTCCCCATCCGCCTTATACATTAATAACGGGACTCCCATAAGCCAAAGCAACAGGAAACCCTATACCGCATACCATCATAAAATAGTAATTAGCAGTACCGTAGTCCTCTTGATCTTTAAATACCATCCATTTGATCAACTGCCATAGTAAGCAGGACACCGACCGACAATGATATACTGATTACTGCTAAGGCATCCAGTGAACAGATGTTCAGAAAAAACCTAACCGGTTCAAATTAAACAGATGTTAAAGCCGAAAAAGAAAATGAGCCGAAAAAAGGAAAAAAAGGAGAAGATGTTGGATTAAACAAATAAAAAAAATTACCCTGAAGTTGTTTTCCACAGTTTCTTGATAGTGTTGGTTATCCACGGGAGCATTTTTTCTTTTCTGAGCTAGTTTACCTTTTGAACTTTTTTGGTTGTTTTTATCTGCTTGGGTTGTTTTGATATATTTGTTGTATATATAGATAGAGAGAAAAGAAAGCTGAAATTATATGTATATTTCTATTTACATTGCTAAATGTATATATTTTTGTCTGATCTATGTACACTCATTGCCTCTCAAAAGGTTCCATAGCCTGTTTTGGAGCAGGCTGAATGTGCAGAGTAGGCCTGTGGCTCACTACTTCTGGTTTTCATTCCTTTCTTTTTTGTATAAACTAATTTGTTTGCATGCAACAAACATAAATGTCCCTTGCCATTACGACTGTAAATTGGGTCTTATTAGCCAAGTTTTTAAATGGCTCGAATTTACATATTATCAGATCTCATAGCTGTAATTGATATACTAAAATATATGTGAGTTTTCATAACATATCTAACCGAAAATAATTTCACATTGTACTACGTACAATGAAATTACAAATTTTAATTATCACTATCCGGAGCACTACCCTTAAAACTATTTCAGAGTACGTAGCAATTTTAGGTTGCAATTTTTACCCATTTTCGGTTGCAATTTTTATTTTTTTTAGTAGTGACATTTACTTGCATACTCTCTAATTATTTGTATACATAAATCACATTTTATGTACTTAAGTCCGAATAACAACTAACTTTTGAAATAATTAGATGTAGAATATGATAAAAAAAATTAAAACTTTCATAATTTCTTGAAAATAGTAACTAAACTTAATTCCTTGGAAAAAGTATATATAATTTTAATATAAGTTATATATCTAGTATATACCTAATCGAAATAAATAAAGGCCCGACATTACACATTTTTTCCCTGAGACTGATGATGCAGTGACTAGATATATGATTCTGATGTTATTGTGTATTCCTTTGTTTCAACTCTCCAGCAATTACATTTTTCATATAATCTCCTCTTATAGATAGACTTAAAAATCGATCAGAGTCCTTTTTCTATCATTTTGCCCCTCTTTTTTTTTTTTTAAATCTCTTTCCTAAAAATCATTTCAAATCTTTTTTCTAAAAATTATTTTGATAGCGGAAATGATTATTCAAAAGTCTTTATTGTTTAAGTATGGCACATTAGCAAGTTGTAATATATGTCGTATGGAGTGGGGGCGTCTGAACATGTTGGGGGAATTGACGTTTCTATGGATAGGAATGACAGAAATTCAAACTAATGATGTTTCATCAAATGCAAAATATTGTTAGTGATCCTATAATCCCAGGATTAATCGCAACAAAGTGTATTGATCGACACCCGTTGGAGAACAATCAGTTGGATGACGACTACTAAATGAGCATTCGATATCATCACATCTTGATTTTACGTAAGCCTTGAACTCTATATACACCCCATTGGTAATGGTCATTCAATGGAATGTATAGGTTGGTGGAATCATTTGGAGAAGGTACTCTTCTGGAGAAAGGAAATTCTTGGAGGAATGAACTTTTGAGCAGCATGTTAGGTTAAAATAAATATTATGTTCGTATTTTGACTTCTTTTTTTTACTTTTTATCAATGGATGCAAGAAAAATAGGTTAGTCTAGTAGTTTTTGTAATTATGATTGTAGTTTTTTTAATCAATTTTACTTCCAAATTAAAAAAGTTTCCTTTGTTAAAAAAATAATATATATATATATATATATATATATATATATATATATATATATATATATATATATATATATATAATTCAAAAAATTATTTTAGTAAAAAACTATAATAATCCTAAATATGTATGAATCAAAAAATAATTGTTAGATTAAATAAAATACTACAAACATTGCTCGAAGCATTTTGAGTATTCCATGGTGCTTGTGATGGAACCGATGACTTTAGAGGCACTCATGTTGCAGACGAGTCAGTCAACACACCATGAGAAGAAAAACCTAAATTTCCTAAATTGGATTTGATAAGCACAGTTTTCACCATTCTGAATAACCTGTCATGTACAATAACACAAATATGACACATAATATAATAAGGAAAAACTCCATTTTGTCCCTTAACATTTGCACATGTGCTCCCTTAATCCTCTAATCTCTGTGAGTTCTCATTTAACCTATCCTAAATAATATTTTTTTGACGTTCACCAGCAGAATTTCGAAAGTATTTCATTTTTCAGACTCCATGTGACGTTAGTTAGAGGGAAGATAGACATTGAAATATTGGAGAAGCAAAGTGCGAAAATGTTCAAAGGTTGGGTGGCACAGTACAAAAGTATTCAAATATTGGGTGACAAAGTGAAAAATTGATCAAAGCCACATCAAAGCCGAATGGAATATTCTATTAGATTCTAGCACAAAACTCCCATGTGAAATTTTTATTGTACCAAATTCTCTTGTACTTTTAGATTCTCTATATAGAATCCTCGTTCGTCCACTTCAAATTTTACAAGCGTGCGTTCCACGCGGTTTTGGTTTGATTTATTTGTATTTTGTCTAATATTTCTGTCTAAATGCCAATAATAACCTTATTCATTACCCCAAACTTATTAATTTCATTAGGCACGAAATCTCCTTGTACTAAGTTAAACTTAACACGAGGAGGTTATGGTTCAATTCCCACGAATGTGTGTATTTTCTCTAGTTTAATACTAGTAATTAGTTCACCTTGATATCATTGTATTAGTTTCGATTCGACATAATATTTGATGTAACAATGTATTTATCATCTAAAAAAAAAAAATAAACTTAACACATAATCTCCTTATAACTTATAAACTCAACACATATTCCCTTTTAAACTTATCATGTAATACTCTTGTACTTTAAAGACTTAGCACATCGTACCTTATATAATTATACTTAAGGGTGATTTGGATATATAAACTAAGGCAACGTTCGGTTTCCTATATATGGGCCGATAAATAGAGTTATTGGGCCAATTAAATGTAATTGTGGGTGAATGTTTCTGTCCGGCTGGGGCTACTATATTACGGGCTGCCCGGCCTAATTCGATGAAAATGTGGGCCAGCCAGCCTAATATGGTATATTACAATTGGGCACCCCAATTGCGATTTTCTGACCCGAAATTGCCCTTTACTTTCGCGGTATTTACAAATAAACCAGGCCATAATGTACAAAAATGTGAAAAAATTTCTTCCCTCCATTATTTCCCCCTTCTCTCTTTCTCACCTGGCCACGACATTGTTGAGCTAAGAAGGGTACTTCGATTTTTTTTCCTCTCTCACCTTAAAGCTTATTTAACACACTTTCTAATGGCTTCTATTGTGTTCCTTGGCAGATTTGAAGAAACAAATTGTTGGTGAAGAACTCTAATCGAGCTAGGTAAGGTAATTTTTTTTTTCTATTTTCGATATCAAGAAGGTTGTGAGCCCGATCCTTTGCAATATTAGCTCGAACCACATATTTATTCCCACGTATTTATCATTGAATTCATTTTCGGAAATGCTTGAATTTTCTTCAATGTAATTTTTTTGCCTAATATCTTATGAACAAGCTCATGTTAAAGGGTTATACCTAGAATTTGAATAAAATCGAAAATCCACTGTTTTTATTTGGGTATTGTTCAACATAAACATAGATTTGGGTAATATTTAAGTAAAAATGTTGAGTACTGTTTATATAATTTGTTTGGGTACTGTTTTTATTATATAACATGTTTTATATGATTTCATTAATAAAGAGTGTGTATACTTGTGTACTTGTTTATGTTATTATGTTGTGCATTTGCGATGTTAACTTTTTTTTTGTGTTCTTCATGTTTGTGTATTGAACATTATTTTGACAGCCAAGTTTCAATTGATTCACAAAGGAAACAAATGTTGTTATTATTATTTCATCAATACTTTTGGATGGGTGTTTTCTATGTTTGTTTGCGATTTATTTCACAACATGCCATGCGCCAACCAACACGATATAGTCTAATACGTAGAAGGCGCAAGCAATTAAAAATTTTATATTATACTTGTTTCGAAGAAATCATACGGTGTAAAGATAACATTCGTCTTAATACGAGTGCGTTTGAAAAGTTTTGTTGTATGTTACATAACGTTGGGGGGTTAAAAGATACTAAATACGTTTCGATGCAAGAGCAAGTAGCATTATTCTTGTCAGTTCTGTCTCACCACAAGAAGATTCGAACTATTCGGTCTGATTTTCGTCGTTCGGGAGAAACCGTGAGCAAGTGTTTCTATCGAGTTCTCACGTGTTTGCTAAAGCTACATCCAATCTTAATGTCTCAACCAAATCCGATAACAAACGATTGAGATGACGATAGGTGGAAGTATTTTCCGATGAGACGAGTACATTTTTACTTTCCTACTCCATTATTTATGTGTTTATGAGTTTATGTTAATGTTAGCACCTCCATGTATGTGTAGGGATGTATCGAGGCACTTGATGGTACCTATGTAAATGTCCAAGTTCCTAATGCGGATAAAGCACAATATAGATCACGAAAGGGCGATATTTCCACGAACGTGCTTGCCGCATGTGATTTTGTAGGAGGATTCACCTATGCTTTGGTAGGATGGGAGGGATCCGCGGCAGGTGGTCGAGCTCTGAGAGAAGCAATTAATCGGTCCAATGGTTTGAAAGTGCCTACGGGTATGATTCACAATGCATGAACTTTTTCTTGAAATGACTGATTTTTTATTTAATATGATTAACTAATTTTATGAAAGTATTTTATTGTCTTAAGAACATACTACTTGTGTGACAACGGGTATACTAACGAAAAAGGTTTCCTCACTCCTTATAGGGGCGTGAGGTGCTATTTGAAAGAATGGGGGGTTGGTATGGATGCCCCACAAAATGCACAGGAATATTTCAACATGAAACACTCTCAAGTATGGAATGTCATTGAGCGTAGTTTCGGGAAAGTTAAGAAGAAGTGGGGAATTTTAAGGAGCAACACATTCTACCCCCTGAAGACGCAAAATAGAATCATTATGGCGTTGTTGTTGATTCAGAACTTTATGCGTCTTACCATGAGGAACGACATTTGGGACTACGACCCTGATCTGAGATTTGATAATGACAATGATAATGGCCCCACATACGAAGGTTATATTGATGTTGTTGAGCCGTCGCATGCATGGAACCAATTTCGGGACAACATGGCTCGTGAAATATTTTTGAAATGGAGAATAAACTGGCTTTGAATTGTTACTTAAAATTAGGATTTTTAAATTTGTTTCTAAACATTTAAGTTCAAATGTGCACTATTTCAATGTAAAATATTTGTTGTGTATTGTTACGTATTTGTGATCTATGTTAACCTGATTTCTATTAAATTTGATTGCAACTTGAGCACTTTTTGTTATATTCATTATTGCTTTATTTACTATTATAATTTGTCATTCGAATGCAGCTTAGTTGAAATACCGAAATGACATCCATACCACGTTATGGCGACGCGGTACCAACCCAAAAGAAGACCCAGGGAGTGCGTAAGACTTGGAATGCAAATGAGGAAGAACAATTGATCTTTTGTTTGAAGGACCTGCTTACCAATGGTTGGAAGTCCGATAACTCATTTCGACCCGGCTATTTGCAAACCCTTGAAATTGCACTCAATGCAAGGCTTCCAAGTTCAAATATGACCGTTAAGCATATAAATTCGAAGTTGACGGTATGGAAGAAGACTTACTATCAATTAGTTGGAATGCAAGGAACAAGTGACTTCGGTTGGAACGACAGTGGGAGGACAATTACAGTTGATGACGAGGTTTGGCAATTATATGTGAATGTACGGCAATTTGAGTTTTGTAATATAAAATCAGTTGTTAAATTTTCCTAACAAATAGCAAGTATGAAAAGCATGCTAATTCAATTTTCTTGATTGTTATTCTTGTGTGTTACGTTGTGTAAAATGTAGTTATGCTAACATAGTATTTTCATATATGTTTCGTGTATATTTGCTGGAAATTGCCATTACCCCCATGCTGAAAATGCATTTATCCCCCTACTGGAAATTGCATTTACCCCCTACTTGAATTGCATGTACACCCTGTTGAAAATGCAATTACCCCCTTGCTGGAATTGCATGTACACCCTGTTAAAAATGCAATTACCCCCTGTTGGAAATGCATTTACCCCCTGGTTGAATTGCATTCACCCCCTTGCTGGAATTGCATGTTCATCATGTTCAAAATCCAATTACCCCCTGCTGGAATTGCATTTACCCCCCTACTGAAATTGCATTTACCCCCTGCTTGAATTGCATTTACCCCCCTGTTTTAATTGCATTCACCCCGTCGCTGGAATTGCATGTACACTCTCTTGAAAATGCAATTAGCCCCTGCTGGAATTCCATTTATCCCATGTTGGTATTACATTTATCACATGCTGGAATTGCATTTACCCCCTGCTAAAATTGCATCTACCCCCCTGATGAATTTTTTTTTTGTACTAATGCAATTACCCCCTTTTGAATCTGTGAATGTTAGGCACATCCAGATGTTGCAAGTATGCGATTCAAGACCTATACTTACTTTGATGATTGGGTAGAAATCTTTGGAAAGGATCGGGCTACGGGGGATAATGGGGAGGATTTTGTGGAAAAAGTTGAGGATTTGTTGAAGACCGGTACAATGAACATCGAATCATATAAAGGAAAAGAACCGACACATATTGTTGAGGACCAGTTCAGCAGCTCCTGCGTTGACCTAACTACGGATGGTTTGGACGTGGGAGAATTTTTATTGGATATACCACCATTCAACATGGGTTTTAATACGTCTGGACCAAATAAGGTGAAATTGACTAAGAAAATCAATAAGGAATTCGTCACGAAGGAAAAAGAAGAGAGAAAGAGGAAAACACATGAATCCTTGGGTCCGAAAACCATGAAACCAGAATTGGAGAACTTTATAAACGCGGCAAAATCTACATGGACTGACCTTACTTCGAAATTTTTCAAAGAGAAGGATTCGTATGACGAGAAGGCTCAAAAGATAATAGCTGCCCTAGGGAGCATAACCACGATTTTCGATGAAAATCCGAACTACCTATCCTTCAAGATAATGGACAATCCGAAGCACATTAGCTTGTTCTTGAACTCCACGGAATGCAACCGTGAGATGCAAGCACAAATGATCCTCGAGGGTAAGATGCCTTGAATATTTTCCAAGTTTACGTACTCTTATATTTGTTTTGGTAAAGATTGTGGTAATCTCGTTTGATGGTGAATATGGTTGTGATTTTGGGCATGCATATTTTTTTGGTTATGCAAGTAAACCTTTAATTTCATGCTTTAGTTAGGTTGGAAACATTGGCCATTTTGCTCTCCTTTCTAATTTGCCTAATTAAGGTAATGACTTGGCATTCTATGAACTATGGCAGTTTTTTGAATGCAATTGTGAATGTTGTGTGCATTATTAATTTTTTGTGAATTGGAATGCAATTGTGAATGTTTTGTATATCTTGATTTTTTGTGAACTGGAATGCAATTGTGATGTTGTGTGTATTAATGCATTTTGGAGCAAATTGTGAGTTGTGGTTGATATATGAATTACAAATTATTTTGGAGAATTTTGGTTGTAAAAGCCTTGACATATTTGCAATTAACCCCTTCATGAAAATAAAATTACTTCCCAATATATACACGGTTGGGCCATTTTTTATATTAATGCATATTGGGCATTTAATAAACTAAAAATTTTAAAAATGATATGTAAATTGCAAAAACACCCCTGCAGTATTGGCCTTACGTGAAGTGCAAATGAAAGGGGGTGAAATTGCAATTTTCACAATTTCAAGCTTTGCACTATAATGCATTCTCACGAACTAACCCCCCCCCCCCCCCAATGTGTCCAGGACCAAATTTGTGAGTTAACAATGCAAATAATACTAAAATTCAATTAAAAAGAAATTAGCCAAACATAATCGATAACACGAACTAAGTTTAAGTTGAAGTTGAAAATAAATAACAACAAATTACCCATAAATAAGCAAAGACAAATCTAACTGATTCTTCAATCATTTTTCTTGTCAATAAATGACCCATTTGATGTCCCCTCGTCTGGCCAAAGACACTTAACCATTGAAGGCGGATTTTTGTCTTGAACATCATTGTCTTCATCCGTCGGCGTCGTGTTGTAATTGGCCAAATCATTCCAAAAATCTGGATCCTCGCAAGGGGAAAATGTAAGTCCTTGTGGGTTCAACGGTGGACCCACAGGTGTTCGCTGATTTTCATCTTCAACATCGTTTACTTCGAACCACTGTAGATTAACGGGGGAGGCGGGTGGAGGCGTCCCAAAATCCACCCCATTATGTCCAAAAATTTCACATAAATCGATCCATTTTGGCTCACCATTAATAGCATAGGCTTCATAAAAGGGACTTTCCTGATGATTGAACGAGACCAAATGTGAACACAACACAAATTAGTTTCACAATTTGCAAAAAAAATAATACTTAAAATAAAGATTACCATGCATAACTGTTTGACAATTTCCAAGACATCACCACCTACGTTGTTAGTACCGCCAATTAAATAATACCCAGATGTGTTCATCAAATAAATGAATGAAGCATGCCTACGCTTAATGCGATTGAATTTGGCAGAAATCTCTTTAAAAGTAAATGAGTTACAAAAAAAAATATTGACTTCGTTACGAACAACCGTGAGTACATCACTAAAACTATAAATAAAAATTGCATTTTGAAAATAAGCTTCACTAGCTAGAAACTCGATGAAGTAATCGTCAATTTCCTTGGTCCATCTTTTAGTGTAAAAAGAATGAGATTGAGGACGAGGGTTGAATGTGGACATAATGAAAGCTTGAAGAGGAAGAGTTATTATTGCCCTTGAAAGATTTATGTGTAAGTAATATTTTGAAAGAGAAGTGGACAAATTTATAGCAAGTGTTTGAAGGAGTAATTAAAATTAATTTGTTGTGTAGGGGTCTATTTTACAATTAAGTCACCTAACTTTGAATACAGATTAATAGCCTGATTTTGATACGTCAAATTGATAGCCATGAGCAGGAATATTGTGTCACATTTTGCTGAATTGAAAATTTTGGTCAGGAATCTTTGAATTGCTTTATTAGTCTTGAAACATCAAAATAGCAAAAAAAAAAAATTATTCATCAATGTTATGATTTTTATAGGAAATGCTGGAAATATATGGAAGAGTTTTTTATTATAAGTTGGTAGAAATTATTAGTTTTTGTAATCGCACAATGAATAACATAAAATAAATTAAAACAGTACCATTCATTAATTGATGCAACCAAAATTACATAATTATAACATAAAAACAGAAAAAAGATTTAAACTTTTCACTGATAACAATCAGTGAAATTTAAATGCCCATAATTGGACTTTTTTCATAAGTAGCAACATTAAACATAAGATCCATAATCAAGAGAACTTAAAAACATTCATCATCCATAAAAGAAAACATTAGAGGCCAGATAAGACAGCAGCAAAAAACAATTATCATTTTGAAATCAATCCACCTTCCAAAGACTATCACCAAATATACCATCACCGGATCCTGCGGAGGGACTACCATCGAACTTTCCAGGCTTAACAAGCTGATTATCAGGGTCATCTAGCTCGGGAAACTTCAGCTTTGTGCCGTCACCAACCAACACAACAGCCTTTTCATCATCGTCGGAATCTCGTATGTGGATGGACCAACCTGGGCTTCCAGTCAAGTCCTTCGGAAATTCTGCCACCCCCTGAATTTCAAAAATTGTTTCATGCATGATGTGAAAGGGATTCCCGTTCAACCTAAAATGCCTAAATAATGCATTCTCCTTCTATAACATGAAAGAGGATAAAATTAAAAATTAAGATGTATAAACCATAATTTCACAGAACAAGAATGCATAAAGTTCAAATATTACCGCAGGGTTGACAGCCATCCAATACTCAACAGTAATTATGGAGTCACAGTTCTCAATGTGGTACGTCACCCCCGGGGTAGATAGATACTTCCCAAACATCCGGTGTATTGTTCGCATGTGCTCCAGCTTTGTCTTGATGCTGGAAAGGCTGAAGCGTCTACCAAAGAATGCACTCATTCTCGATGCAGTGCGCTGGCATGCTTCATTCAAGACGTTGACGTCTTTGAGATTCGACTCTTTGGCCTCTTTGAGGATACAAGTGTTAAAAAACCAGTTTTCATTGAACTTCCACCCGTCATTGAGTTCGGGAACATCATTTCGACGTGCCTTGGCCATTATGATAACAAACCTGAATCATAAAAATAATGTGTTTATTTTGCAAGAACTGTAAATTGACAGTGTCAAATCATTAAGATGTAGAAAATTTAAACAGAAGAATAAGTACTTACAACTGTGAAATGGTCTTGCTTCTTGAGGGCAGTGAGGGGGGTATTCAGGTGTAGGAGAAATGTATAGAAGGGTGGATAGAGAACCATTTAATAAGGGGTAGACTATGTATTTATTATTGAAGTATTGGAAAGAAGCAACATTTAAGTGACCTAAAGAAGGTGAACCATTGGTGTACTCAAAAGTCATGAAAGCATTAATTGCGTGATGGGAATAGACACTACATTTGACCACCTCTAAACAAGCAAAGACATATCACATTTAATGCTCTCTGGTCCCCAAAGACAAAAATCCAACACCATATTTGTGCAATGTGATACAAGTACTCAAAAATTATTAATAAAAAATAAATGCATCTGGAAATTTGGCAGCTTCATTGTGCACATAAAAATCAGTCATATCCAGCAAGTGTCCAAAACAACATTAATAAGCAAAGATTGAACAATTTAAGGCATGAACAAAAAAATTGACAGTTTCATTGTGTACAACAAATCCTGGCATATTCAAACAGCATCCAAAAAAACAGTACCCAAAATTTAAGTCACATTCAACCAGTATCTCAAAAAACAATAACCCAAATTTAAGTCATATGCAACCAGTGCCCAAAAAAACAGCAAGCAAAACAGTGAATCACAACCAAATCCTAGGACCAATTATGCCCTTCAATTGTCCCAACATACACTACTAACCACAACTTAAATATATTTAATACAAGAAACATGTTTCTCATGCCATCATAATACACCCATAATCATCACCATAATTAAAATTAACATGAACAACAACTCATACAGTCTAATACACATATAAATAACAACTCATAATTCACCATGATATGGAATATTCAATACAAAATATACATAAACATCAGTCACAAAGTTTCAGAACATCCAAATAAAAGCATAACCTAAACATCATAATACAAAATATTAATGTCACTACCCCATACCACATTGTTCCAGTCAAACAAATTCACAAAATTAAAGCAGGTCAGGCAATTTGAAACCAAATTAGGATAAACAAAGCACAGATCATCATAAGCTTTTGCTTACGACGCAATGCTCTGTTATCCGCCTGAAGTTGTGCAATGGAACTAACTAGGTTGCTCATTTCAATGGTCATTGCTTTGTTGCTACGCTCCAAACGTGCATTCTCTGCCTAAGCCTTATTAACCCTGGCCAACAACCCAGGTATAATCAACCTTGATCTGTCACACATGGCTGGATCGAACCATTCAAAATAATCACAACGCTCACCCTAATAAAACAAAGAAAAGCTCGGGATTACTAAATTTTCTAAAATCAACACAGTTGATGAAATATTATATAAAAAAGAGTTCACGAACCATACAATTGTTCCCGAACATCGTAAAAATCTACGGCCTGGGTTGTCTTTTTTCCAAGATGTGTAAATTCTGACTTGCGAACCACAAGCACACGGTATGCGCCCAATGAACCGATTGGAGGAGCTGCTACTGCTAGAATCCATGGCTACTCCTTCAACAAGGACGATGCTCACGAAGTTAATTTATGAACTTTAAATCTAATGAACTATAAAATTACGCAAAAATAAAACATGAATAGGTCAAGAAACATTACCAGTGGATCAAATGAAGGATTCGCGTGGATATTAGTACTGAACAAGGATTCGCGTGGGGGAGACAACTAGGGTTTTTTTTTGGGGCGAATACTCCTACAACAAGGATAACATACCAATTAGTACTGAAATATGACCACAAAATTAGGAACAGTCAAAAAGGTCTTCTTTCTAAAATACGCGCACCACAAAATTGAACTAAAACATGACCAATGGGGTGTGGCATGTGGCATTTCCTGCACATTCACGCGCTTTCTGGAACCCACTCTCTGCCAATTTCAGTATTCATATGACAAAAGTGTTGAAAAATATGTTTGAATACATTTAAAGCATTATTATATACATAAAGTAACACTCCCTATATGAATCTAAAATTCTGAATAACTATATTTAAACTTCATTTTACTTGACATGAAATTAATTGTATTGTAAATTTTTTTATATCAATTTACTGCATTCATCTCTCGATAATTTATCTTAAGTAATACTTCATTTGTCTCTTTAATGTTTTTTTTCAATCTTAGTTCTAGCAAAACATGGTTCTCTTGCTTAGATATATATTTTTAAAAATAATACAACTCATACAAGTAATGATTTAATATCCATTCTAAAAACTCAAAAAAAAATTAAATAATATTTTAATATCACCAATAAACTACCATTACTTTTGATGAACAATGGGTAAGATTTATATTTAAAAAAAATTACTTCCCCAAAAAAGTTTATGTAAACTCCACATCGAACTAAAATGAAGCAAAAATTATGAAATGGATATTGTTTAAAATATTTTGTAATATAGTGTGCTAAATTATTTGGTATAATATCGTAAACTGATCATAATACTAGTATGACTGAAGTATAGTAATTTTGGGTGTATGTGGATGAGTTTTGGTCTGGTCTCGCGAGCTTCGCGAGACTGAGCCAAAACCTTTTCAAATGAGTTTTCGTCAAACCTATAAAATCATTAAAAATTTATTCAAAAACTCACACTCAAACTCTTCAAACCTATAAAATATTGATTTGACACCTACTACCTATTTTTTTTCTTTAAAATTCACTAAAAAAGACATTGATTTGACACATACCACCTACCTTTTTCCCTAAATCCCAACATCCAAACCCAATCCAAGTGGGGTTTCAACTTATTCAAACCACAAAACCCAACAATCAAAACCCATCCAAATGAGGTCTCAAAGGTTTTACCGAAACCACCCAAACCATTTTTTTTAAATCGATAGCCGCGAAACCCGAGCCAAAACCCATCCAAATAGACCCTTTAATTCTTGCAGAGATAGAATATACTTTCTTATATGTAAAAGTTAAAGTAATAATAATTTTTTATAGTATATTAATATAAAAAAATTATAAAAAAGGCGCTCTAAACACGCTCTGAAACTTGATTTTTTAAAATATGACGCTCTCACGCTCACGAACAGCTCTGCGAATTAGTTACCTAGGTTACAAACACGTATTCTAAATTCAAATTCGACAATATTTGTAAAGAACAGAAAATGTCGAAATGAGGTAATTGCATTATTGGTACCGAATTTTATGTCAATTTCTAGTTTTGGTACTAAATAAATGCAGATCAACATATTTGGTATCATAATTTAAAAAATCGCTCTACATTTGGTATCGCCGCTAATTAAATTTGAAATTCCATGTCAAACAGGTGACGTGGCAGTTAAGTCAGTTTCAGTTATTGCAAAATTAGTGTCATGACCTATAGTAGCTGACGTTTCTACCTATAACATTTCGGGTTGTCAATATAACATTTTAATAGAATTGCCAGCTAATATAAGTTATGTCATTAAGGTTGTCAATATAACATTTCAATAGAATTGTCAGTTAATATAAGTTATGTCATTAATTTTGCAATAATTAAAACTGATTTAACGGCTATATCACCAATTAATGATGATTTTCAAGTTTAGTTTATGATGATTTTCTAGTTTAGTTAACGAGGATAGCAAATGGTTTTGATAATTGAGTAGAAAATCATTCGAGAATCATTAGCCTACGCTAATTTTAATGTTTTCTTGAACTACCCATCCATTCAATTCAACCAACATGGGGTTATGCCAAAGCTACTACCAAATAACATTTATAGGTAGCATTTGTTTCATTCATTTTTCCAAATTTAATTTGCTAGTAATAACACTATGGGTTATAGCATTTTTTTTGCCATAACTTAAGCTCGCTGGTCTTTTTACCCCACATCTTATCGGAATGACATATTTAGTGTCACAACTTCAATTTTGTCCTCGTTGAGGCTCAATTTCAAAATTATCCCAAATTAAGCTACATGACATGTAATTTGGAAATTCTGGTTCCACAACTTAAGCTCATTGATATTTCTACCCCATGCATCTTTTCAGGCCGACACCTTTGATTCCACTACTTCATGTTGCAATTGCAATTTTGGTCCATATTGATGTCTACTTTCAAACTTGGCTCGAATTAACCCACATGCTGGCCATGTGGCTTGTAAGTTTGGGATATTAACAAAATTCAACGAAATAAAAAAAAACTAATTTAAAAACCATTTTCAAAACTAAAACCACCTTCGTCTCCCTCGAATTCTTCTACTGCCTCTCCCAAAAACTTCAACTTAACCATGGCCCCGCGGCCGTTCTATATATCGTAACTATCCCACATTTGTGGAAGATGTAGCCTTTAGTGACTGGGATGGTTGAAAAGATTTAATGAACAATATTGTATCATTAGTAAAAGATTTCCTGGATCTTTAACCGCCGTGCTTCTACTTGATGTTGGTTGAATCTTTTTCCTGCTGCACATGCACAATAAACAATTCATAAGAAAAAACAAAAGATAGTAATTTGTCTAATAGGTAGAATATTTTGGTGCATTTTAACTATAACATAATCATTTGTTCATGACCATACTACTGTCTTCCTTTCAATGTGATCCTCTCTCATCCATATTAGTTAATCTAATATGTTTTCTATTTGAGATATGAATCTTGTCATCAAAATAAAGACATCTATTATTATTAGAGTTAATGGCAATTTACTTCCCCCTAATTTTATAAAAGTTTCATATTATCTTCCTGATATTTTTATATGAGAAACTTTACCTCTTGTTTTATGATAATGTGGCAGTTTACACTTTACACCTCTGTGTTATGTTAAATATGACAATTTATACTATATTATATGATAAATGTGACAATTTGTCCCTCCTGTGTTACAAAAATATTTTTTATGTCCACTTTTAATTTCGACAAGTGAGTTACACTCTTCGGCTGGAGGAGGTAAATTACTTCTTTAAAATTTTCACAAGGAATGGTAAAGTGCTCTTTTTTAAATCATGAGGGGATAAATTAAACTTTAGTCATTTTGCAAGGGGTAAATTGGTATTCTCATGTTGATTATGGTTTGTAATTTCTTCATTAGATTGATAGATAACTTTCATAAAATGATTTATCCTTGGTAAGGTAGAGAGTTCTAATAATAATATAATTTTATGGTAGAGAGTTCTAATAATAATATAATTTTATGGAGTGAATAGCAAATTAACCCTCTGTATTATTTTAAGTAAGTAATTTAACTTCATGTGATAAAAAAAAAAGAGGGTAAAATACCTCTATGTGATATCCTAAATAAGCAATTTAACTCCTTGTGATAAGAACAAGTGTAAAATACCTCCCAGTGTTTTTATAAAAGAAGCACATTGCCTCCCTCGATATTGCTCATTAATTCATATTAGTGGGAGGTAAATTGCTCACTATTTTATTTCATAGAGAAGTAAATTGCCTATTTTATATCACAATTAGGTAAATTGCTCATTATTTTATTTTACAAGAAATTAAATTGCCTATTTTTATTTTACATTGAGGTAAATTGCCCAGTAGTAATATCCCATGGAGATAACTTGCAAAAATCCCTAATTTTATTTGCTCTTGCCAACTCAAGCTCAAACCACAAAATTCGATGTAGAAGTATGTTCTAAATGGCAATAGATCCTCTGTACCACAATTTGTGTATCACAAGTGTGTACCACAAATGAGTAATTGTCATATATACATGTGTCAATTACTCATTTGTGGTACACATTTGTGGTTCACAAATTGTGGTACAGAGGATCTTGAGCCATTCTAAATGAATTTGCAAAAAGTCATTGACGAACTGTGACAGTGATTTTCAGCATAAGTATGACTTTGTTAATAGGATCATGAGTACCAACAGGTAATTGGTGTAGTGGAAGGGACTAATCACTAAAAAGTAATGGACTCAGATTCTAATCCTTGCTGGGAGAGGTTCCCAATTTATATATATGTCCGACGCGTCTCGAAAGGGATTAAAATCCTAGGGTAACCAAAAAAAAAAAAAAAATAGGATCATGAGCTATACCAATTACTCATTCTGGTGCACAGGACCGGCCCTAGACTTCTCGGGACCCTGGGCGAAGTTAAAAATTGGAGCCCTATATTGGAAAAGAAATTATGTAAGTTTTATATTTTTTTTTTTTTACTTTGCTAGATGCAAAATTATTTATTATATCTCCATATTCTAGTTTCTCTAACATATCTTGTTATATAGATAAAATAGTCAAATCACTTAATCTTTCTTGTGATAAAGTTGATCTTAAATAAGTTTTTATCAATTTTAATTTTGAAAAACTACTTTAAGAATAAGCAAATGTTACAGGTGTAGTGAATAATATAGACGTGTTAGGATAAGAATCAAAAGCTCCCTTTTGAGATTTAACTAGTTTTTCTGTCGTCTTTTGTTTCTTAGGTTTTTCACAACCAAATAAGTATTTTTTTGATTTGACATAATGATTATAAAACCAATTAAATAAATAGTAAATAAAAAGATAATTACGTTAAAAGATTGATCAACTCTTTAACTATTCCTCAAATAAATTGAAGCATTGAGTTTTCTGCAATATAAAAAATACAAAAAATACAAAAATATAAATCAGCAAAGTTGTTACATGACTGAATCTGAAGAACGTCTATATCACCCTTTTTCTGAAGCTCATGGGTAAAGAAAAACTTTGGTGATATGTGCTTCGTTCTGTCTCCTTTGATATATCCATTTTTTATTTGAGCAATACAAGTGACATTGTCTTCATATAATGATGTTGGTATATTCTTTATTGAAGGCAACCCACAAGATTCTTGGATATATTGAACCACTGATCTCAGCCATAAACATTCTCGACTTGCTTCATGCAATGCCAAAATTTCAGCATGATTGGAAGAAGTGGCTGCTAGAGTTTGTTTAACAGATCGTCATGATATTGCAGTGCCACCACAAGTAAATACATATCCACTTTGCGATCTACCTTTGTGTGGATCAGAAAGATAACCTGCATCTGCATAACCTGCTACATGTGCATCGGCATCTCTAGAGTAAAATAGACCCATGTCTATTGTCCCACGAAGATAGCGCAATATGTGTTTAACTCCATTCCAATGTCTTCTTGTTGGTGCAGAGCTATATCTTGCCAGCAAATTAACCGAGAAGGATATATCAGGTCTCGTAGAATTTGCAAGATACATCAAGGCTCCAATTGCACTTAGATAAGGTACTTCAGGAACAAGCAATTCTTCATTTTCCTCCCGAGGACGGAAAGGATCTTTCTTTATATTAAAAGATCTAACAACCATGGGACTACTCAATGGATGAGCTTTGTCCATATAAAATCTCTTCATGATCTTTTCTGTATATGCCGATTGATGGATAAAGATTCCAGTTGATAAATATTCGATCTGCAGACCGAGACAAAACTTTTTTTTTTCGAGATTTTTCATCTCAAATTCTTTCATTAAATAGTTTGCGGTCTTTGTGAGCTCTTCAGGAGTCCCCACAAGATTTAAGTCGTCCACGTATACCGCAATAATGGAAAAACCATTCTCAAATCTTTTCATGAAAACACATGGACAAATTGGATTGTTAACAAATCCTTCCTTTATGAGATAATCACTGAGCCGATTGTACCACATCCGGCCAGACTATTTTAATCCGTACAAGGATCGTTGCAATTTAATTGAATACAATTCATGAGACCTTTGATTATAAGATCCTTCGGGGACTTTCATATACATACATATATATATCACTATCAAGTGATCCATATAAATATGCGGTAACCACATCCATGAGACGCATGTCCAGTCCTTCAGAGACTGCAAAGCTAATCAAATACCTCAATGTGATTACATCAATCACAGGGGAATATGTTTCATCATAATCAATTCCAGGTCTTTGTGAGAATCCTTGTGCAACAAGTCGTGCCTTGTATCTCACAATCTCATTTTTCTCATTCTGTTTTCGTACAAATACCCATTTGTACCCGACCTGTTGCACGTTTTCGGGCATGCGAACTATCGATCTAGAAACTTTGCGATTTTCTAGCAGTTCAGCTCAGCTTGAATCGCATTTTTTCATTTTGGCCAATCATTTCTATGTCGACATTCATCAACCGATATCGGTTCGGGATCTTCGGGATCTTTATTTATAATATCTAGTGCGACCCCATAAGCAAAGACATTATCTACAATCACTTTCTTTCTATCCCAGTTTTCTCAAGTATTTAAATAATTCAAAGAGATCTCTTCAAATATCGCCTCTTCAGGGGCATCAGTTTCATTTGCCTCTCCGGGGGCATTTCTTAATTCAGACTGATCAGTTATTTTTTCTATAGCACTTTCTTTTGAAACAGTTTCCTCTTCAGGAGGAGTACATACTTCTGGTATCTTTTTCCTTCGGAGATTCTTGCCTTTCGCACCAACCGGTCGTCCATGTTTCGTTCGTGGTTTTTCAGATTGTCTTGCAGGGAGATGTCCTTCAGGGACGTTAATCCGTGCTGGTGCATTAACCGCCGGTATATGAGATTTTGTTATTTTCTTTGTATCAACAAATGCATCCGGGAATTGATTTGCAACATTTTACAAATGTATAATATTTCTTACTTCTTGCTCACAATTATTTGTACGTGGGTCATAATGAGACAAATATGACACATTCTATTTAATTTCACACCATTCTTCAGAAACCGACTTCTTATCTCCCCCTAACGGCGAGAAAACTGTCTCATTAAAAATACCATCAGCATATCTTGCTTTAAACATATCACCCGTCAGGGGCTCAAGATATCTGATAATAGACGGGAAATCAAAACCATTGTAGATCCAAAGTCGTCTCTGTGGACCCATTTTTGTTCGTTGTGGCGGTGATATTGGAACATAAACCGCATATCCGAAAATTCTCAAATGAGAAATATCAGGCTGCTGGCTTGTCACAAGCTGCAATGGCGAATACGCCTCAAATGAACTTGGTCTAATCCGGACCAGTGAAGCAGCATGTAATATTGCATGTCCCCAAACAGAGGTGGGTAAATTTAACCTCAAAAGTAAAGGTCTAGCAATTAATTGCAACCTCTTTATAAATGACTCAGCTAGGCCATTTTGGGTATGAACATGTGCAACAGAATGTTCAACATCAATTTCAATTGACATGAAATAATCATCAAATGACTGAGATGTAAACTCACCCGCATTATCAAGATGAATAGTCTTTATTGAATAATCAGGGAATTGTGCCCTCAGTTTTATAATTTGAGCAAGAAGCTTTGCAAAAGCCATTGTACGCGTTGACAGTAGGCATACATGAGATCATCTCGAAGATGCGTCTATTAGGACCATAAAATAACGAAAAGGTCCGCAAGGTGGATCTACAGGCCCACATATATCATAGGAGACGTTGTGATAATTAATTTCCCCTGTGAGCATGCCACACACACATTTTCATGTGGCAAAAGAATCTTCTGGTTCTTTAAAGGATGCCGCTCGAATTCTTTATTATTCGACGCATCATAATTGCTCCCGGGTGGCCAAGTCGATCATGCCAAAGCGAGAAAAGTTTTGAATCATTGAACTTCCGGTTCAATACAACATTTGATTCAAAAACTCTTATGGTCGCATAATATAAACCCGATGAGAAAACTGAGAGTTTTTCATTTACATGCTTCTGGCATGAAATCATGGATGTGATACAAAGATGTTCCATATTCCCCTCATTCGTGGTCTCAATATGAAATCCATTCAAACGTATATCTTTGAAACTTAACAAGTTTCTTTTGGATTTCGGAGAGTTCAACGCCTCTTTTATCAAAATATTTGTACCACCGGGCAATATTATATTGGCTCTTCCGGAGCCTTCAATTAATGTTGTAGTACCATAATTTTAAATTCGAGAAATATTTCTTATCTCGAAGAATCGTGTGTGTGGTCCCACTGTCAACCAAACAAATATCTCCATCGTTCATGCTCACATTAACGTTATTTTTCATTTTTGTTAAGCATAAAAAAATAATAAACTTTCTTCTTCAGGTTTAAGTCTTTTACCTAGACTTTCTTTCAAGTCTAAAATATAGCTTTGTTACAAGGTTAAAACCTTTGAAGCTTTCTTTCAAGCTTAAAATCTTTGAAGCTTTCTTTCAAGCTTAAAATTTACTAGGCTTTCTTTCAAGCCAAAAATATTCTCAAATCTTCGGGTTTGAGTTTTTGCCTAGTGGAGGCACACAAGTAGTAGGTTTTTTTTTTTTCAAGCCAAAAATATACTCAAAACTTCGGGTTTGAGTTTTTCGCCTAGACTTTCGTTCAAGTGTAAGATTTTCGAAGCTTTCTTTCAAGCTTAAACTTTAAAGCTTTATTTCAAGCTCAAAACTTATTAGGCTTTCTTTCAAGCCGAAAACAATTTATTCATATTTGAATTTCAAGTTATTTATACTACGTATAAAGTATGCATACTACTTCGAATTTCAAGTTATTTATACTACGTATAATAAAGTATGCATATTACTTGTTTGTCGATTTTAATCCTTCCGGATAGAGGCAATTGCTATTTTCCTCAATCCTTTTTTGCGTCAACTTCTGATGGATCTCGTGTCATCTACATACGTTGTAAGGACGATCCGAACGGTAAGAATGAAGAGACTAGTGTGAGGAACCTTTGGTTAAATTTTGAGGATGATCCAAAGGTGGAAATGGCCGGAATGATTGAAAAACAGAAGCTGTTTTGTGCAAATCCGAAAATTTGCCTTTCAAAGTGTTTGCCTCTTTTCTCTCTTATTTGTGGGATATATTGTGATAACTTGAAATCGAGTTATAGAGCAAGCTCGTGCTGATAACGTGTTATAAAATTATGATAAAAAGTATGAACAAATTGTAGTAAACAAAGTTATATGTAGAGAAAACTCATTCCTCTTTTCATTCATTTCAAGTTGTAGTTTTTTTTGTTGTACAAAGTGAGGGATGAACTCATCTATATATACAAGTTCAAGAATTCTATACAATAGCCACATTTCATATATGTGTCTTCCATGCAATTGTGATACATGGCTATATTACATGTTAAACACTTGCATACATTTAGAGATTTCCACATAGGTGTATGCTTGCCACACTTCTTCATGTCTTGCCACATATCATATGCAATGCCACACTTAATCTTGTCTTGACACATAAATGGGGTATGTGTTATCTCATTATTTCACCAAGTGGAAGAACCATGTAAATCCACCTTATGTCTTGAGTGGTAAGTTACAAATGGCATCCACAAAATATGCATATTTCATAACAATTTTAATGCTTATGCATATTAGATAAAGAAAACTCATCGAAATATGTGTTCTCATCTTGAAGAGAATATAAAAGGTTTTTCTGGGGAGGATCTTCCGTCACATTTTGATGTGATATGATAGATTAATCCTTGAAGTCTATATTTAGACCCACAAAAAATAAATATATTTGACACAAATATATAACACTAAAATGTGACATCAGATCCTCATCTATTTTCCTATCTTATTATAGAGAGTTAATGGTAATTTACCCTCTGTGATATTCACAATGTTCATTCAGAAAAATTACTTTACCTCCATGTAATTTTATAAAAATTATTTTTATATATAACACTTTAGGGCAAAGCCAATGCTAGAGGGCAGGGGTCAAGCTTCAGAGCTCCCCAGCTGTCCCTGACTCCACCCCCTGCGTATCCAAATCCAACCCTTGGGGGGCTTTCCAATTTATTTAATTTCAATTTAACAATAATATATAATTAAATTATCAATAATATTAAAATATATAAATTAATAATAATAATAAAATCCATTAAATTGCCGGAGTACAACACTAAAATACATCATTAAATTAAAAAAAAAGTCCTACCACGCAACAAAGGAAAATAAAATAAAATACAAGAACACACAATAATATCGACAAATATCAATTGTAGACTTCAAAGAGACTTAATGGCATATGTGTGGGCAAGATTTGGATCATAGACATAAAACGTATTTGTGAGATATATCTCAAATTCATTCGTACTATGTTTAAGTGTTATTTTGCTTAAGTGTTTTTTCACTTGTTTGTTTTTATTTTATATAAGTGTTTTCTTTATTAAGTGTATGTTAAATTGTTTATTCTTATTTTATAATCAAATTAAATCCTATTGTTTCAATTACTTTTCATTGCAAGTTATTAAAATTCACATTGGTGATTTAATGTGATAAATATATATATTAACAAAAATTTCAACACAAAAATATGTTTTAAAAAATATTATAAATGAAGAATGAATTTGAATTTTTTTCTAAGTGTTTAAATTATATTTCAAAAGTAATTGAAAAATTATATTGTTCAAATATATATATAACCATCCATATTCTAATTAAATGGTTTATTTGTAATTTTATTTTTTAAAATGAAATTAAAATTTTAATTCAATAAATTAAGATTACAATGTATATAAAGAATGTAATTTTGAAATCTGAAAAGTATACGTTTCAAACAATATTGGTGGGATCAATTTGGGTTTTGTATTTATGTCCCTTTTCAAATAACTATATTTCTAAAGAAGTTTGAGGCCAAAATCGGAAAAGAACAAAAGAATAAAAACAAAAACAAAACATAAGAAAACATTGAAACTTGAATTTTTTACATTTCATTGCAGATTCATGTATAAACACATGGAACACGATACAACTAATAGCGTATTTTGTAGTAGTTTATAGTCCAATTAGTCTTTGCTTTTATTGTTCTGGTGTTTGATCTGCTAATTTGATCCAAAAATAGTACCATGAATCAGAGGTCTGTTTGTATTATTTGTCATTTTGCGTGACAAAAATATTAGGAAAACTTTTAAATATCTATTACTTGAATTTAACTTATAAAACGTCACTCGAATTTTTGGTCAAAACAACAAATAATATGAAATATAGGGAGGATGTCATTATTTACAAATATTATGTGGCAATTAGTTATGTTTTGTTTCTAAACTAGCCTATTTTCGTGTTATGCATAAACCGTAATAATTTACTCCAATTTACATCAAAATAAATAACAAAGTATTTTGATCACTGCATTTTTCATGCATGTTTTAATTACAACTTTAATACCTTTAGGAATATTTTTAAAAGTATAAAATTATCAAAGCGAAAGTTACATATATTTTTTCTTTATGGGATATGGACTATGAATGGTTGACAATGCATCATATTAAATAATAATAAAAAAAAAATCATTAGAAAATTGTTCAAACTATTCCTCAGATTTTGTGTAAATAATTGACCACCCATTAAATTTAAAAAATTGCTCATAATAGTTATTGTTTGTTTTATTACATTTATTCTCTTACAACATTAATTCTGACTGCAAATGTTGATGTCATCGTAAAAGATTTTATTGAATAATACCCTTGATATTTTTTTTATTTCTAAATTTTTCAAACTACCCCGAATATATTGAATTATTTACAAATACCCGCAAGACCTTAGTATTTGAAAGGACATGAATAATCGGTGTTAAATATACAAAATTTAATTCGCTATACAATAAATTCTTTAATGGTATTTTTTTTCCCGATAATATTCAACAAAAACATGATAAGCTACACATACAATGCTTATATAAATTGAAAATAGGCAAATTAAAATAAATTGGTTGATGAGGTATAAATGTATCACTATAAAATTCAAGATTTTAAGTTTTTAAACACCAAAAGCATGATTAGATGACCTTACTATACACAATAATAAGATTTGTAAGTAAAATTATAAATTGAAATTAAAACAACGAAGGGCGAACATACAAATGTATCTCGCAGGTGTTATCAGTGCGATTGACAATCTTAAAAAATAAATAGTCTTTTTTTTTCTTGCCATCCATAAATTATTCAAATTTAAAATTCATGAGCCGGTTCAAACATTGAATTGCAAAACAACTTTCGCTATCTATGTTTGATTTATGAATTTCAGTGAGTAAAATGCTAAGTAAAATGCAAATGAATAATAAAAGAAACTCAACGTTGCGTAATTGGATGCAAGAAAAAATATTTTTCTTAACGTTTTACTCACTGAAATCCTTGAATCAAACATAGCCTAAAACAATTCAATAAGAAAATGCATACCCGTAGTTTCAAGTCAATGTTTGGAGGTGGATCACAGAATTCCAAATACCACTTGTATAAATAATTAAATGGGATGTCGTTAACTTTAATTAGCCAATATTATGACATGATTTTAGGTAAATTTAACAAATGAAAATATAGACAATGAGCTGGGATGTTAATTCTTCCTCAATATTTATTAGTAAAGAGAATTGCATTTTTCGTACCAAAATTTGCCAATCTTAATTTTTGGATAAAAAATGACATGTGCCAAGCACGTGTCCGTTAAGTCACATTTTCAATTATTCAAGAATTTTTTGCAATTGGTCAGAGGGGTAATTTGTAATTTATTTTCAATTTCTCCACCATCTCCACCACCTCACTGAAATTGTCAATTTTCCAACGATTTCGGCCACAATTAAACCTCACCTTGGTGGCTATAGCTTCATCTTGACCTCCTCTACAAAGATCATACACTCATATCCATCTTGTTACCTGTATTTCAAATCTATGAATTTTATTGTTTTCGATTTTTGCTCCGCCGCTGGCAGTGGAAGTCGACCCACCATCTAATACTTAGTTACGTTCATTCCCCTTGGTGTGGCGGTTCTCCAGCCACCAGCCTCATCCATTTTATTTAGGTATTGATAATTTTTAAGATTTATGTTACTATTCATCATCTTTCCCATTGCAAAGGTGGTGGAGGCGGCTTTGGAGGTGGTGGCAAAGGTGGTGTACTTGGAGGTGATGGCAGGGGAGTAGGTGGAGGTGGTGGCGTTGGAGATGGAGATTCTGATGGTGGAGGAGCGGTGGTGCACTGGAGGAGTTGGTGATGAGGTGGTGGAGAATGGATATCTTGAAAGATAATTGCAAATACCCCATCTAACCAATTCAAAAAAAAAAAATCCGAAGATTTGAAAATGTGACTTAACGGACTTTCCGTCCAAAGTTTAACGGCCAAACCAAATGTGAAAATGGTGACCAATTTTGATATGAAATGTGTCTTTTTGAAAGGTATAATATGAAATGTATAAAGTATGTAAATATTTGATATGCAAAGTACAATTCCCTCTTTATTAGTAATTATAATAACATAAATAATTGTCATTCACATAGATGGAAACTTCCTTTTTCTTTTCCTTGGAAAAAAAAGTTTGTACGGGTTGGCTAAAAACACTTCAGCCTTCACTAAACTGTTAATAGTTCACGACTCATGAAATGACACGTGGACTGACTTTTACCTTATACTTAATAAAGTGGTTGTAAAATAAGGTCTAAATTTTTCAAATTGCCCTTATTTAAATGTTAAAAAAAACTAAATAATAGACCCACCCCACCCACCCCACCCACCACCCGTAATCCACCCCGTTGTCTTTTCGGCTCAAGATCCTCTGTACCACTTTTGGTGTACCACTTAAGTGTATCACCACAGTGATTGACACATGCATATGTTAGAATTATTATAATTGTTATATGTGCAAGTGTCAATTAATTAATGGTGATACACCAAAAATGGTACAGAGGATCTACACCCTGTCTTTTCTGGTTACTTAAACACCATCGGTAGAATAACAAGGATAATAATGAATTACTATTTTGTTTCTGATATGATATAACTATGGTATAATCTTATTTCTTGCATCTTTTATTTACATGGTTCACCAAATCTCGTGACTTTTTGTTTACTCGTAATTATTACTTTTTCATGACGGTTGGGAGTGTTCCACTTGCCAATATTGCGAAGAGATTGAAAAGGGAGAGAGACATGGATTTCATATTAATAGAGTTTTTTTTTTCCTAATATTTTGAAAGGTGTATTTTTTTTTTTATTTTCTAATATTTTGAAAGGTGTATGAAAAAAAAAATTCAGATCCAGAGATTCCATGAATTCTCTAGATCCGAAATGAATTTGTGAATGAATCGTGATTTTCGTATGTGGAAGATTGCGGCAGGTGGGGTTAGAGGAAAGAGGTGGTCATGTTGGGTGGAGAGGGGATGAGTGATGAGAGGTTGGGTGTGATGAGAAAGAAGATGGGTTATTTTGCAAATAAGACAAAATAAATATTTAAAAAAATACAAATTGGTCCAAATTCATATATATATATATATATTTTCATTAGATTAGTTTTAACTTAGATATAAGCTAGATCTAATTCAATCATATTTGTGAACATAAGATTGATTATAATAACAAACTATAATCTTCATCTGCATATTATTATAATATTTTAATATATAATGGGATTATAATTGCATACTATTAATAAATAAATAGTATGTAAATGAAGGAAAAATTTGTTAATGCATAGTTCATTAAATGAGGTTACTACAAATTTGTGGCACTGATAATATTAGTTGGTCTTTTGCTCGTTTTATTTTGGTCAGTTAATTTTAATTAGGAAACTAAACCAATTAGAATGCAAATATTAAGACCACTTTTAAGTAATTAGTTCACTAATATAAGGTCAATGAAATAAGTTTATATGATTTAAATTTAATTTATTTATTTATAAATACTAAAACAATATATATGAATAATGATTTAATAATTGGGACAGTTCGGATTATACCAATTCGATCCGAGTTCTCTTATTGAATTGCTCATTCAATGAGCATTCTCAATATTATGCCTTGAAGAGGACTCGAACCTCCACGCTCTTTAGCACGAGATTTTGAGTCTCGCGTGTCTACCATTTCACCACCAAGGCATCTTGAAAGTGCATCCTATTCCATGAATATGATATCTATTTAGTGTGATGTATGGAATATATGACAAATGTGGAGTATTTCTATTGATCAGTCATATAGGCCCGAGTTGGACATCCAATTGCTTCGATTTGAATTATCCTGAGAATGCCTTATTTATATATCAAAAAGATGGCCAATCAAACCTATTTTATTTCTCGATTCAATTTGAATTAAAATTAATCTAATTATATATATTGGAAGGTCAACAATGTTGACTTTGATCAATTAATCGAGTTATTTGTCGATTTGAATTACGATTAACCTAGTTATATATTACTCTAAGGCCGGGCATGTTATTCTTGGTCAATTAATAGGGATTGAAATTGCGAGTAACCTCATTTTACATTACCATAATGTTAACAATGTTGATCTTGTTCAATTAATCGAGTCATTTTTCGATTTAAATTACGATTAACCTAGTTATATATTACTCTAAGGTCAACAATGTTCACTTTCGTCAATTAATCATGTCATTGGTCGATTTGGATTACGATTAACCTAGTTATACACTACCATAAGGTCGACCATGTTGATTTTTCTCAATTAATCGGGACAACTATAGATTTGGATTATGATTAACCTAATTATACATTACCATAAGGTCAACAATGTTGAATTTAGTCTTATTCGAGCAATTTGTCGATTTGGATCACAATTAAACTAATTATGGATTACTCTAAGGTCAACAATGTTGACTTTTGTCAATTAATCGAGTCACAATTGAATTATGATTAACTTAGTTATACATTACCCTAAGCCCAACAATGTGACTTTGATCAATTGATTGAGTCATTTGGCGATTTGAATTCCAATTAATCAAGTTATATATTACATTAAAGTCAATAATGTTGACTCCGATCAATTAATCGAATCATTTATCGATTTGAATTACGATTAACTTAATTATACATTATCGCTGAGGTCAATAATATTGATTTTGATCAATTAATTGAGTCATTTGTCGATTTAAATTACAATTAACATAGTAATTCATTACCTAAGGTCAACAATGTTGAATTTGTTAAATTAATCGCGCGAGTTGTTTGTGGATTTGAATTACAATAAAACTAGTTTTACAATACCCTAAAATTGACTTAAGTATTGTAATCCCATAGATTAAAATAATTAAAATGTGAATTTATAAAATTATAAATAAATCTTAAGTTCCCAAATATTATCGAATTAGAGATAATTTATACTTAAGTTAAATATATATATATATATATATATATATATATATATATATATATATATATATATATATATATATATATATATATATATATATATATATTAAAATTTGGACCAATGTGTATTTTCCTAAACATTTATTTTACCTTATTTGCCAAAAAAAGAAAAAAACCCTTCTTCTTCCTCACCTCACCTCACTTAAAACAGAGGAAGAAAAATGTGGTCTGCCAATGAATCAATCATCAAATTTAAGCAAACAACACCTGAAATTAAACACTACGAACCAAAACAAGCAATATAGAACAAGAATCAAGAACAAAAACACTCAAAAAACTGCTGGAATCGAAGAACCCGAAATCTGATTTAAAGCCCAATTTACAAAATTCAACAAGAGATATTGTTAATTGCGTAGGAAATAGGCTATAATCATACCTCCGAATAAAAAGAAGAAGATTCCTCAAGAAATCAGAACCAATTTTGAATGGAATTCACGACCCGTTTAAGTTCTTGAGGGCACGAACCTCTAAATCACTTAAATGAACACGACAAGCTGCAATTAAACACTCCATGAGTTTTTTCCAATCAAAATCGAACAGAAATCTCACGGCCTGTTCAAGTTCTAATTAAATTTCAGCTCAATTAGTGTATGCAATGCGAAATTAACTTCGGCCCCAAGCCCTAGAGAAGAGGAAACGAGCAGCAATTGTCCCCAAACCTCCAAAAATCAGCTGGACAGAATTGGGACCCTAATTCGATTTTGTTATATCAATTATATGTTAAGAAGGGGGAGGGCAACCAAGTAATTAACTAAAAACCATTTTATGTTATTAGTATATATTAGGGTAAATATCACTTTTGGTCTCTCTTATCATTAACTTTATATATAGTGGTCCTTCTTATTTTTTTTCCACTTTAGTCCCTATTATGAATTATTTATTTCACTTTAGTCCCTACTATGAATTATGTATTTCACTTTAGTCCCTACTTTTGGTCCCTCTTATCATTAACTTTTTACAGAGGTGGTTCTGATATCACGTGACATGCATATGAATAATTTTTAGGGCATTTTAGTCCGTTCGATAATCGCTATTGAGACCATTTGAGATATTGTTTAATTGGTGAGCAATTTTGATGTTTGAAGAAGATTTTGGGAGAAAACTTTAGTTTGGAACGAAATGGACGATTAAGTTGGACTGGAATGAAAGCCTAGTTTGGAAGATATTAAATCTTTAGTTTTTTTTTCAAATGATTAGAAAGCGAAAATATCCATGTTAGTTTACTTGAAATGACAAAATTGCCCTTATGAGCATATCACATGTTATCGAAACCGCCTTAGAACACCTGAAAAGGACAAAAGTGAAACAAATAATAAATAGTAGGGACTAAATTGGAAAAAAAAACATAAGAGGACCACTCTGTAAAAAGTTAATGATAAGAGGGACCAAATGTGGTGTTTACCCTATATATTATTAACAAGGAGGGGACAAAAGAGTAACTACAACAATTGTGACCTGCTAGTTATAACCGGTAGTACAGGGCAGCTTTTTATTAATAAAAAAATAATGCAGTTCATTTTTGTGGAAAACTTTTCCACAAGGTGAACTGCTATTAGCCTATCCCAAGTTTGTAACCTAAAAGTAAAACTAACAATTAAGGTTAACTGTTGTGGTATAATTCATTATTATAGATTGTCAACCAATAAGAATTTAAAAAGCAATTAAAAAAACTAAAATTCTGGAAAAATAGGATTCAATTAAAATAGGCTAATTGGAGAAAAAAATCATTCTCCTATATATAAATATATAAATTTTGACAGCAACAAAAAAAATTCAGAAGAGAAAAAATGCTTAGCTAAAGTGTCTTCATTGTAGAAAAGCAAAAAAAATGCAAAACCCTAGATAACATTAATCAATCTAACATATCTCTCTCACAAAACAAACTTTATAATTGAATCATTGAAAATATAATTTTCTTGGTATTGTTTTCAAAGGCCCATAGATACTCGTTTCGAACAACTTCCTCCTCCTTAATGAAATCATTCTCGATGTTGAAAATTTTGCGAATTTCCTTTGGCTGCTTATCTTTAATATTTGTCTGCAATTTTCTGGCTTATCAGGTCCAAAAACTCCTAAATCTTGAGATAATTCGTTGCCAAAAGCAAATCAATCATGTCTGGATCGCTAAACCCTCGTGTGAGATTTTCATCAAGAACCTTGATTTCGCTACTTTCATTGGGCAATCCAGCATGTTTAGTTAAATAATCAATCACAATCGACCAAATTTTTCATTGTGGAGGGGAATGATGGCACCAACATATAGGTACATCCGTCGTCTAACAAGTTCTTTATGGTGATGGACTTCATTATCACTGATCTTTCGACAGAGAAGGTCACCTCGTCAAAGGTTTTCAAGAAAATTATTTCGGAGGAGGAAGTAGTATTATTGGGTTCTACTTGAGAGGAAGACATGATTTTTCTTTTTCTTTTCTTTTACGGGAAGGTTGAAATTAAATTACAATTTTTTTTAATAGAATTAGGATCATATTTAACGGTATACTATCTTTCATGATGAAAGTATTATTCATACATGGGATAAATTGCAATTTTGGAAGTAAAAATCCCTCCATATACGTGAATAGTATAAATGCCCCTGAACAAGGCAAAAATGATATGTTGAGAGAGAAATTAAGATTACAAATGATCAAAGATTAAATATCAATGAAAGCTGAAATTCAATCAGTTATGAATGAATCTTGGAGTACAAAATAATTAAAAAAACTAGTGAGGTTAATCGAACTGAACTAAAATATATAGGCCCAATTGCTATTCTACCCAAATGTAATCTGTCAAACACCTCACTATATTATTAGCCCAAAAAATTACTTGAGTCAATTCATCAATTGGGCAAATTATAATTAAAGCAACATAACTTACCCTTAGAACTTAGTTGTTATTTGGACTTATGTACATGAATGTGCACTACAACATTTTCCACTTTTTAGGACGCCTGTTTCCCGGCGCTTATTAAATCGCCTGATAAAAGTAGTAAACCCGACGCTTATTTTCTGTTCCCGTCGGTTTAAAAGCGTCGGGTAAAGTTGGGACTATACCCAGCGCAATTTCGGCGGATTTTATGCGCCGGGTATATTCTGATGTACCCAGCGCATTTTCAGTTCAACATCCTTTTTTTTTTCTTTTTTTTTTTTTGGTGAATACTATTTTTTCTTTTAAAATTCTATTTTTAATTTTATTCTGATACGGAATTAGAATTAGACTTCCAAAACCCTAAACCCCTAACACTCCTTTCTACTCAAATTTTAATCTCTCGAAATTTTGCTCGGATTTCGTCAAAATTCCAGTCAATCAACTCGATTTATTTTCAATTTTTGTTGGTTCCGTCAATTAGGTTTCATGTCACCTTCACCGTCTATTCCACTTCCACCGCCTCCTTCACTGTCGATTGCTCCGATAAGGTGAGGTTCAATTAGGTTTTTAATTTCGAATATAGAAGGAAAGGAATGTATGTTCAATTGGAACTATATTGAATCCTCTCACAAATAATTATATTGTTTATGATTTGAGATTTAAGGAGCTTACGTGATAGTTTGATATTTTTAATTGGGAGTTTTTACATGTGTTACGTTAATTATTGTCAGAATATTAAAGTTAAGGGTTGTAACGTAGCTGTTTAATTATTGAAATTTTATATTAGGATTATCATCTAGGTTCTGCAGAAACATTCTAAACCAAATTGTGGAAACGGACTCTGTTTGAAGTAGGAATGCAAAGATGAGTAGAATAGCAAAAGATTGACATATATTTAGGATCAAAGATAAGGATGCATTACATCACAGTGTAAAATGCATGATCCTTTATTTGGCTTTGAGGTAATAAATTTAGCAAAATGATGTAAGATGAGATGAGATGAGATTCATATAAGTGTCCATCAAATATTTTGCTATATCAAATGAGAAAAACAATGGGGCTGAGATTAAGTCATTAATTTGGAATATATAGGTCTATTGTGGACTGATATAGCTTACCAACAGTTGAACCTGTTCTCCACAGCCCCGGAGACTTTTGGCGGGCAGTCTATTATGACTCACTAATCATACGTGAGTCATAATAAATAAAGAATCTCAGCCTTTGATTATAAATTAGATTAATCTTGACCGTTCATATTTATACGAGGGTATGAGACCAATAAACTGAATATGGCACCAGCTTATTGGGCTGTACACATGGAGTTTACATTTTTACCCATAGAAAATTATCAATTTCCTTTATACCCCTCCCATTTGTTTTTTTCTGAGAAAATGAATTCTCTTTCTTCTTTATCATTCAACGGGCAGTCTATTATCATTCAAACCCTAATTTTTTTTATTGCCGTGATTATGTAGTTGAATTCCATCAAATTCTTATGAAATTCTTCTTTGTTGCCGAGATCTGAGTGAGCTCTAAGGTGGACGGAGAAAACTCCCAATCCTTGTTGCCAATTTTGATTCTTATGAAAACTTGAAAGCGGGACGGAGGTTTGTTTGGTTTTTGGGTCAGAAAATTGTGAATCGAGCTATCCATGATGCGGCTAGAGATGGGAATTTGGAGATTTTGAGGGAGTTTTTTGGGAAATGGTTGTGATATTTTGAGTTATATGGATGCTCAAGGGTCTAATGTGCTGCATACTGCTGCGGGTTGAGGGCAGGTTGAGGTGAGTTTGATTGGTTTTGTTTTAACTAATACTTGAACCGTGAGGTGTTTCTCCGAAAATTTCGAATCTATAACGCTGTTTTTGAGTTATGAATAATCATGTGTATGAACAATCTCGAATTATTTCCTACTTCTCGGTTTGGTGTTTCTGATAATGTGAAAGCTTTTGTCCATTAATGCCATATATTGAATTTACTTTTCTGATGAAGTGTTGTCTTTCATCCCTGTATTGTTGCTCATTTGGTGTCTTATGCACTTAATTCTTTAGTTTCTTGATTTGGTTTCGATTCTTCTATTGAGTTTATCCAAATTCTTGATTTAAGTTTTGATTTCTTTGTTTCAGTACTGAGATTTTGAGGGAGTTTTTGGGAAATGGTTGTGATATTTTGAGTTGTACTGATGCTCAAGGGTCTAATGTGCTGCATACTGCTGCGGGTCGAGGGAAGGTTGAGGTGAGTTTGATTGATTTTGTTTTAACTAATACTTGAACCGTGAGGTGTTTCTCCGGAAATTTCGAATCTATAAAGTTGTTTTTGAGTTATGAATAATCATGTGTATGAACAATCTCGAATCATTTCCTACTTCTCGGTTCGGTGTCTTCCCACTGACATTATTCCTGTTTTGTGATTTCTTATATTTATATTATGTTTTCCTATGTAAACATGACAAGTTATGAAGAACAGTCTCATGTATTCACCTTGAAATGTGGTGCTTAAATGGACTGACAGTTGTATTTTATGTACGAGATGGTTGGTGAAAATGTTTTTATTGCTTTCCTTCTTGAAATGTTTGAGTTTGTAATTGATATTTATGCATTGTCCCTAATGTCCCATTCTAAAGGTTGGTAACTTGGTATTGAAGTCATATTATGCAGTGGAGTCAGTATTGTCCTTATAAATGAGTGTTAAGTTCTTTGTTTTTGTTTTAACTAATACATCTTTGATTGATTTTGTTTTAACTAATACTTGAACCGTGTGGTGTTTCTCCGGAAATTTCGAATCTATAACTTTGTTTTTTAGTTATGAATAATCATGTGTATGAACAATCTCGAATCATTTCCTACTTCTCGGTCTGGTGTTTCTGATGATGTGCAAGCTTTTGTCCATTAATGCCATATATTGAATTTACTTTCCTGATGAAGTGTTGCCTTTCATCCTTGTACTGTTGCTCATTTGGTGTCTTATGCACTTGATTCTTTAGTTTCTTGCTTTGGTTTCTATTCTTCTGTTAAGTTTATCCAAATTCTTGATTTAAGATTTGATTTCTTTGTTGCAGTACTGTGTTTTTGAGGGAGTTTTTGGGAAATGGTTTTGATATTTTGAGTTATAAGGATGCTCAAGGGTCTAATGTGCTGCATATTGCTGCGGGTCGAGGGCAGGTTGAGGTGAGTTTGATTGATTTTGTTTTAACTAATACTTGAACCGTGAGGTGTTTCTTTGGAAATTTAGAATCTATAACGCTGTTTTTGAGTTATGAATAATCATGTGTATGAACAATATTGAATCATTTCCTATTTCTCGGTTTGGTGTTTCTGATGATGTGCAAGCTTTTGTCCATTAATGCCATATATTGAATTTACTTTTCTGATGAAGTGTTGTCTTTCATCCCTGTACTGTTGCTCATTTGGTGTCTTATGCACTTGATTCTTTAGTTTCTTGCTTTGGTTTCTATTCTTCTGTTAAGTTTATCCAAATTCTTGATTTAA
The DNA here is from genome assembly GCA_038501285.1 of Penstemon eatonii. NCBI lineage: Eukaryota > Viridiplantae > Streptophyta > Magnoliopsida > Lamiales > Plantaginaceae > Penstemon > Penstemon eatonii. The sequence goes on from CM076711.1 coordinate 18,804,414, forward strand.
GAATCCACATTCATCCATATTTTGGGTTGAAGGCTGGATGAGGTTAAATAAACAATCCATATTCATCCATATATATACATCTCATACTATAATGAAAGAGGATACCAATTTATGCATGCAAGATATGAAATATAGAATAGGTAAATTACATTATACAGATTCTGAAATCAGAACATGCAAATCTCCAACTAGCAGGGATTAACTGAAGTACGAGCGCTGAAGAGACGAGTGGAAAAGAAAAATTATAAGTTCAACCCAGAATCTGCAATAGCAAACAAGTTTTTTCCATCCTTTAAAATCACTTTTCTGAACATATTTTGCTAACTGGTGTCCATAACTACTATCACATGATTTTCCTACGACTATCAAGAATCCACATATAACCAAGCTAATTAATACAGAACATTGTGATAGATCTGATGGAAAAGCAGATTCTGAAATTATCTGATCTGAAAATAGACTTTTCCTTTCTAACTTAGCCTCACCATGCACAAAAATATCTCCTAAATGCAGCAATCATGTTAAGATAATAGCACTTAAAAACCTACCTAATTAATATATATTAAACAACCATTCGAATTTAATAATAAAGTAAGACATTAAAACAAAAAGCCTAAACCCACAAGGACAATAAATATTATTGTTCCTTCAAAAGAAGTAGATAATTATGGAACCAAATCCCATCTAAACAAAAGGCCTAATCCCACAAGAACAATAAACATCATTATTGTTCCTTCAAAATAAGTAGATAATTATGGAACCAAATCCTATCTAAGCAAAAGGTCTAATCCCACAAGGACAATAAACATTATTGTTCCTTCAAAATAAGTAGATAATTATGGAACCAAATCCCATCTAAGCAAAAGTCTAATCCCACAGGACAATAAACATTGTTGTTCCTTCAAAATAAGTAGATAATTACGGAACCATATTTATGCCATCATTGTAGATTACTTCTAACTGAACATATAGCTGCAAATCCCATTTAAGCATTCCATGCAAATCCATTAAACTTGGCTTTGTAAAGCGTAACAGCCATACGTTGTCGAGCAATTATGGACTCTGCCTGTCATATTATAATACATCAATTTATTAAACAACTATTATTAACATAAACCAAGTACTAAGTTGTGAATTATTAAGTTACCTCGCTTAACTGCTTTTGCATGCCGGAACTAAACATCATCATTAGGCAAACATACAAGCCGCAATCATAACTGTTTTAACAGTTAAAGTTTTAAATAAAAAAGTTCTACAATAATACATTTAAACATTAATGAGTATTACCCATTAGGTTGTATTGGTACCCAGTCTGGTTTGTACCAAAGCCAACCATTAGCAATATTCTGATTCTTATACCGGTCAGGGGCCCATTGTTGCAACAAATACTCAAAACGATAAACCTATATTGTTTGAAAACATGTTGTTAAAGTAGCATATCGATAACTATTTCTCATTCATATACTACTAGTTTTGAATGTTTACCACTTTCATTGCAATTTGTTTCCTGAATGACTTCATGGCAGCCGAGGGCTTGGTGTCACAAATGCTTATATCACAAGTATCCATGTCAATTACGATCAAGAACCAATGTTGATGGCAATCATTGATAGGTATGTATACACGTTCCAAAAATACCATATCTTTTGACACAAAATTCTGGTTTGAACTAAAGAAATGCTTGATAATTCTTTCATCTGACAATGTCGGTATCAAGCACATTTGCTGCAATACAAATACAAATAGCATTCCAATATCTTTAATGTAATAATTAATCATCAAATAATCTAAATATAATAAATTAGATGGTAAAGAACATACACTAAATATTGGTGGAAAATACCAACAAGTTTGATTTACATTCTCCTCTCTATTCTGCATTGTGCAAAAGTAGGCTACGCAGTCCATAACCTATAACAAGATATATTATTTTGTAACTGTGACATGGTTTACAATGTGAAATTGATGTTTGTATTTTAAAGCTTACGTTCCCATTGATGAATTGTTCAGGTTTTAAGCATAATATTTTCTCCCTGTTGGAATGCCATGCTCCATAGTCGATCACCAACTGATTGTTAAGGCATAAAGGTTAGTCTTACATTTATTTGTAAAACTATGAAATTGTTATTAAATTATGATTTGGATAATTCAAATATGTTAATATACCTTAAGCTCAGACCCTCATCAAACAAGAAACAACAAATATCATCGTCCCCTGATTCTGGATTTATTGGATGACTTGAAAACACCAATTTTGCACCCTGGGTAATATCACTTGGTGATAGATCATTTGTCTTCTTATTTGAACTGCAACCTTTTGAATCGGGTGTTTGAAAATTTGAGCTTGTAGTTGGCACCCCACCTTTTTGGATGTATTTATCAAGGGCTTCTTTTATTGATGCATGTAAGTTGGTGTTTATATTGTTAGCAATATCTTTGAAGCTGTCATACATCTTTGGAATCAAGCTTCCAATTTCAGGTTCAGATGAACCAAAAATTCCTTTTTTATTAGAAGGCATGTATCCAATAGAAACTTCTTTGATTGCACGCTTTAACATCCTGACTTCTTCCTCAAGTTCATCCATCCTCTTTGACATTAATCCGAATTGTTCATAGATGTAGTGACTGTCATAAGGTGATGACTGAATTTTTGGGACACCACTATGAGATTGAGGTGTCATCACTGAAACATCATAAACATCATCAATCTTCTCTTTTCCACAACTTGATTTTGTGATGAATTCTTGCTCCCTCTCCTTAGTTGTGACATGATTTCCATCATTTCTGTTATGTTCTTCCTCAACAAAAGGATCTCCAATCGTATCACCACTTTCACCATCATTGATCTTATCCCTATTTTCTGTTTGAATTTGAAATAGTTTTGGGCTAGACAAAGGTGTATAACCATTATTTATTTGACATGCCTGTTAGAATTACAATACACTAGATTAATTCACAAGTCATACCATATGTTCCAAGCATTTTATGATGTAGGCTACAAAATGATAATATGTACCTTTGCACACCAATAGCCTCCCAACCTTTGCATATCCATTGTTAGTAGGTTGATCCTTTGTTTTGTTAGGTAACTCATATAAGGACATTCTGTTTGAAGCCTTATATAATACGGAGTTCCAATTGGCATCACAGTAGCTAGGAATATGACCTGTTTAATGGAAAAAATTATACAAACATTTTTAAAAAAAATATTTCTCTAACAATTTGTATTGTATAATAAATATGTAACTTTCATTCATTACCTGCAACGCCAACAAACAACCACCAACATATCTTTGTGTACTAGCCTTCCATTTTGTTATCCCATCTTCAAGTTTTTCTAAGACTAAACTTGCCCAATTATAATGTTGAATGTTTTCCAAATCCAAAAGTAGATTCAATTAATATATAGGCATATTTTTTTGACAGCTTGGGAACAACACTGTCCCCAAAAGCAATGCCATATACATAACCTTGAATTCTTTCCCTGAATCAGTGCACTTTTTTAGCCTTACTACCAATGCTGAAATGTCAATCCTCCCCTTAACAGTGACAAAATATTCCCCAAAGAGTGTGAAGCCTTTAGAAGAATCCATATCCAATGTAAAACTTAAATCTGAAATGGGGATACCAATGGCATTTTTTATAGCTACGTCGTTGATTGGTACATAAGCTTCGTGAACATGAATTCTATGTGTTTCACAATCATAATGGCCAATTATCCACTTGACCATTACCTTATCAATGGAATCTATTTGAACCTTGCAGAGTGCTCCAAACCCCATATCTTCAATCGACTTTATTTGTGATGCATTTAGTTGGCTGTTAATGTCAATAAGCTTACGTAGTGAGGTTCGGTGTTTAAATTGTATTCCCTGTAAAAATGGATTGTTACATTTTTTGGGAACCCATATAAATTTTAATATAAATATGTTTTTAACAGTTGAAAATACGCAATTTGTACCACATTTGGCTCCAAAAACGCCGATAACTTCTTCCTTAGTCGAGTCTCATTCGTGCTTATCTCCTTGTTTAGTTGGCGTGTATGTGGACCTTCTTTAACATGCTATAAATATTAGTTAGTTTGGTCCTCTCGTTCATAGTATTGAGAATGAAATATATTAACTTGCATAAGTGGTTTATATAATATTTAATAACCTTTATATCCGACAACGAAGATTGCGATTTGTTGAGGGCAGACACCTTTGAATCTATCATAGAGTCCAAATCTGATAATTGTGAATCTGTTTTTGGTTGGACTATTGTAGGTATACTTGGCCTTCCCTTTTTCAAACATGGTTTGACTAGGTTTCCTTTCGAATTTGTCACAACATTTTTTGTCTTACTCTCACCTGAGTCAACATAGATCAGTTTTCTTTTCAATTCCTAGGATTTTGGCGGATCGCCCCTAAGTCATAATCCACGAAAAAAATACTTGTGAGAAGATATACATACTTACCAAGAAACATAAATGAAGTATAAAATTTATTGGAAACATAAATATAAAAATTTAGCAGGAAGCAAAAATATATACATACTTACCAAGAAACATAAATGAAGTATAAAATTGTGTTAATATGTTTATTTATGAAATAATTATAATTTTTCCAACTTTCTGGGATTCAAAACATTTGAAACTACAACTTTACTAGTTCACAGAATATGACTTCTAAACACTCACCCGAGTTCATTTATTATCACTTAAACATTCAAATCATATATTAAAGCATGCTAGAAAATGTACTTCAACCATGTATAAATATTTGAGTAGTTCAAATATTATCACTTAAACACTCAAATAAGAACTTAAAATATGCTACAAAATATACTTAAACCATGTATAAACAGTATAGTAATTAAAATATTATCACTTAAAAACACTCAAATCAGATATTAAATGTGCTAGAAAATGTAATTAAACCATAACAAATATTAGAGTAGTTCAAATATTGCCACTTAAACACTCAAATCATATATAAAAATATGCTAGGAAATATACTTAAACCATGTATTGATGATTTTTTGCACAAGTGTATGGACTACTAACATTAAAAACTCTAATGGGACTTGAGATAGAGTTTATGTAAACTTACAAATTATAAAGGGGCAAATTGAAGTTCGAAGCATTTCATAGGGGATAAATTGTCATTAAAATTATAGACAAATTGGGTTTGGTACCAAAATTTCAATGAAAACCTATCATATGGTACCAAATGTACATTTTCATATCCAATATCGTTTCAAACATGCAAGTTAACCTATCCTTTGGTACAAAAAAACAAATTTTCCTTAATATATAAGTAGTATGTCCATCACATCTTTGTACCTTAATGTGACAAAAAAAATTGGAATGCCATTTAACCCATAATTCACGTGACTTGAATTTTATTCTAGCTTATATATGTAGCCATCTTATAAGCTTCTCATTCCACCATCTCAATTTTCATCTTGTAACTTTCGGGTTTCTAGGTTGCTACGTGAAGACACACCATGATAACATCTCTTTAATTAGATTTTTTTCATAAATATATTTGAAATTCAATTTTACCATGAGTTTTATGAAAAAAATTTAAACAGGGTAAACGCTACTATGTCGTGTTTAAAGGCAGAGTACCAGGCGTATATGAAAATTGGCACGATGCTCATAAACAAGTGTATGGATATAGTAACGCATGTCACCAGTCTTTCAGTACTCTAAAGGATGCAGAGAAAGCATACGCTTCATCTTTGGAGGCATCTTCTTCTCAAAACACTTCCAACATCTCAAACTCGAGTTCTTCCCAAAGTCGATGCAAGAACAAAGAATTTGAAGAAATACAACGCGAACTATTGGTAACACGTCTACAACGGGACAGGGCACAATTAGAGCGAGATGTAGCTTTGATTGTTACCCAAAATATTATTGCGATGATCGGGAACTTGGAAAAATTGGATGTGGACAACAAAGAGGAGAAAAATTAAGTAATTATAAATATTATGTAACTGATCTCTACTTTGTAATGTTCAATTAAATAATATCGAATATTTTTAAGTATTCAACTAAAATTATCGCAATATTACAAGTGACGTCAAGTGATTGGAATAATCAATATTTGATAGGTTGGTAATTGTGTCATGACATGAATTAATTCGTTACACTAACTTTTTTTTTCTGATTATAATTGCCAATAAGTTTACTAAATGCAATATAGACTCGAATGAAATAAAATTTTTAAGGGTCTGTTTGGATGGGTTTTGGCTCGGTTTTGCGAGTCTAGTTTTAAAAAAATTGGTTTGGGTGGTTTCGATGAAACCTTTGAGACTTCATTTGGATGGGTTTTGACTCTTGGATTTTGTGGTTTGAATAAGTTGAAACCCCACTTGGATTGGGTTTGAATGTTGAGGTTTAGGGGAAAAAGTAGGTGATAGGTGTCAAATCAATGTTTTTTTTAGTGAGATTTGGGGGGGGGGGGGGGAAATAGGTTGGTAGGTGTCAAATCAATGTTTTATAGGTTTGAAGAGTTTGAGTATGGGTTTTTGAATAGGTTTTTGATGGTTTTATGGGTTTGGCGAAAACTCATTTGGAAGGGTTTTGGCTCGGTTTCAAGAGACCCGCGAGACCGGGCCAAAACCCATCCACACACACCCTAAGTTCGACTAAGAAAGTAACATTAATGGACCAATTTTCATTATACTATTAATTGTACATAAATATCACATTATTATATATATGAGCAAAATTTCCATTAATTATACTATAATGTTTGTTGACTTTAATATCATTCAGGGTACTTTCAAAGCGTAAAATTGAACAAGTTTCTAGGAGAAAATATTGAAATAATAAGGTAATTGTCTAATATTGCATTCAGGTTGCTCTCACTGACGTTTCATTACTCCAAATGGCATTTTCCTCTTTCCCTTTCCACAACCCACTAAATCCAACTTCAATTCGATGAAGAAGCCGAGTATATTAAACTAGAATATTTCCTTAAATTCAAGTTTGCTCTTAGATCTTTGGAAGCATCAAACAAAAATCTCCTGTTTTCTACGATTCGTGACTGGCATCTTTGGAAGCATTAAACAAAAATCCCCTGTTTTCAACGATTCGTGACTGGCTTCAAAATAACATGGAGTACGAAATTAGATTATTCATAAAGATTGAAGGAACATTCAATGGCATGGTTGTAAGTATAATTTTTTTGCAAAGTTAATTAATTTGTTGAATTTGTTGCAATGGTGGGTGTTTAATTTTAAATATTTTGTGTATTTGTTCTTTGAATTCGTGTATTGAGATTATTTCGAACTGGATTTGTGTATTTGTGGTTTGATTTGGAACTTGATAATGTTTGCACTCTGCATAGGTAGTGCCAAATGTGATGGGAGGTTTATTTCGAAATATCTTAAGATTTAAAATTATAATTAAAAATGTTGAAACCAATGTGGTCAACTTGATAATATCAATTACTTATAAAAGAATATCAAAATATAGGCAACCCAACTTGGCATATTCATGCCGACGAATAAGACCATGGATTCTTGTGTTTTTCGCTCCAAAAGGACTAATGGACTTGGTCAGGAGTGTCTAGTATGCCTATTTCAGTATTTTGCTCAATTGAAAAACTTCAATTTTTGAGTTTCACATGATGTTCTCTTGTGAAATTAAAGAATTTCAATTATATCAGACTTAAATTGACAAGTTTTAAATTTAAAAGATGCGTACCGATAGGATATCATATTAGAGGATCAATTTCAAAATAATACCACATTAAAGGACTAACATTGTGTTGTATTTACAAAATAAGTACCAATTATTTATTACTCCATTAAATAGATGTTGTATTGTGTAAATGAAAGCATTGTGATCTTTCACCTAATTTGAAATTGTTTTTATTGCAGAAAATTCCGTTCTCATTTTTTGGGACTGCATTGAGTCAATTAATTCACAAAAGGAGAGTTTCATTACTAATTAATGGGCTGATATTTGAATGTTCTATTAGCCTGAGTGGGAAATTTTTCCTAATTGAAGACAAGCTCAGCAGATTGGGAAATCAATACAATTTGGTAGAAGGATATTTAATATTTTTCCATTACTTGGGAGATTCATACTTCAAATGTTGTGTTTGTTGTGGAAAAACATATGTTAAAAAATATTTTGGACTTCATCAATGGTGGATATTCAAGTTTTATGTGAAGGCTGGATTAAATTACAGACGCACTTTGGTAAAAATTCTCATATACTGTTGATTAGATAAACCCTTTGAGTAATTGACAATCCCGAAAGTCTTATACATATTTAATGCTAGTGTAATTTTCAATGAATGCAGATATTGCTGGATATTTTCTCCGAATATCCCATTAGAAAAGGTAGACCTTTCGCGACAATTTATACCCGTCTTGGAGCTTGGAAGATAAAGGTAGTACCTTTTAACAACGATCTTTGGAGGTTTGATGGGAAATGTTGGGAGAAATTCTCGGTTGCACACCAAGTGGATGCTAAATGCCTAATCATGTTCGAGTATTGTGGAGGTTTGAAGTTTCAAGTAAGAATTTACCAAGTAGATGGATGTGAGCCATTATTCATGATCACAGGGAATTCACCAATTCAAGGTTATGTTTCATTAAAAAATTTAATTGATCACAAATTATATGTTACAAAATATCGTTTTATTGAAAATATTTCTCACATGTCGGTGTATTTTGTATAAAATAGTTTCTAATGAAGAGGAAGTATACATGTGCGAATGCTCTCCTGCGAGGCATCCTTCGTCAAACTACGAACCTAAAGAACCTGAAATTATTGATGTTGATGATGACGATGATGACGATGGCAATAATGACAACCCTGGATCGGTTGAATTAGCATTTGTTACTTCATGGAAGCTAACCCTTACCGAACATAACATCCCTAATCATTCTACGAGTGCCCCTAGAGTGGTATATCTACTAATTATTTCTTAGTTTAACTTGAATCAACATTTTATTCAGTGACTAACTTACTTGTTGGTTTAAATTGTTCGCAGTACTTTCCTGCAGAGAAAACAAGGCGCTATAACCTACGTAAGAACAAAATGGCAAGACTGAAATTTCCACAACACAGTGAACAAACTTGGGATGTCCAGCTGCATAAATTGAAGGATAAAGATAGAAAAACTCCTCGTATTGCATTGAATGAAGGGTGGAAAGAATTTGCCATTGCTAACAATTTAAGAGTAGGTGAGAGTGTTGAATTCCAAATATTCAAGCCGAATGACCAACTCAATGAGCCTAATGGAGTAATTCAAATTGACGTGTTGTACAATTGATGATAACTTTGGATTATGTTGGTGTTATTTGGCCTTAAACTTGTGTGATTAGCTTTTGAATTAAGACTACCGGAATGTAATTAAGACTTCATCTATGTTCGGATAGTTAGACTATGTGCTTTTAGATTCTCGTGTTGGTGGTATGTTGCCGGATGATTAATATTTTGTTATGTCATGTTTTAAGATTTGATGAAATGTGTTGTTTCACGTGATAGCAATGTTTAAGTGTTGATTTTAGTAATATTTTATTCATGCCTTGTTCTATAATAGTCTAAATTTGTCTAGGAGTGCATTTTATACTAGAGATTTGAACTAGCTGTCTCTTTCCATATAAGGCCAAGAAGAATACTTCTATTTACAGCTTTCGATGGGGCAGATAAGGATCCGACCTGTCTAATTTTATCCATATTTCTTTATTTATTTTAGTCGATTATGATTTACGTCCTCAAAAAATTTCTAATATATGTAAGTTCATCAGAAAATAGGTTTATGATCATGTTTTGTAAAGAAACTCTAGTATATCCACGTACTAAAATTTGTTTGTTTTGTTGATGGGAGATGATATTTGAAAATATTACTAATGCACTAAAAGGGTGCTTTGGCCTCTGAGAAAGTATCCCTGGTCTAAATTTGGTATGATCAAATTCATCAAAATATAGACAAATTTGTTATACTTGTTATGGATAGTTCGCATTTGATCATACCCGTTTTAAGCTAGATTTTTTTCAATTCGTGACATCTTTTTTCTTTTGGGAGTTGAGTGGTCATCATAAAACAAAATTTAGTTTCAAGTATATTATACGGTAAACGAAATATTTGAACTCTTTTGAGAACTTTTCGAAAACGTTTCTGAAACATTAGGAAAAAATGTGAAGAAAATACAGTTTTAAGAAAATAAAAAATCATAAAACAAATAATAGTTTCGAAATTACACTTTTTTATCGTTCACATTGTTTTAAGAATATTTCCTATTGCTCCATCATCCATTGCAAAGACCAACATTGCCGTTAAAGATGAGGTATGTTTTTTAAAACCATTTTTTTTCTTCATTTCTTACAACTTATGTATATTATAATTCCCTTAAATTTCGTTTCTTACACTTTTTTATCGTTCACATTGTTTCAAAATAAAAAAATTTCGACGAAAACTATAAAAAAAAAATTTGATCCTTGGTGGTCAATAATGATAAGGATTGTTCAAATTAAGTATTTCTATCGAGTATAAGGTCAAAGTCGATAAATATACTTATATTGGACAATGAACTTATTATTCTCAATCTAAATTACAAAAATAAAAAAGTATAGAAATAAATATTTAAAATTGATAAAGATGGTTATGAGAAATAGGTCAATTCAAACGATTATTCAAATAAAGAGGTTTTTTTTTTTTTTTGGATAATCGATGTTTTATATCAAATAATTTTCAGAAAAGAGACATACATAATTTCTTGTAAAAATTTCACATCGCCTCCCTGATATTTTTATAGGTGGCACTTAATCCACATTTATTAGGATAATGTGATTTTTTACCCATTGTGTTATAATAAATGTGGCAATTTATCCCCCTATGTTAAATAAAATAGTTTGCATGCATACTCTCAATTTCGGCATGTGAGTTACAATCTCCTGCTGAAGGGGGTAAATTACTTCGTTAAAATTTTACAGGGGGTAAATTGATTTTTTTCAAATTATAGAGGGATAAATTGAACATTATGCATTTCATAGGGGGTGAATTGCCACTTGGCTTTGTAGAAAAATTGGGTTTGGTACCAAAATTGCAACGAAAACATATCCCATGGTACCAAATTCCCATTTTCGTATGCAATGGTACCAATAGTGCAAGTCAGCCTATCCTATAGTACCAAAAAAGCAATTTTCCCCTAAAAAAGACACCGAATCAATCTTACATATATATAGAAATCTGGATAAAGTGTCGTCTCTACAAAATAACAAGGACGCAGTGTGAAAATTTTAAAAAATTCTAGGGGGTAAAATGTTCTTTTTAAATCATAAAGGGTAAATAAGACATTATGCATTTTACGAAAATTATTTACTTCATTCCATATTTATCTCATATTTTCCAATTACAGATGTTTCATCCGTTTTGTCATAAATTTCAACTAACCTTTAATTGTGTGACAACATAAATGCCAATTTTACTGGTTTGACACTTTCACTAGTTTTTTCACCGAAGTTTCATCGATTCATATATTTTTACTTATGACTTCTATTCACTCAATAAAAAAATTTGTTATCTGATTTCACTTGTTTTTGCCATTTTTACCCATTTTTATAGATTAAATATGTTCTTACCGATTTTATCATCTGATTCACCAGATTTACCCATTTTTTATGGATCTCACTGGTTTCATAATTTTTCTTAAAAATTCTACTCTAACTCATTTAAATAGAATTCTTTAACCGATTTGACAAGTTTTCAGCAAGTATTCATAATTTTCACCTAATTTTTTTTTAAATAAATATCAACTATATGCATGCGTTTTTAAACCGATTTCACATGTTTATTAAACACTTTGTTGCCATGTCTCTAATTACCACACTTTAGTCCTTTGTTTTTGAGCCATTAATTTGCACATTACCCTCTAAACATCATGGACTTGTACTCGCCCCTCATCTTTTCAAAATGTCAAAGTTTACTATATTAATATTAGCCCTTGGCCGTTGCCGGTTAAAGATTTAAATCCCAAGTTTAGGAAATGAATTAGTGCAATATATACACTGGAGTAGTAGGGGATAAATAACAAGGAGACGTGCATGTTATATAGTATATTATTTTTTATTATATGGTATCTTTTTATTTTTTTATTTAATACACTATTACACAAATCCCTACAAATAAAATCTCTACCCCTAGTTATCATGAATCATTTTAAAATAAATTTAAAATCATTTTTACAAATTTAAAATTATAGTTAAAATAAGTAGATGCTCGGAATTTTTTGAATTATGACGGGGTATCATATGTAATTAAAATAATTTGTACGGGTTATTTTTGTCAAACTTCATCTTTTTTTCTTTTTTGGTATATCGTATATTTTTGCTTGAATGAAGTAATTTTTAAGTTTGACCATTTAATTGAAACTTTATTTTCCGATTAATAAATTTATTGTAGATTGTAAGCCCCAACTATACCAAATTCCTCGATCCGCCACAATATCATAAATATATCAAGTTTGCTATTTAAAAAATCTCGCCCTCCAACCAAAACCGTCTAGGTCCGTCCCTATGCATGTCTTGATATTCTTTAATGGAGGAGGAAAATTCATGCAAATTATAGAAAAATTAAGGGAAAATTACAAGATAATTAATATTGTTCTAACATACAGAGAAGTTCAAACAAATTACAATATAAAGATCTTGAATATAAGCCATCAATTGTCCAACAATTATTATTACCAAACATAAACCATTAAACATTGTCAACGAAAAGTATGAGTCTGCTCACTTTGCGAAGTTTGGAACGGGTAGTGAATGCTTCCTGGTGGTGCACCCTATACAAAGAAAAATCTATTTTGATCAATTATTTAAAAAACGCACCTATTAAGATCATACTTAAAAAGACTTACGGTTTGTTGTTGCCATAACAATGTTGTGTTTGGTCCCATCATATTTTGAACTCCCAAACTTCCCATCCCACCTGATCCGGGTACCATAGGGTATGAAAATGGAAGCAAACTGCTGTTTGGTTGCATATTCAAAACTATTGGACTGTTTTGTTGCATATTAAATATTACTGGAAACTGTGGTAATGGACCATATGAACCCAAATGATGGGCATTGTTGATATGGCTATCAGGATGGGTGCTTTCTTGTGATGGGATTTCTGGTTCTTCATTTGAATTATCCACACGAGTGCTCCTCTCTTTCGGGCTACGTGTTGTATTTGTCTTCTTTTTCTTTTCTCCATCATCAATGGAAGGATTGTTTAACTCACAAGTGGTTGATTTGTGGCCAAGGACACTTCAAAGATGTGAAATAATCAATAAATAGACGTGAAAAAACATAATAAAATATATTCCTAACAACATATATTACATACCCACACGTGCCACACTTTTGTTTCTTTCCTCCAATTGCTCCTTTACTTTTCTTACGACAAGGATCACGAAAGGTAGTAGTCTTCTCAATTACGGGATCTTGTAGGCCTTCATTAGACAAATCAATCTCAACCTTAACTTTATTTTCAGAAAGAACACTACCACATTGAGATTGCTTTATTATTTCATCGTTTGCCATTTCAGCTACCTCCCGCACCCGCTTGATAGAATTGGAATATCCCTTCTCAGATTGGGATGATACAAAAGGCATATTGAGGCATTCTTTATTCAATTCACTAAATCGTTGTTCCTGACTATCGGCAACATGGCAAGGATCAGGAAATTGTTTTCCTAGTAAAGTCCCTACCTCCTTTGACCATCTACGTTTTATCATGTACTCAGGGAACTTCTTCATAGCATAGTACTTCAAAGTTGATATGATGTGTCGGCATGGGATGCCCTCTGACTCTAGTTTAAAGCAATCACATTGGAACTTGGAAAGACACTCATCAACTACCACTCTGTGAATTGAAACCTCAGTCTCCTTGTTCTCACGATATATGAATATCTCATTTGCATCACTATCTTTGTTTCTACTTTCTCCCACAACACCTTGTTCGTTTTGTATCTCCTTACGAATCAGAAAATAGATCTTCAACGTGTATATGCTGAGAGCTTGCTCCTCTAACCTCTTCAATGGACTTTCTCTAACTTCACGTTCATCTTGCTCAGACAACTTTTGCATCTCTATGAAATCACTCCTAAGTCTTTGTAGTGTGCGAAAGTAGTGGTCAAGAAAATTAGTTATGCTCATATTGTGGTTGACGCTCAACTTAATTAAAGCATTCACAGACTCAGCTCTCTGCGTAGTTGTCATCATACTCATAAACTGTTCACGAAAGTAAGCTCCCGCCCACCTTTCTCTAATTTCATAGGTGTCAACTACCCATTTGTTATTGGATAAATCGTGCTTCTCCACCATATTTGACCAAGTCAACTCAAACTCTTCGACAGAGCAATTCAAATCCATCAAAGAACAAAAATCATTGCAAAAAGCAGAGTTTTTAATATTTTTGCAGACATTGCGACATAAATGCCAACTACATATCCTGTGTCGTGTACCGACAAATTCAGAAATGATAGTTGCACGCATAGCTGCATCTTGATCTGTTAGAACAGCTTCAGGAATTTTGCCTCCCATTGCCTCTAAAAACGCTTGCAAAACTCATTGATAACTTTCAATCGTTTCATTTTGTAGAAAACATGCACCAAATATGCAAGTGGAACCATGGTTAGTAACCCCAGAAAATATGACAAGAGGATACAAATACTTATTCGTCTTGTAAGTGCTATCAAATACCATAACATCACCAAAAGCCTCGTACTCTGCCCTAGAGCAACCATCACACCAAAAAAGTTTAGTAAGAGTGCCATCTTCATCCGAACTGTATTTATAAAAAAGTCTAGCATCCTTCAACTTCAATTCTTCTAGATCATTAATCACGGTGTTCATATCCCCTTCTTGTATCCTTTCTGCTCGTAGCTTATTCAACCAATTGTACCCAGTTTTCCTTCTAAACGAAGCACCTCCAGCTAACTGGTCCAAGTAATGCATCACTTGGGATGGCTTAAATCCAATCTTAGTCATCAATGCAAGCATAGTGTTGTCCGACTTTGACATTGTGCTACATTATAAAAAAATAAAAATCAATCAATAAAACTCCCAACAAAATAATTTACATCAAGTGACTAAGGATTAATAATGTACCTCTTCATACATCCGTGTAACTCATGATTGTGATTGTTCGAAAATCTCGAAACAATATATTTTCCAGAATTCAAGTCTCGTATCACTCGGAGACTAGCTTTGCAGCCACACCTAGTCAATGGTTTAGCTTCTCGAAGCATATTTTGCCCTTCTTCTTTTTTTCCTCGGAACCCTTCTCGGGTACAAACCCATACCCTGTTTTTAACTACTTCACCCTTCTTTTGAATACTTCGTCTCCTAACATCAAAACCTTGGGCAGCATAAAAATTTTCGGCCTCATCAATACTATCGAAAATCACTTGCCCAATCAACTCCTCATTTATACAAGGATTAACAAAATCTCCTAATTCTTCTTCACGTTGCTCATTTACTTCATTCTCGTGTTTGCAACAACCTTCATCGTCAAGTTTGCTCTCATTTCCACAGTTATATTCTAAATTAAGATAAATAAAACAACCAACTTAATCAACCCAAAGTTCACTTTTGAACCTATACTCTTCGCACTTTTGAACCTATACTCTTCGCACATAAATAAGAACGAACATATAAACCAACCCAAAATTCACTTTTTTGCAAATACTCATTCTTCTTGTTTCGGAGACACGCGTCATTGTAATTTAGTGTTACTAAATAAACATAAATGTGATAAGTCTCTTAGCCATACAATAAATTTTATGGCAAGCAGTAGGTAAGTCTTCCAATACCAATAATTCTTAAATTATTCTACAATTCAGCTAGTTAGACAAGATTTGCTAAGATGAATCTAAATGCAATATTTTAGAGCCGTGCACTACACAAAATCATCATTAATTTTAATGCAATCACAATTAATTACTGACAAATCACATTTATAATTTTAAACACAACCTAATAATAGGAAAATGAAGTTAGGAGACAACATAAATGTGATACTATGACTTCGAAATGCTCAACTTTTTTTGGTTCTCAGAGTCGACTAAAGTTCAACAATGGTATTTTAAAAAATTTATCAAAACATCTGGGATGACATAATCCTTCATATTAGAAAACTAATTGTAGGGGGCATTTCGTCAAATGAAATTTACAATAGGAGAAACATTTGTAACAATAAAAAAACCTCAGTGAATGTAAATATAATTTCTCCAAGCCTTCAGGGGTGTAGATGTAAATAATTTAAATCATGTAATTGTCCCCAGAATAATCTTTAAGTGGCAATGCAGCTTATCAAGATTGCTAAATTATGGTTAATTAACTACACTTAACACTGAAATTAGGTAGACTTAAAATCTTGTATAACTAACCGAGATTAAGAACAGAGGATAAACTAATTTATAAAAAAACATCTAATACCTGTAGCCATGGTATAGTATAATTTGTGAAGCAAATGAAATTTATGTAACAATGGACAACAATGGTGAAAGGAATGACGAGGACACAAGAGGGTTTCTCTCAAAATTTCAATTTCGAGTTCCTTCCAACTTAAACATACTTTCAATTTCGAGAAAATAATTATTGGACAAGTTCCTCCCAATTTTCGGACAAGAGGGTTTCCACATGATTAAGGAAAAGGAAATGGCGATTGTAAAATTGAGGTCTCTGTTTTCATTTTCATGTTTAAATATTTTCAAAGACAAGAGAGTTTCACCGTACGTGATTAAGGAAAAGGAAAAGGAAATGGAGATGGTGAAAGTGCTCCCGTGAAAGTGGTTCTCTGTTTTCAATTGGAAAATGAAATGGATATGCTGAAAAGTGAGTTTAAATATTTTAAGAGAAAGGATAATTTAGTAATTGCATCTTCTAAGTGGGGTTCATTATTGGGCTCGTACAGTGCCACATGGCCTTATATGGCTAACTCATAAATAACTCTTCTACGGGGGTGAGGCAGCCTAGACCATCCCGACTTTTGGTTCAAATTTTTCAATGGTTGCTGCCCATTTTAGAGTTTGCACATACTGAAAGACCATATTTAAATTTTGGCAAAATTTCATTGTCAATACATGAACTTAATCTTTAATATCTTTATGGTTCTAATACATATTCTTTTCCAGGAAGAGAAGGAGAAGAAAATTCGTGAATTAATAGCTGAGCTTGAACGAACAAACCAAAGGTGTGAAGTAAATCGCGGGATTCTATTTGCAGTTTTTAGGGACATTGAGCCATACCGCACATCTTTGCATATATGAATTGTTGTTTGCTCACATATTGAGAAAATTGATTTTAGGATGCCAGCCATACAAAATTCCCCTTACTGAACTTCTTTTACCCCATAGAATTTCACCCGTTGAGTATTTTCGCTTGTGATTTTAAGGCTACAGCAGCAGTATGGAGTCTCCATTTCTCAGTGCCTCGAAATCTCTCTCTTCTAAGCCTTTCCATAAAGTTTGCTCACATATTATCCGGACAGTTGCTGGAATTCAGGTTGGTGCTACTTTTACTACAACTATTACTATAGTCTAATTATATATACTTGGATTGCGTATAAATTTGGTTAGAGCATAATCAAGTTGGAATTTTTCTGGAGCTAGCGTAATCAATTTACAATAATTTGACCATGCTTAACTTTTAATTATGATTATGAAACAATCCATCAAGTGACTGAAAGGCGAAGATACAAGTCAAATCTATAGGCTCTTCTTGCCAAGCAAGCTTGGCGTATCTTGCTTTATCCGGACAGTTTGCTTAGTAGAGTTTTTTCAGCCCGTTATTTCCCTAATTCTGATATATTGGAGGCTCAACTAGGTTCTTGTCCTTCGGCAACTTGGAGGAGTATTTGGGGATCTATTAGCTTACTTCGTGCGGGCCTTCGTTGGAGAGTGGGTGATGGGAATTCGATTCGCATTTGGGGTGATAGATGGCTGCCTCGGTCAAGCAATTATTTGATTACTTCTCCTCCTTCGTTGATCCCTCATAACTCTACGGTTAGTTGTTTAATCGATGAAGTTTTAGGTTTTTGGAATAGAGATCTTATTATCTCTATATTTTCAGAAGAAGAAGCTAAGGAAATCTTGTCTATTCCGCTTGGTACACGTATGTTCACGGATAGCTTAATGTGGCACTTTGATAAATCGGGTAGTTTTACGGTGAAATCTGCCTATCGGCTTTCTCGCTCTCTAAAATCAGCTGCTGCTGAAGCACGACTTGGAGGGCCAAGTTCACGTCAATCTCGAAATTGGGAGTGGATTTGGAAGATATATGCTCCTCCAAAAGTGAGACACTTTGTTTGGAGTTGTTGTTCTAATGCAATTCCAGTTAAAGACCAACTTCTACGCCGCAAATTTTTGGAGGACGCCTCCTGCTCACGCTGTGGATCAGGTACGGAATCTATAATTCACTGCCTCTACTCTTGCCCCTTTGCTAGACAAATTTGGGCTCTCTCGGATTTATCTTTTTCATGTTATCGCTGTGATACTATTGATATTGAGGACTGGTTTTGCCAAGTTAAGAGTAGAACTGACTCTAAGGAGTTTGGTTTATTTACAACATTGTGTTGGTGGATTTGGTTTTGCCATAATAAACTCTTGTGGGAAGCTTCTGATACACCACCACTTATTTTGGTGAATTCTGCGCGTGATTTTTTCAAAAGATTTATATCCTCAAGAGAGGTGTTTCACCCCCCAGGTACAAACCGTACTTCTGCCCTTTGGTTGCCTCCGCCTAGGGACTTCGTTAAATTGAACATCGATGCCGCTGTCATGAGTAAAGGAGCTGGGATTGGAGTAGGTATTATGGCGAGGAACTCGTTAGGTGATTGTGTGGGTTGGAAGGCTTTTCCGTTGCTCCTTCCTCTCAGTCCCGAAGCGGCTGAAGCCATAGCAGCACTCCAAGCAGTCCAGTTTGCTTCTGATTCCGGGTGGTCTCGTGTTTACCTTGAAAGTGATTGCTTGACTGTTATCAATGGGATTACAAATAGAGAGGCCAATTTAGGTAGCCTAGGGGCTGTTTTTGAAGAAATTAAAGTTATTGGTAGGAATTTTATAGAATTTCGGGCACGTCATGTCGTTCGGGAATGTAACAAAGTAGCCCATTCCTTAGCTAGATTAGCTTCTCAGTTTTACTCTTTTGATTGTTGCCTTCCGTCTATGGTTTTTGATATTGTAATCTCCGAACATCCGTGATTTATATATTACTTTGTTTCTCAAAAAAAAAAAAAAATCTATAGGCATTGATGATATACAGAGTATATACTACTACATTTGCTCACTTTTATAGGAGTATTAATTAAGCCACATTTATTTCAGTTTAACTATGAGGGAAAAACACTTTTGGTCCCAAACTTTACCCCAAAAAACACATTTGGCACCATGCTTTGCAGAAAAACAGATTTGGTACCACAATTTAGAGAGTCTTGACACATTTAGTCATTCCGTTAAATTTTGGACGGAAATTTTGCGCATGACCGTCACGCGCGCGTCAAGTTCAAATTGGTCACGAGTTTTGCACGTGACAAATCGGTTAAAACACTTTTGGTCACAAACTTTACCCCAGAAAACACATTTGGTACCATGTTTTGCAGAAAAACATATTTGGTACCACAATTTACATACTCTTGACACATGTAGTGTCCCTGTTAAATTAATAAAAATCACATATAATGAACAGACAACAGTTTCTCTAAATTTTTTTATAAAAATCCCAAAATATACTTAAATCATTAAAAATATTCTTAATAAAAGTACCTTGGATACCTGACTTGGTGCACTTTGACTTGCACTTGTATTCCAATGTCGATACAAGCACCGATCAAAAGTCCATCTTTTCCATCGAAAACATCGAAAAGTTTCCATTTTTGAATCAGGCGAAACGAAAACAAGTTTCTATTAGAGAAATTTTTTTCTGTTCATTATATGTGATGTTTATCAATTTAACGGGGACACTAAATGTGTCAAGAGTATGTAAATTGTGGTACCAAATCTGTTTTTCTTCAAAGCATGGTACCAAATGTGTTTTCTGGGGTAAAGTTTGGGACCAAAAGTGTTTTGACCGATTTGTCACGTGCAAAACTCGTGAACTTAACGGGCGCGTGACGGTCACGCGCGCAAATTCCGTCCAAAATTTAACGAAATGACTAAATGTGTCAAGACTCTCTAAATTGTGGTACCAAATCTGTTTTTCTGCAAAGCATGGTACCAAATATGTTTTCTGAGGTAAAGTTTGGGACTAAAAGTGTTTTTCCCTCGTTTAACTATACACATTTTCCTGGATTCTAATTCATCAAGTTTTGATGTATACAGTATAAGCCTAACAAATTAGGGCAATTCGGCATGTCATTTTTTGAAATATTCAGTTTCTAAATTAGGTGTTGGAATTGGACTTAATTTGAGTTTTAGTTCGTTTTACTTTGTTTGAGGGCTTTAAGCACAACTCGTGCATGTCTTTACGTTGCTTTGTTTAGGCAAATCAACTCTTTATCGAGAAGGCATTATTTCTTTTTGAGAGAAGTAGGCATAAAAAGTTGGGGCATTCTATGTTGGGATTTTGTTGGTTGTTATGTGAATGAGATAGTACTTCATGAATTGAAAAGTGTCTTATTTTTCATTTATGTTAAATTATTTAATTTTAAGAAGACAAAAATACCCTTTTATATCTATCTAATTTTCTTCCACATACCATCCTAAATCCAAGCTCTCCCATCACCCACCCCACCATTTCTCCCACCCTTACTCCCCATATCCAGTGCCGGAGTTCTCCCATCACCCACCCCACCATTTCCCCAACCCTTAGTCATAGGGTCGCGACCTATGCGACGGTTGTCGCACTGCCCATATGCCGTCGCAACAATCTCTGTCAATAGGTACAACTCCATCCTTTTTCTTATTTTGCTTGTGTGTCAACACAAATGGCAATTTTGACCTTTTAGTGTAGTAAGTACCATGGTATTTGCAATATTGTTTCCACTTTGAGAAGAAGATGAAGAAGCAAGGTGGCGGATTTGAAGGGCGGCAGCGGAGGTGGCGGTGGTGGTGACGGTGGCGGTGGTGGTGGTGCTACCACTAAAGTCAGATCTGAATGAAGGAGAAGACGATGAAGAAGATGAAGAAGGGAAAACAGGTAGAGGGAATGAAGAAGAAACAAGCTTTCCTAACTTTTCTTGAAGGCAAAAAGCACAGATCCCACCAGGGGTACTGTTTTTGTATGGATGGTTTATACATTGCATGGTGCCTTCCCCCATATCTTCATGCACAACTTCCATTACCATTTTTCCACCTCAAAATCTTGAAAACCCAGATGAATTTTTTTTATTTTTATACCAAAATGTTGAAAACACGCACATATGAAAAAATTTGATTTTTATTCCAAAATCTTGA
This sequence comes from Penstemon eatonii, assembly GCA_038501285.1. Taxonomy (NCBI): domain Eukaryota; kingdom Viridiplantae; phylum Streptophyta; class Magnoliopsida; order Lamiales; family Plantaginaceae; genus Penstemon; species Penstemon eatonii. Next base: position 18,825,801 of record CM076711.1, read on the forward strand.
AAACCCAGATAGATTTTTATTCCAAAATATTGAAAACCCAGATGAAAGATTTAATTTTTACACCAAATTGTTGAAAACCCAGATGAAAGATTTGATTTTTATCCAAAATTCTGCAAACCCAAATGGAACAACACGATTTTGCTATCTGGGATATCTTTGAATTATTCCTTTGAGGCATAAAACATTTTGGGGTCAATGTGTTAATTCTGAAAATAACACCCACTTCCCAGTAATCTCTGCCTCCCCACTCCCCCTTTCTCAAACACACACTTCCCAACATCCATGGCCGATGAGTATCCAAAAGTAACAACAATTCACCAAACAAAATTTTGAACATTGCAGATTAAAAATAAGGTTATAAAAGTAAATTAACATCTTTGGAAATGTCCAACAATAAAAATGAATCCAATTGAACATATTTGCATTGGACAACATTGAGTGGTTGAGATTTGATCTTGACAAATATTAAGGGTCAAGATGAACTATCTTAAGCTAGATAGATTTTTGACCTATCTCATAGTAGACTGACCCTAAAAAGTTGGCAGAGTTAATATACTAATTGCTAAATGCTTGTGGTCAATTTAACTTTTTGCAATTTAAAGACAGACTCTAATCCCATTCCCTTTTTTGGTTTCTGTCAGTGTCTGTAAATATATATATATATATATATATATATATATATATATATATATATATATATTCATATAAATATTAAGCTCTTTGGTTGCATCTATAGGACAGTTAAAGTTTCTTTAGTACTTTAGTACTTCGAATTTTAGATGCTAAATGCTTGAAAATTTGATATTTTTTTATATTGAATCATTGTTTATTCTTAAAGTAGTATACTATACTTATCGTTAGTTAATGGGTTTTGTTTATTACTTTGTGTATTTGGTATATGTTGTAGTTTAATAGCAATGATTTGTTATCGTGATGTATTTAACTTTTACCCTCATCAATTAAATCTAAAAATACTCTTCTATTGTCAGATTTATTTTTTATGTTCATGGATAAAAGTTGGATTAAAATTAGAAATCGCATGCATCCTGATTACAAAAAAGGAGTTGAAGCTTTCCTTGAATATGCGTACACTACTAAGAAGAGGGGTGAGGTGATTAAGCTTTATTTCAGAAAATCCCGAGGCCATGAACTCTAAGAAAATGAAAGATCAAATTTTGGATGCTGTTTTAGGCCCTGAGAAACACGGACGTTTACGCACATATGGATTTGGTATTACGCCTACTCAAGTCTCGGCCATAAAGAATCAAGATTCGATTATCGATAAGAAGGTTTCCCTCATAGTGGAATCCCTAAAGGAGCGTGTTAGAGAAGAATTGAGGATGGAGCTACGGGGAGAGATGGAACAAATGATAGAAAATGCACTTCAATCTCGTTTCCATCAGAATGTTCAATCATCTAAGGTAATGTATGCGTTTTAGAGTTATATATGTATGCATAAATATTTGTGAAGTTGTAATATTTGAAATTTATAAAACTATATTCTCATTAATAGGAGCCCCCGACCAATATGTATGGAGGGACATCTAGTTGCTCACAACAAGATCATGAGGTGAATGCAGCCCCGCAATCTTCAAGTTTACAGGGTGCTACATTTCCTCGAGAAAGTCATATGCACTCAAGTGTCCAATTTTGCGAGGTAATATGTTTCAAGAGTTTCAAAGTTTTACTTCTTCAAGTTCCTCTAGGCAGATGCAAGAAATTAATCTATGATTTTCAAATTAATTGCAGACGCAAGTACCCATGCAAGAAACTACAGTGAAAAAAAACAAACGCAAAACCACAATATTGGTGAGGTATGAGAGGTTAATGAATATCATGTCTATGTTAAGTTTGGTAATTGTGTTCATGTAAGTTTTTTTTTGATAATGTCACTAATGCATTACATGTCTATGTTAAGTTTTAGGGAAATTTACATAGACACCCCCTGGGTTTAGGCCTAATTACAAGAAATTACCCTCATGTTTAAAATATTACAAAAACACCCCCTTGACTTAACGGCCGTTAGTCAACGCTAACAGAAATTGTGAAATGTCTTAAATGCCCTTAGGTGTTTTTAACATTTACAAAAAAAAAAAAAAAAAAAAAAACTGGAAAAAAAATTCGCACATTTTTCACTACCATTCACAAAAATCATGATTTCTCCCTTGTTTGTGGACGGATTTTAGTAATTCTTGTTGTGTTAGACTCACCTCTTCATCGCGCATCTTCCTACTGGAGCAATTTTTGGGATTATGGACTGGTTTTTGCGATTGGGAGTGATTTGTTTTTGTCCCCAAATTCTAGGGTTCATCGCGATTTGCGGATTTGAGCCTCTAATTCTGGAAAATTGCTTCGTGTTTCACTTCTATCTGTTTATTTCGTCACTTTCCTTGGATTAATTGCCCAATTGGAGGTGGGATTGAAGATTTGGATCGAATTGGGCATTTAGGGTTTATGCGCCCACTTTGATCTCCGAATTGGGGGTGTTATCGAACTGATTTCTACTGGATTTTTGAGGGCTTTTCTTCATGGTAGTGTTAATTTCAGTTTCCCCAAGTCAATTTTGGGTTTGGTGAACTCGGGCCGCGAAGAACAATTTCGGGCCGTGAAGAACAAGTTTGGGCCGAAGAGTTTTTTGCTCTCCTGCTGCATTTTCCTGCTGTTTTCTGCTGTTTGTTATTGTTATTTGCTGGTTTTGGGTTTTATTTTTGTTATTTGGTGCTTTTGTTGGTGTTTTTTCGATTTACTTAGTGATTTTTTCATCATTTACTGGCCAGATATTTATGTATTTTGATCTAATGAAAAGTGGAACATTACATTGAAAAATAGTTGGGTGTTTTTTCATCATTTACTGGCTTGGTGGATTGATATTTATGTATTTATTGGGTGTTTTGATATTGAAATGAAAATACATCACACATACAATAGTAACTTTCAGCCTACAACAATCAAATTTCAAATATTACAAATACACCCCTGTAACATAACATATATTACAAATACACACCGAGGGCAAAATTGGAAAAACATTAAAATAAATTGATGACGTCATCCTCTGCCGTTAAAATTTGACGCCGTAAGGGGTCACCTTGTAATACTGTTTTGCCAGAGGGGGTGTCTAGGTAATTTTCCAAACAACGGGGTAAGTTCCTGTAATTAGGCCTAAACCCAGGGGGTGTCTAGGTAAATTTCCCTAAGTTTTATTTAGTTGAATTCATCTACTACCATATGCTTTGGCTAATATGATTGTGGAAGTGCTTCTATTAGTAATATAATTCATGTCTACGTTAAGTTCTATTTGGTAGAATTAATCGTATTTATTGTTGGTTTGTCTTGTTTAGCCATTATTATATGATAAGTTTCATTTCTTGGATTTACTATTTGTGTTTCATTGTTGTTATGTTTCTAAAACTTTCATTGTTGCCAAAGAAGAATGTTTAAGATGAAGGGTTAAATTGCACATTATTTTGTATTTAGTTTGATAGATATTTTATTAATATTTTTTGTTAATGCAAATTGTTGAGGCATTTCATTTGTTGGATGATTTGGAAAAGAAGCATATTTTGATAGTATATATTGGATGATTAGAAAAATTTATTGTGATTTAATTTGTTAAAAGATCATAAAAAATTTATTGGATTTAGATTTGGGTTATATGAATGCACTAATCAAAAGCACAAAATATATCTTTAAATGAATTTTTTTTATATTTATAATTAAAAGTGGGCTTATTCCCGGCGCAGTATAAGCGGCGGGAATAACTATTTCCGGCGCGTAAAAAGCGTCGGGAATACTTTTTTCCGGCGGTTTTTTTATTCCCGTCGCCCCTTTAACCCGACGGCAGTGGGGCGCTTTTAGAAGCGCCGGGAATGTGTTCCCAGCGCTAATTTTCCTATTCCCGGCGCTTTTTTCCCGCCGGGAAAACCCTTATATGTTGTAGTGGTGATTGATGTGTGCTAATAATTAGAGTGCGTAAATAAATGTTTGTTGCTCTCAAGACTTGGCTGAAGTGAAAATGACCATAAACCCTATTTATGCAAGTGGTCTTCCTCAACGGATGACTAAGATTATTTTGATCTAAAAGGGTATATTGATTTTTCTAGAGAAGTCTTACCTAGATATATACAACTAAAGTATCTAGAAATAGAGTTGGACGGGATATGTACAATTTGGACTCCCAACAACCTCGTTGATCCAGACTTTGCCAGATGGCTAGCTTGTGGCATGGTAGAATGCTAGGCAAAATAGGCAAGACATTAACCTGTATGTTGGTTGGGTTGGGGTTGGGGTTGTGGTCGTGGTCGTGGTCCATCTCACGGGTTGGCTAGCATGGTAGGATGGTTAGGCGGAGGGTTGGGTGCATTATAAAATAATAGGATTTTCCGACCGATAATTTTCGACGGATTTTTCGATGAACCAAATCCATCGAAATATTTTAACGTGTTTTCCCGACGTAAATTTAAATCCAAGTGGCATGTGTAATGTACTATTGACTTGGCCAGATGTGACAACACATGGCCAGTTTTACGTGATAATAAGCCAAAAAAAAGGAAAAGATTACCAAACTTGTTTGCCAAAAAAAGTAACAAAATGTTTAAAATCAGGAGAAATGAATGTTGTGGGCATATTGCAACCTTGCAAGTATCTTGTATACAGTTCTATTGAGAAAGACAATGCTATATTGCTATTAGTCAACAACGTGTGTGTATATATATATATATATATATATATATGGTTTCTTCAGCTTTTAAATAATATCTAACAAGTAAAAATGAGAAGGCTAAGCTCCATTCTTGAAATCAAGACAAATTTCTCAATGTCAATACAATCAATTTATGAATGTTAGTTGACAGAGACTACATATGAGTCCGATAGTTACAAACGCGTATCCTAAATTCAAATTTCACAATATTATGTAAAGAATCAAGAATAACGAAATGAGAGAATTGTATTTTTGGTACCCAATTTTATATCAATTTCAAGTTTTGGTAACGAATAAATGCAGATCACATAATTTAATGTTATCTTGAACTACCCATTGATTCATTTAATTCAATGAATTTGAGGTTTAGTCAGAAGCTACTACCAAATAACATGTATAGGTAGCATTTGTTTCATTCATTTTTCCAAAATTTAATTTGCAACAAATCACACTAGCTAGGATTAATTGTGCATTACTGCCACACCTTTTACTCCACATCTTATTGGGATGACACATTCAGGTCCAATTTCAAATTATCCCGAATTAAGACATATAACATGTAATTTGGGGATATATTTTGGTTCCATAACTTATGCTAACCGATGCTTCTGCCCTGGCTGACACCTTTGGTTCCGCTAAATCAATTTCAGTTCCAGTTTTGGTCCATATTAATGCCCACTGTTAAACTTGGCTCGAATTAACCCACATCTTTTTCCTGCTGCACATGCACAACAAACAATTCATAAGAAAAAAACAAAAGATGGTAATTTGTCTAATAGGAAGAAATTTTTGGGTGCATTTTAACTATAACATAAATCATTTGTTCATTACCATATATACCATTGTCTTCCTGTCAATGCGATCCTGTTTCATCCATATTAGTAAATCTAATATGTTTTCTATTTGATATATGATTTAACTTTGGTACCAAAATAAAGACATCTATAATTATTTTGAGTTAAGGGTAATTTAACTCCTGTTATTTGAACAAGAACATTTTTACCTTCATGTAATCTTATAAAAGTTTCATATAGTCTCCCAGATATTTTTATATGTGGCACTTTACCTCATGTTTTATGATAATATGACAATTTACACCTCTTGTGCTATGATAAATATGGCAATTTAATTTACCTCCATATTTTATGAATGTGGCAATTTATCTCATCCTATGTTACAAAAATATTTTTCATGTCCACTCTCAATTTAGGCAAGTGAATTACACTCTTCAGCTGAAGGAGTTAAATTGCTTCTTTAAAATTTTCACAGGGATGATAAAGTGATCTTTTTAAATCACAAGGGGTAAATTGACTTTTATTCATTTCACATAGGGAAAATTGGCATTAGCTCATGTTGATTATGGTTTGTAATTTCTTAATAGATTGATAGATAACTTTCATAAAATTATTTATCCTTGGTAAGGTAGAGATTTCTAATAACAATATAATTTTATAGAGTGAATAGTAAATTAACTCCCTATGTTATTTTACAAAGGCAATTTAACTTTATGTGAAAAATAAAAGGACAAAATACCTTCATATGATAACATAAATAGATAATTTAACTCATTGTGAAAAAAAAATGGCAAAATACCTTCCTGTATTTTTATAAAAGAAGCACATTGTCTCCCCCTAAATTGTTCGTTAATTCATGGTAAATTGCTCATTATTTCATTTTACAGGGAGGTAAATTGCATATTTCTATATCACAGGGAATAAATTGCGCATTATTTCATTTTACCGTGACAATGATTTTCAGCATACATATGGCTCTGTTAATAGGATGATGAGCTATACCAATTACTCGTTCTGGTGCGCAATTGTTTTAGGTCCATTTTAATGTTTATGAATATTAGATAAAGAAACCTCATCTATATGTGGCCTCGTCTGGAAGAGAATAGAAAGGGTTTCTTCGGGGGAGGATCATATGTCACATTTTGATATGACATGATAGATTCACCATTGAAGTGCATATGTGAATCTACACAAAATAAAATAAAAAATATATTTGTCAATAGAGCTATATGTGTGACATATCTTATTATAGAGAGTTAATGGCAATTTACCTCCATGTAATTTTATAATAATTCATATTGTTACCCTGATATTTTTATATGTGGCACTTTACCTCTCCGTGTTATGATAACTTGGCAATTTAATTAAATGTATCATAATAAATGTGGTAATTTATTCCCTATATTTAATAATTATTTTCACGTTCACTCTAAATTTTAGCGAGTGAGTTACATTCTCCGGTTCAAGGGACTAAATTGCTTATTAAAAATTTTCACAGAAGGTATATTGATATTTTTCAAATTACATGAGATAAATTGAACATTATGAATATCATAAGAGAATAAATTGCGATTAACCCTCATATATGAATAAATGTAATTTATGTAATAATGACCGATACTTAATGATTTATATAGTATTCATCAATTCTCAGTTATGGAATTTAAGAACATTACCGTTTTCATGTTTTTTTTTCCGAGGAGATTACGGCAAATTTGGTTGAAAAAATCAAGATTTCCGAGCTCGAGAACTCTAGTTTGTACTTTGTACCTAATTGAGATTTCGTTTTAGAAAAAGGTCCGAGTTTCTCATTTGACGTTGACAATGTTGGAGTTTTTATGGAAATATCCATTTGGTTTGAGCTCCATTCGAATTGAGTCCACATTGAGTTTGAGAGTAATTAATTAGCTAGTTATATAGCTAAAAAATGGTTTAAGGGTTGGACCCCTTTGGGGTATCAAAGATTTTTAAGGGGTGAGGACCTAGTTGATTAGAGGTTCCCCATGCACCGCCACCGCCGTCCGTCCAGCTCGGCTCGGTCACGGGCATTGGGCTGCAAAAAAATTATTTTTTTAGAGAAAAACTATTTAATTTTTTGACCCAAATCCTAAAGCCTAATTATTACTAAAGCCCAATGATAGATCCGCTAATCGAACAGGATCCGCGTATGACCTGGTCCGACAGAAAAAGATCCGCGCACCCATTTCATGTGAAGTGATGTGTTGATTCGGTTCAAACCGAACCGTTTATGCCTTTTCGGACCAACTGATCATATCCGAAATGGACTTACCCTTTAAAAACCAGTCTTTCAATGAGAAGCAAGGTAGCTAATCTCCATTCCTGAAATCAAGATAAATTCTCAATGTTAGTACAATCAATTTATTAATGTTCGTTGAAAGAGGCTAAGGATGAGTTTGCCCTGCCGGTGGGAGCTTTTAAAAACACTTTTAGATCTCCATTGTGGTTTTTGAAGTGTTTGGCCCCAATTATAGAAATTGTTTTTAGTCAACCGTGATTATAATAGTTTTTTGCCCCCAATATTATAATCACTTTTGGGATCTCCATAAGCTAAAAATTAACTTATTCTAAAAGTTACTAAAGTGTTACTTTTGCAGAAGCTATTATTCAAAAGCAATTGTTTTATAATTGAATTTTATCATAATCAGTTATTGTCAAAATTCATTTTAGTAAAATTAGTTCTCCTATAATTGATTATCGAATCGCTAGATCAAACTCATACATATGGGTTTGATAGTTACAAACGCGTATCCTAAGTTCAAATTTGACCATATTCCATAAATAACCAAGAATAACGAAATAACATATTTGCATTTTTGGTAACCGAGTTTTGTGTCAATTTTTAGTTTTGGTATAAAAAAAATGCAAGTCTACGTATTTGGTACCATAATTCAACAAATCGTTTTACATTTAGTAAGGCCATTAGTTAAATTTGAAATTCCAAATTCCGTGCCAAACAAATGACATGACCATTAAATCAGTTTTAATTATTGCAAAATTAATGTCATAGCTTACTAGCTCACAATTCTATCTATAACATTTTGGACTGACAAATAACATTTCAATAAAATTATCAACTAATATAAATTATGTTACTAATTTTATAATAACTAAAACTAAAACTGATTCAACGACCATGTCACCAACCTTCACCCTTCTCACGGAAACTTTACTTCTACATTGTAGCTTTTCCTAATTGTATATAAATAGATTATGTACATGGATAACCCAAAGCTTTTCCTAATTGTGTATTTATAAATAAATTATGTACATGGATAGTCAGATTTAATAATATTCACTAAATTTCTACGTTATAGCCGATAAATAAATATTTACTTAGTATGTATAGTGATATTTTGGAAGACCGGGTAATAATTAGTTGAGTACGTTGATTTTCTAAATCCTATGGTCAAAATTATAGTAGGTTTTCTTAAGTTGGAAATGTGATGTCGTTAACTTTAATTAGCTAATAGTATGGCATGATATTAGGTAAATTTAACAAATGAAAATATAGACAATGAGCTGGGAAATTAATTCTTCCTCAATATTTATTAGTAAGAGGGAAAAACACTTTTGGTCCCAAACTTTACACCAAAAAATACTTTTAGTACCATAAAACGCAGAAAAACACATTTGGTACCACAATTTTCATGATTTTGACACATTTAGTCATTCCGTTAAATTTTGGACGAAAATTTCGCGCGTGACCGTCACGCTCGGGTCAAGCGCGTCAAGTTCAAATCGGTCACGAGTTTTGCACGTGAGAAATTCGGCCAAAACACTTTTGGTCCCAAATTTTACCCCAGAAAACACATTTGGTACCATGATTTGCAGAAAAACAGATTTGGTACCACAATTTATGTTGGATAAGGATGAAGATGAAGGCACTAAAGAAAGTTTGATAAGGGAGGTTTTGATGCATTCCAAAACTTCAAAGATTGGTTAAGTATGGAGTAACTTAGCTGATAAACTTATCAAGGAATTTTGACTAAGTATTGAAGACATCAGAAGAGTCAAAGTTTCAAGGTCCAAGACTTCTGATCTGCTGAAGTAAAGTTATCAGACTAGTGAAGATCAGCCGACTCAAATCAGATTTGTTCAAGTTTGAGATCAGCCAAGTTCACCATCAGACTTATACTTTCGTCAGCCAAGAGAGGAAGATCATGAAGTGTTCCCAACGGTAATAAATGCCCCTTGGTGTAATAAATGCTGAAGTACGAGGATATTTAAGACAAATGATTGAAGAAAAGCTTCGCATCAGCCGAGTGCATTTAATGCTGCCTGCAGAATAGTACTGTTTACAGTACGGACAGACTGCAAAAGAGCCGTTCGCGGATTTTAAGGACCAGTACTCGAGGAATTTGAATTCTGTCTCTCTTCAACGGACACTTTTCAATCCTCAAGTATAAATAGCTGAAAGAGACGAAGAAGAAAGATGCAACACACTTTCTGAGAGAAATTTCCGAAGCAAAATTCTTTAAGTCTCAAGAACAGCTCACTCATCAGCTGAGTCATTTGTTGACGAAAGCAGAGTTGAAGAATCAAGAAAAAATACATCTTCTGAGTGATTTTGTAAACAAGAGTGTTGTGCGGAGTTGTGATCCATCTTTGTGAGTGATCAAACTTCAGAGGATAGGTTTTCTGTGTGATTTCCTATTGCGAACTTGTGGTCGTTTCATTTGTTGTTCGACGCAAGCAGAGTATACTGTAAACTTTGTGATTATAGTATAACCCAAGATCTGAGTGACTTGGAAGAGTGGACTAAAGGATATTTAAATCCATATAACCACTATAAAAATTGATTGTGTTTTTACATTGCTTTTAAACTTGCATATTTTCTGTTTGCGTAAAAACACGTTAAGTTAACTGTTTGAAAAGAAGTTAAAAGGAGTTTATAAAACTGGGGAATAGCTTTTCAAACTACTAAGTTTACTTGTGAAAAACACTTTGAAAATCCGCTGCAAGTACTCTAAGTACTAAAACTGATTTCTGCAAAATCAGCTAAGTAACTATCAGACGAGTGGTCAACAAGACTGTTCAAAGATTTGTTCGCGAACAGAATTGTAACTTACAAATCTGATCAGCTTAGTCTGTTCAGTAAGAGTAAAGTTTTAAAGTTAAAATTGAAGAAATTTTTTAAAGAGGTTTATTCACCCCCCCCCCCCCCTCTAAACCTCTTCTGACCACTTGGGACCAACAAGTGGTATCAGAGCAGGTGGTTCATTAGAATCAGCTGCCTGATCAACGAGCTTGATCCAAGTGTTTTTCAAAGGTTTTCAAAACTTTTCAAAAGAGCATCTTTTTGAAAAATAAAAACTTTTTGAAAAATGGATTGTATCAGCCATGTTCCCCACATTGCTGGTATGTCCTTTGAGGACTGGAAAATCAGAATGGAGATTTTCCTTGCTGCTTATAATGACAACATGTATACATGTATCATCAAAGGTCCATTCAAATTCACCAAGACCATCATCGTAGATGAAGCTCAAATAGTGGTGGAAAAAGACTTAACAGAAATGACAGCAGAAGAAATAAAGCTGTTCAACCTGGACAAAGTCGGAAGATTCATCATGACCAAAGCCCTGGATAATGATCGGTTTGACAAGGTCAAACATTGCAAAACTGCAAAGGAAATGTGGGACAAAGTCAGAGATATGAGCGAAGGAAATGATGCTATTAAAGAGCATCAGCTCAGTGTTGCCTTGGAGAAGCTGGACAACTTCAAGATGAAGTCTGGAGAAACCATTGATCAGATGGACACCAGATTCACCAGAACTCTGAATGAAGTTTTGAAGCTGGGAAAGACTTTCACTGACAAAGAGATCACTGTCAGAGTACTGAAGGCCCTACCTTCCAAGTTCAACATGAAGGTGACAGCAATGGAAGAATCAAGAGATCTGGGCAAGATTTCTCTTACAGAGCTGTTCTCCGTACTCAAGGCGTATGAGTATAAACTGCCAAGGATGGGAATTGAAGAAACCTCAACTTCAGGACCCACAGCTGCACTGGTTGTTGCTGAAAACCAAAGAAGACCGGCTCAAAGAAATGCTGAAGTGGACTCATCTGATGAAGCCACTCTACTCAACAAAAAGGAGTACACTGCTGGAGATGTTGCACTGTTGATGAACAACTTCAAGAAGTTCTACAAGAGAAAGATGAAAAACAAATACAACAATGCTTCTACTTCTAAACCTAATTTTTCTTCTCAGGATAAGGATGATTATAAATCAAAACTAATGTGTTACAACTGCAGGAAATTGGGACACTTCATAAGAGACTGCCCATATCCAAAAGCAGAAAAGTACACTGAGGAAGAGAAGAAAATGCGAAAAGAAAGAAAGCATCAGAGAGGCAAGGCAATGATGGCTGAAGCAGAAAAGCTGACCGCTGTCTACTCATCTGATTCAGATTCAGACACGTCTGATGAAGAATCGTCTGATGAAGAAAAACCTGCTCTCCTGTGCCTGATGGCAAAGGAATCTGATGACTCTGAGGATGAGGTAACTCCTCAAGAAAATGAACTATTTAATTCTCTAGAGCAAATGATGTTAAATAATACTACTATTGCTGGAGAGTTTGTTAAGCTTAAGGAAGAGATGAACTTGCTAAAAGAGCAAAATAGTTCACTGAAACTTTTAGCTGAAAAGCCAAAAGAATCAGCTGAATATAAACAGCTTGAGCAAGAGCATGAATCTCTGAAAGCTGAATGTGAGGTATATAAAGGAAAAATCATGGAACTTGAGAAAATCATTGAGTCTCATGATAAGTCAATTGTTGCATCCATGCATACATCTAAGAAACAGGAGACACCTTTAAAAAAGGATAAACTAGAGTTGAACCATACTGAAAAATTCATATCAGCTGACAATAGTAAGGTCATTCTGTATGTTCAAACCTCTAAACCTACCTCATCTGAGAAAGTGGTAAAGGAGAAGAAATCTCCTAAGGCTAAAAAGAGCAAAGAGCCTAGTGTAGGAAATCAGACTAGTAAGACCAAACAGCAGAGTCCTAAGAAGTCTGCTGATAAAGCTAAAGTCAATCAGACTAGTGGTAAAACTAAGTCAAAATCAAATGAGCAAGCATCTAGTAAACCAAAGAAGCATAAGAACAAGAAAAATCAAAATGCTTGGTATGGAAATGAGTCATATTATGTGCAACCTGCTGCATATCATCCTATGTATCATGCACCTCAATTTTCTAGTTACTATGCACCTTACCCTGCTCATCCAATGCATGCATATCCTGCATATCATGCACCTTACCCTGCTTATGAACATTATTCATATCATACTGATCATCAACATGACTTATCTGATAACTATGATAAAAATGAAACTGTTCATGCTCCTAAAACTCAGAAACCTAAGAAGCCTAAGACTTCAACATCTTGGGTTGTCAAGGGTGGAACTAATCCTTCAGGACCCTCTCAATAAGGGTACCTAAAACAATTTTAATTTTGTTTTGTAGGTTAGGATTAGTAGTAGGAGTAAAGTAGAGAAGATTTGGTACTTGGACAGTGGATGTTCAAGGCACATGTGTGGAAACATACATGAGTTGACTGATGCAGTTGCTGTGGATGGTCCAAAAGTCACTTTTTGAGACAGCAAAGAAGGCAAGATTAAAGCTAAAGGAAGATTAATCAAGGGAAACATAGAGATATCTGACGTCTCCTATGTTGAAGTATAATCTGCTGAGCATAAGTCAATTTTGTGACAAGGGATATTCAGTCATCTTCTCAACAGATAAGTGCTACGTTGAACAGATTGGTACAAAGAAGGTAATTTTATCTGGAAGACGACAAGGAAATATCTATATAGTCGACTGGAATTCTGCTGATAAGAATTCAAGTGTTTGTTTGGTGGCATCTGCACCAAGTGAAGTCAGTTGGCTATGGCACAAGAGAATGAATCATTTAAACTTCAAGACCATAAACAGATTAATCAAGAATGATCTGGTAGAAGGGATTCCAAAAGCAGTCATGAGCAAAGACAAGCTCTGTGACGCCTGTCAAAAGGGTAAACAAATCAAGTCATCATTTAAAGAAAAGAAGCACCAATCTTCTGGAAGAATATTGGAGCTGTTGCATATGGACTTATTTGGACCCATTGATCCAGTCAGCAATGGTGGAAAGAAATACTGCCTAGCTGTTGTGGATGATTATTCAAGATATACTTGGGTGATTTTCATGAAAAAGAAAAGTGAAACCAAGGAACATCTTACAAATCTGATGGAACTGATTCAGAATGAGAAGAGTATCAAAATATTGAAGATCAGATCAGATAGAGGGACAGAGTTTACAAACTCTACTGTTGAAGAGTATTGTAACATCAAAGGAATACATCATGAGTATTCTGCTGCAAGAACCCCTCAACAGAATGGTGTTGCTGAAAGGAGAAACAGAACACTAAAAGAAGCTGTCAGAACCATGATAGCTGAAGCTAAACTGCCTCAAAGATTTTGGGCAGAAGCAACAAATACAGCATGCTTTACCCAGAACAGATGTATGATCAACAAAAATCAGAACAAGACTCCATATGAAGTTTGGAACAACAGAAAGCCAAACATTCATTACTTTAAGATTTTTGGTTGTAAATGTTTTGTATTGAATAATGGGAAAAATCACCTTGCTGCATTTGCAGAAAAGGCTGATGAAGCTGTCTTTGTAGGATACTCATCTGTTAGTAAAGCTTATAGAGTGTTTAACAAAAGAACATTACTAATAGAAGAATCTATCCATGTAGTATTTGATGAGCCAAGTCAATCTTCTGAAAAGAATCAAAGTGTTAATCAAGATCTGTCTGCTGATTTACAGAAGTTAGACGTTGGAAGAAATGAAGAATATGTTCCCATCATACTACCTAATCTAAGTTCAGCTGCTAACTCAAGTGCTGTTCAAAATCACAGTGCTGATTGTCTAACAGACGAGTTGCTAACAGCTGACAGACCAGAGACTGTTCAACAGACTACAAATGTTCAACAGACTACTACTGGAACTCCAACAGTAGTGTTGCAAGATCAAAACAGAGGACAACATCCTGATCTACAACCTGATCTCAGATGGCTCAAGAATCACCCTCCTGAATTAGTCATTGGTGATCCTTTAGATAGAGTGAAAACAAGAAGAGCTGCTGCACAAGATGCCATGTTTGTCACATTTCTATCTCAAATAGAGCCCAAGCAAATTGAAGAAGCTCTCAATGATTCCTTCTGGATAGAAGCTATGCAAGAAGAGTTGAATCAATTTGAAAGGAATGAAGTCTGGTACTTAGTTCCTAGACCAAGTCATCAAAGAGTAATTGGCACTAAGTGGGTATTCAGAAATAAGATGAATGAAGATGGTATTGTTACCAGAAACAAAGCAAGACTAGTGGCCAAGGGTTATTGTCAAGAAGAAAGAATTGACTTTGATGAAACTTTTGCACCAGTAGCAAGACTTGAAGCAATCAGACTAGCCTATGCTGCTCACAAGAACTTCACTGTCTATCAGATGGATGTGAAGTCTGCTTTTCTCAATGGAGAATTGCAAGAAGAAGTGTATGTTGAACAACCTCCTGGATTTGAAGTCTATCAAGAAGAGGACAAAGTATATCGTCTGAAGAAAGCCCTCTATGGACTGAAACAGGCTCCAAGAGCATGGTATGACACCCTATCTGATTTTCTTTTAATTAAAGGATTTCGAAAAGGTAAGGTAGATAAAACCTTGTTTACAATTGAATGGGAAAATCATATATTACTTGTGCAAATATATGTGGACGATATTATTTTCGGTTCAACTAATCAACAGATGTGTGATAAGTTCTCCAAGCTGATGCAGAATAAGTTTGAAATGAGCATGATGGGTGAACTTAATTACTTTCTTGGATTGCAAGTTAGACAGTTGCCTGATGGGATATTCATCAGCCAAGCAAAGTACACAAGAGATCTGTTCAAGAAATTTGGTATGGAAACTAGCTCAACAGCTACCATTCCTATGTCTACAAGTCTTCGTTTGGATAAAGATGAAGATGGCAAATCAGTAGACATTACCAAATATAGAGGCATTATTGGTTCATTGTTGTATCTAACAGCAAGCAGACCTGATATAATGTACTCAGTTGGAGTCTGTGCAAGATTTCAAACAAACCCCAAAGAATCTCATCTCTTAGCTGCCAAGAGGATATTGAAGTATGTTAAAGGCACTCAAGAATTGGGATTATGGTATCCTAGAGAATCTGGATTTGAACTTATTGGTTATTCAGATTCAGACCTTGCTGGCTGCAAGATTGACAGAAAAAGCACAACAGGTGCCTGTCAGTTCTTAGGCAGTCGTCTGATCTCATGGATAAGTAAGAAGAAAACCTCAGTTTCTATATCTACTGCTGAAGCTGAATATATAGCTGCTGGAGCTTGCTGTGCACAGATACTTTGGTTGAAGCATCAACTAGAAGACTACAACATAAAGATCAGTGGAATACCAATCTACTGTGACAATACAAGTGCAATCTCTCTTACTCAGAACACTACAAGTCATTCAAGGACTAAGCATATTGAGATCAAGCATCATTTCATTAGAGATCATGTGGAAAAAGGCAATGTAATAATTGAGTATGTTCATACTGATAATCAGATTGCTGATATCTTCACTAAACCTCTAAGTGAAGTAAGGTTTTCTACTCTAAGAGCTGAGTTAGGATTACTTAATTTGGAAGCATAAGCTGAGGGGGAACTCATCAGAAGACTGGAGTTCAACAGCTTAGTTATCTATTATTATCTTCAAGGATTAACTCTCAACAGACTAGTTAACTTATGAATTCTTAAACTCAGGGGGAACGTGTAAGACTAGCGGTACTTCTGAATTAAAGATGAAATTTGTTAATGACAGTTAGTTGAAGTTATGTTTTCATCAGAAGACTCAACTATCGAAGATTAAAGTTATATTATCTAGCTGGATTGACAAACAGCTGAGGAAGGTTATCAGCTATTGGCATTCTCTGATAACAGCATTGTCATCAGGACAGTAGTCCATCAGATAAGTGTTTATTATACTCATCTGATTACTTAAATAAAAGCTAACTATTTAAAAACGTTTTATTCAAAACACGCTTTTATAAGTAACTGTTGGGCGGTACATATTCCCGCTCTTCATTAAATATCTTTTGAATTCGAAAAGTCGTAACTGACGCCGCACGATCAGCACTGACAGAAAAACGGATCTAACGGTTGGCGGATATCACGAAATTCAAGATACCCCAACTCTATAAATCCCTATCTGATCAGTCGAGTAGCTCTTTACGCACTCTAAGCATTCAAAAGTACTTGTGAGAAATTTCTGCAAATTTTTCTGCATACTTTCCTTTGTCCTTCTAACCTTCAACAGATCTACGATGGCCGCTGAAGGTATGTTTCTCGTCTATGATTCCTACTACCAATCCGGTACGGATCTGATGAAAGAACTGCTCGAAAAGTTCAAAGCTGCTTCGCTGGTAAACTTCATGGAATACCACGAAGGAATTATCTGGACTGACCAAGTGATGGAGTACTACAACTCTGCGAAAGCTGACTACAACAAACTGGAGATTAAGGCTTCAGTGGGAGGCAAATCTATCACTATCACTCCTGCTGTTCTTCACGAGACGTTTGGGCTTCCTAACAGTGGACGACATGACGTCACTGTGCTGACAGAGGACAAACATCAACAGTTCTGGGCGATCTGCGCCAAAGAGGGAGAAACGTTATCTGGAAATATAAGGAAGAAGCAACTGAAGGATGAATATCAGCGGATGGCTGATATGGTGTGCAAGCTGATTGAGAACTGCACATTCTCACTGGATGCTGTTACCATGAAGAGGTTCAGCATCATGGCTGCCATATACTATGGATTGGAGATCAACTGGTCCATCATAGTTTGGTACATATTAGCTGACTTTCTTGATGATAAGAAAGGAAAAGGCCCCACTACAAACCACAGGATCACACTCAGTTATCTGCTGTCAAAGCTGGGTTGTGATATGAAGAATGGAAAGGAGATCCATAAATCTAAGGCATTGTCCAAGTACATGCCTGTTCAAAAGAGGAAGGCTGGTGAGCCTGAGGAAGCTGATGTTGAGGAACCAAAGGAGGTTCCTGCCAAAAGGCAGAGAAAACTGGTCAAGACTGCTGACTTAGCTGCTGAGACCAAAAAGAAGAAGGCTGCTGACAAGCCTAAGGAAAAGATTCCTAAGCAGATGGAGAAAGTGACTTCTGCTGCTGAAGCCACTAAGATTGTTGAGAATATAATTGCTGATGTAAGGACTGGATCCCCTGCATCACCATCAAGAACTCCATCAGCAGAGAGGCCTGCTGAAGGTATCTCTAAACGAACAAGAAGTCAACAGAGAGATACTGCTACAACCATTTACCGTGAAGGGAGGACCAAGAAGTCTGCTAGAAAGCAGATGACATTTATAGAAGAACCAACGGACTTGGAAAAAGTAGCAAGGGAAGACCCTGAAGCTGCTGAAAGGCCTGCTGTAACAGTTGAAACTGTTAAGACTGACAAAGCTGATGAGCAACAGCCAAGTCAGGTCACATCAACAGCTGAGGTTACTCAACCTCAAGAAGATCCAGATGTCCAAATCATCCATCCTATTGCTGCTGCTCCCATATCATCTGCTGCCCCTGCTGATAAAGGCAAGAGAAAAATAGTGCTAAGGAGAAAGAAAGTCTCCAAAGCTGATAAGAAGGCAAGGGAGGAAGCTGAACAGAGGAAGCAGGATGAGCTTGAAGAGAAGAAAGCACTTGAGCTAAGCAAAGCTCAAGAAGAAAAGGATGAGGCCAGAAGACGCATGTCTGAAGCAGAAAGAAAAGCTGCTGAGGATGCTGAAATGGCTATGGTGATTGAATTGAGTAAAGTTGATGCCTATGGACCTGTCCATGGAGGTGGCATCAAAATTGGAGAAGGCAAGACTGAAGAGGACAAAAAGAAAATATTACTGCCTGCCCCCAAACTCAAGTCAAAGGACAAGTTTGAAGTCAGAAAAGCATTTGAAATAGTGTATGCTGATAAGGAGCTTTTCAAGAAGTTTGAGAAGTCTCTAGCTTACTATGATCAGAAGCTTATGTTGATGACCCTGTTCAACCAAGAAAAGCCAAGATATATCAGTTGGAGGGACAACAGGCTGAACAAGTCAATCACTGAACTTCAAAGTATGAAGGAGTTAGCTGATGAAGAACAATGGGTTCTAAGTTGGCTGAAGACAAACTCCATTCAAAAGGCTCTTGATCCCAGCCATGTAAGAGATATCATGCATAACTATGAAAAAGGCTTTGCATTGGAGGAAGCCAAGAAAATCAAGAGCACCTTGTCTGAAAAGAAAAAGAAGTCTGAAGATGCTGAAGAAAGAGCAATTAAGTTTGCTGTTATGACTGCCCTGAAGAGATGGGCTAAGAAGTCAAAGTATCAGCAAGGCTGTTCAAGTGATTTGCCACTACTGCCAAGTATCCAGCAAATCATTTTTGGCAAGGAAGTACAACAGTACTATGAAGTCCCTAAGGGTAACAATGCTCCTGTTAACCCTTGGATTATTGTAAGGCAGATTAGACAGACAACTTGCTTCAATGATGATGGAACCGTTACTAATCTGTTCTACGATGATGTCACCGATGAGCACAAATCTGCTGATAAGTCCTTAGCTATTGAGCCGCCAGCTAAGACTTCTGAAGACCATCAGATGACAGACTTGGAGGAAGTCCCTGTTCAACAGGCGACTGAGGAGAAGGAAGCTGATGCTGATGCTTCTGCTTCATCAGCTGATCAACACTCATCACTGATGGAAGCAATCCAGATGCTGATGGAAAATCAACTCAAGGACCTGGAAGACAAGCACAAGCAACAGCTACTGAAGGTTAAGGAAGAGCTGAAAGCAGAGTTGGCAGAATCCAACAGACTTCAGCTGGAAACTGTTCAAGGATCAACAGAAGAAATCATCAAGAAGGAGATCAACAGTATTCCAATTCCTCAAGATCATTCATTACAGTTAGTGCACAGTTTGAGAGAGCTAAACCAGAATGTAGAAGATGTGAAGGGTGATGTGAATCATCTTCACACTGCTTTAAAATCAGCTGAGCACAAGATTGCGGATCTAACTGCAACCTTCATTAAAGTCAGTCATGAAGAGAAGGAAATCAATCTGGGAATGTTGCAAGAAGTGGCAAAGGCTGCACAGGAAGTTCAAAATGAAATTGCAACTGTCAACCTCAACATTGACTACTTCAATGATAAGACTGATGTCATCAGCACTGACATTCATCATCTAACAGCTAGTCATGACGTTGTTAATCAGAATCTAAAGGCTTTATGCGCTGGAGTAAAGATTCCAACAGTTGCTCTCAACCCTGCTGTTGAACCTTCTACTGTCATCAGAGTTGATGATGACAAAAAGGGGGAAGATAAAAGGGAAGAACCAGCTAAGGAAACTGCTGCTGAAGAACCAGCAACTGCTGCTGAAGAACCAGCAAAGGAATCTGCTGCTGAAGAATCAACTAAGGAGGAAACTACTGCTGCAACAACTGAAGCCAAAGAAACTGAAGAAACAGCTGACAAGACTGAAGCTGAAACTGATAAGATTGCAAAGCTTGGAACGGTAGAAGAAGAAGAAATGACTGAAAAAGAAGATACCAAGTACAAGAATACAGAATCTGCAAGGAAGGCTATGGAAGCTTTGAAAGCACTTCAAGAACAAGAACTTAAGGAAAAGATGGAAGCTGCCAAAGCAACCTTGGAAGAAGAAGCTGATGATGAAGAAGATGATGAAGAATCATCTTATGAATATGAAGAAGTGCTGGAAGGATCAGATGAAGAAGCTGATAGTTAGAAATTGAAAAATCCTTGTAATCAGTTTACTTTATCTATTTCTTCAGAAATCTCATCTGATGAACTTGCACTGTAATCTTTTTCAACATTAATGAAAAGTCAAGTTCAATCCAATAAACTTTTTCTATCTCAGAAAATTTTGAGGATTTCAATCTTTAGTTTAGGTATTCAACAGGTACTAAGCTGAAGTTTTGTCATCATCAAAAAGGGGGAAATTGTTGGATAAGGATGAAGATGAAGGCACTAAAGAAAGTTTGATAAGGGAGGTTTTGATGCATTCCAAAACTTCAAAGATTGGTTAAGTATGGAGTAACTTAGCTGATAAACTTATCAAGGAATTTTGACTAAGTATTGAAGACATCAGAAGAGTCAAAGTTTCAAGGTCCAAGACTTCTGATCTGCTGAAGTAAAGTTATCAGACTAGTGAAGATCAGCCGACTCAAATCAGATTTGTTCAAGTTTGAGATCAGCCGAGTTCACCATCAGACTTATACTTTCGTCAGCCAAGAGAGGAAGATCATGAAGTGTTCCCAACGGTAATAAATGCCCCTTGGTGTAATAAATGCTGAAGTACGAGGATATTTAAGACAAATGATTGAAGAAAAGCTTCGCATCAGCCGAGTGCATTTAATGCTGCATTTAATGCTGCCTGCAGAATAGTACTGTTTACAGTACGGACAGACTGCAAAAGAGCCGTTCGCGGATTTTAAGGACCAGTACTCGAGGAATTTGAATTCTGTCTCTCTTCAACGGACACTTTTCAATCCTCAAGTATAAATAGCTGAAAGAGACGAAGAAGAAAGATGCAACACACTTTCTGAGAGAAATTTCCGAAGCAAAATTCTTTAAGTCTCAAGAACAGCTCACTCATCAGCTGAGTCATTTGTTGACGAAAGCAGAGTTGAAGAATCAAGAAAAAATACATCTTCTGAGTGATTTTGTAAACAAGAGTGTTGTGCGGAGTTGTGATCCATCTTTGTGAGTGATCAAACTTCAGAGGATAGGTTTTCTGTGTGATTTCCTATTGCGAACTTGTGGTCGTTTCATTTGTTGTTCGACGCAAGCAGAGTATACTGTAAACTTTGTGATTATAGTATAACCCAAGATCTGAGTGACTTGGAAGAGTGGACTAAAGGATATTTAAATCCATATAACCACTATAAAAATTGATTGTGTTTTTACATTGCTTTTAAACTTGCATATTTTCTGTTTGCGTAAAAACACGTTAAGTTAACTGTTTGAAAAGAAGTTAAAAGGAGTTTATAAAACTGGGGAATAGCTTTTCAAACTACTAAGTTTACTTGTGAAAAACACTTTGAAAATCCGCTGCAAGTACTCTAAGTACTAAAACTGATTTATGCAAAATCAGCTAAGTAACTATCAGACGAGTGGTCAACAAGACTGTTCAAAGATTTGTTCGCGAACAGAATTGTAACTTACAAATCTGATCAGCTTAGTCTGTTCAGTAAGAGTAAAGTTTTAAAGTTAAAATTGAAGAAAATTTTTAAAGAGGTTTATTCACCCCCCCTCTAAACCTCTTCTGACCACTTGGGACCAACAATTTACATACTCTTGACACATTTAGTGTCCTTGTTAAATTGATAAAAATCACATATAATGAACAGACAACATTTTCTCTAAAAATTTTGATAAAAATCACAAAATATACTTAAATCGTTAAAAATATTCTTAATAAAAGTATCTTGGATACCTGAATTGGTGCCCTTTGACTTTCACTTGTATTCCAATGTTGATACAAACACCAATCATAAGTTTCATCTTTTCCATCGAAAACATCGAAAAGTTTCCATTTTTGAATCAGGCGAAACGAAAACATGTAATTCCGAAACTATTTATTTGCCTTAAACTCAATTATTTTCCTAAATTTAGTAATTTTTTTACAAATTTTCCTTAGTGTTTCTGAAATATTTTCGAATAGTCTCGAAAAGTTTTCAATATTTGGCTCTCCGAAACATACATTCGAAATGAGTTTTTGATCCATGGATACAAGTGCAAGTCAAAGTGCACCAATTCAGGTATCCAATGTACTTTTGTTAAGAATATTTTCAAAGATTTAAGTACACTTTGAGATTTTTATCAAATCTTTTAAAGAAATTGTTGTCTGTTCATTATATGTGATTTTTATCAATTTAACGGCGACACTAAATGTGTCAAGAGTATGTAAATTATGGTACCAAATCTGTTTTTCTGCAAAGCATGGTACCAAATGTGTTTTCTGGGGTAAAGTTTGGGACCAAAAGTGTTTTGACCGATTTGTCACGTGCAAAACTCGTGAACTTAACGGGCGCGTGACGGTCACGCGCGAAATTTCCGTCCAAAATTTAACGGAATGACTAAATGTGTCAAAATCATGAAAATTGTGGTACCAAATGTGTTTTTCTGCGTTTTATGGTACCAAAAGTGTTTTTTGGGATAAAGTTTGGGACCAAAAGTGTTTTTCCCTCTTATTAGTAATTATAAGAACATAGATGGAAACTTCCTTTTTCTTTTCCATGAAAAAAAACGCGTTTGTAACCTAGAAGTAAAACTAATTACTAATGATTAAGGTGAAGAGGATTTTTATGGTTCAATTAAGGGTATCGTGATGGTATAATTCTTAATTATAGACTGTCAACCTATGATACACGGATACTTCAAATAATTATAAAATGTCGTGTCAGACACTTTTTGGATACGATTCTCCTCAAATATTCGTGGGACACGTATTCGACTCTCCACGTGGTGTGTGAATACTATAATTAAACAGAAAAGTTGGATACACGTATCAGATACTTATTTAAATGTATCCAACACATTTTATATTCTGAACTTTGTTAAGTCACCACAATTGGTAAGAACAATGTAAGCCGTCAAATCACACGTTGTATTATATACAACTACAATACAAAATAATTTGTCTATTACGAGACATGTTTTATATGTAACATAATAAAACAATGAACATGATATCTAATTAAGAGTATTAAATTACTAAATATCTTTTTTCTAAAAATTATGTAATTTAGTACTTATGAAGCTTAACTTGATCTATTTCAATATATATATATATATATATATATATATATATATATATATATATATATATATATATATATATATATATATATATATATATATATATATATATATACAAGTGATTGGTCTAGTAGAAGGGACTAGTCACTACAAAGTAGCGGACCTGTTGGGTGAGATTCCCACCGACGCTACCTGTTGGGTGAGATTCCCACCGACGCGCCTCAAAAAGAATTATACCCTTGAGAAACAAAATATATATATATATATATATATATATATATATATTATTTTATTTATTTCAATATACATAAATATATAAACTTATATTTTTTACATTTATATTCAAGTCTTATCATATTTAGTATAATTTTTTTATCACTGATATGTCACAGCGAATGTCATCTTGTCGAAGTTTTTCAAGAAAATTAATTCGGAGAAAAAAGTAACATTGGGTCACACTTGAGAGGATGACATGATTTTCATTCTCTTTTTTTATTTTTAGGGAAGGTTGAAATTAAATTAAAAGAAATTGTTGCTTGGAATCTCTCTCTATATATATATAGAGTTTGGGGAATTGAAAACTTCAAATTAGTGAACTACTTATAAGGCTAAGATAACTTCAAATTTCAGCCGATGCAGGCTTATAATTTTCAATGTGGGCTGTAAGTGCATTTTTGGCGGGCCCATTCTAAATTTTGTTCCAACTTCTAAATTATTTTCTTCTTCTTATCTAATCTAATACATATATATATATATATATATATATATATATATTTAAAGGGTGGGTATTGACTCCAATTGAGTATTTTGACTAAAATCCTAATTTTCTAGAGTTTTAAATTATTTTTATTTCTAAAAATATGATTGATCATATAACCAAATATATATACACCATATTTAATATCTTTAATTAATCTTCACAAGGAAAATTAAAAAAAAAACTAATTGGCTTGCAAAATGATTGCCTAATGCAAGCGTTACTTTCTTTAAAAAATATGAAACTAATTCCAAAATAATTGCTTAATCATACACTTATATTATGATGATTAATTAATTATATGGTGATTAGGCTGCAAATTAGATACATTAGCTATAATCATGGAAATTAACTTTACACTGATTAGCTTAATCTTAATAATTAAGCTATAGAATGATCTTCCATTCCTAATTTTATTAGGGATATTTACCTACACACCCCCTCACTTTAGGCCTAATTACAGGAAATTACCCCGTTGTTTGAAAAATTACCAAGACACCCCCTTGACTTAACGGCAGTTAGTCAACTTTAACGGAACACGTAAAATGTCCAAAATGCCCTTAGTTGTTTTTAATATTTACAAAAAAAAAAAAAAAAAAAAAAAACTGGAAATAAATTCGCACATTTTTCACTCCCATTCAAAAAAATCATGATTTCTCCCTTGTTTGTGGACGGATTTTAGAAATTCTTGTTGTGTTAGCTTCGCCTCGTCACTGCGCATCTTTCTATGGGAGCAATTTCTTGATTTCTGGGTTTTTTTACGCGATTGGAGCCGATTGAAGTTCGTCCCCAAATTCTAGGGTTCGCGATTTTCGTTAATTGCGGCTGTTTTTCTGGAAAATTGGTTCGTGGTGCTCTTCTTACAGTCCATTTCGTCACTTTCCTTGGGTTAATTTCACGATTGAAGGTGGGTTTTAGGTTTTGGATTGATTTGGGAATTAGGGTTCTTGAGCCTAATTTAATCTTCGAATTGGGGGTGTTTGAGGCCTGTTTTCTCATGGTTTTTTGAGGGCTTTTCCTCGTGATTAGGTGAATTTCATTTTCCTCACTTCAATTTTGGATTTGGTGGATTCGGGCCGTGAAGAACAGTTTCGGGCCGTGAAGAACAACTTCGGGCCGAACTGTTTCTGCTTTCGTGCTGCTGATTTTGGGATGTTTCTTGCATTGTTTGGTTGCTTTGGTGGATTGGTATTTATGTATTTATTGGAAGTTTTGATATGTAATGTTATTTCTGGATTTCAAAAATTCGAATTATGTTATTGTAGATAAATTTATTAAATTTTAAATGGGTTTGTTTTATTTTTGTAAGAAAAATATTTATCGAATTGTGTTATTGTAAAGTTATTTTGGGGGCGCGATTGAGCTTTAATTCTCTTCAATTACTTGCATTTCTGTTCGTATTTCATCATCTGGGGTTAATTAACATCATTTGGTTGCATTAATTTCATTTTCCCGTGTTTGATTGAGGAGATTGGTGAGTTAGGGGGTAAAAATGCTAGTGAGCTTAAGTTATGGCACAAAAAATGCAATAGTCCTGCAATAAAATCACCAAGCCCTAGATCCCGGAAAGTTCTCTGGATTTCAAGAATTCGAATTGTGTTATTGTAGATAAATTTATTAAATTTTAAATGGATTTGTTTTATTTTTGTAAGAAAAATATTTATCGAATTGTGTTATTGTAAATAAATTTAATTTTAATTTGGTTTGTTTGATTTTTGAATGAAAATAAACGTGTTATTGTAAAGTTATTAAAGCTTTATTTATCGAATTGTGTTACTGTAAATAAATTTATTAAATTTTAAATTCATTTGTTATAATTTTAAAATTTAATAAATTTATTTATAATGTTTACAAAGACACCCCCTGTAACTTCAAAATATATTACAAATACACCCCTTGGGGGCAAAATTGGAAAAACATTAAAATAAATTGATGACGTCATCCTCTGCCGTTAAAAATTGACGCCGTAAGGGGTCACTTTGTAATATTGTTTTGCCAGAGGGGGTGTCTAGGTAATTTTTCAAACAACGGGGTAAGTTCCTGTAATTAGGCCTAAAGTGAGGGGGTGTGTAGGTAAATATCCCTTTATTATATATAGCCTTAAAAATTAGTATTTCTTTTAATATGTAATGATCTTCCATTCTGAATTTCTCATTCCATTCTAAATTTCTCATCACCATTCCTGTCTTCTATCTTATTTAAAGTGTGCACGCATGACAATAGGTAATATAGTTTGATCAAATATTTTCTCTTTTTTATTTAATTGTACAATTGGATTGTAGATAAACCTTTTATGTACATTAATTTCTTGGAGAATTTTTTGCTTCTACAATGAAAATTGAAAATTTCTTCCCATTGTTTTCTCATTTGCATTTTATGTTGTCTTCACTTTTTATATTTTTATACACTAATCGTTAACTAACTTTTTTCCAGCCATTATCGTGACTTGAGAAGGGTGATCATTATTTGTCTTCAACTAAAGACACTTCTAATAGAGTAAACAAGTTCCTCTCTTTTATAGTTTTCTTCATTGATTTTTATTAACAAATATATTTTCTTTGCTAAGTAATTTGGTCCTATTAAAGCAATCCGAGGAGGGTTTTTCATCTTCAACTAATGACACTCATCTCTTTTATAATTGTTGATTGATTTTTGTTAACAAAATCATCTCTTTGTTCCTTGATTGGGCTGTATTTATAGTTTTGAATCATATTATTTCTTCTTTGGTTTATTAATTATAACCATAAAGTTCATTGAAGTCGAGTGTGATTTTATAATAGCATGTTTAATTGGGATCATTTGTATCATATTTTGGATCGATTGGATCGAAAATAAAAAAATAGAAGTTAAAAATTTAATAAAAATATACTTTATTAGAATAAATATTTACTTTTTGTTGGATATTCTTGCTTTTCGTGGTAGTTTATTTGTATTTACACATATTTTTATTCATTTACATATATTTTTGTTATTTCTAGATTACTTAAAAGGTTTAAATTATCAAATTTTGTGAGAGTTTATTTTATTTATTTTAATAAAATTTTATTTCTTTTTTTGGGGGGTTAATTATAATTCTAGGAATGAACTTAAAGAAAATACACCTCCATATTTTTATTATTTATCACAAAACTCAATATAAATATTTACTTTTCATAGGATTTCTTGCTTTTCGTGGCAGTTTATTTGTATTTACACAATATTTTTATGCAAGTAAATAACTTAGTATGATTTTAATTAGTCTCAATGAAATAAATATTTACTTTTCATAGGATCTCTTGCTTTTCATAGTAGTTTATATGTATTTAAACATTATTTTTGTTCATTTATATATATTTTTGTTATTTCTAGATTAATCAAAATGTTTAAATTATCAATTTTTTTAAGAGTTTATTTTAATTATTTTTAGTAAAATATTATTTCTTTTTGTGGGAGTTTATTATAATTGTTGGATAAAGATGAAGATAGAGTGCATTGAAGTTAGAAGTTAAGGGAGGTTTTGATGATTTCCAAAACACATCAAGATCAGCTAAGTATGGAAAACTTAGTCAAAACCCTTAGAAGAATTTTGACCAAGTTAGAAGACAAATCAGAATGGTCAAATATTCAAGGTCCAGAAGACTACTGATCTGCTGAAGGGAAGAAATCAGACTGGTGAAGATCAGCCGACTCAAATCAGATTTATTCAAGTTTGGGATCAGCTCTGCTCACCATCAGACTTGTGTTCTCATCAGCCGAGTGGAAAGGATCAAGAAGTCTTCCCAACGGTAATAAATGCCCTTAGAGTAATAAATGCTGAAGTCTAAGGATATTAATCGCAAATGATTAAAGAAACACCTCGTATCAGCTAGGTTCATTAAATGCTGCCTGACAGAAAGTATAGTCTGCAGTACTGTCACTGTGCAGAGAGCCGTTCGCGGAAATTAAGAACCAATAACCGAGGAACTTGGACTGTGTCTCTCTTCAAAGGACACTTTTCAAATGTGTGAGTATAAATAGCTGAAGAGACGAAGAGAAAAGGAGAACACAACAACTGAGAGATCAATTACAAAGCAGAACATTTTCTAAGTCTCAAGAAGCTCAAGAACAGCTCACTCGCCTGCTGAAGTCATTTGTTGACAGAAGCTTGTTGAAGCAAAAATAATACATTTTCTGAGTGAATCTGTGAAAAGAGAGTGTTGTGAGGAGTTCTTATCCGTCTTTGTGAGTGATAAGACTCTGTAGAATAGGTCTTCTTTGTGATTTCCTATTGCGCACTTGTGGCCTTTTCAATTGTTGATTGGCGCAAGCAGTGTATACTGTAAACTTTGTGATTATAGTATAACTCAAGATCTACGTGACTTGGAAGGGTGGACTAAATGATTTAAATCCATATAACCACTATAAAAATTATGTGTGTTCAAACTTGCATAATTTTCTAGCATATTTACGAAACTGCATAAGAACATTTGAAAACTGTTTGAAAAAATTTTAAAGGAGTTTTTATAAAACTGGGGATAAAATCTTTCCATCTACCAAGCTTACTTGTGAAAAACACTTAAAATATCCGCTGCAAGTATTCTGGTGTTAAAACTGATTTTAACTAAATCAGCTAAGTGATTATCAGATTAGTGGTCTACTGTGCTGTTCGAAGATTTGTTCGCGATCAGCTTAGTCAGCTTACTGCTCTATAACAGCTTAGTCTGCTGACAGTTAAGCAGAAAGTTTTAAAGTTAAAATTTGATAAAATTTTCAGAGGTCTATTCACTCCCCCCCCCCCCCCCCCCTCTCAAGACCTCATCTGACCACTTGGGACCAACAAGTGGTATCAGAGCAGGTGGTTCATTAGAATCAACTGCCTGATCAACGAGCTTGATCCGAGTGTTTTTCAAAGGTTTTCAAACTTTTTCAAAAGAGCATATTTTTGAAAAATCAAAAACTTTTTGAAAATGGATTGTATCAGCCATGTTCCCCACATTGCTGGTATGAGTTTTGAAGACTGGAAGATTAGGATGGAGATCTTCTTAGCTGCCTACAATGATAACATGTACACATGTATCATCAAAGGTCCATTCAAATTCACCAAGACTATAAAGGTTGATGAAGTCGACATAGTGGTGGAGAAAGATCTAAACGAGATGACATCCGAAGAAATAAAGCTGTTCAACCTCGACAGAGTTGGCCGTTTCATCATGACCAAGGTCCTGGACAATGATCGATTTGACAAAGTCAAGCATTGCAAGACTGCCAAAGAAATGTGGGATAAGGTTCGTGACATGAGCGAAGGAAACGACACCATCAAAGAGCATCAACTGAGTGTTGCTCTGGAAAAGCTGGACAACTTCAAGATGAAGTCTGCGGAAACCATTGACCAGATGGATACAAGGTTTACACGGACGTTAAATGAAGTTCTCAAGCTTGGAAAAACCTTCACAGATAAGGAGATAACCGTCAGAGTGCTGAAGGCTCTACCTCTGAATTTCAACATGAAGGTGACAGCCATGGAAGAGTCAAGAGATTTGGGAAAGATCTCACTCACCGAGTTGTTCTCAGTACTCAAGGCGTATGAGTATAAACTGCCAATAATGGGTGTTGAAGAAACCTCAACTTCAAGTCCCACAGCCGCCCTGGTTGCTGCTGAAAATCCTAGAAGACCCGCATACAAAAGCAAAGAAGTGGACTCATCTGATGAAGCCACAATACTCAACAAAAAGGAGTACACAGCTGGAGACGTTGCATTGCTGATGAACAACTTCAAGAAGTTCTACAAGAGAAAAATTAAGAACAAATACAACAATGCTTCTACTTCTAACCCTACTTCTTCTTCTCAAGATAAGGATTCTTATAAATCCAGACTAATGTGCTATAATTTTAGAAAACTGGGTCATTTCATCATAGACTGCCCATATCCAAAAGTTGAGAAGTACACTGAAAAGGAAAAGAGAATCAGAAAAGAAAGAAAGCATCAGAAAGGCAAGGTGCTGTTAGAAGAAGCAGAAAAGCTAGCTGCTATCTACTTATCAGATTCAAACTCAGACACTTCTGATGAAGAGTCTACTGAAGAAGAAAGTCCTGCTCTTATCTGCCTGATGGCCAAGGAATCTGATAACTCTGATGATGATGAGGTAACTCCTCTTGAAAATGAATTGTTTGATTCATTTCAACAAATGATGCTTAACAATACTGGTATTGCTGAAACATTTACAAAGCTTAAGGAAGAGATGATATTGCTAAGAGAGCAAAACAGTTCACTGAAACTCAAAGCTGAAAAGCCAAAAGAATTAGTTGAATATAAACTGCTTGAGCAAGAGAATGAATCTCTGAAAGCTGAATATGAAGTGTATAAGGG
Source organism: Penstemon eatonii (assembly GCA_038501285.1). Classification (NCBI taxonomy): domain Eukaryota; kingdom Viridiplantae; phylum Streptophyta; class Magnoliopsida; order Lamiales; family Plantaginaceae; genus Penstemon; species Penstemon eatonii. Next base: position 18,856,263 of record CM076711.1, read on the forward strand.
TAAAATCATGGAACTTGAAAAGATTATTGAGTCTCATGATAAATCATCTGTTGCATCCATGCATATCTCTAGTAAACAGAAGATGCCTTTAGAACAGGATAAGTTAGAACTGAACCATACTGAAAAATTTGTATCAGCTGACAACAGTAAGGTCATCTTGTATGTTCAGACAACTAAACCTGCTTCACCTGAGAAAAAATTAAAGGAGAAGAAAGCTCTTAAGGCTAAAAAGAGCAAAGAGCCTAGTGTAGGTAAACATACTGGTAAGACTAGACAGCAGAGCCCTAAGAAGTCTGCTGATAAGGCCAAAGTCAATGAGCAAGCATCTAGTACACCAAAGAAGCATAAGAACAAAAAAAAATCAAAATGCTTGGTATGGTCTGTATATCCTCCTATGTATCATGCACCTCAATTCCCAACTTACTATGCACCATATCCTGCTCATCCAATGCATGCATATCCTGCTTATCATGCATCTTATTCTGCTTATGAACATTATCCTTATCATGCTGATTATCAACATAACAAATCTGATGGATATGATGATGATAAAAATTGTTCATGCTCCTGCCAAAACTCAGAAACCTAAGAAGCCTAAGACTTCAAAATATTGGGTTGTCAAGGGTGGAATTAATCCTCCAGGACCCTCTCAATAAGTGTACATAAAACAATCTTTACTTTGTCTTGTAGGTTAGGATTAGGAGTAGGAGTAAAGTAGAGAAGATTTGGTACTTGGACAGTGGCTGTTCAAGACACATGTGTGGAAACATACATGAGCTGACTGATGTTGTTGCTGTGGATGGTCCTAAAGTTACTTTTGGAGACATCAAAGAGGGCAAGATTGTAGCAAATGGAAGATTAATCAAAGAAAAAATTGAGATATCTGATGTCTCTTATGTTAAAGGCCTCAAATACAATTTGCTGAGCATAAGTCAATTTTGTGACAAAGGATACTCAGTCATCTTCTCAACAGATAGGTGCTACGCTGAACAGATTGGTACAAAGAAGGTAATTTTATCTGGAAGACGACAAGGAAATGTCTACACAGTGGACTAGAATTTTGTTGACAAGAGTTCAAATATTTGTTTGGTGGCATCTACACCGAGTGAAGTCAATTGGCTGTGGCACAAAAGAATGAATCATGTGAATTTTAAGACCATAAACAGACTTATCAAGAATGATCTGGTTGATGGAATTCCAAAGACAGTCATGAGCAAAGATAAGCTCTGTGACGCCTGTCAGAAGGGTAAACAAATCAAGTCATCGTTCAAAAGCAAGAAGCACCAATCATCTAGAAGGATCTTGGAGCTGCTACATATGGACTTATTTGGACCCATTGATCCAATCAGCAATGGTGGAAAGAAATACTGCCTAGCTGTTGTGGATGATTATTCAAGATACACTTGGGTGATTTTCATGAAGAAGAAAAGTGAAACCAAGGAGCATCTTACAAATCTGATGGAACTGATCCAAAATGAAAAGAGTATGAAGATATTGAAGATCAGATCAGATAGAGGGACTGAATGTGCAAACTCTACTGTTGAAGGGTATTGTAATGTCAGAGGAATGAGTACTCTGCTGCCAGAACTCCTCAACAAAATGGAGTTGCTGAAAGGAGAAACAGAACTCTAAAAGAAGCTACCAGAACCATGATAGCTAAAGCAAAGCTGCCTCAAAGATTTTGAGCAGAAGCAACAAATACAGCATGCTTTATCCAAAACAGATGCATGATCAACAAGCACCAAAACAAGACTCCATATGAAGTTTGGAACAACAAGAAGCCAAACATTCATTACTTTAGAATTTTTTGTTGTAAATGCTTTATTTTAAATAATGGGAAAAATCACCTTACTGCTTTCGTAGAAAAGGCTGATGAAGAAGTATTTGTAGGATACTCTACTGTCAGTAAAGCTTATAGAGTCTTTAACAAAAGAATTTTACTTATAAAAGAATCCATTCATGTAGTATTTGATGAACCAAATCAATCTTCTGAAAAGAATCAAAAAACTGATCAAAATCTGTCTACTGATTTTCAGAAATTGAGAGTTGAAAGAAATGAAGAGTATATACCCATCATACTACCTGATCTCAACTCAGCTGCTAACTCAAGTGCTGTTCAAAATCATACGGCTGATTGTCTAACAGACGAGTTGCAAACAGCTGACAGACCAGAGACTGTTCAACAGACAACTGTTGTTCAACAGACTACTACTGGAATTCCAACAGTAGTGTTACAAGATCAAATCAGAGGACAACATCCTGATTTGCAACCTAATCTCAGATGGCTCAAGAATCACCCACCAGAGCTGGTAATTGGTGATCCTTTGGATAGAGTAAAGACAAGGAGAGCTGCTGCAAATGATGCTATGTTTGTCAGCTTCCTATCTCAAATAGAGCCTAAACAGATTGAAGAAGTTCTTAGTGATTCAAACTGGATTGAAGCTATGCAAGAAGAGTTAAATCAATTTGAAGGGAATGAAGTCTGGTACTTAGTTCCTAGACCAAGTCATCAAAGGGTAATTTGGCACTAAGTGGGTATTCAGGAATAAAATGAATGAAGATGATATTGTCACAAGAAATAAAGCTAGATTAGTTGCCAAGGGTTATTGCCAAGAAGAAGGTATTGACTTTGATGAGACTTTTGCACCAGTAGCAAGACTAGAGGCAATCAGACTATTTATCGCCTATGCTGCTTATAAAAATTTCACAGTCTATCAAATGGATGTGAAATCTGCCTTTCTCAATGGAGAATTGCAAGAAGAAGTCTATGTTGAACAACCACCTGGATTTGAAGCATATAAAGAAGAAGACAAGATGTATCGTCTGAAGAAAGCTCTCCATGGACTGAAACAGGCTCCAAGAGCATGGTATGATACCCTATCTGATTTTCTTTTAATTAAAGGATTTCGTAAAGGTAAGGTAGCTAAGACCTTGTTCACTATTGAATGGAAAAATCATATATTGCTTGTGCAAATATATGTGGACGATATTATTTTCGGTTCAACAAATCAACAGATTGATAAGTTCTCAAAGCTAATGCAGAACAAGTTTGAAATGAGCATGATGGGAGAACTTAATTATTTTCTTGGTTTGCAAGTAAGACAGTTGCCTGATGGAATATTCATTAACCAAGCCAAATACACAAAAGATCTGTTCAAGAAATTTGGTATGAAAACTAGCTCTACTTTTAGTGTTCCAATGTCTACTGGACTTCGTCTAGAAAAAGATGAAGATGGCAAATCAGTGGACATAACCAAGTACAGAGGAATTATTGGGTCACTGTTATACTTAACAGGTAGAGGACCTGATATCATGTACTCTGTTGGGGTTTGTGCAAGATATCAATCAAATCCTAAGGAATCTCATCTTCTAGCTGCCAAAAGGATACTTAAATACCTTAAAGACACTCAAGAATTGGGATTATAGTACCCTAGAGAATCTGGTTTTGAACTTATTGGTTATTCAGATTCTGACCTTGCTGGCTGCAAGATCGATAGGAAAAGCAGAACAGGTGTCTGTCAATTCTTAGGTAGTCGCCTGATCTCATGGATGAGTAAGAAACAGACTTCAGTATCCATATCTACTGCTGAAGCTGAGTACATAGCTGATGGAGCTTGCTGTGCACAAATATTATGGTTGAAGCATCAACTAGAAGATTAGAACATTAAGATCAGTGGAATACCTATCTACTGTGACAATACAAGTGCAATCTCTCTTACTCAAAATACTACAAGTCATTCAAGGACAAAACATATAGAGATCAAACATCACTTCATAAGAGATCAGTGGAATACCTATCTACTGTGACAATACAAGTGCAATCTCTCTTACTCAAAATACTACAAGTCATTCAAGGACAAAACATATAGAGATCAAACATCACTTCATAAGAGATCATGTGGAAAAAGAAAATGTCATAACTGAACATGTGCATACTGACAATCAAATCGTTGACATCTTCACAAAACCTCTAAGTGATGCAAGGTTTTCGACTTTAAGAGCTGAACTAGGTCTACTGAATTTAGATGCATAAGCTGAGGGGGAACTCCTCAGAAGACTGGAGTTTATCAGCTTACTCATCTTATTATCTTCAAGGTTAACTCTCAACAGACTAGTTAACTTATGGATTCTTAAAGTCAGGGAGAACGTATAAGACTAGCGGTACTTCTGATTAAAAGATGAAATTTTTTGATGAAAGTTAGTTGAAGTTATGTTCTCAACAGAAGATCTAAAATTCTGAAGATTGAAGATTAATTATCTAGCTGGATTGACAAACAGCCGAGGAAGATTACTAGTTATTGGCTTTCACTAGTAATAATCTGTCATCAGGACACTAGTCCCATCAGATAAGTATTTAAGTTTACTCATCTGATCAGCTATGTAAAAGCTTTGTTGTTTCAAAAACTTTTTATCAAAAGCACGCTTTTACTAGTAGACTAAGGCGGTTCACATTCCCGCCTAACACTAAATGCGCTTTAAAATTTTTGAATCGCGTAACTGACGCCCCATGATCAGAACTGACACAAAACGGATCAAACGGTTGACGTGTATCACGAGAACCGAAATACCCTAACCTCTATAAAGCCAGATCTGATCAGCTTTGTGACTCTTTATGCACCCAAAAATATTCAAACGCACTTATGAGAAATTCTTGCTTCCTGTTTTTGCAAATTCTTTTGTTTTTCTTCACTAATCTTCCACAGAATCAACAATGACTCCTCAACATGAAGCTAAGGTTGAGGGTATGTATCTCGTTTATGATACATATCACCACTCTGGCACCGCCGTCATGAAAGAGATCTTGGAAAAGTTTAAAGCTGCAACACTGGTGAAATTCATGGAAGCCCATGAAGAGATGGTCTGGAAAGATCAAGTAATGGAGTACTACAACACCAAGGATGTTGTTGACCTTGAAAAGGTGGAAATCAAGGCTACTGTCGGAGGACAGGCCATAGTCATCACTCCTGCTCTGTTACATGAGAAGTTTGGACTATCAAATCAAGGAAGGACTGATGTCACTATTGTGGCAGAAGACAAGATTCATGAATTCTGGGCTATTTGTGCCAAGGAGGGAGAGGTTATGTCTGGTAATTTGAAGAAGAAACAACTTAAGGATGAATATTAGCGCATGGCTGATATGGTGTCAAAGCTGACAGAGAACTGCACCTTCTCTCTAGACAGTGTCACCATGAAACGATAATGTATAATGACGGTTGTTTACTACGGCTATGAAGTGAACTGGTCCGTGGTTATCTGGTACATTCTGGCGAACTTCCACCAGAAGAAACAAACCAATCACAGGATAACTCTAAGTTACCTGTTCTTCAATATGGGTTGTGGAATGACTGGAGGGAAAGAAATTCACAATGCCAAGGCTATGGCAACCTACCAGATTGTTAAGCCAGAACCAAGAAGAGAAAGGATGAGGAAGAAGAGGCTGAGGAACCTAAGGAAAAGGTTCCTGCCAAGAAGCAAAAGAAGTCTGTTCAAACAGCTATGCCTTCTGTTCTAGCCAGAACAGACTAGAAGAAGCAAGCTACTACTGAGCCAAAGGAGCTGGCTCCCAGTAAAAAGAAGAAGGCATCTGCTCAAACAGCTGAGCCAGCTATTGAAGCCAGAGCAGATGATCCTGCTGAAAAGACTATTGCTGATGATATCATCAATCAGACAACAAAGGAGATATATAATATGTCTCCTGCTTCGACTTCAAGAACCATATCTGCTGAACCTGGTGAAGTTGTTGCTCATAGGACAAGGAGTCATGTAAAGGACACTGCAACATCTCAACCTAAACAACTGGGAAGGAAAAGAAGCACAGTCAGGAAGAGGATGACTTTTGTGTCATCTCCCACTGAACTGTCTGACTTAGTCAGAGAAAGTCCTCAAACAGCAGAGAGGCCTGCTGGAGCTGAAGAAGAGTCTCCTGCTAAGAAGCCAGATGCTGAACAAACTGCCCCACAGACTGCATCAACCGCACCAACAGCGGAGGTTGTTCAACCTCAAGATGATTTTGAAGTGCAGATCATTGAACCTGTTGCAGCTGCACCACTTGCATCTGCTGGTCCTGAACTTGCTACTGCTACAGAAGCACAGACAGCTGATAAGAAGAAAGGAAAAAGAAAAATAGTTATCAGAAGGAAGAAGGTGTCTGCTGCTGATAAGAGAAAGAGAGAAGAAGCAGAGCAAAGGAAAAGAGACGAACAAGAAGAACAAAGGGTCATTGAACTCAGCAAAATTGAAGCTGAAAAAGATGAACAAAAGAGAAAAATGTCTGAGGCTGAACGCAAAGCTGCTGAAGATGCAGAGTTAGCACTTATGATTGAGCTCATCAAGAAAGACGGTCATGGCCCAAACATTGCTGGTGGCATTAAGATTGGCGAATCTATGAAGGCCAAGTTGAAAATGCCTGCTGGCTTAAAGCAGGAGAAGAAAAAGTTTGAGGTACGAAAAGCTTTTGACATTGTTAATACTGACCCTGCTGTTTTCAACAGATTTGAAGCTGCCTTGGCTCATATTGATACGAAGCTGCAGCGTCTGACCCTGTTTACTTTAGAAAAAGAAAGATATATGAAGGCGATTACAGGATGACCAGATCTGTTGAAGAAGTCCAGAGCTGGAAAGAGTTGGCTGATGAGGAGAAGTGGGTCCTCAGCTGGTTACAAACTACTTCCATCACGAAAGCACTGGATGCTGATCATGTCAGAGACATTATGCATAGATATGCACGAAAATATGCTGCTGCTGAAGCCAAAACTATCTCTGACTCCTTGCCAGCCAAGAGAACAAAACAAGATGATCCCATCAGAAGGGCTGTGCTGATTGCTGTTCATACTGCCTTCGAGAAGTGGGCTGAAAAATCAAGATATGAACAAGGTTCTCCAAGTGATCTGCCCACTCTGCCTAGTGTACAGAAGATCACATTTAGCAAAGAAATGAAGGATTATCAAGAGATGCTTAAAGTGAAGACCTCTGCTGCAAGTAGTCTACCTACTATAAAGAGGATCCGTAATACTACTGTTTTCACTGAGGATGGCACTATTGTAAACAATATCTTTGAAGATGTCAAGGAACAGGCTGCTGAAGAGCCCTTAGCCATTGAGTGGAATGCTAAGGAAAAGACTAGAGAAGAAGATGTTCTGAAAGACACTCCTGTTCAACAGGAAGAAGATCAAACTGCATCAACCCATATTCCAACAACTGATATGCACTCATCACTGATGGAATCCTTCCAGCTGATGCTTGAAAGTTCACTGAAGGCAATGGAAGAGAGGAACATGATGCTGATGAAGCAAATGCATGAAGAGAATGCAAAAATGGTTAAGGATGCCATTGACAACTTCCCACTGCCGCCAGACAACTCACTTGCTCTTACCAGAAGTATTGTGGACATGAACAGAAATATTGAAGATGTCAAAGTTGATGTCAATCATCTCCATGCTGTTTTCAAGAGAAGTGAAGATACTATTGCTCATTTGACAGAAATATTCATCAAAGTTAGTAATGAAGAGACTGGAAAGAATCTGATATTGGTTGAGGGTATTCAGACCGTTGCCAATAAAGTGGATAAAGAGATCTCTACACTACAACTTAACATAGATTGCATCAATGATCAAGCTGGCACCATCACTTCTACTCTAAATCATCTCAACACTAGATAGGATTTAATGGAACAGAACATCAAGAACTTGTGTGCTGCTGCCCAGATTCAGGCTGTTGAACTCAACCCTCCTGCTAACCCTGAGGATGACAAAAGGGGGGAAGAGAAAAGGGAAGAGACAACTATTCAAACTGCTCAAGAAGACTCTGCTGCTGCACAAGAGAAACCAAAAGAGCCAGAGAAACAAGCACTTGAAGAAAAAGCTAAAGAAGATGGAGAAGCTGATAACAAGGAAACTGATGCTGAAGATTCTGAAGAAGGACCCAAGGAACCTGTCAAGTCTGATAAAGAATTGGCTACAACCAAGGATGCTCCTGAAGAACAACTGGAGCCATTTACCAAGTACAAAAACTTAGAACGGATGAAGAGAAGAATTGATGAAGCAGAAAAGGAGCTGAAGCGTGAACAAGAAATCAAACAGAAGATGGAAGCTGCTAAAGAAAATCTGCTCACTGATGATGCAATTGATGAAGAAGAAGATGATGATGAATCTGAATACGAGTATGAAGAAGTTGTTGATGAAGGAAGTGAAGAAGTTGATGATTAGAATAGATTATCTTATCATTGTATCAGTTTACTTTATTTTCTTCAGTTATCTCATCTGATGAAAAACTTGTAACTTGTAATCACTTCAATATTTATAAAAGTTGAAGTTTTTTCCAACATATATTTCTATCTCAGAAATTTTGAGGATTAAAACTTTAGTTTAGGTAACAGGTACTTAGCTAAAGTTTTGTCATCAAAATGTTTAACTTATCAAATTTTTTAAGAGTTTATTTTAATTATTTTTAATAAAATATGATTTCTTTTTGTGGGAGTTTATTATAATTGTTGGATAAAGATGAAAATAGAGTGCATTGAAGTTAGAAGTTAAGGGAGGTTTTGATGATTTTCAAAACACATCAAGATCAGCTAAGTATAGAAAACTTAGTTTAAACCCTTAGAAGAATTTTGACTAAGTAAGAAGACAAATCAGAAGGGTCAAATATTCAAGGTCCAGAAGACTACTGATCTGCTGAAATCAGACTGGTGAAGATCAGCCGACTCAAATCAGATTTATTCAAGTTTGGGATCAGCTCTGCTCACCATCAGACTTGTGTTCTCATCAGCCGAGTGGAAATGATCAAGAAGTCTCCCCAACGGTAATAAATGCCCTTAGAGTAATAAATGCTGAAGTCCAAGGATATTAATCGCAAATGATTAAAGAAACACCTCGTATCAGCTAGGTGCATTAAATGCTGCCTGGCAGAAAGTACAGTCTACAGTACTGTCACTGTGCAGAGAGCCGTTCGCGGAAATTAAGGACCAATAACCGAGGAATTTGGACTGTGTCTCTCTTCAACGTACACTTTTCAAATGTGTGAGTATAAATAGCCTAAGAGACGAAGAGAAAAGGAGAACACAACAACTGAGAGATCAATTACGAAGCAGAACATTTTCTAAGTCTCAAGAAGCTCAAGAACAGCTCACTCGCCTGCTGAAGTCATTTGTTGACAGAAGCTTGTTGAAGCAAACAAAATACATTTTCTGAGTGAATCTGTGAAAAGAGAGTGTTGTGAGGAGTTCTTATCCGTCTTTGTGAGTGATAAGACTCTGTAGAATAGGTCTTCTTTGTGATTTCCTATTGCGCACTTGTGGCCTTTTCATTTGTTGATTGGCGCAAGCAGTGTATACTGTAAACTTTGTGATTATGGTATAAACCAAGATATACGTGACTTGGAAGAGTAGACTAAAAGATTTAAATCCATATAACCACTATAAAAATTCTGTGTGTTCAAACTTGCATAATTTTCTAGCATATTTACGAAACTGCATAAGAACACTTGAAAACTGTTTGAAAAGATTTTAAAGGAGTTTTTATAAAACTGGGGATAAAATCTTTCCATCTACCAAGCTTACTTGTGAAAAACACTTAAAATATCCGCTGCAAATATTCTGGTGTTAAAACTGATTTTAACTAAATCAGCTAAGTGATTATCAGATTAGTGGTATACTGTGCTGTTCAAAGATTTGTTCGCGATCAGCTTAGTCAGCTTACTGCTCTATAACAGCTTAGTCTGCTGACAGTTAAGCAGAAAGTTTTAAAGTTAAAATTTGATAAAATTTTCAGAGGTCTATTCACCCCCCTCCCCCCCCCCCTCAAGACCTCATCTGACCACTTGGGACCAACAATAATTCTAAGAATGAACATATAAATATATCGCTATATTTATATTATGCACGTTAATCACTTAGTATGATTTTAATTAGTAAATTTTTATTTTAAAAGTTTTGAGTAAATTTTCAAGAAAAATTTTAATCTTTTAAAAGTTTTGATGACCTTAAACTAAGCACCCAATTCATCTAAAAATCAAGTCAAAAACATCTTATGACAAATCAAGCAACCAGTTAAAACCATAAAACTAGGTGTCTGGGCTGGGCTGGGCTGGGCTGGGCTGGGCAGGGGGGGAGGGGATGAGATACTAAATAAATGACAAGTTAGTAATAATTATTATCCCAAATAAACTCAAAGATGAACGTAATGGACGATATGAACGTTTTGATAAATTGTTTATGTCACCCACTAAATTTGCATATATAACCCTATAAAATTAATAAAATTTTATTTTTCATTTTAAAAGTTTTGAGCATAATTTTAGTTAATAGTAGAAAAAACAGGACTTTAATCCAAAATACATCATTAAATTGACTTAATGTTAAATTACGAATATCCCGTTGAAGGTAAGGCTTAATCATAAAACCCAAAAAAAAAAAAATCCTTGATTTAACATATAGAAAAGACCATAAAAGAAGATATGAATTTTCTGTTGTACCCATATAATGCATTTTTTTATATACCTAAATAAAACTCAAAATTGCATATTTGACCCGTTAAAATGGTCATAATTTTAGTTTTCTTAATACTTTTAAGGAAAAAAATCCCACCACCATTTTGACGGAATTTTTTAATATCCAATAAATGATAGTGTATTTTTGTAATTTAGTCTTAACTAAACATGGTAGTCGTAATTTACCCTTTTAAAAATAAGAAAAATAAAAATTGATGACCTTAAACTAAGCACCCTACTCATCTAAAAATCAAGTCAAAAACATCTTATGACAAATCAAGCAACCAATTAAAACCATAAAACAATGGGGGAGGGGGGGGAATGACACACTAAAAAAATGACAAGTTAGTTCCTCATCCTGGTGAAATTTACATATTTAACCCACTAAATTTGCATATTTAACCACATAAAATTAATAAAATATCTTTTTTCTTAATTTTTTCTGAGAAAAACCACCACAACCCCATCCTGGTAAAATTTTGTGATATCCCATACGTAATATATATTTTTGTAATCTAATACATCAGAGGTTAGTCATAAGTACCCTTAATGTAATCATACACATTGAAGAATAAGAAAAATGCATTTATGGCATATTGACCAGGATGTACATACCCTCAATGTAATCATTACATGATTATGAAAATATTGATTTTGTGTGAGTTAATTATTTCTTGAACAAAATATTTATCTTTTGTATACTTTTTTTTCTAAACATTCTACAGTGATATTATGGATGAAAATCAAGTAAAAAGCAAGCTTGCTAGGTCGAAACGAATGATAGAGTTATATGTCAAACGTCACAGACGTTTATCGGATCATTCATCTGACGGGAGACTAGCATCTTTGAATCGAGAATACCAACTATTATTAACTCGGCACATTGCTGAGTACCACCAGAGTTTGCAAGGCCAAATGTTCATTGTACAGTTAATACTGTTTTAGTTGTTGATTGGTCGGAAGAATGTTCTCATCTTCCCAACAGATCACAACTTTTAAAAATTTGAAAATCTTAATTTATTTATTGGTGCATTTTCATATATTTTCCTAAATGAATGTAAAATTGCATTTCCTGATAAAATACATTGAGATTTTGACTTTACATTGTATTACTGACTATTTTATTAGTAAAATAAATATTCAAACTTTTGCATTTTTTACGAGTTAGTTCATATATTCACGGATTTTTATTCATTTTCAAGTATCTATGTTATTTTTTATTAATATATTAAATTTATCATTTTTTAGTGTTAATATTATATTATGAAATAGATAAAAATATTAATTTTTAATATAATATTAAAATCATATACTAAAGAACTACTATAATGCCGTGCATAGCACGGGTTTTAAACTATCTTATCTTATATATTTATATATAGGAGAATGGTCTTTGACTCCAATTGGACCAAATTCTAATTTCTGGTAATTTTGAATTATTTTTATTAGTGTAATATATGATTACAAATTCACATATTTATTAAATTTATTAAGTTTAGTTTTTACTTTTTATAACCTAATTAATCTACATCAATTTTGCATAACTGAAAGGAAAAACATAAGATTTCCCAAATTGTCGGCTTAATATGAGGACAAAGAAATTTTGTAACTGTATACCTTATCAATATTCAAATTCGTGCATTTATATTTCGGTTTAATTACATTTCATAATTATCTAGCCCAACTTTGAAATCCGGATTCTTCTCCATTTTTAATTGTCATGTTTATGTAGAACTATATATATTCATCAAAAAATTATTCACCTCAAACATCTTTGTTAAATTTCATTCTTCGTATTTTCCATTGACATTTTCATTTAACAAAATATTATTCTTTTGTATTTTTCAAGGACATTTTCATTTACAATTAAGCATGTTTTTCATTATGTATTACATTTTGTCACTTGCATTATTACATAATTCTTCGTTTAAGTTTTCAATATACTCACAATATTTTTCTCTTATTCTAATTGCAGAAAGGACCGATCATCGAAGACTCAAATTCCTCCCAAAATCATGTCTTATTTTTTATTGAAGGTAAAATATCTATATTTATAAATAGACTTTTGAAAATTTTAAAAATTAAAGCATAACAATTGTGATATATTTTATATGTTCTACTATGCTTCGTCTTTCACAATTTCTTTCTCTTTGAAGCATCGCAAGTGGAATAGTTTGGTTAAAGACTTTGCATTATCATTATCACCCTCATCAAAGTACTTTGTAAAAATTTGGTTACGGTAAGATTATTAAAGACGGGGCTGAAGGCCGTTCGTTCTTTAGAAATGTAAATATTGTATAATTTTCATGTTCGTAGTCTATTTATAAATATTCTATTGGAAATGCTTTGGCCGCATTAAAGTGTATACATACCAAATCTAGATAATTCTACAAAATGTAGAAGTAAAGCTTTTGTGTGAAGAATGAATGTTGATACTTGGGTATATTTACAGTTTTAATTCATACAATATTATTTCGTATCAAAATTAACTTTCGATTTTTTCTATTCATTACCTACTATTTTCTTATCTCACTTTTTTGTAATATAAGTTTAATGTTAATTATGCTGGAGTATTATTATTTTCTCTCGAAATTATCTTATTGTCATGCACTTATTTAATTTGCTAGAGTTGTGATTTTAGGAGAATTTTCTTTCTTATTTTTTTTTCATTCACATGGTTTCTTATTAAAATATTGGTCTGATTTGATCTTTATCATCACTTGATGAATAGAAAATATTTCTTGCATTTCTCACGCTATTTTATTCCAACTCTTCCTATTTATTTTTATATATCTTTTTATTATTTATAGAAGTGGTATTTAGAATTTTGTGATCCTCCTTTAAAGACTTGAATCGACGGCCATGTCTCTTATTGAATTATTTTAGTAAATGTAATTTTGCAATTCAATGTTTGGAATGACTGATATTTTTTTTTTATTGTTTATGGTTGATTGCCAAGAAAAAATTAACTATTTATTTTTAAAATTGTCATGCACTTATTTAATTATTGTCATGCACTTATTTAATTTGCTAGAGTTGTGATTTTAGGAGAATTTTCTTTCTTATTTTTTTTCATTCACATGGTTTCTTATTAAAATATTGGTCTGATTTGATCTTTATCATCGCTTGATGAATAGAAAATATTTCTTGCATTTCTCACGCTATTTTATTCCAACTCTTCCTATTTATTTTTATATATCTTTTTATTATTTATAGAAGTGGTGTTTAGAATTTTGTGATCCTCCTTTAAAGACTTGAATCGACGGCCATGTCTCTTATTGAATTATTTTAGTAAATGTAATTTTGCAATTCAATGTTTGGAATGACTGATATTTTTTTTTATTGTTTATGGTTGATTGCCAAGAAAAAATTAACTATTTATTTTTAAAATTGTCAAACGGGTGGTATTAATAAATCTGCTTGATTATATTCAATATCAAAATCCCGCCGTAAGTATTCAAGTTATATGCTCACATTTTGTTGTATTATTTTCCTTTTCTATTTGTACTTACAAATGATTTTATTATTGTGTATCATATTATCAATACTCATCTATAGTTTTCATGCTTAAATGCATAAAACTATGATTCATACGTTGATATATTAATATCCCCATAAAGAAAATTACTGTTTAATTTGCCTATTGTTGGTCCCAAAAGTGGTCATTGAGATCTAGAGGGGGGTGAATAGATCTCATAAACTTTAAAAAAAATTCTCTAACTTTTATGTCAGCAGACAAAGCTGATTTGATTCGTAAGACTACTAAGCTGATCGCGCACAAAGCTTTGAACAGCTGAGTTAACCACTCATCTGATTTCACTAAGCTGATTCAGATATACTTAGAGTTTCAAAACTTGTATGCAGCGGATTTTATCAAGTATGTTTTTCAAACAAGTTCCTCTTCAAAGTTTTACCCCAGTTTTGTTAATTCCTCAATTTAAAAGCTTTGCCTTTTAAACGTTTGTTCACTTATGAAAATATGCAAGTTAAAAACAAGTAATCAAACTAAAGGAATTTTTATAGTGGTTATATGGATAAAAATCCTTTAGTCCACTCTTCCAAGTCACGAAGATATTGGGTTATACTATAATCACAAAGATTACAATATACTCTGCTTACGCCGAACAACAAATGAACAGGCCGTAAGGTCGCAATAGGAGATCACAAAGAAAACCTATTCTACAGAGTGTTATCACTTCACAAAGATGGATAACAGCTCCTCGCAACTCTCAGTACAGGAAATCACTCAGAAGACCTATACTACGAAGTTATATCACTCACAAAGATGGATATAAGCTTCTTCTCTTTACAGTTGAATGTCACTCAGACAAACAAGAGTTTGAGCTCTGTTCTTCAACGATTTTAGCTCCGTCAACAAATGACTTCGCTTGTGATCAGACGACTCAACTGATGGATCTCGCTCTTAAGATGTGATCTTGAATTGTGCAAGTCTCTTTTAGATCTTCAGTTAGTCTTCTATTTATACTCTTGAATTTGAATTTCTGCCCGTTGAAGATGAGACAGAAATCTGCAGTCCTCGAGTTCTGGTCCCCATTTTCTGGAACGGCTCCCTGCAACTGCTACAATACAGTCTGCTGTACTTTCTGTCAGTCGCATTTAATGCACTCAGCTGGTTACCGTTGGACAGCTTGCTGACTGTCTTCACTTGGCTGATGGGAGTACTAAGCTGATGGCTACTCGACTGATTCAAGAATGAACATATCTATCTTGACTCAGCTGATGATCACCAATCTGATCTTTACTGATCTGATATACCACTCGGTTGATTCGGTCACATAGTTTCCAGACCTTGAGATAGAAGCAATTAGTTTAACATTGAAGGAAATTATAATCCTAGGCTTTAATCATCATAGTTAATCTTGTCAGTTTATAATTTAGTTTTACTTTCATTGTTGCTTAGTTATAATAATCACAAAGATTCGTTTAATTTGGATAAGAAAAAGAGTGATCTTTAGTAATTAGTTGTTTAGTTCATTAATTCCCTGTGGAGACGATACTCTACTTATCATTATATTACTTGCTGCGATTGCGTATACTTGCGTTTATAACTCCTGCATCAAGTTTTTGGCGCCGTTGCCGGGGAATTATTTGCGCTATTTTGCTAATATTAATATCAATCATTCTTTTCTTAGATCAAATTTTTATTTGTTGTTTCTTTATTTATTTTCAGGACATTTATTCTTTGCATGCGCAGTGGTCGAAATAAAGAACTTATTCCATTAGATCTTGAAATCGAGCGCACAATTCGAAGATTAAAAAGGCTGAAAATAAATTCCGAGTCTCAAGGTCAGACTATGGAAGAACAAGTCAATGGTGAAGCAGCAGCTGCTGCTTATCGCTCTATCAGAGATTATGCAGTCCCTCATGTTGAAGGACTAGGATCGAGTATTGTTAGGCCAACTGTTGAGGCCAATAATTTTGAGATCAAGCCAGCAGTCATACATATGCTTGAGTCGAAACAATTCTTCGGGCATGCTCATGAGGATCCGAACAAACACTTGAAACTATTTTTGAGGATGTGTGATACATTCAAATTCAATGGAGTATCATCAGATGCTGTCAGACTGAGATTGTTCCCATTCTCTTTGACTGGGAAGGCTGCAGATTGGTTAGAAGCTCTGCCAGATGAGTCTATTACAACGTGGAATCAGTTAGTGGATAAATTTTTAGCTAAGTTTTTTCCACCTGTAAAAACTGCTCGGATGAGGAATGACATCACTGATTTTCTGCAACATAAAGATGAAACTTTAGATGAAGCCTGGGAGAGGTTTAAGGATATGCTAAAAAAGTGTCCTCACCATCAGATTCCAGATTGGTTACAAATTCAATCTTTTTATAATGGGCTTACAGATAACATAAAAGGAAACCTCGATGCTGCAGCAAATGGTGCTCTTGGGGGAAAATCTCCTGATGAAGCCAGAGATATTATTGAGGAAATGGCATCAAATATTCAACAGTGGTCATCAAGACGCACGGAGCAGAACAAAATAGCCGGAGTTATAGATGTTGACGCTATTGCTTCTCTAACATCTCAATTGGCAGCTCTCACAAAGAAACTTGATGAGAATTGTAGTAGAAACAATGTTCAGAGAATATATGCCACGTGTGACATTTGTGGAGATAATCACACGGTTGCATACTGTCCTGAGAATCCGGAGTCTGTCAATTTCATGGGAAATTCTAACCGCCAGAGGAACAACCCTTATTCCAACACTTATAATCCGGGATGGAGAAATCACCCTAATTTCTCATGGGGGTGGTAATCAATCAAACATTCAAGCTCAAGGAACAATTGCACCTCCGGGTTTTCAACAAGCTCATGCACCAACACAAGTACAAAAACCATCTACAGAAGAATTATTGCTCCAATACATGCAGAAGACAGATGCCATAATGCAGAACCAGAATGTCGTAATTCAAAATCAGAACGCTTCTATTCGTGCTTTGGAGACTCAGATTGGCCAATTGGCTAATAGTCTTAATGCTCGACCTCATGGAACTTTTCCTGCGGACACTAAGACAAACCCAAGAAATGATAACATGCAGCACTGTAAAGCTATAACTCTCAGAAGTGGAAAGGAGATTGAGGGTAATACCAGAAAGCTTGAGAAAGAAGAAGTGAAGCCACCGAGTGAATCAATAGAGAGTGAGCAAAATAATGGAGATGATGTGGAAAAGAAATCCAAGAAATTTGAAGAAAAACAGGAGAAACCGAAAGTTCAAGAATATCCACCGCCTCCATTCCCCCAGAGGCTACAAAAACAAAAGTTGGATAAACAGTTTAAAAAATTTCTTGATATCTTCAAGAAGTTATCCATCAACATTCCCTTTGTTGAAGCCCTTGAGCAGATGCCCAGTTATGCAAAATTCATGAAAGACATCTTATCAAGGAAAAGAAGATTGGGAGATTATGAAACTGTAGCACTTACTGAAGAGTGCAGCGCGCTTATTCAAAGAAAGCTTCCACCAAAATTGAAAGATCCAGGGAGTTTCACTATTCCGTGCACGATTGGAAATCAGTTGATCAATAAGGCATTATGCGATTTAGGTGCAAGTGTAAATTTGATGCCATTGTCGATCTTAGAAAGCTTGGTTTGGGGGAGACAAAGCCCACTTCTGTTACGTTGCAAATGGCTGATCGAACTCTTAGTTATCCGAGAGGAGTAATAGAAGACATCTTGGTTAAAGTGGATAAATTTATTTTCCCGGCAGACTTCATAGTTCTGGATATGGAAGAAGATCGAGATATGCCAATCATACTTGGAAGGCCTTTTCTAGCTACCGGTCGAGCCTTGATTGATGTTGAAAAAGGAGAACTCAAGATGAGAGTTCAAGATCAAGAAGTAACATTCAATATTTATTCATCGTTGAAGCACCATCAGAAAAATGAAGATTGTTTCTCAATCAAGGTGGTAAAAGATACTATTTCTGATACATTTCTACATAATCATCCTCATGATTTGTTTGAAATTCCATTGATTTCAAAAGAGGATGAGAAAGGTGACAAGTTGGTCGATTGTGTGAAAACTCTTGATCTTAGTCAAAGATCTACCAAACCAACCTTGAAAAGTGAGGTGGCGAAAAGCCCGGTAAAGTCTGCAAATGCTAAGAAGTCGTTAATTGAAGAACCCCCAGATTTAGAGCTCAAACAGTTTGGGGAAGTAAAAAATGAAAGAATCTTTTTTCATCATTTGTGGCCTTATGGTGGTGATTTCAATGAAGAGATGACTCGTGCAAAAAGAGTTGGCAATAAGTCTAGAAGACATGAAAAACAACTTTTACATGTCAATAAACTGGAAGAAATTAGGCCGCCAGAAAATGGAAGTGTCATGCTTTACAAGAAGAAAATTAAAAAGATACACGATGAAAAGATTATCCGTCGAGAATTTGAGCCAGGACAACGAGTATTACTGTATAATTCTTATCTTAAGCTATTTCCAGGAAAACTCAAATCAAGGTGGTCTGGTCCGTTTCTTGTTACGGAAGTTTTTCCCTATGGAGCCGTGGAAGTACAAGATGAACAAAGTAGGAGAACTTTCAAGGTCAATGGACAAAGACTAAAGAACTATTTGGGGGGCAACATTGATCGGCAAATTGCCACCATTACCTTGGGCGATCCGAAATGAGAAGGACAAAGTCAAGCCATGACTATAACTAAGGCGCTTGTTGGGAGGCAACCCAAGTAAAAAAAAAAAAATTCAGAGCATGTTCTGCCCCCGCGAAAGAATGTATCGCCCCAGCGAAAAATTGAAGGGACCAAATTTGAATGAATTTTCAGAACATCCTCCACTGGGGCGGAAAATTAACACCGCCCCCGCAAAACCTACTTCGAAAATTTTTAAGCTGATTTCCAGAATAGCCTTCGCCCTCGCACAAAACCACCTCCGCCCCCGCAACCTAAAGTCAACACTTCCCCAACACACCCTTCTCCAAATAATTTCTCCTACCTTTCCTATTAACCAAAAATAAGTTTCCCCTACACAAGAATGATGAAGAACACAAGGAGGACCTCTCTCTACAGAGAATAAACAAGAAGCACCTACTGAATCAACTCCTCCATCGTTTGAGGAACTTACTACCCCAATGCTACAAAGAATCTTCTGAATCAAGTGAGGCATAATGGGGAGTGCTTGCGAATCATATACGAATGCATGATTCAAGGTTTCCGAGCCATTAAGGTGGACACATCTTCATTCCCACAACTCCCACCACCACCAGATAGGATACAGGACGAAGATTGAACTCCAGCTGAAATCAGGGATGTTATTTAAGTGCTTTATTTATTTTATATTTTCTTTGTGTTCAGCTTCAAATTAGTTTATCTGTTATCTTCGTCAATTTCATCATTGAGGACAATGCATTTCTTAAGTTTGGGGGTGATTGCATTTACGTTGTGCATGCTAGGTCGATTTTTTGTCAAAATTTTTGAAATTTTATGTGTTGTTAATTGTTTTTTCCTGCAAAAATTCGGAGCACAAATGCATAATCGAGGATTTAGGATGAAGTCAGTGAAGTATAGTCTATAATAGAGCTTAAGAAATTTTATCTTGTCTACCTGATCTCTAGATTCGAGGGTTAGAAAACTTAGAATCTAAGTGATAGTTTTGCCTAAGTCTGGGGATAAGGATGACTTTAATAAGAATCGAATGAAGCAAAGTACTGAAAAGCTTTAAGTTCAATTAAAAGAAAATAACCTCACTTGTACGAGACCCGAAAAATCTCGTCGCTTGAGACTTATACTTGTACTCCTCTAACTTGACTGCGATAAGATGAACGACGTATGGGTGCATTGACTTACTTATTCTGTACTCCTCTATGTTGACTGCTTCTTTAGAACAGGTTATGAGTGCGAGTGGTGCTAAATATACTTGAGTTAAGCTTGAAAAAAAAATAAAGAAGAAAAGAAAAAGCTAAATGAAAGTTCAAACTTAAAGGATTCCATAACTTTGACTGATAGCATTGTTAAAACTTAGTGACGAGTTTAATGACCTGAGAAAATAGAGAATAGGCTTGGCAATTTAAGAATTCATGCAATTAGGCTCAATGATTTTGAAGCTATAGTGATATGGGTGATTCCGACATTCTCATATTATGTATACACACACACGCAGGAATAACATGATACAATGCATAACGTTTTGAAAGTGATGATTAATAGTCTGACTTGGAATGCATCATTGTAAATGTTTGAGTTGTTGTCTTTTGTTTTTGGTCGTGTCCAATTCTTGTAGTCATTTTCTGTCTTTTGCTCGGGACTAGCAAAATAGTAAGTTTGGGGGTGTGTTAACTCTACAAAATAGAGTTAATTTCTATGTATTTTTGCGGGGAATGACATGAGTTTCTAGAATTCTTAGATCGTTTTCACTTGGTTTAGCATGGTTTTTCTCGTTGGTGAGTCACGTATTCATTTTGTTATTTTCTTTTGAATTTTTCAGATTTTTCTCTTGATTTTTGGATGTGCGGGCAGAAGCCTCTTCGCTGGGGCGGAAAACCTCTCCGCTGGAGCGAAATCACAAAGCAGACCTCCGCTGGGGCGAACTAATTTTCCGCTGGGGCAAAAGCTGTCCGCGAATTCTTACTTTTAGTGTCCTAGTTTCACTTGGAAACTTATATATATGAGGAGGAAGAGAGAGAAAAAGGAACTTTTGAACACTTTTTGACAAGAGGAGAGACCAAGAAGAAGATAATATCATTGAGAAGCGTGGAACAACATCGGAGAAGACAATTCTTGAAGATTGGAAAAACAGATCTACTTCTCTTTTCTCATCTTTTGCAATTTCTTTTCTCTTTTGTGTTCTTGTAATCATGATTTTGATGATTCTTGAGTTTATTTCCGTTTTAGCTATGAACTAAATGTAGTTTTCTAGGATTACAATGGAATTCTTTGTTTAAATTGATTGTTGTTTATTTTTCCTTATTCTATTTTATTGGGATCTATTGTTTACCCATTCTTGTGCTTAAATTTCATTAGTCTGGCCAACTATTTTTTAACAAATCTAATTGAATCGGGAGAGGAAATTAGGTTTTAGGTTAAAGATTGGGTAACCTTTGTACGAATTGCACCCTCTTCGAATTGGGTAATTTGTTTAGCAATTAAGATAGGAATATACTTAATTGCCTTAGGTAGTCACAATTAGGGCTTGTTCTTGATTCAATTTGGCCTAACTTCATTGGCATAGGAATATAGCTCTTTGATTAGGTTAGATTAGTTTTACAATATTCTGGAAAGAAATTGTAAAAACTTAAGTGCCCTAGACTAGCAATAAATCTTAATTAAAACAGAATTGTTGGGAAAATAAAAGCAATTAGTTTAACATTGAAGGAAATTGTAATCCTAGGCTTTAATTATCATAGTTAATCTTGTCAGTTTAGAATTTAGTTCTACTTTTCATTGTTGCTTAGTTATAATAATCAGAAATCAAAGATTCGTTTAATTTGGATAAGAAAAAGAGTGATCCTTTAGTAATTAGTTAGTTTAGCTCATTAATTCCCTGTGGAGGCGATACTCTACTTATCATTATATTACTTGCTGCGATTGCGTATACTTGCGTTTATAACTCCTGCATCAAATATGCAGGGTTAATTTGAGAAGATATTTTTAAAAAATATTAGGGGTATTATTGAATAATAATTTCTTTCTGATGGCATTACATAGGGGTGGGCACGGGGCGGGTTTGGGACGGGTTCGGGGCTAGAGATATGGGCATAATAAATTTCGGGATTGACACTTCTCATCCCAAACTCGCCCCGTAATAATTCGGGTACCCGGAAGCGGGTACCCGAATTATTGCGGGACGGGACGGGACGGGACGGGACGGGACGGGACGGGACGGGACGGGACGGGACGGGACGGGATTACGGGTCCCATATTACTTTTATTCATCAATTTTTCGTCCCCCTAACAAAATAATATTACAATATTACGTAATTATATTTCGTCATTTTCCTTTTGCTAAATCATATAACTTTTGACTCATTATTACATTAAACATACCATCAATTCATCATTACGGCTTTTCAAATATATCCAAATATGATAACAAAGTGAAATCATATAATGAGCAAATGATAAAATACGATCAACATCGAGTCTCAATAAGAAAATTTAATCCAAATACTATCTATAGTTGATACCAAAATAATTTATTCAAGCGTTCACTTAAATTACCCAAAAATTACAAATTTTTAAAATAACTAAAAGTCTAAAATCATATAATGACTCATAATATTGATTACTAATAACTAATGAAAGACTTAAAAGAAATATTAGGGTAAAGTAAAAAAGTTCATTTATTAAATAATGTTAATTAATTAATAAATTAATTAATTATATTAGTAAAGTGTATAAATTATAATAATATTATATAGGCGGGTTCGGGTATTTGGGGTTGGAGAGACAAATCCCAAACCCGTCCCGTATTTTCGTAATAAAATACGGGTATTCAAGTTAGGGTACCAAAACCCAGAAAATACTCGTCCCGTTCGGATATTTTAAAAACGGGACGGGTCGGGTTTGGGTTACCCGAACCCAACGCCCACCCCTAGCATTACATGCAGAGGCGGACAGACACAGGGACAATTTTGATTTTTTTTAATATGGTAGTGGTGTATGAAAAAAAAATCAATAAGTTAGTCCAATATGAAATTTCCAACCCAAGTATAATCTTAGTCCTAATATCACACAATTCACTTTAATAATAATTCACTCTACACAATTTCTAAGCCCCAATGAAAAGTCCAAATTTTTTCTACTCCCAACATCTTCAATTGAGTTATCTTTTCTTGAGCTCTCGGCCCTTCCCAATCAACATGAAAATTATATTAGAAATGTACGATCAAGTGATGGTTTTTCTAGATTGAAAGGGGCTGGTGATCTTGCTAAGAAGATGGTTGCAACTAAAAGATATGTCGCATTCTCGATGGTTTACAAACTTGGGACAATGACGCTTATTCTACCCGTTGCAACTGCATCAGTGGAGAGAGTTTTTTTGGCTACGAAGATAATAAAGAATCGACTTCGTAATCAAATGAGCGATCAATGGCTAAATGATAGTTTAGTTGTCTTCATAGAGAGAGACATATTTAGTAGTAGTTCAAACGATGCTATCATGGACCGATTTCAAAAGATGAAAAACCGTCGTGGTCAATTATTAAAATAAATATGTAGATATTTTGGGTTCTTTTGAGACTATAATGGGGTATTATATGTAATTAAAATATCACGTCGGGTTTATTTTTGTCAAACTCCACCTCCCCATTTTGTATTGGGTCATATATTTTCTCGTGAATAATATAAATTTTAACTTTAACTGTTTGATTGATTTTTTTTTTTGTAAGTTTAGCCCCCGACCAAAAACTCTGAATCCGCCCCTGATTACATGTGCCTTTAGAAATTAAATTCGTAAGAGGGTTTTTATAATGAATCCAAAATCTATGGAGTAGTGTGAGTAGTTTTCGAAATGAGTTTTCGACAAACCCATAAAACCATTAAAAACTTCCTCATAAACTCATATTCAAACTCTTCAAACCTATAAAATATTGATTTGACATATACCACTTACTTTTTTCCCTAAATTTCACTAAAAAAGACATTTATTTGACACCTACCACCTATTTTTTTTTCCCATAAACCTCAACATCCGAACTCAATCCAAGTGGGGTCTCAACTTATTCAAACGAGAAAACTCAACAGCCAAAACCAATCCAAATGAGATCTCAAAGGTTTAATATTCGAAATCACCCAAACCATCCTTTTTAAATTGAGACCCGCGAAACCGAGCCAAAACCCATTTAAATAGACCTTTAGTTACACTAAATCTAAAGGATAGTTTGAGCAATTCACCCTAGATATCATTGAATTAACATGATGTATTATCATTCATAGTCCATTTCCCATGAAGAATAAAATATATGAAACAATTGTTCTAATTTAATTATACTTTTACATATATTCCTAGCACTGTAAAAAACTATTCAAGTAGTAATTTTCACGTATATGAAATTTATACATTGTAATTTATTTTGACGTAAATTATTATTAATTTTTGAAATTTGTGCATAGCACGGGAATAGGCTAGTATTTATATATAGAAGAATGGTCTTTTGATCCCAATTCACTTATTTTGACTCAATTCTTTTTTCTTAGAATTTAGAGTTTTTTTTTTATTGTCAAATAATTAAATGATTGGGTATCTACAAGCTTATAGATTTTCAAATTTCAAATCGAATTTAGTAGCGCTTATTAATTGATATCCTAAATTCATACCCCCAAAATTGTTCTCTATTAAAATAATTAGAATTAGAATAGGAATTTAATATAAAATTGCATACATGTCTACAAGCTTGAAGGATTTTCAGTTTATTTAGTTTCCATTTCCAAAAGCAAAAAAGTCAATCGTAGTTCAAAATTAATATAATTCATTATAAAATCATGCCCCATAAATTGTCATCCTTAATTACGGAAATTATTATTTGAACAAAAAATTAGTTCATTTTATAAATGAACATCTTAAAACGTTTGCTAAGAACATTTTTCATGCATTTGCTCATTGTTTAATTTCATATTCCTTTCTTCCATTATTTAATCTGCAGTGTTTCTCTATTTTTTTTTTTTGCTTTTACATTATTGATTAACCATGTTTTCATTCTTTCTTTCAAGTTCGTCTTTGAACGTGTTGATCTTTTGCTAGAAATAACATTCTTCATTCTTTTGTTCATTGTTCTAATTTCATATCCCTTTATTCTTCAATTATTTTATTTACTATGTTTCTCAATATCTTTTTGTCATTGGATTTTAAGACACATTTGCTCTAATGATATTTATCTTATTGTTTTCTTCCTTGTTTTTGGCATAGAAGAGTTTTCAATGGAATGTAATCCGGGAGTTTAAGATCCAAATATCAATTTTAATCTCTAAATTGTAAGTTTTTGGTTTGTACCATTATAAGTATAAATAATTGGCTAGAGATTTTGCACTATCATTATCACTAAAGTACTATATATGTACATAAATGGTTGCAACTGGTTGTTAAAGACGAGGTGGAGGTAAGTCTTATCCAATGTTATATTGTACTCCTTCTGTCCCAATTTATGTGTCGTTTTTGAGAATTTTTTTTGTCCCCAATTATTTATCACTTTAGAATTTCAATGCACTATTAATTACATATATTTTCATTTTGCCCTTATTTAATATATCTAAAACTCTCTCTTTAATAAAGAGAAAAAGTAAGAGAGATAATGTAAGGGTATTTAAGGAATATCATTTATTTTTTCCCTAAGATTGAGACAATTTAGTAGGTGCCTTAATATGTGTGAAAACACCTAAAACGACACATAAATTGGGACAGAGGGAGTATAATTTTTGTTCTCTCTCTTCTATTACTTTTTATTGGAATTTGATTTACATGTTTTACATCATTTGACATAACAATGTTGATTGTCTCGAAAAATAAACTTTTAATAAATTACCTCACAAGACATTAATTTATTATTTATGTTTTTTACAATAATCGTAACTTGAGCATACAATTTATTGATATTAGGGAAAATTACACAAATTACACATAAAATTTAATGAAATTACATAGACAACCCTTCATGTTTAGAAATTACATTATCCAAAGATGAAGTCCGTCCAAAAAAACTAATTAAATTTTTATAAGTAAGAAAACTCCCTTCTTTATTATGTAAATTACCATTATATTCACAAACCTTAGGGGTGGTAATAATAATTACACTTAATCTCATGGGTAATTTGAGTAATTATCCCAAATATTTATATGAGTACTTTTAAATTGTGAATATTTTTTAAAATTATACTAAAAATATTTAAAATATAATCCACAAAAGTTTAATAACATAAAATAAAAATACCCATTCAGAATTATTATAAAACAAATTATTATATTTAATTTTACAATAAATAAAACAAATATACCTATTTTAGTATTACAATAATATTGTAATAATTTCTTTTACCTACTATTAGATATGCATATTTAAATGTTCAATAAATAAAGAGTAAAATTTAATTTTCTACTTATTTTAAAATAGTTGAACTGAAAATATTGAAATATAAGATATTTAGATTATAGTAAGAAAAAAAAGGTTTGAATGGTATCGTGAACAATTTCATTTAAATAAAATGAAAATAGCCATTTAAAATCTTTAATCAAATAAAATAATAAGTTATAATAAATGAATTAATAAAAATTATGTATTCTCTAATATTAGTAAATAAATATATTCATTAAATCTTTTAAGAAGTAGAGAGAACCTATCCCGATTGTCCCCAATCCATCCCAACACCCCCAAACCCTACCCAAGGCGGTGGATCAAATACCTATAGGGTATTTTGGGCAATTTCTCAAAGTTTGAGAATGATCGTGTAATTACAATAAACTTAATGAGTAGTTGAGAATATTTTTCAATAAAAATAAAATAAATTATTAGAGGTATTTCTTGAATAAAATTATTTTTATGATGACATTTCAAAATGTTGAGTCATAAACTAATGTTGCAATAGTATAAATATATTTAAATTAATGCTTACGGGTATTTTAAATCATTTGATGCAGGCGGCAACCTGCAGTGATAAAAGGAAATGAAGGGATAGATGACCGGGAATCACTCAACCGGCGGTAGCGGAATCACTCGACGCTACTAATCGCGGAATCACTCGACGCGACCAAGTCACTCACTTGTAGAAGAGGAATCACTCACTCTTAATGCAAGAACACTTGCAAACAAATATATTTTTAAACTTCAACTTATATTTTATTTATTCATTTTGAAGGGTTTAAATAGAAGGTTTTGGAACATCCCTCCAAAATATAGGAAATAACAATTTTAATGGTCTTACAATTTCCCAATATAAACTTGAATCTTGACTCATAGGAAATATAAAATATGACCTTATTTTCTGATAACAATGATACTAATTTGAAAATTGACTAACAAATCAAGTAAGACTCTTAGAAATACCAAAAGACATAAGTTTTGTTGTTTCCCGAGTGCAGCTGGCAGCCTTTAGTAAAATGGTCATAACTTTTTCCATAGACCTTCTTTTCGTAAACCGTTTATTGCTATGAAAACTAGACTTCTTTGGCTTTCCAACCATGTATCACACTCCTTATAATTCATTGTAAATCGAAAATTATTGTTGTTCAAAGTTACCCTATCTGCTGGAACTTATTCTAAATTTGCTCCTGCATCATTCTCCTCGGCTTGAAAATTGAACTCGTCCTCGAGTTCATGTTGAGATTGAAACAAAATGAAGCATGAGTGGTTAACAGCTCTTCTCTCGAGTTCCAAGCATTTTTAAGTTCCCCTATGTGCACAACATTTTGGTCCTTAATATAATACCAATAACTATATGCTTTGTTAGGATATATTGTACTCCAACTGCCAAATAATTCTCGAATCATGACTCCAAGGTAGGAGAATATTCTTCCTCTAATTTTGATCAACATCTTAATTAATGTAAATAGGAATTTGAGTAGTGCAATAAAAGAATATGCATTTCGGCAGGATACTAACGGGGACATGAAATACTTCAACCAATTGGCATGCCTGTATAAAGAATTGAATATAATTCCATGATCAGCTAATGAACCAATGACAAAATCAATGTCATCTTGAGGATTTGTGTCGAAAGAGAAGCTAACTAGAACGCCACAATCCTTTGTACCAAGATCCGAATTGTATTTGGTATGAAAAAATGTATTGCTTAGCCAAGAATCATCTTCAACATACATTGCATTTAAAGTGTGACAATTCAATGGTTCATTACATTCTTCATATGTATCGTTTTCTTCTCCATCCTTATATTCATCATATATTGGAGGTCCATCGTAAAATTCCTCACCATAGGATAGAGCATCTTCTTTGTCAATCTCTTCACCAAAGAGTGAGCAAAGATCTTTTAATTCTTCATCATAATGAGGGACGTCATCAACTTCGGTCTCTAGCTCCGTTTTGGCAATTTGTATTTCAACATATTTTTCACCATGAAGTTCACTTTCTTGAACTTGAAAATTAATTTCTCTACTCCAAGATGTAGAAGTTGGCCTTCTAGCAAGAAGTTGAAATATCATTTTTCGAAGTTCTCCAATCTCGGCATAGATATCTAAATCTTCTACATCTTTTATACCACGATGTGACATGTTGTTTAATCAGGGTACGAGCAAGAACGGCGTGAACCGCTCTGATACCACTTGATGCAGGCCGAAACCCGCAACTTAAAAGGATATGAAGGATAGATGACCGGGAATCACTCAACCGGCGGTAGCGGAATCACTCGACGCTACTAATCGCGGAATCACTCGACGCGACCAAGTCACTCACTTGTAGAAGAGGAATCACTCACTCTTAATGCAAGAACACTTGCAAACAAATATATTTTTAAACTTCAACTTATCTCTTATTAATTCATTTTGAAGGGTTTAAATAGAAGTTTTGGAACATCCCTCCAAAACATAGGAAATAACAATTTTAATGATCTTACAATTTCCCAATATAAACTTGAATCTTGACTCATAGGAAATATA
Organism: Penstemon eatonii; assembly: GCA_038501285.1. NCBI lineage: Eukaryota > Viridiplantae > Streptophyta > Magnoliopsida > Lamiales > Plantaginaceae > Penstemon > Penstemon eatonii. The sequence goes on from CM076711.1 coordinate 18,884,816, forward strand.
AAATATGACCTTATTTTCTGATAACAATGCTACTAATTTGAAAATTGACTAACAAATCAAGTAAGACTCTTAGAAATACCAAAAGACATAAGAAGTGTTATTTCCCGAGTGCAGCTGGCAGCCTTTAGTAAAATGGTCATAACTCTTTCTATAGACCTTCTTTTCGTAAACCGTTAATTGATATGAAAACTAGACTTCTTTGGCTTTCCAACCATGTATCACACTCCCCATAATTCATTGTAAAACGAAATTTATTGTTGTTCAAAGTTACCCTATCTGCTGGAACATATTCTAAATTTGCTCCTGCATCATTCTCCTCGGCTTGAAAATTGAACTCGCCCTCGAGTTCGTGTTGAGATCGAAACACAATGAGACATGGATGGTTTTTAGCTCTTCTCTTGAGTTCCCTGCATTTTTAGGCTCCCTTATGTGTGCATCCTTTGTGACCTTAGTGTCACACCAACAATTATTTGTTTTGTTAGGACGTACCATCCAATAGCCACATAATTTCAATGTCATTCTTCCTTTGTACGAAAAAATTCTCCCACGGACCTTAATCAAGCTTTTCATCAATAAAAATATGAGTTTCAAGAATGAAATAAAATTATTTGAACTTTGGCACGTTAATATCGAAGGCTCAATATACTCCATCCATTTAACGTGACAATTTAGCAATTCAAGTTGAGTTCCATGAGAGTGAATGGAATCGAATATAAAATCAATGGTATGTTGAGAACTTGTCATTGTAGAGAAGTAACCAAGAATATCATCTTCCACCACATCATGAATATTTGATGTGTACTTAATGTCGTATAATAATTTATTGCACACCAAATAATCACTTTCAACATGTGTCTCATTCATAACGTGACTACCCAAGGGTATATCACGATTTTTAAAAATGGTATCTCCTTCTCCTTCTTCTTCTTGTTCACCGTCAGATTCGTCATAAATAGGATATCTCTCGTAAAGTCTTTCGTCAAAGCTTTGTGCATCTTCCTCCTCAATCTTTTCATGAAAGAGTGGGAAGTGATTGTCTTCAAATTCTTCATCATAATGAGGGACGTCATCAACTTCGGTCTCTAGCTCCGTTTTGGCAATTTGTAATTCAACATATTTTTCACCATGAAGTTCACTTTCTTGAACTTGAAAATTAATTTCTCTACTCCAAGAGGTAGAAGTTGGCCTTCTAGCAAGAAGTTGAAATATCATTTTTCGAAGTTCTCCAATCTCGGCATAGATATCGAAATCTTCTACATCTTTTATACCACGATGTGACATGTTGTTTAATCAAAGTACGAGCAAGAACGACGTGAACCGCTCTGATACCACTTGATGCAGGCCAAAACCCGCAACGTAAAGGATATGAAGGGATAGATGGCCGGGAATCACTCAACCGGCGGTAGCGGACTCACTCGACGCTACTAATCGCGGAATCTCTCGACGCGACCAAGTCACTCACTTGTAAAAGAGGAATCACTCACTCTTAATGCAAGAACACTTGCAAACAAATATAATTTTTATACTTCAACTCATCTTTTATTTATTCATTTTGAAGGGTTTAAATAGAAGGTTTTGGAACATCCCTCCAAAATATAGGAAATAACAATTTTAATGGTCTTACAATTTCCCAATATAAACTTGAATCTTGACTCATAGGAAATATAAAATATGACCTTATTTTCTGATAACAATGATACTAATTTGAAAATTGACTAACAAATCAAGTAAGACTCTTAGAAATACCAAAAGACATAAGTTTTGTTGTTTCCCGAGTGCAGCTGGCAGCCTTTAGTAAAATGGTCATAACTTTTTCCATAGACCTTCTTTTCGTAAACCGTTTATTGCTATGAAAACTAGACTTCTTTGGCTTTCCAACCATGTATCACACTCCTTATAATTCATTGTAAATCGAAAATTATTGTTGTTCAAAGTTACCCTATCTGCTGGAACTTATTCTAAATTTGCTCCTGCATCATCATTTCTCAAACTTAAATGTTGGAATTTTTATTTACAATAAACTTGAGGGATAGTCTAAGTAATTTTTTCTTGATATTATTAAGTTAAAGCATTGTCAATCTTCATTGTCTATACCTCATAAGGAAAAAAAATATATGAAACATTTGTTCCGATTAATTTATTCCAGTTGTAATTGTTGGTCCCAAGTGGTCAGATGAGGTCTAGAGGGGGGGGTGAATAGACCTCATGACTTTAAAAAATTTCTTAAACTTTTCTTCTATAAGTAGAGTTCACTCATCAGCAAAATAAGATGACTGAGCTGATTTTGCACTCAGCTTATCAGCAGAGTAAGCTGATCTTATTCGTGAGACTACTATGCTGATTTAGCACTTAGCTTATTCAGTAAAGTAGACTACTATGCTGATTTTGCTTCATCAAACTTATATAATCAGAGTTTCAAACAATGATGCAGCGGATAATGTATATGTGTTTTTCAAACAATGTTTTCAACTCAATTAAACTTTTAAAGCACAAAGAAAGTTTTACCCCACGTTGGAAATTCCTCAATTTAAAAGACTCTTCTTTTAAAGTATTTACTTAGCTTATGAAATATGCAATGCAAGACAAATAAAATAAATAACACAAGGAATTTTTATAGTGGTTATACAGGAACAAATCCTCTTAATCCACTCTTCCAAGTCACTTAGATCTTGGGTTATACTATAAACACAAAGTTTACAATATTTCTCCACTTACACCAAAACAACAAATGAGAAGGCTGTAAGCTCACAATAGGAAATCACAAAGAAAACCTATCCTCTAAAGTAGAATCACTCACAAAGATGGATTCTCACTTCGCACAACACTCAGTTGAATATCACTCAGATATACAAGGGTTTAATCTTGTTCTTCAACAATCAGCTTCGTCATAAGATGACTAAGCTTATGATAAGATGACTCAACTGATGGATTCTTGCTCTAAAGATTTGATCTTGAAAGTGTGCAAGTCTCTCTTGAATCTTCAGTTTACCATCTATTTATACTCTTGGATTTGTAGTTTTGCCCGTTGAAGGTTGGCAAAATTGCATTTAAGTCCTTGAGCAACGGTCATAATTTGAATGGTAACTTTTGCAGACTGTCGCACTGTTCACTGTACACTCTGCTGTACTTTCTGCACTGTTTACTGTACACTCTGCTGTACTTTCTGTCAGCAGCATTTAATGCACTTAGCTTGTTACCGTTGGAGAGCTTTCTGACCGATTTTACTTGGCTTATGGGATCCACTCTGCTGATGATCACTAGTCTCATGCACTCTGCTGATGATCACTAGTCTCATGCACTAGTCTGATGCACTAGTCTCATGCACTAGTCTGATGCACTAGTCTTATGCACTAGTCTGATCACTAGTCTCATGCACTAGTCTGATGCACTAGTCTTATGCACTAGTCTGATGCACTAGTCTTATGCACTAGTCATCTCATGATCAGTCATCTCATGATCACCCATCTCATTTCCACCAAGCTGATTTTTACTAATCTGATTTTCAATCTTTCACTAATCTGATTTTCACTCTTCTCATAAGATTGAATCTTCATTTCTTGAATACTTCTGTTCTTGAATGATTTTCTTTTAGACCAAGTATCCAATCTTCAAAGGCTTACTAAGCTTCCGTAACTTAGTTGATGACACCTTTTTGTTATCATCAAAACCTTTTAACTAACTTAATTAACTCAACTGATAAGATCACTTAGCTGTTCTTGAGTTAATAAATTCTTCCAACAATTTCCCCCTTTTTGATGATGACAAAACCTTCAACTAAGAACGTCTTCCAAGTCTTCAGTTTAGTCTTCATACTCTAGGATTAAAATCATTAGATCCAATGCAACCTTTGAGAGTTCTTAGTTGCGTCTCACTTTTCCCCCTTTTTGTCATCAACACCAAAACTTAGTATGCTGAAGACACGTAGGTGAATACTTAGCTGTTCGGGGTAGTTGGCTGTTAATTAATTCTTCTTTATACGCAAGCCAGCAGTTTGTAGTCTTCTTTGCTGTTTATCACTCCAGTTAGAAAAGATGTTCCCCCTGACTTCAAGAATTGATACCACTTATTGGTTACTTCCTTCACCCTTTTTGAAGTGTATTCTTGAATGTCCCTTGGTTGTTGAGTTTCAGTCGGCTGATGAGAAGCAGTCTTCTGATAACTTCATTTGACTTATTGAAAACGTCATCTCTAATCAGGAGTACCGCTCATCGTACACGTTCCCCCTGAGTTCAAGAATCTGTGGTCAAGTAGTCTTATGAGAGTCAGTCTCGAAAGATACTCAGCCGTTGAATTCAAGTAAGCTATTGAGATGATTTTTCTGATATGTTCCCCCTCAGCTCATGAATCCAAATTCAACAAATCCATTTTCAACTCTTGAGAGCTGAAAGATTGTTGTCACATGATTGACTATACCATTTGTTGGATACAAACGTTGATTCACTTGATAAACTTCAATTTTCAACAATCTTGCTTTCCTTGTTATTTCCAAACAATGCGGCTACCATTTGTTGGTTGATATCACATGTTGATACAGTACTGGATACCAATTGTTGATATTCTCCCACTCGATGGTAAAACTACTTGTTGAACTTGTTGAAATCAGCAAGGGCAGTCAACTCAACCTTTGTCATCACACATGCGTTTTTCCTACAAAACAGATTACTGTTTTTGGTACCCCTTATATTGGGTCCTGCATGGTTAGTATAACCTTTAACATGTGATGATTTTGTGACTCAGTTTTATCATGAATTTCAGTAAATTTAGCATGGTAATAATTTTCATGATGAAAACAGTGCTCATAAGCAAGGTAAGATGCATGAAGTAAGTGATAAGCTGAGTTAACTGATAACTCTCCTATAGATTGAGCAGACTTAACATTTTTAATTTAACTCCTATCAGCAGCATCTTTCAGCTTATTAAGCTGATGAGTTTTACTAGTCTGTTTAGTCTTAGGTTGCTTACTAGGCTTCTTAACCTTTTGAGCTTCAGTAGGCTTCTTCTCTTTAGCCTCTGATTTCTTTATAGAGAATGATGCAATTACTTCTTTCAAGTTTATTTATATTTTCTATACGAATTGCACACTCAGCTTTTAGTGTTTCATTCTCATGCCCAAGCTTTTTGAAGTCAGCTGATTCTTAAGGTTTTTCAACCTGAAGTTTCAGTGATCTGTTTTGCTCTTTTAGCAGAGTCATCTCTTTCTTAAGCTTGGCAAATACACCAACAATATTTGAATTTGAAATTAACATTTGTTCAAACGATTCAAATAATGCAAGTTCATTAATTTGTAGAAGTTACCTCAGTTTCAGAATCATCAAATTCCTTGGCCATTAAGCATAGAGTTTCAGGTACTTCTTCAAACTCTTTATCAGACGACTGACGGTCTGAATAAGATGTGCAGGAGTTTATTAGCTTTGCTGCATCAGCTAACTTTGATTTGCTCTTACTAAGCTTACGCTCCTTTTTGGCACACTTTTCCTTTTCAGCAAACTTTTCAGATGATGAGTGAGAATGATCTTTGATCAAGAGTTCATACTCCTCTTCATTGTGGTCTCTAAGTTTTGCTTTGGAGGAATCCCTGTTTTCCTGAAAATGATCAGAAGAAGATGAAGTAGCATTTTTATATTTTAATTTCATTTTCTTCTTGTAGAACTTCTCAAAATCATTCAGCAGCAGGGTAACGTCGTCAGCAGTGTAGTCTTTTTCTGAATTCAGCTGAGTCTTCTGTTTTGACTTGTCTGCTGATTTTCTTGACTTGTCTGACGCCATGAGAGCAGCAGTAGGGTCTGAACTGGTTGACACTTCTAATCCCATTCTTGGCATTTGATACTCATATGCTTTGAGGGATGAGAACAGTTCGGAAAGGGAAATCTTCCCTAAATCCCTTGATTCTTCCATGGCTGTCACCTTCATGTTGAATTTAGGTGGCAAGGCCTTGAGAACCTTTGCGGTGATCTCCTTGTTCGAAAATTCTTTATCAAACCTTAGAACTTCATTCAGAGCTTTGGTAAATCTGGTATCCATCTGATCAATCGTTTCACCAGACTTCATCTTGAAATTTTCAAACTCCTCAAGAGCTACACTGAGCTTGTGTTCTTTGATAGCGTCGTTTCCTTCGCTTAGCTCGCAGACTTTATTCCACATCTCTTTGGCAGTTTTGAAATGCTTGATCTTCTGGAATCTTTCTTCGTCTACAGCTTTGAACATAATGAGCTTAGCCTTTTTATCAAGATTTACTAACTTGACTTCTTTGGGAGTAAGCTCATCCAGCTCTTTGTCAACTATCTGATCTGGTTGGCCAGCAACCTTCACAGTCTTCTGAAATCTGAATGGTCCTTTTGTAAAACAAGTAAGCATGTTGTCGTTATAAGCGGCAAGAAGGATTTCCATTCTGATTTTCCAGCTTTCGAAGTCCATAAGGTCAATGTGAGGAACATGGCTTATGACATCCATTTTCATAAAGTTTTGATTTTTCAAAAAGATGCTCTTTTGAAAAGTTTTGAAAACCTTTGAAAAACACTCGGATCAAGCTCGTTGATCAGGCAGCTGATTCTAATGAACCACCTGCTCTGATACCACTTGTTGGTCCCAAGTGGTCAGATGAGGTCTAGAGGGGGGGGTGAATAGACCTCATGACTTTAAAAAATTTCTTAAACTTTTCTTCTATAAGTAGAGTTCACTCATCAGCAAAATAAGATGACTGAGCTGATTTTGCACTCAGCTTATCAGCAGAGTAAGCTGATCTTATTCGTGAGACTACTATGCTGATTTAGCACTTAGCTTATTCAGTAAAGTAGACTACTATGCTGATTTTGCTTCATCAAACTTATATAATCAGAGTTTCAAACAATGATGCAGCGGATAATGTATATGTGTTTTTCAAACAATGTTTTCAACTCAATTAAACTTTTAAAGCACAAAGAAAGTTTTACCCCACGTTGGAAATTCCTCAATTTAAAAGACTCTTCTTTTAAAGTATTTACTTAGCTTATGAAATATGCAATGCAAGACAAATAAAATAAATAACACAAGGAATTTTTATAGTGGTTATACAGGAACAAATCCTCTTAATCCACTCTTCCAAGTCACTTAGATCTTGGGTTATACTATAAACACAAAGTTTACAATATTTCTCCACTTACACCAAAACAACAAATGAGAAGGCTGTAAGCTCACAATAGGAAATCACAAAGAAAACCTATCCTCTAAAGTAGAATCACTCACAAAGATGGATTCTCACTTCGCACAACACTCAGTTGAATATCACTCAGATATACAAGGGTTTAATCTTGTTCTTCAACAATCAGCTTCGTCATAAGATGACTAAGCTTATGATAAGATGACTCAACTGATGGATTCTTGCTCTAAAGATTTGATCTTGAAAGTGTGCAAGTCTCTCTTGAATCTTCAGTTTACCATCTATTTATACTCTTGGATTTGTAGTTTTGCCCGTTGAAGGTTGGCAAAATTGCATTTAAGTCCTTGAGCAACGGTCATAATTTGAATGGTAACTTTTGCAGACTGTCGCACTGTTCACTGTACACTCTGCTGTACTTTCTGCACTGTTTACTGTACACTCTGCTGTACTTTCTGTCAGCAGCATTTAATGCACTTAGCTTGTTACCGTTGGAGAGCTTTCTGACCGATTTTACTTGGCTTATGGGATCCACTCTGCTGATGATCACTAGACTCATGCACTCTGCTGATGATCACTAGTCTCATGCACTAGTCTGATGCACTAGTCTCATGCACTAGTCTGATGCACTAGTCTTATGCACTAGTCTGATCACTAGTCTCATGCACTAGTCTGATGCACTAGTCTTATGCACTAGTCTGATGCACTAGTCTTATGCACTAGTCATCTCATGATCAGTCATCTCATGATCACCCATCTCATTTCCACCAAGCTGATTTTTACTAATCTGATTTTCAATCTTTCACTAATCTGATTTTCACTCTTCTCATAAGATTGAATCTTCATTTCTTGAATACTTCTGTTCTTGAATGATTTTCTTTTAGACCAAGTATCCAATCTTCAAAGGCTTACTAAGCTTCCGTAACTTAGTTGATGACACCTTTTTGTTATCATCAAAACCTTTTAACTAACTTAATTAACTCAACTGATAAGATCACTTAGCTGTTCTTGAGTTAATAAATTCTTCCAACAGTAATTATTAGAGGCAAGAAAATTGTAGTGATCAAAATACATTATAACTTATTTTGATAATATAAATTAAAATAAATTATTTGAATTTGTGCATAGCACGAGAATAAGCTAGTAGTTCTAGGTGGTAGAATCTTGTTCCTCCTTTTTTTGATCACTATTGCCTCTTTCGGATTTCTATGATGGGGTATTTCCCCAGGTTAACTCGGTCACATTTTAATTATACTATATAATGTGATACACATTTCGTGGTAATACCACCTAATATGTAATAAATCCTATATAATGAGGTGTCATACTAAATATTAACTCTGTAATGTGAACATGTACTTTCACATATGAGTTATAACATCGAATGTGATACAAATTGCATGATACAATTATTGTGGAATACATATTACATGATGTGTGGTCATACTGAATATATGAGGTTAATACTATGTAACATGAGTCCGTACTCTTATAATTTATATCATAGAATGTGATATACAGTGCGTGGTAATACCACCTAATTTGGAATAAATACTACATGATGTGAGGTCATACTAAATATATGGGATTAATACTATGTAATGTGAGTATGTACTGTCATATGTGAGTTATACCATACAATGTGATACACATTGCATGATAATACCACCTAATATGATAAATTAGCGGCACTCAACACTACCGTAGAATCCCCTAAGATGTTTAATACATTCAAAAGTACATAACTTAAGACTTTCAAAAACAAATCTAGCCCTCAACGTGCATGTTTACGAGCAAGGAAATTTAATTTCACTTATTTCTTTAGAAAAAAATTAAGAACCTGAAGGATAAAAGTTAAAATACAACAAATACCTCTAAGAAAAATTTCCATCATTACAATTATACTAATAATCATGAAATAAAGATTAAATTAGATACCCGAACTTTACGTTTGCCGGGTCAAAATATAATACCACATTTACTGAAAGCATATAGAAGTAAAATCAGATTACAATACGAGTAAAAGGACTTTATCGTCAATAAGATTTCGATACAAGAATAATTGAGGTTAAATCCTATGGAGTAGAGGAATCGTATATTGTGAATTTCCTCGAACCGTACAAGAGAAACTACAAAAATTAATGAACAAATTCTTGATTCAAAAAGAAAAGTTCATGAATATATATCCCTGTTATTCTTTAACTCTTTCATAGTAATTTGATTGTAGTTGAGCTTTGCTAAGGCAATAGGATTCTTTCATCTTCATGTAATTGTGGTCGTACTTAATTTGTCATGCATATAGATTAGAAAAAACATTAATTGGTGATGCAAACTGGATATTTTAATTTCTTCATTGACCACGGCTAAGTAGCAATTGTCGTGATAGACTTTTCAAATTAAAATTAAAATAAATTGCGTAAACAGCAAGAAAGCCATCTTAATTATTTATTGCGGCTATTCATCCATGGTCAATACTAGGGCTGTCAACGGGGCGGATTTCAATTCGGATCCGATTCGAATTCGGTTCGATTTATTAGGATAATTGTCCGATTAGAGATTCGATGGAGCTGCTCCGATTAAGAAGATCTGTCATCCGAATTATATGAAGCGAATATGTATCTAGACTAATGCGATCCGTTAAAGATCCACATCCGGATAATATTTGATATAATAATATATACATTTAATTTTCATGTTTCATCTTTCACGTGCAATTAGAATGTTGGTTAAGTACATAATTTGTTAATATAAATTATAAGTATCCACCGACAAAGATACAATTTTAAAAGTTCCATAAACTTCACAAATTTATCGAAGATAGGTTGCCTGATTTGAGACAAAAAAGGAAAAATAACATATTTACCATGAAAAAAACAAAGTCTTATATATGGGATGCGACCCCTTCGTTCAACTTCTATTTGGATATTGTAGTTATGGTATAATTATGTTATGGTAATCTTTTCAATTAAACATGTATAAGTTGGTATTACCAACAATCTACAACATTCGATTATAAGTAGGTGTAAAATTTTATCGTTTATTGTAAAATTGATAAACTTTGTATTTTGTTCCTGCAAATTACCTGCTATTATTTTCATTTTTCTTTAGCTTGTATATATTTTTGGAATAGATAATTCATAGTTTATTATTTTATTTTTAAATTTAAAATATAAATTAACTTTTTCTTTGTTCGGATCCTTGTTTTTTAGTCGGATATTGGATATTTTCGAATTCGAATTCGATAGCTCTTTCGACTATCCAGTAGCTAGAATCTTGGATCGGATTCAGATATAACTTTTGATTTTTGAATTCGGATCCGGAGTCACCCAAATCCGCTCCGAATCCGGCACATTGACAGCTCTAGTCAATACTAAAAATATATTCAATATCATACCACAACCGGCTGTTAATTGACTCAATTTAGTCAATTACGCGAAGTTTAACCCAAATCCAGTCCATATATTATCAATTTTATTAGCTTTTGATTATCATAATGTCCAATTTACATCCCTTCTCTATAATTTAAAAAAGAGCAATTTTCATCCCTGTGAATTTTTTAAGGGAGCAATTTACCTCTCTAAGTTGGAGAGCATATTCCACTGCACCCGCTCAAATATGAAAGTTGGCGTAAAATATATTGTGTAAAAAGATGAAATTATCCATGGGGAGTAAAATGTTTCACACAAAATTACACATGCAGGGGTTAAACTACTACATTTATAATAATACAGGGAGGTAAATTGCCACGTATTTTCAATTCATATTTTTCTGAAAAGGATAGTATTATTATCAATTAAGTTTCTTTTATGAAGGATTAAAATTTTTAGGGAGGCGATGTGAATTATTTTTAAAATTAGAAGGGGTAATTTGTCAATAACCCGTATATTATAAAAATATTTGACCAACGAGTACGACCATAACTTAATTTCAATCAAGAACGTGAATGTTAATGTTTGTAAGAAAGGATAATTTACTTCCAGAAGATGAATTAATTAGTAACAAAATTTCCAGCCGGTTTCCGGAATCAAAATTTTGAACTCGTCCAACTGAAAAATTAAACAAGTTGCTCTTTTCACGCGACCTTAACTTATATATATATATATATATATATATATATATATATATATATATATATATATATATATAAGTATTTATATTTACAAATTAAAGAACCATTGTAATTCAGCAATATATATTTCATATGGAACCACCGATAATTATTACCGTAGTTTTTGTCTGTATGGTTGTTTTAAGTCTATTTATTTCGTTATGTTTTAATTATACACGTAATGATGGCGGAGGTGGCAACGGCTTTGGTGGTGATGGTGGCTTTGGTGGTGATGGTGACTTTGATGGAGGAGGCGGAGATGGCGGTGGTGGCGGATATGACAATGGTGGTGGAGGCGGATATGGCGGTGGCGGAGGTGGCGACGGTGGAGGTGGAGGTGGAGGTGGTGGTGGTGGTGGTGGCGGTGGCGATGGTGGAGGTGGAGGTGGTGGTGGTGGCGGTGGTGGTGGTGGTGGTGGTGGCGGCTGTTGATGGAGAGGGTTGCGGTGGTGGTGGCGACGGAGATGGCGCCCATGGTGGTGGTGGTGGTGGTGGTGGTGGTGGCAACGAATATGATGGTGGTGGAGATTGAAAATTATGCCATGCGCGCCACTAGTTCCACACTATATATTAGACATAAAAGTTGTATTAAAGAAATTAGAATCAACATCATTCTAAAAGGAGATTGTAAAGCGGTTATAGATGACATTTTGGGTCCCAAGATTGCTACTCAATTCCATCCGTCAGGTCACATCTTCGAAGAAAATAGGAACATGGCGTTTGTTTTAAATTCGTTTAGTTTTTTTTTTTTTTTGATAACTCAAGTGTACAAGCTTACACTAGACTAATTCGTTTAGTTGTACTATGTACTATGTCGCAAATGCTTTAACTAAAATTACTTATAGTATTTCCATGTCTTTTATTGAGCTCTCTAGTTTCATTGAGGATTTTGTAATTGAAGATTCCAATCATTTATATTTACCTCGAATCTTCTAAAAAATATTGTTGTATTAAAAAATTCTTTCTTTGAGTTGTGTTGTTTTTATAATATAGGTTTTTTGCACTGCACAATGCACATATTCTCTTGTGCAAATGTGTATTATAATCTTCTTTGTATGTTATGTTCGTTTAGATTCGTTGTCATCAATAGTGTTGTAGGTTGACGAGTTTTTGACAAGTTAATTCTCTAGCTGTCACATGTTTAATCGATAATTTACTTCGATCATTACTCATATGATATGAAATAATGAAAATTTTACGTATTTCAAACCAAATAATTTATTATACAGGTTGAAGTATTATTCAACTACAAGAAAATTTTCATTTGCATTTAGATATTTTCGATCAAACCAAAAGTTATGCTAGAATTACTAAACGAGACAATACTTTATCTAGGCCACAACAAATTATTTGGTATACACATGAAGGAGATTGGATCTACTCCTAAAGATGAGTAATCTGCATGATCTTATTCTCGTTGTATGTTGTTATGCAAAAATTAATGAATAAATTTATAGTAAGCCCCGCAAATGGTCCTCTTATCATTTACTTTTTATAGTTGTTCTTTTAAAAAAAAAAAATCCATTTTAACCCCATTACGGATTATTTGTCTCACTTTGACCCTTTTAGGCTAAACGGAATAGTTCTTATGTCACGTGACATGCACGTGAGAGAATTTTCGTTCATTTACTATGATAATATTACACTTAAATCCTGATAAAACCTGTTAGTATCAATTTAGTTCATAACTATTATAAAAAATAATAACTTCAAATTATAAAAAACCATTTAAATATAACCTATTTTAATCGAAAATTATTTAAAAACAATAAAAGATAAAAAATAATAAAAATAATAATAATAGTTCACCGATTTGTATTAATATAATTAGAAATAATTAAAAGAATAGAATATAAAAATGAAACAAAAAATTAACAATTTGTATTAATAAAAAAATCAAAACTTAAAATATAAAATTGAAATGGAAATAAAAACAAATAACAAATACTAAAATAAATAAAAATATTAGCATACCCACCCATCACCAAACCTCATTTCTCCTCCCTCTTGAATGAAGGCACGGATTATTTTTTCGAATATTATTTTAATTTTTTTGAGTTACTTTCTAATTTTTATTAATTACATACTGTTGGATGTTTTGAATTTTCTGATCTTGGATAAGAGACTATTAGCTGAGGTTGCCATGAATCATGAATGAATGCTTGTTCAAGATATAGGCACTCTTCATCCACGAAACACATAAATAGCACTTAGCACCCTCGAAACACAAAAAGCTCAGTAAATTGCTTATTTTTCGTGTTTTGGGGGTGCAAATTGCAAAAAATCCAAATTTATATAGTGCCAAAATTACGGAGGAAGAACTAGCTATAATATTCACCTGGCTATGAGTCACTAAGTTTTAAGGAGTTAATGAAAAGTTGACACTGTTATATTTATAATGTTAAATATACCCCTCATAATTTAAAAAAGTGTTTTTACTTCCTTATATTCTTAAAGAACTGAAAATGCTTTTTCTCAAAATTTAGTTAGAATAAAAGGGTTTTTTTTCTTTTGTTTCAAAATTGCGATAACGAATAGGAGGGGAAAAAAGTTATTTTTTGTCCCAAAATTGATATATAAGCCCCCCGAAAAGTCAAAATCAAATTTTCTTTCTTTTTGTTTTTTAAATTATTGCTGGTCCCAAAAGTGATCAATGAGGTCTAGAGGGGGGTGAATAGACCTCTGAAAACTTTAAAACTTTTTCTTCAACTTTTTTTTTCTGTCAGCAGACTAAGCTGGTCTATAAGACTACTAAGTTGTTCGCGCACAAAGCTTTGAGCAGCAGAGTTGACCTCTCATCTGATTTCACTCAGCTAATTCAGATGAAATATCAGAGTTTTAGAAACTAGTTGGCAGCGGATTTATCAAGTGTTTTTCAACCAATCTGTTCCTCTTTAAGTTTTCTCACTCAAAAGATTTTATCCCCAGTTTTTACAACTCCTTTTAAAATCTTTTGGTTCAGTTCGTATGTTTGAGTTCTTTTGAAAGTAAGCAAGGTAAAGAAACTATGAATCAAACACACATAATTTTTATAGTGGTTATATGAATAAAAATCATTTAGTCCACTCTTCCAAGTCACACAGATTTTGGGTTATACTAGAAAATACAAAGTTTACAGTATACAATGCTTGCGCCGATCAACAAATGAAAAGGCCACAAGTGCGCAATAAGAAATCACACAGAAATCCTACTCTACAAAGCTAGATCACTCACACAGATGGATCAATACTCCTCACGCTATTTTCAGTATAGGAGCTCACAAAGAAAACCTACACTAAGAAGCTATATCACTTCAAACAGATGAATATACACTCCTTTCTTTTCTCAGTTGAAAGTCACTCAGACAGACAACGCAAGTTCTCTGTTCTTCAACGAAAAGCTTCGTCAACAGATGACTGGGCTTGTGATCAGACGACTCAACTGATGGATCTCGCTCTTAAGATGTGATCTTGAATTGTGCAAGTCCCTTATATATTAAAATTTGTTTGTCTAAATTGGACAAAAGATCATCCATCACACTTTCATGTTTCAATTTCGTAGTATCGGTCCTTGTGATCTATCGCCGAAGAAGCTAGTGGCTTGTTTGTTTCCTAGCATATATAATCTAATCCACCAGACAACGCTTTATTTAAATTTCAATTTCATGATCATGTGAGTTCGTTTCTTCAAGATGTGATATTCATAATGTCCAATATATAATTTAAAGAAAAAAATTTCCCCCTATAGTATTAATAATGTTTCAAACCGCCCCCGATATTTTTGTGTGGCATTTTTCCCTCTATGATAATGTGACAATTTACCCCCTATGCTACGACACACTTTTCATGTTCGTTTTTAATTTCGACAAGTAAATTACACTCTCCGGTTGAGGAAGATATATTGCTTCTTTATAAAATTTAAAGAGGAATAAATTGACTTTAAGTCTTTGTTGAACATTATTAAGTTTAAACAACATACATATACAATTAAATAATCAATTTAATATATAATAAACATGCAAAAATCACAAATGACTCAATACCGAAAAATTCAGCTCATAAAACCAAATACAACAAAACTAAAGAAATTTTTTATTGCAACTCAATTCGTGTATCAGCCATAATTCTCAAGCTTAGTGAATATTCCCAATAATTTTGAGGATGAACGGATTAATTATCTTCATTACCGATCACAAAAAAATTACATTAAATTGTGCAAAAAATTGCATAATTAATTCTTTACATAAATCTCAAAACAGCTTTTCCAAAACCAATACCAAGAAAAGTTGCGATTGCGATACCAAAAATACCAGCAAGAATACCAGGAATAACCAAAGAAGTCCATCCTTTTGCAGTGGCCATACCACAAGCGGTAGTAGGACCTCCAACGTTTGCGTTCGATGCTATAAGCAGTGACTTCAGATCAAATCGGAAAAGTTTACCCAATCCAAGAATGACCGCGAGATGAACACCAATCTGGACTAGAGCGAAAAAGAAAATATTCGGTGCAGTACTTATAACATTCATAATGCTCCCACTTGCGCCAACCACAGCAAAAAACACCTGTGACGTACCCAATTCAAACCATAAATTACGACAAAAATAAGAATTTTAGTTTACTACTTTGAAACATTGAAACATAACTTGACATATTAAAAATCAAATTTGACTTGTCAATGCGGCCGTAGTCTAGTGGCAAAGCTGAATCTTCGGTTCAACTCCCACTAGTGTAGGTACTTTCCTAGTTTATTGCTAGTGTTTGTTATTAGTTTATCTTTGTACTTTGTTGCTCGGTAGTAATTGGTAAATTTTGTAATGATTGATGATTGAAAAAAATAATAAAAAAAACAATTTGTCTTCCGGGTAAATGGAGTGAAAAGCAAATATAACCCTCTGCTTTGTCTAATTAGCAAAAGTTCAAATGTGTTATTTTCACTAGCAAAAACACCCTGTGTTATCTTTTTATTGGAAAATATCCCCTCCCGTGCCGGAATACATATTTTGCAGGAAATATGACAATTATACCCCCACAAAAATGCAAATATACCCATCTTAACCTAAAAAATTATCAATAATCCCCCAGTTAACTTAGAAAATTGACAATAATCCCCCTGTTCGCTTAAAAAATTGACAGCAACCTTCCTATTGACTTCTGAAGGAAGTTCAATTTGGCTATTTTGCTAATAAAAAAAGAACACGGGTTTTTTGCTAATTAGGCAAAGTACAGGGGTACTTTTGTAATTAGCTCAAAATGTATTACTTATGACAAAATTGCTGACCTGCATCAATATCAAGGCCATGGCTTCGCCAGAGGGCGCGAGATAAGCAAACTGCTTTGGAAACGCCGTTGCTAAAACAACAACTATAGCGGTAATGGCTGGAAGACTACCTCCTTGAATCCCGAAATACTTTGTAAGAAAACTCGCACTTTTACATATAGCAAAAGATACAGCAAGAGCGGTTGCAGTTTGTAGTACAGGTAGCTTGTTTGAAGATTCAGATTCCTCATTTATTCCGGCATCTACGCAAGGATTAGAACACATCATATACATTCATAGATAAAAAATATTATATGGAATGATATTAGGTACCAAATATATTCTAATTCACGCACCATTTATTGAATTTGATGACTCGGGAGGTATTTTTGACGCCAATGCAAACAGTGTGGTGAAATAAATAGCACAAATAACATTATCTGCAGCTAGTCCGGCAGTCAAAACAGAAGGAGAGACTTCAAGAGCTTCAGAAATGGCAACATAGTTTACAGCTACATAAGATGTTAAAAAACATTAGTGACATTGTAATAAAAACATTAATGTAAATCGCTATCAATGACACACAAAAAGTGTATAAGTCTAATCCGAAAAGCTCTCTCTTTATCAATGTGGATATGAGGCTTCAAGAAGGATTTGGATAAATGATTAAATTACAATTTTTTTTCTTACTGGATTGAAATCCATACAAAATCAAAATGATCCAAACAATGTGATAAACTTGTTGTTATGAATTTGACATCCGTAGTTCCAAATCGCAAGCCTAAAGGTATGGCTACAACTCCTATGAACCAGTTTAAGGCTTCATTTGGATTTATGGATTTAGAGTTGGAGAAAAGTTTTTAAATGACTTCAAAATTTGTTGGATTTCGAATCCACGACCAATTTGGTTAAAAGAACAACACAAACTTCGATGAATTTACAAAAACAATCCAAAATTATTCCCGACAAATTTTTATGTAAAGCCACATTAAAAAGATAGGACGAAATTTAATCCAAGGATGGAAATTGAGGCAATTATATATTGAGCTTACCTCCACCAATATGTCTCCCCATTAGAGCAGCTGCAATTTTCCAACCATCTTGTCCAAGTGATCGCATTGGCACCAACAGAAACGCCACAATTGTTCCCACAGTCGTAGCAACTATAACGCAACCAGCAGAAAAGTGCAAAAAATGAAAGAGAAACAATCAACTCAATGGCTTTATACAAGTTCAAAAATTTAAAGTAATCCCAAGTAAAATATTATTGATCCATAAAAATTGATAGAGTTAATGGCAATTTACCCCCTGTGATATGCATAATGATCAATTTACCCCCCTGTAATTTGAGAAAAGAGCGATTTACTCCCCTATGATGTTATAAAATTTTCACAATACACTTTTAAACTTAAAAAACATACGAATTACAAAACTGCCCCTCTTATTTGTGGCACTTTACCTCTCTGTGTTATGATAGCACTTTATCCTTGTTTTATGATAAATGTGGCACTTTACCCGCTATGTTATGATAAATGTCGCATTTTACCCCCTATGTTACAAAAACACTTTTCATGTCAACCCTCAATTTTGACAAGTGAGTTATACTCTCCGGTTGAAGGAGGTAAATTGGTTCTTTAAAATTCTCACAGGGGGTAAAGTGCTCTTTTTCAAATCACGGAGGGGTAAATTGAACATTATGAATATTGCATGGCTAAATTGACATTAGCTCCAAATAGATAGGAAATTTTGAAAAAAGAATGAGTTACCTGATCCAAGCAAGAAAGCCAAGAGCAATGTACCAGTGGATTTAATAACTCGACGCATATCGGCTCTATACAACAACAATGGCACAGCCAAAGGTAACAGAAATTCCAACACAACATTATAAGCTTTAGCTTCACTTCCTATGATTCCTAAATTACTTAGAGCAAGACCCACTAATGTACTCACCAATGCACCACTCAATGCACTTCCAATCTTGGTTTTCTCTGACCTTTATAAAATAATCAACACAGAGTTAAGAAATTAAACAATATTCAATGATCCCAATTTCATATTACTAGAATCAATGCAAGCAAAATTGAAAAGTTTTGGGGGGGTAAATGTCAAATAGCAATAGTTCAGGGGTGTAAGTGCAAATAACGCAAATCATAAATTGTACCAGATGCCAAAAGCTCCTGTGGCAAAAAGGGCAGTCCAAGTGCCCCATTGATCTTGTGGAGAAATTATGGGGAAATTGAGATTCAACTGTGATTTGACAATTACACCCCTGGGTAAATTTTTTGAGGTTTTTTTGAGTGGTGTTTTAAAGAATTTGTTTTTGTTACTCTGTTTTGCTAATAGAGAATTGTTTTGGTAGGATGGGAGACATGACCGTTGCGCCGCCGGAGAAGGGTAGTGAGTGGTTGTCTGAAGGCAGAGAAGATTTGCCGCCATCACGGCGGAGGAGTTCGTTGGAGTGGGTAGGTCCGGTGAATCTGCTGTGGCTGCCGGTGGCGGAAATGGAAAGAAGCTACGTTCTTAGGGTCCACCTACATGTTTAATATGTGGGTACATAAGTTTTGGTGAGGTGAAACTCTGTTTCAACAAAATGGTGGCCGTTGATGTATGTACTAGTTAATCTTGGCCGTTATAAAAGTCAAATGTCACATAATGACTATCTGATTATGGTAGATTTGGTATCTAATTATGTTTAATACTTCTCTCTGTTTCATATGTTATATTAAATTAAAGTCGAGTTTGTGTATTATCTTAAAAAAAAAAAAAAAAAAGTAGAGTCTATGTATGTGTTGGATAAGGATGAAGATGAAGGCACTGAGACAATTAGTAAAGGGAGGTTTTGATGCATTCCAAAACTTCAAAATCCGCTAAGTATGGAGTAACTTAGCTGATGATCCCTTTGGAAGAAATTTTGACATGTATAAGAAGACATCAGAAGAGTCAAAATTTTCAAGGTCCAAGACTTCTGATCTGCTGAAGGAAAGTTATCAGACTGATGAAGATCAGCCGACTCAAATCAGATTTGTTCAAATTTGAGATCAGCTTAGTCCGCCATCAGACTTGCACTTCCGTCAGCCAAGTGGAAAGGATCATAAAGTCTTCCCAACGGTAATAAATGCCCCTGAAAGTAATAAATGCTGAAGTACAAGGATATTAAAGACAAATGATTGAAGAAATGCTTCGCATCAGCTGGGTGCATTTAATGCTGCATTTAATGCTGCCTGCAGAATAGTACTGTTGACAGTACGGACAGACTGCAAAAGAGCCGTTCGCGGATTTTGAGGACCAGTACTCGAGGAATTTGAATCTTGTCTCTCTTCAACGGACATTTTTCAAATCTCAAGTATAAATAGCTGAAAGAGACGAAGAGAACAAAAACAACACACTTTCTGAGAAAATTTTCGAAGCAGAACTCTTAAGTCTCAAGAATAGCTCACTCATCAGCTTAGTCATTTGTTGACGAAAAGCAGAGTTGAAGAACCAAGCTAAATACATCTTCTGAGTGAATTTGTAAAAACAGAGTGTTGTGAGAAGTAGATATCCATCTAAGTGAGTGATATTACTTCAAAGAGTAGGATTTCTTTGTGATTTCTTACTGCGCACTTACGGCCTATTCATTTGTTGATCGGCGTAAGCAGAGTGTACTGGTTACTTTGTGTTTCTAGTATAACCCAAGATCTTTGTGACTTGGACGAGTGGATTAAAGGATATTTACATCCATATAACCACTATAAAAATTACTTGTGTTTTTATCTGCACTTCTACTTGCATATTTCAAGTTTGCATAAAACACTTTACTTAACTGTTTGAAAAAGAATTTAAAGGAGTTTATAAAGCTGGGGAAACATTTTTCAAACTACTAGGAATACTTGTGAAAAATACTTTATAAATCCGCTGCAAGTACTCTAAGTATTAAAACTGATTTTAACAAAATCAGCTAAGTAACTATCAGACGAGTGGTCAACAAACCTGTTCAAAGATTTGTTCGCGAACAGAATTGTAACTTACTACTCTGATCAGCTTAGTCTGTTCACAGTTAGAGAAAAGTTTTAAAGTTAAAATTGGAAGAAAATTTTATAGAGGTTTATTCACCCCCCTCCCCCTCTAAACCTCTTCTGACCACTTGGGACCAACAAGTGGTATCAGAGCGGGTGGTTCATTTGAATCAGCTGCCTGATCAACGAGCTTGATCCAAGTGTTTTTCAAAGGTTTTCATAACTTTTCAAAAGAGCATCTTTTCGAAAAATAAAAACTTTTTGAAAAATGGACTGTATCAGCCATGTTCCCCACATTGCTGTATGTCGTTTGAAGATTGGAAAATCAGAATGGAGATTTTCCTTGCTGCTTATAATGATAACATGTACACATGTATCATCAAAGGTCCATTCAAATTCACCAAGACTATCATTATTGATGAAGCTGAAATAATGGTGGAGAAGGACTTAACAGAGATGACAGCCGAAGAAATAAAGCTGTTCAATCTGGATAAAGTTGGCCGTTTCATCATGACCAAAGCCCTGGATAATGATCGGTTTGACAAAGTCAAACATTGCAAAACTGCAAAGGAGATGTGGGATAAGGTTCGTGACATGAGCGAAGGAAACGACGCCATCAAAGAGCATCAGCTCAGTGTTGCCTTGGAGAAGCTGGATAACTTCAAAATGAAATCTGGAGAAACTATTGATCAGATGGACACTAGATTCACCAGAACCCTCAATGAAGTTCTAAAGCTGGGAAAGACCTTCACTGACAAGGAGATCACCGTCAGAGTTCTGAAGGCCCTGCCTCCCAAGTTCAACATGAAGGTGACAGCCATGGAAGAATCAAGAGATCTGGGGAAGATTTCTCTTACAGAGCTGTTCTCCGTACTCAAGGCGTATGAGTATAAACTGCCTAGAATGGGTGTTGAAGAAACCTCAACTTCAAGTCCCACAGCTGCACTTGTTGCTGCTGAAAATCCAAGAAGGCCAGCTCACAAAAGCAAAGATGTGGACTCATCTGATGAAGCCACACTACTCAACAAAAAGGAGTACACTGCTGGAGACGTTGCATTGCTGATGAACAACTTCAAAAAGTTCTACAGACGGAAAATGAAGAACAAATATAACAATGCTTCTACTTCTAACCCTACTTCTTCTTCTCAGGATAAGGATTCTTATAAATCCAAAATGATGTGCTATAATTGCAGGAAACTGGGTCATTTCATCAGAGACTGCCCATATCCTAAAGCTGAGAAGTATACTGAAGAAGAAAAGAGAATCAGAAAAGAAAGAAAGCATCAGAAAGCAAAGGCGATGGTAGCAGAAGCAGAAAAGCCAGCTGCCGTCTACTCATCTGATTCAGATTCTGACACTTCTGATGAAGAGTCTTCTGATAAAGAGAGCCCTGCCCTTCTCTGCCTGATGGCTAAGGAATCTGATGACTCTGAGGATAGTGAGGTAACTCCTCTTGAAAATGAACTATTTAGTTCATTTGAACAAATGATGCTTAACAATACTACTATTGCTGAAGCATATAAAAAGCTTAAGGAAGAGATGATATTGCTAAAAGAGCAAAACAGTTCACTGAAACTCTCAGCTGAAAGGCCAAGAAAATCAGCTGAATATAAACAGCTTGAGCAAGAACATGAATCTCTGAAAGCTGAATGTGAAGTCTATAAGGGTAAAATCATTGAGCTTGAGAAAGTCATTGAGTCTCATGAGAAGTCATCTGTTGCATCCACTCATATGTCTAGTAAACAGAAGACACCTTTAGAACAGGATAAGCAAGAATTGAATCATACTGAGAAATTTATATCTGCTGACAATAGTAAGGTCATCCTGTATGTTCAAACTGCTAGACCTGCTTCACCTGAGAAAGTATTAAAGGAGACGAAAACTCCTAAAGCTAAAAAGAGCAAAGAGTCTAGTGTAGGAAAACAGACTAGTAAGCCTAAACAGAAGAGTCCTAGGAAGTCCTCTGCCAAGGCTAAAACTAATCAGACTAGTGATAAAACTAAGTCGTCTGTTAATGAGCAAGCAAGTAGTAAGCCAAAGAAGCATAAAATCAAGAAAAATCAAAATGCTTGATATGGAGATGAGTCTTATTATGTGCAGCCTGCTGCATATCATCCTATGTATCATGCACCTCAATTTCTAACTTACTATGCACCTTACCCTGCTCATCCAATGCATGCATATCATCCTTATCATGCATCTTACTCTGCATTTGAACATTATCCTTATCATGCTGATCATCAACAATACGACAAATCTGATGAACGTGGTAAAGACAAAACTGTTCATACTCCTGTTGAAACTCAGAAGCCTAAGAAGCCTAAGACTTCATCATCTTGGGTTGTCAAAGGTGAAACTAATCCTTCAGGACCCTCTCAATAAGGGTACCTAAAACAATTTTATTTTGTTTTGTAGGTTAGGAGTAGGAGTAGGAGTAAAGTAGAGAATATCTGGTACTTGGACAGTGGCTGTTCAAGACACATGTGTGGAAACATACATGAGCTGACTGATGCAGTTGCTGTGGATGGTCCAAAGGTTACTTTTGGGGACAGCAAAGAAGGCAAGATTAAAGCTAAAGGAAAATTGATCAGAGGAAACATAGAGATATTTGACGTCTCATATGTTAAAGGCCTCAAATATAATCTGCTGAGCATAAGTCAATTTTGTGACAAATGATATTCAGTTATCTTCTCAACAGATAAGTGCTATGTTGAACAGATTGGTACAAAGAAGGTAATCTTATCTGGAAGACGACAAGGAAATATCTACATAGTGTTGGATGAAGATGAAGTTAAAGAGCAGAGAAGACAAGTAATTAAGGGAAGGTTTTGATGATTTCCAAAACATCATAATCAGCTAAGTATGGAAAGCTTAGCTCCCTTAGAAGAACCTTGAACAAACAAAGAAGATATCAGAAGAGTTCAAAGTTCAAAGACCAAAAGACACTAGTGATCTCATGCTGAAATAGCGAACAGAAAGGTAGGTCATCAGCCGAGTCAAATCAGATTAGTTCAGTATTTGATCAGCAGAGTGCCTATCAGATAGGTTGCTTCGATCAGCAGAGTAAAAGAGATCAAGAGTTCAGTCCAACGGTAATAAATGCACTTGGAGTAATAAATGCTGTAAGAGAAGGGCAGTAATGGCAAATGATTGAAGAAAACCTCGTATCAGTAGAGTGCATTTAATGCTGCTGCAGGAAAGTACAGCAGAGAAAGTACTGTAGCAGGTTGCCGTTTTTTATTCTGGCAAAGGCTATGGATTTGATGATGTGATTTGCTTCAACGGTCATCAATTCAAATCCAAGTATAAATAGAGCTGATTTTCAACGAGCGAACAACACAACAACAATCAGAGATTTCGTTTTTGAAGCAAAATTTGTCTAAGTCTCAAAAGCTCAAAACAGCTCACTCGTCTGGTGGAAGTCATCTGTTGACAGAAACCCAGTTGAAGAAAACAGAAAATTACGATCTGAGTGATCTTGTAATAGCTGAGTGTTGTGAGAAGTTGTGATCCATCTTTGTGAGTGATCAAACTTCAGAGAGTAGAATTTCTTAGTGATTTTCTATTGTGAGCTTATAGCCTTTTCATTAGTTGTCTAGGTATAAGTGGAGAAATATTGTAATCTGTGTGATTATAGTATAACCCAGAATCTAAGTGATCTGGAAGAGTGGACTAAAGGATTTCTATCCATATAACCACTATAAAAATTCTCTGTGTTATCTTGCATTTAAGTTTTCTTGCATATTTCAAAAAGTTGCATACTTAAACACTTTGAATTATCAAAAGATTTTATAAGGAGTTTCAAAACTGGGGATAAAATCTTTTAGGAACTTAGTCTACTTGTGAAAAACACTTTAAAACAATCCGCTGCAAGTATACTCTTTGAAAAACTGTTTTGCTGAAAAACAGCTAAGTATTTGTAAGAAGAGTGGTCAGTCTGCTGTTCAAGATTTGTTCACGATCAGCTCAGTCTGCTTACTATTCTTCATCAGCTTAGTCTGCGAACAGAAGACTGAAAAGTTTTTAAGTTCAAAAATTTTCAGAGGTCTATTCACCCCTCCCTCTAGACCTCATCTGACCACTTGGGACCAACAAGTGGTATCAGAGCAGGTGGTTCATTAGAATCAGCTGCCTGATCAACGAGCTTGATCCAAGTGTTTTTCAAAGGTTTTCAAAACTTTTCAAAAGAGCATCTTTTTGAAAAATCAAAACTTTTTGAAAAATGGATTGTATCAGCCATGTTCCCCACATTGCTGGTATGTCCTTTGAGGACTAGAAAATCAGAATGGAGATTTTCCTAGCTGCTTATAATGACAACATGTACACATGTATCATTAAAGGTCCATTCAGATTCACAAAGACCATAAAGATAAATGAGGTTGACACGGTTGTGGAAAAAGACCTTCATGAGATGACTCCAGAAGAAATAAAGCTTTACAATCTAGACAAAGTTGGGAGATTCATCATGACTAAAGCCCTGGACAATGATCGGTTTGACAAGGTCAAACATTGCAAGACTGCAAAGGAAATGTGGGACAAAGTCAGAGACATGAGCAAAGGGAATGATGCAATAAAGGAGCATCAGCTCACTGTTGCTTTGGAGAAACTTGACAACTTCAAGATGAAGTCTGGAGAAACCATTGATCAGATGGATACCAGATTCACCAGAACTCTGAATGAAGTTTTAAAGTTGGGAAAGACCTTCACTGACAAAGAGATCACTGTCAGAGTATTAAAGGCCCTACCCCCAAAATTCAACATGAAAGTGACAGCAATGGAAGAATCAAGGGATTTGGAAAAAATCTCTCTTACTGAGCTGTTCTCTGTACTCAAGGCATTCGAGTATAAACTGCCTAGAATGGGAATTGAAGAAACCTCAACTTCAGGACCCACAGCTGCACTGGTTGCTGCTGAAAACACCAGAAGACCAGCACAGAAAAGCAAAGAAGTGGACTCATCTGATGAAGCCACTCTACTCAACAAGAAGGAGTACACTGCTGGAGATGTTGCACTGTTGATAAATAATTTCAAGAAGTTCTACAAAAGAAAAATGAAGAACAAATACAACAATGCTTCTACTTCTAAACCTAACTTTTCTTCTCAAGATAAAGATGATTATAAAGCAAAACTAATGTGTTACAACTGCAGGAAATTGGGACACTTCATCAAAGACTGCCCATACCCAAAAGCAGAAAAATACACTGAAGAAGAGAAGAAAATGAGAAAAGAAAGAAAGCATCAGAGAGGCAAGGCAATGATGGCTGAAGCAGAAAAGCTGACTGCTGTGTACTCATCTGATTCAGATTCAGACACGTCTGATGAAGAATCGTCTGATGAAGAAAAACCTGCTCTCCTGTGCCTGATAGCAAAGGAATCTGATGACTCTGAGGATGAGGTAACTCCTCTTAACAATGAATTATTTAATTCATTTGAACAAATGATGCTTAACAATACTGGTATTGCTGAAGCATATAAAAAGCTTAAGGAAGAGATGATATTGCTAAAAGAGCAAAATAGTTCACTGAAACTTTTAGCTGAAAAGCCAAAGGAATCAGCTGAATACAAACAGCTTGAGCAAGAACATGAGTCTCTGAAAGCTGAATGTGAAGTTTATAAAGGAAAAATCATGGAACTTGAAAAAGTTATTGAGTCTCATGAAAAATCATCTGTTGCATCCACTCATATATCTAGTAAACAGAAGATACCTTTAGAACAGGATAAGTTTGAACTAAAACATACTGAAAAATTTGTATCAGCTGACAACAGTAAGGTCATTCTTTATGTTCAGACAACTATACCTGCTTCACCTGAGAAAGAATTAAAGGAGAAGAAATCTCCTAAGGCTAAAAAGAGCAAAGAGCCTAGTATAGGAAATCAGACTAGTAAGACCAAACAGCAGAGTCCTAAGAATTCTGCTGATAAAGCTAAACTGAATCAATCTGTTGGTAAAACTAAGTCAAAATCAATTGAGCAAACTTCTAGTAAACCAAAGAAGCATAAAAACAAGAAAAACCAAAATGCTTGGTATGGAAATGAGTCATATTATGTGCAACCTGCTGCATATCATCCTATGTATCATGCACCTCAATTTCCAGGCTACTATGCACCTTACCCTGCTCATCCAATGCATGCATACCCTGCTTATCATGCACCTTACCCTGCTTATGAACACTTTCCTTATCATACTGATCATCAACATGACTTATCTGATAACTATGATAAAAATAAAGCTGTTCATGCTCCTGTCAAAGCTCAGAAACCTAAGAAGCCTAAGACATCAACATCTTGGGTTGTCAAAGGTGAAACTAATCCTTCAGGACCCTCTCAATAAGGGTACCTAAAATAATTTTATTTTGTTTTGTAGGTTAGGATTAGGAGTAGGAGTAAAGTAGAGAAGATTTGGTACTTGGACAGTGGATGTTCAAGACACATGTGTGGAAACATACATGAGCTGACTGATGCAGTTGATGTGGATGGTCCAAAAGTTACTTTTGGAGACAGTAAAGAAGGCAAGATTGTAGCTAAAGGAAGAGTTATCAAAGGAAACATTGAGATATCTGACGTCTCATATGTTAAAGGCCTAAAGTACAACCTGCTGAGCATAAGTCAATTTTGTGACAAAGGATATTCAGTCATCTTCTCAACAGATAAGTGCTATGTTGAACAGATTGGTACAAAGAAGGTAATTTTATCTGGAAGAAGACAAGGAAATATCTACATAGTCAACTGGAATTCTGCTGATAAGAATTCAAGTGTTTGTTTGGTGGCATCTGCACCAAGTGAAGTCAGCTGGCTATGGCACAAGAGAATGAATCATCTAAACTTCAAGACCATAAACAGATTAATCAAGAATGATCTGGTAGAAGGGATTCCAAAAGCAGTCATGAGCAAAGACAAGCTCTGTGATGCATGTCAGAAGGGTAAACAAATCAAGTCATCATTCAAAGGCAAGAAGCACCAATCTTCTGGAAGAATATTGGAGCTACTACATATGGACTTATTTGGACCCATTGATCCAGTCAGCCATGGTGGAAAGAAATACTGCCTAGCTGTTGTGGATGACTATTCAAGATATACTTGGGTGATTTTCATGAAGAAGAAAAGTGAAACCAAGGAACATCTTACCAATCTGATGGAACTGATCCAGAATGAGAAGAGTATCAAAATATTGAAGATCAGATCAGATAGAGGGACAGAGTTTACAAACTCTACTGTTGAAGAGTATTGTAATATCAAGGGAATACATCATGAGTATTCAGCTGCTAGAACCCCTCAACAGAATGGTGTTGCTGAAAGGAGAAACAGAACACTAAAAGAAGCTGTCAGGACCATGATAGTTGAAGCTAAGCTGCCACAAAGATTTTGGGCAGAAGCAACAAATACAGCATGCTTTACCCAAAACAGATGTATGATCAACAAAAATCAGAACAAGACTCCATATGAAGTTTGGAACAACATAAAACCAAACATTCATTACTTTAAGATTTTTGGTTGTAAATGTTTTGTATTAAATAATGGGAAAAATCACCTTACTGCATTTGCAGAAAAGGCTGATGAAGCTGTCTTTGTAGGATACTCAACTGTTAGTAAGGCTTACAGAGTTTTTAACAAAAGAACATTACTAATAGAAGAATCCATCCATGTAGTATTTGATGAGCCAAGTCAATCTTCTGAAAAGAATCAAAATGTTAACCAAGATCTGTCTACTGATTTACAGAAGTTAGACATTGGAAGAAATGAAGAATATGTTCCCATCATACTACCTAATCTTAGTTCGGCTGCTAACTCAAGTGCTGTTCAAAATCACAGCGCTGATTGTCTAACAGACGAGTTGCAAACAGCTGACAGACCAGAGACTGTTCAACAGACTGCAAATGTTCAACAGACTACTACTGGAACTCCAACAGTAGTGTTGCAAGATCAAGACAGAGGACAACATCCTGATCTGCAACCTGATCTCAGATGGCTCAAGAATCACCCACCAGAGTTAGTAATTGGTGATCCTTTAGATAGAGTGAAAACAAGAAGAGCTGCCGCACAAGATGCTATGTTTGTCACCTTTCTATCTCAAATAGAGCCTAAGAAAATTGAAGAAGCTCTTAATGATTCCTTCTGGATAGAAGCTATGCAAGAAGAGTTGAATCAATTTGAAAGAAATGAAGTCTGGTACTTAGTTCCTAGACCAAGTCATCAAAGAGTAATTGGCACTAAGTGGGTATCCAGAAATAAGATGAATGAAGAAGGTATTGTCACCAGAAACAAAGCAAGATTAGTGGCCAAGGGTTATTGTCAAGAAGAAGGAATTGACTTTGATGAAACTTTTGCACCAGTAGCAAGACTTGAAGCAATCAGACTGTTTCTAGCCTATGCTGCTTACAAGAACTTCACTGTCTATCAGATGGATGTGAAGTCTGCTTTTCTCAATGGAGAACTGCAAGAAGAAGTATATGTTGAACAACCTCCTGGATTTGAAGTCTATCAAGAAGAGGACAAGGTATATCGTCTGAAGAAAGCCCTCTATGGACTGAAACAGGCTCCAAGAGCATGGTATGATACCCTATCTGATTTTCTTTTAATCAAAGGATTTCGTAAAGGAAAGGTAGATAAAAAACCTTGTTTACAATTGAATGGGAAAATCATTTATTACTTGTGCAAATATATGTGGACGATATTATTTTTGGTTCAACTAACCAACAGATGTGTGATAAGTTCTCCAAGCTGATGCAGAATAAGTTTGAAATGAGCATGATGGGTGAACTTAACTATTTTCTTGGTCTGCAAGTTAGACAGTTGCCTGATGGAATATTCATCAGCCAAGCAAAATACACAAGAGATCTGTTCAAGAAATTTGGTATGGAAACTAGCTCAACTGCTACCATTCCTATGTCTACAAATCTTCGTTTGGATAAAGATGAAGATGGCAAATCAGTGGACATAACCAAATATAGAGGCATTATTGGTTAATTGTTGTATCTAACAGCAAGTAGACCCGATATAATGTACTCAGTTGGAGTCTGTGCAAGATTTCAATCAAACCCCAAGGAATCTCATCTCTTAGCTGCCAAGAGGATATTGAAATACATTAAAGGCACTCAAGAATTGGGATTGTGGTATCCTAGAGAATCTGGATTTGAACTTATTGGTTATTCAGATTCAGACCTTGCTGGCTGCAAGATTGACAGAAAGAGCACAACAGGTGCCTGTCAGTTCTTAGGCAGTCGTCTGATCTCATGGATGAGTAAGAAACAGACTTCAGTTTCTATATCTACTGCTGAAGCTGAATATATAGCTGCTGGAGCTTGCTGTGCACAGATACTTTGGTTGAAGCATCAACTAGAAGACTACAACATCAAAATCAGTGGAATTCCAATCTACTGTGACAATACAAGTGCAATCTCTCTTACTCAGAACACTACAAGTCATTCAAGGACTAAACATATAGAGATCAAGCATCACTTCATTAGAGATCATGTGGAAAAAGGCAATGTTATGATAGAGTATGTTCATACTGACAATCAGATTGTTGATATCTTCACTAAACCTTTAAGTGAAGTAAGGTTTTCAACTCTAAGAGCTGAGCTAGGACTACTTAAATTGGATGCATAAGCTGAGGGGGAACGTGTAAGACTAGCGGTACCTCTGTTCTAAAGATGAAATCAGTTAATGACAGTTAGTTGAAGTTAAGTTATCAGAAGATATGTTCTTAATTCTTGAAGACTGAAGATTATTTTATCTTGCTGGATTGACAAACAGCAGAGGAAGATTACTAGCTATTGGCTTTCTCTAGTAATAACAAATATCAGATCACTCGTCTGTCAGATAAGTTACACTCTACCTATCTAATGTCTTATATAAGCATGGTTATAAAGTCGCATTTTTAGAAACACGCTTTTATAAGTAACAGATAAGTAACGTTTGAGTTTCCCGCCTGTCTGACATTAAAATATTAAAATTTGAAATCCGTAACTCCCATTCACACGATTTAAAACTGTCAGATTAGATCAACGTTTCAGATTAATCACGATAACCAAATCAAAGGAAACCTATAAAGTCCGATCTGAACAGCACAGTCGTCTTACGCACTCAAACACTCTCAAATTCTCTAACTCTCAAGTTCTCCTGTTTCGAAAGTTTATTGGTTTTGCAGAATTCTACTCACTAATCTCAGAAATGGAAAAGATTATTGATGGAAGATACCTAAACTACAGCAAATTCCACTTTTCGGGTACTGATTTGATGCGCTCACTCATGGAGAAAATCAAAGAGGCATCCTTAGTCCCAGTTCTGGAAGCACACGAAGACAGGGTCTACTTAGAAGACGTATATCACTTCTACACGACCAGGAAGTTCAACGATGATGAAACTGTCATGTCTGCTGTTATTGGTGGTAAGAAAATTGCTGTTTCTGCTGCTGTCTTAAGTGAAATTTACAAACTTAAGAATAAAGGAGGAGATGTGACAGACCTAGGGTCTGAAAAGGAGGAAGAATTTTGGAAAATTTGTGCAAAAGAGGGAGAAGAGATGACTGGAACTCTGATGAAAACTCAGTTGAAAGATGAGTATCAGAGGTTCGCAGACATCATTGCGAAAGTGCTGAATTGTAGCACGGGTTCTCTAGATGGATTACCTAGGAGGAGGTACTACACCATGATCTGTATATACTATGGACTGAAAGTTAACTGGGCTACTCACGTCTATGAGCTGCTGAGTGATAAGAGACATTCTCATGCTATCTTACTCAGTAATCTGTTTGCATCCCTGCAATGTCCTATGGGTGGTGGAAAGACCACTCACAGTAGCAAGGAGTTCAAATTGTATGAACCAGTGAGAAAAATGGTGGCGGAACCAAAAAGAAAGGCCACTGCAAAATCCAAAAAGGCCCCCTCTAAGAAGAGCAAGAAGGAGGGTCAGACAAGTCAACCTGCTGAGCCAACAGCACAGTCTGCTGATGTGGCTGGATCAGCACAAACTGAAGATACAGTTCCAGAAAAGATGATTGAAGATTTCACCAAGGAGATTGAGCAGATGAAGACTGACTCTTCCCCTGAAAGAACTGAGTCTGAAGAAGAAATTCCTCTTCAAAGGTTGAAAAGGTTGAGAACCAGAAGTGAGGCAAGGGGACCTCCTACTGCCAACCCCCCTGCCAAAAGAATTGCCAAATCAAAGGCCAAGAGAAAGGTCACTTTCTCTGAGGAGCCAGTTGCAACAGTAAGAGAAACAACAACATCAGCAGACAGGCCATTAGTTGTTGAAGAACCTGCTGATAAGACTACTAAAGAAGTTGTCTCTACAGTTGGAGTGTCTACAGAAGACTCATCTGCTGCACTGTCTGCTGAATTTGAAGAAGCACAGCAGACTAGTTCAACACATGAAAAAGATGCACTCTTGTTGCATCCTACTCCTGTTGCTGCAACCCCTCTTCAAGCAGTTGAAAGTCCTGAATCAAGGAGAAAACGGACTGGTAAGATTGCAACATACCTAACTGCTGCTGAAAAGAAAAGACAAGATGCTGCTGAAAAGCTAAGGAAAGCTGCAGAAAAGGCAGAAGAAGATAGGCTGAAAAGCCTAGAATTAAAAAGGCTGGAAGAAGAGGCCATCAAGATGACTCAAGAGCAAAGGGACGCTGTTGAGGCAGCAGAGTTGGCTGCTGCTATTGAAGCAAGCACCAAGGATGCTCATGGACCACAGCATACTGGTGGATTAGTTATTGGTAAACAAAGAGATCCTACCAAACCAATACCAGCTATGCCTGCACCAAAGACAAAGCCAAAAAGAAGAGAGGAAATTAGATTATCTTTGGAGATTGTCAGGGATGATCCTGCCATCTTTGAAGAATTCCTTAAGAGGTTAGATGATGAGGGTGCAAGAATCAACCGTCTGACGTTATTCAATGCTGAAAAGATCAGATACAACAGATGGAGAGAATTCAGACTGACAAAGAGTCCAGCTGAAATGATCAAGTGGAAAGCCTTCACTGCTGAAGAAGCCTGGGTGTTGAAGTGGCTTGAGGCTGGATCCTTAATTCAAGCACTTGATTCAGAATTCTTTCTGGACAGGTTGAAATTGAGAATAAGTCACATAGTCAAGGCTGAAGCAAAGAAGATCTTTGAATCTGTTCCTGAGGATTATGATGAATCAGAAGACCTCAAGGAAAGATCAATCAAGTTGGCTATTGCTCAAGCAATGGAGCTATGGGCAAAGAAGTCTAGGAAGCTGAAGGGACAACCCAGCTCAATGGTCCCTCTTCCTAACATCAAGCACATTGTCTATGGTCCAAACATCAAACCATTTGAAGAGCTACCTGAAGAACCATACTCACCTTTTATTCCTCTTGACAATTTTACATGGATTTCTCACAGGTCTGCTGTAGATAATGAAGGTTTGATGAAAACAGTTGAGACTGTTAAGAAGATCAAGTCCCCTGCTGACAAAGAAAAAGAAGACTCTTCTGATCAACAAAAGAACAAAGAGGGTACATCTGACCCATCTGATCAGAACAAAGACAAGGGTGACAAGTCTGACACAGCTGATGAGTCAAAGAAAGGAGAAATTATTCCAGCTGATCAGATCAAAGAAAAGGAGGCTGCTGTTGAAAAAGATGATCAGACTAAGGAGAAGGAAAGCACTCCTAGTCATGCTGATAAGGCCAAGGAAGCTGAATCTATTTCTGGTCCAGCAGATCAGTCTCTTGAACTGATAATTCAAGCAGCAGAGCAACTTAGTGGAGAAACACCTCTTGCTCTACCCCCTATTCCAACAGATATTCCTTCCACTTCTCAGGCTGCACAAACATCTTTGTTGGATTCTATTCAGCAAATGATATCAAATTCTTTGAAGGAAATGCAGGAGAAGTTAACTGCTGAAATGCTGGCTGCTATAAGTCAACCCACTCAAAAAGTTGCTGCTGTCCCAACTCATCTGATTGAGGAGACTGCTCAGAATGTTCAATCTATCTGTCAAGAGATGGATGTACTCAGGAGAAGGACTCAAAGCACAGCTGCTGGTTGGAGGGATATCACAGAAACTGTTGAGATGGCCATCAAAGCAGAAGATGAAACATTGGTAAATATGGGCAAAGCCTTCATATCCTCTGCTGATATGGTACTTGCAACCCAATTTCAGTTGGGTGATCAAGGTGAAGCTGTTCTCAACAAAATGAATGCTATGGAAGCTAATCAATCAACCTTTGCTGCTCAAGTTAATATTATCAAAATCAATCAGCTAAGGCAAGGAGCTCAGATGGATGCTCTAGAAGAAAACATCAAGCTTCTTTGTGATTCACTTCAGATCACTCCTATCCTACCAAGTTATCCAATCATCCCTGCTGATGATGACAAAAAGGGGGAAGATTGTGAGGAGCAAGCAACTGAAACTGACAAAAAGGAAGGAACTGAAGCTGAAGCTCCAAGTAGTTCTGCTAATAAGACTGATCAAAATATTGAAGGAACAAGCAGACTAACAGAAGAGAAGATCACAGAAGAAGAAGAAGCTGACAATGCTGAAACTGAAGCAAAAGCTAAGTCTGATAAAGAACTAGCTGCTGCCAAAGACTCAGCTGAAGAACAGCTTGATCCTGATGTTAAGTACAAGAAGATAGAGCTGCTGAGGAAAAGATTCTGTGAAGAGTTGGAAGCTGAAACTTCCAAACTGTCTGATGAAGAATCTGAAAAAGAAGACTAGTTTAGGCTAGATTTCTCTTTTATCTTAAAAATACTTGTAATCTCTTAAAGTACTTTGCACTTTTCATCTTTCAACACTTGTAATATGTAATCAGTTCAATTATCTATAAAATTGCAAGTTTGAATCCAACACACTATTTCTATCTCAGAAATTTTTGAGGATCAAAACTTTAGTTTAGGTACAAGTACTTAGCTGGAGTTTTGTCATCATCAAAAAGGGAGAAATTGTTGGATGAAGATGAAGTTAAAGAGCAGAGAAGACAAGTAATTAAGGGAATGTTTTGATGATTTCCAAAACATCATAATCAGCTAAGTATGGAAAGCTTAGCTCCCTTAGAAGAACCTTGACCAAACAAAGAAGATATCAGAAGAGTTCAAAGTTCAAAGACCAGAAGACTAGTGATCTCATGCTGAAATAGCGAACAGAAAGGTAGGTCATCAGCCGAGTCAAATCAGATTAGTTCAGTATTTGATCAGCAGAGTGCCTATCAGATGGGTTGCTTCGATCAGCAGAGTAAAAGAGATCAAGAGTTCAGTCCAATGGTAATAAATGCACTTGGAGTAATAAATGCTGTAAGAGAAGGGCAGTAATGGCAAATGATTGAAGAAAACCTCGTATCAGTAGAGTGCATTTAATGCTGCTGCAGGAAAGTACAGCAGAGAAAGTACTGTAGCGGGTTGCCGTTTTTTATTCTGGCAAAGGCTATGGATTTGATGATGTGATTTGCTTCAACGGTCATAAATTCAAATCCAAGTATAAATAGAGCTGATTTTCAACGAGCGAACAACACAACAACAATCAGAGATTTCATTTTTGAAGCAAAATTTGTCTAAGTCTCAAAAGCTCAAAACAACTCACTCGTCTGGTGGAAGTCATCTGTTGACAGAAACCCAGTTGAAGAAAACAGAAAATTACGATCTGAGTGATCTTGTAATAGCTGAGTGTTGTGAGAAGTTGTGATCCATCTTTGTGAGTGATCAAACTTCAGAGAGTAGAATTTCTAGTGATTTTCTATTGTGAGCTTATAGCCTTTTCATTAGTTGTCTAGGTATAAGTGGAGAAATATTGTAATCTGTGTGATTATAGTATAACCCAGAATCTAAGTGATCTGGAAGAGTGGACTAAAGGATTTCTATCCATATAACCACTATAAAAATTCTCTGTGTTATCTTGCATTTAAGTTTTCTTGCATATTTCAAAAAGTTGCATACTTAAACACTTTGAATTATCAAAAGATTTTATAAGGAGTTTCAAAACTGGGGATAAAATCTTTTAAGAACTTAGTCTACTTGTGAAAAACACTTTAAAACAATCTGCTGCAAGTATACTCTTTGAAAAACTGTTTTGCTGAAAAACAGCTAAGTATTTGTAAGAAGAGTGGTCAGTCTGCTGTTCAAGATTTGTTCACGATTAGCTCAGTCTGCTTACTGTTCTTCATCAGCTTAGTCTGCGAACAGAAGACTGAAAAGTTTTTAAGTTCAAAAATTTTCAGAGGTCTATTCACCCCCCCCCCTCTAGACTAGGGGTGAGCAAATCAAACCGGACCGACCGGACCGAACCGGAACCGACGGTTCGGTCCGGACCGTTTACCGAACCGGCCAACCGGTTCGGTAATCGGTTCTAGCGTGAGAACCGAACCAGGATGTATTCGGTTTTCGGTAAAAACCGACGGTTTCTCGAACCGAACCGAACGACCCGAACCCACTTATGATTATTTTTTTTTTCCCTTATTATGCCACCCGAACCCGGCCCCTCACTTGGATAACCGAACCAAACTCTCCTCTTTCCTAAAGTCCCAAACCTTTCATTTCTTCTCCCAACCCCAGCCCTAATTTTCGGACCCTTCATCTTCTTCTCCCAACTCCAGCCGCCGCCCAAGCCCTCACACCAAAACAACCACCCTCAGCCCCTGAGGCAGTGGGCTTTTTTTTCCACTAATAAATCCTTCCTATATAGGAGAAAACGTGAGAGAGAAAGAGAGAGAGAAAAGAAGAGGAGATAGGCGGTTTGAGAGGTGTGGTAGAGGAGGAGGGAAACGGAGAGGCGCGGCGGCAGTTGTTTAAGGAGGCAAAGTCGGGTGGGGCAAAAAGGGTGCTGGAGAAGTTTGTGTTTGTGGAGAGTAAAGATGCGAAGATGGAGTAGCCAATCGCATATGACTTTCAGCGGCGAGATCGGCGGAGGAGGGTGGTGGAGACGGCGGCGCGAAGAAGAAGGAAAGAGAGAGGATTTTATTTCTTGTTATTGGTGTTACTTGAAGAGTTGGAGAAGGAAACCCTACTTACCAAAAAAAAAATACAGGTGGTTTGGGCCTTTTATTTCGGTACACATGGACCGAACCGGACCAAATCGAACCGGTCGGTATTTATACCGAACTGGACCGACTATTTCGGTCCGGTAATCGGTCCATGTTTTTTTGGGACCGAACCGGGCCATAACCGAACTTCGGTTCGGTTCGGTCCGGTTCGGCCCGTTTGCTCAGCCCTACTCTAGACCTCATCTGACCACTTGGGACCAACACATAGTCGATTGGAATTCTGCTGACAAGAATTCAAATGTTTGTTTGGTGGCATCGACACCAAGTGAAGTTAGTTGGCTGTGGCACAAAAGAATGAATCATTTAAACTTCAAGACCATCAACAGACTGATAAAGAATGATATGGTAGAAGGGATTCCAAAGACAGTCATGAGCAAAGATAAGCTCTGTGACGCCTGTCAGAAGGGTAAACAAATCAAGTCATCGTTCAAAAGCAAGAAGCATCAATCTTCTGGAAGAATATTGGAGCTGCTACACATGGACTTATTTGGACCCATTGATCCTGTCAGCAATGGTGGAAAGAAATACTGCCTAGCTGTTGTGGATGACTATTCAAGATATACTTGGGTGATATTCATGAAAAAGAAAAGTGAAATCAAGGAACATCTTACTAATCTGATGGAACTGATCCAGAATGAGAAAAGCATAAAGAAATTGAAGATCAGATCAGATAGAGGGACAAAGTTTACAAACTCTACTGTTGAAGAGTATTGTAATATCAAAGGGATACATCATGAGTATTCAGCTGCTAGAACCCCACAACAGAATGGTGTTGCTGAAAGGAGAAACAGAACACTAAAGGAAGTCGTCAGAACCATGATAGCTGAAGCTAAGCTGCCACAAAGATTTTGGGCAGAAGCAACAAACACATCATGTTTTACCCAGAACAGATGCATAATCAACAAGCACTAAAACAAGACTCCATATGAAGTTTGGAACAACAGGAAGCTAAACATTCATTACTTTAAGATTTTTGGTTGTAAATGCTATGTTTTAAATAATGGTAAAAATCACCTTACTGCATTTGCAGAAAAGGCTGATGAAGCTGTCTTTGTAGGATACTCTACTCTTAGTAAAGCTTATAGAGTTTTTAACAAAAGAACATTACTAATAGAAGAATCCATCCATGTAGCATTTGATGAACCAAGTCAATCTTCTGAAAAGAATCAAAGTGTTAATCAAGATCTGTCTACTGATTTACAGAAGTTGAATGGTGGAAGGAATGAAGAATATGTTCCCATCATACTACCTGATCTCAACCCAGCTGATAACTCAAGTGCTGTTCAAAATCACAGTGCTGATTGTCTAACAGACGAGTTGCAAACAGCTGATAGACCAGAGACTGTTCAACAGACAAGAGAAGTTCAACAGACTACTACTGGAACTCCAACAGTAGTGTTGCAAGATCAAAACAAAGGACAACATTATGATTTGCAACCTGATCTCAGATGGCTCAAGAATCACCCACCAGAGCTGGTAATTGGTGATCCTTTGGATAAAGTAAAGACAAGGAGAGCTGCTGCAAGTGATGCAATGCTTGCCAGCTTTCTATCTCAAATTGAGCCCAAACAAGTTGAAGAAGCTCTTAGTGATTCAAATTGGATTGAAGCTATGCAAGAAGAGCTGAATCAATTTGAAAGGAATGAAGTCTGATACTTAGTTCCTAGACCAAGTCATCAAAGAGTCATTGGCACTAAGTGGGTATTCAGGAATAAGATGAATGAAGATGGTGAAGTCACCAGAAACAAAGCAAGATTAGTGGCCAAGGGTTACTGCCAAGAAGAAGGCATTGACTTTGATGAAACGTTTGCACCAGTAGCAAGATTAGAGGCAATCAGACTCTTTTTTGCCTATGCTGCTCACAAGAATTTCACCGTCTATATATCAGATGGATGTGAAATCAGCTTTTCTCAATGGAGAATTGCAAGAAGAAGTTTACGTTGAACAACCACCTGGTTTTGAAGTCTATCAAGAAGAAGACAAGGTGTATCGTCTGAAGAAAGCCCTCTATGGACTGAAACAGGCTCCAAGAGCATGGTATGATACCTTATCTGATTTTCTTTTAATTAAAGGATTTCGCAAAGGTAAAGTTGACAAGACCTTGTTCACTATTGAATGGGAAGAACATATTTTGCTTGTGCAAATTTATGTGGACGATATTATTTTTTGTTCAATTAACCAACAGATGTGTGATAAGTTCTCAAAGTTGATGCAGAACAAGTTTGAAATGAGCATGATGGGAGAACTAAATTATTTTCTTGGTTTGCAAGTTAGACAGTTGCCGGATGGAATATTCATCAGCCAAGCAAAATACACGAAGGATCTGATCAAGAAATTTGGTATGGAAACTAGCTCTACTGCTACTATTCCAATGTCTACAAGTCTTCGCTTGGATAAAGATGAAGATGGCAAATCAGTGGACATAACCAAATACAGAGGCATTATTGGGTCACTGTTGTATCTAACAGCTAGCAGACCTGATATCATGTACTCTGTTGGGGTTTGTGCGAGATTTCAATCAAATCCTAAAGAATCTCATCTCTTAGCTGCCAAGAGAATATTGAAATACATTAAGGGCACTCAAGAATTGGGGCTGTGGTACCCTAGGAAATCTGGATTTGAACTGATTGGATATTCAGATTTTGACCTTGCTGGCTGCAAAATTAATAGAAAAAGCACAACAGGTCTGTCAATTCTTAGGTAGTCGTCTGATCTCATGGATGAGTACGAAACAGACTTTAGTATCCATATCTACTGCTGAAGCTGAATACATAGCTGCTGGAGCTTGCTGTGCACAAATCTTATGGTTGAAGCATCAACTGGAAGACTACAATATCAAGATCAGTGGAATACCAATCTACTGTGACAATACAAGTGCAATCAGCCTTACTCAGAATACTACAAGTCATTCAAGGACTAAGCATATTGAGATCAAGCATCACTTTATTAGAGATCATGTGGAGAAAGGAAATGTCATGATAGAATATGTGTTTACTGGAAATCAGATTGCTGACATCTTCACAAAACCTCTAAGTGAGACAAGGTTTTCAACTCTAAGAGCTGAACTAGGTTTATTAAAATGGGATGCATAAGCTGAGGGGGAACTCATCAGAAGACTAGAGTTCAACAGCTTACTCATCTTATTTATCTTCAAGGATTAACTCTCAACAGACTAGTTAACTTATGAATTCTTAAAGTCAGGGGGAACGTGTAAGACTAGCGGTACTTCTGATTAAAAGATGAAATCTGTTAATGTCAGTTAGTTGAAGTTATGTTTTCAACAGAAGATAAAAGTCTTGAAGAATGAAGATTTATTATCTAGCTGGATTGACAAACAGCTGAGGAAGGTTATCAGCTATTGGCTTTCTCTGATAACAACTGTGTCATCAGGACAATAGTCCATCAGATTAGTATTTATTTTACTCATCTGATCGTCTATGTAAAAGCTGACTGTTCAAAACGTTTTATTTTAAAATACGCTTTTACAAGTGACAGAAGGGCGGTACAAATTCCCGCTCCTCATTTAATGCGATTTGAATTTGAAAGGTCGTAACTGACGCCGCACGATCAGCACTGACAAGAAACGGATCTAACGGTTGGCTGGTATCACGGAAACCAAGATACCCTAACTCTATAAATCCAGATCTGATCAGCCGTGTAGTTCTTTACGCACCCTAAATATTCAAAGCATACTTGAGAGAAAAATTACTTGCAATTTTCTGCAAATTTCTTCCTATTTCTCTAATTTTCAACAGATTAAGATGGCCGCTGAAGGTATGTTCTTAGTTTATGAATCCTACTACCAATCTGGTACGGATTTGATGAAGGAACTGTTGGAAAAGTTCAAATCTGCACAGTTGGTAAATTTCATGGAGTACAACGAAGGTGTAATCTGGACTGACCAGATTATGGAGTACTACAAGACTGCAGTTGCTGACTATAACTCTATGGAAATCAAGGCTACAGTTGGAGACAAATCTGTGGTCATTACACCCGCTGTTCTTCACGAGACGTTTGGTCTTCCAAACAGAGGACGACACGATGTTACAGTGCTGACTGAAGAAAAGCACCAACAATTCTGGACGATCTGCGCCAAGGAAGGAGAAATGTTGACTGGCAACATAAGGAAGAAACAGCTAAGAGATGAATATCAGCGGATGGCTGATATGGTGTCGAAGCTGATAGAAAACTGCACTTTCTCACTGGATGTTGTTACCATGAAAAGGTTCAGCATAATGGCTGCCATTTATTATGGGCTAGAAGTCAACTGGTCGATGATAATTTGGTACATCTTGGCTGATTTTCTGGAGGTAAAGAAAGGCAAAGGTCCTTACACCAACCACAGGATCACGCTCAGTTATCTACTGTTCAAACTGGGATGTCCTATGCTGAATGGTAAGGAGATTCACAAGTCTAAGGCAATGGCTAAGTACGTGCCTGTTCGGAAGAGGAAGGCTGGTGAGCCTGAGGAAGTTGAAGATGAGGAACAAAAGGAGGTTCCTGCCAAAAGACCTAAGAGATTAGTCAAAACAGTTGACTTAGCTGTTGAGACTAAGAAGAAGAAGGTTGCTGATCAACCTAAGGAGAAGGCTTCCAAGAGAGTGAAGACCGTGGCTGACGTTGTTGTTGACCAAATTATAAGTCAGACCACTGCTGATGTAAGGGGAATGTCTCCTGCATCACCTTCAAGGACTCCGTCTGCTGAAGTGTCTGCTGAGAACGTCTCTCACAGGACAAGGAGTCAACAAAGAGATACTGCAGCTTCCAGACCTATGGAAGGAAGGACAAAGAAGTCTGCAAGGAAGCAGATGACATTCATTGAAGAAGCCACTGAGTTAGAAAACTTAGTAAGACAAAGTCCTACATCTGCTGAAAAGCCTGTTGGAACTGTTGAGGACTCTGCTGCTGACAAAGCTGATGAGCAACAGACTACTCAAGCTACACCAACAGTTGAGGCTGCTCAACCTCAGGATGATCCAGAAGTGATGATCATACATCCTATTGCTGCTGCACCAATCTTATCTGCTGGTCCAGCCCCTGCTCCAGCTGACAAAGGTAAAAGGAAGATAGTGCTTAAGAGAAAGAAAATCTCTAAAGCTGACAAGAAAGCAAGGGAAGAAGCTGAACAGAGGAAACAAGATGAGTTGGAAGAGAAGAAAGCAATTGAGCTATGCAAGGCTCAGGCTGCTAAAGATGAAGCCAGAAGACATATGTCTGAAGCAGAGAGAAAAGCTGCTGAGGCTGCTGATTTGGCTTTTGCTATTGAGCTCAGCAAAACTGATGCCTATGGACCTGTCCATGGAGGTGGCATGAAAATTGGCGAAGGCAAGGATGAAGTAGAAAAGACAAAGCCTAAGATGCCTACTGCTGAGGCCAAGCCCAAGGAGAAATTTGAAGTCAGAAGAGCCTTCAACATAGTGTATGCTGATAAGGAACTCTTCAAGAAATTCGAGAAGTCCTTAGCTTACTATGATCAGAAGCTTATGTTAAAGACATTGTTCAATCAAGAAAAGCCAAGATACATAAATTGGAGAGACAACAGGCTGAACAAATCTATAACTGAACTTCAAAACTCAAAGGAGTTAGCTGATGAAGAACAATGGGTTCTTAATTGGCTAAGAACAGACTCCATTCAAAAGGCCCTGGATCCCAGTTATGTCAGAGATGTCATGCATCATTATGCAAGGGAATTTGCACTGGAGGAGGCCAAGAAAATAGACAACTCCCTGCCAGCCAAGAGAAGAAAGACTGACAATGCTGAAGAAAGAGCAGTTAACATTGCTGTTATGACCGCCTTGAAGAGATGGGCAGAAAGGTCAAGATATCAGCAGGGTCACTCAAGTGAGTTGCCCCAATTGCCAAGTATCCAGCACATTATCTTTGGCAAGGAAGTAAAGGAGTTCAGTGAAGTGCCAAAGGGAAACAATGCCCCTGTCAACCCTTGGATCATTGTGAGGCAGATTAGACAAACAACATGCTTCAATGATGATGGTACTATCACAAATCTGTTTTATGATGATGTCACTGATGAACCCAAGACTGCTGATAAGTCCTTAGCCATTGAGTGGAAAGCTAAGGATTCTGAAGATCATCAGGAGACTAAGATGGAAGACGTTCCTGTCCACCAGGAGAATGAAGAAAAAGAAGATGCTGCTTCTGCTTCATCAGGTGATGAACACTCATCACTGATGGAAGCTTTCCAGATGCTGATGGAGAATTCAGTAAAGGAACAGGAAGAGAAGCATAATCAGCAGTTGATGAAGGTCAAAGAGGAGCTGAAGAATGAACTTAAAGCAGAGTTGGCAGAGTCCAATAAACTTCAGCTGGAATCTATGCAACAGTCAACAGAGAAGATCATAAAGAAAGAAGTTGATAGCTTTCCTATTCCTCAAGACAACTCTTTGCAGTTAGTGCACAGCTTAAATGCCATGAACAGAAATGTGGAAGACGTGAAGGCTGATGTAAATCACCTTCATACTGCCCTACAAAGAGCTGAACACAAGATAGCTGATTTAACTGCAACCTTCATCAAAGTCAGTGAAGAAGAGAAGGCAGTCAACTTAGGGTTGTTGCAAGAAGTATCAAACGCTACACAGGAACTCCAAAATGAAATTGCAACTATAAACCTCAACATTGACTACTTCAATGATCAGACTGACAACATCAGCACAACTCTTCATCACCTTACAGCAAGTCATGATGTAGTGAATCAGAATTTGAAGACTATAGGTGCTGCTATGAAAGTTCCAACAGTTGCACTCAATCCTGCTACTAAACCTGA
Source organism: Penstemon eatonii (assembly GCA_038501285.1). Lineage (NCBI taxonomy): Eukaryota > Viridiplantae > Streptophyta > Magnoliopsida > Lamiales > Plantaginaceae > Penstemon > Penstemon eatonii. The sequence goes on from CM076711.1 coordinate 18,928,062, forward strand.
AGAAGTCATCAAGTCTTATGATGACAAAAAGGGGGAAGATAAAGGGGAAGAATCAACCAAGGAAACTTCTGCTGAAGCCAACATGACTGATGAAGCTAGTGAACTGACCAAGCCTGCTAAAGAAGAACTTGGAAAGGTACAAGGTAAAGACAAGTCTGAAGAAGAGACTAAGGAAAAAGCCAAAACTGATGAAGTAATGGCTGAATCCAAAGACTCTGCTGCTGATCAATCAGAGCCGTTGACCAAGTACAAGAATACGGAATCAGCTAGAAAAGCGATGGAACTTCTAAGAGAGCAGCAACTTAAAGAGAAAATGGAAGCTGCCAAAGAAGTTATTCTTCAAGGTGAAGAAGCTGATGAAGATGAAGAAGAAGATGATGAGGAGTCATCTTATGAATACGAAGAAGTGCTTGAAGAATCTGATAAAGAAGCTGATAGTTAGAAATTATAAAACCATTGTAATCAGTTTACTTTATCTATTCTTCAGACATCTCATCTGATGAACTTGTACTTGTAATTCTTTTTCAATATCAATAAAAAGACAAGTTCAATCCAATATACTTTTTCTATCTCAGAAAATTTTGAGGATTACATTCTTTAGCTTAAGTTTTAACAGGTACTTGGCTGAAGTTTTGTCATCATCAAAAAGGGGGAAATTGTTGGATAAGGATGAAGATGAAGGCACTGAAGACAATTAGTAAAGGGAGGTTTTGATGCATTCCAAAACTTCAAAATCCGCTAAGTATGGAGTAACTTAGCTGATGATCCCTTTGGAAGAAATTTTGACTAAGTATAAGAAGACATCAGAAGAGTCAAAATTTTCAAGGTCCAAGACTTCTGATCTGCTGAAGGAAAGTTATCAGACTGATGAAGATCAGCCGACTCAAATCAGATTTGTTCAAATTTGAGATCAGCTTAGTCCGCCATCAGACTTGCACTTCCGTCAGCTTCCCAATGGTAATAAATGCCCTTGAAAGTAATAAATGCTGAAGTACAAGGATATTAAAGACAAATGATTGAAGAAATGCTTCGCATCAGTTGAGTGCATTTAATGCTGCCTGCAGAATAGTACTGTTGACAGTACGGACAGACTGCAAAAGAGCCGTTCGCGGATTTTGAGGACCAGTACTCGAGGAATTTGAATCTTTTCTCTCTTCAACGGACATTTTTCAACCTCAAGTATAAATAGCTGAAAGAGACGAAGAGAACAAAAGCAACACACTTTCTGAGAAAATTTTCGAAGCAGAACTCTTAAGTCTCAAGAACAGCTCACTCATCAGCTTAGTCATTTGTTGACGAAAAGCAGAGTTGAAGAACCAAGCTAAATACATCTTCTGAGTGAATTTGTAAAAACAGAGTGTTGTGAGAAGTAGATATCCATCTAAGTGAGTGATATTACTTCAGAGAGTAGGATTTCTTTGTGATTTCTTACTGCGCACTTACGACCTATTCATTTGTTGATCGGCGTAAGCAGAGTGTACTGGTTACTTTGTGTTTCTAGTATAACCCAAGATCTTTGTGACTTGGACGAGTGGATTAAAGGATATTTACATCCATATAACCACTATAAAAATTACTTGTGTTTTTATCTGCACTTCTACTTGCATATTTCAAGTTTGCATAAAACACTTTACTTAACTGTTTGAAAAAGAATTTAAAGGAGTTTATAAAGCTGGGGAAACATTTTTCAAACTACTAGGAATACTTGTGAAAAACACTTTATAAATCCGCTGCAAGTACTCCAAGTATTAAAACTGATTTTAACAAAATCAGCTAAGTAACTATCAGACGAGTGGTCAACAAACCTGTTCAAAGATTTGTTCGCGAACAGAATTGTAACTTACTACACTGATCAGCTTAGTCTGTTCACAGTTAGAGAAAAGTTTTAAAGTTAAAATTGGAAGAAAATTTTATAGAGGTTTATTCACCCCCCCCCCTCTAAACCTCTTCTGACCACTTGGGACGAACAGTATGTTTTTTTTTTTTTAAGATAAGACAATTGATTGTCTGTTTGGTTTTGGGAGAGTAGACTTGTTGAAAGTAGAAATGGTGTTTGTCTCGCTATTTTCAAACACAAATTTTTTTTCGGAAGATGCCAAACAATTTTATAACACGTTAAAATAATTCATCGTGATGGCTGAAATCCGAAGACACAAAATAAGTCAACAAATACAAATATTAACTAATGTATTGCAAATATGGGTGTAAACTAGCTGAGTAATGTCGAACGATACATTATTCAATTTTGTATTTATTGAGCTTGGTTTGATTGCTCAAGTACCAAGCTCGAACAAGCTGAAGCCGAATATAAATGTGTTTTGTCCATTTCTAAAGTATCGAGCAGAGCTTCAAAAATTATCTTAAGAGTAATATTGTCCAAGCTTGTTTGATAAATATGATAAACCAAACTCAAACAATCCTTTATCAAACAAAATTGACTCAAGTAGCTTAATTTAATTTTGAATCATAATAATGAATTATCATAATAACATTTTTTTTCTTGGTTTCCCAATGATGACATTTTGAGCGTTGCTTATATAGATGAAATATTTTGTATTAACTTTATAAGTGATGGTTCTTCGAATCTTTAACTTATCAAATTAACACTCAATATCCATTCTATTTTACTTCAAATATGAATCTTCTAAATCAGATCAGAACCATCAAATCCGTCTTCTTGGATACAAGTCCTTAATAAATCGGTCGAAATCAAATAAATACCCTCTCTACAATTTTGAAAAAAAAAAAAAAAAGGGGGGCACCAAATTACTATTCTGCTTCTGGAAGAGGGTACGGATGCAGTTACATATCATCATACAAAAGACTCGTCTTTTGGTTTATTTAGCCAGCTATCTTTCACAAGATACTGATCCTTCTGCACATGACATGTTGGTTTGCTTCTGCTTTTTCGTGTTTTTATGGTCATCTTCCTCCATAGTCTTTAGTTTGTTCTTTATCGCAGCTATTTTAGCACTTCGACTTATTTCTCCACCACCACCACCACCACCGGAAAAAGTGGATTTGCGTCTTTCACCACCATTTTTAGAAGAATTTCCTTCTTCTTCCATTGGGCATTTCTCACTTGCAAGTCGAACAACCAACGGGCGACCACAAGCCATTCTCCCATGCATCTTCTCCTTGGCCAGTATAGCTTCCTGCATGCTCACTTTAAAAACAGGAATCAGAAATTGCTATTACATGAATATATATCACAAATGGAAAAATGGTTGGACCCTCAACACTTTTGATCCCACACATTTCAGAATTGCACTTTTGGTCCCAAACATGCTTTGCACATTTACTCCAGCACCTCCTTTCCATCTAATACTTTAGGACCTGAAGTGCGAAATATTTTGGGACCCAAAGTGCAATCCTGTAAAATGTGGGAAAAAAGTGCAACATATTTTAGAAAAGTGGGACTAAAGTGCAATTTCATTATTAAGTGCAGGACCAAAAGTGACGAGGGTTCAATCCTGAGGGACTAGAAATACAATTTTCCTATCTCAAATTGAGCAATTTACCTCTTTAGAGCTGAACACGATGAAAGCATAGCCACGTGGCTCACCACGTTTTGGGCCACGAGTATGCCAAAGGAAGTCTTCAGATACTATCTTTCCATATGGAGAAAACATCTTAATCAGAGCAGCCCTACAAAATTTTGAAGAAAACGAACTAATCTAGTGAGAAGGATGAAATTTTGAAATGCACATAGCTCTAGAAAATGCTTCCTTACTCAGTTATTCTAAGATCGAGGTTGCCAATGTATAATCGGCTTTCTAATTTGTCGTCACTAAAACTTTTTGAGTCCTGCCACAATTGTTTCTGTTATAGTATAAACTTTCAAAGAAGTCACAGTGGAAAGCTATAACATCATAAAAGCATAATGAATTTCCCTTTCTCCTCGTAGATGGAATGATACACAGCAATTTTCATACAACAAGTAATACAAGTAGATATTTACAGAGTAATTAACAGACGAGACCAAAACAAAAAAGATGAATGTAACAGAAGCACATAAATATCATATAACGGTAGCATGTGTGTTTAGAGGTAAAAGGTGTGATTTTGTCGGACTATATAGCAAATGCAATAAGAGGGTGATAATGAAGAGGCAAATATTAGAGGGTTATAGCGGAAAATACCATGATATTGCTGTAGTTGCCAATGAGGGTTAAATGTCAATCTGCAAGTAATAAGTAAATACAGTGACTACCAAATCTAATCACCTAAGAATTAAATAAAACGAAGCAAGAAAAAATGGGAAAAGAAAACGAAGTATGGAAATAGGTATAACATAAATCGGCTGCATCAATTTGGTGCTTTATAAATCGTATTCTATTGCACTTCACTGCCTTATGGTTTAACAGTATGGTGAAAAAATCATACCAGTCAACAATATAAACTCGTGAAGTAATAATCAACATTTAAGGAAAATCCCAAGTGTATCCTGGTTGCATAACATTCAAATCACAAATATTCATTTTTTTTTAATGAATCAAATAAAAAATACTCACATTTCATTCCACATTCAACTTCAGAGAGTAAATTGAAGTTCAAAGCATAAAGTTTAATCATTTGAGGCAAGGAAATCATGATCAAAATCTCGATATATTTCCATGGTAAACACCAAAACCGTAACCGAAACAAAATTACAGAGTAGTTTCTACTTCAACAGTTTCTTCTGATTTACAATTTTACTAAATGTTTCTCAAAATTTTCCGAAAAAGTTCGAAAAGTTTCCGGTATTTAAAGAAACAAACTAAGAAAACGAAACTTTAATCCTTCAAGAAAACAGTTATTTCCTTCAAGAAACCAAATAGTATAATATCATCTCACATATCACTTCAAAAAAACTTGATTTGATTCTGTAATTCAGTCCTTAACAAATAAAATTCATTTTCCCACAATTAAAATAGAAGGTTTGGCTACCTTGGAAAGGTGTTATAACTTATAGCTCAAGGTAAACAAATAAGTCAAAAAAAAAAAAAAAAAATCCTAAGAAATTGAGGGCCAAAATTGAAATACTGGATAATCTACAAGGTGAAGAAAGTTTCGCAATCAAATCGGAAAGTTACCTACGATATTAGGCTTATAGCTCAAGGTAAACAAATAAGTCAAAAAAAAAAAAAAAAAAATCCTAAGAAATTGAGGGCCAAAATTGAAATACTGGATACTCTACAAGGTGAAGAAAGTTTCGCAATCAAATCGGAAAGTTACCTACGATATTAGGCTGTGGCGATCCTGATTTAGGGTTTCTCAATTCACGATCAGAAGCGATTTTTGATTCCTAGTACAATTGAAGAAAACGACGCCGTGCCGCCTATTTACGATTAGTTTGACGATGGAGATAAATATTTAATGTAGGGCCGATAACGGGTCGGATTCTGGTCAGATTATCAACGTTCAGATTCAGCTCCACTTATTTTGTATTTTGTCGGATTCATATCTTGTTGGAATTGTGTTTAGATATGGTTTTTTTAAATTCAATGGATCTTGTTCAAATTTGGCTTAATATCGAATTTTTTTTTTATCCAATAAAATTTCATTTAAAAAAATTACATTAATATTTTTTCAAAAATAAGTTTATTAACTTTATAATTTTATTTAATTTTCAAAAATAAGTTTATTTAATATTCATATTTTTAGATAAAAATATTGATTTAAATAAATTTGAAAACGAGTAATAAATTACTATTTTCTTAAATTGACAGTGAAATATTATTATTGATACTTACTTTTATAAAACATTATATATATATAATTCTTTTTATTTTTTATCGAATACAAATCATAATTGACCGAATCGACCTAAATTCATATTTGTTCCATGTGTTTTGAATTACAAATTATTATAATCGAATCGGGTCCATCGAATTTCTAATCGGACAATCATATTAATAAATTGGATCCAATTCAGATGGATTCGGATTAAAATCCGCCCATTGGCAGCCCTATTTTAACGAATGCAACTGAAGCAACAAAAAGTCCATACTCCATACATTGTAATGGGTAGCCTATTAAAAACTTGCAATATTTGGGCCACTCCAATTCAAAATTGTTATAGGACATAATTTGTTTTGGTGTTGATTGTCGAATTATCATTAGGAAAAATAAATTAGATTTTATTTCTCCGAAAATGCTTCCAAAAATAAAAAATGATTTTTAGAAAGATGACTAATAGAAAAATAAATAACAATACGAGGTTGTGGATATGTAAAATTAGATTGCACGGATACTTCGAAAAATGGCCCTGTATAATATTCAGTATTTCAAGCATACGGATACGCGTACGATATGTGTACGGTACACCATCTGGATTAACCTAATTAAATTAAATAAAAAAATTCAGACATGGGTGTCAATACGTTTTTTGGAGTACCTGCATGTGTTGGGCATGTTTTGGATCCACATGGGGCGTTTTTGTTAGTTTTTCAAAGTTATGGGTTAAAAATTTATAAATTAAAAAAAAAAAAACATGTATTTTGAATGGTTTTGGATACTGTATCAGTACTCGCGATGTTTAGTTGAAAATCAAGTACGAGATTTGTCTAACTTTCTCAACTTTTGATATATAACTTTTATTTATTATAGTCTTGGAAAATTTTAGTATATAACTTTTATGTGATGTTGTCCAACCCGAAATTAATCTAGTAAACAATATGTATTTTGAATATGATCCTTTGCTTTTGTGGTGTAATCGAAGGATCAAATTAGTTATGTTGTTATGCGTAATATAAAATTATTTATTTTCTATGCGTATCTTTATTAAATCGAATCCTATTAATTTTAAAAATTCGTATCATCATATCCGTATCCGTGTAATTTTAGCGTAAAACTATCATCTTCTTATTGTATTATTTTGTAAAATATAGAAGTTTATATGTTCAGTTTTATTAATAATTCTTATTAGCACAAACATCGTCGATTTTGCATCAAATTTATTTTGTTTTGTGCATTAGTATGTAATTGCTTGGACGATGTAATACAACACATAAATTATAATGTTTCATTAAATTTAAACAAAAGTGATACTAAAAGATTAATCTTGTCGTACACAATAAAAATAATAGAATTGAATATACAAGCACGGCATAAAAAATTAATAAGACGGAGGACGCAATATTGGATTTAGTTCAAATTTTTTTTTTTCGTTTTTCAAGGATTTAATTCCTTCGAGGCAGCTGGACACATTAAATTGGTACCTCTCTCAACAGTAATTTGAACATTGATCATCTACTTTGTAGTGACTAACCCGTTCCACTAAACCAATCACATGTTGGAGGATTTAGTCCTTTTGTATTCAAATAGTTATAATCTCTTTCATAACAAACTTGATGGCCTTATTTGAAAGGATTTTGACTCGATTTTATGGGTTTTTGTTATAAAAGTTAGTTTGGGTGGTTTCGGCGAAACTATTAGGTTAGTTTTTGAATATTGGATTTTGTGGTTTTGAAAAAAGTTGAAACACCACTTGAATTGAATTTGAATATTGGGATTTCGGGAAAAAAAGTACTTGATAGATGTCAAATTAATGTTATATATGTTTCAAGAATTGGGTTTTGTAATGACTTTTATGAATTTTGGCAAATTTTATTTGAAAGAGTTCTGACTCAATTTTGCGAGATCCGCGAGTTCGAGCCAGAACCCTTCTAGACAGGCTTCTTCCCCGGCAAAACAAGCTCTCCCCCTCTTATTTGCGTCGACTTAGGCCTGTCAAAGGTCGGGTCCGGACCCGGACCCGACCCGGACCCAGACTTGAAATTTTCTCTTTTTTTTCCCCCTCCCTAATACACTACCTGGACCTGCCGACCTGATTTCTTTTTTTTTTTTCTTTCCCTAATACATTATTTCTTTTCATTTTCACTCTAAAAATACACACAGTCACATTCTCTGGATTTCATTTCCCTCTCTAAAAACATTTCTCTCTCTCTCTCTAAACCTTAAAATCTTTAGGGTTCTTTAGTATTTCTCAATTGATTCTCTATTATTTCTCAATGGAATTCTTTGAAGAAAATCATAAACTTAGATCCTCCAGTTGTCCATCTTCTGTGGAATGAAGGTTGGTTTTATTAGATGAAGCGGCGGAGAAATTTTTCTGAGTTTTTGATCTGATTTTTTTGAATCAGAAAAAGTTGTTTTTTTCTGAGTAAAATGCAAAACAACCCATGTATTATTTCTAATTGGCAGACTCAGTCGGGCAAAAAAAAAAAAAAAGTGGGCCGGGTCGGATTGTTCACAAACGGGTCGGATCATTTTTCGGGTCGGGTCTGGTTCATGTTCGGGTCGGGTTCGGGTCTAGTCATAATCACGTGACTGGTTCTGCAATGAGTCCAAATCCAGGTCCAGGTCCAGTTCTATAAAATTTATAAAAATAAGGTCTTGACTAGGTCTGGGCCGGGTCCGGGTCCGGACCCGACCTTTGACAGGCCTACGTCGACTGAGATTTTCTTCCTTGTCCTTCCATAACGTAAATTGTTAGTGAAATTCGACAAAGAAAACTTGAATGAAAGTCGAATTTTAGGATTTTGCAACTTTTTTAGTGTTATCCATTTGGCTTAAAAAATTAAACAAAACTACTCCATAGATTTGAGTTTGATTTAATATACATAATAAAAAAAGGTTAAACACAAATTTTGTTTAATAAATTTTTAAGCTCAATTTTCTCAATTGGATAGGCTAAACAAATAAAAAACATATATAAAAATATCAAACTAGTCTAGTGTTGGTGTTTTGCCCAATCGGATTCGAACTATTCGACTCGAAGAGTAAACAGGATCGAATTAATTCGACTCAATTGCGGAATTTGGTGGGTTTTATGTTCATAGTATATTTCGAATATAACTATCATAAAAAACGAGGATCCCATAAACGATAATTATTTTAATTATGCATAAGAAAGAAATTGAAAACTTACAGAAAGCTTCTAGTCCTTCGTTCTTTTGGTTGAACTTTTGGCTTCATGCTTTTCTAGACTGTGATGAACAAACGGCTTTGATCTTTTTCACCATTGATATCAACTACGTTCTTCTTCTACTAGGTGTGTGGGCACCAACTTAAGAGAATCAAACTTTCTTTCACATTTTAAAATTCAAAAGTTTCAAGATCAAAAATCTCTTTTGTTTCTTGAACAAGGGATGACTTTTGTATTTTTAGGGTTGAAGAACTTTTCTTCCTTTTGATGAGTGTAATCTTAATGATTTCACAAATCAATAATATATCTCATCTAAGATCTATCTCTTATATGTATATATAGATAGTTATGGAAAGAGTTAAACTCCTACCATGACTCAAAGATTTCTACTAGGAAAAGAAATCTTCTCTCTCTTACCTTAAGAGAGTTATTAATTAAATACAACTCTTGTAAGTAATTAAAACATACATAAATATATTTATATATATATAATTTCGAAAATTACATATATAAATATATAATATATCCTTTTATTTATTATATAAATATATCGTATATATTTACATAGTAAATAATGAATTTCTGCAATTAGAAATTCCATAAATGCCAATGTTTCTTTTTTCTTGAATCTAGTATTCAATTTTCATTAGATTCAATTCTATAATTAAATCTAATATAATTAATCGTGATATTTTTCTAATTAACTACTTCTGAATTAGTTAATTAAATATCATATAATTAATTCGGAGTTTTTATTTTGAGAAACTATTTTCAAAAAGCAACGTGAATGAATTCGTTCTAATTTCTTAAGTTCAAATGTAGATTAACAGAAGCCGTGGTTGAGGACCTATGGACATGTAACTTCAAGCTCTAATAAACCGAATAATTTATCAAACTCTTTAATATAATTAATTCGATCTATTAATTACAAGTGACTCCACTAATGACTTGGAATTGCACTCTTGTCATTACAATATATTTTACTCAAAAGATCAAGATAGTCCATTGATATAATCACTACATGCAATTCGATCCTCCAATAATTGATTCGTAATTAGAGCTAGGCGTAATTACCGTTTTGCCCCTCTAGTTACTTCTTTATCCTTAAGTTCCATTAGTTCCCTAGTAAACAGTATAATTTATGAACTTATTCATAGATCAGAGCGCTCTACTATTTAGTTCCAGAACTAACACACTTAAGGGAATCAATATTCCAGCTTCTCGCAAGAAGGGTTAGATTCCATATCTGTAAAACACATTCCCAACCATTTATCTTAACGGATCTTGAAGACATAAGTTTAGGCTCGACATGGTTTACGGGCCATTACATATGAGTCAAAAGAACTCGTTAACAAAAATAGGAGTTTATGCCTACTCAGGATTTAGATCAATTCGCATATGATCATCAGTTGACATGTTCTAGAATCATAATATCAACGGTATCTTATTTGTCCTATATAATCGAATTACACAAAATACCTCCACCTTCGATGTCTCTACATCAGTAATTCGGATCAAAATTACTACATTGTATATGTTTTATGGATCGTACTAGTAGATTTAGTTAAAGATCCCAACTTTAACTCACTACGGACTTTTTAGTCTATTAACTATACCTTAAATCCTCCAGTATATAATATATATACTTAAGTCATAGTATCTTTAACAGACTTGGAATTTTCTGATGTTTATATTATGCATTAAATGCATAATCGAAATGATGATATGAAAAATGAATTTCAAATTTATTTATTTATTTCAATTAAAGAATGTCAAATACATGCTTTAAGAGAATCATGCCTAACAATCTCCCACTTGCTCTAAAGCATATGAGATATGTCTATCAAACCCATTTGCTCCAAATGTGCTTCAAACGATTTTGAAGGCACAATTTGGTAATTGTCTTTTAGCTGCTTCACAAGCTGCTATTCAGTTTATGCGCTCATATAGTACAAATTTGTTTCAAATAACAACAATACCATCATGATGTCGACTTTCGACTTTCTTTGACTAAGAGTCAAAATTAATTATCTTTCAAGGTTCGGGTCTCCACCCAAATACACGAGCATATATTACATTGCTCTTCCTAGGATATTTGAGAATACGTTTCGCTTGAACTCATCGTTTTTTACGGTATATGATATCCGTGACCGTAGCATTCCAACTTTCTGGAAGGGAGGACAAAAGTAACAACGCCTGTACTTCATCGTCAAACTCAATCTTGACCGAACTCAACTGGGTCGTGATTGTACTGAGTTCATTGAGATGTTGGGCCACCGATGCCCCTTCGGTCATCCGCAAATTAAATAACTGCCTCATTAAATGCACTTTATTTTAGGCCGAAGGTTTCTCGTACATATTTGAGAGTGCCTTCATAAGACCCGCCGTGGTCTTCTCCTTCGCTATGTTAAAAGAGACATTGCGAGATAACGTCAACCGGATAACTCCGAGAGCTTGTCTGTCAAGGAGTTTCCACTCATCCTCCTTCATGGATTCTGGCTTATCTTCCTGGAAAGGCAAGAATAAATTTTTCTGATACAAATAGTCCTCTATTTGCATTGTCCAGAATCCGAAGTCCGCACCATCGAACTTTTCGAGTTTCATTTTCCCTTCGTCTGCAGCCATTGCTCCCACTTAAATCTGGTTTGCCCGGGAAAAAAAATTCCTAAGCTCTGATACCAGTTGTTAGGAAAAACCACAACCAGATTTGATGAAACAACAAAAATAATGAACACAAAATTTACGTGGTTCACCCAAAATAGGCTACATCCACGGGCTGTTGCAGATCTTTTAATAAAGGGAGATAATTACACCGTATTTACAAACACTCACAACTCTCGACTCACCGAAGAAAATTACTCACTTAATTTTCACACAATATCTTTCACAGTTTAAGAAAACACTCTGAAAATCTGTGCTCAAAATTTCTGCCTAAACTACGCTTGAAAGAAATTGCTGAGGAGAGATGAATTTGATGGCTGCTCTCGATTTTCGGTGGTGTGATTTGAACGGAGTGGAGAAACCTATTTATAGGCCTTCAAGGGAGCAAGTTCTGCCAATTCCGTTTTGCAAGTTGCAAGAATTAATTATCACTTTTGCATGTGAAATTGGTTATAGAATGGCAGAGAACTTTAACTGAATAGGCAACTTGGAGTTGCAATTTGTTCAAACAAATTGAGAGGTGGCCCCCACAAATAATTAAGTTTGCCGACTTACTTTATTTGCTAACAATGGACCTTGTGTATACAAGTATATCAAAAAAAAAAGGTGGTTTTCTTAGTAGTTTATATTGATGATGTCTATCTCATTGGGAATGACATATGCTGTGAGTAGCTCATCGGGAAGCAATAAGTTAAAATTCAACGATGTATGTGATCTCGTTCTAAACGAAGAGATCAGGAGGAGAGAGTCAGTCGAAACTTCAACCCCCTCTGCTTTGTTGACGGAGTCGAGAGGCCGATCGATAAACAACAATCGTGGAAGATCAAACCACCGAGGAAGATCAAAGAATGGGAGATCCAGATCGAGAAATCCTAGCAATTTTAGAAACTCAAAGACTGTTGAGTGTTGGAATTGCGGAAAGGTCGGACACTACAAAAATCAGTGCAAGAGTGCACCGAAGAATCAAACGGCGAAGATCGAAGCTAAAGTTGCATCGACATCAACACAAGATGATGTGTTGATATGCTCTTTGGAGAGCAAGGAAGAGTCTTGGGTGTTAGACTCTGGAGCATCATTTCACACTACTTCGCAGAAAAGACTCTCTGGAGAGTACGTGTTTGGAAACATCGGTAAGGTATATCTTGGCGATGACCAACCTTGTGATATTGTTGGTAAAGGAACAGTGAAAATTAAGTTGAACGGGTCTGAGTGGAAGCTGAAGGATGTCAGGCATATTCTCGACCTGAGAAAAAACTTAATTTCTGTGGGCCAGTTCGACAGTGAAGGCTATACTACAATCTTCCATGGAGATGACTGGAAGATTTCAAAGGGTGCAATGGCAGTTGCACGAGGAAAGAAAAGCGGCACTCTTTACATGGCAGCGAAAGGGTGTTGTTCGATTGCAGTTGCAGCAAGCAACCAAAACCCAAACTTGTGGCACCAAAGACTTGAACACATGAGTGAGAAAGGGATGAAGATTATGCACTCCAAAGGAAAGCTACCAAATCTACAGTCGATTGACATTGACATGTGCGAGGACTGTATACTTGGAAAGCATAAGAGAGTCAGCTTTCAGACAAGTGGCAGAACCCCAAAGAAGGAAAAGCTGGAGCTTGTTCATTCTGATGTTTGGGGTCCAACGGCTGTCTCATCAATTGGTGGGAAACACTACTTCGCGAATTTCATAGACGATCACTCTCGAAAGGTATGAGTTTATTTTTTGAGACATAAATCTGAAGTGTTTGACACATTCAGAAAATGGAAAGCCATGGTAGAAAATGAGACAGGTCTCCAAGTCAAAAAGCTGAGAACCGATAATGGTGGAGAATATGAAGCCTCCATATTTAAAAAGTTCTGCTATGAGCACGGGATTAAGATGGAAAGAACCGTGCCAGGTACACCTCAACAAAACGGTGTAGCAGAACGCATGAATCGAACGTTGACCGAGAGAGCCAGAACAATGCGTATGCAGTCAGGCCTACCCAAGATGTTCTGGGCAGAAGCAGTCAACACAGCAGCTTATTTGATTAATCGAGGTCCATCGGTACCATTGGAGCATAAAATTCCAGAAGAGGTATGGAGTGGTAAAGATGTTAAATTATCACATTTAAAAGTTTTTGGTTGTATTGCATATGTGCATATCAGTGATCATGGCAGGAATAAGCTTGATCAAAAATCCAAGAAGTGTACCTTTCTTGGATATGGTGATGATGAGTTCGGGTATCGCATCCGGGATGACGCAAACAGAAAGATAATCCGCAGCAGAGACGTAATCTTCAATGAAAGAGTTATGTACAAAGATAGGCATTTGGCAAATGCCACTGACCCAACTGCGATTGAGCCAGTATATGCAGAAGCGGATGACGTTCCAGTCAGTCCCGTGACAAACCAAACATTAGAAAATCCCAAGCCAGAGGAACGTGTTGAGCAGGAGAATACAAATCAACCCCATTCTCCAACTCCTGTATTGAGAAGGTATTCTAGGCCACATGTACCTAACAGGAGATACATGGATTATGTGTTGCTGACAGATGGAGGAGAACCAGAGAGCTATGATGAGGCTTGTCAGATCGGAGATGCCGGCCAGTGGGAGCTAGCCATGAAAGACGAGATGAAGTCTTTGATCTCCAACCAGACTTGGTAACTTGTTGAGTTACCCAGAGGGAAGAAGGCCTTACATAACAAATGGGTGTATCGTGTGAAAGAAGAGCAGGATGGCTCGAAACGATACAAAGCCAGACTAGTAGTCAAAGGATTCCAGCAAAAAGAAGGAATTGACTACACCGAAATTTTTTCTCCTGTTGTGAAACTTAATACTATCAGGACTGTATTAAGTATTGTTGCTATTGAAAATCTCTACCTAGAACAGTTAGATGTGAAGACTGCGTTTCTTCATGGAGATTTAGATGAAGAGATTTACATGTGTCAGCCAGAAGGTTTCTCAGGGACAGAGAATGAAAATATGGTGTGTAGACTCAAAAAGAGCTTGTATAGTTTGAAACAAGCTCCAAGACAGTGGTACAAAAAGTTTGACAACTTTATGCAAAAGGAAGGATTCCAGAAGTGCAATGCCGACCACTGTTGCTACTTCAAGAGGTATAACTCAAGTTATATTATTTTGCTACTTTATGTTGACGATATGTTAGTAGCTGGTTCAGATATGAACGAGATCAAAAGTTTGAAGCAGCAATTGTCAAAAGAGTTTGACACGAAAGATTTGGGTCCAACAAAGAAGATTATTGGGATGCAAATCACTCGAGATAAGCAAAAAGAAGTTTTTGCAGATATCTCAGGCAGAATACATCAGTCGTATTTTGCAAAGGTTCAAGATGGGCAGCAGTAAGCCAGTCAACACACCATTGGCTAGTCATTTTCGGCTATCCAAAAATTAGTCTCCTCAGACAGACGAAGAGAGAGACTTAATGGCCAAGGTTCCTTATGCCTCAGCCATTGGGAGTTTGATGTACGCAATGGTCTGTACTAGACCAGACATTGGCTATCCAGTGGGAGCTGTTAGCAGGTTTATGTCAAACCCAGGTAAGGTCCATTGGGAAGCGGTCAAATGGATCTTGAGGTATCTACTAAGCACTAGAGATAAGTGCTTGTACTTTGGCAGAGGACAAGTTAAAGTGCAGGGGTACGTAGATGCAGATTTTGCCGGAGAAGTTGATCATAGAAGAAGCACCACAGGTTATGTGTTCACTGTGGGATCAACGGCAGTCAGTTGGATGTCACGGTTACAAAAGATTGTTGCATTGTCCACCAAGGAGGCAGAGTATGTAGCAGTGACAGAAGCCAGTAAAGAAATTATATGGCTTCAAGGTTTGTTAGATGAACTGAGATTCAAAGACGAGAAGAATGTTCTATACAGTGATAGTCAGAGTGCAATACACTTGGCGAAGAACTCTGCATTTCACTCCAGAACAAAACACATTGGACTTCGTTATCACTTCATCAGGTCTCTGTTAAAGGATGGCATGTTAACACTTGAGAAGATCCAAGGGAGTAAGAATCCAGCAGACAAGCTAACAAATGTTGTAACTGTTGATAAACTGAAGTTATGTTCAACTTCAGTTGGACTTCGAAACTGACAAGACCGGGAACGGCTGTTGCATTGATCAGGTGTGAAGACAGATTGAAATCAGTCTTCAAATGGGAGACTGTTAGCAAATAAAGTAAGTCGGCAAACTTAATTATTTGTGGGGGCCACCTCTCAATTTGTTTGAACAAATTGCAACTCCAAGTTGCCTATTCAGTTAAAGTTCTCTGCCATTCTATAACCAATTTCACATGCAAAAGTGATAATTAATTCTTGCAACTTGCAAAACGGAATTGGCAGAACTTGCTCCCTTGAAGGCCTATAAATAGGTTGCTCCACTCAGTTCAAATCACACCATCGAAAACCGAGAGCAGCCATCAAATTCATCTCTCCTCAGCAATTTCTTTCAAGCGTAGTTTAGGCAGAAATTTTGAGCACAAAATTTCAGAGTGTTTTCTTAAACTGTGAAAGATATTGTGTGAAAATTAAGTGAGTAATTTTCTTCGGTGAGTCGAGAGTTGTGAGTGTTTGTAAACACGATGTATTTATCTCCCTTTATTAAAAGATCTGCAACAACCCGTGGATGTAGCCTATTTTGGGTTAACCACGTAAATTTTGCGTTCATTATTTTTGCTGTTTCATTAAATCTGGTTGTGGTTTTTCCTAACATCCATCAATTGTTTTCCTCAAATCAATGGGCTTTGATTGCTTCATCAAACCTTAGATTTCAGGATTTACATGCTTGCTTAAGTCTACAAATGGACTTTTGCAGCTAACAGACTTTATGCTCTTGGCCTTGATCGGTGAACCCTTCCGTTTACATCTTATAGATGCTCTCCTTAAGATAGCTATTCGGAAAAACTATCTTCACATCCAATTTTCATACCAGATAATAAAATTTGGATGTGATGGATAAGAGGGTTTGTATATGGAATTAAGCTTAGCAACATGTGAGAAAGTTTCTTCATAGCCAACTCCCTCTTTTTTATGTATAACCACTTTGCTATCAGCTTAACCTTTTGAAAGTCTATACTTTCTTGTTCATACCTCTCTTATTCTTATAGATCCAATTATATCAAATATATTTGATCTCATCATTTGGATCCACAAATTTTCCAGATTATTATAGGATTCATCGCCCTTGCCATTTTTCCTTATTAGAATCATCCATTGCATCCTTATATGACAATGAATCATCTTGATTTGTGTCGTACACTACTAGAGTACTTCTGATCATGCTCGTAGAAGGTGAGAGTCTAACTACCCTCCCACTATGACGAGGTGCCAAGATGTTCTAATCAGGATTGTGGTCTTTCGTTGATGTAATTCATTAGTAGTTAGCTGAGGTGTATTGATCTCATCAACTTAAATTTCTTCCAATATTATTTAACTACGAGGTTTAAAGTTTGTTAACTAGCATTCCTCAATAAAAGTGATATTCGTCGATACGAATTTTCTTTTATCTTGAATGCTATGAAACCTCCTCCAGTTTCGAATAGATTGCCTAGAATTAGACACACTTCAAACCACAGTTTCAACTATTCAGTCATTTCTTTCAACACATGTGCCAGACACTCACATAAGTGAAAGTGTTGTAAACTAACTTTACAATCATTCCACAACTCTATGGGAGTCTTATAGATTGACTTGTTTGTTGTTACATTCAAAATGTAGATTGCGGTTTCTAGTGCCTATCACAAGAAAGACACTGATAACGAGGAGTATAGTTCATTATTGATCTAACCATTTCTAAGAAACTTCAATTGAAGAGTTTCAGGTGCTGTGAGTTGGATTGAATTTCATGCTCCAACGAGTAGTCCTTGAATTCGTAATCCAAGTATTCTCTTCCTTGATCCTATCAAAGAGTTTTGAGTGATTTACCTAAATGTTTTTCAACATCTCTAGGAATTCATTAATCTTTCCAGAAGATTTAGATTTCTTTTGCTTTATATAAACACGAAGAGTGTTGACTTTCAACTCTCTTAAATGACATTCCTTTGCTAGCATGTTTATCCTATCAAGGTTTAATAAGTACTAACCTTAGATGTCAAAAATATATGTTATCACTCTTAGAAGTTTTAGAACGTATGATTGATCAATAATTTGCTACCTAAAATAATTCATAAATTATTTATCGATCATTTTCAGACATTTATAAAACAGCACATGTTTTATGTTTGCATGATAACTATTTTCTGAAATAACAATTTTTATATTATCAAAAAAAGTGAAATAACTATCTTATTCATGCAATCATAATTGAGAAATCAAATTTCTAACAAAGTTCAGGAATAAAGTATACATTGTTCAAAACAATGAATCTATTCCTAAATTCTAAACGAACTGTTTATATGGTCTTTACAAAAAATGATCGTCCATATCCCATCATTCATTGTGATATGTCCTTTGACAAGTCCCTTTGAAGAACTAAACATTTAAAGAAGAACAAATGCGACTAGTGGCCTCTGAATTAAATATTCAGAATGACAAATTATTTTCCATGTATAAGTTTCTAAAAACCCATAAATCAAATTTACCTTTTCGTTTTGATCTTCTTATTGCAGAGATACCTTTTATAGTTTCTCTTTCAATGAACATGAACTCCATAATGAAAACATTTTCTCTTATGGATTTTGTTCATGGAGAAGTTCTTATTTCACTTGCCTTAGGATGCTCATAGCTTTCTTGTGTCTTGACTCTGACCCACCTTTCGCCCTCTTCCTCTTTTTGTTCTTAACAATAGAGGAAGACGAACTTTGCTTGACAACTTTTGCCTCATACTTTTTAGCCTTATGTTTAAATATGGCTTTAAAAGTCTGCAATTAGTTTTAGCAATCTAGTCATGCTATAAACCAACTTATTCTCAATATAGTTGGATGTGAATGGAGAAAAGTTTGGCATGAATGACCCAATAATAACACTAATTTGAGTCATCTCTTCAATGGTGGCCTCTTTTATAGCCGCCTTGTGCACAATTTTGATTATGTCAAGTACATAATCTCTTAGCGAAGAGTCCTTAAACTTAGCCTTCATGAATCTACGAGGCGATTCAAGTTGACTTTGTTCAGAAGGTTTGCTAAACATGACTTGTAAAGATTCTCATAACTAGTATGAGTTCTCCATGTACTAATGTTTCTTCTTAAGAACAATGTTCATAGAAGCAAGTATGTAGCAACGCACATTGTTGTTGGTTCGGATCCAACTATCATTTATATCTCGTACGTTACGAGAAGCACCAGAGAGAGGTTCTGGAGGACAATCCTATGTGAGAAAGAACTGTTGATTCTCACAAATAATTCGTGTGCTAATATTGGATTTCAATTAACATAATTACGTTCCCCAGTTAGTTTTTCATTCGAGAGTAAACCAACAAATGAGTTTATAATAAACATAATTGTTGAATAAATAAATAAATTAAAATTCGATCATACATTCATAATAAACATCATATTTCGGAATAGTAGACGTGATCCATGAATGCAACTCTTAAGAAAAACACATAAAGCAATTTACTAATCCGCGAAAATAATTTAGCTACTAATATGTTGCCGTAGGGTCGATCATATTAATACTAAATTAAGTTCGAGACAATCTCAAATTAATAAGTGAACTAAAATATCTCATATTTATCATTCACTATTAATTACCGCATTATTTGGCCAACATGTATTCAACTAACTTAAATACATGTTTATGAGTGTAACCTATTGTTTCGAATATTATGACTTAACTTAGATTGTCACCGTAGGGTAGATCAAGCTAAAATACATCAATAAATCCTATCTCAAGGAAGTTTAATCTTGTCATTGATATAGGTTAGACACCTTCCGTAGGGAGGATGCAATCTAGGCACCGCGAGGCGCTACCGAAATATCACTTTATTAAACTAACAATAGAGACCGTAGGATATATCGACATATATCCTTCTCCCACTCAATAATTTTAAAACATGTCTTTTATCTAAATAAATATTTATGTTTTAATAATCTACATAAACATAACTAGAGTTTTAATCTGTAAGCTAATTTAGTATTAAAATCCAATCTAATTGGGTCTAATTTATTATGTAGATTATCTTCCAATCTAATTGGATATTAGGTGATCTTATACTATCTAAGTTGAGATTGGACCTAAAATTAATAATTATCCAATCAAACTGGACTTCGGTTCCTTTAGACATTCTAATTGAACTAATTTTTAGATGAACCCTTGTTAATTTTTACCAAACTCAGGAATCACCAAATTTTAAATAATGCTCATAAGTTTAACATTTAAATTAATTCATTATTTAAATAAATTTGGTTTCATAAAACTATAATACGCGCATGCATAAAAACATATATATATCAAATATAAAATTTATATGTGATTCATGAACATAATATAAAGTGATTGTGGGTATCATGAATGACATGTAATATGTATGAACATGCTATCAATCATAACATAAGCATAAATAAAAAAGACGGATCGGGTGTTTTTGGGTATTTCTAAAATTAAAACCCAAGAGAAAAATACAAACTAGAAGAAAAATAAAAAACGGACCTAACTATTACAAAGATAGCTTCCATTACAGATCTTCATCTTCAAGTCTATTCTTGTAACCATCTCCATCAAATCCAAATTTAAAAATGCACCAAACACAAATGATTTTTGGTAAAGTTCTAAACTTATATCGAAAAACCAACAATTCAAAATTGTGTTATTGGTCCAAATCAAACGTACAATTTTGGTTAAGTTCAAAAACTTAATACTAGATTCACAATTCAAAATTGCACACATAGTCCAAGCCAAGGTCAATTTCATAAATTGACCCACCACCCAATTAACTATGGGTTACTTCAGAAAATTGGTACAACAGTGGGACAATCCCACATCTAATAGTTAGATTCTGGCCGTGAGACTATCCCATGACCATTATTATTTAAATTTCCTTTGATCGAAATTTAGAGTCCAATTAATAAGTTCTCATGAATGTGAACACATTTCCATCACATGGAAATTTCATGCCTGTGAACACTTTTAATTAGTAATGCCAAATTTAGAGAGGGCGTATCATTTTTTCAAAAAGGTTTATCCCGAAGGAGAAACCCCCCTCCTGCATCAGAGGTCCCTTGACCTAGAGAGGGCGTATCATTGTTAATGTGTAATCAGGCCACTGGACATTCATTGGCCCAAAAGTGTATTTCATCAACTGCCGGCTATTACGATTCTTTCGGATCTCAGATGTCAAGAATTAGTAGAAGCGGAAAAAGAGATAATTTGCAATTGTCACCAATTTCTGATTCTCGTTCTTCACATCTTCGGACTTCTTCAAATAATCTAATTATTACAAAATCCTATGCCAACGAATTAGCGTACAGCTGATCTAGGAAAATAAATAACAATAATAAAACCCTCACCCAAAAACACCAAAATCGACCCTTAAAAAAAAATGATCCATTCACAATTTAAACAACTTAAACATGCATATACCCACAATCAATTAAAATAAAATCGTTATGGACCGCACTGATACCAATTGTTGGTGTTTTGCCCAATCGGATCCGAACTATTCGATCCGACGAGTAAACAGGATCGAATTAATTCGATCCAATTGCGGAATTTGGTGGGTTTTATGTTCATAGTATATTTCGAAAATAACTATCATAAAAAACGAGGATCCCTTAAACGATAATTATTTTAATTACGCATAATAAAGAAATTAAAAACTTACAGAAAGCTTCCAGTCCTTCGTTCTTTAATAAACAAACGGCTTTGATCTTTTTCACCATTGATATCAACAACGTTCTCCTTGTACTAGGTGTGTGGGCACCAACTTAAGAGAATCAAACTTTCTTTCACGTTTTAAAATTCAAAAGTTTCAAGATCAAAAATCTCTTTTGCTTCTTGAACAAGGGATGGCTTTTGTATTTTTAGGGTTGAAGAACTTTTCTTCCTTTTGATGAGTGTAATCTTAATGATTTCACAAATCAATAAGATATCTCATCTAAGATCTATATCTTATATGTATTATAGCTTATAAGAGCCGAAGCGGTCAAGAAACAGTACAACATAATTTACTTTCCATTTTTGTTAAATCGATTTAATCGAAAAACGCCGCCGTTTCTTTATTTCCCGGGATTATTTGCTCTTCGTTGAATTTCTTTTCTCTTTTTATTTAATGCTTTCTTGGCCGTCCGTTTGCAACCTGTGGCCCCGCCAGGGGAATTGTGGTCGTGCGAGTTTGCTTTTGCAATTTAATATTAAGCGGCATAATTACGAAACAGCGCCGTTTTCCATCAACGAATTATTTGCTCTTCCTTATATTCGCTTACATTGTAATTCGGAAATGTCTTTTATCGACCTATTTAAATTCTATTTACAAAACGGTTTTAAATTCCTTTTCCTAAAACGGTCTTGTCACGAAACGGCGCCGTTTTTCATCATCGACTTATTTGCTCTTGCTTCTATTTCGCTTAGAGTGTAATTCCGAAATGCTTTTCGATTTACTTTAATCATATTTTTAAAAAAAGGTTATTACAACGCAATATACTTTTCGGAATTATTTGCTCTTGCTTGAAAGTTTAATATATTCATTTCGATTTGAATTCATGTTTAATTCTTGTCAAATCTATGTAGGATTGCAAACTGTTGTGGATATGCAATTAGACGGAAAAAAACGAACATAAATTACTCTTGCAACATTTTCTGTTATGACCAACTATTGCAATGGTTGATAAATAACTATCGACCGGTACAATCATATTGTTATCGACCGTGCACTACAGCCTTCACAACGCGGTGTTAATTGGCTAATTGAATAGTTAGATATTTGTGAGCGTCATATCATCCTTCGTGGCATAAAAATAAAAAATAATATATATATATATATATATATATATATATATATATATATATATATATATATATATATATATATATATAATAGTATATAAGTCGGTTTGGATTTTATTTTAAGTCTCTAGATATTTTTCATTGGCGGTTGTGTCGTCTTGCTACCCTATATGGGTTCACCCCATTACTTCGTTACTGCTTTATCTTATAAATAAATAAATTTGTTTGTTATGCTCGGTTCTTCCAATATGATTTCGCTCTGTATTCAGTACGTTTCCTTTAAATTTTGCCATTCTCTTGTTGATTTTGCTTCATTTTTAATCGGATGAAAATAACCTCTTGTATTTATTACTTATTTTGTTTGTTCTTAGGTTCGTGTGGAGTTTTCTTCGTGATTTATTTCCACTATATTTGGTATTTTCTTTCTTTCATAGTTTTTCTATTAAATTTGGCTAGATGTTACGTATGTTTTCGTTTACTTTTATCGGTTATATGTTTTATTTCTGTGTAATTCGTGATCTTTCTCTTACTCGATCCCACAAAATATTTATACTCGACCAAGTGCATATTACATTCGGAATTATGAATGGAATATGTAATTTCTCGCACCGAATGATGCTTAGCAAAAATATAAGTGGCTTTATTTTCATTATATTTTTTTGCTCTGGAGTTTCGTCTAATGTTTTACTTATTTCTTAATGGTTCACGAACTTTTATCTTGTTTGCAACTTGTTTGTTCGTTGGTTACGATATTATTTTTTTCCTGTTTGTTTATATTATTTAATTTATTGGGATTATTATTTTGTTTCGGGGCTCTATGAATTTCTATTTTAATTTGCTCCGTTAATTCTACGTTTTATTTGCTTTTGCTTGCAAATCGATTCTTCTCTCATTTATACTTTCATTTCGAGTTTAATTTTGATCTTAATTTTCGATCTGTACTTATAAAGGATTTTTTTTTATGTTTGTTTATTTTTTCAATACTCGGTTACTGCCTTAATTTTGTTTATTCAACTGTTTTATGTATTCTATATTTTATTATTTTATAATGTTTTGTTATTATTGAATTACGCTCTACATCTTTGTCCTTGATTTGATGCAAAAAAGTTTTAGATATTTCTTTATTTTTTTCTATATTCGGTTGCTGCCTTAATTTTTTGTTGTCGAAGATTTTATTGCTCTGGACGAACTACTCTGTTATATTTTATTTTTATTTTTTGTAATTTTGTATTTTATATTTTATTATTCAATATATTCTTTATGTTTTGTTTGTTTATTTAATTTATATTATTTTGTTTCGGGGCTCTACGAGTTACTATTTTAAATGCTCCGTTAATTCTGCGTTTTATTCTATATTTTATGAGTCCGTATTTTTATCAACAAAATTTCCCCGGAGTCATTTGCTCTTGGTTGCAAATCGATCATTCTCTCATTTATACTTTCATTTCGAGTTTAATTTTGATCTTACTTTTCGATCTGTACTTATAATATTATTTTATAATGTTTTGTTATTATTGAATTACACTCTACATCTTTGTCCTTGATTTGATGCAAAAAAGTTTTAGATATTTCTTTATTTTTTTCTATATTCGGTTGCTGCCTTAATTTTTTGTTGTCGAAGATTTTATTGCTCTGGACGAACTACTCTGTTATATTTTATTTTTATTTTTTGTAATTTTGTATTTTATATTTTATTATTCAATATATTCTTTATGTTTTGTTTGTTTATTTAATTTATATTATTTTGTTTCGGGGCTCTATGAGTTTCTATTTTAATTTGCTCCGTTAATTCTGCGTTTCATTCTATATATGAGTCCGTATTTTTATCAACAAAATTTTCCCCGGAGTCATTTTCTCTTGGTTGCAAATCGATCCTTCTCTCATTTATACTTTCATTTCGAGTTTAATTTTGATCTTACTTTTCGATCTGTACTTATAAAGTATTTTTTTTCATTTGTTTATCTTTTACATACTCGGTAACTGCCTTAATTTTGTTTATTCAACTGTTTTTCGTATTTTATATTTTTTTCTTTTATATTCTTAATTTTTTTATTGGTCATAGTTTTAGTAATTTGTTGTCGAAAATTTTATTGCTGTGGACGAACTACCTTGTTATATTTTATTTTAATTTTTTTAAAATTTTGTATTTTATATTTTTATTATTCAATATATTCTTTATGTGCTGTTTATATTATTTAATTTATGTTATTTTGTTCCGTGGCTTTATGAGTTTTTAGTTTAATTAACTCCGTTAATTCTGCGTTTTATTCTATATTTTATAAGTCGGTATTTTAATCAACAAAATATTCTCGGACCCATTTTCTCTTGGTTGCATTTCGGTTATTTTCTCATTTATACTTTCATTTCGAGTTTAATTTTGATCTTAATTTTCGATCTGTACTTATAATTATTTTTTTATGTTTGTTTATTTTTTCAATACTCGGTTACTGCCTTAATTTTGTTTATTCAACTGTTTTTTGTATTCTATATTTTATTATTTTATAATGTTTTGTTATTATTGAATTGCGCTCTACATCTTTGTCAAAAGTTTTAGATATTTCTTTATTTTTTTCTATATTCGGTTGCTGCCTTAATTTTTTGTTGTCGAAGATTTTATTGCTCTGGACGAACTACTCTGTTATATTTTATTTTTATTTTTTGTAATTTTGTATTTTATATTTTATTATTCAATATATTCTTTATGTTTTGTTTGTTTATTATATTTATATTATTTTGTTTCGGGGCTCTATGAGTTTCTATTTTAATTTGCTCCATTAATTCTGCGTTTTATTCTATATTTTATGAGTCCGTATTTTAATCAACAAAATTTCCCCGGGGTCATTTGCTCTTGGTTGCAAATCGATCCTTCTCTCATTTATACTTTCATTTCGAGTTTAATTTTTATCTTACTTTTCGATCTGTACTTATAAAGTATTTTTTTTCGTTTGTTTATCTTTTACATACTCGGTAACTGCCTTAATTTTGTTTATTCAACTGTTTTTCGTATTTTATATTTTTTTCTTTTATATTCTTAATTTTTTTATTGGTCATAGTTTTAGTAATTTGTTGTCGAAAATTTTATTGCTGTGGACGAACTACCTTGTTATATTTTATTTTAATTTTTTTTAATTTTGTATTTTATATTTTTATTATTCAATATATTCTTCATGTGTTGTTTATATTATTTAATTTATGTTATTTTGTTCCGTGGCTTAATGAGTTTTTAGTTTAATTAACTCCGTTAATTCTGCGTTTTATTCTATATTTTATAAGTCGGTATTTTAATCAACAAAATATTCTCGGACCCATTTTCTCTTGGTTGCATTTCGGTTATTTTCTCATTTATACTTTCATTTCGAGTTTAATTTTGATCTTAATTTTCGATCTGTACTTATAATTATTTTTTTATGTTTGTTTATTTTTTCAATACTCGGTTACTGCCTTAATTTTGTTTATTCAACTGTTTTTTGTATTCTATATTTTATTATTTTATAATGTTTTGTTATTATTGAATTGCGCTCTACATCTTTGTCAAAAGTTTTAGATATTTCTTTATTTTTTTCTATATTCGGTTGCTGCCTTAATTTTTTGTTGTCGAAGATTTTATTGCTCTGGACGAACTACTCTGTTATATTTTATTTTTATTTTTTGTAATTTTGTATTTTATATTTTATTATTCAATATATTCTTTATGTTTTGTTTGTTTATTTTATTTATATTATTTTGTTTCGGGGCTCTATGAGTTTCTATTTTAATTTGCTCCATTAATTCTGCGTTTTATTCTATATTTTATGAGTCCGTATTTTAATCAACAAAATTTCCCCGGAGTCATTTGCTCTTGGTTGCAAATCGATCCTTCTCTCATTTATACTTTCATTTCGAGTTTAATTTTGATCTTACTTTTCGATCTGTACTTATAAAGTATTTTTTTTTTCGTTTGTTTATCTTTTACATACTCGGTAACTGCCTTAATTTTGTTTATTCAACTGTTTTTCGTATTTTATATTTTTTTCTTTTATATTCTTAATTTTTTTATTGGTCATTGTTTTAGTAATTTGTAGTCGAAAATTTTATTGTTGCGGACGAACTACCTTGTTATATTTTATTTTAATTTTTTTTAATTTTGTATTTTATATTTTTATTATTCAATATATTCTTTATGTGTTGTTTATATTATTTAATTTATGTTATTTTGTTTCGGGGCTTAATGAGTTTTCAGTTTAATTAACTCCGTTAATTCTGCGTTTTATTCTATATTTTATAAGTCGGTATTTTAATCAACAAAATATTCTCGGACCCATTTTCTCTTGGTTGCATTTCGGTTATTTTCTCATTTATACTTTCATTTCGAGTTTAATTTTGATCTTAATTTTCGATATGTACTTATAAAGTATTTTTATTTTATGTTTGTTTATTTTTTCAATACTCGGTTACTGCCTTAATTTTGTTTATTCAACTGTTTTTCGTATTCTATATTTTATTATTTTATAATGTTTTGTTATTATTGGCATACGCTCTACATAGATCTTTGTCCTTGATTTGATGCAAAAAAGTTTTAGATATTTCTTTATTTTTTCTATATTCGGTTGCTGCCTTAATTTTGTTTATTCAACTGTTTTCCGTATTCTATATTTTATTATTTTATATTCTTAATTTTTTTATTGGTCATTGTTTTATAAATTTGTTGTCGAAGATTTTATTTCTCTGGACGTACTACTCTGTTATATTTTATTTATATTTTTTGTAATTTTGTATTGAATATTTTATTATTCAATATATTATTTATGTTTTGTTTATTTATTTAATTAATATTATTTTGTTTCGGGGCTTAATGAGTATTTATTTTAAGTAGCTCCGTTAATTCTGCGTTTTATTCAATATTTTATAAGTCGGTACTTTAATCAACTAAACTTGCTCGGCGATTTCTTCATGGTTGCATTTCGATTATTTTCTCATTTATACTTTCATTTCGATATTAATTTTGATCTTAATTACCGACCTGTACATATAACGTATTTTTTTTATGTTTGTTTATTTTTTCCACACTCGGTTAATGCCTTAATTTTGTTTACTCAGCTGTTTTTTGTATATTATATTTAAATATTTTATATTCTTGATTTTTTTATTGGTCATTGTTTTAATCAACTGTTTGTAAACACAATAAAAGGGGTCAGTTGTCTAATATTATTTCTCCTCCATCAGTTGATACTTCAAGGGGGCTTCACCTGTACATTTTCTTCTTGTTTGTTCACCATCTTATTTTTTTATAAATTTGTATTATTTTTCCTTTGTTGTTTTGTTATTATTGAATTATGAACTACATCTTTCTTCTTGATTTGATGCAAAAAAAAATTTGATATTTATTTATTTTTTCTATAGTCGGTTACTTCCTTAATTTTGTTTATTCAACTGTTTTCCGTTTTCTATATTTTATTATTTTATATTATTCATTTTTTTATTGGTTATTGTTTTAGTAATATGTTGTTGTAACTTTTATTTTTATTTTCATTTTTTTTAATTTCGTACTTTATATACTCAGTTTTCGGAAAAATATGAAATTCTCAGCATCATTAGCTCTTGGTTGAATTCTGTTTCCCTTTCATTTAGAGTCGAATTATGATCTTGATTTCAGCTCGTACTTTGCTGCAAAAAAAATTAAGGAATCATTTGCTCTTATTTTAAATTATGTGATCTATTATAATTAAATAATTTATTTCATTGCTAATTGTCTTTGTTAATTTTTTTTTCCCTTCTTTGTCTCTATTACTTCATTTATATTGTTTTGTATCCGGACCTAATTTATATGTATTCTAATTTATTTTTTTCCCGATCTTGATTTATCAATATTAGTGAAATATTTTTTTCATCCTCGTTTACTCTCTTAATTTTTTTTCCATAACCATTATATTTGAATGTTAATACTTATTCCGACCTCACCATTACAACCTATATAGTATAGTCGATGTTTCTAAATAGAACGATGCTTTTTTGGTTTGATAATTTTGTCTCGAGTAGATTCTGATATCGATCTTCGCGTCGGCATTCCCGATTAAATAAAATATATCTCAATTTTTTCCTAATGCGTTCTATTATTGGTCGACTCTATAAATAATTTATTTTCATTCTAATCTATCTATTTACTTATGTTTTCTATTATTAATTATCTCTGTATTTTATATTTTAACTTTTTTTTTGGTTTGTCTCTTAACTCGATATCCATTAATTTTTTGTTTCCCGATTATGGTGGTCAATAAACAGTTCAAACAAATTATCCTTTTTTTTAAAAAAATCGGTTTATCATAATTTCCTCTTTTCATGTTCTACTTTCGTTTTCGGTCTGCTTGCGAACTGTGGGCCCGGCAGAAAAATTTTCGTCATTACACTGTATATATCATTGTCAGATATCTAATTTATTATATCGATTTTTTTATAACTGTATAATCATAAAACGGGATGAGTTTAGGTAGTGAGATTCTTACACAATATTCTAACAACGTGTGAATAATATGCATGTGTTGTACTGGATAAAGATTCTGAGATAATTTTTTTATAATGAAATCTTTTGGGCTTGGGTCTTCAACTTTGCTAAATAGATGGAAAACGAGAGGATTGCAAGGTTCACCGGCGAAAATATTCTTTTTCTTTTATTTAACATGTATATTGTGACTTATAACTATTATTAAATTTGTTTGTGTATCTATTAAAAAATTACTTTATTTTTATTACGTAAATAATACATATATTTATTTATTATTGTCTTTTTTAATTTGCACACAAGAGATTTATTTCGTTCTTGAGGATGCCCAGGTGGAAGAGTCATATATACTTCTTCTACTAAGTCTCCATGAAGGAAAGAATTTTTCACATCTAATTGGTAGAGAGGCCAATCATTGTTAACAGCAACTGAATGTAAGATCCTAACAGTATTCATTTTTACCACTGGAGCAAATGTTTCTTTATAATCTATGCCATAAGTTTGTGTATAACCTTTTGCAACGAGACATGCTTTATGTCTTTCAATTGAGCCATTACTATTATATTTTATTTTGAAAACCCATTTGCAGCCCACAGGTAGTTTTCCCGGAGGTAGAGAAACAATATCCCAAGTGTGGTTTTTTCTTAGGGCCATTAATTCATCATTCATGGCATTTTTCCATGTTTCTTGAGTTTTAGCTTCTTCATAACTAGTAGGATCACGAGAACAGCCAACATTTGAGAGGAAAGAGACATAGGTGCTAATTTTTCTAAATCAACATAATTTTCTATAGAGTATTTGGTATTTGGTTTGCCTTCTTTGACATGATAAGTATGATAATCTGTAAGCATTATTGATGGTTTAGAAATTCGACCTGAATGTCTTAAACTGTTATGATTATTTGTTTCATGATCATTAAACGTATCTGTAGGTGTATTTTCAGTAGTCGTATCTTCTTGAATGTTTTGAGAAGTATCATGAGTATCTATATTACTATGAATTATTTCAAGAAGTAATGAATTTATTATGTTAGAATCATTATTTTCACTATCCTGCTGGGAATTACTATTATTATTATAATAAGGGGTGTCTTCATTAAACCGAACATTTCGAGATATATACATTCTTTTATTTTTAGGATCATAACATTTATAACCTTTCTTAGTGGTTGAATACCCTAAAAATATGCATTTAATAGCCCGAGTACTAAGTTTATCTATATGATTTTCAGAAACATGGACAAAACATTCACAACCGAAAACTTTTAGATAATGCAAAGGAGGGGTTCTATCATGCAAAATTTCATATGGACACTTAAAGTTCAAGACTCTAGAAGGTAATCGATTTATAAGAAAACATGCAGTAAGTATAGTTTCTGACCATAAAACTTTTGGAACATTCATTTGAAAATTTGAAGCACGAGTAACTTCAAGTAAGTGTCTATTTTTTTTTCAGCGATTCCATTTTGTTCAGGAGTATCAACACAAGATGTTTGATGGATAATACCATTACTAATAAAATAAGATTCTAATTTTTTGTATTCAGTACCATTATCAGTTCTAATTGTCTTAACTTTCACATTATATTGATTTTTAATCATAGCAAGAAATTCCATAAATGCAGAAGGAACATCATATTTGAACTTTAACAAATATATCCATGTAAAACAAGATTTATCATCAATAAAAGAAACAATGTACTTGAATCCAGTAAATGAAATAATAGGGCATGTCCATAAATCAGAGTGAATAATCTCAAAATTATTTTTGCAAATACTATCAGATATCTTAAACGGTAACTTAGTTTGTTTTGCGTACCGACAAACTTCACATGAAGTAAATGATGCGACAATCTCAGAAATTAAATGTTTAAGAACTTTACTGGAGGGAGGTCCTAAGCGGTAGTGCCATCTCTTATCATTAGGTTGGTTCAGTTTACTTGCAAAATATGATTGAGTGGTTTGATCTAGTATGTATAACCCATTAGATTGATGACCTTCACCAATCTTCTTCCCCGTGATCTGATCCTGAAAAACAACACCATTAGCAGAAAAAATAGCTATGCAATTATGACTTTTGGTTATCTGACTAGCGGATAGTAGGCTAGATGGAAACGAGGGTATAGGTAATGCATCTGATGTATTATTATCACCAAAATAATTAACTTTCCCAATCCCATGAACTAAAGACTTGGAACCATTTGCTAAAGTAACTATATTGTTTTATTTAGTTATTCAAAAAATTTTAAACAATCATAATTTCCTGTCATATGGTCAGTCGCTCCAGTATCAAGTATCCAAATTTTTGATTTTTTGAAGATGAAAGGGCTAAATGCGTACCTGAATTCAGCGGAGGCAATTCAATAGATGAAACAACGTTAACCTGACCTATGTTCTGTAGTAACTCAGTTAATTTGTCAATTGATATGAGGCGCTCCTCCTGACGATGTTGACTTTGATTTTTTACAGCAACATGTGCGGAAAAAGGCTTACCTTTATGAGGAGGTTTTCCATTAATTTCCCAGCATCTATCTTGCGTGTGCCCAGGCTTTTTACAATGGCTGCATATCACCTCGATAGTTATTTGACAGTTTTCCATGAAGATGCCAGCATTTGTCTTGTGTATGACCATGTTATTGACAATGATCACAAAATATCCCATCACGTGTTTGATAGCTCTTTTTATCAACTCCAAAATTTCCATTCATATATTGTGAATTTTGATCCTTCTTAACAACAAATGCAGAATTTTTGATGTTTTTGTGTGATCTTCACCAGCGATTTCGGAGTTCGTCACTTTTCTTCTAGTTTCTTCCTTCTGAATTTGCACAAGCCGATGAATAAGAATGAAACTCTGTGCTCATAAGAATTTGGCTTCGAACCAGTTCATATTCTTGATCAAGACCAGCCAACATAGCAAACGTTTTGTCGTGCTCTATTTCTTTCATTCGAGATTTGATATCAACAGTCATTGGAGTATAAATTCATCCCACATTCCTCCAACCGTGCCAACATACGCAAAAGGATTTTCCACTTTGCTTGAATTCCCATATATCATTTTTTATTTGATATATTCTTGCTGCATCATTTTTTTCTCCATAAATTTCTTGCAGAGTTTTCCACATCTCTACGGCTGTTTCCCGAAAGTACATACTTTCAGCAATTCGGGGCTCCATGATCTAACAAGGCTGTCATTCGATTCCCACTCTTCAAAAGTAGGATCATTAGGCTTTGGAACTTGATTTTTGCCATTGACAAATCCCATCTTAGATTTGCTGCGAAGATACATACTTGCAGCTTTAGACCAAATCATATAATTGGTTCCATTGAGCAACATGGGGGCAATTTTCAGACTTGGATTATTAACCTCTTGTGCAATGATATTTGAGGCAGCGGAAGATTGTAGAGAATTTTTTGGAGTTTCGGTAGTCATTGAGGAATTTTCACAAACACTTGACAGACTTGGTTTTTAGTTTGGATGTAAGTTAGAGATGGATAAAAATGGTTTCTAACAACAATTTCGTAGAATAATATTAAAATAACTTGCTCTGATACCATGTAGTGAATTGAAGAATAAATCATAGTAATATATTGACACATTGAGAATGAAGGGATGTCCATATCCGGTTCATCCTTCATATCATACATATTCAGCCATAGTGTGCTGAATTTATAACAATACAAACCTCATGAATAAGGAAAGAAATCAAAGAATAACAACTATATTATATACAACGGCTAGTTGATTAACACAAAGAAGATTTTGTGGAGAGAAATCAGTAGAGAGAGAATATGGCAATACGGCAAGGATTGAGTTTCCAACATCAATACCTCCTCCAAGATCGCTATTCGTATAACTAACAAGTTTGATAGGAACATTTGCTTCATAGAAAATCCCATAATCAACGGTTCCTTTGACATATCTTAAAATTCTTTTTGCCACTTCCCGATGATTTGAATAAGGTTTTTCCATAAACCTGCTAATCAAACTTACTGCAAACATAATGTCGGGTCGAGTGGATGTAAGATACATCAAGTTTCCAATCAAGCTTCGAAACATGGTCCGATCCTTCTTCATTTTTGCTTAACTTCAAACATGTAATGCAAGGAGTTCATACTGAATTTGCATGCTCCATTTTAAATTTCTTCAAAAACTCAGTTGCATACTTTTCTTGAGAGATAAAAATTCCTTCATTTGATTGTTGAACATTAATGCCAAGAAAGTGATGCAACTCTCCTAAATCAATCATATCAAATTCATTCATCATGGAAGTTTTAAAATCTGCCAGCATCTCCAAATCATCACCCGTAAATAAGAGGTCATCAACATAAAGACTTACAACTATAAAACCACCTTTAGTATTCCTTTTGATGTAGAGTGTGTGCTCAAAAGGACATCTTTCAAAGCCAAACTTAAGAAAATAATCATTAATGCAACCATACCATGCACGGGGTGATTGTTTCAATCCATATAGCACCTTATTGAGTTTGTATACCTTATCTTCCTCGCCTTTTCTAACAAATCCAAGATGTTGATATAGGTAAATTTCTTCTTGAAGAAATCCATTTAAGAAGGCTGATTTGACATCCATTTGATACAATTTCCAACCATTTTGAGCTGCAAGAGAAATAATTAACCGAAATGTATGAAGTCTTGAAACAGGGGCAAATACCTCATTGAAGTCTTCTCCTTCTTTTTGCTTGTACCCCTTTGCAATCAACCTTGCTTTGTATTTATTGATGGATCCATCAGGATTGGTCTTTGTTTTGAAAATCCATTTCACACCAATTGGAGATTTGTGCGGAGGCAAATGAGTAAACTCCCATGTTTCATTCTTTTCAACTGAGTGTGTTTCTTTGTTCATAGCCTTGATCGACTTTTCTTCTTTTGAAGCTTCTTCATATGTAATAGGATCTTTTCCAGCAAAGAATGCAAATAAAATGTGATTTGATGCCGTTACTTCTTCAGTTTCATCATAGATTCTTCTAAGACTTCTTGTTTTTCTAGCCAATGATGATGGTGAATTTTGGGGAGAATCATTTCCAACATCATTTGGCTGCATTGCTTGAGAATTACTTTCTTCATCGTCAAGAATCTGCCAAGGTAATAAATCTGAAGAATCTGAAAAATCATACCATGCCTCATTTGGAGTAGAATTCTCCAAGATCTTTGTAGGTGTTCTATTGATTAAGTAGACAGCACAAGAAACCGCTTCAGCCCAAAATTCCGACGGCATATTTTTCTTTTTAACATACATCGGGCCATGTCCATGATCGTCCTATCTTTTTGCTCCGCTATTCCATTTTGTTGCGGTGAATACCGAGCTGTCAATTCATGTCGAATTCCATAGTTTTGACAAAATTTCTCAAATAGAGAAAATAAATACTCTCCACAACGATCACTTCTCAAATTTCTCATTTGATGGCTAGAAAAAATTTCAACTTGAGATTTGAACTCTTTGAAATAAGAAAGAGCTTTAGGTTTTTGTTTTACGAAATAAACCCAAACTTTTCTTGTAAAATCATCCACAAATAACAAGAAATATCGATTACCTCCAGGAGAAGGAACTCGAAAAGGTCCACAAAGATCAATGTGAATGAGCTCCAATGGTAAATTTGATTTCCAATTTGACTTGGATGGGATGGCTCTCGATGTTGTTTTCCCAATTGGCACTCTTCACAAACTTCATGGATGATATTAATACCCGGTAATCCTTGAACATTATTTTGTTTGATAACTCCTTCAAACTTTGAAAATTGAGATGACCATTCTGTCATGCCACAACTTAGAAATCTCTTTATTAGCAGTAAGATAACAAGAGACATTCAAAATATCAAGTTTTTAAGAGGAAATAAATTATTTGAGCCCAAACCAATATTTGCAACAAGCTGGTTCTTTTTCTTCATGAGGCAAGCATTGTCAACAAAATGAATATCAAAACCTTTTTTTAATAAATAACCAACACTTAGCAAATTACTTTTCAATCCAGGAACATAGAATACTTCAGACATTTTTTCAGTTTTTCCAATTTTTTGTCTTGAAAGTAATTTCTCCAACACCTTCAATTTCGTAGGATTTAGCATCTCCAACTGTAATCTGCCCATGGTTATCTATGTCAAGTGTTGAGAATAAATTTTTGTCTCCTGTCATATGTCTGCTTGCACCACTATCCAAATACCAAATATTTTCAAAATTTCCATCAGAAGCAATCAATAAAGTTTCAGAATTTTCAACTTTATTTTCATGGACAAAACCAACTTCATTTTTTTTTCTGGAAATTTTTCCCAACAATCTAAAGCTTTGTGTCCTGGCTTATGACAATAATGATATTCAATATATGATTTTGTACCTTTATACGTACCTCAACCTCTTCCTCTTTGAGAATTACGGGAAAAATATTTATTTTTCTTCTTCTTTTACCTCTTCATTTTCTTTTGATTGTCCACGATTATTGTAAGAATACCTTCCACCTCTTGTTTGTCCACGACCTCTACCACGTCCACGATAAGAACCACGGCCTCCCGTGAATGTAAATTGGGATTTAAACGCATGATCAGGAGAGGAAATATGAGGACTTCTTTGAAGAATCCTAGTTTCATGAGCTTCCAATCTTCCTTGCAAACTCTCCAACTACATTGATGAAAGATCTTGTGATTCTTCAATAGCCACCACACATGATCAAATTTACTTGGTAGGCTTCTCAAAATATCCTAGTGGTTTTCCGACAATCATTCGCTGGAGTTGGCCTTACATGCCTTTCACATGCCTCACTTCGTCCCTTCACCTCTAAATGTAAATTTCCACTTTATATAATTAAATTTTTCCTGGTATAGTTGACTAGTCAACGATGTAAATTTCCCTTCACCTTCGTTCCGTTTTCTTTATCCCCTGGTATAGTTGACTAGTCAACTTGACTAAATATATAAAAAATTTAATTAATATATTTCACTAATAAGGAGATAATATCATATGACATCATATATATTGATATTTAAAAAGTTTAATACACCATAAATGTGAATAATTTAACATGATAAGTCACTCAAAAGATTAAAAAGTTTGATCGAGTACTGTAACTAATGGAGCAAAAATAATGAGACGGAGGAAGTAGTTCACTTTAGTCCGACCTAAACATGTATTGTAACATCTGGAGTCCTTAGACAATTATATAATGGATTGTTGCATGTCTACCCCAAAAATCTATGAATTAAACAATTTGATTAAATTTAAATGATAACAACATATTTAACCCCAAAAAAATAAATAGTGTAATTATTAAAGTCTCAATAAGTACAAATAACTTAACTAATATTGGCCCTAGCTAGAATCATCCGCAGGCCATGAGCAAAACAAATTAGGGGATTTTTTATATTTGAGATTAATTTTGACTTGGTGTAGAGTTCATAATTGCATAATGGGTCCTTTTTTTTTTTTTTTTTTTGAAAGCAATTGCATAATGGGTCCTAAACTTTAATAAATTTCAATATATTTATAAAAAATAAAAGAAAAAAAACAGCCAACCCCCACCCCTACCTAGTGCCGTCACCACCCCATCTCCTTCGAGGCGTGCCACCGGTGTGGGATCGACATTTCCAATTGGGGAGGAGGGGGGAACGGGAAGACTTTTTTTCTTTCAATTTTTATTTATTTTTTAATATATGTAATATAAAATTTTTTATTGGTTATATAAAACAAAGTTAATATTTTATAAAGTGCTATATTAATTTATTTCGATATAATTTGTTAATACCATGTAGTAAAATTGATTTAATAAATATGTATAAGATTTCAATATTTTCATATTTTACAGTAAAATATTATATTATTTAGTTATATTGTATTAAGTAAGAAATACTTGATGATTTTATGATTGAAAGTAATAAATTACTTATTAAAATTAAAGCCTAAAAAGTAAACCTTCAATATATTTTCAAACAGAAAACTCCAACGGTTATTTCTAAATATTTTATAAGAAAAAAAATCATGAATTTCATAATTCGAAAACTTATAATGGGCATAACTATACAAGTTAAATATATAATTATTATTTGATTAATTGAGTATTATTTTTCTTTACTCTTCTATTAAATGAGTTGTTTAATAGTATTTTTAGTTTTGTAAAATAATTTTTTTAGTTAGTATATGGACAGTTTATATTAGTTTAATTAATTATACTTATTGAAACTTAATAATTACACAATTGTTGAAATTTTTATTTTAATGAAAGATATATGCAGTCACGCTACATTTCTTTATTGATGTATTTTGTGTGTCAATTGTGGCTACTATATTTGATTGACTAGTCAATTTGGTGGTCTAGGGAGTCTTTGCTCTTTTGGAGTTGCTCTTACAAATGACTAGCCACATTGGTGGTTTAGGGAGTCTTGCTCTCTTGGAGTTTCTCACTTACAAATGACTCGATGAACCCCTATTTATATTAGTCTAAAAATATTCTAGATACATATCAATGTAGATAAATTCATGTATCTAATGACTTCTTAGAAATACTAGTTCCTTGAATCTAAAGTGACTCTTTATTTCAGTTCATCCATTGTGAAAATTTCAATTATTTCCCACATCTCCCGTAACTGAAATTTCATTTTTGTATTTTTTCATTTTACAGATGATGTTGCAAATATTGCTCATTTCTCTTTTCCATCTTCCTTGAGTCCATGTTTGATGTATCTTTTTTTTTTTTTTTGGGGGGGGGGGGGAATTTGAATTTATTATTGTAGTGTTATGGTACTTACAATGATCTCTCTTGGAGATATGAGTTACAATATTTTCTTATTACTAAATGCCTAGAATATATGGGTATTTGTAGGATAAAACCTACATGAATCTGGTTTGATACATGAATTAAAATATATAACATACTCCCCTTTAAGGTAGTACATGAATCTAATGAAAAGACAATACATGTGTCTTTTCTTAGTTCATGTGTAGAATACATTTGACTAAGTAATTCTAACATAACCTTTTAACTTTTTCCCAAGTTGCAAATTAATATTTTCAAGAACAATGTAATCTAACTTTTTGGGGGTAAATATGAAGTTATTAATTTTTAATTTAATCAGATTGTTCAATTCATAGTTTTGGGGGTTCAACTCAACATGCAATTACCATTTTAAAATTTTGTAGGAACTTCTGATTTTAAAATACATTTTTAAGAGAGATCAATATTGACCACTATATTTTGTTATAAACAGCGGGACGAAACCCTCGAAGACATACTTGTGAAAGGCATGTATGTCCATATCCACCGTGTGATTATCGAAAAAGCAACAAGTGAAACAATATATTAATAAGAAATACACATCTGCTACAAAAATATCATGAGATACAAAACTACAAATACTAATACCGTACCATAAGGAAGACAAAATAAGTGATTCATATATTAGTAACAAGGGTAAATTACAAATACCCCCTCAGGTAAGACATAATTACAAAAATCACCCTCACATATTGGATATTACAAAAATCTCCCTCAGGTTTGTCAGTTGTCACCTTCTTACAATTAATCTCTTGCCCACTAAAATATTCCAATTTTGCCCTTGAGTATTATTTGTATTGTTGTAATGTCTTATAAATGTTAAAACTTGGGATCTAATTATTATATGTTATAAATTAAAAAAAAAAAAAAAAAGATAATTATATATTTACTACTAGAATAATTGATAAAATTTATAATTGCCCATAAATTTTAATAAAATTGCAAAAAAAAGGTTATTTATATATTTATTAGCAATTTAAATTGTAAAATATTAAATTAAATAGAATTTTAATTATATACTTTATAAATATGAATTGTTTACACATTAGTTAAATGAATTTATTTTATAAATTAGTAAATCTAATAAATTATATTGTATTATAAATAAGATATTTTAATTTGTTAAAGTTTATATTGTATTATAAATTGAAATATTTATTGAAATTTATGATAAATTATAAAGTACATCAATTATTTTGGTGGTAAATATATAATTATTATTTTTATATTTACAAGATATAACTATTAACGCCTAATTTTTATAACATATTATAAACATTACAAATAACTTTCAAGGGCAAAATTGAAACATTTTAGAGACAAGAGGTTAATTATAAGAAGATGTCAAATTTGAGGAGAATTTTTGTAACCCAATACGTGAGGGTAATTTTTATAATTCGACCTTACCTGAGGGGTATTCGTAATTTACCCTAGTAACAATGGTCATAGTCATACCTCCAGTCTCTTTGGTTGACTAAATGAAAATCTCTCTCTCTCTCTTGTCACTTCATAGTTAATGACTCTTATAATATCACTGATTAAACCATTAAATTAATTAAGCTTTGTCTAATTGTATATATCCTCTCCTGCAGACACAAGTGGTATTTCCATTAATGATGATTAAATTTAAACATTTTTGAAAAATTCTATGTACTAATGCTACTCCTCAAACTGACAATTTCAATCTTTTTAAATGGAAAACTACCCAATAAGAATCAAATATTATAACAAACACAACCTTTTTTTGACATATTGGGAAAATGTCATTTAATGTCCATCTAAATCTTCACATGCCAAGTTCTCAAAGGTCAAACTTTTTCCTGTTTATTCCATACAAATTGTCGATTCATAATAATTATACCCTACCAATTAAATACTATACTAATTTTTTAAAATTTCAAAAAGCCCCCACTGAGATTTTTCTGTCATCCACCTTTCACAGTGAATTTCATGAGTGTTTGTTATATCCTCTTGAAGAAGAAATCAAAACCCATTTCCATATATAGTTCATACCTCTGTTTCTTGTTCATAAAAATGGTTACTTTTTTAAATTCACTTTAACTCATTCTGAGAAGCCCACTAAATAAAACCCTCATGGATGTTAAATTTCTTCAATTTCTTGTTTTAATTTCTTCTATTTTTGTTTTATCATTTGCTTTTACACCTCAAGATAATTACCTAATAAACTGTGGTTCAAGCACAAGTACTGTAGCTGTTGATAACAGGTATTTTCTTGGGGATTCATCAAATAATGCTTCAGATTACTTATCAAAAGGTAAATCAATTTCTCTTGCAAATCCAAACCCAGTTTCAGTTTCCTCTGTACTTTACACTACAGCTAGATTGTTCACTTCTGCTTCAAGCTATACATTCAAAATCAAGAACAGTGGGACCCACTTGGTGCGTTTACATTTCTCTCCTTTTGTTTCCAACAATTATGACCTCAAAAATGGTGAATTTAATGTTATGGCAAATGGGTTTTCAATTTTAAGCAAATTTGTTGCTAATTTTACTGTTGTTAAAGAGTTTTTCATGATGGTTGATAAAGTGGAACTTGAGATTATGTTTACTCCAAGTAGTGATTCCAATTTTGCATATGTGAATGCAATTGAAGTATTTTCAGTACCTAAAGATTTCTTTGTTGATGCTGGTGGGGTAGCTTTAATTTCCCCTAATGGAATTCAAGAATTTAGGCAGAACATTTCAGCTCTAATTTTGGAAACTGTTCATAGGATT
This sequence comes from Penstemon eatonii, assembly GCA_038501285.1. NCBI lineage: Eukaryota > Viridiplantae > Streptophyta > Magnoliopsida > Lamiales > Plantaginaceae > Penstemon > Penstemon eatonii. Next base: position 18,968,496 of record CM076711.1, read on the forward strand.
AATGTTGGTGGATCAAAATTAACCCCTTTTAATGATACCCTTTGGAGAACTTGGATCCCAGATGAAGATTTTCTAGTCCTGAAATCTGCTGCTAAAGTTGCTAGAACGTTCGACCCACCCAATTACCAACCGGGTGGGGCGACTAGAGAAAACGCACCCGATACTGTTTACATGACTGCACAACAAATGAATGTAGCGAATGGGAGTTTGAATTATTTGTTTAACATAACATGGGATTTTCCCGTGAGTCGAGAGGGTGATGATACTATGCATTTTGTTCGGTTACATTTTTGCGATATTGTTAGTGTTGCACTAAACACATTGTACTTCAATATATACATAAATGGAATCATAGCGTACAAAGATGTTGATTTGTCTGCGCTCACATTTCATGAACTTGCTTCGCCTTATTACATTGATTTTGTTGTGAAAAACACAAAAGATTCGGGTTTTGAGAGAATAAGCATCGGCCCTTCGGACCTTAGTAATACTTTGAGAAAAAACGCTATTTTAAACGGGGTCGAGATCATGAAAGTGTTGGATTCCGTACGTCTAAATAGGAGGCGGAAGAAGAAAAGCGTGTGGATTTTAGCGGGGTCGGTTCTTGGTGGTTTTTTTGCGTTAAGTTTAACGATTCTTACATCCTTAGCAATTCTCAAATGTTGCAAGAGAAAACCGAAATCGAAAACAAAACGCCCCGAGAGTGGAGGGTGGACTTTTTTACGTGTATACGGTAGTAGCTCCCGTGATACGGGATCTGACGGAAATGCCCTTGCTTCTCCTGGTCCGTATGGATATTACGATTTGAAAATCCCATTTACCGATATAAAGTTAGCTACAAAAGATTTCGACAAGAATCTTATAGTAGGCTCGGGTGGTTTCGGAATGGTTTATAAAGGGGTTCTTAAAGACAACATATTAGTCGCTGTCAAACGAGGTATGCCTGGTTCAAGACAAGGACTTCCGGAATTCCATACCGAAATTACAGTCTTGTCCAAAATCCGCCATCACCATCTCGTGTCCCTTGTCGGCTATTGCGAAGAGCAATCTGAAATGATACTCGTTTATGAGTACATGGAAAAGGGTACTTTAAGAAACCATTTGTACGGTTCAGATTTACCGCCTTTATCTTGGAATCAACGGCTGGAAATATGTATTGGTGCAGCTAGAGGTCTACACTATCTACACACGGGTTCGGCTCAAGGGATCATTCATCGTGACATAAAATCGACCAATATTTTGCTAGATGAAAAATACGTAGCCAAAGTTGCCGATTTTGGCCTTTCCAAATCTGGACCTTGTTTAAATGAGACTCATGTGAGTACCGGTGTAAAGGGTAGTTTTGGGTATTTAGATCCCGAATATTATAGACGACAACAATTAACTGATAAATCGGATGTTTATTCATTCGGAGTCGTTCTTTTTGAAGTTCTATGTGCTAGACCGGCTATAGACCCATTGCTTACTAGAGACCAAGTGAACTTAGCTGAATGGGCTATGGAATGGCAAAAGAAAGGTATGATTGAGCAAATAGTGGACCCGGAGCTCGTGGGATCGATAAAACCGAACTCCTTGAAGAAATTTGGTGAAACGGCTGAGAAATGTTTGGCTGATTATGGTGTAGATAGACCGACTATGGGCGATGTGTTGTGGAATTTGGAACATGCGTATCAGCTTCAAACTAATGAAAGGATAAAGGAACGAGATGATACGGGAGCACCTGGGGTTGTAACGGGAGTGAACTTGAGCCGCATTGGGGTAGATTCCGAGGAGGGTATTTTGGACATTTCAACTAGCCGAGTTTTCTCCCAGCTGATAACTAATGAAGGTAGATAGTTTTCAGATTCATGGATATTGACGTAAATAGCCTTGAACGAGGTATTAAAGAGTACTTATTGTTTGTTTAATATATATACATGTAAAATGTGTTTGTTTTGAGCACCATATGTTAATCCCACGTTCGAATTTTCACACTTGTAATTCAAATGTTCTTGTTTTAGCTGACATAAATTTTAATATTTAATCATAAATAGTTCAACTTATATTATTTAGAATTATGATTTTATCAACATGGATTTAAGTCAAAACGTTAAACATGACTTAATCTCAATGCTAATACATATGTAATTCTATCAATCTTTATTTTTGTGATGATCCTATTATTTAAATAAAAAAAATTATGCATTTACAATGGATAAAGATATTGTTTATGAAATTAAGAATATTAATTCGACATTACATCAATTATAGAAGATTATCACAAACAATATACCAAATTGTTTAATTATCTATTTATTATGTTTAATATCTCGATTAATTTCTCAATGAGATCACATTAAAATCCTTAATTTCCATAACCAATATCATTTCTTGATTGAAATAGTTCTTTTTTTTGTTGAAATAAGTAGACCAGTCATATAAGGAGATAAAAATATAAAATATGACTCACAAGGACTATTTATACATATGTATAGTTGAAGGGGGCAAAAGTGACGCAGTCAATAGTTGAAGATTGGGGAAAATGAAATTTACCCTTTATTTTCTTATGTCTCATTTTTACCCATTGAAATGGAATCTACCCATTACTTTTTATATATGTTATTGTTTCTCAAGGGAAAAAAAAATAGCTTTTTATGTATCTTATTATTCTCCGAGGCTCAAGACATATGGAAGCAAAATACATAGGTCTTGGTTGTTTGGTTTTTTCTAAAATTATTTCGTTTTCGGAAAAAGCGAAATAAACATGTTTTTTATTTTCATAAATAAATTTATTATTTTTTAATTTTCTTAAATTGTTCTCTCAAAATTCAAATAAATACTCTCCCATTTAATATTAATTGACACAATTGTCAAATTTTTTCTTTTTCAAATTAAATGGCATATTTGGATTTTCATTTCAAAGTTTTTTTTTTTCAATTTCGCCCTTTTCTCACATTTAGGTAGAGAAACTCAATGATCACCACTTACTAATAAAATAATTAAAAAGTAGCAATCATTATAAAGAGTATTTGAGATATTTTATCATAAAAAATATGTAATGATAATGTTTCTTAATATGTGTAAAAATAAGAAATGTGTCAATTAATATGAAACGGGCGAGTAACAATTTTCTTATCTTTTAAAAAAAATAACTCTAATTTGATTTGAGGGGTGCAAAGGGGAGGGCGGGTCGGGTCGGTCATTAATGGGTCTATGGTGATGGGCCATAAATGGGTGGTTCATAAACGGGTCGGATCGTCCCTTTAATCTTCATCTTCTTCTTTTTTTTCCTTAAAAGAAATCCACAAAAAATCGTTGTAACATGGATTGAAAAATGGGACTAATTGATGTCGAGATTTGAAAGAATAAAGTTAACATGCAAATTAGGAGTCATCAATTACATGATTTGAAAATATAATTTTTGTTATTCTCTTATATTTAAGAAATATAAGAAATATATTGCGTAAAACTAAATATAAAAACCCTTCCGAGAGTCGATACCAATATTTTGTTAATCGAAAGTGGCCATAAAATAGAAAAGACGAATGATTTTAAGATGTTTTAATAATTTAATTTTTTTCTCTCTAAAATAATGGGTTAGTAATTACAAATAATGAAAAGTCGGTTCTAGGCCTTCAATTTTATGATAATTAACAAGATATGATAAGATTTTCTTTTTGGAATTAAAGGTAGTAGCCAACTTGCTTTTAAATTGGGCCCATTAATTATTATTTTGTTTTTTGTTCTTATAAGACTCATTAATTGATCCACTATGAGACACATTAAAGACTCATTAATTATAAAGCTGACCCAAGACCATCCCAACCCAACAAACATAAAAATTAAAGGGTTGGGTCTGGACGGGCCTGGACGGGTCACGGACCGGCCCTCGGGTCCAAACCCATCTTGTCATGCCTAGATTTGACATAAAGTAACTCATCTTTCACACAATTTATCTCACATAACACACATTACATAAAGTGTTACACATTTTACACCTACAACTTAACTATTCCAAAAAAACGTAAACTTATTTTATTTATCAAATCACGCTCTCAAAATCCAAACAAACAACATTACGTAAATCATGAATATTTCGCAAATCTCTACCACTCTCCCAAATACCAAACAAACGGGCCCATATAAATTATAGGTAGGTATATTGAGTTAATGTAGCCTCTTTGCAGAGAATATTGAAAATTATATAGTGTGGCCAACACCTTTCCATATGGTGCAAATTACAGCAAAAGGTTCCACTAATTAATGGTACAATATAATTAGATTATGGTCCTCCACTAACTTAGAACTCCATAAACATTATATTTTTTTAAATGTATTATTATAGCATTATCTATTGTATTCTCGTAATTATTGTTGGTTACAGCCGTCAAGACTTTTAAAAATACGTTTACACTTCTACCATTTATTACTATTTTGATACACTTCATCAGTCAATTTGATCAAAACTTAATTTTTTTTAATAAATAATCAAATTTCAAAAAAATATAATAAATAATCTAATTAATATATTTCAATAACAATTTAATATATTACCATCACTTTTCATATAATATAGTATTGCTAGGTCTTCCAGGCAATTGCTTGACATATAATATGATACGAATAATAGAGGAAAATTACAATTTTTATACTATATTTTATCTTACATTATATATTTGATATCAGACTTTTTAAAAAAAATACTTTTGATACCACAATTTCACGATCTTTGACAGATTTAACATCACCAAAATCATTCCATTAAATTATCATCAAGTTGTAAAAATTCTTTAAACTTAATGTCAAATTGAGGAATAATTGTAGCTATAACAATTGCACACAATGCATATTCGAGCTCTTTAAATGTCAAATATAATATAATAGATAAAAAGTTTTTATGATAAACTAAATATGTCAAGAATAGTCAAATTGTGATGTCTAATGTAATTTTTAAAAAGCTTTGATCCAATTGTATAAAGTATAGTTGTAAATCTATCTTCTATATTAAATTATAGGAGAGTTTTATCAATTAAAAATATCACATGGGTATTTTTGCAATTTACCCTTTCTCACATGAAAAAAGCAAAAGTTCGTTTCACGAGATAATAACAAAAAAAGAAAAGATAAAATAACAGTCTGTAATATGAAAAGAAATTCACAAAATTGTGGAAATCGAGATAAAAAATATCGAACTCGATTGCATACCGCCACAAATCTCTGAATTCTGAAAACTGCTCATAATTATTGCGTTAATATTCCCCAATTTGAATTCTAGCAGTGAAAAAGTACTCCTTCAAATCATAGTGGAAACATTTTCAAATATCATTCATTACACACAGTTGAATTAGAGAAAGAGTGAACTGTGTGTTTTTGTGTAAGTTTTGAGGCTTAGGGTTTTGAATTGAGTTAAAATTGTTCGAATTGAAGATGACGGAGGTAATCCTCCATGTTTACGACGTTACGAATAGCGGTAATGACAAAACGAACAACACAATTATGCAAATTAACAAGATCTTCAAAGACGGAATTGGACTTGGTGGCATCTTCCACAGCGCAGTTCAGGTTTCTATAAACGGCTCATACTTTTTATATGTCTATTTTGATATTCAATTTTTTTCTTGTGGATTGGATCTGGGGTCTTAGTATTGTGTGTACTTCATTTGATGTTTACTTTTTTTCTTGGGCCTATGAACCTAAATTGTGTTCAGTAATGTTCTGGAATTGTCAGTTTCTTGACTCAGTTATCTTTTGGACATACAATCTTTTTTTAAATATCTTTTCGACTTATTCAAGTTGCAGGATCTGAATGGACACTTTGCCCAATGATCGACAATGGAGTTTCTAGATGTTTCATGCTGCTAATTTTTTTTCTTCCTATAATTTATTTTAACATCTCCTTGCTTTCTTGTGATACTGAAATAGATTTTGTTTAGAGTCGACTAAATTTCTATGACATTTTCTTTTCAATTGGGTGCATGCTGCATAAATTGTAGAAAACTTAACACTATATGACAATGTATGTATATGTAGTATGGTTCGTGCCTGTGAAAATTGGTTACCTGTTTCATTAGGTTTAAGTTATATTTTCTTGAAAAATTCAAATTTGTAATCAACATTACAACAAGACATGGAAGCCTAGAAATTGGTTTTTGATTTTTTATTGAATTTTTTGTTGTGTGAAATCTTAGCCTATTTGTATAATGCAATGTATGGATTTACTTCTTAGGAAGAATACTCATTTGCATTTCTGACCCTACATAAAAGTTACATATTCGAGGTTATTTTTCTAATATGCTCTTGAATTTTTGCACTCTCCACCCTATGGTAGGTTCATCTATTCGACCTCTAATCTTTTTTTCCAGTTTGATACAGTATGTGATGATTGGGCAGCCTATTGTGCGTTCTGATTAGATTGAAAATTCATTGCAGATGACTTGTGTCTATATGACATTTAATGCATACCAAGTTACCAATAGAGCTTAGGCACAGTTATGCTCTTGTAACAAAATATTCACTTGCTCAACAGGTTTATGGAGATGATGAATGGTCATTTGGGTACTGTGAAATGGGTACTGGAGTATTTAGCTGTCCTTCAACAAAGAATCCAATGTATACATACCGCGAAAGAATTAAACTTGGAAAAACATCCTTCTCTATTTTCAAGGTTAATCAGATCCTGAGGGAACTCAGTAGAGAATGGCCTGGACACTCATATGATTTGCTGTCAAAAAATTGCAATCATTTCTGTGATGAGTTGTGTGAAAGATTGGGTGTGCCAAAACTTCCTGGTAATTGTAGCTCCCAACCCCCTCTTTTGCTTTCTTAGACGTGCAGTTGTTTTATTATGTTTAATGCTGTCCATAACTGACAATATGTTGTTCACTAGTATAGTTGAGAAAATGTGCATTACATTACTCCTATGTTTAAGACTAAATGTTGGCAAATTCTCCAATTGACCGAATTTTATCATTTACTCGGACACTGCTTGAGTTCTTTCTAGACTAATGTTGCTAAATATTTCAAGCATTAATCTAAAAAAAAACAAAAATTTGCATCAGTTTGATTTGTAATACATTCAGTTTCGTGCAAAACGATGAAGTATTGACATCCATTTTCTTGAATTAACTGAAACTGATTGCAGGAAATTTTATTTTTAGGACCTTGTCAAATATCTTGATTCTTATAATCAAATGATGCTTTGGTGGTTTTCTACTGGAAAGAAATGAAAGTTGGAAGAAAGTTCTTAATTCTTACTCCATTCTTATTCTGATTATTCACATATATCTCACGCCATGTCTCATCTGCTTCTTTCGACCAAAGTAGAATTCTATCTAAGTCATTGGTTCTGCTCTGTGAGCTCTCAAGTTAACCTGATGCTTCGCCAAATTCAATTGATAATCAGAGTTGATTCTTCGTTTAGATTTGTTTGTTAGCTCTTGTATTGGTTGAGTCAATATTTTCTTAGAAATAAACCTTTGTTTTTGTATGATTTTTGCATGATATGTTCTTCCTGCAGACGTAATAGAAAAGTAACGTTTAGCTTGTCCTGGATAAACCTAAACCCAGGCACACCTCTGCATAAACACATTGGCCGCCAAAGCTATATGTGTGCTTGAAATGATACTTTACTGCAGAAGTGAAATGTTAAGGCGTATGTATTTACTAGTGTACCCTGTAATTCACTTAGTTACCCTTTAACAACAATCAGGACGAGGAATATCTTTCTTGCCACTTTCCCTTGTTTGTAAAAGTGATGTTCTAATCAGTACTTTAACAGGTTGGGTGAACAGGTTTGCACATGCTGGTGACGCTGCAGTAGAAATAGCTGGAAATACAGCCTTTCGAGTAAGTTTCAATCTTTCCAGGAAGCTGGCTTTTTAAGTAGACAACCACATCACTATGGACTCCAATGAGTGAAATAGATAGGAAATTATAATTTAAAGATTTGTTTGAGTGGTAAACTGAACCTATACCAAAAATGTTAAGCAATATATATCTCTTTGATTTCTTTGCTATTTTCTTGAGCATAGATGTGGGTTTCTGTTTGTCTTCCCCAATTTTTCCCCTTCCAATGTGCGTTAGTGTTCTGATATTCTATTTTGGGTGTTGCTGCAGTTGAGGCAAGCGAAAACGGAAATTGTATCTGCTAGCAAAGTGGCATATCGGTTTTTAGCAGGAGTTGCAAACAACAATTCAGTTGCGGCTCCAGATTCCCCTGGAAACTCTACAAGAGGAAGTCCTAGACTACAAGCTACCTGGTTTAAGAACCTTGTCTCGTCTGGTGCTAAACCATCTACTTCAGAACTGGAAAATCGTAATGAAGAGGTGCCACGTCAGCAACATAAGCAAGATGCAGAAATACCTTTAAGGTCCATCTCTCGACCTAGTCCCTAATACCATTCACTGATGTGACACTGAGCTCGGGACCTTTCACAATTTTTATTTGTTGGCTGTTGTAAAATGTTTAGATTCATTGAACTCGGATTAGATTTAAGTTTTAGTGTCATCCTTTCGTTTCACATCACTGCTAGCCTTAACCAAATATTCAGACGATTTTTGGTTTTAAGGTTACAAATGTACACATTTTAGAAACATTTCTTTCATTATTCATTCTTTTTATTGTACAAGTGTATGTTTGCAATGTGTTAAATCAACTTGGGGCATCATTTGTATGCTTTTTCTAACGTAAATTCAACGTGGTTACGTTTGTGCTTTGAGGTGAGCCAAGAATTATTGGTAAAGATGGTGACCTCGAATCAGATCCATGACATTTCAATTTGTTAACCATCACATCTTTAATATACGGAAAAAGAATACACTATGTTTAAATGGTGCTTGAATTCTAATTCTCCATATTTGATATATTTTGCTGAATTTGAGTAAGCTAATTATGTTATTGCGTTTGCGTCGTCCTAGTCTGTTACAACCTCAAAACACGAAAATAGTTAAAGAAAATCAAGCTTTTCATTTTCACTGAAAAATGTTGAAACTAACTATATAATGCAACTAAAACAAGCAAAATCATGCATTTGATAATTGAATAGGCAAAATAGGTTCTAAAGATAGAGAGTGAATTTAGCCAAAAAAAAAAAAAAACCAAGTACTAATCTCATAGATAGGCAGATTATGTGCTGGGGACAAGAAAAGTAAAGTCTATAATTCCAAAGTAGAATTAGACGAGACAACATAACATAATCAAAACAGAAAATACACAGTTACAGCATTTAAATGACGATTTTTCAGGGTCGTTTCACCTCGTAAAATCCCATTTTGTCGAGTAAGCAAGCAACCATAAAACCAACCAGTAAAGTGAAAAACAAAAGAGTAAGACTTCAAAAACCAAAGTTTAAACAAGTCCACAATACAACCTCGATTACCTAAAGAAGACATAAAAAAAGTAAGCTCACTTCCGAGTTCAGATATATACATAAACATTATTCCAGAAACAAACAAAATATCCAGTTCAACAGACATAACGATCGTCGTTTCTTTCACCCTCTCAACATGTTGTTGAAGACATAAGCATCATCAGCTATATTGAGCGATGAAAACGCCTGAGCAGCAACATGGCCAGCCGATGAACCAACATGACCCCAACTTTCTCCAAAACACTGGGGGTAAATATCTCGTCCCCCCATAGGGTCAGATGAGACCATAAAGTTGGAATTTCCCCATTGGTGCGTCCACATGCACCCATATCCATTTTCAGGCAAATACTTATCCCACAAGGTTAGCCCCTCATTCTTTTTCAGTATCATTTTACTTGAATCGTCCGAGTCTTCACCAAGTAGGACATGTAAAGCAGCTGCTTCAGCTATTGCAGCACCTTCTTCATCGAGCCTCTCTTGTTCTTCTTTCTTTTTCTGCTTCTTTTTCTCCAGTTCAGATCTTATGGCTGCAGAAGTAGCTAAAGCCTTCTCCAAACGTCTCTTTTTCTTTTCAGCCTGTTTAATGCGATCTAGTTCGTCTTTCACTTGCTTTTTCTTGGCTTTCCTAACACCAGCTGTTACTTTAGCACACTCCATCATAACCAGTCACACTCGATTAGAATATACTCAACTTCTTTTGCCTTCCTTTACGTTTTTCCAAGAGAACTTACCTAAGATGTATACATATCTAAAACACACTATATTATTACTATTATTAGCCTTTTGAAGCTTGTTATTGAATACTTAATGGACTTGAACTGAAAACTGCTAAACTAGAAACACGCTATATATGAGACTAATACCTACACCCACTCAGGTCTGAATGAGTACCTCATTTTGCGAACGCTACATTCCCAAAAAGAAATTACAGGACAAAGGAGAAGCGAAAACTGATAGAAGCTTACGTCACTCATTATTTTTTCTGATTTCCCACAACTCTTGCTACTCATTTCTACCCACAATAAATAAGAAATTTTTTAAAAAAAAATTATGTTAAATTCGCATAAATAGTTCTTTTTTGTCTCAAACAACTCACATGGCCTTCCCTCCTGCAATAAAGATGGATAAACTCAGTATACAAGCCAACAAGACACGAGAAATGTAAAATGCCGTCGGAAAAATAAGTTCCACCAACAAACCGACAATATTGCAACACAAAAACCAGCATCTAATAATACGTAAACGACAATCTTAAGATCTTGTAACTATAATAACGTAAAGTGACTACCGTAAAATTAATACAAGTATAAACGACAAAAAGTTATACTGTAACCTAATAGTCGACATTGACGTCAATACACAACCATCCTCGAATCCATTAAAAGTCTAACCAAAAAGAGACCATGATTAACAGATGAAGCACTAAACAGAAGCACCATAAATCAGCAATTCTTCTAATTAAATTATAGTTAAAAAGTTCAATAAAAAATAGCAGTTCTTCTGATTAAACGACCCCCAATCTCAATAATCTAAAACACTACAAACACACATGAATTAACATATCAAGTAAGTAATTCAGTTCATTAGTTCTACATGCAATTTCATATTTCAATATCAAAATTACAACAAACATCCTATCCAAATTTCAGATCCCACATAAACATAATAGTAAATTATCACCCAATAGCCAAGACCAAGGAACATATATAGATCTAAAAACAACTCGTACATCACAACAAACTCTAGATTAATTCAATTCACAAAAAACCCAATAATTTACACATTTCAACAACGATCCACTTAAAGACACGCCTAAATCTCAATTCCACCAAAAACTCATCCGTTTCAAGGATTATTATTTACTTTCAGATCAAAAAATCCCAACCAAATCCAATATAAACAAAATCAGAGACAAATTTAGAGTGAAACTTAAGCAAACCTGCGTAAAATCGAAGGCCTCCTCGATCAGAAAGGAATAAGAAAGAGAGATGTTGAAATTGATTTATTTGGATCTGTAATAAGTGCGTTTTGTGCGTGAGTGAGGATAAAATAACTGATCACATGATATTGCCGGTGAGAAGAGACGGGATTGTGTAGAAGAAGGAAGGGTAATATAGGAAATGCATATAACATGGGACACGTGTCGGTAGATGGAGAGAGATCCAGAATTTATGACTTTTCATTAAATCCGGGCCCCACGTCGCGAATTTGTGGATTCTAGATTAATGAACAGATTTGGAAATGGACTTTTCACCGTACGATCGGTTTGGTAGGTGAACCGATGGTGGAGATTAAAAGGCTAGATGTGTAACGTCTGTGATTTTATCAGCTATGACGTCATAATTAGACGGAATATTAAAGAAATAATATTGAAAAAAGAAAAGAAAAGGCCCATACCAATTTTTTCTAGTCTTGTACAAATTTGCATCAAATTTTGCTTCCTAGGATGATCTTTTCGCGATTGACAATGATATAAATCTAATGCATGCCAAATATTATTATTGCTTTAATTGTGATATTTATTAATAGCAATAACTTGTTTCATGTGTTTAGTTTATCCATATTTTTGGTAAATAACACGTTTTAGCACAAACATAAAATGTGTGAGTTTTGTATATATCTAAAAAGAGACGGGTAATAAAACCAGTTGTATTTATATATATAGTAGTTTTTTATTTTGAAAATTACATGTAATGCTGATTTTGCTGATTTTTTGATATGGCATATCCTCCTCTTCATCCGATGTATATAAATGGGTAAACATCACTTTTGGTCCATCTTATCATTAACTTTTTATAGAGTGGTCCCTCTTATATTTTTTTTCTCACGTTAGTCCCTACTATGAATTATTTGTTTCACTTTAGTCCTTTTCAAGTGGTCCAAGGCGATTCCGATAACATGTGATATGCTGATGAGGGCAATTTTGTCATTTCAAGTAAACTAACATGGATATTTTCATCTTTCTAATTATTTAAAAAAAAAACTAAATTTCCAAACTAGGGTTTCATTCCAATCGAACTTAATCGTACATTTCGTTCCAAACTAAAGTTTTTTCCAAAAATCTTTTTCAAACACCAAAATTGCTCACCAATTAAACAATATCTCAAATAGTCTCAATAGTGAACGGACGAAAATGCCCTAAAAAATATTCATATGCATGTCACGTGTTATCGAAACCACCTGATAAGGACTAAAGTGAAACACATAATTCATAGTAGGGACTAAAGTGAAACAAATAATTCATAGTAGGGACTAAAGTGGAAAAAAAAATATAAAAGGGACCACTCTGTAAAAAGTTAATGATAAGAGGGACAAAAAATGGTATTTACCCTATATAAATTAAGGATTAGACGTATTCAAGTGGATTGCTTCAAGGAGTAGAAGTTAACAATGCCAACGACTTACTGAGAACTAGCTATTATTCACAATAGGATAGACTAAAAAAAAATCGCTCTAACAAGCGAAAGATTTATGGAAGTTCCTAAAATTGATGTTTGATGCCTCTCTTGAACTTTACCATATTATCTATTCAATGATGAAGCTATAGTGTATATTAGAACTCAATTTTTTTTTATTAAACTTCTTATTGAATTGTGTACTTATTTGAAAATAATATACTTTAGATCCATTCGATCATATTTTTCACTAAGGCCTCCACGGAGGAAACAAATAATATGTAATTCTATATGCGAAAATAGTTGTAATACAACTAAAAATTAAAGAATATAGAAAACAAAAGGTATATCTTGTACATCTTAAATAATGTTGTAAGGTTATATGATACTTACACACATAAAGACTCCATGTGTAGAAATGTGTACTATACTTCTCACTTTTGAAAGACGATAAATCGATAAACGCCTTGATTTTCTCTAAGAAAGGGCAAATTCATATTAACATAGACTTAACAGACATCCTGGGAAAAAATAAATAAACTCAATAAATATACCGTTTATTATTTCAATAAAGTTGATTTTTTTTTTTTGTCAATAATTTTATGAAATAGAAAGATTTCAACCCTCAAAGTTTAATCAAGATTCCCAACAATGTAGTGGTGCCACAACAATGTTCATTTTTTATAGAAATATTTTACACTCTTGATTGGAGCCTTTATGAAACTTTCATATTCCTCCTAGATATCGTATATATATTGCCATGTAATTGGACATTTTCATATTGTGTACTATATGAAATACCAATTGAACAAGAAACAATTTGATTGAACACACAACATATAGAATAAATTAGCTAAATTAGCCTCAGGAGTTCGATAATCCGACACCGATAGGTTTTCGAAGCTTCAAATGCATTATATTTGTCCATAATGATTATGAAGCCCTTATAATTGACGGTGAAATTAACGTAAGTTTGATGGCAAATGAATAGTTTACTGTGATGTATATAGTATGGGAATATGTGATATGTAGATATTCAGTAATTGTAAGTAAATTTCTATTGTAAAAGTTTCAAGCATGGATCAAAATTTCGTTTCGAGTGTATGTTTCGGTCAGCCAAATATTGAAAATTTTTCGAGACTTTTCGGAAATATTTTGAAAACACTAAGGAAAAATTGTAATAAAATTTACTAAATTTAGATAAATAACAGAGTTTAAGGCAAACAAATAGTTTCGGAATTACATCTTATTTTCGTTTCGCTTGATTCAAAAACGGAAACTTTTTGATATTTTCGAAGGAAAAGATGGAAATTTTGATCAATGGTTTCAAGAACATTTGTTTAGAGATTGAGAGGGAGAATCTACAACAAAAATGGCCTTTAGTGGCTTCTTGTTAATGGCATTTTAATACAAGATGTCATCAAAATGTTAAATTGGTGGCATATGTGAAAATGTATTGTTAAATTTAAAATGTTGACATAAAACTGGAGGCATTTTACTAATGGAAAATGTTATAATAAAAATATAGGGGCAATATTAAAAGAAATGTAACCAAATGAAAATGCCGCCAATAATATTTGAGCAAATGACAAAAATACCCTCTATATTTTGTCTAACTCTAAAAAAATCCCTTGTGTTATTTTAACTCCCAAAACCCCCCTGTGTTTGGTTTTAAATACCACACTCAATACAAGTATAATTTTACTTTTGACTTTTGGAGGAATGACAAGATTACCCCTATGTGTTTGTTTTTTTTTAAATTTATTTTTTATTTTTAAAAAATTAAGTATATACTACTTGGGTCGAGTGTGGTATTTAAAACCAAATATGGAGGATTTTGGGGGGATTTAAAATGACACATGGGGGGGTTTATGGGAGTTAGACATAGCATAGGGGGTGTTTGTCTTTCGATGTTAGGGGTAAAATTGTCATATCAAAAGCAAAATGTGAACAAAACTTGTAATTTTGGCATTTGAAACACACTCCCTTTTATAGGGTGTGTATTTGACACTTACTTGAGATCACATGGGGATTTTTAGAAGTTAAAATCACACAGAGAATTTTTTGAGAGTTAGACAAAGCGTGGGTTTTTTTTTGTCTTTCGCTCCTGAAATTAATATAGAATACTCCCTAATGCACATATAAAGTGAAACGTAGATGGAAAAAGGATACCAACAAGTGATTTGTCTAGTGGAAGGGACTAGTCACTACAAAGTAGCGGACTCAGGTTCGAATCCCTGTTGGGAGAGATTCCCACATTATGTGCCCGACGCGCCTCGAAAGGGATTAAACTTTTGGGAAACAAAAAAAAAATGGAAAAAGGATAATAAACACCCATGTATGTTGCATATGTCCTTTTTAAATATCAAAATATGACTAAATTTGGTGATAAAATCTTAGATTTTTATTAACTACTCAAAATACAAAAGTTAGAGTGAAGAATTGTTGACAGGATGTGAAAATCCAAAAGAATTTAGTGGAATGACTTGTAAATTATAGCCCATTATGATTAACCCATTGGGGTTAGGTCTATAAATTAAGAATCTCTAAGTAGTGGGGAATAGGGTTCTACATCTATATTAATGAGGAAACTGGTCCTCTCTCTATACATTTTTCAGAGTTGTTAAGTTCCCTCATAACTTAACGCATTATTAGAAACTCGAAACTGTGGCAAGAGAGAGAAACCAGTCTTCCATCAATCAGTATTTCCGCTACCGATTGTCCACGCCATGAAGACAGGTATCTCTATACCTAATTACGTTTCAAGCAATTAACATGATTATGTCGATCCATTACTGTTCATGCTTATGTGAATAATTGCTAACAAGTCTTTTATGTATACACTTCTATTTTTTTCTTATGCAAAGTAAGGATAATTAATCAAAATTTTCATTGATGGGTTATTAAGTTGGAAAAATATTTGAAGTTGCATTTTATTATGGTTTACAAAATATTATTTTTTTTTTTTTTTTTTTTTTTTTGATAACCCAGGTGTACAAGCTTACACTTGACTAATCCTGGACCCTCAGAACCCTTGCCCTAGAACCCTGAAGGATGTAAATCGCAAGATGTGCCTCCACCAAGCCCCGGGTTCCCACCATACTGCTGTACACTCTGCGCACAAATGGGTCTTCACCACAAATGACCCTAAGATAGACCCATAGAAATGCTTCCATCCAAGTTCCAAATGGGATTCGAACCCCCACCCTTGCCGCTGGAGCAAGCCTTATGAATCATTGGTCGACCAGTTGGAGAAGTGAGTGTGCTGTAGTGAAAATTGAATTGTCATTATTGATGCGATTTATTCATCCAAGCTGCTAGTATAGGCCCTTAATATTGAAATTACCCTCGAAAGTTTGTCCTAAAATGCTCTTTCATGTATAATAGAGAAACAATGAATGTAGTTTGGTAAATTTGTGATTCATTTATTGAATTTCGAAGTAATTTTGGTTTATGAGGAGAATTATTTTCCAGGTAATTATTATTGTGTAAATCGAGTTTGGTCAAATTCATTATATTCATATAAAGTGTAATATATTTATTTTTGGAGTAAGTAATACTCCTAAAAGAGTGATTAATCACAAAACATGCTCCATATAATTGTTAAATAATTTAATGAGTTTGATCAAACAAAACTTGAGCAAGAACTCTCCTTGTTTGATTGGAACGGATAATTATTACTGCTTTGAATTCACTTGCCCTTTTTTTTTTTTAATCATTTAATATATTTATATGAACAAAGAAAGAAAAAAGAATTGGAAATTATTGTGTATCCAGGTAATGTGTGGCATTTTGAAGGGATTTAATCCTATATGGGAGTTTCTGCAATTGGGCTGGCCCACTTATGGGCGGGCTGCCCGTAGTTTTATCAGCCAACAAGAACAGTAAATAAAGCCCAATAAAATAGCCAATCAAGCCTAATATAGCAAACCTATGTTGATTAGGAGTTCGTCGATAGTATTTATAACATGTGTTAGAAACAAACAGATTAATCGCACAAGAAATCAATTCAAGCCGCCTGAAAAAGACCTAAAAATCATTGGCCTCCAACTCAATTTTGTGAAGGTATGCATGCAACCAAAATCGAATTTAATTTAGTGAAACTAGAATTATTCTTGGTTGTGTTTGGATGATTTTATTGTTGTTATTTTTTCAAATCAAGTTCTTTTGGTTCAGGATTACTAGTACTATATCAATTCCCCCTTTTTGATTTTATTTTATGCCATTTTCCGCTTAAAAATTGAATTGTTTTTGGAATTGCTGAATAATGTGTATGTAGGGTGACGGGATAATTTTCTGAAGTTCAATTTTGTCTAAATTTTTTTATTGTGGTTGTATTTGGAATTTTTTTATGTGCTAGGTTCTTGTCAAACAATGAAACAAGATATGCCAGTTGCTTGTTGGGAAACAATGGAGCAAGAGGATATGATAGTGTTGGAGATACTATCAAGGTTGCCAGTTAAGAGTCTTTTAAGGTTTATGTGTGTTTGCAAACACTGGAAATCTCTTATCTCATCTCACCCTTTCAGAAAATTACATCGTCAAAGACACAATTCTTCCCCTCCTTTAATTCTAGCTTTTCATAGTTCCGATTCCAGATACGATGGAGAAATTGAACCTGGTATGCTATTTGATTGTTTTTTAACCGCCTTCGATGTCTATGGAAAAGTCGTCCAACACTGTACTCTCCCATTTTATTCAAAATCTCTTTGCATCATGCATTTTCCATCCCAATCTAAGTTGATATGCTTCTCTGACAAACCAAGAAAGATGTTCATCTCGTATAATCCTAGCACCCGACATTTCTTTCGCTTGCCCAATCCCCCTTCCTTTTCATCATTTGACATTAAACTTTGCACCTCTGGATTTGGCTATATTCCATCCAAGGATGAATACATGATGGTGCACATGATTGACAAAAATCCACTCGACAAATGGGTTTGTGAGGTCCTCACTATGTCCATATCCAGTGATAACTTTCAATTGCATTACAATGCATGGAGATCCATTGAGGTCACAACAATGCTCAACCGCGTGTGTACTAGCTCTGGTGTGTTTGTTTGTGGGTCTTTTTATTGGCATGCACGTGATGAAGGTAATAACTTTATTATTCTCTCCTTCGACATTGAGACTGAAGTTTTTTCGACGTTTGGGGTACCGCAAGGAACATTATCTTGGAATGTAAATCTTTTGGAACTCAAAGATGAGCTATATCTCGTGAATGAACCATTTACGCCCGGAATTTTACCAATTCAACCCCCAATTTTAAACCTGTGGAAGTTGTCTTCTGATGTCTATAACAATAAGTTGTGGACACTTAACTGGACCATCAATTTTCAAAGTCTTGGTTATAGAGTAGCTCCTGGTTATAATGAATTTTATTGGAAAATATTGATATACAGACTAGAATACCTCCAATATTACAACAAGCCACCCAACATCTTACGAGAAATGGGAATGTTGAAGCTAGAAGAAGAAGAAGAAGACGACTCATTCATGGACGAGGACATGCCCGACTTCTTTGTGAACATTCACACCAACCTCTTTACTCTTTGATTAAAACTAGATATATATCAAGATATTGCTCTTTCTGCTTATTATCTATGTCATGAGGATTATTTATTTTCTATTTTTTAATATAATCTTTTTATTATGTACTAGACACTCCAGGAATAATTATTAATGGTTTCAATTAATTTAATTCTCCTTTTTTTTTCATCGATCCTTATGTGCCTTAGATTAATTAGTTAGTTTTTCCTATCCATAACAATAAAGGAAGGCTCCATGCATTTTTTTTCTTCAGATTATAAAACTTCATGCCGTCGGAAAAAAAGAATATGTTGTTGCTTTTTGTGATTGTGACATGCATGATAGATTGAAATCTATAAGTTGTTATATTAAATGTCTAATATGTCGTTTCTCCAATTAATAAGTTCAAGTACAAGCCCATTTGCCTGCTCTGGCCTATTTGAGTAATTAATTAGGATGAAAAATATAAGCGAATTATATACATATTAAAATGAGTTTAATTTGTTATATATGAAGAAAAAAAATTGAACATGTACTAGAGTACCTACGTGATTGGGAATTGCCAGTTTATTTTTCTAAGAATCAATTTAAAAATTAGGTATATACTACTTGAGATCAAATATGAGGGATATTGGGGGATTTAAAATGATACATAGGGGAGGTTTATGGGAATAGCATAGGGGGTGTTTTTGTCTTTCGATGTCAAGGGTAAAATTGTCATATCAAAAGTAAAATGTGAACAAACCTTGCAATTTTGGCATTTGAGACACACTCTCTTTTATAGGGAGTGCTTGACACTTACTTGAGATTATAGGGAGATTTTTGGGAATTAAAATAACATAAAGAGTTTTTTGGGAGTTAGACAAAGCATAGGTGTTTTTTTGTCTTTCGCTCCTGAAATTAATATAGAATACCCCTAATGCACATATAAAGTGAAACACAGATGGAAAAAGGATCATAAACACCCTTGTTTGTTGCATATGTCCTTTTTAAATATCAAAATTATGGCTAAAATTGGTGATAAAATCTTAGATTTTTATTTACTCTTCAAAATACAAAAGTTAGAGTGAAGAATGATACGTAAGTCTTTTATGTATACACTTTTATTTTTTTCTTGTGCAAACAAAGGATAATTAATCAAAGTTTTCATTGATGGATTATGTTGTAAAAATATTTGAAGTTGCATTTTATTATGGTTTACAAAATATTTTTTTGAAGCGAGTGTGCTGTAGTGAAAATTGAATTTCAATTATTGATGCGATTTATTCATCCAAGCTGCTAGTATAGGCCCCTAGTATTGAAATTACCCTCGAAAGTTTGTCCTAAAATGCTCTTTCATGAATAATAGAGAAATAATGAATTTAGTTTGGTAAATTTTGTGATTCTTTTATTGAATTTAGAAGTAATTTTGGCTTATGAAGAGAATTGTTTTTCAGGTAATTATTATTGCTCAAATCGAGTTTGGTCAAATTCATTATATTTACATAAAGTGTGATAGATTTATTTTTGGAGTAAGTAATACTCCTGAAAGAGTGATTAATCACAAGACATGCTTCATATAATTGTCAAATAATTTGATTAGTTTGACCAATCAAAATTTGAGCAAGAACTCTCCTTGTTTGATTGGAACGGATAATTATTACTGCTTTGAATTCACTTGCCTTTTGTTTTTAATCATTTAGTTTATTAAAATACATGTTCAAACATATAGATTATAGAGGGATGTTTAAGGGAGAAGAAGAAAAGTGGGTTTGGAAAGAAGATGTTTTATTTGTTACAAATTCAGAGAGGGTTAAATTGTAATTGGATCAATTCAACAAAAAAACACCCGGTTAATTATAACCGATATAGCCGGTTACAATTATATTAATATTTAATATTTTATGTGTATTTTGAGGCATAACTACCGGGAGTTTTCCACATCTACAACTCCCGGTAGACAAGCCCTACTCAAGTTCAGTACTAATACTTTTTGTTGCAAGTATTGAAACTCGATTAAATAAAATAGAAAAAAATAAATATCAAACTATTCAGATTAAACTTATATTTATTTGAATAAAAATTTGCATTTTTAGAAATAAAAACTAATTCAAACTAAATTTTGAATTGAATAAGAATTACATTTCATAGCTAAAATAAATTAACGGGCTTGCTAGGGGCCCGCAGTTCACCACTCATTAAATGCCATGTGGCAAAATCTTCACCTATTACCGGAAGGAAAAATACACTATAGGCAAAACCGAAATGACTTTTATACCCTGCCCAATTAATGTCTTCTTCTTCACTCTTTCATTTCTCAACCTTTTTCTCTCTCTTTCTTTCTCTCTCTCTCTCTCTCTCTCTCTTTTTGCTGCCATGGATACTGCTCTTTCTTTCACTCTTTCGTTTTTTCTTCTTTTTGCTGCCATGTATACTGCCATGGATAGGCAAAACATGATTTCTCTCTTTCTTTCTTTCAAATATATGGGTTTGGTGCAATGAAAATCTGGAATGTGAATTGGAAGATGTCATTACTGCAAAACGATAATCTTTCACTTGGGTAAATAATTCAACTTTATTAGTAGATCGATCCGCTGAGATGATCAAAACCCCACTAATAATCTTTCACTTTGATAATTTTGTGCTTATGTTCTTTACAGATCTGGACAGATCTGCTTTGCTTATGTTCTTTATTAGTAAATAATTTTGTGCTTATGGAGAATGAAGAAGTCTGGACAGATCTGTAAACCCTTGGCTTCAATTTTGGTTATCAATCCAACACAGATCTGGACCCGAACAACCCGGAAGGAGAAGAACCATTGGAAGAAGAAGCTGAAGCGGAATCAGAAGAACAATGAAAAAGTCTGGTCGGACCACTCGTCCGAGCGGCGGCGGCGGCGGCAGCAGCGAGGTGGCGGCAAGGAAGAAGAAAGTCCTTTTTTTTTTCCTTAAGAAATTCTTTTTTTTTTAAATATATAATTATATAGTTGATAATAGAGATTTTTTAACATTTTTAGAAAATAAAAAGTGAAATTAGAATAATCTTGTATACAAATATTGAATTTATAATGAAAATGTATATTTGCAAGCTAAATATGTTTAGTTTGAATTCAGTTTAAATTAGTATCTATGGAAAAATATTTATTGTGAATTCTTTCTATGGAAAAATATAACAAATCTTGTATTCAAAGAAATTAGTGTGAATTTCTACGGATGGCACAAAATTTAACAAAAATATAATATGATTTTTTATAAAAATTTGTGGAACACATAATAAAAATCTATGTTTTTATAGTAATATATGTAAATATGATTTTTTAACATTTTTAGAAAATGAGAAGTGAAATTAGAATAATCTTGTATACAAATATTGAATTTATAATGAAAATCATAGTTCATATAAAAATTGGTAAATAGAACAAATTTTAATGTTTTTAATATATATTAATAACAAGGAGGGGCAAATATGTAAATGAAATAAATGGGATTTTATGATTTTATTATGTATTATTAATATACAGGGGCAATTATGTAAAAGAACAAAATGTGACCTGCTAATAGTGACCGGGTTAGCAGGTCACATAAATAATAATAAAATAATTGTCAAGTGTATTTTTGGGTGGAATTGTGGGCAATTTTCCACAAGTGGAACTGCCCATAGACACTCCCATAAATTAAATACTCCAACTTTTATATTCCAATAAAAATTACTCCTACAGGCTATAATAACAAACTAAAATTTCAAAGGATAGATTTATAGTACTTTCGTACTATACTTTAAAATGTTTTACATATTTGATACTAAGTTTTATGTTTGACGGCCATTGACATATTTAGTTTTACTGTCAAAATCATTCTATTAAAATATCATGAAACTTTAACAATTCTTTCAACATATCGTCAAATTGAGAAATATTTAGTTTTACTGTCAAAATCATTCTATTAAAATATCATGAAACTTTAACAATTCTTTCAACATATCGTCAAATTGAGAAATACTTAGGTGTATCTTTGAACTTTATGTATACACTCTTATTTTTTTCTTATGCAAAGTAAGGATAATTAATCAAAGTTTTCAGTGATGGATTATTAAATTGGAAAAATATTTGAAGTTGCATTTTATTATGGTTTACAAAATATTTTTTTGAAGTGAGTGTGCTATAGTGAAATTGAATTGTAATTATTGATGCGATTTATTCCTCGAAGCTGCTAGTATAGGCCCCTAGTAGTATTGAAATTACCCTCGAAAGTTTGTCCTAAAATGCTCTTTCATGAATAATAGAGAAACAATGAATGTAGTTTGGTAAATTTTGTGATTCTTTTATTGAATTTCGAAGAAATTTTGGCTTATCAGGAGAATTATTTTTCAGGTAATTATTATTGTCCAAATCGAGTTTGGTCAAACACTCAAACTCATTCTACTCACATAAAGTGTAATGCATTTGCTTTTCGAGTAAATAATACTCCTAAAAGAGTGATTAATCACAAGACATATTCCATATAATTGTCAAATGATTTGATGAGTTTTACCATATAATATTTGAGCAACAACTCTCCTTGTTTGATTGGAACGGATAATTATTACTACTAGTACTTTGAATTCACTTGCCTTTCTTTTTTGGGTTTTTTTACAAGTTGCCTTTTTTCTTATTACAGGGAGTTAAATTGCCTATTTAGGATATCACAGAGAGTCATTTTGTCCTTTTATTTATCACGAGAGTTAAATTGCCTATTTAAAATAACACAGGGAGTTAATTTACTATTCAATTTTTTTTTAATCATTTAGTTTATCAAAATACATGTTCTATACTATTTTGTTTATTAACACTTTAAGGGAAAGATATTGGGTCACTAGTATTTGATGATTGAGGAAACTCATATTGTGAAGACATATGTACAATTAATTACTTTATTTTATGGAAACACTTAATTTTATGTGCTTGATTATTC
Source organism: Penstemon eatonii (assembly GCA_038501285.1). Classification (NCBI taxonomy): domain Eukaryota; kingdom Viridiplantae; phylum Streptophyta; class Magnoliopsida; order Lamiales; family Plantaginaceae; genus Penstemon; species Penstemon eatonii. The sequence goes on from CM076711.1 coordinate 18,991,696, forward strand.
TCCTAGGCTAGCTTTTCGTTGCTTCATTTGGGTTAAGGAATTTGGATTTGAAGAAAGAATTTCAAACGACTCCAATACTGGATGGATTTTTCCTAAAGAATTTGGTATTAAAATTCAAGTAACCCAAACAATTGCTATGGATTTTTTGTTATGGATTTAAAATCCATAGCTCAAATCCATGCTATTTTTTTGCAATCATGATATGAATTGATGGCAAGATGCCAAGTTGTCATAAAGCATGTAGAACTGAATGAGATAGCATTAGCATACTCCCTCTTTTTATTTTTTATTTTTTTTATTTGTCACTTTGACAAAGAAATTTTATTTACTTTTATTTATCGTTTTAGGATTTCAATGTAAATTTTATGTTATTTTATCAATTTTACGCTTTTTACTAATACTTATCATTAATGCTAATTAATGCTAAGCTTAATTGATTAAAATGGTATTTTTGATTTTTTACTTCAAAAAAGTGTTTATTTATGATAATTTTTAATTCGTGTGCAATTCATCAAAGCGACAATTAAAAAAAACAGAGGGATATCTGGTCCACTTTTGGTCCTGTCAATATTGTTGGTCTCTAGTTTACTAGCCTAAAATACTTAAGCACATATTGAAAAATAGAAGTGAATCAAGTCGTTATTAACCAATCAAACAATTTTTTCACAATCAACGTGTGAATGGGTTGTTACACATGTTAAGTTAATTTTATCAAACATCATATCCAACTTTTTATTAATTTGATTATCTGATTTGTTGTTGAAAATTCAACTGCAGTGGAAGAGACAAGAGATCACGGGCATGCTTGTTTATTCAAAGTTAGCTAAACGATGGACTTAGAAAGCGAAGGACAACGAAAACTCGATCATTAGATGATGCTACCAAGAAAAATAAGGTAACTGCATAGCAATTTTAATATAACAATTAAAATTAAATCATGCTCGTTTCCTTTTTTCTTTTTTATAACTTTTTTTTATTCAAAATAGTTTTTAGATTGTCTTTCTTCTATGTATTTTTAGGTGATTCTTCAAGTCGAAAATAGTAGCATGAGAAAATCTAAGTGAAGTTCTTCAATTGAGATTGTAGGACACCAAATTCTTCTTTTGAATTGGACTGTAAACTCGTCTTTTATATTTTTCTACTTTTTGAGGACATTTGAATTTAGGTTCTCTCAATATGTTGATATATATAGATTATATAGAGAAATTTATTTTTGGTATTATAAGTTACAATACTATTTAAACTTTCATTTCCGTTTGGAGGGTTATTCATTTTCTTGATTATTTATTAATTTTGTACTTTTGTGGGTTTAAAAAGCCTCGATTCATGGAATTTATTGGCCCGTTTTGATTTATGAGCTACCATTTAAATAATTAAAGCGCAGATTAATTTATTGGTGCAATCATATCAGCACTAATGCATCGGTTCCTATCAGAACTCCGAAATTAAGCGTGCTTGGGCGAGAGTAGTGCTAGGATGGGTGACCCCCTGGGAAGTCTTCGTGTTGCACCCCCTTTTTATTGATTTTTATTTAAACTTTCATTTCTGTCCGGAGGGTTATTCATTTTGTTGATTGTTTATTATGGTACTACAAGTTTTACATCCTATGCATTTCATACCATTACTTAACGGTCAGTTAGATATTTGGTACTTTCGTCCAATAATTGACGGAGTTCACAATTTTGGACGTAAAATGGATGGAAAATTTGCAAAAATTGATTCCATAATTAAAGCTTGATGGCAAAGTTTGCCCAATATATTTTTAGGCTGACAAATTTACCCCACAATTTATAAGTTTAGAGCATTTAAGTCCCAAATGCAAAAATAGTTAAATTATTAATCCTATTTAATAAATTTATTATTATTAAATCTTTTAGGGTAATTAAACTTTATATTTAGATTTTATATACAATGTATATGTACATTAAATGTTCTTTTATATAAAACATGAAAACATAAATATCTATTGAACTTCTTAGAGTTTTTAACTTAACAAAAATATTTTAAACTTATTAGATTTTATATATAATATATATAAATTAAATAATCTTTTATATAAAATCTGGAAAAAAGATCCTTTTAAAATTACATAAATCAGCAGCATACGAAATCAAGAACCAAACAAAAGATGATAACGAGCAACAAATCCGCGTAGCAGCCTAGAACAAAAAATTTAGGCTTTATATATCTTCGAATCACGCCACCTCTTGGATGGAGCTCCACCGTACACGCCTGCTGCAATTAAACCATAAAAAATGTTGCCCATGGTGAGGGGAAGCCATAGCAACAAGAATCATAGGGTCTATTTGGATGGGTTTTGGCTCGGTACGTTTCGCGGGTCTCGGTTTAAAAAAATTGATTTTGAGTGGTTTCGTTGAAAACTTTGAGACTTCATTTGGATGGGTTCTGTTTCTTGGGTTTTGTGGTTTGAATAAGTTGAAACCCCACTTGGATTGAGTTTGGATGTTGGGGTTTAGGTGACAAAATAGGTGATATGTGTCAAATCAATGTATTTTTAAGTGAGATTTGGGGGAAAAAGTAGATGGTAGGTGTCAAATCAATGTTTTATAGGTTTGAAGAGTTTGAATGTTAGTTTCTACGGCCTTGCTAGGAGCAGTTCCGCTTTGGCGGAACTGTCCGCAGTACACCATTTAGAGGATGACACGTGGCAAAATCGTGACCTATTACCGGAAGCAATAGTATACTATAGATAAAATCGAAATTACATTTGTACCCTCCTTAATTAACTTCTGAAAAAAAAAAATCTAAAACCAACCCACCCACCCCACCCAAATCCCGCCGCCACCAACAAATCCCAGGCCGCCGCCGGCCTGGGATCGTCGTCCCAGGCCAGCGGCGGCCTGGGATCGACCCCTCCCAGGCCGGCGGGGCCTGGGACGAAGATGCGGCGTCCTGGGACGAAGATCCCAGGCGGCCGCCGGCCTGGGGGTAGTTAGGGTTAGGGTTTTACGGGGTGGGGTGGGGTGGGGTGGGGTGGAGTGGGTTGGGGGTGTGGGGTGGGGTGGGGGGTGGTTAGGGTTTAATTTTTTTTTTTAATTATGATTATTTATTATATAATAATATATAACTTTAGTAAAATAAAGTTATATATTTAACTTTAATTATGATTATTTATTTAACTTTTGTTAAATAAATTTGTATATACAAAAAGTAAAATTTATGTTTTTACTATATAATAGGGATTTTAATAAAATTAAAACATTATATAAATTTTTGATTTGAATTTTTTTTTAATTTTAAAGTATTATTTGATTGTTAATATTATTTATAAAATCAAATTAGTTAAATAAATTTGTATATACAATAAGTAAAATTTATGTTTTTACTATAAATTAGGGATTTTAGTTTTTATTATCTATTATTAATATGCAGGGGCAAATATGTAAATGAAATAATTGGGATTTTATGATTTTATTTTGTATTATTAATAAACAGGGCCAATTATGTAAAATAACAAAATGTGACCTGCTAATGGTAACCGGGTTAGCAGGTCACGAAAATAATAATAAAATAATTTTCATGTGTATTTTGGGGTGGAACTATGGGCAGTTTTCCACAAGTGGAACTGCCCATAGACACTCCCTAGTTTCTAAATAGATTTCTAATGATTTTATTGGTTTTGTGAAAACTCATTTGAAAGGGTTTTGGCTAGGAGTGGGCGTTTGGGTCGGGTTTTTTGGGACCCGTCCCGACCCTTTTGGGTATTTCCCATTTGGGACAAAAAAATGGGTATTTTGACATTTGGGTTCGGGTACCCGAACCCGAAATATAATTTCAGGTTGGGTATTGGGTATTAGTTTCACACCCAAACGGGTATTTCAGGACCCGTTCGGGTATTTAGAAAAAAAAATTTTGGCCCAATAATTATTTAGTAATTTTTTTGGCCCAATAATGATGAGTTAAAATGTTAAATATTGTTGAATGTGATTTGTGATTTTGAGTCTATTGTAAGTTGTAACTTTCATGCGATTGTGATATTTAATATTTTGATGCTTTGAGACTTGGAGTTTGATTTGATTGTAATTTATTGAATACTTGAATCTTGAAGGCTTGAGACATTTGTATTGTTTTGTTTTGAAGTTATTGTGTATAATTAATGTTTGAATTTATTTATTTATAATTTTATGTACATATATGTTAAAAAAAAATTCTTAAAAAAAAAAAGTGTAAAATTTCGGGTACCCGAAACCCAATACCCGAAATACCCGCAAATTTCGGGTACCCGAAGTTCGGGTACCCGCCAGATCGGGTCGGGTTTCGGGTGTGAAAATTCACTACCCGCCAAGTCGGGTACCCGACCCTCGCCCACCCCTAGTTTTGGCTCGGTCTCGCGAAACCCACGAGACCGGGCCAAAACTCATCCACATACACCCATAAAGTCTAGTTGAGAATCGAGGAATCAAGGTTTGAAATTTCAAAAATATAAATGTACGTAATTCAGGAATTGCAACTCGAAATTCGAACTGATCACTAAACGGTTTGAAGAGATCATTATACACACAAGCGCTCCATGATATGATTAACAAAGGACCTCAATCAATTTCAATAAAAGGTCACCGGACCAACAGGTGATTGGTCTAGTGGAAGGGATTAGTCACTACAAAGTGGCGGACTCAGGTTCGAATCCCTGTTGGGAGAGGTTCCCACTTTATGTGCCTGACGCCCCTCGAAAGGGATTAAACCCTTGGGAAACCAAAAAAAAAATAAAAGGTCACCGGAGACCCGCGGCCATTCGTTGGAAAGAAGGGTTTTTTTTTTTTTTTTTTAAAATATATATAATTTAATAAAATTATAAAATTTATATAATTTTGAACAAAAAGAATTCCAGATTTTATAAAATATTATTTAAGTAATATATATTATATATAAAATATAATTTGTTTAATAATAATAATATACAAGATTTATTAAATAATAATTAATAATTTAACTATTTTTGCAATTGAGAATGAATTGCTTCAAACATGTAAATGTGGGATAAATTTGTCAGTCCGAAAATATTTATGGCAAAATCTGCCGGTGACCTTTAATTATAGGATCAATTTTGCAAATTTTTATCTATTTTCCATCCAAAATTGGACTTCCGTCAATTATTGAACGGAAGAACCAAATCTGTTATTGATTGTTAAGTAATGATATTAAATGTGTCGGATGAAAAATTTATGGTACCATACTGTTAAGTAGGGTAAATTATGGTATCCAAAATGAAATTCTCACATAGATTATATGTAATTGTATCATTAATTATTTGGAGAGAATTCACGTTTGATACCATAAGTGATTTTACTTTAATGTTATGGTACCATAAGTTATAAAGCCAAAACATTTGATACCAAAAGTTAACAAGGCTCGACATATTTGTTACTTTCATCAATTTTTTTACGGTACTTCCAATTCTGAACGAAAATTGATGAAAAATTTGCAGAATTGATCCTATAATTAAAGATTGCTGCCAAAATTTGCCCCACATATTTTCTGGAGGACAAATTTACCTCATTATTCACAAGTTTGAAGCATTTCAGTCTGAATCACAAAAATAGTTAAATTATAGATTTTATATATAACATATATGATTTAAATAATATTTTATATAAAATTTGAAAAATTAAATATCAATTAAAATTATTAGATTTTTTTTTAAATTTCGAAAAGAATCTTTTAAAGTAAACTAGATTTTACATATAATATATAAATTAGAAAATATTTTATCCAAAATTTGAAAAAATAAATATCAATTATATTAGATTTTTTAAATTTCGATTTTTTTAAAATTAATTAGGTATTATTTATAATATATATAAAGTAAATAATATTTTATATAAAATTTTAAAAAATAAATATCAATTAAACTTATTAGATTTAAAGTTTGACCCAAGGGCCAAAAAAGTATCTTTATTGGGTATGCAGTCTTTTTGGCTTTCCGGAAGTCGTAGTCCAATTCTTCTTTGGGCTTTTTTTCCAAATTGGAATCTGAAGCTTCTGGAATCAAGGGCTATAAACTCTATTTCTTTTTTCTTTTCTTTTCTTTTTTTTTTGTCGAAAGGGAAAAAAAACTACAAAAACAATCATCCAAAGTCATCAACAAGCAAATCAACCAAACTTTCCAGTGGGATGTCCCAAATCCTAGTTCTCTCTGACTGGTCATAGCCCGATTTAGCTAGAGCATCAGCACACTTATTTTCATTTCGTAAGGTGTGTTTAAGAACACAAGTCCAGGAGTTTCGTAGAAGCCTCCTACAGTCCTCTATAATAGCGCCAAGTGCGTGAGTTTCCAAGTCCGTATTCTTGATCAAATTAATCACAACTTGAGAATCAAGGGCTATAAACTCTATGATTTAAATGTTAGCAATTATTCACATAAGCATGTACGAAAATTGATCGACTATAATCATGCTAATTGCTTAATCCTAAATTAGGTTTAGAGATACTTGTCTTCATAGCGTGGACAATCGGTAGCGGAATTACTGATTGAGTGGAAGACTGGTTTCTCTCTCTTGCCACAGTTTCAAGTTTCTAATAATGCTTTAAGTTATGAGGGAACTCAGCAGCTTTGAAAACGTTTAGAGATAGGACCAGTTTCCTCATTAATATAGATGCAGAATCCTAATCCCCACTACTTAGGGATTCTTAATCTATGGGTCTAACCCTAATGGGTTTATCATAATGGGCCATAATTTACATTCTCCCACTTGGCCCATGAGAGAATTAACATTAATCGTCGTTGCATAGTAAACCACAAATACGAGTCATGGCTGTCCTAAGTTATCATTGTCCAACAAACTTCCTTCCATGTACCACGATATAAGTGACCCACTACACAAGACCTATACTTGAAAACTTTCATAATGTCCATTTCTGTTATTGTTCACATAATAGCCATAATAGTGTACACGGTCATTAAATAACAGGAATATTACTTTTAGGTTTCAGAAACATATAAATAGAGCTCAAAAGTGTCAATATTGATTCATAAATGATCCTACAATACAATAATCAATTACTACCAAGACTCATTTGGTTAGCATGCTCATAAATGTCTTGTAGTAACAATTTATTCAAAGGATCAATAATTATCAGACCGGTTCTGATGATAATTTGACACTTTATGTTTCTGAATATCTTCTTCGACGACAAAGACATTTAACTCCAAATATTATGCACCTTTGGAATGTTTGTCGTTCCTAGAAAGAATTGGGCATAACTATCTCATAAATATTTCAACGACTTGGCAATAATGTTAACAAAATCAAGTCATGAAATAATATTATGCAGCCTTAACTGTGGCCTCGAAACACGCCACAAGTATAGATTTCGTAGTAAAAAAGTTTGGCAATTTCTTTTGGATTTTTCATGATATCGTCCATCCAGCCAAAAGGAACAAATAGCCAAAAATGAACTTAATACTACCAGGATATCCAAAATCGAAATCTAAATATCTGATCATCTTAATCAAAATCAGATCTTTTATATGTAAGCATATAATCCTTATGTTTCTTGCAGACAACATAAAACCATATTGACAACTTTCTATGTCAAGATTATTTTAAATTGTCAAGCATACATACTACAAAGATGATGTATAACTGGTGCATGCATGAGTATACATCAAACCAAACCTTTGATATTCTGCAAATATTATTTGGCATTAGAATAATTTTTATTTCTCTCTTAATTTTGGGGCTACACTTAAATTTGCAATTTCTGCATCCCAAACCTTTGATATAAGTTTATGAAACAACTAATCAGTCTATGTGATTTATTATAAAATATTTCAATCTCAATCACATAAGTTGTCTTTCCAATAACTTATATAATAAAATAATGAGAAATTTATTAGTCCAATATAGCAAATCAAAATTTCTATTTGCCAAAAAAAGAATATCTTCAATATATTGAATGATAAACTAACTCCCACTGACCTTTAGATATATACACAAACAGAATAGTGTTTTCTTTAAATCTTAAGGAGGCAATGATATCATTGAACATAAGATGATATCATTGTCGGGAGGTTTGTTTAAATAATTATATTGACTTTTTAGAGTACATACTATATATTCTTTTCATTAATGAAAAAATATAATATATTTTCTCATAAACTCTCTCTTATAGTTTCATTCAGAAAGACAAATTTTCACATCCATTTAATGTAGTTCTACAAATGAACTACAAGTGTCACAATAATTTTGAGATAATCAATGTCACTTCTTTACAGTAGAATCCTTAAAAATCAATCAAACTTACATTGTTGTATATTGCCTTTTGAGTTGAGTATGATTATGAACACACGCCCAACTCATTTTGATCCTTATGGCAATGTGACCAATCAAATTCGTGATTGTAATTCAAGGATTTCCACTTATCTTTCTTGACATCAATTTATTTCTCAAAGTTTTCACATAAAATGGCATGTGAATATAACACCGGATTATAATTCACCAAAAGGTACTTCCAACTTTTGATGATAAAATAAATCACTTAGCGTTGCAAAACCGCATTACGCTATGAAATTTTCTTTAGGCAACTCTTTATGACTCACATTTTACAGGTTCATTATACGAGTAGTAATTTCAGTTTGTTGATCAGTTTTTAATTGATCAACATATATAGGATTTACATCATGACAACTTATTCATTGTCACTCCCACTGAGATCATCATTCTCAATGAACCCTTCAATTTTCCGGTTTTCATAATTTATAAGTTATGGTTAAAAGGTAAATATCAAATCCTTTGGAATTCTCAGGATAACCAATAAAGTATCCATCAACAGTTCGAGAATCCAATTCTTTCAAGTGAATTAGCTTAGATTTTGTCGTACAACACCAATCGTGCAGGTGTTTTAAATTGGGTATCCCGCAAAATGAAAACTCGCTATGAGCCTTTCGTTTTACTAGAACCCAAAACATGACAGTTTTAAGCACATAAATCCACAATGAATTACTATCATGATTATAACCATTTCTAACAATAGTCGATTATGTCTTTCAATCACACCAACATTCATGGCGTGCTTGTCATATTGCATGGAGCACATATAACAATTTTGTGAGATAATTGTTAAATAAATTGATGCATTTATTTAATATATATTTTCATAATATTCTCCATGTTTATCCATTTTTCCTTTTCCTATCTAAATGTCTCTCATTAAATATTTCAATGATATTTGAAACTTGAGACTATTCATAAATTAGATAGAAATTGTCTTAATGGAAAAATTTATAATAACAAGAAAAAATAGGATACCATTCACTATAAATGAGAAAGAATTCAAGGAAGACAAATAGGAAAGTGTGAAATTTCAAGAAGCAAAATGTTTGTTATCATGTCAAATTTCACATCACCAAAAATTGTGAATTGTAAGTGATCCATATTTATTAGGAATATATTTCAGTTTAAATAAACCAATAATAAGTAACCAAAATCAGTAAAGGGTTACTTTAATACACTGAAATGTAGTTCCTAAAGTATGTCACAGTCCCAATGCGTTCTTGTGAACAGGAGTACATTCAAGCCACTATATATCCCAAAGAACGATAATTAAGTATGATTTAAACAATAACAAGGCCAAACTTTCGCCTCCTTTTGAATCATACTTTACATTTCGGGAATTCTTTATGATAGTGCTAAATCCAACATTCATATGTTGACAACTTACATAATTAGCTTCTTGAGTCACGATGTTGATGAAACTCAAACCTTAATGTTTGATAAGTGTCTCCCACCGAATCAACATACGGGACAATTCTTTGAGAATATCCATGTTCAGGAAGTAACGATTTCATAATAACATATAAGGAGAGATTCATCAGTAGCGATACCTAATGACGATAAGTTTTAATTAGGTTAATCATCTTCAATGCACGATATTTCACATGCTTTTTGACTACTCATACTTGTAAACAAGTTTAGTTTGAGTTGTCACGACGAGATATTTATCTAAATAGCGGAAACAATATCTCAAAATTATAACACTCTTCATACCTTAATGAAGGGTATTATTAATTATTCGGTATGAGGGTAAATCTCAATAATTTCATACTAAATCTATTGACCCTTATCCAATCTATTAAAAGAAAATTGAAATTACTAAGGGAAACAATAAACTTGTATTAATTTGAGAGCATCTTAAATAAATTCATACTAAATCTATTGACCCTTATCCAATCTATTAAAATAAAATTGGAATTACTAAGGGAAACAATAAACTTGTATTAATTTGAGAGCATCTTAAATATTGCAAGAAAGAAGTTCACATTAAAATTAGATTCATAAGCGCATAAATAGCATTCGTTATTCGCTTGACTCATAATGTTTACTAAAAAAAAATTGAGCCTCCTTTGGGTCGACTCTAATGCTTTTTCATTGTAAACTGATTTATTTATCTTTTAAATGATAATGTAAACATTATATTTGTCCATATAAATTCACTAGCAGTACTGATCAGGCCACTTTGGTGACTAACAAATCATCATAATAGGAAATTTATGCACAATATTAGAATTATCAAATACCAAATAAATAAATTGCACATGAAGGGAATTCACTAAATATACAAGCCAGGCCACTTTGGTGACTAACAAACTAATATAAATTAGTAAATCTCTTTTTTCGTAATATGCTAATTAATATTTGGCAATAAATAAATCGATGTACTATTTTAAATTCACTAACAATACTGATCAGGCCACTTTGGTGACTAACAAATCATCATAATGTGAATTTAAAATAAATACACAATAAATTTGATAAAATCACCAATTAAGTTAATTTACACAATAGAATTGACCAATCATATTAATCAGACCATTATGGTGACTAAGAGACTAATACGACATCAAATTCTATTACGTAATGTGAAATTTAAATATTGGTAAAACACAGATTTATATGCAATTTAAAATTCATTCATTGTATAGACCAGGTCACTTTTGGTGACTAACAAATCATCATAATATGAATTTTAAATAATAAGTGTATAATGTACCACATTATACCAAAAAATATGAAATAGCACATAAGGAAATTACTAATTATATCAATAAGGCCACTTTGGTGACTAACAAATCAATATAACTTTCGAGAACCTTTTTCATAAATGTACAATTAAATATTCAGGAAGAAATTAGTGTACCATGAAAATTTACTAACCATACTGATCAGACCACTTTGGTGACTAACAAATCATCATTATGTAAATATTAGTACAAATATTGTCACATTATACCATTTAATAAGTTACACAATAAGGATATTGATTATATTAATCAGGTCACTTTGGTGACTAACAGATTAATATAACACTTACGAATCCTTTTACATAACGTGTAACTTAAGTTCTGGCAGTCAATAAATTAATGTGCATTCACTAACCCATATAGATCAGGCCACTTTGGTGACTAACATATCTAATGATGTGAATTTTCACTTTCATTGCACATTTTAAATTTTGGGCTTATGAATTATGTTAAATAACTGAGTAAAATTATATTAACTTTAAACCATAAAAAAACATTAATATGGAGTAAATCTGCATGGCAATAAGATGCACTTTCTCTTTGCCTAAAAGAATAATAAATTCTTACCACATAAAATAGGCCCAGCTCAAGAGAAGAAATTGAATCATTAAGTCATAACACATTATGGTTCAAGCATTAAATTAGCCTCAAATTCAATTGACCCATCATTCAGGCCTAGGAAACTTAATAAAAAAATCGTCTTTCTTTCTGGCACATAATTATTAAATTCATAAACATAATTAGGCCTGATTCAAGAAACTAAAAGAATTTATAGCAAAATTAATTTTCTTTAAATTTGGCTGAAGACAATTAAATTTATAAGCTAATTGTTAGCACTAAAACATAACAGTCCAACAAATTTTCAAATATTTTTTCACCCAAAATGTTTATCCCTTCGGCACAATTATTAGGCACAAAATTGATAAATAAACACAATACCAAAATTTAGACCAAATTGACAGTATAGGTCCATATGTTGTTAATTTACCTTTCTTAATGGGTGTTTCCTTATTTTGAGTTAGGGTTAAAACCAAATCAATATGTGTCACAACAATTATGGGATGGCAGTACAGAGGGGCGCTATCAACACAAATAGTTCGTATCTACACATATTTTATCATGATTAACAAATCTAATAATTCATATGTTAATCAAACGATATAATCAATTTTCGTATTATTGAGAGTATAATTCAAGTAATACATAGATCTAACACATATTCATAATTATTAGATCATGTAATTCATACAAAAATACAGATCTAAAGATGAACTTAAATTTTAGATCACATAATTCAATTGAATTAAAATTGCCCAAACCTGGCTCTGATACCATTTTTAGCAATTATTCACATAAGCATGTACGAAAATGGATCAACTATAATCATGCTAATTGCTTAATCATAAATTAGGTTTAGAGATACCTGTCTTCATAGCGTGGACAATCGGTAACGGAATTACTGATTGAATGGGAGACTGGTTTGTCTCTCTTGCCACAGTTTCACTGGTTTGTCTCTCTTGCCACAGTTTCGAGTTTCTAATAATGCGTTAAGTTATGAGGGAACTCAACAGCTCTGAAAACGTTTAGAGAGAGGACCAGTTTCCTCATTAATATAGATGCAGAACCCTAATCCCCCACTACTTAGGGATTCTTAATCTATGGGCCTAACCCTAATGGATTAATCATAATGGGCCATAATTTACATTAAAGTCATGAAGTCTTTTTATCTATAGATGTCATTTTCCATGAATATATATTCCCCATCTATGAAATTGCTCATACTGATTCTTCAAGCTCTAAAAAAGACATTCATCACAGATTACCTATTCTACTCTCAGTTTTTTTAATGTTCCAATTTCTTCATCAACCCTCCTATTAATATTCAACCAGCATCTCCTCTCAATAATATCAGAAAATCCACTAGAACTTTGAAAGAACCACCTTACCTAAATGATTATCTTTGTAATGCTAGCTCTCAGTCTCTACTCTCTACCTCATATAAAATAGACAATTCAGAATTATCATACTCATTCACCAACCTCTATATCTCACCATTCTTTCATTGCTAATTTAGACTCTAATCTTGAGCCTCACTTCTTCAAACAATCTATATATCAAAAGGTCTGAATGGACTCAAGCTTAAATATCATAATTTAATTTAACTCTTGCCCATCCTAGCCCAAACAAAATAACTAGCCCAATTTTTTAGTCAAATCCAAAAACTTGACCCGTCATAATTCCATAATCATCTCAAAACTTCTTGCTCGATGACTATCGAATTTGATTGATTGTATCAATCGATTGTATTCGATTTCTTCTTAAACAATACTTTCATTTCGTGTATATGATGAATTGAAATTTTCAAGCAATCAAAAAAATTTCTTTGAACTTCTAAGTTTTCTAGCAAACGAAAATGAGGTTGTTAGAGACGTTAAGTTACGGAATGCCACGAATAATCTTCAGTTGACAGCTCCATCAATTCAAAAAGACAATGTCAATGCATACTCAATTGAAAATATCAATGCTATTGTTAGAGTGCTCGGTGATGAGTTATTTTATATTCTTGTCGATGAATCTCGTGATATATCTTGTAGGGAGCAAATGATGATTGTTATGAGATATGTGGATTCACGAGGATATGTGATGCTCTACAAAATGACTAACTGTTTGCCAAAAAAAACAATCTGGCATAAAGTAATTGTTTCGTCACGAAAATGTTAATGTGACGAAAAAAATTAGTTGCACGCAAAAAATAAATAATTTGTGACAATTTGTATTCCTCATATATAATAATTTTTCTCACAAAATGCAGCCAATTGTGACGAATATGTTTTCACATTAACCCATTTTTTCCGTCACATATAACAAATTCATAACGGGGTATCATATATAATTAAAGTAACTTATGGGATAGTTTTTGTCAAATTTCACCTCTTTTCTTGTGAATAAAATATAGTTTTTAAATTAGAGTGTTTGATTGAATTTATTTTGGTATCCATAAAATTCATGGATCCGAACCTGGTTGGAAGTGTGTTTTTAAAGCCACACGTAATTCATATGATTTTTCTATTCAAAGATACAAAGCAAAGCTAGTTGCTAAAGGATTCACACAATTGGAAGGAACTAGAAAAGTGCATGTACGTTGAACGTGTCTAATTTTAATTATATGGGTATTTTTCGTAAGTTAGAATAAAATTAGCCATTTTCATGTCATAATATATCATATTGTTGGATAAGGATGAAGATGAAAGCACTGAAGACAAATTGATAAGGGAGGTTTTGACGCATTCCAAAACTTCAAAATCTGCTAAGTATGGATTAACTTAGCTGATGGTCCCTTGTGAAGAATTTTTGACTAAGTAAAGAAGACATCAGAAGAGTCAAAATTCAAGGTCCAAAGACTTGTGATCTGCTGAAGGAAAGACACCAGACTGATGAAGATCAGCCGACTCAAATCAGATTTGTTCAAGTTTGAGATCAGCTTAGTTCGCCATCAGACTTGCACATCCGTCAGCCAAGTGGAAATGATCATAAAGTCTTCCCAACGGTAATAAATGCCCCTGGGAGTAATAAATGCTGAAGTACAAGGTTATTAAAGACAAATGATTGAAGAAATGCTTCGCATCAGCTGGGTGCATTTAATGCTGTCTGCAGAAAAGTACTGTTGATAGTACGGGCAGACTGCAAAAGAGCCGTTCGCGGAAATTAAGGACCAGTACTCGAGGAATTTGAATCCTGTCTCTCTTCAACGGACATTTTTCAAGCCTCAAGTATAAATAGCTGAAAGAGACGAAGAGAACAACAACAACACAATCTCTGAGAGAATTTTCGAAGCAGAACTCTTTAAGTCTCAAGAACAGCTCACTCATCAGCTTAGTCATTTGTTGACGAAAAGCGAAGTTGAAGAACAAAGCTAAACACATCTTCTGAGTGAATTTGTAAAATTGAGTGTTGTGAGAAGTAGATATCCATCTTTGTGAGTGATATTACTTCAGAGAGTAGGATTTCTTTGTGATATCTTACTGCGCACTTACGGCCTGTTCATTTGTTGTTAGGCGTAAGCAGAGTGTACTGGTTACTTTGTGTTTTTAGTATAACCCAAGATCTAAGTGACTTGGAAGAGTGGACTAAAGGATTTAAATCCATATAACCACTATAAAAATTCTGTGTGTTTTTACTTGCACTTTTAATTGCATATTTTAAGTCTGCATAAGACACTTTAGTTAACTGTTTGAAAAACGTTTAAAAGGAGTTTACAAAACTGGGGAAACATTTTTCAAACCACTGAGTATACTTGTGAAAAACACTTTGAAAATCCGCTGCAAGTACTCTAAGTATTAAAACTGATTTTGACAGAATCAGCTAAGTAACTATCAGTATAGTGGTCTACAAAGCTGTTCAAAGATTTGTTCGCGATCAGCCGAGGAACCTACTGTTGATAACAACTTAGTCTGTTTAAGATAAACAAAAAGGTTTTAAAGTTAAAATTTGGAAAAAATTTAGAGGTCTATTCACCCCCCCTCTAGACCTCATCTGACCACTTGGGACCAACAAGTGGTATCAGAGCAGGTGGTTCATTAGAATCAGCTGCCTGATCAACGATCTTGATCCAAGTGTTTTTCAAAGGTTTTCAAAACTTTTCAAAAGAGCATCTTTTTGAAAAATTAAAACTTTTTGAAAAATGGACTGTATCAGCCATGTTCCCCACATTGCTGGTATGTCGTTTGAAGACTGGAAGATCAGAATGGAGATCTTCTTTGCTGCCTACAATGACAACATGTATACATGTATCATCAAAGGTCCATTCAAATTCACCAAGACTATCATAGTTGATGAAGCTGAACTAGTGCTGGAAAAGGATTTAACAGAGATGACAGCCGAAGAAATAAAGCCGTTCAATCTGGACAAAGTTGGCCGTTTCATCATGACCAAAGCCCTGGATAATGATCGATTTGATAAAGTCAAACATTGCAAAACTGCAAAGGAAATGTGGGACAAGGTTCGTGACATGAGCGAAGGAAACGACGCCATCAAAGAGCATCAGCTCAGTGTTGCCTTGGAGAAGCTGGACAACTTCAAGATGAAATCTGGAGAAACTATTGATCAGATGGACACTAGATTCACCAGAACCCTCAATGAAGTTCTAAAGCTGGGAAAGACCTTCACTGACAAGGAGATCACCGTCAGAGTACTGAAGGCCCTGCCTCCCAAGTTCAACATGAAGGTGACAGCCATGGAAGAATCAAGAGATATGGGGAAGATTTCTATTACAGAGCTGTTCTCCGTACTCAAGGCGTATGAGTATAAACTGCCGAGAATGGGTGTTGAAGAAACCTCAACTTCAAGTCCCACAGCTGCACTTGTTGCTGCTGAAAATCCAAGAAGGCCAGTTCACAAAAGCAAAGATGTGGACTCATCTGATGAAGCCACACTACTCAACAAAAAGGAGTACACTGCTGGAGACGTTGCATTGCTGATGAACAACTTCAAAAAGTTCTACAGACGAAAAATGAAGAACAAATATAACAATGCTTCTACTTCTAACCCTACCTCTTCTTCTCAGGATAAAGATTCTTATAAATCCAAAATGATGTGCTATAATTGCAGGAAACTGGGTCATTTAATCAGAGACTGCCCATATCCTAAAGCTGAGAAGTATACGGAAGAAGAAAAGAGAATCAGAAAAGAAAGAAAGCATCAGAAAGGAAAGGTGCTGGGAGCAGAAAAAGCCAGCTGCTGTCTACTCATCTGATTCAGATTCAGACACTTCTGATGAAGAGTCCTCTGATGAAGAGAGTCCTGCTCTTCTCTGCCTGATGGCTAAGGAATCTGATGACTCTGAGGATGAGGTAACTCCTCTTGAAAATGAACTATTTAGTTCATTTGAACAAATGATGCTTAACAATACTACTATTGCTGAAGCATTTAAAAAGCTTAAGGAAGAGATGATATTGCTAAAAGAGCAAAACAGTTCACTGAAACTTAAAGCTGAAAAGCCAAAAGAATCAGCTGAATATAAACAGCTTGAGCAAGAACATGAATCTCTGAAAGCTGAATGTGAAGTTCATAAGGGTAAAATCATGGAACTTGAGAAAGTCATTGAGTCTCATGATAAGTCGACTGCTGCATCCACTCACATGCCTAGTAAACAGAAGACACATTTAGATCAGGATAAGTTAGAACTGAACCATACTGAAAAATTCATATCAGCTGACAATAGTAAGGTCATATTGTATGTTCAGACTACTAAACCTGCTTCACCTGAGAAAGTATTAAAGGAGATGAAAACTTCTAAGGCTAAAAAGAGCAAAGAGCCTAGTGTAGGAAAACAAACTAGTAAGCCTAAACAGAAGAGTCCTAGGAAGTCCTCTGACAAGGCTAAAACTAATCAGACTAGTGATAAAACTAAGTCGTCTGTTAATGAGCAATCATCTAGTAAACCAAAGAAGCATAAAAACAAGAAAAATCAAAATGCTTGGTATGGAAATGAGTCTTATTATGTGCAACCTGCTGCATATCATCCTATGTATCATGCACCTCAATTTCCAACTTACTATGCACCATATCCTGCTCATCCAATGCATGCATACCCCCCATATCATGCATCTTACTCTGCATTTGAACATTATCCTTATCATGCTGATCATCAACAATATGATAAATCTGATGAACGTGGTAAAGGCAAAACTATTCATACTCCTGTTGAAACTCAGAAACCTAAGAAGCCTAAGACATCAACATCTTGGGTTGTCAAAGGTGGAACTAATCCTTCAGGACCCTCTCAATAAGGATACCTAAAACAATTTTATTTTGTTTTGTAGGTTAGGATTAGGAGTAGGAGTAATGTAGAGAAAATCTGGTATCTGGACAATGGCTGTTCGAGACACATGTGTGGAAGCATACATGAGCTGACTGATGCTGTTGCTGTGGATGGTCCAAAGGTTACTTTTGGAGACAACAATGAAGGCAAGATTAAAGCTAAAGGAAGACTAATAAGAGGAAACATAGAGATATCTGACGTTTCATATGTTAAAGGCCTCAAATATAATCTGCTGAGCATAAGTCAATTTTGTGACAAAGGATATTCAGTCATCTTCTCAACAGATAAGTGTTATGTTGAACAGATTGGTACAAAGAAGGTAATTTTATCTGGAAGACGACAAGAAAATATCTACATAGTCGACTGGAATTCTGCTGACAAGAATTCAAACGTTTTTTTGGTGGCATCAACACCAAGTGAAGTTAGTTGGCTGTGGCACAAAAGGATGAATCATTTAAACTTCAAGACCATCAACAGATTGATTAAGAATGATCTGGTAGAAGGGATTCCTAAAACAGTCATGAGCAAAGATAAGCTCTATGACGCCTGTCAGAAGGGTAAACAAATCAAGTCATCGTTCAAAAGCAAGAAGCATCAATCTTCTGGAAGAATATTGGAGCTGCTACACATGGACTTATTTGGACCCATTGATCCTGTCAGCAATGGTGGAAAGAAATACTGCCTAGCTGTTGTGGATGATTATTCAAGATATACTTGGGTGATATTCATGAAGAAGAAAAGTGAAACCAAGGAACATCTTACTAATCTGATGGAACTGATCCAGAATGAGAAAAACATAATGATATTGAAGATCAGATCAGATAGATGGACAGAGTTTACAAACTCTACTGTTGAAGAGTATTGTAATATCAAAGGAATACATCATGAGTACTCTGCTGCCAGAACCACTCAACAGAATGGTGTTGCTGAAAGGAGAAACAGAACACTAAAGGAAGCTGTCAGAACCATGATAGCTGAAGCTAAGCTGCCTCAAAGATTTTGGGCAGAAGCAACAAATACAACATGTTTTACCTAGAACAGATGCATGATCAACAAGCACCAAAACAAGACTCCATATGAAGTTTGGAACAACAGAAAGCCAAACATTCATTACTTTAAAATATTTGGTTGTAAATGCTTTGTTTTAAATAATGGGAAAAATCACCTTACTGCATTTGCAGAAAATGCTGATGAAGCTGTTTTTGTAGGATAGTCTACTGCTAGTAAAGTTTATAGAGTCTTTAACAAAAGAACATTACTAATAGAATAATCTATTCATGTAGTATTTGATGAGCCAAGTCAATCTTCTGAAAAGAATCAAAGTGTTAATCAAGATCTGTCTACCAATTTACAGAAGTTGAATGTTGGAAAGAATGAAAAATATGTTCCCATCATACTACCTGATCTCAACCCAGCTGATAACTCAAGTGCTGTTCAAAATCACAGTGCTGATTGTCTAACATACGAGTTGCAAACAGCTGATAGACCAGAGACTGTTCAACAGACAAGAGAAGTTCAACAGACTACTACTGGAACTCCAACAGTAGTGTTGCAAGATCAAAACAGAGGACAACATTATGATTTGCAACCTGATCTTAGATGGCTCAGGAATCACCCACCAGAGTTAGTGATTGGTGATCCTTTGGATAGAGTGAAAACAAGAAGAGCTGCTGCACAAGATGCTATGTTTGCTAGTTTTCTATCTCAAGTTGAGCTCAAACAGATTGAAGATGTTGGGATTCGGTAAGATAAACAGCCCTAGGCACAGCGGAATATAAAAATTTTAGGCCCTCTTACGGAATCTTGCCAGGATATTCTCTAGTTGTATATATATGAATATAAATAAAAACGATAGTATAAGTTTACACGTTATACATATCTCCTTGCAAATCCTTTGGCTAGTAAAACGAACTCTGATTTCTCCTCCAGCAAGTATCGATCCAAGCTCTGCAGCAGCGCCCCACGTGTTGCGCCTCTACGGGTTGATACACCACAATTACACGAAAATAATAAATCTTGATCAGCTAGAACACAAGATATATTATGATCTAGGATTTAGGAACGATCTTGGAACAAAGTTGAAAACGAAAAATTCTTCCAAAGGAAGAACAAGTTCGGTCGACTTTATGCTTGGGAGAGGGAGAGAAAATTTTGCTCTTGCTCAAATTTTGCTTATTGAGTTGTGTGAAAAATAACTACAAGAAGGCTACTTATAGTTATCTCCCTAACCTAGTCCTAATAGGACTAGGTTTCCTCTCTCCTACATGGGTCATGGCCCTCTTTAATTAGAAGACCAAGTCTTCTAATTAATTCATGTCCCAGTTGATTAATTTGACCAGGCTTTATTTAATCTTCCAGTTAAATAGCCCAATTAATTAACTTAATCTCCCATTTAATTAAATCAGACTCTAAGTCCATTTAATTAAAATCCCTTTTAATTAATTAAATCCAACTTAATTAATTAATCCACAAATTAAATTCTAATTTAATTTATGATCCTGATCCAATTCCAATTGGATCTCATTTTGTTCCAATTGGGTCGACCCAGTCGACCCACCCATAATAATCGACCCAGTCGATTATTCACCCAGTCGACCTAGTCGACTCGGTCGTTCTTATTTCCTCGCTTTCGCTTCATGTGTATTGTGTATGCCCCCGTAGGTTCACCACATAATTGGCCGTGGGTTATAATTAAATATTATTTAATTATTCGAGTAAGATTTACTCTAAATCAATCGAACACTCTGTCGATTGATCATTCCAAAATTAGCACCCCTGCCAATTTGGGAATTCTCCCACACTTCACGGTCGATGTCCAGCCACAAGCCCATGGAGCCCAATCACTGGTGAATTAATTCAGTGAACCTTTTATCATTTACAATTTCCATATACGACATAATCTCTCCATCAACCAATCTCCCAGTCGAGACTTAAGGGTATGGTCTTTCATCGTTTCCCTTTTCTTTTGTCTTGACCTTATGCATTCTGGTCTCGAAATAATTCTCTTTGACTTAACCTTTATGAGCTACTTACATAAAGCCGTCAGATACCTCGGCCGAGGATTTTACCAGAATTAATTTCTCACAGAAATCCATAGGAGAATTTCCCAACCTATCAAGTCGGGTCAATGGATCCTTTGTTGATGATATGAATCTGCATACGAGTTCCTCTATACCCAATATGAGTCCACAGAGACTTTCTGGCGATCTCCAGTCAGTCGGGACTCATATCAAAGCATAGACGTTCTCGCACCAGATAAACCCTATCATCTCAAGTAGTTAGGGATCGTTCCTCGTATACTATTGTAAATTGGAATAACTTCAACCCCGATATGCGACTACCGCTTCCATGGTGAGTTATTTCCTAATTGGGGTATTCAGTGCGCTTGCCATCCCAGCAAGCCACCCACTTATGTGTATCGACTATCCCAGTCACGCTCGTGGACCCCAGCGTTCTCCAGTTCATCGGAGTATACACAATAGTGAGAGTCTAACCGAATCCAACGATGTCCTATCTCGATTGGATTCTACGACTCTTGAATATGTTCTAGATCACGGCCTTGGAGATCAGTCCACGGGTTGTCCCATAGCCCTGTGATCTAAGGACTTCTATCCTTATGCGTAGATAATTATTACATAAGATAAAGATGACCATATAATAATAAAATGCATTTATTAATCCAATTGAATGGTCCTTTCAATTAAATGCAGCCAAAATAGTTGGCTTGCAGGACACTATTCTATCAGAAGAAGCTCTTAGTGATTCGAACTGGATTGAAGCTATGCAAGAAGAGCTAAATCAATTTGAAAGGAATGAAGTCTGGTACTTAGTTCCTAGACCAAGTCATCAAAGAGTCATTGGCACTAAGTGGGTATTCAGGAATAAAATGAATGAAGATGGTGAAGTCACCAGAAACAAAGCAAGACTAGTGGCCAAGGGTTACTGCCAAGAAGAAGGCATTGACTTTGATGAAACGTTTGCACCAGTAGCAAGATTAAAGGCAATCAGACTCTTTCTTGCCTATGCTGCTCACAAGAATTTCACCGTCTATCAGATGGATGTGAAATCAGCTTTTCTCAATGAAGAATTGCAAGAAGAAGTTTATGTTGAACAACCACCTGGATTTGAAGTCTATCAAGAAGGAGACAAGGTGTATCGTCTGAAGAAAGCCCTCTATGGACTAAAACAGGCTCCAAGAGCATGGTATGATACTTTATCTGACTTTCTTTTAATTAAAGGATTTCGCAAAGGTAAAGTTGACAAGACCTTCTTCACTATTGAATGGGAAGAACATATTTTGCTTGTGCAAATTTATGTGGACGATATTATTTTTGGTTCCACTAATCAACATATGTATGATAAGTTCTCAAAGCTGATGCAGAACAAGTTTGAAATGAGCATGATGGGAGAACTTAATTATTTTCTTGGTTTGCAAACAAGACAGTTGCCTGATGGAATTTTCATCAGCCAAGCAAAATACACAAAGGATCTGTTCAAGAAATTTGGTATGGAAACTAGCTCCACTGCTACTATTCCAATGTCTACAAGTCTTCGTTTGGATAAAGATGAAGATGGCAAATCAGTGGACATAACTAAATACATAGGCATTATTGGGTCATTGCTATACTTAACTGCTAGCAGACCTGATATCATGTACTCAGTTGGGGTTTGTGCAAGGTTTCAATCAAATCCTAAGGAATCTCATCTCTTAGCTGCCAAGAGAATATTGAAATATATCAAGGGCACTCAAGAATTGGGATTGTGGTACCCTAGGGAATCTGGATTTGAACTTATTGGATATTCAGATTCTGACCTTGCTGGCTGCAAAATTGATAGGAAGAGCACAACAGGTGCCTGTCAATTTTTAGGTAGTCTTCTGATCTCATGGATGAGTAAGAAACAGACTTCAGTATCCATATCAACTGCTGAATCTGAATATATAGTTGCTGGAGCTTGCTGTGCACAAATCTTATGGTTGAAGCATCAACTAGAAGACTACAATATCAAAATCAGTGGAATACCAATCTACTGTGACAATACAAGTGCAATCAGCCTTACTCA
The DNA here is from genome assembly GCA_038501285.1 of Penstemon eatonii. Lineage (NCBI taxonomy): Eukaryota > Viridiplantae > Streptophyta > Magnoliopsida > Lamiales > Plantaginaceae > Penstemon > Penstemon eatonii. The sequence continues at coordinate 19,014,618 of CM076711.1, forward strand.
GAATACTACAAGTCATTCAAGGACTAAGCACATTGAGATCAAGCATCACTTTATCAGAGATCATGTGGAGAAAGGAAATGTCATGATAGAATATGTGTTTACTGAAAATCAAATTGCTGACATCTTCACAAAACCTCTAAGTGAGACAAGGTTTTCAACTCTTAGAGCTGAACTTGGTTTATTAAAATTGGATGCATAAGCTGAGGGGGAACTCATCAGAAGACTAGAGTTCAACAGCTTACTCATCTTACTTATCTTCAAGGATTAACTCTCAACAGACTAGTTAACTTATGAATTCTTAAAGTCAGGGGGAACGTGTAAGACTAGCGGTACTTCTGATTAAAAGATGAAATATGTTAATGTCAGTTAGTTGAAGTTATGTTTTCAACAGAAGATTAAAGTCTTGAAGAATGAAGATTTATTATCTAGCTGGATTGACAAACAGCTGAGGAAGGTTATCAGCTATTGGCTTTCACTGATAACAGGACAATAGTCCATCAGATAAGTATTTATTTTACTCATCTGATCGCTTGTGTAAAAGCTCACTATTTAAAACGTTATATTTAAAAACACGCTTTTACAAGTGACAGAAGGGCGGTACAAATTCCCGCTCCTCATTTAATGCGATTTGAATTTGAAAGGTCATAACTGACGCCGCACGATCAGCACTGACAAGAAACGGATCTAACGGTTAGCTGGTATCACGAAAACCGAAATACCCTAATTCTATAAATTCAGATCTGATCAGTCGTGTAGTTCTTTACGCACCCTAAATATTCAAAAGCACTTGTGAGAAAATACTTGCAATTTTTCTGCAAAATTCTTCTTGTTCTCTCTATTTTCAACAGATTCGAAATGGCCGCTGAAGGTATGTTCCTCGTTTATGAGTCCTACTATCAATCTGGTACGGATCTAATGAAGGAACTGTTGGAAAAATTCAAATATGCCTCATTGATGAACTTTATGGAGTATAATGAGGGAGTAATCTGGACTGATCAAGTAATGGAGTACTACAAGACCGCATCTATTGATTACAGTACACTGGAGATTAAGGCTACAGTGGGAGGTAAATCCATTGTCATTACCACTGCTGTTCTTCATGAAACTTTTGGGCTTCCTAACAGTGGACGACATGACGTCACTGTACTGACGGAAGACAAGCACCAACAATTCTGGGCGATCTGCGCCAAAGAAGGAGAGATGTTGTCTGGCAACATCAAGAAGAGACAGTTGAAGGATGAATATCAGCGGATGGCTGATATGGTCTCAAAGCTGATTGAAAATTGCACTTTTTCTCTGGATGCTGTTACCATGAAGAGGTTCAGCATCATGGCCGCCGTTTATTATGGACTGGAAGTCAACTGGTCCATCATAATTTGGTATATCTTGGCTGGTTTTCATGAAGTAAAGAAAGGAAAAACTCCTCAAACCAACCACAGGATCACACTCAGTTATCTGTTGTCCAAACTGGGATGTGTTATGACGAATGGTAAGGAGGTCCACAAGTCCAAGGCAATGTCCAAATATTTTCCTGTTCTTAAGAGAAAGGCTGATGAGCCTGAAGAAGATGAAGACAAGGAACCAAAGGTGGTTCCAGCCAAAAGGCCACGAAGATTGGTGAAAACAGCTGAGTTAGCTGTTGAGAAAAAGAAGGTTACTCCTAAGAAAACGGAGACAGTGACTGCTGATGCTGAAGTTGCAAAAACAATAGAACAAGTCACTGCTGATGTCAGGAATGAATCCCCTGCATCACCCTCAAGGACCCCATCTGTTGAAATGCCTGCTGGGAATGTTTCTCACAGGACAAGAAGTCAACAAAAGTATACTGCTGCTTCAAAACCCATTAAGAGAATATCAAAAAAAACTGCAAGGAAGCAGATGACATTCATAGAAGAGCCTACTAAGTTGGAAAACTTAGTAAGAGAAAGTCCTGTATCTAGGGGTGTGCACGATTCGGTAAACCGGTCGTACCGAACCGAAACCGAAATTTCGGTACGTACCGTTTACCAAACCGAAATTTCGGTTCGGTATACGGTAAGCGTCCAATTACCGAACCAGGTTATCTTTCGGTTTTCGGTATTACCGGCCGGTTTACCGAACCGAACCGAACCGAAATACCGAATGTTTTTTTTTTTAAAAAAAATTCTATTCCTTATCTTATATGTCAAAGACTAAAAGATAATCTAAAATTCAATTCCTCTTAGTGGCATTCTTGCTATGCTGAAACATCACTACTTAGATAAGCCGGTGAATTGTTGGATAATCTGGCCAAAGTGACTCATTCATAATGCCTTGAAATGCTTCACCGCAAACTGATATCGGGACATATTTCAAACTCTGTCCGATTTGCACAAGAAGAAATGCACACGTCCGCCACAAATCCTATTCTCGATAAACTCCAAACCACCCAGATTTATAGCATTGTCCTTACATCCAAGGGAACATAAATTTCTAATACCAAAATATTCTTTTGAAATTTCAAGTAAATTAATGATAATGAGTCAAGAACCGCTCTTAAATCTGCTTAAATTTCAGTTTTTGCATGAAAGATTAATCATAACGTCATGACCATTGTTGTGAAAGCAGCAGCCATATGATCAAAGGAAATATATGAATATGAGTCGCACGACCAAGGGCTCAGAATTTGGGGCTAGAAAAGATATCGTTCTAGTTAAATGTTGGCACAATGTTAAGCTGACTCATAACTAAATTTTCGGTTTTTTTTTGTACCGAATCATACCGAACCATACCGATTGGTAATTTACCGAACCGTACCAAAATTTTCGATTTGGAAAATGGTATGCGATCTGAAAATACCGAACCGACCTGGATACCGAAATTCGGTACGGTTTGGTTCGGTTTTACCGTTTGCACAGCCCTACCTGTATCTGCTGAAAGACCAGTTGGAGCTGTTGAGGCTTCTGTTGCTGACAAAGCTGATGCGCAACAGTCGACTTAAACTATACCAACAGTTGAGGCTGCCCAACCTCAGGATGATCCAGATGTCATGATCATCCATCCAATTGCTGCTGCACCTATCTCGTCTGCTGGTCCAGCCCCTGCCCCAGCTGATAAAGGAAAGAGAAAGATTGTGCTCAAGAGAAAGAAAATTTCCAAAGCTGATAAGAAGAAAAGGGAAGAAGCTGAACGGAGAAAACAGGATGAGATGGAGGAGAAGAAGGCACTTGAACTGAGCAAAGTTCAGGCAGCAAAGGATGAGGCCAGAAGGAAAATGACTGAGGCAGAAAGAAAAGCTGTTGAAGCTGCTGAACTGGCCATGGTCATTGAGCTCAGCAAGACTGATGCTCATGGACCTGTTCATGGTGGAGGCATCAAAATTGGTGAAGGCAAGGATGAAGAAGCTAAAAAGAAGCCTAAAATGCCTGCTGCAGAGGTCAAGCCAAAGGGTAAATATGAAGTAAGAAGAGCATTTGACATTGTCTATGCTGACAAAGAGCTCTTCAGAAGATTTGAGAAGTCCTTGGCGTATTATGACCAGAAGCTTATGCTAAAGACTCTGTTCACTCTTGAGAAGCCAAGATACATCAGATGGAGAGACAACAAGATGAACAGATCAATTGCAGAACTTCAAAATTTGAGGGAGTTAGCTGGTGAAGAACAATGGGTTCTAAACTGGTTAAGAACAGACTCCATTCAGAAAGCCTTGGATCCTCACTATGTTAGAAACATAATGCATCAATATGCAAAGAAGTTTGCATTAGAGGAGGCTAATATCATTGAAAACACTTTGCCAGAGAAGAGAAGAAAATCTGATAATGCTGAAGAGAGGGCAATCAACATTGCTGTTATGACCGCCTTGAAAAGATGGGCAGAAAGGTCAAGATATCAGCAGGGATGTTCAAGTGAAATGCCTCAGCTGCCAAGCATTCAGCAGATCATATTCGGCAAAGAAGTAAAGGATTACTGTGAAGTGCCCAAGGGTAACAATGCCTTTGTGAATCCTTGGATAATTGTGCGACAGATTCGTCAAACAACATCATTCAATGATGATGGCACTATCACAAACCTAGTTTATGAAGACGTCACTGATGAGCATAAGAAAGCTGATGAATCCTTAGCACTTGAGTGGAATGCTAAGGCGACCGAAGCTGATCAGGAGACTGAGATGAAAGATGTCCTTGTCCACCAGGAGACTGAAGAAAAGGAAGCTGCTGCTTCTGCTTCATCAGGTGATGAACACTCATCACTGATGGAAGCTTTCCAGATGCTAATGGAAAATTCAGCAAAGGAACTGGAAGAGAAGCACAGTCAGCAGCTGAGAAAGATGAAAGAGGAGCTGAAGGAAGAACTGAAAGCAGAGTTGGTAGAGTCCAACAGACTTCAGCTGGAAACTGTGCAACAATCAACTGCCAAGATTATCAAGACTGAAATTGACAGTTTTCCAATACCTCAAGATAATTCACTGCAGTTAGTGCACAACCTTACTGAAATGAACAGAAACGTTGAAGATGTGAAGGCTGATGTAAATCACCTTCATACAGCATTGCAAAGAGCTGAGCACAAGATAGCTGATCTAACTGCTACCTTCATCAAGATCAGTGAAGAAGAGAAGTCTATCAATGTTGGATTGTTGCAGGAAGTTCAAAAAGCTGGAGATGTCATTCATAAAGAACTCTCAACCATGCAACTCAATATTGACTGCTTCAATGATCAATCTGACAACATCAGTACCATTCTTCATCACTTAACAGCAAGTCATGATGTAGTAAATCAGAATCTGAAGACTTTATGTGCTGCAGTAAATATCCCTACTGTTGCACTCAACCCTGCTGCTAAACCTGAAGATGTCATCAAGTCTGATGATGACAAAAAGGGGGAAGATAAAGGGGAAGAATCAACAAAGGAGACTGTTGCTAACGCTGAAGTTGAGAAGACTGAAGACTCTACTGAAAAGACCAAGACTGCTGAAACAGTTGGAAAGGTACAAGGTGAAGAGAAGTCTGAAGAAGAGACTAAGGATAAAGCCAAGTCTGATGAAGAAATGGCTGAAACCAAAGACTCTGCTGAGGATCAAACAGAGCCTTTGACCAAGTACAAAAATACTGAATCAGCCAGAAAGGCAATGGAGGTACTGAAGGAGCATCAACTCAAAGAAAAGATGGATGCTGCCAGAGCAAACATACTTCTGGAAGATGAAGCTGATGAAGATGAAGAAGAAGAAGATGATGAAGAATCATCTTATGAATATGAAGAAGTGCTAGAAGGATCTGATGAAGAAGCTGATAGTTAGAATTTATAAATCTTTTGTAATCAGTTTACTTTATCTATTCTTCAGACATCTCATCTGATGAACTTGTACTTGTAATATTTTCATTATCAATAAAAAGTCAAGTTTATTCCAACACATCTTTTCTATCTCAGAAAATTTTGAGGATTACATTCTTTAGCTTATGTATTAACAGGTACTTGGCTGAAGTTTTGTCATCATAAAAAAGGGGAAAATTGTTGGATAAGGATGAAGATGAAAGCACTGAAGATAAATTGATAAGGGGGGTTTTGATGCATTCCAAAACTTCAAAATCTGCTAAGTATGGATTAACTTAGCTGATGGTCCCTTGTGAAGAATTTTTGACTAAGTAAAGAAGACATCAGAAGAGTCAAAATTCAAGGTCCAAAGACTTGTGATCTGCTGAAGGAAAGACACCAAACTGATGAAGATCAGCCGACTCAAATCAGATTTGTTCAAGTTTGAGATCAGCTTAGTTCGCCATCAGACTTGCACATCCGTCAGCCAAGTGGAAAGGATCATATAGTCTTCCCAACGGTAATAAATGCCCCTGGGAGTAATAAATGCTGAAGTACAAGGTTATTAAAGACAAATGATTGAAGAAATGCTTCGCATCAGCTGGGAGCATTTAATGCTGTCTGCAGAAAAGTATTGTTGATAGTACGGACAGACTGCAAAAGAGCCGTTCGCGGAAATTAAGGACCAATACTCGAGGAATTTGAATCCTGTCTCTCTTCAACGGACATTTTTCAAGCCTCAAGTATAAATAGCTGAAAGAGACGAAGAGAACAACAACAACACAATCTCTGAGAGAATTTTCGAAGCAGAACTCTTTAAGTCTCAAGAACAGCTCACTCATCAGCTTAGTCATTTGTTGACGAAAAGCGAAGTTGAAGAACAAAGCTAAACACATCTTCTGAGTGAATTTGTAAAATTGAGTGTTGTGAGAAGTAGATATCCATATTTGTGAGTGATATTACTTCAGAGAGTAGGATTTCTTTGTGATTTCTTACTGCGCACTTACGGCCTGTTCATTTGTTGTTAGGCGTAAGCAGAGTGTACTGGTTACTTTTTGTTTCTAGTATAACCCAAGATCTAAGTGACTTGGAAGAGTGGACTAAAGGATTTAAATCCATATAACCACTATAAAAATTCTGTGTGTTTTTACTTGCACTTTTAATTGCATATTTTAAGTCTGCATAAGACACTTTAGTTAACTGTTTGAAAAACGTTTAAAAGGAGTTTACAAAAATTGGGGAAACATTTTTCAAACCACTGAGTATACTTGTGAAAAACACTTTGAAAATCCGCTGCAAGTACTCTAAGTATTAAAACTGATTTTGACAGAATCAGCTAAGTAACTATCAGTATAGTGGTCTACAAAGCTGTTCAAAGATTTGTTCGCGATCAGCCGAGGAACCTACTGTTGATAACAGCTTAGTCTGTTTAAGATAAACAAAAAGGTTTTAAAGTTAAAATTTGGAAAAAGTTTAGATGTCTATTCACCCCCCCCCCCCCCCTCTCTAGACCTCATCTGACCACTTGGGACCAACACATATATGTATGACTGATCAATTCATTTTTATGAAATTTATTTTTATTAATAATTATTGGTTTATAAAAAAATTATGGCTTTAAATAGGTGTAATAAAATATAAAATGATGACAAATGTAGTTATTACTTCTTATAAAATTGGTTCTAAAATAAGATCATAAGAACATTATTTATTTCATTCTATCACAGTAGTTTTCATGTCAATTTTATCCGTTATTCATCGATGGCACATGTTTTATTCGATTCTTCATAAATTTCCCCCGAACTTTCACGATTTCACGAGCATTTTTTCTTACTGGTTTCACCAAATTTTTCACAAATTTCACCACTGTTTACCAATTTCACCCGAAGTTTCACCTATTTGTATGTTTTCGCTGTTTTATTCTTTTAGAGATTTTTTCGCTTTTTTATCGACTATATCATTTTTCGTTGTTTACCCGTTTTTCCGTCGATATTTTTTTCGATTTAAACCATTTTCTTCCAATTTCACCTTTGTTAAAGTTTAACTTGTTTTCACTTATTTCACTAATTTAACATGTTATTCACCTGAAGTTTTCATCGATTAAACATGTTTTCGCCGACTTCAAGCTTTTTTGGCTGATTTTATCACTTTCTTTAAAAATTTCACCCAAACTTTCATCGATTAATATGATCTCAATGTTTAAAATTTTTTTAATCGATTTATCTTTTTTAGCGATTTATCCCTTTTTGTTATTGATTATAATATTTTTCAATGTTTTCTCATTTTTGGTTGATTTTTTTTTCCAGTTTAAATCATTTTTTACCGATTTCACCAGTTAAACTCTTTTTTTTAACTGATTTCACTCGTGTTTACCATTTTAACCCATCTTTACCTATTTTTCATGTTTTTTTCACTAATTCCACATGTTATTCACCTAAATTTTTCATTGATTAAATTTATTCTTACCAACTTTACGTTTTTCGATCGATTTTACCCTTTCTTCACTGACATTACCAAATTTTACTGGATTTCACTGGTTCCATCATTTTTCTAGTTAAACTTTAATTTTCTTTTTCTTAATTTACTTATTTTTATCAACTTAACTTATCACTAATTTCACATTTTTCTATCTATTTCACTTGAATTTTCATTGATTTCAAATTATTTCACAGACTTTAATCTTTTTTCAATAATTTAACAAATTCTTCATATAATTCACCCGTTTTTCACTGATTTCACCAATTTGTTTCATGTGTTTTCACAAATATCACCTGAATTTTCATCGATTTCACTTATATTTATCGATATTATTGTCATTTTTTATTATCAATTTCACCTATATTTTCACATATTTCACTAGTGTTTATAAATTTCATCCAAATTGATTTCACATGTTTTCATCAATTACATAAAATTTATTTGATCGGTTTCACCAATTTTCATTAATTTTCATCCTTTTATTCACTTCATTCACACATTTTTCTCGAAAAGATTTCCATAAAAATTTGAGATAATGTTTCTTATGCCAAATAAAGATTACTTAGTTCACTAAGTCATAAGCATTTTTTTTTAATTCATAGGTAAAATGCGATTCTAATTTAACAGAATTTGTGATATTTAAGAGAACTGAATTTTTTTTAGGGAGTGACATATTGTATTAAATCTTTAAATGAAACAAATTATATTTTTTACATATTTATAATACGTTCTAATAATTTTAAATATATAAATTTTGCAACTGTTCAAAATAATAGTTTTTTTTAATTTTTTATGTGCTATAGGAGAACAATAATGAAATTGTATAAGTGATATAAGAGTTAATTTCTTAATAATTGGAGTTAATGTAGGAAATAACGATAATAAGACTTCATGTCTAATTTGAATATACTTTTATTTTCCTTCCATATTCATGGTGCTTGGTTAGGAGGAAAAGAAGTTACAAAATTTTCTAAAAATATTTTCCTACCTAATTTTTTATGGGAAAATTTAAGGAAAATTCATGTTTAGTTATATTTTATTTAATATAGTTTATAACTTGAATAAGGGCGTTTTTGTCTTCACTAAAAAAGAAAAAAACTTAAATTATTCATACTTTTGAGTTAGTATAGATATAGATAGATTACACTTTCACCTTTTCTCCAATAACAAAGATGGTTACTGTCAGAATGCTTCTTGCAATTTCTGTCTATAAAGGGTGGCATCTTCATCAACTTGATATAAATAATTGAGCTAGCTTATTGTTCTTGCAATTTTCAAGCTTAGAGATCTTGGAATGTTGAAGTATTTTTTGGAATTGAGCTATCTTATTCATGTAATTGTCTCATATTGTCACAAAGACAGTAAATATTATAACTCTTATATTAAAATCATTGATAGATTGATATATATCTCACTTGTTTTGTTTTGTTTTTTTAATGTGTTCACGCTTTTTTTGGTTGTATTCATTTTATTTTCATGTTGTCTATGTAAGAAGAATTCGAGTCCTAGTTTGTAATCTCTCAGTTCATTTTTTTTCCAACACTTAGAGTTCGATTTCTTCTTTATTTTCCAATTATTTAGCTGATCATTCATATTTGCAATCTCTTAATACCTTTAGCTTCTTAGTCTAATATAACTAATGATATTTTTTAATGTTAGTGAAGAACATTTTTGTTGTAGTGATTATTAGGAGATTCAAGTTATCTCCAAATAACATTTATGGAAGTATAGAGAATTAGTAGGAGACTTTTGTTATCTCCTACAAGTTTCAAATTCTAACTTCACTCATAACCTCAACATCCCTATTACTTACTTGGAGCTACTTCTCTCCATTACTATTATTTATATACTACTCAATATCTCTAATGAATGATTGAGATTAATTTAATTTAATTAGTGGTTAAGATTGATTCTCCATAATATTTCTACACATATCTCTACTCATCTATAATGTTTTAGAATATTCTCTTATTTTTTCCACAGGAAATATATTGCACATTTTTGTATGCTAGTTGTGATAGAATAGGAATAAGTTTACTCTTTTATTTACTTAGAGATATTTCTTATGGATATTACAAGTATGGTGTGCAAGGCTAATTTATTAGTACTTTTTTTAGTGTTATGTTTAATTTTTTTTAAAATCATTTATACAATTCGATTAAAAAAAATGTCAAATAATTAATAGTGTGGTATTGGCACATTGGTGGTTTAAATATATGTTAGCGATATTACCAGAACCGCAAGTATTGCAGCAAGAGCAAAACTATGATATATATTTTGGCTCAGTTCGGTATGCCAAATTAGGCCTCAATTAGCTCAATTGGACTTTTTAATTGTGGGCTGATTTTTGTTCGGTTTGGCAGATTAAAAAACGGGCAGCCCGTTATAATCTTGAGAAATGTGGGCCAGACCACGTAATTGACCCGATTATAATTGCTGGTCCAACCCAGCAATTATATTATATGGCCCAAATTGCAAAAAAAACTCTAGAATTAACCCTAGACTTTAATCAAAATTACTTGATTTTGCCACTCAATTATCGGAGATAATTTTTTTTCACTCTCACTCATCTCCCTCCCGTCCAAAGGTAAGAGGTATGAACCCTAAAAAATATTTGTCTCTCTCTAAGCTTTTTTCTTCAATTGAGCTAAAGTAGTTGTTAATGGAGCCCTAAATTTCATCGTTGTTTGTAGAATTGTGGACTTGAATTTTGGAATTGAAGGTGAAATGTGAGTATCCTTCTTGATTCGACACCCAGTTGAAGAAAATCTGAGCTAACCTCCAATCTCTGATAGATTTGAAGACGGCTTCGACTATTTGAGGGGTGAGTTTTGACCTTAATTCTTGAAGTTCAGGGGACTTTAAAGAAGAAGGTCTTTTTGTGAAGATGGAGATGAGGGATTCTTCAACCGTGGGTGTATGAACATTGCTGCAAATGGGTTTCCTTTGAATTAAATAAATATGGTGTTTTTTGTTCAACCGAACTACAGAATTGACGAGTTTTTGATTGGTTGAATTGAAGAGAAGAATAAGGCCGTGGGTTGTTCTGGAAATTCTGTTTATTGATATAGCCATTTTGAATTGAACTAAGTTTTTCAAATTCCAGTTAATTCATTTCATGTGTAGCTCCTCATCAGAAATTAGTGGGTATTTCTTTTCTGCTGGCTTTTGAGGTTGAACGTGGCGGGGCTTTTCTCACCTGCATTCTTGGGTAGCAATATGTTCGTCGTTTAGGGTAATTCTCAGCCACCAATCCGACGGCTATGGTTAAATGAAGATCAACGGTTATATTTAATTGAGTACAAGGGTAAACAAGTAATTCCATGTAATCGGGTCAACCGAACTGGATATTGATTTACTGGACTCAAATCCAAATTAACATTCCAACCCACAATAATTTTATTGACTCTATTATTTAATCATTCCAAATTGACAATTGGTCCTAATTTTAATCGTGGAAACTGAACTGAGCCTTTGGCAATTACAATATAATACTTTTGTGGGCTTGTCTACCGGGAGTGGTAGTTGTGGAAAACTCCCGGTAATTTTGCCCCAAAATACTCATGAAACATTAAATATTATTATAATTGTCACCGGCTATATAGGTGATATTTAGTTGGTTGTTTTTTCCAATTTTATTATGCAATTACTTATTTGCCTTTGTTGTGAACTTGTGAATACGTGAAAATATATCCTTTTATATTCATCTTAATCCCATTAATTTCCCAGCCAAAAATCCATTGTTTATGGTCGGATTTTTCCATAGCTTTTAGTCGTCTTGATCGTCTCTCACTCAAGCTTAATTCTGTTGGTTTAGCTTTTTTTTTTTTTTTGCTTTTTATAATATTTATTTATAAGTAAACCCAAAAAAATTGATTTCTAATCTCCTTTTTTCTCGGTTTTGTGACCGATTACCACTAAAATCAATCCTCTTTGCATTTAGGTGTTCCTTAGTGTAAGTACCCAACTCAATTTCGAAGATATCAGGTGGAATTTTGCGATTCAAGAAAGTAGAGTTTTCGATCCCCAATTTCTCCGAACTCTTTAATCACGTTGATGAGTGAGTTCTTTGAATTAAGTTTACAGGAATTGATTCAATTACTGCTGAATTCGAAAATTGACTAGAGAATCCCCTGTTTTTCTGACGTCTGTTCTTGCTGCGGAATTTCTGTTTTTTTTTTTTTTTTTTTTTGCTTCAATTGAGTTCAATTACTTTTTGTTTTAGTTTGATTATTCATTGTTGAGGAATAATTGGGGAAGAAGAAAATTTGGTTGGGGAAGAAGAAGAAGCCACCTGGAGATTTTCACTTGACTTTGGGGGATTAATTGGGTGTTATAATCTATAGCTTTCCATGGTTAATTGATGAAGAACACAATTTTGTATAGTAAAATATGTATGTATATGAACAGAGAAATTGAAAGGAAGAATTCTAAAAATATATTTAATGTGTTCTGTACAATAGTCAAACCTATCCCCTATATATACAAAAGTAAGTCGGCAGTATTGTTACAACAAAAATAACTGTAGAAGCGTGTTCACGCTTATTATAAACAGAAATAAAAAGAAAGGAAAATAATTAAAGTTTAAATAATAACCTAAATCCCTAAACATCCAAAATCCCTAAATACATTTCACGATCCAGTCTTCAATTCTTCAATGTCATCAACTGAACTGAGCATATCCTCCAATACTCCCCCTTCAAGATGGAGCGTGGATGTCAAGGAGCTTCATCTTGGACAATAGCTGCAAAAAACGAGGTAAGGGAAGTGCCTTTGTAAATAAATCAGCTAATTGATTGTCTGTGTGAATAGGTAGTAGTTTAATCTTTCTTTGCTCGACCTGTTCTCTTACAAAATGACAATCTATCTCAATGTGTTTAGTTCGCTCATGAAAAATAGGTTTGTTTGCTATATGAATTGCTGAAGTATTATCACAATATAAGATTGTAGGATTAGTTGAAAAAATTTGTAAATCAGTTAGTAATTGCTTTATCCAAATTAATTCACTTGTAACTGTTGCTAAGGCCCTATACTCTGCTTCAGCAGAGGACTTAGAAACAGTTACTTGTTTCTTTGATTTCCAAGAAACAAGTGAATCACCTAAAAAAATACAAAAACCTGTAGTAGACTTCCTTGTATCCCTACAGGAAGCCCAATCAGCATCTGCAAAAGAACTTAAAGTTAGAGTAGAATTAGCTGAAAAGAATAACCCCTTACCAGGACATGATTTAAGGTATCTTAAAATATGATGTATAGCCTGTAGATGAGGCAATCTAGGATTGGATACAAACTGACTGAGTTTGTGAACTGAATAAGTAATGTCTGGTCTAGTTATAGTTAGGTATAATAGTCTGCCTATCATTCTTCTATACAAAGAAATATCTTCTTCCTGTAATAAGTCTCCATCAGTTGAGTTAAATTTACTCCTAGGATTCATTGGCAGAGACAAGGGTTTACATCCCAAATAACCTACTTCTTCAAGAATTTGAAGAGCATACTGCCTTTGATTAAGGCAAATTCCTTGTGAAGACCTAGCAATCTCTAGCCCCAAAAAATACTTAAGACTGCCCATATCTTTTAACTTAAATTTGGTTAAAAGAAATTCTTTTAATAAATTGATTTGAGTAATATCAGGACCTGCAAGAACAATATCATCAACATATAATAAAAGAACAAGAAAAGTAGAATCAGTACCTTTAGTGAACAAAGAATAATCTGATTTTGATTGAGTAAAACCAAACTCAATCAGAGCATTTGTAAACTTGGCATTCCATTGCCTTGATGCCTGTTTAAGGCCATACAAAGATTTTTGTAGTTTACACACATTTTTAACTGTACCTGTAGTTTTAGGATAATTATATCCCAAAGGAAGGTCCATATAGACTTCCTCATCTAAGTCTCCATATAGGAAGGCATTATTGATGTCTAGTTGACAAAGTTCCCATTTTCTAGCTGCAGCTAAGGCTAAAAGGACTTTGACTGTTACAAGTTTAGCAACAGGGGAAAATGTCTCATTATAGTCTATTCCTTCCCTTTGAGTGTAACCTTTGGCCACCAACCTAGCCTTATACCTATCAATAGATCCATCAGGGTGCCTCTTGATTTTATAAACCCATTTGCAACCAATAGATTGTTTATCAGGGGGAAGAGGAACAATAGACCATGTTTGAGTATCCTCTAATGCTTGAATTTCAGCATCCATAGCCTTTCTCCAATTTATATTAGAAACAGCTTGGTGATAAAAAGTAGGTTCAAATTCAGCAGATATATTTAGTAAAAAAGATTTATAGGCTTGAGACAGGTTATCATAATTCAAAACATTAGCTATGGGATACTTTGTATTAGAATTCTTAAAGGAGTTACAATGATAGTCAGAAAGATAGGAAGGCCTTTTTGATTCTCTAGTGGACCTTCTAGCAAATGTAGGAGATATAGGTAATGTAGGAGGAGGAACATAGTCTGGATCATTATGATCAGTAAAATCAGAAGAAGAAAAATCTGTAAAATCATAAGGAACAGAAGGTTGAGTAGGAAAAACATTTGGTTCTGTATTAGAATTATTGTTTTTATCAGATAAAATAGTTTGAAAAGGAAAGATATTCTCATGGAAAGTTACATCTCTAGATATAAAAATTTCTTTATTTTGAACATCAAACAATTTGTATCCTTTTATACCAAAAGGATACCCAAGAAATACACAAATTCTGCCTCTAGGATCCATTTTAGTTCTTCCCTGCTTTAAGGTTGAAGCAAAAGCAAGACAACCAAAGGTTTTTAAGATATTATAATCCACTTCCTTATTAAACAGTAAATTATAAGGAGTTTTATAATTAAGTATTTTAGAAGGAGTCCTATTAATAAGAAAGGCAGCAGTTGACACACATTCATTCCAAAAAATTAAAGGAACTTTAGATTCTAAATATAGTGCTCTGGCAATATTCATAAGATGTTGGTGTTTTCTCTCCACAACAGAATTCTGTTGTGGAGTCTCAACACAAGAAAAATGGTGCAAAATTCCAAGTTTTTGAAATAAGTTTTGAAAACATAATTCAGGAGCATTGTCACTCCTGAATATCTTTATACATTTATTAAATTGATTCTGAATCATATTTAGAAAATTAGGAATAACAGAACTGATTTCAGACTTTTTATGTAAAAAACAGACCCAAGTGAACCTTGAGTAATCATCCACTAATGTAGCAAAATATCTTTGACCAGTGTGAGCAGGTAAGTGAAAGGGACCCCATATATCACAGTGTATTAAGTCAAAAATATCAGTAGAAGAAATTGTAGACTTAGGGAAGGGCAGCCTTTTATGTTTGGCTAAAGGACAGATATAACAAAGTTCATTATTACAATTATTGGAATTCTGAAAATTTAAAACAGTCTTAAGTCTATCCATAGTCTTCATAGGTAAATGTCCTAATCTCCTGTGCCAGGTAGTAGAGGAAATCTTATTGCAATGAGCAAGTAGATGGGTTGGGGTTGCTGTATGATCCAAAATGTAGAGTCCTTGTTGAAGGTTACCCCTTCCAATCATCTTCTCTTGGGTGTCCTGAATTATGAATGAAGTAGGAGTGAATTTTAAGACTAAGTTATCTAATCTTAGAAGTTCACTAACTGAGATAAGATTAAACTTAAAATGGGGAATGTAGAAAACATTTTTAAGAACCAAACCAGGATATAATAAGATATCACCTATATGAGAAACAATAAAACTGGATGAGTCAGGGAGGACTACCTTAGCATTGGAAATAGGTTTTAAAAAAATAAATAAGGAACTATCATAACATATATGTTTGGAAGCCCCTGAATCAAGAATCCAATAATTTTTAAAAAATTTTAAAGAAGGATCATAGGTATTAGAACAAATACCAGAAATACAGGCAATGTGAGCAGCTTCAGTGTCTGAAGTAGAAGTAGGAAACTGGAGTTGTGATGAAAGAAGGTTCATCAAGTGTTGACATTGCTCTGCTGTAAAACTTTGAAGGAGTGGATTGATTGGATGAGTAGTGTCATTTGTAGTAAGAAAACCAGTATGTTGCCTTGAAGTGTTGGCATTTAAATGAATATCATCAGAGACTTGATTGACTGTGTTTTGTTGATAAGTCTGTGGTTTTGATTTAAACTGAAACCCAGGAGGGTACCCATGTAGCTTGTAGCATTTATCTACAGTATGTCCCTGAATATGGCAATGGGAACAGGTGGGTTTTTCCTTCTTTTTGGAATTGATGGAAGGGTTGGATGGTTTGAACTGATTATAGGGTCTGGTGGGTTGGGTTTGAGTAAACTGTTGGGTAGAATTTTTAGAGGCAAAAGCCAGGGATGAGTTTGAATCAAAAAATGGTTTCTGGCCAATTAATTTCTGCCTTTCAGCCTGTGTGGCTAAGGCAAAAACTCTACTAATAGGGGGGAGGGGGTCCATCAAAAGAACTTGTTCCTTGAGAGTGTCAAATGAAGAATTAAGCCCCATAAGAAAAGACATAACGTATTCTTCCTGATTGTGTGAGTGAATCCTTTGTGCATTTCCACAGTTCCCAGGGCAAGACACCATAGTAGGCCTGTAGGTCTGTAGTTCATCCCAAATGGATTTGAGTCTTGTAAAATAGATATTGACTGACTGATTATCTTGGGTGTTAGTAGCCAATTCCATTCGTAATTGAAATACCCTTGGACCATTACTTTGCAAGAATCTTGTCCTCAAATCTTCCCAGATTTCTTGTGCAATGGATGTATGAATTATACTTGAATGAATTTCTGTAGATACAGCATTGAGAATCCATGAAACAACGATGTCATTATTACGAGACCATGCATCATGCATGACTGGATCAGAATCACCAGGATCTTGTATTGTTCCATTGATAAACCCTGTCTTGCGTTTAACATTCAATGCCAGGGACATGGATCTGGCCCATGTGGCGTAATTATCTCCGATCAACTTATCTTGAACAAGAAGGAGGCCGGTGCTATCTGAAGGATGGATGAAAAAGGGGGAAGAAGGGTCTTCCATAGGCGGTTTTGTGCGAGAAGTGGAACTGGGAACAGAGGTGGAATCATGGCCTGATATGGTGGACATGATTGATGATCTTGACAGTAGAAGATCAATATGATATGAAGATGAAATCTCAAGAAAAAGAAGGGCAAAACCTTCGAAATATGAGTAAAAAGGGAAGGACAGAACCTTCGAAGAAAAAAGGAAATCCAAGAAGACAGAACTTCAAGGATTTGAGAAGAAAACAAAGGATGAAAACCTTCAAGAAAAACAATGGCAGGGAGAAATTATCAAGCGGAAGAGTAAAATCTTACTGATACCATGTTATAATCTATAGCTTTCCATGGTTAATTGATGAAGAACACAATTTTGTATAGTAAAATATGTATGTATATGAACAGAGAAATTGAAAGGAAGAATTCTAAAAATATATTTAATGTGTTCTGTACAATAGTCAAACCTATCCCCTATATATACAAAAGTAAGTCGGCAGTATTGTTACAACAAAAATAACTGTAGAAGCGTGTTCACGCTTATTATAAACAGAAATAAAAAGAAAGGAAAATAATTAAAGTTTAAATAATAACCTAAATCCCTAAACATCCAAAATCCCTAAATACATTTCACGATCCAGTCTTCAATTCTTCAATGTCATCAACTGAACTGAGCATATCCTCCAATATTGGGGAAGATGAAAATTGGGTCGGGGAAGAAGAAGAAGAAGTCACCTGGAAATTTTCTTACAAATACAGTGAAGGGAACAAGAACAAACTATATTTGAAATTTTGGAACAATGGCCAAGTCTCTGAAGAACAACACTTGTGAATTTTTTTTTGAAATCTCTAAAAAATAGGACAAGAAAAATTTGAATCGTGACAGTGAAGAAGAAGACTGTGTCTTGAACAAATTTGTAGTAATGTCGAGAAGAAGACTGTGAAGTAGTACAAGTGAAAAAGGATATATTAGACAATTCATAACAACCCAGCTAGACCTGTATAGCCAGTTGCAAATGGTTTTTTTGCCACGTATCACCATTTGAATGGAGAACTGCCGAGAGGTATATCAATTGTGAACTCCTCTTAGCCAAGTCGTACTTTTGTTGGCTATATTTCGGACTTTTTGCACTTTGCACCCCCAAAAATTAAATTTGGCACTTTGCACCCTCGAAATATGGAAAACCTAGCATTTTGCACCCTCTTTCATTTTTAGCCAAAATTTCAAGGGCAAAATAGGTAATTCAATTGTAAATTGTTGGCACTTTGCACCCCAAAACATGTGAAATTAGCACTTTGCACCCCCGAAATAAAATTAGCACTTAACACCCTCGAATTAAGAATAAATCAGCAACTTGCACCCTTAAAACATAATAAATGGACATTTTGCACCCCGAAACACAAATTTAACATTTAACACTCTCAAATTTTAAAAAAAAAAAACTCAAATTCCTCGTTTTTTCCTGCAAAGTTGACCATCGAGGGTGAAAAAATCTAAGGCAAAATAGGTAAGTCATTTTTTTTCTTAAATTTTGCAAAATATAATTATAAATACTAAAATACTCATTTCTCACTCCATCTTTCTTTTCACCAATATACATATCCATAAATTTGAGTTTTTTTTTTAAATTTGAGGGTGTTAAGTGTTAAATTTGTGTTTCGGTGTGCAAAATATCCATTTATTATGTTTTGGGGGTGCAAGTTGTTGATTTAATCTTAATTCGAGGGTGTTAAGTGCTAATTTTATTTCGGGGGTGCAAAGTGCTAATTTCTCATGTTTTGGGGGTGCAAAGTGCAAAAAATTTACAATTGAATTACCTATTTTGTGCTTGAAATTTTGGCTAAAAATGAAAGAGGGTGCAAAGTGCTACATTTCCATATTTCGAGGGTGCAAAGTGCCAAATTTAATTTTCGAGGGTGCAAAGTGCAAAAAACCCCTATATTTCCTATATCAATGCCCAAAGTACTCTATTATTAAAAACCTTCCAAACATTTAATTTTATTTCTCTTCTCTCACTGCTTTACCAGAAGCACCAATGTCACGCCACCTTCCATCACCCACCAAAGAACAAACATTCTTTTTTGTTTTGATTTTAAAGTTTTGTTTGCATACGGTTGCGTTAATTTACATATTAGTTAAACTTAGGGATCCATGGCTTATAGGATTTGTTTATAGGCTTGTTAAAAAAATAAATCCGCACTTTTGGTCTAAAATGGTTCCTTGAATCTAGGGGAGCAAATGGTTATTGAAACCGTCATTGGACTGGACCAAATCGTATCAAATTATTGGTTTTTTTCTCAAAATTACAGGTCTTGATATAGACGAAAACCATACTTAATGGTATATGTCTTAACAAGGTCGGCCCTAAACTTCTCGGGGCCCTAGGCAAAGTTAAAAATTAGGACCCTAACTTTCCGTTTTGAGCACCAATATTTCTATCATTTTCATTTTTATTTGTAATAAATTTATGATCAGGCCATTGGTAGTTGTTTGAATTGAAATTTCCACCTAAAGGCTTGAATGAGCTATTGAAAGACGATTTTGGATAGTTTTATTTGTTGGTCTTTGTTCCTCTGTACAAAAAAAGAAAAAAAAATATTTAAAAGATAAAAAAAGACTAGTTAAATTTCAAAAGGGTGCTTTAGATTTTTTTTTATTTAAATCTATTAGAATTTGTATTTATAGCTCAGACTGAAGAGTGCAAAGATTTTTTTTTTTGCCCTATCGTCTTTTGCTTCTTAGGTTTTTCACAACCAAATAAGTATTTTTTACTTGACATAATAATTCAAAAAAAAATAATATAAAATGATAATTATGTTAAGAATACACATGATAAGAGCATGTCAAAAATCAATAAATCGATCAACTCTTTAACGATTCCTCCAAGAAATTAAGGCATTGAGCATCCTGCAATATAAAATAAAGGAAGAAATGCAAAGAATAATGAATTATAATTTAATTGAATAAAATTATAAAGTACAAATCTTGAATATAAACATATTTTGAATTTTTATTTTTTTAATCGGATTATGAGAGGCATTGAGCATCCTGCAATATAAAATAAAGGAGGAAATGCAAAGAATAATGAATTATAATTTAATTGAATAAAATTATAAAGTACAAATCTTGAATATAAACATATGTTGAATTTTTATTTTTTTAATCGGATTATGAGAGGCAGCATGCCAGTGTTCATTTGCATTAAAAATAAATAAAAAATGAAGCAGCTTAAGTTGGGCAGTTGTCGGCAGAATTGGTAGAGTTAATTTGCTGAGCTAGTATATATCTTTCATTTTGGGCTGGGCCGGCGGATTAAATTCATAAAAACTAAATTAAACTAAACTAAGATCAGAAACATGAACATAGTTGATGTGAGCTAATTTTGTTTTGGTAGATATTAATATGCTTTTCTTGATCATAATTAGCATTTTCGAATCTGATGATTTAATTTGAGATTATAAATTTGGGTATAAATGTACTTATATAAGTTGATGTAGTTATAGTTTTATAAACAATCAAGTTTTTTCCATCTAAAAACCCTACATTGTTTTTTTGTAGCATAAGTAAAATTAGGGTTGTCAATGGGTTGGATTCTGGTCGGATCAGGCTCGTCCAGATCCGGCTTCATTTATATCGGATCGAATCCTGTCGAATTCGAATCTTGCTCGGATTGTGCTCGGATCTAGATTTTTAGAATCAACGGATCTTGATCGGATTTGGCTGGATATTGAATATTTTTCGGATCCATAAATTTGTATATAAAAAGTTAAATTAATATTTTTTTCCTAAAGCAAGTTTATTATCTTTTCAATTTTATTTAATATTAGCTCACATTTTCAAAGTTTCTTTATATATTCATATTTGTAGAATGAATATATTGGTTTAAATAAATTTATAAACAAATTATAAATTACTATCTTCTTAAATCGACGTTGAAATATTATTAATGATACTTATTTTTATAAAACATTTTGTATATATATATCTTTCTTTTTATTTGTTGTCGGATACGGATCTTTAAAAGATCGAATCGACTTAAATCCATATTCGCTCTATGAGTTTCGGATTTCGAATCTTTATAATTGGATCAGGTCCATCGAATCTCTAATCGGACAATTATCCTAATAAATTGGATCGAATTCGGACGGATCCGAATTGAAATCCGCCCCATTGACAGCCCTAAGTAAAATAGCTTGAAATAAAAAGTTTGTAAAATACAGCAAATTATACCGTGCCGTACCGAATCCGCTCCGTAGCGATTATAATGGTATAATATTCAAAAGTTGAGTTTCATATGTAACTTTTGAAAACAACATTAATTGTATGATATTAATTTCACTAAAAATACCGAAGAATCATACCATGTAAACCCCTACTTGAATCCCAATAGTTGTAATTTTTCAAAACCGCATTAATTGTTTGTACGTGAAATGTGTGTTTTTAGTAGATGCATCTTTTAGATTTTATATAGGGAACTCACATCGAACAATAATGTTAGAATTTTTTAATTTCTTTAACTAACTGTGTAGATATGTTTCTTGAACCGGTGAGCCTAGCTATGTAAGGATCAGATTACGTCATCAAGATATAATAAATATTTTTTATTTTAAAATATTTGTAATATGTGCAAAAAATTAAACATTATTCTATAATTAATTACAAATATACAAAAACTTATATATATTTAAATTAAATTATATAATATTCATTTAACTTATGTTTATCATAACGGTAATATGTGTTAGGGAAAGAATACCAGATTAGTAACAACAAATATCACAACGAAAGCAATTTGTTCTTTCCCACAAATACTCACGAATTGAAATTGAGAATAACAAGATCAAATTAAACTCAAACACTAATTCACTAAACTAAACAAGAATTAAGGTGCGAGAAAAATAAATATGCACGGGACAATTTTACGTGAAAACCCAAACACGAGATCGAAAATTGATCTAACTCAACTACTATAATGATAATGGGGTTTTTACAAAATCCTGCCTAAAGCCACTAGGGGCTAACCAAATTCTTAAGAGAACACTCTTGGATCACAATATTAATAATCTCACCAACAAGGTAGAAAACCTTAAGTCACTAACTTGAATAACAGAGAGAAAAATAAATCACCAAACTAAAGAGCAAGAATAAAATCCCGAACCAATTGGATAATTGAGCACTTTGTGAGAATCTTTGACTGAATCCGAGACAAAACCAATTACTTGTAGTAACTCGATCTCTTTCACAAACCCCAAAATAAATCTCAATAGTTCTCCCTATATTATTCTTTTATTGTGACTATTATTTTATCTTAATGTTGATGAACGTATTTTTCTGCTGTGTGTAGCATACAACACACGCAAACAAGAAGACTAAAAGTCTTTTTATACAAGTCTCGTGTAACCTAATTTTTCTCTAATGGGCTCAAACCACATAGGCTGGACATAAAACCCAACACCCCCCCCCTCCAGCACATGTGGGTGCACAATCAAGTCTGCACTGCGACTACAAACTTCAATAACATAACCTATGTGAAATTTTCTGACATTTTACCTTCGAGATAACATCACATTGCTCATCCAGTGCATCTCCCCCATAACTTTGAACCATCAAAAAATAAAGTAGTAGATCTGAGTTGACACGAGCTTCTAGAGTAATATTCTACGAATCATCAGCGGTCTGATCAACAAGAAATACAAATCCCTACTTATAACAACATCTGTATAAAATTTGATATGTTCAACACAAACATGTCTCCAAGATCCGTGTTAAACTCCATGCCTCTGGTGCCACAATTGTTATTGCCCAAGATGCACCAACCTTGGGCTCTGATACCACTTGTTAGGAAAAGAATACCAGATTAGTAACAACTAATATCACACGGAAGCAATTTGTTCTTTCCCACAAATATCCACGGATTGAAATTGAGAATAACAAGATCAAGATAAACCCAAGCACTAATTCACTGAACTAAACAAGAATTAAGATCGAGAAAAGTAAATATGCACAGGACAATTTTACGTGGAAACCCAAACCGGGAAAAAACCACGAGATCGAAAACTGATCTAACTCAACCACTATAATGATAATGGATTTACGAAATCCTCCCTAAAACCACTAGGGGCTCACCAAATTCTCAAGAGAACACTCTTGGATCACAATATTAATAATTTCACTAACAAGGTGGAAAACCTCAAGTCACTAACTTGAATAACATAGAGAACAAATAAATCACCAAACTAAAGAGCAGGAATAAAATCCCGACCAATTGGACGATTGAGCACTTTGTGAAGAATCCCTGACTGAATCCGAGACGAAACCAATTACTTGTGGTACCTCGATCTCTTTCACAAACCCCAAAATAAATCTCAATAGTTCTCTCTATATTCTTCTTTTATTGTGACTATCATTTTTTCTTGATGTTGATGTACGTATTTTTCTGGTGTGTGTAGCATACAACTCACACAAACAAGAAGACTAAAAGCCTTTTTATACAAGTCTCATATAACCTAATTTTCCTCTAATTGGCTCAAATCACATATGCTGGGCATAAAACCCAACAATATGACACTAATTAGTAAGTTGTAAGCCCATATAAATATATTATGATTATAGTTTTTGAAAATATAAACGTATAAGTTAAAAATACAATAAATTAAGAGATTAATAATTTTAGAATATAATTATTATGTAAAAATAGTCTATATGATAATTGGTTCTGCACTTAATTATTTCGTATGGAAATGTTTCGTGAAGAATTATATCCATGGTGATGGTGCACTTAATTCACATTGCCAGTCGTCCTTTCTTAAACTAAAGGTAAAAGATAACAGGAACAAGAAGCGTATAATATACACTATCTGAGGATATTAAAAGATAACAGAAATGTCAATGAAATTTATAATCCCAGAAAACACAAATGATATGTTTTAATCGATTTTCCGGAAAAGAAAAGGCAGTCCAATACTCCCCACGGTTTTTTTATTTATCGTTTTAGAGGATTGCTTAATAATTAAGAATTGTAATAAATAACTATTTTTTTAGCAAAGAACCCAAAATAGAAATGACGGGGGATTCTTGGGTGCCGTCACGTCATGTGACGTTAATTTATTTTAGACCATTAGATTCAAACTATATAATCACAACCATAAATATTTTTTAATTTAAAATAAATAAAAATTAAATTAACAATTGGTGACTTGTATAACCGGTTAATTAAGTTTTAATATCTCTCACAATCTCTCTCCTAATTTCACATATCCCTACTTCTACTCTCTCCACTCTCTCCATCGTCTTCCACAAATCACCATCGCCTTCCACAAATCACAAATCTTCTTCCCAAAAATTGTGAGATTCACAACCTTCATATACGAGATACAAATTGATTCTAGAATTCTCGAACGATATACAATCTCAATTTCCAAAAATTGGTAATTCTCCCCAAACCAATCAAGATTAATTTAAAGTTTAGATCCAGACTCGAATTTGAATATTTTCTAATCCAATCGAAACAAACTCAATTCATCTTTTCACGGGCATATTATTTCTTAGATATGATTCATTCTTCGTTTGAGGGGTATTAATGGGTGGTATTTTTTATGTGAGGCAGAGCACATTAAGTACATGTGACACTATTCTAATATTGCATCGTTGCTTGCTATGAAAGCTTCTGAATAGTGCATATGAAAAGAAACAAGAAATTAACACCACCCAAAAAAAAAAAAAAGGTGTTTTGAATTGATATATAGTGCTATGTAATGTAATTCACTTCTTTTACGTGCAATTGGTTCGAAGTGAACTTTGTTGTTCCCTCATTTAATTTGGTCTTTTGACTACTTTTACTTTGGAACATTAATTGATGATGTTATTTCTATTTATAGTTTAGAAGAAGAATAATGAAACAAACTAATTAATAGTGTATATGTTGTTGGTGAATGCAGATTGTCGGGTTGGGATCACTTAAAGAACCCCTGTTGTTGGGTTCTTTAAGAAAATTGTTTGGGGGTTGTATGAGTTTTCATTCTTAGAGTTTATATGTAATATTTTAATCTTAGAATTTACATGTAATTGTTTGGAGTTGTATAGATTGTAAACTCTGTTTTTTGAAAAGTAAGCATCGTGTATCAAATAAAAATTCAGCCTGTAGACTTCGTTTCTACTGATAATGGATGATTTAATTTTACCTATGTGCTTCTCGTTCATCTTTTATCTATAGATTGCATTATTTTATAGTTAGAATTAATTTCACCTCCTTGTTTTTCATTTCATAATTCAGTTTCATTTATTTTAACGAGTTTGATTCA
This sequence comes from Penstemon eatonii, assembly GCA_038501285.1. NCBI lineage: Eukaryota > Viridiplantae > Streptophyta > Magnoliopsida > Lamiales > Plantaginaceae > Penstemon > Penstemon eatonii. The sequence goes on from CM076711.1 coordinate 19,039,650, forward strand.
CATGTGTGCTTGTAATCATCGTATTTCAATAGATATTATTATTTTATTGGTTGATTTAATTGCACTTGCTTGATTCTCATTCCAATATATATCAATATTTTATTAGTAGTAATTAGTCACATTATATAGTATTAACATTAGTACTGACCAATTTTCTGATAATTTTTTACATTACATGGTATATGTCTCACATGTAGTAGTATAGACTCACATAACATAGTACTGATTCCACATTTTTAGTATGGTCTCATATTAGTAGTAATTATACACATTATGGAGTATTATCATTAGTATTAAATATTATATATAATTTCTCACATTACATAATATAATGTCTCACATGAGTACGGTCTCATATTAGTAGTAATTAGTCACATTATATAGTATTAACATTAGTACATACCAATTTTCTAATAATTTTTCATATTACATGGTATATGTCTCACATGTAGTAGTATAGACTCACATAACATAGTATTGACTCCACATTATTAGTACGATCCCATATTATTAGTAATTAGACACATTATGGAGTATTATCATTAGTACTAAATATTGTATATAATTCCTCACATTACATAGTATAATGTCTCACATGTAATAATATTGACTTCACATACACAGTACGGTCTCATATTAGTAGTAATTAATCACATTATATAGTATTAACATTAATACTGACCAATTTTCTGATAATTTTTCATATTACATGGTATATATCTCACATATAGTAGTATAAACTCACATAACATAGTAATGACTTCACATACTTAGTACGGTCTCATATTAATAGTAATTAGCCACATTATGGAGTAGTATAATTAGTATTAATCATTGTATATTATTATTTACATTACATAGTATAACGTCTCACATGTAATAGTATTAACTCCACATACTTAGTACGGTTTCATATTAGTAGTAATTAGTCACATTATATAGTATTAACATTAGTATTAGCACTGACTAATTTTCTGATAATTTTTCACATTACATGATATATGTCTCACATGTAGTAGTATAGACTCACATGACATAGTACTGACTCCACATACTTAGTACGGTCTCATATTAGTAGTAATTAGCCACGTTATGGAGGATTATCATTAGTACTAATCATTATATATAATTATTCACATTACATAGTATACTGTCTCACATGTAATAATATTGACTCCACATACTTAGTACAATCTCATATTAGTAGTAATTAGTCACATTATATAGTATTAGCATTAGTATTGACCAATTTTTTAATAATTTTTCACATTGCATGATATATATATGTCTCACGTGTAGTAGTATAGACTCACATAACATAGTACTTACTCCACATACTTAGTACGATCCTGTACTAGTAGTATTTACCATATTATGGAGTATTATCATCAGTACTAACCATTATATAATTCTTCACATTACATAGTATAATGTCTCCCATGTAATAGTATTGACTCGACATACTTAATATGGTCATAATATTAGCATTAATATTAACATTAGTATTGACCAATTTTCTGATAATTTTTCACATTACATGGTATATATCTCACATGTAGTAGTATAGACTCACATAATATAGTATTGACTCCACATACTTAGTACGGTCTCATATTAGTAGTAATTAGTCACATTATATAGTATTAGTATTAGTATTAGTACAGACCAATTTTCTGATAAATTTTCACATTACATGATATATGTCACACATGTAGTAGTATAGACTCATATAACATAGTACTGACTCCACATACTTAGTACGGTCCCATGTTAGTAGTAATTAGCCACATTATGGAGTATTATCATTAGTACTAATCGTTGTATATAATTATTCACTTTACATAGTACAACGTCTCACATGTGATAGTATTGACTCCACATACTTAGTACGGTCTCATATTAGTTGTAATTAATCACATTATATAGTATTAGTATTAGTATGGACCAATTTTCTGATATTTTTTCACATTACATGATATATGTCTCACATGTAGTAGTATGGACTCACATAACATAGCAATGACTCCACATACTTAGTATGGCCCCGTACTAATATTAATTAACCACATTATGAAGTATTATCATCAGTACTAACCATTATGTATAATTCTTCACATTACATAGTATAATGTCTCCCATGTAATAGTATTGACTCCACATACTTAATATGGTCCATAGCATTAGCAATAGTACTAAGCAATTTTTTGATAATTTTTCATAATACATGGTATATGTCTCACATCTAGTAGTATAGACTCTAATAATATAGTACTGACTGCACATACTTAGTACGGTCCCATATCGTTTATTATAAAAATATTATTTACAGAATTATTTATTTATTTTATAATAATTTATTAATTTATAATTTACTATTCATGTGATTAAATATTACAATGAATGTGGTCAAATAATAGTATAGTACAATTACTTATAGTAATAGTATTATGACATGTTAGTAACCTGATAAGTAGGTAACTTATTAATGATGTGTCATTATTCTATTGGTTATAACTTACGTCATGTGACGTGGCGTCACCCTAGAATTTTCCTTAGAAATGACACTCTCCATTTTTTTCTATTTGTCATTTTGGAGGATGCACATAGATTAATAAATGCAATAAATAGCTATTTTTTAAGCAAAAACTCTTAATACCTTTTTAATCAAATAATAACAACACTAATTAACATTAATTACAAGCATTAGCAAGTACGATAAATTTGGTAGAAAAAAAATTAATTATACTTTGAAATCCTAAAACAACAAATAAAAGTAAACAAATTATCTTTGTCAAAGTAACAAACAAAACGGAGGGAGTATGTTTCAGCCATTTTCTGGAAAAGAAAAGACAGTATATAAGACCATCTTCAATGACTCCTCAGCATAAGTCTAGCTTCCTCTCAGCTTCAATCCAGCTTCCCCTTAAGGCCATCTCTAATGGGTATGGACTCTCATTCTCCTCAGACTCCCATTTCCCCCAGACTCCCATTTCCCATTCAAACTCCTCTTTTTATAGTCATCTTCAGTGACTCAATCTTCACATTCTATTTAATTCCAATTCTCAACTTCCCCACTCTCACTTAATTTTTCCAATCTTCACATTCTATTTAATTTCAATTCTCATTCTATTTAATAATAATAATAAAGTCTATAGTAACTTATATATTGACATTAATAATAAGTAATTTAACATTGGCGTTAATAATAAATAATTTAGCATTGACATTAATAATAAAAAATATTTAATAATAACAATACAATAACATTACAATAATTAATAACTCATATATGAAAATTCATCACCGGTGCCATCATTATTGCCGCTATTGTTGCCATCGCCGTTGCCGCTGTTATTGTCGTCGTCGTTGCCTTGATTGGATGAGCCTCCAGATAAACCTCCAAATAAACGAGTCCGAATATTTTTTTCACGAATATCATTTATCATCAAGAAACAGGCACTACTTTGAATTTGAATCCAAGAACAAGTCTCATATCCCTAGAAGAATATATGTTCCATCGTCACCAGATACGATTAGTAGAAATCAATCTTCAACTTCAAGCCGACTTAGTCGAACATGTGTGGTTAACACACGGTCCAAATGGTGGTGATGTGTAATATTTTCAATATATATTTGATAGAGTTATGTCGTTTCTAATTTAATTTATCGTATTTAAATTATGTAACCAGTATTCTATTTTTAATCCACTAGTCGTATTTTATTTCAATGTATTTAATTTTCATAATTTTTTTTCTTTAACAATGTGATTAAATTTCAAACAAGAAAATAAATTAATGTTAACTTTATTACATAAAAGTTATAATATTACAAATAATAAAATATCTTTATTATCATTTATTCCACAAAATTCTAATTCTCATATTTTTTCACTTTCACTTAATAAAATTAATAATAATAGAAGTAAATAATAATAACAATTAATAAACATTGTACATAAAATTATAATATTACAAGTTATAAAAGTACAAAATTAAAAGCGTGAAGTGGGATCGTATACAGGCGGAGTGTCAGGGAGCCCCCCAGTCTGAATAAAGGGCAGGGAGCCCCCCAGTCTGAATAAATTAATGTCAAGATATTAAAATAATGTATTTTTAAATATTTAAATTTAAAGAAAAAAATGGGCTGGGCATAACAAATAAAAAAAAATGGGGGCTAGGGCGTTGCCCAGCCCAATTAACAAAACAAAAAAATAAAAAATAAAAAAACAAGAATTGGGGCTGGCGCGTTGCCAGCCTCCAAAAGCAGATGTGGGCGATAACCACCGCCCAATCATCCCTCCAAATCAACACCCCTTCCCATAAAACTTCAATTTTTCTCCCCCTCTTCCATGGCTTCCCCCTCCCATTTACTCAATGGAGAATTTCAAATCTAGCTTCCCCTATCGTTTACATAATCATCTTCAATGATTCAGTTTATCCATTCTATTTAATTTCAGTCTTCATCATTCTCCACTCTCACTTAATAATAATAATTCCATACCCTCATTTAATAACAATAATTAAAAAAATAATTATTAAAATAATAACAATGTGCAACAATAATTAAAAAAAAATAGAATACTTCTAAATTAATTTGACATTGGCATTAATAATAAGCTAACTTTTTAGTACACAATACTACAACAATTATTAATTCATAAAAGGAAAGTCACCATATACGACGTTTGACCATATGTAATCGTATTTATTTAAATATCTTAAGTTTCAATATATAAATGTTAGGGTTATATCATATTTAATTTAATAATTCGTATCTAAGATTCCATAAATCGTATTTAATTTCATATTGTAGGTTTTGTGTGATAATTTAATTTTTTTAAAGAAGTTTTAAATTATAATTTTATAAATCAAAACAAATCAAGGTTAATAATGTTAATTAAATTTAAGTTTCTTACCATGTTATTAAATTATCAAAATTAATGTTAAATTTCTTGAATAAAAGTTACATTTCTAAAACTAAAACTAATTTATTAACATAAACATAAAAATAATTAAAAAAAAAGGCAATTTGCTATTAACAAACAAAAACAAAAACAAATAGTAATATTTAATGCTGGGACGCGCGCAAGAACATCAATGAGCTTCACACCACCACCACTCAAGTGAAAAAACATGGCCATCTCCATCCACTAAAGGAGAAGAAAGTTAGATTCCCCCTTGTTCTAAAAATCGGATCTGATTAGCCGGTTCGATTGGTTTAATCGGTAACCGACCATCAATTCGATCCAGTTAATCTTTCAAAGCCAGTTTTATTTCTGATCAGTTCGAACCAGAGAAAATTGGAAAAACAATAAATCAGTGAACCAATTGAACCAATGGTTCACTAAATAAAAATAAAAAATTTAGGCTATGGATTTTTATTTCTCTTCCGCGACCTTTAAACTTTAACAATACTTTCACATATCTTCTTCTATTTTTCACTTTGAATTAAACAAAATAAAAAAAATATCATTTATATAATAAGTTATATAAATTTATCTGAGCATTAATTTCATTAGAAAAGTCATCTTTTTCTCAAACTTCAAGTATTTTCATTTTTTTTATATAATTTAATGACAAAATTTATCAATGATTTCTCGTTTTTATAGGTGATTAGTGAATTATTGTGGTGATATCATATTATCATACTTGTAATTTTGTTGCTATAATTCATTCTCTGATAGAAAGAGTGTCCGACAAGTTAACTGTATGGCTGCCATTTATTGTAATAAATAAAAGAACTATTCTATTTAGATTAATAAATACACTTTATTATAAATTGTCAACTTTATATTATGTAATAATTATCTACGTATAAGGATAAAAGTCCTTAGATCACAGGACTATGGAACAACTCGTGGCAGATCTCTAAGGCCATGATCTATAACATATTCAAGAGTCGTAGAATCCAATTAATATAGGACATCATTGAATTCAGTTAGACTCTCACTGATGTGTCTACTCTGATAAACTGGAGGAAGCTGGGGTATGCGAGCATGACTGAGATAGTCAATAACAGAAGTGGGTGGCTTGCTGGGATGACAAGTGCACTGATCAATACCCAAATTAAAAAATAACTCACCATGGAAGAGGTAGTCGCATATCGGGGTTGAAGTTATTCCAGTTGGGATTTGGTAAGATAAACAGCCCTGGGTAAAGCGGAGTTTAAAATTTGTAGGACCTCTTACGGAATCTTGCCAGGATACTATTCTAGGTGTATATATATGAATATTAAATAAACGACAGTATAATCAGTTACACGTTATACCTGTCTCCTTGCAAATCCTAGTTGACAGATGAAGTCAAGTTTCTCCCTCGGTTGGTCGATCCTGTGCTCTGCAGCAGCGCTCCACGTGTTGCGCCTCTATGGGTTGATACACCATAATTACACGAAATATAATATACTCTAATCGGCTAGAACACAGGATATATTAAGATCTGGGGTTTAGGAAACGAACTTGGAACAAAAAACAAAAATCGAACTCCTCCAAAAGAGAGAGATAAATCGGCTAACACTAAGTGGGAGAGGGGGAGAGTTTTGCTTGACTTGACTTTTTGGCTCTTGAAGTTGTGTGTGAGATATGACATCAAGTCCTCTATTTATAGGTATCTCATTAACTTAATCCTCCTAGGACTAGGACTCCAAGTCTCCTACATGGGTCATGGCCCTTTTAATTAGAAGACTAAGTCTTCCTAATTAATTCATGGCCCATTCAATTAATTTAATTAGCCTTTATTTAATTTCCCAATTAAATAGCCCAATTAATTAAATTAGACTCTAAGTCTATTTAATTAAATCTTCCTATAATTAATTAAATCCAACTTAATTAATTAACTCACAAATTAAATTTCAATTTAATTTACGATCTTGATCCAATTCCAATCGGATCAAATTTGTTCCAATTGGGTCGACCCAGTCGACCAAATCGACCTAGTCAATTCGGTCGACCCAGGTTGTTTCCTTTTCCTTCGCTTTCGCTTTCGCTTCATGTGTATTGTGTATGCCCCCATAGGTTCACAACATAACTGGTCGTGGGTTATAATTAAATATTAATTCAATTATTCAAGTATTAAATACTTTTTAAATCAGTCGAACACTCTGTCGACGGACCATTCTAAAATTAGCACTCCTGCCAATTTAGGAATTCTCCCACACTCCACGGTCGATGTCTGGCTACAAGCCGATGGAGCCCAATCACTGGTGAATTAATTCAGTGAACCTTTTATCATTTACAATTTCCATATACGCAATAATCTCTCCATTGATCAATCTCCCAGTCGAGACTTAAGGGTATGGTCTTTCATCGGTCTCCCTTTTATTTTGTCTTGACCTTATGCATTCTGGTCTCGAAATAATTCTCTTTGACTTAATCTTTATGAGCTACTTACATAAAGCCGTCAGATACCTTAGCCAAGGATTTTTACTAGAACTAATTTCTCACAGAAATCCATAGGTTCCCAACCTATCTATGAATCTACATACGAGTTCCTCTATACCCAACATGAGTTCACAGAGACTTTCTGGTAATCTCCAGTCAGTCGGAACTCACATCAAAGCATAGATGTTCTCCCACCAGATAAACCCTATCATCTCAAGTAATTAGGGACCGTTCCTCGTATACTATCGTAAATTGGAATAACTTCAACCCCGATATGCGACTACCGCTTCCATGGTGAGTTATTTCCTAATTGGGGTATTCAGTGCACTTGCTATCCCAGCAAACCACCCACTTATGTGTATCGACTATCCCAGTCACGCTCGTGGACCCCATCGTTCTCCAGTTCATCGGAGTATACACAACGGTGAGAGTCTAACCAAATCCAACGATGTCCTATCTTGATTGGATTCTACGACTCTTGAATATGTTCTAGATCACGGGCTTAGAGATCAGTCCACGGGTTGTCCCATAGCCCTGTGATCTAAGGACTTCTATCCTTATGCGTAGATAATTATTACATAAGATAAAGTTGACCATATAATAAAGTGCTATGATTAATCAAAATTGACTAGTTCTTTATTTACAACAATAAATGCTAGACATACAACTGGCTTGCGGGATACTATTTCTATCAATTCCTATTTACAATAGTATACGAGGAACGATCCCTAATACTTGAGGTGATAGAGTTTATCTGGTGCGAGAACGTCTATACTTTTATGTGAGTTCGGACCGCTGGAGACTGCCAGAAGGACTTTGAGGATTCACGTTGGGTATGGGGGAACTCATATGTAGGTTCATATCATCAAAAAGTGATCCATTGACCCGACTTCATAGGTTGGGAAATTCTCCTATATATTTTTGTGAGAAACTAAATCTCATAAAACCCTCGGACGAGGTATCTGATGACTTTATGAAAGTAGTTCATAAAGATTAAGTCAAAGAGAATTATTTCGAGATCAAAGTACATAAAGCCAAGACGAAGAAAGAGTCTGGGAGATTGAATGATGGGGAGATCATATCGTATATGAAAGTTCTAAATGTTTTAAAGGTTCACTGAATTAATTTACAGTGATTGGACTCCATGGACTTGTAGTCAGGCATAGACTATGGAGTGTGAGAGAAATTTCAAATTGGAAGGGGTGCTAATTTTGGAATGAATAGTAGACAGAGTATTCGATTGCTTTAGAGTACATAATACTCGAGTAATTAAATAATTATTTAATTATAATCTACGGTCAACTATTGTTGGGATTCGGTAAGATAAACAGCCCTAGGCACAGCGGAATATAAAAATTTTAGGACCTCTTACGGAATCTTGCCAGGATACTACTCTAGGTGTAGATATATGAACATAAATAAAACGATAGTATAAGTTTGCACGTTATACCTATCTCCTTGCAAATCCTCGGCTAGCAAAACGAGCTCTGAATTCTTCTCCAGCAGAAATCGATCCAAGCTTCTCAGGAGCGCCCCACGTGTTGCGCCTCTACGAGTTGATATACCACAATTACACGAAAATAATAAATCTTGATCAGCTAGAACACAAGATATATTATGATCTAGGATATAAGAACGATTTTGGAACAAGAATCGAAAACGAAAATTCTTCCAAAAGAAGAACAGGGTTCGGTCGACTTTTAGCTTGGGAGAGGGAGAGAAAATTTTGTCTTGCTTAATTTTTGCATATGGTGTTGTCTGAAAAAATAATTATAAGATATCTACTTATAACTTTCTCCCTAACCTTGTCCTATTAGGACTAGGGCACTTCTCTCCTACATGGACCATGGCCCTCTTTAATTAGAAGACCAAGTCTCCTAATTAATTCATGGCCCAGTTAATTAATTTGACCAGGCTCTATTTAATCTCCTAATTAAATAGCCCAATTAATTAACTCAATCTCCCATTTAATTAAATCAGACTCTAAGTCCATTTAATTAAAATCCCTTCTAATTAATTAAATCCAACTTAATTAATTAATCCACAAATTAAATTCCAATTTAATTTATGATCCTGATCCAATTCCAATTGGATCCCATTTGTTCCAATTGGGTCGACCCAGTCGACCCACCCATAATAATCGACCCAGTCGATTATTCACCCAGTCGACTCGGTCGTTCTTATTTCCTCGCTTTCGCTTCATGTGTATTGTGTATGCCCCCGTAGGTTCACCACATAATTGGCCGTGGGTTATAATTAAATATTATTTAATTATTCGAGTAAGATTTACTCTAAATCAATCGAACACTCTGTCGATTGATCATTCCAAAATTAGCGCCCCTGCCAATTTGGGAATTCTCCCACACTCCACGGTCGATGTCCAGCCACAAGCCCATGGAGCCCAATCACTGGTGAATTAATTCAGTGAACCTTTTATCATTTATAATTTCCATATACGACATAATCTCTCCATCGATCAATCTCCCAGTCGAGACTTAAGGGCATGGTTTTTCATCGGATTCCCTTTTCTTTTGTCTTGACCTTATGTACTCTGATCTCGAAATAAATTCTCTTTGACTTAATCTTTATGAGCTACTTACATAAAGTTGTCAGATACCTTGGCCAAGGATTTACCAGAATTAATTTCTCACAGAAATCCATAGGAGAATTTCCCAACCTATCAAGTCGGGTCAATGGATCCTTTGTTGATGATATGAATCTGCATACGAGTTCCTCTATACCCAATGTGAGTCCACAGAGACTTTCTGGCGATCCCCAGTCAGTCGGAACTCATATCAAAGCATAGACGTTCTCGCACCAGATAAACCCTATCACCTCAAGTAGTTAGGGATCGTTCCTCGTATACTATTATAAATTTGGAATAACTTCAACCCCGATATGCGACTACCGCTTCCATGGTGAGTTATTTCCTAATTGGGGTATTCAGTGCGCTTGCCATCCCAGCAAGCCACCCACTTATGTGTATCGACCATCCCAGTCACGCTCGTGGACCCCAACGTCCTCCTGTTCATCGGAGTATACACAACAGTGAGAGTCTAACCGTATCCAACGATGTCCTATCTCGATTGGATTCTACGACTCTTGAATATGTTCTAGATCACGGCCTTGGAGATCCGTCCACGGGTTGTCCCATAGCCCTGTGATCTAAGGACTTCTATCCTTATGCGTAGATAATTATTACATAAGATAAAGTTGACCATTTAATAAAGTGCATTTATTAATCGAAATTGAATAGTTCCGCATTTATTACAATAAATACTAGCCATACAGCTGGCTTGCAGGACACTATTTCTATCAATCTCCCACTTGTCCTAAAGCCAGTCTTTTATGTTCTTGAGTCCCATCTTGTGCAGATGTTTCTCAAATGCCTTTTGAGGCAGAGGCTTCGTTAGCGGGTCCGCCGTATTATCTTCTGAGTCGACACGTTCCATCTTAATGTCTCCTCTACCAATGATATATCTTATCACGTGGTATCGTCTTTGTACGTGCTTGGATTTCTGATGAGATCTCGGCTCCTTTGCTTGCGCTATAGCCCCATTGTTATCACAAAAGATAGTAATGGGCTCAGCGATGCTAGGTATCACATCCAATTCCTGGATGAAGTTCCCATCCAAACACCTTCCTTTGCTGCATCACTCGCAGCAATGTATTCTGCTTCGGTGGTTGAAACCGCGGTTGTTTCTTGCTTGGAGCTCTTCCAGCTAACCGCACCACCATTGAGGCAGAATACGTATCCTGATGTCGACTTGAAGTCGTCTACATCACATTGAAAGCTCGAGTCTGTATAGCCTTCCAATTTCAATTCTCCTCCACCGTATACCAAGAACAATTCCTTAGTCCTTCTCAGGTACTTTAGAATTGCCTTTACGGCTATCCAGTGCTGCTCACCTGGATCAGACTGGTAGCGACTTGTAACGCTTAGAGCGTACGCTACGTCTGGTCTCGTACATAACATATCATACATTATGCTTCCTATCGCGGATGCATACGGTACTCGAGACATATTGCTTCTCTCTTCAGGCGTCTTTGGGGCCATAGACTTAGAGAGTGCAATCCCATGTCTCATTGGAAGCAATCCTCTCTTGGATTCTTCCATATTAAATCTTTTCAAGATTTTATCTATGCACTGGGATTTGGAGAGGCCCAGCAGTCCTTTTGATCTATCTCGGTAGATTCTTATACCTAGTACAAAGGATGCTTCTCCCATATCCTTCATTGAGAATTGTGTAGATAACCATGCTTTAGTTTCAGACAGCGCTTTCACATTGTTTCTAATGAGAAGAATGTCGTCAACGTAAAGCACCAAAAATTCAACTGTACTCCCACTGATCTTCTTGTACACGCAAGGTTCGAAAATGTTTTTGATGAATCCAAAAGCTTGGATTGTCTCATCGAAACGAATGTTCCAACTTCGGGAAGCTTGCTTCAGTCCATAAATGGACCTCTGGAGTTTGCACACCTTGTGTTCATCTCCTTTGGATGCATATCCTTTTGGTTGCTCCATGTAGATCTCCTTATTAATGTCCCCATTGAGAAAGGCAGTCTTTACATCCATCTGCCATATCTCGTAGTTATACCACGCAGCTATGGCCAGCAAGATTCGAATGGATTTAGGCATTGCGACGGGCGAGAAGGTCTCCTCAAAGTAAATTCCAGGTCTTTGAGTGTATCATTTTTCCACTAGTCGCGCCTTGTAGGTTATTACCTCTCCGTTCACTCCAAGCCTTCGCTTATAGATCCACTTGCAACCCACGGGAGCTACTCCCACTGGTGGATCTACCAAGGCCCAGACCTTGTTTGAGTGCATGGAGTCCAATTCGGATTCCATGGCTTCGTGCCACTTTCCCGAGTCTATGTCTAGCATAGCCTCTTCGTAAGTCCTTGGGTCGGCTAGAGACTGTCCAGTCTCATGCAGCAGATCGTAGTACCTCTCGGGTTCTCTACGTTGTCTTTCTGACCTACGAAGAATCGGTGTACTTTCTGGTGCACTTTCATGCTCATGTTCTCCCACTGCCTATGGCGACGGGTCAGCTTGATCGACCTCTTCGGCCTTTTCAGCTTCAGTGACCTCATCTAGTTCTACAATATTTTTCTTCTTGTCAACCAAGAAATCCTTCTCCAAGAAGTGAGCGTTCCTCGAGACAAACGTAGTTTGTCTTGTAGGATCGTAGAACTCGTATCCTATTGAGTTTTTCGGATACCCCACAAATTTGCACAAAGTGGATTTAGTTTCCAATTTATCTCCCACCAGCTTTTTAACGTAAGCGGGAGATCCCCATATGCGCATGAATGCATATGAGGGTGCCTTGCCAAACCATAATTCGTATGGTGTCTTTTCTACGAATTTAGAAGGTACCATGTTCAGTATCTTCGTTGCCGTGAGGAGGGCATGTCCCCAAAATGAAAAAGGAAGGTCAGTGGCACTCATCATGGATCGAACCATGTCCATCAAAGTTCGATTCCTTCTCTCTGCTATTCCATTTAATTGGGGTGTTGCAGGAGGAGTCCACTGCGACAATATTCCATGCTCTACAAGATAATTCAGAAATTCGTTACTAAGAAATTCCCCACCTCGGTCAGAACGAAGAGCCTTTATCGTATGACCAAGTTGATTCTCTACTTCCATCTTGAATTCTTTGAATCGCTCAAAGGCTTCAGACTTGTGTTTCAACAAGAACACATATCCATAACGACTAAAGTCGTCAGTGAAAGTGATGAAGTAGTCATAGCCACCTCGGGCGCTTTTCCTTAGTGGTCCACATACGTCAGTATGTATTAAGTCCAATGTTTGCTTGGCTCGCTCAGGGTTTCCCTTAAATGGCAACTTAGCCATTTTACCCTTTAGACATGGTTCACATGTTGGCATTTCATCAATGCGATTGATTAGTTCCTTGACTTAGATATATGTCCAAGTCGAGCGTGCCACAATTGGGACAATTGGGCAGATATTTCATTATCTTGTTTCCTTTTGTTTTGTTGTACGTGCATCACTAACTTAGGTGGTTCAATGGTATATAGTCCATCTTTTAATGTACCAGTGAAAAACATATTATCATTCATGAATAACGAAAAGGAACCTTTATTAATAGTAAAATTAAAACCTTCATTATCCAAAACAGGAATTGAAATAATGTTTTTCACCAAACCAGGTACATAAATAACGTTCCTAAGGACTAATTTATTACCACCTAAATCTAACTCCACTTCGCCTATGGCCTCGGCAGCAGCTCTAGCTCCATTGCCAAATCTTAGGATCCAATCCCCTGGCCTAAGTGGCCTTATTGCTCCCATCACTTGTAAATCATTACAAAGATGAGAACCACAAGCAGTGTCTAGCACCCATGATGCACAGTTAATTGATAAATTAACTTCAACAAGGAATATACCTTTCGAGCTCTCCAAGAACTCTTTGCAGTTCCTCTTCCAGTGCCCAGGTTTCTTGCAGTAGAAACATTTCTGTTCACCAGACGAAGCTTTACGCTTCTTTCCTTTCCCTATGGGCCCAGATGGTGCTTTGCCTTTGCTTGAAGAAGCATTTCCTTTCCCCTTTCCTCTCTTTGTCCTTTTGGACTTGGATTAGGTCGAGGTAGCAACCATCACTGGCTTCTCTCTTTTCATGGAAGCCTCGGCAGTGGCGAGCATATTAGCCAACTCGTGAAGTTCAACATCCATCTTGTGCATGTTGTAGTTCACTACGAATCGCTCGAATGATCTTGGCAACGACTGGAGGATTATATCCTGGCAGTAGGTCTTGTCCATCTTTACGTCAAGATGACCAAGCTTTTCAACAAACCCAATCATCTTGATGCAGTGAGATCGAACATCAGCACCTTCAGCCATCCTCGTTTGTTGCTTTTGAAGCTCATTCGCCATGGATGCCAACATGAGACAACGTGACTGCAAGTCATCGTCAAGCCATAAATCCACGGCTTCTTTCTCAGTATCATCGGCATCCTTAGCAAGTTCGGGAGGGGGCCCATCAAGGACAAAACCTCGCTTTTCAGAAGCGAGAATGATCTTAAGGTTCCTGACCCAGTCATGGAAGTTGGATCCAGTTAATTTGTTTTGTTCAAGTATGATGGAAATCGGATTCTTAGACATTATATCTACAAAATGACGATAGAAGAAATAAATACGCGAAAGATTAATTTAAAATGCACAATTTACAAACATGGTTTTTATTTGTAAATTACTCCCATTATTTTAATCAAAATCTTATGCCCCCACATAAGTTTTGGGAATTTAAAATATCCTAGTGGGCTTAAGGCCCAAATGCAATCTCCTAGTACCCACGACTCGTTGGCCATACTATTTGATTCACTTGGTGGTCGATTACGTCGACGGTTAACCATCGCAGCTAACCCTTAAGTTCATTTAGCCTCGTTTTTCGATATGGACCCACGACTCGTGAGACATCCATACTTACTAGCGTTTAAATCATGTCCAATACTCGTGGAGAGAAATAGTTCAATCCTAGACGCCCCACGACTCGTGAGACAACGCCTAAAACCTTGCTATCCCCTCCCTTGGCACTAAACTCGTGCATCGAGGCAATAGACATATTATCTTCCTATAGCTCGACCCACGACTCGTGAGACATCGAGATATATTCGTACAATATGCCTAAGACCTAGTAATTGGATAGGCTCGGACCATAGAGACTATTCATATGCGCCCTTAAGTTCGATTTAATATTCTAATTGAATTTTAAGTTCAATTGGAGGTTTTAAGTTTTCTTGTGCGAGGTCTCATCACATTATGCTTATCTTGTTTACGTGATCTATTCTAAGCATGCATAACATACATCAAAGAATAATAGTAAACATACATCACCTAGCAGGATATGATTGATCGATTGTCCATCCTATGCGATTCATCACGAGCCTTGTGATGAATCAATTGGTCAGTCTAGGGTGGAAATTAAATGTCCTAACTATTACAATTTTCAAACCCATACATCATGGGCCTTCTTGTAATATCCAGCTTGATTGGGCCTCCATGTAATGAATTGGGCCTCCATGTCCTCCAAGGTAAATGGGCCTCCATGTGGATCTCCAAGTCTTCATGAGGTCTTCTCGGCTCCAAGCCTAATCTAAGCCTAGCTTACATAATTTAAACGGTCCTATTCTATTACATTTGTTTGCGCAAGCAAGAGCACCAATCAGGCCCATTTAATTACAACCCAAAAATAAATAAACCTAAAAACTACACAGGGCTTAAGGGCAAAATCGATCAATCCACCCATTCACTCAAGAACATGCATAAATTCACATAAGGGCATAAATGTAAATTTACCGGCTCCATTAATTTTAATTCGCAAAAATTCATCTAAGTTAATTAATTTTGAATTAACAATTAACCTCTAAGATTAATTAGCTCTTGCTTGAGCTCTAAGTAATCTACAAACCTTATCTTGATTAAATTGGTTAATTAAGGTAATGTAAATCTCTAAGATTCTTACCTTATCCAAAACTCTAAGTTTCCCAAGTATTCCCAAATCTCCAAGATTCATCAAGATAATCCTATTTTGACTAGATTAGTTAATTAAGGTAGTGTTTAAGTCTAACAAAATAACTACCTTATCCAAAAACTCCAAGTTTCCTAATCTTCCAAAATTCTCCAAGATTTTCAAGATTTTCAAAATAGGCAGAATTAGAGTCCAACCAAAAATCAACCAGTCGAGGCCAATCAAAGACTGCCACGTGGACAACATACGCGCGGACACGAAGTCCGCGCGTGGTTGTTCGCGGCAGCCGCTGCTGCACGTGACAGCGTGCGGCAGCTCGCGGCTGCGCGTGACAACACACGGCTGGCAGCCCGTAGGCTGCTGCCGTGCGCTGCTCGCGCGGCCAGCGTGCTGTTCGCACGCTGCCGTGGGCAGCAGCACGCGGTGGCAGCCCAGCCGCGGTTGGATCCAATAAAAATATTTTTTTTTTGTGTTTCTTTGATTACCCACAGATTTAATTCAACAAACATAGTCAATTAAATCCCAATCCAAAATAACATTAACATGATAAAATTTTCGAATCTAAAATTATCCATTAACTCCAAGTTAAATAACAAACGTCCTATAACATGCAAAGTTAAAGAACTAGCCACATAAATCAAACATATGATTTAATAAACACAGAATTTGCAAATTCATATATATACAAAGCCTAGAGTTGGCTCTGATACCACTGTTGGGATTCGGTAAGATAAACAGCCCTAGGCACAGCGGAATATAAAAATTTTAGGACCTCTTACGGAATCTTGCCAGGATACTACTCTAGGTGTATATATATGAACATAAATAAAACGATAGTATAAGTTTGCACGTTATACCTATCTCCTTGCAAATCCTCGGCTAGCAAAACGAGCTCTGAATTCTTCTCCAGCAGAAATCGATCCAAGCTTCTCAGGAGCGCCCCACGTGTTGCGCCTCTACGAGTTGATACACCACAATTACACGAAAATAATAAATCTTGATCAGCTAGAACACAAGATATATTATGATCTAGGATATAGGAACGATCTTGGAACAAGAATCGAAAACGAAAATTCTTCCAAAAGAAGAACAGGGTTCGGTCGACTTTTAGCTTGGGAGAGGGAGAGAAAATTTTGTCTTGCTTAATTTTTGCATATGGTGTTGTCTGAAAAAATAACTATAAGATATCTACTTATAGCTTTCTCCCTAACCTAGTCCTATTAGGACTAAGGCTCTTCTCTCCTACATGGGCCATGGCCCTCTTTAATTAGAAGACCAAGTCTCCTAATTAATTCATGGCCCAGTTAATTAATTTGACCAGGCTCTATTTAATCTCCCAATTAAATAGCCCAATTAATTAACTTAATCTCCCATTTAATTAAATCAGACTCTAAGTCCATTTAATTAAAATCCCTTCTAATTAATTAAATCCAACTTAATTAATTAATCCACAAATTAAATTCCAATTTAATTTATGATCCTGATCCAATTCCAATTGGATCCCATTTGTTCCAATTGGGTCGATCCAGTCGACCCACCCATAATAATCGACCCAGTCGATTATTCACCCAGTCGACCCAGTCGACTCGGTCGTTCTTATTTCCTCGCTTTCGCTTCATGTGTATTGTGTATGCCCCCGTAGGTTCACCACATAATTGGCCGTGGGTTATAATTAAATATTATTTAATTATTCGAGTAAGATTTACTCTAAATCAATCGAACACTCTGTCGATTGATCATTCCAAAATTAGCACCCCTGCCAATTTTGGAATTCTCCCACACTCCACGGTCGATGTCCAGCCACAAGCCCATGGAGCCCAATCACTGGTGAATTAATTCAGTGAACCTTTTATCATTTATAATTTCCATATACGACATAATCTCTCCATCGATCAATCTCCCAGTCGAGACTTAAGGGCATGGTTTTCCATCGGATTCTCTTTTCTTTTGTCTTGACCTTATGTACTCTGATCTCGAAATAAATTCTCTTTGACTTAATCTTTATGAGCTACTTACATAAAGTTGTCAGATACCTTGGCCAAGGATTTACCTTACCAGAATTAATTTCTCACAGAAATCCATAGGAGAATTTCCCAACCTATCAAGTCGGGTCAATGGATCCTTTGTTGATGATATGAATCTGCATACGAGTTCCTCTATACCCAATGTGAGTCCACAGAGACTTTCTGGCGATCCCCAGTCAGTCGGAACTCATATCAAAGCATAGACGTTCTCGCACCATATAAACCCTATCACCTCAAGTAGTTAGGGATCGTTCCTCGTATACTATTATAAATTTGGAATAACTTCAACCTCGATATGCGACTACCGCTTCCATGGTGAGTTATTTCCTAATTGGGGTATTCAGTGCGCTTGCCATCCCAGCAAGCCACCCACTTATGTGTATCGACCATCCCAGTCACGCTCGTGGACCCCAGCGTCCTCCAGTTCATCGGAGTATACACAACAGTGAGAGTCTAACCGTATCCAACGATGTCCTATCTCGATTGGATTCTACGACTCTTGAATATGTTCTAGATCACGGCCTTGGAGATCCGTCCACGGGTTGTCCCATAGCCCTGTGATCTAAGGACTTCTATCCTTATGCGTAGATAATTATTACATAAGATAAAGTTGACCATTTAATAAAGTGCATTTATTAATCAAAATTGAATAGTTCCGCATTTATTACAATAAATACTAGCCATACAGCTGGCTTGCAGGACAATATTTCTATCAACTATGTGGTGAACATACGGGACCATACACAATACATATGAAACGAAAGCAAAATAACAAAGAACAAATGGATCGACCCAAATTGGAGCAGGCGAGATCCAATTGGATTGGATCGGAATTATAAATTAAATTGAAATTTAATTTGTAAATTAATTAATTAAATTTAATTTAATTAATTATAAAAATATTTAATTAAATAAGCTTAGAGTCTAATTTAATTAAATGATAGGATAATTGATTTATTGGGTCATTATTAAATAAAATCTTAATTAATTAAATGGAATGAACCATTAATTAATTAGAAGACTTAGTCTTCCAATTAAAAGGCATGACTTATGTAAAAAAAAAAGGGAAGACTTAAGTCCTAGGATTAGGAATTATAAGATATGTATGCATATGATAATACATATCATATCTAATATACAATATATCAAACATACAAGAGATATACTCACCGGAAAATTATCTTGCAAAAATTTTCTCCTTCCTCTCTCATCGCGGGCGAACTCTTTCTCTTACTATCAATGTTTTTAGAACCGGACCGGACAGTGAACCGGTGAGCCGATTGGTTACTTGTTTTACTGGTCGAACGGGTCGGACCGGATGACGTCATAATAATATAATAAATATATTTAATTTTAAAGTATAAACATTATCCTACAATTGATTAAAAATATAAAATTTGTTATATTATACTAAAATTAAATCATATAATATTTATCTAATTTATATCATAACGGTAATATGGTACTAATTTGTATGCTCATATAAATGATTATATTTCTTTATAAAAATTTAAAGTGTAAGTTAAAAATACAACAAACTAAGAAATTCATAAATTTTAAAATATGGTTATGTATAAAAGTCTAATATTCAAAGTCAAACTTGCATATTATATAGATTTGACTATTTATCCTAAAAATAATATTAAAAATAAATATTTTATAGAATAAATTATTAAAATTTATTATTTGAGTATTAATTTTCATTCATAATGTGTAAAATATTTATTTGAGTTAATTATCTAATTTATAAATAAATTTGGCTACAAGTTTCTATAATTTATAAATTTTAATTTGTACTAAGAGTCCAACAAAAGTGATGTAGCTCAAATGGTAAGGAAGTCATGTTTCACTCTAAAGGTTAGGTTTAGGTGTTCAAATCCTATCTTTTACAAGAATTTTTAGTTTATTTTTAACATTAAAAAAATAAAATAAAAAATTTAAAAAGAAAACGAAATTCAAAACCGGGTTGAACCGGTCCTTACCGATTCACCGGTTCGGCGGTTTCGGACCGGTTCAACCCGGTTCAAACTGGATTTTGGAGTAAGTGGTATTAGGGGGTAAACCGGACCGGACCAACCTCCGGTTCGCGGTCAAACCGGTCGGACCGGCCGGTCCGGTCCCATTTTAATAAAACATTGCTTACTATAGGAGTTTTCAGCTTTTCCTTATTTTGTCTCTAGTTTTACATCTTATAATTTCTATGTTCTAGTCGATTAGGATTATTAAGGTTTTCGTGATATTGTGATTTATTATTTTGTAGAGGTGCAACACGTAGGACGATGTATTAACTTGCGATCAAGGTGCTAAAGAAAGGGAGAAATACATCGACTTTGCTAGGCTTGGATTTGCAAGGAGACGGGTGGAACTTTAATCATAAAGTTTTATCTTCATTATTTATATTCTTATATATACATCCAGATTGTATCCTCACAAGACTCATCTAAGAGGTCCTTAAAAATTTTAATTCCGCTGCCTGGAAGGCTGCTTATCTTACTGAATCTCAGCATTCTCAACTCAAAATTTGTAGGAAAATAATTAATCATGAGATAAATATATAGTTTATGGAAATAAATTTGAAAATGAAAAAATAAATAATAAATTTTTTTAAATACTTGATTACACACATTAAAACTTAAATTAAAATATTATATTGTAATGACGTTACACCGATTGAACCAATAGTTAAAATGGTTAAACCGATATAACCAATAACCAGTAAAACAATTGGTTCAATGTCCGGTCCTATGTTTAAAACATTGCCCTTAGTGATTGAAGATGGCCTATTAGTCCCTCTGTTTTATTACAGTTTCAGACAAGCTAAGAAAAGATGGACAATTCTTAAGAGCAATGCATTCTACTTATTGAAACGCAAAATCGAACCAATTAATATTTTACTCTAGTTTTCAAAAAGAATAACCCATGAAATTAATTAAACAGAACATTAATTTTTCTTGTATCTATATGAATTAAGTAGTATAATGTCTTGACGTAATGTAAAATGTTAAAGAATACTTTCACACTATTTTCCATGCTAAAATCAATGTTATTAAAACCGGACCGGACCGGCCGATCCGACCGGTTGGACCGTGAACCGGAGGTTGGTTCGATCCGGTTTACCCCCTAAAACCACTTACTCCAAAACCCAGTTTGAACCGGGTTGAACCGGTCCGAAACCGCCGAACCGATGAACTGGTATGGACCGGTTCAACCCGGTTTTGCATTTCCATTTTTTTTAATTTTTTTAATGTTAAAAATAAATTAAAAATTCTTGTAAAAGTTAGAATTTGAACGCCTAACCTTTAGAGTGAAACATGACTTCCTTATCATTTGAACTACATCACTTTTGTTGAACTTTTAGTTCAAATTAAAATTTATTAATTATAGAAACTTGTAGCCAAATTTATTTATAAATTAGATAATTAACTTAAATAAATATTTTACACATTATGAATGAAAATTAATACTCAAATAATAAATTTTAATAATTTATTCTATAAAATATTTATTTTCAATATTAATTTTAGGATAAAGAGTCAAATCGATATAATATGCAAGTTTGACTTTGAATATTAGACTTTTATACATTATCATATTTTAAAATTTATGAATTTCTTAGTTTGTTGTATTTTTAACTTACACTTTTAAATTTTTATAAAGAAATATAATCATTTATATGAGCATACAAATTAGTACCATATTACCGTTATGATATAAGTTAGATAAATATTATATGATTTAATTTTAGTATATAATATAACAAATTTTATATTTTTAATCTATTGTAGGATAATGTTTAAATTTTACGCACATTACATATACTTTAAAATTAAATATATTTATTATATTATTATGACGTCATCCGGTCCGACCAGTGGTCCGACCGATTCGACCAGTAAAACCAGTAACCAGTCGGCTCACAGTTTCACTGTCCGGTCCAATTCTGAATACATTGACTAAGATACTTGGGAATTAATACTTAATCTTCATCAAAAGAAGATGCAACTCCCCAACTAATATAAACTTAAGGCTAGCGATATTGCCAGAGCAAATATTGTTGCTGCCAAAGTAAATTTTTTTAATTTCCTATTGTGCCCCTCTTAGTCAAGATCACAACACCTATAATTATCTTTCTTATTTACTCCTTATTTTAAGTTGACAGCTACATATTCTCTTTCCCATTTATAACTTGACAAGTAATTAATTTTCTCTCTCCTCTTGATGCTTTAATATTTAATAATAACTTTGTTTTATTTGCCTATGATTTTAAACATGAAATGTTGTCCATTATTTAATTCATATATAATAGTGAACAAAATATATTAATTTACGATTTTAATCAAATATGTGTTCAAGGATGAACAAAATTAAGTAGTTTTGAATTTTGAAAATTTTCCAACTTATTTCACTCAATTAGGTAGAAAATCAAGCGAAATTTTTAAAAAATATTTTGACAATTTTATTTGAAACTTTAAAATGAATATATATATATATATATATATATATATATATATATATATATATATATATATATATTATATGTATATATAAGTTGTACAATTATTATTCATGTTTGATTTGATTAAAGCTCGTTTGAGCTCAATTCATATAACAATCAAACACAATTTTGAGCTCGATGAATAAATTAACCGAGCTTAACAAAAAAAAAATCACTATACTAATTTTGTTTGAACAATTACACATGATTTAAAATAAACTTAATTAAAACAAGAATTACAAATATAAAATAATAATTTCATAATATATTGTAGTCAGTTTCAATTGCCTTATGTCATCAAAAGACATATAATACATAAAAATTGAATGCATTCTTGAATTATCTACATTGAACACCACGTTACATGCACACAAAGTAACATTTGGATGATAATATACCCACATTCAACACCTTAGTTGCCCTCATTCATTCTCCTTATATATGTGGTATTTTTCCACTTAAATTGTTAGCCAAAATTTCTGGATAATCAATGCTTGGAAAGCTAAACAATATATGGATAATAAAATAGTGACGAGTAATTACCAGGAACTACTGAAAATAAAAATGGTAGCCATTGAGATGAAAAAAAAAATGATCCACAATTGTTCTTTAATTGAGAGTAAGAGAAAGAGTATCAATTTATTTCTACATGGAAAGATTCAATAAGAAATATAAAAAAAAAAAAAGCTAATTATGTATTAATAAGAGAGAAAAGATTTAGTTGAGTTGTTAATTAAATGAAGGAATGTTTTAGGAATTACAAATTTAGATTTTAATGCTTTTGACCAATAGGGGTAAATTGGAAAACTACAAAAAATTGTCCTGGCAGCAACAATCCTTTCTCTGGCAAAATTGCTAGCCTAAACTTAATTTTCAAGTTAACATATTACATATATGAAGACTTAAAGAATGATTATTATTAATAAATATACTAATATTCTTAATGAACTTTTTTATACATTCAGTATGCCTCTGTTTATGGGACCTTGTTGCTCTTGTACTTCAGATTTGATCTTTTTTAGTCTAACCAGAACATCTTTCATGCTGAGCCTATCCTTAGATAAATCAGTTGTACACTCTAGAGCTAGTTCTAAGATTAGTGTCAAGAGCATCTCATGCTTGGCTATAATATTCTCTCTATCCAAATTCAATAAATCAACATCTAATATCTCCATAATACCATTTTGTAATGATCCAAATACCCAACTCCTCAAAGTTAGTTGCCCCGAAAACATTTCATCCGTGGGCTTCTTTTTTGTAAATGTTTCCATCAACAATATCCCATAGCTATAAACATCCACCGAAGTCGATACAAATCCAGTAGATCCATACTCTATAAAATTGGCATGTGGTTAGATAATCTTAGAGGAACTGTAATAGAGCGAAATGCGAAAATACCCTCTATCCTTTGCCTGATTACCAAAAAAATCATGTGTTGTTTTTATTATCAAAAACCCTAATGGGCTAATTTTTTATTAGCAAAATATCACTCTCAAGCCAAAATGACAAGTATACCCCAACCAAAGAATGCAAAAACAACCTTATTCACCTAAAAGTTTATCAATAATCCCCTTGTTAACTTTAAGAATTGACAATAACCTCCCTATGATTCATGAAAGAATTTCAATTGGATTTTTTTGCTAATGAAAAAAACAACACACAGTGAAGGAGTTTTGCTAATAAAAATAACACATGTGATTTTTGATAGTTAGACAAAACACATGAGTTATTCTTGCATATAGATCAATAGTAATATGGTACACTAAAATTTATAGTATAAGATAGAAAAACTATTTTCAAACTAGAATAGTTGTTTTACCTGGTGCCATATATCCAAGGGTGCCTAGAGTTTTTGTCTGTGCCCTTCGTTGACCTTGTCTTAGAAGCTTCGCGATTCCAAAATCTCCTACACACGCCATCATATCTTCATCCAAAAGTATATTGCTCGGTTTCAAATCACAATGAACGATTGGTGATAAATAATCTTGGTGTAGATATTCTATTGCCGATGCAACACCTATCATTATTCCTAATCTTTGAGTAATGTTTAAGAAATAATTTTGGGAATAAAGCCATTGATCAAGGTTTCCGTTAGGCATATACTCCAGAACCAATGCCTTAAAATCATGATTCGTGCAACTAGTAATAACCTTCACAATATTTCTATGACGAATTCTACTCAATATATGACGCTCTATTTTAAAGCTCTTGAGTGCACCTTGCACGTCTAAATCGAAAATCTTAATTGCAGCAGTCATCCCATTAGAAAATATTCCCTTGTACACCGAGCTAAGGCTACCTCTTCGGATCAAATTTACTTCATCAAAGTTATTTGTGGCACGAAGGAGTTCATAATATGACACTCTCTCATGAGTGAGACCAAGAAGCGAGCTCTCATGAGTTAGACCAAGAGGAGACAAGGGTGACAACAATAACTTTCTAGCATGATATCTTCGGAGCATGATTACAATAATAGTTATAATAATAACTGTAAGAGCTATAGAAGCTATTAGTGGCAATATATATTTTAAATACCTGTTCTTTGTTGAAGATTTGAGCGTATTGTATTTGCATACCTCGACATTGAAACGAGATGATCCACACAAACCATTATTGCCTTTGAAAAAATCGGTTGTGAAATTTTCGAAAGGCCCTCCATTTGGGATTTCTCCACAGAGATTATTGAACGAGACATTGAAATAACTAAGATCTATAAGCACCTCTAAAACCTTCGAAATTTCACCCGAAAGGTTGTTGTGGGACAGATCCAAATATTGCAAAGCTTTCAAATTCTCAAAGGATTCAGGAATGCGACCTTGTAACTTGTTATTTGATAATGCTAGAAGATTTAATCTATCAAGTGAGCCAAAAGTTGATGGAATTACTCCGGAAAATTGATTTGCAGATAGGTCCAACACTGTCAAGCCTCTCAAGTTTCCAATTTCAAGAGGTAAAGGGCCATCAAAGAAATTCTTAGAAAAGTTTATAACTTGGATGAGCGCATTGGACCAAAAAATTGTTGGAATGTTAGAACTGAATGCATTGTTGGACAGATATAATTCTCGCAACGAAAGAAGGTTACCTATACAAGTAGGTAATTGTCCGGAGATTCTATTACCACTCAATCTTGCATGATACATGTTTCTCAAATTGCAAACACTGTTGGGGATGGAGCCCTGCAATTTATTTCCACTTAAATCTAACCTCTGTAACCTCGTCAATTGTCCAAATGTCGTGGGAATCATTCCCGTTACCTCATTATCTCCAAGGTCCAACCAAATCAAATTACTCATGTTACCAATTTCATTCGGAAGTATGCCGCTAATCCTACAAGTATAAGCTAGGAATTGTTCTAGAGAGGTGGATAGATTTCCTGAGGCTATCAGCTTTGGAATCACTCCGGTTATATAATTATTTGAAATCGAGATAACCTTTAGACGTTTGCATTTTGTCAAGGAAGTAAGAAAATCTTGTTCTGGTATTGACAGATCATTTGTGAGTTGATTGGTTTGCAAGTCAAGATGTTTAAGATAAAGTAAATCCCCAAGAGTTATCGGTACGATCCCAGTAAAAAAGTTTCCAGCAAGATCAAGTGTTTTGAGATTGGTGAGATTCGAGATGGAATTAGGAATCCTCCCATTAAATCGATTAGAGCTAAGATGCAACTCTTGTAGATTTGGAAGCCCCCCATTTACGAAAAAAGGAAGTTTACCAGAAAGCCCATTTCCATGAAGTGAAAGTATATTTAATCTTGAGAGATTGAAAATAGATTGCGGCATCTCACCATTTAGCTTATTGATTTGAAGACCCAAATATGTTAAACTGGATAGAAGTCCCACTCCTGTGGGAATTTCCCCTTCAAAATTGTTTTCGCCCAGACCCAACCATATCAAATTGGACAGATTCCCAATTGAGGGTGGAATAGTTCCTATAAAATCATCGTCAATCAACTAATTAGTGTGGGATTTTTGCACATCACCCCCCAAAAAGTTTCATTTTCACACAATGCCCCCTAAAAGTTGACCAATGAGTGCACTTTGGCCCTGATCATTTTTTAGTAATTTTCAAAGGGTAAAAACGTCAACCAGGGGGTTCTGTGCAATAACAAACACTTTTAGAGGGTTAAGTGCACAAATTTTAAATATCCAAATGTGACTTGTAATTTGAAAAAATTAAAAAAATATTTAGTTATATTTTTGACCGAAAATTCAAATTTAGAAATTTTTTTAACAAAATTTTCATTAGTCCTGATTGTTTATTTATTTATTTACAAATAGATCGTCTCTATAATAAAAATAATTTAATCAAATAAAAAAAAGTTGAAAGTAAAACAATTAAAATAAAAAAATATGTTATAAGACTAAAATCGAATTACAATGTGGTTATCAAGTTAAGGAATTCTATGAAAATATGCTTTGAAATGTTATTAATCTAATAAGTTGAATTAATAATATTTTGTGCACTTATCCCCCCAAAAGATTAAAATTATTGCACTAAACCCCAAAATTACATTTCCACCCTTTGAAATCCAACAAATTTTTGATCAGGGGACAAAGTGCACTCACTTATCAATTTCTAGGGGGCACTGTCATGTTTTTTCAATTATAGGGGGGAAAGTGCCAAATTGAAACTTTTCTGGGGGGTGACGTGCAAAAATCCCAATTAGTTTTCTATCAATTCACTAAAACAAATGCAAAATACTCCCCTATGTTATGCTAAACATATAAGAAACTACCCTGTGAAAATTTTATTGTGTCAAGCTTCCTTGTACTTTCAAAAATCATGCAAAAAAACCCAATTTGTAAAAAATAGTTTATTTTGGATCGACATATTTCAAGAAATTATTTTAAAAATACTTCAAGTTGATCTTACAATTTCATATGGAATATTTTTGAAATATGCCGATCTAAAACGACCGACTTTTCACAAATTGAATGTTTCTTGCAGGATGTTTGAAATCACAAGGAAGTTTGGTTGAATAAAAATTTTATAAGGTAAGTTCTTGCAAGTTTAACACAACACAGGGGAGTATATTGCATTTTCCCCAAATAAGTAGTTTAAGGAAATTTAAAATCATCAATAGACATACCTGTCAATTCATTTCTAAAGAAACCGAGTCTCTGAAGATATGACAAATTTCCCATCTGCATTGGAATTGCGCCACTAAAATTGTTGTACGACAAAGAAAGTGTATTTAGTTGTGAACAAGCGGATAAACTTATTGGAATATCTCCACTTAATTGATTTTGTGAAAGATATAAGCCTTCTAGTTTTGATAAATGGTAGCACATATCGTTAGGTAAAGTTCCATAAAGTTGATTACCCGTAAAACTTATTGTCCGCAGAGAGGAAATGTTGAATATACTCCATGGAATAGTACCAGTCAGCTGATTTCCTTCTAGAATTAACCTTTCAAGATTGGTTAAGAACCCAAAGCTCAGTGGAATCTCACCACTAAGTTGATTGTATGCCATTTGTAGCACATGAAGGTGTCTCAAATTCCCGATTTCATTAGGAATTACGCCATGAAAACTATTGTTACGAAGGTTTAAGTATGTTAGGAATGAGAGGTTTCCGATTTCTTTTGCAATGGTGCCTTGCAAGTTCATGTTGAAGAAGTTAAGGGCCGTGACTCTGGGACGCCTCCGGCTGCAAGTAACGCCAATCCATGTGCAGAATGAGGTTTCTTGTGACCAGTTTGTAGCTATAATGTTTGTCGGGTCGGAAGTAAATATATGAGCTTTGATGACTAGAAGTGAATGCTCATCAGTTAAGCTATTGGGATCAAGAGATGCAGCCAAGCAGATCTCCATCAGGGAGAAGAAAATAAGAAATATGGTTGCTTGTTTTCCCATTGTCTTGTTGAGCTTAATTGAGTAAATGTGAGTTGGACACAAAAGACTTTGGAATAGTTTAGTTTATTCGGAAATTGTATGCCTAGTCGGATAATTTAATCCCACTGGAGTGTGATAGATTGACCAATAGCTTGAACCAGGCAAAAGCCGAGTCAATGTGGGGTGGAATTGACTTGACCAGCAATAGCTACTAACCGTTCATTACATTCTAATGGTACCCACCCTCGATTTCTTAATTGATATTCATTTAATTCTACCTACCTACCTTGAATTTTCAAAGTGTTGAACTGTGGAAATTATAAAAGTAATCATAAATTATAAAAAAAAAATTCCACAATACATGTCACTTTAGAATTTCAAGATAGACTTAAAGGTTAGTTTAACATTTTTGCCCTTCTTCAATCCTAAATATTTTTAATATCTCCCAAAATACTTAATCATGTTTCTCAAGGGTAATTTTGTCCAACTACCCTTTAATTTTTCTAAAATCTAGAGTATTAAATGATTTCTTAATCCTTGTGAAACAACCTTAAACAACATGTAAAAGAGAATAGAGGGAGTAATTGAAAACGAAACATAATTTTTTCCCTAGAATATTTCATTGGAAATTGCTGAACATTTAAGGGCATGTTTCTCTGTATTTTCTAAGAGCATTTCATTACTCTATGAAGAGTCAAACAAGCAACACTTTGAAAATATTTCACGTTAATCGAGTCAAGATAAAATTGTCTAACTTCTGGGGCCTAAATGTAACTTAGTATGATCGTCTTCATAATTATCCTTGTTGCTATAATGGACTAACCGTACATTTTTCTTTGTTATCCAAAAGGACTCTGTTAATTCGATACGAAGCATATTTGTTCTTGAGTGTTCTTGTAGATAATCAATATTTTTCCCCAAAGTTTCTTGAAACAAAATCAGATCTTGTAGAATTATACTCAAACGAGACATTTGTTGGTCCCAAGTGGTCAGATGAGGTCTAGAGGGGGGGGATGAATAGACCTCTTAAAATTTTAACCAAATTTTAACTTTAAAACTTTTACTTAACTGTAAGCAGACTAAGCTGTTACAGAGCAGTATGCTAACAAAGCTGATCGTGAACAAATCTTTGAACAGCTTGGTCGACCACTAATCTGATAGTCACTTAGCTGATTTAGTCAAAATCAGTTTTAATACCAGAATACTTTTTCTAAGTTAAGTCAAAATTAGGTGATATTGACGTTCGTCAAGTTAAGTCAAGCAATAATTTTATTTGCTAAAGCATTGTCGACTACATCATTCATAAAAATGCTCCACCTCATTGAATGCGTCAACTTGTGGACCTTGTGCCAACATCAGGGGGAGCGTGTCATCAATAATAATCCATGCACTGTACTATTTTTTCTTTGCCAAAGTTTTGTCCCAATGGGTTTTCTTGGCAAGGTTTTAATGAGACAACATTACACGTTTATTGACCCCATATGGATGTGTACTCTTTCTTCCTTGTTCAGGTTTTTCCCATTGGGTTTTTCTGACAAGGTTTTTAACGATACATATTCCATAAAGTTATGAACATCCAAGGGAGAGTATTATGAATATAGTCATATTTTGGTGGATGTTCATGAAGGAGTTTTTGTAACTCCCATGAGACTTGTAACTCCTACAATTGTAACCCCCACCATTGAAGATTATTTGTAACTCTCATGTCTATTAATTATTGGTTTTTGTATTGGTCATGTAGTCCTATAAATAGAGGACATTGTTATGTATTTGATGAGAAGAAGAATGAATGAAATAATATGATATTATCTACCTCTACTCTATATTTCTCTTTATATTCTATTAGTTACTTAGATTTGTTGTTACTTTTATCTTAGTTTTATAACACAAACCACCTATTAGTATATGCAATTGGATATTTTCTCTGAATTGAATGAACGACGTACGTGTACTAATTTTTCTTCAACACTTATATAAGTTATAAAATGTTATACACTTTTATTCTTCTTATTAAAATAATTATATTTAAGTTTATTATATAAAATATGTTTTATCCTGTTTTCTTGAACACATAGGTTTTCTCGATCTGGAAAAAGGAGAAGTGAAATTCAAGCAAAATTGATATGAATAAAGAAAGAAAAAAGAATTGGAAATTATTGTGTATCCAGTTATTGTGGGATGCACATGATTTTCAAAACTGTACCTGACCATCTCGTATCGTACCAAACCGTAAAAAAGTTAGGTTTTTTTCTCAAAATCGAAAGTCTTGGTATGGATGAAAACCGTACCGAGTATTTTGGTATGATTTTGGTTTTAGACTTCTCATGCCGTAAAAAACCGTACAGTACCGAAATTGAAAAGAAACATGAATTAACTATTCATTTTTTTATATTTACAACTAAATTTTATAAATTTATATTTTTAAATTTATAATTCAAATATTATTGAATACTATATTATTTATAATTTATATTATAATCCATCATAGTTTATAATTACTACATTGCTAGCGTTCAATTAAAAAAATATATGCTCTAATTTAGCACAAATTAAACTTATTATATGTTGAAAACTTAAAATGCAAAAATTCTAGACAACAAATACCAAATAGTAAGTTTCTTCACATAATAAAAACAATGATCAAATAATTAATCAATTAATTTTATTCAATTAGGTCGAACTATAGCGTCAATTTGTGAACATTTTCTTTTCCAATGCTTTACTCAATGAAAAAAATAGTTTGTAATATTATTTTTATATAATTGTCAACAATGTAATCAATTATATAAAAAAAATTGCACGAAAAAAGTTTGTTCGAAAAAACCGCAAAACCGTACCATACCGTACCGGAACAGCACAAAACCGAGTTTGTTGGTATGGTTCATAAAACTCTAATTTGGTTTTGAGTTTTTAAAAATCGCACTAATTGGTACGGTACAAATTTTATAAAAAATACCGCAGAACCATACCATGTGCACCCCTTGAAAATGGGTAGCATTTTTCAAGGGATTAATCCTATATAGGAAGTTCTGCAATTGGACTGCCCCACTTGTGGGCGGGCTCCTCGTAGTTTTATCAGCCAACAAGAACAGTAAATAAGGCCCGATAAAATAGCCAATCTAGCCTAATTATTGCAAACCGAACTGGGCTAAGAATTAAAACCTGGCCCAGGTCTAGGCTAGTAAACGACCTAAGTTGATTAGGATTTCGTGGATAGTATTTAGGGAAAATTGCTTTTTTCGTACCATAGGATAGGCTGACTTGCACTTTTGGTACCACTGGATACGAAAATGCAAATTTGGTACCATAGGATATGTTTTCATTGCAATTTTGGTACCAAACCCAAATTTTCTACAAAGTTAATGGCAATTTACCCCATATGAAATGCATAATGTTCAATTTATCCCTCTATAATTTGAAAAAAATCAATTTACCCCCTATAAATTTTAATGAAGCAATATACCCCCTTTCAGCCGGAGATAGTAACTCACTTGCCGAAATTTAGAGTATGCATGCGCAAACTATTTTATTTAACATAGAGGGATAAATTGCCACATTTATCATAACACAATGGGTAAAAAATCACATTATCATAATAAAAGTGGATTAAGTGCCGCCTATAAAAATATCAGGAAGGCAATGTGAAATTTTCACAAAATTTCAAGGGGTAAAATGCTCTTTTTTAAACCACGAGGGGTTAAATTGAACATTATGCATTTAGTAGGGGGTAAATTGCCATTAACTTTGTAGAAAAATTGTGTTTGGTACCAAAATTGTAATGAAAACCTATCCTATGGTACCAAATTTGCATTTTCATATCCAATGGTACCAAAAATGCAAGTCAGTCTATCCTATGGTACCAAAAAATGCAATTTTCCCATAGTATTTATATCTACTTTTGCTAAACAGACAGATTAATCGCACGACAAATCAACAGGCCGCTTGAAAAATACCTAAAAATCATTGGTCTCCAACTCAATTTTGTGAAGGTATGCATGCAACCAAAACCGAATTTAATTTAGTGAAACTAGAATTATTCTTGGTTGTGTTTGGGTGATTTTATTGTTAGTATTTTTTCAAATCAAGCTCTTTTGGTTCAGGATTACTAGTACTATATCAAATCCCCCCTTTTTGATTTTATTTGATGCCATTTTTCCGCTGAAAATTTGAATTGAAGCTTTTGGAATTGTTGAATAATATGTATGTAGGGTGACGAGATAATTTTCTGAAGTTCAATTTTGTCTAAATTCTTTTATTGTGGTTGTATTTGGAGATTTTTATAACGGCACGTGATATATATTATATGCTAGGTTCTTGTCCAACAATGAAGCAAGATATGCCAGTTGCATGTCGGGAAACAATGGAGCGAGAGGATATGATAGTGTTAGAGATACTATCAAAGTTGCCAGTTAAGAGTCTTTTAAGGTTTATGTGTATTTGTAAACATTGAAAATCTCTTATTTCATCTGACTCTTTCAGAAAATTACATCGTCAAAGACACATTTCTTCCCCCCCTTTAATTCTAGCTTTTCATTGTTCCGATTATGGATACGACGGAGAATATAAATCTAGTATGCTATTTGATTATTTTCTAACCACCTTCGATGTCTATGGAAAAGTAGTCCAACACTGTACTCTCCCATTTACTTCAGAATCTCTTTGCATCATGACTTTTCCATCCCAATCTAAGTTGGTATGCTTCTCCGACACAGCAAAAAAGATGTTCATCTCGTATAATCCTAGCACCCGACAATTCGTTCGCTTGCCCTCTCCCCCTTCCTTTTCATCACCAGACATTAAACGTTGCATCTCTGATTTTGGCTATATTCCATCCAAGGATGAATACACGATGTTGCACATGGTTGACAAAAATCCACTAGACAAATGGGTTTGTGAGGTCCTCACTATGTTCATATCCAATGATAACTTTCAATTGCATTACAATGAATGGAGATCCATTGAGGTCACAACAATGCTCAGCCGCGTGTTTAATGGCTCTGGTGCGTTTGTTTGAGGGTCTTTTTTATTGGCATGCACTTGATGAAAATGGTAATAACTGTATTCTCTCATTTGACGTTGAGACTGAAGTTTTTTTGACTTTTGGGGTGCCGCAAGGAACATTATCTTGGAATGTAGATCTTTTGGAACTCAGAGATGAGCTATATCTCGTGAATGAACCACTTATGCCCGTAAATTTCGATGAACCAATTCCGACCCCAATTATAAACATGTGGAAGTTGTCTTCTGATTTCAATAACAACAAGTTGTGGACTCTTAACTGGACCATCAACTTACAAAGTCTTGGTTATAGAGTAGCTCCTGATTATAATGAATTTGATTGGAAAATATTCATATACAGACTAGAATACCTCCAATATTACAACAAGCCACCCAATATCTTACGAGAAATGGGGATGTTGAAGCTAGAAGAAGAAGAAGAAGATGACTCCATCATGGACGAGGATTACTTCATGCCCGACTTCAGTGTGAAAATTCACACCAACCTCTTTACTCTTTGATTGAAACTAGATATATATTAAGATATTGCTCTTTTTGCTTATCATCTATGCCATGAGGATTATTTATTTTCTATTTTTTAATATAATCATTTTATTATGTACTAGACACTCCAGAAATAATTATTATTGGTTTCGATTAAATTAATTCTCAATGTTTTTTCATCGATCGTTAAGTGCCTTGATTAATTAGTTAGTTTTTCCTACCCATAACAATTAAGGCTGAAAATCAAACCAAGCTACTCGATACTCGACTCGAGCTCGTTCGATAAAAGCTCGTTTGAGCTCGGTTCGTCACACTAATCAAACAAGCTTGAACATCTTTTTTCGTTCGATAACTTTTGAAGTTCGGCTCGAGCTCGACTCGATAAGCTAAAAATTGAAAAAATACATGTAAAATATCAAGCTACTCGATACTCGGCTCGAGCTTGTTCGATGAAAGCTCGTTTGAGCTCGGCTCGATTGAAAATCAAACCAAGCTCAAACATAAAATTTCAAGCTCGATAAAAATCAAACCAAACTTAAACAGTGTGTCGTTCGATACTACTCAACTCGATTACAACCCTAATAACAATAAAGGAAGGCTCCATGCATTTTTTTTTTCTTCAGATTATACGTGTACTCAGGATCAGCTTCATAACTTCATGCTGACAGAAAAAAGAATATGTTGTTGCTTTTTGTGATTGTGACATGCATGATAGATTGATGTCTATAAGTTGTTATATAAAATGTCTAATATGTCCTTCCTCCAATTAATAAGTTCAAGTACAACTAACAAGCCCATTTGTCTGCTGCCTGCTCTGGCCTATTTGAGTAATTAATTAGGATGGAAAGAATAAGCGAATTCTATACATATTTTTTAAAATGAGTTTAATTTGTTATATATGACCACATTTCAATCTTAAAAGATAATTTAATCTAATCTAGCATACGAAATCTAGAGTGACGAAAAATATTTGAAGAACAAAAAAACAATTTAGATCATGAAAGTACTTACAACAAAAAAAGAATCATCTAATGACAAGGAGAATACTTAAGTTCAGTACTAATACTTTTTGTTGCAAGTATTTAAACTCGATTAAATAAAGTAGAAAAAATAAATATTAAACTATTCAGGTTAAACTTATATTTATTTGAATAAAATTGCATTTTTAGAAATAAAAACTAATTCAAACTAAATTTTGAATTGAATAAGAATTACATTTCAAAGCTAAAATAAATTAAATACTCCAACTTTTATATTCCAATAAAAATTACTCCTACAGGCTATAATAACAAACTAAAATTTCAAAGGATAAATTTACAGTACTTTTCATACTAGACTTTAAAATGTTTTACATATTTGATACTAAGGTTTATGTTTGACGGTCATCGACATATTTAGTTTTACTGTCAAAATCATTCTATTAAATTATCATCAAACTTTAACAATTCTTTTAACATATCGTCAAATTGAGAAATATTTAGAGCTTTAGATTTGCCTATAGTGTATCTTTGAACTTTTTAAGGGTTGAAGGAACGTAATGTAAACAACAAACTAACTAAATGGACCATTAAATTATGATATGAAATGCATTTCATAATAAAATTTGTTTTCATCAAATGTGTAAAGTAACTAAAGTGTGGTGTAAAAATGTTTAATATATATATATATCCTCAGTTTCAAAGACAATGTTTCATAGGGAGGAGTATGATAGCACATTTAACTAATGAGAAGTATAGACCATCATACTCCGTGTTAAGTGTCACTCGATATTTTTAGCTAAAATTAAAATTTCATTCATATTGGACATAAATTGATGATTTCAAGTGATAATTAAAAAAAATTCGATGACAAAGACTGAAGTTAATGACGATGACACAATAAATGACGTATATTCTCGATGTACCACAATAAAGGGCCAACTTTGAAAAGCAGCTACTTTATATGGTCTATAATGAATTTTTTGCTTTTATTTTAGGATGTATTTTAGATTTAAAATGGACAAATATGTTACATACATCCAGGGGGAGGGGGAATCTGCTATGAAAAAATTAAAAGAAATTAATGTGTTACATTATATTGATAAGAGGAATTAATATGATACACTATATTGATAAGAGGGATGCATCTGCTACGAAAAATTTAAAAGGGACGAAAGTGATAAAGTCAGGCCATAAGAGGGATCAAAAGTGCCATTCACTTACATGAAGAATAAAAGATTGTATGAGGAAGTACTAATTTACTAGAGAGAATCATTAATGGGAGAGAATGAAATAGAATAAAAATGAGATGAAGGATACTCAAGGTAAATAATACTCCCCTATTCCATCTAATTGTAGTTTTAGGCTTCTACACATTTATTAAAGAAGCTAAAAATCATCCTAAATTTTATGAAAAAGCTGAAGTTATACCTAAAATACACCTCTTCTCTCCACACTCTTATTCTTTCTCCTTCAATTAATAATTTCTTATTCTCTCCCCTTCAATTGGTTAAAGTAGAAGAGAGAGAGAAACAACGAGTAAATAAGATTAAAATTTGAAGTTATATAATTAATGATATATTAAAATCATAAAACGACAACTAACTTGAAACATAAAATATCTCTTAAATGACAATTAAAATGGAATGGAGGGTGCGTAATTTATTATACTGATTTTATCTAAAATTTAAGGACATATTAAGTAGTTCTTAAATCTTGTTCTTGTAGCGAAAATTGATGCTTTTACAATATAAATATATTCCCAGGTAAAAAGTAAAATTATTTCTCATGAAGTGTCATTTTATTTCATTTTGATTTTTTTCCGTAAATTTAACACTATTACGATGTCGTTTAAAGTGTCGGGTTGTTTTATAAATCGTCTCATTATTTTATTTTCCAATTTCTTTCGGCTGTGAAAAGCTTTGTCCGTCGTTTGCCCTGGGAGTAGTTTGCTGTAGTTGATGGAACAACTTCCGACCCACCATTGTTATATCACCTATTCATTTAAGACAAGCCATTAAACATTTAAACTTGAACCCTATATAACTTTATACATAGATTAAATCAATAACCCACCTGCACCAAGTGTCAAAATGACCATCTGATGAAGAGGATTTTTAGATATCATATCCGCCAATTTATCTACCACATTATCCTGATAAACGAACAAAGAATCACGACTAATAAGACAATGTCTCTATTACTCTCTTAATCAGTCATTTTTTTAAGATCAAAGTAAAAAATAATACACTTTTAATGATTGTTTTATTGGGAAATTCTTACCAAGACCTGATTTGGTCGAACCCAAAGTAACAACATGACAAATGTAATACACTTGCTTTGGGATGGAGATAACTCCTAGAAAAGTGACCAATTACAAAACAAATGCAATACACTTGCTTGGTGGTTGGATGAGTTTGACCAAACCAGGCTTGAACAATAATTTTCGTTTTAATTAATGTCATTGATTTTTGTACACTCTACTTTATTGTGTAAATTTAAAAATAAGAAAAATAAGAAAGAGTAAAGTTAGAAAAAGATGTATTGGGAAATTAAATATGACAAGTAATTTAAAAAACAAAAAGGCTAGCGATATTGCCAGAGCAAGGATTGTTACTACCAGAGCAATTTTTTTTATTTCCTAATTTACCCCTTCTAGTCAAAAGTCATAAAAATCCACAAAATACCCCTTATTAATCATTAACAATTCACTCTCTTCTCTCTCCTATTACAATATCATTAACTATTTTTTCTTTTCCCAAGAAATCTTCAAACATGAAAACAATTTAAGTTGAATTTTCATTTTATAGAGTTTAATCTGTTGGGGAGATCATGAACATAGATTATAAATTTATAATTTCATTTTAATTTAAATATTATTAAAAAATTAAAAAACTTTATATAGAAACAACACAATAATATATTTTCAATGAAACATAAATATTCATTAAGCAACATATTAATTTTCACTTTCACAGTATAATTATATTTTTATTATCTAACTTGCTAAATAGTTTTTAGGAACAATTTGTATAAAATATTTATGTTAATAATAGTGACGTCCCTAGCTAATAATAGTGACGATAAAAAAATTATTATATTATTATTATATTAATATTATCTTATACTCATCCCAAATATTATTATATTAATATATGACATCCCTAGCTAATAATAGTGACGATAAAAATATTATTATATTAATATATGTGAATCATTAACTAATGTTACTAACTAACACAATGTCCTTTAATATATGACGTCCCTAGCTAATAATAGTGACAATTAATTAACATACATGTTTTTATAGAGTAATTAACATATAATTATCACTAATAATTAATTATCATATATTTATCAAGAATAATTATTAGGTGAGAAAATGTGTCGCTGTCTTTGTCAAAACCATTGTTAATTACGACAAAATTTAAGGTTATGTTTAGTATAATATTTTTTTTTTGAAAAAAAAAAAATTGCTTAGCACATTAGTCCCTTTTTTTTTTTTTTTTTTGGTTTTTGTAAGTTCAACTCTTAACGTAATTAACCTAATACTTAAGAAACAATTAAAAGATGTTTATAAGGAATTCCCTTTTTTTTTTTTTTAAAAAAAAAAAGTAAGTTATTATGGAAATATGATTTTTTTTAATACTATTGACTATTTCTTATAGATATATAACACATCTTACATAAATATTTTATATAAATTGTTCCTAAAAATTATTTAGCAAATTAGATAATAAAAATATAATTATACTATGAAAGTGAAAATTAATCAGTTGCTTAATGAATATTTATGTTTTATTGAAGATATATTATTGTGTTGTTTCTATATAAAGTTTTTTAATTTTTTAATAATATTCAAATTAAACTTTAATTAAAAGGAAATTATAAATTTGTAATCTATGTTCATGACCTCCCCAACAGATTAAACTCTATAAAATGAAATTCAACTTAAATTGTATTCATGTTTGAAGATTTATTGGGAAAAGCAAAAGTAGTTAATATTATTTTAACAGGAGAGAAAACAGAGTGAGTTGTTAATGATTAATAAGGAGTATTTTAGGAACTGAAAAGTATGGATTTTTATAACTTTTGACTAGAAGGGGCAAATTAGGATATGAAAAAAAATTGCTCTAGCAGCAACAATCCTTGCTCTGGCAATATCTCTAGCATTTAAAAAATGAAAATTTTGCAAAATGTGTCAATTTGTTTAAAACAAAGGAAGTAATTGTGATAGGACTCGTTTCTCTCTTCAATTATCTAGTTAATTCTCCCACTCTAATGTCACATTATGGGTGGCAATGTGGGCCATGCTCCATTAATTACCTAGACCTAGGGGTGGCAAAATGGATCTTGACCCATTGGGTGGCCCTTGACCGGGCTGACCCAACCTATACTTTTTTCTATTGTTGATAGATTGAGTTAGCAGTTGGGTAAACATTTATATAAGCTTATTAGGGCTGTCAATGGGGCGGATTTAATTTGGATCCGATCCGATTTATTAGGATAATTATCCGATTAGTGATCCGATGGACCTGATCCGATTAAGAAGATCCGTAATCCGAATTATATGGAGCGAATATGGATCTAGGCTGATCCGATCCGTTACATATCCGTATCCGATATATATTACTATATGTTGTTTATATATTATGTATTTAAATAAAACTATCTATGTTCCACTAAAATCTTTTACTATATTAAAAATAATTTTAAAAAGAAATGCATGAGAGATGTTGGTTGACTGACCAGATAACTATTTGGGTCTACAATATATTAATTTATACTATTTAATAAGAAAAATCAAACCATAACCATTCATCCTTCAATTTTTATCTTCTCTTCCATTTCTCAATATTGAGTTTTCTTCTTTTTTGTCCCAGTTTATATCATTTTTACTTATATTTTTGTTTATTCTTTTGTTCTAATTTTTATCGTTTATATTTGTCCATCATATTCCATCTTCTACAATTTTTAGGCAATAGTTTTGATGAAGTAAGTAAAATTTTACATTTTTAATTCATGATGGTGGAATCTGCAAGTGATTTGGAGGAAAACGGAAAAAAAAAAATTAGCTTGCTAAATGAATCCGGATAATTTATCCGGATCCGGGATATCCGCCGGATTCGGATCCGATTGCTAATATTCCAGATTGATGCAGGAGCATAGATTATGCTTTGTTTAGGAGTTTTGGTTATTATTTGGCTTTTTGAGTACTTTATATTTACTTTATTTTGGTTGAGTCACCCTTACTTAAAGTAAGGGCAGTTTAGTCATTTTTGCTTAATTAGGGTTGTGCAGTATTTTATTCTCATATAAATACTGCTAGGGTTTATTTTGGCTGAGTTAGTTAATTATTATTAGATTTATATCTTTCACAAACTTATTCTTGGGCACAAAACCCTAGAAATTGAAGTTACGCGTTACTTATCGATTCCGCTGTTTCTGTTATTGGTTTTCTAGCTGTTTCCTAAGTTTTCAGTTAGTTCCTACATCAAATTGGTATCAGAGCAAGGTTTGATCCTTGGAACATGGCTGCTCGTGGTCGTGGTGGACGTGGATCGAGGGCAGCAAGCCCAAGCTGCAGATATGGCAGAGATGAGGCGTACAATTGAAGAATTGTCACGGGCAGTTCAAATTCTGCAGCGACGTGAACGTTTGGCCGCTCGAACGGGAGAATTAGAGGGTCATCGTGAACCTTCAGACATACCGGAAGGTGGATCTGAAGCAGTAGAAACTGATCATGAAGAAGAACTCAATCCATTCTACACCCAAGCGCCTCTAGAAACACCTGAACGTGGTGGTGGATTGGAGGACAGATTAGTGAGGGCTCTTGATTTGAATGGAGGAGGTATTCGAATAGAAGTTGCTGATTTTTCCGGTAAATTACATGCAGAAGATTACCTAGATTGGGAGGTGAGTCTGGAAAATTATTTTGAATGGAAACCCATGCAAGAAGAAAGAAAAGTTTTGTTTGTGAAACTGAAGTTGAAAGGGGCTGCACTTCAATGGTGGAAGAGAGTTGAAGAACAGCGCACTCGACAAGGTAAAACAAAAATTGCTACGTGGCAGCACATGAAGGCAAAGTTACGAAAACAATTTTTACCGGCAGATTATGCGATGGAATTATACGAAAAATATCATAACTTGAAGCAGAGGAGTATGTTGGTGGAAGAGTACACAGCTGAATTCAATAATCTCTCTGTACGTGTTGGTTTAGCAGAAACCGACGAGCAATTGACAGCCCGTTACCTTTCAGGGCTGAATCAGTCCATTAGGGATGAAATGGGAGTTGCTCGATTCTTCAACTTGGAAGATGCTCGACAATATGCCTTAATGGCAGAAAAGCGTGTTATACGTTATGGTGCAAGACAACCTATTGCAGGGCGTAGACCAACAACTATCACGAGGGGTACTACGGTTAATCACGAAATTCGCAGTGAACCTAGTCATAAGACTTACCGCGGAACTACTTCAGGAAGCATAATTGGAGGAAGAAATGTTACTAATGCAAAAAATGAAAAGGGAAAGGAAACTATGCGACATGGGTCGCAAAATACTGCTGGTACAGGCTATACAAGATGGGATAACCGTGATCCAAAACCATGTTTCACTTGTGGGGAGATTGGACATAGGTCATACTCGTGTCCTCAGAGAAGTGTAAATTTAGTTGAATTTGAAGATGGGGAACCTGAGTTTGGAGAACCTATATACGATGAATACCATGATGAGGAACCAGAGAGTGTGGACATCCTACCTGTTCAAGGAGACTCGTTAGTGGTGCGCCGTGTTATGACTACTCCTAGGGTAGAAGAAGAGGATTGGCGACGACACAATATATTTCGAACTCGTGTTCTTTGTGGGGGAAAGGTATGTGAAGTGATTTTAGATGGTGGTAGTAGTGAAAACATTATTTCCAAAGAAGCAATTGGAAAGTTGAAGTTGCCGACTGAAAAACACCCTAGTCCTTACAAGATTGCTTGGTTTCGAAAGGGAAACGAGGTACCGGTAACTTCTCGATGCCTTGTTAAATTCACTATGGGAAGTAATGTAGAGGATGAAGCGTTATGTGATGTAGTTCCCATGGATGCTTGTCACATTCTGTTGGGAAGGCCGTGGTTGTATGATAAAGATATGGTTCATCATACAAAACCTAATACTTATACATTTTGGCGAGAACATAAAACTTTTACCTTACACCCCTTGAAAGAAGAAAGATCCAGAACATCGAAAAACAGCGACAACATCGTTTTGACGGGACAAAAGTTTGAAGAAGAGAGTAAAGAAGTCGGAGTTATTTATGTGCTAGTTGGAATTAGTAATTCGGATGATGAGTCACTGAATTTCACTGCTGAAATTCAGCAATTGCTGGAAGAATTTCACGATGTGGTTCCTAAAGAATTGCCGGAGGGCTTACCTCCTTCAAGAACCATACAACATGCTATTGACTTAGTGCCTGAAGCACCCTTACCAAATCTGCCAGCATATAGAATGCCTCCGATGCAGCGGGCTGAGGTCAAGAGACAAGTCGAAGACCTCATTACTAAAGGATTAGTTCAAGAAAGCAAAAGCCCATGTGCTGTACCTGCTTTATTGACACCGAAGAAGGATGGATCATGGCGGATGTGCGTGGATAGTCGTGCCATCAACAAAATCACAGTGAGATACAGATTTCCAATTCCAAGATTGGACGACATGTTGGATATGTTGGTTGGTTCAAAGTATTTTTCCAAAATAGACTTGAGGAGTGGCTATCACCAAATCCGGATGCGAGAAGGAGATGAGTGGAAGACTGCTTTCAAGACACCTGATGGTTTATATGAATGGCTAGTGATGCCGTTTGGATTATCAAATGCACCAAGCACATTTATGCGTGCCATGACAGAGGTATTAAAACCATTCTTAGGTTCATTTGTTGTTGTGTATTTCGATGATATTCTGATCTATAATCATTCGAAAGGAGAACACTTAACACATTTGCGTAACGTTTTCGAGGTTCTGCAGAAAGAAAAGTTGTATGCTAATCTCAAAAAGTGTTCATTTTTATCTAAAAGAGTAGTGTTCTTAGGCTTTATTGTATCAACTAATGGCCTAGAACCAGAACCCGATAAGATAAGAGCAATTCTTGAGTGGCCCAAACCTCAATCTATTGGAGATGTGCGTAGTTTCCATGGTCTGGCCTCATTTTATAGAAGATTTATTAGGAATTTCAGCGCAATCATGGCACCTATCACTGAATGCTTAAAGAGTAGTACATTTGTGTGGACTGTATCTGCTGAGAAGGCTTTTCAAACGTTAAAATCTGCAATGACAAGTGCCCCAGTTCTTATACTACCAGATTTTAATAAGGTTTTCGTTGTGGAGTGTGATGCGTCACATGTTGGTATTGGCGCTGTTCTAACTCAAGAGGGCAGACCGATAGCCTATTTTAGTGAGAAGTTATCTGAAGCAAAGAGAAGGTACTCGACTTATGATCTAGAGTTTTATGCTTTAGTTCGAGCTTTGAGACATTGGGAACATTATCTACTTTATCGTGAATTTGTGGTGTACTCTGATCATCAAGCTTTGAGGTACTTAAACTCACAAAAGAAGTTGAGTGACAGACATGTTAAATGGAGTTCGTACCTTCAAAAATTCACTTTCTCCTTAAAGCACAAATCTGGAAAATCGAATGTTGTTGCAGACACTTTGAGCAGGCAAGCACTATTGCTAATAAATATGAGGACTCAAGTAGTGGGATTTGAAGAGCTGAAGAA
This sequence comes from Penstemon eatonii, assembly GCA_038501285.1. NCBI lineage: Eukaryota > Viridiplantae > Streptophyta > Magnoliopsida > Lamiales > Plantaginaceae > Penstemon > Penstemon eatonii. The sequence goes on from CM076711.1 coordinate 19,083,104, forward strand.
TCAGTACCAAAATGACCAATATTTCAGCCGCATAATAGAAGGAATAAAAGACACAAGCAACTACCAATCTTCACCGTATAACCTACATGATGGTTATCTTTTTAAAGATCAGCAATTATGTATTCCGGAAGGGTCCTTGCGGGAGCAAATTGTGTTGGAATTACATGGTGGTGGGCTTGGAGGTCATTTTGGCAGGGACAAGACTTTGGAAATGGTTGCGTCTCGTTATTTTTGGCCTAAGATGTATCGGGATGTTGAGCGGGTAGTGAAAAGGTGTCGAGAATGTCAGTTGGGAAAAGGACACACTCAAAACACGGGACTTTACACCCCATTACCAGAACCTGATGCACCTTGGATTCACATAAGCATGGACTTTGTGTTAGGGTTGCCACGCACAGCTAGGGGGCATGATTCGGTGTTTGTTATTGTAGATAGGTTTTCCAATATGGTACACTTCATACCATGTTCAAAAACAGCAGATGCATCACAGGTAGCTCGTTTATTCTTCAAGGAAGTAGTGCGTTTACATGGAGTTCCATCTTCTATCGTTTCTGATAGAGATGTCAAGTTTATGGGACACTTTTGGAGGACTCTTTGAAAAAAGTTAGGAACAGAACTAAAATATTCCACCACGTGTCACCCGCAAACTGATGGGCAAACTGAAGTGGTAAATAGAAGTCTTGGAAATATGTTGCGTTGTTTAGTGGGGGATCATGTGAAGAACTGGGATGAGATATTGCCTCAAGCTGAATTTGCATATAACAATTCAGTGAACAGAAGTATAAAGAGAACTCCATTTGAAGCTGCTTATGGCTATAAACCACAACATGTATTAGACCTTGTTCCATTACCTCAAGAAGCTCGAATAAGTGCCGAGGGGAAGCTTTCGCTGATCATACGAAGCAAATTTATGAAGAAGTTCGTGCTGCAATTCGATCTAGCAACAAGGTTTATGCAGATTCAGCAAATCAACATAGGCGTTTAAAGGAGTTTAATGAAGGAGATTTGGTGCTTGTTCACCTAAGGAAATAGCGGTTTCCTAAAGGCACTTACCATAAGCTAAAGGCGCGGAAATTTGGACCATGTAAAGTGTTGAAAAAGATTAGTTCTAATGCATATATTATTGATTTACCTGACAACTTACAAATCAGCCCCATTTTCAATGTTGCTGACTTATATGAGTACAATGAGTTTAAAGAAAAGGATGGAGGTCAAGAGTTCAACTTTGACCAATTGCCTAAGAAGCCAACAGAGGTTGTTGAAGATATTTTAGATGTGAAGGAAGTTAGCTCTAGAAGGGGAAATATGTATCGCAGATTTCTTGTGAAATGGTTGGGCAAACCAGCAACCGAGAGTACATGGATTTCAGAAGAGGAATTGCAGCGAGTTGATCCAGAAGCTTACTCAGAATATATTCAAGCATTCTTGCCAGAGGCAAGTTCTTTTCAACGTGGGGAGATTGATGCAGGAGCATAGATTATGCTTTGTTTAGGAGTTTTGGTTATTATTTGGCGTTTTGAGTACTTTATATTTACTTTATTTTGGTTGAGCCACCCTTACTTAAAGTAAGGGCAGTTTAGTCATTTTTGCTTAATTAGGGTTGCGCAGTATTTTATTCTCATATAAATACTGCTAGGGTTTATTTTGGCTGAGTTAGTTAATTATTATTAGATTTATATCTTTCACAAACTTATTCTTGGACACAAAACCCTAGAAATTGAAGTTACGCGTTACTTATCGATTCCGTTGTTTCTGTTATTGGTTTTCTAGCTGTTTCCTAAGTTTTCAGTTAGTTCCTACATCACAGATCCGAGCGAATCCGGATCCGGATAGAAGAAATGGAAATCGGACTCAGATTCGGATCTACCCTGATCCGATCCGAGTCCGACCCATTGACAGCCCTAAAGCTTATAACGGGTTTATAAGTAGGTCATGAACTGGCCAAGTGAAATAACATATATTTAGTTAAATTAGTTAATATTTAATGACTTAATCCTGACTTAAAAATATTGTTTTTATTTTTATCTCATGGACTTTTGAAAATATTAGTTACAAGATTAAATTATTAAATATATTTACGTTTCAAATAAATACTAAATTGTTTATATTTGAATAATATGTACTTATAGGTATGGTGTTTTTCATCAGACCCGACACGTCTTAACCCATATAAGTGATTATGATCCAACCCAATTTTGGACCGCCCGGGCCTCGCCCAACCCGTATGATTCTTACCTAGACCACTTTTGGCCCGACTCATTGTCGACTAGTAGAAAGTGACACATTTTAACCCACTCAAACCCAGCTCAACCATGCCCATGTAACTACCATTAAATGTCATATTAGAGCTATTTTTGCATACCAGGCACCGGATAAATTCACACGGAGGGCTGGTTATAGACATAGCCAGATCCTTGCCGCTGATATTCCAAAGGTTTGTTTCTCTAGCGGCATAAACCTGTTGTAGTCGAAATCGTATATTAAGCTATTAATGGCAGATTAACATTGACTAATTAAATGTTCTTCTACGAATATTTGTACCTCTGTGATTATGACATGATCGGCTTCAGCAAACGCAGCGGCAAACTCACTCTTCATCGCTGCTAGACGGCTGCAAATAAAGACCACTAAGTAGTAGAACAATAACCGATGGACAAACGACTGGTGTAACATATATATGGCACGGAATTGAAACCTGTAAGTGTGAGGTTGAAATACTACCAAAAGCTTTTTTGATGGGAATATCTGTTTTGCTGCTTGAAGAACAGAGTGGACTTCAGTTGGGTGGTGAGCGTAATCATCATAGATTTGGTAACCATGAATTGCTCCAACGAACTCGAAACGCCTGGAAATGCCTTTGAAACTTTTGAAATGGGTCTTTACTGTATCAATTGATTCGTAGAGTGCTTCATCACCAAATATAGCACTCATTGCAGCAACAACCTATAGAGTTCGAAAATTTAGCAACAATATTGTTACTCCATTTGGAAAGCAAGTGAAGACGGAAGGATATCTTAGATAACAAATTAATCCGTGGAGGATTATTTAAGAAACAAAGCAAAGAGTATTATATGCAAGATTCTTCAACAGCAAATCCTCTAAACATGAATTTGTTTAAAGAAAAAAAAAATACACATAAATCCTTAATTCCAGGAAAAGCTTCGAAAATAAGACAAATACGTGGAACTTTCTTAGCAATCTTGCTTACCGCTAATGAATTAAGAACATTATGCACACCGGGAATTGGCAAGCTGATTTCACTAACTAGCTGCCCCTTGTGATACTGTCAAAAGCCAGAATACCAGAAATTATTCAAGAGATGCAATTTACATCTTTTTAAGAAGATTTGATATATTAGTTATAACATATACAAAAAGAAACACATTAATAGACAATGATTCAAGAGTTACACAAATTACAGTGAAAACAACCTTGGACAATAAGCATTGAAGGTGATAGTGTAATAAATAACATGCAGAAAGGAAGCAAGGTTCTCTGAACAATTTAACTCCACGTCTAACTGGGACTATCTTAATTCGGGACATAGCAATCTTACCAATTTATAATCACAGCCACCATAATAGTTTGAAGAAACGGATCTTGCCTGCCAGTCATTAGAACTTGACATACCAAAAGTTGTAACTTTGCAACTGTTCCTGCTTAGCGTTGTAGAGAGAGACTCCGCACCATTGGGAACTCCAGATACTTCTTTTGGATGATTGAGCAAAGATAAAGCACCTAGGCTTTGTTTTACATATGATTGAATTAATTATGATGTCAGGCCGAAACATTATCTATCAGAAATTCGATGACAAATCAAGAAAAAAAGGTACTTTTCAGCATATACCTATCCCCATACAAAATAAGATACCCACCAGTCCTTATATTCCCAAGGAACCTCCTGAAAACTGTTTTAACAGCCTCCTATATAGGTGAAATGAATGGTATAAGATCTAAGCAAAAGTTAAAATGTTGATAATCGTGTGAATTCATCAAACAAACTGACTAAACCTCATCTTCAAATATGTCAACATGCTCCCAGTCCACATTTGTTACTATGGCTACATGAGGAGATAACCCAAGGAAGCAAGAATCATATTCATCAGCCTACATCAAGCATATGAAAGAATTTTAGGCCTCCCAGTATTTGAGATTTTTTTAGTTGCATGTTGTGAATGAATCTCCACATTTCCAATAAAGAACATAGGAGTAGACTGTCCTTCATACTTGAGAATTTGTTAATATTTATGTTATGCATAAGATGGTATAATAGCAATGTAAGCAACTAAAAGCTGATCCATGTGAATCAACAAAGTTGCATTTCTTTCCCACAATATAATGAGTAAAACACAAATTGTAATGCTACTATATATTTAAATGCAAAACTCAATTTTTATATTGTGTGCAGTGGAAACTTGGTAAAAAGTTGATCATTGGAAGTCATACCTCTAATACAAAGTTGTGACCTTTCCCATAAATGACATTACTTCCATCAAACTGTAGAATTATCAAAGCAAAGTATGCAAAGCTTAGTTAACAACCAGTGGAGCAAATGAAGCTCGTCATGTAAACAGCAAAAGTACATGGCGGAAAAAATGAAAAAGATTGTTTTTAAGTATCCTATTACAAATTCTCAAATTAACCCAACCAAATACAGCACCTGTGGCACTTGTGCCCCAATAACAGCTGTAAGATCATCTCCCATTGCTTTTAACACATATGCAAGCATACTTGTCGTGGTACTCTTCCCTATACACATAAATATGCAAATTTCATTAGTGAATACCATCATTCAAGCTAAAAAGGGCTGCATTTTTGTCCAACACAAATCACTCTAGACTGAGCCAATCGTGGGACAATCAGTATGTTTATTTAGCATGATTATATAAGTACAATCTTTCACTATTGTCAGCAATTTACCTGACTGATTATTGGTATCTTCTTCCAATGTTTAACAATTTTATCAAAGAGTGGTTCTCTCATTCCCTCACATATAATTTTTCAGAGACATCAGTGCCTAGAAAAGACACAACCTTGTCATAGATTCAAAAACCCTTAATGTTTTGCACTACTGGGAAATGGCAATCCCAATTTATATCACTAGCATGTCCAATTGCCAAGTAAAGCCATAATCAATATCTCTCCCACTAGATATTTTTTATCATGGCTTGCACCCCAGAAATGTGCATGTGCATGTGCATGCATACATGAACATAATCTACCTTAACTGAATCCAAGCTAGATGAAAATTACCATGGCTCCCACTTACAGCAATCAAGTTGTAATTCTTCGTTATCTTCCCCAACCACGCACCTCGCTTGTACCTAAAAGACAAGATCCCCATTCACTGAAAAAAATTTCACAAATACTGCAGAAAAACTAGGAACAAAAATAAGCTACATTAATTCTCTACTTGGAGAAATTTTCATAAACGAGAGTTTTTTAGATGATTTTCATGTTAAACTGAAAATTGTTTGTATATCAGTTTACGTAGGATAATGATATAGTAGTATTTCTTTTTATAGAAAATGTGTTGGCTTCATGTTTTTGGTAGATAATATTTTGAAAAAAGATTATTGGTTGTGTCCCTAAAATCGTTTTTCTTTCAGCAAGCAGACTGAGGTCAAAATTTAGAAAGAAAAAAAAAATCTCACAGAGGTACTCCACAAGATTCGGCAACCAAAACCTCCACATTTTCTGGTGGAATTGCACTAGAAACAACAACTGCATCAGGCAAACTCGACGATTCACCATTCCCCCATAAATTCAACTCCGAATGACCTACACACAACCGCGCACCGCCTTCTCTCAACGCATCCATGTATCCGCTCCACGCTACATCCGAACCACTAACCATGTAACCCTAACATCACCATTTCATAATTAATTTCAACTAATTCAGCAAACAAACAGAACAATATAAGAACAGTAAATCAAAAATTACTTGTTTGAGTGCAAGCATAGCAAGAGCAGACATTCCACTTCCTCCAACACCGATGAAGTGAATCCGGCTCCTCTTCTCGATACTACGCGATTCGACATTAACACTGCCCGAGATTGATATTTTACGAGGGGTTTCTAAAATTCGAGAGAGTACACATGTCATTTTTCTATTGGTTTTGTGTGCCGGAAGCCAGTGAGATTTCAACGGAGGTGAGGGTTCCGGTGAACGGCGTGGGATTGGCGGGAGCTTCCATGCGGGCAGCTCCATTATTGGGGTGGTGATTTAGAGCCCAAACGGTTTTCTTTTTTTTTAAGTTAAATTAAAGTTGAATTGGGTTGTTGGGCCTTTTTCGAACCGAATCCGATTCAATCGGTTTTTCCATAATGGGCTGATTCATTGTTCTCTTTTATTGGTCTTTTGAGTTTTTCAATTTTGGTCCAAGCCCAAATGATGGCTTAAATTTGAATAATTTGTGTGGCTCGTCTCATTTTGCGAAACTGACATGTGATGATTTCTTACTATTATAATTTGACTCTAGAAAAGAAAAGATTTATTTTATTATTATTGTAAGAAAAAGGATAATGATATAAAACTGTACCCAAAAAAAAAAAAAAAACTTTCAATTGATGCAATTGTCGCATTGTTTATACTCGTTAAAATTCAAAGATTAGACATAGTTTATGTAAAGTGCCAAAATTTAATATTTTCAGGGTGCAAAGTGTCAATATTTTATATTTTCAGGGTGTAAAGTGCCAACAAAATATTTGAAAGGGACTATTATATCCTTCTGTCAATGAATTTTATCACCAAAATATTATATTATACTGTCAAGTGTCAAATAAATTATTTTCAAAATACAAAGTGTCAAACTTTTAAATCAATATGCAAAATGTCAAAAATTTATAATTTAAGGGTGCAAAATGCCAAAACACCTTAATCATTGGTGTTTTTAAATATTTCTTTTAATTTGTTGTTTAGAGATACATTTCAGTACACTACTAGATTAAGTAGGGACTATGACGAATCCAAGAAAAATTCATGTCAATTCAGAATTAAATAATTCAAACAAGTATTTAGTACAAAACTATGAGTCATTAGGGAATCCGAGATTAGGTGTATAATTTTTTTTTTTTTTGGTTTACTAAAGGTTTATCCTTTCGAGGCGTGTCGTGCATATAAAATGAGAATCTCTCTCAACAGGGATTCGAAACTGAATTCGCTACTTTATAGTGATTAATCCTTCCACTAAACCATAATTAATGCACATAATAGGCCAGAAGATATTTAATTCTATCTTGAATTCTTGATCAACTCAACCTATATTGGATTCAATTTATTTTTAGCTCATAGATTATAATTTATAGGGTAAACACCACTTTTGGTCCATCTTATCATTAATTTTTTACAGAGTGGTCCCTCTTATGTTTTTTTTCCCACTTTAGTCCCTACTATGAATTATTTATTTCACTTTAGTTCTTTTCAAGTGGTCCAAGGCGATTCCGATAACATTTGATATGCTCATGAGGGCAATTTTGTCATTTCAAGTAAACTAATAGGGATATTTTCGTCTTTCTAATTATTTAAAAAATAAAACTAAATATATAATCTCTTCCAAACTAGACTTTCATTCCAATCCAACTTAATCGTACATTTCGTTCCAAACTAAAGTTTTTTCCTAAAATCTTTTTCAAACACCAAAATTGCTTACCAATTAAACAATATCTCAAATAGTCTCAATAGTGAACGGACGAAAATGCCCTAAAAAATATCCATATGCATGTCACGTGTTATCGGAACCACCTGATAAGGACTAAAGTGAAACACATAATTCATAGTAGGGACTAAAGTGAAATAAATAATTCATAGTAGGGACTAAAGTCAGAAAAAAAACATAAGAGGGATCACTCTTTAAAAAGTTAATTATAAGAGGGACCAAAAGTGGTATTTACCCTAATTTATAACTATTAGAGGCATTTAACTTCTAGGAAAATTATTGCCCAAGCCTGGCTTGGCCAAACCTATCCAACCACCAAACAATTATATTGCACTTGCTTTGTGATTGGTCACTTTCCTGGAAGTTACATCAAATCCTAAAGCAAGTGTATTACACTTACAATTTAATTAGTTTGAGTTCGGCCAAACCCGATCTGGGTAAGAATTTCCCTAAGTTCTATCCAACCTCTTAAAATATTGTTTTCATAAACTAAACTGTAATACCCTTAAGGGCCGTTTGTTAGCCTGGAAGAGATTAGGCCTAGATTCAATGTATTTCATGTTATATTAATTTAAAACGAGCTAGTAATATGCTGATTAATTTGGTAAAACATATTAAGCAAGTTTTTAAAATGAATGAATGATTGGTAATTTTAAATAGAATTGGGATCCAAAAAGTACCCTAGAAACAACCCAGATTGTAGGGAAAAAATATTTTACATCCCTTAAATTTCACTGGTCCGCGAAATTAGAACATTTAGGGTTTGTTGTTTGGCATTTTTAAAAAAATATATGTGCTTGAGAAATGTCAAATAAATATGTTTTTCACTTTCTGAGATAATTTTTTCATCTCTCAAATTTCTCAAACTACCCTCTCAAAAGCCAAACAAACAACGAGTTCTAATCTCTAAACAAAATTTATACTCTGATTTGACATGAAGTAACATATCTCTTACACAATTTATCTTACATAACAAACATGATTTGACATAAAATTTTACACATCTTACACATACACATCTTACACCTATAACATAATTCTTCCAAAAAACCTACACATACTTTATTTCTCAAATCACTCTCTCAAAACTCAAACAAATAACATTAAGTAAATTGAGATTATTTCATAAACCTCCACTACTCTCCGAACGAACACCAAACAATCAGGGGCTTACTTTTTGGACAAGTAAAATACATCCTATAACTTTTCTATATCCGCAATTTTAGTCCTATAACTTTCCTATACCCGCAATTTCAGTCCCCATTTTATCGGAAATTGATGCGCTTTTCAAATATTGCCAACTGGGAGACTAATTTGGAGGATTTTGCCAAAATGGCTGTCACGTGTCATAATGTATTGATTTCACGGACCAGTGAAAGTGTAAATTTTTTTTCTCCAGATAGTGCAAAGCAACCATAATCTGAAACCAACGAAACTCGATCTTTTTTTTTTTAAGGATTTAGTCCCTTTCGAGGGTCGAGCAAATATATAATTAAAAGAAAACTTTTATACGCTTAGATTTGCGATAATAAGTTCAATCCTCGGATAAATGTGCGATAGAGTGTCCACCTATATTCAATTAGTCCCCACACAAAAGTTTGTTCATCTTATGTGGGCCAAAGTGCAATTGTCAATCAGATTTGGACGAATTATATAAAAGGAAGAACAAAAATTGTACTCCAAAAAAAGGAATTTGATTGATTAAGAAGATAGACTTTCAAAATAAATGATCATTACAAGACGGGACCCACAAAGCTTTAAGGTTAGAGTCCTTTCCAATCAGTTTCATTGGAAGGACTTTCTTACCATAAGTAATAACATGGTTTTAAATGATTGGCATGTTGACTATGAGAAATAAATAATGCAATATTCTTTTCTATATAGATAGGAAGTCCATTAAAAAACCTTATAAAATATATAGCATAAATTCAGTTCAGTACAAAAATATTTATTTGTGTTTTGCTAATAGATTACTCTTTCAAAATTTATTACTCATGTATAAATCAAATACTATCCCCATCCTTTTTTTCATTACCATGAGTTTTTGTGCGAAAATTTAGTAAAAGTTAAAAGAAAATAAAACCTTTCGATCCTCTTTACATATATGCTCCTAAAAATAGTGAGGAAAAAATTAATAATGTCGATTATTATTTTGTGTGAAAGGATATCCTTGAGAAAAAATAATTCTATTTTAAAAAATGAAGAATTATTTTAGAATAATTCAAAAGAAAATAGGAACTAGAGATAGATAGATAAAAGAAAAAATAACTAAATCTGAAAAATATAATTATTTTTCTCAAAAATACATTATGAAATAAACAATCAAACCATAATGCTAATCATAAAGTCAACTGCAAATTAAGGGGTTGTTTCCAACAATTTCATAAAATGTTTTTTTTTTTTTTTTTTTTGTGTGTGCGCAAATGTTTTGCGAAATCAAGTTTTGATTTCCTTACCCAAAAAAAAAGTGATTTACTCTCAACCTTCTCAAGTTTGGGCATATAACAAAAAATCCCTACTGTTTCATAAATTACAGGGACACTTCCTTTGGTATGGCCTATTTATAAAAAAACCTTACGGCGTTAAAAATTGATACCCACATGGGGTGTCTATTTACTAATATTATACTACAACGGGTGTTTATTTAATAATATTATATCACATGAGTTGAATTTGAAAGATTACAATAATTTTAGGGGTTACTTGTAGCAAACGGTCATATTTTAAAAAATGACAGTTGGATGTTATTGTTAGCCACATATTTTGGCTATAAATAGCAGTCCAAATGTTTATTTTTTTTGTATTCCCATCCCAAAAATTTGATAATGTCATCATCAAATTCAGGAGGTAGTGTGAGAGGCTTAAAATATCAAAAATCAAAATGTTCACATGTAGGGTGTGTGAAAAATGCACTCATAATGGTTGCGGATGCACGTCGAGATTTGAAGATGTATCATCCATACACTTGAACATTTTGATCATGTCATTGTCAAATTCAAGAGATAATGAGATGCTTAAAATATCAAAATCAAAATATTCACGTGTAGGATGTGTGAAGGATGCACCCATAATGGTTGTGGATGCACGTCGAGATTTGAAGGTGTATTATCCCTACACCTGCACATTTTATTTATAGCCAAAATATATGGCCAACAGTAACATCCAACGGTCATTTTTTAAAATATGACCGTTGGCTACAAGCTATGAAGCACAGATACTTAAAAAAAAACAAGTATGCAGAGTCGAACTCTTTACGGACTCGGACATGCGTGCGACTCAGCTCGGACACGCATCACGTGGCGAGTTCGAGAAAATTCGGTTTTGGACTCGACGGAGATACGGTCAAGGATTCGGTCAAATGCTCGGTCAAGGACTCAGTCTTGGACACGGCAGGGGTCTTTTTGCAATTTTTATCAAAATTGTGGGTTTAAATTAAAAAATTGAAACTTAATTAACAAAAATCATAAAATACCTTTGTGAACTAGTCGATTAAACTTCTACAAAGTACTCTTCCTCTTCATTCCAAATACAAATTAAACAACTCCTAGACTCCCCAATTTCATTCATTTCATAAACCTTAGTTCAAGAATTATCTTCCAATTTATTCAAATTTACAAGTATTTCTCTTCCTCTCTACCTAATTTTTGTGCAATTATGTTTTATTTCCTTGAAATTGTTGGGTTTTTATTTTTTATTTTTTTCCATCAACAATGTATACTTCTTTTATAAAAATTATTGACATTATGGCCTAAATTAGAGTTATATGGAGTTCTTTTATCTGGTATTTTTATTCAGTGTCGGTGTTGCATTGCTAAACTCCATTGCACCTAAACCATACTCTATCAAGAAATGTATTATCTTTTAACCTCTAGGTAAATTACTACAAAAAAATCAGAAGCAAAAGAAGAATAAAAACAAAAGAGGGTGGTATTTCTATCTTGTAATAAAAAAATAATATTATTTAAAGATTTCGAACAATTTTTTTGAGTAATTGACTAATTGTTATGTACTTGGAGTGGTTATTTTTCTTATGAGACTTGTTTTGATATTTTTTTGCATGTGAAACTTGTTTTGAATCATTTACGATGTGCTAAGCGTGAATTTCGACATCTTTTGTGATCTTTTCTTTTGATTTTGTGTTTGGAATTCATTCTATTATTCTGCTAATTTATTTTATTTTAATATAAATTATATATCTATTTTTTTGTTTTTAATATACGTATCCATGTCTTGTCGTATCTTGAAAAAATTTTAGAAAACGAATCACCGAATCCGAATCGTGTCGAGTCAGAGTCACCGAGTCAGTGTCTGTGCAACATAGGCTACAAGTAACCCCTTGGAGTTATTGTAATATTTCAAATACACCTCATGTGGTATAATATTATTACATGGACACCCCCCTGTCGGTATATTCGACCTGGGATAAATTTGAAAAAACAATAAAATTTTGCTGACATCATCAAATTTCGTCAGTTTTTAATGCCGTAAGATTTTTTTTAGACAATACCAGTGCGGGTATCCCTATAATTTTGGAAACAGCAGGGGATTTCTTGTTATACGCCCAAATCTGAAGGGTCGCAAAGAAGCTGTTACAAAATTGTCCTTAGATGCTTTTTTCAATAATGGCATCTTAGTAACAACTTCTTTAAGCTTTTCAAATAATTTTTACCTCCATATATATCCTTGTGTTGTTATTCTTACAACATTTCAACCCCAATTCCTTTTTCTTTTAACATTTTTCTTCTTGTAGACTTCTCTCTCAAGGTGGGCGATTAAAAAATCTAGTAATCACAATTTTCTCACATGAATTTTTTACCCATAATCTCAGTCTCACAGTCTAAATCTACATCCGCCCCCTATTTTTTTTCTGGTAGCTATTTCTCTAAGGTGGGGTGTTTTTTAATTGTTCTTCACATTGATAAAGTAATTGGTATTTCCTCACATAATTTCTTTAGTCATTAATTGCGATTTGTTCGTAAAATCACTATTAAAGACTGAAATCATATTTATTTACATTTTCAATTATCCTTTTATGTCTATTTCTATCCAATGAACATGCTTATTTTGAGCTAAATGTTTTTTAAAATTAATTTTTGTGACAAATTGTATTTATGCCCATGAACTCAATAAAGAGATGATGCTAAAATGAGATTAAATTTTTGGGTTAATTACAAGTACCTCCCCTGAGGTTAGGTGTAATTACCGCCCAATCCCCTCGGACAATCATAATTACAACCACCTCCCCTGAGGTTTCAAAAGGGTTACAAAACCCTAACGGAGACTAACGGACTTGGACGGAATGTGTGAATTGACGGTTATGCCCTTCAATTTTTTAATTAAAAAAAAAAACCCCAAAAAATATCTCGACCCGGATTGACAATATTGCCCCTGCTTCATTTCCCGCTTCAAAACACATACACACACTCACACACTTACAAGAAAATCCTCACCATCACTCAAACCATTCATCTTCCCCACCATTTTCAATCACCATTGTTTCTCCAACTTCAAAAACTATCAAGCCCCATTTTAGTGTGTTGAAAAACCGTATTAAGGAGAAAGCACAAGACCCATTCCCGTACCGTTATTGGACAGCAAAACATCCAAAGAACCGAAGGTAAAATCGAAAATTAATCTTTTATTTTCAATCGATTTTTGTTTTTTTTTGTTGAAAATAGCTTAGTTAAGTAATACTCTTGTATATTCTAAAAAAATGAAGAATTTTCAGTCACCTAGGGTTTTTTTGGCACAAAATTTTGATCACTGTTTTTTTTTTTTTTGAAAATATCTCTGAATATTTATGTGATAATATGATTATGTTTTGATTTCATAGTTTTGATTTTGATTGGTGTTGTTTTTGTTGATAAAACGAAGGAAAATATGATTATGTTGTTGATTTCATAGTTCAATATTGCATGTTGTTGGCATTGTATGATAATATGGTTAATATGGTCATGTTTTTTTGAGTTATATTTTCTGAAGTTTTTATATGTTACAAAGTTTTGAGTTATGTTAGTTTCTTTTCATGTTGTTACTTTCTTTGCAAAATTTTGTATGATAATATTGTAATGTTGTTACTTTCTTTTTATTTTAAGAAAATGTTGTATGATATTGTAGTCCATTACAAAGATGAGATGTTCATCCTCAAGAATATTCAATCAAGGAACTATAAGTACTTGGACATGTTAAATGATGTATGTGAAGTTGCTTTGAGGAACTTGTCAGGGAGAGATGACACTCTTATTGTGATGAGTTATGGTGAAACATACATGGGGAGGCTTTGCAAAACAAGGATATGGGGTGACAGTGATGTAAACCATATGTTTGAGAAGAACAAGGACCATGCTCAGATCGACTTGTTTATTCAAACATTTCAAAATGAAGATGAGGGTGTAAACCAAGGAGGGTCTGAGAATGAAGAAGCTGACAGTGAGGGTGATGAGGATGATGAAGATGAATCTGGTGAAAGTGAGGGTGATGAGGATCAAAGTGAAGGTGATGAGTCTGGTGATGGTGATGGTGAAAGTGAGGGTGATGAGGGTGAAGGTGATGTTTCTGGTGATGGTGAAAGTGAAGGTCAGGAAACTGATAAGGGTGAGTTAGGAGACAGTGATAATGAGAGGGGGGAGCAAAATGTAAGGGTGAAAAATACTCAGGGGGTTAAAAGAAACAAAGGAAAGCAACCAGTGGCTGCTGATAATGAGAGAGGGGATCAAAACGTAAGGGTTGAAAATACTCAGGGGGGTGAAAGAAATAAAGGAAAACAACCAGTGGCTGCTGATAGTGCACTGAGTGATTATGAATCCGATGATCACTGTGAAGCTCATCATAGTTCAGATGAGGAATTTGAAGATGATCCAATGACTGGATATATAGGAAGAAATGAGTTCGTAGTTCCTGCCAATATTTATGAGCATATGGAATTTAGAGTTGGGATGGAGTTCCCAACAGTTGATCATTTTAGAGAGGCATTGAGGGAGTTTGCAATCAGAGAGGGGTTTGAACTTTTCAGGCTAAAGAATGAAAAAACAAGAGTGACAGCAACTTGTAATGCTGCAGACTGTAAGTGGAGAGTTCATGCATCTCCTTTGCCTGATGGAGCTACTTTCATGATCAAGTCATACAATCCTGTGCATACATGTGTTAGGAAAAGTGGGATTAAGGAGGCAACTGCAAGCTGGATGGCTGAAAAGTTGGTGGATATTCTGAGAGCAAATCCTGATATGAAGCCAAAAGGGATGAGGAATGAGTTGAAGAAGTATGGGATTAATCCAAATTACATGCAGTTATACAGGGCCAAGCTAAAAGCTATGGAAAATGTTGAAGGTGGACATAAAGAGTCTTACTCTATGCTGCCTAAGTATGCTGACATGGTTAGGACAACCAATGTAGGGAGTCTTGTTCTGATTCAATATGAGGACACAGGAGATGGTGATGGAGATGAAGTAATTAAATCTATTCCACCTGCTCCTACATTTAAAAGATTTTTTTTGGGTTTGGAACCATTGAAGATAGAAATTTTAGCTGGATGTAGTCCATTCTTGGGCTTTGATGGGTGTCACTTAAAAGGACCTCATAAGGGGATTTTACTTTCTGCCATTGGACTGGATGGGAATAATGGTCTTTTTCCTTTGGCATTTGCTGTGGTTGAAAGTGAGAACAAGGATAGTTGGGGATTTTTCTTTCACTGCTTGGAGAACATGTTGGGAGGCTTCAATGAAGAAAGGCCTTGGACTTTCATGACAGACAGGCAAAAGGTATGAACTTAGTTGTAAGATATTATTTCTTTGAAGGTTTAATATATTAAGTCTCATTAGTTAGAAGGACTTCTTTGTAATATTTGTAAGTTGGTAAGGACTTATTTGTTATCTAATACATGTATTTGGGTTTAATTGTATTTTTACTGTGTGGTATTTTTCAGGGGCTTGTTGAGGCTATTCTTGAGAAAGTGCCTACTGCTATCAACAGAAAATGTGCCAGACACATATATGCAAACATGAGGACCCTCTATCCTGGCCTGGTGGTAAAAAAATGGTACTGGGCAGCTGCAAGGGCATACAATAGGGCCGTATTTGACTTTGCCATGAGAAAGTTAAAAGAGGTAAAACCCCAAGCTTATGATTGGTTAATGGCAATAGATGTTAGTATGTGGTCTAGACATGCTTTTAATACTAGGATAAAAAATGACCATGTTACTAACAATTTGTCTGAATCTTTTAATAATTGGATTGGGGATCTGAGAGCTGTACCTATTTTGGGTTTGATGGATGGGTTGAGATCAAAAGTTATGAATAGGGTGAACAAAAGATATGTTAATGGGATGAAATGGACTGGTCATTTATGTGATGGTATTGTTAAGAAAATAAATGTGTTAAAAACCGAAGCCAATAGGTGTGTTTTGATGATTGGTGGTGAAAATGAGTTCGAAGTCAAGGAGAACAATATTCACTTCATAGTGAATTTGGGAGATAGGACATGCAACTGTAGATATTGGGAGGTTAGTGGAATTCCTTGCAAGCATGCTTTGGTAGCTATAGAACACAAAAGAGAGAATGTGGAAAGCTACACAGGCCAAAGTTACTACAAGGGATTTTATATGATGGCCTACCATAACAAGATCAAGGGCATTCCTGATCCTATGTTCTGGCCTCCAATGGAGCATATTGAACCTCAGGAAGTTATGCCCCCACCTCTGAAAAGGCAGCCAGGAAGACCAAAGAAACACAGGAGAAGGGAGGAAGGAGAAGCATCTAGGGTAATCCCCTCAAAAAGGTCGGCAACCTTGAAGTGTGGTAGGTGTGGGCAATTAGGGCATAACAAAAGGACCTGTGAGGGTGGGAGAACAAAAAATAAGAGAACAAAGAGAGCAACCAACAGAGAGGAGGCACAGGTCATTATATTCAAACTTATGCTTTAGCCTAAATTTACTAAAATGAATGTTTTTTATTAACTCATTCACTGCATTTGCAGGTAGCTGAAGATGGAGGTGCTAGACCATCAAATGCTGCTAGAGGAGTTGATTTTGATGCTGATATCCCACTAAGTCAAGTGCTTAATCAACTAAGGAGATCAAGAAGTGAAACTGTGGTGGTGAACACTCAAGAAGCCCCCCCAATCTCCCAATCCTCACAAGTTCCACCTGATGAATGAATTTGTTGGATTTGTTTAAGAATTTATGTTATTGATATGGTTTTTGATGAATTATGATGTGTTTTTGGATTTCTGTTGATGGCATTTAATTAACATCCAGTTTATTGTGTGTTTGTTTATGGATTTCTGTTTTGGTAATATTTTGGGCAAAATTTGGATGTTATTTAAATGTTTTGGATTGTAAAGGGGGATATTAGTAATGTTTTGTTAATATTTTGGATACAAATGTAATGGTATTTGTAATGAACTATATAAGCTATTATGCCTGGTTATTCATCATATGAATCATTTTGGCAAAAAATTTGTGTTTTTATTAATGCATTTGTTTTATGGATTTCTTTGGTCTTTTATTTTGTATAAGCTATGAAAACAGTATAATCTTTCTATGGATTTCTTTGGTAATTTATGCATTTTACTTGGAATTTATTTTGCAACAACCTTGAGAAAACCAATTATTCTATTTTGAAACTAATTTCCTGAATTTATACACAATAAAAATTGATTTTAAGGATAAAACTAAAATACAACATTGACACCCTTTCATTATCCTAAACATTACAATAAACCCCCTGTCCATGCAAAAAACTAAAAAGGGTAAAATTGTTCACGTAAAATGCTACAGTAATAGAGGGGTAAAATGGGAAATTCAAAAAATATTAAGTGATGACGTCAACAAAAACTAACTGATTCCTAATGGATGTAATCCTTTTGAAACCTCAGGGGAGACGGTTGTAATTATGATTGTCCGAGGATATTGGGCGGTAATTACACCTAACCTCAGGGGAGGTACCTGTAATTAACCCTAAATTTTTTAAAGAGTGATATTGTCATACTCGAGCATGGATCCAGAAATAGGGAGTCGACGGTGCCAAAATTTAGAGTATTAGTGATTTTTTCGACAATGATATTTAATGCATTTTGTATGCGTAAACACACCATCAAAAAGAAAAAGGAAAATTACAATGAGATAAAAAAAAGTAAAATTAATAAATTAATAAATAAAAGTATTATCAACAATAACATTACACTATTTATACACAAACATATTATTACTTCACTTTACAATTCGGACATATGCACTATAATAAGTCTAATTGAGTTTCTTAAAAATTTCAATATAATCACTATGTAAATATTCAAACAATAAATTTAATTATATTCTTTTATTAAATAAATGGTATACTAAAGCAATATTTTTAAATTTAACTCTGTTAGTTAAAATAATTTAAATATTTTAATATTACTAGACATAATTAATATAAGATTATGTCCAAATTTTTGTTTATAATTTATAATTATCTATAATTAGATGATAACTGAAATACTAATTTTCCATCATAGGCATATTTGTTACTACATTTCAATTTTTTTATAAGGTCTAATATATATTAATAAAAAGAAGAAACTAGAGAAGTACAAGGTACTAAAAATACATACAAAATAGGAAGTATATAATTTCGGGTACCTCCCCCACTTAGTAACATGAATCCGCCCCTGGTTATACTCCTCCATATATTCTAATGAATTTCAAGAAAGAAAATTAAATGTTCCTCTTTGGGCCCATTAATCTAAGGCCACCTCCAACCGATCCGGCAACCGGACATGAGGGGGGTTGTCGGCGTTGTTCGGTTGGAGACGGTGGCTGGCAATCAGGCGATGAAAGGGGCAAGGCGGGTAGGGGCCTTTAGGCAGGCAAGGCGGCAAGCAGGCAGTTTGCCAGCTGCGAAACACGCACAGCTAGGTGGGCTATTTTAGTTTTTTTTTTTTTAAAGATATTTTCAATAATTAAATAAATAAAAATTGTTTAGGTAAAATATGAATTAGAAAATTTGGATTGTCCGAATTGAGCTTTACGGGGCGACATTCGTGTTCGCATGTCGCGGACTCGCACAAGTCCTGAAGGTTCGAGGTGTGACTTTGATCCATGATTTGCACCTCCTCCCCCCCCCCCAAATCCGCGCGCGCGAGGGAAGAGACTTTTGATTGCCAAGTTTTTACACATCTTGGCTGACAAATCATATATATACCTCAATTTTTTTTACTCATCTTCCAATTTATTTTCTTCCATTTCAAATGGTGATCTTTGAGTTTCAATTTCTGTTTCACCGTTACTCCGATTTCAACATACAATATACAGTTTTAATCTACTCACGGAGTAGAATATACTTCCGCAAAGTCCCATAGTTGCAGTTGACTTATTCCAACCCGTCTAAATATAGCATTTGTACTTTCACACCCCTCAACTTTTTAAGCAATTATAAAGAAAGTCTTACTTAAATAACAGATGTTAAAGAGGAATTATAGTGCAGAGGAAGCAACTGATTGTATGATTTTGAAAAGGCAAAATGGTTTTAGAAACTTACTAATGGATCATTGTCACGTTAGAGATTCTCCCATGGAATAAGCAAGCAGTTGACCAACTTTTGTAAAAGACTTCTAAAGTTATTGTTTCCATTTACTTGGTCAAAGATCTTTAATATCTCTTCAATTTTGATATGTTTTTCACTTGTTTGGTAAATTTCCAATCCCAACTTCATTAAGAATTTAGCTATTTCATTTGTACAACCAGTGTGTGTAGCAAATCTGCATGAACAAACTTTTCGTAGTTCTTATAATGGTTAACTAGCTATATATTTTTTATGTTTATAGAAACGATGAAATTTCTTAATAAAGAAAAATAGAAAATATGAAATTAAATTGAAGCAGTTGTAGTTAATTCCCTCATAATTTAAGTGCATAATAAACTTCAATCAATTTTCTAGAATCGCCTAACTTAAAAGTTTGTTGAATTAACTCATTACACTTAATGTTGTTATATAATTGGACAAATACTAATCACTGAGATTTGTTGAACACAAATATTTTACTTAAAAACATACAATACAACTTAATAAAAAATACTATTTTAACCCTACAGCCCGTGAGTCGCCCACAAGTGTTCGACTAAATCTTTTCTTAATTGACCATTGGCATCTTTGTTTCGAATACTAGCTCGATGCCTCGTGTGCTCATCCAAATTGAAATTCCCTGATCTTGTTGTTTCCATCACTATAGTTGTAGAGGTATTTTTCTCCGATTGCTTGTAAATTCTAGCACGAGCTCTACGAAATTTATGAAGATCGATCTCATTGTTGCCTACGTCCTCGTCAACATATTTGTCTCTTTCGTCCTCCACAATCATATTGTGAAGGACGATGCAAGTCAACATTATGTCTTGCAAATCTTCTATATCTCAACCCCTTCCAGGTTGTTTAATAACTGCGAAACGAGCTT
Source organism: Penstemon eatonii (assembly GCA_038501285.1). Lineage (NCBI taxonomy): Eukaryota > Viridiplantae > Streptophyta > Magnoliopsida > Lamiales > Plantaginaceae > Penstemon > Penstemon eatonii. The sequence goes on from CM076711.1 coordinate 19,103,185, forward strand.
GCAGGATTCCGAAGACTCGCTCAACATCTTTTTTGTCAGACTCTTGCATTTTAGTGAAGAATCTTTGTTTAGGATTAATAGGATTTCTAATTGCTTGCACTAACGTAGTCCAATTGATATATATACCATCCGCAAGATAGTATTCCATGAAGTGTTTGTTGCAATTTACATACCCACTCGTAGATGGAGAATGAAGGGTTCAACAACCCACCAAGGTATTATTGTCCATAAATTAATTTCCCAATTCCGGAGGACAACGTATCAGTGACACCTGAGAGGACTCCCATGGCTGATTCGAGGCCAATTGGTACAAAGAAACCAGTGTTATGGACGACGAGCGAGAGGAAGAAAATATTAGACCTGCTAACATACTCCAACTGATATTAGAAGAGGAAGGACGCCAAAGAAGACATTCTGAAATAATGCATCTTAAAGAGGTGGAAATGCACGCTAAAGAGGAAGATAGAGTAATGAAAGTATTCTCAATGAATACATCTCAAATGACTCCGCTTTCGTAACAATTTTGGACGGACGCGAAGAAGCAAATCCTCCAGGCAAGAAAAGTAAAAGGGCCTTTACATTTTGGAGAAGATTCGTTTGGAGGCGAGGCCAATCTAGGCACTCATAATTTCATTTCCTTTCCTGGATACCCATGATCTAACTTCTTGTAATCTCTGTTGTTTTGCTTTAATTATGTGTAGTCATTGGTGTTTACTCTTTGTTGTTTTTCCTTTATGTTCAAGTGCATTAATAATAAGTGTCGTTTTTCGTTCATTATGCTAGTCGTTGTTCTTCCTTAAATTATGTTTAGTTGTTGTTGATTTTCTTATTATTAAGAATGGTTTATTTTCATGATTGTGTAACTATTAAAAAAATTATTATGATTTTTAATATTATTATTATAATTATTAAAATAAGTTTGAGTGGGAGAGTAGAGAAAATGAGAGTGGGGAAATGCATGAGGGCAAGGCTAGAGAGCAAGACAATTGGGCAATTGGACAAGGGTTTCGGTTATCTAGCAACCAGGCATGAGGAAGGGTTTCCGGGGTCGTTTGGTTGGAGACGCTGGTTGGAAATCGGGCAATGAAGGGGGCAGGGCGAGCAGGGACCTTCGGGCAGGCAAGGCTACAAGCAGGCTGGCAATGGCAGCCCGCCTGCTTGCCAACTGGGAAACGCGCGCGGCTGGGTGGGTGGGCTATTCTAGTTTTTTTTAAGATAATTTCATTAATTAATTAAATAAAAATTATTTAGGTAAAATATGAATTAAAAAAATTGGATTGTCCGAATTGAGCTTTCCGAGGCGATAGAGTGTACACAAGTCACGGGCTCGCACAGGTCTTGAAGGGTCGAGGTGTGGCTTTGATCCATGATTTGCAACCCCCTACCCCGCGCGCGATGGAAGAATCTTTTGGTTGCTAAGTTGTTACACGTCTTGGTTCAAAAATCATATATAAACCTCAAATTTCTTTACTCATTTTCCAATGTGGGATGGAAGTTTTTCCAATTTATTTTCTTCCATTTCAAATGATGATATTTGAGTTTCAATTTTTCATTCGCCGGTACTCCGATTTGAACTTACACTATGCAGTTTTAATCTACTCACGGAGTGGAATATACTTCCGCAAAGACCCATAATTACAATTGATTTATTCCAACCCGTCTTAATATAACATGTGTACTTCCACACCCCTCAACTAATTAAGCAATTATAAAGAAAGTCTTACTTAAATAACATATGTTCGAGAGGAATTATAGTGCAGAGGAATCCACTGATTGTGTGAATTTGAAAAGGCAAATAGATTTTAGAATCTAACTAATGGATCATTGTCAAGCTAGAGATTCTCCCGTGGAATAAGCAAGCAGTTGACCAATTTTGGTACAAGACTTCAGAAGTTATTGTTTATATTTACTTGGTCAAGGATCTTCAATATCTCTTCAATTTTGATGCATTTTCACTTGTTTGATAATATTCCAATCCCAACCTCATTTAGACTTCAACAATTTCCTTTGTACAACCACTGTGTAGCAAATATGGATGAACAAACTTTCCGTAGTTCTTATAAGGGTTAATTAGGCTATATATTTTTTTATGTTTATATCAATGATGAAATTTACCGATAAAAAAATAAAAAAAGATGAAATTAAATTGTGGCAGTTGTAGTAATTCCTATATAATTTAAGTGCATAATAAACTTCAATCAATTTCTAGTATCACCTAGCTTAAAAGTTTGTTGAATTAACTCATTACGCTTAATGTTGATATATAAATGGACAAATACTAATCTAAATAACTGAAATTTGTTGAATACAAATACTTTACTTAAAAACACACAATACAACTTAGTAAAAAATACTATCTTAACCCTACATCCCGTGAGCCGCCCACAAGTGTTCGACTAAATCTTTTCTTAGTTGACCATTGGCATCTTTGTTTCGAATACTAGCTTGACGCCTCGTGTACTCATCCTAATTGAAATTCCCTGATCTTGTTGTTTCCATCTCTACAGTTGTAGAGGTATTTTCTCCGATTGCATGTAATTCTAGCACGAGCTCTACGAGATTTATGAAGATCAGTCTCATTGTCGCCTGAGTCCTCGTCAACGTATTTATCTCTTTCGTCCTCCACAATCATATTGTGAATGACAATGCAAGTCAATATTATGTCCTGCATATCTTCTATATCCCAACCCCTTCGAGGCTGTTTAATAATTGCGAAACGAGCCTGCAGGATTCCGAATGCTCATTCAACATCTTTTCTGTAAGACTCTTGCATTTGAGTAAACAATCTTTTTTAGTGTTAATAGGATTTCTAAATGCTTGCACTAACGTCGTCCAATTGGGATATATACCATCATCAAGATAGTATTCCATGAAGTATTTGTTGCAATTTACTTCTCATAACTAGAAAAATGCACATGGAACGCAAATGAATAATTATTTCATATGTTTATTGCATTATATAATAAGATAACTAATAACTATGTTATGGATTATATCAGGGGTGGCAAACGGGCAGGTCGGGTCGGGTTCGGGTCTATTCTAAATGGTTCGGGTCGGGACAAACGGGCCATAAACAGGTCGGGTCCTAAATGGGTCGGTTCGCATACAGGTCTGGGTCGGGTCGGGTCGGGCTGTCCTTTTTTTTTTTTTTTTTATCAATTTCCTTATTATTGAAATAGATACATGTGTGTAACGTTTATTTTTATCCTTCATAAAAATTAAAATTAAAAAAAAACACTTATTTTTACTGATATGTTAATAAGTGCATTATGTAAGACATTAAATTGTAAAATACATGCGGATAGAAAGTTCACTCTGATTTGTTAAGGGTGAGAATTTTGTTGTTTTCCTCTTCATTTTTTTCTATAAATAATATGTATATTTTCTTAATTTCAAAATGGTCTTATGGTCTAGTTTAGCAAATAAATAATATTCACATTTTTTTATATTTGTTTTTAAACGAGTATCCATTTTTCATATTTCAGCTAACAGGTACAACTAAAATCATATACTTATTATAGAATTGTGCTGATAATGTTTGACTTATTTTTTTATAAACTTAAAACGTACAAACTGTATGTAAAATTAAATATTTAATTTTTTTGTGCAACAAAATTAAATATTTAATGTTACTTATCATACGTAATATGAATCTATATGTTTATATTATATATATAGATGTAACAATATCCATTGTATTTTTGAGTACCAATATCAATTTAATGAAAAGAAATAGGAGACACAAAGACACAGAAAGAGTCTGAAAATTTAATGAAAAGAAATAGGAGGCTTTTGTTTTCTAAAGACCCATTTAAAAGCCCATTAAAAACCCTTTAAATTTAAAGTTAGACCCATACTGACCCAACCCAATAAATAATGTTTATTAATGGGTTGGGTCTTAATAGGTCTGGGCGGATCAAGGGCCGCCCATTGGGTCCAGACCCAATTTGCCACCCCTAGATTATATGTTAATTGCATTATATAACAACTCAGAAAATAACATTCATAACATATTTAACAATTATTTTACTATATGGTTCAATTAACATATAAATTTAGTTAGTCACGAGCGACATATGTGCACTGTTCTATTAATTAACATATAATTAAATGACAAACTTCATTTTTTCGATATTTTAATTTTGAAAATATTATTTTAACGGAATGAATACAACATAACAAATCCATCTAATTTTAATGTTGTCACTCCCAGCCCTGTCCATTTCTCAAAATAAAAAAATACAAATGTTACGCAAGTGATTAATTAATTTCATATGTTTATTACATTATATAAAAAAATAATTATTAACTATATTATGGGTTATATGATGATTGCATTATATAATAAACAACTCGAAAAATAACATTCATAACATATTTAACAATTCTTTATTATATGATGCAACTACCATCTAAATTTAGTTAGTCACGTGCGCACATATGTGCACTTTTCTAGTAATTAACAGATAATTAAATGACAAATTAACTTAGTATTTTTTATTTCTTAATTTTTTGGAAACATTCTTCTAACGGAAGGAATACATAACATACATAACATGTCCATCAACTTTAGTGTTGTCACTCACAGTATTGTCTTTTCTAATAATTAGAAAAATGCACGTGTAGTTCAAATGATTAATTAATTTCATATGTTTATTATATAATAAGATAATTATTAACTATGTTATGAATTATATGTTATTTGCATTATATAATAAATAACTCAACAACAACATTCATAACATATTTTATAATTCTTTTATTATACGATGCAATTAACATGTGAATTTAGCCAGTTACGTGAGACATATGTGCACTTTTCTAGTATATATAATAATAGCAAAAGCTTTGAATTTTTAATTTTTTTTCTTTCTATTTTTATCAAGAATGTCTTTAAATTGATCATAATGTCTTTGAAGTACCTTACTATATTATCATGAGACGTTCAAAATTAATTCTATTTTAATTCAAAAATATGTTGGATCTTATGAGACCTGATAAGCCCATAATGTCGAATCCAATAGGACTAAAATTTGAGCCTGATTTTCAAAACTTTAGTGATGTCTTTAGGTTTCTCATACTGAAATTTTCCACCACAAATAGCAAAAGTAATAAGATTTAAACACAATATGGTGATGATGGAAATCGATCATTTCACCTCTCATATTTTATTCTTTTGCCTTGTTGACGAGATTATCATGACTTCCCACAATGATTCTGGAGTTGTCCCATTTGAATAGTATATAGTGAGATGATATTCGACGAAGTGATATAATTTGCGACGAAAATTAAAGAGCCTGTTTGTCTCGCTTTTCCGAAAAAAATTTCGGTTTTCGGAAAGGCCAAACAAACAATCCAACCACTTTCCCAATTAATTAGCTACAGTAATTTTTTTCTCAAACCACTCTCCGAAAGGCCAAACAAACAGGCCACTTTTTTACTCTATTTCTATTTCTCTCTATATTAAAAAAGTCAAAAATTGCGGCTACTTTCCCAAACAACTCTCCCAAAACCCAAACAAACAACATTACGCAAATCGAGATTATTTCTCAAACCTCTACCACTTTCCCAAATCACTCTCCGAAAGGCGAGACAAACAGTCCCAAAATTTGACAATTACTTTGGGATGAATTTCACATTTTGTCTAATGGAATTTAGGAAAGTATGAAGCACAACCCAAAGATATGAGTAAAAGTTTTAGGATTAAAGAAGTATAATTTTTTTTTAAGACAATACAAATGGATTTGTATAGCGAGTGACTCAATCCCAAGTAAGGAGACCCAAAGACAAGTAAGGTTGTCTCGTTTCATCATCACCCCCACCTCTTTTCACTAAACTTTTTTTTTACACAGTACAAATGGATATGTATAACTCTCGAATGACTCGATCTTTTTCTTTTTCCAAATACACAACGTATATACAAAATAAATATAGTTGTTGACGTCGAGAAGTGGTAATATTGTTGAATACATCAGTGTATTTATGTGTGCGTTTGAGTGTAAGACATGTGATTGGTTGAGTTCAGATTACTAGTTATTTATGTATACATTATGTGTACCAATCATATGTTAGATTATTACTATTCTCTTTTGTATCTAATTAATTTTCCTAAGCTTTGACGTGAAGTGAAATTTTATAGAGAGATAAAAAATAAAAGATAGTGTTATAGAAGGGGGATGGGTTTCATGGGAGGAAAAACATGTCATCACATGTATCTCCTTCTCCTCTTCACCGTCTTCCACCACCATATCAACCCCGTATACTCTACTGACCTCATTTATGGCACCCTCGTCAACACTCTTCACCTCCATCTCAAGTATCATAATTTCTCAAATAAAAACAACAATTGACAGAATCAAAATCTTCAACGCCAATCCCGACATTCTTTGCCCCTTCACCAATACCGGAATCATAGTCGCTGTCACCGTACCCAACGATGAAATCTCAAATATCCTTGATGTTGGCTACGCGTGAAGGTGGTTGTAATCGAACATCAAACTTTTTTATCCTCTTACCAAAATCAATTATATTCTTGTGGGAAATGAAATTCTCCATTGGGGCCGACAACATCTAAATGCTATTCCTTGTTATGAGAACTCTCCCGCACTCAATTTTGGGCAATAGTATCACCATCATTAAGGTTATGGTCTTTTTTTAGTTCTTTAATATATTTGGTTGAAAACCGGTTTTTGTTTGCAATAGTTATGTTTGTTTTGTTTCTACTTGATTTATATATTTTCAGGTTTATAAAGTGTGAAATTGGCATGAATCCTACAATTTAGGATGTAGATTTCATTGTAGAAAGTAAAATAAATTTTGTTATAATGTCTTTTCTTTTGTTAATCTTATATAGTGCGAAGTTGGTACGAATACTACACTAAAAAACGTGATCAAATATTGAAGGGATAATTTTAGAGCAGAAGCACCACATGTATGCATATATCCATCTTTAAAGAGAATATATACATATATAATAAATAGATTATACTGGATCACTAATATATATATATATATATATATTAGTGATCCAGTATAATCTATTTATTATATATGCAGTTCTTACAACTATTTTCTATATAGTCAATGATGATGTTGTATTACTTTGTGCTATATACAAAATGTCATTTTAGTTTGTTAATTTCATAAGAAATCATATTGTTAGTATAAACATATAGCAAGAGTTTATCAAAGAGTTCATCAATCGTATGAAATTACTAATAATTATATTTTGTACTACGCTAATATCCCATTAACATAATTGGTGTGTCAATAACGTCAATTTTTTAGCGAATATCCCACAATAAGATATTCACGGTAGTCCATTTGTAAACAATGAAACTCCGCCCAACCATTTTGCAAATGCTAAACATTGAGTTTGTTGGGTGAAGATGAAGAAGTGAAGAAGTTAAGGGAGGTTTTGATGATTTCCAAAAGTCATAAGCTATGTATTGAAAGCTTAGTCAACCTAAGAAGATATTTAACTAAAGAAGACAAGTAAAACAGAAGGGTTAAATATATGTTCTATAAGATTACTGATCTTATGCTGAGTTCGAAATCAGACTGGAGAATTTCAGTAGAGTCAAATCAGATGAGTTCGGTTTGGATCAGCAGAATGTTCATCAGAATGGTGGATTCGATCAGCAGAGTAAAAGTGATCGGAATGTCTCTCCAACGGTAATAAATGCACTTGGAGTAATAAATGTTGTAAGAGAAGGCAATTAAAGACAAATGATTGAAGAGAAACCTCGGATCAGCAGAATGCATTTAATGCGACTAACAGAAAGTACAACAAAGTGTACAATTAACCGTTGCAGAAAGCCGTTCCAGAAAATGGGGACCAGTACTCGGGGAGTGTTGATTTCTATCTTACTTCAACGGGCAAATTTCAAATCTTTAAGTATAAATAGTTCTTGATTCAAGAGTTAGAGACAAGCAACTGAACTGAGAGCAAAAATCAACGAGCAAAATCTTTCTAAGTCTCAAACTCAAGAAAATAACACTATCAGCTTAGTCATCTGTTAACAAAAGCCAAGTTGAAGAACAAAGTCAAACACATAATCTGATTGATTCTGAAAATTGAGAGTGTTGTGCGAAATGTAGATCCATCTTTGTGAGTGATCTAGCTTGATAGTATAGGACTTCTTTGTGATTTCCTGTAACGAACTTGCGACTTTATATCATTTATTGTAAAACCGCAAGTAGAGTGTATTAGGTTACTAAGTGTTTATAATATAACCCTCTTCGTGATTTGGAAGAGTGGACTAAAATATATTCTTGTCTATATAACCACTATAAAAATTTATTGTGTTTGTTTGCTTGCATTTCTTTACTTGCATAGTTTCAAAAGCTTGCAAACACTTGAACTGAACAAAAGATTTTAAAAGGAGTTTAAAACTGGGGATAAAATCTTTTAAGTAAATAACATGTTGAAAAACACTTGATAAATCTGCTGCATACAAGTTTCAAAAACTCTGATCAAATTTGAAACAGATAAGTAAATCAGACGAGTGGTAAACTCTGCTATTAAACTAAGTGCGCAATCAGCTAAGTAGTCTCACCAGTTCGATCAGCTTACTCTGCTGATAAAAAAAGTTAGAGATTTTTTTTAAAGTTTTCAGAGGTCTATTCACACCTCCCCCCCTCCCCTCTAGACCTCATATGACCACTTGGGGGCCAACAGAGTTGCTATTTTTTGTTTAGATAATAATTTCCATAATTTCTTATTCACCATAGTCATAATAATTCATATTTCAAGTAAGTGTATACACTACTAATATATAGATTTAGTGAGTCATATGTCGGGTTCGGGTAACCCAAATTTAACATGACTTTTATATATATATATATATATATATATATATATATATATATATATATATATATATTAGGAAGAAGGTCGTCTTCCAAAGTAGTAAGAGCACAGGCCGGTTCTTCCTCCCAAATGATTCTCATCCCCCTTTCGGATTGGTGGCCCCATTTGGCTTATGAATCTGTCATCGAATTGCTGATCTTCAAACATTTCGAAATCTAATATCCCACGATTTCCCAAGCAGAGCTCGACAATCTTAAAAAATGAAAAATATCGGATGGTCCTCCTTAGACCTCTTTTTAACAAGTGTATATATGTAAAAAAATAATGATTAAAACTACTTCAAGGAAAGCATAAACACAGTAAATGATAATATAAGACAATATATAAGCATACAACTTGTTGCCAACACAACATTTTTGTTAATAAATATATATGGTTTGAATTCTTTTTTTTTCTTCTTCAAAGCTCAATGTCCCAAACTTTAAAATTAAAATCCAAAATCCAGTCCGAAATAGTATTTCAAGTTTCGATTATCATGCCAGAAATTTTAACAAAACCAGTCTTTTCGTCTCAAACGGGAAATACCCGACCCAAACTACCACTCCTAGTTTGGAGTTTTCCTGTACAAAATTATACATATTAAATAATTTGTTATCTAGTTAACACAACTAAGGGATTTAAGTCTTACACAGTAAATAATCTGTTTATTTCATGCAGAGCTACAAAATAGGATTTAAGTCTTACAAAAAATTGTTAGAAGGCATATTAACCCCTACTAAAACACACGATTTGTAGAAAACTATTTTAAAAATTGTAGTTTATTTTATATACTTTTTATATAATTTAATTAAACTTTTTTCTCAACAAAGGTCACGAGGCCACATTCTTAAGGAATCGTCGAAAGCTCCGACCCTTCCAGCTTAGCCAAGTTATGACACGGATGAGAAATAGAACATTCTCGCCCAATGCCATCGTGAGACCAATTTTCCCTTCATGGTCAATGCACACCCATGCCTTAGATATAGGCCAGACAACACATATTCACTTTATCCCGATCCAACAAAGGCGTGGTCGACAATGGCACATGAACAACGTAGGACAATATATTCGATCAATTAATGGATGTTTACTGATTTCTATCACTACAATAAAAAAGATCTTTGGTGGTACCATGCTTGATGATATTTTGAAGAAAATGTCACAAAATATAGTATAATCATACTTTTGAAAAATGTCACAAACTAATTATATTGGTTAGTGATATTTTATAATGTTATTTTTAACTACAATTGTGACATTGATACATTTAGCCACAGCTACACATGACATTTTGCTTGTGACATTTTATATATAACTACATTTATCACACTGCCACTTATAGCAGTGAGGCTGAAAGTTAAATGTCACTACCATAACAGGAAGTAACATTATAAAATGCCATAATAATATAAAAATGTCACTAAACGGTATGATTAACATTTATGACTCCTGACATTTATAAAATATAACTTTATTCATCTTTTGTGATATTTTCTTCAAAATGACATCAAGCTTGATGTCACCAAATATCAATTTTGTTGTAGTGTATGAAAATATTGGGGTACGAAGATGTTAATATGTTCATGGTTGAGACCGGATGGGCTTCGATTGGGGGAGACATTTGAGCAACCCATATCTTCGAGAAGGGGGATGTCGATATTGTCGGAAGATATTCGAAACATATATATTTGTGTTGTTTAATAAGAATCATAAGTCATTGACTATTGCAGAAATAAAATTTTGGGGTTTTTCAACCAGATTTCACTACCGTTTATGATGTTGGTATTATGCATGGATGTGGCTAAAATTATGTTCAAGGAGTTGTTATGCATGTACATGTAACAAAGTACCGAATTATATCATTATATTTGAATATTTGTCAATTTCATTAGTGAAAAATAATTATAAAATAATTGTGTTGCATTTAATTTGAAGCTGGTTTATATGTGATTAACGGCTATAAACTCGAATTTTTCATGTTAACTAGATTTCTGCTAGAAATAGGGTTTTCAATTATTAACTCTGCTTCATGTCATTCAACTATTCATATATTTATTGAGGAACATGAATTATGTTTGATAATGTTGGTTGTGGTTTCCATATAATTTAGGTTTTTGATGTTTTTGTGAGAAAAAATGGTGATATGATTCAATTACTTCCACTTTATATAATATTGTACGATGATTTGAAATATTTGGACCAGGATGGATCCAACCGTGGCCATAGTTACTTGATTTATTTGTGATTGTACTATTATGGCCTTTGAACCTAATTAGATCAAGTTTAACTTATCTAGCACAATGTGTGGTTCACAATTAAGAAAATTATATGTTTTAATCATCATGATCTAATTTGTGTGGTATATATGCTTGTACAGTCTGCACAAGACCTATTCACCCAAGCGGTGCATGCTTTGTTCACATTTCTATTAGGGCGCATGCCTCATGTGTTGTGACATTGGCACCAGTGATGTTACATTATTCGACTCTAGTAAGTCTCTTTCTCTATTGTACTATTATTTGAGTTTACGGTAATAATTCTTGTATATTCTCGATTTAATCAAAAATATTAATGATTAACTGTTCGAGAGAGGGAATCTCTCTCAACGGAGATACAAATATGGGTTATCTACTTTATGGGGCTAGTTGATTCTACTAGACCAATCACATATTGATCAATACTCAAGTTCCATATTAAATATGACATATGTTTAGTTGCAAAACGTGGTATTTCTTTTCAAGAAATAATTATAGATCTTTTGTTTTAAAAAAAATATAATCGAAATATTCATTTTGTACATTATTTAACCATCTTTGTTTTATTTATATCTTTTATTTTTCATGTACTAATGCTTGCAATTTGCAAATACCTTTCTTGAATCTACATGCATGAAAAAAGTCTTATTAAGTATTCAGAGAAAAATGTTACGATTTGATATTTATTTTTATACTAAGGCAGTATCACTGCATAAATGAGATGTCCCTGATGGTCAATTTTGATGTTTGTTTTATGGTCGAAATATTAAGTAAATACACATTTTTGACAAAATTAACAAAGGATTTGAAATAGGGCATACTTCGTCAAGTTTACACCCTAACCAACACAGAAATTAACTTAATGCTCATGAGATGGTTCACCTCAACACCAAAATCATCATCAATTGTTATGTTTAAGTGTTTTCACTAATAGTTCAGAACTTTGATAAACTGGCTTTTTCATGCTTCTTAATCCATCTCCAATGTAGGGGGAAGGGGTGTGGAGGTGGGTGAAATAAATTGTAAAGGGGGGGGGGAGTGGATCAGGGTGTGGTTGAGCGGTGGAATGGGGCAAGCCAACCATCATTTGCCCCATCCATCGTGAGTTGTTACTCATTGGCACTACAACAAATATTGGGTTTAGCAGCCAAATTCTCAGCAACAAATATTGGTCAATAATTTATATTGATAGCAACAACTGTAAAGTAGTCACTACACACTCTATTGAGAAGAATTCACCGACCAATTTTTATCGTCGCTAAGCGTAAATATTTTGCAACAAATTTATGATGGTCGCTCTATGAAAGTACCCAACAACGAGTTTAAGACGGTTGCTAAAATTATTAAGAGCAACAATTTTGAAATGGTCGCTACTTGCTCTCTTTATTTATATGTCAGCAACCAAGAACTATAGTCACTAAGAGTAAATTCATAGCAACGAGTTTTAGATGGCAGCTATAATTATATTCACAGTAACAAATTTAAGTAGTCGCAACTAGTCTACTATAGTGGGCAGTCAACAACCATCAACTTTGGTCACTGAGTGTAAATTCGTAGCAACAAAATTAATGGTCTCTAAAGTTAAATTCCTAGCAACCAATATATGATGGTTGCTAATGGCTCTTAGAGTTATATCAACACCCAATTACTATAGTTAAGAGTAATTCTACAACAACGAGTTTAAGATGATAGTTAAAATTATATTAATAAATACAACAAGTTTAATATAATCGATGTAAATATAGTATAGCAACAAATTTTGTATAAATCTAGTAAATCTGACTTGATTTTTAATATCTCTTAGTATTCATTTTCATATGTAAATATAGAACTTTTTTTTACATCAAATTAATTAGAGATTGTTATGATTTAACCAAAAACATACCAATCCCTTCAAGTTAGACTCATGTTAGACTTGATTAGTGCTCCATAGGAGTTCAATAAAATTAACAATCATACAAAACTCAAGCAAAACATCAAATTCAAACTAAAATCAACTAACAATCATAACAATCTCATATCCAATATGCCTCATTTCTATAAAACAAAATATTAGCACAAAACTATTGATTATAAAACCAAACTAATTGAAGATATCATATTATAAAATGCATAATTCCCAATAAAAAAAATTATTCTTCAAGCTCCTTATTAAAATAGTAATATTAAAACTCATACTCCTAAATTAAAATTGATAGAGTATTCACTATGCCATATTAAATCTCCTTCTATTCCAAGATCCATAACTGCATCAAAGAAAAAAATAGAAAATTAGTAGAGCTTTAATGTAAAATAAGAACTTAATATATATATATATATATATATATATATATATATATATATATATATATGTCTCTGTGTGTGTGTGCGCATGTGTATAACATAGCTCATATCATGTCAACAATTAAGACTTTTGCAAAGTGTTACTTACCACTCCTCTAAATTAAGTATTTCAGACATGCTTTTTCCACTCATCTTCTCTAAACATTGTACGAGAGTTTTCATAGTAGCTTTTGTTGTTGATAGCTCTTCTTCCAACCGTTTTTGATACTCAAATGATTCAGAAACTGGAATGTGCTCCCCAAAGTTTTCTGCGCTTTACAACTTTTGATTTGACATATGACGAGGTCTCGCCGAGGACCTCAATGCAGATATGTTCCGAACTCATACGAGGAGCTCCTTCAAGTAGAGAACTTTGTTGTTCTTGTAATTCATTCATTTGTGCCTATACAATGGTTCAAATAATTAAATTAATATATTAGTTGCTATGAACATAAAACAAAACTATTGAATAGCCCATGAACTTAAAAAGAAAATATTAATTTATAAATACATGATTAGCCTCAACTACTTCGTCAGCCCTTCCATTCTTGGAGTTATAATATTCAGTCTTGGACATGTCAATGTCATCCAACGTCTATTTCGTGAAATTTGTAAATGTCATTTATATTTACAATATTGTATTCTAAATCATATAAATTATCAAAACTTACTTTCTCATACTGATGAGCTGCACGAGATTTAGTCCCAAGTTTGTGTTGGGTCTTCAACTTGGATCTATTTTTAGATTGTGTTTCCGAAATTTTCTGCAAATTAAGAAAAAAATGGTTTAACAATAAGTTAACTAGCATATTAATTAAGCCTAGTACTCATGTTGAATTTTGACATTTACCACATTTACCTTGAAATTTTCTGTCTAAAAAAAGTCACAAAGCCATAGCCAATCTTCAGAATGATTAGCAAGTTTTTCATAAATGTGTTCTTTGGCTAGTTCCACACCAACTTCGTCTCTCCACTTCTTGTAATGTTTATGAACATTCGAGCAGAAGGTTGAATACTGTTTTGCGAATGACCTCTCAATGCACTTCATTACATGCTTCTTGTCATGTTCATAGTTGAGCTTATCCTACAAATTAATCAATTATCATCAAATGATGTTTATATTATAGAAGTACATTAAAAGAGATCAAAAAGAAGAAAAAATTAAAATGATCCCTTACAAACAATTTTTTGAAAAGATGTTCCTTCGTGTTTTCTAGAATTTTTGCCCAACATTCAACTTGCATAGGTGCCTCAAGCTTAACGAGAATCCCGATTTGTGAAGCATGCTTTGAGCTGTGCTCACCTACTGGCTTGTCGAGTCCCTCAGGAATATCAATCTTTGGCTTCTCCCCATATTTTCTTGTATGCAGTTGGGTATTCCACCCTTTAGTAGGGCCACGCTTAGTCATCTTCCTCTTCACATTCATTTGTCCTTCTATGAAAGGAAAATGATTCTTATATAGAAACATTTAGAGTTAAAAAAAATCAGAAAAAAGCTAAATGACTTTTAGAATGTACCTTGGGTGCCTTCAGATGTATCAATGATTTCTTCCACAGATTCTACGAAGAAAATTTCCTTGAGTTTATAATAATGAATTTTTAAATACAAAATGAAGCATGATTTAATCAATATTACCTCTAACATTAGAACTTATGTGCTCATCTGAACCCCTCTGCCTATGAGACTCATTCCAAAGGTCAATATTCATTGCAACATGTATAGCCGATGTATTTGTGTTGCTTGAGTTACCAAAAGTCTCGGTCGAAGTAAAAGTTATCCTTTTATTTTTATTTAAAGTTTTATGGAGTATTAGAAAATGTCATTGAGTTGAGCTATGTTGATAATTTTCGATGTGTGTTATTTAGTTGTAAATGGTTTGATTTACAGCGACATAAGCCAATCAAGATAGATAATGATTTTACAAGCATAAATGTCAGCAAACTATGGTACACAAGTGATCCATATGTGCTAGCAAATCAAGTAACTCAGGTGTTCTATGTTAGCGATACAAAATTAAGTGGAGACTGGAAAGTGGTTCAAATTTCGCAACATAGACATTTGTTTGATCTGTGTCTTTTTAAGTCTAGTGATGGAGAAGAACTTGATGTGAATGATGCATATCAACAAGGGAATTGTGCTTGCATACTAGTAGAAGAGAATAACGAGATAGACTCAGTAGTTTGTAATGATGAACCTCCATTAGAGGTTAAAATCGTTGAAAGAATACCACGCACCAATCATGAATATGATGGGGAAGAATACGAGGAAGAAGAAGATGCCTTAGGTGAAGAATATTGTAACAGTGATGATGAAGAGACGTCTGAAGCTTATGTGGATAGTGACAATGAACACGAGTGATTTAGGTATGAATGATGACCTTTATATTTTAAATTAGTTACAAGTCATTGAATAATGCAGTTTATTGATTCTCTTATCTCTCTTTTGTTTATCATTCTATATGTGCATATTATTACTTGTAGGAAAGATTTATGTGTTCATTATGTTCATTTACCTTACCAACATGGATTTACGTATTCTAAATTTGTGTGGCTCTATCATTGCTTACCTTACCAGCATGGATTATAATTATCTTTGCACTTTCGATTTTTTATGGTGTAGCTTTAATTTGACTTGAAGGATTCAAATGTAGCTGTGTGTGCAAATGATCGAGCTTGCTGATGTTTATTAATTTGAGCCAGTGCATGTCATGAAGTTTTTTCGGTTGAGTTGTTTGTGGTCTAAGGATGAATTTCATATTGAAAAGCTTAAGGATTCTTGGACGTGGATTGCAATTCAATTTTGAATTGATCTTCACAGGTTGTATCCAATTTTACATAAGATTTAGCTTCAAATAGGCATTAGCTTGCAAGCTAATGTAAATGGTTGCTCACTGTTTGAGCATATTTCTTATTTTGTTTTTATAATTACTGTTTGAGCATTGAATTTTCACCTAGTTAATTTTGTTTGAAAGTTTAGCATATGCATAAGCCTTTTTGCTTACTATTTTGAGCTTGTTTTCTATAATATTATTATTATTTCGTGTGATGGTGATATTGTATTGGTGTTATATTTGTAATTAATAATATTAAATCAAATAATGTGATAAAAGCTTTGCGGCTATATTAACATTGATTTTAATTAAATTTTTGGTTGTTTAAATATATTTGAAAACCATAATTTGGTCACTAAATAATTCGAAGTAAGAACTTTAGCGACAATGATAAATGCCTTTTTACAACAAATGACATGGTTGGTAAAAGACATTTATCAACCAAAAATATTGGCTGCTACATGTAAAATTATATCATCCAAACACAATGTTACGTACAGTAACCGTGAAGTTCCACATTAACGAGGAATTATGTTAGTTGCTTATGGCTGCACGTTTAAAGACCACTGACTGTTGGTCATAAAACTTGAATTTTGATTGCTATGTGAATCAAATTTGCGACCATGTAATGCTATAATCACCATATATCTTAACTTCAGCGACTACATGAATTGTTGCATATGCAATGTCTATTAAAGACGACTTCTGACTGGTCACTACAATTGAAATTTTGTTGTTGTACACACTATATTAGCAACCATTTAATGATTAAGCAACCACCGATTTCTACTTTAGCGTCTACAAAATTTGTTGCTCATGGTCATGCCTTTTAGAGACCACTGATGGTTGGTCTCTGAACAAACATTTTGGTGGTTGTGTGCATACCATGAGCAACCATGTCAAGTTGCAGCAACCATCGATCTCAACCATTAGTGATCATGCATATTATCGCTCATGTCTATTTCTTTTAGATACCATTCATGGCCAGACACTAAATATGAAATTTGGTTGGTGTACAAATAACATCAGCAACCATGTGATGATGGAGCGACCAACTGTCCCTGCTTTAGTGACCAAAATAATTGTTGCTCATGTCTGCTTTTTAACGATCATCACTGATTGGCTATTGAAAATAACTTTTGATTGCTGTAAATACGAAATTAGCTACCATGCAACGATGCAGCGACAATCTATATGCACATTTGCGACAAAAAAAATATGTAGCTAATGATGACATTCTATAGCGATCATCAATGAATGGCTACTGAACATATACTTTAAGCATCTAAATAAAATGTTCGTCACTGCGTAGCTTTAGTTGCCATACTATTGTGGCCAACATTGTTCTGGTCACTATGTGTTTTATAGCAACCAATGTCCAAGGTCACTAAAGTCGATATTTCTTGTAGTATGGGCTAGTGCGTGCCCGCACATCCAATGGGTGGCTGACATTTGTCGTCCACATGGTACTTATCTTTTTCATTTTAGTTTTATTTAATTAAGAAATAAAAGAAAAACTCTTTTTTTTTAAAAAAAAAACAAAATTAACACATAGGGCATAAACCCTAATTAATTTTACTCATCCTCTCACTCCACAAGCTAGCCGCCAATTTCTCTACCTCTCTCCCGAACCTGTCGTCTTTCCTCTTTCTCCCTCACCCAACTACGGCCCTTCCTTTCTCACAAGCCCACCACCATTTTCTTGCACAACCCAATCATCACCGCCTGACTCCACCACTGCCCGTTCGGAGCGAGCCATCTGCCCCAGCTCCTACCCGAACTCATGCGACCCGATGCGCCTACCCTGAATTTGCTCTTGCTCAGAATCATGCGACCCGTTGCGCTCAGCCCACCCCAGTCCGAATATACTCCTGCTCAAAATTCCTTTGATTGTAGAGGTAATTTTTTCAACATTCAATTAATAATTGGATGATTTATTCCGATTTATTCTGGGCCACTTGTTTCGTGCTTAAAATTTCTTGCTTAACATGTCAAAAATAGCTGAAAGAACATTACTAGAAATTATTTCTACTCATGATCAGTGAGACTAAGTGAACCAATGAATATATATTTTGCATCAGTTCTTTCAAAGTCCTTATATTGAAATTTGAATGGTGAAAATTGCCCGTGTTTGTTACTTTATAGTTGATATATCTAGTTTAATTGGAAAAATCTTTATCTTATGTTGAAAAGTCAATGCCTCCAATTATCATGAATACTAACTAGCAACTAAAAATTTACTAATTAGTACCTGTGGTATTGATGATATAATTGCTTAGATAATTTACCAGGAATTAGTCAAAATTCAAATTTAGATGGATAATATTCAAATCCAATGTGGATGTGTAACAAACTTTTGCCCAATAAAAACTTAACAGTGGAGTTTTATCATGGGGTTAAAGGTTTTATTCAATATGAAAAATCTCAACCTAAATATTTAGAAGATAAAGAAATTAGGTGTCCTTGTAATATACATAAAAATTGTAAATATATGGATCATGATCTCTGGAACTAGATCTGTTAACGAAAGGATTTATGCATAATTATTGGTATTGGACCTCACATGGAGAGATTGAGCCACATAATCCGTATAATGATAGTATTAGAGCTTCGAGTAGTAATGCTCAATTTTGGCATCACGAGGGATACAACCGATACAAAAATATTGTTGATGCTATGAGGGGCTGACTATATAGTACTGTAAATGAAGGGGATGGTGTCAACTTAGAGAACCGTTCGAATGTAGAAGCTCAACAATTTTACAACACACAAGATGCAGCTCAACGACTTTTATGGGAGGTTGTGACACTCAAATCGAGTTGTTATTGGCTTTACAGATGATGTCATTAAAATCTGATTACAACTTGCAACAAGGGTGTTTTAATTGTATGTGTCATATGCTTAAAACATCAGTTCCTCAAGAAAATTATGTTCTTGAATGTTTCTATGAAAGCAAAGAAGTTGTTGTCAAAGTTCAGTTTAACTTCAGTTAAAATTGATTGTTGTCAAAATTGTTGCATGTTGTATACAAAGATGTTGGGTTAACCAACTGTAGATTTTGTGGTAAAGCCCGTTACAAGTCAAATAAGGGAAATAAGGGAAAAAAAAAAAAGAAGAAAACATTACTTGCCCATCATTCCTAGATTAAAACGGTTGTACGCATCGATGCGATCAACTCCTCACATGTGGTGGCACTATGAAAGTAAAAGACAACAAGGTTGTCAGACGCATCCATCTGATAGGCTGGCATGGAAGAAATTTGACACCACTCATCCAGATTTTGCAGCAGAGCCAAGAAATGTCACATTTGCCTACTATTCAGATGGATTTAACCTGTTCAGTTATTCCTGCTAAACCTTATTCGTGATGGCCGTTATTTTAACTCCCTATAACTTGCCTCCTGAAATGTGTATGAGTACTACTCCTTACATGTTTCTTATTTTCATAATTCTTGGACCACACAATCCGAAGAGCAAAATTGATATGTACATGAGGAGTTTGATTGATGAACTAAACGAGTTATGGGGACCTGTGTGGAAACATGCGACACTTCTAAGAAAGAGAACTTCGGTTGAGAGTTGCGCTTATGTGGACCATCAACGATTTTCCTACTTATGGTATGCGATCGAGTCGGATGACGGCGGGAAAATTAGCTTGTCGAGTTTGTATGCAGCATACAAAAGCATTTCGACTAAAGTACGGTAAAAAAAATGTTGTGGTTTGACTGTCATCGTCAATTCTTGCCCCCTGGTCACCATTTCGGAATAATCGAGATTCATTTTACAAGGGAAAGGTTGAGAAGTCAACTGCAACTCCGGTGGGAGAGAGTGCGGTATTTTTCAAAGATAACCGACTTGTCAAAAGATCATGGCAAATTACAAAGATACGGCACATTACATAATTTAGTCCAACTAAGATTTTCAACTTGCATAACTCCCTGAATATACTTTGTTTAATCCAATTATCTAATGTGCTGTCAATGGAAGTTAGTCAAGAGGAGTTTGCTTGAATATAATTACATGTCTTTCAAGAACAAAAATAATTATACATTTATTATTTTGACAATGAAAATAATATTATCAAACATATGTTCAAAATAAAGTTATAATTTATTTAATTATTTAAATAATGACACAAGATAATGTATCTAATACTTAAAAATGAGTTAATGCATATTTAATTGAATTTTGACATGTGTTAGTCATGTAGTCTATTAAAACGAGGGCGTATTTATATACCAATAAATATAACAACACTACAAAGGTACATTTGTCAATCAATACGAATAGATCGAGGTATGTTGGACTCATAAGAGGGTTACGAGTTTTGAAATATTTGATCACATCTTTGTAAAATCCCATTTCACCCGATCTTAGAAAAATGTTGTATTGATCTTTTGATGCAGGATTTATAAACGCAAGTATACGCAATCGCAGCAAGTAATATAATGATAAGTAGAGTATCGTCTCCACAGGGAATTAATGAACTAAACAACTAATTACTAAAGATCACTCTTTTTCTTATCCAAATTAAACGAATCTTTGTGATTATTATAACTAAGCAACAATGAAAGTAAAACTAAATTATAAACTGACAAGATTAACTATGATGATTAAAGCCTAGGATTACAATTTCCTTCAATGTTAAACTAATTGCTTCTATTTTCCCAACAATTCTATTTTAATTAAGATTTATTGCTAGTCTAGGGCACTTAAGTTTTTACAATTTCTTTCCAGAATATTGTAAAACTAATCTAACCTAATCAAAGAGCTATATTCCTATGCCAATGAAGTTAGGCCAAATTGAATCAAGAACAAGCCCTAATTATGACTACCTAAGGCAATTAAGTATATTCCTATCTTAATTGCTAAACAAATTACCCAATTCGATGTGGGTGCAATTCGTACAAAGGTTACCCAATCTTTAACCTAAAACCTAATTTCCTCTCCCGATTCAATTAGATTTGTGAAACAATAGTTGGCCAGACTAATGAAATTTAAGCACAAGAATGGGTAAACAATAGATCTCAATAAAATAGAATAAGGAAAAATAAATAACAATCAATTTAAACAAAGAAATCCATTGTAATCCTAGAAAACTAAATTTAGTTCATAGCTAAAACGGAAATAAACTCAAGAATCATCAAAGTCATGATTTCAAGAACACAAAAGAGAAAAGAAATTGCAAAAGACGAGAAAAGAGAAGTAGATCTGTTTTTCCAATCTTCAAGAATTGTCTTCTCCGATGTTGTTTCACGCTTCTCAATGATATTTTCTTCTTCTTGGTCTCTCCTCTTGTCAAAAAGTGTTCCAAGATGTATTTTCTCTCTCTTCCTCCACTTATATATAAGTTTCCAAGTGAAACTAGGACTCTAAAAGTAAGAATTCGCGGACAGCTTTTGCCCCAGCGGAATATTAGTTCGCCCCAGTGGAGGTCTGCTTTGTGATTTCGCTCCAGCGGAGAGGTTTTCCGCCCCAGCGAAGAGCCTTCTGTCCGCACATCCAAAAATCAAGAGAAAAATCTGAAAAATTCAAAAGAAAATACCAAAATGAATACGTGACTCACCAACGAGAAAAACCATACAAAACCAAGTGAAAACGATCTAAGATCTCCAGAAATTCATGTCATTCCCCGCAAAAATACATAGAAATTAACTCTATTTTGTAGAGTTAACACACCCCCAAACTTACTATTTTGCTAGTCCCGAGCAAAAGACAAAAAAAAAATGACTACAAGAATTGGACACGACCAAAAACAAAAGACAACAACTCAAACATTTACAATCATGCATTCCAAGTCAACTAATAACCATCACTTTCGAAACGTTATGCATTGTATCATGTAATTCCTGCGTGTGTGTGTGTACAAAATACGAGAATGTCGGAATCACTCAGATCACTATAGCTTCAAAATCATTGAGCCTAATTGCATGAATTCTTAAATTGCCAAGCCTATTCTCTATTTTCTCAGGTCATTAAACTCGTCACTAAGTTCTAACAATGCTTTCAGTCGAAGTTATGGAATCCTTTAAGTTTGAACTTTCACTTAGCATTTTTTTTTTTTTTTTTTTTAGCATAACTCAAGTATATTTAGCACCACTCGCACTCATAACCTGTTCTAAAGGAGCAGTCAACATAGAGGAGTGCAGAATAAGTAAGTCAATGCACCCATACGTCGTTCATCTTATCGCAGTCAAGTTAGAGGAGTACAAGTATAAGTCTCAAGCGACGAGATTTTTCAGGTCTCGTACAAGTGAGGTTATTTTCTTTTAATTGAACTTAAAGCTTTTCAGTACTTTGCTTCATTAGGTTCTTATTAACGTCATCCTTATCCCCAGACTTAGGCAAAACTATCACTTAGATTCTAAGTTTTCTAACCCTCGAATCTAGAGATCAGGTAGGCAAGATAAAATTTCTTAAGCTCTATTCTAGACTATACTTCACTGACTTCATCCTAAATCCTCGATTATGCATTTGTGCTCTGAATTTCTGCAGGAAAAGCAATTAACAACACATAAAATTTCAAAAATTTTGACCAAAAATCGACCTAGCATGCACGACGTAAATGCAATCACCCCCAAACTTAAGAAATGCATTGTCCTCAATGATGAAATTGACGAAGATAACAGAAAAACGAATTTGAAACTGAACACCAAGAAAATATAAAACACATAAAGCAACTAAAAAACGTCCCTGATTTCAGATGGAGGTCAATCTTCGTCCTGTATCTCATCTGGTGGTGGTGGGAGTTGTGGGAATGAAGATGTGTCCACATTACTGGCTCGGAAACCTTGAATCATGCATTCATATATGATTCGCAAGCACTCCCCATTATGCCTCACTTGATATAGAAGATTCTTTGTAGCATTGGCATCCGAGGTAGTAGGTTCCGCAACCGATGGAGGAGTTGACTCAGTAGGTGCTTCTTGTTCATTCTCTATAGAGAGATATCCTCCTCCGCCGTTTTCCAGTAACTCATTGTAGTAATTCGTTACCCATGGATCATCTTTTGCGCCCGATGGAACTGTCATTTTGATGAAGATGCTTGTGACATTTATAGGCACGGGTGGCTGTTTCACTTTGTCATGTTCAAGCATCGGGACATTAGCATTGCAGCATAGCCAAGAGATGAGACTGGGGAACCACAAGCTCTTCGGCGCCTTAGCATTTTTCTTTATCTGCTCGTATATAAACTGTCCGACATCAACAGTTTTGCCGATTAGGATGCTAAATAGGAGAAGGCTTGTTTTGTGTGAAACCTCCGTGGTGTTCCCAGATGGCTTGAGTCGAGATGCGATAAATGTGAGCCATGTCTTAGCTTCCCTTGAAAAATTTGTGGATGTGATAGTCTTTTGATGTGTTGACTTGTATTCTGCCCCTCGTCCACATGTCAATACTTTGATAACCAACGAATGATCCATTTCAGTCTCACACAGTTGTTTGAATTCGTCATTCGGGATATCATCTAACTCGTAATACTCATTGATTGACTTGGCATCGAATGGAACATACTTTCCCCTCACAAAGCAAGTGTCCTCCTTTTGTTCTTCATCGTTCTTGTGTAAGGGAAAGTTAGCATAGAATTCAAAGACCAAGTTCGAGTAATACGGGGCTGGTTCTCCGCAAAAAGACTCCCACTTTCTTTCCACAATATTATCTTCATATGGCTTTGTGAAAAAATGATGTTGTTCCAGTGATTTCTTGAGATTTAATTCTCTTTCCGGTATAATTCCTTTTGTCATTAACTTATCATACCTATCGGAAGCCTCTTTAGATTGAAATCTCAAGGTATCAAACTCGGGTAGTTTCTTCTTTTTCGTGAGGTTAGGAGATGATTTAGATGTGCCGGCTTCACAATTGAGATTCTTTCTTTTGCCTTTGGGTGCCATATCAAATTTCAAGAATTGTTAACCGATTCACTTTTCTATCTTCACTAATCCCAAATTCCCCAAGCTTTTTCGTCACTTAATCCCCCTTTAATCTCCTACTCCTCAAATCACACTAACAAGTAATTCAACAAATTACACACAACCACCCATCCTCAAATCACACCAACAATCAATTCATCAAACCCCAAGCTAAATCAATTTGTTTGCAAATTCAATGTGAATTTTCAAAATCAACAACTCATTAAGCAAAGGTAATGTTATTTTCTTACGAACCCGTGGTGGAGACGCTTGGCGACGGCGGAGCAAGGGTTTCGGTGTGGCTGGTGCGGCGGCGGATTGTGGTGGTCGCGGCGGTGTTAGGGTTTTCTGGTTGAGGCCCGGTTGTGTTGGAGAGAACAGGGGCGGCGGCGGTCAGTTGCGACGGAAAGGGTGCGGGAGAAAGTGGTTGCGGTCAGATCTGAGAGAAAGAAGGTGCGGCTGCGTTGGTTTAGGTCTGAGGGAGATGAAGATGCGGCGGCGAGGCAGATCTGAGGTGAGGTTACGGTCGCGGCTGATGTTGGTGTCGGAGGAGGGCGCAGATGGTTGGACGGGCTCTGTTTGTTCGCGTTGAACCAGGTCGCGATCTAGGGTTTCGCAAGGTGGGATCTAACGGCGGCGGATTGTGGTGGTGGCTGAGATTTGATTGTAGAGAGATGGTTTTGGTTAATGGTTATGTGGAGAAGGGTTTGTTTAGGGATTGTAATTTTCTGCTGGGGCGGAGGTGATTTTGCGCGGGGGCGAAAGCCATTCTGGAAATTGCTCAACATTACTGAAGTAGTTGTGCGGGGGCGGTGTTATTTTTCCGCCCCAGCGAAGGATGTTCTGGAAATTCATTCAAAATTTGGTCCATCAATTTTCGCTGGGGCGAAACATTACTTCGCGGGGGCGGATCATGTTCTGGATTTTTTTTTTTTTTTTTTTTTTTTTTTTTTATACTTGGGTTGCCTCCCAACAAGCGCCTTAGTTATAGTCATGGCTTGACTATGTCCTTCTTATTTAGGATCGCCCAAGGTAATGGTGGCAATTTGCCGATCAATGTTGCCTCCCAAATAGTTCTTTAGTCTTTGTCCATTGACCTTGAAGGTTCTCCCACTTTGTTCATCTTGTACTTCTACGGCTCCATAAGGAAAAACTTCCGTAACAAGAAACGGACCAGACCACCTTGATTTGAGTTTTCCTGGAAATAGCTTAAGACGAGAATTATACAGTAATACTCGTTGTCCTGGCTCAAATTCTCGACGTATTATCTTTCCATCATGTATTCTCTTGGTTTTCTCTTTGTAAATCCTTGCATTCTCATATGCTTGCAACCTAAATTCTTCCAATTCATTTAGCTGTAAAAGACGCTTTTCCCCCGATGCATTTATGTCAAAGTTTAGCTTCTTAATAGCCCAGAATGCTTTGTGCTCAAGTTCCACGGGTAAGTGACATGCTTTGCCAAATACCAATGTATACGGCGACATACCAATTGGTGTCTTGAAAGCGGTTCTGTATGCCCACAGTGCATCGTCTAATCTCATATACCAATCTTTTCGAGACGTGCTCACTGTCTTCTCCAAAATTCTTTTTATCTCTCGATTAGAAATCTCGACTTGTCCACTGGTTTGAGGATGATATGCTAGAGCTATTTTGTGCGTGACCCCATATTTGGCCAAGAGAGCTGAAAATTGTTTGTTGCAAAAGTGAGTTCCTTCATCGCTAATTATCGCCCTTGGGGTACCAAAACGAGTGAAAATATTCTTCTTAAGAAACCTTAGCACCACTTTGGCATCATTGGTTTCAAAGGCAGATGCCTCCACCCACTTAGATACGTAGTCAACAGCAACCAAAATATATTTATTCTTGTGAGATGATATGAAAGGTCCCATAAAGTCAATACCCCACACATCGAAAAGCTCCACTTCCAGAATATAATTAAGAGGCATTTCATATCTCCTCGAAATATTCCCCACCCTTTGACAACGATCACAATGAATAACGAACGAATGCGCATCTTTGAATAGAGTAGGCCAAAAGAAACCAGATTGGAGGACTTTTATAGCGGTCCTTTCTCCACTAAAATGACCACCATAAGCCGAAGAATGACAATGATGCAAAATACTTTCAACCTCGTCTTCGGGAACACATTTTCTGATGATTTGATCAGCGCATAGCTTGAACAAAAATGGTTCATCCCAGAAATATGACTTTACATTGTGCATGAACCTTTTCTTTTGTTGATAGTTCATATCAGGGTGCAACTTGTGACTTACCAAATAGTTGACTATGTCCGCATACCAAGGAACAATGTTATTTGAAATAGCAAGCAATTGTTCATCAGGAAATGTTTCATTTATTCCAACAGAATCCTTCAAATGCTCTCGGTTTTCCAGCCTAGACAGGTGGTCAGCCACTTGATTTTCCGAACCTTTCCGATCTCGGATTTCCAAATCAAATTCTTGTAATAAAAGTATCCATCTAATCAATCTAGGCTTCGCATCCTTCTTTTCAATTAGATACTTTATTGCAGAATGATCTGTATATACCGTCACCCTCGTACCCACTAGATAAGACCTAAACTTGTCAAATGCAAAAACTACCGCTAACAATTCTTTCTCAGTGGTGGTGTAATTGATTTGTGCATCGTTTAGAGTCTTACTAGCATAATAAATCGAATGAAACACCTTTTCCTTTCGTTGCCCCAAAACAGCTCCAATAGCAAAATCACTTGCATCACACATTAGTTCGAACGGAAAATCCCAATTGGGCACAATGATAATAGGAGCCGAGACTAACCTTTCCTTGAGCTCAAGGAATGCATCCATACAAGCAGCATCAAAATTGAACTTCACATCCTTTTCCAAAAGATTGGATAATGGCTTAGCAATTTTTGAAAAGTCCTTAATGAATCGCCTATAAAACCCCGCGTGGCCAAGGAAACTACGGACCCCTTTTACAGATGTCGGAGGAGGAAGTTTCTCTATTGCTTCGAGTTTAGCCTTATCCACTTCAATGCCTTTTTCAGAGACTCGATGCCCAAGAATTATTCCCTCTTTGACCATAAAATGGCACTTTTCCCAATTTAGAACGAGATTGGTTTCTTTACATCTCTTCAACACCGAAGCTAAATTAACAAGACAAGTGTTAAATGAATCACCGAATACAGAAAAATCATCCATAAATACCTCCATGCATTGCTCCACCATATCTGTAAAGATAGCCATCATACACCTCTGAAATGTTGCAGGTGCATTGCATAAGCCAAATGGCATCCTCCTAAATGCAAACGTCCCATATGGACAAGTAAATGTTGTCCTCTCTTGGTGTTCCGGAAAGATGGCTATTTGATTGTAGCCAGAATACCCATCAAGTAGGCAAAAGTACTCTTTACCTGCTAATCTATCCAGCATCTGATCAATGAACGGTAATGGAAAGTGATCCTTTCGAGTCGCTTTATTTAACTTTCTGTAATCCATGCACACCCGCCAACCAGTGACAGTTCTTGTTGGAATAAGCTCGTTATGCGCATTTTCAACTACAGTCATGCCACCTTTTTTTGGAACACATTGGACTGGACTAACCCATGAGCTGTCAGAAATTGGAAAAATAATACCCGAATCTAACCATTTGATAATTTCCTTCTTTACCACTTCTTTCATCACAGGGTTAAGACGTCGTTGATGCTCAACAGTAGGTTTATGATCATCTTCCAAGTGGATTTTGTGCATACAAATAGATGGACTTATACCTCTAATATCTGCTATCGACCAAGCAATAGCTTCTTTGAATTCTCTGAGCACGCGCAGTAGCTTATTTTCTTGATCAGCCGTTAGCAAAGAAGATACAATAACTGGCAAAGTAGAATTTTCCCCCAAAAATGCATACTTCAAATGCGTTGGTAATTGTTTAAGTTCTAAAATTGGAGGTTCTTCAATGGATGGTTTATTAGCTCTTGCAGATTTTTCAGGCATTTCTAGGATCTCAAATTTAGGTTTGAATCTTGGAGTGGCATCTAAAGTTTTCACACATTCTATAAACTCTTCGTCCTCCCTATCAATTTCCATTGTCAAAGATGCTTCCAAAGAATCAGTAGGGAAACATTCCAAGAACGCTTCAGAGATGGCTCTATCCACCACGTCTATTGCAAAACAATCTTCTCTATCCTTAGAATGTTTCAAGGATGAATAGATGTTAAAGGTTACCTCTTGATCTTGAATTCTCATCTTCAGTTCTCCTTTTTCAACATCGATCAACGCTCGACCAGTTGCCAAGAAAGGCCTTCCAAGAATGATTGGTACATCGCGATCTTCGTCCATGTCAAGGATAATAAAGTCCGCTGGAAAAATCAATTTTTCCACTTTGACTAAAATATCTTCCACTATCCCTCGTGGATAACTGAGAGTTCGATCTGCCATCTGTAACGTAACTGACGTGGGCTTTGCTTCCCCCACACCAAGCTTTCTGAAGATCGACAATGGCATCAAATTTACGCTGGCACCTAAATCGCATAATGCCTTAGTCTCAGACTGGTTTCCAATCGTGCATGGAATGGTGAAACTTCCTGGATCCTTCAGTTTTGGCGGAAGCTTTCTTTGAATAAGCGCACTACACTCTTCAGTAAGTGCTACAGTTTCATAGTCTCCCAACCTTCTCTTTCTTGATAAAATATCTTTCATGAATTTTGCATAGGTGGGCATTTGCTCCAGTGCTTCAACAAAGGGAATGTTGATGGATAACTTCTTGAAAATATCAAGAAATTTTTGAAACTGTTTATCCAACTTTTGCTTTTGTAATCTCTGAGGGAATGGAGGCGGTGGATATTCTTGAACTTTCAGTTTCTCCATTTTTTCTTCATATTCTTTGGATTTCTTTTCCACATCATCTCTATTATTTTGCTCATTCTCTATTGATTCACTCGGTGACTTCACTTCTTCTTGCTCGAGCTTTCTAGTATTGCCCTCAATCTCTTTTCCACTTCTGAGAGTTATAGCCTTACAATGATGCGGAGTATCTTTTCCTGGATTTGTCTCCGTGTCTGCAGGTAAAGTTCCATGAGGTCGAGCATTAAGACTATTAGCCAATTGGCCAATCTGAGTCTCCAAAGCACGAATAGAAGCGTTCTGATTTTGAATTACGACGTTCTGGTTTTGAATTATGGCATCTGTCTTCTGCATCATGGCATCTGTCTTCTGCATTATGGCATCTGTCTTCTGCATGTATTGGAGCAATAATTCTTCAGTAGATGGTTTTTGTACTTAGTTTTGGTGCATGAGCTTGTTGAAAACCCGGAGGTGCAATTGGTCCTTGGGCTTGAATGTTTGATTGATTACCACCCCATGAGAAATTAGGGTGATTTCTCCATCCCGGATTATATGTGTTGGAATAAGGGTTGTTCTTCTGGCGGTTAGAATTTCCCACGAAATTGACAGACTCCGGATTCTCAGGACAGTATGCAACCGTGTGATTATCTCCACAAATGTCACACGTGGCATATATTCTCTGAACATTGTTTCTACTACAATTCTCATCAAGTTTCTTTGTGAGAGCTGCCAATTGAGATGTGAGAGAAGCAATAGCGTCAACATCTACAACTCCGGCTACTTTGTTCTGCTCCGTGCGTCTTGATGACCATTGTTGAATATTTGATGCCATTTCCTCAATAATATTTCTGGCTTCCTCAGGAGATTTTCCCCCAAGAGCACCATTTGCTGCAGCATCGAGGTTTCCTTTTATGTTATCTGTAAGCCCATTATAAAAAGATTGAATTTGTAACCAATCTGGAATCTGATGGTGAGGACACTTTTTTAGCATATCCTTAAACCTCTCCCAGGCTTCATCTAAAGTTTCATCTTTATGTTGCAGAAAATCAGTGATGTCATTCCTCATCCGAGCAGTTTTTGCAGGTGGAAAAAACTTAGCTAAAAATTTATCCACTAACTGATTCCACGTTGTAATAGACTCATCTGGCAGAGCTTCTAACCAATCTGCAGCCTTCCCAGTCAAAGAGAATGGGAACAATCTCAGTCTGACAGCATCTGATGATACTCCATTGAATTTGAATGTATCACACATCCTCAAAAATAGTTTCAAGTGTTTGTTCGGATCCTCATGAGCATGCCCGAAGAATTGTTTCGACTCAAGCATATGTATGACTGCTGGCTTGATCTCAAAATTATTGGCCTCGACAGTTGGCCTAGCAATACTCGATCTAAGTCCTTCAACATGAGGGACTGCATAATCTCTGATAGAGCGATAAGCAGCAGCTGCTGCTTCTTCATCGACTTGTTCACCCATAGTGTGACCTTGAGACTCTGAATTTATTTTCAGCCTTTTTAATCTTCGAATTGTGCGCTCGATTTCAAGATCTAATAGAATAAGTTCTTTAATTCGATCGCTGCGCATGCAAAGACTAAATATCCTGAAAATAAAGAAATAGTAAACAAATAAAAATTTGATCTAAGAAAAGAATGATTGATATTAATATTAGCAAAATAGCGCAAATAATTCCCCGGCAACGGCGCCAAAAACTTGATGCAGGATTTATAAACGCAAGTATACGCAATCGCAGCAAGTAATATAATGATAAGTAGAGTATCGTCTCCACAGGGAATTAATGAACTAAACAACTAATTACTAAAGATCACTCTTTTTCTTATCCAAATTAAACGAATCTTTGTGATTATTATAACTAAGCAACAATGAAAGTAAAACTAAATTATAAACTGACAAGATTAACTATGATGATTAAAGCCTAGGATTACAATTTCCTTCAATGTTAAACTAATTGCTTCTATTTTCCCAACAATTCTATTTTAATTAAGATTTATTGCTAGTCTAGGGCACTTAAGTTTTTACAATTTCTTTCCAGAATATTGTAAAACTAATCTAACCTAATCAAAGAGCTATATTCCTATGCCAATGAAGTTAGGCCAAATTGAATCAAGAACAAGCCCTAATTATGACTACCTAAGGCAATTAAGTATATTCCTATCTTAATTGCTAAACAAATTACCCAATTCGATGTGGGTGCAATTCGTACAAAGGTTACCCAATCTTTAACCTAAAACCTAATTTCCTCTCCCGATTCAATTAGATTTGTGAAACAATAGTTGGCCAGACTAATGAAATTTAAGCACAAAAATGGGTAAACAATAGATCTCAATAAAATAGAATAAGGAAAAATAAATAACAATCAAT
This sequence comes from Penstemon eatonii, assembly GCA_038501285.1. Taxonomy (NCBI): domain Eukaryota; kingdom Viridiplantae; phylum Streptophyta; class Magnoliopsida; order Lamiales; family Plantaginaceae; genus Penstemon; species Penstemon eatonii. The sequence continues at coordinate 19,134,547 of CM076711.1, forward strand.
TTAAACAAAGAAATCCATTGTAATCCTAGAAAACTAAATTTAGTTCATAGCTAAAACGGAAATAAACTCAAGAATCATCAAAGTCATGATTTCAAGAACACAAAAGAGAAAAGAAATTGCAAAAGACGAGAAAAGAGAAGTAGATCTGTTTTTCCAATCTTCAAGAATTGTCTTCTCCGATGTTTCACGCTTCTCAATGATATTTTCTTCTTCTTGGTCTCTCCTCTTGTCAAAAAGTGTTCCAAGATGTATTTTCTCTCTCTTCCTCCACTTATATATAAGTTTCCAAGTGAAACTAGGACTCTAAAAGTAAGAATTCGCGGACAGCTTTTGCCCCAGCGGAATATTAGTTCGCCCCAGCGGAGGTCTGCTTTGTGATTTCGCTCCAGCGGAGAGGTTTTCCGCCCCAGCGAAGAGCCTTCTGTCCGCACATCCAAAAATCAAGAGAAAAATCTGAAAAATTCAAAAGAAAATACCAAAATGAATACGTGACTCACCAACGAGAAAAACCATACAAAACCAAGTGAAAACGATCTAAGATCTCCAGAAATTCATGTCATTCCCCGCAAAAATACATAGAAATTAACTCTATTTTGTAGAGTTAACATCTTTATTAAGGCTGCGTTCACTTGGGCAGATTATGAATGGCCCAGATTGTTGAATCGGTCCAATTATTTAGTCCGGCCAAGTGTTTAATTGCCCGTTCGGCTGATTATATTGGCCCAATTAATAATTGTGACAGCCTATTTGTGCATCTGTTCAGTTGGCCCAATTAATGGTCGTGGACAATTTTACCCCTGGGCCGAGATGAGATCTACTCGTTCATTTGGTTTAATCTCGGCCGTTGAATTGATAGAATTTTTATGAATAATACTCGTCATATGAAAATGATAGAATTTATGAATTGGACCAAATGTGATAGAATTGCTAGGTGCGTTCATAAATTGGAAAATAATTTTGGACCAAAATTAGTCTATTAAAAATTCATATGGGGTTTAAATATGGGACCGTATCTAAATATGGGGGTTTTTATGAATATTGGGGTATCTAAATTATTTTTATTAATAAGTTTTATTTCTAGCTAATCATTTTTCAATTGTACGAAACTACACATTTATGAATATGGGGGTTTTAATGAAAAATTCATATGGGACCGTATCTAAATATGGGGGTTTTTATTTATGAATTCTATCAAACATTTTTATGGAAAATATGAAAATGCAAGTCTTTGATTCAAGCTAAATTTATGGTAAAGTTGCAAAAATAAATAAATGAAATACAAACAAACATGGGGGTTATTAATGCAATTTACCACAAAATTTCATAAAGAAATCAAGAACTCACCTGGAAGTAGTATGCGGCAGTCTCCAGATTTTCTTCTGGTCGTGGTTGAGCAGCTGGGAGAAATAGAAAAGATGAAGTAATATGTTATTGGATTTGGTAATTTTGTAATTTAATGGAAGAGGAAGGGCCATTTGAACTTTTGTCTCTGGTATTTTTGTAAATTCATGGACAAAGAAGAACAATTTGGACCGACAAAATCTCAATTGGGCGTTAATTCTCAATCGGAGGGTCAAAGGACGAATTGTAATTGACCCAATTAGTGGGTCTGGCCCACAAATCGGACCTAAAACTCTGGGCAGCCCGCGAATTAATCAGCACAACTGAACAGCATAATAGCCCCCAATTAAAAAACTTAATGGCCCAATTGAGGGCAATTGTGGCCTTATCTGCCCAAGTGAACACAGCCTAAGCATATTTGCAATCAGCAGCCACTTGTTGTACCGTGCAGGTTCATCAGGATATTTTACAAGAGTTAACAAACATCTTTCTTTAGTTTCTCCAACACGTGGAATGATAATCATTGCAATTAGAGAAAGAAAAAAATAGTTTTTTAGCCATCTATTTTAACAAATATTTGTCGTCTTTATTTATTTTTTTAGAATTTTTTGCCTTAACTTATCATTGTGACTTTATATATATTAGACCTTATATTATGGTCTTGTTTAATGTATTGGAAATGTATTTTTCAACATTAATATTATGTGATGTTACAATCAGGAATTAGACACATAACGGGTGATATTGGTGATGATGCATCATTGTACTTCATCTGATAGTACTATCTTGTATCTATTTAAGGGGACAAAGAAAATAGTGTTGTTAGTTATAATAATTAAAAAAAAAAACTAAATCTAGAAGAGCTATTTGTTTCTCTGTTGTGGATCGTTTTCAAAATTATATGTACAAGTTTCCATGTCATAATAGATAATATATTGGATGGACATCATTAATGTATATTTTAAACGGTAATGCACACCACCTATGTAAAGAAAATTTCAGAATGAGTATACCAACTTTCTTTAGATTGTAACAAAAAAATTGTGGATGAGTACTGACTTAAGCCAATTAGATTCGTTATAATTGAGGAGCACATTATTTTTATGATGCTCGTAGATCCAAGAGTAGGCAATAGACAGTGTCAGAAAATATTTCAATGATCCAGGTATACTATTAGCAACTAATTCAACAATGTGTTGAAGCTTGTGTATGGTCATTGAATGGATTATTCCATTTGGAGATAACTCGGATATACATGATTATATTAGTCTAAATGGAAGATAATATCAACATTTGAAGGTAACCGTTCTTTATTTTTTATTCTCACTCATTTTTTAATATAATAATTTACATGATTGCACAGTTGCAATCGACGGAACTCCTATAAAGTCGACATTGCCTACTGATTTACAAGTTCCATTTGTAAGGAGGAAAGTAAAAAAAATATATAAATTGATAAAATAAAAAAGTAAAAAATAAACTATTTTTTTGGTTTTGAAAATATAAACTAAATATTTTGCATTAATAGCTATGAATATCCTTGTATATTTGAATTTAAAAAGCAACAAAAATTCATGATCAATTTGCATGTTTGTGCCAACTATAATATTATACAACCAATATGGTGACAGTGGCATATATGCACACAATACTTGTCTAAAATAAGTATTTACAAAATACTTATGCAACAACATATATGTCAATAAGCATCAAACACACATACACAACATAATTTTTTCGCCAGAAGAAATACATAATAGATTAATTATCCAAAAAATTAACAAACACATAAATTTCAAACATCTTATTTGTCCACCTCGGACGATGAAAAATCAATAAACTCTGTACAACCTTAAAATAGTCAACCACCAGTACCTCCACATTTCTACCCTCACCACTACAATATCAATGTGAACTTCCTCTTCCACTTGCTTAACAATCCCGAATGACTGCAATTTCATCAACCTCTCATGGTGCATACAATGCAATTTCGGCTTGAGCAACCACTTGTTGTTGATCTCTTTGAGCATCCTCTCATCGTGCATCTCGTGTGAAATATCCAATTCTTCTATCCGGAATAGATCATTCAAGAGAAGGTGAGCATCATCCTCTACGATGTCCCAAAGGTGATCATCATCTCAATTATCATCTTGAAGAAGACGTCATAGATGATTTTTATTTGGTCATTCCATAAATATACAACATGAGCTGATGATGATTTTTCTTTTCGAAATGAATCTTAATAAAATCGCGTACAACTTGGATCTTCTATCGATCCTCGATATATTGTCAGACATTTCCACATATTGTACATGAAGAACCATATTCGTCATCCTCATGAACCCAATTAAGTAATGTCAGAGTTTCAAAAACATCTAACGAACAAGGGAAGACATTTTTGCACACATGTTTGAAACTCGTGTGGACAAATTGCAGATATCTCCCTAAGCAGTATTAAAGCTTATGGAGAGCAAGTAACTGCTCCCTAGGAGTAGCTAGACCTAGAGGCGACAAGCATGCCCGTGCTTTAATTGATGTATATTAAAAAAGGGAGTCATTAGGGTTATATTCATCCTACACTGGTTGATTATATCCACATGGGTAAGATGATAAACACATGTGCATAAGAGGATAAAAAATTATCCTTTCATACACACTTGTCGCTCATCCAGCACCCCTGTGGATTGAATCCACCGTGGCAGGCACATAATTTCCAGGAATTAGTATCCCATACTTCTCCCTTGGAAGATGTATCTAACACCCGATTTCAATGATTAAAAGGAAGATTAGAGCACTCGTCATTCGGCACTCCCCCACTTAGCACATAGTTATTATTAAGGGTTCATTGAACCATTAACCCCACACGCCTTTGCAGATACAAATGACTAAATTTAGAATACATTTTCAAATATGTGTAAGATTATTTACATTTGTGGGGATAAAGAGAGAATTTTTATTTTTGAAAGCATGAGTCGTTGTCCGGTCTGCGTTTGAGTTGCGCACTGAGTGTGCGAACTGAGACAAACACATACATTTCAAACATCATATATATTTTTCCTCTTCGGATGATGACAAATCAATAATCACAGTACGACCCCAAAAAAGTCAACCTTCAAGCATCCACCCTCACCCCTATCATCATGTGAACTACCTCTTCCGCTTGTATCTAACACATAGTTTCCATGATAAGAAGGAATATTAGAGCACTCGCTACTCAGCTCCTCCTCTTAGAACTTGTTATTCTTGGCGACAAAGACATATGAGAGGAGTAGGGTTGGTGTGCTTTGAAACGGGAAGAAGAATTAGGGAGGAATTAAAAGATATTTCTGATGAGAGGTCAATAGAGTAGAGGGGGCAAAAATAGGTTAACATTTAATTGATATGGTAAAAATTGTCCAAACAAACTTAAAATAATTTACAAAAGTGTTATCACAAGTTAGAAATAACATCGTCAATGATGTTGTAGCTTAGTGATAATCATTGTTAAAGTTGATGCCCCCATGACAACAAGTTTTTTGTTTCAACTCCCACTAATATGGATATTTCTAGTTTATTACTAGTTGCTGAAATGATTTCTGATGTAATGATTGATGATGAATGCATTTTAAAAAAATTATCCTAGAAATAACAGTTTCTGATTATTTTAAGGAAAAAATATCAAAAACTCGGCACCCAATCTCAACCATTAAATTTACACTACTAGCAAAACTTAAAATTCCAACTGAATTTTTTGCAACCGAACTAAATTGGTTGGAAATTTAGGTAAAATAGCAACCGAAATAATATCGATCGGAATAGGGGTTGAAATTGCAAAATCTGGATATTATTTGCAGCCGAAATCGGTTGCAATATTTGTGTGAAATTGCAACCGAATAAAAATTCGGTTGTAATATTTACCCAAAATTGCAACCGACTAAACCTTTGGTTGCAATATTTACCCAAAATGCAATCGATTTTGAAGTCGGTTGAAATTTCGGTTGCAAACACAATTCCAACGTAAGTTTTTCCAACCGATATATTCGGTTGCGAAATCGGTTGAAAATTCAATTTTCCAACCGAATTTTACCTATTGTCAATTGCAAATTCAGTTACAATTTTTGTTTTTTCTAGTACTATTATACTATATAAGTTTGGAAATGAAAAATTATTATTACCTGAAAGAGAACAATACTCATATATTCATGCACAATTCCAGAACGAAAACATGAAAATGATGCACTTTCACGAGTGGGAGGCAACATGGGCCTTAAGACGTGGTACATAAAACACATCATCTAATAGTACAATAGAAATTATGTAAGATTAATTAGTTGAGGGAACCTTTTCAAGAAATCATGGGAATTTAGAAACGTGTCCAACTTTGCATTACTTAAATTATTGTACAATATTATAACTGGACATATAATAATTTATTTTTTTTTGAAAGCATTGGACATATAATAATTAATTCAAGATATAGATAATTAGATAGTGTGTGAACATTATCTTCTTTGAATTATTTGAGTTATTAAAAAGTTTTGTCTGTGGATTGGATTAATTAGCCATATGAATTACACGTATGGCCAAATTAAAGGTGCAAATGAAAATAATTATTTATGTTGGGTCAAATATGAACAGGAGTCCATTTTCACTTTTAGTAATTATTAATTTGACTTAAACTAACAAATATTCACTCCTTTTGGAGATCATCATTTGTATAAGAAATGGAATTGACTTACTTTTTTACTTGTTTACATGTGATTGACCAATGAAGAACTAGTTCATTTATATGGGGTGGGGGTCGGGGTGGGGGTGGGGGGATATTCATGCATGTCCAGTCAAGGTCATTATATATCTTTGTGATTTGGATATTTCCTTCGAGTTATTTACCGTCTCTAATGAAAAAATAAGCCTATAAAACAAAAAAAAAATGATTATCTTTGTGATGATTGTGAAGAAGCAGCGTTAATACTAAAGATGAATTTTATCGAGTCGAGTAATGTCGAATGACACATTGTTTAAGTTTGATTTGAATTTTCTCAAGGTTGATGTGTTTGAGTTTGGTTTGCTAGCCGAGCTAAAATGCTTTTTTTTTTTTTTTTTTATCGAACGAGTTCGATCCGAGTATCGAGTAGCTTGATATTTTATATGTATATTATCAATTTTTAGCTTATAAATTTGGCTCAAATCGAACTTCAAAAGTAATCGAACGAAAAATAATGTTCATGTTTGTTTGATTAATATGACGAACCGAGCTCAAACAAATATTTATGAAACGAACTCGAGTTGAATATCGAATATCATGATTTGCCTTTTAGCCCACAAAAAATTCAAATTAATTTTTTTTGGACAAATAATGTTGTTTGTATTTAACATATTAATTGAATGATAGTCAAACTAATATTGGCACGATCTCTTTCTTGATGTCTTCAACAAAGTTAAAAATCTAGATATTTCCCTAATATAGATTATAGACGAATAATTTTTCTGCTAGTAATTGACATATTGATGTGATACCAAGTGCTACAAAATCTACACGCAAAATTCAGTGCCAATTCCTCATCCCGTCTCATTCTAATTACTATAAATTAATTTTACTTTATTATTTTCTAATTTTTGTGTTTACTTCTATTTTCCGTATAAATATCCCTATATAAGTTTATCTTTTTTTATAATTTTTTTTCTCAAACTATTGTTTTATATGACATAATGCTATGACACCACTAATTATGAAAATTTATCTGTTTTTATGTCAAAAACATAAAGATAATTAAAATCTCACTTTTTTAATTTTTAATCCAAAATTTGTAGAAAAAATTATTTGTTTCCCTCAAGATATCCATGCAAGGCCAAATTTAATTTTTTTAAGGTAACGTCGATAAAATAAACGAAGACCTCTTGTAACATAAATTCAAGCATAAATTCGTCAAGTTGTGAGGGCTACTTTCCCGTACCTTAAAAAACGAACAAACATATGGGACATAGGAGTACAATTTTGCCACATATTTTTCTTCAAATTGACACTAGGAACAACACAAGAAAACAAACAAAATAAATATACATCAAAGAAAGTTAACGTGAATGACATTCACAATGCTTATAAAATCTAGAGGCACATGCGTGTAACAAGTTTGGCGCACCCCCACCTATTGCATTCCTTAGTTTATCACGGGACTGTTTGGATGTATCTTTTGAAAATAAAAGGTCATTAATGTTCTCCTATAAAATGTCAAAAAACAACTTGCATTTTTATTTTTTGTAGAGTACATGCAATTCAAGATAAAACTCGAAAAAGGAATAAATAGGGCATGAATTACTCCACGTTTGTATGTATCTTGCCAAATAATTTCAATATCTAATCTTGTATTGAAAAAATAAAAAATAAAAAAATTTGACTTTAAAAAATTAGTCTAAGACATGAGAAAGTTTTTTGAGTTAGAGATTAGGAAGAACAACTTGAAGTTATTTATAGTTTTGGGTTATTGAAAAGTTGATTTTTTTATTTTTTTTTATTTTTATTTTTTGGGTCATAAAGGTACACTCTTCTTATTTGATTTCTCAAATAGTTTTTCAATGTGTGTGGTTTCCAACCGTTTGCATTTTGTGTAGTTCTACCCATGGATCAAAATTTCGTTTCGAGTGTATTTTTCAGTCAGTCAAATATTAAAAACTTTTTGAGACTATTCGAAAATTTTTCGAAAATACTAAGGAAAAATTATAAAAAAATTGACTAAATTTAGGAAAATAACATAGTTTAAGGCAAGTAAATAGTTTCGAAATTACATCTTGTTTTAATTTCGTCTTATTCAAAAATGAAAACTTTTCGATGTTTTCGATGAAAAAGATAAAAATTTTGATTCATAGTTCTACCTAGGACAAATTAAGCCTAGTAATTTGGGGAGAAACTCTACAAGAATTGATTCTGGTAATATTGGTTTTATATATTAATTAATAATATATGAAATTTAAGTTTAAAATAACTGATTTTTCGGAACAACAGTTTCCATAATTCTTATTTGTGCTCTTGAAAATGTTGAGTTTTACATTTAAAAATCCAGAAAAATTATAATAATGGGGATCAAACATCAGAAAATTATAATTTACCAAATATGATTTTCATTTTAAAGAAAAAACAATTTCAGAATTAGGATAGTAGTCTATAAATGACCATGAAGGCTCATCTCTTTACAAAACTCTTCCTCAAAACAAATAGGTGCATGGTTTAAATATTAATTGATTAAAAATGATTTTCATTCTATAGGCAAAACAATATTAAAATCCCACTAATTAAAGTCTGAAATTATATTTTTGAAAATTCATCCATATATCAAACTCATCCTTGAAAAGTTTGTAACATAGCATTTAGTTTAATTTATGTAGAAAAAAAATTTGATGCATTCGTTATTCATTGCATTGATAATGTGGTTCAATCAACGGTCCAAATTATTTTAATTTGTCTTTCATACGAATACACCATACAATTGAAATAATGGAGTTATTTTCTCTTAAATTTAAGGACAAATTTACAGTAGCGGATGCATCAAATAATTTTAGTGAAATCTCTACAAATTTTGAGGAAATTTTGATTTTTTTTATTTTTCAAGGATTTAATCTCTTTTTTAGGCACGTCGGACACATAAAGTGAGAAGAACGCGGTTACTAAGACTGCAAGTCTTCAAAATACATGATGCATATATAATTAATGAATTTTTCATATGTTTTTTATGTTGGGTGAAAACAAAGAATATCCAGTTGACAAATAAAATTAATTCACAACATCAAAACTTTACAAGTAATTCGCTAAATAAACTAATATTAAACCCCAAAAAAAAAATCACCGTATAAAAAAGGATTTAGAAGCGATCCAATACTTTCCGAGTAAATCATTTTTTAAAAAAGGGTTTAGAAGCGACCCAAGACTTTCCTAGTAAATCACATAAAAAGACCAATTTCTATATATTTTTTGGTGATTTACGATCGGATCCCTGAAATTTAACCGTGTTACAAGGATTTAGTCATCTCACAAGGAACTCCCTAGCGTTTTAATAATTATAAAAAAACTCCTCTAATTTAAACTATGTATAAAACACTCAGTCCTTTCCAACTTCGACCATCCTTATAACTTTTGAAAATGTTTAAAAAAACTCCCTGAAAGGGTTGTCCATGTAATTTTTGAAACCACAATGTATTTTCTGTAATTCCAACAAACCTCAAGTGGGTCGAATGTAAATCACCCTTTTTCTTTTCACCACAACTACAACTACAAGCACAAGACAACAAAAGAATATCATTCATTTCATATCTCCCTATATCTCTACATCCTCAATTTCCAGAAAAAAGGAAATCTCAAATATATTCCGAAAATCATGACGAATTCTTCGATAACTTAATTCTTCTGTTAATTTCTTTATCCAGCTCTTCGAGCCCTCCTACTACTTCAAGCTCCTTTGGTCCGAGAAACAACCCATACGGAACTCCATTAAACTTCTCCGTATGATGCAGCTGAAATCCCATAAATCAAAATTAGTAGGACAAAAAACTAAATCACCCTTAATGATGCACTAAATCTCATTAGTTTAGACTATTTTTAATTTCGTTGATTAATTATTTAATACCTGATGAGCGGCGGCTACTTTTCTTAAATAAGGTACATCTGCAATGGGTCCAACCGGGAATCTCCTGTGCACGAGACCATCGTGAACGAACATATAGGCCATGCCAAACACCGTTATTCCAAGACCCTGCGTTAATTATAAGCCGTTTGAAAATTGGGGGAAAAGTCACATAATTCAAGGAAAAAACACAAGTTTGGCATGGAAAAACGACCAATACTTTTTTTCAACAAAAAAGACCATCTGCCTAACATATAACTCAATTCGGCTACCAAATTAAATAGCACTAAAAGATGCATGATAGCAACATATAACGTTGAAACTTGATGATAACTATTGACGAACACTCCTTCTTGATCATAAACGAGTGACATAAGATTAACCGGAATTTGATACTTCTAGAGGTTCAAGCAAAAATTTATAAACTTTATTAGCTTGAATTTATACGAACACTCATTCGTACGTAGCTCAAACTTTAGGAAATTATTTAAAAATTATCGAACGAACTATAAATTACTTACAGCGCCAAAACAGAGGCCGGGAACGAGGCCTTTATGGAAGAAACCATAATTGAGAAGAGCTATGGCTGGAACAGCATTAATTATAGCAAATATATCATTAAGCTCAAAAGGCCCTTCTCTTGGTCTATGGTGTGACTGCATTTAAATAAATATTCAAATTAATCATTTGACCATAATAAAAAAACACCAAGATTTAACTAACATGGACATATTTCAGTTCATGATTTTGTACTCATTATTTAATTATTAAGAAAGATTTTGGAGAGATTTTTTTGTTAATTAAACTAACCTCGTGCATGTGCCATAATGAAGCGTGCCATAGAGCTTCGTGTGCCCATCTTGCCCAAAACTCCATTCCCACCTGCGTTTAATTCCATCAAAAAATTCATCAACAAAACAGTGAAATGTTTATTGCATAGAGGTCCCTGTACTATTAAATATTTGGCATTTGGTATAAGATAAAAAAAATGGAGTTGTGAATTATTTTAGGACTTACAGCAGCACCAACAGAGAGGGCAAATGTACCAAACATTTCCGAATAAGGTACTCCTCCACCCTACACAACAAATTAATTTTAATTAATTAATATTTTCTAATTTTAAATAAATAAATAAATAACGTAGATAATAAAAGGGTATAAAAATTAAACCTCCATTTGCCAAGAAAATCTATAATAAACAGCCAAAACAGCCATAGAAGTAATCCCAAAAGTCGACATAACGGCTGCAACTAAATAAGTAAACCTCTCCGATTTCTTCCTCGCCACTTTCTCCGCCACACGCGCCGCCGCGGAATTACGCCTCTCGCTCTCTTCTCCAATTTCCTTCTCCAATGGGGTCACGCTAATCAATTTCTCATCCTCCAGAACAAAACAGACGGTCAGATTAGGTTTCTTCCTTCTGTACCTCAAAACGCCGTGAAATTTTTGAACAGAGGGGGAGATGAGTAAAGTGGGTGAGATTAACGAGGTGGGTTTGGGGATAAGAAATGGGTTGTGGTTGAATTGGACGGTGGTTCTTGAAGTGGTGTTGGTGGTGACGGAGAATCCGGCCGCCATGGACGGTGGTGGTTCTGGGGCGGAGAAGACGATGATTTTGGGGGGATTTAAATGGAATTTAAAAGGGTCTGAGATTTTTGGTTGAGGGGGATTGGAGTTAAATGGACGTCGACCACATGTTTGGTTTCTGGTTATATACAAGACTGGAAATATAGGTGCTGGAATAAATTTAACTTTTTGTGTCAAATTAAATTACAATTATGAACAAGGTGGTTTTGGAGAAGTGGGGCTGTCTTTGTGAGAAATCACTAAATTGCCACTGTTGTTGGGAGTAGATTTGGCCTTTCTCGAATTTTGCCCAAAACAAATTTAACTTGGGAATTAATTATATCTCATGCCTATTAATTGGACAATTCGATATAATATCACTTTTACATAAACCGCAAACAAATAATTGCTCTAGATATTAAGTTTTATTTTTCCTAATGCTATTCAAACTTAATTTATTTTGAGTCGCGTTATAACATCTCATAACAAAACTTTGAAGTTCTGTCCGGTATATTGTAGTAATTATCTGTCATTTTAGAGAAAAAAAATTGTCACGTGTAATAGTTAATGGTGAAATAAATAAAGAATAAGGATATTTTAGGTATATAATTTTTTTTTTCTAAAATTGAGGTTATTTAGTAGATACTTTAATATGTATGAAAACATGTAAAATAACAAATAATTTGGGATCGAGGGAGTAGTAAATTTGTGATAATTCAGTAAATTTATCGTTCCACGAGAAATGGAGATCCACATTGGTTCTCCAAGTATTCCCTCTGTTTCGTATTAATCGACACATTTGTTATTTTCACACAGATTAAGAAACTCATCATTACATATTTTTTTATGATAAAATATCTCAAATGCCCTTTATAATGATGAATACTTTTCTATTTTTTATTATTGAGCGTTCATCATTGGATTTCTCTACTTATATATGAGAAAATGGACAAAATTAAAAAAGATAAATTAAAAAGATATTTTAAATTCCGAACATATTAATTAATTTAAAAAAAATTGATAAATGTCTCAATTAATATGAAAAGAAGAAGTGCATATTTGAACTTCCAACGAACTTTCGTCATAATTATTAAAGCCAAATTTGTAATATGCAACGCGATTAACATGAAAAAATTAATGGATATTTAGGGGTACGCAATATTGATGGCATTTTGGTAATAATATAAGTAAGACGGGCCAATTTTCCAACAGTGAGCGGTGGGGCAGGAAATTTTCGGTATGGGGGTTGATAATGCGGACAATAATACGATGACACGTGTCACCCCATCAGGGTCGACAGCGAAGAGAGTGTGAAGTGGATGTCCCACCGGCCACCGTCTTACTTCGGAGGAAGAGACACCGAATACCGCCACTAGAAGGTGGCTGACGCCATCTGCGGCGGTGGAGTTTTTAAAAAAGAAAAAATTCCGCGTGCAGAAGAGGCCACGTCTATTAATTGCTAGTGTGTGTACTATGTGAAATCTTGACCTTTTAATTAATGGTTTTTGGTGATAATGTGCCCTTTTTTGTGATGTTAGCTTCCATTATTCTGTCAATATGCTGAATGGTTTGGCCAAATCTTGCTTTTTCCAACAGTCGTTTGGTACCAAATTACCAACAATTTGTGGTCCACACTTTTCATGAGTTGGTGTTTTTTTTTTTTTTTTTTTTTAACTATTTTCATGGGTATTTTAATTTTGTTTTACATAATTAAGTATTTTGTGTTGGAGATTTTCAATGCGGTTCGGTTAATCTGTCGAATCGAACTGAATTAAAGTTATTCGGTTCAATTTTATGCTTTCAGATATGAACAATTTTGATTTTGATTTGATTATTTTTGTTCGACTATTCGAACCGAATAAAAAATCGAAATTGTTCAAAAATTGAGTTATCCAATCGAGTCAATCCATTTAATTTTATAGATTTAATTTTTTTTTTATTCTTTAGTTTATGATTTGAAGATTGTGAACTATTTATTTCATGTTTAATAATGATTACTATTAAATATGATGTTTTTTTTTCTTTCTTAAATACTCTATATAAATACTCTATTTATTTGATTACATATTTTTTTTTTGTAAATTATAAGTAGATAATTTCGGTTAAATCAAAATCAAACCGGAGAAAATTGAATTTTTTCAGTTAAAATCGAAATAAGATGTTCGGTGCGGTTTTCAATTCTGAAAATAAAGAACAAAAAATTCGCTTCTAACCGAATGAATAACCCTATTTTGAAATTGAAAATATTAAGAAGTATATAATAATAATTTGATTTAGAATAAGAAATTTGTGTATGAGAAAAATGGATATGTATCTATAATTATATGTAATGCTGTGCTTTTCGGCTTTGAGGCCATTCATAAGTTTTATGAATGGTACTATAATCATACCAATAGGTCCAATACTAGTCTATCACGAATTTGAAGTCAACGTTTTTTTGAGTAAACAACTTTATCCTAGGGGCTGGGCTTTTGGGTCGAGTTTTTGGGGATCCATCTTGACTCAATTGGGTATTTTTTGTTTGGGACTGAAAAATTAATCTTTTGACAGTTGGGTTCGGGTTTAAAATATATTATCGGTTTGGGTATTGGACAATAGACTTACACCCGAACGAATTAACAAAAAAAAAAAAAAGGCCCAGTAATTATTTAGCAATTAGCAGCAGCCCAACTTGGCAACCCAATTACAATTTGCTCTCATAGATTTAGTCTCTATTTCATTATTCACTCACTATTCAGACTACTACGGGTTGTTTTCCGGTGGCATCACAAAGTGCCAGAGTGGTCTAGTCTCCATTGGAATTTCAAGGAAGGTAATTTTTGAATATTTTTATCTTGAATTTAAATGTGAATAGGATTAAAGGGTAATATTCTGATTTGGAAAATATTAGCTATTAATGTAGCATTTATAGTTTTTTCCATCAATAATTGTAGCATATATAGTCAATTAGTCATATAGATAACAGATAAGCACGAACTCACGCACACTATGTGTTTGTTTTTTTTTTTTGGGTGAAATAGTAATAGTTTATAGCAGTGATGAAACATTGAAACTGATGATGAGATAAAGTGAATTTACTTATTTTTTATATAATAAGTATGTAACAAGACTTAGATAGTCTTAATTAGTCAGAGAGATTTTTGACAAATTGACAATTAGTTTGAATTTTTGATTATGTATACAATGAAAATATAATAATAAAGTGTTATCTTTTATTAAACTTAAGAAGTAATGTACCTAATTAGTATGTTTCATCGTTTCATGTACCAATTCCAAGAATTATTTGTTAACTTGGTAATTTTTATTTTGATTGTAGATGTCGGATCGTGAAATTGGATGTTCTTCGCAATCTAAGCGAATATTCGATGGTGATAGTTTGATTACAAGAACTGCTAAAAAGTTTGTTTTGTTGACCAATCGTCCATTCAAATAAAAGATGATGGGGTTAATGTTGATAACGACGAGGATAACAATGTGGATAGTCAAACTTAACATGAGAATATGAATAATCTTAAAAATATTGACGATGCAAATGATGTTGGAGACGGAGTCCACGGGGATGAAAATGGGAATGATAATAACAAGACTAATGTAAAGAAGCCGACAAATAAGAGGAGTGAGTTTTGGGCATACTATACGGAAGAGAAGGTCACGATCAATGGGGTTGAAGTTATTAAGGCCAAGTGCATGTATTGTGGGTTACTCACTGCAACCGGGGATAAACGTTATGGAACCAAGGGCCTTCGCAATCATTATAATGCTTGTAGGAAAAAGCCCCATGACGTTCAAACAAATCAACTCGAATTAAATTACAACAAACTCGTTCGGGTCAAAGAGGAGGGCTAACTAATTGGCAATGTAATCAAGGTAAAAGTCTCGACACATTATGTCATATGCTTATTGTTGATGAATTGCCATTTTTGAACCATTGAAAAATTCGGGTTCAAACATTTTCTACTAATAATGATTGGACTAGGGCAAAGTTTTTACTGAAGTTTTTGGCACACTTTTATAACTTGACACTAAGCATTTCGGGCTCCTTGCATGTCACAACAAACATTGTCGTTAAGAAAATTAGTGCAGTTGAATGCCTTCTTGATCGTTGGATAGCTTCTTATGACTCCGAGTTGAGTTCTATTCCAATAAAGATGAAGGAAAAATTCCCAAAATATTGGGGATCGGTTGATAAAAATGAACAAGATTTTATATTATGCGGTGACCCTTGATCAACGTCGCAAAATTACTTATTTGGAGTTAACATTTAGAGAGTTGTTCTCAGGAACTAAAGTAAATGGAACACCGAATTACAAGGAATTTGTTAATAAAGTGACATTTGGTTTTGAAGAATTGTTTAATGAGTATAAAAAAATATATGGCAATGCTACCCCCAACAAGCCCATGTGCAAAATCAAGTGGTTCAACTTCAATTGGATTCCCTGAACATGATGAATTTGATTGTGAAAATGAGATGTATGATTTGGATAGTCAATTTGAAAGGTTAAGAAAAGGGAAAGAGAAAGTAATCAAGTCTGAATTGGACAGTTATTTAAGTGCGGATTGCGAGCCATTAGTGGGCACATTTGATATATTGAGTTGGTGGAATGTAGAAAATCATCGTTTTCCAATTTTATCAATGATGACTCGTGATATATAGGTTGTCCCAGTATCCACCGTTGCTTCTGAGGCCACATTTAGCACGGAAGGTCGTATTTTTGATGCATTTAGGAGTTCTTTGTCTCCTAGAATTGCCCAAGCTATAATTTGTGCCCAAGATTGGCTCCGCTCGGATTCTCAACCAATAAATGTAGAGGAAAACTTGATGGAATTGGAAAGCTTAGAGAAAGATAATAAAAATTTATTTGAGACATGCTCTTTACTCTTATTCTTAATGTATAAAAAAGACTTTTGTTTCATCAAACAAACACATTATAACTTAAAGTCTTAAAGAATGATCTTCACATTTTGACTTTGATGTTTGATCTTATGTAATTCTTTTCCTTGTAGATTTGATCGAGTTGGGCGTGGATTCTTCTATGCTTGATCCTTGACTAATTTAGTTGGATTTTCAAGCTTGTAGTTGGATATGATTGGTGAAGGTCCAAATGATGAGTTAAAATGTTAAATATTGTTGAACGTGAATTGTGATTTTTGTCTATTTTAAATTGTAACTTTTAATTTAATTCTGATATTTCGATGCTTGGAGACTTGGAGTTTGATTGTAATACTATTGAATACTTGAATCTTGAAGACTTGACTTGTATGTTATGTTTTGTTTAGGAGTCTTTGATTCATTGATTATAATATTAATTGTTGAAGAATTGAGACATTTGTGTAATTTTGTTTTGAAGCGATTGTGTAAAATTTATTTATATATATATCAAGGATGACTTGATAATTGTTTAATTTCATTTATTTACAATTTTACATATATATATGTTTAAACAAAAATTCTTGTATATATATATATAATTATTAAGAAAAAAGTGAAATTTCTGGTACCCGAAATCCAAATACTAGAAAATTTCGGGTACCCGCATAAATGGGTCCCAAAAAAGAAAGTGTGATTCAAACGCGGAAATTGCAAGGATATGTTCACATTTTACTTTTAATTTGATATGACAAGTTTATACCTGATATCGAAAGACAAAAACATCCTGTTGGTCCCAAAAGTGGTCAGATGAGATCTAGAGGGGGGGGGGGGTGAATAGATCTCATTAACTTTAAAACTTTTTCTCTAACTTTTTCTGTCAGCAGACTAAGCTGATCTAGAATTCGTAAGACTACTAAGCTGTTCGCGCACAAAGCTTTGAGCAGCAGAGTTGACCACTAATCTGATTTCACTCAGCTGATTCAGATGAAATATCAGAGTTTTAGAAACTAGTTGGCAGCGGATTTATCAAGTGTTTTTCAACCAATCTGTTCCTCTTTAAGTTTTCTCACTCAAAAGATTTTATCCCCAGTTTTCACAACTCCTTTTTAAAATCTTTTGGTTCAGTTCGTATGTTTGAGTTCTTTTGAAAATATGCAAGATAAAGAAACACTAAATCAAACACACATGATTTTTATAGTGGTTATATGGATAAAAATCCTTTAGTCCACTCTTCCAAGTCACAAAGATCTTGGGTTATACTAGAAACACAAAGTAACCAGTATACAATGCTTGCGCCAAACAACAAATGAAATGGCCACAAGTGCGCAGTAAGAAATCACACAGAAATCCTACTCTCCGAAGCTAGATCACTCACACAGACGGATCTACACTCCTCACGCTATTTTCAGTATAGGAGCTCACAAAGAAAACCTACACTAAGAAGCTATATCACTTCACACAGATGGATATACACTCCTTTCTTTTCTCAGTTGAAAGTCACTCAGACAGACAACGCAAGTTCTCTGTTCTTCAACGAAAAGCTTTGTCAACAGATGACTTCGCTTGTGATCAGACGACTCAACTGATGGATCTTGCTCTTAAGATGTGATCTTGAATTTTGCAAGTCTCTTTTTGATCTTCAGTTAGTCTTCTATTTATACTCTTGGATTTGAATATCTGCCCGTTGAAGATGAGACAGAATTCTACAGTCCTCGAGTTCTGGTCCCCATTTTCTGGAACGGCTCTCTGCAACTGCTACAGTACAGTCTGCTGTACTTTCTGTCAGTCGCATTTAATGCACACAGCAGGTTACCGTTGGATAGCTTGCTGACCGTCTTCACTCTGCTGATGGGAGTACTACGCTGATGGCTACTCTGCTGATTCAAGAATGAACACATCTATCTTGACTCGGCTGATGATAACCAATCTGATCTTTACTGATCTGATATCCCACTCGTCTGATTCGGTCACATAGCTTCCAGACCTTGAGATAGGTTTTACTAAGCTGTTCTTAGTTGATGACTAATCCTTTTGATCTTCAAAACCATTATGGCCTTTTTGTCATCTTCAAAACCTTCTCTAATTTATACCAACACATCCCTTATGTTTTGTTTATCTCCCTAACTCCCGAAATTCCCCTTGTGTTTGGTTTTAATTACAACAATCGATCCAAGTAGTATATACTTGAGATTTAAAAAGGAATAAATAAAAAATAAAAAATAATAATACATATGGGTAATTTGTCATTTCGTCAAAAGTCAAATGTCAAATTCTACTTGGGTCGATTGCGGTAGTTAAAACAAAAAAAAAAGGATGATTTTTTTTTTTTTTTAAAATAACACAGAGAGTTTTTTGGGAGTTAGACAAATCATTGTGTTTTTGTCTTTCACTCGATCACGAAATTAAGTACAATCATTAAAATCAACGAGAGCGTATTCTTTTGATTGTAAGTGCAAGCTTGTGTCATTAATTAAAATCAATCTGGGAGAACAAACAATCCACCAGTTCAAGAAGCTCATAGGGAGATTGTAGGTGTATAAAATGTGAGGAGTAAAGGCTTAACATCTAGGAACTGGATACAGCCATCAAACTTATTCTTGAATACCAGAAAAATTTTCTTTGATTACACTTTAAAAGCTCTTGATACTCATTTATGGCATTTATAGCTTGTTCAACAAGTGATTGATCTAGTGAAATTGGCTAGTCACTACTATGTAGTGAAAACCCAAGTTCGAATTCCTGTTGAAAGAAGTTCTCACTTAATGGAGCCCTTTTTAAGAAAAACCAAATGCAACAGAAGCAACTTCTCTCGATTCAAGATTTTCTTTAAACAACCATCTATTCCTCTTATCTTTACCATGAACAACACTTTCTAGACCAGAAAATAATATTTTCGGCCATAATTTAGAAACATCAGTAAGATAACTGTATTCAAGGGAAAAAATAGATGCCAAAACTGAGAAAGGGACCTTTTGTAAGTTATTCGAGATAGATAAGATTAACGGATGTTAAATGATATATATTAAATGATTCCTCTCTCTAACAGCTTATAAACTTTTAAAAAAGTTCGTCATTCAATATGGTATCATAGTTCGGGCCAAAAGAAGGTCCTATATTCGAATCCCTCCACCACCCATTTCTAAATTCCACGTGTTAGGCTTGAGTAAATGAATACCGCCTACACATGAGGGGCGTGTTAAATAGTATATATTAAATTAATTATTCCTCTCCCTAACAACTTAAACTTTTAGATGGGTTGATAATATTGGTTTGAGACGAGTGGGTACGCCCATTCGAACTAACCCGACCCGACCCAATATTTTGAAAAGAGAGTTCCTTTGCTATATGGTGTTTGAAAGCATGTTTAGTTTTAGTAATTTCATGAAATTTGAAATTATGTTCATGCTTGACCTTTAATGGCAATTTGTGATTCCCTTGTTAGAATGGTATGAAATTTTTACTGGAGCATGATTTTAAGTTCTTGAATGCAACTGTATTTTTTCAGATTTTTTTGTTGAGAAATTTGTTCTGAAAAAATTATTGATTGAATTATTTGCTGAAACTTGAAATGTGGATTCCTGATTCAATACTTGGTTTCATGTAATGTGCTATATACCATTAGAATCCTCTTGAAATTATCTTTCGGACCATATATGGAAATCTTGTTTTGGATTAGAAATGAGAAAGATATGGTCAATTCAAGTTTTTACCATATATGTCTTAATTGTTTGACATTTTATTTGCGGATTTAAATGTGCTTATTATCTTGGTCCAAAAATTTGTACATAGCATGCTTACTTGTTGTTGATCATCTCTGAAAGATTTCATGCTCATTGGATATGTAGAAATTGAGATGTGATTTTTTGTTTATTATTTGGCTGAAATTTGTTTAATTTTCTGCGAATTATATGTTGCGGCTTATAAGATGATTCATGTACCGTTAGAAATATCTTGTCGAGAGGTTTTCAACCATATATAGAATGCATAATTTGAACTTATAACGAAGGAGATATTGCCAATCGAAGTTCATGTCGCATTTCTTCATGTTGCTGGAAATTTGAAGAAGATGAACATTTATTTTGTTCATACCCACTCTCGATCGCGGCTGTTGGTTGCTCAAACAAGTACTTCCGAAGGTCAAAATGAAAAACGAAGTTCACCATAGGAATCAGAAGGCCCGAAAACATGGGGGTTGCAGGAAGCGTTTCGTAGGAAAACGCCGTTAGGACGGCGCGTGTGTCACACGCGCCACACAAGCGCGTGAAAGTGTTGGTTTGGTCAACAGCCCAATCAGCACACACATGGCAGCCAACTAGGCGCCACACGTGTGCTCAACACAATGTGGATATCTACGTGGCATGACATGTCAGCTGTCACGTCAGCGATTGTACTGCATGGCAGTGTCACGCAAGTCAGCGTATTCCGGTGTCCGTTTTTGGTCTGGAAAAAAGTTCTGTGTTTAGAATTTTCTTTCTGATTGTTTGGTGAACTTAAATTAATTTTTAGAATGTAAAATTTTTTTTCTTGATTTTTGATTCTTGGAAAATGTTTTAAAATAGAAAATTATTTTTCTTTGAAGGAAAATTTTGAAATATCTTATGTTGGTCCAGAAAAATATTGTTAAGGAAATGGCTAGCAAGTGGAAGTGTTTGAAAACACCCTAAGCCAATTTCAATTTTTCTAATGCATGTAGAAAATGATTCAACATCATTTTAAATCAAGAAAATTTCTGTTTTTTATTTCTGAAAACTCTGAAAATATTTTCAAACGTTTGACTTCAAAATGAAGTACTTCAACACTTATTTATGACGTTCTAATTAATTTTATTTTCTAAATTAGAAACTTTGTTTTTCCATAAATTTTTTTTTTGTGAAATTAGAACTTGGTTTGCTTGTGAGCAAAAATAAGTGTAATATATTCTTTTATGAGCATGAGTTAAGGTATTTTGATTAGCTTATGAGATTGGTCTAATATTTAACTCAATTTAGTTTGAGAACGTGACGTATGTCGGACCTAGTGGGAGAGCGACAATCTGAATAGGAATTGGAATCTGTTTTGCAATTTATGCAAGTTGCAAAACATTAGTAATTCTAATAAAATTTTATGCACACTTTCGAGTTTCGTGGTCAAGGATATGAAACGTTAAAGTTGATGCAATAGAGACGCTTCTTTAGCCGAGGGCTAAGAGAAGAAAACTGAACGATTGAATTTCATCTTAATGAAATGAATCTTTCGTTTATCTAATTGGTTGAAAAACGACTTAATAAATTTCCTTTTGAAATTTAAAATTTATCTTACGAACTATTTGAAGAAAAAATATTTTGAATATTTTTTATCTCTCTCCTAAAAGTTTTTGATAACTTTAAAACTTTTTCCAAGAATATGAGTTTTTCACTCCATCTTCTTTTAAGTAAGACAAGTCTCGTTAGTTTTTTTTTCGCCTGAGGCTTTGAAATCTTCTAAGGTGATTCTTAATTGTACACATAATTTTGTTTATGTGTTATTGCTACTATGCGTGTTTGATATACGCTTATCTCCTTATGTGCACTTTATTGGGTCGTGTTAAGATGTAACACGATGCACATTAAATATTTGTAAATATTTTGAATTAGTACTCGAGTGGGAGTCCCTAGGTTGGAAGAATTTAAGTTATTCTCACCTGGAACTACTAGATTTAATAATGAGGGATTGAATTAGTGATAATGATCATTTGGATATGGGAGATGATTGGGCCACATAGTGACTCTTTCGATTTTGTACCTTATGAGATTTAAAACAAGTTCAGTTTGCTATGTATAAAATCACTTATACTTAGATGGGCTAATATGATATCTCTATATTGACAGATCATGGCAATAGATTCTAATTAGATGAGTACTTGCAAAAGTACTCATTGACAAAGCTGCAACACTTTGTCGATCTTGATTTAGAATTTGAGTAGGAATATGTGATGGTGTAGAAAACATCTATCAAGTTATTAAAGACCTGTTGTGGTCTTATTACTTGAGAAAGAGATCATGGACTTTCTTTATGTCTTTTGACATGATTCCGCTCTAGTCTTGAAATTATGGCATCGTAGAACGTTATCCTTAGGGAGCAATATAGAAATACAACTCTAACAAGTTAGACGTTGGACTTTTAAAGTTTGACCAATTGGACAAATACTTTTGTCTAGTATGTTGGATACTTATGAGACTAAAGTCAAACTTAATGAATGATTAAAAGTTAAGTCATAATTATTCTCTTTTGAGTTATTGAATTCAAGTTCATTTCAGTCTCGTTCCATTATAAAGACCATTCAAAGATCGTGTCTATTTACATATCTGTAAAATGACTTTTTCAAATGGTAAGTATTTAATTGTACTTCTTAAAAAGTTATTTGGTGTTTCTAGACCAAAACTGAAGTCTTTGTGACAAAATCTATTTTTTAACGGGGCATAGGCTCTAAGAAAACTAGATTAATAGAGGCAATGAAATAAAGGAGACTGAAGATATTTCTAGTTGGAAGAACAATGACTGTCGGATTTTGATAATCTGAAATGGCATGGGACCATAAGTGCTCGATTTACCATATTCTTGGTTCTTTCACTCGTCAATGGATGAAGTTGAAAAGGTTAATGGTAACTAATAATTGAAAAGTGTTTACGTCCTCACTCAAATTTATTAAGGTAAATTTGTGTACCTTCGGAAAATTAAACTTGATTGTTGAGTTTTTTCTTGGATTAGATTTAGACTTGAATTCATCGTTGACTTGATTAGTATCATTTTGAGTGAAACTTAAATGTTCTAGACATTTAACGATAGTTTGAAGTGTCGTTCTTGACTAAACTTTTCAATTGCGTAGTTGATTGTTGTTGTACAATCAACACCTGATGCATCACAAAATATGTTGAAGGCATATTTGTTTAGGTCAATTTGGGCTAGTGGAAACACTAAATCAATGAGAAGACATTTTCAGTTCGTTTCTGACATTGGTTTGCCCTTGCACTATTTCAATTGAAACATGACCCCAGAACTATTTCGTTAGGCCGTTGGAGTTAAACTTCCATTTTGATCAACTCTAGTGATTTAATATTAGTTAAGGTTCGATGAATCCGTCCTTTCATTACTTTTATAAGGACTAGAAAAGTGCACGTACGTTGTACGTGTCTAGTTTTAATTTCACAGGTTTTTTTTCTTTCATAAATTAGTGTAAAATTTGTCATTTTTATGTCATAGAATATTATATATTTATGACCGATTATTTTATTTTAATGAGATTTATTTTTATTAATTATTATTGGTTTATAAAAAAATGATGGCTTTGAATAGTTGTAATAAAACATATAATGATGACTGATTTAGTCTTTACATTTAATAAAATTGGTTCTAAAATAAAATCATAAAAACATTATTTAGTGCATTCCATAATAATAGTTTTCATGTCAAGCTTATCCGTTATTCATTAATGACACATGTTTCATCCGTTTCTTCATAAATCTTATCGATTTCACGAGCATTTTTTCTTACTGGTTTCATCAACTTCACCAGTGTTTACCAATTTCACCAGAAGTTTCATCGGCTCATATGTTTTCACCGTTTAATTTTTTTATCTAGTTTTCGTCTTTTTAATCGATTATACATTTTTCATTGTTTTCCCATTTCTTTTCCGATCTTATTTTCAATTTAAACAATTTTCTTCCAATCTCACATTGTTTTTGTCGGATAAATTTTAACTCGTTTTCACCTATTTCACTAATTTCACATGCTATTCACCTAACTTTTTCATTGATTAAACATGTTTTCACCGATTTCAAGCTTTTTTGACTAATTTTATTCGTTTCTTTACAAATTTCACCCAAACTTTCATCGATTCTTATGTTCTCACTGTCTAAATTTTGTTCACCCGGTTTATTTTTTTTCAGCGATTTTTTCCTTTTTTTTAATCGGTTATAATATTTTCTCATTTTTGGTCGATTTCTTTGGTTTTTTTCTACAGTTTAAATCAATTTTTCATCGATTTCACCAGTTAAACTCTTTTTTAACTGATTTCACTCGTTTTTACCATTTTAACCCTTTTTTTTTATCTATTTTTCATTTTTTCCCCACTAATTTTACATGTTATTCACCTGAATTTTTTATTGATTAAATATGTTCTTACCAACCTTACGTTTTGATCGATTTTATCCTTTTTTAACCAGCTTTACCCAATTTTATTAGATTTCACCGGTTTCATCATTTTTCTCAGAAATTCCATTCTTTTCATCGATTTCTCATATTTTCACCAACTTTGCCTTTATTATAATTTATTTTACCCGTTTCCATCCATTTTTCCAAATTTTATCCCTTTTTTTTATCGATTTCAAATATATTTAAGATTTCATATTCATTTTTTCACCGGTCTAATGTGCACATACGTTGTACATGTATATTTAATTTATGTGATTTTTTTTGTAAATCAGAGTAAAATTAATTTCATTATGTCATAAAATAGCACATATAAATGACTGTTATTCAATATGTTAACTTCACATGGGTATTTTCATCGATTTCTTTAGTTTTTTTCGGTTCAAACCATTTTTCTAATGGTTTGACAATTTTTTTTGTTGGTTGAACTTTTTTCATTTTATTGATTTCATTTATTCTTACCAGTTTAACCAATTTTCACATGTTTTCACCGACTTTAGCTTTTTTTCACCTATTTTACCTGGTTTTCACATATTTCATCATTTTTTATGTAATTTCGTCGTTTCACCGATGTCATACATTTTTTTTCGCTAATTTCATTTGAATTTTCATCTATTTCACATGTATTTGCCGAATTTTCAACTCAAATAATTTTACATCTTCAATTACTTTAGATTATATCTCAAATTATTTCACTTACCTTGTCATTTCAAAGATATTTCTTTACCGATCTAAGCCATTTCACTTATTATATTTATTAGTTTAATTCAATTTTCATTGATTCATACTTGTATTTTTTACTGATTTACTCGTTCTTGATCAATTATAACCTATTATCCATAGTTTTTCCTATTTTTCATCTTTTCTCCTATTCAAACAAAAAAAAAAAATTCTACTTATTTAGTTCATACTATTATTGGTTATATTTTTTTCTTCTAATTTTACTTATTTTTATCAGTTTAACTTATATTTCACATGGCCATGGTATTTTAACAATTTCACTTGAATTTTCATTGATTTCACAATATTTCACAGATTTTAACCTTTTTTCAATGATTTAACCCATTCTTCATATATTTCACCCCTTATTCATTGATTTCACTGATTTGTTTCCTATTTTTACAGAAACATTACCCGAAATTTCATCGATTTCACATGTATTTATCGATTTTACCGGCACTTTTTATTACCGATTTTCCCCCAGTTTTTCACCTCTTTCACCAGTATTCATAAATTTCATGTAGATCGATTTAACATGTTTTCATCAATTACATAAAATTTATTAGATCTATTTCACCAATTTTCATTGATTTTCATCCGTTTCTTAACTTATTTCACACGTTTTTCTCGAAAATATTTTAATTATGTATTTATCGATTTTACCGGCACTTTTTATTACCGATTTTCCCCCAGTTTTTCACCTCTTTCACCAGTATTCATAAATTTCATGTAGATTGATTTCACATGTTTTCATCAACTACATAAAATTTATTAGATCTATTTCACCAATTTTCATTGATTTTCATCCGTTTCTTAACTTATTTCACACGTTTTTCTCGAAAATATTTTTAATGAAAATTTGGGGTAATGTTTCTCATGTCAAATAAATATTACTTAGTTCACTAAGTCATAAGCATTTTTGTTCATTCATAGGTAAGATGCGATTCTACTTTAATATATTTTATGATATTTAAGAGAATTTGATTTTTTTTAAGAAGTAACATATTGTACTAAATCTTTAACTGAAACAAATAATATTTTTTACAACTATTCAAAATAATAGTCTTTATTTTTATTTTTATGTGTTCTAAGAGAACAATAATGAAATTGTAAAAGTGATTTAGGAGTTAATTTCTTAATTATTGGAGTTAATGTAAGAAATAACTATAATAAGACTTCATATCTAATTGGAATATACTTTTGTTTTTCTTCCATACTCATGGTGCTTGGTTATAATAGAAGGAAGTTACAAATTTTCTTAAAATATTTTCCTACCAAAGTTTAAATGAGAAAATTTAAGGAAAATTCATGTCTAATTAAATTTTATTAATATACTTTACAACTTGAATAAGGGCATTTTTGTCTTCACAAAAAAAGAAAAAAACTTAAAATTTTCACACTTTTAGTAGTAGTAATAATAGATATAGATATAGATATTACATGTCTTGATTGTTTTTATTTTGATCTCTTGCATAATTAAAATACTTCGGTGTTTTTGAAATTCTAGAGAATCAAATATATTGATGAACATAAGGTTCTGATACTAGACCAATGATATGAATATCTATACGATCATTTTGTGATCAGTGTAATGAAACATCTGAGTATCAGTTATTTCTAACACTTTTATTTGTATAATTGTGTTAAGAGAAGTAATTAGATATATTGGATATGATGGGATTCAAAGCATTTCAAGTTAACCCCTTGAATTTCCATGTGGAAATTATGTTAACATTAAATGCATAATTTGTGAACCTTCAATGATAGTAATTTTCAACATATAAAAGTTAGGGTCAGATGATGATTTGACCTAAGCTGCCTTAGACGATGTGATCAATTAGTTGAGTTTGTCTTAACTTTATTTCTAATGTGTTTAGAAACATGATTACGAAAGAAAATATATCTTTGGAGGATATATAATGTCTAATGGTTTATGTTCTTGAATGAACAATGAGATGGAAGTAAAATTCTTATTAAATCGAGAAATACGATCTTTCGAAAGACGTATTTACTAGACAAACTGAACTTTGTGTATTTGAACGTGTTAGTGTAAACCGGTTCAAGGGATAGTTATTCATTTGACTTACCACTTGGAAGTAATTATCCAAAGTTGCTTCTTTTCAGTGAGAACAATTTATGTTCTACTGGATCCATTCAAATAAAAGGACTACACCTGAACCGTAACTTGTTTCAAATACTGAAAGATGTTCTCCTATCTCATGGGTGAGATACGTTAAACGAATGGAAGGAAGACTTAGTATTTGCCTATAATTTAAACCAATCTTTGTATTGGTTGATTTTTCAAAGAGGCACATGGTTTCTTACATGTATCTTACTTTAATCAAAATTTAGATATGGAAGTATTCCAAATGAATAAAAGACTATTAATCTGAAAAATTGAGATATCAAAGTTCTCGAACTTGAAATCTTTGAGCTTTAAGATTATTTTAGGCAATAAGAGATTGTCTGAACAATCAAGTTGGTTTTTATCTTGATGGATGAATAACATTTGTCTTTTGTCTTAAGTTATTATTAGGAATATTGGATTCCATTTCTTAATGTTTGAGTTACCCTATTTGTTGGGATAACTTTGAATATAAAAGGACCGTTTTGAAAATGGTCGTCCTTAATTATTTATGAATGAATTGAGGACTTGTAGGTAGAAAACTTGGTGAAATTCATTGAATTTTATAAGTGGTCAATCGACACTTGAAAAAATTCTGAATTTAATACCTACTGATACTCTAATAGTAAGAGGTAGGATTCTGATTCTTGAAATGTGCACTTTGAGTGAAATGTCTAGATCACTGATTCCGATCTTGATGGAATCATTAATTGGTTTGAAACCAATTGCCTACTCTGATTTATGTTGTGCCATGGATCTGGTCAATAAATATAAGTAAAATCATTTGTATGATTTTTAGACTTTAGTGAAAATGTTATTGAGAAACCTTTATTATAGTGCAATTGATCTCTTAAGCATAATGAGACATGTTTATCAATGTGTAAAATTATTGTAAAATTGATGGCACATACGCAGTATGGATAGTTGTTTGGTCAAGAGGTATTTATTACTTCTTTGGAAAGGTAAAGATCTACATTCGAGTTGTGTTGACATTTATGTTGCGAAATACATTCATAGCTTGCAATATAGATACTGTTTTAGTGAGACCAAACACCTACACAAAATTGAGAAATTTTGTGGAGATATCATAACAAAGTTAATAGAGAACTTTGTAGATAGCATCTGCGTACAATAGATGGTCGAGTTTCTTGTACTAAGACCATAATTGGAGATTCTTACGTGGGTTGCCTAGCAATCTCTAGAGTTGCGTAGATTTTTATCTAATTGAACTTGCAAGTTCATAAGATCAAGCCCATAAGTTTTGTGACATTTGAATGCTTGTATACAAGATTTGGAAATCATACATTCAATGTCCTAAGATATGTCTGACAAGTAGAGATTAGCTCTCTCACACGAACAATCACCTTTGACGTTGAGAACGTACAAAGATGAGATTATTTTATCCTTGTAAAGGGCGCAAGATAAAACCAGGATCGCCTTAATTATAATTGATTTAAGATTATTATTTTGACTAGAGTAATCACAGTCTTGCATGAGTGCAAGATCAGAAAGATATCGATTGCTTAATTAAGATGAGATTACTTTTGTATATACAAGTGATCGAAGAAAATGGATTCCCACCATCCATTAAACTTGTCGAATGGCAAGATGTGAATTTTCTCGAGTTAATTCTTTATCGAGGATAAGGAGAAAATTCAGGTAAAGTGTAGATGTACACTTGTACTAAAATATGTACTGTGTTGTTTAAATGACATACTCTTCAAGAAATGAAGTAAACTACACTAGCACGTGTTTCATACAACGTGTGCCTTAGTGACCATTGGGAAATGAGTGAAAGATCCCTGCTCACTCAATGCTTGAGGCCCAGAGGTTTATTGCAACCTCAATAGGTACCCTTATGACTTTCGACCGTTTCTCGAGATCTTACCAAGGTGTTGCTACTTTAGCACGTCACTAATAGCTATGAATCATACGGCGATGCGGTCCATGTCTAGGAAAGCTGCTGAAGTAAGATCGAAAGACTCAGGTAGGAAAGGAAGACTTTATGAAGCTAACACACGCTGCTTGAATTCAAAGCTGGCCAGCCAATATGTCGAACTTGAGAGTTTGAGACATGATTATGAATACAAGTGAATGGTCGAGTGAAGCATGCTCTTTTTTTTGTTAATATGAGGGATCAGAGATACTTCGGTTAGTGAAATGGGGTTTGGGGTATAGCGAGTCCCGATGTCCTCGTGTTTTGTGAATAAGAGTTGTTATATACCTTAACAGGGTGTATGACACTTAATGCTCTTGCGCTCGCCGGTCACACGGTCCACTTGTCTGTATGAATTTGATGAGTATGTTGTTGAAGTCCCTGTAGACTCGGTTTAGCCCTCATGTGCGAGTGGGGGATGTTGATTTGAGACGGGTGGATACGCTCATTCGAGCTAACCCAATCCGATCCAATATTTTGAAAAGAGAGTTTTGAAGGGAGTGGTTATTTATAACCACCCCATTAGGGGGTTAACCTCTCTTAGTGGGAGATTAACTCCCCACTTAATAGAAATGGGGGAAGCATACGGCTTCCCCACACACAACAAGAAAATGAGAGAAGTCCAAAAGTGGACTTCTCCAATTTTGAGAGAAAAGAGAAGCCATTCTAAATTAATAGTGACTTTGGGCACTTCCAACTCTCAAGATCTCTTTCTCTGCTCTTTTCTCCTACGTATTCATATACAATAAGTTTATATTTCACATGATAAAAAGGGGTTACATACTCTATATTCAGGGAAATATATTCATACACATATCATCAATTATAATTGGGGCATTTGGATTGTGGAATGATGGCTCATTTTCATACTTGATATGTGTCTTGATCGGGAGCACCAAAACATGAGAGCATCGGTGATTCAACCACGGTTAGATCGATGGCAAAGAATGATTTTCTTCGGATCACCGACTTCAAGTAACCGGCAATTATCCTATCCGATTCAAGTAAGTAAATTAAGGTTGATTCGGATTTAAAACCCAACAAGTAATTCAATAATGGAAAAGTATGTAATAGCTCAGAGGGTTTTGTATGTATCAACTGGAATGAAAATCCCTTTGTCAATCCGACAAGTCCGACTTCATACTCACTTCTCAAGACTTCTTTAATGTCTCTCATTGTATTGGTAAAAGAATTACTTTACACTGTTGATACAAAAAAGATACGCGAGTAATCTGCTGCTAAAGTTCTCAAGTTTCTCAGTTAATACACGATCAATAAGAAGTGATAGTGGCCCAGCATTCACCTAGCAGATCAGTGAAATTGAGAAAAAGTAGACAGAAGAGAGTTCTACATAGAGTGCCATTTTACCTGATTATCCAATAGTTATTTGATTGTGTTGCAAACATACAATGATATTAGTTATTTCTGAGGTAACTTGAAACATATCTCTTGAGATATTAAAGACCAAAATGCTGTAAATGTGAAATTAAAGTGTATATTCAGAAAGTGAATCAAATGGAAGAGTACATGAATTATTTTTGCACATATGTTTTGGAAGTAATGCGTTTATCATTTAAATATGTTGTAAATAATTCCTTGTCAAGTATGTGAACCTAATACAAATAATTTCACTTTTGGTACCATAAGTGACTAGTAACCTTATTTAAAGGTTATGGTACCATAAGTTATAAAGCCAACACATTTGGTATTAATTTTTTTTTTTGACACATTTGGTATTAAAGATTAGCAGGAATCGACACATTTGGTATTTCTGTCAATTTTTTGACGGAATTGGACTGAAAATTGATGAAAATTTGTTGAATTGTTCCTATAATTAAAGATTGTTGTCAAAGTTTACCCCACATATTTCCTAGTCGGCAAATCTACCCCACAATTCACAAGTTTGAAGCATTCCAGTTCCAACTGCAAAAAATAGTTAAATTATTAATCCTATTTAATAAATTTTATATATTATTATTAAATCTCTTAAAATAATTAGATTTTATGTATAATATATATTTTATATAAGTTTGGAAAAATAAATATCAAACAAATTTGTTAAATTTGTTAGATATTTTAAATTTTGAATTTTTTTTAAACTAATTAGATTTTTTTAAATAACAATTAAACTTATTAAAATTAAACAATAAAATCTTTTAAACTAATTAGATTTTATATATAATATATATAAATTAAACAATATTTAGTCTAAAATCTGAAATAGATATATTTTAAAAATAACATAAATGTTAATAATCCTAATTAATAAATTTGTTATAGTTAAAATAAAATTAGAAAAAATACAAAACCCTAGTCCTCACTCACACCCAAGATGGAACTCAGGTTGCTGCCGACATAGGTTCCATCTTGAGGGGTGGGTGGGGTTTGTATTTTTTTTAACATTTTGTTTATAATAGAAATAATAATATTTATGTAATTTTTAAAAGATTTATTTTTTCGATATAAGATTACATATTATTTATATATTATGTAAAATCTTATTAGTTTAACAAGTCTAATAAGTTGAATTGATCTTTAATTTTCAAATTTTATTTAAAATATATTTAATCTAAATAATAATTTTTATAAGAGATTTAATAATAGTGTATAAATTTATTAAATAGGATTAATTATTTAATTTTTTGGTATTGAAACTGAAATGCTTCAAACTTGTAAATTTTGGGGATGATTTGCCGATTAGTAAACATGTGGGGCAAACTTTGTCAATAATTTTTAATTATAGGACCAATTTTCCATATAAAATTGGAATTTTCGTCAATTATTTGACGCGGTATCAAATGTATCGAATCCAGTTAAATTTTGGTACCAAATGTGTTTATTTTGTAACTTATGGTAACTTAACTTGAAAGTAAGACTTATGATACCAAAAGTAAAATACTCTCGAACCTAATAATATAGCTATGTTTGGATGGAGTTGAGTTTATGGCTATGTTGGGATTGTACGGATTGACTGATGAACTGCTCTACCTGATACGACGTGGTTGCTGCTACTGCTTTTGTGTTATGATTATGGAAAAGTTGATAGAAAGTTAAGGTTTTTATCTGCTCAAATCTGCTGTTACAAAGTTGTGTTACATCTCCTGTTACACCATTGGATTGTTGACATGTGTCAAGAAAAAAATAAAACAATTAACAGGGACTTTAGGCCATTGGTTAGTTCCGTCAGAGAGTGTTGCTCCACTCCCAAGCTCCCACCACTTTCGGGCCTAATTGCACTAAACAACCTGCCCTAAACCTATTAGCAATTTAGCACCCATACAAAATCCTCTCAACCTATTAACAATTTAGCACCCACCACCATCAATTTTCGTTTCCACCGCCGCTTCCCACCTTTTATGTCCGCGTATGAGCATTCAAACTGTTGATGGCTCTCAATAGCTTTGGGCCTGACTTAGAGTTAATGGGATGATAATAAAAGTATAAAACTGTATTTGAAAGGCAAAAATGAAGTGATAATTTCTTAGACTTGGTAATTTTGGAAAAGTGATAAAATCAAGAAGTGAAATTAACTAAAAATTAATGAGAAACACAAATTCTCAACAATTAGATAGACGTTTTGCAACATTAATATGAAATCAAGGGGCAAAATCCTAATTGATAAAAGCTCGTGCAGTAACAGTAGCTATGGTGGGGTGGAGGTGAAAGAAAAGTCAATGGTTAATGGGGGAAGGAAATGAAAAAGAAAAAGGTGGGGTTTATTAAATGTTTATTGGTTTATTTTTAAGTTTTACTTCTTGCGAATTTTTGGTTGTGGCTGGGATTTCAATTGTGGGCCCTAGGGCCTAGAGTGGTGGGAATGCAGAAAAACTCTATAACGGAACTAACAAACGGCAAAAAGTTCCCGTTAATTGCTTTAATTTTTTTTGACACATGTCAGCAATCCAGCGATGTAATAGGAGATGTAACATAAATTTGTAACAGCAGATTTGAGGCGGGTTTTTATAGTGGGAAATTCAATTTGGGTTTCAATTGGGAGTTTTAGGAGAGTTTTGCGGCAACTAATTTCAAAACATATGCGAAAAAACAAGTGCACCTTTGCGAATAAGATTGATACCCGTAACGTGTTCGTGTGAAAAAAACAGAGAGACGGTATATATTTATTTTTCGTGAAAAGTAGTTGGTTCTCACTTTATGTGTTTGACGAGCCTCGAAAAAAATTAAATCCTTAGAAGAAAAAAAAGCTTTAATTTAGTTATGGGTTGAGTTCTAGGGCAGAGTCAATAAGTGAATGTTTTATACTACAATACTGACACTTCTGTCTTTCCTAAAATAATTGTGTCACTTGTATCTCTCGTATTAACTATTTGTTTAACCGGTCAATTTGCCGACAAGAAGTGGTGGCGACGGGCCGGCCCTGAGTGTAAGCCGCGTATGCGGCCGCTTAGGACCATCGATTCGAGAGGGCCTCCAAATCTTTAACTATTTTATATATAATATTAATATATATATATATATATATATATATATATATATATATATATATATATATATATATATATATATATATATATATATATATATATAAAAAATTATGAAAAATAGGCTAATAGTGTTGCATAAGAGGCTAATTTCGAGTTAATGTTGTGAAAAAAGAATTAGAATTAATGAATTGTGAAGAAATCAAAGCTAATAGCATGTTAATGGAAGAAATTAATGGAGGAAGTTGCAGATCGGCTACTGGAGAAGAAGATGAATTGTTATATGGGCCTAAATTTTACTATTCTCGATTGAGCTTGTTGGTGGAGTTAAAATCAAGTGGGCCTTATTAATTTTATTTTAAATTGACTAGGTTATTGGAATACACACTCTCGAGAAATTGACTAGCCGTGTACAAATTTATATGTACGAAGAAAAATTACAGTGGGCTGTAGGGATAAATCTAAGCAATCAAATTGCAAACTCTAATTGGAAAGATTGGGGATAAATCCAAACAAACATATTGCAAAACCTAATTGCAAAAAGATTGAAACACAAGACGGGCATGCGTCAACTTCAAGCCTTATTAAGTCTTACCTGCGATCAACAATGTTACAGGAGAGGTTGGATGGGTTAGCCATGTTGTCAATTGAAAATAATATGGTAAAGAAGATTGATTATGCAAGCGTGATTAATGATTTTGCTTCAAAAAATTCTAGGGGAGTAATATTTAAATAATAATATTTTATTAGAAGTTTAATTGATTATGTTATATTCACGATTGCAATTATTTCTTATTTATTATAATTATGTCTCATAATATCGATGTATTTTACAAAACAAGATTTTTTTATATGAAAATTTAAGAGCTACAAATTCAAAGTTGGTTTAGGGCCACTGAAAACTCAGGGTCGGCCTTTGGGTGGCGTTGAGATCACGTGACTAGCACGTTTCAATTTTTTAGGGTGTTTTCGTCTGTTTAGCATGAAGCAAGATTTTCGGCAGAAATTCATCTATTGTTATGTTAGATTGTAGTCCTCATACAAAGTGTTTGTGTCAATGTTGTCCTTGAAAGTTTGGCATAAAATATACAGTTAAATTCTAGCCAAAATTTGTTACTCCATTTTATAGTCGTTTGCTTGCACTTTCCGAAATTTGGAGTTAAAATGAGGTAAAATTGTAAAAATCGTCTCAAACTAATCATTGATTTTGAATTTTCGTTCCAAACTATTCAATTTGGCAAATTTCGTCCCGTAATTTAATATTTTTTTGGAATATCGTCCCACCGTTAATTATTAGATGGAAATTGCATGTGTATTTGCCGTTAAATTATCACATGGCTGCTTACGTGCCATGACGTGATAAATCTTAACATGAATAATTATATAATACTGCAGAATTAGTCTCAAACTAATTACAAGATTGGCCGTCATTTTTATTAAATTAGAAATTTAATATTGGGACTAAATTCATACAAAATATTAAATTATGGGACGAAATTCGACCAGTTGATATAGTTTGGGACGAAAAATCAGAATTAGTAATTAGTTTGGGACGATATTTCAAACAAATATTTAATTGCGGGACGATATTCGGTAAGGTAATATAGTTTGGGACGAAAATCCAAAATTACTAATTAATTTGGGACGTTTTCTGCAAATTTATCTTAAAATGACAATCTATTAAGGGCCGTTCTATATATAAGGAGAAAAGTGAAAATCGTATTAAAAAAGGAAATTGATTATCATTACCAACTCATGATATTTTAAATATATCATCGACAATTTAACCTCGTCTGTATTAGATTATTACATCATATGTTTTTAATATTAAGTGTATTAGAAATATTATTGGTCATTTTTACAGTTTTGGGGTTTGAAAATGTTAAACACCGAAAATGTATACTGAGTTCATACTGGCTCGTTCAAATAGCTAAGATTGATTTAAGGGTAAACACCACTTTTGGTCCCTCTTATCATTAACTTTTTACAGAGTGGTCCCTCTTATGTTTTTTTTCCCATTTTAGTCCCTACTATGAATTATTTGTTTCACTTTAGTCCTTATCAAGTGGTCCAAGGCGATTTCGATAACATGTGATATGCTCATGAGGGCAATTTTGTCATTTCAAGTAAACTAACATGGATATTTTCGTCTTTCTAATTATTTAAAAAAAAAACTAAATTTTCAAACTAGGCTTTCATTCCAATCGAACTTAATCGTACATTTCGTTCCAAACTAAAGTTTTTTCCTAAAATCTTTTTCAAACACCAAAATTGCTCACCAATTAAACAATATCTCAAATAGTCTCAATAGTAAACGGACGAAAATGCCCTAAAAAATAATCATATGCATGTTACGTGTTATCGGAACCACCTGATAAGGACTAAAGTGAAACACATAATTCATAGTAGGGACTATAGTGAAACAAATAATTCATAGTAGGGACTAGAGTGGAAAGAAAAACATAAAAGGGACCACTCTGTAAAAAGTTAATGATAAGAGGGACCAAAAGTAGTATTTACCCTTGATTTAAATTGATTTCGGTTTACTCAATCGAATGGAAAGTTCTTTTTCAAGATAAGATATTATTTGAAAAAACTTGTAACAAACATGCTTTTGCACATACACACCCAACTTTAACCTTGAAAACATATCTTGATTAAAAAGAAAAAGAAAAAGAAAAAGAATAAACAATTAGATCTATAGACCAAGAAGATTAAAAACAGGAGAAAAAAATTATAGGGTAAATATCACTTTTGTTCCCTCTTATCATTAACTTTTTACAGAGTGGTTCCTCTTGTGTTTTTTTTCTCACTTTAGTCCCTACTATGAATTATTTGTTTCACTTTAGTCCCTACTATGAATTATGTGTTTCACTTAAGTCCTTATCAGGTGGTTCCGACAACACGTGACATGCATATGAATATTTTCTAGGGCATTTTCGTCCGTTCACTATTGAGACTATTTGAGATATTGTTTAATTGGTGAGCAATTTTGGTGTTTGAAAAAGATTTTAGGGAAAAACTTTAGTTTGGAACGAAATGTACGATTGAGTTGGATTGGAATGAAAGCCTAGTTTGGAAGAGATTATATATTTAGTTTTTTTAGATAATTAGAAAGACGAAAATATCCCTGTTAGTTTACTTGAAATGACAAAATTGCCCTCATGAGCATATCATATGTTATCGGAATCGCCTTGGACCACTTGAAAAGGACTAAAGTGAAACAAATAATTCATAGTAGGGGCTAAAGTGGGAAAAAAAACATAAGAGGGACCACTCTGTAAAAAGTTAATGATAAGAGGGACCAAAAGTTGATTTAGTAAATGAAGATGAAATGTTGGAGTATTATTCGCGAATTAAAGTTATGTATATTAATTATCAACATGTGATTGATTTAGTAAAAAGGAGTAGTTATTATAAAGAAGCAAACCTATGTTCGAATTTCTGTTAGGAGAGGTTCCCATTTAATGTTTTCGACGACCTCGAAAAAGATTAAATCCTTAAGAAATAAAAAAAAAAAATTAAAACAATACTATACTTCATTAAGGTGTTGCACCATCGATCCTTACAACGGCTGCATAAACTAATTTAATTTTTGTAATAACCATCTTTACTCTATAAGCCTGACATCTCTTATATTTAGTAAAAGCTCAAATAACTTTTGTTATCATTTTTATTAGAAAATTGTAACAAAAATAAATTCAAAATAATAATTTTCTCAATAAAGCCAAATCACCGAATCATCAAGACTAACCATTAATGCATACATTTTCTGATGAGTTTTGGGTCTAGCCCATTAGAGAAAAATTAAGTTTACATGAGACATGTATGAAAGACTTTTAGTTTTCCTATTTGTGTGCATTGTGTGCTAAGCACATCAGAAAAGAAAAAAAACACAAGGACGGCGAGATAAATAGGAGTTGTCTTGAGATTTGTGAAAGAGCTCGATGTACTATTGATAATTGGTTCACCGCAAATCTAGCGGAGATCCTTCACAAAGGTGGCTCAACTGTTAAAGGAAAGAAAATCATGTATGATATGGAATTGATATGATAGATCAAGACGTAATATTCTGTGAATATTTTTATATTTTTATCTTCCTAGGTTAGACCTATTACTTTTGTATATAAATAGCTTTGCACTTGTACAATTAATATTAATGCAATATAAGATACACTTCACTTTGTTTATGGTACCAGAGCACCGATCTTGGTGTCTTTAGCCTACTACCTTCCGCCACAATTAACATGGCTCATACAGTTGAAAATCAAGAGCCATCAAAACATAATATCACAATGAAAAACACAGAGGAGAAGGAAAAGGAGATACAATTCCCTGATCCTCTAGTTTTGAATAACTCGGATATAGCAGGACTTACCCTGGTTAGCACGCCACTAGATGGACGCAACTATGGATAATGGAGTCGCGCAATGCGCAATTCGCCTCAGCCTCAGCGCGAAAAATAAACTTGGTCTAATCGATGGAACCGTGACGGCTCCACCAACAACTGATGCAAGATTCCCGTTATGGCAACGCTGCAACGATCTGGTAATAACTTGGATCCTCCAATCCATTCAACCAGAATTAACACGCAGTGTGATCTTTTCTAATACGGCTGCCACAGTTTGGAATGACCTACATGATAGATTTTCTCAAGGAGACGATTCAAGGATCTATCAAATTCGACAAGAAATTGCCGAATGTCGCCAAGGAACCCTCTCTATCTCTGCCTACTACAAAACTCAAGGGTCTTTGGGACGAGTTGGGATCTTATCAAGAACCCATCGCATGTTCCTGCGACATGTTAAAGAAGATTCTTGTTAGGGAGGAAAAGGAGAGGGTGATGCAATTTTTGATGGGGCTTAATGAATCTTTTTCCCAGGTTCGTGGATCGATTTTGATGATGAATCCCCTTCCAGATACACGCAAAGTTCATGGCCTCATCCTTCAACAAGAGAGACAAATGGAGGTCGCTATTCGCCAAGAGATTCCATCGACGTCACACGCTATGCAGGTCGTTCGTAAACCATCACAACAAACTTTAGCTCCTTCTTATTCATATCGCAAAGACTTGCGATGTACTTACTGTGAACAAGGAAGACACCTGGTGGACCAATGTTATTATTTGATTGGGTTTCCAGTGGGCCACAAATGGCATGGAAAGAATGTAAAGCCTAGAAATAAGAAAGCAACAGCCCACAATGTTGAGATAAAGAGGGAGGCCACCAATGAAAGTCCAACATTTACAGCCGAGGAATATAGGCAGATCATGGCACTGCTCCATAATAAAAATGGTAACAATCAATCACTCGCAAACGCGAAAGGTATTTCTACACCGAATTATGATAATATATCTCATAATGCACACTCGATGTTATATTGGATTGTGAATAGTGGAGCAACAGATCACGTATCTCACCTTTCACCCACTCATAATAAAAATAAGGCACCTCATGATTTCATTGGACTACCTAATGGTGAACAAGCTATTGTTGAAAATGTTGGGTATGTTCAATTATTGTTAGTTTTGTCTATTGATGGAGTTCTTCATGTGCCTAAATTTCGTGTGAATTTGATATCTGTCAGTAAATTGACACGAGCTTTGAGATGTATAGTGATATTTTACCCGGATTTCTGTGTTGTGCAGGACGTGGATACGAGGAGGATGATTGGCCTGGGCAAACATTTTACTGGTCTCTACTATCTCACACCAAGCCAAAATCCCCACCTAGTCAACCACATAACCCGCACTTCTGAACTATGGTACCAACGCCTCGGTCATCCATCTACTGCTCCTCTTCACTACTTATCGCAATTATTTCCACAAATTGTTTTTAATTCTAAGCATGTACGCGAGATTTGTCCCTTAGCAAAACAAACTCGTTTATCTTTTAATTCAAGTTCAATAAAAACAGTTGCACCGTTTGATTTAATTCATTGCGATATTTGGGGACCACACAAAACTCACACACACTATGGGTCTCGGTATTTTCTAACCATTGTTGATGACTTTTCTCATTTTACATAGGTTCATCTTATGAATTTTAAATACAACACCCAATCTATATTAAATTTTTTTTTCTCTTGGGTCAAAACTCAATTTAATAAAGACATTAAAATTTTGCGTGCCGATAATGGGGGAGAATTCACATCAATGCGTTCTTACTTTGACGAACACGGTACAATTTTTCAACATACATGTGCTTATACCCCCCAACAAAATGGAGTGGTAGAGCGAAAACATCGTCATCTTTTAAATGTAGCCCGTGCATTACATTTTCAAGCCAATTTGCCATTACGATTTTGGGGAGAAAGTATCCAAACAGCATGTTACCTTATAAATCGTCTACCCACACCTCTACTTTCTCACAAATCTCCATATGAACTTTTACACAAAACTCCGCCAAATTATTTTGACCTTCGGGTTTTCGGTTGTTTATGTTATGCCACCAATCTCACCTCAAATAACAAATTTGATTACCGTGCACGTCGTTGTATTTTCATTGGATATCCTCTTGGGCAAAAAGGTTACCGCGTTTATGACATCGAAGGCAAGAAATTTTTTACTTCCCGAGATGTTACTTTTCATGAAAATATATTTCCTTTAAGTATGCTCCCACCAGAGAGTCAAGAAGATAATCCAGTGTTGCATCTTCCTACCGACCCAATTCACTCTCCAGAACCCAATATCTCTAATCAGTCCAACTTGACCAACTCTGACTTACTACAAGCAGATATAGTACCCGAACCGACACATACCATACAATCGCCACCATCAGTTAACCCACCTCAACCTACACCATCAAACACCCATATATCTTCAATCCCATCAACGTCGGTCGACCAATCCTCATCAGACCGGATACCTGACGCCACTCCCGATGTTCGTCGTTCATCCCGCCCTCATCGACCTCCACCTTATCTTCGAGATTTTCAAACATACCATGCTGCTGTTCTAGGCCCTGATTCCTCCTCTACCTCTGCGTCTGGCACTCGCTATCCATTGCAACGGTATGTCACTTACTCTGGGTTGTCAAATAAATATCGTTCATTTGTACATAATATCTCTCGACTTGTAGAACCGACATCTTATGAACAGGCATGTGAAGACCCTAAATGGGTTGCAGCTATGAATTCTGAAATACAAGCACTTGAGGATAATAAAACTTGGTCTATGGTGTCTCTTCCTCACGGGCAACATCCTATTGGGTGCAAATGGGTCTTCAAGATCAAATATCATGTCGACGGATCCATCGAGTGATACAAAGCTCGGCTTGTTGCCAAGGGGTTCACTCAGCGTGAAGGCATCGATTACAAAGACACATTTGCTCCTGTTGCCAAATTAACCACAGTTCGCTGCTTATTGGCAGTTGCTGCAGTTCGAAATTGGCCATTACACCAAATGGACATCCAAAATGCCTTCTTGCATGGAGAACTCACAGAAGAAGTTTATATGCTTCCGCCTCCTGGTTCTCGTCGACAGGGGGTGAATATCGTTTGTCGACTTCACAAGTCCCTCTACGGTCTTAAGCAGGCATCCCGCAGTTGGTTCAAACGTTTCTCTAGTGCAATTCAAGAAATTAGTTTTCACCAGTCCCGTGCCGACTACTCCTTGTTCACACAGATTCATGGGAATTCTATCACCATTGTGCTACTTTATGTTGATGATATGGTCATAACAGGAAATGATGAGAAAGCCATTGACAACCTCAAAAAACTCCTTGACAGTTGTTTCAAGATTAAGGATCTCGGACCACTCAAATACTTTCTTGGAATCGAAGTTGCACGTTCTACTGCTGGAATTACAATTTGTCAAAGGAAGTATACATTGGACATATTAGAAGAAGCTGGATTACTCGGAGCGAAACCATCGAATATTCCTATGGAACCCGAGTTGGTTCTAACAGACACGGAAAGTGAAGCTCTCAAGGACCCCACTCGGTACCAACGATTAATTGGAAAATTAATATATCTCACAATCAGTCGGCCGGAAATTACATACTCCGTGAATACTCTCAGTCAATTCATGCAGAAACCTAAATTACATCACCTCAAAACCGTACATAGACTCCTGCAATACTTGAAGGCAGCTCCAGGGCAAGGTTTATTATTTCCCTCAAATAATTCACTTCACTTGATTGGATATTGTGATGCCGACTGTGTTGGGATTCGGTAAGATAAACAGCCCTAAGCACAGCGGAATATAAAAAATTTTAGGACCTCTTACGGAATCTTGCCAGGATATTCTCTAGTTGTATATATAT
Source organism: Penstemon eatonii (assembly GCA_038501285.1). NCBI lineage: Eukaryota > Viridiplantae > Streptophyta > Magnoliopsida > Lamiales > Plantaginaceae > Penstemon > Penstemon eatonii. Next base: position 19,176,565 of record CM076711.1, read on the forward strand.
GAATATAAATAAAAACGATAGTATAAGTTTACACGTTATACCTATCTCCTTGCAAATCCTTTGGCTAGTAAAACGAACTCTGATTTCTCCTCCAGTAAGTATCGATCCAAGCTCTGCAGCAGCGCCCCACGTGTTGCGCCTCTACGGGTTGATACACCACAATTACACGAAAATAATAAATCTTGATCAGCTAGAACACAAGATATATTATGATCTAGGATTTAGGAACGATCTTGGAACAAAGTCGAAAACGAAAAATTCTTCCAAAGGAAGAACAGGGTTCGGTCGACTTTATGCTTGGGAGAGGGAGAGAAAATTTTGCTCTTGCTCAAATTTTGCTTATTGAGTTGTGTGAAAAATAACTATAAGATAGCTACTTATAGTTATCTCCCTAACCTAGTCCTATTAGGACTAGGTCTTCTCTCTCCTACATGGGCCATGGCCCTCTTTAATTTAGAAGACCCAGTCTCCTAATTAATTCATGGCCCAGTTAATTAATTTGACCAGGCCTAATTTAATCTCCCAATTAAATAGCCTAATTAATTAACTTAATCTCCCATTTAATTAAATCAGACTCCAAGTCTATTTAATTAAAATCCCTTCTAATTAATTAAATCCAACTTAAATAATTAATCCACAAATTAAATTCCAATTTAATTTATGATCTTGATCCAATTTCAATTGGATCCCATTTTGTTCCAATTGGGTCGACCCAGTCGACCCACCCATAATAATCGACCCAGTCGATTATTCATCCAGTCGACCCAGTCGACTCGATCGTTCTTATTTCCTCGATTTCGCTTCATGTGTATTGTGTATGCCCCCGTAGGTTCACCACATAATTGGCCGTGGGTTATAATTAAATATTATTTAATTATTCGAGTAAGACTTACTCTAAATCAATCGAACACTCTGTCGATTGATCATTCCAAAATTAGCACCCCTGCCAATTTGGGAATTCTCCCACACTCCACGGTCGATGTCCAGCCACAAGCCCATGGAGCCCAATCACTGGTGAATTAATTCAGTGAACCTTTTATCATTTACAATTTCCATATACGACATAATCTCTCCATCAACCAATCTCCCAGTCGAGACTCAAGGGTATGGTCTTTCATCGGTTTCCCTTTTCTTTTGTCTTGACCTTATGCATTCTGGTCTCGAAATAATTCTCTTTGACTTAACCTTTATGAGCTACTTATATAAAGCCGTCAGATACCTCGGCCGAGGATTTTACCAGAATTAATTTCTCACAGAAATCCATAGGAGAATTTCCCAACCTATCAAGTCGGGTCAATGGATCCTTTGTTGATGATATGAATCTGCATACGAGTTCCTCTATACCCAATATGAATCCACAGAGACTTTCTGGCGATCTCCAGTCAGTCGGGACTCATATCAAAGCATAGACGTTCTCGCACCAGATAAACCCTATCATCTCAAGTAGTTAGGGATCGTTCCTCGTATACTATTGTAAATCGGAATAACTTCAACCCCGATATGCGACTACCGCTTCCATGGTGAGTTATTTCCTAATTGGGGTATTCAGTGCGCTTGCCATCCCAGCAAGCCACCCACTTATGTGTATCGACTATCCCAGTCACGCTCGTGGACCCCAGCGTTCTCCAGTTCATCGGAGTATACACAATAGTGAGAGTCTAACCGAATCCAACGATGTCCTATCTCGATTGGATTCTACGACTCTTGAATATGTTCTAGATCACGGCCTTGGAGATCAGTCCACGGGTTGTCCCGTAGCCCTGTGATCTAAGGACTTCTATCCTTATGCATAGATAATTATTACATAAGATAAAGATGACCATTTAATAAAATGCATTTATTAATCCAATCGAATGGTCCTTTCAATTAAATGCAGCCAAAACAGTTGGCTTGCAGGACACTATTCTATCAATCTCCCACTTGTACTAAAGCCAACTTTTCATACTTCTGATTCCCATCTTAGACAGATGTTTTCGGATGCCTTTGAGGCAATGGCTTAGATAGCGGGTCCGTCGTATTATCCCTTGAGGTGACACGTTCCATCTTTATGTCTCCTCTACCAATGATATAACATATCAAATGGTATCGTCTTAGTTCGTGCTTGGATTCTGATGAGATCTCGACTCCTTCGCTTGCGAGATGGCTCCATTATTATCACAGAAGATAGTAATGGCTCGACAATGCTAGGTATCACATCCAATTCCTGGATGAAGTTTTTCATCCAAACACCTTCCTTTGCTGCTTCACTCGCGGCAATGTATTCTGTCTCGGTGGTTGAATCTGCGGTAGTGTTTTGCTTGGAGCTCTTCCAGCTTACCGCACCACTATTGAGGCAGAACACGTATCCAGATGTCGACTTGAAGTCGTCCACATTACATTGGAAGCTAGAATCAGTATAGCCTTCCAATTTCAATTCTCCTCCACCGTATACCAAGAACAATTCCTTAGTCCTTCTCAGGTACTTCAGAATTGCCTTTACGGCTATCCAGTGCTGCTCACCTGGATCAGACTGGTAGCGACTTGTAACGCTTAAAGCGTATGCTACGTCTGGTCTCGTACATAACGTACCATACATTATGCTTCCTATTGCGGATGCATATGGTACTCGAGACATATTGCTTCTCTCTTGAGGCGTCTTTGGGGCCATAGACATAGAGAGTGCAATTCCATGTCTCATTGGAAGCAATCCTCTCTTGGATTCTTCCATTTTAAATCTCTTCAAGATTCTTGTCTATGTACTATGATTGGGAGAGGCCCAGCAGTCCTTTTGATCTATCTCGGTAGATCCTTATACCCAGTACAAAGGATGCTTCTCCCAAATCCTTCATTGAGAATTGTGTAGATAACCATGCTTTAGTTTCGGACAACACTTTCACATTATTTCCAATGAGAAGAATGTCATCAACGTAAAACACCAAAAATTTAACTGTACTCCCACTGACCTTCTTGTACACACATGGTTCGAACATGTTTTTGATGAATCCATAAGTTTGGATTGTTTCATCGAAACAGATGTTCCAACTTCGGGAAACTTGCTTCAGTCCATAAATGGACCTCTGGAGTTTGCACACCTTGTGTTCATCTCCTTTGGATGCATATCCTTTTGGTTGCTTCATGTAGATCTCCTTGTCAATGTCCCCATTGAGAAAGGCAGTCTTTACATCCATCTACCATATCTCGTAGTTATACCACGCAGCTATGGCCAGCAAGATTCGAATGGATTTAGGCATTGCGACGGGTGAAAGGTCTCCTCAAAGTCGATGCTTGGCCTTTGAGTGTATCATTTTGCCACTAGTCGCGCCTTGTAGGTTATTACCTCTCCGTTCACTCCAAGCTTTCGCTTATAGATCCACTTGCAACCCACGGGAGCTACTCCCACTGGTGGATCTACCAAGGCCCAGACCTTGTTCGAGTGCATGGAGTCCAATTCGAATTCCGTGGCTTCACGCCACTTTCCCGAGTCTATGCCTAGCATAGCCTCTTCGTAAGTCCTTGGGTCGGTTAGAGACTGTCTAGTCTCACGCAGCAGACCGTAGTACCTTTTGGGTTCTCTACGTTGTCTTTCTGACTTACGAAGTACCGGTGTACTTTCTGGTGCACTTTCATGCTCATGTTCTCCCACTGCCTGTGGTGATGGGTCAGCTTGATTGACCTCTTCGGCCTTTTCAGCTTCAGTGACCTCATCTAGTTCTACGTTGTGTTCCTTCTTGCCTAGCAAGAAATCCTTCTCCAAGAAGTGTGCGTTCCTTGAGACAAACGTAGTTTATCTTGTAGGATCGTAGAACTTGTATCCTATAGAGTTTTCTGGATACCCCACGAATTGCATAAGATGGACTTTACATCCAACTTATCTCCCACCAGCTTATTCACATAAGCGGGAGACCCCATATGCGCATGAATGCATATGAAGGTACAATACCAAAACTCATATCACGTGATATGCTTTGGATCTGGCTTCAGAGATACTTAGCTCAGTATCTTCGATTTTCTCGATCAAGTTTCATTTGTTTGAATAAGGAATTTCATGTAAGATTTCTTAATGGACATTTACATGTCCAGAATGCTTGACAACAGACAACGTTTCGAGCGGGTCTAACATTTCGAGAATCTAATTCTCTATTAAATAATCAATGGCGTACTGCCAATGCATGATTGATTTTAAATAAATCTCTTACATGCTTTCATTGATTAGGCTCTCTTCTTTATTCCAAAAGTAATTTGGAATTGTACATCACAACGTACTTTTACCCATGAGGGTACTAGAGACGCCCTATCTCCCACTAATGATTTAGTGTTTCTACACACTTATAAATGGATTAAATCCATTGCAATTGTTTATGCCTCTTGGTTGCCTAGCAACCAACTACTAAATCTAATTTCCATTAAGCAAGATTCGAAAGTCGGTTACTTTGTACAGCATCCCAGTCAAGCTCGACCCAGTCGAGCTCAGTCTTTGAATCTTTTAATTCGGAAATATGTTTTAGTATTCGTGTATCGCCTTTCGGTTTTTACAACGACTCAAGTGTGTGGAATCTTGATTATTTATATTTTATTGACTATGCATATTTTATTTAGTCGATATATGAGTATCCATACTCATTTGCTTATGTACACCTTTTGCGTATAAATCTTATAGCGCAATCAGTTCCAACCATTATGGAACTATCACATCCCTTAAGACAAGGGATGGTATAAGCAAATTCCAATGATCTAAATAATTCATGGCTTTAGATGCATTGAATGCATCAATGAGTTCTTCATCGGGCATCCAACACCCTTATGCATTACTTTAACCATAATGTTAAGTTCAATAAAATTTAATCATCCCTTATGGGATGAATAGGTTCAATTCCTCTTCCCTTGATCTTAATACATGGAAGAATCATTTTGATTGACTTTTTAACTTATCATCCTTACAGAAAAACCTCCAAGGTTATTTCCCTTTAGAGAGGATACATTCCTCTTCTTCCATCTCTCGAGCCTTTTGAGGCCTTTTCACAAGATGTTACTTCCCATTCATGGGAGACTTCATGTTTGCCTTCAAGAAAATTTGGGCTTGAGAACCATCCTCAACCATCTGGTGAAACTTATCACCTTTCTTATTTGAAGAGTAACTTCGAAAAAGGCAGCTTGGTGAAACCTATCACCATTTCAGTCGAAGTGTAACTTCGAAAAGAAAAACAATGAAATCTTTGTAAGGAGATTAGTCCTTGCTTGGACTCGAGAATAATTTCTCAAGTTTCGAAGTCATTCAAAATTCATTTGGGTTCAGTCAATTTATTTGATTCAAGTATGATGGTAAATTTTCATGGATACATAACTTATGATAAACTATCATAAACATGACGATAAATACGCGGCAGATTAATATCAATGCATAATTTACAAACATGGTTTTCATTTGTAAATTACTCCCACTATTTTTGTCGAATACTTATGCCCCCACATAAGGTTCGGGAAATTAAAATTTCCTAATGGGCTCAAGGCCCAAATGCAATCGCTCAGTACCCACGACTCGTTGGCCATACCAATTGATCCACTTGGTGGGCGATCACGTCGCCGGTTAACCATCCCAGCTAACCCTTGAGTTCATTTAGCCTCGGTTTTCGTTATGGACCCACGACTCGTGAGACATCCATACTTACTCACGTTAAATCATGTCCAATACTCGTGAAGAGAAATAGTTCAATCCTAGACGCCCCACGACTCGTGAGACAGCGCCTAGAACCTTGCTATCCCCTCCCTTGGCACTAAACTGTGCATCGAGGCAATAGACATATCATCTTCCTATAGCTCGACCCACGACTCGTGAGACATCGAGATATATTCGTACAATATGCCTAAGACCTAGTAATTGGATAGGCTCGGACCATAGACACCATTCATATGCGCCCGTTATTCGATTTAATATTCTAATTGAATTTTAAGTTCAATTGGAGGTTTTAAGTTTTCTTGTGCGAGGTCTCATCAGATTATGCTTTATCTTGTTTACGTTTTTCTATCCTAAGCATGCATCTCATACATCAAAGAATAATTACGAAAAAGTAAACATTCATCACTTAGCATGATATGATTGATCGATTGCCCATCCTATGCGATCCATCACGAGCCATGTGATGGATCATTTGGTCAGTCTAGGGTGGAAATTAAATGTCCTAACTATTACAATTTACAAACCCATACATCATGGGTCTTCTTGTAATATCCACCTTGATTGGGCCTCCATGTAATGAATTGGGCCTCCATGTCCTCCAAGGTTATGGGCCTCCATGTGGATCTCCAAGTCTTCATGAGGTCTTCTCGGCTCCAAGCCTAATCTAAGCCTAGCTTACAAATTTAAATGGCCCTATTCTATTACATTCGTTTGCGCAAGCAAGGGCACCAATCAGGCCCATTTAATTACAACCCATAAAATAAATAAACCAAAACTACACAGGGCTTAAGGGCAAAATCGACCAATCCACATATTCACTCAAGAACATGCATAAATTCACATAAGGGCATAAATGTAAATTTACCGGCTCCTTTAATTTTAATTCACAAAAATTATCCAAGTTAATTAATTTTGAATTAACAATTAACCTCTAAGATTAATTAGCTCTTACTTGAGCTCTAAGTAATCTACAAACTTATCTTGATTAAATTGGTTAATTAAGGTAATCTAAATCTCTAAGATTCTTACCTTATCCAAAACTCTAAGTTTCCCAAATATTCCCAAATCTCCAAGATTCTCAAGATAATACTATTTTGAATAGATTAGTTAACTAAGGTAGTGTCCTAATCCACCAAGATTTCTACCTTATCCAAAACTCCAAGTTTCCTAATTTAATAAGATCTCTAAGATCTTTAATCTTGGTAACTTACTAGAAGAGATTAATTTTAATTAAATCTCTTCTTACAATTGAAACTCTAAGTTTCCTTGTTTAATAAGATCTCTAAGATCTTTAATCTTGGCAATTAACTACAAGACATTAATTTTAATTAAATGTCTTATATTAAATGAAACTCTAAGTTTCCTTGTTTAATTAGACCTCTAAGATCAATCCAAGATTCACCAAGATTTCATAACAACCATATCTCCAAGATTTTGTTCAAGATTATCCAAAATTCTGCCACAAAAATTTTGATCCACCATGTCATGGCCGTAACTCGTTGGCTTCAAATTTACAAGAATCCAACAATTTGCAATTTACTAAACCAAATTGCAATACATGGTGTTGCTTAAAACCTTATGTAACATTTGCCAAATTAAAACATCATGGTCACGTTAATTGTGACTACAAAAGAAATCAAAGAATTGTGCCGAGCACTAAGGTCGAGTTTAATTCTCACCAAGAGAATAAATTCGATCTAATTACTTTGTTTTCTTTTTGTTTTGTTTTAATTTGTGTTTGATTACTTAATTAATTAAAATCAACAGTTTTAATTAATTCAATCCAAAATAAAAAATTAACAGGATAAAATTTTCGAATCAAAATTTTACATTAACTCTAAGTTAACAGATCTACGTTCTAAAACATATACAGTTAAAGAACTAGCCACACATAAATCAAACATATGATTTATAAAAACACAGAATTTGCAAATTCATATATATACAAAGCCTAGAGTTGGCTCTGATACCACTGTTGGGATTCGGTAAGATAAACAGCCCTAAGCACAGCGGAATATAAAAAATTTTAGGACCTCTTACGGAATCTTGCCAGGATATTCTCTAGTTGTATATATATGAATATAAATAAAAACGATAGTATAAGTTTACACGTTATACCTATCTCCTTGCAAATCCTTTGGCTAGTAAAACGAACTCTGATTTCTCCTCCAGTAAGTATCGATCCAAGCTCTGCAGCAGCGCCCCACGTGTTGCGCCTCTACGGGTTGATACACCACAATTACACGAAAATAATAAATCTTGATCAGCTAGAACACAAGATATATTATGATCTAGGATTTAGGAACGATCTTGGAACAAAGTCGAAAACGAAAAATTCTTCCAAAGGAAGAACAGGGTTCGGTCGACTTTATGCTTGGGAGAGGGAGAGAAAATTTTGCTCTTGCTCAAATTTTGCTTATTGAGTTGTGTGAAAAATAACTATAAGATAGCTACTTATAGTTATCTCCCTAACCTAGTCCTATTAGGACTAGGTCTTCTCTCTCCTACATGGGCCATGGCCCTCTTTAATTTAGAAGACCCAGTCTCCTAATTAATTCATGGCCCAGTTAATTAATTTGACCAGGCCTAATTTAATCTCCCAATTAAATAGCCTAATTAATTAACTTAATCTCCCATTTAATTAAATCAGACTCCAAGTCTATTTAATTAAAATCCCTTCTAATTAATTAAATCCAACTTAAATAATTAATCCACAAATTAAATTCCAATTTAATTTATGATCTTGATCCAATTTCAATTGGATCCCATTTTGTTCCAATTGGGTCGACCCAGTCGACCCACCCATAATAATCGACCCAGTCGATTATTCATCCAGTCGACCCAGTCGACTCGATCGTTCTTATTTCCTCGATTTCGCTTCATGTGTATTGTGTATGCCCCCGTAGGTTCACCACATAATTGGCCGTGGGTTATAATTAAATATTATTTAATTATTCGAGTAAGACTTACTCTAAATCAATCGAACACTCTGTCGATTGATCATTCCAAAATTAGCACCCCTGCCAATTTGGGAATTCTCCCACACTCCACGGTCGATGTCCAGCCACAAGCCCATGGAGCCCAATCACTGGTGAATTAATTCAGTGAACCTTTTATCATTTACAATTTCCATATACGACATAATCTCTCCATCAACCAATCTCCCAGTCGAGACTCAAGGGTATGGTCTTTCATCGGTTTCCCTTTTCTTTTGTCTTGACCTTATGCATTCTGGTCTCGAAATAATTCTCTTTGACTTAACCTTTATGAGCTACTTATATAAAGCCGTCAGATACCTCGGCCGAGGATTTTACCAGAATTAATTTCTCACAGAAATCCATAGGAGAATTTCCCAACCTATCAAGTCGGGTCAATGGATCCTTTGTTGATGATATGAATCTGCATACGAGTTCCTCTATACCCAATATGAATCCACAGAGACTTTCTGGCGATCTCCAGTCAGTCGGGACTCATATCAAAGCATAGACGTTCTCGCACCAGATAAACCCTATCATCTCAAGTAGTTAGGGATCGTTCCTCGTATACTATTGTAAATCGGAATAACTTCAACCCCGATATGCGACTACCGCTTCCATGGTGAGTTATTTCCTAATTGGGGTATTCAGTGCGCTTGCCATCCCAGCAAGCCACCCACTTATGTGTATCGACTATCCCAGTCACGCTCGTGGACCCCAGCGTTCTCCAGTTCATCGGAGTATACACAATAGTGAGAGTCTAACCGAATCCAACGATGTCCTATCTCGATTGGATTCTACGACTCTTGAATATGTTCTAGATCACGGCCTTGGAGATCAGTCCACGGGTTGTCCCGTAGCCCTGTGATCTAAGGACTTCTATCCTTATGCATAGATAATTATTACATAAGATAAAGATGACCATTTAATAAAATGCATTTATTAATCCAATCGAATGGTCCTTTCAATTAAATGCAGCCAAAACAGTTGGCTTGCAGGACACTATTCTATCAGACTGGGCAAGATGCCCAATTACACGACGCTCTGTGACAGGTTATTGTATTTTCCTTGGCAAGTCACTGGTGTCATGGAAAAGCAAGAAACATGCAACTGTGTCGAGATCATCAGCAGAGGCAGGATATCGCTCCATGGCTACAGCGTCTTGTGAACTCACTTGGATGAGATATTTGTTGAAAGATTTACAAGTACCTCATTTTGAACCAACAAAACTATTTTGTGACAATCAAGCAGCCTTACACATTGCGGCTAACCCGGTGTACCACGAGCGAACAAAACATATTGAACTAGATTGTCACACAGTCCGTGAGAGAATCCAAAAAGGAGAAGTGAAGACAGCTTACGTCCAAACAGAAAATCAAATTGCAGATTTGTTTACTAAGCCATTGCGAGCACCGACATTTCGTACACACGTCAGCAAGTTAGGTGTCATTGTCATTCACATTCCAACTTGAGGGGGAGTGTTAAAGGAAAGAAAATCATGTATGATATGGAATTGATATGATAGATCAAGACGTAATATTCTGTGAATATTTTTATATTTTTATCTTCCTAGGTTAGACCTATTACTTTTGTATAGAGAGAAATGCAGTTTTGGTACACAGAAATAGGTCAATTCCCACTTTTGGTACACAGCTTTATGTGTCCAACACATTTGGTACACCTCTTTAACGAAGTTCGACACATTTGGTACAACCGTTAAATAAATTTCAAAATCACCGTCAATTCGGTCACGTGACATCACGTGGATGTTAAGTCGACACATTTGGTACACATCTTTCTCTTCTACATGGCATGTGCGCGGCACATGGCTGCCCAGAAAAAAAAATAAAGAAAGAAAAAATGAATGGGCAGTCATAATAACCTTCTCTCATTAACCTTCTCTCATTTTAGGAAATCAAATCGTAATCCCTAATTTATTTCCCAAAAAATTTACACTTCAATCTCTTCAAAATTCAAGCAAATTGTTCACTGGTTTTGTAACCCCCCGTTCCAATTCTACATCTGAGACCGGTTAGGGCTTTGAAATTTGAAAATGGCACCGCTCCCGCAGCCAAATCGTGACTCACATGGTAAGTATTTTAATAAAGTATTTTTGTAAATTAAAGTGTTGAATATAGTATACTTAACTCATTTAAAGTGTCTGGCTTTAAATTAAAGTTATGTTTCTTTACTGTTTTTGATTTGGTGTGGTCCTAGAATGGCGTGGGTGGGTGGGGTGATATTATATTTTTTTAATTTAGGGATATATAGTTATGGTTCTTTATTCTTTATTTTTTCTGTTGGATTCTTGCCCAACTTTATATGTTTTTTATTAGTTTATGTTCATGGTCCCAACTGTCGGGGTCCATATGTAGGGTTTTCAATGCAATGTTGTTGAATAGGGGACAATGGCCTTATATTTTGTCTCTTTGCCTTACATATAAATAACTGATTTTTATATGGTTTTGATTTTACAGGGGAAGAAGTCACCTTGAAGTTACACTTTGGAGGCAAGTTTTTCCATTTTCCAGCTGCAAAGTATGAAGGAGGTCTCATACGTATTATTAAGTATGTTCAGAAAAAGGTACTATCAATGAAACTACTTGATAAGATTTGTGAAGAGGTGGGATTATATGGGGTGAAGAAATATTTTTATATTGACACCTTAAACATGTTCAGAGGGATAAAGTTTGAAACTGAATTATTCCTGTTGTATGATATGTAAGAGGTTGTTGAAATATATATAAACCATGTGGAGCTTTTTCATACCAAGAAGGTTAATTATAGTGCTGACAAACTAATAGTGTTGGAGTTTCTAGAGGGACAGAAAAGGTTGTTGGGGCAGGAGGGTGAAAGAGAGATTCTAAACACTCCTAATGTGGTTCAAACTGAGAATGGAGATGAAAGTGTAGTGCAAACTGAACAAGTAAATGTACATGAAGGTGAAAAGGTTCAACTTGAAGAAGAAGAAGATTTGGATACCTTGGTTGATGCTTATGTTTGTGGTGGTGGTTATAATGATCAACCACATAGAAATGAAGTTGGTGCAGAAGATCAACCACAACAAGATGAGAGTGATGAAGACTCAGTTGATGGTGACTATACCCAGGAAGGAAATGAATTCTCAGATGATGATGCTCTATATGAATTGAACATTGACAGAGATATAGAAGAAAACTTAGATGATGTCATTGATGAAGCCATGGATGAAAACAGAGATGAAGTCAGAGATGAAGCCATGGGTGAAAACAGAGATGAAAACAGAGATGAAGTTAGAGGAGAAAACAGAGATGAAAACAGAGATGAAGTTAGAGGAAATAAAGGTGCAAAGAATAGAGGAATGAACATACAAGAAGACAGTGAATCTGATAATGACTCAAATGATCATGCTATTTTATCAAGTGAAGATGAGATGGACTGGAGATGTAATTCAGAGGATGAGGATAATGAGAGCCACCCTAGGTTCAATCCTGCAAATATATTTCAACCAGCTTTCACTTTGGGGCAGATCTTTAGCACCAAGAAAATGTTCAAAGATGTTGTACATTCACATGCAATAAATACAATGAGGTCATTGAAAATCCCTACCAATGACAAGAAAAGAATATATGCTAAGTGTGGGGCAGAAGGGTGTGAATGGCACATTCACTGTACAAAAATTAAAGATGAAAACACTTGGATAATTAAAGAATACCAGCCAGAGCATAAGCGTGGGATGGATCCTCATTGCAAGAATCTTACATCAAAATGGCTTGCTAAAAGATATGAAGAAACATTTAGGACTGATCCTACCAGAGGAGTAAAGGGTTTCAGGCTTGAATGCATAAGAGAGTTAAAGGTGCATATTTCTAAAACTCAAGCTTATAGGAGTAAACAAAAGGCAATGACTGTAATAGAGGGAAACCACCAGGAGCAACATGATAAATTGTGGGATCATATCAATGAGTTGAAGATAAAAAAACCCAGGGTCAACTGTGATATTGAAACAATTAGAGGAATGTGATAGCAATGGTAAGAGGAAGTTTGACAGATTATATGTGGGTTTCAAAGCATTGAGGGATGGTTTTCTAGCTGGATGTAGGCCCTTTATTGGAATTGATGGGACACATTTGAAGGGCCCTTATGATGGGATATTGATCACAGCCGTTTCTGTTGATCCAAACAACTGCTTATATCCCATAGCTTATGCAGTTGTTTGGAGTGAGACTAAATCTGCGTGGGAATGGTTCTTGGAACTTCTCAAAGAAGATTTAATGATTGAAAGGGATGATTGTTATACATTTATGTCTGACAAGCAGAAGGGTCTTATTCCAGCATTAGGAAAGGTTTTTCCTGGGAGTGACAACATATTCTGTGTAAGGCACATGATAGGCAACATGAAGGAAGCCAAATTCAAAGGTGATGAGTATGAAAATGCTCTATAGGCAGTTGTTAGGGCAACTACAATGCCTGATTTTCAGAAAAAAATGGATGAGTTTGTAGCCATTAATCCACTTCTAGTTACATGGTTAAGTGACAAACCTGCCCAACACTGGAGTAGATCTCACTTCAGTCCTTTCTCCAAATGTGATTCTTTATTGAATAACATGTGTGAATCTTTCAATGGTGTTTTGCTAGAGGCTAGGGAGGGGCCCATTCTGACAATGTTGGAGTGGATTAGACAATATATAATTGTCAGACTTCAAGAGTGTAGAGATAAAGCACTAAAGAGATGGGGTGACAAAAGAATATGCCCAAGGATTAGAAAAATTTTGGAGAAGAAGATGAAAGAGGCAGCTCACTGCATTCCCATGAAATCAAGTGATAGATTTTTTGAGGTTCACTGTAGTGAAGGGGCTGGTTACACTGTTGACCTTCATCTACATACTTGCTATATGCATGCAATGAGTGCTATATTTGTTATTTATGAACTTTGTGATCCAAGAGTGTTATCTTAAGATTTTGTAAACTTATTATCATTATAGTGATTGAGTTGAATCAATATTTGATCTCGTAATATTTTTCTGACTTGGGTTTTCAAGAAAATTGTTATGTGCCTATTTACTTTATTCATTCACATTAATTATTATTTGAATCAGTCAAATAATGTTTGGTTTATATCTGGTCGTGTTAATCTCATAATAAATTCTTTGTAATTTGTGGGAAATATCGAATTGCTTCCACTTATATATTTAGTTGTTATTTGGTTCTAATAGTTTCCGGAGAAAAGTAGTAATTGTCGTATAATAATGAGGAAGAAATTGAGGAGAAAAAAGAGAACGTAACAGCCGTAACAAACTCAAAACAGTGCATGTGGACATAGTGGCCCAATGGGTTAAAAGTTGAAACATTGCACAGAGATTTCTCAAATACTTATATAGTTATATGGGATTTTTGCATGTCACCTCCTGAAATTTTTAAATTTTCGCACTTTCCTCTTTTTAATTAAAAAAATATGATAATGCCTCCTAGAACTTGGCAAATGAGTGCACTTTGACCCCTGATCATTTTTAAGTGATTTTCAAAGTGTAAAAATGTCATTCAGAGGATTTTGTGCATTAATAAATAACTTTTAGGGGGTTAAGTGCAGAAAATTTTAAAATATCCAAACGTGACTTACAATTTGAAAAAATATAAAATAATAAAAAATATTTAGTTATATTTTTTCACGAAAATTCAAATTTAGAAAAAAAATTAACGAAATTTTCATTAGTCCTGATTGTTTATTTATTTTTTTACAAATAGGTCATCTCTATATTAAATTTTTTTTTAATCAAATCAAAAAAAATTGAAAGTAAACAATTAGAATAAAAAATATATTATAAGACTAAAATTTGATTAAAATATGATTATCAAAGTAAGGAATTTTATAAAAATGTGCTTTGAAATGTTAATATTCTAATAACTAAATTTATAATATTTTGTGTACTTAGTCCCCAGAAGATTAAAATTCTTGCACTTAACCCCAAAATTTACATTTCTACCCTTTAATCCAACAAAATATTGACCAGGGGGCGAAGTGCACTCACTTATCAACTTTTAGGGGCGCTGTCATGTTTTTTCAATCATAGGGAAAAAAGTGCGAAAATAAAACTTATCTGGGGTTGAAAGGCAAAAATCCCTAGTTATATTAGAGTTCATCAAGTGGCCTTGGGACCATTCAAAAAAATGTATCATTATTTAACAAATTAAATGCATTGGTCATCTACCAAGAATAAGCATTTTTTTAGGATATAAAAATAAACAAAAGAGAGACTTAAGACTTCATCTTGTATTTTTTTTTTCTTTTTTTCAGATAAATGACTTAAGTTGAGAGTTAAGACTACATCTGTATTTAAGAATTATGTCTCACTTGACTATAGTTTAAATTTGATTTTATTTTAGAAAAGAGGCAAAACACCTAACTTGTGATTTTATTGTTCAAGATAAATGAGAATCGAGCTTTATAATATATTTTCAAATTTCGTGTTGTGGGATGGACTGAAATTTCGAGTTTTGATCAATTATGTTTTTAAGCTCAATTAATTACATATACAAAATTAAATTTATATAATTTATAGAAGTTGTTTGCAAAATAATTATGCATGCATTCTCTAAAAGTGCCTATCATTGAAAACTAAAAACAACTCTTTTCACATTTCTAGTTTTTTTCTATAGCAGAAGTTAAAGAACCAAAATCGAAAATTAATAAATAGTTTTGTGAATTTATTTATTTATTTTTTTTTTTTTTTTGAGAGAACCATGAAAAGCTTTCATTCAACTAGCAAGTCTGAATTTACAATGTTCAGAATAAAATTAGGTAAAACGTTAGACGCATAAGAATCTTTAAATGAAAGTTGAGCCACTTCATGAGCCGCTTGGTTCCCATCTCTACTAATATGCTTTGCTTGAAAACGTCCAAAACCAGTGGTGAGGGATTGTAGGTCCGAAATAATGTTCCCGTAATCCGCAAGTGAATTTGTGTCTCCATTAATATATAGCTTCTATGATAACACTCGAGTCACCCTCCAAGATGATATTGTTCCAAGATCGGGCACGAGCAAATTCGTCAAGAGGTTGATGAACACAAATCGAAGCCCATCCCACACACTCACCAGAGGAATTTCTAGCTATAGCACCCAATCCACAAACTCCATCAGCAGAGTTTATCGAAGCATTGAAATTCACTTTTATAACATTGGATCTTGGGGGCTGCCAATGAGAATGGGTACTGTTATTGCTGTTTGGTGAGCTAATAATAGTTGTTGATGTTTTGTGAATGTTAAAAAGCAAAAAAATATTTAGTAAAAGCTTGGGCTTTTGGCACTTTGCACCCTGGAATTATAGGGTTTGACACTTTGCACTCTAACTTAAAAGGTTTAGCACTTTGCATTCTGAAAATACAGTTTAGTTGGTATTTTGCACCCTAGTGTGTTGTGAAGAAAAAATTCATTGATTGAAGGGTAAAATAGTCATTTTTCGAATATTTTTGGCACCTTGCACGCTAAAAGTATAAATTTTGCACCCTGAATATATAAAATATTGGTACTTTTCATTAGAAAAATATAATTTTTTGTATTTTCAACCTCGACTTAATATGATAATCTAAATTATGTAAATAATATGTTAGATTTATAAAAGTGTATTTTAGATTTAAAGTAAATAATCTAGAGGATGCTTGAAAATAAAATGAAGACATTGTCTTTTTTTTTTTTTAATCTAAATTATACTGAAAGAAAATATTAAAATAAGTGATTATAAAGTAACATAAATTAAAAATAACATGTTTATGATTGTTGTGCATATAAATGACCATTTTATCTGTTCATCGATGACAATCAAGAGTTTTTTTTTTTTTTTTTTAAGGAAAATACATTAGTGTGCAAAATGCCATACACATTGTATTTTTAGGATGCAGAGTGCCAACATTTATAAATTGGGGTGAAAATCGCAAATATTTTATAATTTTAGGATGCAGAATTCAAATATTCTATATTTTCAGGGTGCGTAATCTATAATGCCTGGGTGTAAGGTGCCAAAATAAAATGAGAATAACTATTATATCCTTCTACCAATAAATTTTTTCACCAAAACACACACTAGGGTGAAAAGTTCCAACTAAATTATTTTCAAGGTACAAAGATCCAAATTTTTTAAGTCTGAGTACTAAGTGCCAAAACTCTATAATTTCACACGATGTAAAATGCCAAAAACCCAAACTCGATAGTTTCAGATTCGGTTCGAGTTCAACTCTTTTAATAAAAAAATGATATTTCCATTTAAGAAACAATGTCGACATACTTGAGCTATATATAATTCTTGACTATAAGTTTAAATAAAATTATACGACAATCTCACGTTTGACATATACAAATTTGAACTTAAGTAATTAAATCAAATTTAAAAATTCGACAAAAAAAATAAATAAATAAAGGAAGAAAGAAAATCGAACTCAAATTTGAATAATGTATCATACAACTCAACTCGTGCAACAATTGCCTTTACATAATCTGGAGCAAAGTGATCAGCATATTGCTGCATAGATTCTACATAATTTTTTTTTTAATTCTAGATTTATTACTAGTATATTGTCTATAAAAATGAACAGATCAGAATAAAGCTTTTGCCAGTATTTTGATTTTGATATTTGTATTTAAATGTATTATCCTTTAAATCTTAGTGTATCTAAGAGTCTAAGAACATGGAAGCTTTTAATCAAATCAAAAAGTAATAATCAAATTACAATCAAAATAATTTATTTCTAATAATTTCTAATTTCATATTAATATTTTTTTACAAGGACGATTAATAGGGAAAAGAATCATTTACCCAACCAAAATAGACAAGCAAATATATATAGTATGTTTCTTACCTTCAAATGAAATATGATAAATAGAGTCAAAGAACATTGATTTCTTTTTGCCTCAAATACGTAATTTATTTATCTACCAAATCGAGTACAAATCACATCTTAAAACCAAGATTCTTCCTTTTAGGATTTAATTATTTTGTGAGTTTTTTGTTTTGTAATTACGATTTTTTTTAATTATAAAAATAGCTCTTCTTTTTATTTTAATTAACAAAAACCCTGAAGTGTTAATTATTTAGTCAAAAGGCAAAGACCCTTCTTGTAAGGCCATCTCCAACCCGTAGGGCTATTTACAGCCCTGGGGTGTCAATCTCCACCCGGGGAATCTGAACCCCCCTGAGCATCATCTCCAACCGGGAGGGGGTTCTCTTCCAATTAATTAAAAAAAAAGTCTTCCCCACTCTCACCTATATTATCTATAATAATAATAATAATAATAATAATAATTTTAAAATATTTCAAATCAAATTTTAAATGTGGCTAAATAAATTATTATTTCATAGACAAATATATAATTTTAAAATATTTATTTTAGTTAATTATCAAATTTTATTTGAGTTCATTTTCATTCATAATGTGTAAAATATTTATTTGAGTTAATTATCTAATTTATAAATAAATTTGGCTACAAGTTTCTATAATTTATAAATTTTAATTTGTACTAAAAGTTCAACAAAAGTGATGTAGCTCAAATGGTAAGGAAGTCATGTTTCACTATGAAGGTTTTGTATTCAAATCCCAATTGTTACAATAATTTTTAACATTAAAAAAATAAAAAAAAATAAAAAAGGAAATCCATCAGGTGGCTGGGACGCGCTGATAGCGCGTCCCAATCGCCCAGCCCATCGACCTGGGCGGTCCAAATGGACCGCCCAGTGTCCTCTCCAACCCGCAGCTGGCGGGCTGACCCAAATCGACCCACCCCCAGCCCGGGTTGGAGATGGCCTAATATCCAAGCATAAACGTGCAAGTAACAAACTAAAAATGTTCCATTTGACTATCATTTTTTATTTCATTTTTATTTGAAGTAATATTATTAAAATACACAAGAAAATCCATGGGTACAATTTCCTATATATTCAACAAATCTGATTTCATTTTTTGTAACCAGTTCAAATTACAAAACCAAATATTAGACAAATTAGAAATAGAAAAGAAGAGCCATTAAAGGTAAGTTAATCTTTATGCAACTTTTGTCCAATTTTATATGATTCACTTACTTTAATTGTATAAATTTCATGGATTTTTTTTAATTATGCTTGTAAAAAGATTGTCACAATCCTCTCTATATAAACTCTCATACCATTCTCAATAATTCCAAATTGTCACACCATCACAATTGCAAGTAAGTACTTTTTTTGTTCATATTGATAGAGAAAAAACAATTTATTTCCAATATGTAAAATATTTAATTTCTTTCTCCGATGTGGGATTTTTTTTACAGGTTATGGACAAATTTTTCGTGTGTTATCTCCTCGGATTGATCTGTCTTAATTTAGCAGAATGTAGAAGTTACACAGAACAAATCCAATTTCCAGCATTGAATTGTCGGAAACACACCGCAATTTTGACGGATTTTGGAGGAAAAGGAGATGGAAAAACATTAAACACGAACGCGTTTAAATCCGCCATTGCTAGTCTGAGCAAGGTCGCATCGGACGGTGGAGCGCAACTTATTGTACCACCCGGAAAATGGCTTACGGGGTCGTTTAACCTCATTAGCGACCATTTCACACTTTATATACACAAAGATGCTGTACTTCTTGCATCCCAGGTTGTACCCTTTAATTTTCTTTTCAAGTGCTAAATGCAAAAACATCCCTTGTGCTTTGTATAACTAACAAATTAAAACCCCTATGTTGTTTTAATTAACAAATTCAAATCCTCCGTGTTTTTTTTTCTATTAGTAAAAAAAAATTCATTTGAAATTTCATCATAAATCGTATTTGTTAATTGTTTAAGCGAACAGGATTATTGCCAATTTTCAAAGTTAATAGGGGGCTATTAATTTTATTTATTAAGAGGAGTGTTTTATATTCTTTGATGGGAGGAGTATTTTTGCTAATAAAAAAGGACGAATTTTTTTGTTAGTTAAAATAACACATGAGATTTCTGTTAGTTAATTTTTTTTAGATTAAGAGGAGTGTTTTTGTCATGGATTAAAATTCTTTTCGAGTGTATGTTTCGGTTAGCCAAATATTTGTAAAATTTTCGTAAATATTTCGGAACATTAAGAACCAATTGTAAAAAAATTACTAAATTAAGAAAAATAAGAGAATTACATATTGTTTTCATTTCGCTTGATTCAAAATGAAAAAATTTCAATATTTTCGATGGAAAAAATGTAAATTTTGATCCATGGTTTTCCTTAATCGGAGGAGTATTTTTGTTAATGAAAAAGAGCACAAAAAAGCACAAGGGTATTTTGCATTTCACTATCTTTTGAATTATAAACTTTCCCAAAATAAAATAAGAAATTCTAATATTGCTATATTGTTGTGTATTATTTAAATTAGGAAGAGTCGGATTATCCTCTTATCGATCCATTGCCTTCGTATGGAAGAGGAAGAGATGCCGTGGGGAAAAGATTTGCTAGTCTTATTACCGGGACAAACCTAACTGATGTTGTCATTACAGGTACTTGCAAGCGCTAAAGTACAAAAATATCCCTATACTTTGTCTAATTTGCAAAATTCCCTCTATATCATTTTGTTTAATTAGCAAGATCTTTACATCGATATTTTATTAGCCTACTGCACTCATTTGAAATATTTTCATAAATTAATAGGAGGTTATTGTCAGTTTTCCAATTGAATAAGGGAATCATTGCCAATTTTTATTGTTATTAGATGGATTCTTGTCAATTTTTTTAGGTTAATAAAAGTGTTTTAACTTATGAAGGGGTATAATTGTCATTTCCCTATAGTATACTCCGACTTGAAATGAACTTTTGCCAGAAAGTACGCAAGGGCTTTGTCGCAAATAAAAATAATACAAATATTTTTTGGCAAATTTGACAAAGCATAGGCCAGTAATATTTGTGCACTTCACATGATTTAGACATTATTATTAATTTTTCAGGTGTAGAATTAAATGAATAACCAATTAGAGTTTTAGCTAACATCTTAGCACTTAAACAGCTAAATACAAAAATACACCTATACTTTGTTTAATTTGCAAAAAAAAAAATTTATATTATTTGAATTCTTATTTATTTGTAGAAAACTTATAGGTTGATATTTTACTAGCTTACCACATCCATATGAAATATTCTCATAAATCAATAGAGGGTTCTTGTCAACTTTTCAAATGGATGGAGGAGTTTATTTTCAATTTTCATAGTTAACAGTGATATTATTGTCAATTTTTTAGGTGAAATAAAATTGTTTTCCCAATTTATGATGAGTGTATAATTGTCATTTTCCTGCAAAATATATATTCCGACTTAGAAGGTATTCTTTTGCTAATAAGAAATCGGAGCTAACAAAAGCAATACGTGCTTTTTTTGTTCAATTAGGTAACACATAGGGAATATTTATGCATTTCATTCATGATTTAGACATTATTCATCATTTTTAATGTGGAGTTGATTTTTTTTTTTTTTAGAAAAAGTGGAAATTAAATTAATAGCATTTTTATGATAAATTTTTAGGAGGTAATGGAACAATCGACGGCCAAGGCGCAATCTGGTGGCAAAAGTTCAAGAATAACAAACTCAAGTACACTAGGCCATATCTAATTGAGATTCTTTTCTCAAATCAACTCCAAATTTCTCATTTGACATTGACCAATTCTCCGTCGTGGCATGTTCATCCTACGTATTGCAGGTATATATCGTCATTTTCGTGGTAATTAGAAATTTTAATGACGTCAAAATTTTATTTTTAATCGATTTTTATTTTTTTCTTTATGATTTTGGTTATAGGGATGTAATAGTTGAACGTCTCACAATTATCGCACCCGTTACCGTTCCAAACACAGATGGAATCAATCCAGGTTTATATATGTCCCAATTCAATTAATGAATAGTATATATTTGAGCAAAATGCAAAGATATCCCATGTGCTTTGTTTAACTGAGAAAAATTCATGCTGTGTTATTTTTTATTAGCAAAAGATCCCATTTGCAATTTTTCATAAATCATATGAAGTTTATTGTCAATTTTTATGTGAACATGAGGTTGTTTTCAATTTTTAATGTTATAAAAGAATTATATATTATCAATTTTTTAAGTGAATATGATTGTTTTCTCATTTTTTGGTGGGGTATAATTGCCATTTTGATTTGGAAAGAGATTTTTGCTAAAAATAAATTAGCACATGGGATTTTTAGGTAATAAAAATAACACATAGGGATTTTGTTAATTAGGTAGTGTATAGCCGGTATTTTTGCATTTACTCTATATATGTGAAATGTATGTGTTCAATTTACCCCCTTGAAATTTTTTAAAGAAGTAATTTATCTCCTTTAGCCGCAAAGTGTAACCCACTTGCTGAAATTGAGAGTGAACATGAAAAATATTTTGTAACATAGGGGGTAAATTGTCACATGTATCATAACACAAGGGTTAAATTGTCACATTTATTAAAATACAGGGGAGCAAACTGTCATATTTTCAAAAACAGGTGTAAATTGCCATTTATAAAATTATTATGGAGACTGGAAAACTTTAATAAAAATTTTTTGGGGGGGGGGGAGGGAGGAGGGAGGGAGTAAGTGTTCCTTTTTTAAAATTAGAAGGAAATAAATTTAACATTATGAATAAAACAGGGTATAAATTGCAATTAACCAAAAAAAAATTGTAATTTGGGTGACATTCTTTACCTTTGATTGCAGATTCTTGTATTAATACACGTATTCGAGACAGCTACATAGTATCCGGCGATGATTGCATTGCAGTAAAAAGTGGTTGGGATCAATATGGGATCAAATTTGGAATGCCTACTCAACATTTAAGCATTAAAGGGATTACATGCATTTCTCCCAAAAGTGCTGTGATTGCACTTGGAAGTGAAATGTCTGGAGGAATCGAAGACGTTCGGGCGGAGGAAATCGTGGCCATTAATTCCGAATCGGGTGTAAGAATCAAGACGGCAGTCGGAAGAGGAGCTTATGTTAAAGACATATATGTAAGAAACATAAATATGAATACAATGAAGTATGCCTTTTGGATGTCCGGAAATTACGGTTCACACCCTGACGAAGGATATGACCCGAAAGCGCTTCCTGAAATAAAGAACATAAACTTTAGGGATGCGGTTGGGAAAAATGTTACTATAGTTGGGGATCTTATTGGAATTGAAGGCGATCCATTTACGGGTATTTGTATTTCTAACGTGACCGTTGAGTTGGCAAAGAAGAAAGTTGTGGAGGAGTTGGATTTGTTTGAGAAGGCGAAGAAATTGCCTTGGAATTGTAGTGATATCGGAGGGGTATCGAGTCGAGTGACACCGACGCCTTGTGGTTTATTGCCGGAGAAACAAGTGGATTGTGCATTTCCTAGTGATGTTTTGCCTATTGATAATGTTGTGTTGAAGACTTGTTCTATTGGTTTGGGTAAGAAATACATTTGATTTCTGTATTTATGGATTTTGATTAAGTTAGGTGTTACGTTGAAGCAAAAGTCATTTTGTCCTTGGTAAAAATTAATATGATCTATGAAGTCAATAAATTGGAACTATTTTGTACTGCTTGCATAAAGGAATTGCAATGAAAATTTGGTAATCGAAGACTTTGGTTGTTTTTTTTTTGTTGTTGTTATATTTCGGCAAAATTGCAAAAATCGATCAAAACTAATCATTGATTTTGGATTTTCGTCCCAAACTATTTAATTTGGTGAATTTCGTCCCATAATTTAATATTTTTTTGGAATATCGTCCCACCATAATTATAAGACGGAATTGCGCATTTGTCGATGAATTATCACATGGCTGCTTAAGGGTCATGACATGGTAAATTTTAACATGAATAATTATATAATATTGCAGAGTTCGTCCCAAATTAATTACAAAATTGAACGTCATTTTCATTAACTTAGAAATTTAATATTGGGACTAAATTCATACAAAATGGTAAATTATGGGACGAAATTTTGGTGAGTTGATATAGTTTGGGACGAAAAATCAAAATTAGTAATTAGTTTGGGACGATATTCCAAAAAAATATTAAATTACAGGACAAAATTTGCCAAATTAAATAGTTCGGGATGAAAATACAAAATCAGTAATTAGTTTGGGACGTTTTCTGCAATTTTACCTTATATTTCCTTGCATTTTGAATACATTATTGGTTAGAATATTCACATAGGAAGAAGAATAATATGGTGTATGATTTACTAAATTTTATATTTTAAATTAAATTTTTAAAGGAATTAGTTTTAATTAGATATTTTAAATTTGTATTATAATTTAGATAAATGTACAAATTAATCAAATTACAAAATTTTTTTTTTATTACTATTTTTATTATTATTACTATTATTATTATTATTTATTTGTTATTATTATTATAATTTTATTATAATTTTTGTATTTTTATTTTATCTGTTGGAATTCAGTAAGATAAACAGCCCTTCAGGCAGCGGAAATTAAACTTTTTAAGGACCACTTAGATGAATCTTGCCAGGATACAATCTGAATGTATATACATGAATATTTAATAACGAAGATAAAACTTTGTCACAAAGTTATACCTGTCTCCTTGTAATTCTTAGCTTGGCAAAGTAGATGCGTTTCTCCCTTTCTTTTGCACCTTTGATCCCAAGTTACTATAGTTTTATTATTATTATTATTATTATTATTATTATTATTATTATTATTATTATTATCATTATCATTATTATATTATTATTATTATTATTATTAGTATTTATTTATTATTTTTATGTATTTTTATTTTTGTTATTGTTATTATTATTATTATATGTCTCTAACTGTTGAAGACGACTATGAATGATGCAGGCCGAAACCCGCAACGTAAGGGAAATGAAGGGATACGGACCGGGAATAACTCAACCGGCGGTAGCGGAATCACTCGACGCTACTAATCGCGGAATCACTCGACGCGACCAAGTCACTCACTTGTAAAAGAGGAATCACTCACTCTTAATGCAAGAATACTTGCAAACAAATATATTTTTAAACTTAAACTTCTCTTTTATTTATTCATTTGGAAGGGGTTTAAATAGGAGTTTTGGAACATCCCTCCAAAACATAGGAAATAACAATTTGAATGACTTCACATATTCCTATTCTAGAAAATACATAATATTGACTTTGACTCATAAAATTATTAAACATGACCTTAATATCTTATAACAATTATAATATTTCGAAAATAGGTTAATAAACCAAGTAACTCTTAGAAATACCAAAAGACATAGCAGCCTTTAGTAAAATGAACATAACTTTCTCCATAGACCTTCGTTTCGTAAAGCGCTTAGTGTTCTGAAAACAAGACTTCCATAGCCTTCTAACCATATATGATAGACCTTCTAATTCATCGTGAATCAGAAAATACTATCATTCAAAGTCACCCTTTGTGCTGGAACATATTCTGAAATTGCTCCTGCATCATTCTCCTCGGCTTGAAAATTGAACTCGTCCTCCTTCATGTTGAGATCGAAACATAGTGACAAAATAAATAAAAATTAAGCTAGTCTTTTGAATTCCACGCCTTTTTATGTTTTGTTCCTTGTGTTGTGCCACCGTTGACGCAACAAGTATAACACCAATAGCTATAATCTAGTTGGAATGTACAATTGCCAAATAATTTTTGCATCTTGTTATCTTTGTAGGAAAAGACTCTTCCTCTAATATTGACCAACTCCTTGATTGGAATAAGGGAGAATTTCAATGAAGCAATAAAACATAATGAATTTGGGCCTGATACTAAGGAAGGCATGAAATACTTGAACCAATTAGCATGACCATTTTGTGAATTGAATTGAGTTTCATGATAAGCTAATGAACCAATGACAAAATCAATGTCATTTTGAGGATTTGTGTCAAAATAGAAGCTAACTAGAACGCCACAATCCTTTGTACCAAGATCCGAATTGTATTTGGTACGAAAAATGTATTGCTTAGCCAGGAATCATCTTCAAAATACGTTGCATTTAAAGTGTGACAATTCAATGGTTCATTACATTCTTCATATGTATCGTTTTCTTCTCCATCCTTATATTCATCATATATTGGAGGTCCATCGTAAAATTCTTCACCATAGGATAGAGCATTTTCTTTGTCAATATCTTCACCAAAGAGTGAGCAAATATCTTTTAATTCTTCATCAAATCGGGGACTATCTTCATCTTCAATGACTTGTTTCGTCTTGGAAATATGAATTTCGATTGTTTCCTTCGCACGTTGTTTATCAACTTCATGTTCTTGAACTTGATAATTATTCTTTCCACTTCGAGACATAGAGGTTGGCCTTCTGACAAGAAGTTGAAATATCAATTTTCGAAGTTCTCCAATCTCGGCATAGATATCGAAATCTTCTACATCTTTTATACCACGATGTGACATATTGTTTAATCAGTGTACGAGCAAGAACGGCGTGAACCGCTCTGATACCACTTGATGCAGGCCGCAACCTGCGGTGGTAAAGGGAAATGAAGGGATACGGACCGAGAATCACTCAACCGGCGGTAGCGGAATCACTCGACGCTACTAATCGCGGAATCACTCGACGCGACCAAGTCACTCACTTGTAAAAGAGGAATCACTCACTCTTAATGCAAGAATACTTGCAAACAAATATATTTTTAAACTTAAACTTTTCTTTTATTTATTCATTTGGAAGGGGTTTAAATAGGAGTTTTGGAACATCCCTCCAAAACATAGGAAATAACAATTTGAATGACTTCACATATTCCTATTCTAGAAAATACATAATATTGACTTTGACTCATAAAATTATTAAACATGACCTTAATATCTTATAACAATTATAATATTTCGAAAATAGGTTAATAAACCAAGTAAAACTCTTAGAAATACCAAGAGCATCTCTAATGATTCCGAGAGGGAATACCCTCTCCCTTTCTCCCCCTCCCTCTCCCTCTCTCCCTAGTTTTTAAGTCATCTCTAATGACTCATTTTATCAAACCCATTTAATAATAAATTTTATCCTTCTCCATTATTATTATTATTATTATTATTATTATTATTATTATTATTATCCTTCTCTCATAAAAGATGTTAACCTTTAACTCCTCGAATTTGTTTGGTAGATAATGCACTTGAGCTTGCTATATATATATATATATAACATACTATACAACAAGATTATATATTAGAAGTCACAAAAATATGCAAAACATTGGGTCACATTTCTAAACTTAATTTAAGTCACAAAGCCATAAACCAAAGCTGCAACTGCAAACCCAATCCAAATTGGAAAAGGGGAATTTAACATATATAAAGATTTTAATCATCAGACTGAATCATACTACTTTTTTTCCAGTCATACACATGCAATTTGTCCATATTTTTAAGAGGGAAAAACTGTGGACCTAGCGATTGCATGCTTTACAATAATTTTAGAAACTACTATCAGAAGCCTTTCACAAGCATGAATTTCATCCAGTTTCTCAACTTCATTAAGCTCCTCCGATGATGAAACGTCTCTCCAAGGCTCGTAAAATGACCTACAAACATTGCATATTGCCAACTTAGCAACAATTTAAATAGTCTATAATTTCCTAAAATCTTTTGAATTTTATAGGATAAGTATATCTTACAATCTCCAGGCAGGATTAGCTTCGGCAGGACAGCGTATCTTTGAACAAAGCAACGGCAATGAACTTCCAAGACCAACCAAGAACTCGGATTCTAGTAAATAAAAAAATTAAACTTAAAAATGCCATTGAAAGGAAAAAGTGAAAAAAGCAAAATTAAACATTATATCTTGAAGAGAAATTGAATCCTTGATATAGACTAGAATTATTCTCTCAACCTTTTTTTCTTTAGCATTATCAAAATATGCAAAAGTGACAAGTTGATAACTCATCTTTATTTATTAATGGATCATTCTCATAGAGTATTCGCGGTGGTTAAGCCATATTACTGAACGCTCAACACAATGAGAAACAATTTCAGGTTTCCGAATAAAGCAGACTGTAAATATCCAGGAATTGATCAACATCCTTAAAAATTGAATTCTTGACTTCTCTATTTCAGATGGTCTCGTACCATAAGGATAGCCTTCCCAAAGGAGACTGTCTGAGAAAAGATTCAATAAATCTTCAGTGGATGCAGGCAACATTTCATAAAGTCCTATCTCAAAGATATTTTCCCAGTTAGAAAAAACATTCAAGAGCATCCGCCCATAAACCAAAATTATACATTTAAAGGAATTGCAGTGCTCTCCCCCAGATTTTGAAATAACTGATTTTAAGTACAAGAAGACAGTGGGCAAAAAGAATAATAAATTCTTCATCGGAAAAAGAGTGCGCAGAACATTCTTTTGTCAAATCGGCCTTAGGAAGAGTAGATTTATTCAACATTTCGGAAAACATATATCCAATGACAGAGAGATGCAGAGGGCTCATTTCAGCAATAAGATACAACAACTCAGCTGTTCAAACAATGAGAAAGGACATTAACAGGAATACTTGCCACAACTCTTGGTAAAACCATAATAGAAGGTAAATATGGCTGCTGAATAACTTTATTCAATTTTACAACGTTGACAGCCTTAAGCACACATATATCAGCAACATCTAATTTAAGACGAGAAGAAATCTCAAATACTTGAGAAAAGATTCTCTCAAATAGTGAAACATCAAAATGTGTTTCATCTGTTCCATAAATACAATATGTCTCTGAGTTTGGCTGCCATATATACTCCGAGAAAAAATCAAAACTGCAACCAGATAACTCAGAAAGCACCTCGACTTCATCTACTGATCCAACTCT
Source organism: Penstemon eatonii (assembly GCA_038501285.1). Lineage (NCBI taxonomy): Eukaryota > Viridiplantae > Streptophyta > Magnoliopsida > Lamiales > Plantaginaceae > Penstemon > Penstemon eatonii. Next base: position 19,204,942 of record CM076711.1, read on the forward strand.
GTAGGATAATCTTGCATGGTTAATCCAAAAAAGTACATTGCATAATGAAGAAACCAAATGATCAAATGGTATCTTAGTCAGTTTATCCAAAAGCAATGTTTGCACTGTTGATTGCTCAAATAAATGTATGGTGTTACTTTGTACAATAGATGAAAAGAGTATACAATATGGAGCCCTTTTTAAGAAAACCCCAAATGCAGCAGAAGCAGCTTCCTCCGAATCGAGATTTTCTTTATCAACCATCTCTTCCTCTTTATCTTTACCATAAATAACACTTTCTAGACCAGAAAACATTTTCGGCCATAATTTAGAAACATCAGTAAGATAATTGTATTCAAGGAAAAAAATAGATGCCAAAACTGAGAAAGGGACCTCCCGTAAGTTATTCGAGATAGATAAGATTAATGGAAAACTATGTAATAGCTCAGAGGGTCTTGTACACATCAACGAGAAGGGAAATCCCATTGTCAATCCAACAAGTCCGACTTCATACTCACTTCTCAAGACTTCTTTAATGTCTCTCATTGTATTGATAAAAGAATTACTTGATTGCGTAACTTCTTCAACACTAGAATAAATGCTATAACATTGTTGATACAAAATATTACGAGAGTAATGCAATAGGGTCTTTAGTGGCTTCCACTCACACGGACATTCAAGAAGATCCAATTTATACACTCTGCTGCTAAAGTTCTCAAGTTTCTCAGTTAATACACGATCAATAAGAAGTGATAATGGCCCAGAATTCACCTAGCAGAGGTCCGTTATTAGATTGTGTATATATATCAAAGATCAGTGAAATTGAGAAAAAGTAGCAGAAGAGAGTTCTACATAGAGTGAAGAAACATACAACATGCCATTTTACCTGAGTATCCAATAGATATTGGATTGTGTTGCAAACATTCAATGATATTAGATATTTCTGAGGTAACTTGAAAGATCCGGAGTCGGAGCTAAGCAACCGTAGACACTTCTCCAAGACGCATATGATGAAAGGGCTAACATCAGGAGATCGAGCTGCCACATATTATGTAAGCTATATATTATACTATCAAAGAAGGGCATAAATGCAAAGAAAAGTAATGAACAGGGAGACACTAGCTCTTGAGAGACTAATATTATAAAGGTTACTAAAATATAGCTCTTGAGATATGAAAGACCAAAATGCTTTAAATGTGAAATTAAAGTATACATTCAGAAAGTGAATCAGATGAAAGAATGCATGAATTACTTTTGCACATATGTTTTGGAAGTAATGCTTTTATCATTTAATATGTTGTAAATTGTTAAGTGATATATATTAAATGATTCTTCTCTCTAACAGCTTAAGCTTTTAGATGAGTTGGTCATTCAATATGGTATCAGAGCTCAGGCCAAAAGAGATCCTGTGTTCGAATCCCTCCGCCACCCATTTCTAAATTCCACGTGTTAAGGCTTGAGTAAATGAATACCGCCTACACGTGAGGAAGCGTGTTAAGTGATATATATTAAATGATTCCTCTCTCTAACAGCTTAAGCTTTTAGATGAGTTGGTCATTCAATATAAATAATTCCTTAAGCTTTTAGATGAGTTGGTCATTCAATATAAATAATTCCTTGTCAGCTGGAAGTATGTGAACCTAATAATATAGGTACATGTTAAATTTTCATTTCTCAACATTTAATTTGCAAGCATTTCCTACTGCCCATCGGAAACCCCCCTTAAATAGAACATCAAACTCTAAACCCCCACCAATTACTTGCCACCACTAATAATTCTTTGGTTTTAGACCCAAGACCAGATATAACCATTGTATATTTCATTTGATTTTTTTCATGAATAGTACAGTTAAATAAGTAATTATGCAAGAAAAACATTGTTAAGGCACTAAATCCTAAGAACAAATTGAAGAAGTTAATCAAAAAATTATTGGGATACGAACAACGTCAATCTTGTCGCAGTGTTTCTTACTACTTGTCGGGCTAGGACGAAACATAGTTACTTGGTTCCTATGCACAGAAACTCCAGATTACAGTAAAACTTAACAGATATATTTATTTGAAATAAAAATTCAACTAGGCAAAATGCAAACAGTGCTTTAGAATTATCCAGTATTGGCAAATAGATCCATTGCTTCAAACATGGTATAAACATCTAGTAATATACAAACACAATTATTTGCAGGAACAATAACTTTTGTTGTTTTAAAATGACTAGTTATGAGCTAGTAAGCCATTCAACAAATTGGTGAGGCCGTATTGTGAAAATCGTAATGAAAATGCAAAATAATAACAGCATCCAGTGTGCAGTCACCACTCTATAGTATCACAATAAAGATAAGATGGGTTAAAATATAAATTGGTGAACCGAAATTGAACCATGGAGTGCAGAAATTACAAAACAAATGGCGAAAATAAATAATGAGAAAGGAGCTCAAAAGATACAGGTATTTAACAATAAAACTATTTCAGTTAAGCCTGAGCTAAAGCACAAACAGCAATAGTAATAGACTGACAGTCAGTTAGATTAAATTCGTGATTTTACACTTCTCCTATGATTACTTGTCTTTCATCATACTTAATCAAGCTATCTACTCTACCAAGCTCAGCTAACTATTTTATCTTCTTGCACGCAGTCTCCTCAATTTTGTAGATTATTTACCTCTCAAGAATTTATTCTAATTTGGAATGGGTACCGAAAAATCAGCAGCAGATAACATTTACAGGCTGTTAATTCAACAAAGTTAACAAACATACAAACATGTAGGTAACTTTAGCCAGAGTTCTCGTGAGCCTATAAAATTCAAATATTATGTCAATTTACCTTTACCACCTTCTGAATCATATATGTAGTGCCTCAAGAATCTCATATACTTGTACAAGTTATTTCCAGATGTCGCAACAGCATCACATAGAAAAGAAACAACCAGGGATGACAACTTTTGAAAGATTTCAACCTCCAGGTCTTCAACACAAACGTAATCACCACTATAACCAGGTATAAAAAAGAACCATGCACAACTATCTCTTGGGTTATTGTCAAATGCACCAGAGCTGAGCATGGCTGCCTTTGCCAAAACAAAAGCCTGGTCCTTGATCTCTTTCACTTGTGAATACAATAACAATTGTATAAATGCAAGTGTTTGTAGTTTTGTGGCTGGGTCCTAATCAAAGTCGTGTCTTCAGAAAATCTATTCACGTGTTCATTACGCAGGTATAGTAGAGACTGCACCACAATAGTTGGCAATGATAGAGGATTATTTGGTAGAAGTTTAAAGAAATCAAATCCTTTGAAGGCCATTGGCATGGTCCGCTGCAATACAGTAAGAAATTTCCAGTACGATATAAGTATGGTGTACAATTAAATCAGAAATAAAATTATGCAGGGGTAAGGGGAAGAAAGGATTTCTAACAAATAAGAACTATATTTATTATTTATTTTGCGTTTTTAACTATGAATATGCGGATATGCACACTAACACAAATATCAGAGAGATGGAAGTGGACGCACACAGGTGAATAAAAAACCTTTATTGCAACCGTATATAAATAACTGAAAATAAATCTTCATTATTCATTATTGAAACTAGCATTCACCTGCACGTCATATTTTTCTTGAAGTTCTTTCACAAATCTAACTAAAGGGAAATTATTTAATTTTCTACCATAGGAGAAAAAGAATTGAAAGGAAGAAGAAAGAAAACCAGGTCAAGCCACATGAATATCCCATACTGCTTGCCTGACTTCAGAGATATTTAAGGTATCATTTTGGAAGTTAGAATGTCAACTGAATTTGAAGCTAACTTGCCAGAAGAGAAGCAAATGTTAAAGAACACTTACGCAAAGACAACCAATAAAAATAAAACCAGGACTACACAATTCATGCATATAATTGTGATAGTTCTGTAAAATTAATATCTTGACAATCCATGAACAATTAAGTAACCGCTAGATTACAGACCCACTAGACAACTATGGGAGTTATATCTCAAGATTTTTTAAGTTTCAAAATTGAACAAGCACGTTATGAGTATGTTTTTAGGACGAAAACTATCTAAACTCAAGAACATCAATCATTTTCTAATATATATATTACAAATTCAGTTTACCACAAAAAATTCAAATGTCAAAACTTACAATAAAGATTGTAAGAGTGTCAAGTATTTTGGATTAGAAACATGTATCCCCAATCTCTTAGATACATATGCTTCATGGAGCAAGGACCTAAACCCCACAGACCTCCTAGAATTTTAACTGTATCAGCTCCATTCTCTGATTGTTGCTCACCACTTGAATCTGCAATTTCTTTCCAGAGAAATCTACCTCAGTAAAAGAATCCACCCCAACTACAACTATATCCACATCTTCATTTGCATTTGAACTTTTTAACCTCTTACTAACATTTGAATTATGTTCAGACGAATATTCTGTTTCAGCTTTTCACTTTGTAGTAGATTCAAGACTAGTGAAGAGGCTATCTAGAGGAGACAGTAAAGACAACAAAACTTGGGGATCAGGAAGCAACACCCGAACTCCATTATGAATCTCTATCTTTAGAGCCGCCCAGTCATTTTGATCGTTTGAATGTCCAAAATTGTTCACAGCATTGATCAGAGAATCTAATAACTTCAGCGCCTCCAGTACAAGCCTCAAAGTCCCATGTTTCACAAGAGAATCAGAGTGAAGTAAACCTTTACTAATAACTAATCTAGTGAAAGGTCGAGGTACTATGCATTTAAATATATTTTGTACATATGGACTATCATATGCAGGAGGCTTATCAACAAATTCAAAGGAAATCCCGTCACTCACTGAGGAACAACACCTGCAGCCAAAGAAATAGCGGTGTGATGGGGGCTATTTCGCACCCCTTATAATATACGGATCGACTGAAGGACTCAAGATCAGATCGACCGAAGAAGACTGCTCGGGATCATCTTTTTGACCAAGCAGAATCCGGCTCTCTTCGACGAGAAGAATACATTCCGAAGTAAGGAAGGATGTTTGGGCCGAGTCCTATTAGAATTATGTTTCCTTGTAAAGCTAGGTTTAGAGTAATATAAATACCTAGCTTATCATTGTATTAGACAACTCTGAATCATAAGAAATATACGCCATAAAACTCTGCAATTATAGCAGAACTGGCTTACAATCAATAAAGTATAGAGATTTCTCTCAATATTCACTTTAGCTCTGTTTTGTTCACAATATATGCTTCTTGTTTTACATACATGCTCTTCCTTGAAATCGATCCATCCAGAGTAAATTAACTAGTGCCCTATAAACTTTATATATTGAGAATCCTCAATAACATAATTTCACTAATACCCTTATTCCGACGAAATCCGGTTAAATCAGTTGGCGCCCACCGTGGGGCTAGGTTAATTATTCGATCGACATATGGCTCGCCCAAGGAAAAGCGCCCGTATCAGAACAAGGAGTAACACAACCACTGGACATAACACATCTGAAGATCCACAGAATAATATTGATAATAACGCCCAGGAGACCAACGAGAATTTGCAAGGTCCTCATCCCCATCGGTGGGAACCCCAAGGGGATTTTCCCAGAACAATTCAGGAAGAACCAGAGGTCCCGACGATCCCCGTTCCTCTCCCGGGCGCTCAGGAAAAATTGCGACAGATCGCAATGCTCCTTAAATCACTCTCTCCAGAAGAATTACTCATACTTGAGCAAAATCCTCGAAACGCTAGGGCTGCCAGGGCAAATCCTGCTCAGAGTCTACCGAGACGAAACGATCAAACCTCCCAGCAAGCCGACAGTCCGGCGAGCGAGGAGCATTCGCTACATAGTCCACAGCAGGGCAATTCAAAAACCTCTAATAACCATCCCCGAAAGAAACCAGGACAGAGGAAAACACAACCCGGACGCAGCGGGTCCAAGGAACGTACAATAATCCCTATCGAGGATGACATAGATGATGCGATCCCAGATCGACCCCGAACAATGCAATTCTCGGAAAGAGAAATCGAAAGGATGGTGCAGGAACGACTAGAACAACGCCTACAATCTATTCGAAATCCATGGGCACGGAATACTGAGCTCCAGGAGAGCCTAGCGGCATGTTCTCCTTTCTGCAGAGAAATAAAGGAGGCACAGTCAATCGGACAAGTACCCGGAAGATTACCCCGATACGATGGAACCACTGATCCAGATGACTATATTTTTAGCTTCACCAATATAATGAACTTGTATTCTCACTCAGCGGAATTCACCGCCAAATTAATGGTAACCACGTTTGAAGGACTTGCTTTGGACTGGTTCGCCAAGCAACCTGCTAACTCCATATTCAGTTTTCGAGAATTATGCAATAAATTGACGCAGCAGTTTGCCAGTCAGAAGAGGCAAAAACTCCCGATGAGCTACCTAGGAACAATATACCAACAAGAGGGAGAATCCCTAAGAAACTGGTTGGCAAGGTTCAATGTAGAATTGCTTAAAATCGATTCCCCAAATATCGATTACATAATTTCTATCCTCTTCGACCTCACGAAGAATAGGCAGTTCGGAAATGCCCTCAGTCGAAAACAACCAAGAACGTTTGCTGATATCATGAGCTTGGCATCTAAATATATGACCCAAGAAGAGATGAACTCTTTTAAGGACAAAAACAAAAACAAAGCCACAACTTCAGGCTCCAAAAGGCATGATAAGATTCCTGCCCAAAAATCTATGGATTATGAGCAAGCTTATAGGAAAGGTAACGTTTTCCAACGATTGGAATACAACAAACCCGATCGAGAAAGACAGCCTAATTTCTATCACAGATCAAGAAACCCCGAATTAGCGATCAGAAGCAGGGTTAATCAGGTCGAACGCCCTAGGCTAAACGCTCCGATGGAAAAAATATTGGAAGTACTGGAAAGGAACAACTGGATCCCCGAAGCAAAGAAGATCGCTCAGCCCAGACCAGGATCTCGAAACTATGAGTTATATTGCAAATACCATCGAGCACATGGGCATCAAACGGATAATTGTTTTCACCTTAAGAAAGAAATTGAAAGATTAATCGAACAGGGAAAATTAGACGACTATCTGGAGCGAGATAACCGTAAGAGGGGAAGAAGCAGAAGCCCTCGGAACGGTAATCAAAGAAGGAGTTCCCGTCGAGGGTCACCCGAGCTTAGTCCTACACAGGAGATGAACCATGACCAGATCAATGGTACCATCCATACAATTTCAGGAGGACCCGCAGGCGGGGTTAGTCGTAACGCTCGATGAAGGACCGCGAGATCCATAATTGGAAGCTTAAAATACCCAAAAGAAATATGGACTCTTGAGAACAAGGTAACAAACGATCAGCCGATCAGCTTCAACGAAGGCGAAGTACCTAAAAACATGGTTTGGGATACAAAAGAGGATAATCCCGATTTTCCAATGGTGGTGTCGCTAGAAATAGCAAATTATAACATCAAGAGGATCCTAATCGATAATGGGAGCTCGACGAATATCATCTCCAGGGAGGTTTTAGCCCAGATGAACCTGAGACAGATAAACCTACAGAAAGTAGCTACCCCATTAGTAGGATTTGGAGGCTCAGAAATTGTCCCCAGCGGAACAATAACCTTAAGTGTATCCCTCGGAAGGAAACCGCACCGGACCGTAAAACTTGTAAAATTTCTAGTGGTAGAAACACCATTCGCGTATAATGCGATTTTAGGGCGACCAGCCCTCAACCTGTTTCGAGCCGTCGTCTCTACTTATCATCAGAAGATGAAATTCCCCACTGACAGAGGTATCGGGGAAATAATAAACGACCACTGTATGGCCTGAGAGTGCTACAACACCTCAATGAATTTAAGAAACCGTCCTGATTCGATCACCCCGAGTAAAAGAAAGCTCGAGGATGACATCATTAGAAACGAGGTCGAAATCCCCAGCACTGATCGAATAGATAAAAAGGGAAAAGAGCCGATGGATTTAGCCTTAAAGCCGCCAGAATATAAGGATGTAATCCTAGTACGAGGGGACTCGTCGAAAACAACAAGGATAGGTACCGAATTGAGCATAGAGGGGGAAGTAATGTTGATCAACTTTCTCAGAGATAATGTAGACATCTTCGCTTGGAGCGCTAATGACATTGAAGGAATCGATCCGCGAGTAATCAAGCATTCGCTAAAAATCGATCCCTTGGCAAAACCCGCCAGACAAAAGAAAAGAAATCACGGGCCAGTAAAGGATAAAATCATCAGAGCAGAAGTAGAAAGGTTACTTGAAGCTAAACAAATCAGAGAAATACACTTCTCAGAATGGCTATGTAATGTGGTTCTAGTAGCAAAAAGGGGATAAAAAGGATAACAAGTGGCGAATGTGTAATGATTTTACCGATCTTAATAAATTATGCCCACGTGATCCATATCCCCTTCCGAGGATCGACTTATTGGTCGACTCGACCGCCGGTTTCGCAATCTTCAGCATGATGGATGCCTTTCAAGGTTTCTATCAAATATATATGGATGAACGAGATCAGGAGAAGACTGCGTTCATAACCGAACAGGGAGTATATTGCTTTATCGTAATGCCGTTCGGCTTGAGGAATGCAGGGGCTACTTATCAGAGGTTAGTAAACCTAATGTTCAAAGAGTTAATCGGAGAAATAATGGAAGTCTACGTAGACGATATGTTAGTCCAAAGCATGAACGAGGCGGATCACGTAAAACATCTTGATCGATGTCTCCAAATATTAAGAAAATACCGAATGAAGTTGAACCCTGCGAAGTGCACTTTCGGTGTTAAGTCGGGAAAATTCTTGGGCTATTTTGTACATCAACGAGGAATCGAAGCCAACCCGGAAAAAATTCGAGCTATAACTGAAATGAAGCCTCCCAAAACCATCTCCCAAGTACAAAGCTTGGTAGGAAAAATCGTAGCATTGAACAGATTCATATCAAAGTCAGCAGATAAAAGTTTGCCCTTCTTCTAAACGCTTCGAAAAGCAAAAAACTTTGTTTGGACACAAGAATGCGATCAGGCCTTCAACCAGCTCAAGGATTACTTAACGAGGTCCCCGTTATTGGCCAAACCGACAGAAGGGGAACCGTTGTATGTCTATATTTCGATCTCCGATGCTGCCGTTAGTTCGGTACTAATCAAAATTGAAGGGTCAGAACATAAACCTGTGTATTATTTAAGTAAACTGCTACAAGGTGCTGAGAAGAATTATATGGAAATTGAAAAATTCGCGCTGGCCTTAGTAGTGGCAGCTCGAAAACTTCGACCTTATTTCTTGACCTACAAAATCGTGGTTTTGACAAATCAACCACTGAGGCAAGTGTTAGCAAAACCCGAAGCCTCCGGAAGACTAATCAAATGGGCAATCGAACTTGGACAATTCGAAATCGAATACAAACCAAGAGTTGCGATTAAAGCTCAAGTGTTAGCTGATTTCTTACTAGAAACTCCGACACAGATGACCGAACCATCGAACAACCAGAACAACGATATTTTGATCGTAGTAAATCAAACATGGCTGATGCATGTCGATGGTGCCTCATGCCGAGAAGGGGGAGGAGCAGGAATCAACTTCACCGGACCAAATAAAGAGGATTTAAATTACGCAATAACATTGGATTTCGTCGTAACAAACAATGAAGCCGAGTATGAAGCGTTGATCGCATGAATGGAAATGGCGATTAAAGCCAACATTAAGCACCTTAAAGTATTAACCGACTCAGAGTTAGTACAAAGACACATCGAAGGCCTATATGAGGCTAAGGAATTTAATATGATCAAATACCTTGCCAAAGTGAAATCATTATCAGAAAAATTCGAAAGCTTTGGTATACAGAACATTCCACGTTCGGAAAATAAATGGGCAGATCAACTATCTAGATTCACAGGAGCCCATGACGGAAAAACTGAAAGGGTGATCAATTGGTTAATTTCTAGTACACCGGCCATTGACATCGATGAAGTACCAGCAGTCGATATAATGGAAATAGAAGAAGCGGGAGAAAATTGGATGACTCCAATGATAGACTACCTCAGAGAAGGGAAACTACCGCCAGACCAGAACAAAGCTCGGAAAATAAAATACCGGGCTCCGAAGTATACATTGGTAGAAGAAAAACTCTACCGAAGATCAGTGTCAGGAATCCTTCTGAAATGCGTCTCCGAATCTCAGACTACTGATATTTTACGAGAGGTACATGAAGGAGACGCGGGAAATCTCAGCGGAGCAAGGGCATTAGCTTTGAAATGTCTCCGAACAGGTTATTATTGGCCTACAATCAACAACGATGCAATCCAATACGTCCAAAAATGTCATCACTGCCAAGTCCATGCTAATATATCTCATCTACCGGCAGAAAACATGCACCCAATACCGGTGTGTTGGCCTTTCGACCAGTGGGGAATGGACATTGTGGGACCGTTCCCAACGGCTAGATCCAAAAAAGCTTATGTCCTGGTCGCTGTTGAATACTTCAGCAAATGGATAGAATGCATCGCCCTTGCCCGGATAACTCAGTTTCAAGTAATTAACTTCCTTTGGAAATTCATAGTATGTCGTTTTGGCATCCCGAGAATTTTGATTTTCGACAATGGAACCCAATTCGCGGGAAAGCAAGTAATTGAATGGTGTTCAAACCTAGGAATTCAACAAAATTTCACTTCGGTCGGACATCCTAGAGCGAATGGACAGACTGAGGTAGCAAACCGAGAAATAATAAAATCTTTGGAAAAGAGATTAGGAGCGGCCAAAGGAAATTTGCTCGACGAACTCCCAGGAGTGCTTTGGGCCAATCGAATTACAGTGAGAACTTCGACAGGGGAGACCCCATTCAATCTAGTTTATGGCTCAAAAGCTGTTATTCCGGTCGAAACATTAATCCCAACACCAAGGATTGAAATGTACGACGACCATGAGAATAAAAAAATAAGAGAAAATGATATTGATTTGACTGAAGCTCTAAGAGAAAAAGCGGCCGTACGTTTGCAAGTCACTAAAGCAAATATGGAAAAGGCTTACAACCAAAAGGTGCGCGTCCGAACCTTCAAAGAGGGGGATCTAATATTGAAAAAGGTGGAAGTATCCAAGCATGTGGGAAAATTACAACAAAATTGGGATGGACCTTACATTGTCGTCGGTGTAGGAAAGAAGGGTTCATACAAGATCGCACACTTGGACGGGACTGCCTTGCCAAGAACATGGAATGCAGTTAACCTTAGAAAATACTATGGTAAATAAATTACAGTAGAACATGCAGCTTTACTTTATTTCATTTCGGTAACTTTTATTGTAATAAACGGCTTCAGCCCACAGTTTGATTATTAATATATATTAAATCAAGATTGAGTATAAATCGATTGATTCGGTAAACACTCCTTGCGATCCTACGATAAGTATTGATCGATTTCAGAATACTAACGAGCCGAGTATACATTGATCCGCTCAATAAACACTCCTCGATTAGACTTAACGACAAAGACTTTTGGTAGAAAAACCTAAGTCTATATACTAACGAGCCGAGTATACATTGATCCGCTCAATAAACACTCCTCGATTAGACTTAACGACAAAGACTTTTGGTAGAAAAACCTAAGTCTATATACTAACGAGCCGAGTATACATTGATCCGCTCAATAAACACTCCTCGATTAGACTTAACGACAAAGACTTTTGGTAGAAAAACCTAAGTCTATATACTAACGAGTCGAGTATACATTGATCCGCTCAATAAACACTCCTCGATTAGACTTAAAGACTTTTGGTACAAAAACCTAAGTCTATATTATAACGAGTCGAGTAAACATTGATCCGCTCAATAAACACTCCTCGATCAATCTCACCGATCAAAAGACTTTTGGTACAAAAACCTAAGTCCAAATTATAACGAGTCGAGTAAACATTGATCCGCTCAATAAACACTCCTCGATTAATCTTTACGACAAAAAGACTTTTTGGTATGAAAACCTAAGTCTAAATTATGACGAGTCGAGTAAACATTGATCCGCTCAATAAACACTCCTCGATTAATCTTTACGATAAAAAGACTTTTTGGTATGAAAACCTAAGTCTAAATTATGACGAGTCGAGTAAACATTGATCCGCTCAATAAACACTCCTCGATTAATCTTTACGACAAAAAGACTTTTTGGTATGAAAACCTAAGTCTAAATTATGACGAGTCGAGTAAACATTGATCCGCTCAATAAACACTCCTCGATTAATCTTTACGACAAAAAGACTTTTTGGTATGAAAACCTAAGTCTAAATTATGACGAGTCGAGTAAACATTGATCCGCTCAATAAACACTCCTCGATTAATCTTTACGACAAAAAGACTTTTTGGTATGAAAACCTAAGTCTAAATTATGACGAGTCGAGTAAACATTGATCCGCTCAATAAACACTCCTCGATTAATCTTTACGACAAAAAGACTTTTTGGTATGAAAACCTAAGTCTAAATTATGACGAGTCGAGTAAACATTGATCCGCTCAATAAACACTCCTCGATTAATCTTAAAGACGAATAGACTTTGGTATGAAAACCTAAATCTAAATTATAACGAGTCGAGTAAACATTGATACGCTCAATAAACACTCCTCGATTTCTCTTACAGACGAATAGACTCTGGATATGAAGAACCTAAGTCTAAATTATAACGAGTCAAGTATACATTGATTCCACTCAATAAACACTCCTCGACGAATTATTATACAGACTATAGGATAAAACCTAAGTCTAAACCAAACATCAAAACAATAAACGATATTCAAGAAAATGCTTGGAAATATTCAACAACAGAAGATATCGAGGTAATAAATCAAAAGTATTATTCATCTGAATTACAAATACAGGTTACATATGGGATAACGATCAGGATACAAAGATTTCCTATACTTCACTACAACTATGAAATATATCCTATCTATGGATTGGCGACGTTCACGACAATGTCCACGGAAACATCAATCTCCTCCCTAGTACCTCGATGGTTACGGCCGACCACCTAAGAAGCATGCCACGCAGGATGGTCGACTTCTTTGATGCGATGGCCAGGCTCTGAAGGTCCAATGTTCCGGACAAAGGGAGGCGCAATACACACTCACTCGCGACGAGATACTGCTTGTATAATGGGGTCGACTTTTACTCTAAAGAAGCACCTCTTCGGAGTAGTCGTAAAAAAATTAAAAACTTATCAAGCACCCCCCCCCCCCCCCCGACGACCTATCACTCCTGAGGTAACATCAAAGACCGGGGGTGCAGATAAGTATGAACCCACCATGTGCAAACTGAAACCACGGACCTCTGAGGTGATGAAGACCAATGCAGAGATCTCATCCCGTCGATACAAGGTAGGGCTGACATGGGACCCGTCAATACAAGACTGGGAACGATTTCATCGTTGTGAATGAACAAATCATGATAATGAGATTTTTTGAAGACAGTGGGATCTGTGGGCAGGGTGTAGCTCAGAGAGTGCAATGATTCCATTTTTTTAGGGAACTGTTAGGAAAATCTGAAGATGGTGAACCTATTTATAGGCGCATCTGATTAAATCCAACGGTTGGGAGAAGATCTCGGAAACGTCAATCGCGACCGTTTGACTTCCACCATTAAATACGAATAAGTTGAAACGACGATTTATCAATTTAAAAGACTGTTCGCTATCGACAAGAAAGGGTGATCGATGCAACGGTAAATCGATCAGGATGAATCCGAACTAAATGTTCCTTATTACCTGCCAATCCAGAGATCTACGATCCGAAGATATATAATTTGGCTCAACGACAAGCTATACTCTAATAAAGGAAGTACAGGCCTCAACATACATGGGCCGTCACTGCCTCATACATTAAGGGCAAAACAGACGATTATGAAGATTGGACCTTCACTGGAGTCTAGAAATTTGGCACCGAAATAAGAAGAATAATTGTTAACATTCCAGCTTATAAGATCGTCAATCCCTAATACTCCAAAAAATTGCTTAAGGAGGTCATAAGAAAACAGATCCAACCCATAATTCTACATTTTCCAAATCCTCCCATTCCAAAGGATTTCATTTCATATGGACACACTAGTTGCCTCCTATGAGGAATATGCGACTCAAAATCAATACAGAAAAACATGGATTCTTTGAGAGAATACACGGAACGGTGCCTTCTACGAAAGCTCAAACCCTTGATAAGAAAAGCAAGAGTTCAACAAAATAAAAGGACAGAGTCCTTAAATAAGATATTTTCAAGCAAAAGGACAAAACTATATGGTTTCAGTCGAACAACAGCAAACTAAGCATTACTCGATCAGATATCTATATGAATGGAATGTTATCCAGCAGTTCAAATCTCCAACACGACTATGGGACGGTCGCAAGCGACTACACTTGCTTGGTCGTTATTGGAAGTAGTTTGATCAACAAAAACAGACATTAAATCAGTCAGTCACTTAAACAACGATCAAGCTACATTCTCAAGGAACTAGAAGTTCGCCAAGATGACCAACATGAGATAAGTATACTAATCTATACTGATTACTTCAAAGAGGTTATATTTATGAATAACAGCAAAATACGCATAACAAAATTTGTCTATGGATTAAGGTGTGGATCTCCGTATACATAATTTTGAAGCAAGTCATTTCTCCCAATACAAAAGTTTAGCCAAGGCAACTACACAAAAGTTGGCACAAAAAAAAAAAAAAAAAAAAGAGGCCAAGGCCCGCCAGGTCGAACAGATCATTGAGAAGAACCGTTAGCAGGCCGACTAGCAGAAACAGTTTTCCGAGGAGTCAAGTTACCAGCAAATGCCATCAATTCTTCCTGACGCTTCAGATAGCCGGCTTCGTAACCTTCCTCATAGGACCTCACTCGAGACTCCTCTGCTAGAGCAGCAGCCCGGACCAACTCACTTTTCTCCTTCTCCCAAACAGATTTTTCTTCTTGCAACTTTTCCAGATCATCATTGACGAGCTGCAGTTGTAGACTCTGCCTCGGACCTTGGCCGACTCCGATTCCAAACGATCTTGATAAGCATCTCTGCTCATCCACAGGTTGTCGTTTTGCACACCTAGCTGGAGTGCGAAATACTTAGCCTGAAGAAAAAAACAAAACAGTCCTTATGTGACAAGGCAATCAAAATGAAATGCGAAAAGAGAAAGATAATGAAAGATAGGTCTACCTGTTCGCACAACTTCACTAACGACTGAACGAGGCGAACATTGGAAGTTCCCTCAAGTTTCCTCAACTCACCTGGCAGAATGGTGCTCAGCCCTAAGTCCCAGGACAAAACATCTGGCTCAACAGAGCCAGGAAGTTCACTAGCAGGAGAAACACCGTCAAGACGAGGAGTCTCCGACTCCATAATGTCCTTAACCTGCTCAAGAATACAACGATCATCTAGCAGACGAGGGGATTCTCTCTCGTTGGGACTAACTGAAGTCTCCTTGCCCGAAGCAGAAATTTTGGTCCGACGAGCAGTCCTCGACCCAGTCCGACCTCCAGAAGGCCCACCAGACTCGAAAGAAGTGGTCATCACAGTAGTATCAGTAAACAAATAATCAGGACAATCTTGGAAAACAGATTCTGTTACGGAGGGATTAACAAAGGAACCCTCGTCAACTTGACTCCCACTAAAGACATGAGTAGTAGAAGTAGAAAAAGGAAGGGAGTTGATAAAATCACCCCCATGAAAACCATGATCAAAAGAAGAAATGCCTGAAGAGACAGGGATTTCGTAAGTCTGCTCCACAATCGACGAATCACCAAAAGCCACCCTACTAGGGGAAGGCCTGCTCTCTAGTTCACTAGAAGAAGAGATATTTGGTTGAACAAAAGAAGAACTGATTACAGAAAAAGGTTCGGAAGAGACGGCGGGAGTGTTGATCACCGACCTAGCAATAGAATACGAGCGAGGAGGTTCCATCGAGGGCCCCCCAGTTCGAGGCTTTTTCGGTCTATTATCTCTAGCGGCCTCACGGGAAGGACGCTTCGATGTGTTACCAAAAAGATTGCTCATGATCGGATTATAAAAAGAAATTTTTGCTTATCGAGAAAGCTTATCGATCTACTCAAGAAAGAGTATTCTGTTAGGAGATAAGTAAGAACGGTAAATAGCGAGTCAAGTTTTTACCCTTTTGTATTTATACTATACGAAAAGACGCGAAAGACCCAAAGAAAAGGAGCGAAATACAGAAAAGAGCTTTGGAATAAACACTAGAATTTGAAACGACACACGCATAATTACGCCGGAGTTAATGACTTGTCCGAATCATTACAGGAAACATGAAAGGACGTAAACGTCAGAAAGACAAAGCGTCTATTTTTACAAAGGGTTAAAAAAGTAATGTTACAATTAAAATAGTTACAAAGGTTATTCTACAAAGATCGATATATCATACAGCCGGGTCGACGTTCGGAATTGCTTGTTCGCTACCGACTTCTTCTTCCCCGGCTTGGTCAGCATCTTCTTCTGCATCGTCCTGATCGATGAAATTCTTATCGAGCTCATCATTGATATCTGAAAGAGGAATCGGCAGCGGTTTCCCAAACTCTTTAACAAGATGAGCCAAAGGATAGTTTTGATAAACGACATCCGGAAGATCGGAAGAAGAATATTCTTCACCATTTCGGTTCAACCGAATATGCGCTGCTCTAAAATATTCCCGTTGGCGATCATCTATCAATCCTAGAGCGACCAATTGATGAATGGCCTTTCTGAACGTACTTTCTAAGAGTGGACCAACCATCTGATTTACCAGCGCCATGTGAACAGGAGAGTTGAGGAATTCACGAATCAATTTCTCGTCAGGATTACGACCATAACGATCCTTGAGTCCGCTAAGAGGGATATCACTCTCGTACTCCTCTAAAGAAGCCTGGAGACTTGATACTTGAGACTCCAGCTCGCTAATACGAGCAGTACTCCGAACTTGGAATTCTTCTAACTCTTTCGCCAATTGGTTGGCCTGATCTTGGACACGGGAGGTCTCCAGAACCCTGTCAATAATCCCTTGATCGTCGGCCACCATAGCCTGACTCTCCTTGGTTGGAACAGAAGAAGTCATCAAGGGATCGGCCTCTGATCCAGGGGTCCTGTCGAGCAATGTCTTGTACTTCTCCTCCAGGAACTCACACTGTTGCTTCCAAAGAGCATTCTCATAAGCATATGATGCCAGACAAGTTTTAGTCTGAAAGAACGAAGAGACCAAAAAGAAATGAATTAGCAAATTAAGAAAAGGATCTGTAAGGAAAATTACTCAGTTATTATGGAAAATATGTCACATTTTCAGCATAAAGAGAAGCTCGCTGAAATTTCTCCAGAGGATCCTTCTGAAGAAGCTTATTCAGATCACGAGTAAAAACGCCGGACAAAAGAACGCGAGTTGCTTTATCGACCGCGTTCTCACTATTATCATGAACGAGAGAATCATGCTCGGAATACCCAGCGGCTCTTTTTCCCTCTAAATGATCCTCGATCATTTCGACCAAAGTAGGTTTTGGATGGCTGCTACTGGGTAGGGAAAGGTCATTTCCGGAACGACCATAGTAACTCCTTTTCCTATCCACCGGGTTGTCATAAGGATGAGGCATCGACCAGCTGCGACACCCCCGAATACCCAAAGATGTCCTAAGTTTGAGAGGTGGATAACCAGATCCAGTTCCCAAACGAACAGGGGATTCTGGAGAAGAATCTGGAGATTCCTCCCCATTCTCCTCGGACTCGTGAGTCAACTCCAATTTTCTCTTTCTGGACGCTCTCTGCTCAATGGGAACGTTTTCCAATGTCTTGCTAGACTTGGACAAAACTATTTTTCCCTTTGAAGAATGTCGGGAGTTTTCTACCATATGAGCTGTAAAAGGGAACAAGATAAAAATCAGATTCTCTATGAAGTACTTATCATCTCAACATTAAATTGAAGTAAAATACCTACCAAGTGATTCGGATGGTGAACTGATTGGAAAATTATGAGCACTCAATCCTGCCTTGCGAAGAAAAACTTCTCCTACAAGAAGAGCACTCTGATATTTGTTGGTACGCATAGCCTGAATCTCACCAATAAATTGAGGATCACCGGGAATAAGTTCTCCAGTCGGATGGCGACCTCCGTAAACCCATTTCGAGCCATGATCCCATGAAAAAGGAGCACTCGAACCATTCGACAAGGGAAACTCGGATGGTGGACGAACAAAGAAAAAATGTGATTTCCAGAAAGGGTTGCTAGAAACCGGAGAGTCGAAGATTGCACGACTAGGTTTCTGACTAGTGAAGAAATATCCACGGTTGGAAGAACTGGAAACGTTGAAACGGAAAAGTTGCGTAAAATTGCGAAAGGAAGGTTTGAACCCTTTTGCAATCATTAGAACAGAAAAGCAAACCACAAACGCCACAGAATTTGGGACCAATTGTGTCAAAGACACGCTAAATATTCGCAAAATATCGAGAAAAAGTGGAGACAAAGGAAGACGGAGACCGCTGTTGAAATGGGCCGTATAAAAGGCTCTACATCCTTCCGGTGGAGATGTGACCCTATTGGAAGGAGAAGGGAGAATTAACTCGGAACCCTCCGGGAAGTATTTTGTATAATTGTTTACGACCTCCGGAAATGTCTCCGCGGTATAAGCACACGCTACATCCTCAATCGGTTCAGAAATTTGAGGAGCAGTACCTTTGCCCTTTTTGGCTCGGGCAGCGACATCTGTATCGGAAAGGATTCGTACATTGAAAATATCTTCAACAGGAACTTCAAATTCAGGAACCTCAGTTTGTTCGCCTGAAAGATTCGAATGCAACTCCTCCTCGTTATTGGCAGCAACATTCTCCCTAGAGGAAGAAGAAGATTTTCTTAGGGAAGCCATAAAATCAGATCCTCGGAGGATATGAATCGATAAAAGGAAAATTCTATATGATGAACGACTAAGCAAGAAAATGACTAGAGACTGTAAGCAAGGATAAAGGAGAAATGACAAGCTCAATAGTCAACTATTTATACTAAGGAGATAAAAGACGTTTCGAACTCGTCGCAACTAATCATATTCCCGCCTAAAACGGAAGGAGCTAAAAAGCCTCCTCGAAATGACGGCTGGCGACTCTTAATTAGAAAGAGAAAACGACTATCTATGATGCGTAGCACTCTTTTCCTTACTTGAGATTTTTTCCCACAGGGTTTTTTCTTAAGTAAGGTTTTTAACGAGGCACCATTCATAGAAATCAAACAGTCGTACGCAATTCTTTACTTCTACGAGCTTCTATTACTATTACGCTCGAAGAAGTGAGGGAGTACTGATGGGGGCTATTTCGCACCCCTTATAATATACGGATCGACTGAAGGACTCAAGATCAGATGGACCGAAGAAGACTGCTCGGGATCGTCTTTTCGACCAAGCAGAATCCGGCTCTCTTCGACGAGAAGAATACACTCCGAAGTAAGGAAGGATGTTTGGGCCGAGTCCTATTAGGATTATGTTTTCTTGTAAAGCTAGGTTTAGAGTAATATAAATACCTAGCTTATCATTGTATTAGACAACTCTGAATCATAAGAAATATACGCCATAAAACTCTGCAATTATAGCAGAACTGGCTTACAATCAATAAAGTATAGAGATTTCTCTCAATATTCACTTTAGCTCTGTTTTGTTCACAATATATGCTTCTTGTTTTACATACATGCTCTTCCTTGAAATCGATCCATCCAGAGTAAATTAACCAGTGCCCTATAAACTTTATATATTGAGAATCCTCAATAACATAATTTCACTGATACCCCTATTCCGACGAAATCCGGTTAAATCACGGCGAACCTGCAAATAATAAGAAATATACAGATGAAGGATCTGGTATATAAGTGATTACACAGTTGCATACAAATTGTAATACATATATCTACATAAATATGTTTGGTGTTGCATGCATATCGCCTAAATGGATCTCATTAATATAACAAATATAGTACTTTAAAACTCTAACATGTTGGTTGATGCAATATCTTCGAGGTTGTAAGGGAACTCATCCAAAAATTCAGAAGCAAGTGAAGGCCTTCCTTCCAAAAGAGCCAGAAGAAGGTCTTATGGTAATCGACTTTTGTTGCCTTTAATTTCTTCATTAAATCTAGGAGGCACTTTCATTCCCACGAAGAGGACTAGGCTGCCTCTCCATATATGGCATCAACCCATTGACAGGGTTAGTACAAATCATAACCAACACACTGTGTGCCAACTCTGCTGCACCCCAGAATCATCCCTCCCAGAAATGCCAACCAACTTTTCCAAAGTAACACTCCCAAACAACACACTCCTAAGCCCCGGAGGCACCAACGACTCCGGAACAAACACATTATCACGCAAAACCAAGAGAATATAAATCACAGTCTCCTCATTATCGTTCCCCAGCCCCCTCAACACCCCCGAATACATATCCTTCTGTTGCAAAATCCCCCTCAACAACCTTGGATTCCCAACCTCCAGAAATGCCATAGTAAGACCCACAAATGCTTTCCTCGTCGAGGAACTATTCCTTTTCCCTTCAACTAACATTAAAAAAATTTTAAATTATTATTTCATAATGATGTAACACTCCTTCAAAATTTTCAAGTTATTTTCATAATTTAAATACTAGTTTACAAATAACAATTAGTAGTCAACAAATCATCAAAGTAACTAAAAACATAACAAAAATAAGTAATTATGCAATTCAGAGTCCAACATAACATGTTTAAACAAGAATTATCACATAAATATTCAACAAGAAGAAAAAAAACTCCAAAATAAATCTCCATAACATAGACTTAAATCAAAATAAACACCAAATATCCAAAATTACAAAATGACGTCATGTTCATCCTACGTATTGCAGGTATATATATAGTCATTTTCATGATAATTAGAAATTTTAATGAAGTCAAAATTTAATTTTTAATCGATTTTTATTTTTTCTTTATAATTTTGGTTATAGGGATGTAATAGTTGAACGTCTCACAATTATCGCACCCGTTATCGTTCCAAACACAGATGGAATCAATCCAGGTTTATATATATGTCTCCATTCAATTAATGAAGTATATATTTGAGCATAATGCTAAAATATCCCATGTGCTTTGTTTAACTGAAAAAAACTCATTCCCGTGTTATTTTTTATTAGCAAAAAATCTCATTTACAATTCTTTTATAAATCATAGGATGTTTATTGTCAATTTTTAAGTGAACACGGGGTTATTGTCACTTTTCAAAGTTATATAAGAAAAATATATTGTCAATTTTTTAAGAGAATGTTTCTGTTTTCTCATCTTTTGGTGGGGGTATAAATGTTATTTTGATTTGGTAAGGGATGCTAAAAGATTAGCACAGGGGATTTTTAGATAATATAAATAACATAGGAGATTTTGCTAAGTAGGCATAGTATAGGGGGTATTTTTGCATTTAATCTCTCTCTCTCTCTATATATATATGTGTGTGTGTGTGTGAAATGCATTTGTTCAAATTACCCCCATGAAAATTTAAAAAAGCAATTTACCTTCTTCAGCAACAAAGTGTAACCCACAAAAATTGAGAAGGACATCATGTAAAGTATTTTGCAACATAGGGGGTAAATTGCCATATTTAACAAATACAAGAGGGGAACTGCCATAGTTTTATGATACAAGGGGTAACTTGTCATTTATGAAAATATAATGGAGAGGGTATGAAATTTTTATAAGATTGTAGGAGGAATAAAATGCCAATTTTTTTAAAATCGAATGAAAGTAAATTAAACGTTATGAGTATAACAATTGGTCAATTTCCATTTAACCCAAAAAAATTATTGTAATTTGGGTGACATTCTTTGCCTTTGTTTGCATATTCTTGTATTAATACACGTATACGAGACATCTACATAGTATCCGGCGATGATTGCATTGCAAAAAGTGGTTGGAATCAATATGGGATCAAATTTGGAATGCCTACTCAACATTTAAGCATTAAAGGGATTACATGCATTTCTCCCAAAAGTGCTTCGATTGCACTTGGAAGTGAAATGTCCGGAGGAATCGAAGACGTTCGTGCGGAGGAAATTGTGGCCATTAATTCCAAATCGGGTGTAAGAATTAAGACGGCGGTCGAAAGAGGAGCTTATGTTAAAGACATATATGTAAGAAACATAAATATGAATACAATGAAGTATGCCTTTTGAATGTCGGGAAATTACGGTTCACACCTTGACGATGGATATGACCCGAAAGCGCTTCCTGAAATAAAGAACATAAATTTTAGGGATGCGGTTAGGAAAAATGTAACAATAGTTAGGGATCTTATTGGAATTGAAGGCGGTCCATTTACGGGTATTTGTATTTCTAACTTGACCGGTGAGTTTGCAAAGAAGATAGTTGTGGAGGAGTTGAATTTGTTTGAGAAGGCGAAGAAATTGCCGTGGAATTGTAGGGATATCGGAGGGGTATCAAGTCGAGTGACACCGACGCCTTGTGGTTTATTGCTAGAGAAACAAGTGGATTGTGCATTTCCTAGTGATGTTTTGCCTATTGATAATGTTATGTTGAAGACTTGTTCTATTGGGTTTGGTAAGAAATAAATAGATTTTATTTATGTGTTTATGGGTTTTGATTTAGGTGTTGTGCTAGTTGAAGCAAAAGTCATTTTGTTCTTGTTAAAAATAAGAACTATGAAGTCAATAAATTGGAAATATCTTGTACTGCTTGCACAAAGGAATTTTGATGAAAATTTGGTACTCAAAAGACTTTGATGGTTTTTGTTGTTATTTTTCGTTACGTTTTCAGTAGATTATTGATAAGAATATACACATAGCAAGAAGAAGAATATGGTCGATGATCTCTAGGAATCTACTCATGGAAACTTTAATATAACAACTATAATGCAGCTAAAAGATCTAGTGTTCATGATATTTTGTCTACATGGCGTCGTAATATTTTGTGATCTACTAGCGTCTTGTAAATTAGCTATTAAGGTGTTGGTCTTGTAAAATTTTTAGAAAAGTTATGACTTATGTAATTTAACTAAGTGTGTTTTGTAAGTATTAATTATGTTTTCCTAAGCCAGGGGTATTACACAACAACAGAGATTTTATTCGCGAAGCAAAATCCTTCTAAGTTTCAAAAGATCAAGAACAACTCACTCGTCTGCTGAAGTAATTTGTTGACAGAAGCTGAAGTTGAAGTTAAAAAGACTGCATCTTTCTGAGTGATTCTATATTGGAAGAGTGTTGTGAGAAGTAGATATTCATCTAAGTGAGTGATATTACTTCAGAGAGTAGGAGTTTCTTTGTGATTTTCTATTGTGAACTTACGACCACTTCTTTTGTTGTTTGGCGTAAACAGAGTGTATTGTAATCTTAGTGATTATAGTATAACCCAAGATCTTCATGACTTGGAAGAGTGGACTAAAGAACTTACATCCATATAACCACTATAAAAATTCTGGTGTTTTACATTTGCATAAGTTTTCTTGCATATTTCAAAAGAGCATACTTTAACATGACTTGAA
The DNA here is from genome assembly GCA_038501285.1 of Penstemon eatonii. Lineage (NCBI taxonomy): Eukaryota > Viridiplantae > Streptophyta > Magnoliopsida > Lamiales > Plantaginaceae > Penstemon > Penstemon eatonii. The sequence continues at coordinate 19,228,373 of CM076711.1, forward strand.
TTGATTGTTTAAAAGATTTTAAAAGGAGTTTATAAAAATGGGGATAAAATCTTTTAAGTTGACAAAATTTACTTGTGAAAAACACTTTAACATCCGCTGCAAGTAACCATGATTGAAAATTTGATTTTACTGAAATCAGCTAAGTCATAATCAGAAGAGTGGTCAACTCTGCTGTTCAAATCTTTGTGCGCGATCAGCTTAGTCTGCTAACGATTCTTGATCAGCTAAGTCTGCTGACAAAAGAGTTAAAAAAATTTAGGTCAAGAAATTTTCAGAGGTCTATTCACCCCCCCTCCCCTCTAGACCTCATCTGACCACTTGAGACCAACATATTGGATTCGAAAAATCATCTCATACTTTATGAATTTTAGATTTGTGATCAATTTTAACTTTTTTATAATTTTGAAATTAGTAATCAAAGAAACATGTGTAAAACTGGACGAACTAATATCTTTTTTTTTTTTGGAGAATACATTCGTCGTTACATCAGAAATTATTTCAATAATTGTTTGAATACAAAGAATAACAAATAATAAACCACCACCAAACACTAGTATTAAACTAGAGAAAAACTCACATTCATGGGAGTTGAACTCATGACCTCATAGTCCTTGAGATTCATCCTTAACTAACTGGCTAAGGCCTCATCGACGGACGAACTATTAGCTAGAGATAGGTAATAAAGGCTCATTGTGAATTTGTTTTGGACTAGTTTTGTCAAATTGAAATATTAAACAAGAACCAATCCAACTAACGTTTTGGATGAAACTCAAGTGAAAATTCAATCAAAAATTAAATGAAACCTGTTAAAACCTACAATCGAACTCCTTTTTTATGAAATCAATGACGCCTATCCCTTTTTTTTTATTTAATTACTTATCACCCACTTTTCATCTCAAATTTGTAAAAATAATTGATCCAATGGAAGTCACGTCTTGATCTTATACAACATTTTTTGTTAGAGCAAATACATTTTTTTAATGGCTAGACATTAATTCGTTAAACAATTTAAGAAGATTAATTTGGATAAGTACATAATAATGTATAGGTTATTTGAAAGATTTTTTCAATATCAATGACTTATGTTAGGCCTGAGATACCTAAATGGCTAAATCAACATACCAATCAAAATCAAATAATTAGTAAATCTACTAGATGCGTTGTATTTACGAAATTATATTGTAAAAGTTTAGTTGTGTGTAATTGTGCTATTTAGTGGGCATTGGCCCGGCAGCTATCATAGTCGGAGAATAATCTAAAGTGGCATATCCGTATAACAAACGGGTCTCTCTCAGTCATTTACACGAATATCTGAGAGTCACCATTTTTACTGAAGAATGGAAGCTTATCAACGACTTCAGCAACAACAGAGCTTCCGCATTCGACCGGTAAAGAAAGGAGATTCCACCGCTGAAGCAAGAGCAACGCCGGAAGAAATACTGCAGCTGCCGGTGATGACGAAGAAGCCTATTTACTCCGGCATACTAGTCGTACTACTTGATGTACCAAGTCTTAGTCATCATAACCGAACAGGAACTAGTCGACTTAGGTCGAGATCCTCATCCCATGAGTTCACCTCGAGCGTAACCCACCTCGATCTCATTGTCTTGTTCGACATGATAGTCGACATCCGCACAAACTTTATCCACTTGGGTTCGGATCGGACTATTCACTAGAAGATCCATATTCGAATCTAAATGTCCAATCATAGTCCGACCCGGAGATCCACCCGGAAAACTATAAATAACCCTCATTAATACGAGAAAAGGGACGCACTTTAATAGCATTAATTACGCTCCGATCACCTTATCTCATTACTCACTTCAGACCTTATCTCGACACTTACTTTAGCATCGGAGGGTTATCGCCGGGTAACCACCGGCATTAACCTGGCGTAGTTATCTTTGATTACAGGTTAGGATCCCGAATACAAATCGAGAAAAAGCTTGATTGACCTGCTGATCCTCACATTGACGAGTCGTGATTCCCGAGTTATCGAGTAGGAATAAATACCCTAACAATAACACACTCATCAATTGGCGCCGTCTGTGGGAATAGTAACTCTGAATCGAAAGAGATGACTACGAGGTCAAAAGCTGCTCTAGCTCGAGAGCGAGAAGTGAATCGAGATCAAAATGGAGAAGGACAGGGCGACAACATCGTCCCTAGAAACCTTGAACAGATACACCAAGAAGAAGGGGCGCCTTCCAGGCCCCCGGCCCCACCATTGATACAAATCACAAGAGAAGATTTAAGAGCACTCTTGGACGAGGCCAAGAAAGAATGGCTCGCGGAAGCCGCCCAAGAAAATCATAATCCTCCCGGAAATATCCCTCGCGCCGTCGCTCACAATGTCGATAACGAGGTGGAAGTGGATCAAGCCGACGATTGGGCTGATAGGCGTCAAGCTAGACGCCCAGGAAAGGAGGATTGTGAAGAAAAATCAGTGAGGGAGGTCAATAAACTTGCCTCCGAGATAAGATCGCTTCATCAAAAATTGGACAGACAAGAGAAGAAAAATGAAGTCCCAATATCGAATTCCCGATTAAGAAAATCGCCCTTCTGTGATGAAATCTTCTTCGAGAGATTGCCGCTCGACAAAAGACTACCTACTCAACTACTTCGTTACTTTGGAACAGAGGACCCTGACGAGCACCTAGCCTCGTTTAACCTCCAAATGCAACTCCATGGCATTTCGGACAACGTAGCCGCAAAGGCTTTCTCGACTACACTATCTGGGATGGCGCAGTCATGGTTTGGAAGGTTGGAGGAAAAGTCCATCTTCGATTATGATCAACTCTGTGACAAGTTTATGAGCCAGTTCGGTAGCAAAAGAGCAGTCAGACCTCCGGCCAATCATCTATACTCTATAATACACAAACCAGATGAGAGTTTTAGAAACTTTATGGCGAGGTTTAATAACGAACTCTTAAAGGTTGAGATGCCGAGGGTGGACTTCCTAATTACTGTTTTATTTCAAAGCACATTGAATCGAGGATTCGCCAGTGCCATAGTTCGAGAAAACCCCTCGACATACGAAAAATTAATGGAAATGGCCAATCAATATATGAACGAAGAAGAAATGAATAAGCTAAGGGGAACCTTCTTTGGATTGGCCAAAACTGAAGAGAAGCAGCAGCCTGTTATCACTACTGATCGACCTCAGGAAAGAATTCCGAACAATCGATTCAATGAAAGGAGAAATAGAAGGGGATTTGGAGAAGAAAGAAATTTTAATTCGGGGAGACAAGGGGTAGGAAGATCGAATAAAGAATACCATGACAACTATACTCCGCTGAAGAAACTCAGGTCGGAAATCTTGTTCGCCATACAAGATAAAAATTTGCTAAGAAAACCAGCTCCAATCAGAGACAACCCAAGCTCGAGAAAGTATTGTCGTTTTCATAGACAAAGAGGGCACGACACGGATGATTGTTACCAATTGAGAGATGAAATCGAAAGGTTAATAGCAGAAGGCCACTTAACTGGCTACGTGAAAGCTTCAAATAGTGATTATGTCGCAAACCGATCGCGCCCCAATCGATCGCGATCCCGGTCTCCCCCAAGAAGGGAACAGAACCAAGAAGAGCAACCCAAAAGAGCACAGCCTGGTACCGTTGTCAATACGATATCAGGGGGACCAGCCGGAGGAGATAGTAAAAATTCGAGAAGGGCAGTCTCTCGAACTCTCCGAGAGGGAAGCATAAATGACCGAAAGGAGGTCTTTTCAATACGACCCACGACAAGAAATCAAATAGTGGGGTTTGATGATTCTGATCGACAAGCAGAGTACGTATCGTACAACGGCCAGGACATACCTGATTGCCCGATGGTAATCACGGCACAAATTGCGGGAGCTACTGTCAAAAGAATTCTAATAGACTCGGGCAGCTCGGCGAATATCTTATTCTCGGATGCTTTGGAGAGAATGGAGCTCGGTCCGACTCCTTTGGGAACGGTACTTACGCCTCTTGTAGGCTTTGGAGGAGCTCAGGTCATCCCTAAAGGTACCTTAACTCTGTCGCTCACCTTGGGAGAACCGGGCAACTCAAAAATTCGAATGATAAAGTTCTTACTAGTCGATGCGCAATGTGCTTATAATGTTATATTAGGAAGGCCCGCTCTAAACGCTTTTCAAGCCGTCATTTCCACATACCACCAAAAGATTAAGTTTCCAACGACTCACGGAGTCGGAGAAGTAGTGGGAAATCTGAAAGAAGGATGGGATTGTTATACCGTTTCCCTCAATCAAAGAACGATGAACGAGCAACTTGGCTCGGAAGCCCGCAAACTAAAAAATGAAGAAAGGATCAAACCGGTTGGCGCTGTCGACACCGGTAAAATAATCAAGCTAGATGAGACGGAAGAAAAGAAAGAAAAACAAGAAGAAATAAATTCCAAGAAGAGGAAGTTTGAAAGAATCGAACCTCTGGAGGGACACAGGACGATTGAGTTGATACCAGGGGAACCATCGAAAACTACCAGAGTAGGAACTCAACTTTCCGAAGGACTAGAGACCCAACTGATCGAGTTCTTAAGGGAAAACATGGACGTCTTTGCGTGGTCGACCACCGACCTACAGGGAATTGACCCAAAGATTATTGTCCACAGACTCAATATCGACCCTTCTTCTCGTCCTGCTAGACAGAAGAAGAGAAACTTTGGCCCGGAAAGAAATAAGATAATTAAGGAAGAGGTACAGAAGCTACTTGATGCCGATTATATTGTTGAGATTCAATTCACGGAATGGCTCTGCAATGTCGTTCTAGTATCGAAGGGAGGCGGAAAATGGAGAATGTGTAATGACTTCACAGACCTGAATAAACTTTGCCCTAGGGATCCTTATCCGCTTCCGAGGATCGACTCTCTGGTCGATTCAACAGCAGGCTGTGCGATCCTAAGTATGATGGATGCCTTCCAGGGCTTCTACCAGATTTTTATGGCCTTAGAAGATCAAGAGAAAACAACGTTTATCACAGAGATGGGCGTCTATTTTTTCAAGGTAATGCCATTTGGGCTGAGAAACGCAGGAGCTACATACCAACGACTAGTGAACAAGATGTTCGAAGAGTTGCTCGGAAAGTCAATGGAGGTGTATGTCGATGACATGCTAGTCAAAAGTCTCGATGAGAACGACCATTTGGTCCACATCAAACAGGCGTTCGACATAATGCGGAAATATGGTATGAAACTCAATCCTGCGAAGTGCACCTTTGGGGTTAGGTCAGGAAAGTTCCTGGGATACCTGGTGAACGAAAGAGGAATAGAGGCCAATCCGGAAAAGATCCAAGAAATAATCGACCTCAAAGCCCCGCGCAACTTGAATGAGGTGCAAAAGCTCGTAGGAAAAATCACAGCTCTGAACCGATTCATATCTCGATCAGCGGACAAAAGCCTTCCCTTCTTCAAGATCATGAGAAATGCAAAGAAATTCGAGTGGTCAGAAGAGTGCGATCGAGCCTTCGAACAGCTGAAAGCGTATCTCATGTCTCCTCCTCTTTTGGCTAAGCCAAGAGGCAACGAAGATCTACAGCTCTATATAGCCGTCTCGGAACAAGCAATCAGCTCAGTCTTGGTGAGAATGGAAGCCAAAGACAACTACCCGATATACTACGTGAGCAGAGTCTTACAAGGCCCGGAAAAAAAATTATTCAGTGATCGAAAAGTTCGCCCTTGCCATAATAACGACGGCTCGAAAGTTGAGGCCTTATTTTCAATCCCATAGAATCATCGTCTTGACTAATCAGCCACTAAGACAAACGTTGTCCAAGCCAAACGCCTCGGGACGATTAATCAAATGGGCTGTAGAGCTAGGCGAATACGATATCGAATACCTTCCTAGGACCTCGATAAAAGGGCAGGTATTGGCTGATTTCGTGCTCGAGAGTACTCAAGTAGACGAGGAGAAAAAAGAAATATGTATGCTCCATGTTGATGGGTCATCGACATCGTCGGGAGGAGGCGCCGGAATTTACTTCCAAGGCCCGAATGAAGAAGAATTGGAATTTGCTTTAAAGTTGGATTTTATCGTATCGAATAATGAAGCAGAGTATGAAGCCTTACTAGCGGGCCTAAAAATGGCAGTTGAAACAGGAATTCAGAATCTTGTGGCTTATACCGACTCGCAGCTAGTCGAAAAACAATTCAAAGGATTATTCGAAGCAAAAGAGGATTCGATGATAAAGTACTTATCCTTGGTTCACGCTCAAGTTTCCAAATTTGAGACCTTTCAGTTAGAGTATGTGAGACGTACAGAGAATACGAGAGCCGACGCTCTCTCAAAATTAGGAAACTTGATAGAAGGAATTACCACCAGAAAGATAACACTGATGATATCAAGCAAACCCGCCATCGACACAACGCGAGAGGTTCTGTCCAGTGAGATCCTGAATCTTACAAACAAGGATCGAACATGGAAGACACCATTGTGGGATTATTTAAATACGGGAACATTACCGACTGATCGTACCGAAGCACAACGACTCAAATACCGGGCTCCTCACTATGCAATTATCAACAGCGACCTGTATCGCCGATCAGTTACTGGAGTGCTCTTAAAATGCATAGCATCTCCACAAACCGACGTCATTCTTAAGGAAGTGCATGAGGGGTCTTGCGGAAACCATTCGGGCGGCCGAGCACTGGCAATAAGAGTATCTCGTATGGGATATTATTGGCCATCCTTAGTAAGAGACGCCAATAACTACGCCAAGAAATGTGCCAAGTGCCAGTATCACGCTACTATGCCTAACCAACCTGCTCAGTTAATGGAATCGATATCGATTGCTTTGCCTTTCGATCAGTGGGGCGTTGATCTAGTGGGACCATTACCGATGGCAAGAGGACATAAGCGTTTCCTACTTGTGGGAGTCGAATATTTTAGCAAGTGGATAGAGGTCATAGCATTGAAACAAATCACGCAGACTCAGATCGTCAACTTCTACTGGTCGATAATCTGCAGATTTGGGCTCCCAAGAGTGATCATCTCAGACAACGGTGCGCAGTTTGCAGGGAAAAGGGTGACAGATTGGTGTGTGAAACACAAAATCACACAGAGGTTTACATCGGTCGGATGCCCACAGACAAACGGACAAACGGAAGTAACCAACAGGGAAATCTTAAGATTGTTGAAGAAGAGATTGACGGAAGCCGGTGGCGCTTGGCTCGATGAGTTACCATGGGTCGTTTGGGCCAATCGAAAAAAGGAAAAATCGGCGACAGGGGAGACACCTTTTAGCCTGGTTTATGGTTCCGAAGCAGTGGCCCCTACAGAGTTAGAAATACCATCTCCGAGAGTCGACCTTTACGATCGATCAGACAACATTGACAAAAGAAACTTCGAGCTCGACTAGTTGGAATCAAAAAGAGAAAGAGCCTCCACGAAGATACAAGCCTACAAAACTACAATGGCTAAGGCGTATAATAAAAACGTAAGGTTAAAATTTTTTCAGGTAGGAGACCTCGTGCTGAAGCGAATTGACGTCTCGAAGAAGAAATCAAAGCTTGACTGCAACTGGGAAGGGCCTTTCAAAGTGGTCGAGGTCGGAAAGAAAGGGGCGTATCGATTAAACACGATGGAAGGAAAGCCCGTGGAGAGAACCTGGAACGGGAGAAACCTCAGAAAATTCTATACTTAAGAAATTTTCTTTTGTTTGTCTATATTTCCAGATATTTTGTAATTTCAAGAAAGGGAAAGATAATAATACTTCCCATATATTCTGAATCTAATGCAAACATCTTTTGTCTATTTCTAAAATGCTGACATATAGATCGATTGCCGCTGAGGCATCGGGATGAAATCTCCAAATCGTCGAATCGCCAAATGTTCCTCGATTGCCGCTGAGGCATCGGGATGAAATCTCCAAATCGTCGAATCGCCAAATGTTCCTCGATTGCCGTTGAGGCAACGGGATGAAATCTCCAAATCGTCGAATCGCCAAACGTTCCTCGATTGCCGCTGAGGCATCGGGATGAAATCTCCAAATCGTCGAATCGCCAAACGTTCCTCGATTGCCGCTGAGGCGTCGGGATGAAATCTCCAAATCGTCGAATCGCCAAACGTTCCTCGATTGCCGCTGAGTCATCGGGATGAAATCTCCAAATCGTCGAATCGCCAAACGTTCCTCGATTGCCGCTGAGGCATCGGGATGAAATCTCCAAATCGTCGAATCGCCAAATGTTCCTCTATTGCCGCTGAGGCATCGGGATGAAATCTCCAAATCGTCGAATCGCCAAACGTTTCCCGATAAATAAGCTAAGTGTTACCATACCTCGAAGTACAATTGTCATCGACTTCTTCAAAGATGTAAAGTCTAAGTTACAATTGTCATCGACTTCTTCAAAGATTTAAAGTCTAAGTTACAATTGTCATCGACTTCTTCAAAGATGTAAAGTCTAAGTTACGATTATCGTCGACTTCTTCAAAGATGTAAAGTCTAAGTTACGATTATCGTCGACTTCTTCAAAGATGTAAAGTCTAAGTTACGATTATCGTCGACTTCTTCAAAGATTTAAAGTCTAAGTTACAATTATCGTCGACTTCTTCAAATATTTAAAGTCTAAGTTACAATTATCGTCGACTTCATCAAAGATTTAAAGTCTAAGTTACAATTATCGTCGACTTCTTCAAAGATATAAATGTTAAAATCCGAATTATCGATGTCGTCGAAGACATAAGTGTTAGAAGATACAAAAGTCGAGTATCGATGAGTTCACTATATAGTTGGGAGATAGAATTCAAATTTCAAACAAATCGAGATAGTATAAAATTAATTTCATTCATTATATCGAAACAGATACAAATGTGCAAATCAAAATCGACTACTCTAACTACCGAAAAACCTATTACAAACTATTACATTGATCGTTCGAAGTAAGTTGAGGAAATCCCGAGTATTTCCTACGAATTCGGCAACCGAGAACCTATGATCACGCCCGACTTCGGATTAGCTATAGGCTTAAATATGGAGGTTTTCCGCCTATAGCTTTATCTCTCATTGATCGAGGCCTTGAGGGGACGAGTCATCCTCGGCGTCAGCGAAGGACAGGAGGATCTTTTAATAATAGCAGGTTGCTTACCGAGCAGACACACACCATCACAGTCAATAAGATGACCATGGGTGATGGGTCTCTCTGCTTCGACCAAGTGAAAGAGGAGGAAAAAATCGCCCAACTTTTGGCGGTTTAACTCCTCCACCATCTGATCGGCAACCTTACCTTCTATTTCACCCCTGCCCTCCGAGTTCTCGGGAGAACCTCGACATCATCGAAGACCCGGCATATGTTGCAGAGTGCCGAGCCAATGAGGATTTCGAGATTCCCCCGGGTAGACCTCGTTGTCGTTACCGATGCCACCCATTCGAACAACGAGGCCCACCCATTGAAGTGCTCCCTTTACCGATACCACCCAATCGAAAACCAATACACCCCTTTTCTCTCGATCAGGAGGTCGACTAGGATGAAAGATCCCGAAAGGGAGATAATGATCTTTCGATAACTCAATGTCAGAGGACATATTATTGGGAGGTGTTTTTCTCGGACATTTCTTAAAGAAGAACATTTTCATTCAGTTTGGTATGAAGTACGGTACCAGGTACCATACCTATTTATAGGATGAGCCTATCAAATCTAACGGTCCATAATGATTATGATGAACGGCCCAGATTGAACGCATTTAAGTAGCCGACCTTTGCGCTACCCGAGGTAACCAACGCGGACTCCATCCAACGGTCAGATTAATATCATGATCAACGGCTGAGATCACATTCATTAAATGCACCAACCGCCTCAACTACCCGTATAATCTATCGAGTAGAAGTTATAAACCGAGCAGGACGATACAAAAATAATCATATTATGCGTATCGGTTATTCGACATATGCTGACCTTAAAGATGTATTTTCAAAGAGTTAAACAAACGAAGTATGAAGTAACGTTCGTCGAGCACATCTAACGACCGAGCATATATTTATAGATGGATTACTCGATTTGAGATATACTCACGACAAAGGTTTCGACGGATAACGATTGGATAATCGAGTAACATACATATATCAAATGTAAGACAAACACAGGATAGCATTGAGCAAGATAAACACAATCGATACATAAACGAGGGAGCATTAAGCGCCCCCTGAAAACAGAATACAAACGAAGTACAAACATATAAACAGCAAAACGCGATGCCCACACGCGACTCGATAACCAGCAAACCGAGCTTTAGAGAAAAAAATGTTTTTCAAACTCAGGGCCAAAATAAATGCCGTCAACAGTCATTATGGGTCTGAAAATCAAGAAGATCAACATGATCAGACGCTGTCGACTTGGGAGTTCCACCCCCTTGCCCAGCACTTCCAGCTTCAAGTTTTTTCGCTTGTAGCTCGAGCAAAAATCCGAATTCATGTTCTTCAGGGGGGTCGTCGGAGCCTTCGCCAGTCAAGAAATCGAGATCGACAGGAACACCATTTTCATCGAAGGTAGCATTCAGCTTTGTCTCGTCGAAACGCTCATTTAGGAAGCCGAGTGCACGACATTGCTTCCAGCCCTTAGCAAACATCTCCGACAAATCGGTGCCGGATTGACGATCGACGAGCTCCTCATAAACAATACTGTTGAAGAACTCGGTGACAATAGCTTTCCTCTCAGCCGCAGTTGCCTCACCACGACTCTTTAGACCCTCCTGCCGACCCGATTCGAAGCTCTCGGCAACCTGCTCCTTCAGCTTCATTGAGAACTCTTTCTCCTTTTGCTCAAGCGTGGCCTCCAGCTCCGCAATACGACTATCCTTAGCCGTTGCCTCAGTCTTCAGAAGAGTTTCTCTCTCCTCCATCTCCTTTATCTGACCCTGCAGTCGCCCAACCTCCTTCTTCGAATGAGAACAAGACCTCTGGCTCTTGTCGAGACGCTTTTTCATACTATTTTGTCGAGCAGCAGTAGAGTAGACAGTCTGACTCAGCTACAAAACCCAATGAAGTTGCATCCTTAATCACAAGAACTAAAAGAAGACGAACATAATTACATATCAAAAACGAAACATACCGAAAGCAATAAGATGCATGTAGACGGAGAATATCCCCATCCTCTTTCGCCAACAACGTAGCATGGTCCTCGAAGGACACAGTCGACAAATACTTCTCCCAAGCTTGTGAAGTAATCGACGAATCCAAAATCGCAGGATTCATCATCGAGGAACTAGCAACCCTCGCCCCAAATTTTTTCTTATGATCATCAAGAATGGACTCGAGGTTACCTCCGGCAGGAGCGGGAGCCTCGCTACTAGTAGGGGTCACCTGGTCATCGACCCTTGCCTTCTTCGTACTTGGAACCTCTGCCTGATCGACCTCAGCCGACGAAGGCCTTTTTCCTTTATCACCAGCGATCTCTGCCTCAACTCGATCACTAGGCCGCGGTACTACATTGCTCGAATAACCAAGAGGCTTTGGGGCTTGGTCGGCCTCGGGAGCAGGAGTCGAGGGCACAGGAGGCTTCAAGAGGTGTTGGGACTTCCATATGGCTCTCATAGCTCGCTCGGCCATCGGAACTACGCTTACTTCTGCATGAACAATTATATTAAAAGAAAGCATCAATGTATTATTCAAAGAATCACAAGTCTGATTAAACTACCTAAAGTAGGACAATCAACAGGTAAAGGAGCCATCGACATCCCTCCTAAACTCAAAATGGGCTCCCGCAAAAGAACGTTGGTGTCGTACGTCGATTCCGACAATTGCAAGAGAAAGTCGGGCCCCCATGAAGGTTCGGGAACATCCTTCAAATGAATGACGCCCGACCTCCACTCACGTGTCGTCCTCCATACGTAGTTCTCAGGGCCATGAACGAAGATGAACCTATTTTTCCAACCTTTCCCACGACTTTAAATCGCTAAGAAACCTAACTCGAGGTTTAGATCGAACGAAGTAAAAGCCTTCGTTGGACTGAGGAGAAGGATGTACATCGAAAAGACCACAAAAATTGGCAAAGGACGCGGGTTGACCAATTGCTTTCATTACAATATGATCTTACGTGGCTTCGTATGAGTGATCGATGCGTGTATTAATTGAACAAATACACAATAATGATATGAAAGATCAACGATAATGTATTCAAATGGTTCGATTACAATGCTATAAGTATACAAATGTATAGAGTCCTATCCGAGCCATATTGGATGCCGTACAAGCTAGAGGGTGAAATACAAATGATCCTATTCCTATATTCCCCAGCGCTTCCGAGCAATAGCTTCGAGGAGGGAGCACCTGGGAAGTTGTGTCTGGTATCATAAATGCATGGGGTATTTATAGCTGAAATCGGGGTCTAGGTGATCTATCTGCAGACATGCAATTCTTCGGCCCATAAGTTTGGATCAGAGCTCGGCCCAACAGTAACTTTGGATCCAGGGCCGTCTGTACTTATGGTACTTGGGCATCGGGGTCGAACTTGATCTTTCGAGATAAGTACTGTTCGATCTCGCATGATATTAAAGAAAAGTAGAGCCCAAAATATCCCTCATCAATACTCCCCCACTTCTCGAGCGTAAAGTGGAGCTTAAGCTCGAAGAAGTACGCGTAGCCAAGGTTGATGAGGTAGGATGAATAGATCTCGGCATAATGTTTCGGGTATGCCTCATTAAAAACCTGACTCGGAAAAACCCTTCTGGGATAAAAATCGAGTCGGGGAAAAAGAGTGCATACCTAAGAAACCTCATAATAGCGCCGTCCTGATATCGTCCTTGTTGTTTCGTACGTTGGAATAGGAGCTTGTGATTTGGATATTTCATTGCCATTTTATCTATTTTAATCTCCTTATCCCAAGGGCTGGTGTGAAAATGTGGAGTTTACATCTCTGGAATGCGTCGCTCGCTATGTGGATCTCCAATTTAGGAATTCCGGAAAGTACTGGGGCTGTAGGTGTAATTTTTCGAAAATATGATTTTAAGTTTACCTTAAGGGAGTTCAACCGTCGCGGTTACTCGGGGACCGATTTGCAATTTCCCATTTTGTCCCTGTATATATAGTTATACGGAGGGTCGCTGTTCATCAAAGATTCTGAGGAGAAAACTTTAGATCGGAGCAGACAGGTCGATAAGTGAGTTCTAGCAGCCTTTTTCGAGCAGTCTTCATATATTCATTATGTCGAGTTCGGTAGACTTGAAGGGAAAATCTCCTTTAGAGGAGAATGAGGCCGATAATCGAAAAGAGAAAGAAGTTGTAGAAGCTCGATCATCTGAGACCGAGAATTCACAAAACTCGAGTTCCGCCTCCGAATCCAGCGGGGAGGGGCGGGAATCGAATTCTGAAACGGAAGACAGCGAAGATGAAAATTCGGGCGAAGCAACGGTCTCTGATGAGGAAGACGTAGAGGATGGGGATCTTCCCTTGGGGAAAAACGAGCAAAAGAAATATAGATTGAACCGTAATGTGGTGGTCACGATCTTTGACTGGGAAGAGCCCTCGACCAGCGCAGGTCTAAACATGACTGAGGAGAGGGCAGATGAGATCGTCTGTTCCTACAAGGAAAAAGATTTGAACCAGTTGCAGGAAGAATTCAGCCAATATCTAGGCGCCGGTTTCTCGATTGTGCTTCCTACTTCTGATCAACGGGTTACCGACCCTCCCGCGGGTTGTCAAGCCTTTTATTCCAAACATTTCCATTATGGCCTACGCATCCCCTTCCCTCCATTGATAGAAAACCTTCTGGATGCTTTCGAGTTGACTCCTTGCCAGATTTTACCGAACTCGATCGGTCTAATTATAGCCTTTTGCGTGCTGATGAAAGCCAAAGGGAAAAATGCGGTCTTTCAGAACTTTTGGCGGATATTCCAGATGAGTGCTTCCACGTCTTCGAACGAAGGTTATGTATATTTTTCTCAGAGACCAAAGATTTCGATCTTATCAGCCAACGTCAGCAGCAATTTGAAAGGATGGAAGCAAGAGTTCTTCTTTGTTCGAGGACCAGAGTCTCCGCCTTCCGAAGATAATCCCGAGCCTACTCCATTCAATTGGCCTGGAGCAAAGACATGGATATACGGTAAACGCCGTCTCGTGGGAAGTATGAAAAATGAGATAACAGATAAATTTCTGCAATCTCTTCGTGCTGACCCTCATCAGACCGCGTTGATGACTCAGGAGGCGGTCTTGCGATTGGCCGAGCTTAGTAATTGCACTTTTCCTGCCGATCCGATCGAGTATGGGAAGGCTCGGATCGATCCCGCTAACCCCCCTTCCACGTTAGCTGATATTGTTGATAAATTCCGTACATCAGTAGCTGGTCCACACGTTGCTTCCTTTACAAAGGGTAATAAAGGTCGGCCTCGTCCTCAAACATCAACAACTTCTCAGAAAGCGAAAAAGTCCAAGGCTCAGGTTGGGATCACGTCAACCTCAAATGCCTTAGTGACTATTCCCCCAATTACCGACGTAGGAACTACTCGCTCTCGGGTTGAGGCGGAGGGGACTTCTAATTTCCAAGCTTCCGGCGCCCCTCGGTCTGTTTTTCCAACTGGCACTTCTAACCCGAATGATGCGGGGTATAGTAACTACACTTTGATGGAGAATCGTGCCAGGGAGATTTTGCAGGCCAGGACGGCTCGCAAAAGAAGTAGAGATACCCCTGAGTCCTCTAGGAGAGTTAAACCTTATGGTCGAGGACCGGGTTCGATTCCTTGTCGGACTGGCCACTCTGAACCGGATCTGGCTGACTTCATCGAGGATCATCTGCAAGGGCCCAGGTCGGCTGGATACCTCGAGGGTGGGACAATTGAATCTGACTTAGGTCCCGAGGGCGAGCCATACGGTGGATAAATCTCTTCGGATGTTCTTGGCCGGGAGGTTCAAGGATGATGCTATCCAATCTTTTGTTAAGCAGGATTTTGAGATAGTAGGCGATTACGCCCACGCTCACCAAAGGGTACTGTCTATTCTGAAAGTTTCTAGCCTTTTCCTTATAATTCTTATCTTGTGTTTTACATATCTTTTTTTTTTTTTTTTTTTGCAGGCCGGAGACCTGTTTACTCAAACTGCTCTTCGACTGGCCGTATTGAGCGAAGAATCTCAGGCGGTACAGAAAGCCCTATACAATGTTCTGAAGGATGAAGCTGCAAAGACCAGTCAGCTAGAGGATGCCAAAATTAAGTTGCCTGAGGTCGAGATAGAACTCGAGAAGACTAAGAAGGAGTTGGAAGCGAAGAGGGCCTTAGAGGGTGAAGTGGAGAAATTAAAGCTGGAGCTTGAGCAAACCAAAGTGTCCGCCGAACAGTTTTATGAGCGAGGTCGAGCCGAAGCCAGGCTTCCCGCCATAAGGGAGTTCCTGGAGTCTCCGATCCTTGATGCCTTAGTTCGCTTGCGGTCAGGTGAAATTAACCAAGCCTTCTACTATAAAGGAGCTCAGCACCTCCTTACAGCTGCCAAGATCGAAGGCGCCCTTGATGACTACCTTCCTAATATGAATCCTTATAAGAATATCTTCGGTAAGGATTATAAAGCGTCTTCCCTTCCTCCCAAGCTCGAGGATTTGGCCGCTCATGAGTTCGCTCCTTTTCTTGAGGAATTTGGAGTGCCGATGCCAAATCCTGATGCGCTCGAAGCTCAATCTGAGAATGAAGATGTGGATATTGAAGGGGATTCTCGGGATCAGGGGGAGCAAGGCATCTCTTCTTCCGATTTGAGTAAATCTGTGGCCGATGCACAAAGTAATGATGGAGAAGGGAGCAGCTCGAGTAAAGGTGATTCCGATGGCTCGGAAAGCGGTTCTAGCGAAACAGAGGAACAAGACAGATCATACCATGGTTCCGGCGTGAAAGAATCCAACCAGTAACGATTACTATGTAATAGGATTTACTCAGCTAACCAATGTGCTTGTATACTTTTAATCTTCTGCTTTTGCCTATTTAGTGGATGCTCGAATTTGAATTTCTTTCCTTGATGCTATTTTTAGGCTATTGTCTGTTTGAACTTTCTGTTGAATTTTATAACGTCACTCTTGCGTACTCAGCTACGTCATTGAATCTTTCTTGGGAGTAGTGATTTACCAATTATTGCAATTCGCATGATGTCGTTTCTCTTATAAATACCAAGGCCCCTTTATGTTGCTTTCACACTGATATTGCTCACAGTGTTCGGAGTTTCCTAAAAAATTATTTCGGTTGGATTTTTACCCAGAAATCGAGAGATGAATAAAAATTTGAACGCTCTCGTGATTTCTTCCACGCCTTTCTCCAGGCCAAGTGTCGGTAGAAAAGTAAGGAAAAGAAACCGATCATCAATTACATCCATTAGTTCTGATCAGCAAAACTTCCATGAGGGAAATAAATATTCGACCGTTGCCCTTTCTTCATGCTTGAAAACTAGGGGCTCCAACAAGAGAATAAAAAAGGTTTATTTTGCGGAGGATGTAATTGGGCGCGTTCCTTTCCAATCCGTACCTTCGTTGGTCAGAGGATCATCGTTTAAAAGGGACATAGCTCCTTTTGATAAAGTGTCACATGAGAAATCTGACCTGACCCTTCTTCGGGCCGATGTTTCTATCTCTGAGGCGGTCTTCTCGACTGGAGAATATTCCTCGTTCCTTTTTTATTCTGGGTTGGAATCCCTTGCCCAAGTAATTCTTTCTAACTTCTTTATCATGACTCTCTAATTTCTTTATTTCTGCCATAACATATTTTCTTATAAGTTCAGGCTGGCAAGGTCTTTTCTAGGCTTTATGCGTTGGCCAAGCGTGAGATCGAACAACGGGCTTCTATTTCGCTCGAGCTGATCGGGAAAAAGATTGAGCTGGAACGTGCACTGGAAGCTAATAGATTTTCCAAGGAGAGATTGTCTCAGGATAAGTTAGGTTCAGAATTAGAGAGACTCAAAGATATCTACGAAAGTGAGAAGAGAAACTCCGAGCTTCGTGAGAAGGAAACTTACATCCGCGGGTATACTGATCGTAGTGCTGAAGTTCGAAAGATCCTTTTCGAAAATAATTTCGTTCAGTAATACTGTGGTTTTTCCTTTGTATTATGAGCTTGCTAAGATTTTTCTTTGTTGTAACATCATCTTTGTTGTAACGATTTTCCTTTCTTGTTGTAGTATAACCCTTGTTGTAATGATAATATTTGCTGGAGTGATATTCTCTGCCTCTTTCTCTCTCTCCTTTTTTTTTTTTTAGTTTAGTTCCTCATTTCTCGGGAAGTGAAACGGTCAGAGCTTTTAATGCTCGTATCGTGGCCATTCGGCCCAAGAGATCTATACCGTTGATACCGAATTCTTTCCCCTATATATAGTTCTAAAATTACCCTCATTTTTTACTTGTCTGTAAACGTCTCGTTCTATCGATATGGTTGTGTTTTTACTTCCGTCGACTAATTCCATATTCCATTCGATGTCAGTAATTATAGCATTCGAGATTTTTATTCGAACCTTCTTTTCCAACCTTTTCGGAATTCCCTTATGATAAATTTTCGGCTAGGGTATCGACAGGCGAAAAGAATCACGACTAGGGTACCGGCAGGCGACCTGCTCTCTCTGATTCCAAATCTTCGAGGCGGTCTCGACTTCCTGTACTCTGTCCTCTATCCAGTTGGGATAATGGGTCTACTGCTGGAGGGGTTTTCCTGCTCTCGATCTCTACGTCTTCGAGGCGGCTTCTTGAAAGATGTGGTCTTCGAATTAACTGGAAGCGCCTCCAACTGGAGTTGCTTCCCTGTTTTTCGATTTGGTCCTTCATGGGCTCATTTGCAAGGAAGCATTGGATGAAGGGTAGAAGTGTACCAGCCTCACTTTCCTCCTTCGGGTATCCGTAGGAATAACCATTTGTAGTAGGGTTGAACTAGATGTAAAATATTCCGATTAGCGCAATTTCTTGAATGTAAACAAGAGTTCACATGTAATTTATCTGAAAGTTTATGAATGAAAATTTTCTTTTATATTGTTGTCGATCTTTGAACTTGTTCTCCGTAATTTGCAATATTCGTGAGATAGTTATTGAGATTCATAATTAATTTGAAGTTCGATCTTTCAACTCTTGAATCTTTCGCGAGATATTTCTCATAGTTTAGGTCCTTTTCGGCACCATAGTCGTCGTGGAGAAATAATATAATAGAATTTAGGTCGATCTTGAATATATCCTTGACTTAGGGGCAACATCTTTTATTTGATAATTTCGATCTAAGGGGCATAGCAGAGGCTTTCACCCTTAGTCGTTTCAGAGCATTTTTAGCCCGAGGGTCCTAGCAGAGGCTTTCACCCATTTAATAATTTCAATCTAAGGGGCATAGCAACAACTTTCACCCTTAGTCGTTTTCAGAGCATTTTTAGCCCGAGGGTCCTAGCAGAGGCTTTCACCCATTTAATAATTTCGATCTAAGGGGCATAGCAACGGCTTTCACCCTTAGTCGTTTTCAGAGCATTTTTAGCCCGAGGGTCCTAGCAGAGGCTTTCACCCATTTAATAATTTCGATCTAAGGGGCATAGCAACGGCTTTCACCCTTAGTCGTTTTCAGAGCATTTTTAGCTCGAGGGTCCTAGCAGAGGCTTTCACCCATTTAATAATTTCGATCTAAGGGGCATAGCAACGGCTTTCACCCTTAGTCGTTTTCAGAGCATTTTTAGCCCGAGGGTCCTAGCAGAGGCTTTCACCCATTTAATAATTTCGATCTAAGGGGCATAGCAACGGCTTTCACCCTTAGTCGTTTTCAGAGCATTTTTAGCCTGAGGGTCCTAGCAGAGGCTTTCACCCATTTAATAATTTCGATCTAAGGGGCATAGCAACGGCTTTCACCCTTAGTCGTTTTCAGAGCATTTTTAGCTCGAGGGTCCTAGCAGAGGCTTTCACCCATTTAATAATTTTGATCTAAGGGGCATAGCAACGGCTTTCACCCTTTTAATAGTTGATGGCGAAAAATAGAGATCGATAATAGATGGATATAGATCAGAAATATCCAGAATATGATGAATAAATAAGAATTTAGGCGAAATAAACTTTCATCGAATAAATACTTAGTCTGAATAAACATTCCTCGAATAACTCAGTCGAAATAAACCTTCATTGAACATGTATTTTACTAAATCACTAAAGAAAACAGAACAAGATGACTAAAAAGTAGAAGCCTTGAATGTAATTATCTTCCATAATATCTTCTTAAATTAACCGCATTCCATGCTCGAGGTAGTATCTCTCCGTTAGGGTGAGCAATCTTGTAAGAACCTTTTCTTCCAACTTCCACGATCACAAAGGGGCCCTCCCAATTGGGCTGTAGTTTCCCGACGTGCTTTGATACTTCCACTTTTTTGAGCACCAGATCTCCCACCTTGAAAGATCGAATCCTCACATTTCGATTATAAGACTTTTCCATGTTGGCCTTGGTGGCTTGAATTTTCAATTTCGCGCGGTCCCTTCGTCCATCCGCGTGGTCAACTTCCATTTGCCTCAGAGATTGGTTTTCTTCTGGATCATAAAATTCGACCCTGGGAGAAGGTATAAGATTCTCTACTGGGATAACAGCCTCCGACCCATAAACCAAACTGAATGGAGTTTCTCCGGTTGCCGCTTTAACTGTTGTCCTATTGGCCCATAATACTCCTGGCAGTTCATCCAGCCATTTTCCCTTTGCCTCCGATAAGCGCTTCTCCAGAGATCGAACAATTTCCCGATTTACTACTTCAGTTTGTCCATTAGCCTGAGGGTGGCCAACAGACGCGAAATTCTGTTGTATTCCGAACTTTTCACACCAATCCGTGATCCTTTTTCCTGCAAACTGTGTTTCGTTATCTGATATCAGAACCCTGGGTATTCCGAACCTGCAGACTATATTTTTCCATAAGAAATTGATAACTTGAAACTGGGTGATCTGGGTCAAGGCAACACATTCGACCCATTTGTTGAAATATTCCACCGCCACTAGTACATAATTTTTTCTGGCTCGTGCAGTTGGGAAAGGTCCAACAATATCAATGCCCCATTTGTCAAAGGGCCAACAAATAGGAATTGAATGCATATGCTCGGCCGGTTGGTGAATCAAGTTTGAATGAATTTGACAGTGATGGCATTTTTTCACATAATCGACAGAATCAGAAAAAAGAGTAGGCCAATAATATCCAGACCTCGAGCATTTAAGAGCTAATGCTCGAGCGCCGCAATGATTTCCCGCTTCCCCTTCATGAACTTCTCTTAAGATGGCATTGTAGTATGATTCGTGGATACATTTCAATAGAATTCCCGAAGAGGACCGCTTATAGAGTTGATTGTCCATCAAAGTAAATGACGGCGCTCTATACTTGGTTCTCCGAGCCTCATTTGCATTTTCCGAAAGTTTTCCATCCTTAAGATAGGCGATAAGAGGGTCGCTCCACGACTTGCTTGGCTCTTCAATTTCCATAACATCGATCGCCGGGGCTGCATCTAACTCGATGGTAGACATATTTGATAGCAGCCAAGTGATCGTCCTCTCAGTTTTTTCGTCGGCCAGTCCTGTGAACTTTGATAATATATCTGCCCAGAGATTCTCCTCTCTTGGTATAGGTTGAATGTCAAACTTATCGAACTCTGAGATTAACCTCTTCATTTTGTTCAGATATTTAATCATGTTGAACTCTCTGGCTTCGTAAGTGCCTTTTACCTGCCTGTGAACAAGTTCTGAATCTGTTAGCACAACAATCGATTTTACCTTTGCCTTAATGGCCATCTCTAACCCAGCTATCAACGCTTCATATTCGGCCTCATTGTTGGTGACGACAAAATCCAAAGTTATCGCGTAATTCAGGTCTTCAGCATTGGGCCCTTGGAAGTGAATTCCAGCTCCACCTCCTTCTTTGGTCGAAGATCCATCCACATGCATCAGCCAGACTTGATCGTTTGCTCCTTCCACCATACCTAATTCCGAGGTCGTTCCTTCCTTCACGTTTGATATGTTGGTTGATTCGAGCACAAAGTCAGCTAGCACCTGTGCTTTCACGGCGACACGTGGTTGGTATTCGATTTCGAACTGGCTGAGCTCGACCGCCCACTTTATTAACCTGCCCGAAGCTTCTGGCTTGGACAGAACTTGTCTTAAAGGTTGATTAGTCAAGACAATAATCTTGTATGTTTGAAAGTAGGGCCTTAACCTCCGGGCAGCCACAATTAGGGCAAGTGCGAATTTTTCAATCTCCATATAGTTCTTCTCAGCACCCTGCAACAATTTACTCAAATAGTAAACTGGTTTATGCTCAGCTTTATCAAGTTTGACCAGAACCGAGCTAATGGCTTCTTCTGACACAGCTATGTACAAATATAGGGGTTCTCCTTCAGATGGTTTTGCTAGCATTGGTGTTGAGGTCAAGTACGCTTTTAGTTCTTCGAAAGCCTTATCGCATTCATCATTCCACTCGAAGTTCTTAGATTTACGCAAGAGTTTGAAGAAAGGTAAGCTCTTGTCAGCAAATCTAGAGATAAATCTATTTAACGAAATAATTTTTTCGATCAAACTTTGAACGTCTGAGAGTTTTCTCGGTGGATGGAGATCAGTGATTGCTCGGATCTTTTCAGGGTTCGCTTCGATTCCCCTCTCATGAACTAAATACCCGAGGAACTTTCCTGATCGCACCCCAAATGTGCACTTTGCTGGATTCAACTTCATCCCATACTTCCTCAAAATTTGGAAACATCTATGAAGATGGTCAATATGATCCTCTTCGGACATGCTTTTTATGAGCATGTCATCTACATATACTTCCATGATTTCTCCTATCAACTCTTTGAACATCATGTTGACCAATCTCTGATATGTTGCGCCGGCGTTTCTTAAACCGAAGGGCATAACGATGAAGCAGTATACCCCTCGTTCGGTGATAAACGCCGTCTTGTCATGATCTTTTTCATGCATGAAGATCTGATAAAATCCTTGAAAGGCATCCATCATGCTAAATAACACAAATCCCGTAGTGGAATCTACGAGCATGTCAATTCGAGGTAAGGGGTAAGGGTCCCTTGGACATAACTTGTTCAAGTCAGTAAAATCGTTACACATCCTCCATTTGTTCTCAACCTTTTCGCCTTTGGAGACTAGGACCACATTGCATAGCCATTCCGTGAATTTTATCTCCTTGATTTGCCCTGCTGCTAGCAATCTATCGACCTCCGCGTTAATTATCTTGTCTTTTTCGCGACCGTGATTGCGCTTCTTCTGTCTCACTGGTCTGGCCTTTGGGTCAATATTTAAGGAATGCGTTATCACACGCGGGTCGATTCCTACTATGTCGTCCGAACTCCAGGCGAAAACATCCACATTTTCCTGCAAGAATCCGATGAGTTTTGCTTCCATGCCATTACTCAGTTCCGTTCCTATTTTTGTGAATTTCTCCGGAGATCCAGGGACCAAATTCACCTTTTTGTGGTCAGGTGCTTGCATACTCATGTCAACGATTTTTCCTTTCTTTCCATCTAGTCTTTCATAATCGGGAATCGGAGTTCCGGAGTTAGAGACCAATTCATTTATCTTTCTTTTGCCAGGGAGCTCGGGCTCCACTTTCTCCTTGATAGTTAAGGACGAACTATAACATTCCCAAGCCATGTATTGATCGTTCATACGACAGCCTTAAAAATATTCAGAGCAGGCCTTCCCAAGATGGCATTGTAAGCAAACGGCGTGTCCACCACTAGGAACTTGATCATTCTAGTGACATTCTTAGGTTTGAGCCCTAGAGTGGTACTCAAGAGTATGGTCCCGAGCGGAACGATCTCCGATCCCCCGAAACCGACCAAAGGGGTGGTTACCTTATCTAAATGTGGATGACATAGATTCATTCTTGTAAGAGCCTCCGACGAAATTATGTTTGCCGAGCTCCCATTATCAACCAGCACTCTTTTGACCTCGAAATTTGCAATTTTTAGTGTCAACACCATGGAAAAGTCTGGATCGTCTTCATTCGTACCCCAACTAACATCCGCGGGTGGATCTGCCTCGCTAAAGCTGATGACTTGGTTCTCCATTGATGGAAACTCCAAAGATAGGATTTTCTTTTTTGTGGATACTCCTGCCCTGATTGACCTCAAAGTCCTCTTTCTGGCATTCCTACTATCTCCACCCGCCGGTCCGCCAGCAATCATGTTTATTACACCGTTCGACTGTTCTTCTGCCTGACTTCGAATTTGCCTTTGCCGAGCGTTAAATTCCCTCGGACTACGGGATCTGTAACGATTGTTATAGTTGCCATTCTTAATAAACTCTTTGAGTTTTCCTTGGGTGATTAATTTTTCTATCTCGACCTTCAATTGATAACAATTTTCCGTACTATGTCCTCGAGCTCGATGATATCGACAGTATTGGTCATATCCAGGCGCACCCGGCCTTGCCTGTGTGATCCTCTGGGCTTCCGGAATTAAATTCCCTTCTTCCAACACGGTCAACACTTCTTCTTTTGAACTGTTAAGCTCAGTAAATTGAATTTTACCCGGTCTCGGAGCTCGATTTCGATCATAAGGAGGTCCGTATGAATTCGGACCTTGGGGCGGCATATGCGGCTTAAAAGTGTTGATTCGCTGCCAAACGGATCCTTTGTTCGATCCTCCATAATCACCCGGTTTTGGGATCGGAGCCCGATCTTGTTTCTTGTTGAGATGAGACTTATCTACATGTGAACTCTTTAATTTGTTCATCTCTTCCTGTATCATATACTTTTCAGCAATTTCCATTATCCGTTCGAAGGATTTTGGTTGCTTTCTACATAATGCATTTCCAAACTGGGTGCTCCTAGTCAGCTCAAACATCAGGGAGGACATATACTCGATCTGCGGGGTATCCACCTTCAAGAGCTCGATACTAAATCTTGCTAGCCATTGCCTCAACGTCTCTCCTTCCAATTGTTTCACAGTGCCCAGGTGATTCGCTGGCAATCTTGGCTTCCTTTGGCTAGCGAATTGATGTTTCAGCTTATCGCAGAATTCTCCAAAAGAAAATATGGAGTTCGGAGGTAATTTCCCGAACCAATCGAGAG
The DNA here is from genome assembly GCA_038501285.1 of Penstemon eatonii. Classification (NCBI taxonomy): domain Eukaryota; kingdom Viridiplantae; phylum Streptophyta; class Magnoliopsida; order Lamiales; family Plantaginaceae; genus Penstemon; species Penstemon eatonii. Next base: position 19,252,321 of record CM076711.1, read on the forward strand.
CAATCCCTTCAAAAGTGGTGACCATAATCTTGCAACAGAAATCTTCCGACTGTCCGTATAAGTTCATCACATTAACAAAGCTGTTAATGTGTTCTCCGGGGTCGGTAGTCCCGTTATACCGTGGGAGCCTGGTTGGCACCGTTTCTGTGTTTCGAGCTTCGCGTATCTCTCGACAAAAGGGTGAGCAGCGCATGATATTATTCGAGACCTCCCTCTCTCGTAGGTTTCCTCTAATCATAGCATTCCCCGCTTGCCTGGCAGCCTGATTAGTGAAGGGAATCTCTATCATAGTATCTTGCTCTTCCAATTTTTTAGTCACCCTTTCCTGTACTATTTTCTCCAATTCTGATTCGGTAATTCCCTTGTAAGTTGGTTTGTTTCTTATCACAGCGCCGGCGGTATGACTTTCTCCTACAACAGAATCCTCTATATCGTGCACTCGTGCAGGTGGGTTTTCAGATCGGGCATTGACTTTCGAGGGTGCAGCCCTACGTGGATGCGTCGATGGGGCATGCGACATATCGTTTTCCTTCTGTAAGTTCGATGAAGGTATCTCTGGTCTTCCCTGAACCCCCGGTTGGTCGACAGGTGATTGATCTGCCCTTCCGCTGTTCATGAATTCCCTGCACATTGTGCCTATTATAGATCTTAAATCACCAATGGTCGTGTGTATTGGAATGTTATCTTGCGGAACCGCCGGTGGCACCTCTGGTTGTTGTTGAGCGGCGCGCGATAGATTATCGGGTTCATTGTTGACAGAATTTTGTGCTCCCACTGCATGGGATGGCCCTCCTCTAACGTATGTATTTCTCCTCGTATTAGGCATATTTCGATCTAAGACTCGAACAGGGCCCCTCGGTGGGCGCCAATTGATCTTACGTGGCTTCATATGAGTGATCGATGCGTGTATTAATTGAACAAATACACAATAATGATATGAAAGATCAACAATAATGTATTCAAATGGTTCGATTACAATGCTATAAGTATACAAATGTATAGAGTCCTATCCGAGCCCTATTGGATGCCGTACAAGCTAGAGGGCGAAATACAAATGATCCTATTCCTATATTCCCCAGCGCTTCCGAGCAATAGCTTCGAGGAGGGAGCACCTGAGAAGTTGTGTCTGGTATCATAAATGCATGGGGTATTTATAGCTGAAATCGGGGTCTAGGTGATCTATCTGCAGACATGCAATTCTTCGGCCCATAAGTTTGGATCAGAGCTCGGCCCAACAGTAACTTTGGATCCAGGGCCGTCTGTACTTATGGTACTTGGGCATCGAGGTCAAACTTGATCTTCCGAGATAAGTACTGTTCGATCTCGCATGATATTAAAGAAAAGTAGAGCCCAAAATATCCCTCATCACAATACAAAACGCGATGATGTACCCGACAGCATTAGGAACCAACTGAGTCGGGCACAATCCTAGACCATTCACGATATCGATGAATTCACTGGATAAAGGGAACCGAAGTCCATTTTCCAAACTATCGATATGGAAAGTCCTATAACTACTCGGAGGATCATTCATCCTATCGTCCGAAGATGGCGTTCTAATACCCCAACCCGATGGGAATTGATACTTCGACAATATAGACTCATCTGACATACGTAAACGACACGCCGAAATGGCGTTAAATAATTCCTTTGTTCGATGACGGTCCGACCTCGACCCAGAAGGAATGATAACTTCCTTCTTCGAACGACTTACGGAACTTATCGACATACCTTCCCCTTCCCCAACGGATTCATTCCCTATCGATTTCGACACACGAGACATAAAGTAAAGAAAGAGTTAGAAATACCTAAAAGGGAAAGGATACTCCGACTAAAGAGCTGTTGACTAAAGCTGATCGACCAGAGCTCTGACAAATAATATCTGCACAGACGTTTAGCTATATATGAACAGTTGAGCTTCTACCTCTATATATAGAGATGAACCCCAAAGACCGCGCCCAAAGGCAAACCATTTGAATGGATGTGGCGGTTCAATTCCAAAAGGAACCGGTCCCACATTTTGGCCCAATTACACTCTTTTCGAAATAAATGGGCCCAAACTTTAGCCCAATTAGAGTAATCAAAATCGTTAACTCGATAAAAGAGACGTATAAAAGATTTACATCTAATCCATAAAATGTAGTGTCAGTTTATCATACAAAAGAAAGGAGCTCGACATAAGCCTACGCCTAAAAATTACAGCCCAGCTACAGTGTATCTGAAGAAATTAAACATCCAAACTCATGCGCTCGAGCAATCTCGTCTTCTTCATCGATACCGGCTAGCACTGGAGGCTGACATCGTTCGTCAAGGGAAGCACCTATAGCGGAGGGGTCGAAATCAGCAGTGAGAAAACCTTTGTATTGACACTGTTTGATGGTCTTCTCATGCATTTCGACTAAAGAGTTCCCCATCCTAGCCTCTGCAATATATTCATAAACGGGGCACGTGAGGAACTCCTTAACAATCGCTAGACGTTGGCTGGAGGAAACCAACCTTGCTTCTGGCGGAAACCCAGCACGAAGACGATCGATTTCTCCAGTTGCAATACTAAGCTGCTTCATAGCCTCCTCGAGTTGACGATCTCGTTCCTCGAATTGTTGATCTCGTTCCTTCATCGCGAGATCGAATTCGGCCTTGCGCTTCTCCAATTCTTGCTGCGCGAGATCGGCTTGAAGATAGCCTTGAAACAGATATTGGATCACCTGCACAAAATGATGCACTACATAAACCCTTATCCAAACTCGGAGGAATGGATATTACGAATAAACACTTACCGCAGCAATCAATCACCCTGAACTTTGTAAATTTTTCTGCAACGACTTCCTCGACAACCAACTTTGTCACGACTGAAGACGCTGTTGATAAAGCTTCTGAAACCAATATCCTTCGAACCCCTCTGGAGAACTGAATCCCCCGAGCTCAAACCTCCGGGATACTTAAGTTCGGACTCGACCCATTGGGATATTGACCAATCGAGATCCAACTGGTCGTTGTCAGGACTGTCGTCAGTATCATCGATAATAGGGATCACGGGCTCAATTCCGACCCCCATTTCACCCTCCTCTTCGACCCGTTGCCTCTTTCCCTGTCGAATGTCGGCTCGACGAGTCTCGAGATCACCACTGCTCTTAACCCGCCTCTCGGAACTAGGCCCAGCCATAGCAGTGAAGCCTTGAGGCCATTTTCGTTGAATCTCTGCCTCCAGAGCTTCTTTCTTTTTACCCTTGGGTGCGAGCATAGCACCTCTAAGAACATCCTCCAAAGTGGGATCATTGGCCCTTTTACGGGACGCAGACAAACCACATGTTCGAAGAGACGGTTCTCGGATAAGAACCTTAACATCAAGGCTGAGTCTACGTAGGTTGTCGAGAAATGACGACGACATAGTAGCCGGTGGAGGTCTTCGTATGTCAATAGGACCGAGACGCCACGACGACGTGATGTTTAACTTCTGCTCCCTGGGCGGCCTAAGAAATACGAATCGGGTCTTCCAACCCTTGCCATGAGAACTTTTTGCACTAGTCAAAAAGCTATTCCTATTCCCTCTGGACTTAACCTGATAGAAGCCCTCGCCTGATTTCGGAGAATTAGTCACCTTAAATAGATACCAGAAGTTCCCAAATGACGGCTCTTGCTTAAAGGCTTTCATGACGGCAATAAAACCTATTATCATCGACATGCCGTTTGGAACTATCTGAGCAGGTACAACGCCCAGTTGATTTAGAATTGCAGCCAACTCCGGAGCAATGGGTACTCGAAACCCACATTCCATCGATGCCTCATGAATCGACAGTGAATTCTTAGGGGGTTCATGCATTCGTTGTCCACTACTCGGAGCCGATAACGTCCAACCTTCCGCAATCGAGAATGTTGTCAGCCAGGTCGACAAAACTCTCTTATAATCACCGGCCTGAAACTCGTGATACGCCTGCTCGGTCTGGTAGTTCTTATCATCTTCCTCCTCCTCCTCACCCTGACCTCCGCCTACAGACGCACCTCCTACGTTAACAGATTGTCACCCTGGTTCTCTTTCGAGAAAAATTGAATCTACGACATCCTGCACATGCACGTCCTCTGGACTCGATACTTCACTATCCGACATCTTGAGATATACCCACACAAAAATAGACAGAACTTCCTTTTTACGCGATCAATGCTCCGATATCACAAATTTTTTTTACCGCAGTATAAAACACGGGGAGAACAACCGACCTATATATAGGCACGTAAACTACCTCCTCAGGCAAATTGCACAATCCCCCACGAAAATATGTGACGTTTCGTCTTCCAACCCTAAATTTAAGAGTTACGCGTCGAATCAAACCCTAAATCTCCAAAGGCGCCAAAACACATATCATGGCGGGAAATTCTGCCCAGCCATCTCAAGTCCCAGACTCCGACTTACAGTCGAAGCCTCAAACTTGGGGGACTCCCACTACCATCAATTATCGACATGCAGAATCTCCCTCCCGGTACCAATGATAATCGACATGCAGGATATAAAAAATTAAAAACTCACACTAATTTAAATTTCCAGAGTTCGGCTTACACTCAAACTCTAGAACTTGGGGGACTCTTGATGTACCAAGTCTTAGTCATCATAACCGAACAGGAACTAGTCGACTTAGATCGAGATCCTCATCCCATGAGTTCACCTCGAGCGTAACCGACCTCGATCTCATTGTCTTGTTCGACATGATAGTCGACATCCGCACAAACCTGATCCACTTGGGTTCGGATCGGACTATTCACTAGAAGATCCATATTCGAATCTAAATGTCCAATCATAGTCCGACCCGGAGATCCACCCGGAAAACTATAAATAACCCTCATTAATACGAGAAAAGGGACGCACTTTAATAGCATTAATTATGCTCCGATCACCTTATCTCATTACTTACTTCAGACCTTATCTCGACACTTACTTTAGCATCGGAGGGTTATCGCCGGGTAACCACCGGCATTAACCTGACGTAGTTATCTTTGATTACAGGTTAGGATCCCGAATACAAATCGAGGAAAAGCTTGATTGACCTGCTGATCCTCACATTGACGAGTCGTGATTCCCGAGTTATCGAGTAGGAATAAATACCCTAACAATAACACACTCATCACTACTCTTCGCCGTAATGCTCTCGGTGATACTGAAAAGTGATTGCGAAACATTTAAAAAATGTTTCGTGTAAACCATCGAAGTTTCTTACAGAGAAGGACCATCTAATTTCAAATATAATGACTGGTAATCATTTTTTGATTTTCCTCTATTTTGATGTTATTTTTATATTATTGTGAATATACCTTAGAAGTGTATTGCTGTCATATAAACTCAATTTTTTATTTCCAATTAATTAGTCACACTCAGTTTTTTATTTCCAATTATAGTTATCTCAATTTTTTATTTCCAATTGTACTGCTGTCATACGAACGAAATTTTTTATTTCCAATTAATTTGTCACACTCAGATTGAATATATTTGTTATGCTGTCAAATTCAAGTAGCTAATCTGTTTTTTTCATATGATGGGTTATCTCATTAGCAACAAGCACATTTTAAGAATTTTTTGTGAATGGGCTGGATCTCTTTAATTAGGAATTGTTGCAGGGTCCATCAAAAAATTGAGTTCGTATGACAGCATTTACACTTGTAAAGCTACTTGAGGAAATTCTCTTATCGAGTTCATGAACGCTTCCGTAACTGGAGGGGGTGGTTGTGGCCTATTAGGATTCTCCATTTTTTCAGACCTAGAATCGCATTTTCTTTTGTTGATATTTAGGCTACTTGAATTTGCACCTCCTCCCTTGTTTAGTACTTCATTGTTATATTTTTCAGTAGCTTTTTCTACAACAGCAAGAAAATAGTTTTTCAAAAACCAATTTTCTTTTGACATAATGATGAAAATGTCTTCTGCCATTCTCCTTTTTACCATATTTTTTTCAGGTTTCAACGCTTTGTTGTTCTGGAAAAGAGGGACTCTGACTTTAATTTCCCATTTCATTTGTTACAACTTAAGACAATGAGTTTGTTTAGTCAGTGACGCAGGACAATGAAAGAGTCGAGCGGTGTTGAATAGCATGTTCTTTCTAATTTTTTTTATCAAGTCTGAAATTGTGTTTGGACGAAGCATAAATTTTGTAAGTCTAGTTCTAACGAGCTTTAATCGAGATAAAGAATAGTCGAACATGAGACATTGGTTTTATTTTTAAATAAACTAAGCTCGATTGAGCGTTATTTGGCTCGACTATTACACTGGCTTTATTGTACTGGTCTCTGATTTTTCTTGCAATGCTTATTAGTGCTCTACCATACATAAAACCTGGTATGACTAGAAATACAATGAATGGAAATCCTACGATTGCTAGTCTCCATTTCAATATGAATGCCACTATGTATGATCCGATGAATGTCGATAGGTTCATTACAATAATCGAAACTAAGAATGTCAGAGCCTTAATAACTGGCTTTCCAATGACAAAAAGTATCCAAATATTCATAGAAAGATAAAGCAAAGGAACAATGAAAATAAGGAGTGAAAAGCAAAAATACCCCATGCTTTTCCTAATTGTCACAAAAAGCCTTGTTATTTTTAGTAGCAAAAAACTTCATGTTTAGCAAAAAATTAAGATGGTTGATTAAGTTCCATTATTTATACTAATGACCTTCCAGGCCAAGATTTACTTAATTCAATGATTATTTTGAGTCTTTATAATAATCTAGCCTACCAATTAGATTAGTCTAAGTATTTTCTAGAGTACTCCTACATTATGCACAACATCCCACAAGCTTACAAAGTCTTCTTGTTGGATGAAGATGAAGATAAAATGTAAAGAAATTAAGAAGATAAGGGAAGGTTTTGATGATTTCCAAAAACGTCAAAATCAGCTAAGTATGGAAAGCTTAGTCCCCTTAGAAGAATTTTGACCAAGTAAAGAAGACATCAGAAGGGTTCAAAATTCTAAGCCCAAAAGACTACTGATCTCATGCTGAAACAGCAAACAGAAGGGTAGACCATCAGCTGACTCAAATCAGATTAGTTCAGAGTTTGATCAGCAGAGTACCTATCAGCTGGGTTGCTTCGATCAGCGAAGTAGAAGAGATCAAGGAGTCGCTCCAATGGTAATAAATGCACTTGGTGTAATAAATGCTGCAAGAGAAGGGTAGTAATGGCAAATGATTGAAGTTATTCTCGGATCAGCAAAGTGCATTTAATGTAGCTACAGGAAAGTACAGCAGAAAAGGTACTGTAGCAGGGAGCCGTTCTGAATTTGGGCTAAGGTTATGGATTTGAGATTTGATTTCCTTCAACGGTCATATTTTCAAATCCAAGTATAGATAGAGCTGATTTCAACGAGCGAGACACACAACAACATTCTGAGATTTCATTCCCGAAGCAGAATTTTCTAAGTCTCAAGAAGCTCAAGAACAGCTCACTCGTCTGGTGAAGTCATTTGTTGACAGAAGCCAAGTTGAAGCAAAAAGAAAACATTTTCTGAGTGAATTTGTATTAGCTGAGTGTTGTGCGAAGTGTAGATCCATCTTTGTGAGTGATCTAACTTCAGAGGATAGGTTTTCTGAGTGATTTCCTATTGTGAGCTTACAGCCTTTTCATTTGTTGTCTTGGTGTAAATGGAGACACATTGTAAACTTGGTGTTTATAGTATAACCCAGAATCTAAGTGATCTGGAAGAGTGGACTAAAGGATTTTTATCCATATAACCACTATAAAAATTCTTTGTGTTAATTTTGCATTAAGTTTTCTTGCATATTTCAAACTTGCATAAGTTTACACTTTGAATTGTTTTGAAAAGATTTTAAAGGAGTTTTAATCTGGGGATAAAATCTTTTGAAGGACTTAGTCTACTTGTGAAAAACACTTTCAAACATCCGCTGCAAGTATACTCTTGATAAAACTGATTTTGTTGAAATCAGCTAAGTTACTATAAGAAGAGTGGTCACTCTGCTGTTCTAGATTTGTTCAAGATCAGCATAGTCAGCTTACTGTTCTCTTTAAGCTTAGTCTGCTGACAGACGATTGAAAAGTTTTTAAGTCTAAAAATTTTCAGAGGTCTATTCACCCCTCCTCTAGACCTCATCTGACCACTTGGGACCAACAAGTGGTATCAGAGCAGGTGGTTCATTAGAATCAGCTACCTGATCAACGAGCATGATCCAAATGTTTTTCAAAGATTTTCAAAACGTTTCAAAAGAGCATCTTTTTGAAAAATTAAAATTTTTTTAAAAATGGATTGTATCAGCCATGTTCCCCACATTGCTGGTATGTCTTTTGAAGACTGGAACATCAGGATGGAGATTTTCCTAGCTGCTTATAATGATAACATGTGTTGGTCCCAAGTGGTCAGATGAGGTCTAGAGGGGGGGGGGGTGAATAGATCTCTGAAAATTTTTGAACTTAAAAACTTTTCAGTCTTCTGTCAGCAGACTAAGCTGATGAAGAACAGTAAGCAGACTTAGCTGATCGTGAACAAATCTTGAACAGCAGACTGACCACTCTTCTTACAGTGACTTAGCTGTTTTTCAGCAAAACAGTTTTCCAAAGAGTATACTTGCAGCGGATTGTTTGAAAGTGTTTTTCACAAGTAAACTAAGTTCTAAAATGATTTTATCCCCAGTTTTGAAACTCCTTGTAAAATCTTTTGATTGATTCAAAGTGTTTTAAATATGCAAACTTTAAAATATGCAAGAACTTAAATGCAAGAAAACACCAAGAATTTTTATAGTGGTTATATGGATAAAAATCCTTTAGTCCACTCTTCCAGATCACTTAGATTCTGGGTTATACTATAATCACACAGATTACAATATTTCTCCACTTATACCTAGACAACAAATGAAAAGGCTATAAGCTCACAATAGAAAATCACTAAGAAATTCTACTCTCTGAAGTTTGATCACTCACAAAGATGGATCACAACTTCTCACAACACTCAGCTATTACAAGATCACTCAGATCGTAATTTTCTGTTTTCTTCAACTGGGTTTCTGTCAACAGATGACTTCCACCAGACGAGTGAGCTGTTCGAGCTTTTGAGACTTAGAAAAATTCTGCTTCAAAAACGAAATCTCTGATTGTTGTTATGCTTCTGCTCGATTGAAAATCAGCTCTATTTATACATGGAATTGAAAATATGACCGTTGAAGCCAAGTCACAATTCAAATCCATTCTTCAGCTCATTTGAAACGGCTCCCTGCAGCAATCCGTACAGTGTACAGTACTTTCTGTCCATCCCATTAAATGCTGCATTAAATGCACTCTGCTGATCCGAGAATATCTTCAATCATTTGCCATTACTACCCTTCTCTTTCAGCATTTATTACACCAGGTGCATTTATTACCGTTGAACTGATCTCATGATCTCTTCTACTCTGCTGATCGAAGCAACCCATCTGATAGGCACTCTGCTGATCAAATACTGAACTAATCTGATCTGACTCGGCTGATGGCCTACCCTTCTGTTCGCTGTTTCAGCAAGAGATCACTAGTCTTCTGGTCTTTGAACTTTGAATTCTTCTGATATCTTCATTGCTTGTTCAAAGATCCTTCTAAGGGAACTAAGCTTTCCATACTTAGCTGATTATGATGTTTTGGAAATCATCAAAATCTTCCCTTAATTTCTGACTTCTTTTCTCTTCATCTTCATCCAACAATTTCCCCCTTTTTGATGATGATAAAACTCCAGCTAAGTACCTGTACCTAAACTAAAGTTTTGATCCTCAAAAATTTCTGAGATAGAAATAGTGTGTTGGATTCAAACTTGCAATTTTATAGACAGTTTAACTGATTACATATTACAAGTGTTGAAAGATGAAAAGTTCAAAGTATTTAAAAAGATTACAAGGATTTTTAAGATAAAAAGGAAATCTAGCCTAAACTAGTCTTCTCCCTTCTTCTCTTCTTCTGAATTTTTCTTCTCTTCTTCAGCTTCCTTGTCTTCCTTTTCAGATTCTTCATCAGATAGCTTGGAAGTCTCAGCTTCCATCTCTTCAAAGAATCTTTTTCTCAACAGCTCTATCTTCTTATATTTGACATCAGGATCAAGCTGTTCTTCAGCTGAGTCTTTGGCAGCAGCTAGTTCTTTATCAGACTTGGCTTTTGCTTCAGCTTCAGCATTGTCAGCTTCTTCATTTTTAGCTTTCTCTTCTTCTGTGATCTTCTCATCTGTTGGTCTGCTTGTCTCTTCCATATTTTTATCAGTCTCACCAGCAGATTCTTCCAATACTTCAGTTTTAGCAACATCTTGATTTTCTTCTTCCCTTTCAAAAGAAGTTCCAACTCTTCTCTGTCCAAATACCCTCTCTTCCCCCTTTTTGTCATCATCAGCAGGGTTGATTGGATATTGTGGCAAGGCTGGTGTAATTTGAAGTGAGTCACAGAGAAGCTTGATGTTCTCTTCCATAGCGTTTATTTGAGCCTGTTGTTTGAGTTGATTGGCCTTAAAGTCTCTCATTTCTTTGAGCAGATCCTCTCCTTGATCACCCAATTGAATTTGAGTTCCCAAAATCCAATTTGATGAAGCAGTGAAGTCTTTCATCATATTTTCCATGACTTCATCTTATGCTTGGAGGGTCGTTTCAACTGTTTCTTCAATTCGTCTCCAACCATCAACAGTGCTCTGAGTCCTTCTTCTGAGTATGTCCATATCTTGACATATAGACTTAACATTTTGAGCAGTATCTTCTATCAGATTGGTTGGAACAGCCGCAACTTTCTGACTGGCTTGACGTACAGCAGCTAACATGTCTGCTGTTAACTCCCCCTTCATTTCCTTCAATGATTTGGCGATCATTTGTTGGATGGAGTCCAACAAATTTGTCTGAGTGTTTTGAGAGGTTGAAGGAACGTCTGTTGGAATAGCAGGTAAAGCAGGAGGTGTTTCTTTGATAGGTTGCTCTGATGTTTGAGTTATCAGTTCAAGAGACTGATCTGCTGGACCAGAGATGGACTCAACTTCCTTGGCCTTATCAGCATGACTAGGAGTGCTTTCCTTCTCCTTAGTCTGATCATCTTTTTCATCAGCAGCTTCCTTATCCTTATCTGATCAGCTGGAATAATCTCTCCTTTCTTGGGCTCATCAGCTGTGTCAAACTTATTACCCTGTTCTTTGTTCTGATCAGATGGGTCTGATGTACCCTCTTTGAGTTTTTGTTGATCAGAAGACTCTTCTTTGTCCTTGTCAGCAGGGGATATTATCTTTTTAACAGTTTCAACTGTTTTCAGCAATCCTTCATTGTCTACAGCTGACCTGTTGGAAATCCAAGTAAAATTGTCAAGAGGAATAAAAGGTGAGTCTGGTTCCTCAGGTAGCTCTTCAAATGGTTTGATGTTAGGACCATAGACAATGTGCTTGATATTTGGAAGAGGGACCATTGAGCTGGGTTGTCCCTTTAGCTTCCTTGATTTCTTTGCCCAAAGCTCCATTGCTTGAGCAACAACCAACTTGATATATCTTTCCTTGAGGTCTTCAGATTCCTCATACTCCTCAGGAATGATGGGATAGTGCCCTGCAAGCCAATAGATTTTAGCTTGTATAAGGACTATCATGTGATAAGCTTTCTCTAGTATAAATGAATTAATACGATCGTTTGTTTACGCTAAGTAAATCAAACAATGGCCAACTTCATCTCTCGCGAATAACTTAAGCGATTGGATGAGACCCTGAGATCACTTATGACTAAGGGATTATTCACTTCAGTATTGGGTGTGATTAATCATGAAACAGTCTCAAAGGTCGTGATCTCGAAAATGTTCCAAGTCATAGATTCCTATCGAGACGGGGTATCGAGGGAATCGCAAAGACTTGTAGGATTATGCATGATTCACATGAAGTGAATTTGTTGTCGTTTCATGAACAAGACATTTTGATGTCAGTGCATATGACTAGGTGGTTTGATAGGGGATCAAACGCATCGAACGACCCAAACAGAGAGACCCATTGTGGAAGTGCATAAAAGCATATCGGTGATGGGATATCTCTCAAGACTTATAACAGTGTACGATTTAGTCCTTAGACTTGAGATGCTAGGGCGAATTCGGTATACGGGTGTGCATACTTTGATTTAGGAGCCGGGCACATAGCTTGTCCATTGTGCGCCTACGTTGGGTATGTATAGTCGTATGCGCGGATGGTTAGCATCAAAATGGGATCTACCGACTCGACGTAGTTCGTTGAGAGAATTTCCTATACATTCTTAGATAATATGTTCTTAGAAACCCGTGGCCACGGTCGGTGACGGATTTGGAAAGGGGTTTCCAAATTTAGCAGTCACACTGGAATTATTATCCTGAATTAGAAAGTATAGTTATCGAGATAATTGGAGGTGCCGACCAATTCACACACCCTAGGTCTCGATCGGGAAATTAGTCGATAGAGGGACCGTATGTACATGGTACTTATAAGAGGTGAGGTTCACTGAGATCAATTCACCTGAAGTTGGGCCTCATGGGCTTGTGGCTAGACATCGACCATGAGGTGTGGGTACTCCTGAATTAATAGGGAGATTAATTCTGGAGTGGTCAATAAAGGAAGTTTATTGATCGGAGCAATTAATGAAATATTAATTGTTCACTAATTAAATCACGTAATTGTGAGCCTGCGGCCAATTGATGGTGAACCTAGAGGGTCACACACAATACAATTAGGACTGTGACAGTCAACTGAAGAAAGAATTGATTTCAAGAATTAAATCAATAGAATTAAAGGGTTAATTCTAAGAGAGAGAAAATTAATTAGATTATTCTAATTAATTAAAGTATTAATTAAAGGGTTAATTAAAGTATTAAATCTTTAATTAGATTTAATGGGCTATTTAATTAAAGTGTTAATTAAATGAATGGGCCATTTAAATAAAGTGTTAATTAAATGAGTGGGCTATTTAATTAAAGTATTAATTAAATAGATGCAAGACATGGGCCAGTTTAATTAGTGGCCCATTAACTAAAGTCTTGCACAAGGAGTTAGGGTTTTTGGTATTCTCTATAAATAGGGAGTCTTAGAGACTCAAACCTAATGGCAAAATGGAGAGAGAATCCAAAAGGGAAGAAACACTAAAACCCTAACCCTAAACCTACATAGCCGCCGCCCCCTTCAACCCTAGCCCTAGTGCGCCGCCGCCTAACCCTAGCCGCCGCCGCCGCCGATGTGTGCTAATGGGATCGGCCGCCGCCCCTCTCTCTCTTCCTTCTTCATGTACATCTAGAGTTGGATATTGATCCAACTCTTGATTTTGACACGTTTCCATCCTAGTTCTGAGCCTGAGGATCGAAGCAGTCACGGATCTAGCTGGTGTGGACTATTCTCTAGAGGCACAACGCATGGGGTGCTTCTCACGAACCTGATCCATTAGATCTGAATGAAGACCGGAGGAAAAACCACCACCTTGCCTGTGGTGAGGTAAATTGCTATTTACCATCTTATAATTTAGTAATTTGTTTGCTAAATTGTATTCAACCTTTTCGTATGTGCTAATAAGTAAATCTTGGGAATTGGTGTATGAAAAATTTTAAATTCCGCACCGTATGTAGTTGACAATCATACCCATAAAATCCCAACAAGGAACAAATTGGAATATCTTCTTGGCTTCAGCCTTGACTGTGTGACTTATCCTTAGCCTTAACTTGTCCAGAAAGAATTCTGAATCAAGTGCTTGAATGAGTGATCCAGTCTCAAGCCACTTTAACACCCAGGCTTCTTCAGCAGTGAAGGCTTTCCACTTGGCCATTTCAGCTGGACTCTTTGTCAGTCTGAATTCTCTCCATCTGTTGTATCTGATCTTTTCAGCATTAAACAACGTCAGACGGTTGACTCTTTCATTTTCAGCATCTAGCCTCTTGAGGAATTCTTCAAAAATTGCAGGATCATCCCTGACAATCTCCAAGGATAATCTGATCTCTTCTCTCCTCTTTGGCTTTATCTTTGGTGCAGGCATAGCAGGTATTGGTTTGTTTGGATCTCGTTGTTCACCAATAACTATCCCACCAGTATGCTGATGACCGTGAGCATCCTTGGTGCTTGCTTCAATAGCAGCAGCCAACTCTGCTGCCTCAATAGCATCTCTTTGCTCTTGAGTCATCTTGCTGGCCTCTTCTTCCAGCCTTTTTAAATCTAGGCTTTTCAGCCTTTCTTCTTCTGCCTTTTCTGCAGCTATCCTTTGCTTTTCAGCAGCATCTTGTCTTTTCTTTTCTGCGGCAGTTAGATAAGTGGCAATCTTGCCGGTCCTCTTCCTCCTTGTTTCAGGACTCTCAATTGCTTGAAGAGGGGTTGCAGCAACTGGAGTAGGGTGCAGCAGGAGTGCATCTCCTTCATGTGTTGTACTAGTCTGCTGTGCTTCTTCATCTTCAGCAGATAGTGCAGCAGATGAGTCTTCTGTAGACACTCCACCTGTAGAAACAACTTCAGTTTCAGCAGCAGCAACTCTAGCAGCCTTGACAGCAGGTTCTTCAATAGTTAATGGCCTTTCTGCTTCGGATGTTGCTTCTCTTACTGTTGCAACTGGCTCCTCAGAGAAAGTGACCTTTCTCTTGGCCTTTGACTTAGCAATTTTCTTGGCAGAGGGGTTGGCAGTAGGAGGCCCCCTTGCCTCACTTTTGGTTCTCATCCTCTTCAACCTTTGAAGAGGAATTTCTTCCTCAGATTTAGTTCTTTCAGGAGAAGAGTCAGTTCTCATCTGCTCAATCTCCTTGGTAAAATCTTCAATTATCCTCTCTGGAACTTCATTCTCAGGTTGTGCTGATTCAGCCTCAACAGCAGACTGTGCTGTTGGCTCAGCAGGTTGACTTGTCTGACCCTCCTTCTTGCTTTTCTTAGAAGGGGTCTTCTTTGATTTGGTGGGTGCTTTTCTCTTGGGAGCAGCCACACTTCTGACTGGCTCATACAGCTTGAACTCTTTGCTGGGGTGAGTAGTCTTTCCACCACCCATAGGGCATTGCAGAGATGCAAACAGATGACTAAGTAGAATAGCATGAGAAGGCCTCTTGTCACTTAGCAGATCATACACGTGAACTGCCCAGTTCACCTTCAACCCATATTAGATACATATCATTGTGTAGTACCTCCTCCTGGGTAACCCATCCAAAGAACTTGTGCTACAGTCCAACACCTTCGCAATGATGTCTACGAATCTCTGATACTCATCTTTCAATTGAGTCTTCATCAGAGACCCAGTCATCTTTTCTCCCTTCTTCGCACAAATACCCCAAAATTCCTCCTCCATCTCAGACCCAAGGTCTGCCACATCCCCTCCTTCATTTTCCAGTTTATAAATTTCACTAAGAACAACAGCAGAAATTGCAATTTTCTTACCACCAATAACAGCAGACATCACAGTGTCGTCATTGGTGAACTTCCTGGTCTTGTAGAAGTGATCAATGTCTTCTAAATAGACTCTGTCTTCATGTGCTTCCAGAACTGGAACCAGAGATGCCTCTTTGTTTTTCTCCATGATAGAGCGCATCAGATCAGTACCGGAGAAATGAAATTTGCTGTAGTTCAAGTACCTTCCATCAATAATCTTCTCCATCTTTGAGATTACTGAGTGAGGATCTGTTAAAGCAATAAACTTTTGAAAGCGAGAGAATTTGAGAGTTAGAGAATTTGAGAATTATGAGTGCGTAAGACGACTGATCTGTTCAGATCGGACTTTATACGTTTCCTTTAGTTAGGTTTCCGTGATTGATCTGAACCGATGATCTAATCTGACAGTTTTTAATCGTGTGGGTAGGAGAAGCGGATTTCAATTTTATTATTTTAATGTCAGACAGGCGGGAAACTCAAACGTTACTTATCTGTTACTTATAAAAGCGTGTTTCTAAAAGTGCGACTTTGTAACCATGCTTATATAAGACATCAGATGAGTAGAGTTTAACTTATCTGACAGACGGGTGATCTGATATCTGTTATTACTAGAGAATGCCAATAGCTAGTAATCTTCCTCTGCTGTTTGTCAATCCAGCAAGATAAAATAATCTTCAGTCTTCAAGAATTAAGAACATATCTTCTGATAACTTAACTTCAACTAACTGTCATTAACTGATTTCATCTTTAGAACAGAAGTACCGCTAGTCTTACACGTTCCCCCTGACTTTAAGAATCCATAAGCTAACTAGTCTGTTGAAAGTTAATCCTTGAATATAATAGTGAATAACTAAGCTGTTGAACTCCAGTCTTCTGATGAGTTCCCCCTCAGCTTATGCATCCAAATTAAGTAGTCCTAGCTCAGCTCTTAGAGTTGAAAACCTTGATTCACTTAAAGGTTTAGTGAAGATATCAGCAATCTGATTATCAGTATGAACATACTCAATCATAACATTGCCTTTTTCCACATGATCTCTAATGAAGTGATGCTTGATATCAATATGCTTAGTCCTTGAATGACTTGTAGTGTTCTGAGTAAGTGAAATTGCACTTGTGTTATCACAGTAGATTGGAATTCCACTGATCTTGATGTTGTAGTCTTCTAGTTGATGTTTCAACCAAAGTATCTGTGCACAGCAAGCTCCAGCAGCTATATATTCAGCTTCAGCAGTAGATATAGAAACTGAAGTCTGTTTCTTATGACCATGAGATCAGACGACTACCTAAGAACTGACAGGCACCTGTTGTGCTCTTTCTGTCAATCTTGCAGCCAGCAAGGTCTGAATCTGAATAACCAATAAGCTCAAATCCAGATTCTCTAGGATACCACAATCCCAATTCTTGAGTGCCTTTAACATATTTCAATATCCTCTTGGCAGCTAAGAGATGAGATTCCTTGGGGTTTGATTGAAATCTTGCACAGACTCCAACTGAGTACATTATATCTGGTCTGCTTGCTGTTAGATACAACAATGAACCAATAATGCCTCTATATTTGGTTATGTCCACTGATTTGCCATCTTCATCTTTATCCAAACGAAGACTTGTAGACATAGGAATTGTAGCAGTAGAGCTAGTTTCCATACCAAACTTCTTGAACAGATCTCTTGTGTATTTTGCTTGGCTGATGAATATTCCATCAGGCAACTGTCTAACTTGCAAACCAAGAAAATAATTAAGTTCACCCATCATGCTCATTTCAAACTTATTCTGCATCAGCTTGGAGAACTTATCACACATCTGTTGATTAGTTGAACCAAAAATAATATCGTCCACATATATTTGCACAAGTAATATATGATTTTCCCATTCAATTGTGAACAAGGTTTTATCTACCTTACCTTTTCGAAATCCTTTAATCAAAAGAAAATCAGATAGGGTATCATACCATGCTCTTGGAGCCTGTTTCAGTCCATAGAGGGCTTTCTTCAGACGATATACCTTGTCCTCTTCTTGATAGACTTCAAATCCAGGAGGTTGCTCAACATACACTTCTTCTTGCAATTCTCCATTGAGAAAAGCAGACTTCACATCCATCTGATAGACAGTGAAGTTCTTGTAAGCAGCATAGGCTAGAAACAGTCTGATTGCTTCAAGTCTTGCTACTGGTGCAAATGTCTCATCAAAGTCAATTCCTTCTTCTTGACAATAACCTTTGGCCACTAGTCTTGCTTTGTTTCTGGTAACAACACCATCTTCATTCATCTTATTTCTGAATACCCACTTAGTGCCAATTACTCTTTGATGACTTGGTCTAGGAACTAAGTACCAGACTTCATTCCTTTCAAATTGATTCAACTCTTCTTGCATAGCTTCAATCCAGAAGGAATCATTGAGAGCTTCATCAATTTGCTTAGGCTCTATTTGAGATAGAAATGTGACAAACATAGCATCTTGTGCAGCAGCTCTTCTTGTTTTCACTCTATCTAAAGGATCACCAATGACTAACTCAGGTGGGTGATTCTTGAGCCATCTGAGATCAGGTTGCAGATCAGGATGTTGTCCTCTGTCTTGGTCTTGCAACACTACTGTTGGAGTTCCAGTAGTAGTCTGTTGAACATTTGTCGTCTGTTGAACAGTCTCTGGTCTGTCAGCTGTTAGCAACTCGTCTGTTAGACAATCAGCATTGTGATTTTGAACAGCACTTGAGTTAGCAGCTGAACCAAGATTAGGTAGTATGATGGGAACATATTCTTCATTTCTTCCAATGTCTAACTTCTGTAAATAAGTAGACAGATCTTGATTAACACTTTGATTCTTTTCAGAAGATTGACTTGGCTCATCAAATACTACATGGATAGATTCTTCTATTAGTAATGTTCTTTTGTTAAAAACTCTGTAAGCCTTACTAACAGTTGAGTATCCTACAAAGACAGCTTCATCAGCCTTTTCTGCAAATGCAGTAATGTGATTTTTCCCATTATTCAATACAAAACACTTACAACCAAAAATCTTAAAGTAATGAATGTTTGGTTTTCTGTTGTTCCAAACTTCATATGGAGTCTTGTTCTGATTTTTGTTGATCATACATCTGTTTTGGGTAAAGCATGCTGTATTTGTTGCTTCTGCCCAAAATCTTTGTGGCAGTTTAGCTTCAGCTATCATGGTTCTGACAGCTTCCTTTAGTGTTCTGTTTCTCCTTTCAGCAACACCATTCTGTTGAGGGGTTCTAGCAGCTGAATACTCATGATGTATTCCTTTGATATTACAATACTCTTCAACAGTAGAGTTTGTAAACTCTGTCCCTCTATCTGATCTGATCTTCAATATTTTGATACTCTTCTCATTCTGGATCAGTTCCATCAGATTGGTAAGATGTTCCTTGGTTTCACTTTTTTTTTTTCATGAAAATCACCCAAGTATATCTTGAATAATCATCCACAACAGCTAGGCAATATTTCTTTCCACCATTGCTGACTGGATCAATGGGTCCAAATAAGTCCATATGTAGTAGCTCCAATATTCATCCAGAGGATTGGTGCTTCTTGCCTTTGAATGATGACTTGATTTGTTTACCCTTCTGACATGCGTCACAGAGCTTGTCTTTGCTCATGACTGCTTTTGGAATCCCTTCTACCAAATCATTCTTGATTAATCTGTTTATGGTCTTGAAGTTTAAATGATTCATTCTCTTGTGCCACAGCCAACTGACTTCACTTGGTGCAGAAGCCACCAAACAAACACTTGAATTCTTATCAGCAGAATTCCAGTCGACTATGTAGATATTTCCTTGTCTTCTTCCAGATAAAATTACCTTCTTTGTACCAATCTGTTCAACGTAGCACTTATCTGTTGAGTGGATGACTGAATATCCTTTGTCACAAAATTGACTTATGCTCAGCAGGTTGTATTTTAGGCCTTTAACATATGAGACGTCAGATATCTCAATGTTTCCTTTGATAACTCTTCCTTTAGCTACAATCTTGCCTTCTTTGCTGTCTCCAAAAGTGACTTTTGGACCATCCACAGCAACTGCATCAGTCAGCTCATGTATGTTTCCACACATGTGTCTTGAACATCCACTGTCCAAGTACCAGATCTTCTCTACTTTACTCCTACTCCTAATCCTAACCTACAAAACAAAATAAAATTGTTTTAGGTACCCTTATTGAGAGGGTCCTGAAGGATTAGTTTCACCTTTGACAACCCAAGATGTTGATGTCTTAGGCTTCTTAGGCTTCTGAGTTTTAACAGGAGCATGAACAGCTTCATTTTTATCATAGTTATCAGATAAGTCATGTTGATGATCAGTATGATAAGGAAAATGTTCATAAGCAGGGTAAGGTGCATGATAAGCAGGGTATGCATGCATTGGATGAGCAGGGTAAGGTGCATAGTAACCTGGAAATTGAGGTGCATGATACATAGGATGATATGCAGCAGGTTGAACATAATATGACTCATTTCCATACCAAGCATTTTGATTTTTCTTATTTTTATGCTTCTTTGGTTTACTAGATGCTTGCTCAATTTGTTTTGACTTAGTTTTACCAACAGACTTCTTAGGACTTTGCTGTTTGGTCTTACTAGTCTGATTTCCTACACTAGGCTCTTTGCTCTTTTTAGCCTTAGGATATTTCTTCTCCTTTAATTCTTTCTCAGATGAGGTGGGTTTAGAAGTTTGCACATACAAGATGACCTTACTATTGTCAGCAGAAATGAATTTTTCAGTATGATTCAACTCTAATTTATCCTTTTCTAAAGGTATCTTCTGTTTACTAGACATTTGATTTAATGCAACAGATGATTTCTCATGAGACTCAATAACCTTTTCAGGTTCCATGATTTTTCCTTTATAAACCTCACACTCAGCTTTCAGAGACTCATGTTCTTGCTCAAGCTGTTTATATTCAGCTGATTCCTTTGGCTTTTCAGCTAAAAGTTTCAGTGAATTGTTTTGCTCTTTTAGCAGGATCATCTCTTCCTTAAGCTTTTTATATGCTTCAGCAATACCAGTATTGTTAAGCATCATTTGTTCAAATGAGTTAAATAATTCATCGTTAAGAGGAGTTACCTCATCCTCAGAGTCATCAGATTCCTTTGTCATCAGGCACATGAGAGCAGGTTTTTCTCATCAGACGATTCTTCATCAGACGTGTCTGAATCTGAATCAGATGAGTAGACAGCAGTCAGCTTTTCTGCTTCAGCCATCATTGCCTTGCCTCTCTGATGCTTTCTTTCTTTTCTCATTTTCTTCTCCTCTTCAGTGTACTTTTCTGCTTTTGGATATGGGCAATCTTTGATGAAGTGTCCCAATTTCCTGCAGTTGTAACACATTAGTTTTGCTTTATAATCATCCTTATCTTGAGAAGAAAAGTTAGGTTTAGAAGTAGAAGCATTGTTGTATTTGTTCTTCATTTTTCTTTTGTAGAACTTCTTGAAATTGTTCATCAACAGTGCAACATCTCCAGCAGTGTACTCCTTTTTGTTGAGTTGAGTGGCTTCATCAGATGAGTCCACTTCTTTGCTTTTCTGTGCTGGTCTTCTGGTGTTTTCAGCAGCAACTAGTGCAGTTGTGGGTCCTGAAGTTGAGGTTTCTTCAATTCCCATTCTAGGCAATTTATACTCGAATGCCTTGAGTACAGAGAACAGCTCAGTAAGAGAGATTTTTCCCAAATCCCTTGATTCTTCCATTGCTGTCACTTTCATGTTGAACTTTGGGGGTAGGATCTTTAGCACTCTGACAGTGATTTCTTTGTCAGTGAAGGTCTTTCCCAACTTTAAAACTTCATTCAGAGTTCTGGTGAATCTGGTATCCATCTGATCAATGGTTTCTCCAGACTTCATCTTGAAGTTGTCAAGTTTCTCCAAGGCAACAGTGAGCTGATGCTCCTTTATGGCATCATTGCCTTCGCTTATGTCTCTGACTTTGTCCCACATCTCCTTTGCAGTTTTGCAATGTTTGACCTTGTCAAACCGATCATTATCTAGGGCTTTAGTCATGATGAATCTCCCAACTTTATCTAGATTGTAAAGCTTTATTTCTTCTGGAGTCATCTCATGAAGGTCTTTTTCCACAACCGTATCAATCTCATTTATTTTTATGGTCTTTGTGAATCTGAATGGACCTTTAATGATACATGTGTACAATGTTATCATTATAAGCAGCTAGGAAAATCTCCATCCTGATTTTCCAGTCCTCGAAAGACATACCAGCAATGTGGGGAACATGGCTGATACAATCCATTTTCAAAAAGTTTTAATTTTTCAAAAAGATGCTCTTTTGAAAAGTTTTGAAAACCTTTGAAAAACACTTGGATCAAGCTCGTTGATCAGGCAGCTGATTCTAATGAACCACCTGCTCTGATACCACTTGTTGGTCCCAAGTGGTCAGATGAGGTCTAGGGGGGGGGGGTGAATAGACCTCTGAAAATTTTTTAACTTAAAAACTTTTCAGTCTTCTGTCAGCAGACTAAGCTGATGAAGAACAGTAAGCAGACTTAGCTGATCGTGAACAAATCTTGAACAGCAGACTGACCACTCTTCTTACAGTGACTTAGCTGTTTTTCAGCAAAACAGTTTTCCAAAGAGTATACTTGCAGCGGATTGTTTGAAAGTGTTTTTCACAAGTAAACTAAGTTCTAAAAAGATTTTATCCCCAGTTTTGAAACTCCTTGTAAAATCTTTTGATTGATTCAAAGTGTTTTAAAAATGCAAACTTTAAAATATGCAAGAACTTAAATGCAAGAAAACACCAAGAATTTTTATAGTGGTTATATGGATAAAAATCCTTAAGTCCACTCTTCCAGATCACTTAGATTCTGGGTTATACTATAATCACACAAATTACAATATTTCTCCACTTATACCTAGACAACAAATGAAAAGGCTATAAGCTCACAATAGAAAATCACTAAGAAATTCTACTCTCTGAAGTTTGATCACTCACAAAGATGGATCACAACTTCTCACAACACTCAGCTATTACAAGATCACTCAGATCATAATTTTCTATTTTCTTCAACTGGGTTTCTGTCAACAGATGACTTCCACCAGACGAGTGAGCTGTTCGAGCTTTTGAGACTTAGAAAAATTCTGCTTCAAAAATGAAATCTCTGATTGTTGTTGTGCTTCTGCTCGATTGAAAATCAGCTCTATTTATACATGGAATTGAAAATATGACCGTTGAAGCCAAGTCACAATTCAAATCCATTCTTCAGCTCATTTGAAACGGCTCCCTGCAGCAATCCTTCCGGCCGGTCTGGTGTGATGTCTAGTGATTTCCCTCGATTTCTTCGTTAGATCAGATTCTCTTTCTTTGTCCTGTCCTATTACTAGCTAAGACTGGCCGGTGCTGGAAGGTCGGAAGGAGAAGTGTTAGACCCCTTTCTTCTTCCATTGCGCAAACCAACACCTATCGTACAGTGTACAATACTTTCTGTCCATCCCATTAAATGCTGCATTAAATGCACTCTGCTGATCCGAGAATATCTTCAATCATTTGCCATTACTACCCTTCTCTTTCAGCATTTATTACACCAGGTGCATTTATTACCGTTGAACTGATCTCATGATCTCTTCTACTCTGCTGATCGAAGCAACCCATCTGATAGGCACTCTGCTGATCAAATACTGAACTAATCTGATCTGACTCGGCTGATGGCCTACCCTTCTGTTCGCTGTTTCAGCAAGAGATCACTAGTCTTCTGGTCTTTGAACTTTGAATTCTTCTGATATCTTTGTTGCTTGTTCAAAGATCCTTCTAAGGGAACTAAGCTTTCCATACTTAGCTGATTATGATGTTTTGGAAATCATCAAAATCTTCCCTTAATTTCTGACTTCTTTTCTCTTCATCTTCATCCAACAACATGTACACATGTATCATTAAAGGTCCATTCAGATTCACAAAGACCATAAAGATCAATGAATTTGATACAGTTGTGGAAAAAGACTTGCATGAGATGACAGCCGAAGAAATAAAGCTGTTCAACCTGGGGAAAGTCGGAAGATTTACCATGACTAAAGCCCTGGATAATGATCGGTTTGACAAAGTCAAACATTGCAAAACTGCAAAGGAAATGTGGGATAAAGTCAGAGACATGAGCGAAGGAGACGACGCCATTAAAGAGCATCAGGTGAGTGTTACTCTGGAAAAGCTGGACAACTTCAAAATGAAGTCTACTGAAACCATTGATCAGATGGATACAAGGTTTACAAGGACGTTGAATGAAGTTTTAAAGCTTGGAAAAACTTTCAGGGATAAGGAGATAACCATCAGAGTGCTGAAGGCTTTACCTTCGAAATTCAACATGAAAGTAACAGTCAGGGAGTAGTCAAGGGATCTGGGAAAGATTTCACTCACCGAGCTATTCTCAGTACTCAAGGCTTATGAGTATAAACTGCCAAGAATGGGAATTGAAGAAACCTCAACTTTAGGACCCACAACTGCCTTAGTTGCTGCTGAAAATAAAAGAAGACCAACGCAAAGAAGTAAAGAATTGGACTCATCTGATGAAGCCACATTGCTCAACAAAAGGAGTACACTGCTGGAGATGTAGCATTGCTGATGAACAATTTCAAGAAGTTCTACAAAAGAAAAATGAAAAACAAATATAACAATGCTTCTACTTCTAAACCTAACTCTTCTTCTCAAGAAAAGGATGATTATAAAGCAAAACTAATGTGTTATAACTGCAGGAAATTGGGACACTTCATTGGAGACTGCCCATATCCAGAAGCAGAGAAGTACACTGAAGAAGAGAAGAGAATCAGAAAGGAAAGAAAGCATCAGAGAGGCAAGGCAATGATAGCTGAAGCAGAAAAGCTGACTGTTGTCTACTCATCTGATTCAGACTCAGACACTTCTGATGAAGAGTCTTCTGATGAAGAGAACCCTGCTCTTATCTGCCTGATGGCCAAGGAATCTGATGACTCTGAGGATGAGGTAACTCCTCTTGAAAATGAATTATTTAGTTCATTTGAACAAATGATGCTCAACAATACAAGTATTGCTGATGCATTTAAAAAGCTTAAGGAAGAGATGATATTGCTAAAGGAGCAAAACAGTTCACTTAAACTTAAAGCTGAAGAGCCAAAAGAATCAGCTGAATACAAACTGCTTGAGCAAGAAAATGAATCTCTGAAAGCTGAATGTGAAGTTTATAAGGGTAAAATCATTGAGCTTGAGAAAGTTATTGAGTCTCATGAGAAATCATCTGTTGCATCCATTCATATGTCTAGTAAACAGAAGATGCCTTTAGAACAGGATAAGTTAGAACTGAACCATACTGAAAAATTCATATCTGCTGACAATAGTAAGGTAATTTTGTATGTTCAGACTACCAAACCTGCATCACCTGAGAAAGAATTAAAGGAGAAGAAATCTCCTAAAGGCTAAAAAGAGCAAAGAGCCTAGTATAGAAAAACAGACCAGTAAGAGCAAACATCAGAGTCCTAAGAAGTCTGCTGATAAAGCTAAATTGAATCAGACTAGTGGTAAAACTAAGTCATCTGCTAATGAGCAAGCATCTAGTAAACCAAAGAAGTATAAGAACAAGATGAATCAAAATGCTTGGTATGGAAATGAGTCTTATTATGTGCAACCTGCTGTATATCCTCCTATGTTTCATGCACCTCAATTTCCAACTTACTATGCACCTTACCCTGCTTATCCAATGCATGCATACCCTGCTAATCATGCACCTTATCCTTCTTATGAACATTTTCCTTATCATACTGATCATCAACATAACTTATCTGCTGAATATGATGAAGATAAAATTGTTCATGCTCCTGTGAAAACTAAGAAGCCTAAAACATCAACATCTTGGGTTCTCAAAAGTGGAACTAATCCTTCAGGACCCTCTCAATAAGGGTACCTAAAACAATTTTATTTTTGTTTTGTAGGATAGGATTAGGAGTAGGAGTAAAGTAGAGAAGATTTGGTACTTGGACAATGGTTGTTCAAGGCACATGTGTGGAAGCATACATGAGCTGACTGATGTTGTTGCTGTGGATGGTCCAAATGTTACCTTTGGAGACAGCAAAGAAGGCTAGATTGTATCTAAAGGAAGAGTAATCAAAGGAAACATTGAGATATCTGACGTCTCATATGTTAAAGGCCTAAAGTACAACCTGCTGAGCATAAGTCAATTTTGTGACAAAGGATATTCAGTCATCTTCTCAACAGATAAGTGCTATGTTGAAAAGATTGGTACAAAGAAGGTAATTTTATCTGGAAGACGACAAGGGAATGTCTACATAGTCGACTGGAATTCTGCTGACAAGAATTCAAGTGTTTGTTTGGTGGCATCAACACCAAGTGAAGTTAGTTGGTTGTGGCACAAAAGGATGAATCATTTAAACTTCAAGACCATAAACAGATTGTTAAAGAATAATCTGGTAGAAGGGATTCCAAAAACAGTCATGAACAAAGATAAGCTCTGTGACGCATGTCAGAAGGGGAAACAAATCAAGTCATCATTCAAAAGCAAGAAGCACCAATCTTCTGATAGAATCTTGGAGCTGCTACACATGGACTTATTTGGACACATTGATCCAGTCAGTAATGGTGGAAAGAAATACTGCCTAGCTGTTGTGGATGACTATTCAAGATATACTTGGGTGATCTTCATGAGGAAGAAAAGTGAAACCAAGGAACATCTTACTAATCTGATGGAACTGATCCAGAATGAGAAAATCACAAAAATATTGAAGATCAGATCAGATAGAGGGACAGAGTTCACAAACTCTACTGTTGAAGAGTATTGTAACACTAAAGGAATACATCATGAGTATTCAGCTGCTAGAACCCCTCAACAGAATGGTGTTGCTGAAAGGAGAAACAGAACACTGAAGGAAGCTGTCAGAACCATGATAGCTGAAGCTAAGCTGCCTCAAAGATTTTGGGCAGAAGCCACAAATACAGCCTGCTTTACCCAAAACAGATGCATGATCAACAAAAATCAGAACAAGACTCCATATGAAGTTTGGAACAATAGAAAACCAAACATTCATTACTTTAAAATTTTTGGTTGTAAATGTTTTGTGTTAGATAATGGGAAAAATCACCTTGCTGCTTTTGCAGAGAAGGCTGATGAAGCTGTTTTTGTAGGATACTCTACTGTTAGTAAAGCTTATAGAGTTTTTAACAAAACAACATTACTAGTAGAAGAATCCATTCCTGTAGTATTTGATGAGCCAAATCAATCTTCTGAAAAGAATCAAAGCACTAATCAAGATCTATCTACTGATTTACAGAAGTTAAATGTTGGAAGGAATGAAGAATATGTTCCCATCATACTACCTGATCTCAACTCAGCTGCCAACTCAAGTGCTGTTCAAAATCAGATCACTGATTGTCTAACAGACGAGTTATAAATAGCTGACAGACCAGAGACTGTTCAACAGACGACAAATGTTCAACAGACTACTACTGGAACTCCAACAGTAGTGTTGCAAGATCAAAACAGAGGACATCATCCACATTTGCAACCTGATCTCAGATGGCTCAGGAATCACCCACCAGAGTTAGTGATTGGTGATTCCTTGGACAGAGTAAAGACAAGAAGAGCTGTTGCACAAGATGCCATATTTGTCAGCTTTCTATCTCAAATAGAGCCCAAACAAATCGAAGAAGCTCTCAATGATTCCTTCTGGATAGAAGCTATGCAAGAAGAGTTAAATCAATTTGAAAGGAATGAAGTATGGTACTTAGTTCCAAGACCAAGTCATCAAAGAGTAATTGGCACTAAATGAGTTTTCATAAATAAAATGAATGAAAATGGTATTGTCACAAAAAATAAAGCAAGATTAGTGGCCAAGGGTTATTGTCAGGAAGAAGGAATTGACTTTGATGAAACATTTGTACCAGTTGCAAGACTTGAAGCAATCAAATTGTTTCTTGTCTATGCTGCTTGCAAGAACTTCACTGTCTATCAGATGGATGTGAAGTCAGCTTTTCTCAATGGAGAACTGCAAGAAGAAGTGTATGTTGAACAACCACGTGGATTTGAAGTCTATCAAGAAGATGATAAGGTATATTGTCTGAAGAAAGCCCTCTATGGACTGAAACAGGCTCCAAGAGCATGGTATGATACCCTATCTGATTTTCTTTTAACTAAAGGATTTCGTAAAGGGAAGGTAGATAAAACCTTGTTCACTATTGAATGGGAGAGTCACATATTACTTGTGCAAATTTATGTGGATGATATTATTTTTGGTTCAACTAACCAACATATGTGTGACAAGTTCTCTAAGCTGATGCAGAATAAGTTTGAAATGAGCATGATGGGAAAACTTAATTATTTTCTTGGTTTACAAGTGAGACAATTGCCTGATGGAATCTTTATAAGCCAAGCAAAATACACAAGAGATCTGTTTAAGAAATTTGGTATGGAAACTAGCTCTACTGCTAATATTCCAATGTCTACTAGTCTTCGCTTGGATAAAGATGAAGATGGCAAATCAGTAGACATAACCAAATACAGATGAATTATTGGGTCGCTATTATACTTAACAGCAAGCAGACCTGATATTATGTACTCTGTTGTGGTTTGTGCAAGATTTCAATCAAATCCCAAAGAATCTCATCTCTTAGCTGCCAAGAGAATACTGAAATATGTTCAGGGCACTCAAGAATTGGGATTGTGGTATCCTAGGGAATCTGGATTTGAGCTTATTGGATATTCAGATTCTGACCTTGCTGGCTGCAAGATTGACAGAAAAAGCACAACTGGTGCTTGTCAGTTCTTAGGCAGTCGTCTGATCTCATGGATGAGTAAGAAACAGACTTCAGTATCCATATCTACTACTGAAGCTGAATATATAGCTGCTGGAGCTTGCTGTGTTGAATCATCAACTAGAAGACTACAATATCAAAATCAGTGGAATTCCAATCTACTGTGATAATACAAGTGCAATTTCTCTTACTCAGAATACTACAAGTCATTCAAGGACTAAACATATTGAGATTAAGCATCACTTCAGTAGAGACCATGTGGAAAAAGGCAATGTTATGATTGAGTATATCCATACAGACAATCAGATTGCTGATATTTTCACTAAACCTTTAAGCGAAGTAAGGTTTTCAACTCTAAGAGCTGAGCTAGGACTACTTAATTTGGATGCATAAGTTGAGGGGGAACTTATCAGAAGACTGAAGTTCGTCAGCACAATCATCCGTTATCATCTTCAAGGTTAACTCTTAACAGACTAGTTAACTTATGAAATCTCAGATTTGGGTGGAACGTGTAAGACTAGCGGTACTTCTGTTTTGGAGATGAAATTAGTTAATGATAGTTAGTTGAAGTTATGTTGCTGAATTGACAAACAGCAGAGGAAGATTACTAGCTATTGGCTTTCTCTAGTAATAACAGATAACAGATCACTCGTCTGTCAGTTAAGTTAAACTCCACTCATCTGATACATTATATAAGCATGGTTATAAATCGTATCTTTAGAAACACGCTTTTATAAGTAACAGATAAATGCCGATTGAGTTTCCCGCCCGTCTGACATTAAAATAATAAATTTGAAATCCGCAATTCTCACCCGCACGATTTAAAACCTGTCAGATAAATCTAACGTTTAAGACTAATCACAAAATTCTCAAAATCCTCTAACTCTTTAAAGCTCTCTGTTTCTTTAGCTCTAAATTGTTTACAGAATCACATCACTTATTCGCGAAAATGGCCATTGCTGAAGGAAGATTTATGCACTATGAGAAATTCTACGCCACCGGTACAGATTTGATGAGGGAAATTTTGAAGAAAATAAAGGAATCATCATTGGTACCCATTTTAGAAGCTCACGAGGATCGAGTATATCTGGAAGATGTTGAACATTTCTACCAGACCAGAGAATTCAATGATGAAGAAACAACCATGACTGCTACTATTGGGGGAAAGAAGATTTGCATATCGGCTGCAGTTTTAAGTGAGGTATACGGACTGAAAAATGAAGGAGGAAATGTAACAGACTTGGGTCTGAAAAAGAGGAAGAGTTTTGGCTGGTTTGTGCCAAGGGAGGAGCGGAATTAACTGGGTCTCTGATGAAGACTCAACTGAAAGATGAGTACCAGAGATTTGTTGATATAATTGTGAAAGTATTGGATTGTAGCACCAGTTCACTGGATGGGTTACCCAGAAAAAGGTACCACACTATGATTTGCATATACTATGGTTTAAAAGTCAACTGGGCAGCACATGTTTATGATTTGCTGAGTGATAAGAAAACCAACTATGGCATTCTGCTCAGTCATCTGTTCATGACTTTGAGATGCCAAATGGAGGTGGGAAGCCTACCCACCCTGGCAAAGAATTTAAGTTGTATGAGCTAGTCAGAAGTGGAGTTACTTCTAAGAGAAAGGCTTCTGCTAAGGCTGCTAAGGCCCTTTCTAAGAAGAGCAAGAAGGCTGGTCAGACCAGTGGGTCTGCTGATCAAACAGTGAGCACCACTGTTGAAGCTGGATCTACACAGCCTAAAATAGAGATTCCTGACAAGTTAGTCAGTGACTTTGCTAAAGAGGTCGAAGAGATGGAGACTGGCTCCTCTCCAGAAAGGACCGAATCAGATGAAACAATTCCCCTTCAACAGTTGAAGAAGATGAGGACAAGGAGTTCTACCATGAGAACTGCCCCACCTCAGTCTGCAATAAAGAAGCCCAAGACTAAGGCAAGGAGGAAGGTTACTTTTTCTGAAGAATCTCCTGAGCCAGTAAGAGAAGTTCCAGCAACAGCTGAATGGCCACTCATTATTGAAGAGCCTGCTGGAGAATTGTTGTTGATGTTGGAGTGTGATTTAACCTGTTTTCGTCGGGTTAACGAATACCAGTGAATTTGTGATATTGGGGTTTTCAATATATTTTATAGGGCTCTGTTACTTTATTCAGGATGGATCGATCTCAAGGAAGAGCAATATCTTTAGAACAAAAGTAAATATTCAAACCAACGTAGAATCGATAACACAAATATGAAGATAAAGCTCTTTTATTGAATATTGAGTATTGTGTAGTTTTTGTAGAATTCAATGGTGTATTTCTCTTATGATTCAGGGTTCAAAAATCCTCCCCTAATACAATCATTAACTAGGTATTTATATCATGCTAAACCTAGTTTTACAAGGAAACGTAGTCCTAATAGGACTCGGCCCAAGTATCCTTATTGGATCCGGGGTATAGTCTTCTAGTCGGAGAGAGCCGTATTCGGCCGGGTCGATAAGATGATCCGGAACTGTCTTATTTGGTTGAATCGACCTTATGTTTATTACTCGATCCGTGCTATGCGTAGGGCGCGAAATAGCCCCCATCAGTACTCCCTCACTTCTTCAAGCGTATAGATAATAGAAGCTCGTAGAAGTAGACCATTTTAAACGACTGTTTTTCGTCTATGAGAGGTGCCTCGTTAAAAACCTTCCTTAAGAAAAAACCCAGTGGGAAAAAATCTTAAGTAAGGAAAAGAGTGCAAACCCTCATAGATAGTCGTTTTTTCTTTCTTTCCACTTATGAATCGCCACATGTCCACTAGGGAAGCTTCTAATCTTCTTCTGTTTTTGGCGGGAATATGATTAGTCGTGATGAGTTCGAAACGTCTTATCTCACCTTAGTATAAATAGGTGACTTTTGAGTTCGCCATTTTTCCTTTATACTTCCTTCTAGTTTGTAGTTATCTTCTTGTTTAGTCGTTTATCACACAATGTTTTTCCTTTATCGACCTCCATCTTCTGAGATTCTGAAAACATGGCTTCTGTAAGAAGATCTTCTTCCTCTCCTAGGGACAACGTTGCCCCTAATCACGAGGAGGAGTTGCATCCTAATCTTTTGGGCGAACAACCTGCAGTTTCTGAATTCGTCGTCCCTGCAGAAGATACTTTCAAGGTACGAATCCTTTCTGATGCGGATGTTGCTGCCCGAGCCAAAAAGGGCAAAGGTACCGTTCCTCAGATTTCTGAACCAATTGAGGACGTAGCTTGTGCTTATACAGTGGATACATTTCCGGAGGTCGTGAATAATTATACCAAATATTTCCCGGAAGGCTCCGAGATAATTCTTCCTTCCCCTTCTGACAGAGTCACATCTCCACCGGAGGGATGTCGAGCTTTTTATACGGCTCACTTCAATAGCGGCCTGCGTCTTCCTTTGTCTCCCCTCTTTCTTGAAGTTTTGAAAACATTCAGTGTGTGCTTGACACAGTTAGTTCCAAATTCTGTTGCTTTTGTGGTATGTTTTTCTGTTTTAATGATCGCAAAAGGGTTTAAACCTTCTTTTCGTAATTTTACGCAACTTTTCCGGTTCAACGTCTCCAGTTCTTCAAATCGTGGATATTTTTTTGCTAGCCAAAGGCCTAGTCGAGCAATTTTTGATTTCCCTGTTTCTAGCAACCCTTTTTGGAAATCTCATTTTTTCTTCGTTCGCCCTCCATCTCGTCTTCATTTGGCGGATGGTTCGAGCATCCCCTTTTCGTGGGATCACGGCTACAAGTGGGTTTACGGAGGACGCCTCCCGACTGGTGAATTTATTCCTGACGATCCTCAGTTTATAGGTGAAATCCTTGCTATGCGTGCCAACAAATATCAGAGTGCTCTTCTGATTGGAGAGGCTTTCCTTCGTAAAGCGGGGTTGAGCGCACATCATTTTCCAATCAGTCATTCATCCGAATCACTTGGTAAGTATTTTTCTTTGGTTTAGTTATATGACAATATTTTCTTATATAGAGAAATTAACCTTTATTTTGTTTCTTGTTCAGCTCATATGGTAGAAAATTCTCGACATTCTTCAAAGGGGAAAATGGTGTTATCCAAATCCTCTAAATCTTTAGAGAACAATCCGATCGAGCAGAGAGCTTCTCGGAAGAGGAAGCTGGAGTTGAGCCATGAGTCCGAGGAGAATGGAGAGGAGTCTCCAAATTCTTCCCAAGGTTCTCCTATTCGACAAGGGACTGGGCCTGGTTATCCCCCCCCTTCAGCTTAGAACATCCTTGGGAATTCGTGGATGTCGTAGTTGGTCGATGCCTCATCCTAGCGACAACCCGGTGGGGAGAAAAAGGAGCTATTATGGTCGTTCTGGCAATGATCTTTCTTTATTTGGCGACGATCATCCAAAACCTACTTTGGTAGAAATGATCGAAGATAATTTGGAGGGGAGGAGAGCCGCTGGTTATTCCGAGAATGATTCACTTATTCACGATGCTAGTGAGAATGCGGTCGACAAGGCAACCCGTATTCTTTTGTCTGGTGTTTTTACTCGCGATCTGAATAAGCTTCTTCATAAGGATCCCTTGGAGAAATTCTAGCGAGCTTCTCTTTATGCTGAAAAGGTGATATCTTTTTCCTTTGATCATACTAACAGATAATCTTTAAGGGTTTTCCTTAATTTATTAATCCATCTCTTTTTTGTTGTTCTCTTTGTCCTTCTAGACCAAGACTTGTCTTGCGTCATTCGCCTATGAAAATGCACTTTGGAAACAACAGTGTGAATTCCTGGAAGAGAAGTATAAAGCTTTACTTCATAAATCCTCTGGTTCAGAGGTTGGTCCCTCCACGTCTTCTTCCATTCCAGTTTTAGAGACTCATGCTTTGGGGACTGAAGACCAAGAGATTATAAACAGGGTTATGGAGATTTCTCGTGCTCAAGAGCAAGCCAATCAAATGGCAAAAAAGTTAGAGGAATTCCAGTTACAGAGTACGGCTCGAATTAGCGAGCTAGAATCCCAAGTCTCAAGTCTTCAAACTTCTTTAGAGGAGTACAATACTGATATCCCTCTAAGCGGTCTTAGGGATCGTTATGGCCGGAGTTACGATGAGAAAGTTATTCGCGAATTCCTTAACTCTCCTGTCCATACGGCGTTGGTGTATCAGATGGTTGGTCCTCTTCTGGAGAGTACTTTTAAGAAAGCGGTTCATCAGCTGGTCGCTTTAAAGATGATCGACGACCGTAGAAAGGAGTACTTTAAGGCGGCGCACATTCGGTTGAACCGTTATGGGGAAATTTATTCTCCTTCCGAGCTTTCAGATGTCGTATATCAAGGTTTTCCTTTGGCTCATCTTGTCGAAGAATTTGGAAAACCATTGCCGATTCCACCTTCTGACGTTAACGATGAGCTTGATAATACTTTTATCGATCCAGTTGACGAAGAAGAAGAAGAAGATGTTTGTACGCTGGAGAAGGTCGATAGTGATCAGAGAATCCCAGATAGCGACCAGGCTTTGTGATATATTTGACATTCTTTGTAATAATTTGACTGTAGGTTTAATTGTAATTTTACCTTCTTATCCCTTTGTACGCTAAACGTTTCACATTCTGACAGATACGTCTTTTCATTTTCGCCGTAATAATTCAGACAAGTCATTAAGTTTGCCTGTAATCATTATGCGTGCGTCTTTTCGAATCCTAGTGTTTATTCCAAGGGTATTTTCAAATATTTCGCGCCCTTTCTTTGGGTCTGTCGCGTCTTTTCATTTAGTATAAATACGAAAGGTAAAAACTTGACTAGTTTTTACTGCTATACTCCTCTCTTAATAGAATACTCTTTTGCTAACTAGTCGATAAGTTTTCTCGGTAATCATTTGTACTCTTCATTAATCCGACCATGAGTAACCTTTTCGGCAATACTTCGAAGCGACCTTCTCGTGAGGGCGCTAGAGATAATAGATCCAAAAAATCTCGAAGAGATGGGCCGTCGATGGAGCCTCCTCGTTCGTCCCCAATAATTAGGTCGGAGGTTGATGCTCGTGTTATTCCTTCTGAACCTCTTTCCATAATCAGTTCGGCTTTTGTACCACCAAATTTTTCTTCTTCTACCGAAATTGGGAACAGGCCTTCCCCCGGTCAGGCTCCTTTCGGCGATACCTCCAATGTGGAGCACAGCTTTGATTTGCCTATTTCTTCAGGCATTTCTTCCTTCGAGCATGTTTTTGATGGAGGAGATTTTGCTAATTCCCTTCCTTTGTCTACCTCTACTGCCCAGATCGCCAGCGAAAAGCAAGTTGGTGATGGTTTTTCTGTCAATCCTTCCACAACACAATCTATTTTGCAAGATTGTCCTGAATATTTGTTTCATGATACCACTGTGATGACTACTTCTTCTGAATCTGGAGGACCTTCCGGGGGTCGGTTCGGGTAGAGGTCTGGTCGTCGAACTGTTATTTCTGCTTCGGGCAAGGAAACTTCAGTTAGCCCCAACGAAAGAGATTCTCCTCGTCCGTTAGACGATCGATGCATCCTTGAGCAGGTTAAGGATATTACGTTGTCAGAGACTCCTCGTCCTGACGGTATCTCTTCTAATAGCGAATTGCCTGGCTCAGTTGAGCCTGATGCTTTGTCTTGGGATCTGGGTTTAAGCACTATTTTGCCTGGAGAATTGAAGAGGCTTGAGGGTACTTCCAATGTACGCCTTGTTCAGTCGCTGGTTAAGATCTGCGAGCAGGTAGACATCCCTTTCGATCTTTCTCACTACTTTATTTTGATTTTTTTGTTGTGTGAGAGTTTTTCTGATTTTCTTTTTCTTTTTTAGGCCAAATATTTTGCCCTTCAGCTGGGTGTGCAGAACGATGACCTGTGGAATGGTAAGGATACTTACAAAAAACGGTTAGAGTCGGAGTCGGCGAAGGTCGCCGGCCTGACCCTGCAACTGCGGCTTGCCAATGATGAGCTGCGAAAGTTTCAAGAAGAGAAGTCTGTTTGGGAGAAGGAGAAGAATGACTTGGTTCATGCTGCTGCTCTAGCAGAGGAGTCTCGACTGAGGTCCTATGATGAAGGTTATGAGGCTGGTTATCTAAAGCGTCAAGAGGAGTTGTTGGCGTTTGCTGGTAACCTGACTCCTCGGAGGCCTGTTTCTGCTAGTCGCCCTGCTGGCGACTCTTCTCAATGACCTGTTCGACTTGGCAGGCCTTGGACTGTCTCTTTTTTTTTTTTTTTTTTTTTTTAGCCCAACTTTTGTGTAGTTAGTCAGGCTGAGTTTTTGTAATGGGAGAAGTACTAAATTAGAAACTATGACCTTTTGTAGGCAAATTATTGCCTTGATCAATTTTATTCTGTTGATATTCTTTGTTATGCACAATTTCCTGTTATACGTAAATATAACATCATGAAATAACCAGTATAGTTTTTGGTATGTTAGGCAGTGACTCCTTTGTAGTCTAAAATAATGAGGGCTATTCTCCTGATTTCTACGTCAAATATCTTGGACTTCGGAGGAATTCTTGTATGGCCTTGTTATTTTTGCCTATATGACGTATTAGGCAGTGACGACCCTCGTATGGTGAAGGGTTTGGTCTTTCGCCTTTTATCGAGCAAGTATCCTTTTCACTACTGCTTTAAAACTGTATGCTTGTGAACTCTAGATTTTCAAGCAATCGACCATCATATATGATCGTATCGATTTTGTATGAGCAGGAGCTCTTTTGGGTTTGTTTGTGTTGTTTCGATGATTGCTTCGATCTGCGGCCCTTCTCATTGTCGATCGGTTGAGTAGATTAGATAGTGCCGTTCCAATTATCTCGCATTAATTACGGGGAGTCAAAAGGTCGCATTTATATTGATGAGATACTTTTTTCAGCCGTTGGATTGCTTAGATCTATCCCTATAAATAGGGATGCGGTTTGCATACTTCATTTGCCATATCTCAAAAAAGGATGGAGATCTCTGTCTCGTTAGATTTTATTTTGCCTTCAGATCCTATAATATTCAAAAAGTCACCTTATCGTGATTCATACCGTAATAGCTTGATGTTTTTTTCTGCTTTGTACTAATGGGTCCCATGGAAGCCCTACTTTGTACTAACGGGTCCCATGTAGCCTCTGCCTTATTCTTCATGGGTTAGAGGTCCGTGGTTTCCGTTTGCACATGGAGGGTTCATATTTGCCAGTCACCCCCGCTCTTGGATGTTACCTCGTGATAGACTGCTGGGGTGTGCTGGTAAATATTAATAATCTTCGACCGCCCCGAAGAGATGCTGCTCTAGAGTAAAATGTTTTATTTTAAGTAAAAGCAGTATCTTGTTGTGGGTGAATGAGTATTGCCAGTTATCTGGCTGGTAATGCTCATTTCGTCTCGGAGAACATTTGATCTTCAGAGCCTGGCCATCGAACTAAAGAAGTCGATCATCCTGAGCAGCATGCTTCTTGGGTGGTTTATCATAATCGACGAGGTACTAGGGAGGAGATTGGTGTTTCCGTGGACATTGTCGTGAAGATCGCTGATCTTATAAGATCATTCCATCTAAATCATTGTAACGGTGTTTATGCAGGATGTAGACCTTTTGTAACGTAGGATTTTTGTATGTAATTGTTTGGATGAATAAAATGTTACTTTATTCTTTACATCTTCTTTGTTGTCGATTCTTTTGTATCTTTCACTTATGAGGAGCGTTTTCCGAGAAGATTGATTCCAACTTTGATTATCATCAAGACACTAGGAGTATTATCAAATCTCATAGATCGTTAGGAATAGATCGAGGAGTGTTTATTGAGCGGATCAATGTTTACTCATTTTGTTATAATTTAGACTTAGGTTTTTATCACCTGAAATCTTTCTGATCGTTGTGAATATATCGAGGAGTTTTTATTGAGCGGATCAATGTATACTCAACTCTTTTTTAATTAGACTTAGGTCTTTAACCCAAAAGCCTTTTAATCGTTTGAAAATATATGTCGAGGAGTGTTTATTGAGCGGATCAATGTATACTCAACTCATTTTAATTAGACTTAGGTTTTTAACCCAAAAGCCTTTTAATCGTTGAATGTATATGTCGAGGAGTGTTTATTGAGCGGATCGATGTATACTCGACTCGTTTTTTATTTAGACTTAGGTTTTTTGGTACCAAAAGTCTTTCTGATTGTCGAATGTATATATCGAGGAGTGTTTATTGAGCGGATCAATGTATACTCGACTCGTTTTGTGTAGACTTAGGTTTTTATCACCTAAAATCTTTTATTCGTCGAAAAGTTGATCGATCGAGGAGTGTTTATTGAGCGGATCAATGTTTACTCAACTCGTTGTTTAGACTTAGGTTATTAGTACCTAAAAGTCTTATCGATCATTGAATATGTATCGAGGAGTGTTTATTGAGCGGATCAATGTATACTCGACTCGTTCTTATTTAGACTTAGGTTTTTAACCCAAAAGCCTTTTAATCGTTGAAAATTTATCGAGGAGTTTTTATTGAGCGGATCAATGTATACTCAACTATTTTTGTTTAGACTTAGGTTATTAGTACCTAAAAGTCTTGTCGATCATTGAATATGTATCGAGGAGTGTTTATTGAGCGGATCAATGTATACTCGACTCGTTATTATTTAGACTTAGGTAATTCGACCCATATTTATCGTAGGATCGCCAGGAGCGTTTACCGAATCAATCGATTTATAGAAATTGCTAAAAATCTTTAATAATCGAACTGTAGGCTAATGCCTTTATTACAACGATTAAAACTCAATAAAATAAAATAAAACAAGGCAGCATAATCTGCTAAAATTTATTTACCATAGTATTTCCTAAGGTTGACTGCGTTCCAGGTTCTTGGTAAGGCTGTTCCATCCAAGTGTGCAATCTTGTAAGATCCTTTCTTTCCTACGCCAATGACGACATAAGGTCCATCCCAATTTTGTTGCAACTTTCCCACATGCTTGGATACTTCTACTTTTTTCAAGACCAGGTCTCCTTCTTTGAAGGTTCGGATGCGTACTTTTTGATTGTATGTCTTTTCCATATTTGCTTTAGTGGCTTGCAATCGTACAGCGGCTTTCTCTCTTAAAGCTTCTGTTAAATCGATGTCAGTTTCTCTTGCCTTCTCATTTTCCTGATCATCGAACATCTCGATTCTTGGCGTTGGGATTAAGGTTTCAATAGGAATAACAGCTTCCGACCCATATACCAAGCTAAATGGGGTTTTCCCAGTGGAGCTCCTGACTGTGGTTCGATTAGCCCAAAGTACTCCTGGGAGTTCATCAAGCCATTTCCCTTTGGCAGCTCCTAATCTTTTTTCCAAGGATTTTATTATTTCTCGGTTTGCTACTTCAGTTTGTCCGTTCGCTCTAGGATGTCCAACCGAAGTAAAATTTTGTTGAATTCCAAGTTTTGAACACCATTCTATTACCTGTTTTCCCGCGAATTGGGTTCCATTATCGGAGATTAGGATCCTTGGGATGCCGAATCGACAAACTATGAATTTCCATAGGAAGTTGATCACTTGGAATTGGGTTATTCGTGCGAGGGCGATGCATTCTATCCATTTGCTGAAGTATTCCACGGCGACTAGGACATAAGATTTCTTGGATCTAGCCGCTGGGAATGGTCCCACGATGTCCATTCCCCATTGATCGAATGGCCAACACACCGGGATTGGGTGCATATTTTATGCTGGTCGATGACATATGTTAGCATGGACTTGACAGTGATGACATTCTTGGACATATTGAGCGGCATCCTTATTGATGGTAGGCCAATAATAACCTATTCTGAGGCATTTTAATGCCAATGCCCTTGATCCGCTGTGATTTCCTGCGTCTCCTTCGTGTATTTCTCGTAATATATCGATGGCTTGTGTTTCAGAGACGCATTTTAGAAGAACTCCTGATACTGATCTTCGATAGAGTTTTCCTTCTACGAATGTATACTTTGGGGCTCGATATCTTATTTTCCGAGCTTCATTCTGGTTAGGTGGTAGTTTTCCCTCTCGAAGGTAGTCTATCATTGGGGCCATCCAGTTTTCTTCAGCTTCTTCAATCTCCATTATATCGACTACCGGTGTTTCATCGATATCGATTGCTGGCGTATTAGAGATCAACCAGTTGATCACCCGCTCGGTCTTTCCGTCATGGGATCCTGTGAACTTAGACAATTGATCGGCCCATTTGTTTTCCGAACGTGGAATGTTCTGTATGCCGAAGCTGTCAAATTTTTCGGCTACTGTTTTCACTTTGGCGAGGTATTTGACCATGTTGAATTCTTTAGCCTCGTATAGGCCTTCTATTTGTCTTTGCACTAACTCTGAATCGGTTAATACTTTAAGGCTTTTTATGTTGGCTTTGATCGCCATTTCCATTCCAGCGATTAACGCTTCATATTCTGCTTCATTGTTTGTTACGACGAAGTCTAACGTTATCGCATAATTCAAATCTTCTTTATTTGGTCCGGTGAAGTTGATTCCGGCACCTCCTCCTTCTCGGCACGAAGCGCCGTCGACATGCATTAACCAAGTTTGATCTTCGATGATCAAGACATCGTTGTTGAGGCTGCTCGATGATTCGGTTGCCTGTGTCGGTGTTTCCAATAGGAAATCAGCCAACACTTGAGCCTTGATTGCGATTCTTGGTTTGTAATCGATTTCAAACTGGCCGAGTTCAATTGCCCATTTGATTAGTCTTCTGGAGGCTTCCGGTTTTGCTAAGACTTGTCTTAGTGGTTGATTTGTTAAAACAACGATTTTGTAGGTTAAGAAGTAAGGTCGAAGTTTTCGTGCAGCCACCACCAAAGCCAACGTGAATCTTTCAATTTCCAAATAATTCTTCTCCGCCCCTTGCAATAATTTGCTTAGATAGTAGACAGGCTTATGTTCTGAGCCTTCGACTTTAATTAGTACTGAACTAATAGCTACGTCGGAGATGGAGATGTACATATACAATGGTTCTCCTTCCGTAGGTTTGGCCAACATCGGAGGTGTTGTCAAATATTCTTTGAGTTGCTCGAAGGCTCTGTCGCATTCTTCGGTCCAAACAAAGTTTTTTGCCTTTCGGAGAGTTTGGAAAAAGGGCAGGCTCCTGTCTGCTGATTTTGATATGAATCTGTTTAACGCTACGATTTTCCCAACCAAGCTTTGTACTTGGGAGATGGTTTTGGGATGTTTCATTTCAGTTATGGCTCGAATTTTTTCTGGGTTGGCTTCTATTCCTCGCTGGTGTACCAAATATCCCAAAAATTTTCCTGACTTAACACCGAAAGTGCATTTTGCCGGGTTTAACTTCATACGGTATTTTCTTAAGATCCGAAAACATCGATCGAGATGTTTTACGTGATCCGCTTCGTTCATACTTTTGACTAACATATAGTCCACATAGACTTCCATTATTTCTCCGATTAAATCTTTGAACATTAGGTTTACTAACCTTTGGTAAGTAGCCCCGGCGTTCCTCAAGCCGAATGGCATTACTATAAAGCAGTATACTCCCTGCTCGGTTATGAATGCAGTCTTCTCTTGATCCCGCTCGTCCATGTATATTTGATAAAACCCTTGAAAGGCGTCCATCATGCTGAATATCGCGAAGCCAGCGGTCGAATCGACCAATAAGTCGATCCTTGGGAGGGGATATGGATCGCGCGGGCATAACTTGTTAAGATCGGTAAAATCATTACACATTCTCCATTTGTTGTCCTTTTTATCCCCTTTTGCTACTAGAACAACATTACATAGCCATTCTGAGAAATGTATTTCTCGGATTTGTTTTGCTTCAAGTAGTCTTTCTACCTCGGCTTTGATAATTTTATCCTTTACTGGCCCATGATTTCTCTTCTTTTGTCTGGCAGGTTTTGCTAAGGGATCAATTTTTAGGGAATGCTTTATTACCCGAGGATCAATTCCTTCAATGTCATTCGCACTCCAGGCGAAGATGTCAATATTATCTCTGAGGAAGTCGATTAACATTACTTCCCCTTCTTTACTCAATTCAGTACCTATCCTTGTTGTTTTGGACGAGTCCCCTTGTACTAGAGTTACATCCTTATGTTCCAGAGGTTTTAAGGATAAATCTAGCGGTTCTTTTCCCTTTTTATCTATTCGATCTGTACTAGGGATTTCAACTTTGTTTCTAACGAGATCATCTTCGATCTTTCTTTTACTCGGAGTAAGTGGTTTGGGGTGTTCTTTCATAGTTAACGAGGTGCTGTAGCAATCCCAGGCCATACAATGATCGTTTGTTATTTCTCCAATGCCTCTATCGGTCGGGAATTTTATCTTTTGGTGATAAGTAGAGACAACAGCTCGGAATAGGTTGAGGGCCGGTCGCCCTAATATTGCGTTATAAGCGAAGGGTGTTTCTACCACTAGAAATTTTACTAGCTTCACTGTGCGGTGCGGTATTTTTCCGAGTGATACGCTTAGGGTTATTGTTCCGCTAGGGATGATTTCGGAGCCTCCGAACCCTACTAACGGCGTAGCTACTTTCTGTAGATTTATCTGTCCCAAGTTCATTTGGGCTAAAACTTCCCGGGAGATGATATTGGCTGAGCTCCCATTATCGATTAGGATTCTTTTGACATTGTAATTTGCTATTTCTAGAGAGATCACCATCGGGAAATCGGGGTTATCCTCTTTTGTGTCCCAAACGATATTTTTAGGTACCTCGCCTTCGTTAAAACTGATCGGCTGATCGTTTGATGGCTTGCTTTCCAGGGTCCATATTTCTTTTGGGTATTTTAGGTTTCCAATTATGGATCTGGATGTTCTTCGCCGGGCGTTACGACTATCCCCGCCTGCGGGTTCCCCGGATATTGTATGGATAGTTCCATTGATCTGGCCATGGTTCAATTCCTGCGTAGGATCACGCTCGGGCGACCTTCGACGAGAGCTCCTTCTTTGATTATTATTTCGAGGACTTCTACTTCTTTCCCTCTTGCGGTTATCTTGCTCTATGTAGTCATTTAGTTTTCCCTGTTCAATTAATTTTTCAACTTCTCTTTTAAGATGAAAACAGTTTTCCGTTCGATGTCCGTGTGCACGATGGTATTTGCAGTATAGGTCGTAGTTTCTAGATCCTGGTCTAGGCTGAGCGATTTTTCTCGCTTCGGGGATCCAATTATTCCTTTCTAGGACTTCCAGTATTTCTTCCATCGGAGCATTTAACCTTGGGTGTTCCACTTGATTTACCCTACCTCTGATCGGTGGTTCGGGGTTTCTTGGTCGTTGGTAGAAATTAGGTTGTCTTTCTTGGTCGGCTTTGTTGTATTCCAATCGTTGGAAAACGTTGTTTTTTCTAAAAGGTCGTTCATAATCCAGGGATCTTTGGGCAGGAAACCTATCATGTTTTTTTGGAGCCCGAAGTTGTGGTTTTGTTTTTGTTTATATCTTTAAAGGAATTCATCTCTTCTTGGGTCATATATTTAGACGCCAAGCTCATGATGTCGGCAAATGTTCTTGGTTGTTTTCGACTGAGGGCGTTTCCGAACTGCCTATTCTTCGTGAGGTCGAAGAGAATAGAAATTATGTAATCGATATTAGGGGAATCGATTTTGAGTAATTCCACGTTAAATCTCGCCAACCAGTTTCTTAGGGATTCTCCTTCTTGTTGGTGTATGGTTCCTAAGTAGCTCATCGGGAGTTTTTGCCTCTTTTGACTGGCAAATTGCTGCGTCAATTTATTACATAGTTCTCGAAAACTGAATATGGAGTTGGCCGGTTGTTTGGCGAACCAGTCCAATGCGAGTCCTTCGAATGTGGTTACCATTAATTTGGCGGTGAATTCCGCAGAGTGGGCGTATAGGTTCATTATATTTGTGAAGCTAAAAATATAATCATCCGGGTCAGTGGTTCCATCATAGCGAGGTAGTCTACCCGGGACCTGTCCAATTGACTGTGCCTCTTTTATTTCTCTACAGAAGGGAGAACAGGTTGCAAGGCTCTCCTGGAGTTCTGTGGTTCGGGCCCACGGGTTTTGAACGGATCGTAGGCGCTGTTCAAGTCGCTCATGCACCATTCTTTCAATTTCTCTTTTCGAGAAACAAGTCGCTCGGGGTCGATCTGGGATTGTATCATTTATGTCATCCTCGATAGGTATTATTGTATGTTCCTTGGACCCACTGCGTCCCGCCTGTGGTTTTCTTTGTCCTGGTTTTCTTCGGGGATGGTTATCGGAGGGTTTAGAATTGTCCTGTTGCGGACTGTGTAGTGAGCGGCGCTCGCTTGGCGGGCTGTCAGCTTGTTGAGA
The DNA here is from genome assembly GCA_038501285.1 of Penstemon eatonii. NCBI lineage: Eukaryota > Viridiplantae > Streptophyta > Magnoliopsida > Lamiales > Plantaginaceae > Penstemon > Penstemon eatonii. The sequence goes on from CM076711.1 coordinate 19,295,541, forward strand.
GACTTGATCGTTTTGTCTTGGTGTTCTTTGAGCAGGAATTGTCCTGGCAGCCCTAACGTTCCGCGGAATTTGATCAAGTACGAGTAATTCTTCTGGGGAGAGCGATTTAACGAGCATTGCTATTTGTCGCAGTTTCTCCTGAGCACCCGGGAGAGGAATGGGGATCTCGGGGACTTCCGGTTCTTCCTGTATAGTACCGGGAGGACCTCCTAGGGATTCCTGCTGACGGGGATGGGTATCCTGCAAATTCTCGTTGGTGTTGTGAACGTTATTATCGTTGTTGTCCTGTAGATCTTCAGATGTGTTATGACCGGTGGTTGTGTTACTTCTTGCTCCGATACGGGCGCTTTTCCTTGGGCGAGCCATGTGTCGATCGAATAATTAACCTAGCCCCTCGTGTTGGGATTCGGTAAGATAAACAGCCCTAGGCACAGCGGAATTTAATAATTTTAGGACCTCTTACGAAATCTTGCCAGGATACTACTCTAGGTGTATATATATGAATATTAAATAAAACGATAGTATAAGTTTGCACGTTATACCTATCTCCTTGCAAATCCAAGTTGGCAGTCAGCAAAACGGACTCTGAATTTCTCCTCAGCCAAATCGACCCAAGCTCTGCAGTAGCGCCCCACGTGTTGCGCCTCTACGGGTTGATACACCACAATTACACGAAAATAATAAATCTTGATCAGCTAGAACACAAGATACATTATGATCTAGGATTTAGGAACGATTTTGGAACAAAGTCGAAAACGAAAAATTCTTCCACAGGAAGAAGTGGGTTCGGTCGACTAGTGGGGAGAGGGAGAGAGAATTTTGCTCTTGCTCAATTTTTGCTTATGGAGTTGTGTGAAAAATAACTACAAGATTGCTACTTATAGTTATCTCCCTAGCCTAGTCCTAATAGGACTAGGTTTCCTCTCTCCTACATGGGCCATGGCCCTCTTTAATTAGAAGACCAAGTCTTCTAATTAATTCATGACCCAGTTAATTAATTTGACCAGGCTTTATTTAATCTCCAAATTAAATAGCCCAATTAATTAACTTAATCTCTCATTTAATTAAATCAGACTCTAAGCCCATTTAATTAAAATCCAACTTAATTAATTAATCCACAAATTAAATTCCAATTTAATTTATGATCCTGATCCAAATCTAATTGGATCTCAATTTGTTCCAATTGGGTCGACCCAGTCGACCCACCCATAATAATCGACCCAGTTGATTATTCACCCAGTCGACCTAGTCGACTCGGTCGTCCTTATTTCCTCGCTTTCGCTTCATGTGTATTGTGTATGCCCCCGTAGGTTCACCACATAATTGGCCGTGGGTTATAATTAAATATTATTTAATTATTCGAGTAAGACTTACTCTAAATCAATCGAACACTCTGTCGATTGATCATTCCAAAATTAGCACCCCTGCCAATTTGGGAATTCTCCCACACTCCACGGTCGATGTCCAGCCACAAGCCCATGGAGCCCAATCACTGGTGAATTAATTCAGTGAACCTTTTATCATTTACAATATACATATACGACATAATCTCTCCATCGATCAATCTCCCAGTCGAGACTTAAGGGTATGGTCTTTCATCGGTTTCCCTTTTCTTTTGTCTTGACCTTATGCATTCTGGTCTCGAAATAATTCTCTTTGACTTAACCTTTATGAGCTACTTACATAAAGCCGTCAGATACCTCGGCCGAGGATTTTACCAGAATTAATTTCTCACAGAAATCCATAGGAGAATTTCCCAACCTATCAAGTTGGGTCAATGGATCCTTTGTTGATGATATGAATCTGCATACGAGTTCCTCTATACCCAATATGAGCCCACAGAGACTCTCTGGCGATCTCCAGTCAGTCGGGACTCATATCAAAGCATAGACATTCTCGCACCAGATAAACCCTATCATCTCAAGTAGTTAGGGATCGTTCCTCGTATACTATTGTAAATTGGAATAACTTCAACCCCGATATGCGACTACCGCTTCCATGGTGAGTTATTTCCTAATTGGGGTATTCAGTATGCTTGCCATCCCAGCAAGCCACCCACTTATGTGTATCGACTATCCCAGTCACGCTCATGGACCCCAGCGTTCTCCAGTTCATCGGAGTATACACAATAGTGAGAGTCTAACCGAATCCAACGATGTCCTATCTCGATTGGATTCTACGACTCTTGAATATGTTCTAGATCACGGCCTTGGAGATCAGTCCACGGGTTGTCCCATAGCCCTGTGATCTAAGGACTTCTATCCTTATGCGTAGATAATTATTACATAAGATAAAGATGACCATATAATAAAATGCATTTATTAATCAAATTGAATGGTCCTTTCAATTAAATGCAGCCAAATAGTTGGCTTGTTGGACACTATTCTATCAATCTCCCACTTGTACTAAAGCCAACTTTTCATACTTCTGATTCCCATCTTAGACAGATGTTTTCGGATGCCTTTGAGGCAATGGCTTAGACAGCGGGTCCATCGTATTATCCCTTGAGGTGACACGTTCCATCTTTATGTCTCCTCTACCAATGATATAACATATCAAATGGTATCGTCTTAGTTCGTGCTTGGATTCTGATGAGATCTCGACTCCTTCGCTTGCGAGATAGCTCCATTATTATCACATAAGATAGTAATGGCTCGACAATGCTAGGTATCACATCCAATTCCTGGATGAAGTTCTTCATCCAAACACCTTCCTTTGCTGCATCACACGCGGCAATGTATTCTGCTTCGGTGGTTGAATCTGCGGTAGTGTCTTGCTTGAAGCTCTTCCAGCTTACCGCACCACCATTGAGGCAGAACACGTATCCAAATGTTGACTTGAAGTCGTCTACATCACATTGGAAGCTAGAATCAGTATAGCCTTTCCAATTTCAATTCTCCTCCACCGTATACCAAGAACAATTCCTTAGTCCTTCTCAGGTACTTCAGAATTGCCTTTACGGCTATCCAGTGCTGCTCACCTGGATCAGACTGGTAGCGACTTGTAATGCTTAAAGCGTATGCTACGTCTGGTCTCGTACATAACATACCATACATTATGCTTCCTATTGTGGATGCATATGGTACTCGAGACATATTGCTTCTCTCTTCAAGCGTCTTTGGGGCCATAGACTTAGAGAGCGCAATTCCATGTCTCATTTGAAGCAATCCTCTCTTGGATTCTTCCATATTAAATCTTTTCAAGATTTTATCTATGTACTGGGATTGGGAGAGGCCCAACAGTCCTTTTGATCTATTTCGGTAGATCCTTGTACCTAGTACAAAGTATGCTTCTCCCAAATCCTTCATTGAGAATTGTGTAGATAACCATGCTTTAGTTTCGGACAACACTTTCACATTATTTCCAATGAGAAGAATGTCATCAACTTAAAGCACCAAAATTCAACTGTACTCCCACTGACCTTCTTGTACACGCAAGGTTCGAACATGTTTTTGATGAATCCAAAACTTTGGATTGTCTCATCGAAACGAATGTTCCAACTTCGGGAAGCTTGCTTCAGTCCATAAATGGACCTCTGGAGTTTGCACACCTTGTGTTCATCTCCTTTGGATGTATATCCTTTTGGTTGCTCCATGTAGATCTCCTTGTCAATGTCCCCATTGAGAAAGGCAGTATTTACATCCATCTACCATATCTCGTAGTTATACCACGCAGCTATGGCCAGCAAGATTCGAATGGATTTAGACATTGCAACGGGCGAGAAGGTCTCATCAAAGTCGATGCCTGGCCTTTGAGTGTATCCTTTTGCCACTAGTCGCGTCTTGTAGGTTATTACCTCTCCGTTCACTCCAAGCTTTCTCTTATAGATCCACTTGCAACCTACGGGAGCTACTCCCACTGGTGGATCTACCAAGGCCCAGGCCTTGTTCGAGTGCATGGAGTCCAATTCGAATTCCATGGCTTCACGCCACTTTCCCGAGTCTATGCCTAGCATAGCCTCTTCGTAAGTCCTTGGGTCGGTTAGAGATTGTCTAGTCTCACGCAGCAGACCGTAGTACCTCTCGGGTTCTCTACGTTGTCTTTCTGACTTACTAAGTACCGGTGTACTTTCTGGTGCACTTTCATGCTCATGTTCTCCCACTGCCTGTGGTGATGGGTCAGCTTGATCGACCTCGTTGGTCCTTTCAGCTTCAGTGACCTCATCTAGTTCTACGTTGTGTTCCTTCTTGCCTAGCAAGAAATCCTTCTCCAAGAAGTGTGCGTTCCTTGAGACAAACGTAGTTTATCTTGTAGGATCGTAGAACTTGTATCCTATAGAGTTTTCTGGATACCCCACGAATTGCATAAGATGGATTTTACGTCCAACTTATCTCCCACCAGCTTATTCACATAAGCGGGAGACCCCATATGCGCATGAATGCATATGAAGGCACAATACCAAAACTCATATCACGTGATATGTTTTGGATCTGGCTTCAGAGATACTTAGCTCAGTATCTTCAATTTTCTCGATCAAGTTTCATTTGTTTGAATAAGGAATTTCATGTAAGATTTCTTAATGGACATTTACATGTCCAAAATGCTCGACAACAGACAACGTTTCGAGCTGGTCTTACATTTCGAGAATCTAATTCTCTATTAAATAATCAATGGCGTACTGCCAATGCATGTTCGATTTTAAATTGATCCAAATCTCTTACATGCTTTCATTGATTAGGCTCTCTTCTTTTATTCCAAAAGTAATTTGGATTTGTACATCACAACGTACTTTTACCCATGAGGGTACTAGAGACGCCTTATCTCCCACTAATGCTTTAGTGTTTCTACACACTTTTAAATGGATTAAATCCATTGCAATTGTTTATGCCTCTTGGTTGCCTAGCAACCAACTACTAAATCTAATTTCCATTAAGCAAGATTCGAAAGTCGGTTACTATGTACAGCATCCCAGTCAAGCTCGACCCAGTCGAGCTCAGTCTTTGAATCTTTTAATTCGGAAATATGTTTTAGTATTCGTGTATCACCTTTCGGTTTTTACAACGACTCAAGTGTGTGAAATCTTGATTATTTATATTTTATTGACTATGCATATTATATTTAGTCGATATTTGAGTATCCATACTCATTTGCTTATGTACACCTTTTGCGTATAAATCTTATAGCGCAATAAGTTCCAACCATTATGGAACTATCACATCCCTTAAGACAAGAGATGGTATAAGCAAATTCTAATGATCTAAATAATTCATGGCTTTAGATGCATTGAATGCATCAATGAGTACTTCATCGGGCATCCAACACCCTTATACATTACTTTAACCATAAGGTTAAGTTCAATAAAATTCAATCATCCCTTATGGGATGAATAGGTTCAATTCCCTCTTTCCCTTGATCTTAATCCATGGAAGAACCATTTTTGATTGACTTTTCAATTTATCATCCTTACAGAAAAAACCTCCAAGGTTATTTCCCTTTCACAGATGATACATTCCTCTTCTTCCATCTCTCGAGCCTTTTGAGGCCTTTTCACAAGATGTTACTTCCCATTCATGGGAGACTTCATGTTTGCCTTCAAGAAAATTTGGGCTTGAGAACCATCCTCAACCCTCTGGTGAAACTTATCACCTTTCTTATTTGAAGAGTAACTTCGAAAAAGGCAGCTTGGTGAAACCTATCACCATTCTAGTCGAAGTGTAACTTCGAAAGGAAAAACAATGAAATCTTTGTAAGGAGATTAGTCCTTGCTTGGACTCGAGAATAATTTCTCAAGTTTCGAAGTCATTCAAAATTCATTTGGGTTCAGTCAATTTATTTGATTCAAGTATGATGGTAAATATTCATGGATACATAACTTCTGATTAAACTATCATAAACATGACGATAAATACGCGGCAGATTAATATCAATGCATAATTTACAAACATGGTTTTCATTTGTAAATTACTCCCACTATTTTTGTCGAATACTTATGCCCCCACATAAGGTTCGGAAAATAAAAATTTCCTAATGGGCTCAAGGCCCAAATGCAATCGCTCAGTACCCACGACTCGTTGGCCATACCAATTGATCCACTTGGTGGGCGATCACGTCGCCGGTTAACCATCCCAGCTAACCCTTGAGTTTATTTAGCCTCGGTTTTCGTTATGGACCCACGACTCGTGAGACATCCATACTTACTCGCGTTAAATCATGTCCAATACTCGTGAAGAGAAATAGTTCAATCCTAGACGCCCCACGACTCGTGAGACAGCGCCTAAAACCTTGCTATCCCCTCCCTTGGCACTAAACTGTGCATCGAGGCAATAGACATATCATCTTCCTATAGCTCGACCCACGACTCGTGAGACATCGAGATACATTCTGATCTTACGTGGTTTCGTTGGTTTGATCAAGGGTGATATAACACAAAGATAATAATATCAAAAGGAAAATAAAGATCAATCGTAATTGTATTCGAGTTAAATTGAGTACAAGTACAAATATTTAGGGTCCTACTCGAGCATTATTGGATGTCGTACAAGCTAGAGGGCGAAATACACAAGATCCAAAGCCTATCCTTCCAAGTGGTTCCGAGCAGTAGCTTCGAGGAGGGAGCACCTGGAAGATCGTGTCCAGTATCATAAATGCGCGGGGTATTTATAGCTGAAATTGGGGTCCAGGTGATCTACCCGCAGACATGCAATTCTTCGGCCCATTAGCTTGGATCAGAGCTTGGCCCAACAGTAGCGTTGTATCCTGGGCTGCCTTGCACGGATGATATTCATACATTGGGGTCGAACTCGATCTTCCGAGATAAGCACCGCTCGATCTCGTGTATTTGTAAAGGAAGGCAGAATCCAAAATTTCCCTCATCAATACTCCCCCACTTCTCGAGCGTAAAGTGGAGCTTAAGCTCGAAGAAGTAACTATGTCCAAGGACAAAGGAGTAGGACGAATCGAGCTTGGCTTATCGTTTCGGATATGCCTCATTAAAAACCTGACTCGGAAAAACCCTTTTGGGATAAAAACCGGATCAGGGAAAAAGAGTGCATATCTAAGAAACTTCATAACAGCACCGTCTTAACATCATCCTGGCTGTTCGTGGTGTGGATCTTCAATTTAGGAATCGCGGAAAGTACGGGGGCTATAAGTGCAATTTCTGAAAATATGACTTCAAATTTTACCTCCAGGGAGTTCAACCGTTGCGGTTACTCGGGGACCGATTTGCAATTTCCCATTTTGTCCTTATATATATAGTTATACGGAGGGTCGCTGTTCCTCATAGATTCTGAGGAAAGAACTTTAAGTCGGAGCAGACGAGTCGATAAGAGAGTTTAACAGCCATTTTCGAGCAGTCTTCATATATTTATTATGTCGGGCACAGTAGACTTGAAGGGGAAATCTCCTGTAGAGGAGAATGAGGTCGATAGCCGGAAAGGGAAAGAAACGGTAGAGACTCGATCTTCTGAGACCGAGAATCCGCAAAGCTCGAGTTCCGCCTCAGATTCCAGCGGAGAGGAGAGGAAGTCGAAATCTGAAACTGAAAATAGCGACGATGAGGATTCGGGCGAAGCAACGATTTCTGAAAGGGAAGACATAGAGGATGGGGAGCTTCCTTTGGGTGATAATGAGCAGCAGAAATACAGATTGAACCGTAATGTGGTGATTACGATCTATGATTGGGAAGAGCCCTCGACTAGCGCAGCTCTAAACATGACTGAGGAGAGGGCTGATGAGATCGTTTGTTCCTATAAGGAGACAGACTTGACGCAGTTGCAAGAAGAATTCGGTCGATATCTGGGCGCCGGTTTTTCGATTGTGCTTCCCTCTCCCGATCAACGAGTTACCGACCCTCCTGCCGGTTGTCAAGCCTTTTACTCCAAGCATTTCCATTATGGCTTACGCATCCCCTTCCCTCCTCTGCTAGAAAACCTCCTGGATGCTTTTAAGTTGGCTCCTTGTCAGATCTTACCGAATTCGATCGGTCTTATTGTGGCTTTCTGCGTGTTGATGAAAGCTAAGGGAAAAAAGGTAGCCTTTCAGAATTTTTGGCGGATATTCCAGATGAGTACTTCCACTTCTTCGAACGCAGGCTATGTATATTTTTCTCAGAGGCCTAAGATTTCGATCTTATCGGCCAATGTTAGCAGCAACTTGAAAGGGTGGAAGCAAGAGTTCTTCTTTGTCCGAGGACCAGAGTCTCCGCCTTCCGAAGATAATTCCGAGCCTACTCCCTTCGAATGGCCTGGAGCAAAGGAGTGGATATACGGTAAACGCCGTCTCGTGGGGGATATGAAAAATGAGATAACAGATAAATTTCTGCAATCTCTTCGTGCTGATCCTCATCAGACCGCTCTAATGACTCAGGAAGCAGTCTTGCGATTGGCCGAGCTCAGTAGTTGCACTTTTCCTGCCGATCCGATCGAATACGGGAAAGCTCAGATCGATCCTGCTAACCCCCCTTCCACGTTAGCTGATATAGTTGACAAATTCCGTACATCGGTAGCTGGCCCGCATGTTGCTTCCTTTTCGAAGGGTAATAAGGGTCGACCTCGTCCTCAAACATCAACGAATCTTCGGAAAATGAAAAAGTCTAAGGCTCCGGCTGGGGTCGCGTCGACCTCAAATGCTTTAGTGATCGTTCCCCCGATTACCCAAGCAGGAACCTCTCGGTCTAGGGCCGAGGCGGAGGGGGCCTCCGATTTCCAGGGTCCCGGAAACCTTCGATCTGTTTTTCCGAACGTCTCCTCCAACCCGAATGACGAGGGGTTTAGTAACTATACTCTCCTGGAGAATCGTGCCAGAGAGATTTTGCAGGCCAGGATGAATCGCAAAAGAAGTAGTAATGTTCCTGAGTCCTCAAGGAGAGTCAAGCCTTTTGCTCGAGGGCCGAACCCTATACCATGTCGGGCTGGTCATTCCGAGCCAGATTTGGCAGATTTCATCGAGGATCATCTGCAAGGACCGAGAGCGGCCGGATATCCGGACTGTGGGACCGTCGAATCTGATTTGGGCTCCGAGGGTGAGCATACGGTAGATAAGTCTCTCCGAATGTTCCTGGCCGGGAGATTCAAGGATGACACCATCCAATCTTTTGCTAGGAAAGATTTCGAGATATTTGGCGATTATGCCCACGCTAATCAAATGGTACTGTCTAATTTCGAAAGTTTCTAGCTTTTTCCCTATAATCCTTATCTCGTGTTTTTACGTATCTTTCCGTTTACAGGCCGGAGACCTATTTACCCAAACCGCTCTTCGAATGTCCGTAGTGAGCGAAGAGTCTCAGGCGGTACAGAAAGCTTTATACGATGTTCTGAAGGATGAAACTGCGAAGGCCAGTCAGCTAGAGGATGCCAAGATTAAGTTGTCTGAGGTCGAAATTGAACTCGAGATGACTAGGAAGGAGTTGGAAACAAAGAAGGCCTTAGTGGAGGAAGTGGAGAAATTAAAGCAGGAGCTTGAGCAAACCAAAGTGTCTGCTGAACAGTCTTATGAACGGGGTCGAGTCGAAGCCAGGCTTCCCGCCATAAGGGAGTTCCTAAAGTCTCCGATCCTCGACGCCTTGGTTCGGTTACGGTCGGGAGAAATTAATCAAGCCTTCTATTTTAAAGGAGCTCAGCATCTGCTTACAGCTGCTGATATTGAAGGCGCCCTTGATGACTTCCTTCCTAAGATGAATCCTTACAAGAATATTTTCGGTAAAGATTATAAAGCGTCTTCCCTTCCTCCTAAGCTCGAGGAATTTGCCAATCACGAGTTTGCTCCTCTTCTAAAGGAATTTGGTGCACCGATGCCAAATCCCGATGAGCTCGAAGCCCAATCCGAAAGCGAAGATGTGGACATTGAAGGGGATTCCCGTGATCTGAGTGATCGAGGCACTCCTTCTTCTGGTTCGAGTAAATCCGTGCCTGACGCACAAGGTCAAGATGGAGAAGACAGCAGCTCAAGTAAAGATGACTCTGACGGTTCGGAAAGTGGTTCTAGCGAATCGGAGAAACAAGATAGATCGGACCACGGTTCGGGCGTGAAAGAGTCTAACCAATAACAATTGCTATGTAATAGGATTGACTTGGTGCATCAATGTACTTGTTTATTTATAATCTTTTGCTCTCGCCTATTTAGTGGATGCCTGTATTTGAATTTCTTTCTTTTATGCTATTTTACATTATTGCTTGTTTGAACTTTCTGTTGAGTTTCATAATCGTCAGCCTTGCGTACTTGGTTGCGTCACTGGATCTTTCTTGGGAGCAGTGCTTTACCAATCATTGCAATTTGCATCGTGCCGTTTTTCTTATAAATAGCTAGGCCACTTATGTTGTCTTTGCACTGATATTGCTCACAGTGTTCGGAGCTATTTTAAAAAATTATCTTGGTTGGATCTTTACCCGAAAATCGAGAGATGAACAAAAATTCGAATGCTTTGGTGATTTCTTCCACGCCTTTCTCCAGGCCAAGTGTTAATAGAAAATTAGGGAAAAGAAATCGATCATCAATTTCATCCGTCGGTTCTGATCATGAACATTTCCATGTGGGGAATAAATATCCGACCGTTGCCCTTTCTTCGTGTTTGAAAACTAGGGGCTCCAACAAGAGAATAAAAAAGGTTTCTTTTGCGGAGGATGTAGTTGGGCCTGTCCCTTTTCAATCCGTATCTTCGTTGGTCACCGGATCTTCGCTAAAAAGGGATGCAGCTTCTTTTGACAAAATGTCATGTGAGAAATCTGACCTGACCCTTCTTCGGGCCGATGTTTCTATTTCCGAGGCGGATTATTCGACTGGGGAATATTCCTCGTTCCTGTTTTATTCTGGGTTGGAATCCCTTGCCCAAGTAATTCTTTCTCACTTCCTTATTAAGTCCATCTAATTTCCTTACTTCTGTCATAACATATTTTCTTATAAGTTCAGGCTGGGAAGGTTTTTTCTAGGTTTTATGAGTTGGCCAAACATGAGATCGAACAACGGGCTTCTATCTCGCTCGAGCTGATCGAGAAAAAGATTGAGCTGGAACGTGCTTTGGAAACTAATAGATTTTCCAAGGATAGATTGTCTCAGGATAAGTTAGGTTCGGAATTAGAGAGGCTCAAAGATATCTGCGAACGCGAGAAGAAAAATTCTGAGCTTCGTGAGAAAGAGGCTTACATCCGAGGGTATACTGATCGTAGTGCTGAAGTTCGAAAGATCCTTATCGAAAACAATTTTGTTCCGTACTAGTGTGGTTTTCCTTTGTATTTCCTTTGTAATACCATCTTTGTTGTAACGATTTTTCTTTCCTGTTGTAGTATAATCCTTGTTGTAATGATATATTTGCTGGAATGATATTCTTTGCCTGTTTCTCTCTCTCTTTTTTTTTTTTTTTTTTTTTTAGTCCCTTATTTCTCGGGAAGTGAAACGGTCAAAGCTTTTAATGCTTGTATCATGGCCATTCAGCCCAAGAGATCTATACCGTTGATGCCGAATTCTTTCCCTTATATATAGTTCTAAAGTTACCCTCATTTTTTACTTCTGTAAACATCCTGTTCGATCGATATGGTAGTGTTTTTACTTTCGTCGATCAATTCCATCTTCCATTTGATGTCAGCAATTATAGCGTTCGAGGTTTTTATCCGAACTTTCTTTTCAGCCTTCCGTGGAATTTTTCTATGAAAAACTCTCGGCTAGGGCATCGACAGGCGAAAAAAATTGCGACTAGGGTACCGGCAGGCGATCTGCTATCTCTGATTCCAAGTCTTTGAGGCGGGCTCGACTTCCTGTACCCTGTCTTCCATTCAGTCGAGATAGTGTGTCAACTGCTGGGTGGGTTTCTCTATTTTCGATCTCCAAGTTTTCGAGGCGAATTCTTGAAGGATGTGGTTTTCGATTTTGCTAGGAGTTTCTTCAACTGGAGTTGCTTCCCTGTTCTTGAGCTGGATCCTTACGGACTAACTTTCGAGGAAGCATTGGAATAGTTTTTTGTACCAGCCTCACTTTCCTTCTTTGGGCATTCACAGGAATAGTTTTTTGTAGTAGAGTTGAACTAGATGTAAAGTTTTCCGATTAGCTTAACTTCTTGAATGTAACCAAGAGCTCATATGTAATTTATTCGAAAGTTTATGAATGAAAATCTTCGTTTATATTGTTGTCGAATTCTTTGCTAAATATTTTTCATAATTTTAAATTCTTTTCAGCACCATAGTCTTCGTGGGGAGATAATATGATAGAACTCATTTGTTAATTTCGATCTAAGGGGCATAGCAGAGGCTTTCACCCTTAGTTGTTTTCAGAGCATTTTTAGCTCGAGGGTCATAGCAGAGGCTTTCACCCATTCAATAATTTCGATCTAAGGGGCATAGCAGAGGCTTTCACCCTTAGTCGTTTTCAGAGCGTTTTTAGCTCGAGGGTCATAGCAGAGGCTTTCACCCATTCAATAATTTCGATCTAAGGGGCATAGCAGAGGCTTTCACCCTTAGTCGTTTTCAGAGCGTTTTTAGCTCGAGGGTCATAGCAGAGGCTTTCACCCATTCAATAATTTCGATCTAAGGGGCATAGCAGAGGCTTTCACCCTTAGTCGTTTTCAGAGCGTTTTTAGCTCGAGGGTCATAGCGGAGGCTTTCACCCATTCAATAATTTCGATCTAAGGGGCATAGCAGAGGCTTTCACCCTTAGTCGTTTTCAGAGCGTTTTTAGCTCGAGGGTCATAGCAGAGGCTTTCACCCATTCAATAATTTCGATCTAAGGGGCATAGCAGAGGCTTTCACCCTTAGTCGTTTTCAGAGCGTTTTTAGCTCGAGGGTCATAGCAGAGGCTTTCTCCCATTCAATAATTTCGATCTAAGGGGCATAGCAGAGGCTTTCACCCTTAGTCGTTTTCAGAGCGTTTTTAGCTCGAGGGTCATAGCAGAGGCTTTCACCCATTCAATAATTTCGATCTAAGGGGCATAGCAGAGGCTTTCACCCTTAGTCGTTTTCAGAGCGTTTTTAGCTCGAGGGTCATAGCAGAGGCTTTCACCCATTCAATAATTTCGATCTAAGGGGCATAGCAGAGGCTTTCACCCTTAGTCGTTTTCAGAGCGTTTTTAGCTCGAGGGTCATAGCAGAGGCTTTCACCCATTCAATAATTTCGATCTAAGGGGCATAGCAGAGGCTTTCACCCTTAGTCGTTTTCAGAGCGTTTTTAGCTCGAGGGTCATAGCAGAGGCTTTCACCCATTCAATAATTTCGATCTAAGGGGCATAGCAGAGGCTTTCACCCTTAGTCGTTTTCAGAGCGTTTTTAGCTCGAGGGTCATAGCAGAGGCTTTCACCCATTCAATAATTTCGATCTAAGGGGCATAGCAGAGGCTTTCACCCTTAGTCGTTTTCAGAGCGTTTTTAGCTCGAGGGTCATAGCAGAGGCTTTCACCCATTCAATAATTTCGATCTAAGGGGCATAGCAGAGGCTTTCACCCTTAGTCGTTTTCAGAGCGTTTTTAGCTCGAGGGTCATAGCAGAGGCTTTCACCCATTTATAGTTGATGGAGAAAAATAGAGATCGATAATAGTGAATATAGATTGAGAATATCCTGAATATGTCGAATAAATAAGAATTTAGGCGAAATAAACTTTCATCGAATAAATACTCAGTCTGAATAAACTTCAATCGAAATAAATCTTCATTGAACACATAATTCACTAACTCGTTAAGAGCGAAAGAAAATAGAACAAGATAACTAAAAAAAATAGAAGCCTTGCGTGTAACTATTATCCATAATATCTTCTTAAATTAACCGCATTCCATGCTCGAGGTAGTATCTCTCCGTTAGGGTGAGCAATCTTGTAGGAACCTTTTCTTCCAACTTCCACGATCACATAGGGGCCCTCCCAATTGGGTTGTAATTTTCCGACGTGCTTTGATACTTCTACTTTTTTTAGCACTAGATCCCCTATTTTGAAGGATCGAACCCTTACATTCCGATTATAAGCCTTTTCCATGTTGGCCTTGGCGGCTTGAATTCTCAACTTCGCGCGGTCCCTACGAGCATCCGCGTGATCAACTTCCACTTGCCTCAGCGATTGGTTGTCTTCAGGATCGTAAAATTCGACCCTGGGAGAAGGTATAAGATTCTCAACTGGGATAACAGCCTCCGACCCATAAACCAAGCTGAATGGAGTTTCTCCGGTTGCCGCCTTGACTGTTGTTCTGTTGGCCCATAGTACCCCTGGTAGTTCATCCAGCCATTTTCCCTTTGCCTCCGATAAGCGCTTCTCTAGAGATCGAACAATTTCCCGGTTCACTACTTCCGTTTGTCCATTAGCCTGAGGGTGGCCAACAGACGCAAAGTTCTGTTGTATTCCGAATCTTTCACACCAATCCGTGACCCTTTTTCCTGCGAACTGCGTTCCGTTATCTGATATCAGAACCCTGGGGATTCCGAACCTGCAGACTATATTTTTCCATAAAAAATTAATAACTTGAAATTGGGTGATTTTGGTCAAGGCAACACATTCAACCCACTTGCTGAAATATTCCACCGCCACTAGTACATAATTTTTTCTGGCTCGCGCTGTTGGGAAAGGTCCCACAATATCGATGCCCCATTTGTCGAAGGGCCAACAAATAGGAATCGAATGCATATGTTCAGCCGGTTGGTGTATCAAGTTCGAATGGATTTGACAGTGATGGCATTTTTTCACGTACTCGACTGAATCAGAAAAAAGTGTAGGCCAATAATATCCAGATCTTGAACATTTTAGAGCTAAAGCACGAGCGCCACAATGACTTCCTGCTTCCCCTTCATGAACTTCCCTTAATATGGCATTGTAGTGTGATTCGCGGATACACTTCAATAGAATTCCCGAAGAGGACCGCTTATAGAGTTGACTATCCATCAAAGTAAATGATGGCGCTCTATATTTGATTCTCCGAGCCTCATTTGCATCTTCCGGTAGTTTTCCATCCTTAAGGTAGGCGATAAGAGGGTCGCTCCATGACCTACTTGGCTCTTCAATTTCCATAACATCAACAGCAGGGGCAGCATCTAACTCGATGGCAGACATATTCGATAGCAGCCAAGTGATTGTTCTCTCAGTCTTTCCGTCGGCCAGTCCAGTAAATTTTGACAATATATCGGCCCATAGATTCTCTTCTCTTGGTATTGGTTGAATGTCAAACTTATCGAACTCCGCGATTAACTTCTTCGCTTTGTTCAGATATTTAATCATGTTGAATTCTCTGGCCTCGTAGGTGCCTTTCACCTGTCTGTGAACAAGTTCCGAATCTGTTAATACGACAATCGATTTTACCTTTGCCTTAATGGCCATCTCTAATCCAGCTATCAAAGCTTCATATTCGGCTTCATTATTGGTGACGACAAAATCCAAAGTTATCGCATAGCTCAGGTCTTCAGCATTGGGCCCTTGGAAATGAACGCCAGCTCCACCGCCTTCTTTGGTCGAAGATCCATCGACATGCATCAACCAAACTTGATTGTTTGCTTCTTCCACCATACCTAATTCCGAGGTTGTTTCTTCTTTCTCGTTCGATATGTTGGTTGATTCAAGCACGAAATCAGCTAGCACTTGCGCCTTGACAGCGACTCGTGGTCGGTATTCAATTTCAAATTGGCTAAGCTCGACCGCCCACTTTATTAACCTACCAGAAGCTTCTGGTTTGGACAGAACCTGTCTTAAAGGTTGGTTAGTTAAAACAATGATTTTATACGTTTGAAAATAGGGCCTTAATCTCCGAGCGGCCACAATTAAGGCAAGTGCAAATTTCTCAATCTCCATATAGTTCTTTTCGGCACCCTGCAACAATTTACTCAAATAGTAAGCTGGCTTGTGCTCAGCTTTATCTAGCTTGACCAGAACCGAGCTAATGGCTTCTTCTGACACAGCTATGTACAAATATAGGGGTTCCCCTTCGGATGGTTTTGCTAGCATGGGTGTCGAGGTCAAGTATGCTTTCAGTTCCTCGAACGCCTTATCGCATTCAACGTTCCACTCGAAGTTCTTAGATTTACGCAATAGTTTGAAGAAAGGTAAGCTCTTGTCAGCGGATCTGGAGATGAATCTATTCAATGAGATAATTTTTCCGATCAAACTTTGAACGTCTGAAAGTTTCCTCGGTGGATGGAGATCAGTGATTGCTCAAATTTTTTCTGGATTAGCTTCAATGCCCCTCTCATGAACTAGATACCCAAGGAACTTTCCCGATCGCACTCCAAATGTGCATTTCGCTGGATTTAACTTCATCCCATACTTTCTCAAAATTTTGAAGCACCTATCAAGATGATTAATATGATCCTCTTCAGACATGCTTTTTACGAGCATGTCGTCTACATATACTTCCATGATCTCCCCTATTAACTCCTTGAACATCATATTGACCAATCTCTGATATGTTGCGCCGGCGTTCCTTAACCCGAAAGGCATAACGATGAAGCAGTACACCCCTCGTTCAGTGATAAATGCCGTTTTGTCCTGATCCCTTTCGTTCATGAAGATCTGATAAAATCCTTGAAATGCATCCATCATACTAAACAGCACAAATCCCGCAGTGGAATCTACGAGCATGTCAATTCGAGGCAAGGGGTAAGGGTCTCTTGGACACAATTTGTTCAAGTCGGTGAAATCGTTGCACATTCTCCATTTGTTCTCGACCTTTTCCCCCTTGGAGACTAGTACCACATTACACAGCCACTCCGTGAATTTTATCTCTTTGATTTGTCCTGCTGCTAATAATCTATCGACCTCTGCGTTAATTATTTTGTCTTTTTCTCGTCCATGATTACGCTTCTTCTGCCTCACCGGTCTGGCCTTTGGGTCAATATTCAAGGAATGCGTTATTACACGCGGGTCGATTCCTATTATGTCATCCGAACTCCATGCGAAAACATCCACATTTTCCTGCAAAAATCCGATGAGCTTTGCTTCCATACAATCACTTAGCTCCGTTCCTATTTTTGTGAATTTTTCTGGAGATCCAGGTACCAAGTTCACCTTTTTGTGATCAGGTGCTTGCATACTCATGTCAATGATTCTTCCTTTCTTTCCATCTAATCTTTCATAATCAGGAATCGGAGTTCCGGAGTTAGGGACTAATTCATTTATCTTCCTTTTGTTAGGGAGCTCGGGCTCCACCTTCTCCTTGATAGTCAGGGACGAACTATAACATTCCCAAGCCATGTACTGGTCGTTCCTCATTTCTCCTACCCCTCCGTCAGTTGGGAACTTTATCTTTTGATGATAAGTGGATACGATAGCCTTAAAAGTATTTAGAGCAGGTCTTCCCAAGATGGCATTGTAAGCAAACGGCGTGTCCACTACTAGGAACTTGATCATTCTCGTGACATTCTTTGGTTTTAATCCTAGAGTGGTACTCAAAAGTATGGTCCCAAGCGGGGTGATCTCCGATCCCCCGAAACCGACCAAAGGGGTGGTTACCTTATCCAGATGCGGATGACAGAGTTTCATTCTTGTAAGAGCTTCTGATGAAATTATGTTCGTCGAGCTCCCGTTATCGACCAGCACTCTTTTGACCTCGAAATTTGCAATTCTTAATGTTAATACCATGGAAAAGTCTGGATCATCCTCATTCGTGTCCCAACTAACATCCGCGGGTCGATCTGCCTCGCTAAAGCTGATGATCTGATTCTCCATCGATGGGAAATCCAAAGATAGAACTTCCCTTTTTGTGGACACTCCTGTCCTGATTGACCTTAAAGTCCGTTTTCTGGCATTCCTACTATCTCCACCCGCCGGTCCACCTGCAATCATGTTGATTACACCGTTCGATTGTTCTTCTGTCTGACTTTGAATTTGTCTCTGCCGAGCGTTAAGTTTTCTCGGGCTACGGGATCTGTAGCGATTGTTATAGTTGCCATTCTTAACGAATTCTTTGAGTTTTCCCTGGTTGATTAACTTTTCGATTTCGACCTTCAACTGATAATAATTTTCCGTACTGTGACCTCTCGCTCGATGATATCGACAGTATTGATCATATCCGGATGCACCTGGCCTCGCCTGTGTGATCCTTTGGGCTTCCGGAATTAAATTTCTTTCTTCCAATACAGTCAACACTTCTTCTTTAGAACTATTAAGCTCGGTAAATTGAATTTTACCCGGCCTTGGGGCTCGATTTCGATCGTAAGGAGGTCCGTATGAATTCGGTCCTTGGGGTGGCATATGCGGCTTAAAAGTGTTGATTCGCTGCCAAACGGATCCTTTACTCGATCCTCCATAATCGCCTGGTTTTGGGATCGGAGCCCGATCTTGTTTTCTGTTGAGATGAGACTTATCTATATGTGAACTTTTCAATTTGTTCATCTCTTCCTGTATCATATATTTTTCAGCAATTTCCATTATCCGTTCGAAGGATTTCGGTTGCTTTCTGCATAACGCATTCCCGAACTGGGTGCTTCTAGTCAGCTCCAACATTAACGAGGACAGATATTCGATCTGCGGGGTATCTACTTTCAAGAGCTCAATACTGAATCTTGCCAGCCATTGCCTCAACGTCTCTCCTTCCAATTGTTTCACAGTGCCCAGATGATTCGCTGGCAGTCTCGGCTTCCTTTGGCTAGCGAATTGATGCTTCAGCTTATCGCAAAATTCTTCAAAGGAAAATATGGAGTTCGGAGGTAACTTTCCGAACCAATCGAGGGCGATCCCTTCAAAAGTGGTGACCATAATCTTGCAACAGAAATTATCCGAGTGTCCATACAAGTTCATCACATTAACAAAGCTGTTAATGTGTTCTCCGGGGTCGGTAGTCCCGTTATACCGTGGGAGCCTGGTTGGCACCGTTTCTGTGTTTCGAGCCTCGCGTATTTCTCGACAAAAGGGTGAACATCGCATGATATTATTCGAGACCTCCCTCTCTCGTATGTTTCCTCTAGTCAGGGTATTCCCCGCTTGCATGGCAGCTTGATTAGTGAAGGGAATCTCTATCATAGCATCCTGCTCTTCCAATTTTTTAGCCACCCTTTCCTGTACTATCATCTCCAACTCAGATTCGGTAATTCTCTTGTAAGGTGGTTTATTTCTTCTCGCAGCGCCGGCGGTATGGCTTTCCCCCACAACTGAATCCTCTAGATCATGCACTCGTACAGGTGGATTTTCGGATCGGGCGTTGATTTTCGAGGGTGCAGTCCTATGTGGACACGCTGAGGGGACATGCGACATATCATTTTCCTTCTGTAAGTTCGATGAAGGCATTTCAGGTCTTCCTTGAACCCCAGGTTGGTCGACAGGCGATTGATCTACTCTTCCACTGTTCATGAACTCCCTGCACATGGTGCCTATTATAGACCTTAAATCACCGATGGTCGTGTGTATTGGGATGTTGTCTTGCGGAATCGCCGGCGGTGCCTCTGGTTGTTGTTGAGCAGCGCGCGATAAGTTGTCAGGTTCATTGTTGACAGAATTTTGTGCTCCCACTGCTTGGGAAGGCTCTCCTCTAACATACGTATTTCTCCTCGTAGTAGGCATATTTCGATCAAATACTCGAATAGGGCCCCACGGTGGGCGCCAATTGATCTTACGTGGTTTCGTTGGTTTGATCAAGGGTGATATAACACAAAGATAATAATATCAAAAGGAAAATAAAGATCAATCGTAATTGTATTCGAGTTAAATTGAGTACAAGTACAAATATTTAGGGTCCTACTCGAGCATTATTGGATGTCGTACAAGCTAGAGGGCGAAATACACAAGATCCAAAGCCTATCCTTCCAAGTGGTTCCGAGCAGTAGCTTCGAGGAGGGAGCACCTGGAAGATCGTGTCCAGTATCATAAATGCGCGGGGTATTTATAGCTGAAATTGGGGTCCAGGTGATCTACCCGCAGACATGCAATTCTTCGGCCCATTAGCTTGGATCAGAGCTTGGCCCAACAGTAGCGTTGTATCCTGGGCTGCCTTGCACGGATGATATTCATACATTGGGGTCGAACTCGATCTTCCGAGATAAGCACCGCTCGATCTCGTGTATTTGTAAAGGAAGGCAGAATCCAAAATTTCCCTCATCACATTCGTACAATATGCCTAAGACCTAGTAATTGGATAGGCTCGGACCATAGACACCATTCATATGCGCCCGTTATTCGATTTAATATTCTAATTGAATTTTAAGTTCAATTGGAGGTTTTAAGTTTTCTTGTGCGAGGTCTCATCAGATTATGCTTTATCTTGTTTACGTTTTTCTATCCTAAGCATGCATCTCATACATCAAAGAATAATTACGAAAAAGTAAACATTCATCACCTAGCATTACACACACGATTGATCGATTGCCCATCCTATGCGATCCATCACGAGCCACATGATGGACCATTAGGTCAGTCTAGGGTGGAATTTAAATGTCCTAACTATTACAATTTTTAAACCCATACATCATGGGCCTTCTTGTAATATCCACCTTGATTGGGCCTCCATGTAATGAATTGGGCCTCCATGTCCTCCAAGGTAATGGGCCTCCATGTGGATCTTCAAGTCTTCATGAGGTCTTCTCGGCTCCAAGCCTATTCTAAGCCTAGCTTATATAAATAAAGGCCCTATTCTATTACATTCGTTTGCGCAAGCAAGGGCACCAATCAGGCCCATTTAATTACAACCCATAAAATAAATAAACCAAAACTACACAGGGCTTAAGGGCAAAATCGACCAATCCACACATAAAAATTATCCAAGTTAATTTAATTTTGAATTAACAATTAATCTCTAAGATTAATTAACTCTTACTTGAGTTCTAAGTAATCTACAACTCTTATCTTGATAAAGTTGGTTAATTAAGATAGTTACAAATCTTCCAAGATTACTATCTTATCCAAAACTCTAAGTTTCCCAATTTTACAAATCTCTAAGATTCTCAAGATAATCCTATTTTGATTAGATTAGTTAACTAAGGTAGTGTCCAAATCTTTCAAGATTTATACCTTATCCAAAACTCCAAGTTTCCTAATTTAATAAGATCTCCAAGATCTTTAATCTTGGTAACTTACTAGAAGAGATTAATTTTAATTAAATCTCTTATCACAAATGAAACTCTAAGTTTCCTTGTTTAATAAGATCTATAAGATCTTTTAATCTTGGTAACTTACTAGACATTAATTCTAATTAAATGTCTTATCACAAATGAAACTCTAAGTTTCCTTGTTAATTAGATCTCTAAGATCAATCCAAGATTCACCAAGATTCCATAACAACCAAATCTCCAAGATTTTCAGGACTTCCAAAATAGGTGAGTTCGAGATCAACCAAAATTCAGCCACGAAGTGACGAATTGAACGCTGCCACGTGGCAGCGCACACATGGCCACGGAAGCCGCGCGTGAGCCCCACGCAGTGGCTGCTGCCGCGCGTAGCAGCGTGCTGCTGCGCATTGCCAGCACGCGGCAAACTGCCCGAGGGCAGCTGCCGTGTGCTGCACGCGCAGACAGCGCGCTGTTCACGCGCTGCCGCGTACGGCAGCACGCGGTGGCTGCCTAGCCGCGGTGCGCTGCTGCGCACCGTCGCGTGCCACCGCAGTTGATCCCTAAAAAAAATTTTTTTTTTATCGATTACTCTGATTTAATTAAACAGATCCAATTAATTAAATCCCAATCCAAAATAAAAATTAACACGATAAAAAATTTCGAATCAAAATTTTACATTAACTCCAAGTTAACAGATATACGTCCTAAAACATATACAGTTAAAGAACTAGCCACATAAATCAAACATATGATTTAAAAACACAGAATTTGCAAATTCATATATATACAAAGCCTAGAGTTGGCTCTGATACCACTGTTGGGATTCGGTAAGATAAACAGCCCTAGACACAGCGGAATTTAATAATTTTAGGACCTCTTACGAAATCTTGCCAGGATACTACTCTAGGTGTATATATATGAATATTAAATAAAACGATAGTATAAGTTTGCACGTTATACCTATCTCCTTGCAAATCCAAGTTGGCAGTCAGCAAAACGGACTCTGAATTTCTCCTCAGCCAAATCGACCCAAGCTCTGCAGTAGCGCCCCACGTGTTGCGCCTCTACGGGTTGATACACCACAATTACACGAAAATAATAAATCTTGATCAGCTAGAACACAAGATACATTATGATCTAGGATTTAGGAACGATTTTGGAACAAAGTCGAAAACGAAAAATTCTTCCACAGGAAGAAGTGGGTTCGGTCGACTAGTGGGGAGAGGGAGAGAGAATTTTGCTCTTGCTCAATTTTTGCTTATGGAGTTGTGTGAAAAATAACTAAAAGATTGCTACTTATAGTTATCTCCCTAGCCTAGTCCTAATAGGACTAGGTTTCCTCTCTCCTACATGGGCCATGGCCCTCTTTAATTAGAAGACCAAGTCTTCTAATTAATTCATGGCCCAGTTAATTAATTTGACCAGGCTTTATTTAATCTCCAAATTAAATAGCCCAATTAATTAACTTAATCTCCCATTTAATTAAATCAGACTCTAAGCCCCTTTAATTAAAATCCCTTTTAATTAATTAAATCCAACTTAATTAATTAATCCACAAATTAAATTCCAATTTAATTTATGATCCTGATCCAAATCCAATTGGATCTCAATTTGTTCCAATTGGGTCGACCCAGTCGACCCACCCATAATAATCGACCCAGTTGATTATTCACCCAGTCGACCTAGTCGACTCGGTCGTCCTTATTTCCTCGCTTTCGCTTCATGTGTATTGTGTATGCCCCCGTAGGTTCACCACATAATTGGCCGTGGGTTATAATTAAATATTATTTAATTATTCGAGTAAGACTTACTCTAAATCAATCGAACACTCTGTCGATTGATCATTCCAAAATTATCACCCCTGCCAATTTGGGAATTCTCCCACACTCCACGGTCGATTCCAGCCACAAGCCCATGGAGCCCAATCACTGGTGAATTAATTCAGTGAACCTTTTATCATTTACAATATACATATGCGACATAATCTCTCCATCGATCAATCTCCCAGTCGAGACTTAAGGGTATGGTCTTTCATCGGTTTCCCTTTTCTTTTGTCTTGACCTTATGCATTCTGGTCTGGAAATAATTCTCTTTGACTTAACCTTTATGAGCTACTTACATAAAGCCGTCAGATACCTCGGCCGAGGATTTTACCAGAATTAATTTCTCACAGAAATCCATAGGAGAATTTCCCAACCTATCAAGTTGAGTCAATGGATCATTTGTTGATGATATGAATCTGCATACGAGTTCCTCTATACCCAATATGAGCCCACAGAGACTCTCTGGCGATCTCCAGTCAGTCGGGACTCATATCAAAGCATAGACGTTCTCGCACCAGATAAACCCTATCATCTCAAGTAGTTAGGGATCGTTCCTCGTATACTATTGTAAATTGGAATAACTTCAACCCCGATATGCGACTACCGCTTCCATGGTGAGTTATTTCCTAATTGGGGTATTCAGTGCGCTTGCCATCCCAGCAAGCCACCCACTTATGTGTATCGACTATCCCAGTCACGCTCGTGGACCCCAGCGTTCTCCAATTCATCGGAGTATACACAATAGTGAGAGTCTAACCGAATCCAACGATGTCCTATCTCGATTGGATTCTACGACTATTGAATATGTTCTAGATCACGGCCTTGGAGATCAGTCCACGGGTTGTCCCATAGCCCTGTGATCTAAGGACTTCTATCCTTATGCGTAGATAATTATTACATAAGATAAAGATGATCATATAATAAAATGCATTTATTAATCAAATTGAATGGTCCTTTCAATTAAATGCAGCCAAATAGTTGGCTTGCTGGACACTATTCTATCACCTCGGTGGGCACCAACTGATTTAACCTGTTTTCGTCGGGTTAACGAATACCAGTGAATTTGTGATATTGGGGTTTTCAATATATTTTATAGGGCTCTGTTACTTTATTCAGGATGGATCGATCTCAAGGAAGAGCAATATCTTTAGAACAAAAGTAAATATTCAAACCAACGTAGAATCGATAACACAAATATGAAGATAAAGCTCTTTTATTGAATATTGAGTATTGTGCAGTTTTTGTAGAATTCAATGGTGTATTTCTCTTATGATTCAGGGTTCAAAAATCCTCCCCTAATACAATCATTAACTAGGTATTTATATCATGCTAAACCTAGTTTTACAAGGAAACGTAGTCCTAATAGGACTCGGCCCAAGTATCCTTATTGGATCCGGGGTATAGTCTTCTAGTCGGAGAGAGCCGTATTCGGCCGGGTCGATAAGATGATCCGGAACTGTCTTATTTGGTTGAATCGACCTTATGTTTATTACTCGATTTGCGCTATGCGTAGGGCGCGAAATAGCCCCCATCAGAGTGTCTGCTGAGAAAAGAGTAGAACAGCAGACTGGCACGACAAGTGAGGGGGATACACTCCTCTTGCACCCTGCTCCTGTTGCTGCCACTCCAATTCAAGTTATAGAAAGTCCAGAAGCAAAGAAGCTGAGGACTGGCAAGACTGTGATTCCTTATGTCTCAGTGGGTGAACAAAGAAAGTTAGATGAAGCAGAGAGACAAAGGAAGGCCGCTGAAAAGGCTGAAAAAGATCGCTTGAAGGCCCTTGAGCTCAAAAGACTGGAGGAAGAGGCCAGTAAGATGATTCAGGCACATAGGGATGCCATTGAAGCAGCAGAGTTAGCTGCTACTATTGAAGCAAGTGCTAAGGACTCTCATGGTCCAAGGCAAGCTGGTGGTATAAGAATTGAAGGACCAAGAGATCCCACCAAGCCCAAACAAGTCATGCCCACCCCTGCAATTCAACCTAAGAGAAGATCAGAATTAAAACTGGCATTGGAGATTATCAGAGATAATCCTGAAGTATTTGATGAGTTCATTGCAAGGTTGGATGCTGAGAATGCAAAGATCACTCGTCTGACGATGTTCAATAAGGAGAAAGTCCGTTACAACAGATGGAGGGACTATCGTCTGACTAAGAGTAAAGATCAGATTGCAAGTTGGAAAGCCTTCGCTGATGAGGAAGCATGGGTGCTAAAATGGCTTGAGATATGTTCACTAACTCAAGCATTAGACTCAGAGTTTTTCTTAGATAAATTAAGACTGAGGATCAGTCATGTTGTAAAGGCTGAAGCAAAGAAGATATATGACTATGTTCCTGAAGAATATGCTGACAATGAAGATCTAAAGGAACGGTCAATAAATTTGGCAGTTTGTCAAACAATGGAAACATAGGCCAAGAAGACTAGGAAGATGAGGGGACAACCAAGCTCCATGATTCCCCTTCCCAGTCTGAAGCAAATTGTCTATGGACCTACTATTAGGCCATATGAAGAACTACCTGAGGATCCAGTATCTCCATTTGTCCCTATTGATGACTTAACATGGATCACTCACAGGACTGCTCCGGATGAAGCTGGTAAAGTGCACAATGTTGTAGAAATTAAAAGGATCCAAGCACCTCCTGCTGATCAGAATAAAGAGAAAGAAGGCTCTTCTGACCAAGCTGATCAAAACAAAGAAACAGAAGACACTTCTAACCCTGCTGATCAGATTAAGGATAAAGAGGAGGATAAGGAAAAGGAGGGTACTGATCATACTAAGGAGAAGGAAAGCACTCCTAGTCAAGCTGATGAGACCAAAGAAAAGAAGATCACTCCTGGTTCAACAGATCAGATTACTGAAACAACAACTCTTGCATTGCCTCCAATTCCATCTGAAGTTGCCTCTACTTCTCAAAACTTGCAGTCTTCTCTGTTGGATTCAATTCAGCAGATGATTTCAAAATCAATGAAGGAGTTAGAAGAGAAGGTGACTGCAAATCTGTTGGCTGCCTTAAGTCAACCATCCCAGAGAGCTGCTCCCATTCCTACTGATTTGATTGAAGACACTGCCCATAATGTGGCTGCTATCAGACAGGATATGGATGTAATTCAAGCCAGAACACAAAGTACAGCTGCTGGTTGGAGGACATTACAAAAACTGTTGAGATGGCTATTAAAGCTGAAGATGAGACCTTGATGAATATGATGCAAGGCTTCAAGTCTTCTGCTGATATGCTGCTTGCAACTCAGATTCAGTTGGGTGACCAAGGAGAAGTTGTACTTAATAGAATGAATGCTTTTGAGGCAAATCAACTTAGACGGGAAGCTCAGATTATTGCTATGGAAGAAAACATCAGACATCTCTGTGATTCTCTCCAAATCACACCAGTCTTACACAAGTATCAAGTCAACCCTACTGATGATGACAAAAAGGGGGAAGATAAGGTACCTGGTGAAGAAGAAAAAGAAGTTAACCAAAAAGAAGATGAAGCTGAAGGTGGTAACTCTTTTTCAAAGACTGCTGAGTTGGATGATACTGAAATACTAGAAGAATCTGCTAAGGGAGAAAGTGAAATTGAAGGAAACAACAGACCAGTAGATCAGATTAATACAGAAGAAGAAGGTGAAGCTGATGAAACTGAAGCTGAAGCAAAAGCGAAGTCTGACAAAGAAATAGCTGCTGCTAAGGACTCAGCTGAAGAACAGCTAGATCCTGATGTCAAATACAAGAAGATGGAGCTACTGAGAAAAAGATTCTTTGAGGAGTTGGAAGCTGAATCTTCCAAACCTGCTGAAGAAGAAGAAGAAAACAAGGAAGAAGAAGATAAGAAAGAAAAAGGCAAGCTAGAAGACTAGTCCTGTTTAGATCACTTTTGTTTAATTCCTTGTAATTTTTTTTTGCATATCTCATCTGATTAAAACTTGTAATATGTAATCCTTTTGCAAATCTATAAAAGTACAAGTTTTTTATCCAATAAACTATTTCTATCTCAGAAATTTTTTAGGATCAAAACTTTAGTTTAGGTACAGGTACTTAGCTGAAGTTTGGTCATCATCAAAAAGGGGGAAATTGCTGGATGAAGATGAAGATGAAGATGAAATGTAAAGAAGTTAAGAAGATAAGGGAAGGTTTTGATGATTTCCAAAAACGTCAAAATCAGCTAAGTATGGAAAGCTTAGTTTCCTTAGAAGAATTTTGACCAAGTAAAGAAGACATCAGAAGGGTTCAAAATTCTAAGCCCAGAAGACTACTGATCTCATGCTAAAGCAGCAAACAGAAGGGTAGACCATCAGCTGACTCAAATCAGATTAGTTCAGAGTTTGATCAGTAGAGTACCTATCAGCTGGGTTTCTTCGATCAGCGAAGTACAAGAGATCAAGGAGTCGCTCCAACGGTAATAAATGCACTTGGTGTAATAAATGCTGCAAGAGAAGGGTAGTAATGGCAAATGATTGAAGTTATTCTCGGATCAGCAGAGTGCATTTAATGCAGCTACAGGAAAGTACAGCAGAAAAGGTACTGTAGCAGGGAGCCGTTCTGAATTTGGGCTAAGGCCATGGATTTGAGATTTGATTTCCTTCAATGGTCATATTTTCAAATCCAAGTATAAATAGGGCTGATTTCAACGAGCAAGACACACAACAACATTCTGAGATTTCATTCCCGAAGCAGAATTTTCTAAGTTTCAAGAAGCTCAAGAACAGGTCACTCGTCTGGTGAAGTCATTTGTTGACAAAAGCCAAGTTGAAGCAAAAAGAAAACATTTTCTGAGTGAATTTGTATTAGCTGAGTGTTGTGCGAAGTGTAGATCCATCTTTGTGAGTGATCTAACTTCAGAGGATAGGTTTTCTGAGTGATTTCCTATTGTGAGCTTACAGCCTTTTCATTTGTTGTCTTGGTGTAAGTGAAGACATATTGTAAACTTGGTGTTTATAGTATAACCCAGAATCTAAGTGATCTGGAAGAGTGGACTAAAGGATTTTTATCCATATAACCACTAGAAAAATTCTTTGTGTTAATTTTGCATTAAGTTTTCATGCATATTTCAAACTTGCATAAGTTTACACTTTGAATTGTTTTGAAAAGATTTTAAAGGAGTTTTAAACTGGGGATAAAATCTTTTGAAGGACTTAGTCTACTTGTGAAAAACACTTTCAAACATCCGCTGCAAGTATACTCTTGATAAAACTGATTTTGTTGAAATCAACTAATTTACTATAAGAAGAGTGGTCACTCTGCTGTTCTAGATTTGTTCAAGATCAGCATAGTCAGCTTACTGTTCTCTATAAGCTTAGTCTGCTGACAGACGATTGAAAAGTTTTTAAGTCTAAAAATTTTCAGAGGTCTATTCACCCCCCCCCCCCCTCTAGACCTCGTCTGACCACTTGGGACCAACACTTCTACATAGTTCCAAATATTTTATTCTACAATGGCATAGATTCCTCCACCATGTTCTGCTTTTGTCTGGAATCTTATGGGCTCCGTAGTTGTGAAGAACCTTCTAAAACTCTCTATACTCGTGTAGACTCTTCGTGAAACCTCCAACTTCAGGGCTTGCAATCCCGTTGTGCCAACCCTTGGATTGTTGGTTGGACCATCCCTTAGACATTGATGTTGGGATATTTGTGGTGGGGCTCGATTGTCAATATAACAAAATGCGGAATTTAAAATTTTTCGAGATACCCATCAGTCCCTTAGATTTGTCTTCATAGTTAATTATACGAAAAGGTTGAATCAAACAATAACATAAACATAAGGGGGTTATTTGCGATTTACCTCAGCTTAGCTTGGTGGTGGTTACCTCCGAGTGTATTGTTCGATCCACAACTTGAGTGATCCATGTGTCTCACCTCCAAAGTTGATCCACACCAATTGGATTGTAGTGACACCTTCAAGTCTTAGGCTACGAACTGGATCATGAAGGTTTATCAGCAAAGGACTTTATAGATCTGGATCAGGGCTTAGATCTGGATCTGGATTGGAAGATCTAATGGAAGAAGATGAACCACATGACTTATCTTATTAGATCAGGTTCGACCAAGTTAGGATCGACCAGATTAGGTTCGGCCGAGAATAATTTGGGCGACTAGGGTTTTGGGGCGAAAGTATGTGGGGCGATTTTGTAATAAAAATTCTTCGTGCAAAAATCAGATTTCTCTTTTATGCAAAATCGGTTTTCTGACTTAATTTTCAGCAGAGTAATTTTGTTTTTTTCTAAAGTTTTATTGTCTGTAAATGAAGAGACGAGAAGAAGTATTTATAAGAGAAGAGTCCTTCTCTTAGAAGATATTTTCTTCCATTCTCAATCAAATCCCCATTCCTTATCAACTTAGGAATGTAAGATTTGATAGATCTCATCTTACTTGTTTTCCAAGAAATAAAACTCTTTTCTTTTCTTTTCAAAAATCGCCCCCCTTATGTGTCCCAATTTCAAGATTATTACAAATCAACCCATATAATTATCCAATCCTTAGATTAGGTAATTATTTAATCTTCCAATTTCATTAATTAACTATTTTAATTAATTCATAAATAATCAGATAACTCTAATTAATTAATTAAACATTAATCAATTAGATATCTAATTAATATTCTCCCATTGAATTAATACCTTAATTCAATTACTTCGATTTAACAACTTTAAATCACTTGCATCCTTTTATGACTATCACTGTCCAATTGTATTGTGTGTGACCCTCTGGGTTCACCATCAATTGGCAGTAGGCCCACGACTTTCGTGATTTAATTTACGAGCAATTAAATGCTCCGATCAATTAAACAACTTTTAATTCACCACTCCAGAATTAATTTCCTTATTAATTCAAGAGTACCCACACTTCATGGTCGATGTCTAGCCACAAGCCCATGAAGCCCAATTAAAGGTGAATTGATAATTGTGAACCTCACCTCTTATAATTTCCATGTACATACGGTCCTTCTAAAGACTAATTTTTCGACCGACACCTAGGGCATGTGAATTGATCGGCACCTCTAATTATCTCGATTATGTACTTTCTAATTCTGGATAATAATTCCGGTGTGACTGCTTAATTTGGAAACTTCTTTCCAAATCCGTCACCAACCATGGCCATGAATTTCTAGGAACATATTATCTAAGAACGTACATGAAATTCTTCCACCTTATCACGATGAGTCGATATATCCTTTCTTAGTACTAACCACTCGCGTACAATTGTGTACGCACCCAACTTAGGCACTTTGTGGCCAGGCTACGTGACCGGTACCTAAATTTAAGTACGCACACTCGTGCACCGAATTCGCCCTAGTGGAACAAGCTACTTACGAGATACTTTCGTTTTTCGTTGTCATAGCAGGTACCCAGTGGATTTCGTTGGATACCCCCACAAACTTTATATGAATTAGATCTACCATCTAATTTCTCATATAAGGGTGTTTTACTATGTCTTAAACAACATGGCAGTGTAAGAACTTACTTCGAAAGGTACTAGACCAAGTATCTTTGAAGGGTCAGGGGAGGGTATCCCCTAATGTGAATAAAGGAAGTTTAGCAAGATCAGAGTCGTGAATCGAACCAAGTTTTATGAAAGTTCGATCCTTCTTGGATTTGCTTAGTGAGAATTCTATTCTCGTCCTAGATAATCGAGGAGTTAGTTGCTTATGTTTTAGGCAAGCTTGATTCGATCAAACTACTTTTGACATAATTCACTTAGTTACTTCATTTCCAAAACTTCTATTGAATTACTTCAATGGTTCTAGAATTGTACTTCAACAAAGTACACATATACTTTAACGATTGAAAATCGCAAGTACATATGAAGTAGCATCCTTTTGAACTAGTGCTTTTAGTTCTCCACGTTTGTCCTTATGGATTGAATCTATTCGGTTGAAATGCTTATGATGCCTTAGCGATCCTTTATTTCGGTTATTATTCCTTCAAGATTTGAAAGTTACGAGTTCATCTAAGTTCTATATTTCAAGAGTAGTAGATGAAGACTTTCCTTTCGAATCTATCTTTAGGAAGAATGACCAAAAATGAACATTTCAGACGCGGACGATTATCTTGTTCGTTTTATGATTTTTCGATTCAGCAAGTAGGTTTTTTTTTATTTCTATGTCTCAAAACATCAATATTTGTACAAAGTTAAATAGCTTTAATTAAATAAATTCCATTCTCAATGGTAAAGCAATTATGTCTTGTACAAAAATTTGAAATAATACT
Source organism: Penstemon eatonii (assembly GCA_038501285.1). Classification (NCBI taxonomy): domain Eukaryota; kingdom Viridiplantae; phylum Streptophyta; class Magnoliopsida; order Lamiales; family Plantaginaceae; genus Penstemon; species Penstemon eatonii. The sequence goes on from CM076711.1 coordinate 19,326,428, forward strand.
CAAAATAAACAAAAACTAAAAACTTATGCTAATACGAAAAATAAGTAAAACTTCTTCAGCTAGAAAGGAATGTCAAAGTTCAGTTCTTCCTTGACACATTCCCTGAATTCGATTTCCCTCATCTCTCTCTGCACTACTTGCATCTTCCTTTCAAGGAATTTCTTCCTTTCAGGTGGAGAGGGAATACTATCATCATCTGCAAACACTTTTACAGACATGAAAGTTTATCAGATGTCTTACATCAAAAGATTTAACAGATGTATAACTTTAAGTCATACCGTAGATAAGTCTATCCAGGAATTCCTTTTCAGCAAGCTTCCTTATTTTCTTTTCGTACTTACACAGAGGGCAATTCCATTCATACAGACCAAATCCTTGTTGATGAGCTTCCTCATATTTGTCTAACAACTCATGCTATTGTTTTGTTTTGATTCCATCAGGGGGAATATCACAATGTTGCATAAAATGAGTAAAGGTGTTGGATAATCCATTTAGAGTTATCTTTATCTCATCTTCGAGAATGAATCGGGTTCCAAACCCTTTGATTCGTTTAAACATTTTGGTCAAGTAACAACAATATTCCTTAACGTTGTTAAACTTAGCCATGGTTGTTTCGTGAAGGTAATTGCACATCATACTCCCCAAAGTTGATTCGTTTCTAACACGCATTAAGACTCGTTTGATTGGGATAGTGGATGGTGAATGACTAACAATAAAACAGACAACAATAAGCAGAAAGGTTTAATATTAATACTTATAATTAACGAAATTTGGACTTTTTATCGAAAAAGATCTCCCACTATTTTTATCGAAACAATAACCCTTTCTAGTTTCGGGAAAAATCTATTTCCTAGTAGGTTTTGACGTCCCAGCAGCAATTAGTTGCACCCACGACTCGTGGCCATACAATTAATTCCCTAGGTAGATATACATTTTATCAATTGTGTCTACTACACAACCTTCAAGCTATTTTGCCTTGTTTTTCGCATTTTTCTAGCACTGCTACATCATAAATGTTACTAAGCGTTAAGTCTAACCCATTAATCATGATGAGCAACGGGCCCGATCATGAATTCTCCGTAACTAGTTATCGGTCGATCTTCACGTCCCAACCAGTCCCCACCCTTGTCGAGTTTAGTTAAAAACAGGAGTCAAGGAATTCCGTGTATTATCCCTTTCTTCGACTCGGGTGCCAGACTCTGGATCACCTCCATCGATAAGTAGACAACATACACTAGTTCCTATTAATGGAAGGCTTGGATTTATAAAACTTCATTTTATATTTAACCCAATATGACTTAATATTTATTCGAGAGGGGATTTTCGATTTTGAAAGTTTGAAGAAACTCTCCTCGATATCTCACCGCTTCAATTATGCTTTATCTTTTATTTACGATATAGATTCTAGCGCGCACACACACAAACAATCATAAATCGACTAATAAATAAAAGTCATACAAGCCTAGCATGCATACTACCACAATATGTTTTCGATTGGTAGCCTCCTATGCGGGCCATCATCGAGCCAATGTTGTTGGCCCAATTGGTCAATCTAAAGAGTTCTCAAAGGACCTATTACACAATGTACCATGCATACATGACCTTCAATTCTTCTTGGGCTCCCACCTTGCTTGTAAACGGGCCCATACTAGTAAAGCAGTAAAAGCCCTATTCTATTACAAAGGCTCAAAGTGGCCCAAAAATAATAACAGGCCCGCAGGCTCAATAAAAACCATGCAATAAATTAAATCAATCACATCTAGCCTAAGGTCAAGGCTCAACGCGATCGAAAACCACGTAAACAGTTCACGTAGAGCAAGAAACATGCAAACAACTTTTACTATTTCTTTCTTAATTTTAAAACTACCTTTTAAAACTACCTTCCTATGATTCTTACATTTTAGTCGCTACTAATTATGACAAAATAAATTCTCGGATAAACAGAACAAGTTTTCTGCCTTAAAAACAGATTCTGATTATTCAAATTTTGAACATTGCAGTTCGGCCCCTGTACTTTTGAAAATTGCAATTTTTGACCCCAAAACTTTTGAAAAGTTATAAAATCACCCCAAAACAGTTTTCAGACAGAAGGACCAGAAAATAAAATTTTGAATCCAGAAAATTATTTGAGTTTTGCAAACTGACCCCTAAACTTTTGGAAATTACAAAACAACCCTTGAATTTGCAGAAATTGCAAAACGGCCCAAAATCACGTGTGATCAGAATTTCAAAAATAGCCCAGATTTTTCTAAAATTTCCAGAAACAGAAAATTAAATTTTCAGCCCTGTTGGATGAAGATGAAGATTAAAGTGTAAAGAAGACAAGTAATTAAGGGAAGGTTTTGATGATTTCCAAAACATCATAATCAGCTAAGTATAGAAAGCTTAGTTCCCTTAGAAGAATTTTGAACAAGTAAAGAAGACATCAGAAGAGTTCAAAGTTCAAAGCCCAGAAGACTAGTGATCTCATGCTGAAATAGCGAACAGAAGGGTAGACCATCAGCTGACTCAAATCAGATTAGTTCAGAGTTTGATCAGCAGAGTGCCTATCAGATGGGTTGCTTCGATCAGCAGAGTAGAAGAGATCAAGAGATTAGTCCAACGGTAATAAATGCACTTGGTGTAATAAATGTTGTAAGAGAAGGGTAGTAATGGCAAATGATTGAAGATAACCTCGTATCAGCAGAGTGCATTTAATGCAGCTACAGGAAAGTACAGCAGAGAAAGGACTGTAGCAGGTTACCGTTCTGATATCGGGCTAAGGCTATGGATTTGAAGATGTGACTCCCTTCAACGGTCATAAATTCAAATTCAAGTATAAATAGAGCTGATTTCAACGAGCAAAACACACAACAACAATCTGATATTGTACTTTGAAGCATAAATCATCTAAGTCTCAAGAAGCTCGAACAGCTCACTCGTCTGGTGGAAGTCATCTGTTGACAGAAACCCAGTTGAAGAAAACAGAAAAATACAATCTGAGTGAATTTGTATTAGCTGAGTGTTGTGCGGAGTTGTGATCCATCTTTGTGAGTGATCAAACTTCAGAGGATAGGATTTCTGAGTGATTTCCTATTGTGAGCTTATAGCCTTTTCATTTGTTGTCTAGGTATAAGTGGAGATATATTGTAAACTGTGTGTTTATAGTATAACCCAAAATTTAAGTGATCTGGACGAGTGGGCTAAAGTATTTTTATCCATATAACCACTATAAAAATTCTTTGTGTTGATTTTGCATTCAAGTTTTCTTGCATATTTCAAAATTGCATAAGTTTACACCTTGAATTACTTTAAAAGATTTTAAAGGAGTTTTAAACTAGGGGATAAAATCTATTTAAGGACTTAGTCTATTGTGAAAAACACTTTCAAACATCCGCTGCAAGTATACTCTTAAGAAAACTACTCTGTTGAAAAACAGCTAAGTATTTATAAGAAGAGTGGTCACTCTGCTGTTCTAGACTCGTTCTTGATCAGCGTAGTCGTCTTACTGTTCTTCATCAGCTTAGTCTGCTGACAGAAGACTGAAAAGTTTTTAAGTCTAAAATTTTTCAGAGGTCTATTCACTCCCCCCCCCCCCTCTAGACCTCATCTGACCACTTGGGACCAACAAGTGGTATCAGAGCAGGTGGTTCATCAGAATCAGATGCCTGATCAACGAGCTTGATCCGAGTGTTTTTCAAAGGTTTTCAAAACTTTTCAAAAGAGCATCTTTTTGAAAAATCAAAACTTTTTGAAAATGGATTGTATCAGTCATGTTCCCCACATTGCTGGTATGTCCTTTGAGGACTAGAAAATCAGAATGGAGATTTTCCTAGCTGCTTATAATGACAACATGTACACATGTATCATTAAAGGTCCATTCAGATTCACAAATACCATAAAGATTAATGAAGTTGATACGGTTTTGGAAAAAGACCTTCATGAGATGACACCAGAGGAAATCAAGCTATTTAATCTGGATAAAGTCGGAAGATTCATCATGACTAAAGCCCTGGACAATGATCAGTTTGACAAAGTCAAACATTGCAAAACTGCAAAGGAGATGTGGGACAAAGTCAGAGATATGAGTGAAGGAAATGATGCCATAAAGGAGCATCAGCTAACTGTTGCTTTGGAGAAACTTGACAACTTTAAGATGAATTCTGGAGAAACCATTGATCAGATGGATACCAGATTCACCAGAACACTGAATGAAGTTCTAAAGTTGGGAAAAACCTTTACTGACAAAGAAATCACCGTCAGAGTACTAAAGGCCTTACCTCCTAAGTTCAATATGAAGGTGACAACAATGGAAGAATCAAGAGATTTGGGAAAGATCTCTCTTACAGAACTGTTTTCCGTACTCAAGGCATTCGAGTATAAACTGCCTAGAATGGGAATTGAAGAAACCTCAACTTCAGGACCCACAGCTGCCCTGGTTGCTGCTAAAAATCAAAGAAGACCAGCCCAGATAAGTAAAGAAGTGGACTCATCTGATGAAGCCACACTGCTCAACAAAAAGGAGTACACTGCTGGAGATGTTGCATTGCTGATGAACAATATCAAGAAGTTCTACAAGAGAAAAATGAAGAACAAATACAACAATGCTTCTACTTCTAAACCTAACTCTTCTTCTCAAGAAAAAGATGATTATAAAGCAAAACTAATGTGTTATAACTGCAGGAAATTGGGACACTTCATTAGAGACTGCCCATATCCAAAAGCAGAGAAGTACACTGAGGAAGAGAAGAGAATCAGAAAAGAAAGGAAACATCAGAAAGGCAAGGCAATGATGGCTGAAGCAGAGAAGCTGATTGCTGTCTACTCATCTGATTCAGATTCAGACACTTCTGATGAAGAGAACCCTGCTCTTATCTGCCTGATGGCAAAGGAATCTGATGATTCTGAGGATGAGGTAACTCCTCTTGACAATGAATTATTTAATTCATTTGAACAAATGATGCTTAACAATACTGGTATTGCTGAAGCATATAAAAAGTTTAAGGAAGAGATGATTTTGCTAAAAGAGCAGAATAGTTCACTGAAACTTTTAGCTGAAAAGCCAAAGGAATCAGCTGAATATAAACAGCTTGAGCAAGAACATGATGTTGGGATTAGGTAAGATAAACAGCCCTAGGCACAACGGAATATAAAAAATTTTAGGACATCTTACGGAATCTTGCCAGGATATTCTCTAGTTGTATATATATGAATATAATTAAACGATAGTATAAGTTTTCTCGTTTATACCTATCTCCTTGCAAATCCTCGGCTAGCAAAATGAGCTCTGAATTCTGCTCCGGCAAGATCGACCCACACCTTTTAAGTAGCGCCCCACGTGTTGCGCCTCTACGAGTTGATACGCCACAATATCACGAAAATAATATAACTTGATCAGCTAGAACACAAGATATATTATAAACTGGGAATTAGGAACGATTTGGAACAAAACTCGAAGACGAAAAATTCTTCCAAGTGGAAGAAGGGTTCGGTCGACTTTGGCTAGGGAGAGGGAGAGAAAATTTTGCTCTTGCTCAATTTTGCATATGGAGTTGTGTGAGAATTAACTATAAGAAAGCTATTTATAGTTTTCTCTCTAACCTAGTCCTATTAGGACTAGGTCTTCTCTCTCCTACATGGGCCATGGCCCTCTTTAATTAGAAGACCAAGTCTTCTATTTAATTCATGGCCCAGTTAATTAATTTGTCCAGGCTTTATTTAATCTCCCAATTAAATAGCCCAATTAATTAACTTAATCTCCCATTTAATTAAATCAGACTCTAAGTCTATTTAATTAAAATCCTTTCCAATTAATTAATTAAATCCAACTTAATTAATTAATTCACAAATTAAATTCCAATTTAATTTATGATCCAGATCCAATTCCAATTGGATCCCATTTTGTTCCAATTGGGTCGACCCAGTCGACCCACCCAATATAATCGACCCAGTCGATTATTCACCCAGTCGACCCAGTCGACTCGGTCGTTCTTATTTCCTCGCTTTCACTTCATGTGTATTGTGTATGCCCCCGTAGTTCACCACATAATTGGCCGTGGGTTATAATTAAATATTATTTAATTATTCGAGTAAGACTTACTCTAAATCAATTGAACACTCTGTCGACTGACCATTCCAAAACTAGCACCCCTGCCAATTTGGGAATTCTCCCACACTCCACGATCGATGTCCAGCCACAAGCCTATGGAACCCAATCACTGGTGAATTAATTCAGTGAACCTTTTAATCATTTACAATTTCCATATACGACATAATCTCTCCATTGATCAATCTCCCAGTCGAGACTTAAGGGTATGGTCTTTCATCGGATTCCCTCTTCTTTTGTCTTGACCTTATGCATTCTGGTCTCGAAATAATTCTCTTTGACTTAACCTTTACGAGCTACTTACATAAAGCCGTCAGATACCTCGGCCGAGGATTTTACCAGAATTAATTTCTCACAGAAATCCATAGGAGAATTTCCCAACCTATCAAGTCGGGTCAATGGATCCTTTGTTGATGATATGAACCTGCATACGAGTTCCTCTATACCCAACATGAATCCACAGAGACTTTCTGGCGATCCCCAGTCAGTCGGAACTCATATCAAAGCATAGACGTTCTCGCACCAGATAAACCCTATCACCTCAAGTAGTTAGGGATCGTTCCTTGTATACTATTGCAAATTGGAATAACTTCAACCCCGATATGCGACTACCGCTTCCATGGTGAGTTATTTCCTAATTGGGGTATTCAGTGCACTTGCCATCCCAGCAAGCCACCCACTTATGTGTATAGACTATCCCAGTCACGCTCGTGGACCCCAGCGTTCTCCAGTTCATCGGAGTATACACAATAGTGAGAGTCTAACCGAATCCAACGATGTCCTATCTCGATTGGATTCTACGACTCTTGAATATGTTCTAGATCACGGCCTTAGAGATCAGTCCACGGGTTGTCCCATAGCCCTGTGATCTAAGGACTTCTATCCTTATGCGTAGATAATTATTACATAAGAAAAAGATGACCATATAATAAAATGCATTTATTAATCCAATTGAATGGTCCTTTCAATTAAATGCAGCCAAAATAGTTGGCTTGCAGGACACTATTCTATCACATGAATCTCTGAAAGCTGAATGTGAGGTTTATAAAGGAAAAATCATGGAACTTGAAAAGGCTATTGAGTCTCATGAGAAATCATCTGTTGCATCAAATCACATGTCTAGTAATCAGAAGATACCTTTGGAAAAGGATAAATTAGAATTGAATCATACTGAAAAATTCATTTCTGCTGACAATAGTAAGGTCATTATGTATGTTCAAACTTCTAAACCTACCTCAACTGAGAAAGAATTAAAGGAGAAGAAATCTCCTAAGGCTAAAAAGAGCAAAGAGCCTAGTATAGGAAATCAGACTAGTAAGACCAAACAGCAGAGTCCTAAGAAGTCTGCTGATAAGACTAAACTGAATCAAACTGTTGGTAAAACTAAGTCAAATTCAAATGAGCAAGCATCAAGTAAACCAAAGAAGCATAAAAATAAGAATAATCAAAATGCTTGGTATGGAAATGAGTCTTATTATGTGCAACCTGCTGCATATCATCATATGTATCATGCACCTCAATTTCCAGGTTACTATGCACCTTACCCTGCTCATCCAATGCATGCATATCCTGCTTATCATGCACCCTACCCTACTTATGAACATTATTCTTATCATACTGATCATCAACATGACTTATCTGATAACCATGAAAAAAATAGAACTGTTCATGCTCCTGTCAAAACTCAGAAACCTAAGAAGCCTAAGACATCAACATCTTGGGTTATCAAAGGTGAAACTAATCCTTCAGGACCCTCTCAATAAGGGTACCTAAAACAATTTTATTTTTGTTTTGTAGGTTAGGATTAGGAGTAGGAGTAAAGTAGAGAAGATTTGGTACTTGGACAGTGGATGTTCAAGGCACATGTGTGGAAACATACATGAGCTGACTGATCCAGTTGCTGTGGATGGTCCAAATGTTACATTTGGAGACAGCAAAGAAGGCAAGATTGTAGCTAAAGGAAGTTTAGTCAAAGGAAACATCGAGATATCTGACGTCTCATATGTTAAAAGCCTAAAGTACAACCTGCTGAGCATAAGTCAATTTTGTGACAAAGGATATTCAGTCATCTTCTCAACAGATAAGTGCTATGTTGAACAGATTGGTACAAAGAAGGTAATCTTATCTGGAAGGAGACAAGGGAATGTCTATATAGTCGACTGGAATTCTGCTGATAAGAATTCAAATGTTTGTTTGGTGGCTTCTACACCAAGTGAAGTTAGTTGGCTATGGCACAAAAGAATGAATCATTTAAACTTCAAGACCATTAACAGATTAATCAAGAATGATTTGGTAGAAGGGATTCCAAAAACAGTCATGAGCAAAGACAAGCTCTGTGACGCATGTCGGAAGGGTAAACAAATCAAGTCATCTTTCAAAAGCAAGAAGCATCAATCTTCTGAAAGAATATTGGAGCTGCTACATATGGACTTATTTGGACCCATTGATCCAGTCAGCAATGGTGGAAAGAAATACTGCCTAGCTGTTGTGGATGACTATTCAAGATATACTTGGGTGATTTTCATGAAAAAGAAAAGTGAGACCAAGGAACATCTTACCAATCTGATGGAACTGATCCAGAATGAGAAAAGCATAAAGATATTGAAGATCAGATCAGATAGAGGGACAGAGTTTACAAACTCTACTGTTGAAGAGTATTGTAACATGAAAGGAATACATCATGAGTATTCAGCTGCTAGAACCACTCAACAGAATGGTGTTGCTGAAAGGAGAAACAGAACACTAAAGGAAGCTGTCAGAACCATGATAGCTGAAGCAAAGCTGCCTCAAAGATTTTGGGCAGAAGCAACAAATACAGCCTGCTTTATTCAAAACAGATGCATGATCAACAAAAATCAGAACAAGACTCCATATGAAGTTTGTAAATGTTTTGTTTTGAATAATGGGAAAAATCACCTTACTGCTTTTGCAGAAAAGGCTGATGAAGCTGTTTTTGTAAGATACTCTACTGTTAGTAAGGCTTATAGAGTTTTTAACAAAAGAACATTACTAGTAGAAGAATCCATTCATGTAGTATTTGATGAACCAAACCAATCTTCTGAAAAGAATCAAAGCACTAATCAAGATCTATCTACTGATTTACAGAAGTTAAGTGTTGGAAGGAATGAAGAATATGTTCCCATCATTCTACCTGATCTTAACTCAGCTGCCAACTCAAGTGCTGTTCAAAATCAGATCACTGATTGTCTAACAGACGAGTTACAACCAGCTGACAGACCAGAGACTGTTCAACAGACGGCAAATGTTCAACAACTACTACTGCAACTCCAACAGTAGTGTTGCAAGATCTTAACAGAGGACAACATTCAGACCTGCAACCTGATCTCAGATGGCTCAGAAATCACCCACCTGAGTTAGTGATTGGTGATCCTTTAGATAGAGTGAAAACAAGAAGAGCTGCTGCACAAGATGTCATGTTTGTCACTTTTCTATCTCAAATAGAGCCTAAGCAAATTGAAGAAGCTCTCGGTGATTCCTTCTGGATAGAAGCTATGCCAAAAGAGTTGAATCAATTTGAAAGGAATGAAGTCTGGTACTTAGTTCCTAGACCAAGTCATCAAATAGTCATTGGCACTAAGTGGGTATTCATAAATAATGATGAGGGGTAATTCGGATTCCCTGTTCTTTAGCCTCAACGCGATTCGAATAGCTATGAACCCTGTCGCCAGGGACCGAAAGACGAACCAAAGCATGAAAACGATTGTTTCGAGCTCACATGGTCGAAGGACACTGTTGGGCCGAGCCCAGGCCCAAGTCCTTAAAGTTGGCTATAAATACTCCATGCATTTATTACACTAGGGGACGGGCAGGAGATACTCCAAGCTTAAGATCACAGCTCGGATTATTAGTATAGGTCTTATTGTACATGTTTCGCCCTCTAGCTTGTACGGCATCCAATAATGCTCGAATAGGACTCATCCTACTTGTATTTTGTATTAAAACTCATTGAATATTAATACTATTGATCTTTCTCCATTTATTCGCATTTATTTATGTTCGATTAGCACACCACCCCACATAATCCGATCACACGAAAACACGTAAGATCAATTGGCGCCCACCGTGGGGCCCTATTCGAGTATTTGATCGAAAAATGCCTACTACGAGGAGAGGTACATGTGGTAGCAGAGAGCCTCACTGACCAGAATTCAATAGATGTACAGGTTATTAATGGTCGGAATTTATTTTTCCGATCATGGTATCGATTAATTTCGAGAATGAAAATTATGGGAATTCTCAAATCAATTGGGAGTAATTAAAGGAAGTTATGCGAATTCTCGAAAATTACACAAAGTTCATTCAAGAGCAAAGTTTTATTATTGATGTCATTCAAACAAATTACAAATGCGAAGCTTCGAATACAGAGTTCGAGCTCCAGAAATAAAGTACGACTATTCCTACTCTATTACAAATTATCCGAATAATTCTGTGCTATTACGACTTGGTCTCCCATCCCTAAGATCGCCCCAGATGCAGAACTCAGCAGTGTTTCTTTCCCGGCAATTGCTTGCCACGTGTCGCACATCCGTCTTCGTACGGGAAAAAGGCCGGATCGGAGCTCCTTTCCAGGGCTTTAAACCGATCTTAGGTCTTCGTCGGTAAACAATGATGGTCGAAATCAACCATTATCTACCGATCGATCCGAACCGGAGCAGCAAAGGGTTATCCCAGCAGAGGCGCTTCAAGGGAGCTCGAAGGAACTATCTCGCAAGAAAGCCCTCGAGGAAGCTGGTGCCTCAGACTTAAAGAACTCCGCTCGGAGTAACCAGCTGCCCGATCAAGTACTACGCCTAGAATCCGGAGCTCTAACCCGCACCAGAGATGATATGTCTGGCAAAACAGGTTGCCTGCCGGTATTCTAGGCGCAATTTCTTTTGCCTGTCGATATTCTAAGCGGAAAGCTTATACCAAGGGAAGCAAGGTTGAAAAACAAAGTTCGAACTCTAATCTCAAACTCTTTTATTTGGGACAAAATGCGAATCAAATCTAAAAATCGACCCATGGTGGTCGGATGGGGCATAAGGAGAAAAGCAAGAAGTGTTGAATACGCGAAGGAACCTATTTATAGGGGTAGGGAATTTAAAATCAACGGCCCAGATAGTATCTTATGAGCGATCTGGATGTCCGCATTAAATGGAAGGACCGTTACATTTCCCGAGAAATAGGGCCCTGTTTGGTAAAGAAGGACACGCTATTCAACAATGGGTGTAGAAGAATTACGACATTCTATAGAATTTGACGACGTATTAATATCATTATTATGAAGGGACGGCGTGTCGGATTCATGTTCGATTATTTCGGATATTTTTACACAAGTAATTATTGCTATGCTTTTACGTTGCCAACTGAGAAGGAATATAATCGATTCAGTCGAACAGAATTCTCGACCTGGAAGTTATGCAATTATGAAAATTCAACGGTGATAAAGATTTATGGCATAATTTTTCCTTGTCAGTCTCAGATCTGCTAAGATATTTATATATTATCCACTCGAGCAAGTGGTGATAGATTACTTCTTGATCGATCGATGTTAGAAGAACAAGATAAAATTCTACCTAGTTATATTAAGGTTATCAACAAAAGGGAGATGAAATATATTTATATTATCTCGATAGATTACAAGAAATGGGAAAATACATCGAGTATAGCATAAGCCTATATATTACATCAATATGTTATTACAATCCTATGAAATTTTCGGTCTCCCGTCCTATCATTTCCTCCGGACAAGGAATATCCTTAGGACCCGCAGGCTTTTAACTTTATTTGCATTCTTCAGAAGACAGAGGATCGAATGCTATCGGCCCAACGTCTTCCTAAATGCATTGGAGCAGCAAGGCCATGAGCCTAGCTTATTGGCTTTCCAGATGGAAGTCGCGTTTGCCTGTCGATATTCTAAGCGTGGTTGCTGTAATTCTTTCCGCTCGGCGACTATTCCGCTTAAAGACCGTCCGAAGTCCGAACTCAAACAGTTGAATTAACCGAATAGTTCTCTTGACCGCCATGATCAGATGAAAAAATTCTCGATGCAACGAATGAGATAATTTCAGCAATGTGCCAGCCTTTTATAGCCAAAAACAGAAAAGAATCCAACGACGTATAATTCGCAAATTAAATGGACAGGATTTGTCGACCGTTGCAATTCCCGGTAAAACGGGAACCGATTGGAAAAGATCAAACTTATCAGAATTAGGAACCTACGAACAAAGAATTTTCTCGACAAAGGCATAAGGATTATTTTCTAGGGCTGTTCACTACTGCCTCTTTCTCCATAATTGCAGAAGACTATTTTCTCTTCAGTATTTATTGCAATCGAAAGTTATATATATTCAATGGAAACTGATCCCGTCAAAATTCATATTCGTTCATCTCTTCCTGATATTATCGATCTTTGTTATTTGTTCCGTACTTATCTCAGTCTACTATTATATAAGGGTGAAAGCCTCTGCTATGCCCCTTAGATCGAAATTATTTATCGGGTGAAAGCCTCTGCTATGACCTAAGGGCTAAAATTGCTCTAAAAACGACTAAGGGTGAAAGCCTCTGCTATGCCCCTTAGATCGAAATTATTTATCGGGTGAAAGCCTCTGCTATGACCCAAGGGCTAAAATTGCTCTAAAAACGACTAAGGGTGAAAGCCTCTGCTATGCCCCTTAGATCGAAATTATTTATCGGGTGAAAGCCTCTGCTATGACCCAAGGGCTAAAATTGCTCTAAAAACGACTAAGGGTGAAAGCCTCTGCTATGCCCCTTAGATCGAAATTATTTATCGGGTGAAAGCCTCTGCTATGACCCAAGGGCTAAAATTGCTCTAAAAACGACTAAGGGTGAAAGCCTCTGCTATGCCCCTTAGATCGAAATTATTTATCGGGTGAAAGCCTCTGCTATGACCCAAGGGCTAAAATTGCTCTAAAAACGACTAAGGGTGAAAGCCTCTGCTATGCCCCTTAGATCGAAATTATTTATCGGGTGAAAGCCTCTGCTATGACCCAAGGGCTAAAAATGCTCTAAAAACGACTAGGGGTGAAAGCCTCTGCTATGCCCCTTAGATCGAAATTATTTATCGGGTGAAAGCCTCTGCTATGACCCAAGGGCTAAAATTGCTCTAAAAACGACTAAGGGTGAAAGCCTCTGCTATGCCCCTTAGATCGAAATTATTGAACGGGTGAAAGCCTCTGCTATGACCCTCGAGCTAAAAATGCTCTGATACGACTAAGGGTGAAAGCTGTTGCTACGCCCCTTAGATCGAAACTATTACCCTCGATCAACCAAGATCAACTGATACTCGATTCTATTATTATTCGATCGTCTAAGGCTAGTAGCCATCTTCACAAACACTTAAATCAAAGCTATTATTCGAGATTGAACAAGACCCTGTTAGATTATTACTTCACAATTATTTGTCCAGAGTACAGAATTTGGCCCTTCAAATTAGAATTTGTCGCTCGAAGAACATTTTGTATTGCTCTACCTGAATGTCTTAAATATATGGCGAGAGAATAAAAGCTTCTTACAAGCTATACTCAAAGTCGAAAGATATCGATTATCATCTATCAACTAAGTATTATTCAAAGTAGATAAAGAATGTCACTTGATCATATTTTGGAGGCATGAAAAATTGACGCTCGATAACAACATACAAAAACAATTCCACAGACAATAAGGAAGGGTGATAAAGAAATGAATATCTTATTCATGTCATTCCAAACAGTTACAAAAGAATTCGAAATTACAAGGATAAGAGAAGTCAAGCAAAGACTTTACATTTAATGTAACCCTATTACAAATAAATCCTACACTAGATTTTCTCCGTGGTTGAAGGAGTAAGACTGGGCCAGAACAACGCTTCTACCCTTCATTCATCACTCCCTTAGTACTTGCTCCACACCGGTCCAGATCGAAAAATAGCGAGGCAACCCCTAGAAAAATTATTCCACGCAGTCTCGAAGGTAACATTCTTCAAGAAATATCTTGAAGAAGTAGAGATCGAGAGCAGGAAAACTCCTCCAGCAGTCGACCCACTATCCGACTGGATGGAGATCAGGGTACCGGAATTCTAACCCGTCTCAGGAGGGATGAATCCAAAGAAGCAGGTCGCCTGCCGGTACCCCAGTCGCAATTATTTTCGCCTGTCGATACCCTAGTCGAATTGGGTTACCATCATGAGAAAGAGGAATTTAAAAATAGTTCGAAGGAGAACTTCGAACAACTTGATCAAAGAAAGGAAACGAGGCATGTTGGCTAGAAAGAATAAATATTCAGTCATAGGACTGTTCAAAATTGTTACTGAAATGTAAAATCTGGGGGTCTCCACGGAACTATATATAGTGAGGAGAAAGAGCAATCAACGACTAAGATTTGATGGTGCTAACGGCTGAGATATGAGCAGTAAATGCGCTGACCGTTACGATTCCCGAAATTGCAGAAACCATTCCGAAAGAGAAATGAAGGAAATGTCAAGATTATTCTACTCGAGTTCATTCCTATCCGAATTCATCGAAGTCCCAGTACCTATCATCCAAGAGAAATCATAAAGAGATCTAAATACAGCTTGTAAAGAAAGCGTCATCACATAATGGCCCGAGAATAAGTAAAGCCGTCGAAATGTTGATAAAAAGTATTTTCCGAGCTTGGCATAGGAAGTAATTACAAGATAACAACCCCCGTCACATCTTCGTAACTGACCGACCCAATGAAATTTTCGGCGGACGATAATGTCCTTACTCAACAAGGAGACGCCTATCGAGCCAACAGGTCTCCGACTGTGGTCATACTTCTTCGGAAAGGAGAAGGGCAATACATCTCTTTACCAGGAAAAACGTGAACATTTTATAAAGGACGTCAATCTCCGAAGCACTGCCCGAAACATTTTCAGAAGGGAGCCTAGCAAATTGCATCATACCAGGTCGAAACTTTCAGGGTTGAAATAGTTTCGCCTGCAGATGCCCTAGTCGAAATTAAAGTATAAATCTGACTACATTATGCAACAAGATCTTCTATTCAGCATGATTGAAGGAATATATATTCAGAAAATATTATAAGAATGCAAAACGAAGAAAACGATCCAGGTCAAAAGATTTTCACGACTCAGAAGAACTTCACCAGGAAAAGAAAGTGATATTATTTTTGGGAATTAAGGGGAATTACTACGCCAAGATTGGAAATTCGGGAAAAGCAAACTAAAGAATGATCAAAGAAAGAACACACAAGGGAAGCATACGATTCGAGAAGAAAGTAGATTACTGCAAACCATAGAAAATATAGTGTATGAAAATTATTCAGGATTACACAACAGGTAAAAATATTTTAGCTGTACTACAAATCCGAGAAAATAAAAGACAACGCCTAGAGGAGCTTATTGTCAGAAAGAATCTTCCGAAGCTCGGCACTACGAGCCTCATATCCAGCTTTATATCCACGATCGAAAGCTTCCTTTTCTCGACGAATGAATTCCTGCTTATCCTGCTCGTGAAGACTTTTCAGTTTTTCGAGCTCTTCACTCAGCTGCTTATGGACCTCCTCTCCACTTTCTCTAGCAGACTTCTCCCTCTCTAGAGCGAGTTTCTCCGCGAAGACACGGTCGAACTCGGTTTTCTTCTCCTCCAGCTCCTGGGAAATAGCAGCACGATAATTGATCTCCCGCTCAGCAAATGTCTTAAGCTCAATAAAATCTTGCCCGGCCTGCCAAAAAAGTTAGACTTTCTTTCAAATGATCTTCAAAAAAAAAAAAAAAAAAAAAACAGTTATACCTGAAACAGGAAATTCTGCCCGGACTCGAACAACTCCTCTATATTCCTCTCCTTAGACGCATTTCTCCCTTTGGGCATGTCAGTCTCCGAAGAAGTAAAGGTAGCTTGCAACAAGTTACCCATGGGGTCAACCTTAGAAGGAGATCCATCTTTCAACTCCTCATGCAGGGAAGAAGCAGTTTTTTGAGGAGAGGAATCGGCAAAAGATCGGGGAGGATTATCAATTCCTAAAGCTTCAGCGGAAGCCCCCACACCAGTCTCTGACTTGGACTTTTTGTTGGGATTCCCTGAGGGAGGAATGATCGAAGCATCGGAGGATGACTTGCCGCCAATAGCAAGATTTTGCAAAGCCTCAATGGGCGTCCCATCAGAATAAGGCCTCTTATTCGAAGAGGGAACAGGAATCTTTTCCCGGACACTATCCTCGCTCTTAGAATCAATCACCTTCGGGGAGGAACCTCCAAGCTCAGCCTCGAGGTCTTCGTCCAGAATGGACTTGCTGGAACTACCCTTGTTCTGCTTCGATGAAGTACTTTTCTCTTTCGTTTTTTCCCCACCTTTAGGTGCTTTTGGGGAAGAGGCGGAGGTCTTAGAAGAAGGTTTGGAGGGTTTGACCTCCTTATCAGCCTTTTGCTCTTTATTCGACTTCTTATTTTTCGAACCACCAAATAGCGACCTGGGGTCGATAGTTTTGCCTAGCACGTTTTCCATGATGAGTGAATTTGGATCAATTGCTCGGATCTCTACCCGCAGGAAGTTCGAAAAATGCAGAAAAATTTTGGGAAAGCTCCGATCTCTATAAGCAAAGATGTCGTGTGAATAATGATAAGAGATCTTAATATTTATAGACGCTATGCACTACGATTGAGATAACGAATCGACGCGACCATGGTAAGAAACCCCACTCGGATAAACGAAGTTCGAGCAGAAAATATGGAAAATCATCGATATTTATGAAGTTAGAATTCATGAGTTACATAAAATAAATCAAGAAATATAAAGTTAAGTCGTTTACAAAATTGGGTTGCATGAGAAAATACAATTGATTCCTAACTGGAAAACCTCGAATCGCCCCCTCCGGCTTACTCAGCTTGATTGAAAGATTGACCGTCTCCCTTATCCGGGGCATTGCCCGTATTGACATCTTTGTCTTCTTCTCCGAACGCATTAGAACGATCGTCGCAGGAGTACTCGATCACATCAGGGTTAGGCATCGGAATACCATACTCCTCGACTAAGGATGCAAAGCGATGTTCTTGCCAATTAGTATTCGCCTTGGGAAGGGAAGAAGTTTTATAAGCCTTCCCTTCAGCGTTTTTAAAAGGGTCCATATACTTGAAATATTCTTCCATGTCATTCGGAATTTTCTCGGCCGCGACCAACTGTTGAACCCCTTTATAAAAAATCGTCTGAAGAATTTCTCCCGTTTTTCTTTGAACTAAAGGATCTAAGACTGGAGATTCCAAGAATCCTCGTATGGCCGGAATCTCGGCTTCTTCCCGACCTTGGGCATATGCACGCTCGGAATCCCGTTTCGCCAAATCGAGTTCTATCTTTATTTTCTTTAGCTCCTCCTCAAGGACACTTCTCTCTTTAACGGACGCCAGCAAGTCCTCTTCTAATGAGGAAGAATGTTTCGTATTAGCTTTTTCGAGCTCTTTCTTCACTTGGGACAGCTCCCGCTGGTTTTCTACTAACTGAGCTCGAAGAGTTTGGTTATCAACGAGAATCTGAGCACACGCGTCATGAGCATCCTGCGATTCCTGCTCCAATAAAGCTAAGCGATAGGTTTGGATAGCAAATAAATCTCCGATCTGCGAAGTAGTTCAAACATATCAGCAAAATGTCAAGGGCACAGAAGAAAGAAAGGAAAATCAAAGATAAACGTTTACCTCGTGATACGTTCGGGAAAAGTCACTCAAAACCTCGAAGTCACTTTTAACGGTCTGAAGCAGGATGTCCCGCTTGAACCGACTAGCCAAATAAATTCTGGTGGCTTTGTCGAACTCGTTCTCACCACCTGAATCCGGATCGGTTAAAATGCTACCATCTTCAGAATACCCAGCAGCCCTGCTACCCCGAAGGTGCTCATCCATGAAATCCGCTACATCAGGTTCTGACCTGCCTTCTCGACTTGGAACGGGGCCGGAACTCACACCAAAGGGTTTTACCCTCCTAGAGGGTCCAGGACCTTCAGCATTTCTCTTGCGACTCAAAAGTTTCTCGTACTCCTGGACACCCAGAACTCGATTCCAGGAGTATTGACTATAACCAACTGATGAAAGGGCAGGAGTATCAGGGCAAAATAAGGCTCGGAGTGGCCCAGCAGAGGCAGAGTTCAAGGAACTCAAAGTACCGACACCTCTTGGTTCGGGAATCGTGAGTGGAATAATAACAGGATTTTCGCCCAAGTTACTTGTACCAGTTCTATTTCCGGAAGTATGAGACAATGGATCAAAATAAAAGGGTTTATCTTCAATTAATTCGGCAGCAGACACTCGAAATTTCTCAACAACCCGGCCTACAAGGATAAAATGGATCGGGACGAGCTTAAATAACAAATTTATTAGATAAACATAAAACCAAACAGAAGGTGAGAAGCATACCCAGAGAAAGAGAAGTAGGGTTCGGACCACTGGAGGTTGCCTGTACATCGGACAGAGGAAGGGGCTCTTCGGAGGACTGACCGGGATATTTAATCGCCGGGGCAGGATAATCGCAGTAGCTCAACCCCGCCAGTCGCAAAACGCCTTCTTGAACCAAGTATTTGGTTTGATAAGGGTTAGACTCCAATCGCCCCAGGAGTTCATCAGAAAGACGATGGCTAAGTTTTTCTTTTATTTTGCGAGAACCGTATGTCCAACTATTTGCGCCGTCCCATCGATAAGGTCTCGTTTTCGAACTACCCTCCGAAATAGGAACGTCAGGGCCCTTCACGAAAAAGAATCTCCTCTTCCAACCTAAAGCTTTCTTTGTTGATATTTTCGTAAGAAATGGCCGTTTAGACCTCGGACGAACGGACACAAAGCCTACATTCGAACCTTTGCAAGGATCCATCCGGAATATCTGCCAAAAGTTGCTAAAAGAAGCTTCTTCTCCTTTCGCCTCCATAAGAGCGCAAAACGCTATTATATATGCAACGGAGTGCGGGAGAAGCTGAGCCGGGGAAAGCGAAAAGAAATTCAAAATATTTCTGATAAGAGGAGCGAACGGGATACGCAAGCCACAGAAAAATTGTCCCTCATAAAAGGCTTGACATCCAGCGGGAGACTCAGTGGCACGTTCGGCGTAAGAAGGAACGACAATCGAAAAACCTTTGGGAAGAAATTTCCCATAATCCGCCTCAAGGCGAGCCCGATCTTTTTTCGAAAAACAACTGGAAGTTTTACTAGCAGGAAGTTCTGACTTACCCGAGGTGACGGCTTGTGAGGCTTGCGTATGTTCAAAAATCCTAACAAAAGCACCTTCGCCAATACTACGTTTGTCGACCTCTTTCTCTTCGAGATCCTCGCTCGGATCGTCGTCTTCGTCGTCTCGATGAAATTCCCCGTCTTCAAAGTCATCTACAAGCTTAAACAAGGGATCAGATTCTTGGCTCTCCTCAACCTTCTTCTTGCCTCTCACGCTTATAGAGCTCGACATAATGGACTAAGAAGTATTTATACAGGAGAAAAATGCTATTTCAAGCTCAAACGCTTCGAGTTCAAGAAAGTTGTTATGTGAAAATATTTTTCAACGAAGTCAACATGTATATATACAGGGTTAAAAAGGTAAAATTGCAAAGAGGTCCCCGAGTAACCACGACGGTTGAACTTACCAAGGGTAAAAGCTTAGGGTCGTCCCTCTCAAAATTACCTTTTTGATCCTTCATTCCCTAGAATTGCGGAATATGTCCTTGCAATCTATCCTTAAGATTCTCAGAAGCCCTCCTGGTTATAAATCGGAAATTCTGGAAAGCATTCATCAAGGGATCGAACAACGCAACATGAAACCGAAAGGGGTATTACTATTTCAACATCCCCCGACGAGGATAATTTCAGAGCGCGCCAAAGTATGTTTCTTATATATGCACTCTTTTTCCCTAACTCGGTTTTTATCCCAATGGGTTTTTCCGAGTCAGGTTTTTAACGAGGCATATTCTGAAAACATACTGAGCGGCTCGTCTCACCATAACATGGAACGTACTTTATACTTCTTCGAGCGCTTACTTCGCTTCACACTCGAGAAGTGGGGGAGTATTGATGAGGGGTAATTCGGATTCCCTGTTCTTTAGCCTCAACGCGATTCGAATAGCTATGAACCCTGTCGCCAGGGACCGAAAGACGAACCAAAGCATGAAAACGATTGTTTCGAGCTCACATGGTCGAAGGACACTGTTGGGCCGAGCCCAGGCCCAAGTCCTTAAAGTTGGCTATAAATACTCCATGCATTTATTACACTAGGGGACGGGCAGGAGATACTCCAAGCTTAAGATCACAGCTCGGATTATTAGTATAGGTCTTATTGTACATGTTTCGCCCTCTAGCTTGTACGGCATCCAATAATGCTCGAATAGGACTCATCCTACTTGTATTTTGTATTAAAACTCATTGAATATTAATACTATTGATCTTTCTCCATTTATTCGCATTTATTTATGTTCGATTAGCACACCACCCCACATAATCCGATCACACGAAAACACGTAAGATCAAATAAGATGAATGAAGATGGTATTGTTACCAGAAACAAAGCAAGACTAGTGGCCAAAGGTTATTCTCAAGAAGAAGGAATTGACTTTGATGAAACATTTGCACCTGTAGCAAGACTTGAAGCAATCAGACTGTTTCTTGCCTATGCTGCTTATAAGAACTTCACTGTCTATCAGATGGATGTGAAGTCTGCTTTTCTCAATGGAGAACTGCAAGAAGAAGTATATGTTGAACAACCTCCTGGATTTGAAGTCTATCAAGAAGAGGATAAGGTATATCATCTGAAGAAAGCCCTCTATGGACTGAAACAGACTCCAAGAGCATGGTATGATACCCTATCTGATTTTCTTTTAATTAAAGGATTTCATAAAGGTAAGGTAGATAAAACCTTGTTCACTATTGAATGGGAGAATCATATATTTATTGTGCAAATATATGTAGACGATATTATTTTTGGTTCAACTAACCAACAGATGTGTGACAAGTTCTCTAAGCTGATGCAGAATAAGTTAGAAATGAGCATGATGGGAGAACTTAATTATTTTCTTGGTTTACAAGTTAAACAGCTGCCTGATGGAATCTTTATAAATCAAGCTAAATACACAAGAGATCTATTTAAAAAGTTTGGTATGGAAACTAACTCTACTGCTACTATACCAATGTCTACAAGTCTTTGTTTGGATAAAGATGAAGATGGCAAATCAGTAGACATAACCAAATACAGAGGCATTATAGGGTCACTGTTATATCTAACAGCAAGCAGACCTGACATAATGTACTCAGTTGGGGTTTGTGCAAGATTTCAATCAAATCCCAAGGAATCTCATCTCTTAGCTGCCAAGAGGATATTGAAATATGTTAAAGGCACTCAAGAATTGGGATTGTGGTATCCTAGAGAATTTGGATTTGAGCTTGTTGGTTATTCAGATTCAAACCTTGATGGCTGCAAGATTGACAGAAAAAGCACAACAGGTGCCTGTCCGGACCCCTAATATAATTTGATCACTCCTCTCATGCCATGGATGGACTCTTATTCGATGTCAATCGCTCAGCTTCTTTGTCTTAACTCGGGCTGAAAAGGCTCACATTGGCAATGGTACTCTCCACTTCCCTCTGGGTTCAGTTCCAGAGCTAAAGATCGTAGTTCTTGAACGAGCAATCGAAACGATTCTGGAGCATCCTCAGCTTTAGGTATTGTTCCTCCAATGATCGAGCACAAGAAAGATAGGTCCCGATGGGAACCTACTTCTTAATTCTTTTGGACAGCCCTAATCCGGTAGAAAGCCTTCTTGCCACTTCAGTTCTTAGGTAGTCGTCTGATCTCATGGATGAGTAAGAAACAGACTTCAGTGTCCATATCTACTGCTGAAGCTGAATATATAGCTGTTGGAGCTTGTTGTGCACAGATACTTTGGTTGAAGCATCAACTAGAAGATTACAATATCAAAATCAGTGGAATTCCAATCTACTGTGACAATACAAGTGCAATCTCTCTTACTCAGAACACTACAAGTCATTCAAGGACTAAACATATTGAGATCAAGCATCACTTCATTAGAGATCATGTGGAAAAAGGCAATGTTGTGATTGAGTATGTTCATACTGACAATCAGATTGCTGATATCTTCACTAAACCTTTAAGTGAAGTAAGGTTTTCAACTTTAAGAGCTGAGCTAGGACTACTTAATTTGGATGCATAAGCTGAGGGGGAACTTATCAGATCACTGAAGCTCATCAGCATAGCCATCTGTTATTATCTTCAAGAATTAACTCTCAACAGACTAGTTAACTTATGAATTCTTAAAGTCAGGGGGAACGTGTAAGACTAGCGGTACTTCTGATCAAAAGATGATATTTGTTAATGACAGTTAGTTGAAGTTATGTTTTCAACAGAAGATTAAAGTTATGAAGATTGAAGAACAAATTTATCTTGCTGGATTGACAAACAGCAGAGGAAGATTACTAGCTATTGGCTTTCTCTAGTAATATCAGATATCAAATCACTCGTCTGTCAGATAAGTTAAACTCTACTCATCTGATACATTATATAAGCATGGTCATAAATCGCATTTCAGAAACACACTTTTATAAGTAACAGATTAGTAACGTTTGAGTTTCCCGCCAGTCTGACATTAAAATAATAAAATTGAAATCCGCAGCTCCCATCCACACGATTAGTAAACTGTCAGATTGATCCAACGTATCAGATTAATCACGATAACCTAAACTATAGAAAACGTATAAAATCCGATCTAAACAGATCAGTCGTCTTACGCACTCATAAACTCTCAAATTCTCTAACTCTCAAACTCTCTTGCTTTCAAAAGTTTACTGCTTTCACAGATTTACACTCAGTAATCTCATAAATGGAGAAGATTATTGATGGAAGGTACTTGAACTACAGCAAATTCCACTTCTCTGGTACTGATCTGATGCGCTCAATCATGGAAAAGATCAAAGAGGCATCTTTAGTTCCAGTTCTGGAAGCACACGAAGACAAGGTCTACTTAGAAGACATAGATCAATTCTACAAGACCAGGAAATTCACCAATGACGACACTGTTATGTCGGCTGTTATTGGGGGTAAACAAATCGCTGTCTCTGCTGCTGTTTTAAGTGAAATTTACAAACTGAAAAATGAAGGAGGAGACGTAACAGACCTTGGGTCTGAGAAGGAGGAATAATTCTGGGGAATTTGTGCAAAGGAGGGAGAACAGATGACTGGGACTCTGATGAAGACTCAGTTAAAAGATGAGTATCAGAGGTTCGCATACATCATTGCGAAGGTACTAGATTGCAGTACGAGCTCTTTAGATGGGTTACCTAGAAGGAGGTACTACACCATGATCTGCATCTACTATGGATTGAAGGTGAACTGGGCAGTTCACGTTTATGATCTGCTGAGTGACAAGAGGACTTCGCACGCTGTTGGTCCCAAGTGGTCAGAAGAGGTTTAGAGGGGGGGGTGAATAAACCTCTTTAAAAATTTTCTTCTGATTTAACTTTAAAACTTTACCCTTACTGAACAGACTAAGCTGATCAGATTTGTAAGTTACAATTCTGTTCGCGAACAAATCTTTGAACAGTCTTGTTGACCACTCGTCTGATAGTTACTTAGCTGATTTTGCAGAAATCAGTTTTAATACTTAGAGTACTTGCAGCGGATTTTCAAAGTGTTTTTCACAAGTAATCTGAGCAGTTTGAAAAATGTTTCCCCAGTTTTATAAACTCCTTTTAACTTCTTTTCAAACAGTTAATTTAATGTGTTTTTATGCAATCAGGAAGTATGCAAGTTTAAAAACAATGTAAAAACACAGTCAATTTTTATAGTGGTTATATGGATTTAAATATCCTTTAGTCCACTCTTCCAAGTCACTCAGATCTTGGGTTATACTATAATCACAAAGTTTACAGTATACTCTGCTTGCGTCGAACAACAAATGAAACGACCACAAGTTCGCAATAGGAAATCACACAGAAAACCTATCCTCTGAAGTTTGATCACTCACAAAGATGGATCACAACTCCGCACAACACTCTTGTTTACAAAATCACTCAGAAGATGTATTTTTCTTGATTCTTCAACTCTGCTTTCGTCAACAAATGACTCAGCTGATGAGTGAGCTGTTCTTGAGACTTAAAGAATTTTGCTTCGGAAATTTCTCTCAGAAAGTGTGTTGCTTGCTTCTTCTTCGTCTCTTGCAGCTATTTATACTTGAGGATTGAAAAATGTCCGTTGAAGAGAGACAGAATTCAAATTCCTCGAGTACTGGTCCTTAAAATCCGCGAACGGCTCTTTTGCAGTCTGTCCGTACTGTAAACAGTACTATTCTGCAGGCAGCATTAAATGCAGCATTAAATGCACTCGGCTGATGCGAAGCTTTTCTTCAATCATTTGTCTTAAATATCCTCGTACTTCAGCATTTATTACACCAAGGGGCATTTATTACCGTTGGGAACACTTCATGATCTTCTTCACTTAGCTGACGAAAGTATACGTCTGATGGTGAACTCGGCTGATCTCAAACTTGAACAAATCTGATTTGAGTCGGCTGATCTTCACTAATCTGATAACTTTGCTTCAGCAGATCAGAAGTCTTGGACCTTGAAACTTTGACTCTTCTGATGTCTTCTTTACTTAGTCAAAATTCCTTGATAAGTCTATCAGCTAAGTTACTCCATACTTAGCCAATCTTTGAAGTTTTGGAATGCATCAAAACCTCCCTTATCAAACTTTCTTCAGTGCCTTCATCTTCATCTTCATCCAACACACGCCATTTTGCTTAGTCATCTGTTCATGTCACTGAGCTGTCCTATGGCAGGTGGGAAGGCTACCCATGCCAGTAAAGAGTTTAAATTATATGAGCCAGTCAGGAGTGTGGCTGCTCCCAAACGAAAGGCTCCTGCTAAGTCTAAGAAAATCCCTTCTAAGAAGAGCAAGAAGGAGGGTCAGACAAGCAAGTCTGCTGATCAAGCAGCAAGCTCTGCTGTTGAAGCTGGATCAACAGAAGCTTAAAGTGAAGTCCCTGAGAAGGTGATAGATGACTTCACTACTGAGCTTGAAAAGATGGATACAGGTTCTTCACCTGAAAGGACAGAGTCTGATGAAGGAATCCCTCTTCAAAGACTAAAAAGATTAAGGACCAGGAGTGAAGCAAGGGGACCTCCCCAAGCTAAGAAGCCCACTGGAAGAATCCCCAAATCAAAAGCAAAGAGAAAGGTCACTTTCTCTGAAGAACAAACCATCACAGTCAGAGAATCACCATCAGCAGAGAGGCCAGTTATCAATGAAGACCCTTTAGTTGAGGCTGCTGTTGAACAAGTTGAGGAGCCTGCTGGAGAGGCTGCTGCTGAAAAGAATGGAGAGTCTGCTGTGGAAATTGTTGAACAGCAGACTGGCACAGCAAGTGAAGGGACTGTACCTCTTATACACCCTACTCATGTTGCTGCCACTCCCATTCAAGTGATTGAGAGTCCTGAAGCTAGGAAGCTAAGGACTGGAAAGATTGTGCTTCCTTACATTTCTGCTGCTGAGCAAAAGAAGATTGATGATGCTGAGAAGCAGAGAAAAGCTGCAGAGAAGGCAGAGGAAGACAGGTTGAAAAGCCTTGAGCTTAAGAGGCTGGAAGAAGAAGCCAACAAACTAACTCAAGCAAAAAGGGATGCTATTGAAGCAGCTGAGTTAGCTGCTGCAATAGAGGCCAGCACCAAGGACGCCCATGGTCCAAGGCAGGCTGGAGGAATCAGAATTGGGGAACCAAGAGACCCCAACAACCCCAAGCAGATGATGCCTGCTCCAAAGGTCCAATCTAAGAAAAGATCTGAAGTGAAATTGGCTCTGGAGATTGTGAGAGACAATCCAGAAGCATTTGATGAATTCATTCAAAGGTTGGATACTGAGAATGCCAAGCTGACTCGTCTGACGATGTTCAATAAAGAAAAGTTTCGTTACAACAGATGGAGAGAATATCGTCTGACTAAGAGCAAGGAGCAGATTAATAGTTGGAGAGCCTTCAATGATGAAGAGGCCTGGGTTCTCAAGTGGCTTGAAACTGGATCAATCACACAAGCACTTGACTCAGAGTTCTTCTTGGATAAGCTAAGGCTGATGATCAGCAAGGTTGCCAAAGCTGAAGCCAAAAAGATCTACAACTCTGTGCCAGAGGACTATGCTGAAGATGAAGACTTGAAGGAAAGGTCCATAAGATTGGCCATCTCTCAAACTATGAAATCATGGGCAAAGAAGACTAGAAAGATGGAGGGACAACCAAGCTCACTAATTCCCCTCCCTAGTCTAAAGCAGATAGTATATGGTCCAGCAATCAGACCATATGAAGATCTTCCTGAGAATCCAGTGTCACCCTTTATTGCCATTGATGACCTGACATGGATCACTCACAGGACTGCCTTAGATGAGGTTGGTAAAGTCCACACCATCACAGAGGTGAAGAAGATCAAAGCCCCTGCTGCTGATCAAGGGAAAGAGCAAGATAAGTCTACTGAGCAAGAAAAGAAAGATAAAGAAACAGAAGACTCATCTGACCCTGCTGATCAGAGTAAGGACTTAGAGGAGAAAAAGGAAGAAGAGGCTGCTGATCAAACTGAGGAGAAGGAAAGCACTCCCAGTCACGCTGATGAAGCCAAAAAGCATGAGATTGCCTCTGGTTCAGCTGATCAGACCACAGAAACTAAAGTTATTGCCTTACCTCGTATCCCTACTGATGTTGCTTCTACTTCTAAATTTTTGCAGGATTCCCTATCTGACATCTTCCAACAGATGATTGCCAAATCCCTGAAGGAAATGGAAGAAAGAATAATTGCAAACATTTTGGTTGCATTAAGTCCACAAATCCAGAAGGCTACTTCTATTCCTGGTGATGTCATTGAAGACAATGCTCAAAATGTGAAGTCTATCAGACAGGACATGGATGTTATTCAAGCCAGAACTCAAAGCACAGCTGCTGCTTGGAGGGACATTACTCAAACTGTTGAGATGGCTATCAAGGCAGAAGATGAAACCTTGATGAATATGGGCAGATCTTTCAAATCTATTGTTGATATGGTACTTGCAACCCAATTTCAGTTGGGTGATCAAGGTGAAGCAGTTCTCAACAGAATGCATGCTATGGAAGTAAATCAGATAACTCATGCTGCTCAAGTTGATGTCACTCAAGCAAATCAGCTAAGGCAAGGAGCTCAAATGGACGCAATGAATGAGAACATCAGACTGCTCTGTGACTCTCTCCAGATCACACCACTCTCTCCAAAATACCAAGTCAACCCTGCTGATGATGACAAAAAGGGGGAAGATAAGGTAGAAGAAGAGAAGACTGATGAACTGGTGGAGACTGAGATGCTGGAAGAGTCTGCAAGTGAGAATGAAAATGAAGGAACCAGCAGACCAGCAAATCAATCAGACACAGAAGAAGACAGTGAAGCTGAAGAAACTGAGGCTGAAGCAAAGGCCAAATCTAACAAAGAGATAGCTGTTGCTAAGGATTCAGCTGAAGAACAGCTTGACCCTGATGTCAAATACAAAAACATGGAGCTTCTGAGGAAAAGGTTCAATGAATCAATAGCTGAGACATCTGAGCCAGCTGAAGAAAAAGAAGAAGACAAATGATAGTTGAAGTTACTTGTAATTTTCCTTGTAATTTTCTTTCATCTTGCACATTTCATCTGATAAGACTTGTAATCTGTAATCAATTCATATATCTATAAAATTGCATGTTTTGAATCCAACAGACTATTTCTATCTCAGAAATATTTGAGGATAAAAACTTTAGTTTAGGTACAGGTACATAGCTGAAGTTTTGTCATCATCAAAAAGGGGGAAATTATTGGATGAAGATGAAGATTAAAGTGCAAAGAAAACAAGTAATTAAGGGTAGGTTTTGATGATTTTCAAAACATCATAATCAGCTAAGTATAGAAAGCTTAGTTCCCTTAAAAGAATTTTGAACAAGTAAAGAAGACATCAGAAGAGTTCAAAGTTCAAAGCCCAGAAGACTAGTGATCTCATGCTGAAACAGCGAACAGAAGGGTAGACCATCAGCTGACTCAAATCAGATTAGTTCAGAGTTTGATCAGCAGAGTGCCTATCAGATGGGTTGCTTCGATCAGCAGAGTAGAAGAGATCAAGAGATTAGTCCAACGGTAATAAATGCACTTGGTGTAATAAATGTTGTAAGAGAAGGGTAGTAATGGCAAATGATTGAAGATAACCTCGTATCAGCAGAGTGCATTTAATGCAGCTACAGGAAAGTACAGCAGAGAAAGGACTGTAGCAGGTTACCGTTCTGATATCGGGCTAAGGCTATGGATTTGAAGATGTGACTCCCTTCAACGGTCATAAATTCAAATTCAAGTATAAATAGAGCTGATTTCAACGAGCAAAACACACAACAACAATCTGATATTATACTTTGAAGCATAAATCATCTAAGTCTCAAGAAGCTCGAACAGCTCACTCGTCTGGTGGAAGTCATCTGTTGACAGAAACCCAGTTGAAGAAAACAGAAAAATACAATCTGAGTGAATTTGTATTAGCTGAGTGTTGTGCGGATTTGTGATCCATCTTTGTGAGTGAACAAACTTCAGAGGGTAGGATTTCTGAGTGATTTTCTATTGTGAGCTTATAGCCTTTTCATTTGTTGTCTAGGTATAAGTGGAGATATATTGTAAACTGTGTGTTTATAGTATAACCCAGAATCTAAGTGATCTGGAAGAGTGGACTAAAGGAATTTTATCCATATAACCACTATAAAAATTCTTTGTGTTGATTTAGCATTCAAGTTTTCTTGCATATTTCAAAATTGCATAAGTTTACACCTTGAATTACTTTAAAAGATTTTAAAGGAGTTTTAAACTAGGGGATAAAATCTTTTTAAGGACTTAGTCTACTTGTGAAAAATACTTTCAAACATCCGCTGCAAGTATACTCTTAAGAAAACTACTCTGTTGAAAAATAGCTAAGTATTTATAAGAAGAGTGGTCACTTTGCTGTTCTAGACTCGTTCTTGATCAGCGTAGTCGTCTTACTATTCTTCATCAGCTTAGTCTGCTGACAGAAGACTGAAAAGTTTTTAAGTCTAAAATTTTTCAGAGGTCTATTCACCCCCCCCCCCCCTCTAGACCTCATCTGACCACTTGGGACCAACAAGCCCTAAATTCATGTTTTGCGATTTTTGCACAAAGAGTCCTGATTTTTCGAAAAACTATAAATTTACCACAGATCTGAAAAAGCAGTTTTACCCAATCATAGATCCAGTCATAACAAGTAAGAATCAATTAACAGAACATAATTATCACGCGTTCTCATACACATAATTAAACATATACGGTGAGCACACATTATGTTCAGGCATTTTCGTATAAAAAGTATGGAGTTGGCTTTGATACCACTGTTGGGATATTCGTGGTGGGGCTCGATTGTCAATACAATAAAATGCGGAATTTAAAATTTTTCATGACACCCATCAGTCCCTTAGATCTGTCTCCATAGTTAATTATACGAAAAGGTTGAATCAAACAATAACATAAACATGAACGGGTTATTTGCGATTTACCTCAACACAGCTTGGTGGTGGTTACATCCGGGTGTATTGTTCGATCCACAACTTGAGTAATCCATGTGTCTCACCTCCAAAGTTGATCCACACCAATTGGATTGTAGTGACACCTCCAAGTCTTAGGCTATGAACTGGATCTTGAAGGTTTATCAGCAAAGGACTCTATAGATCTGGATCTGGATTGGGAGATTTAATGGAAGAAGACGAACCACATAACTTATGTGATTAGATCAGGTTCGGCGAAGTCAGGATCGGCCAGATTGGGTTCAGCCTATATTGATTCGGGCGACTACGGTTTTGGGGCGAAAGTATGTGGGGCGATTTTGTAATAAAAATTCTTCGTGCAAAAATCAGATTTCTCTTTTATGCAAAATCGGTTTTCTGACTTAATTTTCAGCAGAGTAATTTTGTTCTTTTCTAAAGTTTTCTTATCTGTAAATGAAGAGATGAGAAGAAGTATTCTCTTAGAAGATATTTTCTTCCCTTCTCAATCAAATCCCCATTCCTTATCAACTTAGGAATGTAAGATTTGATAGATCTCTTCTTACTTGTTTTCCAAGAAATAAAACTTTTTTCTTTTCTTTTAAAAAATCGCCCCCTATGTGTCCCAATTTCAAGATTATTACAAATCAACCCATATAATTATCCAATCCTTAGATTGGGTAATTATTTAATCTTCCAATTTCATTAATTAACTACTTTAATTAATTTCATAATTAATCAGATAACTTTAATTAATTAATTAAACATTAATCAATTAGATTTCTAATTAATATTCTCCCATTGAATTAATACCTTAATTCAATTACTCTGATTTAACAACTTTAAATCACTTGCATCCCTTTATGACTGTCACTGTCTAATTGTATTGTGTGTAACCCTCTGGGTTCACCATCAATTGGCAGTAGGCCCACGACTTTCGTGATTTAATTTACGAGCAATTAAATGCTCCGATCAATTAAACAACTTTTAATTGACCACTCCAGAATTAATTTCCTTATTAATTCAGGAGTACCCACACTTCATGGTCGATGTCTAGCCACAGGCCCATGAAGCCCAATTAAAGGTGAATTGATAATTGTGAACCTCACCTCTTATAATTGCCATGTACATACGGTCCTTCCAAAAACTAATTTTTCGACCGACACCTAGGGTGTGTGAATTGATCGACACCTCTAATTATCTCGATTCTGTACTTTCTAATTCTGGATAATAATTTCGGTGTGACTGCTTAATTTGGAAACCCCTTTCTAAATCCGTCACCAACCATGACCATGGATTTCTAGGAACATTTTATCTAAGAACGTACAGAAAATTCTCCCACCTTATCAGGATGAGTCGATAGATTCTTTCTTAGTACTAAACATTCGCGTACAATTGTGTACGCACACAACTTAGGCACTTTGTGGCCAGACTACGTGACCAGTACCTAAATCTAAGTACGCACACTTGTGCACCAAATTCGCCCTAGCACCTCAAGTCTAAGGACTAAATCGTACACTATTATAATCCTTGGGAAACATCCCATCACTGATATGCGTCATGCGCTTCCACAATGGGTTTCTCTGTTCGGGTCGTTCGATGCATTCGATCCTCTATCGAACCATCTACTCATATGCACTGGCCTTAAATTCCTTGTTCATGAAACACTACAAATTCACTCCATGTGAATCATGCATACTTGTACACGTTTTTACGATTCTTTTGATACCCCGTCTCTCTCGGAATCTATGAATTGGAACGGTTTTAAGATCACGACCTTAGAGACTGTTTCATGATTGCACTCAGTACTGAAGTGAATCGTCCCATAGTCTATTGTGACCTTAGGATTTCATCCAATCGCTTAGATAAGTTCGCGAGAGATGAAGTTGGCCATTGTTTAATTCACGTACTATGAATAAACTGGCTTATTAATTATAAACCATAAGAGAACAGTACTCCAACAAACTAATTAATATTGGCTTGCTGGGCACTATCCTATCAATTGATTGTGTCATTGTTTAGCCAAATGCTGAGTCGTGGTGTGATGAATTGTGGGTCATGGATTGGCTGATATGTTGGCCATGGCTTATCCCCTGCCTTTTGGATTTGTAATGCCCATAGTGTTGCAATGCTTTGCCGACTAGGGTACCAAGCAAGCCACCTACCTTTATGGCTGGTCCACGTGCATGTCCCTCCAGGCCAAATTTTGTCCATGTCGAGCCATGCCCCCATTGATGTGAGCCGTTAGCCCCGTTGGTTAAGTCTTGCTTAAAGTCCCTTGTGACATGACCCTGGCCATTTGTTCCGTGTGCCCGACCACCTCGATTGTGCAAAGTGTTGAGGCATGATATCAAGTTGTTTTAAATATCTTTTTCCATTTTGGCCAGTCATTTTTATTTCTATATTCTTCGACAGATTTAGGTTCTAAATCCTCATTCTCATTTATAATTTCAACAGCAATGTTGTATGAAAGAATGTTGTCGACAACTATTTTATTTCCGTTCCATCTTTTTCTCGTACTGACATAACTTATTGAGATCTCTTCATTTTCATTATTTTCAGGTACTTGCACTGCTTCTTGGGTGTTATTATGAGTTATGTCATGCGACTCTTCATGAGCGCTTGCCTCCACAATATGACCATCTTCATCTTTTGCTCCTTTTCTTTTACGAGGATTTTTATCCTTGGAACCGAATGGTCTGCCATGTTTTAACCGTGGATTGCTTTCATTTGCACTAACAGATTGTTCTACCGGGACATCAATCTGAATTGGAGCATTTTCAGCTGGTATATAAGATTTAGTAATTCTTTTTATATCGGTAAATGCATCTGGAAGTTGATTTGCAATATTTTGCAAATGAATTATCTTTTGAACTTCTTGTGTACACTGGTTTGTTCGAGGATCTAGATAAGATAATAATGATGCATTCCATGTTATTTCTTTTACCAGCTCTTTATTCTCTCCCCCTAATGTTGGGAACATTGTTTCATCAAAATGACAATTGGCAAACCGCGCCGTAAATTTCCCGTCATTTGTTCAAGATACTTAATTATAGAAGGGGACTCATAACCAACATATATTCCCAACCTCCTTTGAGGACCCATCTTTGTGCGTTGTGGTGGAGCAATTGGCAAATATACCGCACATCCGAAAATTCTAAGATGGGAAATGTTTGGCTCATGGCCAAAAGTCAATTGTAATGGGGAGAATTTATGATAACTTGTTGGCCTGATGCACACAAGTGCTGCTGCATGTAAAATAGCATATCCCCATGCTGAAATCGGAAGTTTTGTTCTCATAAGTAATGGTCTAGCAATTAATTGGAGGCGTTTAATGAATGATTCTGCTAGTCCATTTTGTGTATGAACATGGGCAACAGGACTTTCAATTGTTATTCCAATAGACATACGATAATTATTGAAAGCCTGAGATGTGAATTCACCAGCATTATCAAGGCGAATTGACTTAGTTGCATAATCTGGAAATTGTGCTCTTAATTTAATTATTTGTGCAAGTAATCTCGCAAACGCCAGGTTGCGAGTTGATAATAAACAAACATGTGACCATCTTGTAGATGCATCTATCAAAACCATAAAATATTTGAATGGTCCACATGATGGATGAATGGGCCCACATATATCACCTTGAATCCGTTCCAGAAATGCTGGAGATTCTAACCCAATTTTCATTGGAGACGGTTTCTTTATTAATTTACCTTGAGAACATGCAGCACATGAGACTTCTTTGAATTGAAGAATCTTCTGGTTCTTCAATGAATGATTATATGAATTCTCTATAATTTTACGCATCATTGTTGATCCGGGATGGCCTAACCGGTCATGCCAAATATTAAAAGTATTTGGATCAGTAAACTTCTGGTTTACTAAAGCATGTGTTTCAATTGTACTAATAGTTGTATAATACAAACCCGAAGATAAGGCATGTAACTTTTCCAAAACTCTTTTTTTTCCTGATATAACAACTATAATATGTAAGTATTCATTATTATTCTCATTTGTAGCCTCAATATGATATCCATTTCAACGAATATCCTTGAAACTTAGTAAATTTCTTTTAGATTTACTAGAGAATAAAGCATTATTTATAACAAGTTTTGTTCCTTCAGGTAATAATATAATGGCTCTTCCGGAGCCTTCAATTAGTTTTGCACTACCAGATATGGTATTAACATTTGCATTAGTTGCTATTATTTCAGAAAAGTATTTTTTATCTTTAAGTATGGTATGTATTGTAGCACAATCGGCGAGACATACATCATTGAGATCGATCTTGGGTCCCACTATATAATTTTGCAAATCCATATTGCTTCATTAAACAAAATAATTTATCATAAGTGATATTTATTAATAGGTGAAACTAAAATACAATTAAAAGATGATCAAAAGTACGAAGTGAAATATTGAAAGTAAATAACATCGAAAGATGACTTTCAACTAGTTATTTAGTTCTGCTTATTATTTCCATCATCAACTCTCCTACCGAGAGTCTCGAAAAAGTCCTCTACATCCATATGAGTAAAATCATTAATGTTATTATCTTTGTAGGCAAGATTTGCTTCAATATTGTGGTCATCATCTTCATAACCAAAATTGGTATTTGTATCATTATCTTGAAAAGTCAAGTTCGTTTCCATATTCTTTGATGCTTGATAAAGTTTAACGAGATGCTCAGACGTACGACAGGTACGCGACCAATGCCCTTTCATACCACATCGATGGCATATATTTTCATTTCCTTTTGAAGGATTGTTAGGACCACCTATTGAAGGGTTACTTGGACCACCCTTATCTTTCAGATCATTTTTCTTTTGTTTGCTGAAGTTACTGTTGCCATAATAATTGAAATTATTACGACCTCGACCACGTCCACGTCCACGGCCGCGACTACCACCACGACCACGGCCGCGACCACGACCTCGACCACGATAGGGTCCGGTCTCAAAATTTCCATGTACTGTTGCATTCACTTCTGGGAATGGAGCGGCACCAGTGGGTCGAATTTCATGATTTTTCATCAATAGCTCGTTATCTTGCTCAGCCACTAAAAGGCATGAGATCAATTCAGAGTATTTTTTAAATCCCTTTTCACGGTATTGCTGCTGCAGGAGCACATTAGATGCGTGAAAGGTTGAGAAAGTTTTCTCTAATAAGTCATCGTCAGTTATTTTTTCTCCACACAATTTGAGTTGAGAACTTATCTTAAAAACCGAAGAATTATACTCACTTACGGTTTTAAAATCCTGTAGCTTTAAATGCATCCAATCGTAACGAGCTTTCGGTAAAATTACCGTTTTTTTATGTTCATAACGTTCTTTCAGATTGTTCCATAATTCAAGTGGATCCTTAACCGTTAGATATTCGGTTTTTAATCCTTCATGCAGATGATGACGAATAAAAATCATTGCTTTTGCTTTGTCTTGATTAGATGCATCATTTTCCTTTACGATTGTATCTCCTAGACCTTTAGCGTCTAGATGAATTTAGCATCTAATACACAAGATAAATAATTCTTTCCCGATATGTCTAGAGCGGCAAACTCGAGTTTTGTGAGATTTGACATATTGTTAGCTAATATGGAATAAAAATAATAATTAGAATAATGTCACTGAGTATGTGTAACAAAAACTAAATTAAAAATTGTTTACCTATTCTAATACCAGTCAATTAATTTCAAACAATCAAATAATTTCAGGGTCCAAAAATGATAATAACTTCAATCCTAGTACATAGACATAGAAGATATGAATCATAAGTAAATTCGGTGGTCAAAATATTTTAAAGAAAAAAAAATATTTTCAATAATAAATTGTTTTAAATAATTAATGAATGTAAAACAATTCATGTATAGTGGTGGTATAAGAAAAACTGTTTTCAATTATTTGGCCATACGTCAACACAAAAGAATAAGAATTGTAGATTAAAAATTTAAACATAATTACAAACCTTTACAATTTTTAATGTAATGAATTGGACATATTTGGCTGAATGGAAACTTGGTTTGTGGTCCGATGACACTAAAACTTTTAATATGCAGTATTGACAGACGAGTGATGGTAAATTAAGAAATAAGTAGAGATTAAATTAGTCTCGATTTTCTAGTAAAACATAGTAGATAGCAAATAATGATAAAGAATAGAAAGTATTCTTAGTGCTATAAAACTGAGTAGATAGCAAATATTGATAAAGAATAGAAAGTACTCTTACTGCTATAAAACTGAGTAGATAGCATGGACAACACCATACAATTCCTACCTGATGTGTTACGGAAATACTCAGTTGGATCAAGTATTTCGGAGTGAGTCGTGCTGATTATAACGTGTTACGAAATAAGCTAGAATATGAACATGTAAAGATTAAACTAAAGAGAACAAAGTAGAGAGAGAAGATTTTTATTCATATTATTGAGAAATATATTACAAAGTATCACTATTTATAGGACTAATTGGAATACCCAAAAATCATAGGTTACAATCTAAATAACTCTTCAATGTGAATTAATTTAGGTTTTAGTAACTTCAAAGTGACATTTCAATGACATCCATAATATTAATATTTATAACAAGAACTGTTATATTGTCAATTATTGAATAATTAAAAAAAATGTTTCAACTCACAATAAATTATGATGTAAAATGTCGACACTAAGCTAAGATGTTCCAATTGAATTGTCAATCTATCTATTATAAATCCACATTTATTTTAATTTGTATCGATGATTAGGTGAAATAAACTTTTCCCTCTTAAAGTATGGAAGTGCCATCAATTACCCTCCTAAAGTATAAATTGTAATATTTAACCCTCTATGTTATAATATTAAATATTTTATTCCAAAAATACCCCGACCCTTTTGAAACAAATACATTATTTCTTTATTAATTTATCTAAAAATATTTATGTTAATTATGAATTCATCCATCCACTAAATAATATTATATTTCAATTTCTTCATTTCTTCGATTTCCTTCGGTTTTATGGTCTCAAATTTTTTTTATTTTCATCTAATTTTTTTGTTGATTTATGTTTCAATTTGTTTTCTTTATTTTATGTTGCATTTTTTCATATTTCTATCTCTATTTTTTTCTTTATATTTTTCTATATTTTTATTTGGTGGTAAATATCTCATTTATTTTCGGTACGAATTATTATTAAAATGTTGAGTAATTCTCATTCTTTATTTCTTTATCAATTTATTTTTATTAATTATGAATACATCATTTACCAAACAATATTAAATTTTAATTACTTCACTTATTTCGCTTCCTTAACTTATAAAAAAATGAGATTAAAATGAAGAACAAATTTGAGATTGAAAAAAGTATATTAAAAAAATGAAAAAATTAAAACATAGTTTTGTTTGGTGGATAAATGGATCCATAATTAATAAAGAGACAATTTTATTTTTATAGAATAATAAAGATATTTTTATTTATGAAAAGGACGGGGTATTTTTGGAATAAAAACTGCAAAACTATAACAGAGGAAAAAAATTGTTACATTTAATACTTTAGGGGATAATTGATACCACTTCCATACTTTATGGAATGAAATTGTTTTTTTTTTCAGAAAAAAAGGATAAAAAGATTTGTTTTCCACTTCCATTTATTATTTCCACACACTTCCTATCCATTCTATGTTATAAGAACCCAGAAAAGAAAAACAAATAAAGTAAAATCCAAACAGTCTTTCATTTCTGAATTCTGATCCGTTTTTCTCCAATGGCAGAAAAATCAAACGAAATACTCCATGATTTCTTTCCCTTTCTTAGAGAATACAAAGACGGCCGAATCGAGAGATTTATGGGTATAGACATGGTTCCTCCATCATTCGACCCGGACACAAATGTCCAATCCAAAGACATAATCATCTCACCAGAGAATAACTTATCCGCCAGGCTTTTCCTGCCCAAAAACCCAAACCCACAAAATAATAAGCTCCCCCTTCTTATCTACATCCACGGCGGCGGTTTTTTGGTCGAATCTGCGTTCTCTGAAAAATACCATAAACACCTCAATCTCCTCGTCAAAGAAGCTAACGTTGTAGCCCTGTCCGTAGACTACAGACTAGCACCGGAGCATCCTCTTCCAATCGCGTACGAAGATTCCTGGCTTGCACTGAAATGGGTCTCTTCTGAATCTGGGAATGAAGAATGGATTAGGGATTACGCCGATTTGAATCGTGTTTATTTAGGCGGAGATAGTGCTGGGGGTAACATAGCACACAAGTTGGCTATTTTAATGGGTAGGGAATCGTTAACCGGGATTAAGTTATGTGGTCTTTTCTTAAATTGCCCCTTTTTTTGGGGTGAAGTTGCAATTTGGAATGAAGAGACCCATGAAGTGATATCCAAGAGTAACACGGATAACCTCTGGCGTTATGTGTGCCCGAGTGCGAATGGGTGTGACGAGCCGTGGATAAATCCGGGTATGGATCCGGGTCTTTCGAGTTTCGGGTGTAAGAAAGTGTTGGTTTATGTTGCGGAGAAGGATATTTTGAGGGGAAGAGGTTGGCATTATAAGGAGGCGTTGGAGAAGAGTGGGTGGGGAGGAGAAGTTGAGGTTGTGGATGTTGAAGGGGAGAATCATGTTTTTAGTGTTAATTTTCCGGAAGGGAAAAGTGCTATGGCTATGTTTAAAAGATTGGCTTCTTTTCTCAATTCTTAGAACATGGTTTTGTTGTATTTTGCTCTCCCCTCGTTCTTCAATTGTCTTGTTGTATGTATGGTGTGCCTAAACTTAATTAATGTATTCTAGTGTACTAGTTTGATCATAATAAAAATGAATAAATCGCGCTTTTGGTCCTTCTTATGGATTAACCTTTGCACGTTTATCCCTCTTAAATTTTTTGTATTAGATTGGGCTCTCTTATCAATGTAGTATATCACATTCGTCCCTCTTAAATTTTTATATAACATGCCTAAACTTAATTAATGTGTTAATTTTTTGTATTAGATTGGACCCTCTTATCAATGTATTATACCATTTAGGGTTTTTTTTTTAAAAAATTTTGACCCATAAAGAGGACCAAAAATGCTATTCACACTAATAAAATGTTGAGAATAAATCCAGAAATGGTTGTATTTATCTTAATTATATCCATAGGGGTTGGATGATAGACACAAGTACATAAGTGTTCATACACACTTGTCGCTTATGCAGCAATTTTAGTGCAAGTAGCTTGGGTTTTGGTTTGAAGACAGGACATGGATGTATTCTTATTTGATATTTCTAACTTACTTGCGTTTACGTTTCTTTTTGCAATTGAATCAACATCAAAGTATTTTATTAGCAAGAAGAAAAAGAGAAGATGATGAAAATAGAAGTCAAGTACATGTTTTTTAACTTATAGCTTACCAGCTGCCATAATTTCATGTTTTTTAACTTATAGCTTACCAGCTGCCATAATTTCATTAGCATTTTGTTATTAGCTAACAACCAGCTGCCATAATTTCATGTTTTTTAACTTATAGCTTACCAGCTGCCATAATTTCATTAGCATTTTGTTATTAGCTAACAACCAGCTGCCATAATTTCATGTTTTTTAACTTATAGCTTACCAGCTGCCATAATTTCATTAGCATTTTGTTATTAGCTAACAAAGAAAAAAATGGATAATCAAATAAGGGATAGTCTCCCACTAGTTTTCAAATGTCCGACCTTTCATTAGGTCGCCACCGAGAGGCGACACGTGTCAAAGAAAATACCGGCTACCCTCTCTATTTGTTTTTTACACTGACCAAAATACCCCTACTTCTTCCATATTAAAATTGAATAATTTATATAACCTTATATCTATAGCCGATTCTTGATATTTACTTGTTATAAAAAAAATCTGATTATTTTTTAATCTAATTCCACTTTTGGATTCTCCACTTTACTGTGATCATTTGCACATCTCAATTGAGCAATTTGGTTCAGTTTTAGGGGTTTCCTTATTTCTATGTAAAAAACCATTTGAGCTCTTAGGAATCGATTTCTTCAATTTTGTTGTTGCTGGAGGTACCTTCATCTACAACTAATGTTTATTCATCACTTTGGGGGCAAATTTCAGAGATTATAGTTGATTGCAGCGATTTGGGTGTTCATCGCTATTTTTAATGTCAAATTTTTTGTGATCAAATTGCCGTGAATCGTTGTTGATTTCAATTCTTATGTGTTCGAATTTGTCGGTGGTTGATTTAATTTGGTGAAATTTGAGTTAATTTAGCGGAATAAAAAATTTGTTTTATATGTATATTTCATCGCTACTGTATGTTGTGTTGGGGAAGATGATATATTTGCACATTCAGCCCCCAGGCTATGTCATTGGTAAAAATTGCACTTAACTTTCAATTTTGCTCAAAAATTAAAGATTTTGTAAGATTTAATAACGTGATTAGTTTAAATATTGTTAGTTTTAATTTCTAAGTCTAAAATTTGAAAAATATGAAATAGCTAGTATGAATATAAAAAAATACGACTTAATTAGAATTTTTGAAAAAAAAACTTAAATAAATCTTAATTAATATACAACACATCTTAAATAAAAACACAATTGTTTTTTTTTAGATGGCGAATTTCCTTTTCTTTTCTTTTTAAAAAAATTCCTTTTCTAAAATTTTTATTCATTTTTTAATTTTACAGATTACAAATTCATTTGATTTTATTTTTTTTATCAAATTCTTGTTTTTTAAATTCCGTAATTTGAGAAAATATTGGTAATTTAAAAAATAAAATTATTGACTCAGTCATTATTTTGATCAAATTGTACTTTAGATGGTTGAAATACTAACTCCTCCGTAATTTGAAAATATATTGATAATTTTTAAAAAAATTGATGATTTGGTCATTATTTCAATCAAATTGTCTACTAGATGGTATTGAACACTATGTCCTCCATAATTTAAAAAATATCGATAATTTTGATGACTCGGTCATTATTCTGATCTAATTATCTATTAGATGGTTATGTAACTGGGTCCTCCGTAATTTGAAAATATCTTGATAATTTTGAAAAATTTGATGAGTCGGTCATTATTCCGATCAAATTATCTATTAGATGGTAATGTAATATTATGTTCTCCGTAATTTGAAAATATATCTATAATTTAAAAAAAAAATTGATGACTCGGTCATTATTTCGATCAAATTGTCTATTAGATGGTTATGTAACACTGAGTCCTCCGTAATTTGAAAATACATCGATAATTTTGAAAATTTTGATGAGTCGGTCAATATTCCAATCAAATTGTCTATTAGATGGTTATGTTGATAGAAATAGTGTCCTGCAAGCCAGCTGTATGGCTAGTATTTATTGTAATAAATGCGGAACTATTCAATTTCGATTAATAAATGCACTTCATTAAATGGTCATCTTTATCTTATGTAATAATTATCTACGCATAAGGATAAAAGTCCTTAGATCACAGGGCTATGGGACAACCCGTGGACTGATCTCCAAGGCCGTGATCTAGAACATATTCAAGAGTCGTAGAATCCAATCGAGATAGGACATCGTTGGATTCGGTTAGACTCTCACTATTGTGTGTACTCCGATGAACTGGAGGACGCTGGGGTCCACGAGCGTGACTGGGATAGTCGACACACATAAGTGGGTGGCTTGCTGGGATGGCAAGTGCACTGAATACCCCAATTAGGAAATAACTCACCATGGAAGCGGTAGTCGCATATCGGGGTTGAAGTTATTCCATATTTATAATAGTATACGAGGAACGATCCCTAACTACTTGAGGTGATAGGGTTTATCTGGTGCGAGAACGTCTACACTTTGATATGAGTTCCGACTGACTGGGGATTGCCAGAAAGTCTCTGTGGACTCATGTTGGGTATAGAGGAACTCGTATGCAGATTCATATCATCAACAAAGGATCCATTGACCCGACTTGATAGGTTGGGAAATTCTCCTATGGATTTCTGTGAGAAATTAATTCTGGTAAATCCTTGGCCAAGGTATCTGACGACTTTATGTAAGTAGCTCATAAAGATTAAGTCAAAGAGAATTTATTTCGAGACCAGAGTACATAAGGTCAAGACAAAACAAAAGGGAATCCGATGAAAGACCATACCCTTAAGTCTCGACTGGGAGATTGATCGATGGAGAGATTATGTCGTATATGGAAATTATAAATGATAAAAGGTTCACTGAATTAATTCACCAGTGATTGGGCTCCATGGGCTTGTGGCTGGACATCGACCGTGGAGTGTGGGAGAATTCCCAAATTGGCAGGGGTGCTAATTTTGGAATGGTCAATCGACAGAGTGTTCGATTGATTTAGAGTAAGTCTTACTCGAATAATTAAATAATATTTAATTATAACCCACGGCCAATTATGTGGTGAACCTACGGGGGCATACACAATACACAAGTAGCGAAAGCGAGGAAATAAGAACGACCGAGTCGACTGGGTGGAAAAATCGACTGGGTCGATTATATTG
This sequence comes from Penstemon eatonii, assembly GCA_038501285.1. Taxonomy (NCBI): domain Eukaryota; kingdom Viridiplantae; phylum Streptophyta; class Magnoliopsida; order Lamiales; family Plantaginaceae; genus Penstemon; species Penstemon eatonii. The sequence continues at coordinate 19,368,479 of CM076711.1, forward strand.
GGTGGGTCGACTGGGTCGACCCAAATGGAACATGATTGGATCCAATTGGAATTGGATCAGGATCATAAATTAAATTGGAATTTAATTTGTGGACTAATTAATTAAGTTGGATTTAATTAATTAGAAAAGAATTTAATTAAATAGACTTAGAGTCTGATTTAATTAAATGGGAGATTAAGTTAATTAATTGGGCTATTTAATTGGGAGATTAAATTAAGCCTGATCAAATTAATTAACTGGGCCATGAATTAATTAGGAGACTCGGTCTTCTAATTAAAGAGGGTCATGGCCCATGTAGGAGAGAGAAGACCTAGTCCTAATAGGACTAGGATAGAAAGAAAACTTTAAATAGCTTTCTTCTAGTTATTTTTCACAGAACTCCTTAAGCAAAAATTGAGCAGAGCAAAAATTCTCTCCCTCTCCCCTACCAGATCGGCCGAACCCTCTTCCTGTGCAAGGAAGAATTTTTCGTTTTTCGATCTTGTTCCAAATCGTTCCTAATTCCTAGTCTATAATATATCTTGTGTTCTAGCTGATCGAGATATATTATTTTCGTGATATTGTGGTGTATCAACTCGTAGAGGCGCAACACGTGGGGCGCTCCTGAGAAGCCTGGATCGATTTTGCTGGAGAAGAATTCAGAGCTCGTTTCGCTAGCCGAGGATTTGCAAGGAGACAGGTATAAACGAGAATACTTATACTGTCGTTTATTAATATTCATATATATACAACTAGAGAGTATCCTGGCAAGATTCCTTAAGAGGCCCTAAAAGTTTTTATATTCCGCTGTGCCCAGGGCTGCTTATCTTACCGAATCCCAACAGTGGTATCAGAGCCAACTCTAGGCTTTGTATATATATGAATTTGCAAATTATGTGTTTATTAAATCATATGTTTGATTTATGTTGCTAGTTCTTTAACTTTGCATGTTATAGGACGTATGTTTAATTAACTTGGAGTTAATGTTTAATTTAGGATTCGAAAAATTTTATCATGTTGTTTTTAATTTTGGATTGGGATTTAATTGACTGGGTTTTGTTTAATTAAATCATAAGTAATCAAGAAACAAAAAAAAAATTTTTTTTTTTTTAGATCCGACTCGCGGTGGCATGCGGCGGTGCGCGGCAGCGCACCGCGGCTAGGCGGCCACCATAAGCTGCTGCCAACGGTAGCGTGCTGGCATCACGCTGGCCGCACACGCTGCGCGCAGCAGCAGCCTTCGGGCTGCTGTTTGCGCGCTGCTGTGCGAGGTTGCTCGCTGCCGCACGCAGCCGCGTGCAGCGGCTGCTGCCGCAGGCAGCTCACGCGCCGCCTTGGTGGTCGCGCGTGGGCTGTCCTACGTGACAGTCCGTGATTGGTCTCGACTGGTCATTTTTGGGTTGGATTCTAATTCTGCCTATTTTGAAAGTCCTGAAAATCTTGGAGAATTTTGGAAGATTAGGAAACTTAGAGTTTTTGGATAAGGTAGTTATCTTGTTAGATGTGAACACTACCTTAATTAAACTAATCTAGTCAAAATAGGATTATCTTGAAAATCTTGGAGATTTGGAATTTTGGGAAACTTAGAGTTTTGGATAAGGTAAGAATCTTAGAGATTTAGATTACCTTAATTAACCAATTTAATCAAGATAAGAATTATAGATTACTTAGAGCTCAAGTAAGAGCTAATTAATCTTAGAGATTAATTGTTAATTCAAAATTAATTAACTTGGATGAATTTTTGCGAATTAAAATTAATGAAGCCGGTAAATTTACATTTATGCCCTTATGTGAATTTATGCATGTTCTTGAGTGAATGTGTGGATTGATCGATTTTGCCCTTAAGCCCTGTGTAGTTTTTGGTTTATTTATTTTAGGGTTGTAATTAAATGGGCCTGATTGGTGCCCTTGCTTGCGCAAACAAATGTAATAGAATAGGACCATTTATTTTTATAAGCTAGGCTTAGATTAGGCTTGGAGCCGAGAAGACCTCATGAAGACTTGGAGATCCACATGGAGGCCCATTTACCTTGGAGGACATGGAGGCCCAATTCATTACATGGAGGCCCAATCAAGCTGGATATTACAAGAAGGCCCATGATGTATGGGTTTGAAAATTGTAATAGTTAGGACATTTAATTTCCACCCTAGACTGACCAATTGATTCATCACTTGGCTCGTGATGAATCGCATAGGATGGGCAATCGATCAATCATATCTTGCTAGGTGATGAATGTTTACTTTTTCGTAATTATTCTTTGATGTATGAGATGCATGCTTAGGATAGAAAAACGTAAACAAGATAAAGCATAATCTGATGAGACCTCGCACAAGAAAACTTAAAACCTTCAATTGAACTTAAAATTCAATTAGAATATTAAATCGAACTTAAGGGCGCATATGAATAGTCTCTATGGTCCGAGCCTATCCAATTACTAGGTCTTAGGCATATTGTACGAATATATCTCGATGTCTCACGAGTCGTGGGTCGAGCTATAGGAAGATGATATGTCTATTGCCTCGATGCACGAGAAAGTGCCAAGGGAGGGGATAGCAAGGTTTTAGGCGCTGTCTCACGAGTCGTGGGGCGTCTAGGATTGAACTATTTCTCTCCACGAGTATTGGACATGATTTAACGCTAGTAAATATGGATGTCTCACGAGTCGTGGGTCCATATCGAAAACCGAGGCTAAATGAACTTAAGGGTTAGCTGCGATGGTTAACCGTCGACGTATTCGACCACCAAGTGAATCAAATAGTATGGCCAACGAGTCGTGGGTACTAGGAGATTGCATTTGGGCCTTAAGCCCGCTAGGATATTTTAAATTCCCGAAACTTATGTGGAGGCATAAGATTTTGATTAAAATAGTGGGAGTAATTTACAAATAAAAACCATGTTTGTAAATTGTGCATTTTAAATTAATCTTTCGCGTATTTATTTCTTCTCTCGTCGTTTTGTAGATATAATGTCTAAGAATCCGATTTCCATCATACTTGAACAAAACAAATTAACTGGACCCAACTTCCATGACTGGGTCAGGAACCTTAAGATCATTCTCGCTTCTGAAAAGCGAGGTTTTGTCCTTGATGGGCCCCCTCCCGAACTTGCTAAGGATGCCGATGATACTGAGAAAGAAGCCGTGGATTTATGGCTTGACGATGACTTGCAGTCACGTTGTCTCATGTTGGCATCCATGTCGAATGAGCTTCAAAAGCAGCACGAGCATATGAAGTCTTCTTTTGAAATCTACACGCACCTGAATGGTTTATTTGGGGTGCAAAGTAGATACGAGCGGTATGAAACTGCTAAGGCTTTGCAACAAACGAGGATGGCTGAAGGTGCTGATGTTCGATCTCACTGCATCAAGATGATTGGGCTTATTGAAAAGCTTAGTCATCTTGACGTAAAGATGGACAAGACCTACTGCCAGGATATAATCCTCCAGTCATTGCCAAGATCATTCGAGCAATTCGTAGTGAACTACAACATGCACAAGATGAATGTTGAACTTCACGAGTTGGCTAATATGCTCGCCACTGCCGAGGCTTCCATGAGAAAAGAGAAGCCAGCGATGGTTGCTACCTCAACCCAATCCAAGTCCAAAAGGACAAAGAGAGGGAAGGGGAAAGGAAATGCTTCTTCAAGCAAAGGCAAAGCACCATCTGGGCCCATAGGGAAGGGAAAGAAGCGTAAAGCTTCGTCTGGTGAACAGAAATGTTTCTACTGCAAGAAACCTGGACACTGGAAGAGGAACTGCAAAGAGTTCTTGGAGAGCTCGAAAGGTATATTCCTTGTTGAAGTTAATTTATCAATTAACTGTGCATCATGGGTGCTAGACACTGCTTGTGGTTCTCATCTTTGTAATGATTTACAGGTGATGGGAGCAACAAGGCCACTTAGGCCAGGGGATTGGATCCTGAGATTTGGCAATGGAGCTAGAGCTGCTGCCGAGGCCATAGGCGAAGTGGAGTTAGATTTAGGTGGTAATAAATTAGTCCTTAGGAACGTTCTTTATGTACCTGGTTTAGTGAAAAACATTATTTCCATTCCTGTTTTGGATAACGAAGGTTTTAATTTTACAATTAATAAAGGTTCCTTTTCGTTATTCATGAATGATAACTTGTTCTTCACTGGTACATTGAAAGATGGACTATATACCATTGAACCACCTAAGTTAGTTATGCACGTACAACAAAACAAAAGGAAACAAGATAATGAAATATCTGCCCAATTGTGGCACGCTCGACTTGGACATATTTCTAAGTCAAGGATTCAAAAGTTAGCATCATCTGGCGCGATTGAAATCAATCGCATTGATGAAATGCCAACATGTGAACCATGTTTAAAGGGTAAAATGGCTAAGTTGCCATTTAAGGGAAACCCTGAGCGAGCCAAGCAAACATTGGACTTAATACATACTGACGTATGTGGACCACTAAGAAAAAGCGCCCGAGGCGGCTATGACTACTTCATCACTTTCACTGACGACTTTAGTCGTTATGGATATGTGTTCTTGTTGAAACACAAGTCTGAAGCCTTTGAGCGATTCAAAGAATTCAAGATGGAAGTAGAGAATCAACTTGGTCATACGATAAAGGCTCTTCGTTCTGACCGAGGTGGAGAGTTTCTTAGTAACGAATTTCTGAATTATCTTGTAGAGCATGGAATATTATCGCAGTGGACTCTTCCTGCAACACCCCAATTAAATGGAGTGGCAGAGAGAAGGAATCGAACTTTGATGGACATGGTTCGATCCATGATGAGTGCTACTGACCTTCCTCTTTCATTTTGGGGACATGCCCTCCTCACGGCAACGAAGATACTGAACATGGTACCTTCCAAATCCGTAGAAAAGACACCGTACGAATTATGGTTTGGCAAGGCACCCTCATACGCATTCATGCGCATATGGGGATCTCCCGCTTACGTTAAAAATCTAGTGGGAGATAAATTGGAAACTAAATCCACTTTGTGCAAATTTGTGGGGTATCCGGAAAACTCGATGGGATACGAGTTCTACGATCCTACAAGACAAACAACGTTTGTCTCAAGGAACGCTCACTTCTTGGAGAAGGATTTCTTGGTTGACAAGAAAGAAAATAACGTAGAACTGGATGAGGTCACTGAAGCTGAAAAGGCCGAAGAGGTCGATCAAGCTGACCCGTCGCCACAGGCAGTGGGAGAACATGAGCATGAAAGTGCACCAGAAGGTACACCGATTCTTCGTATGTCAGAAAGACAACGTAGAGAACCCGAGAGGTACTACGGTCTGCTGCATGAGACTGGACAGTCTCTGACCGACCCAAGGACTTACGAAGAGGCTATGCTAGACATAGACTCGGGAAAGTGGCGCGAAGCCATGGAATCCGAATTGGACTCCATGCACTCAAACAAGGTCTGGGCCTTGGTAGATCCACCAGTGGGAGTGGCTCCCGTGGGTTGCAAGTGGATCTATAAGCGAAAGCTTGGAGTGAACGGAGAGGTAATAACCTACAAGGCGCGATTAGTGGCTAAAGGATATACTCAAAGACCTGGAATTGACTTTGAGGAGACCTTCTCGCCCGTCGCAATGCCCAAATCCATTCGGATCTTGCTGGCCATAGCTGCGTGGTATAACTACGAGATATGGCAGATGGATGTGAAGACTGTCTTTCTCAATGGAGACATTGATAAGGAGATCTACATGGAGCAACCAAAAGGATAGGCATCCAAAGGAGATGAACACAAGGTGTGCAAACTCCAGAGGTCCATTTATGGACTGAAGCAAGCTTCCCGAAGTTGGAACATTCGTTTCGATGAGACAATCCAAACTTTTGGATTCATCAAGAATATGTTCGAACCTTGTGTGTACAAGAAGATCAGTGGGAGTACAGTTGAATTTTTGGTGCTTTACGTTGACGACATTCTTCTCATTGGAAACAATGTGAAAGCGTTGTCCGAAACTAAAGCATGGTTATCTACACAATTCTCGATGAAGGATATGGGAGAAGCATCCTTTGTACTAGGTATAAGGATCTACCGAGATAGATCAAAAGGACTGCTGGGCCTCTCCCAATCCCAGTACATAGATAAAATCTTAAAGAGATTTAGTATGGAAGAATCCAAGAGAGGATTGCTTCCAATGAGACATGGGATTGCACTCTCTAAGTCTATGGCCCCAAAGACGCCAGAAGAGAGAAGCAATATGTCTCGAGTACCATATGCATCCGCGATAGGAAGCATAATGTATGGTATGCTATGTACGAGACCAGACGTAGCGTACGCTTTAAGCGTTACAAGTCGCTACCAGTCTGATCCAGGTGAGCAGCACTGGATAGCCGTAAAGGCAATTCTGAAGTACCTGAGAAGGACTAAAGAATTGTTCTTGGTATACGGTGGAGGAGAATTGAAATTGGAAGGCTATACAGACTCGAGCTTCCAATGTGATGTAGACGACTTCAAGTCGACATCAGGATACGTGTTCTGCCTCAATGGTGGTGCGGTTAGCTGGAAGAGCTCCAAGCAGGAAACAACCGCGGATTCAACCACCGAAGCAGAATACATTGCTGCGAGTGATGCAGCAAAGGAAGGTGTTTGGATGAGGAACTTCATCCAGGAATTGGATGTGATACCTAGCATCGCTGAGCCCATTACTATCTTCTGTGATAACAATGGGGCAATAGCGCAAGCAAAGGAGCCGAGATCTCATCAGAAATCCAAGCACGTACAAAGACGATACCACGTGATAAGAGATATCATTGGTAGAGGAGACATTAAGATGGAACGTGTCGACTCAGAAGATAATACGGCGGACCCGCTAACGAAGCCTCTGCCTCAAAAGGCATTTGAGAAACATCTGCAAAAGATGGGACTCAAGAACATAAAAGACTGGCTTTAGGACAAGTGGGAGATTGATAGAAATAGTGTCCTGCAAGCCAGCTGTATGGCTAGTATTTATTGTAATAAATGCGGAACTATTCAATTTCGATTAATAAATGCACTTCATTAAATGGTCATCTTTATCTTATGTAATAATTATCTACGCATAAGGATAAAAGTCCTTAGATCACAGGGCTATGGGACAACCCGTGGACTGATCTCCAAGGCCGTGATCTAGAACATATTCAAGAGTCGTAGAATCCAATCGAGATAGGACATCGTTGGATTCGGTTAGACTCTCACTATTGTGTGTACTCCGATGAACTGGAGGACGTTGGGGTCCACGAGCGTGACTGGGATAGTCGACACACATAAGTGGGTGGCTTGCTGGGATGGCAAGTGCACTGAATACCCCAATTAGGAAATAACTCACCATGGAAGCGGTAGTCGCATATCGGGGTTGAAGTTATTCCATATTTATAATAGTATACGAGGAACGATCCCTAACTACTTGAGGTGATAGGGTTTATCTGGTGCGAGAACGTCTACACTTTGATATGAGTTCCGACTGACTGGTGATTGCCAGAAAGTCTCTGTGGACTCATGTTGGGTATAGAGGAACTCGTATGCAGATTCATATCATCAACAAAGGATCCATTGACCCGACTTGATAGGTTGGGAAATTCTCCTATGGATTTCTGTGAGAAATTAATTCTGGTAAATCCTTGGCCAAGGTATCTGACGACTTTATGTAAGTAGCTCATAAAGATTAAGTCAAAGAGAATTTATTTCGAGACCAGAGTACATAAGGTCAAGACAAAAGAAAAGGGAATCCGATGAAAGACCATACCCTTAAGTCTCGACTGGGAGATTGATCGATGGAGAGATTATGTCGTATATGGAAATTATAAATGATAAAAGGTTCACTGAATTAATTCACCAGTGATTGGGCTCCATGGGCTTGTGGCTGGACATCGACCGTGGAGTGTGGGAGAATTCCCAAATTGGCAGGGGTGCTAATTTTGGAATGGTCAATCGACAGAGTGTTCGATTGATTTAGAGTAAGTCTTACTCGAATAATTAAATAATATTTAATTATAACCCACGGCCAATTATGTGGTGAACCTACGGGGGCATACACAATACACAAGTAGCGAAAGCGAGGAAATAAGAACGACCGAGTCGACTGGGTGGAAAAATCGACTGGGTCGATTATATTGGGTGGGTCGACTGGGTCGACCCAAATGGAACATGATTGGATCCAATTGGAATTGGATCAGGATCATAAATTAAATTGGAATTTAATTTGTGGACTAATTAATTAAGTTGGATTTAATTAATTAGAAAAGAATTTAATTAAATAGACTTAGAGTCTGATTTAATTAAATGGGAGATTAAGTTAATTAATTGGGCTATTTAATTGGGAGATTAAATTAAGCCTGATCAAATTAATTAACTGGGCCATGATTTAATTAGGAGACTCGGTCTTCTAATTAAAGAGGGCCATGGCCCATGTAGGAGAGAGAAGACCTAGTCCTAATAGGACTAGGATAGAAAGAAAACTTTAAATAGCTTTCTTCTAGTTATTTTTCACAGAACTCCTTAAGCAAAAATTGAGCAGAGCAAAAATTCTCTCCCTCTCCCCTACCAGATCGGCCGAACCCTCTTCCTGTGCAAGGAAGAATTTTTCGTTTTTCGATCTTGTTCCAAATCGTTCCTAATTCCTAGTCTATAATATATCTTGTGTTCTAGCTGATCGAGATATATTATTTTCGTGATATTGTGGTGTATCAACTCGTAGAGGCGCAACACGTGGGGCGCTCCTGAGAAGCCTGGATCGATTTTGCTGGAGAAGAATTCAGAGCTCGTTTCGCTAGCCGAGGATTTGCAAGGAGACAGGTATAAACGAGAATACTTATACTGTCGTTTATTAATATTCATATATATACAACTAGAGAGTATCCTGGCAAGATTCCTTAAGAGGCCCTAAAAGTTTTTATATTCCGATGTGCCTAGGGCTGTTTATCTTACCGAATCCCAACATATGTAACATTAATTCCTCCGTAATTTGAAAATTTATCAATAATTTTTAAAAAAATTGATGACTCGGTCATTATTTCGATCAAATTGTCTATTAAATGGTTGTTACACTATGTCATCCGTAATGTGAAAATATATCGATAATTCAAAAGAAATTGATGACCCGGTCATTATTCTAGTCAAATTGTCTATTACATGGTTATGTAACACTAAGTTCTCCATAATTTGAAAATATATCGATAATTTTAAAAAATTGATGATTCGGTCATTATCCGATCCAATCGTTTATTAGATGGTTATGTAACACTAAATTCTCCGTAATTTAAAAATATATCGATAATTTAAAAACGTTGATGACTCGGTCATTATTTCGATCAAATTGTCTTTTAGATGACTATGTATCAATAACTCTTCCGTAATTTTAAAATATGTCGATAATTTAAAAAATAAATTGATGATTTGATCGAAATAATGATCGAGTCATCAAATTTTTTAAAAATTATCGATATAGTTTCAATTTACGAAGAACTTAGTGTTACATAACCATCAAATAGACAATTTGATCGGGTCATCAATTTTTTTTATATTATCGATATATTTTCAAATTACGGAGAACTTAGTGTTACATAACCATCTAATAGACAATTTGATCGATAATGACCGACTCATCAATTTTTTTAAATTATCGATATATTTTAAATTACGGAAAACTTAGTGTTACATGACCATCTAATAGATGATTTGATCGGAATAATGACCGACTCATCAATTTTTTTAAAATTATCGATATATTTTCAAATTACAGAGGATTTAGTGTTACATAACCATCTAGTTCAATATTTTTAGTATACATCTACTAAATGAAAATTAAATTTAGAAATGTTTGTTGCAATTTTAAATTATAATAAACAAATATGCAATTTCAATTTATCATTTTTGTTCATGTCATAAATACAAAAAAAAAATTTCCAAAAATAGAACAAGAGAATTTAAATAAATATTGTATATTTCTTTAGATAATAAATATATTTATTTAAGTTGAACCTAAAAAAAAATATAAGTTTAGATCTATTTAGATTTAATAACATATATCAAATACAAGTTTAGACACCACCATTACAAGCTATGTCTTCTGAAGTCAAAAGGACTCCCACAATCCAAAATATCCCATAACCGGATGCTAACCTTAAACCCCCATGACACACATCACCTCATCAACCTCAAAAAGAAGGGAAATTAATCCAAATTCCACCAACAAACTGAAATCACACATATACAGAAGCAAATACAAGGTACTAATCAAAATTAACAAATAACCCCCTGAAAAAAGCAAATAGCCCCCTGCCTCGAAAGTGATCCGAACAGGCAGCTGAAATACACCCCAACCAACTCAAAACAAGAGCAAACAGCCCTCTGGAGTAGCAAACTGCCCCCTGGATTAGCAAACAGCCCCCTGAATTTGCACAATCCAAAAGGACTACCACAATCCAAAAGTGATCCAAACAAGGACTCCCACAATCGAAAAAATCCATAACTTGATGCTAACCTTAAACCCCCATTGACAAACTCCACCTCATTGACCTCAAAAAGAAGGGAAATCAGTCCAACTGTCACTCACCAACAACTGAAATCGCACTTCAGAAGAAACAAGACCGGTTACAAAGCAAACAATAAGAGATTAGCAAAAAAAATACTAGCCAATAGCAAATAGCCCCCTGACAAGCAAAAAACTCCCTGACCAAAAGCAAGCAGCCCCCTATCTCCCACAATTCATTCAAACACAAACTGAAACACCATCACAACAACAACCAGTGAGAAGGAGCTGAAGCAAGAGCAATTTCAGTCCCCTCCAACCAGTGAACTCAGGCCAAATGATAGAAGCAAAACGATCTCAAACCAACTTCAAGAGCCACATCTACACAGCAAACTCACTATGAAATCAATTGAATATAACTTTATGCAACTAAAGTGACTGAAGTAAAACAGCCACCTCAAACCAGCTGCCTCAACTCATCGGTTACGTACACTTCCATTTAATTGATTCATTAAGCTTGATGAATTAAGTAGCATAATCCCACTCATTGTTAAAAAACTACCAACCAAGCAGCTGAAAATGAATGATCTCACAAGAGAAACCAAGCAACCAGCACTAAGTACCAGAGATAATCCAATTATGTCAAGCAATCAGCATATCCATAGCAAGCAACTCAATTAATTCAATGGTCTCCACCAAGAAACCATCAGCCATTCAAATCTCAACCAGGCAGCTCCAATCAATTAACAATTGAATAAGCAGCTACCTCAAAACAATTAAATGGTCTTCACAATTAATCAACCAGGCAGCTCCAATCTCCATTAACAATTGAATGAAAAGAAGACCGATTATATAACAGCAGCCACCTCAAATACTTGTAAACTCAATCAATTAACCCGATAGCAATGTTAAATGACCGTAAATGACGTGTGAACATAAACCAAAACAGAATTACAATCACATAAACTCAGAAAATGAAAACAAAATTACCCAATTAATATAGGCAATTTCGAACTGGAATGCAAGAGGAATTGGATTGAGTCAGCCGCAAACAAGCCAATTCAACGAACAGGCCCTCAAAGTGCTATTACATGAAAAAATTCAATTCCAATATTGCAATCGTTTAAATCCAGAATTGATCAACGAAATCAACTCTAAACAGCTCTAGTAATGATCTAGAAGTGATAAAACAATCAATTACTCCTTTAGATATCGCAATTTGATCACAAAACAATTTGACGTAAAAAATAGCAATGAACACCCAAATCGCTGCAATCAACGATAATCTCTGAAATTTACCCCAAAGGGGTGAATAAACTCTAATTGTAGATGAAGGAACATCAATCAACAGCAAAATTGAAAAAATCGATTCCTAAGAGCTCAATGGTTTTTTACGTAAAAATAAGAAAAACCCCCAAATTTCAACCAAATTGCTCAATTGAGATGTGCAAATGATCGCAGTAGAGTGGAAAATCCAAAAGTGGAATTAGATTAAAAAAATAATCAGAATTATTCTGTTTCTTTGCCCGAAGAAGAGAGAAGAGAATGAATTTGGAGAACAAGAAGAGAGAGAATAAATATTTAGCAAGGGCTCTAAGGTAAATTCAATAATATATTCAATTAGGCAAAAATTCAATTTTCATACCATAGAATATGCCCAAGTCCATTTTTCATACCAATCGATTGAAAATCATACCGTAGAATAAATAGACATTTCAAAAATCATACTTCCGTTAGTTTACTTAACGGAACTAACAAAATAGGGGGGAAATGCAATTGTCTAAATTTGAGCAGGGTCTTTTTGCAATTACTGCCTTCTTCCTCCTCCCATTCAATCGCCGGCTTCCGGTGGCGGTTTGTCAAAATTGGTTGAGGGTTTTTGTTCCTCTCGTCATGGGCAACATTTTCCATGTGGTAATTGCAGCGGCCGTCGACGGTGGAGCAAAGGAGGAGTGTTTTTTCGCGTTTAAACCCTAAAATGCGCCGCCGCTTGGGCGGAGCTCAACCGTCTACGGCAGCTACAATAAACCTATGGAAAATGATGCCCATGGTGAGGGGAAACTATTGCAACAAGAATCATGAAGTTTGGTTAAGAATCGAAGAAGAAATCACGATTTGAATTTTCGAAAATTTTGACCTATAATTCGAAAATTAGAACTCAAAATTCGAATAGATTACTCAATGGATTGAAAATATCTTTATATGTACGAGTTCTCCACGACAAGGGGAACAAAAACCCTCAACCAATTTCGACCAAAAGTCACCGGAGCCGGCGGTCTTACGGGAGGAGGAAGAAGAAGACGATAATTGCAAAAAACCCCTGCCTAATTTTTAATAATTGCATTTCTCACCTCTTTTTTTACTTCAGTTAAAAAACTAACGGTAGTATGATTTTTGATATTTTGGTATGAAAAATGGACTTGGGCCTATTCTATGGTACCAAAATTGAATTTTTGCCTATTCAATTAACAACACCACATTGTTGGGACAATGACCGGTTGTCCCAAGGACAAGGACTGGTTGTGTCGGTCATCTCGAAAATATTAAAAAAAAAAATTGAGTCCAAGGCAAATTTATTGCTGACCTTATGAAAGGTTTTTATTGTTGAACTGATGGGAGACAATCCCATCAAATAAATCAATTAAACTTGAACACGATTTCTCATATGATAACTTTTAAAACTTGACTCGAGCCAGACTCGATAAGCTAAATATTGAAAAAACACATGTTCTCCTTCGATATTAACTTTGCTTGAGTTCGGCTAATCAAACAAATCAATTAAACTTGAACTAGATTTCTCATTTGATAACTTTTGAAGCTCGACCCGAGCACCACTCGACAAGCTAAATGTTGAAATGAATATATGTAAAATAGAAAGTCTTAATACTCGGCTTCAGCTTGGTTTAATAAGATATAAATTCAAGCTCAAATTTAAAAAAAAAAAAATCAAGCACAATATATAATATTGAAATTAAGCTTGAACAATACGTTGACTACTCGACTCGTGTACATCCCTATCACTAACGAAGTCTGTAGGTTTATAGAAAATCTGATTTCTTGATCCGTAAACTCTCATAAAAAACCCAACCGAGTGTAACAAAGGTGGTGTATTTAACTTAAAGGATATAAATTACATACAATTTGGTAAATAGTGCATTGTGCATAATTAGTATCCTGAATTAGGGAGTCCGAACAGCAGGTGTCATAGATCGAAATATGTTACACTAAATATATAATGGAATATAATGGAATTATGCATAAATGTTTACAATAGATCAAGGTTTGAGCTTAATGGAAACGTTCATCTTAAGTACTTTTAATTACTCGCGTTTGCAACGTGCATGTATAATATGGAGCAAAAAGCAGAAACACCCCTGGTGTTATATTTCGAGTGGAAGATTCTTCCCTGGACCTGACCGTGTGGTCCAGGATTTTTCTTCTTTTTTATTATTTTTCTTTTCTCTTCTTTCTTTTCTTCATTAATAACTAAAATTGTCTTATACAATTAAAAAAAATTGACATATTTTGTGTTGTAAATTTATAATACGATGTTTGTTTCTATCAGAATTATTATTTGCATTTTCCACACATTATTTCTTCTTTAAAAATATTTAATTAATTCTATAAAAAAATATCAATCTTAATTATTTATAGCACAAAATGACACAATGAATTTGCAAATTCACATCTTTGGAAATAAATAAAAATATAGCTAGAACAACATTGAACGATTATCAAAAATACATAATATATATAAAAAAATACCAATATACGAAAAATAAAATTTAGTGACAAAATATTAAGTAACATTGTTGAAATTGTCAGTTTTTGCATATATTTAGTGATAAGAATGTTAATTTTTTCACAATAACAATAGTGACAAGTACAATAGTGATATAATATATTTTTAAATTGTCACTAATGGCTATTTGTGACAAGTGTATGAAGTTAGTTATTATTATTGACAATTAGTGACACCCTTTTAGAGACACACTACAAGAAAAATAAATTTTAGTGACAAAATATTAAGTGATATTGTTGAAATTATCACTTTTTGCATATATTTAGTGACAAAAATATTAGTTTTGTCACAATAAAAATAGTGACAAGTGCAATAGTAACAAAATATATTTTTAAGTCATCACTAATGGCGATTAGGGACATATGTGTGGAACTTAAATTGTCACTATTGATAATTAGAGACACTCTTTCAGTGATAACCTAGTGACAATAAATATTGTCACTATAATTTAGTGATAACTTTTTAGTTGCTACTTTTGGGGTATCATTAAATGTCAATATTGATAACTTTTTCACAACTCTCGTCACTAGTGTATCTATAAATATCATTTTAGTGACAATATATAAATTATCACTTTGTGTTTTACTATTTTGTCACTAAAATTTAAATTTTTTCAAGTGACAACTTAATAATAATAAATATTGTCACTATAATTTAGTGATATTTTTTTAGTTGTCATTTTTTCCCTATGTATCTGATTTATGTAAAAGAATATTAGATATAAGAAAAAAAAAATAAAGAAAGAATGAAAAAGAAAATAATAAAAGAAAGGAAGGAAGAAAAAAAAAACAGAAAAAAAATGTAGACCACATGGTCTAAGAGTCCAGGTCTATAGAAGAATCTCCCATTTCGAATAGACAAAAACTTTCTTTTATTATTGTAATTAGCAAGTAGTGGGCCCCACTACGTTGGAGGACAATTGCTCAAACTACCTCTTAAATTGGTGGGAAAAAAGAGTGAAATTTAGCCAACTCGGTTAAAAAGTTATTGAAGTTGGTGAAAAATAAGAAAATCATGGAGAAGTTGGTGAAGTTGGAAGATAAGTGGGTGAAATCAGTTACGGCCATTAACGAGGTTTGTGATTTCTTAGATGACACTTGAGAATATTTTTGGAGTGCATTTTTTTAATGAAATAAACATAGGAAAGGCAAACTTTAATAAATCTAATACATAAGGGGTAAGTTATAGAGGGTGGCTAGTGTAATTTTACTAAATCTCAAGGGTACTTTGAGTAATTCTCCTTATAATTTAATTGGGGATGCGGGTATTTGTCTCAAGATCTGAATCATCAAGGATTCGACCAACTATGCTTTTCTAAAGGGATCCATGTGAATCTAATTTCAACTACAAAACAAGGGAAAAGACATGATGGGATTATAAGACGGAGCCTCCTCCGAGGCCTAAGTCAGTAACCTGTTAACATGAATAGGTAAAATCTCTAATTAATTAGGGGCATGATCTGCGTGAATCATGGGTTGTTATCATGAACGTTCCACCACTATTCCCCAAAGATATGGAGTATGCTGACAAGGAGATATGCCGTCATTTTATGTTGATCATGACAATGTCATCCTCGCGGGATACTTAACCTCTCATGTGTAATGTGAGATTAACCCTAATGGGCGGGATATCCACGCTGGTGGAGTAAAGATATTGGGTCGCATCTGAGTGATCCTCTAGTGAGATCTGGGCATTAGACCATACCTGATGTTCTGATGCTTAGGATTTATCTCGATCTTAAGGGTCGCAGGATACCCATATTTGATTCATGTATCAATTGGCTCAATACACTCAGGGGCCGTTTGGTAGAGTGTATGAGATTAAGGTGGATTAGATTGTAGACGGATTGAAGACCATATTAAAAATACGATTTGGTAGATTTGATTGAGTCATATTATATTAAAACAATTATCGTAATATGCTTTATAGAGTTATGAGTTTAGATATATATTTATATATTTTTAAAAATTTGAGAAGAAATTATGATATTTAATGATATGTTAAAAAGAAAAATATGTATATTTGAGGTTATTAGTAACATTTTAACTAATCCATATTCACCCGGATTAACTAATCCATCCATGCTTGGGTGGATTATAATCTAGTCTTAATACCGGGTTGTAAGGATTTAATCATCTTGACCCGGTATTAGAGCAATGCAACCAAACGTTGCATTAGGCCAACTGGAATGGTTTTTGTATAATGTACGCTTGCTAAGATCATCATCATATGAATAACAATGAACGTCAACTGGATTGTCCCATTGACTAGTTATCTTTACAGTTTTTTTCCTCCGATCTACTATTCCTGGTATATGGAAACATAAGCAAGTGTATGAGCTGGACATTAGTAAGAAGACAAGTATTTTGTAACACATAGTTTGTTTCCACTAATATCATTTTTCAAACTTGCAATTTCCACCATTTTTCAAGAATTGTATTTCGGTAAATAATCTTTACAAATAGTGAATAGCCATGTATATAAATATATATACAACGTTCATTTTAAATACTTTTAATTACATGCGTTTGCACATGTATAATATGGAGCAAAAAGCAGAAACACCCCTCGTGTTATTTTCGAATTGACAAAATCTTTCTTGGTTAAATCGGTGAAAAAGTTATTGAAGTTGGTGAAAAACAGGAAAATCGTGGAGAAGTTGGTGAAATTGTAAGACAAGCAGGTGAAATCAATTTACTGCTATTTAGGTTTGTGATTTCTCATATGGTACTCAAGAATATTTTTGGAATGCATTCTTTTATTGAAATAAATGTAGTAAAGGCTTCTTGTAATGAATCCAATACTTCAGAGGTAACTTATAAAGGTGGTTAATGTAATTTTACTAAATCTCAAGGTACTTTGAGTAAATCTCCTTATAATTTAATTGGGGATGAGGTATTTGTCTCAAGATCCGAATCATCAAGGATTCGACCAACTATGCTTTTTTTAAAGGGATACACGTGCGTTTGATTCCAGCTACAAAACAAGGGAAAAGACATGATGGGATTATTCAGGCGGAGCCTCCTTCGAGACCTAAGTCAGTAACGAGTAGTTATCATGAACGTTCCATCACTATTCCCCAGAGATATGGATTATGGTTGACAAGGAGATATGGCGTCAATTTATAGTGAATCATGACAAATGTAATCCCTTCGGGATACTTAACCTCGCATGTGTAATGAGGGATTAAGCCTCATGGGCGGGATATCCACGCCGATGGAGTAAGGATATTGGGTCGCATCTGAGCGATCCTCTTGTGAGATCTGGGCACTAGAAAATATCTGATGTTCTGACACATAGAATTTATCTCGACCTTAAGAGTCGCGTGATACCCATATTTGATTCATGTATAAGTTGGCTTAATACACTCACGTAAATATTAAATGTTGATTGAGAAATGGTTTTGTCAAATGTTCAAGTGTACGAGGCGATTATTGACATATTTTCTTTAGATGGACAAGAAATTGATAATTTCAAAGGAAAAATGAGAAATGAGGGTATTATTATCATTTTTGTTCATAATTGTGCAAAAATTAGAAGAACACTTGCAATTTCAGCTATTGAACTAAGCTCATGTCCGTGCAACAGGGGGTATTTGAATTCAACTTATTTATATGAGGATTTTGCTGACAAAAATAACACACATAATTTTTCTTCAAATTAAATATAATACAGAGTGTGTTTTTGTATTTTGCTCAATTATTAGGGTGTACTTTTATTTGCTACCTTTAAAGCTTTAACTATTGACTCTTTGACTCTTTCAGTTATGTATCCATTACATCAATTTGCCCTCCGACTAAAATTGAAGCTTAAATAAAAGGATGAAATTAGGGGTACTGGGCACGGGCCGGGTTTGAAATGGGTTCGAGGCTAGGGATATGGGTATAATAAATTTTGGGATTGACACTTTTCATCTCAAATCCGTCCCGTAATAATTCGGGTACCCGAAAGCGGGTACCCGAATTATTGCGGGACGGGATTACGTGTCTCATATTATTTTTATTCATCAATTTTTATACACCTAACAAAATAATATTACAATATTACGTAATTATATTTCGTTATTTTCCTATTACTAAATTGTATCACTTTTAACTCATTATTACATAAGACATATCATTTATTCAGCATAACGACTATTTCAAATATATTCAAATAAGATCAAAAAGTGAAATCATATAATGAGCAAATGATAAAATACGATCAACATCGAGTCTCAATCAGAAAAATTCAATCCAAATACTATTTGTAGTTGATACCACAATAATTTATCCAAGCCAACACTCAAATTACACAAAAGTTATAAATTTTAAACAACTAAAAATCTAAAATCATATAATGACCCATAATATTAATTACTAATAACCAATGTAAGATTAAAAGGAATATTAAGATAAAGTAAAAAAGTTCATTTATTATATAATGTTAATTAATTTAATAAGTAAAGAGTATATATTATCTAATAATAATATACGCGAGTTCAGGTATTCGGGGTTGGAGAGATCAATCCCAAACCCATCCCATATTCCCATAATAAATTACGGATATTCAAGTTCGGGTACCCAAACCCCAAAAACACTCGTCCCGTTCGAATATTTTAAAAAGGGGACAGGTCGGATTCGTGTTACCCGAATCCAATGCCCACCCCTAGGGGAGACCGTCAGGCCAGGAGACTTAAGGGGATTGGATTTAAGTCCAAATTATCCAATCCACTTAGGCTTTGTTTGGTTAATATCTCAATCTCACTTCTTCTTTTTCATTTCTTTCTTCCACGCGATCCAGGTAAGTAAATTTTGGTCAATTTTTTTTTTCTTCCAATTTTAGTGAAAATCTAAGCTACCATCTTTCAACTTTTTTTAATAATTTTCTAGCCTTATAGGAAAGACCGTAAGTACTTACAAAAGTTTTATAAATGGAGAGGTTCATATTTCTTGACTTAATTCCTGGGCGTTTTGATATCTATGAAGCTTAGGGCATCTCCAATGATGGGCTCGGGGCGCGCGTGAGGGCCGGTCTGGGCTGGGGAATCGTCTCCAATGGTGGTCCGGGGCGGGGCGCGGGACGGCACGGGCTGGGCTGCGAGCTGCGGCGGGAACAGCAGCTGGAACGGAGGCCGCGTGAAGATGGAGGAGAAATAGTGGAGAGTGCTATGCACTCTCCCCCTTTAAATCAGGTGGCGCCACTTGGCGCTACCTGATTAGTCCATCCTCTTTTTTTAATTGTTTATTGTTAGTGTTAGTTTTGTAAATAACTTCAACCGTGTATAATTTGTAATTCAAATTTGTAATATTTTTATATTAGAATAAATTGTGTATTGTTAATATTAGAATATAATTTAATATAATTTTTTTTATTTTAATTATAATTCTAATTATTAATGTTTTAATAATAGTAACATTAAAAATGGATTTAATTATATCTTCTATTTAAAAAATAGTAATTAAATTATGTAAATAATTTTTAGTATATTTGTTAATTTTAGAATAAAATTAAATATTGTTTGTTAATTTTAATTATAATTCTAATTATTAATGTTTTAATAATAGTAACATAAAAATGGCTTTAATTATTTATTCTATTTATAAAATAGTAATTCAATTTTATACATAATTTATTAGTATACTTGTTAATGTTAGAGTAAAAATAAATTCTATTATTATTAATTTTGATTACAATAGTAATTATTAATGATCAATAAGAATAAAAAGAAAGGAAATACAACAAAAAAATCTTTCTCGAGACTTATTTGGAGGATTCTCGAATGAAGAAACCGACTGGTTCGAGAGGGCAAATCAATTAGAATTAGAATTACTTGAAAATATAATTAAACACCGACGAATAATTTAAATTGATACCCTAAGCATATAAATATTTAAAAACATACTTAATTAAAAAAATACATAAATTATACAATTTACATATATTGTTAACCATATTTTGCATAGACATTGGCGATTAAGTCTTGTTGGAGTCTACTGTTGGTTTCTTTGGATTAATTATAATTATAATTTATATTTTAATGTTTAAATATTTTAATTATAATATTTTTAAATTAATTATACTATTATTCTATCATTATTATTATTATTATTATTATTATCAATATTAAAACTATTATAAAAAAGGGTGAGAGTGGGGAAGAAAAATATTTGGAAGAAATTGAGTGCTGGAGACCACCACTGGAGATGATCACCTAGAGCCCGGGCTGGATCGGGGGCTGGCCCAGAAGCTGGCTCGGGAATGGCCCCGGAAAACCATTGGAGATGGCCTTAATGACTGAAAGATCCAAGGTATTCTTTTTCTCCTCCACAGGAATAAGCTGTCCAGCATATATATAAGCTCCTTATGATCCAATTTCAGGCTTTTGAATATAGAGAGAGCAAGAATTGAGAGAGAACGGGGGAGTAGAGAGAGAAAGATTTTGTTGTTGGAGAGACATGAGGTCTCTTATTAATTGAAAAAGTCTAGGACCAGATGATTGTTGAAACCTCTGTCTCAATTCGTTCCATATAGCCATAGCTAAGGTATGATAGAGGATAGTGTGATGAATCTCTTTTGAAAGTGAATTTAGTAACCAGGTAATGACAAGTTTGTTGTTTCATTCCCAATAATTTTCAGGAACTGGATCCCCTTTGGTAGTATGAGTGTCCCGTCCACAAATCCAAACTTCTTTTTAACTGTTAGTGACAAAGTCATGGCTATACTCTATGTTTGGTAATTATGCTCTGTTAATTTTTCAGAAACCAAAGGGATACCAGGCCCATCTGCAGGATGCAGATAATTAGGGCTGCTAGGATCCTCTATAAGAGCCCTGCTGCGGACAGATGTGATGGCAGGAGAGACTGAATCAGTGGTAGAACTTTCAGAAGACATTTAGAGTATGGGTAAGAAAATTGATCCGATTCTTGATTTTTGTATGAAAAGATATTAGGAAGAAATCTGGTAAATTGTGAGAATCTTGAATGGAATGTATGATGGATTTGTATGTATAGGGAGGAAGGTTTTGAAGAGTGAGAGATATGTGATAATGAATTCTGTGAGGATGAAAGAATGGAAAAAAAAATTGAGAAATGGTATGATTTTGACTGAATCTTGATTGTGGGAAGAAATCTGGGAATGGAATTATGAACAGGATGTAGAAAACAGGAACAAACTGAGATGAATACCAGAGGAGAATATGGGTTTGTAGGTTTTGGAGTTTGGGATCTGCAGATTGATGATTTGATGATGATGATGATGATGATAGAACAGATCTTGTGATTTGTTTGTAAAGAATTCTGATGAGGTTCATTGTGATTGAACCGGTCAGGATGATGATTTCGAGACTGAAATGGATTTCAGAAGAAAAATCACCGGAGATGATAGGCAAAAGAGAATTGATTGCAGCGGAGATGGAAGAGGATCTTGAAACTTAGAGACTTACTGTTGATACCATGTAAACAGATAATATTGTATACATATACGTGTATATAATTTGCAGAGAGGAAATTGGAAAAAGAATTATGTATATTGCTTAACTTATTTCAAGTGAATAATGAATTGTGACTCTGTTGTACAAGATGAAGCCTATTTATATAACTTACTTAACAAACCAGGGTTATATTAGTAAATACATAAATATAGGTGCGCAGGCCCAATAAATTCAATATATTAACTGATTATCTTAATATAATCCTCAGCAGAGATTTCCCATTCGGGTTCTTTTTTCTCAATTAACGAAGGCCTATTCTCATATAGTTGAATTATGCCTCGCCCATACAAGTCGACCCGTCCATCATTTGTTATCCGGTACTCGCAAGTATTACAATCACGGACATCTCCTCTGTAGGCGAGAAGGTATCTTTTTGACATATGTTGTACTCGAAAGTCGATAGAACACCATAAAACCGTGCCTCCAAATATGCCTTCTCTGAATTGCCAATCAAAAGAATGGTTTTTGTATAATGTATGCTCGCTAAGATCATCATCATTTGAATAACAATGAACGTCAACTGGATTGTCCCTTTGACTAGTTATCTTTACAGTTTTTTTCCTAAAATCTAGTATTCCTGGTATATGGAAACATAAGCAAGTGTATGAGCTGGACATTAATAAGAAGACAAGTATTTTGTAACACATAGTTTGTTTCCACTATTTTCAATTTTGGTGTAACAAGTTGGAAAAATTCCAAACTTGCAATTTAATTCCACCATTTTTCTAGCATGTATTTTGGTAAATAATCTTTACAAATAGTGAATAGCCATGGATATAAATATATATATACAAGTTTTGAGCTTAATGGAAACGTTCATCTTAAATACTTTTAATTACATGCGTTTGCACATGTCTAATATGGAGCAAAAAGCAGAAACACCCCTCATGTTATTTTCGAATTGACAAAATATTTCTTGGTTAAATCGGTGAAAAATTATTGAAGTTGGTGAAAAACAGGAAAATTATGGAGAAGTTGGTGAAATTGTAAGACAAGCAGGTGAAATCAATTTACTGCTATTTAGGTTTGTGATTTCTCATATGGTACTCAAGAATATTTTTGGGATGCATTCTTTTATTGAAATAAATGTAGTAAAGGCTTATTGTAACGAATCCAATACTTGAGGTAACTTATGAAGGGTGGTTAATGTAATTTTACTAAATTTCAAGGTACTTTGAGTAAATCTCCTTATAATTTAATTGGGGATGAGGGTATTTGTCTCAAGATCCGAATCATCAAGGATTCGACCAACTATGCTTTTTTTAAAGGGATACACGTGCGTTTGATTCCAGCTACAAAACAAGGAAAGACATGCTGGGATTATTCAGGCGGAGCCTCCATCGAGACCTAAGTCAGTAACGAGTAGTTATCATGAACGTTCCGTCACTATTCCCCAGAGATATGGATTATGGTTGACAAGGAGATATGGCGTCACTTTATAGTGAATCATGACAATTTAATCCCTTCGGGATACTTAACCTCGCATGTGTAATGAGGGATTAAGCCTCATGGGCGGGATATCCACGCCGTTGGAGTAAGGATATTGGGTCGCATATGAGCGATCCTCTTGTGAGATCTGGGCACTAGAAAACATCTGATGTTCTGACACATAAAATTTATCTCAACCTTAAGAGTCGCGTGATACCCATATTTGATTCATGTATAAGTTGGCTTAATACACTCACGTAAATATTAAATTAAATGTTGATTGAGAAATGGTTTTGTCAAATGTTCAAGTTTACGAGGCGATTATTGACATATTTTTTTTAGATGGACAAGAAATTGATAATTTTAAAGGAAAAATGAGAAATGAGGGTATTATTATCATTTTTGTTCATAATTGTGCAAAAATTAGAAGAACACTTGCAATTTCAGCTATTGAACTAAGCTCATGTCCGTGCAATAGGGGGTATTTGAATACAACTTATTTATACGAGGATTTTGCTGACAAAAATAACACAAATAATTTTTCTTCAAATTAAATATAATACAGAGTGTGTTTTTGTATTTTGCTCAATTATTAGGGTGAACTTTTATTTGCTACCTTGAAAGCTTTAACAATTGACTCTTTGACTCTTTCAGTTACGTTACTTACGTATCCATTACATCAATTTGCCCTCCGACTAAAATAGAAGCTTAAATAAAAGGATGAAATTAGGGGTGGGCACGGGGCGGATTTGGGATGGGTTCGGGGCTAGAGATATGGGTATAATAAATTTTGGGATTGACATTTTTCATCCCAAATCCAAACCCGCCCCTTAATAATTCGCCGGGTACCCGAATTATTGCGGGACGGGATGGGATGGGACGGGATTATGGGTCCCATATTATTTTTATTCATCAATTTTTATCCACCTAACAAAATAATATTTTAATATTACGTAATTATATTTCGTTATTTTCCTATTACTAAATTGTATCACTTTTAACTCATTATTACATAAAACATATCATTTATTCATCATAACGACTATTTCAAATATATCCAAATACGATCAAAAAGTGAAATCATATAATGAGAAAATAATAAAATACGATCCACATCGAGTCTCAATAAGAAAAATTCAATCCAAATACTATCTATAGTTGATACCAAAATAATTTATCCAAGCCAACACTCCAATTACACAAAAGTTATAAATTTTTAAACAACTAAAAGTCTAAAATCATATAAAGACCCATAATATTAATTACTAATAACTAATGTAAGATTAAAAGGAATATTAAGATAAAGTAAAAAAGTTAATTTATTATATAATGTTAATTAATTATATAAGTAAAGTGTATAAATTATCTAATAATAATATAGGCGGGTTCGGGTATTCGGGGTTGGATAGACCAATCCCAAACCCGTCCCGTATTTTCGTAATAAAATACGGGTATTCAAGTTCGGGTACCCAAACTCAAAAAATACTCGTCCCGTTCGGGTATTTTAAAAACGGGACGGGTCGTGTTTGGGTTATCCGAACCCAGCCCACCCCTAGATGATATACAACTTTCCCCTTAAATTATAAGGTCGGTATCAGTTACCCCTAAAGCGTCAATTGTAACATCTACCCTCCTCTGTTATAATTTTGTAGTTTTTATACCAAAAATACCCCCTCCTCCTTACATAAATACTAATAATTTCTTTATTAAAATAAATTTGTCTCTTTATTAATTATGAATCCATTCATCTATAAAACAATATTATATTTTAATTTTTTTTTGTTTCCTTTGATTTTATAGTCTTAAATTTTTCTTTATTTTTATCTCATTTTTTTCTTTATTTCTGTTTCAATTTGTTTTCTTTATTTTATGTTTCAATTTTTTTTTTATTTCTATCTCAAATTTTTCTTTATATTTTTTTGAGTTTTTATTTGGTGATAATTATCTCAATTATATTCGATACGAATTATTATTCAGAATGTTGATTAATTCTCCGTCAAATTATTTCTCGCAAAATTCAATTGTTTAACACCAAATAATAGGCAAAATTGCAAAAATCATCCCAAACTAATTACTGATTTTGGATTTTCGTCCCAAACTATTCAACTTGGCAAATTTCGTCCAGTAATTTAATATTATTTTGGAATATAGTCCCACTATTAATTATAAGACGAAAATTGCGCATTTACCGTTAAATTATCACATGACAACTTACACGTGGTAAATTTTAACATGAATAATTATATAATATTGTAGAATTCGTCCCGAACTAATTACAACATTGAACCGTAATTTTCATTAAATTAAAATTTTAATATTGGACTAAATTCATATAAAATGATAAATTATGGGACGAAATTTGGCGAGTTGATATAGTTTGGGACGAAAAATTAGCAATTACTTTGGGACAATATTTCAAACAAATATTAAAATGCGGGACGAAATTCGGTGAGGTAATATAGTTTGGGATAAAATTCCAAAATCACTAATTAGTTTGGGACGTTTTCTGCAATTTTACCCCAAATAATATTATGTTTTAGTTTCTTCATTCCTTTTGTTTCCTTCGGTTATATAGAAAAATGAGATGAAAATGAAGAGAAAAATTTGAGATCGAAAAAGGAAGGTAGAAAAAGAAACATAGTATTGTTTAGTGGATGAATGGATTCATAATTAATAAAAGATATTTTATTTTAATAAGTAATAAATAAATTAGTATTATAATAGGGGTTGGCTTATTTTTGGAATAAATACTACAAAATTATAATAGAGGGGGGTAAGTGTTACAATTGATCCTTTAAGGGGGATAACTGATACCGCCCTCATATTTTAAGGAGGGGGGGGGGGGGAATTATATTTCACCCTAAAATTAAAAATGTTCAGAATTTTTACAGTCGGGTTTTTCCAATGTTTCCCTCTAAACAAATTAGTGAACTCATACATTTTGCACATAGGAGAAAAAGAAATAGGGAGAGGGGATCTCCTTGACGAATTCCCCTTTCAGGCTTGACAAAACAAAACTAATTATCATGATAAACGAAACAATAAGAGACAGAAGTAACCCAAGTCATAATTTTATTCACAAAAAGAGCAGGAAAACTTAATCCAAGCATTGCATCCCTAACAAAACTCCATTCTGATTTATCATAGGCCTTTTTATGTCTAGTTTAATGGTCATGTTTCCAACTTTTCCCTTAGTCCGTTTTTTCATATGATGGGTCATCTCATAATCAACAAGCACATTGTCAGTGATATGTCTATTGGGAACGAAAGCTGTCAGAAATTACAGAGGCATTACGGGCTTGAGTCGATTGGTTACGATTTTGGCTGTGATCTTGTAGATAACATTGCAGAGACCCATTGTTCGAAATTGGGTTATGTTTTCAGGTTCACTGCATTTGGGTATAAGAACAATATAGGTGAAATTGCACTCGGTATTAATTATTAAAGATCCCATGAATCAAAAAATTAAGAATACAAGATATAACATCATTATTAATAACGTGCCAATTTCTTTGAAAAAAACAATGCGGGGAGAGACCGTCAGGCCAGGAGACTTAAGGGGATTGGATTTAAGTCCAAATTATCCAATCCACTTAAAAACTTAACCCACTTAAAATCCTAAACCCTTACTTATCCCAACCCAAGTTATAGGCCCAAAATATTTATTTCCCAACCCAACTCCCAAATCCCAAAACGTTCATTTAATTTATCATATTAGAATAATTCCCGTAATGCGAGGACCTATTTATCTTAATTTAAATAACAATGATTATGGCTTATAATACGCAAATTATTGATATTAATTAGCATGGGGATATTAATTATTGATTTATTGGTAAAAGCTGATATCATTTTCATAAATATATGCATATATCTATATATATATATATATTTTTTTTTGGTTTCCCAAGGGTTTATATCTATATTTATTTTGGTAAAAGCATAATCTAAGTTAATCATGCAAACATGCATTACTTCTTTTTAAATTATTTTGTGGTAAAATCCTACAATCTAGGACTAACTTATCGTAATTATGATCTTGTGTAAATTAAGAAAATCAAGACGGAAATATATATCGTTGACATTTTTGGTAAAGTGTCCAAAATTATAGATTTAACCTAAATAACCGGAACTTAATACGTGTTAGATGTCTAATTAGCTTAATTTGTGAATTTTCCTTATTTCTTTGA
The DNA here is from genome assembly GCA_038501285.1 of Penstemon eatonii. NCBI lineage: Eukaryota > Viridiplantae > Streptophyta > Magnoliopsida > Lamiales > Plantaginaceae > Penstemon > Penstemon eatonii. The sequence goes on from CM076711.1 coordinate 19,395,782, forward strand.
TATCATTAATTAAAGGGTAACATAAAATTTGAAAAGGAAGGAATTCGTATTAGTATTTAAGAAGAGATATTATGGATGAATTTTTTCTATAAAATAAATAAATTTTAAAAAATTATTATTTTAAAATTAGAAGATTTCGGTAAACAGACCGTCTTGTTACCAAAATTTGTAAATGACTGGCAATGAATTTTTATTATAAATAACACAACAACTAAAGAGCAAACTAAGCTCCAAACTAACGAAGTATAAAAAATTTTAAAGAACACAAAATATTGAGCATCTCCAATGGCCAAACTTTTGCAGCCTTTTGTGTTGGCAATTATTCTTATAATGGTGACAGGTATTTAATTTTAAAAGATGTAGCACTTTTCTGTACTTTTTTAATATTAGATTAGTAATTTATATATTATTGCAATTTGCCGCAATTGTTCCCTGTTTTAAAAATTAAGATATGTAGTAGGTATTTTTCATGGATCAAAATTTCATTGTTGTTCCCTTCGAAATCATTCATTAATTTCAAATATTTTTGGGGTCATTGATCTTTAATAGACTTTTAAAAAAAATCACATGTGTTTTGGAAAAAATGCTCATAACCCCTTGAGTTATTCATTTTACAAGAACTTATCTTGAATTTTATAAAATGTTGCAGGGCTTTTGGCACTTTGCACCCTGGAATTATAAGATTTTTACACTTTGCACTCTAACTTAAAAGTTTTGGCACTTTGCACCCTGAAAATACAATTTAATTGGTACTTTGCACCCTAGTGTGTATTGAAGAAAAATTAATTGATTGAAGAGTATAATAGTTATTTTTAAATATTTTTGGCACTTAAACCCTAAAAGTATAGATTTTGATATTTGTACTCTGAAATATAAAATATTGGCACTTTGCACCCAAAAAATATAACTTCTGGCATTTTCAACCCCGACTTAATATGATAATCTAAATTATGTAAATAACATGTAATATAATAATAGTTAGATGTGTAAACGTGTATTTTTGATATAATGTAAATAATCTTGAGGATACTTGAAAATAAAATGAAGACAGTCATTTTTTTTAATCTAAATTTTACAGAGAGAAAATGTTAAAATAAGTTATCAAAGTAAAATAAATTTAGAATAACATTTATGATTGTTGTGCATAGAAATGACCATCTTATCTCTACATCATCGACATTCATGAGTCTATATTTTTTTAAGAAAAATACATTAGGGTGCAAAATGTCATACAAATTATATTTAAAGGTGCAAAGTGCCAAAAAAAATTAAATATTGGTGAAAAATGCTAATAATTTAGAATTTTAGGGTACAAAATGCCAACCTTATATATTTTAAGGGTGCAAAATCTATGTTGCCAAGGTGCAAAGTGAAAAAAAAAATTAAAAATAGCTATTCTACCATTCTATCAATTAATTTTCTCAGTGAAACACACACTAGGGTGCAAAGTGCCAAAAAAATTATATTTTTAGGGTGCAAAGTGCCAAAACCCTATAATTTCAGGGTGCAAAATGCCAAAAACCCAATGTTGCACACTCTTTTTTTATCGTTAAAATATTTAGGTTAAGTATTATTTTTTCCCCAATACTTAATTCTTTTTAATATTTATTTAAATAATATATTTTCATATACTAATAATATATTTAGTATATAGTAAAAAATTAATATTTAATTGACTGAAATATATACTAAAACTTATAAAAATATTTTTACAAGAAAATTCTCTTGTGTCCTACAGAATGTTGCACACTCTTGTCTAATATCTTTATTAAATTATCTAATATCTATATATTATTAATTCTACTTAATATTTATTTATATATTAAGAACATATTTATTATATTGTAAATTTTTTAATATTTAATTGATCGAAATATATATTATTAACTTAAAGCTAGAAATGAAAATACAAACCCATGCATGTAATTAAGTAACCAACTAAAACATTTTCTTTGCATTTACATTTACCCACATTAAATAAAAATATTTACTACTATTTATGCAGGTTCTTGGATGCAAACTAGTGGAAAAATTAAATTGTGTCCCCAAAAAGTTCAAGATTTGTGCGATCTTAGACGCCGAGACTCATTCGTAAATGTGTGTAAAACTATGTTTCCTTTGTTGTTAAATATGTTTAAAACAATCTGTGTATATAAAATATTATAGAATATTTTATATTTCTAAGTACTATAGTAAATTATAAAATATTATAAAATACTTTATATTATAAAACTATAGTAAATTATTCCAACAGAATAATTATTTATAATTAACTCTAATTATAAATCTTAGTATAGTTTATTCTCGCAGAACAAATAAGATCAGAATTTAATAACAGTGTACTTACTGAAATAATTCTGAACCGTAAAATCGACCGAGGCTTGCAAATGCAATATCCTTAAGACAATATTTCTGGGCTGTCAAAGGTGCGACAGTTCGTCCCAGTGGTCTCCCAAGATACAGCGGTCGGATACTTGTTTCTTTGCACTAAGAAAAAAGTCCACGGCGAACTTGAAAAGAGAAGAAGAAGAGAAGAATATAGAGAGAGGAGGATAGGATTCTGCTTTAGGTTGCTAGAAAACGGGATGAGAGAATTGGCCAGATTCTCCTCCTATTTATAGCAGCAGAAGAGGTATTTCTGGAGGGACATGACCATTCGGATTAAACCAGTAGAGATGGTTCGGTCCGAATGGGTGCGAATCGGTTCGATTCAAACCGAACCGTTGCCACAATTCAAAATAAGCGCGCGAATTTTTTCAGAGGCGGGTCAACTACGCGGATCTTGTTCGGGTCAACCGGATCTGATTTTTATATGGATTTAGAAATTGGGCCTATTAATTATGGGCTAAAAAATTAATTAAATTTTGTCCAAAAAGAATAATGTTATGTTGAGGCTCAAGCCCAATCTCAATCCAAATCCGAACCCGACCCGGACCGGACCGTGCGTGAGCCGGCCGGTCGGACGGACGGCGGCGGCGCGCGCGTGTGGGAAACCATTGTCATCCACGTCTTCTCCCCTCATAAAACTTGGTACCCCCAAGGGGCCCTCCCCTTATACAATTTTTTGCATTATAAATGACAAAAGATTTCTCAATTTCCTCCATGTGGGATGAAGGCATTTTTCCTTCTCTAAGCTTCATTCATTTCTTATTTTATGGGCTTAATTCCAATTGGGCTCAATCCAATTAGGTTAATACCCATAAAAACCCAACAATCCCCCACAAATGAATGAAATTATTCTTCATATCTCGTCACACGGGACATATCAAAGTCAAATATCTTTTAGGAATAGTACTGCATCGAGATAGGTGAAATATTCCGTCTTGAACCTTCCCTAGTTAGAATTTATCGGATTTACTTAGCCAATCAGTGAAATATTTCATCTTGATCCGTCGGCTGTTTATGTAAACCAAAACAATAAACTTAACACAGCACTAGACCGATTTGTTAAGAGATCTCGGTTGTGTTCGTTTTGGCCCTGAACATTCTTGGGTTCTGCGAGTGCTTTAGAGGATTCCAGCCTTGTAAGAATTCTCAACGAGCCGACCCAGCTCACACTTACATAGGTGACCGCATCTATCAAGAGTATCCTACTATACTCCACTTGTTCTTGACAAGATATAGACGTCATTAAAAGCATAACCTTAACCTAATCAAACGCTGTAGGTTGCACTTTTTGCATCATAGGAATGAGCTAGAGTTGGACTCTAAAGTGCTCCACTTTTTAAGTTAACCAAGACTGGTTGTCCTATTGAACCTGGTCCGTGGGATCTCCAGTCGCCAGGTTAGGTTTCCGTACAAGGTAACTTAGTTATATTTTAGGCTTTTAAGCCCATTCCCCTCGACGCACATTCTACTCTCTCACCAGATAAACCTTTAGTAAACGGATCCGCGAGATTATCTTTTGATTTCACAAAGTCAATGGAAATTATTCCATTTGAGAGTAAATGTCTTACGGTATTATGTCGACGACGAATGTGTCGTGATTTACCATTATACATAAAGTTATGAGCTCTATGTAATGCCGCCTGATTATCACAATGAATACATATAGCCGACACAGGTTTCGGCCATAGTGGAATATCTTCCAGAAAGTTATGAAGCCACTCAGCTTCTTCTCCAGCTTTATCCAAAGCTATAAACTCTGATTCCATAGTGGATCGAGCTATACAAGTTTGTTTGGAAGATTTCCAAGAAATAGCGGCTCCCCCCGGAGTAAATACATATCCGCTTGTGGATTTTGATTCCTCTGAATCAGAAATCCAATTTGCATCACTATATCCCTCAAGGACAGCTGGATATTTTTCATAGTGTAATGCATATTTTGATGTATTTTTTAAGTATCCAAGCACTCTCTTCAGTGCGTTCCAATGTTCTTTGCTTGGATTGCTCGTGTACCTACTCAATTTATTGACTGAGTAAACGATGTCTGGCCTCGTGCAATTCATGATATACATGAGACATCCAATGATACGAGCATACTCGTTTTGTGATACACTATCACCTTTATTCTGGTGTAAAACAAGAGATGGAATAAATGGGTTATTTGTTCCCTTAATTCCATAGTTTTTAAATCTCTCAAGCACTTTATCTACATAATGTGACTGAGATAATTTAATCCCATCCGGTGATCTTGTTATTTTAATTCCCAAAATAACATCTGCTTCACCAAGATCTTTCATATCGAAATGTTTTGTTAATATTTTCTTTGCGGACTTAATGACCTCCATATTAGTCCCAAGTATTAACATATCGTCTACATATAAACATATTATGACAGTTGCTTGTCCAAATTGTTTAATATAGACACACTTGTCGCATTCATTGATTTGAAATCCATTTTTAATCATGACACTGTCAAATTTTTCGTGCCATTGTTTATGAGCTTGTTTAAGGCCATAAAGAGATCGAACAAGTTTACATACTTTGTTCTCTTTGCCTTTAACAATAAAACCCTCAGGTTGCTCCATATATATTTCCTCATTCAATTCTCCATTGAGAAATGCGGTTTTAACATCCATTTGATGTATCTCTAGATTATATATAGCTGCTAAAGCTATTAATGTTCTAATGGATGTTATCCTAGTCACTGGTGAATAGGTGTCAAAGAAATCTATTCACTCCTTTTGACTATAACCTTTGACTACTAATCTAGCCTTATATTTATCAATTGAGCCATCGAGTTTTAGTTTCTTTTTAAATACCCATTTACATCAAATTGGCTTACTTCCCTTAGGAAGATCAGCCAACTCCCAAGTATTATTACTTAGAATGGACTGTAATTCACTGTCTATTGCCTCTTTCCAATAAGAGGCATCATGAATAGACATGGCTTCAGTATATGTTTTGGGATTATCCTCTAACATATAAGTCAAGAAATCTGGTCCGAATGATTTAGCAATTTTAGCTCGCTTGCTTATTCGGGGCTCTTCAGATTCTTCAGCAATCTCTTTACTGATTTGAGAATTATTTTCCTTAGAAATTAATTCATATGGTCTTTTATGAGAAGTAACATCCGAGTTCTTCTTATGTAGAAATACATTCTCGAAGAATGTAGCATCACGTGATTCAATTATAGTATATTCACTTGTTTGTTGCTTACTTCAGATTTGAACACTAGAAATCTGTAAGCGCTACTATTTTCTGCATGACCTATATAGTAGCAATCCACGGTTTTTGGTCCAATTTTTGGTCCAACCTTTTCTTTCATAGGTTTTGGTACAGCTACCTTTGCCAAGCACCCCCACACTTTGAGGTATTTTGAGGTATTTATAGCTTGGTTGTCTACCTTTCCATAACTCATACGGAATGGTATCATTTTTCTTGTGCGGAACTCTATTTAGTATATGATTAGCCATAAATAAAGCTTCCCCCCACAAGTTCCTAGGTAAACCCGAATTCAAAAGTAATACAATGAGCATGTCTCTTAAGGTTCGGTTTTTCCTTTCGGCTACTCCATTTGATTGAGGTGAGTATGGTACTGTTGTTTGGTGAATTATCCCTGAGTCGGCACACAACTGTGCAAAGGGATATTCATATTCACCACCTCTATCAGATCTAAGAATTTTTATCTTTTTATTTAACTGATTCTCTACTTCAGCCTTATATCTTACAAAGGCATTTATTGCTTCCTTTTTCTTATTCAATAAGTAAACATAGCAATATCGTGTACAGTTATCAATAAATGTGATGAAGTAATTTTTCCCTCCTCGAGTTGGAGTTGACTTGAGATTGCACAAGTCTGTGTGAATTAGCTCTAATGGTTGTGAGCTCCTTTCCACTGAAGGGAAAGGTTGTTTCGCAAACTTTGCCTCAATGCAAATTTCACACTTATAAGATTTATCAATATCAAATTTAGGAATTAATCCTAAGTTTGTTAATTTTTTCATTTTTCTAAAATTAATATGGCCTAATCTATCATGCCAAAGTAAAGTGGACTCAAGCAAGTAAGCAGAATAATTATTATTATTAATAAATTTGTTGTTTTTGCCAATAACGGCTACATTAGCCTTAAATAGGCCATCACACACATATCCTTTGCCTACGTACATACCCCCTTTGGTCAGCACAAATTTATCTGACTCAAAGGCTAATCTAAAACCTTTCTTCGTTAGGACAGAACCAGAAATTTCTTCCTAATGTCTGGGACATGAAGAACTTCATTGAGAGTAACATCTTTTCCTGAGGTGAATTTGAGAACCACTGTGCCCTGTCCCTCCACCACGGAGTGAGCATTATTTCCCATGTACAGTTTCTCTTCATGATCAAACTTCTTGTATGAAGTGAACATGTTTATGTCAGAGCAAATGTGACGGGTAGCTCCAGTATCCACCCACCAGCCTTTGGTTTCACTTGTCAGAAATGCTTCAGCAACTGCAGATAAATGCATGTTATCGATGTCAGATGGAGCTAGGTTGATGCTAACATTTGCTTCATCCTTTGGCTGAGCACGGCTACGACAGTCCTTTGCAAGGTGTCCATTTTTTCCACATGTGAAGCAAGCTCCATTAAACTTTCGCTTCTTGTTACCCTTATGTCCTTTGTTGGAGGTATTGGCCTTACGCTTCTTGCTTTTCTTTGAGCCTTCTACGACATGAGCCTTAGCCCCTCCGAGCTGAGGCATAGCCACATAGTTACTGCTGCCCTTGTCAGTATACCGATTGTTTTCTTCGGTTTTCAGATATTCTGTGAGATCTTGCAAATTCCACTTTGCAACAAATTTCTTGTGCCTCAAGTGATGCTTGAACCCCGTCCAACCAGGAGGAAGCTTGCCAATGATACAAGCAACCGGGTAAGACTCACTAAGTTCATGTCCTTCGGCCAAGATGTCGTGAATCATATTCTGGAGTTCTTCCACTTGCTCATTCACAGTTTTACTGTCAACCATTCGATAAAATTGGAATTTATCCACCACGAATTTTCTGTAGCCTGCATCTTCAGTCTTAAACTTTTTGATTAAACCTTCCCATAAGAGTTTACTAGTCTTAAATTGACTATAAATTTTGTACAAAGATTCATCCAAATAGCTAAGAATGTAATTTCGGCACATAAAATCCGAGTTATTCCAAGCTTTTATCACTAATGCCATTTCTTCAAGTTCCTCCGGATTGGCTCCCACCTTTGGCTTAGGTACCTCCTCAGTGAGAAATCTAGCCATGCTCAAGGATGTGATGTAAAAGTACATCTTATTTTGCCACGTTGCAAAGTCAGTCCCTTTGAACTAAAATGGTGATATTGCCGGCGGAGCAGCAACTTTCGGCGTTTCAACCATTTCAGTGTTTGTTGCCATCTACAAAGATGAATTAAACAGATTAAAATTATTGTCTTAAGATTGTTGTTAAATATGTTTAAAACAATCTGTGTATATAAAATATTATAGAATATTTTATATTTCTAAGTACTATAGTAAATTATAAAATATTATAAAATACTTTATATTTATAAAACTATAGTAAATTATTCCAACAGAATAATTATTTATAATTAACTCTAATTATAAATCTTAGTATAGTTTATTCTCGCAGAACAAACAAGATCAGAATTTAATAACAGTGTACTTACTGAAATAATTCTGAACCGTAAAATCGACCGAGGCTTGCATATGCAATATCCTTAAGACAATATTTCTGGGCTGTCAAAGGTGCAACAGTTCGTCCCAGTGGTCTCCCAAGATACAGCGGTCGGATACTTATTTCTTTGCACTAAGAAAAAAGTCCACAGCGAACTTTAACAAATAAAATATTTGAGTACTTGAAAAGAGAAGAAGAAGAGAAGAATATAGAGAGAGGAGGATAGGATTCTGTTTTAGGTTGCTAGAAAACGGGATGAGAGAATTGGCCAGATTCTCCTCCTATTTATAGCAGCAGAAGAGGTATTTCTGGAGGGACATGACCATTCGGATTAAACCAGTAGAGATGGTTCGGTCCGAATGGGTGCGAATCGGTTCGATTCAAACCGAACCGTTGCCACAATTCAAAATAAGCGCGCGGATTTTTTCGCGGATATTTTCAGAGACGGGTCAGCTACGCGGATCTTGTTCGGGTCAACCGGATCTGATTTTTATATGGATTTAGAAATTGGGCCTATTAATTATGGGCTAGTAAATTAATTAAATTTTGTCCAAAAAGAATATTGTTATGTTGAGGCTCAAGCCCAATCTCAATCCAAATCCGACCCCGACCCGGACCGTGCCGGTCGGACGGACGGCGGTGGCGCACGTGTGGGAAACCATTGTCATCCACGTCTTCTCCCCTCATAAAACTTGGTACCCCCAAGGGGCCCTCCCCTTATACAATTTTTTGCATTATAAATGACAAAATATTTCTCAATTTCCTCCATGTGGGATGAAGGCATTTTTCCTTCTCTAAGCTTCATTCATTTCTTATTTTATGGGCTTAATTCCAATTGGACTCAATCCAATTGGGTTAATACCCATAAAAACCCAACATCCTTCTCCATTTTATTATTTTGGATCTTATTGTGGTGATTTAAATGGCACCACTTATTGCCAGTGCATCGTTTCTTGTTATCCGCCCCAAAAGACACGTGGATGAAGATTTGATGACGACTTAGTTAGGTTTATTAATGTTATTATAATTTATCAAATTGATCTCAAAATTTGATATTTTGAGTTTCCTATATTAATTATTTGAATAATATTATATATATTCTTCAGTTATTACTAGTGTCATTATTGTTTTACTTTCTTGCAATTCAAGATATTTTCTTATATTTGTTAATATTTTTATGTATAAAGGAATTGTTAATTGTTCTTTTGAAGAATTATGAAAAAAAATTCCCCTCAAAAAAAAGAAAAAGAAGAATTATAAAAAATTATAAACTTATACACTTAATACTTAGTGAGGTTTTATAATTAAAGTGATAACAAGTTTAATATCTATATATAATTCGTTAAATACAGTTTTTTTCATTAAGGGTGGAACATAATTGATTCACGAATTAGATTAATACAATTAGAGCTAATACTCTTTCTGTCTCAAATTATTTTATCGTTTTATAGAAATATTTTTGTCATAAGTTATTTGTCGCTTTAGATTTTAATACATTATATTATTAATTACATATTTTCTTATTTTGCTCATTAGAGAGAAAGTGAAACTTAAATAATGTGAATACTTGATGCTGAGATAAATAAAGAATAATTTATTGTTTTTTTACTAAAATTGAGGCTATTCATTAGATACATTGATATGTATAAAAACATGAAAAACGACAAATAATTTGAGACGAAGGGAGTATTTGTTTTAGTTTGTTTATCATTGTTTTTATAAGTGTTGGAATTATTAAGAAACTTAAGTGATCCTCGCAAGTGTATCTTTTTCTCGAAATGACATGTTTTTTCTTTCCAATTTAAAAAGTAATTGAATGATTTGTGTGTTAAAGAATTGTTTTAGTTAGTATAATTGTATGAATTGTATGGATTTATAGTAAGTATATTTGTTAAGGATTTAATTATTGTTTGCCTTTGGAAAAAAAAGACTATGTCTGCCTTTTTAATTTCTATCATTGATCACTTGCCAATTCTTTTGGAATACAATGTATAGGGGCTTTAAATTTTCGTCATGCGAAATTAACTTTTTCTTTATAAAGGCTAACTTTCATTATAGAAAAGATTACAAAAATTTGGTGTTTTGCATCAAAATTACCGTGATGATTTAGAATTTGAAGTTTTAAAATATGCAAATGTGGTCGAATTTATTATCATATCAGATTTTTATAAATACTAAAAAAAAGTGCGTGGCATGTGATTAACTAATTTTCAAAGTTACTTGTATCATCTAAGGATTTTACATGAGTAATGCTAGAGCCTCACAGCCCACAAGGGCTTAAGTTTTCATTTTCTTTTGTCATTTAATTTGATATCTATGAAAAAAAAAACTTAATTATAAAATATAAATTACAAAAAAAATTCATAATTAATCATCAAATAAAAATAAATCATATTTATAAAATAAACCCTAAACCCTAAAAGTCTAAACCATAAACCCTAAAACCCTAAACCCTAAACCCTAAATCTAAACCCTAAAATCCTAAACCCCTGAACCCTAAAACTCATAATTAATCATCAAATAAAAATAAATCCTATTTATAAAATAAACCCTAAACCCTAAAACTCTAAACCCTAAACCCTAAATCTAAACCCTAAAACCCTAGACCCCTAAACCCTAAACCTTAAATCAAACCCAAAATTAAATATTATGTCATAAATCCTAAATTCTAGGCATTGCAAATACTTTTAAATTATGATTTTATATTTTTATTGTAATTTTCGAGATATTTTATATTCAAATATTGATAAATAATAAATTAAAATTTGAAAAGTAATTGACTATTTTTTATATAAGTAATATAATATAATTTAGGTGTTCTTTTGTAATTTTTGAAATATGAGATATTTATATTCAAATATTGGTAAATGTTCAATTATCATTTGGAAAGAATTAAATTATTTTTTATATGATTAATATCGAACAATTTTGGTCTCTTTTGTAATTTTTTAAAGTTGATTGAGTTGTTATTTGATTAAAAAAATTATTTCAAGAAGAAACCTGTTAAACTAGTAGCAGGTAATACAATTAAATGTGAAAGCATTAAATAAGGGTTGTACAAGAGGCTGTGATTATGTGGGCTGTGAGATAATCATTTTCATTTTACATCATACTATCATCTATTATCTTAACGACATATTACATAATTTTTCTACTAAATCCCTTTAATTATTAAGTTGTTACCAAAAAGTTAAAGTGGAGATAATAATTAAATACCTAAAACAGGTCTTTGGCATTTTACACCCTCTAATTATAGGATTTTGGCACTTTGCACCTTGACTTAAAATTTTTGGCACTTTACACCATGGAAATATAATTTATTTGGCACTTTGCACCCTAAAAATAGTTATTTTCAATTTTTTTTCACTTTGCACCTTGGCAGTATAGATATTTCACCCTTAAAATCTAAAATATTGGCATTTTGCATACTAAAAATATAAAATATTAGTATTTTTCACCACAATTTAGATTTATTGGTACTCTACACCCTAAAATTATAATTTGTGTGACATTTTACACCCTAATGTAATTTTTTAAAAGAAAGAAACTCATGAATGTCGGCGATGTATAGATAAAATAGTCATTTCTATACACAACAATTATAATTTTGTTATTCTAAATTTATTTTACTTTATAATAATTAACATTTTCTCTCAGTAAAATTTGGATTAAAAAAAGACATTGTGTTCTTTTTATTTCACGTATCCTCTAAATTATTTATTTTATACCCAAAATACACGTTGACATATCTAACATATTATTTATTGCATGTTATTTACATTATTTAGATTATCATATTTGTTTGTTTAAAAAAAAAATTATCATATTAAGTCGGGGTTGAAAATGTCAAAAATTATATTCTATGGGTGTAAAGTGTCAATATCCTATATTTCAGAGTGCAAAGTGTCAAAAACTATATTTTTAGGGTGCAAGTGTTAAAAATATTCGAAAGTAACTACTATGCCCTTCAATCAATGAATTTTTTCTTCAAAACACACACTAGGGTGCAAAATGTCAAGTCATTTGTATTTTTAGGGTGCAAAGTGCCAAAATTTGAAGTTAGGGTGCAAAGTGTCAAAACCCTAAAATCTCAAGGTTCATAGTGCCAAAAGCCCATCTAAAACAAGATTTGAAAATTGAGGAAAAAATATTTTTCACACTAAAATTTAGTCCAAAAAATATATTTGGTACTAAGAATACCATGATTCACACCCTCTTGGTACATTTAATTTTATTGTCAATTTTAGGACGAAATTCAGCACGTGCCTCTCACGTACCTGTTAAATTGACAATGGGAGGAAAAATAGGTGTTGGTCCCAAGTGGTCAGATGAGGTCTAGAGGGGGGGGTGAATAGACCTCTGAAAATCTTTAATCAAATTTTAACTTTAAAACTGTTGCTCAAATGTAACAGACTAAGCTGTTACAGAATAGTAAGCTTACAAGGCTAATCGCGAACAAATCTTTGAACAGCTTTGTTGACCACTAATCTGATAGTTACTTAGCTGATTTTGATGAAAATCAGTTTTAATACCAGAATACTTGCAGCGGATTTTTAAAGTGTTTTTCACAAGTATACTTAGTAGTTTGAAAGTTTTATCACCAGTTTTTGTAAACTCCTTTAAAACTTTGTTTAAACAGTTTTGTAAATGTGTTTTATGCAAGTCTGAAAATATGCAAGTAAAAAGCAATGTAAAAACACAATGATTTTTATAGTAGTTATATGGATGTAAATATCCTTTAGTCCACTCTTCCAAGTCACACAGATCTTGGGTTATACTAAGAGCACAAAGTAATTAGTACACTCTGCTTGTGCTTTACAACAAATGATAAGCCACAAGTTCGCAGCAGAAAATCACGAAGAAACTCCTACTCTCCAAAGTAATATCACTCACAAAGATGGATATCTACTCCTCACAACACTCTCATTTTACAGATTCACTCAGAAATTGTATATTCTTTTAACTTCAACGGCCCTGTCAACAAATGACTTCAGCAGACGAGTGAGCTGTTCTTGAGCTTTGAGACTTAGAAAATATTTTGCTTCGAATTCAATCTCTCAGTTGTTGTGTATTTTTTTCTCTTCGTCTCTCTCAGCTATTTATACTCACACTTTGAATTATATCCGTTGAAGAGAGATACAACTCAAAATTTCTTGATTTCTGGTCCTTAATTTCCGCGAACGGCTCTCTGCACAGTGACAGTACTGCAGACTGTAATTTCTGTCAGGCAGCATTAAATGCACCGAGCTGATACGAGTTGTTTCTTCAATCATTTGTCATTAATAACCTCGGATTTCAACATTTATTACTCCAGTGGCATTTATTACCGTTGGGACGACTTCTTGATCTTTCCACTTGGCTGATGAGAGAACGCGTCTAATGATGAACAGAGCTGATCTCAAACTTGAACAAATCTGATTTGAGTCGGCTGATTTACACCAGTATGATTTCTTCTTTTCATCAGATCAGTAGTCTTCTGGACTTTGAATATTTGACCCGTCTGATATGTCTTCTTACTTGGTCAAAATTCTTCTAAGGGATTACAACTAAGTTGTCTTCACATAGCTGATATGAAGTTTTGGAAATCATCAAAACCTCCCTTAACTAAATTAAATTTAGTGCACTCCATCTTCATCTTTATCCAACAATTTCCCCCTTTTTGATGATGACAAAACTTCAGTTTGGTACCTGTTTACCTATACTAAAGTTTTGATCCTCAAAGTTTTCTGAGATAGAAAAAATATGTTGGAAACAGAACTTGAACTTTTATTGATAATATGAAATTCATTACAAGTACAAGTCTGATCAGATAAGATGTCTGACAGAAAATAAAGAGAACTGATTACAAAAGATTTATCTATTCTAATTATCAGCTTCTTCACTTCCTTCAACATCCTCATAATACTCATAGGAAGACTCTTCATCATCATCTTCTTCATCAACTTCTTCATCATCATCTAAGACCAGATTGGATTTGGCAGCCTCCATCTTTTCTTTGATTTCTTGCTCTTTTAGCTCTTTGGTTTCCTCCTCCATCTTTCTCTTAATCCTTTCTTCATCTTTGTACTTGGTGAAAGGCTCTGATTTTTCTTCAGCACACTCCTTGGATGCAGCCGTTTCTTCATCAGTCTTGGCTTTTTTCTTGGGTTCTTCAGCAGATTTCTCCTTGCCTTCAACCGTTCCAACTGCATCAGATTCCTTGGTTTCAGCAGCAGCATCAGACTCCTTGATTTCAGCAGCAGCAGCTTCCTCAGCTTTTTCTTCAAGTATTTGACTGTTATCAGCTTGAAGAGTTGGCTCTTCCTTTTTCTCTTCCCCCTTTTTGTCATCATCAGGGTTGATAGGAGGGTTGAGTGCAACAAGCTGAATCTTCAGGACAGCACACAAGGCCTTGATGTTCTGATTCACCAGATCATGGCTTGCAGTGAGATGATTAAGAGAGGTGGTGATGATATCATTCTGATCATTCAAACAGTCAACGTTGAGTTGCATAGTGGCAAGTTCCTCTTGAATAACATCTCCAGCTATATGCACATCTTGCAATAATGCCGCATTTGTTGCTTTCTCCTCTTCACTGACTTTGATGAAGGTTTCTGTTAGACGAGCAATGTTGTCTTCACTTCTTTTCAGAGCGGTATGAAGATGATTCACATCTGCCTTGACATCTTCAATGTTTCTGTTCATGTCCAGCACACTTCTTTTCAAAGTGCTGTCATCAGGCAGTGGGAAGTTGTCGACAGCATCATGTACTATTCTTGCAGTGGCTTTCTGCATTTGCTCAAGTTGCAGCTTGTTGGATTCTTCCAAGGCTTGCTGCATTTTCTCCAGCAGTACTCTGTTCCTTTCTTCCATTTCTTTTAAGTTGTTCTCCAGCAACATCTGGAAGGCTTCCATCAGTGATGAGTGCATACCAGCTGATGAAGCAGAAGGAGCAGCAGTCTGGTCATTTTCTGTCTCCTGGTGGACAGGTGCATCTTGTAAATCAGTCTCCTTATCAGCAGTTGACTCCTTAGCTTTGGATACTGCTCTAGTTGTATATATATGAATATTTATATAAACGACAGTATAAACAGTTACACGTTATACCTGTCTCCTTGCAAATCCTAGTTGGTAGTTGAAGTCTAGTTTCTCCCTCGGTTGGTCGATCATATGCCCTGCAGTAGCGCCCCACGTGTTGCGCCTCTATGGGTTGATACACCACAATTACACGAAATATAATATACCCTGATCGGCTAGAACACAGGATATATTAAGATCTGGGTTTTAGGAAACGAAACAGGAACAAAAGACAAAAATCGAACTCCTACAAAAGAAAGAGAGAGAGTTCGGTTATTGCTAGGTTGGAGAGGGGGAGAGTTTTTCTTGACTTGGTAATTTTTGCTCTTAAAGTTGTATGTGAGATATGACATCAAGTCCCCTATTTATAGGTATCTCATTAACCTAATCCTCCTAGGACTAGGACTAGGACTCCAAGTCTCCTACATTGGCCATGGCTCTTTTAATTAGAAGACTAAGTCTTCCAATTAATTCGTGGCCCAGTTAATTAATTTAATCAGGCTTTATTTAATTTCTCAATTAAATAGCCCAATTAATTAACTATTCTCTCAATTAATTAAATCAGACTCCAAGTCTATTTAATTAAATCTTTCTATAATTAATTAAATCCAACTTAATTAATTAACTTACAAATTAAATTCCAATTTAATTTATAATCTTGATCCAATTCCAATCGGATCCAATTTGTTCCAATTGGGTCGACCCAGTTGGATTTTCAGACCCAATCGATTCGGTCGACCCAGTTGTTTCCTTTTCCTTCGCTTTCACTTCATGTGTATTGTGTATGCCCCCATAGGTTCACCACCACTTCTTTGCTTTTGTTTGCTATTCTTCTTGAATTTTCAGCAGCAACCAGGGCAGCTGTGGGGCTTGAATTTGAGGTTTTTTCAACACCCATTCTTGGCAGTTTGTACTCATATGCCTTGAGTACTGAGAACATTTCGGTAAGAGAGATGTTTCCCAAATCTCTTGATTCTTCCATGGCTGTCACCTTCATGTTAAACTTTGGAGGCAGAGCCTTTAGCACTCTGACGGTTATCTCCTTGTCAGTGAAGGTTTTCCCTAGCTTGAGAACCTCATTCAGTGTCCTTGTAAACCTTGTATCCATCTGATCAATGGTTTCCGTAGACTTCATCTTAAATTTTGTCTAGCTTCCAGAGCAAACACTCAGCTAGTGCTCTTTAATGGCGTAGTTTCCTTCGCTCATGTCACGAACCTTGTCCCACATTTCCTTTGCAGTTTTGCAATGCTTGACTTTGTCAAACCTATCATTGTCCAGGGCTTTGGTCATGATGAAACGGTCAACTTTATCAAGGTTGAACAGCTTGATTTCTTCAGTTGTCATCTCTTGAAGATCTTTATCCGCCACTGTATCTACTTCATCAACCTTTATAGTCTTGGTGAATTTGAATGGACCCTTGGTAATGCATGTATACATGTTATCATTATAAGCAGCTAAGAAGATCTCCATTCTGATCTTCCAGTCTTCAAAGCTCATACCGCTAATGTGGGGAACATGGTTGATACAATCCATTTTCAAAGACTTTTGATTTTTCAAAAATATGCTATTTTTGAAAAAGTTTGAAAACCTTTGAAAAACACCAGGATCAAGCTTGTTGATCAGGCAGCTGATTCTAATGAACCACCTGCTCTGATACCACTTGTTGGTCCCAAGTGGTCAGTTGAGGTCTAGAGGGGAGGGGGGTGAATAGACCTATGAAAATTTTAGACTTAAAAACTTTTCAGTTAACTATTAGCAGACTAAGCTGATTGTAAACAGTAAGCTGACTGAGCTGTTCGCACACTAAGTTTGAGCAGCAGAGTTGACCACTCTTTAGAAAAATGCTTAGCTGATTTCAGTAAAATCAGTTTTAATCAGATTACTTGCAGCGGATGTTTTAAAGTGTTTTTCACAAGTAAAATCACGTAAAGTGTTTAATCCCCAGTTTTAAACTCCTTTTAAAATCTTTAAGCAGTTGTTCAAACGTAAGCTTATGCAAATTTTAAAGAATGCGAGATAACTTATGCAAAATGAACACAGTGATTTTTATAGTGGTTATATGGATTTAAATCATTTAGTCCAGTCTTCCAAGTCACTTAGATCTTGGGTTATACTATAAGGACACATATTACAATATACCCTGCTTGCGCCAATCAACTAATGAAAAGGCCACAAGTTCGCTACAGGAAATCACACAGAAATCCTGTACTGCAAAGCTTTATCACTCACAAAGATGGATAACAGCTTCTCACAACACTCTTCTAACAGATTTACTCAGAAAATGATTTATCTTTTGAACTTCAACTCCGCTTTAGTTAACAAATAACTTCAGCAGGCTAGTGAGCTGTTCTTTAGTTTTTGAGACTTAGAAGATTTTGCTTCACAGAATAATCTCAGTTGTGTGTAGTCTCTCTCTTTTCTCTCTCAAAACTCTTGAACTATTTATACTCTTAATTTTGCAAAATGTCCGTTGAAGAAAGACAAGATTCAATTCCTCGAGCTCTGGTCCTGAAACTCTGCAAAACGGCTCTCTGCGACTGCTACAGTAAAGTCTGTTGTACTTTCTGTCAGATGCATTTAATGCACCAAGCTGATACATGGATTTTTTCAATCATTTGCCATAAATACCCTCCTTCTTCAGCATTTATTACTTTAAGTGCATTTATTACCGTTGAGGAGACTTCCTGATCGTCTTCACTTGGCTGATTGGAATCTCTCGTCTGATGATGTACTGAGTTGATCTCAAACTTGAGCTAATCTGATTTGAGTCGGCTGATTTTCACTAAACTGATTTCTTCCTTCAGCAGTAGATCAGTAGTCTTCTGGACCAAGTTGAATTTTGACCTGTCTAATTTATCTTTGAAGTTGATCAAAATTCTTCCAAGGGTTTTTACTAAGTATTCCTTACTTAGCTGGTTATGATGTTTTGGAAATCATCAAAACGTCTCTTTAACTTCTAACTTCCTTGTCCTTTAATCTTCATCTTCATCCAACAGTGATATTCATAATGTACAATTTTATTGAGAACCAAAATTAATTGTTAGAGATAGATAAAACTTTCATAATTATTTACACATAAACATTCAACAATATATAAAAATTATATTTTGTTTTACATACAACAAAAAAAATTGAGATTGTATGCGCCACTCCATTCTTTGGAGATGCATTTGTAGCATTTTTAATTGCAACACTTATGAGGGAGGTTGTAGAAGTTGATGAGACACAAGATCCATCGATTTTTCCATAATTTTAGATATGAGCTAGGCTTTTAGGAAAACATTTGAGTTTAAAGGTTTCTGGTTTAAATTTGATGCAATCGGATAATCAATTCCATCCCTTGGGCCACATTTTTTAAGACATTAAGAATACTTGTTCTCATGTGTTTAGAGAGAGCAATTTTGCGGCTCACGCTCTAGCTAAAGTTGCATTTAATTGTTACCCCCTTCTCCTAATTGCCTACTTTTATTCAAGAATTTGTACTTGATGATATGGACCATTAATGATATCTACCATTTGGGTTATTCTCAAAAAAAAAAGAAAAAAAAAATCATTCTAGGACATAAAATTCCAAAATTATCTAGCTTTAAAACTAAACGCATACTCATATTAATTCGATGGGTCCTTTCCCACCGAATTGTTGGAACTTTGGCGGTTGATATCCAGTAGGTGTCTTCATCGTGTCGATGCGACGATTGTATGGCTTCATGTAAGTGAGTGAATGTTGGTCCCAAGTGGTCAGATGAGGTCTAGAGGGGGGGGGGTGAATAGACCTCTGAAAATTTTTGAGCTTAAAAACTTTTCAGTCTTCTGTCAGCAGACTAAGCTGATGAAGAACAGTAAGCAGACTAGTCTGATCGTGAACAAATCTTGAACAGACGACTGACCACTCTTCTTACAATGACTTAGCTGTTTTTCAGCAAACAGTTTTTCAAGAGTATACTTGCAGCGGATTGTTTAAAAGTGTTTTTCACAAGTAAACTAAGTTCTAAAAAGATTTTATCCCCAGTTTAAAACTCCTTATAAAATCTTTTTGATTGATTCAAAGTGTTTAAAATGCAAACTTTAAAATATGCAAGAAAACTTTAAATGCAAGATAACACAAAGAATTTTTATAGTGGTTATATGGATAAAAATCCTTTAGTCCACTCTTCCAGATCACACAGATTCTGGGTTATACTATAATCACAAAGATTACAATATTTCTCCACTTACACCTAAACAACTAATGAGAAGGCTGTAAGCTCGCAATAGGGATTCACAAAGAAAACCTATCCTCTAAAGTAGAATCACTCACACAGATGGATTCTCACTTCGCACAACACTCAGCTATTACAAAATCACTCAGATAATGTTTTTCTGATTTCTTCAACTGGGTTTCTGTCAACAGATGACTTCCACCAGACGAGTGAGCTGTTCGAGCTTTTGAGACTTAGAGAAATTCTGCTTCAAAATTTCGATCTCTGATTGTTGTTGTGTTATTGCTCGATTTGAAATTCAGCTCTATTTATACATGGAAATGAAATTATGACCGTTGAAGGCAAGTCACAACTCAAATCCATCCTTCAGCTCTTTTTGAAACGGCTCCCTGCAGCATTCCGTACTGTGTACAGTACCTTTCTGTCCATCGCATTTAATGCTGCATTTAATGCACTCTGCTGATCCGAGGATATCTTCAATCATTTGCCATTACTACCCTTCTCTTACAGCATTTATTACATTAAGTGCATTTATTACCGTTGGACTAATCTCTTGACCTCTTCTACTCTGCTGATCAAAACGACTCTGCTGATAGATACTCTGCTGATCAAATACTGAACTCATCTGATTTGACTCGGCTGATGATCTACCCTTCTGTTCGCTGATTCGGCAAGAGATCACTAGTCTTCTGAGCTTTGAATTTTGAACTCTTCTGATGTCTTCTTTTACTTGTTCAAAATTCTTCTAAGGGAACTAAGCTTTCCATACTTAGCTGATTATGATGTTTTGGAAATCATCAAAACCTTCCCTTAATTACTTGTCTTCTTTCATCTTCATCTTCATCCAACAATTTCCCCCTTTTTGATGATGACAAAACTCCAGCTAAGTACCTGTACCTAAACTAAAGTTTTGATCCTCAAAAATTTCTGAGATAGAAATGATATGTTGGAGTCAAACTTGCAATTTTATAGATATAGAACTGATTACATTTTACAAGTTGAAAGATGAAAAGTACAAAATACTCTAAAAGATTACAAGAATTTTTAAAGAAATTAAAGAAAATCTAGCCAAGCTAGTCTTCTGTCTTCTTTTCTTTTTCAGCAGACTTGGAGGTTCCAACTTCCAATTTCTGCATCAACAGCTCTAGCTTCTTCTTTTTAATATCAGGATCAAGCTGTTCTTCAACTGAATCTTTGGCAGCAGCTAGTTCTTTGTCTGACTTAGCTTTTGCTTCAGATTCCTCCTCATCAGCTTGGTCTTCTTCTTCTGTGATCTTCTCATCTGCTAATCTGCTTGTGCCTTCATTTGCTGCTTCATTCCTATTATTAGCAGACTCTTCAGATTCTTCTAACACTTCTGTTTCTTCAGCATTTTGATTTCCTACCCTTTGGAAATCAACCCTTTGCTGTCCAAATATCCTTTCTTCCCCCTTTTTGTCATCATCAGCAGGGACAGATGGATATTGTGGCACAACTGGTGTGATTAGAAGTGAATCACATAGAAGCTTGATGTTTTCTTCCATAGCATTGATCTGAGCCTGTTGGTTAAGTTGATTGGCTTTAACAGTCTTGACTTCCTTGAGCAAGTCTTCTCCTTGATCACCCAACTGGATTTGAGTTCCTAAAATCCAATTTGATGAAGCATTGAAGTCTTTCATCATGTTGCCCATGACTTCATCTTCTGCTTGGAGAGCCAATTCAACAGTCTGTTCAATCTGCTTCCAACCTTCAGTGGTGCTTTGTGTCCTTCTCCTGAGTATATCCATATCCTGACATATAGATTGTACATTCTGAGCAGTATCTTTCATTAAGTCAGTAGGAACAGCAGCAGCAACCTTCTGAATAGGTTGATGAACAGCAGCTATCACTTCTGCTTTTATCTCCTCCTTCATTTCCTTCATTGATTTGATAATCAATTGTTGGATGGAATCCAACAGATTGGTTTGAGAACTCTGAGATATTGAAGGATCTTCTGATGGAGTAGCAGAGACGGTTTCCTTGAGATGTTGCTCTGATGGTTGAGTTATCATTGCAAGGGACTGATCTGCTGGTTCACCAGCATGGCTTGGAGTGCTTTCCTTCTCCTTAGCCTGATCATCTTCTTCAGCAGCAACTTCTTTCTCCTTTAACTGATCTGCTGGAATTTCTTCGTCCTTCTTTGATTCATCAGCAGCATCAGACTTATCATCCTGCACTTTGTCTTGATCAAATGGGTCTGAAGTACCCTCAATTTGCTTTGGTTGATCAGAGGACTCTGCTCCTTCTTTATCAGCAGGTGATATAATCTTCTTGACAGTGTCAACTGTCTTCATCAAACCTTCATTGTCCACTGCAGACCTGTTACAAATCCAAGTAAAGTTGTCAAGAGGAATAAAAGTAGTTGTTGGTTCCTCTGGCAGCTCTTCATAGGGTCTGATGTTTGGTCCATAGACAATATGCTTGATGTTAGGAAGTGGAACCAGTGAGCTTGGTTGTCCCCTTAACTTCCTTGCTTTCTTGGCCCAAAGCTCCATTGCTTGAGCAATAGCCAACTTAATAGATCTTTCTTTGAGATCTACTGAGTCATCAAAATCCTCAGGAATGGATGCAAAGATCTTCTTGGCCTCTTCCTTGACTACATGACATATTCTCATCCTCAACCTGTCCAGAAAGAACTCTGAATCAAGTGCTTGAATGAGTGAATTTGTCTCAAGCCACTTCAATACCCAATCTTCTGTAGCCTTGAATTCTTTCCACTTAGCCATTTCAGCAGGACTCTTTGTTAATCTGAATTCTCTCCATCTATTGTATTTGATCTTTTCAGAATGGAAGAGTGTCAGACGGTTGACTCTTTCATTTTCAGCATCCAGTCTTCTAAGGAATTCTTCAAAAATTGCAGGGTCTTCCCTGACAATTTCAAGAGACAGTTTGACTTCTTCTCTTCTCTTTTCCTTAATCTTGGGTGCAGGCATAGCTGGTATTGGTTTATTTGGATCTCTTTGCTCACCAATAACTATCCCACCACTATGCTGATGACCATGAGCATCCTTCATGCTAGCTTCAATGACAGCAGCCAACTCTGCTGCCTCAAAAGCATCTCTCTGCTCTTGAGTCATTTTGCTGGCTTCTTCCTCCAGCCTTTTCAATTCTAGGCTTTTCAGCCTATCTTCTTCTGCTTTCTCATCAGCAATCCTTTGCTTTTCAGCAGCATCCAGTTTCATCTTCTCTGCAGCAGTCACATAGGTTGAGGTCTTGCCTAACCTCTTTCTTCTTGATTCAGGGCTTTCAACTGCTTGGATAGGTGTTGCAGCAACTGGAGTAGGATGTATCAACAGAATTTCTCCCTCTAGTGGTGTACTAGTCTGCTGTTCCTTTTCTACATCAGCAGATAGTGCAGCAGTTGAGGCTTCTGTTGTCATTTCAACTGTAGGACCACTTTCAGGCTCAGCAGTGGCAGCCTTAGTAGCTTCAACAACTGTTTCTTCAACATTTAATGGCCTTTCTGCTTCAGTTGTTGTTTTCCTCACAGTTACAGCAGGCTCTTCAGGGAAAGTGACCTTTCTCTTAGCCTTTGACTTAGGAATTTTCTTGATAGCAGGGGGGTTGGCAGTAGGAGGTCCCCTTGCCTCACTCCTAGTCCTTAGTCTCTTCAGCCTTTGAAGTGGAATTTCCTCTTCAGATTCAGTTCCTTCAGAGGATGACCCTGTCTTCATGTTTTCAATTTCAACAGTGAAGTCATCTACCACCTTCTTAGAGACTTCAATTTCAGGCTCTGCTGATCCAGCCACAACAGCAGACTGTGCTGTTGGCTCAGCAGACTGACTAGTCTGACCTTCCTTCTTGCTCTTCTTAGAAGGGGTCTTCTTGGATTGTTTGGAGGCTTTTCTCTTTGGTTTTTCCACCAGTTGCCTCACTGGTTCGTAGAGTTTGAACTCTTTGCTTCCATGGGTTTGTTTTCCTCCACCCATAGGGCAATGCAGAGAATCAAACAAGTTACTCAGCAGAATGGCATGAGAATGCCTTTTGTCACTTAACAGCTCATAAACATGAGCAGCCCAGTTCACTTTCATCCCATAGTAAATGCAAATCATAGTGTGAAGCCTTCTTCTAGGTAGGCCATCCAGAGAACCCGTAGCACAATCCAAAACCTTTGCTATGATATCAGCAAATCTTTGGTATTCATCCTTCAGCTGGGTCTTCATTAAAGTCCCAGTCATCTCCTCTCCCTTCTTAGCACAAATTCTCCAAAATTCCTCTTCTTTTTCTGACCCTAACGAGGTCACATCTCCTCCCTTGTCTGTCAGCTTATAAATTTCATGAAGAACAGCAGCAGATACAGCGATTTTCTTACCACCTATGACAGCAGTCATAACGGTGTCATCATCGTTGAACTCCCTGGAAGTGTAGAAGTGGTATACATCTTCAAGATAAACCCTATCTTCGTGTGCTTCCAAGACTGGGACCAAAGATGCTTCCTTGATCTTTTCCAGTAAAGCGCGCATCAAATCGGTGCCAGAGAAATGGAATTTGCTGTAGTTGAAGTATCTTCCTTCAATAACTTTGTCCATTTCTGAGATTTGTGAGTAAATTCTGCAAAATAGTGAGCTTTCGCAACAAGAGGGTTTGAGAGATAGAAAGTTTGAGAATTTTTGAGTGCGTAAGACGACTATGCTGTTCAGATCGGATTTTATAGGTTTCCTTTTAATTTGGTTTTCGTGATTTATCTAAACCGTTGATCTAATCTGACAGTTTTTAATCGAGCGGATGAGAGTCGCGGATTTCAATTTTATTATTTTAATGTCAGATGGGCGGGAAACTCTATCGACACTAATCTGTTTACTTATAAAAGCGTGTTACTAATAATGCGTTTTATGACCATGCTTATATAAGGTATCAGATGAGTAGAGTTAAACTTATCTGACAGACGAGTGATCTGTTATCTGATATTACTAGAGAATGCCAATAGCTAGTAATCTTCCTCTGCTGTTTGTCAATCCAGCAAGATAAAATAATCTTCAATCTTCAAGAATTAAGAACATGTCTTCTTGGTAACATAATTTCAACTAACTGTCATTAACAGATTTCATCTTTAGAACAGAAGTACCGCTAGTCTTACACGTTCCCCCTGTCTTTAAGAATTCATAAGTTAACTAGTCTGTTGAAAGTTAATTCTTGAATTAAGTAACTGATGACTAAGCTGTTGAACTCCAGTCTTCTGATGAGTTCCCCCTCAGCTTATGCATCCAGGTTGAGTAAACCTAACTCAGCTCTTAGAGTTGAGAACCTTGCTTCGCTTAGAGGTTTGGTGAAGATATCAGCAATCTGATTATCAGTATGAACATACTCAATCAAAACATTGCCTTTTTCCACATGATCTCTAATGAAATGATGTTTAATCTCAATATGTTTAGTCCTTGAATGACTTGTAGTATTCTGAGTAAGTGAGATTGCACTTGTATTGTCACAGTAGATTGGTATTCCACTGATCTTGATGTTGTAGTCTTCTAGTTGATGTTTCAACCAAAGTATCTGTGCACAGCAGGCTCCAGCAGCTATATATTCAGCTTCAGCAGTAGATATAGAAACTGAGGTTTGCTTCTTACTCATCCATGAGATCAGACGACTGCCCAAGAACTGACAGGCACCTGTTGTGCTCTTTCTGTCAATCTTGCAGCCAGCAAGGTCTGAATCTGAATAGCCAACTAGTTCAAATCCAGATTCTCTAGGATACCACAATCCCAATTCTTGAGTGCCTTTAACATACTTCAATATCCTCTTGGCAGCTAAGAGATGAGATTCTTTGGGGTTTGATTGAAATCTTGCACAGACTCCAACTGAGTACATTATATCAGGTCTGCTTGCTGTTAGATACAACAATGAACCAATAATGCCTCTATATTTGGTTATGTCTACTGATTTGCCATCTTCATCTTTATCCAAACGAAGACTTGTAGACATAGGAATGGTAGCTGTTGAGCTAGTTTCCATACCAAATTTCTTGAACAGATCTCTTGTGTACTTTGCTTGGCTAATGAATATTCCATCAGGCAACTGTCTAACTTGCAATCCAAGAAAGTAATTAAGTTCACCCATCATGCTCATTTCAAACTTATTCTGCATCAGCTTGGAGAACTTATCACACATCTGTTGGTTAGTTGAACCAAAAATAATGTCGTCCACATATATTTGCACAAGTAATATATGATTTTTCCATTCAATTGTGAACAAGGTTTTGTCTACCTTACCTTTTCGAAATCCTTTAATTAAAAGAAAATCAGATAGGGTATCATACCATGCTCTTGGAGCTTGTTTCAGTCCATAAAGGGCTTTCTTCAGACGATATACTTTGTCCTCTTCTTGATAGACTTCAAATCCTGGAGGTTGCTCAACATACACTTCTTCTTGCAATTCTCCATTGAGAAAAGCAGACTTCACATCCATCTGATAGACAGTGAAGTTCTTGTGAGCAGCATAGGCTAGAAACAGTCTGATTGCTTCAAGTCTTGCTACTGGTGCAAAAGTTTCATCAAAGTCAATTCCTTCTTCTTGACAATAACCCTTGGCCACTAGTCTTGCTTTGTTTCTGGTGACAACACCATCTTCGTTCATCTTATTTCTGAATACCCACTTAGTGCCAATTACTCTTTGATGACTTGGTCTAGGAACTAAGTACCAGACTTCATTCCTTTCAAATTGATTCAACTCTTCTTGCATAGCTTCTATCCAGAAGGAGTCATTTAGAGCTTCTTCAATTTGTTTGGGCTCTATTTGAGATAGAAATGTGACAAACATAGCATCTTGTGCAGCAGCTCTTCTCGTTTTCACTCTATCTAAAGGATCACCAATAACTAATTCAGGAGGGTGATTCTTGAGCCATCTGAGATCAGGTTGCAAATCAGGATGTTGTCCTCTGTTTTGATCTTGCAACACTACTGTTGGAGTTCCAGTAGTAGTCTGTTGAACATTTGCCGTCTGTTGAACAGTCTCTGGTCTGTCAGCTGTTTGCAACTCGTCTGTTAGACAATCAGCACTGTGATTTTGAACAGCACTTGAGTTAGCAGCTGAATTTAGATTAGGTAGTATGATGGGAACATATTCTTCATTTCTTCCAACGTCTAACTTCTGTAAATCAGCAGACAGATCTTGATTTACACTTTGATTCTTTTCAGAAGATTGACTTGGCTCATCAAATACTACATGGATAGATTCTTCTATTAGTAATGTTCTTTTGTTAAAAACTCTATAAGCCTTACTAACAGATGAGTATCCTACAAAGACAGCTTCATCAGCCTTTTCTGCAAATGCAGTAAGGTGATTTTTCCCATTATTCAATACAAAACATTTACAACCAAAAATCTTAAAGTAATGAATGTTTGGCTTTCTGTTGTTCCAAACTTCATATGGAGTCTTGTTCTGATTTTTGTTGATCATACATCTGTTTTGGGTAAAGCATGCTGTATTTGTTGCTTCTGCCCAAAATCTTTGTGGCAGCTTAGCTTCAGCTATCATGGTTCTGACAGCTTCTTTTAGTGTTCTGTTTCTCCTTTCAGCAACACCATTCTGTTGAGGGGTTCTTGCAGCAGAATACTCATGATGTATTCCCTTCATGTTACAATACTCTTCAACAGTAGAGTTTGTAAACTCTGTCCCTCTATCTGATCTGATCTTTAATATCTTAATACTCTTTTCATTCTGGATCAGTTCCATCAGATTGGTAAGATGTTCCTTGGTTTCACTTTTCTTCTTCATGAAAATCACCCAAGTGTATCTTGAATAATCATCCACAACAGCTAGGCAGTATTTCTTTCCACCATTGCTGACTGGATCAATGGGTCCAAATAAGTCCATATGCAACAGCTCCAATATTCTTCCAGAAGATTGGTGCTTCTTTTCTTTGAATGATGACTTGATTTGTTTACCCTTCTGACAGGCGTCACAGAGCTTGTCTTTGCTCATGACTGCTTTTGGAATCCCTTCTACCAAATCATTCTTGATTAATCTGTTTATGGTCTTGAAGTTTAAATGATTCATCCTCTTGTGCCATAGCCAACTGACTTCACTTGGTGCAGATGCCACCAAACAAACACTTGAATTCTTGTCAACAGAATTCCAGTCAACTATGTAGATATTTCCTTGTCGTCTTCCAGATAAAATTACCTTCTTTGTACCAATCTGCTCAACGTAGCACTTATCTGTTGAGAAGATGACTGAATATCCCTTGTCACAAAATTGACTTATGCTCAGCAGATTATATTTTAGGCCTTTAACATAGGAGACGTCAGATATCTCTATGTTTCCCTTGATTAATCTTCCTTTAGCTTTAATCTTGCCTTCTTTGCTGTCTCCAAAAGTGACTTTTGGACCATCCACAGCAACTGCATCAGTCAACTCATGTATGTTTCCACACATGTGCCTTGAACATCCACTGTCCAAGTACCAAATCTTCTCTACTTTACTCCTACTCCTAATCCTAACCTATAAAACAAAAATAAAATTGTTTTAGGTACCCTTATTGAGAGGGTCCTGAAGGATTAGTTCCACCCTTGACAACCCAAGATGTTGAAGTCTTAGGCTTCTTAGGTTTCTGAGTTTTAGGAGCATGAACAGTTTCATTTTTATCATAGTTATCAGATAAGTCATGTTGATGATCAGTATGATATGAATAATGTTCATAAGCAGGGTAAGGTGCATGATATGCAGGATATGCATGCATTGGATGAGCAGGGTAAGGTGCATAGTAACTAGGAAACTGAGGTGCATGATACATAGGATGATATGCAGCAGGTTGCACATAATATGACTCATTTCCATACCAAGCATTTTGATTTTTCTTATTCTTATGCTTCTTTGGTTTACTAGGTGCTTGCTCATTTGATTTTGACTTAGTTTTACCACTAGTCTGATTGACTTTAGCTTTATCAGCAGACTTCTTAGGACTCTGCTGTTTGGTCTTACTAGTCTGATTTCCTACACTAGGCTCTTTGCTCTTTTTAGCCTTAGGAGATTTCTTCTCCTTTACCACTTTCTCAGATGAGGTAGGTATAGAAGTTTGAACATACAGAATGACCTTACTATTGTCAGCTGATATGAATTTTTCAGTATGGTTCAACTCTAGTTTATCCTTTTCTAAAGGTGTCTCCTGTTTCTTAGACGTATGCATGGATGCAACAGTAGACTTATCATGAGACTCAATGATTTTCTCAAGTTCCATGATTTTTCCTTTATAAACCTCACACTCAGCTTTCAGAGATTCATGCTCTTGCTCAAGCTGTTTATATTCAGCTGATTCTATTGGCTTTTCAGCTAAAAGTTTCAGTGAACTATTTTGCTCTTTTAGCAAGTTCATCTCTTCCTTAAGCTTAACAAACTCTCCAGCAATAGTAGTATTATTCAACATCATTTGCTCTAGAGAATTAAACAGTTCATTTTCTTGAGGAGTTACCTCATCCTCAGAGTCATCAGATTCCTTTGCCATCAGGCACAGGAGAGCAGGTTTTTCTTCATCAGATGATTCTTCATCAGACGAGTCTGAGTCTGAATCAGATGAGTAGACAGCAGCTGGCTTTTCTGCTTCAGCCATCATTGCCTTGGCTCTCTGATGCTTTCTTTCTTTTCTCATTTTCTTCTCTTCCTCAGTGTACTTCTCTGCTTTTGGATATGGGCAGTCTCTTATGAAGTGTCCCAATTTCCTGCAGTTGTAACACATCAGTTTTGATTTATAATCCTCTTTATCCTGAGAAGAAAAGTTAGGTTTAGAAGTAGAAGCAGCATGATTGTATTTGTTTTTCATCTTTCTCTTATAGAACTTCTTGAAGTTGTTCATCAATAATGCTACATCTCCAGCAGTGTACTCCTTTTTGTTGAGTAGAGTGGCTTCATCAGATGAGTCCACTTCTTTGCTTTTCTGAGCTGGTCTTCTGGTGTTTTCAGCAGCAACAAGTGCAGCTGTGGGTCCTGAAGTTGAGGTTTCTTCAATTCCCATTCTTGGCAGTTTATACTCATAAGCCTTGAGTGCGGAGAACAGCTCTGTTAGAGAAATCTTGCCCAGATCTCTTGATTCTTCCATTGCTGTCACCTTCATGTTGAACTTGGGAGGTAGAGCCTTCAGTACTCTGACAGAAATCTCTTTGTCAGTGAAAGTCTTTCCCAGCTTCAAAACTTCGTTCAGAGTTCTGGTGAATCTGATATCCATCTGATCAATGGTTTCTCCAGACTTCATCTTGAAGTTGTCCAGCTTTTCCAGTGCAACACTGAGCTGATGCTCTTTAATAGCATCATTTCCTTCACTCATGTCTCTGACCTTATCCCACATCTCCTTTGCAGTTTTGCAATGTTTGACCTTGTCAAACCGATCATTATCCAGGGCTTTGGTCATGATGAATCTCCCAACTTTATCTAGATTGTAAAGCTTTATCTCTTCTGGAGTCATCTCATGAAGGTCTTTCTCCACAACCGTATCTACTTCATTTATCTTTATGGTCTTTGTGAATCTGAATGGACCTTTAATGATACATGTATGCATGTTGTCATTATAGGCAGCAAGGAAAATCTCCATTCTGATTTTCCAGTCCTCAAAGGACATACCAGCAATGTGGGGAACATGGCTGATACAATCCATTTTTCAAAAAGTTTTTGTTTTTCAAAAATGATGCTCTTTTGAAAAGTTTTGAAAACCTTTGAAAAACACTCGGATCAAGTTCGTTGATCAGGCAGCTGATTCTAATGAACCACCTGCTCTGATACCACTTGTTGGTCCCAAGTGGTCAGATGAGGTCTAGAGGGGGGGGGGGTGAATAGACCTCTGAAAATTTTTGAGCTTAAAAACTTTTCAGTCTTCTGTCAGCAGACTAAGCTGATGAAGAACAGTAAGCAGACTAGTCTGATCGTGAACAAATCTTGAACAGACGACTGACCACTCTTCTTACAATGACTTAGCTGTTTTTCAGCAAACAGTTTTTCAAGAGTATACTTGCAGCGGATTGTTTAAAAGTGTTTTTCACAAGTAAACTAAGTTCTAAAAAGATTTTATCCCCAGTTTAAAACTCCTTATAAAATCTTTTTGATTGATTCAAAGTGTTTAAAATGCAAACTTTAAAATATGCAAGAAAACTTTAAATGCAAGATAACACAAAGAATTTTTATAGTGGTTATATGGATAAAAATCCTTTAGTCCACTCTTCCAGATCACACAGATTCTGGGTTATACTATAATCACAAAGATTACAATATTTCTCCACTTACACCTAAACAACTAATGAGAAGGCTGTAAGCTCGCAATAGGGATTCACAAAGAAAACCTATCCTCTAAAGTAGAATCACTCACACAGATGGATTCTCACTTCGCACAACACTCAGCTATTACAAAATCACTCAGATAATGTTTTTCTGATTTCTTCAACTGGGTTTCTGTCAACAGATGACTTCCACCAGACGAGTGAGCTGTTCGAGCTTTTGAGACTTAGAGAAATTCTGCTTCAAAATTTCGATCTCTGATTGTTGTTGTGTTATTGCTCGATTTGAAATTCAGCTCTATTTATACATGGAAATGAAATTATGACCGTTGAAGGCAAGTCACAACTCAAATCCATCCTTCAGCTCTTTTTGAAACGGCTCCCTGCAGCATTCCGTACTGTGTACAGTACCTTTCTGTCCATCGCATTTAATGCTGCATTTAATGCACTCTGCTGATCCGAGGATATCTTCAATCATTTGCCATTACTACCCTTCTCTTACAGCATTTATTACATTAAGTGCATTTATTACCGTTGGACTAATCTCTTGACCTCTTCTACTCTGCTGATCAAAACGACTCTGCTGATAGATACTCTGCTGATCAAATACTGAACTCATCTGATTTGACTCGGCTGATGATCTACCCTTCTGTTCGCTGATTCGGCAAGAGATCACTAGTCTTCTGAGCTTTGAATTTTGAACTCTTCTGATGTCTTCTTTTACTTGTTCAAAATTCTTCTAAGGGAACTAAGCTTTCCATACTTAGCTGATTATGATGTTTTGGAAATCATCAAAACCTTCCCTTAATTACTTGTCTTCTTTCATCTTCATCTTCATCCAACAGTGAATATTTAGATCATCCCTCCAACTTGCACTTGATATTTCTAGTGATGAAATCTTCTAGTCGATCCACATGAATCATGTCGTCGGATGATCTGATGAGACTTGAATCCCCTTATACTTTTCATTTGATTGTCATCCTAAGAGCATGTAGTTCTTCTCGGAATCGTGGAGTTGGTCATCGTTCGAATTTTTTAGTATTGTTCATTGATATCTCATCTTATTCTAAATATGTAGGTTGTTTCCCCATCGAGTGATTTGCCTTGGCATAAATTCCTTGGCTAATAGGTTTATCAATTTTTACATCTTGCTCTTGTGTACGCTTTTTGAGCCCTTATATTGAATTAATCAGAGCCATGAGTTGTTCATCCATCGTCACAGCGCTCCAGTCGAATGATGAGAACGAGGTGAAGATTCACTGCTTTGAGAATCATCATGCGCCTCTTTTTCGATGGTCATGGTGTTTTGGGTCAATCATGAACTTAGTCAGAATTTGGTACTTTAAAGGACGAACCGTCATTTTTTGAAGAGAAGAGATGAAAGGTAGAGATGCCCCACTGGACGTGTCAGAAATTTGTTTGCAACAAATTTTGAATGTATCCAAAAAATTTAAATATACAATAAAATTTCGTAACAAAATAACAACATATTTTCTTAGAATTAAAAGTGGTTACAAATCTCTTTGTGTAAATCCTATAATTATTCTCTTCATGAGATGTATAGATTCAAGGGTACTAAGCTTGTTCTTGAATTATAGGATGCGACTTTCTCCAAGATTTGTAGATGGAGTCACGAATTTGAAGAGCTTGGCGGATCTTCAAAGCTTAATGAGAATATATGAGAGTATATCTGTGTGTATGTCTCTATGTAAGTGTATATGTTCCAAATGAATTCACAAGACTACTTTATATAAATTTTGAAGAGTCTCATTCATAGCAATTTGGTGATGTGTCTCAACTTGATTGGTCCTAACTTCATTGGAATGGAAGACTTTATTTGATTGAATAAACTATCTCGTCTTGACATGTGGCGCATTTTTCATGGCCACTTACTTATAAGGCCAAAATATAATTTGATTTGCTATAAATATATCATTTTGACACATTGCTTGAAATAATTGGTTAATAAATAAATATTAGAAATGAATTAAATTCTTTATTTACTTTAAGGATATAATATGATAAAATCCCAAAATAGAAATTTAATTGATAACTAATAAATTATTTATAAGTGACATTATTTAATTAGGCGTAACTTTCATGTATATACAGGCTATCCTGATATTTTATTTTTCACATGTATTTTGTTATATTCTTTGTTACCGAGTCAAACTCGATTCACGTTTCAAAATCTCTGGCTCGAAATATATTATTCAAACTTTGTTCGATATATAAATCTTTCAAACTTAAATGTCTTTTTATCGAAGAATTTGAGACGAATATAAAACATACTTATCCAATAGCAATATTGCAAATGAAAACAAATATATCATTCATATATTTTATCTAAAGTATAAGATCAAGCAAACGTATTGAAATCGAGCAGGATAGAGATCATTTTGTAGGCAAGTTCCATAAGACAAAGTGCAATGAAGAAACAAAAAAATAAAAAAGGCACCACGAACATTAGAGAAAACATATTTTTTTTTGAAAAGGTCATAATATTCAATATCTCATAATAACGAAGATTACAACACTTTTTTCTAACATTGACACTAAATAACTAAAAAATAAGACTCTCAAAAGATAAGTAAAAAAAGAGGACACAATTGTCTTGGATTCCCCTGCATCACATATTTTCCCAATCATGCCTCTTAACATTTCGCAAATAAATACCATCACTTTGTGCTTTCCAATCACAATGAGTATTATGACAATAATTTCTAATCAAATCTCCATTAAAAACATCAAAACTAGCCCTCTTGTTATTCCATCGAAGGGTACAAAAGAATAAGGTACCCAAATGATTACAAAAACCAAATCTAAATACTTCGGATACTTGTAATATGTGATTTCCTAGATCGTCATCTTTAGACGCGCAATGTACTAATAATGGTTCAGAATTTGGAGGAAGATTATTTAACAAGTTGACATGTTTTCTAGGAAAAGGAAAACAACTGCTTTTTCCAACATGGACAAGAGTTGCAAAACATATGAAGATTAGAAAAATGGATCTAATCATTCTATATAGTTCTTATTGCTTGTTGGAAATTATGTAATGAGTTATAATCATTAGCTTATAAATAGACCATATTATATAGTTGAGTTTTATTTCTCTTTGTCTCTAAATATAGTCATTTACATATTTGGAATAAGATTCAGGTAATCTGAATCTGATTGACAAAAGTTGATATATAATATTGATGATTATTAAGGTTGTCATAATCTTGTCACAAAAATCTTCTAATAAAAAACGTCTAGAAATAAAATTTATGTAACTAGGAATCATTGCAAAGTTATAATGTAATTTTAAAATGGCTATCGATATTAGTGGAGTAGCCAATGTGGTAACTAGAGCAAAATTTTAATTTTAACAAATGTGCTTTTATTTACCATCTTTATTATACGAGTGAAAAAGGAAATTAATTAATATGTTTCTCTCTCTTCTTCATTCTTTAGAATTTGTTAGCATGTACTCATCCTTTCGAATTTCACAAATCGTAGGTGCCTGAGAAAATTTCTAATTCTGGCTAATTTATCCTTTTTGTCTTTTTATAAAACGAATCAAAAGGAAATTTAATTAATATTTTTCTCTCTCTACTTCGTTCCTTAGAATTTGTTAGAGAAAATTTCTAATTTTATTCTACCAATATTTGCCTTCTATTATAAAACAAGCTAAAATATAAACAAATAAATAGAAGATTTCACTTTATTGTTAAATACTCCGCTTTTAATCCTTCGTGTAGATGATGGCGAAGGAATATCATTGCTTTTAATTGCTTCTTGATTCTATGATTCATTATCCGTTAGAATTGCATTTCCTAGACACATAGCAGCTAGATGAATTTCATCATCTAATACCCATGACAGATAATTCTTGCATAAAATGTCATATGTAATAAAGAATTTTCCGGGTCCTTTAATTGTAATTTTATTGGATTATTATCCAATTTTGTATGCTACTATGTTTGAAAGTTAAATTAAAGTCTCTTTGGTGCTATGTTATGTGCATTAATTATTTCTTATAGTATATTGAACTTAGAAATAATTCAGAAAAAGGTCTATTGCCTTTTAAAAACATTGGGGTCATTTTGTAATTACTTTGGACCAAAGTGTGCAAAAATTGTTGATTCAGGGGTAATTTGCACTTTTCAAAATTCTTTTTTTTTAAGGGGAGGGGGGTTAAAGGTGCGAAAACGCCTCTTCTCCTCCATTGGCTGAACATGCAATAATTCTCTTCTCCTTGGAAAGCCAAAAATCGGCTGGGACAGCCCTTGGGTGTGGGAATTTTCTCTCACAAGGGACTAGACCCTAATGAGGTATAATCACACCTCTGTCACTTCTCCTTTTAAACACTCCAACACTCTTTACCCCCTACAACGCCACATCTTCCTCTCACCCAATCTCCCACCACCTACCCCCTGCAACGCCACATCTTCCTCTCACCCCACGTGCCGCTAGTTTTCCACAAACGAAAAATACGGTTCATTCATGAATTGATTTCGGATTTGGGGATTTTTGGAATTTTCAGATTTGAGATTTTTTTTTTGTGTGTGTTCATACCCAATTTCAGAAAATAAGAATAAAATTAATGTGGCTTCCTGTCTTCTTGAAATAGATCTGTGCGGCGCGGTTGGAGAAAAGTGTGGCGGAGCATGATGCATAAATAAAGGTGTGGGATGTGTTGAACAAATTGCATGAATAAAAATGCAAAGAACCCCCTGTTAGTTTTGTTAGTTGAGAAGAAACGTTAGAAGCTATATTACGTTTTTATTAATAATAAACTGGAAAGGGAATTAAACGACACCGTTGAGGATGACTGGGCCGACAACTTAAATGACGTGGATGCCAGCTGCAGCTGAGGTGGAAAAGATGAGCTGGAAAAGGAATCCTACTTAGCAAAGTGCACGCAATGGCTGTGATCATTATCTGAGAATTGTAAGTTTCCTTTCTCTCTCGTTCTGGGCATTTCCTCCATTAAAGTTCAGTGAAGATTTATTCAAGTGTTTCGTTTCCATTTCAGGTAATATGGAGACCTAGCTTGGATTGGATTGTAATCGGCTGTATTTAACATCCCTTTACAATTGTTTGATTGTTGATTCGGTGTATTGGATTTTTTTGGTGTAATTTCAGTTGATTTGTTTATGTTACATTGCGGATTGAGTTTGTGGGTGAATTGAGTTGGAGATTGATTCATATATTGCATTTTGGGTGATTTTAGTATTATATCTTGCTGTTGATTGTTGATAAATTGATTAAACAGCATCAGAGCAGTGGATTTTTTTAGTTACCAAATAAATAAAAATTAGAAAATAATTTTGAAGCTCAAATCGGTAACTAAAATCCCCAAATCGGTCAATTAGAAAAGTTATGGAACTAAAATGGAACTCAAATAATTAGAAAATAGATGGAACTAAAATCCCCAAGATTGTGGCGGAGCATTGGATTTTTTTATTTTGAAGCTCAATTAAAAAAAAATGGAACTCAAATTGGCGGAGCAGTGGATGAAGCTTCATAAATAAAAAAAAATGGAACTCAAATAATTTAGAAAGTAATTGAACTCAAGTTGGGGAAAAACAACGGGGAAGAAGTCGGTCAATTGGTGGTGGAGGGTGAGGAAAGTGGTGGCATGTGGTGGGAGGAGTTTTGGTGAAGAAGATGAAATATATGTAATTTCATGAATTAATTTGGAGAGGAACAGGACATAACAGAACAAGAATCAAATTCTAGCTATGGTGATAGAATAAATATTTTTATTTAGTAAGGGCTTTAAAGTAAATTCAATAATATATTCAATTAACAACACTACATGGTTCGGACAATGACCTCTTGTCCCAACTCCCAAGGACAATGACTAGTTGTGTCGGTCATCACCAAAAAAAAAAAAAAAAAAATCAGTCCAAGGCAAATTTGTTCATGACCTTTCGTAAGGTTTCTTTTGCTGAACTGAGGGGAGACAATCTCAAGCATGTTCCGTCTCTTTCTTTTTGCAAATTGAAACACACACAAATACAATTATGATTCACACATATACAATGAGTTGACTGCAAATTACCGCATGTTAGGTCATCTCTAATGACTCCGAGAGGGAATACCCTCTCCCTCTCCCCCTCCCCTCCCCCTCTCTCTAGTTTTTTAGTCATCTCTAATGACTCATTCTATCAAACCCATTTAATAATTAATTTTATCCTTCTCTATTATTATTATTATTATTATTATTACTACTACTACTACACCAAAAATAAATTTAAAATTAACATTAATTTAAAATCAAAAGTACATTAGGAAACTTAGAAAATAAAAAATTACATCAAATATTAAATTAATTCAGATAAGGAAATCCATCATCTCTGCCATATTCGTTGCCACTATTATTATTGCTGTTGATATTGCTACCGCCACCGTCTAGATCTCGTAGGGCCCGTGCCACCATTTATGAGCAAAATCAAGGCACTACTATTGATTTGGATCCACGAACAAGTCCCATATCCCTAGAAGATTATATGATCCGCCGTCACCAAATACGATCTGTAGATGTCAATCGCGAACTACTAAAGGACTTAGTCGAACATGTGTGGGACACACAAGGTCAAAATTAAGGTCTATGTTTTAGTCGAACATGATTTCATGATTGTATCGTATTATTTTAAATTTTTAGAAAGAATTATTTTTGGGTTTAATGATTGTATCGTATTATTTTAAATTTTTAGAAATAATTAATTTTGGGTTTCATGATTGTATCGCATTATTTTAAATTTTTAGAAAGAATTATTTTTGGGTGATAAATACAACCCCAAAATTATTAAAATAAATCAATATTAAAATACTAGTGTTAATTTAATGAAATAAAAATTATTTTTTATAATTAAAAATAATTATCTCCAAATAATATACAAATTTTAGTAATTTTTTTATTTTTAAATAAAGATAAAAAAATAACCAAATAAAACAAAACGAAATTTAAAAAAAATATAGCATGTGATGGAGGGGGCTTGGATGGGAGAAGCTTCCCCTCCCCCTCCCTCCAAGGTCCCTCAAGGGTCCCTCTAGTAGGTATACCCTCTCCGCCCCCCTAGTCATTGGAGATGATTTTTTTTTCTCCCTTCCCCCATATACCCTCTATGGCATCTCCCCACTAGTCATTAGAGATGCCCTTATGTCTGAAAGTCAATTACTTCCCTTTGATAAATCAAATGATAACAACTCTCATTTATATATTTTGTAACAATGGTTCATAACCTCCTCCTTAGTTTTCCATCTTGTATAGTGTCATTACATGGCATATTTTGTGCGTCGAATTATAGGTTTAGTTATGAAATATGTAGACCATTTCATGGGGAGTGGTGAAGGAAGAGCTTCAATTGATAGAAAAATATTATTTTTATTTCTTTCAGATTTGTATTAAAATGATTTTTAATATTGTAAAATTAAATTAGTTTGATAGATATTTAAAATATAATTAGAATGAAGGATAAAATAGTATTTAACATAAAAACCTAATGAAGTTAATTATTTAATTGTTAAAGTGAAGTATTTTGTAAAAAAATAAGGGAATTCCTTTCAAGAAAAAAATAAAAGTAACACGGAATTTTCTATGCAAGTTTATCAAAACACAGTTGGTTATGATGTTTTTATCCCTGAAAAAGCAGCTGTTAAACTTCCTCCGAATGCAGGGCGAATTCAGGATTTTTGATCAGAGGGCTAAAATAATATCAAAAAAAAAAAAAAAATTCAATCAAACAGTCAAACTTAAAACTTATATTATTTACGAGAACATATATGACGCAATACAAAAATGGAGAGATGGAGTTCGAAAAAAATAACCCCTACAAGATACTTTAATTACATACGATACATTGTCTAGTCCTCAAAGAACCCATAATGTCTATGTATTTACATTAGTCGACAAATGATAGCATTGTTTGAAATACTACTAAATATATCTCTCTATATAAAGACAACTAGACTATATTTAGCCATTGGTTCATTCGATTGCGAAGTCTATTCTTTACTATCTTTATAACCAAAAAACCTCTCCCCACTGATGCAGTTGCAACTGATAGAATATGATTTAGAGATGTTCGGAGTGGTTATGGGGAATCATTTAAAGCTGAACAGAAAGCTGAAAGAAAAACGTATTATAATTCAAACATCCATTAAAGATAAATTGAGAAAATTGGAGATGAAAAACTTGCTTTCTTGAAGAGAAACAATGTCAAAAAAATGCACAGTATATTATTCAAGTGGGAAAAAATAATGTGTTGTGTTACAAAGAGGGTTTGAACCCTGAACCTATATATAGCTTAAAGAACACCAACTTAATCTAGCAACTTAATAAGAGAACACGCTTTTCTCTTCTAACTTATATACAAACCAAATAAAATACATAATGTAATTTACAAAATCCCTAATCTTATTATTTTCCCCAAATTGAGAACTCATCTTCTTCTTCTTTGTACGCAGGCCACTGGAGCAACTTGATGATTTGATGAAATCCTCCATTACACCCCCCTCAAGATGGACCGTAGATGTCAATTAGGGACAACTTGGAAAGCAGCTGCTGGAATTGAGGTAATAATAATAGCTTAGTTAATATATCCGCAAGTTGCTCTTCTGTTCGAATTGGCATGAGTCTAATTAGGCCTTTAGAAATTTGTTCTCTTGTGAAATGGCAATCAATCTCGATGTGTTTAGTTCGCTCATGAAATATAGGATTGCTTGCTATGTGCCTAGCTGATCGATTATCACAAAACAGTAGAGTAGCCTTAGGAGATGAAATCCCAAAATCAATTAATAATTGATTTAACCAAACAATTTCACTGGATACTGTAGCCAAGGCCCTATATTCTGCTTCTGCAGAGGACTTGGATACAATGACTTGTTTATTGGATTTCCAAGAAATTAATGAATTTCCTATGAAAATACAGAATCCTGTAATGGACCTTCTTGTATCCTTGCAAGCAGCCCAGTCTGAATCTGCATAAGCCTTCAAATGAAGGTCTGTATTAGCTAAATAGAATAATCTTTTGCCAGGGCAAGACTTCAAATACTAATATGATGCTTGTAAGTGAGGTGTCCCAGGCTGTGAGATAAATTGACTAAGTCTATGTACAACATAGCTTAAGTCTGACCTAGTAATAGTTAGGTATAGAAATCTCCCTATTAATCTTCTGTAAGAAGTAATATCAGTAAGTAAATCACCATCTTTGGCATTAAGTTTTAATCTTAGGATTCATAGGTACAGATAGTGGTTTAGCAGCTAAATATACAGTGTCTTCAAGGATTTGTAATACATATTGTCTTTGAGACAAAACAATTCCTTTAGAAGACCTAGCAATTTCAAGACCTAGAAAATACTTTAAGTTTCCTAAGTCCTTTAATTTGAACTTAGAATGAAGATAATACTTTAAATCAGAAATAACAGCAGTGGATGGACCAGATTTAACAATATCATCAACATAAAGTAGTAGGGCAATAAATGTATCACCTGATCCTTTAGTAAACAAAGAGTAATCTGATTTAGATTGCTTAAATCCATATTCCAGTAGACAATCCTTGAACTTGTCATTCCACTGCCTACAAGCCTGTTTTAATCCATATAAGGATTTATTTAGTCTACAAACTAGTTTAGGAGAGGTAGTAGATCTTGGATAACCTAGCTAGGGGAAGGTCCATGTAAACTTCTTCATGGAGATCCCCATTTAAAAAAGCATTGTCAATGTCTAATTGACATAATTCCAACCTTTAGAAGCTGCCACAGCTAATAATAATTTCACTGTTACCATTTTGGCAGTAGGGGAAAAGGTCTCAATGTAATCAATACCTGCCTGCTGTGTAAATCCCTTGGCAACAAGCCTGGCTTTATATCTATCTATACTCCCATCAGAATGTCTTTTTATTTTGTAAACCTATTTGCAACCAATTGATTGTTTATTAGGGGGGAGGAGTACCACAATCCATGTATTTGTATCTTCCAAAGCCTTAATTTCTGTATTCTAGCATCCCTCCACTTTTGATTACCAACAACTTGATGGTAATATTGTGGTTCAGTTTCAGCAGAAATAGTCATGATAAAATTTTAAAATTGGAAGAAAGTTTATCATAATTCAAA
This sequence comes from Penstemon eatonii, assembly GCA_038501285.1. Classification (NCBI taxonomy): domain Eukaryota; kingdom Viridiplantae; phylum Streptophyta; class Magnoliopsida; order Lamiales; family Plantaginaceae; genus Penstemon; species Penstemon eatonii. The sequence goes on from CM076711.1 coordinate 19,436,428, forward strand.
ACATTTGAAAGAGGATATTTGGTAGAAAAAGAGTTAGTAGAGTTTAAAGAATTGCAATGAAAGTCAGCAAGATAACTAGGTTTATTAGAAACCCTTGTAGATCTTCTAAGAGCCTGTGGAGGTTGACTAGGAACTGTGGTGGGAGCTGGATTAAAATCAGGGTCCAAAGAAGAGGTCCCTATGTCAAAAGAACTATCAGTGGAAACAAAATTAGGAGAAAGATCAAAAGTAGAATGATCAAGTGAAGGAAATAAATTTCCAGTAGAATCAAAGTTTGTTTTTAAAGAGTGAAAGGGAAATGTTTCTTCATGGAAGATAACATCCCTTGAAATTAAAATCTCATGAGTAATAATGTCATAAAGCTTGTAAACCTTTATGCCCATAGGGTAACCAATAAAAGCACATCTCAATTTGGGGAAAGTAATAAGATTAGGGATTTTGTAAATTACATTATGTATATTATTTAGTTTGTAAATAAGTTAGAAGAGAAAAGCGTGTTCTCTTATTAATTTGCTAGATTAAGTTGGTGTTTTTTAAGCTATATATAGTTTCAGGGTTCAAACCCTCTTTGTGACACAACACATTATTTTTTTCCACATTTCAACAGATCAAATTGATACTTATCCAATCATGGATAAACAAAGCAAGCTTTCACATTAATCTTTGGCTTAGGAGGATATCAAGGGGTTAAGTTAGTGATACTCCTTTTCTTCGGTATACCTGACGTTAAGGAATTGCAGAAGTCAAAATCATGATACGAGCCGGTGAAAAATTCCAAAAAGTATTTCATATAGATCTAAGGAATAATCCGATGTATTTGTAGATAAGCCAAAAGTGTTTATTAGTGTGGGTTAATATTGAGTTGAATTGAATTGATGTAATTTTTTATTTGGGCTGGGGGATTGCTGATTGGGCTTTTTTTTTTTTCCCTGTTCAATGCTGATTTGTTGAGGCAATTGACCTATTTTTTTTTCTTTTTTTTCTTTTTTTTGATATACCACTACTATACGAAAAAAAATAAAAATTGACGGGGTCGTACTCGTAGCCCTTGTCTTCATCAACCTATGTCCGGATGTTCCACAAAAAAGTGATGCAAAGTGGGAGGATTGTTTGGTTGGCTACTTTGTTGCGAGAAAAATTAACAATGTTGTTATCAAATTTTCGGACAATCAACTAATTAGTGCCCAAAATTTATTGTGGAAAACCAAATTGAAGAGAAGAACTAGGGCAAAATATTGTAAATGTTGTCTATTTCCAACCTATACAAGAGTTGACATGCATCTTTTCAAGTAAAATTATTCCTTTTGGTGTGATAATGTAAATTAGGAGATATTCTCAGTCCAAATAGATTTACCCCATTGGAATTAGATCTGACTAGTGGTGATTTGAAGGAAAATGTTGTTGTAAAGTCATTCACAATCCAGTAGCAATTTATGTGTTCTACAACAAGCGAATTCCATTTTTCCATTCCAAATTTTTACCTACTTTATATATTTGATACCAAACCTTTGAAAAAGACACATTTAATATCAGAATTGAAGGAACTTTTTCACATTTTCTTGAGTTATTTGGTATGCTTAAAATTACGTTCCAAATTTTTTACCATAACATGATTATGTGCCCTGTATGACATTTGAAAATTATCGTGGCATGGTTCCTTGTGGATTATGAGATATGATTTAATTTTGATTAATATTCCGAAACTTTTTTAATTTTCTGCATATTATTTATTGAGTTTGATACCAAATATATAAAATAGGTACAAATTTGATATAAAAAATACAATTCCCTCGTTCTACAATCTAATTAGAACAATAAGAAGGTGAAGAAAGATAAATTGAAGACCCCTTGGGGGGGGGGGGGGGGGGCGGAGTTCATCTTTGAATGGGTTTATTCTTTCCCTCTAGCCATGTTTTTTGCACTGTAGAATTTCAGAGGTTTAGTTAGTGTTGACGAGCAGAATGAAGTTCGTAAAGCATAATTTTCCGAATGTTATTTTACAAGCAGAATTTGACTCAGGTTCGAATCTCTGTTGGGAGAGGTATCCACTTAATGTGTTTAACCCGTCTCGAAAATGATTAAAACCTTGGGGGAGAAAAAAAAAAAGAATTTGGTGTTATCTTCTCCATAAGTGTAACATAAAATGTTATAGGGACAATTGGCAACAAACGAAAATGTGGGTTGTGCGATATTTCAATGGTAAAAGTCTTTGTGGTATCTTACTTCGGTTATCCTTGGGTGCCACTGTTTATTATATTTGAAAAGAAAGGAACAATACAAAATCATACTTTTTGCACTATAAAGAGCAATGTTTTTTCCTTAAAGACATGGATTTTTCTAGGGTGCGGGCATGTGAGTTACACCCTCACATGAGTGAAGTCTCATCATGCCGTTCATTTGACTCGGATTGATCTGGATCGTTGATTAGGTAACCTTTTTTTTTTTTTTTTTTTTTTTTTTGAGAAGAGTCGATTAGGTAACCTGGTCAAATTAATTTGTAACTATTGACTTTAATTAAATTTCAATTTGCCTAATTTACCCTTTCACTTATTTTGCTTCGAAAAAAAATATAAAAACCGTTCTCATATAAAAAGACCGCTTTACCCTCGATTTTGATAATAAATGACTTTGATAATTTTGCAAATTGACCCCTATCTTTTGCAATTTTACGAATTGAACCCTATCTCTATGTATTTATCCCGTTTTGATCTCGGCCGTTGATTGTGTAACTTGGTCAAACAAGTGAGTTTACACAGTTGACTTTAGACTTTAAAGTAAATGACCTATTAACCCTTTCATTTGAATTTATTTAAAAAATTCGAAAAACGTAGAATATGCAATTGACAAAATAATTCTTACTTAAATATAAGATATATTTTCCCCGCGCGTTTTGTGGCGTGATGAAGATTAAATTTTGTGGCGTGATGAAAAACGTGGAGAAGAAATAGGTTTAACCCTAATTACATTATAACTATCGCTATTAATCATGAAAATAAATCAATTAGTATATTTTTCAATTTTTCTGATTTAAAGGTTATAACTGTCTTTTATTAATTGAAGATTATCTTGACTATTATTTAAAATTAGAACAAAAAAGGATAAAATGGTCTATTTACAGGCCAAGTCAATTCGTCGAGTTACACTAGTTACGCACGCCACATGACATGATTTCAGGGCCGTCCCGCATGTGAGGGCGAGTTACCTTTCTCGCACCCTAGATGCTCCGGAAAGACATTGCCAACTTCTATGACTAATATATATGATGTTTTACACTCCTAATAGTAAATTTGACATGTTTTCCGGTCATTTGTTCTCATTTTGATTTCACTAGGGTTTGTTCTTGTACAATGAAATCTTTGTTTGTTGTAATTTGTCCTTTACTTTATACCCAAAAAAGTTGACAACAAAATCAGTATTTTTGGAAGAAATAGTACAAAGGTGCATTATAAATATTGGGATAAATGCGGACGTATCCTTACGCTATACAAAATTTACACGAAACTATCATAGTTAAACTTTTAAATTTGCACGTATCATACACCCTCATCCTATAAATTTTTTGACAACCTTTTTGATACATATGGAAGATATATAGTTAAACTTCTAATTTTGTAGTTTTTTGATGAAAAGAATATAAGAAATTCTATGCAATAAACATTTTATATAATAATTTCGTGTAAATTTTACATAACATAACACAAATGATTTACATTTACTATGTAATACTTGATTCTTCATTTTCAAATATAGATGTATATTTTACGTAAATATACGATAAAATATATTGCAAAAAAGGTATCAATTTAAGTAGTGATTTCGAATTTTCATTCCAAAGTATATCACTTAGTCAAATCATCCCGTAATTTTATATTCTTTTGGAATATCGTCCCACTTGCTACATGGATGCTTACATGTCATGACATGACAAATTTCAGCATAAATAATTATATAAGATTGCAGAATTCGTCCCAAACTAATTATAAATTTTCATTTTTCGTCACAAACTATATCAACACGTCGACTTCCATCATAATTGAAATGGCTTGTTCATTCTAAACTAATTATAAATATTATTATATATTAATACAAAAAAAATGCACAATTTTTTCTAATGAAATGAGATAGGGTTTTTTTTTTCCCTCTCAAAAGCGCACAGAAATATAAAAAATTCATACTATTTTTCTCTTAAAAAAAGTTAATGACAATTTACTTTCATATGATATTCATAATGTACAATTTTATTGAGAACCAAAACTAATTGACAGAGATAAATAAAATTTTCATAATTATTTACACAAACATTCAACAATATATAAAAATTATATTTGGTTCTACATAAAACAAAAAAAAATTGTGATTGTAGATGCATTTGTAGCATTTTTAATTGCATCACTTATGAGGGAGGTTGTAGAAGTTGATGAGACACAAGATCCATCTATTTTTCCATAATATTAGATATGAGCTAGGCTTTTAGGAAAACATTTTAGTTTAAAGGTTTCTGGTTTAAATTTGATGCAATCCGATAATCAGTTCCATCCTTTGGCCCACATTTTTGAAGACATCAAGAATACTTGTTCTCATGTGTTTAGAGAGAGCAATTTTACGGCTCACGTTCTAGCTAAAGTTGCGTTTAGTTGTTACCCCCTTCTTCCTAATTACATACTCTTATTCAAGACTTTGTACTTGATGATATGGACCATTAATGATATCTACCCTTTGGGTTTTTCAGAAAAAAAAAAAAATCATTCTAGCTAGGACATAAAATTCCAAAATTATCTTTCTTTAAAATTAAACGCATACTCGTATTAATTCGATGGGTTCCCTTTCCCACCAATTTGTTGGAACTTTGGCGGTTGATATCCAATAGGTATCCTCATCGTGTCGATGCGACGAGTGTAGGGCTTCAAGTAAGTGAGTGAAGATTTTGATCCTCCCTCCAACTTGCACTTGATATTTCTAGTGATGAAATCTTCTAGTCGATCCACATGAATCATGTCGTCGGATGATCGGATGAGAGTTGAAGCCTCTTATACTTTTCGTTTGATTGTCATCCTAAGAGCATGTCGTTCTCCTCGGAATCGTGGAGTTGGTCATCGTTCGAATCTTTGAGTATTGTTCATTGATATCTCATCTTATTCTAAATCTGTAGGTTGTTTTCCCATCGAGTGATTTGCCTTGGCATAAATTCCTTGGCTCATAGGTTTATCAATTTTTACATCTTGCTCTTGTGTACGCTTATTGAGCCCTTATATTGCCTTAGTCAGAGCCATGAGTTGTTCTTCCATTGTCACAGCGTTTGTCGCCATAACAGGCACTCCAGTCGAATGATGAGAACGGGGTGAAGATTCACTGCTTTGAGAATCATCATGCGCCTCTTTTTCGACGGTCATGGTGTTTGGGTCAATCATTAACTCAGTCAGAGTTTGGTACTTTTAAGGACGAACCGTCATTTTTTTGAAGAGAAGAGATGAAAGGTAGAGATGCCCCACTGCACGTGCCAGAGATTTGTTTACAACAGATTTTGAATGTCTGCAAAAATCTTAAATAGACAATAATATTTAGTAACATAATAACAACATATTTGCTTAAACTTAAAAGTGGTTACAAATCTCTATATGTAAATCCTATGATTCTTCTCTTCATTGGATGTATAGATTCAAGGGTACTAGGCTTGTTCTTGACTCATATGATGCAACTTTCTCAAAGATTTGTAGATGAGTCACGAATTTGAAGAGCTTAGCGGATCGTCAGAGCTTGATGAGAATATATGAGAGTATATATATGTATATGTCTCTATGTAGGTGTATCTGTTCCAAATGAATTCACAAGAGTACTTTATATAGATTTTAAAGAGTCTCATTCATAGCAATTTGGTGATGTCACAACTTGATTGCTCGTTACTTCATTGGAATGGAAGACTTTATTTGATTGACCAAAATACCTCGTCTTGACATGTGGCGCATTTTTAGTGGCCACTTACTTATAAGGCCAAAATGTAATTTGATTGGCTATAAATATATTATTTTGACAATGGCTTGATATAATTGGTTAATAAATAAATATTAGAAATGAATTAAACTCATTATTTACTTTCAGGATATAATATGATAAAATCCCAAAATAAAAATTTAATTGATAACTAATAAATTATTTATAAGTGACATTATTTAATTAGGCGTAACTTTTATGTATATACAGGCTATCCTGAAATTTTATTTTTCACATATATTTTGTTATATTCTTGGTTACTGAGTCAAACTCGATTCACGTTTCAAAATCTCTTGTTCGAAATATATTATTAAAACTTTGTTCGATATATAAATCAATCAAACTCAAATGTCTTTTTATCAAAAAATTTGAGACGAATATAAAATATGCTTATCTAATAGCAATATTGCAAATGAAAACAAATATATCATTCATATATTTTATCTAATATTTAAGATCAAGCAAACATATTGAAATCGAGCAGGATAGAGATCATTTTGTAGGCAAGTTCCATAAGACAAAGAATAGTGAAAAAACAAAAAAAAAAAAAAAAAGAAAAAAGGCAACATGAACATCAGAGAGAACATGTCTTTTTTTTTTTCCTTTTTTGAAAAGATCATAATATTCAATATCTCATAATAACGAAGATTACAACACTATTTTCTAACCTTAACACTAAATAAATAAAATATAAAACTCTCGAAAGATAAGTAAACAAAGAGGACACAATTGTCTTGGATTCCTCTGCATCATATATTTACCCAATCATACCTCTTAACATTTCGCAAATAAATACCATCACTTTGTGCTTTCCAATCACAGTGAGTATTATAACAATAATTTCTAATTAAATCTCCACTAAAAACATCAAAACTCGCCTTCTTATTACCCCATCGAAGGGTACAAAAGAATAAGGTACCTAAATGATTACAAAAACCAAATCTAAATACTTCGGATACTTGTAATATGTGGTTTCCGAGATCGTTATCTTTAGACGCACAATGTACCAATAATGGTTCCGAATTTGGAGGAAGATTATTTAACAAGTTGACATGTTTTTTAGGAAAAGGGAAACAACTGCTTTTTCCAACATGGACAAGAGTTGCAAAAAATATGAAGATTAGAAAAATGGATCTGATCATTTTATATAGTTCTTATTGCTTGTTGGAAATTATTTAATGAGTTATAATCATTAGCTTATAAATAGACCATGTTATATAGTGGAGTTTTATTTCTCTTTGTCTCTAAAAATAGTCATTTACATATATGGAATAAGATTCAGGTAATCTGAATCTGATTGACAAAAGTTGATATATGATATTATTGATTATTAAAGTTGTCATAATCTGGTCACCAAAATCTTCTAATTAAAAAACGTCTAGAAATAAAATTTATTGTAACTATGAATCATTGCAAAGTGATAATGTAATTTTAAAATGGCTAGCAATATTAGTGGAGTACCAAATGTGGTAACTAGAGAAATTTTTTAATTTTAACTAACTTACTTTTATTTGTCATCTTTATTATACGAGTGAAAAAGGAAATTAATTAATATGTTTCTCTCTTTTCTTCATTCTTTAGTATTTGTTAGTTTGTCCTCATCCCTTTCTAATTTCACAAATCTGTCGGTGCCGGAAAAATATTCTAATTTAGGTTAATTTACCCTTTTTGTCTTTTTTATAATTCGAGTCAAAAGGAAATTTAGTTAATTTTTTTCTCTCTCTTCTTCGTTCTTTAAAATTAATTTGTCTGAGAAAATTTCCAATTTTGACTATTCTAGCAATGTTTGCCTTCTGTTATAAAACAAGCTAAAATATAAACAAATAAATAGAAGATTTCATTTTATTATTAAATACTCCGCTTTTAATCCATCATGTAGATGATGACGAAGGAATATCATTGCTTTTGCTTCTTGATACCATGACTCATAATCAGTTTAAAAGTTTTTTTCCAGATTTTATATAAAATATTATTTAATTTATTAATATTATATATAAAATCTAAATAATTTAATTTTTAATATTAATATGTAAAATTTATTAATGGGATTAATAATTTAATTAATTTTGCAATTATAAGTGAAATTCTACAAAGTTGTAAATTGTGAGGTAAATGTGTCATCCAAAAAATATCTGGGGCAAACTTTGCTAGTGAGCTTTATTTATGGGACCAATTTTGCAAATTTTTCATCTATTTTCCATCCAAAATTGGATATTCCGTTAATTATTGGACGGAAATACCAAATGTGTAACTTACAGATAAGCAATGGTATGAAATGTATCGCATGAAAAATTTATGGTACCATACCCTTAGGGTAACTTATGATACCAAAAGTGAAATTCTCTCATAAAAAAAAAATATAAAACTAGTTAAAATCAATGAATATTGAACTAAACTAAATAATATAATAAGTGAAATGGTTTAGATCGGTAAATAAATATCTTTCAAATGTTATGGTAAGTGAAATAATTTGAAATATACTTAAAACTAATTGAAGATGTATAATTATTTGAGTTGAAAATTTGGTAAATACATGTGAAGTCGATGAAAATTCAAGTAAATTCGCTAAAAAAAAAAAAATTGATGACATCTGTGATATGATGAAATTACATAAAAATGATCAAATATAAGAAAAATGGGTAAAATCGGTGAAAAAGGCTAAAGTCGGTGAAAACATGTGAAAAATGGTTAAACTTGTAAAAATTAGTGAAATCTATAACATAAAAAAATTTCAACCAACAAAAACAAAGTCAACCCATTATAGTTTATTCCTAAAAAAACTAAATAAAAATTGATGGAAAATACCCATGATGTAGTTAATAAATTGAATATCAGTCATTAATATGTGCTATTTTATGACATAATGAAGTTTATTTTACTCTGATTAACAATAAAATACAACTAAAATTAAATAGACACATACAACGTATGTAACAAAGAAAACATTGGAGTTGTGGGTATAGATCTGACTGGGCTAACTTTAAACCGATGAAAAAAATACATGTGAAATCGATCAAAAAAATCAGGTAAAATTTGTGAAAAATGATGAAAACGGGTAAATTCTGTTAAAATAAAGGTAAAGTTGGTGACAATATGTGAAATCGATGATAATTAATTCGAATGGAATTTCTAAGAAAAATGATGGAACCAGTGAAATCCAGTAAAATTGGGTAAAGTCGGTGAAGAAAGGATAAAATCGGTCAAAACAACGTAAAATTGGTAAGAACATATTTAATCAATGAAAATTTAGGTGAATAACATGTGAAAATAGTGAAAAAACATGAAAATAGGTAAAAACGACTGAAATCAGTTAAAAATAGTTTAACTGGTGAAATCGGTAGAAAAATGGTTTAAACTTAAAAAAATTAAAAGAAATCGACTAAAAATGAGAAAACATTGAAAATATTATGATCAATAAAAAAAAGGATAAATCGCTAAAAAAAATAAACCGATAAAAAAAATTATACATTGAGAACATATGAATCGATGAAAGTTTTGGTGAAATTTGTAAAGAAACGGATAAAATCAGTCAAAAAAGCTTGAAGTCGGCGAAAACATGTTTAATCGATGAAAATTTTAGGTGAATAACATGTCAGATCAGTGAAATAGTGAAAACAAGTTCAACTTTAACCGTAAAAAATTAGGTGAAATTAGAATAAAATGGTTTAAATTGGAAAAAAGATCGACGAAAAATGGGAAAACAATGAACAATGATATGGTCGATAAAAAAGCGAAAAAATCTCTAAAAGAATATAACAACGAAAACATTTGAATCGATGAAACTTCGGGTGAAATTGGTAAACAGTGGTGAAGTTTGTGAAAAAATTGGTGAAACCAGTAAGAAAAAATGCTCGTGAAATCGATGAAAGTTCGGATGAAATTTATGAAGAAACGGATCAAATTTGTGTCATCGATGAACAACGGATAATCTTGACATGAAAATTACTATGATGTGATGCAGTTTGCTTTTTAGTTGAGTTAGGGAGTCGTCTAGGCCTGTCCATGAACTAAAAAATGTTCTTATTATCTTATTTAGAACCAATTTTGTAAGATATAATAACTACATCAGTCATCATTTTATATTTTATTATACTTTTTCAAAGTCATCATTTTTTTTTATAAATTAATAATTATTAATAAAAATAAATGTTAAAAAATAAATTGATCAGTCATAAATATATAATATTATGACATAAAAATGGCAAATTTTATTCTAACTTACGAAAAATACCCATATAATTAAAATTAAACAAGTACAACTTACGTACACTTTTCTAGTACCTTTTAAATATATCAAATACTCGTAATATGAATCCTATTAAAATCTATAAAAAGATCGTTGATAGTAATTCCTTAATATCTACATCATATAAAATATTAATAGCAATAGTTGGATAGTTAGCCCACTTCTGCATATATATTTTACATGTGGCAAATTAATCTAGACAAAATTCATAATATATTCTAATTAAAACCATTTACAATAGAAAGCAAATAACCATACATATTTAAAGCAAAAATTAAACTGTAATCTGAAATGTCTAGAACCAAAGCAATTTATTTAGTTCAATCTCCCAATTATTTTTACGAAAACAAATATTAGAATTTTTTTATAGTTTTTTGAGCAAACAAATATTAAAATTTAAAACAACTACGACTAATGATAAGTATTGAGTAAATCGCGCTCTTGGTCATCCTTATGGATTAACTTTTGCATTTTCATCCTTTTTAAATTTTTTATAGCAGATTGGTCCATTTTATCAATGTACATAGTATATCATTTTCATCTCTCTTAATTTTTTTTTTGGTATCAAATTCGTCCCTCTTACCAACGTAGTGTAACATATTACTCCCTATTAAATACAAAATACATCACTTAAATTCAAAATATATTCTAAAGTAAATTCAAAATATATTCTAAAGTTGACGAAGTTGATGTATTTTGAATTTAAGAGGGAGTAATGTGTTACACTACATTGATAAGAGGGACGAATTTGCTACAAAAAATTAAGAGGGAATAATGTATTATAAGAGGGACGAATGTGATAAAGTACATTGATAAGAGGGACCAATTTGTTATAAAAAAATTAAGAGGGAAGAAAAAGAAAAATTTATCCCATAAGGACTACTGAAAATACTATTCACTCACTTATACATTAAACATTTATCACTATATATGAAAAGAAACTACATAAACATCTCATGACATGAAAGTGGAAAACATCAAGGAGATCACATATCATGCCGTGTAGACATTTAGTACCCATATTTGAAGAAAAAAATCTCATTAAAATCAAGATTGTTATGAAGTTATATATAAATCAAGAAAAGTATGCCTTTTTCAATATATAAATACATTATTTGCTTTTTCATATTTGCTTGACAATTTTGGAATGCTTAAAATTATATTCCAAATTTTTTACCATAGCATGTTTATGCTGCTTATATCACATTTGAAAATTATCGTGGCATGATTCTTTGTAGATTATGAGATATGATTTAATTTTGATTCATATCCTGAAATTTTGTTAATTTTCTGCGGATTATATATTGCGTCTCATGAACTGAAACTTATACCATTAGAATTCTCTCGTCAAGAGCTTTTCCATCCATGTAAAGAGTAAAAAATTTGGCCTTTTAAATTGACGGAGAAAGAAAATGTATATAAAATCCTTCAATTTTGGTATTAAATATGTCTTTGAATTTGGTACTAAATGTATAAAGTAGGTACAAGTTTAATATGAAGAATGCAATTCCCTCGTTCTACAATCTGATCAGAACAATAAGAAGGTGAAGAAAGATAAATTGAGGACCCCTCTTCAAGGGGGCCGGAGTTCATCTTTGAATGGGTAAACTTACTTTTTCACTAGTTGTTGGCATATAATTTGTGGAGAAGTTATTAAGGCAATTCTTTATTTGTTCAGCTCTTGTGCCAAAAGTCCAAAATCCTTCCAACATGAAAGAATTTCTCTTTTTGAGATATATTTTTTTTTTTTCTGGGAAATGAGCTAAGTCTAATGCATTTGGGGCTAAAGATTCTTGGGATGAATTATGTTGTCTGAAAAATAAAGGCGGATTGGGGTTAAGAAGAATAGCAGAGTGGAACAAGGGCAGTATGCATGGTAAAGGTGGCAAATTATGCCAATCGATTCGGAGTCCATATGGAATCCGATTCCGGTTCGACTTTTTCCCACCGATTTTTTCAGTGAGAATTTTTTTATTCTCATCAATTTTTCCAAAATCAGTGGAAATTTCGGTGGAAATTTTCCTTATTTCTAGTAGTGCATATGGAAGAAGTGGGTGAAATCTAATTTTCTCAAAGATAGGAGCATTTTATCCGAATGTTCTTTTACAAGCAGAATTTGACTCAGGTTCGAATCCCTGTTGTTGGAAGAGGTACCCACTTAATGTGTCCAACCCGCTTCGAAAAAAATTAAACCCTTAGAGAAAAAAAAAAAAAGAAATTTGGTCCATAAGTGTAACATAAAATGTTACGGGGATAATTGGCAACAAACGAAAATGTGGGTTATGCGATATTTCAATGATAATTCGGTTATCATTGGGTGCCACAATTTATTATATTTGAAAATAAAGGAACAATACTAAATCATATTTTTTGCACTATAAAGAGCAAAGTTTTTTCCTTAAAAGACATTTCCAGGTTCTATGACCAATATGATGCACTCTTGACATGTTTTCCGGTCATTTGTTCTCATTTTGATTTGACTGGGGTTTGTTCTTGTACAATGAAATCTTTGTTTGTTGTAATATGTGGAAGAAATAGTGCAAAGGTGCATTATAAAAATTGGGATATAAAGAAATTGTTACCGTACGTATAGAATTCCCCTATATTGTTAAAGATTCAGTATAATATCCTCCCTTAAAATATTTATTCCATGGAATCCGATTTTAATATTAAATATTCGACAGATACACCTTTTTTGATACATATGGAAGATATTTAATTAAACTTCTAATATTGTAGCTTTTTTGATGAAAATAATACATGAAATATACATTTTATATAATAGTTACGGCAAATTTAACATAACATAGACAAATGATTTACATTTACTATGTAATACTTGTTTCTTAATTTTCACATATAGATGTATATTTTACGTGAATATACGATAAAATTGCAAAAAAATATCAAATTAATTAGTGATGTTGGGCACCCAAACTGAGTGTGCGGGTGACAGCAATTGTCCTGTGGCACCCAAACTGAGTGTGCGGGTGGAGTCACAATCGAATATCGTGGGCGCTTGTGTGAATGCACTATAAGGGAAGGGCATGCGCATTTCCTAACACCAATTGGTTTTGGGACAAGTGGTAGCGCCTGAGGTCCTACAAGTGGTATCAAAGCCAAGGTCACGCGCGTGTTCGATTCCCAGCAGGAGCAATTGCTGAGGGGGAGATTATTGGGCACCCAAACTGAGTGTGCGGGTGACAGCAATTGTCCTGTGGCACCCAAACTGAGTGTGCGGGTGGAGTCACAATCGAATATCGTGGGCGCATGTGTGAATGTACTATAAGGGAAGGGTATGCGCATTTCCTAACATCAATTGGTTTTGGGACAAGTGGTAGCGCCTGAAGTCCTACAAGTGATTTTGAATTTTCGTCCCAAAGTATATCACTTAGCCAAATTCATCCCGTAATTTTATATTCTTTTGGAATATTGTCCCACTTGCTACATGGATACTTACGTGTCATGACATGACAAATTTCAGCATAAATAATTATATAAGATTGCAAAATTCGTCCCAAACTAATTACAAATTTTGATTTTTCATCCAAAACTATATCAACACGTCGACTTCCATCTCATAATTGAAATGGCATGTTCATTCTAAACTAATTATAAATATTATTATATATTAATACAAAAAAATGCACATTTTTTCCCTAATGAACTAATATAGGATTTTTTTCTCAAAAGCGCACATAAATATAAAAAATCCATACTATTTTTATCTTAAAAAAAGTTAATGGCAATTTACTTCCATGTGATATTACAATTTTATTGAGAACCAAAACTAATTGTCAGAGATAGATAAAATTTTCATAATTATTTACACACATAAACATTCAACAATATATAAAAATTATATCTGGTTTTACATACAACAAATAAAATTGAGATTGTATGCGCCACTCCATTCTTTGTAGATGGAGGTTGTAAAAGTTGATGAGACACAAGATCCATCGATTTTTCCATAATTTTAGATATGGGGCTTTTAGGAAAACATTTGAGTTTAATGGTTTCTGCTTTAAATTTGATGCAAAATTGTTGTAAGAAGGTTTTTGTCTCAGGATTTTTTATTTTTATATGAAGGGAAATTTACCTAGATACCCCTTGGGTATAAGCCTAATTACAGGAATTTACTCTCCTGTTGCAAATATTATAAAGACACCCCCTTGACTTAACGGTCGTTAGTCAACTCTAACGGTACACGTAAAATGTCCAAAATGCCCATAGTTGTTTTAAATATTTAAAAAAAAAAAAAAACTCCATGGCCGCCGATGGCAAGCTCCAGCACTGCCGTTTTTTCACTTTTTCGGCGATTCCGGACACGGTTTGAGCTCTATTTGGTGGCTATAGACTCGTCTTCACGTCCACTACAAATCCCAAGCATTAATTATCAGTTCCAAGTTTATCCCGTCACTCTATTTTCAGATCTACGAATTTGGTGCGTTTTTCCATTTTACGCCGCCGTCGGCGGTGGAGCTTGACCCACCGCCTCCCCTTTCAGCAGTAGAATCTCCTCGGTGTGGCGGTCATTTTGATACCAATCTTGTCCAATTTGGTGTTGAATTGAAGATTCCCCATTTCCTTCCACATGTCAATGGCGGATGTTTCATCTTCGCAAAATCAGCCCCTCTATCCCAATTAGCAAATTGACCATTGTACTTTCCCACCTTTATAATATGTCCCTACATATATAGAAAAACTCAAACTTCCACTTTTATTTGGTCAAAATTCGCAATTTGCATGTCACATGGCCCACACATAGGCGATTTCGGGCTAATTTTGAAATTGGGCCTCAATTTGGACCAAAATTGCCACTGAATTTGAAGGTGTGGTACCACATGTGCCAACCTAAAAAGATATGGGGTAGAAATGCTAGTGAGCTTAAGCTGTGGCACCAAAAATGCAATAATCCCGTAACAAAATCACCAAGCCCTAGATCCCCAAAAATTCTCTGGATTTCAAGATTCCGAATTGTGTTATTGTAGATAAATTTATTAAATTTAAATTGGTTTGTTTTATTTTTGTAAGAAAAATATTTGTTCTTAAAGTTAAACATTATTTACCAATTGTGTTATTGTAAATAAATTATTAAATTTTAAAATGGTTTTTTTTTTGAAGAAAATATATGTTATTAAATAATTGTGTTATTGTAAAAATTTGATAAATTTTAATTTGGTTTGTTTGATTTTTGAATGAAAATAAACATGTTATTGTAAAGTTATTAAAGCTTTATTTATCGAATGTGTTACTGTATATAAATTTATTTAATTTTAAATTCGTTTGTTATAATTTAAAATTTTAATAAATTTATTTACAATATTTATTACACTGTTACAAAGATACCCACTGTAACACAAAATATATTACAAATACACTCCTTGGGGGCAAAATTGGAAAAACATTAAATATTTCTGATGACGTCATCCTCTGCCGTCAAAAATTGACGCCGTAAGGGATCTTCTTGTAATACTATTTTGACAGAGAGGGTGTCTTTGTAATATTTGCAATATGAGGGTAGGTTCCTGTAATTAGGCTTATACCAGGGAGTGTCTAGGTAAATTTCCCTAATTGTGATTTATGATCATTTTAGGTCATAAAATTCAAAACTTATCTATTCCAAAAATAAATATTATGGAAAAACATCAGAATTAACCCTTTCTATTATAAAAATCTTTAGAGTAAAATTGAAGTCTCAAGATTTTGTGATTTTTTTATGAATTATAATTTATAACCATGGATCAAAACTTCCATCTTTTCAGTCGAGAACATCGAAAAGTTTCTATTTTTGAATCAAGCGAAATGACAATAAGATGTAATTTCGAAACTATCTGTTTGCCTTAAACTCTGTTATTTATCCATGGATCAAAATTTCATTTCGAGTGTATGTTTCGGTCAGTCAAATATTGGAAACTTTTCGAGACGTTTAGGAAATGTTTCGGAAACACTAAGGAAAAATTGTGATAAAAGTTACTAAATTTAGATAAATAACAGAGTTTAAGGCAAACAAATAGTTTCGAAATTACATCTTATTTTCGTTTTCTTAATTCAAAAATGGAAACTTTTCGATGTTTTCGAAGGAAAAGATGAAAATTTTGATCCATGTATTTATCTAAATTTAGTAACTTTTAATTATTACAATTTTTCTTTAGTGTTTCCGAAACATTTCCGAAACGTATCGAAAAGTTTCCAATATTTGACTGACCGAAATATACACTCGAAACGAAATTTTGATCCATGTTTATAACCATTCTAGGACATAAAATTCCGAAATTATCTAGCTGTAAAAACAAATATTATGGAAAAAAAAATGGGAAGTAACCCTTTCTGTTGTAGAATTCGTATCTTAGTATAATAACTTGAGAACCTAAAAATAATAGCCTTTACTTTAAAAATTATTTTAAGTGAGTTTCTTCATGTGTATTTATGTGCTAAAATTTCCTAGTTTTTCCACGTAAATATTTTAATAATTATCAATATCTAACTTAATTGATGCACTGCACACTCCATAAACCCCTTTTAGCGTCATCCTTTAAGGATCATAATTGAAAGGTAAATCTTCATTTAAATTTTACAATTAATCCACAATTGCATAATTGATTATAGTTTTAATTGCTGTTATTAACAATGCCAATAAATCTAGCACTACATATAGTTTTCTTCAAAGTATTGGGGTCGTTAATGTTGTCAAATAGCTCTATAATGTCCTTAAGCTCGATGTCCACGTGTGCAAATCCTTTTGGCATTGTTATACAAATTGCAAAAGCATAAACTTTACCGAGAATAAAAAACAAATTGATAGAGATAGATTAAAATTTCAATTATGTTATACAAAAATAATATTAGGTTTTACGTACAACAAGAAAATTTGAGATCATATGAACCACTCCATTCTTTATAGGCATTTGTTGAATTTTCTACTAGCATAACTTATGAGAGAGGTTGTAGAAGCTGATGAGATACAAGATCTATGGAATTTCCATAAATTTATAGATGAGACTTCAAGAGAAAATTTACATTCAAAGCTTTGTGGGTTTTTTTATTTTTGATGAGATACAATTATGTGACTCACGCTCTAGTTAAAGTTGTGTTTAGTTGTTATTCCCTTGTTCCTAATTTACCTACTTTTATTCAAGACTTTGTACTTGATGGCATGGACCATTAATGATATTTACCCTTTGGGTTTTTCTAAAAAAAAAAAAAAAAAAAGTCATTCTAGGACTTAAAATTCCAAAATTATCTAGCTTTAAAACTAAACGCATACTTGTATTAATTCGATGGATTCCCTTTCCCATCGAATTGTTGGAACTTTGACGGTTGATATCCAGTAGGTATCTTCATCGTGTCGATGCGACGAGTGTAGGACTTCAGGTAAGTGATTGAAAATTCGAACGATGACCAACTCCACGATTTCGAGGAGAACGACATGCTCTTAGGTTTTTCAATCTTTACATCTTGCTCTTGTGTACGCTTATTGAGCCCTTATATTGCCTTAGTCAGAGCCATGAGTTGTTCTTCCATAGTCACAACGTTTGTCGCCATAACAGGCGCTCCAGTCGAATGGTGAGAACGGTGTGAAAATTCACTGCTTTGAGAATCATCATGCGCCTCTTTTTCGATGGCCATGGTGTTTGGGTCAATCATTAACTCAGTTAGAGTTTAGTACTTTCAAGGACGAACCGTCATTTTTTGAAGAGAAGAGATGATGAAAGGTAACAAAATTTGTTTACAACAAATTTTGAATGTCTGCAAAAAACTTAAATAGACAATAAAATTTGTAACAAAATCACAATATATTTGCTTAAGATTAAAAGTGGTTACAAATCTCTATGTGTAAATCCTATGATTCTTCTCTTCATTGGATGTATAGATTCAAGGGTACTAGGTTTGTTCTTTAATCATATGATGCGACTTTGTCCAAGATTTGTAGATGAAATCACGGATTTGAAGAGCTTGGCGGATCTTCAAAGCTTGATGATACAATATGAGAGTATATATGTGTATATGTCTCTATGTAGGTGAAATTGTTCCATATGAATTCACAAGACTACATTATATAGATTTTGAAGATTCCCATTCATAGCAATTTGGTGATAAATCATAACTTGATTGGTCCTTACTTCATTGAAATGGAAGACTTTATTTGATTGACCAAAATATCTTGTCTTGCCATGTGGCGCATTTTTAGTGGTCACTTGCTTATAAGGTCAAAATTATGACATGTGGCGCATTTTTAGTGTTATAAGGCCAATATATAATTTGTTTGGCTATAAATATATCATTTTGACACATGACTTGATATAATTGGTCATTTAATAAATATTAGAAAGGGATTAAATTCATTATTTACTTTCAGGATTTAATATGATAAAATCTCAAAGTAGAAATTTAATTGATAACCAATAAATTATTTATAATTGACATTATTTAATTAGACTTAAATTTCATGTATATACAGGCTATATATCCTGATATTTTTATTTTTCACATGTATTTTGATATATTCTTGTTACTGAGTCAAACTTGATTCACGTTTCAAAATCTCTCGCTCGAAATATATTATTCAAACTTTGTTCGATATATAAATCAATCAAACTCAATTGTCTTTTTATCGAAAAATTTGAGAATCGCTCGAAATATATTATTCAAACTTTGTTCGATATATAAATCAATCAAACTCAATTGTCTTTTTATCGAAAAATTTGAGACAATATAAAATATACTTATCCAATAGCAATATTACTAATGAAAACAAATATATCATTCATATATTTTATCTAAAGTATAAGATCAAGCAAACATATTGAAATCGACCAGGATAGAGATCATTTAGTAGGCAAGTTCCATAAAACAAAGTGCAGTGAAGAACAGAAAAAGAAAATAGGCACCATGAACATTAGAGAGATCATGTCTTTTTTTTTTTTTTCTTTTTTGAAAAGTTCATAATATTCAATATCTCATAATAATAAAAATTACGACACTTTTTTTCTAACCTTAGACACTAAATAACTAAAAAATAAGACTCTCAAAAGATAAGTAAACAAAGAGGACATAATTGCCCAGGATTCCCCTGCATCACAGAAGTTAATATATGATATTGATGATTGCAAATGATAATGTAATTTTAAAATGGCTAGCGATATTAGTGGAGTACCAAATGTGGTAATTAGAGCAAAATTTTAATGTTGACTAATTTACTTTTACTTGCCATCTTTATTATACGAGTGAAAAAGGAAATTAATTAATCTGTTTCTCTCTCTTCTTCATTTTTTAGAATTTGTTAGCTTGTACTCATCCCTTTCGAATTTCACAAATCGTCGGTGCCAGAGAAAATTTCTAATTTAGGTTAATTTACCCTTTTTGTCTTTTTTATATTACGAATCAAAAGGAAATTTAATTAATGTTTTTCTCTCTCTTCTTCGTTCCTTCAAATTTGTCAGAGAAAATTTATAATTTTGACTATTCTACCAATATTTTCCTTCTATTGAAAAACAAGCTAAAATATAAACAAATAAAGAGAAGATTTCATTTTATTGTTAAATATTCTGCTTTTAATCCTTCATGTAGATGATGACGAAGGAATATCATTGTTTTTGCTTCTTGATTCTATGATTCATTATCCGTTATAATTGCATTTCCCAGACACATAGCGGCCTGATGAATTTCAACATCTAATACCCATGACATATAAGTCTTGACAGAAATGTCATGTGTAATATCCTAGAATATTTCGGGTCCTTTAATTGTAATTCTATTGGTTTATTATCCAACTGTATGCTACTATGTTTAAGTTAAATTGAAGTCTCTTTGGTGCTATGTTATGTCCATTAATTATTTCTAATAGCATATTGAACTTAGAAATCATTTAGAAAAATGTCTATTGCCTTTTAAAAATATTGGGGTCATTTTGTAATTATTTTGAACCAAAGTGTGCAAAAATTTTGCACTTTTCGAAATTCTTTTTTTGGGGGGGGGGGGGGGGTAAGGTACAAAAACGCCTCTTCTCCACCATTGGCTGAAGATGCAACAATTCTCTTCTCCTTGGAAAGCCAAAAATCAGCTGAGACAGCACCTAGGTGTGGAAATTTTTTCTCCTAAGGGACTAGACCCTAATGAGGTATAATCTTACCTCTATCTCTTCTCAATTCAAACACTCCAACACTCTTTTAATATCTCCCCAAATCAGATTTTGTAATTTCCCTACACCATTCAACTTCTTGAAGTAAAATTTAAGAGAGAGTTAGAGAAGAAATGGAAGGGTCCTTTGAAAAATATATATAGTGAAGGAGGGAATAGGAGGCAACCGCATCATCACCACCAACTCGCGACGGACCACCGCTGCGCCGTGACCACCGTCGCCGCCGTGAGCCACCACTTTTGAAAGATACACTAGTACGATAAAATTATATCTACTTTTGCCTATATTTTTGCTTCTTGTATAAAATCCCACCTCTTGAACCCTAAAAGCATGTTTAACTAAATCTTAGATAAATATGTAATTTTATGAGTTAAAATCTATGAAATTAGATTACCATGCTTAAGGTTTTCTAGCATTTGAATGTAATATTTTGTGTTCATAAATGTACGAGGAAATGGCGTTTTTTCATGAGTTTTTGGAATTTGTATGAAGGGATTGTAGAAATAAAGTATTTGAAGATAAATGATGTGTTAATGATTCATGAAAGATTTAATTTATTTGTTTGTGTGCTAAGGGTTTGAGTTTGTCAAAAATTCTAAGGTTTTAGGAAAGACCTGTAATAAATAAAAATAAAATAAATAATTCCGAATAAGAGGATTTAAATATATTCAAAATATAAGAAATAAATATAATAATAATAATAATAATAATAATAATAATAATAATAATAAAGATTTCAAATATAACTCATTATAAAAAATTTCATGAAAGAGATAACTTAACTTGAAATATTTATGAACCTTAGGAGCCTTAGACCGTACATGAAAGTCCAACTTTCAATCGTAGTTTCGATATCGATCAACTATGATTCAAATATATGTTTG
The DNA here is from genome assembly GCA_038501285.1 of Penstemon eatonii. NCBI lineage: Eukaryota > Viridiplantae > Streptophyta > Magnoliopsida > Lamiales > Plantaginaceae > Penstemon > Penstemon eatonii. The sequence continues at coordinate 19,457,687 of CM076711.1, forward strand.
ACTAAAGCGTTACTTAGTCATTGATTTAATTGTACTATAATTGGATTATAAGATAGTTACATAAATGTGTACAGGAGGAACCGGAGTAGTCACACTTTCTTCAAGAAATTTAAGCAACAAAGGTGAGTGTTGTTACTTGAGTGTCAGTCCGAATGTGTTAGTAGGTCGAGTCATAGCTATAACTTAGTCCCTAAATGACAAATCATATGCGACATATGATACAGGAAAACTCGAATACTAGGACGAACTATACGTGTTGAATTATTAAGCTAATGCCTATGTGCTTATGAGTCCTTGTTATTATATATTGAACCGTTTTAATTATCATTGTTGAGTTTGTTTTTTGATTTCCTGATACTGAGTAGTTATTGTACTGTACTATTACTAGATTATTACTGTATTGTATTAATTGCTATTATTGTGTGGGCCCTATACTTGGTGTGCGGAATCGTGGATAACCTGGAAGGTTAGGGCTAGAACGTTATCTCGGTCCACCGTAGACCCGCTTTACGAGCCAATTGTGGAGGTTACACTTGGGGAGTGAATGTCAAACTCCAAGCATTGGACGTTAATGCGCACTATTATGTAAGGTCGCACCTTACTTGGAGTGTCGGTGGTGGTTTTCACTAATAAGGCTTGCAGGGTAAGAGGATGACAGCATCAACAACCATTTGTTATTTTTTTAACTATCAAATTGTAATTACATGCAATTAATTATTGCATTGTTATATATGCACACATATATTATGTTGCATTCATGCATCACACACACATGTGCACTACAACATCACTAAGTTGGACGATCAACTTATGCATTTTCGTTTACTTATTTTTAGATACATGTATACCAGGGTTTGATGTCTAGAGTTGGTGTCGTCCGTCTCTGAGATCCTGTTTGTCGGTCATCATGGGTCGTCATGTTATCTTTTTATTTTTGTTATGCTATATATATGTTAGTACATTGATAGAATAGTGTCCTGCAAGCCAACTATTTGGCTGCATTTAATTGAAAGGACCATTCGATTGGATTAATAAATGCATTTTATTATATGGTCATCTTTATCTTATGTAATAATTATCTACGCATAAGGATAGAAGTCCTTAGATCACAGGGCTATGGGACAACCCGTGGACTGATCTCCAAGGCCGTGATCTAGAACATATTCAAGAGTCGTAGAATCCAATCGAGATAGGACATCGTTGGATTCGGTTAGACTCTCACTATTGTGTATACTCCGATGAACTGGAGAACGCTGGGGTCCACGAGCGTGACTGGGATAGTCGATACACATAAGTGGGTGGCTTGCTGGGATGGCAAGCGCACTGAATACCCCAATTAGGAAATAATTCACCATGGAAGCGGTAGTCGCATATCGGGGTTGAAGTTATTCCGATTTACAATAGTATACGAGGAACGATCCCTAACTACTTGAGATGATAGGGTTTATCTGGTGCGAGAACGTCTATGCTTTGATATGAGTCCCGACTGACTGGAGATCGCCAGAAAGTCTCTGTGGATTCATATTGGGTATAGAGGAACTCGTATGCAGATTCATATCATCAACAAAGGATCCATTGACCCGACTTGATAAGTTGGGAAATTCTCCTATGGATTTCTGTGAGAAATTAATTCTGGTAAAATCCTCGGCCGAGGTATCTGACGGCTTTATGTAAGTAGCTCATAAAGGTTAAGTCAAAGAGAATTATTTCGAGACCAGAATGCATAAGGTCAAGACAAAAGAAAAGGGAATCCGATGAAAGACCATACCCTTAAGTCTCGACTGGGAGATTGATCGATGGAGAGATTATGGCGTATGCGGAAATTGTAAATGAGATAAAAGGTTCACTGAATTAATTCACCAGTGATTGGGCTCCATGGGCTTGTGGCTGGACATCGACCGTGGAGTGTGGGAGAATTCCCAAATTGGCAAGGGTGCTAATTTTGGAATGATCAATCGACAGAGTGTTCGATTGATTTAGAGTAAATCTTACTCGAATAATTAAATAATATTTAATTATAACCCACGGCCAATTATGTGGTGAACCTACGGGGGCATACACAATACACATGAAGCGAAAGCGAGGAAATAAGAACGACCGAGTCGACTGGGTCGACTGGGTGAATAATCGACTGGGTCGATTATTATGGGTGGGTCGACTGGGTCGACCCAATTGGAACAAAATGGGATCCAATTGGAATTGGATCAGGATCATAAATTAAATTGGAATTTAATTTGTGGATTAATTAATTAAGTTGGATTTAATTAATTAGAAGGAATTTTAATTAAATAGACTTAGAGTCTGATTTAATTAAATGGGAGATTAAGTTAATTAATTGGGCTATTTAATTGAGAGATTAAATAAAGCCTGGTCAAATTAATTAACTGGGCCATGAATTAATTAGAAGACTTGGTCTTTTAATTAAAGAGGGACATGGCCCATGTAGGAGAGAAGAGCCCTAGTCCTAATAGGACTAGGTTAGGGAGATAACTATAAGTAGCTATCTTGTAGTTATTTTTCACACAACTCAATAAGCAAAAATTGAGCAAGAGCAAAATTCTCTCTCCCCTCTCCCAGTAAAAGTCGACCGAACCCTGTCTTCCTTTTGGAAGAATTTTTCGTTTTTGACTTTGTTCCTAAATCGTTCCTAAATCCTAGATCATAATATATCTTGTGTTCTAGCTGATCAAGATTTATTATTTTCGTGTAATTGTGGTGTATCAACCCGTAGAGGCGCAACACGTGGGGCGCTGCTGCAAAGCTTGGATCGATTTTGCTGAAGAGAAAATCAGAGTTCGTTTTGCTGACTGCCAACTTGGATTTGCAAGGAGATAGGTATAACGTGTAAACTTATACTATCGTTTTATTTAGCTGGGATGGTTAACCGGCGACGTGATCGCCCACCAAGTGGATCGATTGGTATGGCCAACGAGTCGTGGGTACTAAGCGATTGCATTTGGGCCTTGAGCCCATTAGGAAATTTTTATTTCCCGAACCTTATGTGGGGGCATAAGTATTCGACAAAAATAGTGGGAGTAATTTACAAATGAAAACCATGTTTGTAAATTATGCATTGATATTAATCTGCCACGTATTTATCGTCATGTTTATGATAGTTTTTCATAAGTTATGTATCCATGAATATTTATCATCATACTTGAATCAAATAAATTGACTGAACTCAAAAGAATTTTGAATGACTTCGAAACTTGAGAAATTATTCTCGAGTCCAAGCAAGGACTAATCTCCTTACAAAGATTTCATTGTTTTTCCTTTCGAAGTTACACTTCGACTGGAATGGTGATAGGTTTCACCAAGCTGCCTTTTTCGAAGTTACTCTTCAAATAAGAAAGGTGATAAGTTTCACCAGAGGGTTGAGGATGGTTCTCAAGCCCAAATTTTCTTGAAGGCAAACATGAAGTCTCCCATGAATGGGAAGTAACATCTTGTGAAAAGGCCTCAAAAGGCTCGAGAGATGGAAGAAGGGGAATGTATCTTCTCTAAAGGGAAATAACCTTGGAGGTTTTTTCTGTAAGGATGATAAGTTGAAAAGTCAATCAAAATGATTCTTCCATGGATTAAGATCAAGGGAAGAGGGAATTGAACCTATTCATCCCATAAGGGATGATTAAATTTTATTGAACTTAACCTTATGGTTAAAGTAATGCATAAGGGTGTTGGATGCCCGATGAAGCACTCATTGATGCATTCAATGCATCTAAAGCCATGAATTATTTAGATCATTAGAATTTGCTTATACCATCCCTTGTCTTAAGGGATGTGATAGTTCCATAATGGTTGGAACTGATTGCGCTATAAGATTTATACGCAAAAGGTGTATATAAGCAAAATGAGTATGAATACTCATATAACGACTAAATAAAATATGCATAGTCAATAAAATATAAATAATCAAGATTTCACACACTTGAGTCGTTGTAAAAACCGAAAGGCGATACACGAATACTAAAACATATTTCCGAATTAAAAGATTCAAAGACTGAGCTCGACTGGGTCGAGCTTGACTGGGATGCTGTACAAAGTAACCGACTTTCGAATCTTGCTTAATGGAAATTAGATTTAGTAGTTGGTTGCTAGGCAATCAAGAGGCATAAACAATTGCAATGGATTTCATCCATTTATAAGTGTGTAGAAACACTAAATCATTAGTGGGAGATAGGGCGTCTCTAGTACCCTCATGGGTAAAAGTACGTTGTGATGTACAATTCCAAATTACTTTTGGAATAAAAGAAGAGAGCCTAATCAATGAAAGCATGTAAGAGATTTAGATCGATTTAAAATCGAACATGCATTGGCAGTACGCCATTGATTATTTAATAGAGAATTAGATTCTCGAAATGTAAGACCCGCTCGAAACGTTGTTTGTTGTCAAGCATTCTGGACATGTAAATGTCCATTAAGAAATCATACATGAAATTCCTTATTCAAACAAATGAAACTTGATCGAGAAAATCGAAGATACTGAGCTAAGTATCTCTGAAGCCAGATCCAAAGCATATCACGTGATATGAGTTTTGGTATTGTACCTTCATATGCATTCATGCACATATGGGGTCTCCCGCTTATGTGAATAAGCTGGTGGGAGATAAGTTGGATGTAAAGTCCATCTTATGCAATTCGTGGGGTATCCAGAAAACTCTATAGGATACAAGTTCTACGATCCTACAAGATAAACTACGTTTGTCTCAAGGAACGCACACTTCTTTGAGAAGGATTTCTTGCTAGGCAAGAAGGAACACAACGTAGAACTAGATGAGGTCACTGAAGCTGAAAAGGCCGAAGAGGTCAATCAAGCCGACCCATCACCACAGGCAGTGGGAGAACATGAGCATGAAAGTGCACCAGAAAGTACACCGGTACTTCGTAAGTCAGAAAGACAACGTAGAGAACCCGAGAGGTACTACGGTCTGCTGCGTGAGACTAGACAGTCTCTAACCGACCCAAGGACTTATGAAGAGGCTATGCTATGCATAGACTCGGGAAGGTGGCGTGAAGCCATGGAATTCGAATTGGACTCCATGCACTCGAACAAGGTCTGGGCCTTGGTAGATCCACCAGTGGGAGTAGCTCCCGTGGGTTGTAAGTGGATCTATAAGCGAAAGCTTGGAGTGAACGGAGAGGTAATAACTTACAAGGCGCGATTAGTGGCAAAAGGATACACTCAAAGGCTAGGCATCGACTTTGAGGAGACCTTCTCGCCCGTCGCAATGCCTAAATCCATTCGAATCTTGCTGGCCATAACTGCGTGGTATAACTACGAGATATGGCAGATGGATGTGAAGACTGCCTTTCTCAATGGGGACATTGAAAAGGAGATCTACATGGAGCAACAAAAAGGATATGCATCCAAAGGAGATGAGCACAAGGTGTGCAAACTCCAGAGGTCCATTTATGGGCTGTAGCAAGATTCCCGAAGTTGGAACATCCGTTTCGATGAAACAATCCAAACTTTTGGATTCATCAAAAACGTGTTCGAACCTTGCGTGTACAAGAAGATCAGTGGGAGTACAGTTGAATTTTTGGTGCTTTACGTTGATGACATTCTTCTCATTGGAATGTGAAAGTGTTGTCCGAAACTAAAGCATGGTTATCTACACAATTCTCAATGAAGGATTTGGGAGAAGCATCCTTTGTACTAGGTATAAGGATCTACCGAGATAGATCAAAAGGACTGCTGGGCCTCTCCCATTCCCAGTACATAGATAAAATCTTGAAGAGATTTAATATGGAATAATCCAAGAGAGGATTGCTTCCAATGAGACATGGGATTGCGCTATCTAAGTCTATGGCCCCAAAGACGCTTGAAGAGAGAAGCAATATGTCTCGAGTACCATATGCATCCGCAATAGGAAGCATAATGTATGTTATGTACTAGACCAGACGTAGCGTACGCTTTAAGCGTTACAAGTCGCTACCAGTCTGATCCAGGTGAGCAGCACTGGATAGCCGTAAAGGCAATTCTGAAGTACCTGAGAAGGACTAAGGAATTGTTCTTGATATACGGTGGAGGAGAATTGAAATTGGAAGGCTATACTGATTCTAGCTTCCAATGTGATGTAGACGACTTCAAGTCGACATCTGGATACGTGTTCTGCCTCAATAGTGGTGCGGTAAGCTGGAAGAGCTCCAAGCAAGACATTACCGCAGTTTCAACCTCCAAGACAGAATACATTGCCGCGAGTGATGCAGCAAAGGAAGGTGTTTGGATGAAAAACTTCATCCAGGAATTGGATGTGATACCTAGCATTGTCGAGCCATTACTATCTTCTGTGATAATAATGGAGCTATCTCGCAAGCGAAGGAGTCGAGATCTCATCAGAATCCAAGCACGAACTAAGACGATACCATTTGATATGTTATATCATTGGCAGAGGAGACATAAAGATGGAACGTGTCACCTCAAGGGATAATACGACGGACCTGTTGTCTAAGCCATTGCCTCAAAGGCATCCGAAAACATCTATCTAAGATGGGAATCAGAAATATGAAAAGTTGGCTTTAGTACAAGTGGGAGATTGATAGAATAGTGTCCTGCAAGCCAACTATTTGGCTGCATTTAATTGAAAGGACCATTCGATTGGATTAATAAATGCATTTTATTATATGGTCATCTTTATCTTATGTAATAATTATCTACGCATAAGGATAGAAGTCCTTAGATCACAGGGCTATGGGACAACCCGTGGACTGATCTCCAAGGCCGTGATCTAGAACATATTCAAGAGTCGTAGAATCCAATCGAGATAGGACATCGTTGGATTCGGTTAGACTCTCACTATTGTGTATACTCCGATGAACTGGAGAACGCTGGGGTCCACGAGCGTGACTGGGATAGTCGATACACATAAGTGGGTGGCTTGCTGGGATGGCAAGCGCACTGAATACCCCAATTAGGAAATAATTCACCATGGAAGCGGTAGTCGCATATCGGGGTTGAAGTTATTCCGATTTACAATAGTATACGAGGAACGATCCCTAACTACTTGAGATGATAGGGTTTATCTGGTGCGAGAACGTCTATGCTTTGATATGAGTCCCGACTGACTGGAGATCGCCAGAAAGTCTCTGTGGATTCATATTGGGTATAGAGGAACTCGTATGCAGATTCATATCATCAACAAAGGATCCATTGACCCGACTTGATAAGTTGGGAAATTCTCCTATGGATTTCTGTGAGAAATTAATTCTGGTAAAATCCTCGGCCGAGGTATCTGACGGCTTTATGTAAGTAGCTCATAAAGGTTAAGTCAAAGAGAATTATTTCGAGACCAGAATGCATAAGGTCAAGACAAAAGAAAAGGGAATCCGATGAAAGACCATACCCTTAAGTCTCGACTGGGAGATTGATCGATGGAGAGATTATGGCGTATGCGGAAATTGTAAATGAGATAAAAGGTTCACTGAATTAATTCACCAGTGATTGGGCTCCATGGGCTTGTGGCTGGACATCGACCGTGGAGTGTGGGAGAATTCCCAAATTGGCAAGGGTGCTAATTTTGGAATGATCAATCGACAGAGTGTTCGATTGATTTAGAGTAAATCTTACTCGAATAATTAAATAATATTTAATTATAACCCACGGCCAATTATGTGGTGAACCTACGGGGGCATACACAATACACATGAAGCGAAAGCGAGGAAATAAGAACGACCGAGTCGACTGGGTCGACTGGGTGAATAATCGACTGGGTCGATTATTATGGGTGGGTCGACTGGGTCGACCCAATTGGAACAAAATGGGATCCAATTGGAATTGGATCAGGATCATAAATTAAATTGGAATTTAATTTGTGGATTAATTAATTAAGTTGGATTTAATTAATTAGAAGGAATTTTAATTAAATAGACTTAGAGTCTGATTTAATTAAATGGGAGATTAAGTTAATTAATTGGGCTATTTAATTGAGAGATTAAATAAAGCCTGGTCAAATTAATTAACTGGGCCATGAATTAATTAGAAGACTTGGTCTTTTAATTAAAGAGGGACATGGCCCATGTAGGAGAGAAGAGCCCTAGTCCTAATAGGACTAGGTTAGGGAGATAACTATAAGTAGCTATCTTGTAGTTATTTTTCACACAACTCAATAAGCAAAAATTGAGCAAGAGCAAAATTCTCTCTCCCCTCTCCCAGTAAAAGTCGACCGAACCCTGTCTTCCTTTTGGAAGAATTTTTCGTTTTTGACTTTGTTCCTAAATCGTTCCTAAATCCTAGATCATAATATATCTTGTGTTCTAGCTGATCAAGATTTATTATTTTCGTGTAATTGTGGTGTATCAACCCGTAGAGGCGCAACACGTGGGGCGCTGCTGCAAAGCTTGGATCGATTTTGCTGAAGAGAAAATCAGAGTTCGTTTTGCTGACTGCCAACTTGGATTTGCAAGGAGATAGGTATAACGTGTAAACTTATACTATCGTTTTATTTATTCATATATATACAACTAGAGAGTATCCTGGCAAGATTCCGTAAGAGGTCCTAAAATTTTTATACTATGCTTTGTTTGGATTATTTTGGTTATTGCACGGTTTGTGCTTGTGTTGTATTTTGTGCCTGCTCCTGCATTTCGCAGCGTACCAAGGTTTAAATGTTGTTATGTTTGAATTATTATAGGAATTATTTTGTTGTTGATTTCCAAAAAAAAAAATCTGGTCAAATTTTAATTGTGTTCACTGAATACGAACCCGAACTCGGGGATGGATCCAAGTAGGATTCGACCCGGGGACTCGGGCCGTCAAATCAAGGGCAGCAAATTCAAGTTTCGTGAGATTCGACATAATGCTTGATCAAATTAAGATAATTGTTAGAATAATACATTACAAACATTAAACCAGTACACTTAAATCTATACTAACTCTAAAAGTATAAATAATTTAACCTTTTTTTTATGAAGACATAAATGCCCTTATTCAAGTTGTAAAGTATATTAATAAAACATAGTTAAAAATGAATTTTCCTTCAATTTTCTCATAAAAATTTGGTAGGAAAATAGTTTAAGAAAATTTGTAACTTATTTTCCTCCTAACCAAACACCATGAATATGGAAGGATAATAAAAGTATATTCAAATTAGACATGAAGTCATATTATAGTTATTTCCTACATTAACTCCAATAATTAAGAAATTAACTCTTACATACTTTTACAATTTCATTATTGTTTTCCTATAACACATAAAAAATAAAAAACACTATTGTTTTGAATATTTGCTAAAAAATATATTTAAAATTATTATAACGTATTATCAATATGTTGTTATGTAAAAAATATTATTTGTATCATTTAATGATTTAGTAAGTTATGTCACTCCTTAAAAAATTCAAATTCTCTTAAATATCATAAAATCTGTTAAAGTAGAATCGCATTTTACCTATGAATGAACAAAAATGCTTAGGACTTAGTGAACTAAGTAATCTTTATTTGGCATGAAAAATGTGGGTCCCAAGTGGTCATATGAGGTCTAGAGGGGGGGGGGGGGGGGCGGTGTGAATAGACCTCTGAAAATTTTTAGACTTTAAAACTTTTCAGGCGTCTGTCAGCAGACTAAGCTGATCGTGAACAAATCTTGAGCAGCACAATTGACCACTTTTCTTATCACTACTTAGCTGATTTCAGCAAAACTCAACTTTAAAAACAGAATACTTGCAGCGGATATTTATAAGTGTTTTTCACAAGTAAACTTATTCTTTGAAAGATTTTATCCCCAGTTTTAACAAACTTCTTTTTGAAATCTTCCAACAGTTTTCTAAAGTGTGTTATGCAATTTTTGAAGATATGCAAGAAAATAATGCAAGTAAAACACAAAGAATATTTATAGTGGTTATATGGATAAAAATCCTTTAGTCCACTCTTCCAAGTCACTTAGATCTTGGGTTATACTATAAACACACAGTTTACAATATACTCTACTTACGCCAAAACAACAAATGAAGAGGCCGTAAGCTCACAATAGGAAGAAGACCTACTCTGAAGTTAGATCACTTACTAAGATGGATCTACACTTCTCACAACACTCCTTTTACAGTTTTTCACTCAGAAAAATGATTTATCTTGAACTTCAACTTGGTTCTGCCAACAAATGACTTCACTGGGTAAGTGAGCTATTCTTGAGACTTAGAACGATTTTGCTTCGGAAATTTTCTCAGATTTTGTGTTGTTATCTTCTCTCTCAAGCTCGCGAACTATTTATACTCCAGGTTTGAAAAATGTCCGTTGAAGAATGACAGGATTCAAATTCCTCGAGTACTGGTCCTTAGTTTCTGCGAACGGCTCTCTGTACTGCTACAATACTGTCAACAGTACTTTTTGTCAGCAGCATTAATTGCACCAAGCTGATACGAGGTTTTTCTTCAATCATTTGCCATTAATACCCTCAGTCTTCAGCATTTATTACTCCAAGTGCATTTATTACCGTTGGAGAGACTTCCTGATCATCTTCACTTGGCTGATATGAATCACTAGTCTGATGACGAACTGAGTTGATCCCAAACTTGACTAAATCTTATTTGAGTCGATCGATTTTCACCAAACTGATTTCTTCCTTCAAAATCAGATCAGTAGTCTTCTGGACCAAACTGAATTTTGACTTGACTGATTTGTCTTTGAGGTTGATCAAAATTCTTCTAAGGGATTTTACTAAGCATTCCTTACTTAGCTGATTAAGATGTTTTGGAAATCATCAAAACCTCCCTTTAACTTCTAAATTTCTTGTCTTCTGATCTTCATCTTCATCCAACAAAAAATATTACCTCAAATTTTCATGGAAATCTTTTCAAGAAAAATGTTTGAACGAAGTGAAAAAAATGATGAAAATCAATGAAAATTGGTGAAACCAATCAAATAAATTTTATGTAATTGATGAAAACATGTGAAATCAATCTGGATGAAATTTATGAACAGTGATGTGAAAATGTGGGTGAAATTGGTAATAAAAAATTCCATTAATATCGATAAATATAAGTGAAATCGATGAAAATTCGGATGACATTTGTAAAAACATGGGAAACAAATTGATGAAATTAATGAAAAACAGGTGAAATATATGAAGAATTTGTTAAATCATTGAAAAAAGATTAAACTCTGTGAAATAATGTGAAATCAATGAAAATTCAAGTGAAATTGATAAAAAAAATGTGAAATCTGAGTTAAACTGATAAAAATAAGTAAATTAAGAAAAAGAAAAAAAAAGTTTTACTAGAAAAACAGTGTGAACTAAACCAGTAGAATTTTTTTTTTTGAATAGGAGAAAATAAAACGAAATCGATGAAAAATAGAAAAAATTATGGACAATAGGTTATAATTTAGCAAGAACGAGTAAATCAGTAAAAAAATATAAAACCAGTTAAAATCAATGAAAATTGAACTAAACTAAATAATATAATGAAATGGCTTAGATCGGTGAAAAAATATCTTTCAAATGCTATGGTAAGTGAAATAATTTGAATTATACTTATAAATAATTGAAGATGTATAATTATTTGAGTTGAAAATTCGATAAATACATGTGAAGTCGATGAAAATTCAAGTAAATTTGCCAAACAAAATTGATGACATTGGCGATATGATGAGATTACATAAAAAATGATCAAATATGTGAAAAATAGATAAAATCGGTGAAAAAGGTTAAAGTCGGTGAAACATGTGAAAATTTGTTAAACTCGTAAAAATGAGTGAAATATATAAAATGAAAAAATTTCAACTAACAAAAACAAAGTCAACTCATTAGAAAAACGGTTTAAATCTAAAAAAACTAAACAAATCGATGGAAAATACACATGATGAAGTTAATAAATTGAATAGCAGTCATTAATATGTGCTATTTTATGACATATATAGAGTATAAGAAAAAAGAACTTCTAAAACTTTGAATTTAATCAGTAATTGAATAATGTAAACATTAGTACTAATATCTCAAAAAAAAAAGGTAGCATTCATTTTTTTTTAAAAATTCTTGGGGGGGCCAGGGCCCCCCCAAAAGGGGGCTGGATCCATCCCTGACTCTAGATTTCTTGTCCCTAGTTCCAAATCACTGTCACGATATCATCAATCAGAGTTAGTTTATAGTGTAGTTAGTTTATACTGTACTAATCCTGGAACCCTGAATGATGTAAATCGCAGGATATGCCTCCACCAAGTCTCGGGATCCTACCATACTGTTGTACACTCTGAACACAAAGAGGTCTTGACCACAAATGACTCTTAGACAGACTCATGAAAATGCTTCCATCCAAGTTCCAAATTGAATTCGAACCCTCACACTTGTCCCTGGAGCAAGCCTTAAAAATTGTTTAAGGTTTCTAGTTTCGAATTGATGCAAAATGATTGTAAGAAGGTTTTAGTCTCAAGATTTTGATATGAATTGTGATTTATCGTTCTAGGACATAAAATTCCAAAATTGTCTAGCTCTGAAAATAAACATTATCCTTGAACATTTTCATCTTACTATAATAATTTTAAAAATGTTGTCAAATAGCTCTATAAACTCCTTAAGGTCAATGTCTTCGTGTGCATTTGGCCGAGTTAAAAACAAAAAACTTAATTGAGAACCAAAACTAAATGACAAAGATAAATAAATATTTCAATTGTGTACAAACATTCAACAATATATAAGAATAATATTAGGAGAGAATTGGATTTTTGGTATAGAGTTACAGGTCAGTTTTCACTTTTAGTACTGAGTTTTATAGGTCCAACACATTTGGTACAGAGCCTTAACAAATTGTGACACATTTTGTACAGCCGTTAAAAATTGCCGTTAAGTGATGACGTGACAGTTAAGTATAATTGCAAAGTTGATGCCATTTTATGTTGACTGATAATTTTACCCCATAACATATTAGGTTACCAAAAAAGCCCCACATCTCCGAATTTAGTGACGATTTTAGTCCATATTATTGCCAAATTTTAAAATTGACTCGAATAAGACCACGTGCGGACCAATTTAAATATTTTACTTATTTTATTTAAATAACTAATTTGATTTATAAATAATATTAAATTAAATAATAATTTAACATAAATATCACCAAAATTAAGAAAATATATTATTTTTAGATATAAGGTTTATATAATGGTATTAATATATTTAATATTGATTAAAATAATAAATTATATAATTAAAAACTATTTAATATTTATTAAAAATAAATAATTATAAGGGGGGGGGGAGGGGAGGCAAGGCGGGAGGGGTAGGGGGGAGGGGCGGGGAGGTGGTGGGTTGGGTGGGGAATTTTTTTTTAAATTATAATTATTTATTATTTATTATTTAAATAAATATTAAATAGTTTTTAATTATATAATATATTATTTTAATAAATATTAAATAGATTAATGCTATTATATAAATTTTATATTTAAAAAGAATATATTTTCTTAATTTTGGTGATATTTACGTTAAATTACTATTTAATTTATTAAATTATTTATAAATCAAGTTAGTTATATAAAATAAGTAAAATATTCAAATTGGTCCGCACGTAGTGTTATTCGAGTCAATTTTGAAATTTGGCAACAATGTGGACTAAAATCGTCACTAAATTTGGAGATATGTGGATTTTTTGGTAACCTGAAATATTATGGGATAAAATTATCAGTCAACATAAGTAATGGCATCAACTTTGCAATTAAACTTAACTGTCACGTCATCACTTAACGACAATTTTTAACGGCTGTACTAAATGTGTCACAATTTGTTAAAGCTCTGTACCAAATATATTGGACCCATAAAGCTCAGCACAAAAAATGGGAATTGACATATAGCTCTGTACCAAAAATGCAATTCTCTCGTAATATTAGATTTTGATGCAACAAAAATATTTGAGACGGTATGTACACTCTATTCAGTGTAGAGGGATTTGTTGCATTTTTCTAACGAGGGAAAATAAATTTTTGATACCAATCTTTAGTCCAAAAAACACATTTGATATTAGGGTTTTTGAAAAAATACATTTCATACCATGACTTACACCATTTTGACACATTTACTTTTTCTGTCAATTTTCGGACGAAATTCAACAAGTGCAGTCAATTGTGGGTCTTCAAAACTTGTGCATGTGTTTCCCTCCCATTGTCAATTTAAGCGGCACGTGCTGAATTTCGTCCTAAAATTGATGGCAAAACTAAATGTGTCAAGATTGTGTGAATTACGGTATGAAATGTGTTTTTACAAGAAGTTTGATACCAAATGTATTTTTTTATCTAAAGTTTGATATCAAAAATATTTTTCCCTATTTTTCTAATTGCAACACTTTTGAGTGACATTGTAGAGGCTGGTGAGCGCAAAATTTGAGGCTGTTTGTTTGGTGTTTGGAAAAGTAGTTTGGGAGAGTAGTGGATGTTTGTGAAATAATCTCGATTTGCGTAATATTTTTTGTTTGGGTTTTGAGAGAGTGGTTTGAGAAATAAAGTAGATGTAGGTTTTTTTTGGAAGAATTAGGTTGTAGGTGGAAGATGTGTAAGATTTTATGTCAAATCATGTTTGTTGTGAGATAAATTGTGTAAGAGATAGGTTACTTTATGTCAAATCAGAGTTGAGTTTGTATAGGTTTTTTTAGAGATAAGAAAATTGTTGTTCGTTTGGGTTTTGATAAAGTAGTTTGAGAAAATTGAGAGATGAAAAATTTATTTCAAAAAATAGAAAACATGTTTATTTGGCATTTTCCAAACACGAAATTTTTTTGGAAAACGCCAAACAAACAGGCGCTAATAATCATACATGAGTTTTTAGGAAAAACATTTGGGTTCAAAGGTTTCTAGTTTCGAATTGATGCAAAATGATTGTAAGAAGGTTTTAGTCTTAAGATTGTGTTATGAACTTTGATTTACAATTGTTCTAGTACATAAAATTCAAAAACTATCTAGCTCAAAAACCAGATGCATTATCATTGATCAATTTCATCTTACTATAATAATTTTAAAAACTTAATTATAATCGCTTTTAATTTTAAGAATTATTTTAATCAAAAGGCTAACTTAATGCACGTACATATATCAGAGATTCAGAATGATACAAAGCACAACCCCTGCGCCCAATAATGTTATGAACAAGTCGTGGCCACCAAGCACACTCCATGAACGCCTTATAGCGACAATTTTTAGGATCATAACTGAAAATTAAATATTCAATTATAAGTTACAGTTAATTCACAATTACATCATTGATTATTATTAATTTTAATTGTAGTAATCTGGATTTAACATTAGCAAATGTAGCACCAAAATAGTTTTCCAAAAGTATTGTGGTCGTAAATGTTGTTAAATCCTAAAAGCAAAAATAATCAACTATTATATAAACAGAAGTTATATAACTCCAAAAGCAAACATTATTCATTCTTAACATAGCGTATCAATGGAAGGAATTCATTTTCGAGATTTCATGACCTATGATATAGACTTGAATAAAGAGATAGAGTAGTGATACTAGTCGTTTATGTTTAACCCTAGAGACTTTATCATTTTTAATAATTTAAATATGACCCGAAATATTACATAAAAAAACCTACCGGTGTATCCTGATGATGTCCAACTAGTGTATCCGATGTGTATCTATTTTAATTTTTATTTATTTTTATTACCGATATGCCATGTGGCTTATCGAACACATATCCCACGCGTATCCTGCGAGTATCGGTATCCCCCGTGTATCCGATACAGTAATTTGTCTTTTTTCGGAGTATTCGTGTATTATAGAGTCTAACTCAACCTCAAAAGTTAATTTCAAATATGGGGATTGTCCAGTAACTTATAATGTGATGCAATATTAAATCACATGGATTGTGCTAAGTCTACCTGAGTCTAACTCAACTAAATAAAACTAGCTCAAAAGGTTGAGATTGTCCACAACCATATAAAGAGCACTTAGTCTTAACATCTGATGCATGTGAAACTTTTAGGCCCTGTTTGACCGCACGGTAGAAGAGCTAAAATTCACGATTAAATATCAATTGTGATTTTCGAGACTGTTTGCCCCATTTTTATTTTTGAGATTGACTATTGGAACGGGAGATTGCCAACTCCCTGTAATTTGGGTGATCGTTATTTAGCTAAATCACATTTTACAATTATGTTCTCATGTCCACTTTCCTAAAAGTGTCATTCTTCTTTCTCAATTTTGTGCTTAATTTGTAAAATCCATTATTCATGTAACTTTGATGTTCTGTTTTCTTTGTTAATTTTGTTTCTCTTGGGCATGAACACGGTCTATTTTACTCTTTTTCAAGGTTAGTGTCTTTGATTTATCTAAAATACTTCATATTTAATTCACCTTCTAATTGTTTATCTAATGTAACTTTATATTACATTATAGTGTTTTATTTGAAGAAATTATATAACCGAGGTTAATTTTGTAAATATTGTTAAAATTTGCAGTTGTACAATAAATTTAAGAAAATTAAGTCAAACGCTTAATCAATTATTTCAAAATCAACAATGACATAATCACTTCTTCGGAAAACAATTCTAATAAAACTATATATGTTCATTGTTTAACTTTGTTAATATACTCAAAGATAGGATATAACTAATACAACAAAGGCATGATCTTGTACTTTATCAAAAACTGGAAATTGTACTTCCATTCATTTTTCATATTTTCACCCATATTCAACTAAGTTGGTTAAAAGTCATTCTTAATTCCATAATTTACACCATTTTTGACACATTTACTTTTTCCGTCAATTTTCGGATGAAATTCAACAAGTGTAGTCAATGTGCATGGGTCTTTAAAACTTGTGCATGTGTTTCCCTCCCATTGTCAATTTAATTGGTACATAAGCGCACTACAACAAATATGACCTATAGTGGCATCATGATCTAGTTTTTCCACGTAAATATTTTAATAATTATCAAAATCTAACTTAATTGATGCACACTCCATAAACCCCTTTTAGCGTCATCCTTTAAGGATCATAATTGAAAAGTAAATCTTCATTTAAATTTTACAGTTAATCCACAATTGCATAATTGATTATAGTTTTAATTGCTGTTACTAACAATGCCAATAACTCTAGCAAAGTATTAGGGTCGTTAATGTTGTGACATGAAATAGCTATATAATGTCCTTAAGCTCGATGTCTTCGTGTGCAAATCCTTTTGGTTGAGGCAAAAGCATAAACTTTACCTAGAATAAAAAACAAATTGATAGAGATAGATTAAAATTTCCATTATGTACACATAAATATTCAACACTATATAAAAATAATATAGGTTTTACATACAACAAGAAAATTTGAGATCATATGCAGCACTCCATTCTTTGTAGGCATTTGTTGAATTTTCTATTCGCATAACTTACGAGAGAGGTTGTAGAAGCTGATGAGATACAAGATCTATGGAATTTCCATAATTTTATACATGAGACTTCAAAAATATATTTTGTTGATTTGAGACGGATGGGTACGCCCATTCGAACTAACCCGACCCGGTTCATATTTTAAATTTAAAAAAGAGAAAGGAAAGGAACTAACCACTCCCTAATGGGGAGTTAACTTCCCACTTAGTGGGAGATTAACTCCCACATTAAATGGCAAGTGGGGGGATGCTCCCCCCAATTCTTAGAATAGAGAATCTGTTCCCGAAAGAAAGAGAGGTCAAATGGACCTCTTCCCCTTTTCTATTTCTTCTCCCTATATATATATATATATATATATATATATATATATATATATATATATAGTTAGCACATTATATATGGCTAAATCATATTATATATTCACGGTAATATATATATACATATCATCAACAATAATTGGGGCATTTGGATTGTGAACTATGGCTCATTTTCGTACGTGATTTGTGTCTTGATCGGGAACACCAAAAACGTGAGAGCATCGGTGATTCAACCACGGTTAGATCGATGGCAAAGAAGGATTTTCTCTGGATCACCCACTTCAAGTAACCGGCGATTATCCGATCCGATTCAATTAAGTAAATTACAGTTGATTCGGATTTAAAACCCAACATTGGTATCAGAGCGATTGTTGGTTGAGTTCCTTTGCTATATGGTGTTTGAAAACATGTTTAGTTTTTGTAATTTCATGAAATTTGAAATTATGTTCATGTTTGACCTTTAATGGCAGTTTGTGATTCACTTGTTAGAATGGTATGAAACTTTTACTAGAGAATGATTTTAAGTTCTTGAATGCAACTGTATTTTTTTCAGAATTTTTTGTTGAGAAATATATTCTGAAAAAATTATTGATTGAATTATTTTCTGAAACTTTAAATGCGGATTCCCGGTTCAATACTTGGTTTCATGTAATGTGCTATATACCATTAGAATCCTCTTGAAATTATCTTTCCAGCCATGTATAGAAATCTGTTTTTGGATTTGAAATGAGAAAGATATGGTCAATTCAAGTTTCTGTCATATATGTCCAAATTGGTCCGAAAATTTGTACATAGCATGCTTACACGTTGTTTATCATCTCTATAAAATTTCATGCTAATTGGATATGTAGAAATTGAGATATATTTTTTGTTTATTATTTGGCCGAAATTTGTTTAAATTTCTGCGGATTATATGTTGCGGCTTATAAGATGATTCATGTACCATTAGAAAGATCTCGTCGAGAGATTTTCAACCATATATAGTATGCGTAATTCGGACTTATAACAAAGGAGATATTGCCAATCGAAGTTCATGTCGCATTTCTTCAAGTTGCTGGAAATTTGAAGAAGATGAACATTTACATTGTTCATACCCACTCTCGATCGCGGCTGTAGGTTTCTCAAACCAGTACTTCCGAATGACATAATGAAAAACGGAGTTCACCATAGGAATCAGAAGGCCCGAAAACGTTGGGGTAGCCGAAAGTGTTTCGTAAGAAAATGCCATTAGGACAGCGCGTGTGTCACACGCGCCACGCAAGCGCGTGAAGGTGTTGATTTGGTCAACACCCCAGTCAACACACACACATGGCAGCCAGCTGGGCACCACACGTGTGCATATCCACGTGGCATGATATGTCAACTGTCACATCAGCGATTGTATTGCATGGCAGTGTCATGCAAGTGCGGCGTCTTCCGGTGTCCCTTTTTGGAGCGAAAAATTATGTGAGTTCAAAATTTTATTTCTGATAGTTTGGTGAATTTAAATTATATTTTTCAGAATGTAAAATTTTTTTTCTTGATTTTGATGCTTGGAAAATGTTTTAAGATAGAAAATTATTTTTCTTTGAAAGAAAATTTTGAATTTTTTTATGTTGGTCTAGAAAAATATTTTTGAGGAAATGGCTAGCATGTGAAAGTGTTTGGCAACACTTTAAGTCAATTTCAATTTTCTAATGCATGTAAAAAATGACTTAAAATCATTTTATATCAAGAAAATTTTTGTTTTTTATTTTTGAAAATTCTGAAAATATTTTCAAACGTTTGATTTCAAAAGGAAGTACTTCAACACTTATTTGTGACGTTATAATAATTTTATTTTCTAAATTGAAAAATTTGTTTTTCTATTATTTTTTTTTTTTGAAATTAGAACTTGGTTTGCTTGTGAGCAAAAAATAAGTGTAAATATTCTTTTATGAGCATGAGTTAAGATATTTTGATTAGCTTATGAGCTTGATCTAATATTTAACCCAATTTAGTTTGAGAACGCGACGTATGCCGGACTTAGTGGGAGAGCGACAATATGAATAAGAATCTGAACCTCTTTTGCAATTTATGCAAGTTGCAAAACGTTAGTAATTCTAATGAAAGTTTATGCACACTTTCAAGTTTTGTTATCATGGACTTCAAACGGTAAAGTTGATGCAATAGGGACGCTTCTTTAGCCGAGGGCTAAGAGAAGAAAACTAAACGATTGAATTCCATCTTAATGGAATGAATCCGTCGTTTATCTAATTTGTTAAAAACGACGTAATAAATTTCCTTTTTGAAATTAAAAATTGGTCTTACTAACAATTTGAAGGAAAAATATTGTGAAATTTTTTTATCTCTCTCCTAAAAGTTTTTGAAAACTTTAAAACTTTTTAAGAAAATTTGAGTTTTTCACTCAATCTTCTTTTAAGTAAGACAAGTCTCGTTAGTTTTTTTTGTCCCTTAAGGCTTTGACATTAGAATCTTCTAAGGTGATTCTTAATTGTACACATGATTTCGTTTATGTGTTATTACTTCGATGCGTGTTTGATATACACTTATCTCCTTATGTGCACTTTATTGAGTCGTATTAAGATGTAACACGATGCACATTAAATATTTGTAAGTACTTTGAATTAGTACTCGAGTGGGAGTTCCTAGGTTGGAAGAATTTAAGTAATTCTCACTTGGAACTACTAGATTTTATACTAAAGGATTTAATTAGTGATAATGATCATTTGGATATGGGAGATGATTGGGCCACGTAGTGACCCGTTCGATTTTGTACCTTATGGGATTTAAAACGAGTTCAGTTTGCTATGTATAAAATCACTTATACTTAGATGGGCTAATATGATATCTCTATATTGACAAATCATGGCAATAGATTCTAATTAGATGAGTACTTGCAAAAGTAATCATTGACAAAGCTGCAACACTTTGTCGATGTTTATTTAGAATTTGAGTAGAAATATGTGATGTTGTAGAAAACATCTATCAAGTCATTAAAGACCTGTTGTGTATTACTTGAGAAAGAGATCATAGACTTTCTTCATGTCTTTAGACATGATTCCACTCTAGTCTTGAGATTATGGCATCGTAGAACGTTATCCTTAGGGAGCAGCATAAAAATACAACTCTAACAAGGTAGACGTTGGACTTTTAAAGTTTGACCAATTGGACAAATACTTTTGCCTAGTATGTTGGATACTTATGAGAGTAAAGTCAAATATAATGAATGATTAAAAGTCAAGTCATAATTCTTCTGTTTTTTGAGTTACTGAATTCAAGCTCATTTCAGTCTCGTTCCATTTTAAAGACCATTCAAAGGTCATGTCGATTTACATATCTGTAAAACGACTTTCTCAAATGGTAAGTATTTCATTGTACTTCTTAAAAATTTATTCGTTGTTTCTACACCAAAACTGAAGTCTTTGTGACAAAATCTATTTTTTTTAACTGGGCATATGCTCTAAGAAAAAGAAAACTAGATTAATAGAGACAATGAAATAAAGGAGACTGAAGATAATTCTAGTTGGAAGAACAATCACTGCCGGATTTTGATAATCTGAAACGACATGGGACTATAAGTGCTTGATTTACCATATTTTTTTTGTTCTTTCACTCGTCAATGGATGAAGTTGAAAAGGTAGCACTCAATAACACTGTTATAATTATTGTTTTGTCGAAAACACGTTACTAACCTTATCCTATGTGGACAATAGGTTTATGGTAACTAATAATTGAAAAGTGTTTGCGCCCTCACTCAAGTTTATTAAGTTACATTTGTGTACCTTCGGAAAACTAAACTTGACTGAATTAAATTTAGACTTGAACTCATCGTTTACTTGATTAATATCATTTTGAGTGATACTTAAATGTTCTAGACATTTAATGATAGTTTGAAGTGTCATACTTGACTAAACGTTTCAATTGCATAGTTGATTGTTGTTGTACAATCAACACCTGATGCATCACAAAATATGTTAAAGGCATATTTGTTTAGGTCAATTTGGGCTAGTGGAAACACTAAAATCAATGAGAATACTTTTTCAAGTCGTTTCTGAAAATTGGTTTACCCTTGCACTGTTTCAATTGAAACAAGACACCAGAACTATTTTGTTATGCCGTTGGAGTTAAACTTTCATTTGAACAATTCTAGTGATTTAATATTAGTGAAGGTTGGATGAATCCGCCCTTTCATTACTTTTATAAGGATATTACATGTCTTGATTGTTTTTTATTTTGATCTTTTGCAAAATTAAAATACTTCAGTGTTTTTGAAATTCTAGAGAATCAAATGTATCGATGAACATAAGGTTCTGATACTAGACCAAGGATATGAATATCTATACGGTCATTTTGTGATCAATGTAATGAAACATTTGAATATAAGTTATTTTTAACACTCTTATTGTATAATTGTGTTAAGAGAAATAACTAGATATACTGGATATGATGGGATTCAAAGCATTTCAAGTTAACCCCTTGAATTTCAATGTGAAAATTATGTTAACATTAAATGCATATTTTGTGAACCTTCAATAATAGTAATTTTCAACATCTAAAAGCTAGGTTCAGATGATGATTTGACCTAAGCTGCCTTAGACGATGTGTTCAAATAGTTGAGTTTATCTTAACTTTATTTCTAATGTGTTTAGAAACATGATTACGAAAGAAAATATATCTTTGGAGGATATATATAATGTCTAATGGTTTGTGTTCTTGAATGAACAATGAGATGGAAGTAAAATTCTTATTAAATCAAGAAATACAATCTTTTCGAAAGATGTATTTACTAGATAAACTGAACTTTGTGTATTTGAACGTGTTGGCGTAAACCGGTTCAAGGGATAGTTATTCATTTGACTTATCACTTGGAAGTGATTATCCAAAATTACTTCTTTTGAGTGGGAGCAATTTATATTCTACTGGATCCATTCAAATGAAAGGACTACGCCTGAATCATAACTTGTTTCAAATACTGAAAGATGTTCTCCTATCTCATGTGTGAGATACGTTACGAATGGAAGGAAGACTTAGTATCTTCCTATAATTTAAACCAATTTTTGTATTGGTTGATTTTTTCAAAGAGGCACATGGTTTCTTACCTGTATCTTACTTTAGTCAAAATTTACATATGGAAGTATTCCAAATGAATAAAAGACTATAAATCTGAAAAGTTGAGATATCAAAGTTCTCGAACTTGAAATATTTGAGCTTTAAGATTATTTAGGCAGTAATAGATTGTCTGAACAATCACGTTGGTTTTTATCTTGATGGATGAATAACATTTGCCTTTTGTCTTAAGTTATTATTAGGAATACTGGATTCCATTTCTTAATGTTTGAGTTACCCTATTTGTTGGGATAACTTTGAGTATAAAAGGACAGTTTTGAAAATGGTCTTCCTTAATTATTTATGAATGAATTGAGGACTTGTAGGTAGAGAACTTGGTGAAATTCATTGAATTTTATAAGTGATCAAACGACACTTGAATAATTCTGAATTTAATATCTACTAATACTCTCATAGTAAGAGGTAGAATTTTGATTCTTGAAATGTGCACTTTGAGTGAAATGTCTAGATCACTGATTCCGACCTTGATGGAATCATTAATTGGTTTGAAACCAATTACCTCTTCTGATTTATGTTGTGCCATGGATCTGGTCAATAATTATAAGTCAAATCATTTGTATGATTTTTAGACTTTAGTGAAAAGGTTATTGAGAAACCTTTTTTATACTGCAATTGATCTCTTAAGCATAATGAGATATGTTTATCTATGTGTACAATTGTTGTAAAATTGATGGCA
The DNA here is from genome assembly GCA_038501285.1 of Penstemon eatonii. NCBI lineage: Eukaryota > Viridiplantae > Streptophyta > Magnoliopsida > Lamiales > Plantaginaceae > Penstemon > Penstemon eatonii. The sequence continues at coordinate 19,481,092 of CM076711.1, forward strand.
CATACGCAGTATGGATAGTTGTTTGGTCAAGAGGTATTTATTACTTCTTTGGGAAGGTAAAGAGCTACATTCGAGTTGTGTTGACATTTATGTTACGAAACACATTCATAGCTTGCAATATAGATACTGTTTTGGTGAGACCAAACACTTACACAAAATTGAGAAATTTTGTGGAGATATCATAACAAAGTTGATAGAGAACTTTGTAGTTAGCATCTGCGTACAATAGATGGTCGAGTTTCTTGAACTAAGACCATAACTGGAGATTCTTACGTGGGTTGCCTAGCAATCTCTAGAGTTGCTTAGATTTTGATCTAATTGAACTTGGAAGTTCATAAGATCAAGCCCATAAGTTTTGTGACATTTGAATGCTATACATGATTTGGAAATCATACATTCAATGTCCTAAGATATCTCGGACAAGTAGAGATTGGCTCTCTCACACGAGCAATTGCCTTTGAAGTTGAGAACGTGCAAAGATGAGATTGTTTTTTCCATGTAAAGAGCGCAAGATAAAACCAGGATCGCCTTACTTATGATCGATTTGATATTATTGTTTTGACTTAAGTAATCACAGTCTTGCATGAGTGCAAGATCAGAAATGTAACAATTGCTTAATTAAGATGAGATTACTTTTGTATATACAAGTAATCGAAGAAGAATGAATTCCCACCATCCATTAAACTTGTCGAATAGCCAGATGTGAATTTTCTCGAGTTAATTCTTTATTGAGGATAAGGAGAAAATTCCGGTAAAGTGTAGATGTACACTTGTACTAAAATCTGTATTGTGTTGTTTAAATGACATACACTTCAAGAAATGAAGTAAACTACAGTAGCACGTGTTTCATACCACGTGTACCTTAGTGACGATTGAGAAATGAGTGAAAGATCCCTGCTCACTCATTGTGTGAGGCCCAGAGGTTTATTGCAACCTCAATAGGTACCCTTATGACTTTCGACCGTTTCTTGAGATCTTACCAAGGTGTTGCTACTTTAGCACGTCACTAATAGCTATGAATCATACGGCGAAGCGGTCCGTGTCTAGGAAAGCTGCCGAAGTAAGATCGAAAGATTCGGGTAGGAAAGGAAGACTTTATGAAGCTAAATCACGCTGCTTGAATTCAAAGCTGGCCAGCCAATATGTCGAACTTCAGAGTTTGAGACATGATTGCGAATACAAGTGAGTGGTGGAGTGAAGTATGCTCTTTTGTTGATTTGAGGGATCAGAGATACTTCGGTTAGTGAAATGGGTTTGGGGTATAGCGAGTCCTTATGTCCTCGTGTTTTGTGAATAAGAGTTGTTATATACCCTAACAGGTTTATGACACTTAATACTCTTGCACTCGCCGGTCACACGATCCACTTGTCTGTATGAAGTTGATGAGTATGTTGTTGAAGTCACTGTAGACTCGGTTTAGCCCTCATGTGCGAGTGGGAGATGTTGATTTGAGACGGGTGGGTACGCCCATTCGAGCTAACCCGACCCGGTTCATATTTTGAATTTAGAAAAGAGAAAGGGAAGGAACTAACCACTCCCTAATGGGGAGTTAACTTCCCACTTAGTAGGAGATTTACTCCCACATTAAATGGCAAGTGGGGGAGCATTCGGCTCCCCCCCAGTTCTTAGAATAGAGAAGTCCCTTGGGGACTTCTCCCTTCTGTTGCTAAAAGAAAGAGAGGTCAAATGGACCTATCCCCCTTTTCTATTTCTTCTTCCCACACACACACACACACACACACACACATAGATATATATATATTATATATAGTTAGCACATTATATACGGGTAAATCATATTATATATTTCGGGTAATATATATGTACATATCATCAATAATAATCGGGGCATTTGGATTGTGAATTATGGCTCATTTCTGTACGTGATTTGTGTCTTGATCAGGAGCACCAAAACGTGAGATAATCGGAGATTCAACAACGGTTAGATCGATGGCAAAGAATGATTTTCTCCGGATCACCCACTTCAAGTATCCGACGATTATTCAATCCGATTCAAGTAAATTACAGTTGATTCGTATTTAAAACCCAACACATTTAAATTCAAAGGTTTATGGTTTTAATTTGATGCAGAATGGTTCAAAGAAGGGTTTAGTCTCAAAATTTTGGATTTTTATATGAATTGTGATTTACAATCATTCTAGGACATACCAACTGAAACAGCTCGGTATTGGTTTGGACTGGCTTTCGAAAAGACGAGACATAAGTTGTGAACCTGAAACCAAGGAAGCATTGGCCATGGCTTAGGGTTTGGAATTTGGAATTGAAAAAGGATGAAGGAACATTATCTTAGAAGGTGACTGCCTTTCAATCACTAATGGAGTTTCGGAACCTCAATAAGATAATCAATTCCATCCCTTGGGCCACATTTTTGAAGACATTAAGAATATGGCTAGGAGTTTAGATTTTTTTACTTGTTCTCATGTGTTTAGAGAGAGCAATTATGTGGCTCACGCTCTAGCTAAAGTTGCATTTAGTTATTACCCCCTTGCTCCTAATTTACCTACTTTTGTTTAAGACTTTGTACTTGATGATATGGACCATTAATGATATCTACCCTTTGGGTTTTTCTCAAAAAAAAAATATTCATTCTAGGACTTAAAATTCCAAAATTATCTAGCTTTAAAACTAAACGCATACTCGTATTAATTCAATGGATTCCTTTTCCCGTCGAATTGTTGGAACTTTGGCGGTTGATATCCAGTAGGTATCTACATCATGTCGATGTGACGAGTGTAGGACTTCATGTAAGTGATTGAAAATTTTGATCCTCCCTCCAACTTGCATTTGATAGTTCTAGTGATGAAATCTTCTAGTCGATCCACATGAATCGAGTCGTCGGATGATCGGATGAGAATTGAAGCCCCTTATACTTTTCATTTGATTGTCATCCTAAGAGCATGTCGTTCTCCTCGGAATCATGGAGTTGGTCATCGTTTGAATTTTTGAGTATTGTTCGTTGATATCTCATCTTATTCGAAATGTGTAGGTTGTTTCCCATCGAGTGATTTGCCTTGGCATAAATTCCTTGGCTCATAGGTTTTTCAATCTTTACATCTTGCTCTTGTGTACGCTTATTGAGCCCTTATATTGCCTTAGTCAAAGCCATGAGTTGTTCTTCCATAGTCACAACGTTTGTCGCCATAATAGGCGCTCCAGTTGAATGGTAAGAACGGTGTGAAGATTCACTGCTTTGAGAATCATGCGCCTCTTTTTCGACGGTGGTGTTTGGGTCAATCATTAACTCAGTTGGAGTTTGGTACTTTCAAGGACGAACCGTCATTTTTTGAAGAGAAGAGATGATGAAAGGTAATAAAATTTGTTTACGACAAATTTTGAATGTCTGGAAAAAACTTAAGTAGACAATAAAATTTAGTAACAAAATAACAATATATTTGCTTAAGATTAAAATTGGTTACAAATCTCTATGTGTAAATCCTATGATTCTTCTTTTCATTGGATGTATAGATTCAAGGGTACTAGGCTTGTTCTTTAATCATATGATGCGACTTTCTCCAAGATTTGTAGATGAAGTCACGGATTTGAAGAGCTTGGCGGATCTTCAAAGCTTCATGATAGTATATGAGAGTATATATGTGTATATGTCTCTATGTAGGTGAAATTGTTCCAAATGAATTCACAAGACTACATTATATAGATTTTGAAGAGTCTCATTCATAGCAATTTGGTGATATGTCATAACTTGATTGATCCTTACTTCATTGAAATGGAAGACTTTATTTGATTGACCAAAATATCTCGTCTTGATATGTGGCACATTTTTATTGGTCACTTACTTATAAGGCCAAAATTATGACATGTGGCGTATTTTTAGTGGCCACTTACGTATAATGCCAATATATAATTTGATTGGCTATAAATATATCATTTTGACACATGACTTGATATAATTGGTCATTAAATAAATATTAGAAAGGGATTAAATTCATTATTTACTTTCAGGATTTAATATGATAAAATCTCAAAATAGAAATTTAATTGATAACTAATAAATTATTTATAAGTGGCATTATTTAATTAGACTTAAATTTCATGTATATATAGGCTATCCTGATATTTTTATTTTTCACATGTATTTTATTATATTCTTGTTACTGAGTCATACTCGATTCACGTTTCAAAATCTCTCGCTCGAAATACATTATTCAAACTTTGTTCGATATATAAATCAATCAAACTCAGTTGTCTTTTTATCGAAAAATTTGAGACGAATATAAAATATACTTATCCAATATCAATATTACAAATGAAAACAAATATATCATTCATATATTTTATCTAAAGTATAAGATCAAGCAAACATATTGAAATCGAGCAGGATAGAGATCATTTTGTAGGCAAGTTCCATAAAACAAAGTGCAGTGAAGAACAAAAAAAGAAAATAGGCACCATGAACATTAGAGAGAACATGTCATTTTTATATTTTTTTGCTTTTTTGAAAAGGTCATAATATTCAATATCTCATATTAATGAAGATTACGACACTTTTTTTCTAAACTTGACACTAAATAACTAAAACTCAAAAGATAAGTAAATAAAGAGGGCACAATTGCCTAGGATTCCCCTGCATCACATATTTACCCAATCATGCATCTTAACATTTTGCAAATAAATGCCATCACTTTGTGCTTTCCAATCACAGTGAGTATTAGCACAAAATCTTCTAATCAAATCTCCATTATAAACATCAAAACTTGCCCTCTTGTTCTTCCATCGAAGGGTACAAAAGAATAAGGTATATACATTATTACAAAAACCAAATCTAAATACTTCGGATACATGTAATATGTGATTTCCAAGATCGTCATCTTTAGACGCACAATGTACCAATAATGGTTCAGAATTTGGAGGAAGATTATTTAACAAGTTGACATGTTTTCTAGGAAAAGGGAAACAACTGCTTCCAACATGGACAAGAGTTGCAAAAAATATGAATATTAGAAAAATGGATTTGATCATTTTATAGAGTTCTTATTGCTTGTTGAAAATTTATTTAATGATTTACAATCATTAGTTTATAAATAGACCATGTTATATAGTTGAGTTTTATTTCTCTTTGTCTCTAAAAATAGTCATTTACATATTTGGAATAAGAATCAGGTAATCTGAATCTGATTGACAGAAGTTAATATATGATATTGATGATTATTAAAGTTGTCATGATAATCTAGTCACCAAAATCTTCTAATTAAAAAAACGTGTAGAAATAAAATTTATTGTAACTATGAATCATTGCAAAATGATAATGTAATTTTAAAATGGCTAGCGATATTATTGGAGTACCAAATGTGGTAACTAGAGCAAAATTTTAATCTTGACTAATTTACTTTTATTTGCCATCTTTATTATACGAGTGAAAAAGGAAATTAATTAATATTTTTCTCTCTCTTCTTTATTTTTTAGAATTTGTAAGCTTGTACTGATCCCTTTTGAATTTCACAAATCGTCGGTGCCAGAGAAAATTTCTAATTTAGGTTAATTGTTGGTCCCAAGTGGTCAGATGAGGTCTAGATGGGGGGGGGGGGGGGTGAATAGACCTCTGAAAATTTTGAACTTAAAAACTTGTACTTGACTGTTATCAGACTAAGCTGATTGTAAACAGTAAGCTGACTAAGCTGTTAGCACACAAAGTTTGAGCAGCAGAGTTGACCACTCTTTAGATAAGTACTTAGTTGATTTCAATAAAATCAGTTTTAATCAGGTTATTTGAAGCGGATGTTTTAAAATGTTTTTCACAAGTAAACTATGTCGTTTAAAGATTCTATCACCAGTTTTAAACTTGTTTTTAAAACCTTTAAACAGTTTGGTTCAAATGTAAGCTTATGCAAGTTTTAAAGAATGCAAGAAAACTTATGCAAAATAAACACAATGATTTTTATAGTGGTTATATGGATTTAAATCATTTAGTCCACTCTTCCAAGTCACTTAGATCTTGGGTGATACTATAATCACACATATTACAATATATTCTGCTTGCACCAATCAACAAATGAAAATGCCACAAATTCGTTACAGGAAATCACACAGAAATCATATACTACAAAGCTTTATCACTCACTAAAATTGATAACAGCTTCTCACAACACTCTTCTTACATATTCACTCAGAAAAAGATTTTGCTTCGCATAATTATCTCAGTTGTTGTGTTGTAGCTTATTTTCTCTCTCAAAACTCTTGAACTATTTATACTCTCAGTTTTGAAAAATGTTCGTTGAATAAAGACAAAGTTCAATTCCTCGAGTACTGGTCCTTAAACTCTGCAAACTGCTCTCTGCGACTGCTACAGTACTGTTTGCAGTACTTTTTGTCAGTTGCATTTAATGCACCGAGCTGATACGTGGATTTCTTCAATCATTTGCCATAAATACCCTCCTTCTTCAGCATTTATTACTCCAAGTGCATTTATTACCGTTGAGGGGACTTCCTGATCTTCTTCACTTGGCTGATTAAGATCTCTCGTCTGATGATGTACTGAGCTGATCTCAAACTTGAACTAATCTGATTTGAGTCGATTGATTTTCACCTAACTAATTTCTTCCGGCAGATCAGTAGTATTTTGGACCAAGTTGAATTTTGACTTGTCTGATTTGTCTTTAGGTTGGTCAAAATTCTTCTAAGGGTTTTTACTAAGTATTCCTTACTTAGCTGATCTTGATGTTTTGGAAATCATCAAAACCTCCCTTTAACTTCTAACTTTCTTGTCCTTCAATCTGCATCTTCATCCAACAATTTCCCCCTTTTTGATGTTGACAAAACTTTCAGCTAAATACCTATACCTAGACTAAAGTTTTATTCCTCAAAGATTTCTGAGATAGAAATAATATGTTGGAGTAAAAACTTGAACTTTCATTAATGATAAAAGGTTTAGTACAAGTTACAAGTCTTTAATCAGATGAGATTACAAGGAACAAAGTAAACTGATACAAGAAAACAGGTAGATTTAGTAATCTGATTCATCTTCAGTAACTTCTTCTTCAATTTATTCCTACTCTTCTTCTTCTTCATCATCATCAATCTCCTCTTCATCTTCTTCATCATTCACAGCATCAGGCAGAAGGTTTTTCTTAGCAGCTTCCATCTTTTCTTGACGTTCTGCTTCTTCAATCCTACTCTTGATGCGATCCAGATTTTTGTACTTCACAAATGGATCAAGTTGCTCTTCTGGTGTATCCTTGGATGCAGCAATCTCCTTATCAGATTTTGCTGATTTCTTGGCTTTTTCTTCTTCTTCTTCTTCAGCAGCTTGTTCTCCATCAATTTCTTTGGCATCTGCTTTAGCATCAGCTTCCTTCTCTTCAACAGCATCTTTTTCAAGTACAGGCTCTGACTTCCTTTTCAGTAGGTTTCTCTTGTTCTTCAGCAGAGTCCTTTTGTTGTTCAGGTACTTGAACAGCTGTAGTTGCTGTAGTTGACTTCTTTTCCCCCTTTTTGTCATCATCAGTGGGGTTGAGTTCAACAGCTGAGACATTGACAGCAGTGCATAGTGTTCTGATGTTCTGATCCACTTTGTCAGGTTGAGCAGTATGATGATTCAAAGTAGATTTGAGTGTGCTAGCTTGGTCATTGAGACAGTCCATATTTAGTTGAAGTGTAGAAACTTCATCATGGACTTTTGTGGAAGTTGATTGTATCTCCTTAACAAAGAGGAAGTTCTTCTCCGTTTTTGCATCTATAACCTATGTGAACGATCTAGTCAGACCAGCAATGTCTGATTCATGTTTTTGAAGAGCTTCGTAAAGGTGATTTACATTACCCTTAACGTCTTCAACATTCCGGTTCAAGCTCATCAGACTTTGGGTCAGCATTAAGGAGTTATCAGGCGGCAATGGGAAATTGTCAATTTCATATTTAATCATTCTTTTGTTCTTTTCTTGCATCTCTCTTTGCATTTCTTTCATCATCAGCTTGTTTATCTCCTCCATCTCCTTAAGAGACTGTTCCAGCAGCATTTGAATATATTCCATTAAGGACGTGTGTTTATCAGCTGTTGGAATGGAAGACGAGGTTGATGGTTCTTCCTGGTTCTGCAGTATCTTGAACAACTTCATGTGGAACAATGGCTCCAACTTCATTCTGAGCAGCTTCCTGTTGAACAACAACCTCTTCTTCCACCTCTACTGTTTCAGGAGATCCATCTGCTGATATTGTTGTCGTCTGATGGATGACTCTAGTAATTGAAGGCATAGATCCTTGGGCAGGTGCCTTAACTACTTTCTTCTCCTAAAAGTACTTACCTCAGGACCAAATGCAATCTATTGTACACTTGGTAAAGTGGGAAGGTCACTTGGGGATCCTTGATAGTATCTGGACCTTTCAGACCACTTCTCTAAGGCTTGATAAACAGCAATTTGCACAGCTCTTCTGATGGGGTCATCACTTCTTCTCTTCTTGGCTGGCAGTGCCTTCTTAATCTTCTCTGCTTCTCTAGCCACAATCCCCCTTGTGTAGCCATCAAAAACCTCCCTAACATGGTCAGGATCCAAAGCCTTGGTGACTGAAGAGGTCTGCTACCAGCTCAGTACCCACTTCTCTTCATCAGCAAACTCCTTCCAAGACTTTATCTCCTCAACACATTTGTTAACTCTGTAGTTCATCCATTTGTTGTATCTAATCTTCTCCTGGAAAAACAGAGTCCTCTGTTGTAGCTGCTTGTCAAAATCAGCAAGGGCAGCTTCAAACCTTTTAAAAGCACCAGGGTGAGAATTTACAATGTTCAATGCCCATTTAACAGCAAATGGACATTGCTCAACCCTCTAGCCAGGGGGAAGAATCTGTCTAGCATTAAGAGATTCTCCTATCTTTATTCCTCCTGCTCTCCTTGGACCGTGGGCATCTTGTTTACTCAGTTCAAGAGCCTTGGCCATCAGCAACCTCCTGAGCTTTCAGCTGAGCTTCAGTCATAAGCTTTCTCTTGGCAGCTTTCTCAGCTTCAAGCTTGCTTAATTCAACCGCTCTGCGGAAGTCTTCTTCATCTTTCTTCTTTTCCTTTTCTTCCTCCCTTCACTTTTTCTCAGCAGCAGACACTCTTATCTTAACAATTCTTTTTCTTTTAGGCTTGGCAGATGTCTGTGCTGATGCAGCAGCAGCAGTAGTTGGTTCTGGTGCAGCAGTTGAAATAGGGGCAACTGCAATTGGGTGGATGATCTGCACTTCAGGATCATCTTGAGGTTAGGTAGCTTCAACTGTTGGAGGGACTTGGACGATTTGTTGAGTAGCTGTTTCAGCAGCTGACTCCTTAACAGTTGACTCCTTGTCAGCTCCAACAGGCCTCTCTGCTGACGGAGGACTTTTTCTAACTAAATCAGATAACTTAGTAGGTGATGACACGAAAGTCATCCTCTTTCTGATAGTTGCCTTGGTGTGGACCACCTTTTCTTGGACTGGCTTTGATGTTGTTGTGTCTCTCAGTCGGCTCCTTGTTCTTGCAGCAACATTTTCAGTTGGTCCCTCAGCAGAAATGGTTCTAGATGGAGAACCATAAGGCATATTTTCAATTTCCTTTGCTGTCTGAGCTATAATAGCATCAGCAGCACGCTCCTCTTCTGCTTTGGCTTTAACAGCTGGCTCAGCTGTTTGAACAGAAGGCTTGGAAACAACAACTTTTCTTTTCTTTCCAGCAGCTTTCTTCTTTGTTCCTTAGCTGCTTTTCTCTTCGGTTGTTCCGCAATGGCCAGATAAGCTTGCATAGCCTTGGATTGGTGAATGACCTTGCCATTTGTCATTCCACACTGAAGATCCATGAACAGATGACTTAGGAATATCATGTGATAGGAATTTTCCTTCTTGATGTGATCAGCTAATATGTACCAGATGAATGTAGCCCAGTTCACTTCCAATCCGTAATGAACAATAATCATCGCATGGAACCTCTTCATAGCTACGCTGTCCAGCGAGAAGGTACAGTTCTCAATAATCTTGGCAAAAATATCAGCCATCCGCTGATGCTCATCCTTCATGTGTCTTTTCTTGATATTACCAGCAAGGATCTCTCCTTTCCTTGCGCAAATACTCCAGAATTCAGATTCCTTTGGCTCGGCCATTGTTGTGATGTTTGTTCTTCCACTGTTTGGCAGACCATACTTCTCGTTCAACAAGGCAGGGTTGATGCAGACGTCCATACCCCCAACCAACTTTAGCCTTAATCTCCTTTTTGTTAAAATCTGGCTTACCAGACGAGCCATAGTATTCAAGAATCTGATGGTTGTATACCATGTCTTCATGGGCTTCCATGAATTTCTTCCATGAATTTGACCAGTTTTGCAGCTTGGAACTTTTCCATAATTTCCTTCATAAGAGGCGTTCCAGAGGAGTGGAAAGTAGAGTAAATGAGATATCGTCCTTCTTCCTTAGCCATTTTTGAGAATATCTGAAAAGATTAGTGAAGAGAAAAGATTTGCAGAAAGTAGGAATGCAAGAAATTTTCTCTAAGTGCTCTGAAAATTTGAGGGTGCGTAAAAGAACAGTGAGCTGATCAGATCTGAATTTAAAGAGGTGAAAGCGCGTCGGTTTCAGTGTTTTAAGAGAGCCGTTAGATCAGTTATCTGTCAGCCTTTATTGTAGGGCGAGATACGCAGGTTTCAAATTTCAAAAAGCATTTAATGACTGGCGGGAATGTGAACCGTTTCAGTCGACTTGTAAAAGCGTATTTATAAATATAACGTTTTTAAGAACAACACTTATACAAATAATCAGACGAGTAAATTATTACTTATCTGACAGAGAGTGTTCTGAAAACAGATATTACTAGTTAAAGCCATTAACTAGTAATCTTCCTCTGTTGTTTGTCAATCCAGCAAGATAAATTAATCTTCAGTCAGGAATTAAGAACTTATCTGATCAACACATAACTTCAACTAACTGTCATCAACAAATTTCGTCTTTTAATCAGAAATACTGCTAGTCTTACACGTTCCCCCTGACTTTAAGAATCCATAAGTTAACTAGTCTGTTGAGAGTTAACCTTGAAGATGAAAAGATGAGTAAGCTGATAAACTCCAGTCTTCTGATGAGTTCCCCTTTAGCTTATGCATCTAAATTTAGTAGGCCTAGTTCAGCTCTTAGAGTTGAAAACCTTGCGTCACTTAGTGGTTTAGTGAATATGTCAGCAATCTGATTGTCAGTGTAAACATACTCAATCATAACATTTTCCTTTTCCACATGATCTCCGATGAAATGATGCTTGATCTCAATATGCTTAGTCCTTGAATGACTTGTAGTGTTCTAAGTAAGAGAAATGGCACTTGTATTGTCACAGTAGATTGGGATTCCACTGATCTTTATGTTGTAATCTTCTAGCTGATGCTTTAACCAAAGTATCTGTGCACAGCATGCTCTAGCAGCAATGTACTCAGAGATAGATACTGAAGTCTGTTTCTTACTCATCCATGAGATCAGACGACTACCTAAGAATTGACATGCGCCAGTTGTACTCCTCCTATCAATCTTGCAGCCAGCAAGGTCAGAATCCGAATTTCCTATAAGTTCAAATCCAGATTCTCTAGGTAATCCCAATTCTTGAGTGCCTTTAAGGTATCTGAGTATCCTTTTGGCAGCCAAGAGATGAGATTCCTTAGGATTTGATTGATATCTCGCACAAACCCAACAGAGCACATGATATCAGGTCTGCTAGTTGTTAGATATAACAGTGACCCTATTATGCCTCTGTACTTGGTTATATCAACTGATATGCCATCTTCATCTTTATCCAAACGAAGTCCAGTAGACATAGGAACACTAACAGTAGAGCTAGTTTACATACCAAATTTCTTGAACAGATCTTTTGTGTATTTAGCTTGGTTGATGAATATTCCATCAAGCAAATGTCTAACTCGCAAGGCTTGGATAACTTGTCACACATCTGTTGGTCAGTTGAACCGAAAATAATATCATCTACATATATTTGCACAAGTAATATATGATCCTCCCATTCAACAGTAAACACGGTTTTGTCAACTTTACCTTTTCGAAATCCTTTGATCAAAAGGAAATCAGATAAAGTATCATAGCATGCTCTTGGAGCCTGTTTCAGTCCATAGAGAGCTTTCTTCAGACGATACATGTAATACCCCGCAATTTTTAATAAGAATAAAATAAATTTTTGATTAAAATTTTAATTTGAACAGAAAACTTAATTTATTAGGTTTGGAATGAGACTTAAAGACTGGAGTATTTTCATTGAGAGAATATAAGACTCATTAAATTCTTTTGGGGTCTATTGAATAGATTATTAATAGGTAATGGTAAAATGAATGTTAAAAATAAATTGGGGACCTAAGGTGAAATTAGTAGTTTAATAATAATATTGTTTGTATAATTCTCTATCTTATATGCAAGTATGTATCTAGATACATGTACTATCGTACGAAACTACTTCAACTTTTATTATAAGAATTGAACATTAAATAAATTAGATGTCATCCTAACCAAGGGTCTACACGGGGCAAGTTAATAAAGGAAAGATGACTCTTATATTAATTTGGCACGTGTCTTATTCTCCCGCACTGTTAATTATAGCTACTCAAGTTACTACACACCCAATTGTTCACACACTTTCACACGTATACAAAGTAGATATGAATACCCTCACTGTGTGCGATTTGCACACAGTAGAAAGCGTGAGAGAGAGAGAGAGAGAGAGAGAGATAGTCGACAGATGGTGGTGCAAAGGTGATGGAGTGGTTTAGGTGGAAGTTCTGGAGATCCTGTGGAACAACTAGAAAGAAGAGATAGAGAGACGGTGGCGGTGATGTGGTTCGGTGTGGTGGATCGCGGTGGTAGTTGAGAGTTTTAGGAGGGAGTTTCGAGTTTTCTTTTTTTACCTTATTCGGACGGAGAGAGGGAGAGAAAGAGATGAAACGGTGGTGAGGGTTGTTGACAGTGGCGGCGGTTATGGCTACGGTTATGGAGGAAGAAGTTTTGGGCTTGGGTTGGGTTGTTTAAAGTGGATATGGGGCTGGTGGTGGTTTCGGTGAAGGAGCGGCGGCGGAGCAGGAGCGGCAGCGGCGGAGGAAGAGTGACAGCGGCGGTGGCTAAGGTTGAGGGTGTGGATGATGATGAAATTAGGGTTTGGGATGTGATATTGGGCTATAAGGGTTTTGGGCCTTGATTGTGATTTAGTTGGGTTGGGGTTGAATGGTTAGATTTAAGTGGGTTAGTTGGTTTGGGTCAAGCCAATTTCAGGTAATTTAATTGGGCTTCAGTGTTATAGGCCTTTGTCTTTTGGGCCTTCTTGGTTTCTTGGTTTGGATTGTTTAAAATCGTGAGCTTGTTATTGGGGTTAAGTGTATTAGACCAAATGATTTGGACCAAAACTGGAATTAGGACATTTAAGTGGACCTAAAATGAATTGGACATGGAAATTATTGGACTGGAAATAAATTGGACATTGGATTTACATTAAGGTAATAATTGAAATAGTATAATTAAGTATTAGATTATAGTTATTTTAACTGCTTGATAATTAGTTTAACAAGATGAATTTGTGAGATGCAATATTAGGAGGATGAGATTCACGTGGATTGAATATTTTTAAGTACTATTGATATAAGTTGTTTTAATTAAAGATAATGAGTTAGCTTACTATAATGGACTTTAATTAATTTAATAATCAAGACATTATAATTAATCATACTAGTTGATAATAATAATAATAGTTAATAGAATAAAATCGTTGGTTGAATAGTACATGATTATTTAATTACATGCATTAACTTATATAAGAAGACGAATTAATCAGTGGCTAATTTAAGTTTTGATATTATTATTTGAAATTAGAATTAATGTGATAAGTTAATTTGTTCGTTAAGCAACTAGATTTAGTTATATTCTATTAATATTTGAAGGATTAATCAAATCGATTGTAACAGGTTAATTATCTAAATTTGAAACATTGTGTGGAGTATAAAATTAGACTTTTAATCATGGATTCTTAAATTAGATAATTAGTAAAATATAGACATTAACTTTTCTAAAGGTAATTAGTTTAATATGGATATATATGATTGTGTATATATGTTCGTTAGAGGACTACTTGATGAATTCAAATCAAAGTTAATTACTTTAATTCTAGAAACTGATTATGAAAGATATTGGTCGTCTTATTTATTCGAACTTAATTAAATCACTCTTAATAAGACATCTTATATAAAAGGAGAGACAATAAATAAGATTAGAGCAACGTATGGAGTTTGATGAATTGTCAATCGTGGAATTATAATTCATATTTTGGAACGATGTATAGGTAATTCGGGACTAGCCAACATATGATTATCCGACTATAAAGTCGAGACATGGAATCATTTTGAGATCGAGGTCATTCATCTGCAAAGCAATGCTAGAAGGTTTAAATTGAATAGCAGAGTATGAGGTCAGCTGTCTGCCGTTGAGTAGCATCCCTATCCTGATAAAGGTGAGCGCCTCAATAAAATGTTTTTAAAACTGAAAGAGTTTCTAAAGAAAATCATATCATATATATGTATTTCTCATTTGAAATGACTACATTTATTATACCTCTATTTATAATTGTCTGCAATGCTTGCAGCATGTACTACTTCTTCATAGTAGAACTGATAATTCTATATTTGTTTGCATTTCTCGCATCATATGATATTGGTTGAATAATGGGGTGTAGTACTTTATCTCACCTCATATTAATGAATGGTACCAACGTGTAGTACTTTATCTCACCTAAGTAACAATTGCTTGTACATGATTATTTGCGCGCTCATCTGCTCTCGGTTGATGGTATTCTCTGGATAATCTGGGGTAGCTGGGGGCTACAGGACTACCAGAGCTCTGCCATTGACCGGACTCACAAAACCAGGGTTTAGAGCCCCTTAGGGAGTGATTCAAATTATTTGGCAAAGATATGTCAAGGCCACTTTAAAAGGGACGGGTAGCGCCTCAGCCCTTATCTAACCGGCGTGCTAACTATTGATCACATCCTGATCTTTCTGTATCCTTTTTGAGGTGGAGGGTTGTTTAGCCAGTTTTGACGGGTAATTGAACGTGATCTCATCTATGTTGTCAATATAATTGTTATACTATTGTGAATTGATTTTACAATTTAAATAGGCAGTTCATGGATTTCTAAATCATTTCTTGCATAAAAATTCAATTGCACCCTGGCACAGGCCTCACTAAGTTGTTTTTACAACTTACGCTTTCAAATTATTACTCTTTCAGAATCTCACCAAAGGGCAGGATGGGCCACATCGGACTAAGGGATTTCAATTGGACGTCTACCATAGAGTTTCTAGAATTTGTCAGGTGAAGGTTTGATTTGTAATGAAAAGTTTTGAAGTAATAAGTTAGTTGGGAGAACCATTCTATTGTAATAGATAGCTAGAGCTTTTATATAGCAGGCAGCTGCCGGTTTCGGGTCGTTACAATACACCTTGTCTTCCTCTTTATATGATTCAAATCCAGGTGATTGTTCAATATAAACTTCTTCTTGCAATTCTCAATTGAGAAAGGCAGACTTCACATCCATTTTATAGACTGTGAAGTTCTTGTGATCATCATATGCAAGAAACAGTCTGATTGCTTCTAATCTTGCTACTGGTGCAAAAGTTTCATCAAAGTCAATGCCTTCTTCTTGACAGTAACCCTTGGCCACTAATCTTGTTTTGTTTCTGGTGACAACACCATCTTCATTCATTTTGTTCCTGAATACCCACTTAGTGCCAATTACTCTTTGATGACTTGGTCTAGGAACCAAGTACCAGACTTCATTCCTTTCAAATTGATTCAGCTCTTCTTGCATAGCTTCAATCCAGTTAGAATCACTAAGAGCTTCTTCAATCTGTTTGGGCTCTATTTGGGATAGGAATCTGACAAACACTGCGTTATTTGCAGCAGCTCCTCTTGTCTTTACTCTGTCTAAATGATCACCAATTACTAATTCAGGTGGGTGATTCTTGAGCCATCTAAGATCAGGTTGCAAATCTGGATGTTGTCCTCTGATTTGATTTTGCAACACTACTGTTGGAGTTCCATTAGTAGTCTGTTGAACACGGGTTGTCTGTTGAACAGTCTCTGGTCTATCAGCTGTTTGCATTTCGTCTGTTAGACAATCAGCAGGCTGATTTTGAATAGCATTTGAGTTATCAGCTGAGTTGAGATCAGGTAGTATGATAGGTACATATTCTTCATTTCTTTCAACACTCAATTTCTGAAAATCAGTAGGCAGATTTTGATTAGTACTTTGATTCTTTTCAGAAGATTGATCTGTCTCATCTAATACTACATGAATAGTTTCTTCTACAAAAACAGTTTCATCAGCCTTTTCTGCAAAAGCAGTAATTTTTAAAGCATTTACAACCAAAAATCTTAAAGTAATGAATATTTGGCTTCCTGTTGTTCCAAACTTCATATGGAGTCTTGTTCTGATGTTTGTTGATCATGCATCTGCTTTGGGTAAAACAGGCTGTATTTGTGGCTTCTGCCCAGAATCTTTGGGGCAGCTTTGCTCCAGCTATCATAGTCCTGGTAGCTTCCTTTAGAGTTCTGTTTATCTTTTCAGCAACTCCATTTTGTTGAGGGGTTCTGGCAGCAGAGTACCCATGACTTATGCCTCTGATGTTACAATACTCTTCAACAGTTGAGTTTGTGAACTTCGTCCCTCTATCTGATCTGATCTTTAATATCTTCATGCTTTTCTCATTCTGGATCAGCTCCATCAGATTGGTAAGATGCTCCTTGGTTTCACTTTTCTTCTTCATGAAAATCACCCAAGTGTATCTTGAATAGTCATCCACAACAGCTAGGCAGTACTTCTTTCCACCATTACTAATTAGATCAATGGGTCCAAATAAGTCCATAGGTAGCAGCTCCAAAATCCTTGTAGATGATTGGTGTTTCTTGCTCTTGAAAGATGACTTGATTTGTTTACCCTTCTGACAGGCATCACAGAGCTTATCTTTGCTCATGATTGTCTTTGGAATTCCTTTTACCAGATCATTCTTGATTAGTCTGTTATGGTCTTGAAATTCACATGATTCATCCTTTTGTGCCACAACCAACTAACTTCACTTGGTGCAGATGCCACCAAACAAACGTTTGAATCCTTGTACACAGAATTCCAATCGACTATGTAGACATTTCCTTGTCGTCTTCCAGATAAGATGACCTTCTTTGTACCGATATGTTCAACATAGCACTTATCTGATGAGAAGATAACTGAAAATCCCTTGTCACAAAATTAACTTATACTCAGCAAATTGTATTTGAGGCCTTTAACATAAGAGACGTCAGATATCTCAATGTTGTCTTTGATTATTCTTCCACATGCTACAATCTTGCCTTTCTTGCTGTCTCCAAAAGTTACTTTAGGACCATGCACAGCAACAACATTAGTCAGCTCATGTATGCTTCCACACATGTGTCTTGAACATCCACTGTCCAAGTACCAGATTTTCTCTACTTTACTCCTACTCCTAATCCTAACCTATAAAACAAAGTAAAATTGTTTTAGGTACCCTTTATTGAGAGGGTCATGGAGGATTAGTTCCTCCCTTGACAACCCAAGATGTTGAAGTTTTAGGCTTTTTAGGCTTCTGAGATTTAGCAGGAGCATGAACAGGTTTATCTTCATCATATTCAGCAGATTTGTTATGTTGATAATTAGTATGATAAGGATGATGTTCATAAGCAGAATAAGATGCATGATAAGCAGGATATGCATGCATTGGATGAGCAGGGTAGGGTGCATAGTAAGTTGGAAATTGAGGTGCATGATACATAGGTGGATATGCAGTTGGTTGCACATAATATGACTCATTTCCATACCAAGCATTTTGATTTTTCTTGTTCTTATGCTTCTTTGGTTTACTAGATGCTTGCTCATTAACAGACGACTTAGTCTTACTACTAGTCTGATTGGTTTTAGTTTTATCAGCAGACTTCCTAGGACTCTGCTATTTGACTTTACCAGTCTGTTTTTCTGATTTTGTCTCTTTGCTCTTTTTAGCCTTAGGAGCTTTCTTCTCCTTTAATTCTTTCTCAGGTGAAGCAGGTTTAGTAGTTTGAACATACAAGAGATGACCTTACTATTGTCAGCAGATATAAACTTTTCAATATGGTTCAGTTCTAGCTTATCCTGTTCTAAAGGCATCTTCTGTTTACTAGACATGTAAGTGGATGCAACAGATGATTTATCATGAGACTCAACGACTTTTCCAAGTTCCATGATTTTACACTTATAGATTTCAGAGACTCATTCTCTTGCTCAAGCAGTTTATATTCAGCTAATTCTTTTGGTTTTTCAGCCTTAAGTTTCAGTGAACTGTTATGCTCTCTTAGCAATATCATCTCTTCCTTAAGCTTAGCAAATGCATCAACAATACTAGTGTTATTGACTACCATTTGCTCAAATGAATTAAACAATTCATTTTCAAGAGGAGTTACATCATCCTCAGAGTCATCGGATTCCTTAGCCATCAGGCAGATAAGAGCAGGGTTCTCATCTTCAGTAGACTCTTCTTCACACGTGTCTGAGTCTGAATCAGATGAGTAGATGGCAGCCAGCTTTTCTGCTTCAGCCATCGGCACTTTGCCTTTCTGATGTTTTCTTTCTTTTTTGATTCTCTTTTCTTATTCTCTGTACTTTTCAGCTTTTGGATATGGGCAATCTCTGATGAAATGTCCCAATTTCCTGCAGTTGTAACACATTAGTTTGGATTTATAAGCATCCTTATCTTGAGAAGAAGAAGTATGGTTAGAAGTAGAAGCATTGTTGTATTTGTTCTTCATTTTTCTTTTATAGAACTTCTTGAAGTTGTTTATCAGCAATGCAACGTCTCCAGCAGTGTACTCCTTTTTGTTGAGTAGTGTGGCGTCATCAGATGATTCCACTTCTTTGCTTTTGTGTGCTGTTCTTCTTGGATTTTCAGCAACAACTAGGGCAGCTGTGGGGCCTGAAGTTGAGGTTTCTTCAATACCCATTCTTGGCAGTTTATACTCGTAAGCCTTGAGTACTGAGAACAGCTCGGTAAGAGAGATCTTTCCCAAATCTCTTGATTCTTCCATGGTTGTCACCTTCATGTTGAACTTTGGAGGCAGAGCCTTCAGTACTCTCAGTGAAGGTTTTTCCTAGCTTGAGAACCTCATTCAGCATCCTTGTAAACCTTGTATCCATCTGATCAATGGTTTCCGTAGACTTCATTTTGAAGTTGTCTAGCTTTACCAGAGCAACACTCAGCTGGTGCTCCTTTATGGCGTCGTTTCCTTCGCTCATGTCACGAACCTTGTCCCACATTTCCTTTGCAGTCTTGCAATGTTTGACTCTGTCAAACCTGGCATTGTCCAGGGCTTTGGTCATGGTGAAACGGCCAACTTTGTCAATGTTGAACAACTTGATTTCTTCAGCTGTCATCTTTTGAAGATCTTTATCCACCACTATGTCTACATCATCAACCTTTATAGTCTTGGTGAATTTGAATGGACCTTTGGTAATGCATGTATACATGTTATCATTGTAAGCAGCTAAGAAGATCTCCATTCTGATCTTCCAGTCATCAAAACTCATACCGCCGATGTGGGGTACATGGCTGATACAGTCCATTTTCAAAGCGTTTTAGTTTTTCAATGTAATGCTTACTCTGAAACTCTTCGTTTATACCGTAGTGATATTTTTTGTTTCTCTCTTTATTTTTGGATTCCTATCTAATTTAAAAAATTTCTATAGGGTTTTTGCCTATTCCTTCTATGTCGTAGGGTTCATTAGCAGATTCATTTTCTGTGGTTTCCCTGATCAAACTAGAAGTTACCAAGGAAAATATGCTTTTTTGAAAAAGTATGAAGACCTTTGAAAAACACTCGGATCAAGCTCGTTGATCAGGCAGCTGATTCTAATGAACCTCATGCTCTGATACCACTTTTTGGTCCCAAGTGGTCAGATGAGGTCTAGAGGGGGGGGGGGTGAATAGACCTTTGAAAATTTTGGACTTAAAAACTTTTACTTGACTGTTAGCAGACTAAGCTGATTGTAAACAGTAAGCTGACTAAGCTGTTCGCACACAAAGTTTGAGCAGCAGAGTTGACCACTCTTTAGATAAGTACTTAGTTGATTTCAATAAAATCAGTTTTAATCAGGTTACTTGCAGCGGATGTTTTAAAATGTTTTTCACAAGTAAACTATGTCCTTTAAAGATTCTATCCCCAATTTTAAACCTCTTTTTAAAACCTTTAAACAATTTGGTTCAAATGTAAGCTTATGCAAGTTTTTTAAAGAATGCAAGAATACTTATGCAAAATGAATACAATGATTTTTTATAGTGGTTATATGGATTTAAAACCTTTAGTCCACTCTTCCAAGTCACTTAGATCTTGGGTTATACTATAATCACACAGATTACAATATACTCTGCTTGCGCCAATCAACAAATGAAAAGGCCAGAAGTTCGTTACAGGAAATCACACAGAAATCCTATACTACAAAGCTTTATCACTCACAAAGATGGATAACAGCTTCTCACAACACCCTTCTTACATATTCACTCAGAAAATGATTTATCTTTTTACTTCAACTCCGCTTTAGTTAACAAATAACTTTAGCAGGCAAGTTAGTTGTTCTTGAGTTTTTGAGACTTAGAAGATTTTGCTTCGCAGAATGATCCCAGTTGTTGTGTTGTAGCTTATTTTCTCTCTCAAAACTCTTGAACTATTTATTCTCTCAGTTTTGAAAAATGTCCGTTGAAGAAAGACAAACTTCAATTCCTCGAGTACTGGTCCTTAAACTTTGCAAACGGCTCTCTGCGACTGCTACAGTACTGTCTGCAGTACTTTCTGTCAGTTGCATTTAATGCACCGAGCGGATACGTGGATTTCTTCAATTATTTACCCTAAAAATCCTCCTTCTTCAGCATTTATTACTCAAGTGCATTTATTATCGTTGAGGGGACTTCCTGATCTTCTTCACTTGGCTGATTAAGATCTCTCGTCTGATGATGTACTGAGCTGATCTCAAACTTGAACTAATATGATTTGAGTCGGTTGATTTTCACCAAACTGATTTCTTCCTTCAGCGGCAGACAGTGGCGGAGCCACATATAAAATAGGGGGGTGCATGGACCCCCCTGAAAATTTTATCTTTGGTAACTATTATATGTATAATATTATATTTTTCTTGGAGAATATACACAATTTGGAGTTAAATTTATAATTTTCTTTTAATGTACCCCACTAATAAAAATGAAAATCATATGTGAGAGGGTCCATGTCTATTATTAGCACATCATGAAATTAATAGTTATGGTAATGAAGTGAACTAATTTAATTCAACTCTAACATATATATATTTTTTTTTTCTGTAATTTGAGTCCAAAATGGGACAAACAATATATTTTTGGAATAAAGACACTTTTTAAATATCTAAATTCATACCAATATCTCTCTCATCTCATCTCATCTCATCTCATCTACTAAATTGAGGTTACACATAAATTTAGTTTCTTTGATTCAACAAACATATAGATTCAGCTTTCTTAACAAAAGGGGAAAAAAACAAATATAGTACTCGTACTTACTTTCAATTGTGATTTTATTTATGGTGGTTTTTTTTATAATTTAGTATTTTGATACATTTGCATTGTCAAGATAGATTAGGGTCTATATTCAAAATTAGATTTTTTTCCGTGTAATTATGAGGTTGAATTCATTGTTCAAATTTAATTATTGTTGTAGAATTTTTTTAAGTAATTTATGTTATTTTATTTTAATTAAAATGTATAGTTTCAGTTTATAATGGACCCCGGTGAAAAAAGTTTCTGGCTCCGCCACTGGCGGCAGATCAGTAGTCTTTTGGACCAAGTTGAATTTTGACTTGTCTGATTTGTCTTTAGGTTGGTCAAAATTCTTCTAAGGTTTTTTACTAAGTATTCCTTACTTAGATGATCTTGATGTTTTGGAAATCATCAAAACCTCCCTTTAACTTCTAACTTTCTTGTCCTTCAATCTTCTATCTTCATCCAACATTAATTTACCCTTTTTGTCTTTTTTATAATATGAATCAAAAGGAAATTTAATTAATGTTTTTCTCTCTCTTCTTTGTTCCTTCGAATTTGTTAGAGAAAATTTCTAATTTTGAATATTCTACCAATATTTGCCTTCTATTTAAAAACAAGCTAAAATATAAACAAATAAAGAGAAGATTTCATTTTAATGTTAAATACTCCGCTTTTAATCCTTCATGTAGATGATGACGAAGGAATATCTTTGCTTTTGCTTCTTGATTCTATGATTCATTATCCGTTATAATTGCATTTCCTAGACACATAGCGGCTAGATGAATTTCAACATCTAATACCCATGACAGATAAATCTTTCCAGAAATGTCATGTGTAATATCCGAGAATATTTCGGGTCCTTTAATTGTAATTTTATTGGATTATTATCCTATTTTGTATGTTACTATGTTCAAGTTAAATTGAAGTCTCTTTGGTGCTATGTTATGTGAATTAATTATTTCTTATAGCATATTGAACTTAGAAATAATTTAGAAAAAGGTTTGTTGCCTTTTAAAAATATTGGGGTCATTTTGTATTTATTTTTAACCAATGTGTGCAAAACTTTTACACTTTTCGAAATTCTTGGGAAGAGGGGGGTGGAGGGAGGAGGGGTAAAGGTGCAAAAACGCCTCTTCTCCTTCGTTGGCTGAACATGCAACAATTCTCTTCTCCTTGGAAAGCCAAAAACAAGGTGTGGGAATTTTCTCTCCCAAGGGACTAGACCCTAATGAGTTATAATCATACCTCTATCTCTTCTAAATTCAAACACTCCAACACTCTTTTAATATCTCTCCAAATCAGATTTTGTAATTCCCATACACCATTCAACTTCTTGATGTAAAATTTAGAGAGAGTTAGAGAGGAAATTGAAGGGCCTTTGAAAAATATATATAGTGAAGGAGGGAATAGGAGGCAACATCATCATCACCACCAACTCGCGACGGACCACCGCTGCGCCGTGACCACCGTCGCCGCCGTGAGCCACCACTTTTGAAAGATACACTAGTACGATAAAATTATATCTACTTTTGCCTATATTTTTGCTTCTTGTAGAAAATCCCACCTCTTGAACCCCAAAAGCATGTTTAACTAAATCTTAGATAAATATGTAATTTTATGAGTTAAAATCTATGAAATTAGATTATCATACTTAGGGTTTTCTAGCATTTGAATGAAATATTTTGTGTTCATAAATGTACGAGGAAATGGTTGTTTCATGAGTTTTTGGAATTTTGTATGGAAGGGATCGTAGAAATAAAGTATTTGAAAATAAATGATGTGTTAATGGTTCATGAAAGATTGAATTTATTTGATTGTGTGCTAAGGGTTTGAGTTTGTCAAATTTTAAGGTTTTAGGAAAGACTTGAAATAAATAAAAATAAAATAAATAATTCCGAAACTAAACTATGGATTTAAATATATTCAAAATATATAATAATAATAATAATAATAATAATAATAATAATTCCTGATACTGAGTGGTTATTGTACTGTACTATTACTGGATTATTACTGTATTGTATTGATTGCTATTATAATAATAATAATAATAATAATAATAATAATAATAATAATAATAATAATAATAATAATAATAATTCCTGATACTGAGTGGTTATTGTACTGTACTATTACTGGATTATTACTGTATTGTATTGATTGCTATTATAATAATAATAATAATAATAATAATAATAATAATAATAATAATTCCTGATACTGAGTGGTTATTGTACTGTACTAGTACTGGATTATTACTGTATTGTATTGATTGCTATTATTGCGTGGGTCCTATACTTGGTGTGCGGAATCGTGGATAACCTGGAATGTTAGGGCTGGAGGGTTATCTCGATCCACCGTAGACTCGCTTTACGGGCCAAGTGTGGAGGTTACACTTGGGGAGTGAATGTCAAACTCCTAGTATTGGATGTCCATGCGCACTGTTATGTAAGGTCGCACCTTACTTGGAGTGTCGGTGGTGGTTTTCACTCATAGGGCTTGCAGGGTAAGAGGATGACGGCATCAACAACAATTGGTTATTTGTTTAACTATCAAATTGTTATTACATGCAATTAATTATTGCATTGTTATATATGCACACATATTATTATGCTGCATTCATGCATCACACACACATGTGCACTACATCATCACTAAGTTGGACGATCAACTTACGCATTCCCGTTTACTTATTTTTAGATGCAGGTATACCAGGGTCTGATGTCTAGAGTTGGTGTAATCCGTCTCTGAGATCCTGTTTGTCATCATCATGGGTTGTCGTGTTATTTTTTTATTCTTGTTATGCTATATAAGTGTTAGTACATATCAATCATGATTAAGTACTTAAAGACTATGCTTTGTTTGGATTCTTTTGGTTATTGCACGGTTTGTGCTTGTGTTGTATTTTGAGTCCGCTCCTACATATCGCAGCGTACCAGGGTTTATATGTTGTTATGTTTGAACTATTATACGAATTATTTTGTTGTTGATTTCCAAAAAAAAAAAATATTGTGGTCAAATTTTAACTGTGTTCACTGAATACGAACCCGAACTCGGGGTGGATCCACGTAGGATTCGACCCGGGGACTCGGGCCGACACATCAAGGGCAGCAAATTCAAGTTTCGTGAGATTCGACATAATGCAGGCTTGATTAAATTAAGATAATTGTTAGAATAATACATTACAAAAATTAAACCAGTACACTTAAATCTATACTAACTCTAAAAGTATGAATAATTTAACCTTTTTTTTTATGAAGACAAAAATGCTCGTATTCAAGTTGTAAATTATATTAATAAAAGATAGTTAAACATGAACTTTCCTTAAATTTTCTCATAAAAAAGTTGGTAGGAAAATATTTTAAGAAAATATGTAACTTCTTTTCCTCCCTGACCAAATACCATGAAATATGGAAGGATAAAGATTTTAAGAAAATATGTAAATTCATCGATGACATAAAGTCTTATTATAGTTATTTCCTACATTAACTCCAATAATTAAGAAATTAACTGTTACGTCATTATTACAATTTCATTATTGTTTTTATATTACACATAAAAAATAAAAAAACATATTTGCTAAAATATATATTTAAAATTATTATAACATATTATCAATATGTTGTTATGTAAAAAATATTATTTGTTTCATTTAAAGATTTAGTACAATATGTCACTCCTTAAACAATTCAAATTCTCTTAAATATCATAAAATTTGTTAAAGTAGAATCGCATTTTACCTATGAATGAACAAAAATGCTTATGACTTAGTGAACTAAGTAATCTTTATTTGACATGAAAAATATTACCTCAAATTTTCATGGAAATCTTTTCAAGAAAAATGTTTGAATGAAGTGAAAAAAATGATGAAAATCAATGAAAATTGGTGAATCCGATCAAATAAATTTTATGTAATTGATGAAAATATGTGAAATCAATCTGGATGAAATTTATGAATAGTGGTGAAGTATGTGAAAATATGGGTGATATTGGTAATAAGAAATTCCATTAATTTCGATAAATATAAGTGACATCGATGAAAATTTGGGTGACATTTGTGAAAACATGGGAAACAATTGATGAAATTAGTGAAAAATGGGAGAAATATATGAAGAATTAGTTAAATCATTGAAAAAATATTAAAGTCTGTGAAGTAATGTGAAATCAATGAAAATTCAAATGAAATTGATAAAAAAAAAAAAAAAAACATGTGAAATCAGTGAAATATAAGTTAAACTAATAAAAAAAAGTTTAACAAGAAAAACAGTGTGAACTAAACCAGTAGAATTTTTTTTGTTTGTTTGAATAGGATAAAATAAAAAGAAATCGATGAAAAATAGAAAAAATTATGGACTATAGGTAATAATTTATCAAGAACATGTAAATCAGTAAAAAAATATAAAGCCAGTTAAAATCAATGAAAATTGAACTAAACTAAATAATATAATAAGTGAAATTGCTTAGATCGGTGAAGA
Organism: Penstemon eatonii; assembly: GCA_038501285.1. Classification (NCBI taxonomy): domain Eukaryota; kingdom Viridiplantae; phylum Streptophyta; class Magnoliopsida; order Lamiales; family Plantaginaceae; genus Penstemon; species Penstemon eatonii. The sequence continues at coordinate 19,507,109 of CM076711.1, forward strand.
AATATCTTTCAAATGTTATGGTAAGTATAATTTGAAATATACTTCAAAATAATTGAAGATGTATAATTATTTGAGTTGCAAATTCGGTAAATACATGTGAAGTCGATGAAAATTCAAGTAAATTTGCAAAAACAATTGATTACATCGGTGATATGATTAGATTACATAAAAAATGATCAAATATGTGAAAAATGGGTAAAATCGGTGAAAAAGGCTAAAGTCGGTGAAATATGTGAAAATTTGTTAAACTCGTAAAAATGAGTGAAATCTATAAAATGAAAAAATTTCAACCAACAAAAACAAAGTCAACCCATTAGAAAAATGGTTTAATCCTAAAAAAACAAAACAAATTGATGGAAAATACCCGTGATGAAGTTAATAAATTGAATATCATTCATTAGTATGTGCTATTTTATGACATAATGAAGTTAATTTTACTTTGATTAACAACAAAATACAACTGAAATTAAATAGACACGTACAACATATGTCCACTTTAAATCGGTGAAAAAAATGCATGTGAAATCGTAAACACATTTGAAATCGATAAAAAAATGTAGGTAAAATTTGTGAAAAAATGATAAAAACGGGTAAAATTGGTTAAAATAAAGGTAAAGTTGGTGACAATATGTAAAATCGATAAAAATTAATTCCAATGAAATTTCTAAGAATAATGATGGAACCAGTAAAATTGAGTAAAGTCGGTGAAGAAAGGGTAAAGTCAGTAAAAAAACGTAAAGTTGATAAGAACATATTTAATCAATGAGAAATTTAGGTATATGTGAAATTAGTGAAAAAAAACCATGAAAAATAGGTAAAACGAGTTAAAATGGTAAAACCGAGTGAAATCGGACAAAAAAATAGTTTAACTAGTGAAATCAGTAGAAAAATTGTTCAAACTGGAAAATATTATAATCAATAAAAAGAAGTAATAAATCGCTAAAAAAATAAACCGATAAAAAAAATATAAACATTGAGGACAAAGGAATCGATGAAAGTTTGGGTGAAATTTGTAAAGAAACGGATAAAATCAGTCAAAAAAGCTTGAAGTCGGCGAAAACATGCTTAATCGATGAAAACTTTAGGTGAATAACATGTTAAATCAGTGAAATAAGTGAAAACAAGTTTAACTTTAACCCACAAAAATAAGGTGAAATTGGAAGAAAATGGTTTAAATTGGAGAAAAGATCGACGAAAAACGGGAATACAATGAACAATGATATAGTCGATAAAAAGCGAGAAATCTCTAAAAGAATAAAACAACGAAAACATATAAATCAATGAAACTTCATGTGAAATTGGTAAACATTGGTGAAGTTTGTGAAAAAATTGGTGAAACCAGTAAGAAAAAATGCTCGTGAAATTTATCAAGAAATGGATAAAACTTGTGTCATCGATGAATAAGATAAACTTGACATGAAAACTACTATGATGTAATGAACTAAATAATGTTCTTATGATCTTATTTTAAAACCAATTTTGTAAGATATAATAACTACATCAGTCATCATTTTATATTTTATTATACCTATTCAAAGCCATCACTTTTTTTACAAACCAATAATTATTAATAAAATGAATTTCATAAATAATAAATTGATCAGTCATAAATATATGATATATTATGACATAAAAATGGCTAATTTTATTCTAACTTGCGAAAAATACCAATTAAAATTAGACACATACAACGTACATGCACTTTTCTAGTAGCTTTTAAATATCTCAATAATATTCATGAGCAAATACTCATAATATGAATCCTATTAAATAATTGAAATGTATAATAAGATCGTTGATAGTAATACCTTAATATCTACATAATATAAATTTTTAATAGCAATAGTTGGATAGTTAGCCCACTTATGCATATAAATTTTACATGTGGCAAATTAATCTAGACAAAATTCATTTTATATGCTTATTAAAACCATTTACAACTCATAAAACAAAAATAGTAACTTCTAGAAAGCATATAAACATACATATTTAAAGCAAAAATTAAACTGTAATCTGAAATGTCTAGAAACAAAGCAATTTATTTAGTTCAATCTCCCAATTTTTTTTACGAAAACAAATATTAGAATTTAAAACAACTATGTGTAATGATAAGTAATGAGCAAATCACGTTTTGGGTTCTCCTTATGGATTAAATTTTGTACTTTCATCACTTTAAATTTTTTATAGTAGATTGGTCCCTTTTATCAATGTAGTATATCATATTCGTCCCTCTTAAATTTTTTGTATTAAATTCGTCCCTCTTATCAATGTAGTGTAACACATTACTCCCTCTTGAATACAAAATACATCACTTAAATTCAAAATATATTCTAAAGTGGACGAAAGTTGATGTATTTTGTATTTAGAAGGGACTAATGTGTTACACTATATTGATAAGAGGGAAGAATTTGCTACAATAAATTTAAGAGGGAAGAATGTGTTATAAGATGAACGAATGTGATACATTATATTGATAAGAGAGACCAATCTACTACAAAAAATTTAAGAGGAACGAAAATAAAAAAATTGACCCATAAGAGGACAAAAACGCTATTCACTCACTTATACATTAAACATTTATCACTATGAAAAGAAACTACATAAACATCTCATGACATGAAAGTGGAAAACATCAACGAGATCAAATATCATCCCGTCTAGACATTTAGTACCCAAATTTGAAAGAAGAAAAAAAAAATCTCATTAAAATCATGAGTGATATGAAGTTATATTTAAATCAAGAAAAGTACGCCTTTTTCACTATATAAATACATTATGCATATGATTATATTGAGTTTCTTTCTTTTAAAAAGATTGAATGATGGCTACATAATTATAGAGATTCATGCATTTGGAAGAGCAATTAATTCAGTACATATGCCAATTATTATATTCACTAGCAATAATGGAAGCTTAATATAATGATAAGTGAAACGACAATGCTTCTTCCATATGCAAAATCAGTACATGGATTGATTTAAAGGGGAATTTGGATATTATGTCTTGATCAAATTTCAACAAGAACACTATATGAATACTTCAAGCGAATCGTGCTGATAACATATATAAAACAAGCTAGAAGATAAACAAATAAATATTGAAGAATAGAGAAGGGAGAGAATATTTCATTGTATTTATATACCATTAATACACAATATAAAGCCTTTATTTATAGGACTATACAAGACTATCAAAAGTCATAAGTTACATAAGTTACAAATATTGATTATCCACTAACTAACCTCAATAAAATAACTCATTAAAATGGGCATCCATTACTATAATATTTACAACACCTTCAATATTATAAGTAGTGAAATGACAATTAATTAATATTATATTTTCTCTTATTTTTCCTTGGAATTTGCTCCTTCCAAATCTCCCATCTTTATGACTCTTAAATAAGGTTTTTTTTTTTTTTTGTTTTTTTTGTTTTTTTTTTTTTAACTTAAATAATTATTTCTGCATTTTTTTTTTTGGATAGTTAACGTAAGCCTAGTTTATTTCCAAGTGAAAAATAATTAAAAAGGATTTTCCAAGCTATTTCTGATATATTTCAGGTTAACTCGACCAAGTTGCTCACCTATATCATGCAAAAGAGAAAATGGCTAAAAATAGTCATGCAAAAGCATGGTCCAATTATTATACGGATAACAAAAATAATCTGACTATATAATAGAAGTCTTATTAGATAACCGTAGTACTTGAAGAACCAAGTTTAAATTAAGACATGAGTTGATTGTCTCATGAGTTTTGTATGATTGGATAAGTTGGATTACAATTTGGGGATGATAAGAATTACAAATATTATTTGTGACAAATATGCCAAATCCATGATTAATTAGTCATGACTAAGTGATTTCAATGCATATTAGCTTGTTGTATAACTAGGATCTCATATTCCCGAAAACAAAAGAAAAAAATTAGTACTTATTTGGTATTTTAATATTATACTCATAAAATAAATTATCAATTTCTTAATGAGACTCCCAATATAATTATAATGCCATTGTCAACTTAATTAATTCTAGAAAATAAGAAATTAGATAATATATTTAATACATATAAATTGATGTAATATAATACATATAAATTGATGTAAAATTTACTTATATGTTTACTTTTATCATTGGGCATTGAGTTATATCTCTATAAAGTGTCAAAATTACAATATTTATATTTTAACGCATTTGTATTTCAACAAATCAAAGTGGCGCAGCGGAAGCGTGGTGGGCCCATAACCCACAGGTCCCAGGATCGAAACCTGGCTTTGATATTGTTTGTCTATTTTATTTTATTTTTTATCCAATTCAACCTTTGGTATGAAACTTTTTTGGGCTTTTTTACTGTTTGTACCACTTGTGTTAAATATTTATTATGTTCCTCTTTAATTACCATTGGATCAAGTTTATTTTTTATTTTACCATTCATTTTTTTTAGGGTGACCAGTACTCCATAAATTTAATAACTCTTTTTAAATTTTTACAAATAACTTTCCCAAAAAACCCCCCATTTTGTTTTTCTTTTCTACAATTTTTGTTATGAAAAATATTTCAGAAAAAAAAAATCGCCGTTCTCCTTCGAATCAAAGAAACACCCAATTTCTTTCTTCCAGTCTATCCCCCCGGAACCCCTCAAACTTTCCGGCACCGTTCTCCTTCGAATCACTTGTCGCGCCGGATAGAAAGAAACAACCAATTTACTTGTTCCAGTCTCTCCCTCCGGCGAACCCTCATCCTTTCCGGCACCATTCTCCTTCGAATCACTTGCCGCGCCGGATGAATCTGAAACTGTAGGCGAGAGATTGAATTTATTTTAATTTTTCCTCCATTTTTGGTAAGAATATTCCTCAAAATTTTCACTTAATTTAATTTTATGGGTTAATCCAAAGAATCATTTTTCCGAAAAAATTCTCAGGCTCTTGATCTAAAAATTATATACCCTAGATCTAAGAATGAGTCAACAAATAAAATTTAGATTCACAATTCATTCCTTGATTTTTTTTGTCTTTTTTTTACTTGATTGAGTTCTTGTAGTTTTAAGTATTTTATGTTGAATTTTAGTGGTTTACAGATTTGTGATTTATTCATTCTCAAAATAAAAATCGAGCTGTTGTGTGCAACATATATTTTGTCAAGAAATTAGCTCACAACACTTTAATGGAGCTGTAAGTGGGCAAGGATGACTGATAAAAAGAAAAATGGAAAGCAGGTTAAAGATGCTCTAAAAATTTGGTTGAAATAGAACTTTTAATATTTTTAGTTTTTCTGTGTTGAAAATAATGCTTTCAACAAAAATGAGCAATAAAAGTGGACGTAAGGAATACCAATGTTGCAGAAATGGAGGAATTACCAAGCATTTTCTAGCAGTGGCGGAGCCACATATAAAATAGGGGGGTGCATGGACCCCCCTGAAAATTTTATCTTTGGTAACTATTATATGTATAATATTATATTTTTCTTGGAGAATATACACAATTTGGAGTTAAATTTATAATTTTCTTTTAATGTACCCCACTAATAAAAATGAAAATCATATGTGAGAGGGTCCATGTCTATTATTAGCACATCATGAAATTAATAGTTATGGTAATGAAGTGAACTAATTTAATTCAACTCTAACATATATATATTTTTTTTTTCTGTAATTTGAGTCCAAAATGGGACAAACAATATATTTTTGGAATAAAGACACTTTTTAAATATCTAAATTCATACCAATATCTCTCTCATCTCATCTCATCTCATCTCATCTACTAAATTGAGGTTACACATAAATTTAGTTTCTTTGATTCAACAAACATATAGATTCAGCTTTCTTAACAAAAGGGGAAAAAAAACAAATATAGTACTCGTACTTACTTTCAATTGTGATTTTATTTATGGTGGTTTTTTTTATAATTTAGTATTTTGATACATTTGCATTGTCAAGATAGATTAGGGTCTATATTCAAAATTAGATTTTTTTCCGTGTAATTATGAGGTTGAATTCATTGTTCAAATTTAATTATTGTTGTAGAATTTTTTTAAGTAATTTATGTTATTTTATTTTAATTAAAATGTATAGTTTCAGTTTATAATGGACCCCGGTGAAAAAAGTTTCTGGCTCCGCCACTGTTTTCTAGAGGTAATAATGACATTTGTAGTTGCTATGTACAACTTCTCGGAACTTCAAGTTAAACTCTAGTTGGTTGTAATTGTATTTAACCAATTTAACCTCTCATGCTCATTGATCCCTTCGTAGGTGAAATTGTCTTTGTAAAGGTTTGAATCTAAGTTTTACGTGTATATATTAGGTTGGCGTTTTTTTTCCAGATCCGGGTAAATTATGTAATTTGGATGTGCTTTTTCTGTCATGGTTTTGGTGTAATTTCGTTCAATTTCAGTTTATGTTTTATTGAAAAGTTTTATTTACACTTCAGAATTATTTATGTGTTGTGTCTTATAATCTGTTATTTATTATAAACGTAGTCAAACTCGGGAGCTCGTAGCAATTCATGTCCTTGTGATTTTTGAATTAAGAAACTTATCCTCTTGTCGAAAGAGGGGTCAAAGTCCTCCCTCTTTGCTTTTGGACTGACCCTTAATGTAATTAAACATTTTTTTTTTGGTTTCCCAAGGGTTTAATTCCTTTCGAGGCGCGTCGGGCACATAATGTGGAAACCTCTCCCAACAGGGATTCGAACCTGAGTCCGCTACTGTGTAGTGACTAGTCCCTTCCACTAAACCAATCACCTGTTACCTATGCATAAAGTATTAAGATATAAATCTGTATTATATGTATATTTATATATATTTGTACAGAGAATACTTTGTTGAAGAAGAAGGAAAAATTGTATATTAAACTGAATGAATATTCTGTGTGTAAACTACATAACAAATCCCTATATATATATATAACTAACTTACAAGGGTAAAAACGGTAAAAGCAATAAAACTTATACTGGGCCACCAACTAACAAACTGGGCCGATAACTATCTTAACCAAACAATTAAATAATACAATTAAACATTAATATACTAAGCCCTAATTATATAATCAAATTGGGAAAAATCAGGTCGTCTCTTTCTTCTCACTTTCTTCAATTGAGCTTTTATCTGTATCATCTAATACCCCCCCGCAAGCTTGAGTTGGTGCGAAAATGTTGCAAACACCAAGCTTGGGTAAAATGGCAGAGAAAATGGTGCGATGCAAGGGCTTTGTGAAGATATCCGCTACCTGGGCAGAAGAAGGAACCGGAAGTAGTTTCAAGTGATTTCTAGCAACATGCTCTCGGATAAAATGTAAGTCAATCTCTATGTGTTTTGTCCTTTCATGAAAGATAGGGTTTTGTGCTAAATGTAAGGCAGAATTGTTATCACAAAACACTGTAGGTGGTAGATGTTGCATAATCTGTAGATCTCTTAGTAATTGAGAAATCCAAAGGATTTCACTTGTAATAGCAGCAAGAGATCTATATTCAGCTTCAGCTGAGGATCTTGAGACTGTTGGCTGCCTTTTAGCTTTCCACGATATAAGTGAGCTGCCTAGATATGTACAAAAACCAGTTGTGGATCTCCTGGAGTCAATACAGGAGCCCCAATCCGAGTCACAAAATCCTGTAAGATTGCAATTAGTTGAGTTAGAATAAAATAATCCTTGTCCAGGAGCAGCCTTTAGATATCTTAAAAGATGATGAACAGCAGATAGGTGAGAATTGGTAGGTTTAGAGACAAATTGACTTAATTTATGGACTGTAAAAGACTCTCGGATAAAATGTAAGTCAATCTCTATGTGTTTTGTCCTTTCATGAAAGATAGGGTTTTGTGCTAAATGTAAGGCAGAATTGTTATCACAAAACACTGTAGGTGGTAGATGTTGCATAATCTGTAGATCTCTTAGTAATTGAGAAATCCAAAGGATTTCACTTGTAATAGCAGCAAGAGATCTATATTCAGCTTCAGCTGAGGATCTTGAGACTGTTGGCTGCCTTTTAGCTTTCCACGATATAAGTGAGCTGCCTAGAGATGTACAAAAACCAGTTGTGGATCTCCTGGAGTCAATACAGGAGCCCCAATCTGAGTCACAAAATCCTGTAAGATTGCAATTAGTTGAGTTAGAATAAAATAATCCCTGTCCAGGAGCAGCCTTTAGATATCTTAAAAGATGATGAACAGCAGATAGGTGAGAATTGGTAGGTTTAGAGACAAATTGACTTAATTTATGGACTGTAAAAGATATATCAGGTCTAGTTATTGTTAGATAGATCAATCTACCAATTAGCCTCCTGTAGGGTGAAGGATCTGGTAGAAGATCATTAGGATCAGAATGGAGATTATTTTTAGGATCCATTGGTACTGTAACAGGTTTACTAGCCAAATAGCCAGTATCTTTTAGGATTTGTAGAGTGTATTGTCTTTGGGACAAAGTAAGACCAGTTCTAGAATATGCCAATTCAATTCCCAAAAAATACTTAAGCTTCCCTAAATCCCTTAACTTGAACTGAGAACTAAGATTTATTTTAGTTTTATTAATTAGGTCAATATTAGGGCCAGCAAGTATGATGTCATCTACATATACAAGGAGTGCTAAAAATGTAGAATCCATACCAGAGGTAAATAAGGAATAATCTGACCTGGATTGAGTGAATCCCATTGAGGTAAGTACCTCAGTTAGTTTAGCATTCCACTGCCTGCTGGCCTGTTTGAGGCCATAAATTGATTTGTGCAATTTACAAACTAGGGTACCTGTATTACCTTTAGGCAGTGAAGTGTGTTGTGGCTTGTAACCTTTTGGAAGGGACATGTAGACTTCTTCATCCAGTTCTCCATTTAAGAATGCATTAGTGATGTCCAATTGATGGAGAGTCCATTGTTTTGCCATAGAAACAGCAAGTAACACCCTGACAGAAACCAGTTTTGCCACAGGGGAGAATGTGGCAAGGTAGTCTACCCCCTCCTGTTGTGTAAAACCTTGGGCAACTAACCTTGCCTTGTATCTTTCAATAGTACCATCAGCCTTTCTTTTAATCTTGAATATCCACTTACAACCAATAGGTTGTTTAGATATAGGCAAGGTTTGAACAGACCAGGTTTTATTGTTTTCCATTGCCTGTAGTTCTTCATTAATAGCCTGTACCCATTCTGTGTTCTTTATAGCTTGAGTATATGAGGTAGGTTCAACGTGAGCAGAAATGTTAGAAATAAAGGAATGATGAGGGATGGAAATCTTGGAGTAGTCCAACACAGAAGAAATAGGATATTTAGGTTGATGTAGGGAGTTGCAGTGGTAGTCATTTAGATAAGCAGGGGCTTTATGGGGTCTAGTGGATCTTCTAATAATAGGTTCTGGTGAAACAGAAGTAGAAACTTGATCAGAGGTTAGTGGATGAGTGGAGTGTGGGACTGAAGGAGTCTGTGTGGAAGGTTCAGTGGTTGTATTGTGTGTAAAAGAAGGGTTAGAAGGATAATCAGTGAAGTAGTGAGATTGAGAAGGTGGAGTATGAGTTATATAGGTAGTGTCTTTTGTAAATTGTGCTAGAATCCCTTGGTCATGAAAAGGAAAAACTGATTCATGAAATACAACATTCCTTGAAAAGAAAATATCAGCAGTGGATAAATTTAGTAATTTATATCCTTTGATACTAGGAGAATATCCAATAAAAACACTTTTAACAGCCCTAGGTTCAAATTTGTGTCTATGATTTGTAAGTGATGATGCATATGATAAACAACCAAACACCCTTAGAAAATTATAATCAACAGGAGCATTATATAGTTTGGTATAAGGGCAAGCATTTTGTAAAAGAGGTGTAGGTGTTCTGTTGATTAAATAAACACTAGTGAGGACACATTCATTCCAATAGGAAATGGGAATTTTAGATTGAAAAAGAAGGGATCTAGCTACATTTAATATGTGTTGATGCTTTCTTTCCACCACCGCATTTTGTTGTGGTGTTTCAACACAACTAAATTGATGAAAAATGCCTAAATCTGTAAAAAGTTTTGTAAATAGTAATTCTTGTGCATTATCACTTCTAAATGCTTTTATTGTTGTGTTGAATTGATTTTGAATGAATTTAATAAAAGTAGGCAAAATAGTGTTAACATCAGATTTATGTTGCATGAGAAAAACCCAAGTGAATCTACTATAATCATCAACTAAAGTAAGGAAAAATTTGTGACCTTTGTGAGATGGGACTTTAAAAGGACCCCACACATCACAATGAACAATATCAAAAGAGTTAACAGCAATATTATTATGTGAAATAAAAGGCAAATGTTTTTGTTTAGCTAAGGGACAGATTTCACAAATATGAGAGGAATCTGGTACAATAGGAAAATGTAGAATAGTATGTAAAGAAAGTAATCTGTCTCTAGATGGATGGCCTAACCTAATATGCCAAGTGTTCATAGACACTTTATTACAAGAAGCTAACATAGAACTAGATGTGTCAAGTAAAATGTAGAGTCCATTTATGAGGTCACCCTTGCCAATCCTCTTCAAAGATGTCTGGTCCTGAATAAAGAAATGAGTGGTCTCAAAAATGATAGTATTGGCAGAAGATTGCAGGAGTGCCCCAACAGATAAAAGATTAAATTTGAAAGTAGGGACATAGAGAACTTCATGTAGAGTTATAGAGTTATTAATAACAACTGTGCCCTTAAAAAAACAGGAAATAATTGAATTATTTGGTAGAGTAATACTGGTATTAATTGCAGGAGAAAGAGAAGTAAAAAGATGATGATTATTGCAAATGTGATGGGAGGCACCTGAGTCAATGATCCAAGAATTAGTATATGGTATCAAAGACATACTGATCTAAACTCGTTCTTCCGCTGCATATCTCTCTGCAATACGCCTGGTGTTCTACCTCCATTGTTGCTACACAGTTTCTTCAAAATTCTGGGTACTATTCTTCCTTTTCTTTTTTTCTCCAATCTTCTTTGTTTCTCATTACTTTCATTCTGTTCATTCTTTACTTCCAAGACTCTCACCAAAACACTCCAGTTTTGTTTTCTTCTCTCGGATTCTTTACTTTACATCAAAATTCTCTCCTACATCATCCATTCTTGAATTTTTTTTCATTCTCCCAACATATTCTCCAATATGAGTTCTTCTCCTGTATCACCAACCATCAATCCAGAAACAACTCGCCCAGAAAATCCCACTCCTTCACGAACAAGACATCATATAGAGGACCCTGCCAGTCCATTTTACTTACATCCAGCGGACGGCCCTGGCATCACCATGGTCTCAGAAAAAGCTTTGATACCATATTAAGATATAAATCTGTATTATATGTATATTTATATATATTTTTACAGAGAATACTTTGTTGAAGAAGAAGGAAAAATTGTATATTAAACTGAATGAATATTCTGTGTGTAAACTACATAACAAATCCCTATATATATATAACTAACTTACAAGGGTAAAAACGGTAAAAGCAATAAAACTTATACTGGGCCACTAACTAACAAACTGGGCCGATAACTATCTTAACCAAACAATTAAATAATACAATTAAACATTAATATACTAAGCCCTAATTATATAATCAAATTGGGAAAAATCAGGTCGTCTCTTTCTTCTCACTTTCTTCAATTGAGCTTTTATCTGTATCATCTAATATAAAGTATGTATAAAACTAGTGTAAGGGGATTTTAAAGGATTTATTGATTGTGACTTCACACAATGGAATGTGTGAGAAATGCATTCGGTTAAAACCCAAAATTTTAAAATAATAGGTGGTTATGTTGCCTTTCTATTTTAGAAGGGGCCGTCTATTATTCCTCGTGGTCATTCTTGAGGAATCGTTTCATTAAGGATCAAAGCCATCAAAAATTTAAATCATACAATCCTGACCATTTAATTATGTACAAATGTGTACAACGATAAGCTATTACAAATTACAGTGTATTACACAAGGGTTCATATCATACTTTATATAATATTAAGTTGTACATCATCAAATTACTATTATATCCTTGATTTAATTAATCTAAAAATATCAAATTACATTTATGCCCTTCTGATTTCAAACCTCTGATGATTTTTCTCACCGCCCATCCCACGTCGGCAAAGCATAATTTTCGGCGACGGTACTGTCCTCTCACATTGTAGCCCAACGCCGGATATTCTCTTTCGCCACCCTTCCTTTATGTCCTACCTGTTCCCATCCAAATTGAGTGCTGGTACCCTCCTCCGTCGGAATTTATATAGAGTAGCGCAGATCCGACGACCAAACTAAGGTCTGCCACTTGTCGTGTCAAGCTGTTGCGATCATGTGAGTCTTTAAGACATAGGATTTCGATTTTTCTTTTCTGATATCAAATTTAATTTATACACTAATTCGTTTCTTTCAATTGATATCTCCATTTTCATACATTAGATCATTTATGCTATTGTATTTTAAAATTTTCTCAATATTTGAACTTCATATGTTATTTTTATCTTGTTGAATACCCAATTTATCTGAGAGGAGTTTCCGCCATGAGAGTAAACAAAAAATATCTTCACTGGACAAGAGTCCTTTAATGGCTTTGAATTAATGCCTATAGGTGTTGATGAGCAATTAGATTAGAGAATTTGTCTGGTTGTCTGAACTTTCATGGATCAGGGGTGGAGTTAGATATTTAGGTGAAAAACTAATAATCAAAAAGTGGAGTTTCTTTATAACATTGTTTTAGGGAAAAGAGGAAGAATATGTGATGCAATACAAATTTCAGCTATGAAACAGGGGGCTATGAAGGCAACAACAAAATGAAATTGAATTTTTGGAGAAAAGATGGATCAGTTGAAATTTTTTTTTGAGAGAATGATCGATAATAGAGCAGGGAAATTCAAAAGTAATTAAAAATTAATTTGTTAAACTATTAAAAAAAGGATAATTAGGTCTTTTCATTAAATATTCTAAATTCAGAGGTGTACATGCTCACATGTATCATCATTCTATTGGATGAAACGATTCCTCAAAGAATTACCACGAGGAATAATAGACAACCCCATTTTGTAGAAAGTAGGGGGTTATGTTACCTTTCACATGGTACGGGAATGTTGCAAACCCTGGACTTGCACTAGGGATTGTAAAATGATGGTTCGTCATTTTGATTATATGGACCAGAAGATTTTAATTATGACTTTTTTTTACATTATTGGAAAATCAAAAGATTTTTCTTTGGATATTTAATCCCTTGTTATTTTATGTAAAACTTTTTCTTGTTGCAGACAAGAGTCCATCTTTTTCATTAGCTGTTTTTAGTAGGACATTGGGGTCTATCTTTTATTCAGATAACGTTGGATCTTTATTAATATTATCCTATAAATGTTACAGGTTGTGGAAGTTTCAGCTTCCAAAACTGGAAAGCATGGTCATGCAAAATGTCACTTTGTTGCAATTGACATCTTCACTTTCAAGAAACTCGAAGATATTGTCCCCTCTTCCCACATTTGTGATGTATGTGTATTCTTTTTCTCTTTGGCTTTAAAAGTAACTATCTTTATGATTGTTCAAGTGCTTAACTTCATTGAATTTCAGGTTCCACATGTTAACCGTACTGAATATCAGCTTATAGACATCTCTGAGGATTACCAAAAAGATTACCAACTTATAGTCCCATTTCATGGCTAAAATTCTTTTAAAATTTTACGGTAAAGAATACAAAATACAAGCTTAATCTACAATGCAGTTCACCCAACTCTCATCCTCAAAACACTTGTGCTACATCATTTATACCTCAAAAACTAAGCTGTGTAATCAAGCCATAACATAGGCGCTCTTTGCCACATAAACCTAGACTCCTAACAATTTTCTGAAAAATACTAAAAGAAACCCTTTACAGGTTCGAACGATCATATACCAACTAAAGCTAGAGATATTCTTGAGGGCTTCCTCTTCCATTTCAAGAAGTTGTCGGCAGAATGTTTCAACATCGTGTGCCTCTTCTTCAAGTGTGAATCTTAGCTCCTTCCATTGGTACTCACGCAATATCACCATTCACCGGACCCAAAACTTTTCCAAGCACATCAAATCCCTTCCTATCTACCGATACAAGAAAAACATCCTTCAACCAAAAACGAGTAAGTCAGTAATTCTGTATGTATGTGGCTAATCATTTTTTCGTCATCTTTATGTAGCCGTTGAGTAAGTTTTTGTTAAGTATGCCTTACCTTAGCATTTTCCTTTTAAAAAGTGATGCAGAAAAGAACAAGAGCTCGACGCATTGTTTCACTTTGATTAATTCCATCAATCAGGCTCATTGAGAACGGAGCTAAACAAACAAAATTTAAGTTGTTAGACCCAGAAGGTCATGAAAAGTTCAAGTCATGAGAAAGAGATGCACAACTATCATTATGTGTACTAAAGAAGCAAAACTTACATAATGGGTCGGGTTTTGATTTTTCAATATCCTCCAATTTCACTTCATGAACTGCCCCGTTGCTTTCAATATACATGCAAGAGCTGCAGAGTATGAAGTTCGTCAATTGACAGTTTATGTTTTGGAGATTTTAGTTCTTTGCAAACTTGCAGATATAAATTGCTTGAAGATGTAAGAGCTATCAGCTGACGTTCAAGACAGTAACATCATTCAAGAGTCTTTTACCAACTGACATGTAAATTTGCACTAATAACTGACCTCTTTCGCAGATTGTGGCTTTAATTTTTGAAACAAGTTTAACATCTAAAAGCTTGATAAGTATTAAGTAGAAAATCAAAAATATGCTCCTACAAAAGTTCACTTACGCCATAACACAAAGTAAAGCACATGAAAAATAATATTTGTTATATACCAAAAATGCCAATAAATCTTCAACGAATTTTAGCACTTGAGTGTCAAATATTAGAACTAACTTTGATACTTAGTTTGAACAAGCAATTTGAACATTAGAATCATAATTAATTGGTTTTATCACTCACAAGAAACAATTAATTCAGCATATTTCACAAAATCTTAAGAGTATTATAACTATATTTAAACCAAAAAATAAAAAATAGAAAAGAAATAATCTGGAGATTGCAACATATCAGCATGTGGACAAAGATGACTTGAAAAGGTAGTAGAAGACAAGAAGAAAACACTAAAAATTCAGGACTTGACTTCTAAAGCCTTTTAGATGGCTTTTCACCTTTGGATCGACCAAAGAACCAATAAAGTCAGATATATAACCATAGGTTGTGCCCTGCCATGGATGAAGAGCGCACAAGGAGGAAGGCCTGCACATTGTGCGTTTTCAGCTATAGCTCGCAATAAAGCACACTTCTAATAACTATGGTTCAAGCAAAATTCAACACTATTTGAGAAGTAAAAGGAAAAGTCTGTTATGAAAGATTCTTCTCACCTTGGTTTGAACTTGTACACAGAATAATGATCATTGCCTTGGAGTAGTTCTTGGAGGCTTGCACTTCCAGAATTTGAACCAAGATAGTATGAACTTAATATCGCAGAAACTGCATAGCTGGATTCCCTAACAGCTGTTCTGCTAATAAAGACTCCTCAAGGCTTTCATCCACTAAATTGGCCTGTGATAAGGAAGTGTAAGAAAAATAAAAAATTGTAACATCACATGCCATTCACTTGTGTGAACCTGAAACAGCATATATATAGATTGCATCTTATCACGAATCCAATTCTCACTTTAATTAATAATGTGACAGTACTAAGTCTCAAGCAAGCACCACTATAAAGTCGAGAGATATCCAAAAGCTTCACTTGTTCTACTTTGATTTAGAACTAAATACCCATTCAAACTGGGGTGAAGGGATATGAACATAGATTGGATGTTCTACGACTGCTGCTGAAAAGATAGTACTCACAAAAAGCAACAGAAAATACAGGATAACAATCAAAATGTAGAAAACATAGACAAAAGACTTGTATGGAAATTAAAAATTAGGCAATATTCACAAGAAGATGGATTATCGTGTTGGATCTGGTGGGGAAAAAGATGTAGTATATTAAAATAACAGCAATATAGAGACTGTAATTTATCATCTTTTAAATACCTTGTCATTATTAAGACACACAACCTCACCAGTCAGTGCAACGCGAACGGGTAGCTGCACAATAAACAGTTATTATTAGACAGTCATGAAGCAAAATGAAAAAGAAAAAATATTTAGCAATTCATTTGTCCAATCTATATGAATTATGAATACGGTGTACTTTTATATCTTTCAGTGGTAAAATTCAAGCATTAACCCTGTCATTTCCTCAAACCATTTTTATGCATTTAATAGCATTCCGGACAATGTTTTGTAGTTCCGACTATCAATATTTAGACCACTAATTGATTTGAAGCAATTCTCAATCTGCATCAACCTCACATAGCATGACATTAAAATACTATCAATGAATATTTACCTCTACGCCTGTAAGGAACTTTAC
This sequence comes from Penstemon eatonii, assembly GCA_038501285.1. NCBI lineage: Eukaryota > Viridiplantae > Streptophyta > Magnoliopsida > Lamiales > Plantaginaceae > Penstemon > Penstemon eatonii. Next base: position 19,523,476 of record CM076711.1, read on the forward strand.
AAACTGGACAAATCAAAGCCGACTTCATGGATTTCTCAATGCAAGAACTGCATCAATACACAAAAAAGAAAAAGAAATTGAAACTGAGCCCTAAAAACACAAAAAAGAAAAAAATTAAAATGAGCAGAAGAGATCTTACTTGCAGAACACATGATTGCAGGTAAGTGAAACGGAAGAATTCAATAGACCCAAGCTATTGATAAAGTAAATAAGAATTTTTTAGTTTCTGACGTAAAACCCCAAAACATCTAGATTATGATAGTTCAAAATTAAAGAAATATATTTACCATACTCATAGATAACTGGTGACACCTGGCGCCTACTACTAAGTGGGCCAGGAATTCCACCAACTCATAGATAAGTCCATATAAAGTTGGGCAGCTTTGTTGACCACTAATCAGATAGTCACTCAGCTGATTTAGTCAAAATCAGTTTTAATATCAGAATACTTGCATCGAATTTTTAAAGTATTTTTCACAAGTAAACTTAGTAGTTTGAAAGATTTTATCCCCAGCTTTATAAAACTTCTTTAATCCTTTTTCAAACTTAGTGTTTTTATGCAAACTGAAAATATACAAGTAAAATGCAAGGTAAAAACTCAAGGATTTTTATAGTGGTTATATGAATGTAAATCCTTTAGTCCACTCTTTCAAGTCACTCAGATCTTGGGTTATACTAAAAACACAAAGTAATCAGTATACACTGCTTGCGCCAAACAACAAATGAAATGGCCACAAGTTCGCAATAGGAAATCACAAAGAAAACCTATTCTATAGAGTTTTATCACTTCACAAGATGGATAAACACTCCTCACAACACTCTAACAGTTTTCACTCAGAAAAATGTGTATATCTTTGATCTTCAACTTCTGCTTAAGTCAACAAATGACGAAGCTGATGAGTGAGCTGTTCTTGAGCTTTTTGAGACTTAGAAAATATTATGCTTCGTAAATTCTCTCAGTTGTTGTGTGTAGCTTCTTTTTCTCTTCATCTCTTCAGCTATTTATACTCACAGATTCAAAAAGTGTCCGTTGAAGAGAGACAATTTGAATTTCTCGGTTTGTGGTCCTTAATTTCCGCGAACGGCTCTCTGCATAGTGACAGTATTGCAGACTGTACATTCTGTCGGGCAGCATTTAATGCACCGAACTGATACGAGGTATTTCTTCAATCATTTGCCATTAATACCCTCGGTCTTCAGCATTTATTACTCCAAGTGTATTTATTACCGTTGGGGAGACTTTTTGATCCTTTCCACTTGGTTGATGAGAGTGCAAGTCTGATGGTGAGCAGAGCTGATCTCAAACTTGAACAAATCTGATTTGAGTCGGCTGATAGACACCAGTCTGATTTCTTCTCTTCAGCAGATCAGTAGTCTTCTTGACCTTGAATACTTGACCCTTCTGATTTGTCTTCTTACTTGGTCAAAATTCTTCTAAGGGTTTTAAAATAAGTTTTCCGTACTTAGCTGATCTTGATGAGTTTTGGAAATCATCAAAACCTCCCTTAACTAATCTAACTTCAGTACACTCTATCTTCATCTTCATCCAACAATTTCCCCCTTTTTGATGATGACAAAACTTCAGCTAAGTACCTGTTTACCTATGCTAAAGTTTTGATCCTCAAATTTTCTGAGATAAAAAAATATGTTGAAAAAGAACTCGAACTTTTTATATTTGAAAATTGTTAGAAAGTACAAGTCTTTCAGATGAGATAACTGAAAGGAAAGATAAAGTAAACTGATTACAATGAATAATCTATTCTAATCATCAGCTTCTTCACTTCCTTCTTCAATAACTTCCTCATATTCATACTCGGATTCATCATCATCATCTTCTTCATCAAATGCATCATCAGCAAGAAGATTTGCCTTGGCAGCTTCCATCTTATGCTTCATTTCAGCTTCACGCATCACTTCCTGTTCTGCTTCATTTCCTGCCTTGGATTCTTCTTCAGAGTCTTCAACATCATCAGTTTATTTTCCATCAACCTTTCCATCTTCTTCAGCAGCATCAGTATCCTTGTTTTCAGCTTCTCCATTTCCTTCAGCCTTTTCTTCAAGTGTTTAGGTCTCTGGCTCTTTTGGTTTCTCTTGAGCAGCAGCAGAGTCTTCTTCAGCAGCTTAAACAGTTGTCTCTTCCCTTTTCTCTTCCCCCTTTTTGTCATCATCAGGGTTAACAGGAGAGTTGAGTGCAACAACTTGGATTTGGGCAGCAGCACAGAAGTTCTTGACATTCTGATTTATTAATTCTTGGCTTGAGCTGAGATGATTAAGAGCAGTAGTGATGTTGTCAGCTTGATCATTGATGCAGTCAATGTTGAGTTGTAATGTGGAGATTTCCTCATCAATCTTGGTGGCAGTTTTGTGAACTTCTTCTACCAACAAATAATTCTTAGTCGTCTCCTCATCAGAAATTTTGATGAATGTGTTTGTCAGATGAGCAATACTATCTTCATTTCTCTTCAAGGCAGCATGAAGATGTCCAACATCAGCTTTGACATCTTCAATACTTCTGTTCATATCTAAGATATTGTGCGTCATCCTCAGAGTATTGTCTTCTGGCAATGTGAAGTTGTCAATGGCATCCTTAACCATTTTTGCATTTTCTTTCTGCATTTGCTCCATATGCAGTCTGTTCCTCCCTTCCATTTCCTTCAAAGAATTTTCAACCATCATTTGGAAGGCTTCCATCAGTGATGAGTGCATATCAGCTGTTGGAATAGGAGTTGATGCAGTTTGATCTTTTTCCTGTTGAACAGAAGTGTCTTTCAGATCAGCTTCTTCTTCAGGCTTTTCCTTAGCAGTCCACTCAATAGCTAAGGGCTCTTTTGCAGCAGCAGTCTGATCTGTGACATCTTCAAAGATCTTATTAACAATAGTGCCTTCATCAGTGTAGACAGTGGTCTAGCGGATTTTCCTTACAACAGGCAGACGATGTACAACAGCTGTCTTCACTTTGGGCAACTCTTGATAATCTTTTATTTCTTTGCCACATGTGATCTGCTGTACACTGGGTAGACTTGGCAGATCACTTGGAGATCCTTGTTCATATCTTGATTTGTCAGCCCATTTCTCCAAGGCAGTATGAACAGCAATTTGCACAGCCCGTTTGATGGGATCATCTTGCCTTCTTCTTTTGGCTGGCAAAGCATCAGAGATGGTCTTGGCTTCTGCAGTGGCATACTCTTGTGCATATTTGTGCATCACATCTCTGACATAATCAGGATCCAGTGCTTTAGTGATTGAAGAAGTTTGCAACCAGCTGAGGACCCACTTCTCCTCATCAGCAAACTCTCTCCAGCTCTGGACCTCTCAACAGACTTGTTCATCCTAAAATCTCTCCATCTGATGTATATTTCCTTTTCTTGGATGAACAATGTTTTACGCTGCAGCTTCTGATCAATATCAGCCAAAGCAGCTTCAAATCTGTTGAAAACAGCAGAGTCAGTATTAACAATATCAAAGGCTTTCCTGACTTCAAACCTTTTCTTCTCAGGCATTGCACTAGCAGGCATTTTCTTCTTTGCGTTCCTTGATTCTCCAATTTTAATGCCACAAGCTACGATAGGACCATGAGCGTCTTTCTTGCTGAGCTCAAGCACAAGTGCTAACTCTGCATCTTCAGAAGCCTTGCGATCTGCTTCAGACATCTTTCTCCTTTGCTCTTCTTTTTCAGCTTCAATTTTGCTGAGTGACCCTTTGCTCTTCTTGATCGTCCCTCTTCCTCTGCTCTGCTTCTTCCCTCTTTCTTTTATCGGCAGCAGACACTTTATTCCTTTTGATGACAAGCTTTCTCTTCCCTTTCTTCTTGTCAGCTGTCTGTGCTTCTTGGGTAGCAGAAGGTTCAGGACCAGCAGATGCAAGTGGTGCAACTGCAGCAGGAATGATGATCTGCACTTCAGGATCATCATGAGGTTGAGCAACCTCAGCTGTTGGTGCGGTTGAAGTAGTCTGTTGAGCAGTAGACTCTTCTTCAGCTCCAGCAGGCCTCTCTGCTGATTGAGGACTTTTTCTGACTAAGTCAGAAAGTTCAGTAGGGGATTCAATGAATGTCATCCTTTTCCTTACTGTTCTCCTTGCCCTTCCTACTGGATCAGGATGAGAAGTTGTTGTGTCCTTTACATGACTCCTTGTTCTATGAGCAACAACTTCTTCAGGTTCAGTAGATATTGTCCTGGAAGGTGAAGCAGGGGACATTTCCTTTATCTCCCTTGTTGTCTGATTGATTACTTCATCAGCAATATCCTTTGCAGCAGCTTCATATGTTCTGGCTTCAACAGCTGGCTCAGCTGTTTGAACAGATGCGTTGGACTTTTTAATGGGAGCCACTTTCCTTGGCTCATCAGCCGCTTGCTTCTTTCTGTCTGTTCTGGCTTGAACAGCTGATGTTGCTGTTTGAACAGACTTCTTTTGCCTTTTGGCAGGAACCTTGTCTTTAAGTTCCTCAGCCTCTTCCTCATCATTTTTCCTTTTAGATACTCCTTTAACAGCTTGGTATGTGGCCATAGCTTTGGCATTGTGAATCTCCTTCCCATGAGTCATTCCACAACCCAGCTGATAAAACAGATAACTTAGAGTAATCCTGTGATTGGTTTGCTTCTTTTGGTGAAAGTGCGCCAGAATGTACCAGATCACAACATACCAGTTCACCTCATAGCCGTAGTAAACAGCCATCATTATGCAGTAGCGTTTCATGGTGACACTGTCTAGAGAGAAGGTGCAGTTCTCTATCAGCTTAGAGACCATATCAGCCATGCGCTGATATTCATCCTTCAGCTGCTTCTTCTTTATATTTCCAGACATGACTTCTCCCTCCTTGGCACAGATTGACCAGAACTCTTGGATTTTGTCTTCTGCCATAGAAGACACATCAGTTCTTCCTTCATTTGATAGCCCAAATTTCGCGTGCAACAAAGCAGGAGTGATGACGACTGCCTGTCCTCCGACAGTAGCTTTGATTTCCAGTTTTTCAAGATCAACAGCATCCTTTGCATTGTAGTACTCCATTACCTGGTCCTTCCATACCATATTAGCATGAGATTCCAAGAAGTTCACCAGTGTGGCAGCCTTGAATTTTTCCAAGATTTCCTTCATCACAGGAGTGCCAGAATGATGATATGTATCATAGACTAGATACATACCCTCAGCCTTCGCTTCTTGTTGAGGAGTCATTTTGATTCTGTAGAAGATTAGAGAGAACACAAGAAATTTTGCAGAATTGAAAGCAGAATTTCTCACAAATGCCTTTGAAAATTTTAAGGTGCGTAAAGAGTGACTGAGCTGATCAGATCTGATTTTATAGAGTTAGGGTATTTCGGTTTTCGTGATACACGCTAACCGTTAGATACATTTTGTGTCAGTTCTGATAGTGGGGCGTCAGTTACGCGATTCAAAATTCAAAAAGCATTAAATGTCAGGCGGGAATGCGAACCGCCTGAGTATACTTGTAAAAGCGCATTTTTGAATAATACGTTTTTAAAACACAAAGCTTTTACATAGCTGATCAGACGAGTAAATTTAAATACTTATCTGATGGGACTAGTGTCTTGATGACAGACTGTTATCAGTGAAAGCCAATAACTGATAACCTTCCTCAGCTGTTTGTCAATCCAGCTAGTTAATTAATCTTCAATCTTCAAACTTTAGATCTTCTGATGAAAACATAACTTCAACTAACTTTCATCAACAAATTTCATCTTTTAATCAGAAGTACCGCTAGTCTTACACGTTTCCCCTGACTTTAAGAATCCATAAGTTAACTAGTTTGTTGAGAGTTAACCTTGAAGATAATAAGATGAGTAAGCTGATGAACTCCAGTCTTCTGTTGAGTTCCCGCTCAGCTTATGCATCTAAATTCAGTAGACCTAGTTCAGCTCTTAAAGTTGAAAACCTTGCATCACTTAGAGGTTTCGTGAAGATGTCAGCGATCTGATTATCAGTATTAACATGTTCTATTATGACATTTCCTTTTTCCACATGATCTCTTATGAAGTGATGTTTGATCTCTATATGTTTAGTCCTTGAATGACTTGTAGTGTTCTGAGTAAGAGAGATTGCACTTGTATTATCACAGTAGATAGGTATTCCACTGATTTTGATGTTGTAATCTTCTAGTTGATGCTTCAACCATAATATTTATGCACAGCAAGCTCCAACAGCTATGTACTCAGCTTTAGCAGTAGATATGGATACTGAAGTCTGTTTCTTACTAATCCATGAGATCAGGCAACTACCCAAAAATTGACAAGCACCTGTTGTGCTCTTTTTATCAATCTTGCAGCCAGCAAGGTCAGAATCTGAATAGCCAATAAGTTCAAGTCCAGATTCTCTAGGGTACCACAATCCCAATTCCTGAGTGCCTTTAAGGTATTTGAGTATCCTCTTGGCATCTAGGAGATGAGATTCTTTAGGATTTGATTGATATCTCGCACAAACCCGAACAGAGTACATGATATCAGGTGCACTAGCTGTTAAGTATAACAGTGACCCAATGATGCCTCTGTATTTGGTTATATCCACTGATTTGCCATCTTTATCTTTATCCAAGCGAAGTCCAGTAGACATAGGAACACTAACAGACGAGCTAGTTTCCATACCGAATTTCTTAAACAGATCCTTTATGTATTTTGCTTGGTTGATGAATATTCCATCAGGCAACTGTCTTACTTGCAAACCAAGAAAATAATTAAGTTCTCCCATCATGCTCATTTCAAACTTGTTCTGCATCAGCTTTGAGAACTTATCACACATCTGTTGATTTGTTGAACCGAAAATAATATCGTCCATATATATTTGCACTAGCAATATATGATTTTCCCATTCAATAGTGAACAAGGTCTTATCTACCTCACCTTTGCGAAATCCTTTAATTAGAAGAAAATCAGATAGGGTATCATACCATGCTCTTGGAGCCTGTTTCAGTCCATAGAGGGCTTTCTTCAGACGATACACCTTGTCTCCTTCATTATATGCTTCAAATCCAGGTGGTTGTTCAACATAGACTTCTTCTTGCAATTCTCCATTTAGAAAAGCTGATTTCACATCCATTTGATAGACTGTGATATTTTTGTGAGCAGCATAGGCAAGAAACAATCTGATTGCCTCCAATCTTGCTACTGGTGCAAAAGTTTCATCAAAGTCAATACCTTCTTCTTGGCAATAACCCTTGGCAACTAATCTTACTTTGTTTCTGGTGACAACACCGTCTTCATTCATTTTATTCCTGAATACCCATTTAGTGCCAATCACCCTTTGATGACTTGGTCTAGGAACTAAGTACCAAACTTCATTCCTTTCAAATTGATTCAGCTCTTCTTGCATAGCTTCAATCCAGTTTGAATCATTAAGAGCTTCTTCAATCTGTTTAGGCTCTATTTGAGATAGGAAGCTGACGAACATTGCATCACTTGCAGCAACTCTCCTTGTCTTTACTCTATCCAAAGGATCATCAATCACCACTCTCGTGGGTTGTACTTGCAGCGGATTTTTCAAAGTGTTTTTCACAAGTAATCTCAGCAGTTTGAAAAATGTTTCCCCAGTTTTATAAACTCCTTTTAAGTATTTTTTAAACAGTTAACTTAATGTGTTTTTATGCAATCAGAAAATATGCAAGTTTAAAAGCAATGTAAAAACACACAGAATTTTTATAGTGGTTATATGGATTTAAATCCTTTAGTCCACTCTTCCAAGTCACTTAGATCTTGGGTTATACTATAATCACAAAGTTTACAGTATACTCTGCTTGCGCGATCAACAAATAAAAAGGCCACAAGTGCGCAGTAGGAAATCACTTAGAAACTCCTACTCTTCGAAGTAATATCACTCACAATGATGGATATCTACTTCTCACAACACTCAGTTTTACAAATTCACTCAGAAGATGTATTTAGCTTTGTTCTTCAACTTCGCTTTTCGTCAACAAATGACTAAGCTGATGAGTGAGCTGTTCTGGAGACTTAAGAGTTCTGCTTCGAAAATTCTCTCAGAAAGTGTGTTGCTTGTCTTCTCTTCGTCTCTTTCAGCTATTTATACTTGAGGTTTGAAAAATGTCCGTTGAAGAAAGACAAGATTCAAATTCCTCGAGTACTGGTCCTTAAAATCCGCACACGGCTCTTTTGCAGTCTGTCCGTACTGTAAACAGTATTATTCTGCAGGCAGCATTAAATGCAGCATTAAATGCACCCAGCTGATGCGAAGCCCTTCTTCAATCATTTGTCTTTAATAACCTTGTACATCAGCATTTATTACTCCAATGGGCATTTATTACCGTTGGGAAGACTTTATGATCCTTTCCACTTGGCTGACGAAAGTGCAAGTCTGACGACGAACTCGGCTGATCTCAAACTTGAACAAATCTGATTTGAGTCGGCTGATCTTCATCAGTTTGATATCTTTCCTTCAGCAGATCAGAAGTCTTGGACCTTGAAATTTGACTCTTCTGATGTCTTCATTACTTAGTCAAAATTTCTTCAAAGGGATTATCAGCTAAGTTAACCCATACTTAGCCAATCTTGAAGTTTTGGAATCCTTCAAAACCTCCCTTAACAAATTGTCTTCAGTGCCTTCATCTTCATCCTTATCCAACAATTTCCCCTTTTTTGATGATGACAAAACTTCAGCTAAGTACCTGTTAAATACCTAAACTAAAGATTGTAATCCTCAAAATTTTCTGAGATAGAAAAAGTATATTGGATTGAACTTGCCTTTTTATATAAGTTGAAAAAGAATTACAAGTACAATTTCATCAGATGAGATGTCTGAAGAATAGATAATGTAAACTGATTACAAAGGATGTTTAAAATTTCTAACTATCAGCTCCATCATCAAATTCTTCTAGCACTTCTTCATACTCATAAGATGACTCCTCATCATCTTCTTCTTCATCTTCATCAGCTTCATCATCCAGGTTTATGTTTGCTTTGGCAGCCTCCATCTTTTCTTTAAGTTGCTGCTCCCTTAAAGCTCCATTGCCTTCCTGGCTGATTATGTATTCTTGTACTTGGTCAACGGTTCTGATTTATCTTCAGACTTTCTTTACCTTGTTCCTTTCCAAGTTCTTCTTCAGCAGTCTTGGTCAGTTTAGTAGCTTTATCAGTCTTGTTTGCTTCAGTAGGAGTTTCCTTGGTTGATTCTTCCTTTTTCTCTTCCCCCTTTTTGTCATCATCAGACTTGATGACTTCTTCAGGTTTAGCAGCAGGGTTGAGTGCAACTGTTGGAATCTTCATAGCAGCACCTATAGTCTTCAAGTTCTGATTCACTACATCATGACTTGCTGTAAGGTGATGAAGAGTTGTGCTGATGTTGTCAGTCTGATCATTGAAGTAGTCAATGTTAAGGTTTATAGTTGCAATTTCATTTTGGACTTCCTGTGAAGCTTTTGATACTTCTTGCAACATCCCTAAGTTGATTTCCTTCTCTTCTTTACTGACTTGGATGAAGGTTGCAGTTAAGTCTGCTATTTTGTGCTCAGCTGTTTTTAATGCAGTATGAAGATTATTCACATCACCCTTCACATCTTCAACATTTTTGTTCAAGTCTCTTAGGCTGTGCACTAGCTGTGACGAGTTGTCTGGGAAACTGTCAATCTCTTTCTTGATAATCTCAGCAGTTGACTTCTGCACAGTTTCCAGTTGAAGTATGTTGGACTCTGCCAACTCTGCTTTAAGTTCACTCTTCAACTCCTCCTTCAACTTTATCAGCTGTTGGTTATGCTTCTCTTCCAGTTCCTTTAGTGAGCTTTCCATCAGCATCTGGAAGGCTTCCATCAGTGATGAGTGTTCATCACCTGATGAAGTAGAAGCAGCAACTTCTTTTTCTTCAGTCTCCTGGTAGACAGGAATTTCTGCCATCTTTGTCTCCTGATGATCTTCAAAAGCCTTAGCATTCCACTCAATGGCTAAGGGTTCATCAGCTTTCTTTTGTTCATCAGTGACATCTTCATACACCAGATTGGTGATAGTGCCATCATCATTGAAGCATGTTGTCTGACGGATCTGCCTCACAATAATCCAAGGGTTAACAGGAGCATTGTTTCCCTTAGGCACTTCATTGTACTCTTTTACTTCCTTGCCAAAAATGATTTGCTGAATACTTGGCAGTTGGGGGAGTTCACTTGAATGTCCCTGCTGATATCTGGACTTTTCTGCCCATTTATTTAATGCAGTGATAACAGCAATCTTAACAGCCCTTTCTTCAACATTATTAGATTTCTTCTTTTTGGCAGGTAGGGTACTTTGGATCAGCTTGACCTCCTCTAGGGCATATTCCCTGGCATAGTGATGCATAGCATCTCTTACATAGTGAGGATCCAAGGCCTTTTGAATTGAATGAGTCTTTAGCCACTTTAAAACTCACTCTTCTGTTATTGACCTGTTCAGCCTATTATCTCTCCATCTGATATACCTTGGCTTCTCTTGAGTGAACATAGTCTTTAACATCAGCTTCTGATCATAGTAAGCTAAGGACTTCTCGAATTTCTTGAAAAGCTCCTTATCAGCATACACTATGTTGAAGGCTCTTCTGACTTCAAATTTTTCTTTGGGCTTGGGCTCAGCAGCAGGCATTTTAGGCTTTTTCTTTTCCACTTCAGCCTTGCCTTCACCAATTTTGATGCCACCTCCATGGACAGGTCCATAGGCATCAGTTTTGCTCATTTCAATCACCATTGCTATTTCAGCTTCTTCAGCAGCTTTTCTTTCTGCTTCAGACATTTTTCTCCTTGCTTCATCCTTAGCAGCTTGAGCCTTGCTTAGCTCAAGAGCCTTCTTCTCTCTCAATTTATCTCGCTTCCTCTGTTCAGCTTCTTCCCTTGCTTTCTTGTCAGCTTTTCTTTCTCTTAAGCACTATCTTCTCTTGCCTTTATCAGTTGGAGCAGGGGCTGGACCAGCAGATGAGATTGGTGCAGCAGCAATAGGATAGATGATCATCACATCTGGATCATCCTGAGGTTGAGCAGCCTCAACAGTTAGTGCAATTTGAGTAGTCTGTTGCTCATCAGCTTTGTCAGCAGCAGAGTCCTCAGCAGCTCCAATTGGTCTTTCAGCAGACACTGGACTTTGCCTCACTAAGTTTTCTAACTCAGTAGGTTCTTCAACGAAAGTCATCTGCTTCCTTGCAGTTTTCTTGGTTATTCCTTCAACATATCTAGAAGCAGCAGTGTCTCTTTGTTGACTCATTGTCCTGTGAGAAACATTCCCAGCAGAAGTTCCCAGCAGGCATTTCAGCAGATGGAGTCCTTGAAGGTGATGCAGGTGAAGCAGTCCTGACATCAGCAGTGACTTGATCAATAATCTTCGTGGCTTGATCAGCAGCAGTCACTGACTCCATTTTCTTGGGAGCCTTCTCCTTAGGCTTATCAGCAGCCTTCTTCTTTCTTGTCTCAACAGCCAAGTCAGCTGTTTTGACTAACCTCTTAGGTCTTTTGGCAAGAACCTCCTTTGGTTCCTCATCTTCAGCTTCTTCAGACTCACCAGCCTTCCTCTTCAGAACAGGCAAGTACTTGGTCATTGCCTTAGATTTGTGGATCTCTTTACCATTAGTCGTATCACAGCCCAGCTTGAACAGCAGGTAACTGAGTGTGATTCTATGGTTGGTGTGAGGACCTTTTCCTTTCTTCACATCGAGGAAATCAGCCAAGATGTACCAAATTATTATGGACCAGTTGACTTCCAGCCCATAGTAGATAGCAGCCATGATGCTGAACCTCTTCATGGTAACAGCATCCAGTGAGAAAGTGCAGTTTTCAATCAGCTTAGACACCATGTCAGCCATTCGCTGATATTCATCTCTCAGTTGTTTCTTCCTTATGTTGCCAGATAACACTTCTCCTTCCTTGGCGCAGATCGCCAAGAATTGTTGGTGCTTGTCTTCAGTCAGCACAGTTACATCGTGTCGTCCTCTGTTTGGAAGACCAAACGTCTCGTGAAGAACAGCTGGGGTAATAGTGATAGATTTACCTCCCACTGTAGCCTTAATCTCCAGTGCGTTGTAATCAGCTTTTGCTGTATTGTAGTACTCCATCACTTGATCAGTCCAGATCACTCCCTCGTTGTACTCCATGAAATTTACCAACGAAGCAGATTTGAACTTCTCTAGTAGTTCCTTCATCAATTTTGTACCAGATTGGTAGTAAGATTCATAAACTAGGAACATACCTTCAGCGGCCATTGCAAATCTGTTGAAAGTTAGGAAAACAGGAAGAATTTTGCAGAAAATTGCAAGTAATTTTTCTCACAAGTGCTTTTGAATATTTAGGGTGCGTAAAGAACTACACGGCTGATCAGATCTGGATTTATAGAGTTAGGGTATTTCGGTTTCTGTGATACCAGCTAACCGTTAGATCCGTTTCTTGTCAGTGCTGATCGTGCAGCGTCAGTTACGACCTTTCAAATTCAAATCGCATTTAATGAGGAGCGGGAAAAGTACCGCTCTTCTGTCACTTGTAAAAGCGTGTTTTTAAATATGACGTTTTAAACAGTAACCTTTTACATAAGCGATCAGATGAGTAAAATAAATACTTATCTGATGGACTACTGTCCTGATGACACAGTTGTTATCAGTGAAAGCCAATAGCTGATAACCTTCCTCAGCTGTTTGTCAATCCAGCTAGATAATAAATCTTCATTCTTCAAGATTTTGATCTTCTATTGAAAACATAACTTCAACTAACTGTCATCAACAAATTTCATCTTTTAATCAGAAGTACCGCTAGTCTTACATGTTCCCCCTGACTTTAAGAATTCATAAGTTAACTAGTCTGTTGAGAGTTAATCCTTGAAGATAAACAAGATGAGTAAGCTGTTGAACTCCAGTTTCTGATGAGTTCCCCCTCAGCTTATGCATCCAATTTCAACAAACCTAGTTCCGCTCTTAGAGTTGAAAACCTTGTCTCACTTAAAGGTTTTGTGAAGATGTCAGCAATTTGATTTTCAGTAAATACATATTCTATCATGACATTTCCTTTCTCCACATGATCTCTAATGAAGTGATGCTTGATCTCAATATGCTTAGTCCTTGAATGACTTGTAGTATTCTGAGTAAGGCTGATTGCACTTGTATTGTCACAGTAGATTGGTATTCCACTGATCTTGATATTGTAATCTTCTAGTTGATGCTTCAACCATAAGATTTGTGCACAGCAAGCTCCAGCAACTATATACTCAGCTTCAGCAGTAGATATAGAAACTGAAGTCTGTTTCTTACTCATCCATGAGATCAGACGACTACCTAAAAATTGACATGCACCTGTTGTGCTTTTTCTATCAATTTTGCAGCCAGCAAGGTCAGAATCTGAATATCCAATAAGCTCAAATCCAGATTCTCTAGGGTACCACAACCCCAAATCTTGAGTGCCCTTAATATACTTCAGCATTCTCTTGGCAGCTAAGAGATGAGATTCCTTGGGATTTGATTGGAATCTTGCACAAACCCCAACAGAGTACATGATATCAGGTCTGCTGGCTGTTAGATATAGCAGTGACCCAATAATGCCTCTATATTTGGTTATGTCCACTGATTTGCCATCTTCATCTTTATCCAAGCGAAGACTTGTAGACATAGGAATAGTTGCAGTAGAGCTAGTTTCCATACCAAATTTCTTGAACAGATCCTTTGTGTATTTAGCTTGGCTGATGAAAATTCCATCAGACAACTGTCTAACTTGCAAACCAAGAAAATAATTAAGTTCTCCCATCATGCTCATTTCAAACTTGTTCTGCATCAGCTTTGAGAACTTATCACACATCTGTTGGTTAGTTGAACCAAAAATAATATCGTCCACATAAATTTGCACAAGCAAAATATGTTCTTCCCATTCAATAGTGAACAAGGTCTTGTCAACTTTACCTTTGCGAAATCCTTTAATTAAAAGAAAATCAGATAAGGTATCATACCATGCTCTTGGAGCCTATTTCAGTCCATAGATGGCGTTCTTCAGACGATACACTTTGTCTCCTTCTTGATAGACTTCAAATCCAGGAGGTTGTTCAACGTAAACTTCTTCTTGCAATTCTCCATTGAGAAAAGCTGATTTCACATCCATCTGATAGACGGTGAAATTCTTGTGAGCAGCATAGGCAAGAAAGAGTCTGATTGCCTCTAATCTTGCTACTGGTGCAAATGTTTCATCAAAGTCAATGCCTTCTTCTTGGCAGTAACCCTTGGCCACTAATCTTGCTTTGTTTCTGGTGACTTCACCATCTTCATTCATCTTATTCCTGAATACCCATTTAGTGCCAATGACTCTTTGATGACTTGGTCTAGGAACTAAGCACCAGACTTTATTCCTTTCAAATTGATTTAGCTCTTCTTGCATAGCTTCAATCCAGTTGGAATCACTAAGAGCTTTTTCAACTTGGTTGGGCTCAATTTGAGATAGAAAACTGGCAAACATTGCATTATTTGCAGCAGCTCTCCTTGTCTTCACTTTATCCAGAGGATCACCAATCACCAGCTCTGGTGGGTGATTCTTGAGCCATCTAAGATCAGGTTGCAAATCATAATGTTGTCCTTTGTTTTGATCTTGCAACACTACTGTTGGAGTTCTAGTAGTAGTCTGTTGAACATTTGTTGTCTGTTGAACAGTCTATGGTCTATCAGCTGTTTGCAACTCGTCTGTTAGACAATCAGCACTGTGATTTTGAACAGCACTTGAGTTATCAGCTGGGTTGAGATCAGGTAGTATGATGGGAACATATTCTTCATTCCTTCCAACATTCAACTTCTGTAAATCAGTAGACAGATCTTGATTAACATTTTGATTTTTTTCAGAAGATTGACTTGGTTCATCAAATACTACATGAATGGATTCTTCTATTAGTAATGTTCTTTTGTTAAAAACTCTATAAGCTTTACTAACAGTAGAGTATCCTACAAAAACAGCTTCATCAGCCTTTTCTGCAAATGCAGTAAGGTGATTTTTCCCATTATTTAAAACATAGCATTTACAACCAAATATCTTAAAGTAATGAATGTTTGGCTTCCTGTTGTTCCAAACTTCATATGGAGTCTTGTTTTGGTGCTTGTTGATCATGCATCTGTTTTGGGTAAAACATGCTGTATTTGTTGCTTCTGCTCAAAATCTTTGTGGCAGCTTAGCTTCAGCTATCATGGTTCTGACAGCTTCCTTTAGTGTTCTGTTTCTCCTCTCAGCAACACCATTCTGTTGAGGGGTTCTAGCAGCTGAATACTCATGATGTATTCCTTTGATATTACAAAACTCTTCAACAGTAGAGTTTGTAAACTCTGTCCCCCTATCTGATCTGATCTTCAATATCTTTATGCTTTTCTCATTCTGGATCAGTTCCATCAGATTAGTAAGATGTTCCTTGGTTTCACTTTTCTTCTTCATGAATATCACCCAAGTATATCTTGAATAGTCATCCACAACAGCTAGGCAGTATTTCTTTCCACCATTGCTGACTGGATCAATGGGTCCAAATAAGTCCATGTGTAGCAGCTCCAATATTCTTCCAGAAGATTGATGCTTCTTGCTTTTGAATGATGACTTGATTTGTTTACCCTTCTGACAGGCGTCACAGAGCTTATCCTTGCTCATGATGGGTTTAGGAATCCCTTCTACCAAATCATTCTTGATTAATCTGTTGATGGTCTTGAAGTTTAAATGATTCATTCTTTTGTGCCACAGCCAACTAACTTCACTTGGTGTTGATGCCACCAAACAAACGGTTGAATTCTTGTCAACATAATTCCAGTCGACTATGTAGATATTTCCTTGTCGTCTTCCAGATAAGATTACCTTCTTTGTACCAATCTTTTCAACATAACACTTATCTGTTGAGAAGATAACTGAATATCCTTTGTCACAAAATTGACTTATGCTCAGCAGATTATATTTGAGGCCTTTAACATATGAGACGTCAGATATCTCTAGGTTTCCTTTGATTAATCTTCCTTTAGCTTTAATCTTGCCTTCTTTGCTGTCCCCAAAAGTAACTTTTGGACCATCCACAGCAACATCATCTGTCAGTTCATGTATGTTTCCACACATGTGTCTTGAACAGCCACTGTCCAAGTACCAAATTTTCTCTACTTTACTCCTACTCCTAATCCTAAACTACAAAACAAAATAAAATTGTTTTAGGTACCCTTATTGAGAGGGTCCTGAAGGATTAGTTCCACTTTTGACAACCCAAGATGATGAAGTCTTAGGCTTCTTAGGCTTCTGAGTTTCAACAGGAGTATGAACAACTTTGCCTTTACCACGTTCATCAGATTTGTCATATTGTTGATGATCAGCATGATAAGGATAATGTTCATATGCAGAGTAAGATGCATGATAAGGGTGATATGCATGCATTGGATGAGCAGGGTAAGGTGCATAGTAAGTTGGAAATTGAGGTGCATGATACATAGGATGATATGCAGCAGGTTGCACATAATAAGACTCATCTCCATACCAAACATTTTGATTTTTCTTGACTTTATGCTTCTTTGGCTTACTATTTGCTTGCTCATTAACAGACGACTTAGTTTTATCACTAGTCTGATTAGTTTTAGCCTTATCAGATGACTTCCTAGGACTCTTCTGTTTAGGCTTACTAGTTTGTTTTCCTACACTAGGCTCTTTGCTCTTTTTAGCCTTAGGAGTTTTCTTCTCCTTTAATACTTTCTCAGGTGAAGCAGGTCTAGCAGTTTAAACATACAGAATGACCTTACTATTGTCAGCAGATATAAATTTCTCAGTATGATTCAATTCGTGCTTATCCTTTTCTAAAGGTATCTTCTGTTTAGTAGATGTATGCGTGGATGCAACAGATGATTTCTCATGAGACTCAATAACTTTTTCAAGTTCCATGATTTTTCCTTGATGGACTTCACATTCAGCTTTCAGAGATTCATGTTCTTGCTCAAGCAGTTTATATTCAGCTGATTCTCTTGGCTTTTCAGCTGTGAGTTTCAGTGAACTGTTTTGCTCTTTTAGCAATATCATCTCCTCCTTAAGCTTTTTAAATGCTTCAGCAATAGTAGTATTGTTAAGCATCATTTGTTCAAATGAACTAAATAGTTCATTTTCAAGAGGAGTTACCTCATCCTCAGAGTCATCAGATTCTTTAGCCATCAGGCAGAGAAGGGCAGGCCTCTCTTCATCAGAAGACTCTTCATCAGAAGTGTCTGAATCTGAATCAGATGAGTAGATGGCAGCTGGCTTTTCTGCTTCTGCTACCATCGCCTTTGCTTTCTGATGCTTTCTTTCTTTTCTGATTCTCTTTTCTTCTTCCGTGTACTTCTCAACTTTGGGATATGGGCAGTCTCTGATCAAATGACCCAGTTTCCTGCAATTATAGCACATCATTTTGGATTTATAAGAATCCTTATCCTGAGAAGAAGAAGTAGGGTTAGAAGTAGAAGCATTGTTATATTTGTTCTTCATTTTCCGTCTGTAGAACTTTTTGAAGTTGTTCATTAGGAATGCAACGTCTCCAGCAGTGTACTCCTTTTTGTTGAGTAGTGTGGCTTCATCAGATGAGTCCACATCTTTGCTTTTGTGAGCTGGCCTTCTTGGATTTTCAGCAGCAACAAGTGCAGCTGTGGGACTTGAAGTTGAGGTTTCTTCAACACCCATTCTTGGCAGTTTATACTCATACGCCTTGAGTACGGAGAACAGCTCTGTAAGAGAAATCTTCCCCAGATCTCTTGATTCTTCCATGGCTGTCACCTTCATGTTGAACTTGGGAGGCAAGGCCTTCAGAACTCTGACGGTGATCTCCTTGTCAGTGAAGGTCTTTCCCAGCTTTAGAACTTCATTCAATGTTCTGGTAAACCTGGTATCCATCTGATCAATGGCCTCTCCAGATTTCATCTTGAAGTTGTCCAGCTTCTCCAAGGCAACACTGAACTGATGCTCTTTGATGGCGTCGTTTCCTTCGCTCATATCACGAACCTTATCCCACATCTCCTTTGCAGTTTTGCAATGTTTGACTTTGTCAAACCGATCATTGTCCAGGGCTTTGGTCATGATGAAACGGCCAACTTTATCCAGATTGAACAGCTTTATTTATCCGGCTGTCATCTCTGTCAGATCTTTTTCCACCACCAGTTCAGCTTCATCAACTATAACGGTCTTGGTGAATTTGAATGGACCTTTGATGATACATGTATACATGTTGTCATTGTAGGCAGCAAGGAAAATCTCCATTCTGATTTTCCAATCTTCAAAAGACATACCAGCAATGTGGGGAACATGGCTGATACAATCCATTTTTCAAATAGTTTTTATTTTTCAAAAAAAATGCTCTTTTGAAAAGTTTTGAAAACCTTTGAAAAACACTTGGATCAAGCTCGTTGATCAGGCAGCTGATTCTATTGAACCACCCGCTCTGATACCACTTGTTGGTCCCAAGTGGTCAGGAGAGGTTTAGAGGGGGGGAGGGTGAATAAACCTCTTTTAAAATTTTCTTCCAATTTTAACTTAAAAACTTCTTTCTAACTGTGAACAGACTAAGCTGATCAGAGTAGTAAGTTACAATTCTGTTCGCGAACAAATCTTTGAACAGGTTTGTTGACCACTCGTCTGATTGTTACTTAGCTGATTTTGTTAAAATCAGTTTTAATACTTAGAGTACTTGCAGCGGATTTTTCAAAGTGTTTTTCACAAGTAATCTCAGCAGTTTGAAAAATGTTTCCCCAGTTTTATAAACTCCTTTTAAGTATTTTTCAAACAGTTAACTTAATGTGTTTTTATGCAATCAGAAAATATGCAAGTTTAAAAGCAATGTAAAAACACACAGAATTTTTATAGTGGTTATATGGATTTAAATCCTTTAGTCCACTCTTCCAAGTCACTTAGATCTTGGGTTATACTATAATCACAAAGTTTACAGTATACTCTGCTTGCGCCGATCAACAAATGAAAAGGCCACAAGTGCGCAGTAGGAAATCACTTAGAAACTCCTACTCTCCGAAGTAATATCACTCACAAAGATGGATATCTACTTCTCACAACACTCTGTTTTACAAATTCACTCAGAAGATGTATTTAACTTTGTTCTTCAACTTCGCTTTTCGTCAGCAAATGACTAAGCTGATGAGTGAGCTGTTCTTGAGACTTAAGAGTTCTGCTTCGAAAATTCTCTCAGAAAGTGTGTTGCTTGTCTTCTCTTCGTCTCTTTCAGCTATTTATACTTGAGGTTTGAAAAATGTCCGTTGAAGAAAGACAAGATTCAAATTCCTCGAGTACTGGTCCTTAAAATCCGCGAACGGCTCTTTTGCAGTCTATCCGTATTGTAAACAGTACTATTCTGCAGGCAGCATTAAATGCAGCATTAAATGCACCCAGCTGATGCGATGCCTTTCTTCAATCATTTGTCTTTAATAACCTTGTACTTCAGCATTTATTACTCCAAGGGGCATTTATTACCGTTGGGAAGACTTTATGATCCTTTCCACTTGGCTGACGAAAGTGCAAGTCTGATGACGAACTCGGCTGATCTCAAACTTGAACAAATCTGATTTGAGTCGGCTGATCTTCATCAGTTTGATATCTTTCCTTCAGCAGATCAGAAGTCTTGGACCTTGAAATTTGACTCTTCTGATGTCTTCATTACTTAGTCAAAATTTCTTCGAAGGGATTATCAGCTAAGTTAACCCATACTTAGCCAATCTTGAAGTTTTGGAATCCTTCAAAACCTCCCTTAACAAATTGTCTTCAGTGCCTTCATCTTCATCCTTATCCAACATGGGTGATTCTTGAGCCATCTAAGATCAGGTTGCAAATCTGAATGTTGTCCTATGTTTTGATCTTGCAACATGACTGTTGGAGTTCCAGTAGTAGTCTGTTGAACAGCATTTGTCTGTTGAACAGTCTCTGGTCTGTTAGCTGTTTGCAACTCTTCTGTTAGACAATCAGCAGTGTGATTTTGAACAGCACTTGAGTTGGCAGCTGAGTTGAGATCAGGTAGTATGATGGGTATATACTCTTCATTTCTTTCAACACTCAATTTCTGAAAATCAGTAGACAGGTTTTGATCAGTACTTTGATTCTTTTCAGACGATTGATTAGATTCATCAAATACTACATGAATGGATTCTTCTACAAGTAAAGTTCTTTTGTTAAAGACTCTATAAGCTTTACTAACAGTAGAGTATCCTACAAATACTGCTTCATCAGCCTTCTCTGCAAAAGCGGTAAGGTAATTTTTCCCATTGTTTAAAACAAAGCATTTACAACCAAAAATTCTAAAGTAATGAATGTTTGGCTTCCTGTTGTTCCAAACTTCATATGGAGTCTTGTTTTGGTGTTTGTTGATCATGCATCTGTTTTGGGTAAAGCATGCTGTATTTGTTGCTTCTGCCCAAAATCTTTGAGGCATCTTTGCTTCAGCTATGATCGTTCTGGTAGCTTCTTTCAGAGTTCTGTTTCTCCTTTCAGCAACTCCGTTCTGTTGAGGGGTTCTGGCAGCAGAGTATTCTTGGCTGATTCCTCTGGCATTACAATACTCTTCAACAGTAGAGTTTGTAAATTCAGTCCCTCTATCTGATCTGATCTTTAATATCTTCATACTCTTCTTATTCTGGATCAGCTCCATCAGATTTGTAAGATGCTCCTTGGTTTCACTTTTCTTCTTCATGAAAATCACCAAAGTGTATCTTGAATAGTCATCCACAACAGCTAGGCAGTACTTCTTTCCACCGTTGCTGATTGGATCAATGGGTCCAAATAAGTCCATATGTAGCAGCTCCATGATCCTTCCAGATGATTGGTGCTTCTTACTTTTGAATGATGACTTGATTTGTTTACCCTTCTGACAGGCGTCACAAAGCTTATCTTTGCTCATGACTATCTTTGGAATTCTTTCTACCAGATCATTCTTGATAAGTCTGTTGATGGTGTTGAAATTCACATGATTCATTTTTTTGTGCCACAGCCAACTGACTTCACTTGGTGTTGATGCCACCAAACAAATACTTGAACTCTTGTCAACAGAATTCCAGTCAACTGTGTAGACATTTCCTTATCGTCTTCCAGATAAAATAATCTTCTTTGTACCAATCTGTTCAACGTAGCACTTATCTGTTTAGAAGATGA
This sequence comes from Penstemon eatonii, assembly GCA_038501285.1. Lineage (NCBI taxonomy): Eukaryota > Viridiplantae > Streptophyta > Magnoliopsida > Lamiales > Plantaginaceae > Penstemon > Penstemon eatonii. Next base: position 19,544,519 of record CM076711.1, read on the forward strand.
CTGAATATCCTTTGTCACAAAATTGAGTTATGCTCAGCAAATTGTATTTGAGGCTTTTAACATAAGAGACGTCAGATATCTCAATGTTGCCTTTGATCAGCTTTCCACTTGCTACAATCTTGCCTTCCTTGCTGTCTCCAAAAGTAACTTTCGGACCATCCACAGCGACAACATCAGTCAGCTCATGTATGTTTCCACACATGTGTCTTGAACAGCCATTGTCCAAGTACCAAATCTTCTCTACTTTACTCCTAATCCTAATCCTAACCTACAAAACAAAATAAAATTGTTTTAGGTTCCCTTATTGAGAGGGTCCTGAAGGATTAGTTCCACCTTTGACAAGCCAAGATGTTGAAGTCTTAGGCTTCTTAGGCTTCTGAGTTTTAACAGGAGCATGAACAGTTTTGCCTTCATCATGTTCATCATATTTGCTATGTTGTTGATAATCAGCATGATAAGGACAATTTTCATAAGCAGAATAAGATGCATGATAAGCAGGATATGCATGCATTGGATGAGCAGGATATGGTGCATAGTAAGTTGGAAATTGAGGTGCATGATACATAGGAGGATATGCAGCAGGTTGAACATAATAAGATTCATTTCCATACCAAGTATTTTCATTTATCTTATTCTTATGCCTCTTTGGTTTACTATATGCTTGCTCATTAACATACGACTTAGTTTTACTAGTCTGATTGGTTTTGTCCTTATCAGAAGACTTCCTAGGACTCTTCTTTTTGGACTTACCAGTCTGTTTTCCTACACTAGGCTCTTTGCTGTTTTTAGCCTTAGAAGTTTTCTTCTCCTTTAACACTTTCTCAGGTGAAGCAGGTTTAGTAGTTTGAACATACAAAATGACCTTACTATTGTCAGTTGATACAAATTTTTCAGTATGGTTCAGTTCTAACTTATCCTGTTCTAAAGGTGTCTTCTGTTTACTAGAGATATGAGTGGATGCAACAGATGACTTTTCATGAGACTCAATTAACTTTTCAAGTTCCATGATTTTTCCTTTATGGACATCACATTCAGCCTTCAGAGATTCATTCTCTTGCTCAAGCAGTTTATACTCAGTTGATTCTTCTGGCTTTTCGGCTTTAAGTTTCAGTGAGCTGTTTTGCTCTCTTAGCAATATCATCTCTTCCTTAAGCTTAGTAAATGCTTCAGCAATAGTAGTATTGTTAAGCATAATTTTTTCAAATGAATTAAATAATTCATTATCAAGAGGAGTTACCTCATAATTCTCAGAGTTATAAGATTCCTTGGCCATCAGGCAGAGAAGAGCAGGACTCTCTTCTTCAAAAGACTCTTCATCAGAAGTGTCTGAGTCTGAATCTGATGAGTAGATAGCAGCTAGCTTCTCAGCTTCTGCTAACAGCACCTTGCCTTTCTGATGCTTTCTTTCTTTTCTGATTCTCTTTTCCTCTTCCGTGTACTTCTCAGCTTTAGGATATGGGCAGTATCTGATGAAATGACCCAATTTCCTGCAATTATAACACATCATTTGGGATTTATAATAATCCTTATCTTGAGAAGAAGAAGTAGGGTTAGAAGTAGAAGCATTGTTGTATTTGTTCTTCATTTTTCTTTTGTAGAACTTCTTGAAGTTGTTCATCAGCAATGCAACGTCTCCAGCAGTGTACTCCTTTTAGTTGAGTATTGTGGCTTCATCAGATGAGTCCACATCTTTGCTTTTGTAGGCTGGTCTTCTGGGATTTTTAGCAGCAACCAGGGCAGCTGTGGGATTTGAAGTTGAGGTTTCTTCAACACCCATTCTAGGCAGTTTATACTCATACGCCTTGAGTACTGAGAACAAATCAGTGAGTGAGATCTTTCCCAAATCTCTTGACTCTTCCATGGCTATAACCTTCATATTGAACTTCGGAGGTAGAGCCTTCAACACTCTCACGGTTATCTCCTTGTCTGTGAAGGTTTTCCAAGCTTTAGAACTTCATTCAGTGTCCTTGTAAACCTTGTATCCATCTGTTCAATGGTTTCCGAAGACTTCATCTTGAAGTTATCCAGCTTTTCTAGAGCAACACTCAACTGGTGCTCTTTGATGGCGTCGTTTCCTTCGCTCATATCACGAACCTTATCCCACATTTCTTTGACAGTCTTGCAATGCTTGACTTTGTCAAATCTGTCATTGTCTAGGGCATTGGTCATGATGAAACGGCGAACTTTGTCCAGGTTGAACAGCTTTATTTCTTCAGCTGTCATTTCGTGTAAATCTTTCTCCACCACTATATCAACTTCATCAACCTTGATAATCTTGGTGAATTTGAATGGACCATTGATGATACATGTGTACATGTTATCATTGTAGGCAGCTAAGAAGATCTCCATTCTGATCTTCCAGTCCTCAAAACTCATACCAGCAATGTGGGGAACATGGCTGATACAATTCATTTTCAAAAAGTTTTATTTTTCAAAAATATGCTCTTTTGGAAAAGTTTGAAAACCTTTGAAAAACACTCTGATCAAGCTCGTTGATCAAGCATCTGATTCTAATGAACCACCCGCTCTGATACCACTTGTTGGTCCCAAGTGGTCAGATGAGGTCTAGAGGGGGGGGGGGTGAATAGACCTCTGAAAATTTTAATCAAATTTTAACTTTAAAACTTTTTGTTCAACTATAAGCAGACTAAGCTGTTACAGAACAGTAAGCTGACGAAGCTGATCGCGAACAAATCTTTGAACAACTTTGTTGACCACTAATCTGATAGTCACTTAGCTGATTTAGTTAAAATCAGTTTTAATACCAGAATACTTGCAGCAAATTTTTAAAGTGTTTTTCACAAGTAAACTTAGTAGTTTGAAAGATTTTATCCCCAGCTTTATAAAACTTCTTTAATCCTTTTTCAAACAGTTTTATCAAGTGTTTTTATGCAAACTGAAAATATGCAAGTAAAATGCAAGGTAAAAACACAAGGATTTTTATAGTGGTTATATGGATGTAAATCCTTTAGTCCACTTTTCCAAGTCACACAGATCTTGTGTTATAATAAAAACACAAAGTAATCAGTATACACTGCTTGCGTCAAATAACAAATGAAATGGCCACAAGTTCGCAATAGGAAATCACAAAGAAAACCTATTCTACAGAGTTTCATCACTTCACAAAGATGGATAAACACTCCTCACAACACTTTAACAGTTTTTCATTCAGAAAAATGTGTATATCTTTGATCTTCAACTTCTGCTTAAGTCAACAAATGACGAAGCTGATGAGTGAGATGTTCTTGAGCTTTTTGAGACTTAGAAAATATTCTGCTTCGTAAATTCTCTCGGTTGTTGTGTGTAGCTTCTTTTTCTCTTCGTCTCTTCAGCTATTTATACTCACAGATTCAAAAAGTGTTCGTTGAAGAGAGACACAATTTGAATTTCTCGGTTTGTGGTCCTTAATTTCCGCGAACGGCTCTCTGCACAGTGACAGTACTGCAGACTGTACTTTCTGTCAGGCAGCATTTAATGCACCGAACTGATACGAGGTATTTCTTCAATCATTTGCCATTAATACCCTCGGTCTTCAGCATTTATTACTCCAAGTGCATTTACTACCGTTGGGGAGACTTCTTGATCCTTTCCACTTGGTTGATGAGAGTGCAAGTCTGATGGTGAGCAGAGCTGATCTCAAACTTGAACAAATCTGATTTGAGTTGGCTGATAGACACCAGTCTGATTTCTTCTCTTCAGCAGATCAGTAGTCTTCTGGACCTTGAATATTTGACCACCCTTCTGATTTATCTTCTTACTTGATCAAAATTCTTCTAAGGGTTTTAAACTAAGTTTTCTGTACATAGCTGATCTTGATGAGTTTTGGAAATCATCAAAACCTCCCTTAACTAAACTAACTTCAGTACACTCTATCTTCATCTTCATCCAACAAAACAATTGCAATCAAATACATAAGCTTCAATCACAGTTGGATAACATTAAAATATATAAAGTTTTAGATAAGAATTATGTCTGAAAAGAAAAAAGAATAACAAAAAAAAAGCAAATAAGCGTATTTACCTATTTTGTTGTTGAGGTACTAAGTTGGGGTGGTTGTGTTTGAACACGGTTGACCAGTTCTTTTGTCTAAATTCCATCTTATCATTAGAAACGGTAATTTTTTCCAACTTTTGCATCTTTATACACAAAGATCGTAAGATGTATGATAAGTAATAAAAATATATAGTACTAAAATTTTCATTTGCACAATGACAATTTATTAAATGATTCATAGTAGCACAATCACTTACCATTATCTTGACTGTTGATTTCCTACGTGGGTCACTGGTCGAACTACGAAATGTGTCATTTATTGTGATGCTTTTGAGTTCGAAGTCAACCTTGACCATGTACCAGTGTGATCCTTGGTCATTCATAGGAATGTAAATTTTTTGACAACTAGACGTTTGACCCCGAAAACGTTCACATGCACCAAATATAGATTCTTGTTCTTTCAGACCAACTCAGATAAGCAAAACAGTCAATCACCTGTATTATAGAACTAATATCAGTACTCATTAATATAACCCGAATTAAACTGGATACTTAAACTGCCGTTAATCCAGGATTCTTTGTTTAAGCTGTAAATTTGCGACCTATTAGATGTCCAATCACCAAAATCCACAACTAGTTTCCTGTACAAAATAAATTTACAAATATTAATAGTTATGATAAATTTGATTATGTTTTCAATATGTAACTGATTTGATGTGGAAATATACTCCTTTCTAAAATTTGGGTTGAATATGTAATTTGCCACCATTTTGTCAGTGGGAAGGTATTAACAAAGTATCTCAAAACAATCAATTCTTTGATCAAGCGTCTCATCCTTTTCCAAATCTCTGACCCTTTCATCTTCCGAATGCATCGTGGTACCAATGTTGTAAGGCAATTTTGCTGATTTTGTTTCACTGACTTGTTTTTTTTATTCTCCAACTTTTGACCTTCATTAACATTTTCCACAAATTGATGTTTCAAGTTTGACATGTCGTCTCTTAACTTTTTCAAATCTTCAGTAATGACACCCAAATTAACAAAATTTCCAAAATTCAACAAGCGGTTCACTTGGTTCTCCAAATTTGTCAGTCTTTTGTTCATGAGACCAATTTGTCCACCACTCAATAATTCAATCAATTGTGTCTCCATTTCAGTCATTCTCTTATTTAATAATGCATTTTGTTTGAGTACGAATTTCAACTGTCTATTAGATTGCATTATCGAGTATTCTTCCTCCATTGAGTTTGAGCTTCCAACACCAATATTTTGAGTGGCTTCACCACACATATCTTTTTGCGAAATTGAATTATCCACAAAATTATCACTTGGTTTGGTTTCAAAAGGTCGCATATTTGCAACTTCATGCCATGACTGCAGTAGTAGTACGAATTGTTGGTTAATTGAACATTGCAATATATTACAACTAATACTAAATGACATATGTTTCATTTATAAATACTCACCAAATTGTTCCAATGACCTTCTTTCTTTGAGTAAAATCTCATTATATTCACGACTTCATCTTGCTGCCATTGTTCTACTTGTGGACAATTTGATTAATTAAGAATGGTTTTATCATGTATCTTATATGCATAAGCAATCTACAAATAAACAAACATATCAATCCAAAATCCTTAAAGGCTTTTTTTAACAAAATATATTTAAATTGTTTATTAATAAAATAACGCAGCAATCAGAAAATTTAGAAGATGTGGCCTCCCATACCTGATTTCAGTTGGAATTTTTTTATCTTCCATACCTCCAAACAAATTGCTCTTCCAAACAAGGAATTCAGTTATTCGGAATTCTGCAAAAGAACGTGAATTTTTTATTTTTTTTTATCCTCTTGTTGTTCAACTTGTATGTGAATGTATATGTAATTTTTCATAACTTTTTACTAGACCAATTTTAAGAGTCCAAGAGTCCAATTAATTAAGAGTTTCACTTAGTATAGAGGGAAAAATACTTTTGGTCTCAAACTTTACTCCAGAAAACACATTTGGTACCATGTTTTGCAGAAAAACAGATTTGGTACCACAATTTAGAGAGTCTTGACACATTTAGTCATTCCGTTAAGTTTTGAAGGAAATTTCGAGCGTGACCGTCACGCGCGCGTCAAGTTCAAATTGGTCACGAGTTTTGCACGTGAGAAATCGGTTAAAACACTTTTGGTCCCAAACTTTACCCCAAAAAACACATTTGGTACCATGCTTTGCAGAAAAACAGATTTGATACCACAATTTACATACTCTTGGCACATTTAGTGTCCCTGTTAAATTGATAAAAATCACATATAATGAACATACAACAGTTTCTCTAAAAGATTTGATAAAAATCACAAAATATACTTAAATCATTAAAAATATTCTTAACAAAAGTACCTTGGATACCTGACTTGGTGCACTTTGACTTGCACTTGTATTCCAATGTTGATACAAGCACCGATCAAAAGTTCCATCTTTTCCATCGAAAACATCGAAAAGTTTCAATTTTTTAATCAAAAGTGTGGTACCAAATCTGTTTTTCTGCAAAGCGTGGTACCAAATGTGTTTTCTGGGGTAAGGTTTGGGACCAAAAGTGTTTTGACCAATTTGTCACGTGCGAGACTCGTGAACTTAACGGGCGCATGACGGTCATGCGCGCATATTCCGTCCAAAATTTAACGGAATGACTAAATATGTCAAGACTCTCTAAATTGTGGTACCAAAATTTGTTTTTCTGCAAAGCATGGTACCAAATGTGTTTTCTAGGATAAAGTTTGTGAACAAAAATGTTTTTCCCTCCTTAGTATAGGATTTTAAAAGACTTCCACCGCCGCTGGTGACATTTTAAAAGTGATTGAGCAATAGGAAATTTTTCTTTTTTGGTACCCATAAGATAGATGGATTTGCAGTTTTGGTACCATTATGATGAATGTGACAATTTATCCCTATATATTAGAAAATAATTTCTTGTCTAGTCCTAGTTTCGGCAAGTGAGTTACACTTTCCAGATGAAAGAGATAAATTGCTTTATTAATTTTTGCTTTATATATACTTTTATACATATACATATTAGTAACAAGTTGAATTATGTGTTTCACTTTAGTCCTTATTAGGTGGTTCCGATAACACATGACATGTATATGAATATTTTTAGGGCATTTTCTTCCGTTCGCTATTGAGATTATTTGAGATATTGTTTAATTGGTGAGCAATTATGGTGTTTGAAGAAATTTTTGAGAGAAAACTTTAGTTTGGAACGAAATGGACGATTAAGTTGGACTGGAATGAAAGCCTAGTTTGGAAGAGATTAAATCTTTAGTTTTTTTAAATGATTACAAAGACAAATATATCCATGTTAGTTTACTTGAAATGACAAAATTGCCCTCATGAGCATATCACATGTTACCGGAACAGCCTTGGACCACCTGAAAAGGACTAAAGTGAAACAAATAATACATAGTAGGGACTAAAGTGGGAAAAAATATAAGAGGGACCACTCTGTAAAAAGTTAATGATAAGAGGGACCAAAAGTGGTGTTTACCCTATAAACAATTACACTAGATCGATCACGCACGCAACAATTTCATTATTTACATGAAGATTAATCTTACAAAAAATGGAGACAAACATATATACTACTTAAATGTCTGACTTTTTACAATAATTAATGGTGAAATTGCAGAAAACGTCCAAAATTAATTAGTGATTTTGGATTTTCGTCTCAAGCTATATTACCTCACCGAATTTCATCCCGCAATTTAATATTTCTTTGAAACTAATTACTAATTTTGATTTTTCGTCACAACTCGCCGAATTTCGTCCCATAATTTACCATTTTGTATGAATTTAGTCCCAATATTAAATCAGTGATTAATTTGGTACGATTTTTGCAATTTTGCCATAATTAATTAAGTTGCATCCCATCTTTCAACGTGATTGTGTCAATCGGTAGTGACTTGTGACTCCTAGAGGCGAAACTCAAATTTGAATACTCCTGAAGATACCACATTGCAAAAGACTTATACCCAATGTAAACTAGTTCAAGCCGAAAATACACAGTTTAGTAAATATATATATATATATATATATATATATAAGCATAAGCAATTTAGTTTATTATTGTAGTATTTTATTTGAATTTTGTAAGACTAATAATATTACCTGTGCATCAATTAAGAACGTCAGATCACGACTTTATTTCTCCATTAATTATTAACGCATATAATCAATATTTTTCTTCTAGACTTGATCGCCCAATTTTTTAATTTCATGAAATCACGTAACTCATGTTGTAAAAGCTAGTTACGTAGAATATATAGCTAAGAAAATAAGAGACTATTAAAGCAAATAAATAATTTTGAAATTATATCTTATTTTTGTTTCGTTTGATTAAAAAACGAAAGTTTTTCAATGTTTTTGACAAAAAAGATGAAAATTTTAATCCATGCCAACAACAACAAATTATGACTGAAATTAATAAATGAAAGCGTCCGTATAAAAAAGCAAACACCCATCCCACTTTAAATTTTTTTTCCCTTTATGATAGTTAATTCACCAATTCAAAGTCTTCTAGATTTCTGAATCAGTTCCAAATTTATCAAAATTACTAAAATCTTCAACTTTACTAATATATATATATATATATATATATATATATATATATTCAACTAGCTTTTACACAACTTATTTGACTCATTTTATAACAAAACTGCTACATAAGTTAAAGCATAATGAATTGAATGTATAAACAGTTACACTAGATCGATCACGCACGCAACAATTTCATTATTTACATGAAGATTAGTTTTACAAAAAAATGGAGACAAGCATTCGATCAAATTCGAAAAAACACCATATTAAAAATCGAGAAAAAAGTAATATGTAAAGTCGAGAAGAAGTTAGTATCCATAAACCCATTTTAGCTTGCTTGAGTGTCATGCTGGTTATGAATTTCATTATTATCATCTTCTTCACTCTTGTTATGTTCTTCGCTTGCTCCAAATTGAGGTTGCCCACCATCACCAACAATTCTGTCAGAATTCTTTTTGCATGTACTTGATTTATGTCCTAGCTCCCTGAATTAATATAACAAAATCAATCAATAACAAAATATTCATACATAGTTGATAACGCCGTGAAAACGTCGTTATCGCTTGCCTTCTTAAGCCCAAAACGTCTTGTTTTAATCCGAGTTTTGCTTGCTTTTGCGTGGCTTTTCATTCTTTGGCCCCTTCGTTTGGCCTTTGTTCGTTTTTCGTGTTTTTGTTCTTATTTTGATCGTTTTCTCCGTGGTTTGTAGGTATTGACATCTTAGAGTGATTGGAGTTGCGAATTAATAAGCGAGTCGTTCTACCCACCCCGCGAGTCAAGCTTGAGCTTCAAAAGAGATGGAACCCGAAGCAAATTTTACAATAATGAAGATAGCTTCTCACTCAAGCATGCACAACTTTATCATGGCTGATCCAAATAAGCTGAATTTTGTATATGTCATAGATGAGTGAGTTAGCTACGCTACGGACTTAATGGATCCGCATTCGGAGTTCAGAATCAAAATATATGCTGCTCGGAAGGAAGTGTGGCAGAGCAGGAAACTTACTGCCTGTGTCACACCGCGGTGTGTGGCTTGTCACACAACACACCGCGGTGTACCCCTGCTACCAGCAGATATTTGTCTGCGGGAAGCAGGGGTGTTTTTGTATAATTCCCCCTTTGTTCCCAATTGTAATTTTAACTTGTTATGGGACATTTTGGTCTTGGTTGTGATAGTTTTTGGGGCAACTTAGGCATGTGGGGATTTATTGTTTTCACTAGGCTAGTAGTTAAGTGGGGAAATCAAAGACAACTCATCACATCTCATTTTATCTTGCCTCCTTATTGAAGAACTCTCACTTGGACTCTCCATTGAAGATAAAAAGGCTTGAGGGAGAAGTTGTTGAAGATTTCAACCAATAAGCTTACTCTAACTCTTATTACTTTGTTCATTTACATTTATGGCTTTCATTAATGTATTGGATGATTTATTTAATGTTATGAGTGGCTAATTCCTCTTTTCTTGGGTTTTATTGATCCTATGATTGAATGATGAGTTAATGGTTGTTGCTATGCTTACAAGTGTTTGTTAAACTAGTTTGAGCTTTTGTCAATTTGTGATTAGGCCAACCATATGATGAAATGAACTGATCTTTAATTGCTAGGCATAGTGGATTAAATATTAGACTGTAAAACTAGTTTGTGATTTGATTTTAGGATAGGAATATACCTAGGTCATTTCATGTTATAATAAGGTTTGTAATTAATGCATCACTTAGGCTTAATCCTTTTAGATATAAATTGGATTAGTCTACTTTGGTAGGTTCGTACGCTATTCGGAAGATACGTATGTATTTTTTTATGAAATCTTGAACAACAAACATAAGGGTGCTTGTTAATTGTTGAGTCGTTTATCTTGAATTGAACTAGGTGACGTAAAATCCTAGAAGCCTTTACATATTGTTAAGTCAAGTGTTAGTTTAAAAATCACCTTGATTTAGTTATAATATCATTACCACCACCATTTTACCGTACTCAACTTACAAATCTAAGTCGAAGTAACAAGACATTAGTCGGTAATTAATTGAACAATTCCTCGTGGGTTCGACACTCATTTATCACTTTATTACTTGTAACGACCGTATACTTGCGCGATTACGTACTCGTATTTGGAGCGTAACAATAGTTATATAAAATTTATCAATAATAATCACATACCGACATGCACTACAACGTTGCCTCTTTGCACGAGGGGCTCCTCTAGACTTAATTTTTCTAGGATCTTGGACACCAACACGGCTATGCGAGGTAACTGGATCACGAAAGCCATGACAGGCCACATGTTCTTCATTTCTTTCTACTGACTTTGAACTACTTATAGCGTCAGAAACTACCTCTTTTGCTGCATCACGCAATAACTTTAAAGACTAAGCTTTGGCATATTCAGACTGAGAACCTTGAAGGCTAAAATCTACACTCTCTTTGTATATTTGCATAAACCTAGAGCCTTGAGGATCTTCAAATGGAAACACAGGTCTATAATTGAGTCGTAAATCAATGCCAATATCAACAGTCCATCTTTCACAAATACATGGAGTAGGAATCTCGGTTAGTTGCAAACATTTAAAAGCACAAAAAAGATGACAACAAAGCTGTTCGCGATATAAACTAACATGCAAAACACACAAGTATACGTATCGTTCCAAGTAATAAAGAGATAAGTCGAGTGTCGAACCCACATAGAATTGAACAACTATCTACCAACTAGGACTAAAGCTACTCAGATTCATGGTTCAAATATGTTTGGGTAGTTGTTTTAGCAATTAACACTAAGGAAAAGTAAATGAAAGTAACTCAGGCAAATTATCAAACACTTGGTGGGTATAATGATAAAAAACTCCTAGAGTTCTATGTCACCTAGTCTAATATATGACCAATTATCTAAATCAATTGATGACCCATGCTAGTGATTACTATCCTATGATTCAAATATACTCACATGTATCTTTCGAGTTGCATATGAACCTATCAATATAAATTAACCCAATTTATGTCTAAAAGGATTAATCTAGTTGATGCATTAAGCTTGAAACTATTAGGATACAAAATGAGCTAGGTATATTTCTATCCTAGGATCAAATCACAATCTAATTTCCAATTCTAATCTCCAATTTACTTTGTCAAGCACTTTAAAGACCAATAGATAACACCCAATTGGTGATCAAGCAATTAGATGACAATAAGCACACAATTAGAAAAGCAATCACATAGAAGCATGTAATCAACAATTAATTCATCATTCAATCATAGATCAAACATAGGATTCATAAAACATTAGGAATTGGGGATCTAGCTACTTATGATATCAATAAAATCATCCAATATCATCCAATCATATCCATATTCTAAAGATAAAAAGATGAAATTAGAGATAGAAAATGCTTAGTCTCAAGATCTTCACAAATTCCCCAATTGCCTCCTCCAAATCTCTCCAATTAAAGTGAAATGTAAAGTGAAGTGTCAAAAGGTATGAAAATAGGGCTTTGATTAAGCATTTATATCAACCCCAAATAAGTCTTGCAAAATGCCGGAAAAGCCCTCCACTTATCCTGCTAAAATTCCAATTTTTCTTTCAAAGTGTGCATTTTTTTTGCTAGCCGGAGTAGCGAGTCTGGATTCTGAAGTCGTGCCTCTGAATTGCAGTTTTTCTTCTCTTCTACCGGGGTCGCAACTCTGGATTCTGAAGTCGCGACTCTGACTCTCGGCTATTCTGGCAAGGCAGCTTCAAATAGATGTTTCTCCCTCGTCCGACCTTCAAATGCAGATCCGTAAAATCCGTAGCGTAGCTAACTTCCCCCTCTACATCATACTAAATATTAAGCTTCATTGGATAACCCATGAAAGAGTTATACTTGTTGGCCCATCAGCATATTTTTTTTGTTTTACGCCCCGTAACTCTTCCTCAGCATCCTCGATACTGAGATATACCATAAGACCAATAAGTTGATTCGAGACCTCGCTATCAACTTCTTGGCCTAAAAAAAGTAATCTTTCTCGATAAAGTCGATTGATTAGGGTAAAATTGATTCCCTTAGGAACCGTACATGCACCTTTTGATGCATACGGTTCAAAAAAATTGTGAAAAAAAAGAATCAATGTATAGATTCCAGTCCTCTTTCTTTTTTTCCTATTCTTTTTTGTAGCAGGTTTTTTACAACTTGTAACGAAAGGGTTGTTTCTTCTATTTTTCAATAAAGCCGAATTTGAACTTCTTTTCTTTCTTCCTTATAATGAAAAAAGTCAATAAACTTATTGAATTAACTTCTCATTGATGTATTATTTCATCGAGATTCAATCAAAATCACGATGGGATTTTCTTGTTCCTGATTGGGTCTCTTTCATCTTTTTAGGTTTATGCTCTACTCCGGGTAAAGACCCGCCCGATTTGGATTTGCGCATATAGGACAAATCTTCCCATCACCTTTTCTTTTTGTTATTACTTTTCAAATACCAAACAGGAATCATTTATGATATACGTAGTAATCATAGATATATTACCAATTGGGGTTTTTCTAAACGGAGCCTGGATACTTCATTTTTTGAGTCCAACCAAAACCAAAGCCAATTCTTTATCTTTTTTTTCTGTTCGTTTCATCACACCAGATAGAGAAACCTTCTATCATCAGGGTAATGATCCATCAACCTTCTAGTTCTTTTTATGAGGCGCAAACGGGAGAATTTATCTTGGAAGCGGAAGAACTTCTGAAGCTACGCGAAAGCCTCACAAGGGTTTATGTACAACGAACGGGCAAACCATTATGGGTTGTATCTGAAGACATGGAAAGAGACGTTTTTATGTCAGCAACAGAAGCCCAAGCTTATGGAATTGTTGATCTTGTAGCAGTTGAATGAAAAACAATGGATTTTGTACAAATCTGTTATTTTAGATTTTAGCTCTCAGTTTACTATTCTATATAAATAGAATCTATATAAATAGAAAAATTCATAATGATCCGGTTAGGATCAATAGTGAGCAGCCATCTACATCTTTGCATTATTTACACCGGAATGTTCTTTCCTTGAAGTTCTTATTCAAAGGCTCCTACGAAAGCCACGAAAACCAAGAAAATCAATGACACAACAACAAAAACACGAAACAACGAACAACGACACAAAGAAACACAAAAGAAAGGAAAACACCCAAGAACACACGAAAACTTAAGGATAATTAATACTTTTGAGCTTGAAAGTGTTAGGAAAAACCACAACCAGATTTAATGAAATAGCAAAAATAATGAACACAAAATTTACGTGGTTCACCCAAAAATAGGCTACGTCCACGGGCTGCTGCAGATCTTTTAATAAAGGGAGATAATTACACAATGTTTACAAACACTCAACACTCACATCTCTCTTACACTAAGAAAATTGCTCTCTCAATTTCCTCACAATATCTCTCACAGGAAGCTGCTAAAATTACTCTCAATTTTAGCCTGACTATGAATTGCTCTAGTGTATGTTGCTAGTGTATTTTGATGGTGTTCACTGTGTGCTTTTGAACTGAATGAGGCATCCTATTTATAGGACTTCAAAAGAAACATTCTCTGCAAATTCTGTTTTGCCCACTTGCAATTTTCTTGTTACAGTGATGAATTCATTCTGAAGTTTGGCAAATAGATTCTAACCAATTGTTGCAACTTTCAATTGCAACTTGTCCAAATAATCAAGTTGGTAGGCCCCACTTTAATTAATTAATTCATTTGCTAACAATCTCCCACTTGAAGACTGATTTCAATATGTCTTCACACCTGATCAATGCAACAGCCGTTCCCGATCTTGTCAGTTTCGAAGTCCAACTGAAGCTGAGCATAACTTCACTTTATCAACAGTTACAACCTTTGTTAGCATGTCTGCTGGATTCTTACTCCCTTGGATCTTCTCAAGTGTTAACACGCCATCCTCTAACAGAGATCTGATGAAGTGATAACGAAGCCCAAAATGTTTTGTTCTGGAGTTAAATACAGAGTTCTTCGCCAAGTGTATTGCACTCTGACTATCACTGAATAGAACATTCTTCTCGTCTTTGAATCTCAGTTCATCTAACAAACCTTGAAGCCATATATTTCTTTACTGGCTTTTGTCACTGCTACATACTCTGCCTCTGTCGTGGACAATGCAACAATCTTTTGTAACCATGACATCCAACTGACTGCCGTTGATCCCACAGTGAACACATAACCTGTGGTGCTTCTTCTGTGATCAACTTCTCCGACAAAATATGTATCTACATACCCTTGCACTTTGACTTCTCCTCTGCCAAAGTACAAGCACTTATTTGAAGTGCTTCGTAGATACCTCAAGATCCATTTGACTGCTTCCCAATGGACCTTACCCGGGTTTGACATAAACATGCTAACAGCTCCCACTGCATAGCCAATGTTTGGTCTAGTACAGACCATTGCGTACATCAAACTCCCAATGGCTGAGGCATAAGGAACCTTGGCCATTAAGTCTCTCTCTTCGTCTGTCTGAGGAGACTGACTTTTGGATAGCCGAAAGGGACTAGCCAATGGTGTGTTGACTGGCTTACTGCTGTCCATCTTGAACCTTTGCAAAATACGACTGATGTATTCTGCCTGAGATAACTGCAAAACTTCTTTTTACTTATCTCGAGTGATTTGCATTCCAAGAATCTTCTTTGCTGGACCCAAATCTTTCATGTCAAACTCTTTTGACAATTGCTGCTTCAAACTTTTGATCTCGTTCATATTTGAACCAGCTACTAACATATCGTCAACATAAAGTAGCAAAATAATATAACATGAGTTATACCTCTTGAAGTAGCAACAGTGGTCAGTATTGCACTTCTGGAATCCTTCCTTGTGCATAAAGTTGTCAAACTTTTTGTACCACTGTCTTGGAGCTTGTTTCAAACCATACAAGCTCTTCTTGAGTCTACACACCATATTTTCCTTCTCTGTCTCTAAGAAACCTTCTGGCTGACACATGTAAATCTCTTCATCTAAGTCTCCGTGAAGAAACGCAGTCTTCACTTCTAACTGTTCTAGGTAGAGATTTTCAATAGCAACAATACTTAATACAGTCCTGATAGTATTAAGTTTCACAACAGGAGAAAAGATTTCGGTGTAGTCAATTCCTTCTTTTTGCTGGAATCCATTGACTACTAGCATGGCTTTGTATCGTTTCGAGCCATCCTGCTCTTCTTTCACACGATACACCCATTTGTTATGTAAGGCCTTCTTCCCTCTGGGTAACTCAACAAGTTCCCATGTCTGGTTGGAGATCAAAGACTTCATCTCGTCTTTCATGGCAAGCTCCCACTCGCCGGCATCTCCAATCTGACAAGCCTCATCATAGCTCTCTGGTTCTCCTCCATCTGTCAGCAACACATAATCCATGTATCTCCTGTTAGGCACATGTGGCCTAGAAGACCTTCTCAATACAGGAGTTGGAGAATGGGGTTGATTTGCATTCTCCTGCTCAACACGTTCCTTTGGCTCGGGATTTTCTAAGGTTTGGTTTGTCACAGGACTAACTGGAACGTCATCCGCTTCTGCATATACTGGCTCAATCACAATTGGGTCAGTGGCATTTGCCAAATGCCTATCTTTGTACATAACTCTTTCATTGAAGATTACGTCTCTGCTGCGAATTATCTTTTTGTTTGCGTCATCCCATGTTGGATAAGGATGAAGATGAAGACACTAAAGAAAGTATGATAAGGAAGGTTTTGATGCATTCCAAAACTTCATAAATTGGCTAAGTATGGAGTAACTTAGCTGATAAACTTATCAAGGAATTTTGACTAAGTAATGAAGACATCAGAAGAGTCAAAGTTTCAAGGTCCAAGACTTCTGATCTGCTGAAGTAAAGTTATCAGACTAGTGAAGATCAGCCGACTCAAATCAGATTTGTTCAAGTTTGAGATCAGCCGAGTTCACCATCAGACTTGTACTTTTGTCAGCCAAGTGAAGAAGATCATGAAGTGTTCCCAACGGTAATAAATGCCCCTTGGTGTAATAAATGCTGAAGTACGAGGATATTTAAGACAAATGATTGAAGAAAAGCTTCGCATCAGCCGAGTGCATTTAATGCTGCATTTAATGCTGCCTGCAGAAAGTACTGTTCATTGTACGGACATACTGCAAAAGAGCCGTTCGCGGATTTTAAGGACCAGTACTCGAGGAATTTGAAACCTGTCTTCCTTCAACGGACATTTTTCTATCCTCACGTATAAATAGCTGAAAGAGACGAAGAAGAAGCAAGCAACACACTTTCTGAGAGAAATTTCCGAAGCAAAATTCTTTAAGTCTCAAGAACAGCTCACTCATCAGCTGAGTCATTTGTTGACGAAAGCAGAGTTGAAGAATCAAGAAAAATACATCTTCTGAGTGATTTTGTAAACAAGAGTGTTGTGCGGAGTTGTGATCCATCTTAGTGAGTGATCAAACTTCAGAGAATAGGTTTTCTGTATGATTTCCTATTGCGAACTTGTGGTCGTTTCATTTGTTGTTCGACACAAGCAGAGTATACTGTAAACTTTGTGATTATAGTATAACCCAAGATCTGAGTGACTTGGAAGAGTGGACTAAAGGATATTCAAATCCATATAACCACTATAAAAATTACTTGTGTTTTTACATTGTTTTCAAATCTGCATATCTTCTGTTTGCATAAAAACACATTAAGTTAACTGTTTGAAAAAGAGATAAAAAGGAGTTTATAAAACTGGGGAAGCATTTTTCAAACTGCTAAGATTACTTGTGAAAAACACTTTGAAAATCCGCTGCAAGTACTCTAAGTATTAAAACTGATTTCTGCAAAATCAGCTAAGTAACTATCAGACGAGTGGTCAACAAGACTGTTCCAAGATTTGTTCGCGAACAGAATTGTAACTTACTAATCTGATCAGCTTAGTCTGTTCAGTGAGAGTAAATTTTTAAAGTTAAATTTGAAGAAAAATTTTAAAGAGGTTTATTCACCCCCCCCTCTAAACCTCTTCTGACCACTTGGGACCAACAAGTGGTATCAGAGCGGGTGGTTCATTAGAATCAGCTGCCTGATCAACGAGCTTGATCCAAGTGTTTTTCAAAGGTTTTCAAAACTTTTCAAAAGAGCATCTTTTTTGAAAAATCAAAACTTTTTGAAAATGGACTGTATCAGCCATGTTCCCCACATTGCTGGTATGTCTTTTGAGGACTGGAAGATTAGAATGGAAATCTTTCTAGCAGCCTACAATGACAACATGTACACATGTATCATTAAAGGTCCATTCAGATTCACAAAGACCATAAAAATCAATGAAGTAGATACGGTTGTGGAGAAAGACCTTCATGAGATGACTCCTGAAGAAATAAAGCTTTACAATCTAGATAAAGTTGGGAGATTCATCATGACTAAACCCCTGGATAATGATCGGTTTGACAAGGTCAAACATTGCAAAACTGCAAAGGAGATGTGGGACAAAGTCAGAGATATGAGCGAAGGCAATGATGCTATTAAAGAGCATCAGCTCAGTGTTGCCTTGGAGAAGCTGGACAACTTCAAGATGAAGTCTGGAGAAACCATTGATCAGATGGACACCAGATTCACCAGAACTCTGAATGAAGTTTTGAAGCTGGGAAAGACTTTCACTGACAAAGAGATCACCGTCAGAGTACTGAAGGCTCTACCTTCCAAGTTCAACATGAAGGTGACAGCAATGGAAGAATCAAGAGATCTGGGCAAGATTTCTCTTACAGAGCTGTTCTCCGTACTCAAGGCTTATGAGTATAAACTGCCAAGAATGGGAATTGAAGAAACCTCAACTTCAGGACCCACAGCTGCACTAGTTGCTGCTGAAAACCAAAGAAGACCAGCTCAAAGAAATGCTGAAGTGGACTCATCTGATGAAGCCACTCTACTCAACAAGAAGGAGTACACTGCTGGAGATGTTGCACTGTTGATGAACAACTTCAAGAAGTTCTACAAGAGAAAGATGAAGAACAAATACAACAATGCTTCTTCTTCTAAACCTAACTTTTCCTCTCAAGAAAAAGATGATTATAAATCAAAACTAATGTGTTACAACTGCAGGAAATTGGGACACTTCATTAAAGACTGCCCATATCCAAAAGCAGAGAAGTACACTGAGGAAGAGAAGAAAATGAGAAAAGAAAGGAAGCATCAGAGAGGCAAAGCAATGATGGCTGAAGCAGAAAAGCTGACCGCTGTCTACTCATCTGATTCAGATTCAGACACGTCTGATGAAGAATCGTCTGATGAAGAAAAACCTGCTCTCCTGTGCCTGATGGCAAAGGACTCTGATGACTCTGAGGATGAGGTAACTCCTCAAGAAAATGAATTGTTTAATTCTCTAGAGCAAATGATGTTGAATAATACTACTATTGCTGGAGAATTTGTTAAGCTTAAGGAAGAGATGAACTTGCTAAAAGAGCAAAATAATTCACTGAAACTTCTAGCTGAAAAGCCAAAAGAATCAGCTGAATATAAACAGCTTGAGCAAGAGCATGAATCTCTGAAAGCTGAATGTGAGGTCTATAAAGAAAAAATCATGGAACTTGAGAAAATCATTGAGTCTCATGATAAGTCAACTGTTGCATCCATGCATACATCTAGTAAACAGGAGACACCTTTAGAAAAGGATAAACTAGAATTGAATCATACTGAAAAATTTATTTCAGCTGACAATAGTAAGGTCATTCTGTATGTTCAAACTTCTAAACCTACCTCATCTGAGAAAGTGGTAAAGGAGAAGAAATCTCCTAAGGCTAAAAAGAGCAAAGAGCCCAGTGTAGGAAATCAGACTAGTAAGACCAAACAGCAGAGCCCTAAGAAGTCTGCTGATAAAGCTAAAGTCAATCAGAATAATGGTAAAACTAAGTCAAAATCAAATGAGCAAGCAACTAGTAAACCAAAGAAGCATAAAAACAAGAAAAATCAAAATGCTTGGTGTGGAAATGAGTCATATTATGTGCAACCTGCTGCATATCATCCTATGTATCATGCACCTCAATTTCCTAGTTACTATGCACCTTACCCTGCTCATCCAATGCATGCATATCCTGCATATCATGCACCTTACCCTGCTTATGAACATTATTCTTATCATACTGATCATCAAAATGACTTATCTGATAACTATGATAAAAATGAAACTGTTCATGCTCCTAAAACTCAGAAGCCTAAGAAGCCTAAGACTTCAACAGCTTGGGTTGTCAAAGGTGGAACTAATCCTTCAGGACCCTCTCAATAAGGGTACCTAAAACAATTTTATTTTTGTTTTGTAGGTTAGGATTAGGAGTAGGAGTAAAGTAGAGAAGATTTGGTACTTGGACAGTGGATGTTCAAGGCACATGTGTGGAAACATACATGAGTTGACTGATGCAGTTGCTGTGGATGGTCCAAAAGTTACTTTTGGAGACAACAAAGAAGGCAAGATTAAAGCTAAAGGAAGATTAATCAAGGGAAACATAGAGATATCTGACGTCTCCTATGTTAAAGGCCTAATGTATAATCTGCTAAGCATAAGTCAATTTTGTGACAAAGGATATTCAGTCATCTTCTCAACAGATAAGTGCTACGTTGAACAGATTGGTACAAAGAAGGTAATTTTATCTGGAAGACGACAAGGAAATATCTATATAGTTGACTGGAATTCTGTCGACAAGAATTCAAGTATTTGTTTGGTGGCATCTGCACCAAGTGAAGTCAGTTGGCTATGGCACAAGAGAATGAATCATTTAAACTTCAAAACCATAAACAGATTAATCAAGAATGATTTGGTAGAAGGGATTCCAAAAGCAGTTATGAGCAAAGACAAGCTCTGTGACGCATGTCAGAAGGGTAAACAAATCAAGTCATCTTTCAAAAGCAAGAAGCATCAATCTTCTGAAAGAATATTGGAGCTACTACACATGGACTTATTTGGACCCATTGATCCAGTCAGCAATGGTGGAAAGAAATACTGCCTAGCTGTTGTGGATGACTATTCAAGATATACTTGGGTGATTTTCATGAAGAAGAAAAGTGAAACCAAGGAACATCTTACCAATCTGATGGAACTGATCCAGAATGAAAAGAGTATCAAAATATTAAAGATCAGATCAGATAGAGGGACAGAGTTTACAAACTCTACTGTTGAAGAGTATTGTAACATCAAAGGAATACATCATGAGTATTCAGCTGCAAGAACCCCTCAACAGAATGGTGTTGCTGAAAGGAGAAACAGAACACTGAAAGAAGCTGTCAGAACCATGATAGCTGAAGCTAAACTGCCACAAAGATTTTGGGCAGAAGCAACAAATACAGCATGCTTTACTCAGAACAGATGTATGATCAACAAAAATCAGAACAAGACTCCATATGAAGTTTGGAACAACAGAAAACCAAACATTCATTACTTTAAGATTTTTGGTTGTAAATGTTTTGTATTGAATAATGGGAAAAATCACCTTACTGCATTTGCAGAAAAGGCTGATGAAGCTGTCTTTGTAGGATACTCATCTGTTAGTAAGGCTTATAGAGTTTTCAATAAAAGAACATTACTAATAGAAGAATCTATCCATGTAGTATTTGATGAGCCAAGTCAATCTTCTGAAAAGTGTCAAAGTATTAATCAAGATCTGTCTGCTGATTTACAGAAGTTAGACATTGGAAGAGATGAAGAATATGTTCCCATCATACTACCTAATCTAAGTTCAGCTGCTAACTCAATTGCTGTTCAAAATCACAGTGCTGATTGTTTAACAGACGAGTTGCTAACAGCTGACAGACCAGAGACTGTTCAACAGACTACAAACGTTCAACAGACTACTACTGGAACTCCAACAGTAGTGTTGCAAGATCAAGACAGAGGACAACATCCTGATCTACAACCTGATCTCAGATGGCTCAAGAATCACCCTCCTGAACTAGTTATTGGTGATCCTTTAGATAGAGTGAAAACAAGAAGAGCTGCTGCACAGGATGCCATGTTTGTCACATTTCTATCTCAAATAGAGCCTAAACAAATTGAAGAAGCTCTCAATGATTCCTTCTGGATAGAAGCTATGCAAGAAGAGTTGAATCAATTTGAAAGGAATGAAGTCTGGTACTTAGTTCCTAGACCAAGTCATCAAAGAGTAATTGGCACTAAGTGGGTATTCAGAAATAAGATGAATGAAGATGGTGTTGTCACCAGAAACAAAGCAAGACTAGTGGCCAAGGGATATTGTCAAGAAGAAGGAATTGACTTTGATGAAACTTTTGCACCAGTAGCAAGACTTGAAGCAATCAGACTGTTTCTTGCCTATGCTGCTTACAAGAACTTCACTGTCTATCAGATGGATGTGAAGTCTGCTTTTCTCAATGGAGAATTGCAAGAAGAAGTGTATGTTGAACAACCTCCTGGATTTGAAGTCTATCAAGAAGAGGATAAAGTATATCGTCTGAAGAAAGCCCTTTATGGACTGAAACAGGCTCCAAGAGCATGGTATGATACCCTATCTGATTTTCTTTTAATTAAAGGATTTCGAAAAGGTAAGGTAGATAAAACCTTGTTCACAATTGAATGGGAAAATCATATATTACTTGTGCAAATATATGTGGACGATATTATTTTTGGTTCAACTAACCAACAGATGTGTGATAAGTTCTCCAAGCTGATGCAGAATAAGTTTGAAATGAGCATGATGGGTGAACTTAATTATTTTCTTGGATTGCAAGTTAGACAGTTGCCTGATGGAATATTCATCAGCCAAGCAAAATACACAAGAGATCTGTTCAAGAAATTTGGTATGGAAACTAGCTCAACAGCTACCATTCCTATGTCTACAAATCTTCGTTTGGATAAAGATGAAGATGGCAAATCAGTGGACATAACCAAATACAGAGGCATTATAGGTTCATTGTTGTATCTAACAGCAAGCAGACCTGACATAATGTACTCAGTTGGAGTCTGTGCAAGATTTCAATCAAACCCCAAAGAATCTCATCTTTTAGCTGCCAAGAGGATATTGAAGTATGTTAAAGGCACTCAAGAATTGGGATTATGGTATCCTAGAGAATCTGGATTTGAACTTATTGGTTATTCAGATTCAGACCTTGCTGGCTGCAAGATTGACAGAAAGAGCACAACAGGTGCCTGTCAGTTCTTAGGCAGTCGTCTGATCTCATGGATGAGTAAGAAGCAAACCTCAGTTTCTATATCTACTGCTGAAGCTGAATATATAGCTGCTGGAGCTTGCTGTGCACAGATACTTTGGTTGAAGCATCAACTAGAAGACTACAACATCAAGATCAGTGGAATTCCAATCTACTGTGACAATACAAGTGCAATTTCACTTACTCAGAACACTACAAGTCATTCAAGGACTAAGCATATTGAGATCAAACATCATTTCATTAGAGATCATGTGGAAAAAGGCAATGTTTTGATTGAGTATGTTCATACTGATAATCAGATTGTTGATATCTTCACCAAACCTCTAAGTGAAGCAAGGTTCTCAACTCTAAGAGCTGAGTTAGGACTACTTAATTTGGAAGCCTAAGCTGAGGGGGAACTCATCAGAAGACTGGAGTTCAACAGCTTAGTAATTCGTTATTATCTTCAAGGATTAACTCTCAACAGACTAGTTAACTTATGAATTCTTAAACTCAGGGGGAACGTGTAAGACTAGCGGTACTTCTGAATTAAAGATGAAATTTGTTAATGACAGTTAGTTGAAGTTATGTTTTCATCAGAAGACTCAACTATCGAAGATTGAAGTTATTTTATCTAGCTGGATTGACAAACAGCTGAGGAAGGTTATCAGCTATTGACATTCTCTGATAACAACTATGTCATCAGGACAGTAGTCCATCAAAGTATTTATGTTACTCATCTGATTACTTTAATAAAAGCGGAACTGTTTAAAAACGTATATTCAAAACACGCTTTTACAAATAACTGTTGGGCGGTATATATTCCCGCTCTTCATTAAATATCTTTTGAATTCGAAAAGTCGTAACTGACGCCGCACGATCAGCACTGACAGAAAAACGGATCTAACGGTTGGCGGATATCACGAAAACCAACATACCCCAACTCTATAAATCCCCATCTGATCAGTCGAGTCGCTCTTTACGCACTCTAAGCATTCAAAAGTACTTGTGAGAAAAATATCTGCAATTCTCTGCATACTTCTCTTTGTTTTTCTAACCTTAAACAGATCAACAATGGCCGCTGAAGGTATGTTTCTCGTCTATGATTCCTACTACCAATCCGGTACGGATCTGATGAAAGAACTGCTCGAAAAGTTCAAAGCTGCTTCGCTGGTAAACTTCATGGAATACCACGAAGGAATTATCTGGACTGACCAAGTGATGGAGTACTACAACACTGCGAAAGCTGACTATAACTCACTAGCGATTAAGGCTACTGTGGGAGGCAAATCTATCACTATCACTCCTGCTGTTCTTCACGAGACGTTTGGGCTTCCTAACAGTGGACGACATGACGTCACTATGCTGACAGAGGACAAACACCAACAGTTCTGGGCGATCTGCGCCAAAGAGGGAGAAACGTTGTCTGGAAATATAAGGAAGAAGCAACTGAAGGATGAATATCAGCGGATGGCTGATATGGTGTCCAAGCTGATTGAGAACTGCACATTCTCACTGGATGCTGTTACCATGAAGAGGTTCAGCATCATGGCTGCCATATACTATGGACTGGAGATCAACTGGTCAATCATAGTCTGGTACATATTAGCTGACTTTCTTGATGATAAGAAAGGAAAAGGCCCCACCACCAACCACAGAATCACTCTCAGCTATCTGCTGTCAAAGCTGGGTTGTGATATGAAGAATGGAAAAGAGATCCATAAATCTAAGGCAGTATCCAAGTACTTGCCTGTTCAAAAGAGGAAGGCTGGTGAGCCTGAGGAAGCTGATGTTGAGGAACCAAAGGAGGTTCCTGCCAAAAGGCAGAGAAAACTGGTCAAGACTGCTGACTTAGCTGCTGAGACCAAAAGGAAGAAGGCTGCTGACAAGCCTAAGGAAAAGATTCCTAAGCAGATGGAGAAAGTGACTTCTGCTGCTGAAGCCACTAAGATTGTTGAAAACATAATTGCTGATGTAAGGACTGGATCCCCTGCATCACCATCAAGAACTCCATCAGCAGAGAGGCCTGCTGATGGTATCTCTAAACGAACAAGAAGTCAACAGAGAGACACTGCTACAACCATTTACCGTGAAGGGAGAACCAAGAAATCTGCCAGAAAACAGATGACATTTATAGAAGAACCAACGGACTTGGAGAATGTAGCAAGGGAAGACCCTGAAGCTGCTGAAAGGCCTGCTGTAACAGATGAGACTGCTGCTGCCAACAAAGCTGATGAGCAACAGCCAAGTTAAGTCACATCAACAGCTGAGGTTACTCAACCTCAAGAAGATCCAGATGTCCAAATCATCTATCCTATTGCTGCTGCTCCCATATCATCTGCTGGACCAGCCCCTGCTGATAAAGGCAAGAGAAAAATAGTGCTGAGGACAAAGAAAGTTTCCAAAGCTGACAAGAAAGCAAGGGAGGAGGCTGAACAAAGAAAACAGGATGAGTTGAAGGAGAAGAAAGCAATTGAGCTAAGCAAAGCTCAAGAAGCAAAGGATGAAGCCAGAAAACGCATGTCTGAAGCAGAGAGGAAAGCTGCTGAGGATGCTGAAATGGCTGTGGTATTGGAATTGAGTAAAGTTGATGCCTATGGACCTGTCCATGGAGGTGGCATCAAGATTGGAGAAGGCAAGAATGATGAAGAAGACAAGAAGAAGATATTACTGCCTGCCCCCAAACTCAAGTCAAAAGATAAGTTTGAAGTCAGAAAAGCTTTTGAGATAGTATATGCTGACAAGGAGCTTTTCAAGAAATTTGAGAAGTCTCTGGCATACTATGATCAGAAACTTATGTTGAGGACTCTGTTCAACCAAGAAAAGCCAAGGTATATTAGTTGGAGAGACAACAGGCTGAACAAGTCAATAACAAAACTTCAAAGCATGAAGGAGTTAGCTGATGAAGAACAATGGGTTCTAACTTGGCTGAAAACAAACTCCATCCAAAAGGCCCTTGATCCCAGCTATGTAAGAGATGTCATGCATAGTTATGCAAAAGGCTTTGCATTGGAGGAGGCCAAGAAAATCAAAAGCACCTTGCCTGACAAGAAAAAGAAGTCTGAAGACGCTGAAGAAAGGGCAATCAAGTTTGCTGTTATGACTGCCTTGAAGAGATGGGCAAAGAAGTCAAAGTATCAGCAAGGATGTTCAAGTGACTTGCCACTGTTGCCTAGTATTCAACAAATCATTTTTGGCAAGGAAGTACAACCGTACTGTGAAGTTCCTAAGGGAAACAATGCTTTTGTCAACCCTTGGATTATTGTAAGACAGATTAGACAGACTACATGCTTCAATGATGATGGAACCATTACTAATCTGTTCTACGATGATGTCACTGATGAGCACAAATCTGCTGATAAGTCCTTAGCTATTGAGCTGCCAGCTAAGACTTCTGAAGACCATCAGATGACAGACTTGGAGGAAGTCCCTGTTCAACAGGCGACTGAGGAAAAGGAAGCTGATGCTGATGCTTCTACTTCATCAGCTGATCAACACTCATCACTGATGGAAGCAATCCAGATGCTGATGGAAAACCAACTTAAGGACCTGGAAGACAAGCACAAGCAACAGCTATTGAAGGTTAAGGAGGAGCTGAAAGCAGAGTTGGCAGAATCCAACAGACTTCAGCTGGAAACTGTTCAAGGATCAACAGAAGAAATCATCAAGAAGGAGATCAACAGTATTCCAATTCCTCAAGACAATTCACTGCAGTTAGTGCACAGCTTAAGAGAACTGAACCAGAATGTAGAAGATGTGAAGGGTGATGTAAATCATCTTCACACTGCTTTAAAATCAGCTGAGCACAAGATTGCTGATCTGACTGCAACCTTCATTAAAGTCAGTCATGAGGAGAAGGAAATCAATCTGGGGATGTTGCAAGAAGTGGCAAAGGCTTCACAGGAAGTTCAAAATGAAATTGCAACTATCAACCTCAACATTGACTACTTCAATGATAAGACTGATGTCATCAGCACTGACATTCATCATCTAACAGCTAGTCATGACGTTGTCAATCAGAATCTAAAGGCCTTATGTGCTGGAGTAAAGATTCCAACAGTTGCTCTCAACCCTGCTGTTGAACCTTCTACTGTCATCAGAGTTGACGATGACAAAAAGGGGAAAGATAAAAGGGAAGAACCAGCAAAAGAAACTGCTGCTGAAGAACCAGCAAAAGAAACTGCTGCTGAAGAACCAGCAAAGGAATCTGCTGCTGAAGAACCAACAAAGGAATCTGCTGCTGAAGAACCAACTAGGGAAGAAACTGCTGCTGCAACTGAAGCCAAGGAAACTGAAGAAACAGCTGACAAGACTGAAAAGCTTGGAACGGTAGAAGAAGAAGAAAAGACTGAAAAAGAAGATACCAAGTACAAAAATACAGAATCTGCCAGGAAGGCCATGGAAGCTTTGAAAGCTCTTCAAGAAGAAGAACTTAAGGAAAAGATGGAAGCTGCCAAAGCAATCTTGGAAGAAGAAGCTGATGATGAAGAAGATGATGAAGAATCATCTTATGAATATGAAGAAGTGCTGGAAGGATCAGATGAAGAAGCTGATAGTTAAAACTTGCAAATTCCTTGTAATCAGTTTACTTTATCTATTTCTTCAGAAATCTCATCTGATGAACTTGTACTATGTAACTCTTTCTCAATATTAATGAAAAGTCAAGTTCAATCCAATAAACTTTTTCTATCTCAGAAAATTTTGAGGATTACAATCTTTAGTTTAGGTATTCAACAGGTACTTAGCTGAAGTTTTGTCATCATCAAAAAGGGGGAAATTGTTGGATAAGGATGAAGATGAAGACACTAAAGAAAGTATGATAAGGAAGGTTTTGATGCATTCCAAAACTTCATAAATTGGCTAAGTATGGAGTAACTTAGCTGATAAACTTATCAAGGAATTTTGACTAAGTAATGAAGACATCAGAAGAGTCAAAGTTTCAAGGTCCAAGACTTCTGATCTGCTGAAGTAAAGTTATCAGACTAGTGAAGATCAGCCGACTCAAATCAGATTTGTTCAAGTTTGAGATCAGCCGAGTTCACCATCAGACTTGTACTTTTGTCAGCCAAGTGAAGAAGATCATGAAGTGTTCCCAACGGTAATAAATGCCCCTTGGTGTAATAAATGCTGAAGTACGAGGATATTTAAGACAAATGATTGAAGAAAAGCTTCGCATCAGCCGAGTGCATTTAATGCTGCATTTAATGCTGCCTGCAGAAAGTACTGTTCATTGTACGGACATACTGCAAAAGAGCCGTTCGCGGATTTTAAGGACCAGTACTCGAGGAATTTGAAACCTGTCTTCCTTCAACGGACATTTTTCTATCCTCAAGTATAAATAGCTGAAAGAGACGAAGAAGAAGCAAGCAACACACTTTCTGAGAGAAATTTCCGAAGCAAAATTCTTTAAGTCTCAAGAACAGCTCACTCATCAGCTGAGTCATTTGTTGACGAAAGCAGAGTTGAAGAATCAAGAAAAATACATCTTCTGAGTGATTTTGTAAACAAGAGTGTTGTGCGGAGTTGTGATCCATCTTAGTGAGTGATCAAACTTCAGAGAATAGGTTTTCTGTATGATTTCCTATTGCGAACTTGTGGTCGTTTCATTTGTTGTTCGACACAAGCAGAGTATACTGTAAACTTTGTGATTATAGTATAACCCAAGATCTGAGTGACTTGGAAGAGTGGACTAAAGGATATTCAAATCCATATAACCACTATAAAAATTACTTGTGTTTTTACATTGTTTTCAAATCTGCATATCTTCTGTTTGCATAAAAACACATTAAGTTAACTGTTTGAAAAAGAGATAAAAAGGAGTTTATAAAACTGGGGAAGCAGTTTTCAAACTGCTAAGATTACTTGTGAAAAACACTTTGAAAATCCGCTGCAAGTACTCTAAGTATTAAAACTGATTTCTGCAAAATCAGCTAAGTAACTATCAGACGAGTGGTCAACAAGACTGTTCCAAGATTTGTTCGCGAACAGAATTGTAACTTACTAATCTGATCAGCTTAGTCTGTTCAGTGAGAGTAAAGTTTTAAAGTTAAATTTGAAGAAAAATTTTAAAGAGGTTTATTCACCCCCCCCTCTAAACCTCTTCTGACCACTTGGGACCAACATCCCAGATGCGATACCCGAACTCATCTTCACCATACCCAAGAAAGGTACACTTGTTGGATTTTGGATCAAGTTTACTCCTGCCATGATCACTGATATGCACATATGCAATACAACCAAAAACTTTTAAATGTGATAATTTAACATCTTTACCACTCCATACCTCTTCTGGAATTTTATGCTCCAATGGTACCGATGGACCTCGATTAATCAAATAAGATGCTGTGTTGACTGCTTCTGTCCAGAACATCTTGTGTAGACCTGACTGCATACGCATTGTTCTGGCTCTCTCGGTCAACGTTCGATTCATGCGTTCTGCTACACCGTTTTGTTGAGGTGTACCTGGCACGGTTCTTTCCATCCTAATCCCGTGCTCATAGCAGAACTTTTTAAATTTGGAGGCTTCATATTCTCCACCATTATCAGTTATCAACTTTTTGATTTGATGACCTGTCTCATTTTCTACCATGGCTTTCCATTTTTTGAATGTGTCGAATACTTCAGATTTATGTCTCAAAAAATAAACCTATACCTTTCGAGAGTGATCATCTATGAAAGTCACGAAGTATTGTTTCCCGCCAATTGATGAGACAGTCATTGGACCCCAAACATCAGAATGAACAAGCTCTAGATTTTCCTTCTTTGGGGATCTGCCGCTTGTCTGAAAGCTGACTCTCTTATGCTTTCCAAGTATACAGTCCTCGCACATGTCGATGTCAATCGACTGTAGATTCGGTAGCTTTCCTTTGGAATGCATAATCTTCATCCATTTCTCACTCATGTGACCAAGTCTTTGGTGCCACAAGTTTGGGTTTTGGTTGCTTGCTGCAACTGCAATTAAACAACACCCTTTTCGCTGCCATGTAAAGAGTGCCGCTTTTATTTCCTCGTGCAACTTCCATACCCTTTGAAATCTTCCAGTCATCTCCATGGAAGATTGTAGTATAGCCTTCACTAGCTAACTGGCCCACAGAAATTAAGTTTTTTCTCAGGTCGGGAATATGCCTGACATCCTTCAGCTTCCACTCAAACCCGTTCAACTTAATTTTCACTGTTCCTTTACCAACAATATCACAAGGTTGGTCATCGTCAAGATATACCTTACCGAGGTTTCCAGACACGTACTCCCCAAAGAGTCTTTTCTGCGAAGTAGCGTGAAATGATGCTCCAGAGTCTAACACACAAGACTCTTCCTTGCTCTCCAAAGAGCATATCAACACATCATCTTGTGTTGATGTCGATGCAACATTAGCTTCGATCTTCGCCGTTTGATTCTTCGGTGCACTCTTGCATTGATTTTTGTAGTGTTCGACCTTTCCGCAATTCCAACACTCAACAGTCTTTGAGTTTCTGAAATTGCTTGGATTTCTCGATCTGGATCTCTCATTCTTTGATCTTCCTCGGTGATTTGATCTTCCACGATTGTTGTTTGTCGTTCGGCCTCTCGACTCCGTCAACAAAGCAGAGGGGGTCGAAGTTTCGACTGACTCTCTCCGCCGGATCTCTTCGTTTAGAACGAGATCACGTACATCGTTGAATTTTAACTTATTGCTTCCCGAAGAGCTACTCACAGCCGTGACCGTAGCATTCCAACTTTCTGGAAGGGAGGACAAAAGTAACAACGCCTGTACTTCATCGTCAAACTCAATCTTGACCGAACTCAACCGGGTCGTGATTGTACTGAGTTCATTGAGATGTTGGGCCACCGATGCCCCTTCGGTCATCCGCAAATTAAATAACCGCCTCATTAAATGCACTTTATTTGAGGCCGAAGGTTTCTCATACATATTTGAGAGTGCCTTCATAAGACCTGCCATGGTCTTTTCCTTCGCTATGTTAAAAGCGACATTGCGAGATAACGTCAACCGGATAACTCCGAGAGCTTGTCTGTCAAGGAGTTTCCACTCATCCTCCTTCATAGATTCTGGCTTATCTTCTTGGAGAGGCAAGAATAAATTTTTCTGATACAAATAGTCCTCTATTTGCATTTTCCAGAATCCGAAGTCTGCACCATCGAACTTTTCGAGTTTCATTTTCCCTTCGTCTACAGCCAATTGTTAGGAAAAACCACAACCAGATTTAATGAAATAGCAAAAATAATGAACACAAAATTTACGTGGTTCACCCAAAAATAGGCTACGTCCACGGGCTGCTGCAGATCTTTTAATAAAGGGAGATAATTACACAGTGTTTACAAACACTCAGCACTCACAACTCTCTTACACTAAGAAAATTGCTCTCTCAATTTCCTCACAATATCTCTCACAGGAAGCTGCTAAAATTACTCTCAATTTTAGCCTCACTATGAATTGCTCTCGTGTATGTTGCTAGTGTATTTTGATGGTGTTCACTGTGTGCTTTTGAACTGAATGAGGCATCCTATTTATAGTACTTCAAAAGATACATTATCTGCAAATTCTGTTTTGCCCACTAGCAATTTTCTTGTTACAGTGATGAATTCTTTCTGAAGTTTGGCAGAGAGATTCTAATCAATTGTTGCAACTTGCAATTGCAACTTGTCCAAATAATCAAGTTGGTAGGCCCCACTTTAATTAATTGATTCATTTGCTAACAGAAAGTGCCGGTAATAATGACGTTTTCACGACATTATCACCCCCCCCAAACTTAAATTATTGCCCGTCCTCGAGCAAAGAAAACAAAAACAAGTACAAAGGTACGTTCAAGATCAAAACGTCAAATCTTAGGACCTTCACATAATTTTCTCAACATGTCCCTACGTGTGTGTGTGTCGGCATCGGCTAGGTATCATTCTAAATGAGTAACTCCCGGTGAATCAAGATCATTGAACCTATTTGCATGGACTCCTCAAGTTAACTAAGGTATTTTTAATCAACTTAGAATAAAAAAAACCAATTGTTCCTATCACAGCCATGAGACTAAGTGTAGGAAATTTAAGAGTTGTCCCTATCCTTGAATTAATTTGGCATTTTTAGTTCCTAACTCTTTCTCACTTGATACAATGCGTTTACCGAGATATTACAATTCAATACTAGCACATTGTGTGCTTTACATAAGATATTGCAATGAGAAATAAAACCAACAGTGAGTGTTGTGCGACTCGCACTTATTGATTCCAAGGGCTACTAGCTCCTTGTTTTGGTGCCTTACATGTAATTTGAGCTTTACAATTCTTGCACTAATGAATAGAAGAGATTACAAAAATATCTCATGAATTTCATCATTGAGGGCTTAGCCTTTCTTTTCACTCTAGAGATGCATACATTTTAGCAACCTCTCTACTCGTTTCTTTTAAAATTTAGGCATTCAAAAGATTTTTCATTCGTAGAAAACTTTGTGTCCACTAACACGCAAAGCACGCAAGTATATGTATCGTTCCAAGTAATAAAGAGATAAGTCGAGTGTCGAACCCACGGAGAATTGAACAACTATCTACCAACTAGGACTAAAGCTACTCTACTTAGATTCAAGGTTCAAATATGTTTGGACGGTTGTTTTAGCAATTAACACTAAGAAAAAGTAAATGAAAGTAACTCAGGCAAATTATCAAACACTTGGTGGATATAATTATAAAAAGCTCCTAGAGTTCTATGTCACCTAGTCTAATCTATGACTAATTAGCTAAATCAATTGATGACCCATGCTAGTGATTACTATCCTAGGATTCAAATATATTCACATGTATCTTTCGAGTTGCATATGAACCTATCAATATAAATTAACCCAATTTATGTCTAAAAGGATTAATCTAGTTGATGCATTAAGCTTGAACCTATTCGAATATGAAATGAGCTAGGTATATTTCTATCCTAGGATCAAATCACAATCTAATTTTCAATTCTAATCTCCAATTTACTTTGTCAAGCACTTTAAAAACCAATAGATAACACCCAATTGGTGATCAAGCAATTAGATGACAATAAGTACAAAATTAGATAAGCAATCACAGACAAGCATGTAATCAACAATTAATTCATCATTCAATCATAGATCAAACATAGGATTCATAAAACCCTAAGAATTGGGGATCTAACTACTCATGATATAAATAAAATCATCCAATATCATCCTCATAATCATATCCATACTCTAAATATAAAAAGACGAAATTAGAGATAGACAATGCTTAGTCTCGAGATCTTCACAAATTCCTCAATTGCCTTCTCCAAATCTCTCAAATTAAAGTGAAATGTAAAGTGTAGTGTCAAAAGGTATGAAAATAGGGTTTTGATTAAGCATTTATATCAACCCCAAATAAGTCTTGCAAAAGCCCTCAACTAATCTTGCTGAAATTCCAATTTTTCTTTCAAAGCGTGCATTTTTCTGCTAGCCGGAGTCGCGATTCTTGATTCTGAAGTCGCGTCTCTGAATTGCAGTTTTTCTTCTCTTCTACCGAGGTCGCAACTCTGGATTCTGAAGTCGCGACTCTAACTCTCGGCTATTCTGGCAAGGCAGCTTCAAATAGATGTTTCTCCCTCGTCCGACCTTCAAATGCAGATCCGTAAAATCCGTAGCGTAGCTAACTTCCTCCTCTACATCATCCTAAAAATTAAGCATCATTGTATAACACATCAAAGAGTTATACTTGTTGGAGTGAGCAATCATCTACGTCTTTGCACTATTTACTCCGGATTTTTCTTTCCTTAAAGCTCTTATTCATAAGCTCCTACGAAAGCCACGAAAACCACAAAAATCAACGACACAACAACGAAAACACAAAACAACGAACAACGACACAAAGAAACACAAAAGAAAGGAAAACACCCAAGAACACACGAAAGATTAAGGACAATCAATACTTTTGAGCTTGAGAGCCGCGGTAATAATGACGTTTTCACGACATTATCACCCCCCCAAAACTTAAACTATTGCTCGTCCTCGAGCAAAGAAAATGAAAACAAGTACATAGGTACGTATAAGATCAAAACGTCAAATCTTAGGACTTTCACATAATTTTCTCAACAAGTCTCTACGTGTGTGTCTCGACATCGGCTAGGTATCTTTCTAAATGAGTAATTCACGGTGAATCAAGATCATTGAACCTATTTGCGTGGAATCCTCAAGTTAACTAAGGTATTTTTCATCAACTTAGAATAAAAAACCAATTGTTCTGATCACAACCATGAGACTAAGTGTAGGAAATTTAAGAGTTGTCCCTAACCTTGAACTAATTTGGCATTTTTAGTTCCTAACTCTTTCTCACTTGATACAATGCCTTTACAAAAGATATTACAATCAAAACATAGCACATTGTGTGCTTTACATAAGATATTGCAATGAGAAATAACACCAACAGTGAGTGTTTGTGCGACTCGCACTTATTTATTCCAATGGCTACTAGCTCCTTGTTTTGGTGCTTTACATGTAATTTGAGCTTTACAATTCTTGCACTAATGAATAGAAGAGATTACAAAAATATCTCATGAATTTCATCATTGAAGGCTTAGTCTTTCTTTTCACTCTAGAGGTGCATACATTTTAGCAACCTCTCTACTCGTTTCTTTTAAAAGTTAGGCATTCAAAAGCTTTTTCATTCGTAGAAAGGGACCTCCCCCCCCAAACTTAGGTCACTTCGATCTCTTTACTCTCGATTTTTTTTTATCTAATTTCAAAAAAATACCTAAGCTACTCATTGGGAGTTCTAAATTCTACTATTTCCACCGTTTGTCACACATCTCGAATTCAACCTAACTTTAGCCATTGTGCGCAATTTTTATAGGAAAAAGTTTCTAAAATTATGTGAATTTCAAAAAATACTTGCGACCTTCCCCCCAAACTTAAAACAAAACAGTTTCCCCACTGCGGCAAGAAAAAAATGAAAAACAGAGGGAGTTCGACACGACAACACCACAAAAGCACAAACAAGCACACCAAGCAAAGACCAAAAAAAACTAACAAGCACAAACAAAAACACGAAACAAAACACAAACACAAAAGGTAGCTCTAAAAGTGTAGATGTACATTCATCCAAATCTAAGAATGCAAGTAAGCGAGAAAAGGAATCAAAGTACAACCATATCGAATAGGTCAAATAAAGTAGTCTGTGGGAAAAACAAGGAGATTAAAATACGTCCCTAAGAGAGCTCGTCCCTTGCAATCCCATGGCTGCCTTTGGTTCTCAATTTTCATATTCATTGACATTCACCTCGTTTCCTTCTTGCTTCATTTCCTTGTACCTACACACAATCAAAACACACCAAAAACACAAAATCAAAACACGCACGAACACGAACACAAAACAAACACAAAAGACACAAATACAAAGAAAGAAACTTGGGTTGCCTTCCAAGAAGCGCTTTGTTTAGAGTCGGTAGCTCAACTTGATACATTTCATTTACTTCAATGCAAGACAACTGAGGTCTTTTGCCTTTCAATTTTTTCACCCCAATCGTGCTTAAGGCGTTGACCATTAACTTTGAATTGGTCCCCGGTTGTTGGATCGATAATTTCAACCGCACCATTTGGAAATGGTTCACTAACTTTGAAAGGGCCGGACCAACGAGACTTGAGCTTCCAGGGAAACAATTTGAGCCTCGAGTTGAATAGTAACACTTGTTGACCCGGTTCAAATTTCTTTTCCATGATTCGTTGGTCATGCTATTTCTTTGTTCTTTCCTTGTAAAGCTTTGCCTTTTCATATGCATCAAACCGAAACTCGTCCAATTCATTAAGTTGAAGCAACCGTTTCTCACCAGCCAAGCTCATATCCAAATTTAGTGACTTAATCGCCCAATAGGCTTTGTGTTCCAATTCTAAAGGCAAATGACAAGATTTCCCAAACACTAGCATATAAGGCGACATTCCAATTGGAGTTTTGTAGGCGGTTCGGTATGCCCAGAAAGCATCATCTAGTCTCATTGACTAATCCTTCAGAGTAGGAGATACCGTCTTCTCTATAATGCTTTTAATCTCACGGTTGGATATCTCGGCTTGCCCATTCGCTTGAGGATGGTATGCTGTGGTTACCTTGTGTTTCACTCCATATTTTGCCAATAAAGCATCCAACCATCGGTTGCAAAAGTGTTTTCCTCCATCACTAATGATTGCTCTAGGAGTGCCAAAACGGGTGAAAACATGTTTCTTTATGAAGTTCATGACCACCTTAGATCATCAGTTGGAAAAGCTCCCGCTTCAACCCATTTAGATACATAATCAACCGCAACCAAAATGTATTGATTTCCACGTGATGGCACAAACGGTCCCATAAAATCTATCCCCCACACATCAAATAATTCAACTTCAAGAATGTTGGTAAGCGGCAATTCATTTCTTTGGGTGAGATTTCCAACCCTTTGGCATATATCACATTGAGCCACAAACATGTGCGCGTCTTTGAACAAGTTTGGCCAATAAAATCCCGATTGGAAAACTTTCACCGCCGTACGATCCCCTTTGAAGTGACCCCCATATGGAGCCGAATGACATTCTTTCAAAATATCTAGAGTCTCTTCCTCAGGAATACACCTTCTAATGACCCTATCTTTAAAAATCTTAAAAATAAACGGCTCATCCCATATAAAATTTTTAACGTAGTGCAAAAACCTTTTCTTTTGTTGATAAGTAAAGTCGGGAGGTGAAAGACCACATACCAAAAAATTTACGTAATCGGCGTACCACGGAATTGGAGGTTTCTCAATGGAGAAAAGTTGCTCATCCGGGAATACTTCATTAATAGGTACATGCTCGTTCTCCGTAATTGCTCCGTCAAGCCTTGACAAGTGGTCCGCTACTTGATTCTCGATTCCCTTTCGATCTTTAATCTCCAAATCAAACTCTTGTAATAACAACACCCATCGAATCAAACGAGGCTTTGCAACCTTCTTAGTCATCGAATATTTGATAGCCGAGTGGTACGTATAGACTATCACCTTAGTACCAACCAAATAAGCTCGAAATTTGTCAAATGCAAACACCACGGCTAAAAACTCTTTTTCGGTCACGGTATAGTTCACATGTGCTCCGGTCAAGGTCTTGCTAGCATAGTAGATAGAGTGAAAGATTTTTCTTTTCCTTTGGCCCAAAACGCTCCAATCGCTATATCACTTGCATCACACATGACCTCAAAAGGTAAGTCCCAGTCCGGTGCAACTACAATAGGTGCGGATATCAATTTTTGCTTCAAGATCGTAAAGGCTTGCATACATTCATCCGTGAAGACGAATGGAGTGTCCTTTTCCAATAAGCTACACAAAGGTTTCGTGATTTGAGAGAAATTCTCAATAAACCTCCTATAAAATCCGGCATGCCCTAAGAAACTCCGAACACCTTTCACGGATATGGGTGGAGGTAGTTTCTCGATTGTCTCGATTTTAGCTCGATCTACCTCGATCCCATCTCCCAAAAATTTATGCCCCAAAACAATGCCCTCCTTTACCATAAAGTGACATTTCTCCCAATTCAATACCAAGTTAGTTTCTTCACATCTTTGGAGGACTTATTCCATGTTGCTCAAACAATCATCAAATGAGTCTCCAAAAATAGAAAAATCATCCATAAAAACTTCCACGAATTTTTCAATCATATCAGTGAAAATGGCCATCATGCACCTTTGGAAAGTGGCGGGAGCATTGCATAAACCGAAAGGCATCCTTTGGAATGCAAAAGTTCCATATGGGCATGTGAAAGTGGTCTTTTCTTGATCCACCGGAGCAATGAAAATTTGATTGAAGCCCGAAAATCCATCCAAAAAGCAATAGAAAGCTCTTCCCGACAACCTATCCAACATTTGGTCAATAAATGGTAATGGGAAATGATATTTCCTTGTATTTAGGTTCAACTTCCGGTAATCCATGCATACTGGCCACCCGGTAACCGTTCTTAATGGGTTTAACTCATTGTTTTTATTGGTTATCACCGTCATCCCCCCTTTCTTTGGAACGCATTGCACCGGGCTTACCCACTTGCTATCGGAAATGGGGAAAATGATTCCGGCATCTAACCACTTTATAATTTCTTTCTTGACGACTTCTTTCATTATCGGGTTCAACCTCCTTTGGTGTTCAATGGATCCTTTGAAGTTGTCCTCCAAGTTGATCTTATGCATGCAAAATGAGGGACTAATTCCCTTGATATCGGCAATAGACCATCCAATCGCTTTCTTGTAACTCCGAAAAACCCTCAATAACTTCTCAAGTTGAATTTCCATCAAATTCGCCGCCACGATAACCGGCAGGGTAGAAGAACTACCCAAGTAAGCATACTTCAAGTGAGGTGGAAGAGGTTTCAATTCCAAAGTAGGTGGCTCTTCAATAGACGGTTTTGGGGGTTTAAAACTAGATAAGGGCAATTCCAATGTTTCAAATTTCTTGTGATATCATCCCTCAACCGAATTAGCCTTCAAACTTGCCACAACATGAGCCATACTCTCATCCTCTTCATCAACCTTGTTCAAAATAGCCGCTTCAAGTAAATCCTCATAGTGACCTTCCTCAAATGTGTTAGACACCAAATTATCAATCATGCAAATAGAAGAACAATCTTCCTCATCATCCGGGTATTTCATAGCATCAAAGACATTAAATTTCACCTCCTCATCATGCACTCTCATAATAAGCTCACATTTCTGTACATAAAATAAAGCTCTACCGGTTGCCAAAAACGGTCTCCCAAGAATAGGCACATTGGCATCCGCCTCATAGTCAAGAACAATAAAATCAACGAGAAAAATGAATTTATTAACTCTTACCAAGACATCCTCGATTTTACCTTCCGGATATGTGATGGAGCGATCGCCAAGTTGTAAAGTGACCGTAGTAGGTCGTGTTTCCCCAATTCCTTGCTTTTGAAAGATGGATTTAGGCATAAGGTTGATTCTAGCTCCTAAATCGCAAAGAGCTTTCCCAAAGTAATGTTCCCCTATAGTGCATGGGATGGTAAAACTCCCCGGATCTTTTTGCTTTGGCGGTAGCTTATTTTGCAAGATAGCACTACATTCCTCGGTTAAAGCTACCGTCTCAAACTCCCCCAACCTTCTTTTCTTGGATAGCACATCTTTCATGAATTTGACATATTTGGGCATTTGCTCGAATGCCTCAACCAAAGGGATGTTGATGTGCAATTGTTTTAAAATTCTCAAGAATTTCTCAAAGTGTTTATCATCTTTCTTTTTTTGAAACCTTTGTGGAAAAGGAGGTTGTGGTTTACTCACCGGAGTTGGTGCCGAAGGCATTCCATTCTTTTTCAACTCATTTTTCTCTACATCATCAATGGTTATAGGAATTTCGGCCTCTTATCGAGTCTCCTCGAGTTCCTTTGAACTTTCATTAGGTGCTATCGGCCCCTCATATGCTTTTCCATTTCTCAATGTGATAGCTTTGCAATGCTCATTCACCCCTTGATTTGGTGCCTCGGTAGTACTTGGCAGTGCCCCTTGAGGCCTAATGCTCAAAGCGTGGGAGACTTGTCCTATTTGAATTTCTAGGTTCCTCAATAGGACCGAATGCTCTTGATGTCTTGCATCGTTGGTTTGTTGCATTTTGGTGGTATGCTCGATCAATTTAGTAAATGCGTCTTCCCAAGATGGTTTGGCATCTACTGGTGGTTACCTTGGATTCTCTTGGAATTTGGAGGGAACGGAAGCTTGAGCGGCTCCATGATTTGGTTGACTATTTCCCGGGTTGCTCCAAGAGAAATTCGGATGCTTTTGCCAATGTGGAGTGTAATTGTTGTGATATTGATTGTACCCTTGATTATTCCTATAATTGTTCCCAACATAGTTCACCGATTCGGGATTTTCGGGGCACATATGATACACATGTCCTTCACCACAAGACGCACAACTCGGTTGAATGGCATGCACGTTTTGGACCACCCCTGGTTTTTGATTGAGTCTATCAACCTTGTTGCTCAATGCCGTGATAGCATCCAATTCAATTTTTCCGGGAGTTTGCTTTGAGGGGATTGCCCTCTCGGATGGCCATGAGTAGTTGTTGTAAGTGAGCCTCTCAAGAAACTCGGAAGCTTCATTATATGCCTTTGACAAAAATGTTCCACCCGCAGCCGCATCAAGTATAGCTCTACTTGGCCCATACAACCCATTGTAAAAAATTTCCATTTGAGCTCACTCGGGTAGGCCATGGTTTGGAAATCTACTTACTAGATCCTTGAATCTTCCCCACGCTTCACACCATGATTCTTGATCCATTTGATGAAAGGAAAGTATTTCATTATTTAATTTGTTACTTTTTGTGGGAGGGAAGTACTTCCTCAAGAATTTTTCAGCTAGATCATCCCATTTAGTGATCGAGTTTGGTGGTAGAGAGTCTAACCATGCCTTTGCTCCATCTCTCAATGAATAAGGAAATAGAATAAGTCTCAAAGCCGCGGATGTCACCCCTGCTATATGAAATGTGTTACTCACTCCCACGAATTTTTTCAAATGTGCATGAGGGTCCTCGGATGGGAATCCTCCAAATTGGCTATTGGCTTGCAACATATGGAACATAATCGGTTTAAGTTCGAAGTGAGGTGCTGTGATGGTAGGTGGAACAATACACGGGGTGATGTTATCCAATTGTGGTGCTCCATATGAATTGATAGGACGGTTCTTATTGTTTGGAGCCGGAATGGCTATTTGTTGGCCTCTATGTCCTACATTTTGCCCTTGGTCACCCATTTTTTTTGTGTTACTCTTTTTCTTCCTCATTTTCCTTAGTCTCCTAAAGGTTCTCTCTATCTCGGGATCAATTGGTATAACTGATTTTCGAGTGGGTCTTCGCATATACCGAGAGAAATATACCTGATGAAAACAAAGATCACAAAGTGAGTAATAAATCCAAGCTAAAGTAAACAAAAATCTTAATTGGCAAACAATCATTACAAATCCCCGGCAATGGCGCCAAAAACATTTTCGCGATATAAAGTAACACTCAAAGCACGCAAGTATACGTATCGTTCCAAGTAATAAAGAGATAAGTCGAGTGTCGAACCCACGGAGAATTGAACAACTATCTACCAACTAGGACTAAAGCTACTCTACTTAGATTCATGGTTCAAATATGTTTGGGTGGTTGTTTTAGCAATTAACACTAAGGAAAAGTAAATGAAAGTAACTCAGGCAAATTATCAAACACTTGGTGGGTATAATGATAAAAAAAACTCCTAGAGTTCTATGACACCTAGTCTAATCTATGACCAATTAGCTAAATCAATTGATGACCCATGCTAATGATTACTATCCTAGGATTCAAATATACTCACATGTATCATTCGAGTTGCATATGAACCTATCAATATAAATTAACCCAATTTATGTCTAAAAGGATTAATCTAGTTGATGCATTAAGCTTGAACATATTAGGATATGAAATGAGCTATGTTGGATGAAGATGAAGATCAGAAGTGAAATAATTTGAAGTTTGAAGGGAAGTTTTGTTGATTTCCAAAACATCATAACCAGCTAAGTTAGGAAAACTTGGTGAAAACCCTTAGAAGAATTTTGATTGAAGATTAAAGATATATCATTCTAGTCAAAGTTCACCATGGTCCAGAAGACTACTGATCTGCTGTTGAAGGAAGAAATCAGATTGGTGAAGATTAGCCGACTCAAATCAGATTAGTTTAAGTTAGGGATCAGCTAGGTTCATCATCAGGCTAGTGTTCTCATCAGCCAAGTGGAAAGAATCAGAAAGTCTCTCAAACGGTAATAAATGCACTTGGAGTAATAAATGCTGAAGACCGAGGGTATTAATGACAAATGATTGAAGGAAAACCTCGTATCAGCTAGGTGCATTAAATGCTACCTGACAGAAAGTACTGTTGACAGTACTGACACTGTGCAGAGAGCCGTTCGCAGAAATTAAGGACCAGTACCCGAGGAATTTGAATTATGTCTCTCTTCAACGGACATTTTTCAAATCTTGGAGTATAAATAGTTCAAGAGACTGAAGAAGAGAACAACAACACAATCTCTGAGAGAAAATACGAAGCAAAATCTTTAAGTTTCAAGAACAGCTCACTCATCAGCTTAGTCATTTGTTGACAAAAGCCGAAGTTGAAGATCAAAGATAAACATTTTTCTGAGTGAAAAATTGTAAGGAGTGTTGTGCGAAGTATAGATCCGTCTTTTTGAGTGCTCTAGCTTCAGTGGATAGGTCTTCTTAGTAATTTCCTATTGTGAGCTTACGGCCAGATTCATTTGTTGTTTTGGCGTAAGTGTTGTATACTATAACTTTGTGATTATAGTATAACCCAAGATCTAAGTGACTTGGAAGAGTGGACTAAAGGATTTTTATCCATATAACAACTATAAAAATTCTTTGAGTTTTATCTTGCATTTTTACTTGCATATTTTCT
The DNA here is from genome assembly GCA_038501285.1 of Penstemon eatonii. NCBI lineage: Eukaryota > Viridiplantae > Streptophyta > Magnoliopsida > Lamiales > Plantaginaceae > Penstemon > Penstemon eatonii. The sequence continues at coordinate 19,586,563 of CM076711.1, forward strand.
AAGAGATGCATAAAACTTTCAAAGAAACTGTTAAAAGATTTTGAAAAGAAGTTTATTTAAACTGGGGATAAAATCTTTTAAATAGACTATGTACACTTGTGAAAAACACTTTCAAATATTCGCTGCAAATGCTCTGTTTTAAAGCTGGCTGAAATCAGTTAAGTAGTATAAAGAGAAGTGGTTAACTGTGCTGTTCAAAGATTTGTTCAACGATCAGCTTAGTCAGCTTACTGACCTATAACAGCTTAGTCTGCTGACAGACGAGTGAAAAGTTTCAAAGTTTAAAAAATTTCAGAGGTCTATTCACCCCCCCTCCCCCCTCTAGACCTCATCTGACCACTTGGGATCAACAAGCTAGGTATATTTCTATCCTAGGATCAAATCACAATCTAATTTCCAATTCTAATCTCCAATTTACTTTGTCAAGCACTTTAAAGACCAATAGATAACACACAATTGGTGATCAAGCAATTAGATGACAATAAGCACAAAATAAGATAAGCAATCACATAAATGCATGCAATCAACAATTAATTCATCATTCAATCATAGATCAAACATAGGATTCATAAAACCCTAGGAATTGGGGATCTAGCTACTCATGATATAAATAAAATCATCCAATATCATCCTCATAATCATATCCATATTCTAAAGATAAAAAGATGAAATTAGAGATAGAAAATGCTTAGTCTCAAGATCTTCACAAATTCCCCAATTGCCTCCTCCAAATCTCTCCAATTAAAGTGAAATGTAAAGTGTAGTGTCAAAAGGTATGAAAATAGGGTTTTGATTAAGCATTTATATCAACCCCAAATAAGTCTTGCAAAATGCCGGAAAAGCCCTCCACTTATCTTGCTGAAATTCCATTTTTTTTTCAAAGCGTGCATTTTTTTTGCTAGCCGGAGTCGCGACTCTGGATTCTGAAGTCTCGCCTCTGAATTGTAGTTTTTCTTCTCTTCTACCGGGGTCGCAACTCTGGATTCTGAAGTCGCGACTCTGACTCTCGGCTATTCTGGCAAGGCAGCTTCAAATAGATGTTTCTCCCTCGTCCGACCTTCAAATGCAGATCCATAAAATCCGTAGCGTAGCTAACTTCCCCCTCTATATCGTACTAAAATTTAAGCTTCTTTGGATAACCCATGAAAGAGTTATACTTGTTGGAGTGAGAAGCCATCTACGTCTTTGCATTATTTACTCTGGAATGTTCTTTCCTTGAAGCTCTTATTCAAAGGCTTCTACGAAAACCACGAAAACCACGAAAATCAACGACACAACAACAAAAACACGAAACAACGAACAACGACACAAAGAAACACAAAAGAAAGGAAAACACCCAAGAACACACAAAAGCTTAAGGACAATCAATACTTTTGAGCTTGAAAGTGCCGGTAATAATGAAGTTTTCACGACATTATCAAAGGCAACCCATCCGACTCTAACATTAAACAATCACATTCAAACTTCCCTTGGATCCAATCAATATGCACATAACGTCGTTTAGGAGCACTTACGCCATATTTGACAAATGTGAAACTAAACAAAATGTCTTCATGATTAGTTGATTCTTCAACCACAAGTCCTTGCGCCTCAAAATTTCCTTTTCTACAAGACGAAAAACACGTTTAGTGTATACAGATGCAGCGTGCTTCTGAAGGTGTAGTAGTGTAGTTCGCATTAATGCTGAATTTCTTCTTTCTGATGATTGTTGGTCCATTACAAAATTAGCTCTCATTTTATCAAGAAGTTCCTGGAAATGCTTTAGAAACTCAGTGATTTTGAATGCAAATATGCCCCCTTGTTCCTTTATACGAGAATTAAGCGACTACTCCTCATTAATCCCATAAAATGCCCGCGAAAGTGTGCCTCGCTCCATTTTTCCCTTTTACCATAGGTTTCAACCACCCAAGGATGTTCTGATAGGCCGTACTCGTCAATCAACTTTGACCATTTCATCTCAAATTCTTCAATAGATATATTGTTCTTATGAAACTCTGCAAAACTTGATACAAATTTTGGCATTCTCTGCATACAATTCCTCTGTAAGTGCCAACCGCAAAGCCTATGTATAGAATCTGGAAACTCTTTTTCTATAGCATGACGCATTGCTGGATCTTGATCCGTCAAAATAGAGACTGGGTCTTCACCTCCCATAACTTCCCGAAACTTCTTCAACAACCATATATATGATTCAACACTTTCATGGCACATTAAGGCAGCTCCAAATACACAAGTTCGTCGATGGTTGTCTACGCCTGATAGGATGACCAAAGGAAATTGGTAAGTGTTCGTTTGGTAAGTACTGTCGAATTGAAGTACATCTCCGAAACGTCTGTATTGAGCTTTTGAAAATCCATCTGTCCAAAATAACCTAGTCAATGAACTATCATTGTCATCAGTTGTGTACTCGAATATAAAATTTTCATCTTTGATCTTCATCCTTTCGAGTAGGGAAATTGCATTGTTCACATCCCCATACTTAGTAAGTTCCATTCTCTATTTAGTTAAATAATTATATCCGTCCTTCCTCGTAAACGATAACCTTCCAGGACCCCATTCCATATAATCTAGCAAATCAAGAGATTTGCAAGTTCTCATTCCAGAATCCCTTAACCCACTCAACATAGACTTTTCAGCGGGTGACATGTACCTGCACATATAATTTTCACAATGCAATCAACTTATACATCAAAATAAACAACGATATAAGTCATTTTAATAAAAATATAGTGTACTTGGCATATCTTATCCAATGCATATTACACTTCAAACTATATTAAAACATAAATTTAAACAGGACAATTGTATCATGATAGGCAACTTTATTAGATTAAAAACTGAAATAAATCCATGTTAGACTAAAAAGTGTATTTAAATGTTAAACAATACATGTTACATCTCAAATAATGGGCAGTTGACGGAGTTTCTAAATGGGATGATTGTGTTCGGGGACAAAATTTGTAATCTTATAAAATCCATCACGTATATCATGTGCTACGCAAAACAGAGTTGTACAACCACATCTAGTTTCATCTTTTGATCTTCGCCGGGGTTCACGACCTTGTATAGGGGGTTTGCGAAATCTTTCCCGAGAACATACCAATTGCACATTCTTTACAATACCACGTTTAGTTTTTCTATGACACTTTCGAACGTCGAATCTTTTCTTTCTACCGTATTCTATATAAAATGCCTGGGCCTCCTCATAAGAATTAAATACAAATTTCCAGATTGACTCATTGTTTACGGGATCAAGATTCGGTTTTGATTTATCACCTCCAGTATTATTGAATTCGTCTATTATTCTCATTGTCTGAAGAAACATCAGTAAAAACATAACCTTCTTCGTTCTTACTATCCATGTTCTGTAAAACCAAAGTAAAATTAAAACTATTAAAAAAGAAAAATATCACTTCTCATAAAAGTGACACTAATCAACATACATGATAAACCAATTATGCCTATGCAGTATGTAGGCATTCAAAGTACTCAACATTTCACAAACCAAATTTTAACAATCAATACAAATATAAACCTTCTATAAAAAGTAATTACCAACAAATAATTTTACAATAAATGTCATTTTCCCTTCGGACCACTTTTAATACTTGCGAAAGTATATTATCAATATTCTGGGTATAATTAAATTAGTATAATAACATCAACTTATGGATTAAAGAAGCCAAAGAGACATGATCCCCTGTTACATTTGTGAACGATATAAGTCATTTTAATAAAAATCGTCCAGAACTTAATCAAATATGCATCAGCAACATGTTAATTTAGTGATAACTTCAAAGTCATATGCCAATATAAACATTAGTAAACCTTTGTATATCAGCTAAATACAAAGAAGGCAACTATTGATCTCTTGATGTCTGCTGATAGTGACAGTCAATTTAATATAAATATACTTATTAGTAAAACCTTTATATATCAGCTAAAATCAAGGAAAGCTTATATTGATGTCAGATGACAATGAAGTCAACTGAAATATAAAGTAAGTACATCTAAACTATTACGTGCCAATGGTCCTCAAAGACAGACCCTCTAGAAATCAGGACTAACACAATTAAATATCGAATAACAGGAATTCCTTAGATTCCCTCCCACCTCTCCCCTCTTCTACGTTTTTGGGGAAAAAATGGAGCAGAAAAAATGGATATGCTCTGGGACCCACCATCTTTCTAAACTGAACTACAGAAATTTAACTATAATTAACAAAAGCATAATTGCTTTCATAGCCAACTTGACTAGACATTTACATATTGAATATAATGTAATTATAAAATGAAGAAACATGATGATTTCAGCAAACCTGTAATTATTCAAGATCTAAGTTAGTCCCATGACTTAACATAAAAACATAAATTTTCAGTATATTCCACTTAAACATATATAATAGTCAACAAATCACAAGAAAACAAAAAGAGATAATTATTCCGTGCATCTAAATTTGAGGAGGTGTTGACTTGACTCCAAGATCTCATCCCAACTAATTACTCCAAACCTGACAATTGTTTATTAATTAAACTTGTTTGTGCCATAAAACTGCATCATTATTACCTATTTGAAAAAAGCTATTAATAAAAAAAACAGTTCCATGTGTTAGGCTTGAGTAACAAAAAAAAGAATCTCACGTAAATATAAGGGTGCATATTAAGCAGTAATAAAAATAGTAAATGTCTCTCATCTCTATTAGCTTGATGTTGGACATTCAATAATGTGCATATTCTATTAAAAGTTCCCTTCAACGTGTAAGGTACTGAGATCATGTTAGAGAATATCCAAATATACAAGTTATTCTGAATACTTATTGTAACTCACTATAAGTACGACGGGACAATGTGCTATATGACTGGACTAACTCTCCATCTTCAGATTATTGTGTGTGGAGAGGGATTATGTGTGATAATCTCACCTTTAATGTGGTTGCACTGTGAGTTTTTAATCTTCACTTTATCATTAATTATAGCAATTAATGAATGTGACCTCAGATTTAATTTTCAACTATCACCTTTATCTTTTCTTAGTCTTGGTTGTCAAAGATTTGTTCTTTCCTTTACTCTGTGTGCTTGTGTCTATGTTCTGCAGTAATCTATCAGGTTTGAATCTTGATGGGGAAATATCTCCTGCAATAGGGCAACTTAAAGGACTGCTCTCCATGTAAATTGGCACCCTCTTTATGTTCAAGTACAATTTTGCTTAATTAGTTAAAATTTCTTGCCAACCTCTATTTTGATGTTAGGGGGTCTAAATATGAAATATGATTGTTGGGTGTATTTAAAACCAGGGATTTAAGGGGGAATAAGCTATCTGGACAGATTCCAGATGAGATTGGAGATTGCTCAGCTTTGATAAGTTTGTAAGTTTGTGCTTGATTCTTTTAGGGCCCATTTGGATGGGTGGATTTGAAATGAGGAGGGATTTCAAATGAATGGATATGAAAATCCAATGATTTGAAATCCATTCATATGTAATCTCTTATTTGGATAATTTTTTTTACAAAGGATTTGAAATTCATTTATTTGAAATTCACTGTTTGGTATATATCATTTCTGTTATTTGAAATTCCCAATCGTGCCTTATAATTTGCTTTATGAGTTAATTTTTGTTGTTGATATCGGGATAAAATCGCATGAATCGATTTGGGGCAAAATTATAATTTTTTAAAATTGAGGGACCAAAAGTGCAAATTCGGATTTCAAAAAATCTGGGGCCGAATTGAAAATGTTAATTTTCTGAAAATTCTGGACTGAGTTGGAGCACTGGGTTTTTCGTAAATCTGAGGTCAAATGGCAATTTTTGAATATTAAGGTACCAAAAGTGCAAATTTGGATTTTGGAAAATCAGGTGCCGAATTAAAAATTTTAATCTTCTGAAAATTATTAACTGAATTGCAATTCTTATTTTTTTGAAATATGTGGTCGAATTGCAAATTTTGAAAATTAAGGGACCAAAAGTGAAATTTTGGATTTCTAAAAATCAAGGGCCGAAATGAAAATTTTAATCTTCCGAAATAAATTGAATTGTAATTCTGGCTTTTGCAAACACCTAGGGTCAAATTGTAATTTCTGAAAATTGAGGGACCAAAATTGTAAATTTGGATTTCTGAAAATCTGGGGCCAAATTGAATTTTTTTAGTTTTATGAGAATTCTGAACTGGAACGCAAGTCTTGGTTTTTCAAAAATCTGGAGCAAATTGTAATTTTAAAAAATTGAGGGACCAAAAGTGCAAATTTGAATTTCTGAAAATCAGGGGCCGAATTGAAATTTTTAATTTTCCTAGAATACTGGACAGAATTGCAATTCTTGATTTTTCGAGAATCAAAATTGCAATATCCAAAAATTGAGGGACCAAAAGTGCAAATTTTGTTCCTGAAAATCAGGGTCCGAATTGAAAATTTTAATTTATTAAAATTAAATTCTGGACTGAATTGTATTTCTGGGTTCTTCAAAAATCTAGGGTCAATATTGCAATTTTTGAAAATAGAGGGACCAAAAGTGCAATTCGAATTTCTGAAAACAATAGCCGAAATGCAAATTTTAATTTTTTGAAAATTTTGGACTAAATTGCATTCTAGGTTTTTTGAAAATCTGGGATCAAATTGCAATTTTTTAAAACATACAATTTGGACTTTTTTTAAGTGGATTTCAAATGACTAGTTTTAGGAGGAATTTCAAATTCACTTAAAATTGGGCTGATATCCATTGGATTAAAATCCAGAATTTCAAATGAATGGATTTGATTTTGTATCCAAATAGCATGATGGATTTGATTTTGTATCCAAACTTAATGTATTTAGTGTGTGATATAGAGTTGTACCCTATTAAATTACTATTAAGTCTTGTACTGTTTCATTGGTACGTTCACATTATTTACCATTGGTTTAGCAATAGACTTGTTTAACTATTTGACATTAGTTGAATAATCTCTTCATCAATATCAGGGACTAGTCCTTCAATGAGCTCTATGGTGATATTCCATTTTCAATTTCAAAGCTCAAGCAACTTGAGAATTTGTAAGTTATTATGACTCTTATTTGTTCATCATCATCTATCTATGTATGATTTTCAATTTTCAGACAAGCTTATTTTATAGCAAGTTCTAAAGGGATACATGGAATAGTATTTGCCCATAGACTCTTTCTAAATTATCATATATGTACTTGTAGGATGCATTATGCTATGACCATTAAATTTTAAGTTGCATTCTCTTGACAGGGTTTAGAAAAATAATCAATTGATTGGTTCAATCCCCTAAAGACTATCTCAGATTCCTAACTTGAAAAATCTGTGAGTATTGTTCGTACTTATTCGTGTTGTTTTGAAATTATTAGGGCATGGTCAAATATCTCTATGATACTTTAACTCATTGATACAGGGACTTGGCTCAGAACAAGTTGAGTGGGGAAATAACTAGGCTTATATATTGGAATGAAGTTTTACAATATTTGTGAGTTACAATAAGTATTTAGAATAAATTATTTTTAAAAACAATGATGTTCCAGAGGTTACCAGAGTACACATATACAAGTTTCACGGCAAAATTAATAGAGCATGCAATCTGATAGAACATATACGTATTTTTAACAAATTGATATTTACTTACAGTTGCTTGTGATTGATGGAAATGTGTGGCTTCTAGTTGAGGCACGGGGACAACGCGACGGCGAAGAGGGCGGTGGTGCAGCGGCAACGGCGAAGAGGCGGTGGTGCGGCGGCTATTATGATTAGGTCAATTTTTGGGGATTTTAATTTTGATAGTGTAAATGAGATGTCGTTTTCTTTTTTCTTGCTGTGTAAAAATATTATTTTTTATTCAGTAAATGGATTTTGTATTTGAATAAATTAATCTGAATCTAGAAAAGAAATTAATAAGTTATGGGTTGTTTTAGTAAAATCACATATAAAATCAATACCTTTTGAAAAGGTAACAGGTAAACTTTATGCCACTTGGCAAAATATTAAATAGGAACTAACAAAAGTGAGCACAACCTAGAACTAACCACAGAAAAACCCAACTTTTTTTCATTACAAATTTATAACTACATTACACAAAGAGTTAATCCCACTTTCCTCCCTCAATTTAAAACTTTTTAACAATTCACCCTCAACTTACTTAATTGATAAAACTGTCCCTCCTAAAAAAGTTTTCGGCAATTTTCTCATCGAAAGTCAAGAGCACGTGAAGTCCACGATACTCTCTCAGGGGTAGTATAGTCAACTCAAGTTCAAAAGGGAAAGTGGGAATCTAATGTTAATTTAGGGGGGGGGGGGGGGAAGTGGGATTAATTATTTTATTTGTGAATTTAAGCCAGGAAAATGGTGATTTTTTAAAGCCTAAAAGCTCCATATTTGATGAAAAAATGTGTTACCTACCATTTTACTCATTAAAATTAAAATCTATGTATAGAAACCAATTGCAAGAACCACATATACTCAAACCCACTATTAAAAGATAGAAAATAATTATCACACATATAATGCCTACACAACTCATCAATTCGATAAAACTATTCCACTATGTTATAATAGTTTATAATAGATAAATTTTCATAATGATTATAAAATATTAGGTAGAATAATTGCCATATATTAATAACCTTCTTCCAATGTTTCCTCCCTCAGTTTCCAGGCCATAGCTTTTGAACGTGTTTAAGAAAAAGAGATTCTGATATGGGGTAGGGTTTTAATTTGACAGAGACTCTAATTATTTTGCCCTAGTTGAAGTATAATTTTGGCAGGAAACTGATTAAAGTGATTGCGAAGACTATATTACCTCTAAGAGAGTCATGTGGGATTCACGTGCTTTGACATCCGGTGAGAAAATTACCGGAAACTTTGTTTATCGGGGACAGTGTCATCAATTAAGCAAGTTGAGGGTGGACCATGAAAAAGTTTCAACTTGAGGGGGGTAAGTAGGATTCTATCGTAAGTTCAGGGGGAAGTGGGATTTGTTCTTCCACAAATAGCAACATAAATCATTTGACACTGCACTACAAATTCAAAATTGTCATTTTGAAATCACAAGGCAGCATCACTAACACTGAAATGCATAAAAAATGAAGTTTTAGTTACATTTCTCCCCCGGCTTCAAAGTTATTGGTTTCTCAATATTAGCTGCATCAACACAAAGCATCTGCATATACTCTTCGTCGACCCCAAAATCAATTGCGATTTTCGAGACTGTTTGCCCCCATTTTTATTTTGATTGACTATTGGAACGGGAGATTGCCAAGTGCCAACTCCCTGTAAGTAGCCTCATAGCAACTTTTGGGTGATCGTTATTTTGCTACATTTTACAATTATGTTCTCATGTCCACTTTCCTAAAAGTGTCATTCTTTTTTCTCAATTTTGTGCTTAATTTGTAAAATTCACCATTCATGTAACCTTGATGTTCTGTTTTATTTATTATTTTTGTTTCTCTTTGACTTGAACACGGTCTATTTTACTCTTTTTCAAGGTTAGTGTCTTTGATTTATCTAAAATACTTCATATTTAGTTCCCCAAAGGTTTCTAGTTTCGAATTGATGCAAAATGATTAAACCCCTTTTAGCGTCATCCTTTAAGGATCATAATTGAAAAGTAAATCTTCATTTAAATTTTACAGTTAATCCACAATTGCATAATTGATTATAGTTTTAATTGCTGTTATTAACAATGCCAATAAATCTAGCACTACATATAGTTTTTTACGAAGTATTGGGGTCCTTGGTGTCTTCGTATGCAAATCCTTTTGGTTGAGGCAAAAGCAAAAACTTTACTGAGAATAAAACACTAATTGATAGAGATAGATTAAAATTTCAATTATGTACTAATAAATATTCAACAATATATAAAAATAATATTAGGTTTTACATATAACTAGAAAATTTGAGATCATATGCACCACTCCATTCTTTGTGTGGAAGTATAATTTCATAAAGTCATTCGGTCTGAATGCTATATGAAGAACATAAGCCAGATGACGGAACGGGAAGACCTAGGATGTAGAAGACCATACCAGGAGTGATTCGGCAAATTTGGATTCATATAGATATCCACCCATGTGGTACATTTGTTGAATTTTCTACTCGCATAACTTATGAGAGAGGTTGTAGAAGCTGATGAGATACAAGATCTATGGAATTTCCATAATTTTATACATGAGACTTCAAGAAACATTTACATTCAAAGGTTTATGGTTTTAATTTGATGCAGAATGGTTCAAAGAAGGTTTTAAGTCTCAATATTTTGGATTTTTATATGAATTGTGATTTACAATACCAATCGATACAACTCGTTATTTGTTTGGACTGGCGTTCGGAGAGACGAGACATAAGTTGTGAACCAGAAACCGCGGGATTGGCCATGGCTCGGGGTTTGGATTTTGGAATTGAAAAAAGATGAAGGAACATTATCATAGAAGGTGACTGGCTTTCAATCACTAATGGAGTTTTGGGACCTCAATCAGATAAGCCAGGGCCGGCCCTGAGTATTCGGTGGCCCTAAGCCAATTTTTAAATTGTGGCCCTCAAATTTACACGTACAACAAAATTATGCTAATAAAAAATACAAATTTTAAAGCAATGCAAACAAATTATTAATTAGAAAAATAATAAATAATTCAAATAATAAATCAAATATAATCTCGCTTTGTAAAAAATATTGATAATACAAGATATATTTTTACTTAATAAGAAAATGATTATATCAGTGAATGAGACATAAACACCTAATTAATATTATACTATAAAATTTTGGAGTAAAATCACAAATTACACTTGCATAATCATGGACCGAGCTAGGCGTATTTTGTTGGGGGGGGGGGGGGGGGGCAAGTTTTTGGGTAATGAAGTCGGTATTTTTTCGATGTTATGATAAAATAACTAAAACTAATTTAAGGTAAAGTGATACAATGCTTTTATCCATAAAAAACGAAAAATATACACTAGCAAGTGTTTTAAAAGTAAGATTTTTTTTATATATAATTAGCAGCACAAATTCATAACATTCAATACGGATGTTTAAAATGCAATTCAATTGAACAAAAAATAATTTGGTAGCAACTGGATATATTTTCGATGTTCAAATAAAATGACAAAAACTAACTTAGATTATAATTAAAATTTATAATTTTATCTATTAACATGATAAAAAGATATACTAGCAATTTTTTAAAGTGTCTGTTCAATAGATTGTTCAAAAGATTGAAAATTTGATAAGAAGATCATGAACACTTTACAACATAAATTCAATTTTATAAGAAAATAATGATATAAAAAGTAACAAAATTAAAAATATATTTTTTATATGTTAAATCATATGACGATATTTATGCGTTGACAATAACTGAATTAGAAATGCACAGGATACAAGAATATGCAAAACAAAACTACTTACTTCTCCAGTGGGTTTCGAACCTGAAACTTCATAGATGACAAAGCGTTATTACAACCATTAGACCAAGTGAACTTTGATTATAAGTAATATAAATAATATTACTAATAGAAATTAATTTTTTTCTACCTACTATATATTAATATTTTTTTTGGAGGCCCTCGGTGGCCCTAAGCGACCGCCTATGCGGCTTATACTCAAGGCCGGCCCTGAGATAAGCAATTCCATCCATTGGGCCACATTTTTTAAGACATTAAAAATATGGATAGGAGTTTAGATTTTTTTTTTACTAGTTCTCATGTGTTTAGAGAGAGCAATTTTTCGGCTCACGCTCTAGCTAAAGTTGCGTTTAATTGTTACCCCCTTGCTCCTAATTTACCTACTTTTATTCAAGACTTTGTCCTTGATGATATGGACCATTAATGATATCTAGCCTTTGGGATTTTCTCCAAAAAAAAAAAAATCATTCTAGGACATAAAATTCCAAGATTATCTAGCTTTAAAACTAAACGCATACTCGTATTAATTTGATGGGTTCCCTTTCCCATCAAATTGTTGGAACTTTGGAGGTTAATATCCAGTAGGTATCTTCATCGTGCCGATGCGACGAGTGTAGGGCTTCATGTAAGTGATTGAAAATTTCGATCCTCCCTCCAACTTGCACTTGATAGTTCTTGTGACGAAATCTTCTAGTCGATCCACATGAATCATGTCGTTGGATGATCGGATGAGAATTGAAGCCCCTTATACTTTTCATTTGATTTTCATCCTAAGAGCATGTCGTTCTCCTCGGAATCGTGGAGTTGGTCATCGTTCGAATTTTTTAGTATTGTTCGTCGATATCTCATCTTATTGGAAATATGTAGGTTGTTTTCCCATCGAGTGAATTGCCTTGGCTTAAATTCCTTGGGTCATAGGTTTTTCAATCTTTACATCTTGCAATTGTGTACGCTTCTTGAGCCCTTATATTGCCTTAGTCAGAGCCACGAGTTGTTTTTCCATAGTCACAACATTTGTCGCCATAACATGAGCTCCAGTCGAATGGTGAGAACGGGGTGAAGATTCACTGCTTTCAGAATCATCATGCGCCTCTTTTTCGACGGTCATGGTGTTTGGGTCAATCATTAACTCAGTCAGAGTTTGGTACATTCAAGGACGAACCGTCATTTTTTGAAGAGAAGAGATGATGAAAGGTAGAGATGCCCCACTGGACGTGCCAAGATTAGTTTACAACAAATTTGAATGTCTGCAAAAAACTTAAATAGACAATAAAATTTAGTAAAAAAATAACAATATATTTGCTTAAAATTAAAAGTGGTTACAAATCTCTATGTGTAAATCATATGATTCTTCTGTTCATTGGATATATAGATTCAAGGGTACAAGATTTGTAGATGAAGTCACTGATTTGAAGAGCTTGGCGGATCTTCAAAGCTTCATGAGAATATATGAGAGTATATATGTGTATATGTCTCTATGTAGGTGAAATTGTTCCAAATGAATTCAGAGGACTACATTATATAGATTTTGAAGAGTCTCATTCATAGCAATTTGGTGATGTATCACAACTTGATTGGTCCTTACTTCATTGAAAAGGAAGACTTTATTTGATTGACCAAAATACCTCGTCTTGACATGTGGCGCATTTTTAGTGGTCACTTACTTATAAGGCCAAAATTAAGAAATGTGACGCATTTTTAGTGGCCACTTACTTATAAGGCAAAAATATAATTTGATTGGCTATAAATATATCATTTTGACATATGGCTTGATATAATTGGTAATTAAATAAATATTAGAAATGGATTAAATTCATTTTCAGGATTTGATATGATAAAATCCCAAAATAGAAATTTAATTGATACCTAATAAATTATTTATAAGTGACATTATTTAATTAGGCATAAATTTCATGTATGTACAGGCTATCCTGATATTTTTATTTTTCACATGTATTTTGTAATATTCTTGGTTACTGAGTCAAACTCGATTCACATTTCAAGATCTCTCGCTCGAAATATATTATTCAAACTTTGTTCGATATATAAATCAATCAAACTCAATTGTCTTTTTATCGAAAAATTTGAAGCGAATATAAAATATGCTTATTCAATAGCAATATTGCAAATGAAACAAATATATCATTCATATATTTCATCTAAAGTATAAGATCAAGCAAACATATTGAAATCGACCAGAATAGAGATCATTTTGTAGGCAGGTTCCATAAGACAAAGTGCAGTGAAGAACATAAAAAGAAAATAAGCACCATGAACATCAGAGAGAACATGTCTTTTTTTTTTCTTTTTTGAAAAGGTCATAATATTCAATATCTCATAATAATGAAGATTACGACACTTTTTTCTAACCTTGACAGTAAATAACTAAAAAATAAGACTCTCAAAAGATAAGTAAACAAAGAGGACACAATTGTCTAGGATCCCCCTGCATCACATATTTACCCTATCATGCCTCTTAACATTTTGCAAATAAATACCATCACTTTGTGCTTTCCAATCACAGTGAGTATTATAACAATAATTTCTAATCAAATCTCCATTAAAAACATCAAAACTCGCCCACTTGTTATTCCATTGAAGGGTACAAAAGAATAAGGTACCTAAATGATTACAAAAACTAAATCTAAATACTTGGGTTACTTGTAATATGTGATTTCCGAGATCGTCATCTTTAGAAGCGCAATGTACCAATAATGGTTCAGAATTCTAGGAAAAGGAAAACAACTGCTTTTTCCAACATGGACAAGAGTTGCAAAAAATATGAAGATTAGAAAAACGGACTTGATAATTTTATAAAGTTCTTATTGCTTGTCGGAAGTTTATTTAATGAGTTACAATCATTAGCTTATATGTTGGTCCCAAGTGGTTAGATGAGGTCTAGAGGGGGGGAGGTGAATAGACCTCTGAAAATTTTTAGACTTTAAAATCAAGTCGTCTGTCAGCAGACTAAGCTTATATAGAACAGTAAGCTGACTGAGCTGTTCGTGAACAAATCTTGAGCAGCAGAGTTGACCACTCTTCTTATAGTTACTTAGCTGATTTCAGCAAAACTCAATTTTAAAACAGAATACTTGCAGCGTATATTTATAAGTGTTTTTCACAAGCAGACTTAGTCTTTTAAAAGATTTTATCCTCAGTTTTAACAAACTCTTTTTTTTTAAAAATTTTCAACAGTTTTCTAAAGTGTTTTATGCAAACTTTGAAAATATGCAAGAAAATAATGCAAGTTAAAACACAAAGAATTTTTATAGTGGTTATATGGATAAAAATCCTTTAGTCCACTCTTCCAAGGCACTTAGATCTTGGGTTATACTATAAACACACAGTTTACAATATACTCTACTTACGCCAAAACAACAAATGAAGAGGCCGTAAGCTCACAATAGGAAATCACAAAGAAGACGTATCCTCTGAAGTTAGATCACTCATTTAGATGGATCTACACTTCTCACAACACTCTAATTACAGCTTTCACTCAGAGAAAATGATTTAACTTGAACTTCAACTTGGTTCTGCCAACAAATGACTTCGCTAGATGAGTGAGCTGTTCTTGAGACTTAGAGATATTTTGCTTCGAAAATTTTCTTAGAGTTGTGTTGTTGTTTTCTCTCTCAAGCTCGCGAACTATTTATAGTCCAGATTTGAAAATTGTCCGTTGAAGAAAGACAGGATTCAAATACCTCGAGTACTGGTCCTTAATTTCTGCGAACGACTCTCTGTACTTCTGCAATACTGTCAACAATACTTTCTGTCAGCATCATTAAATGCACCGAGCTGATACGAGGATTTCTTCAATCATTTGCCATAAATACCCTCCTTCTACAATATTTATTACTCCAAATGCATTTATTACCGTTGTAGAGACTTCCTGATCGTCTTCACTTGGCTGATAAGACAGGATTCAAATACCTCGAGTACTGGTCCTTAATTTCTGCGAACGGCTCTCTGTACTTCTGCAGTACTGTCAACAATACTTTCTGTCAGCATCATTAAATGCACCGAGCTGATACGAGGATTTCTTCAATCATTTGCCATAAATACCCTCCTTCAACAACATTTATTACTCCAAATGCATTTATTACCGTTGGAGAGACTTCCTGATCGTATTCACTTGGCTGATAAGAATCACTCGTCTGATGATGAACTGAGCTGATCCCAAACTTGAACAAATCTGATTTGAGTCGGCTGATTTTCACCAAACACTTTTCTTCCTTCAGCAGCAGATCAGTAGTCTTCTGGACCAAACTGAATTTTGACTTGTCTGATTTGTCTTTAGTTGGTCAAAATTCATACAAGGGATTTTACTAAGCATTTCTTTCTTAGCTGATTAAGATATTTTGGAAATCATCAAAACCTCCATTTAACTTCTAAATTCCTTGTCTTCTGATCTTCATCTTCATCCAACAATTTTTCCAAAACTTTCAGCTAAGTACTTGTACCTAGACTAAAGTTTTAATCCTCAAAGATTTCTGAGATAGAAATAATGTGTTGGAGTAAAAACTTGAACTTTTATTGATATTTGGAAAATTCAGTACAAGTTACAAGCATTTACATCAGATAAGATTTACAAGGGAAAGTAAACTGATACAAGAAAACATAATTTTCAGTGATCTGATTCTTCATCAGTCACTTCTTCTTCAATCTCCACATACTCTTCTTCTGCATCTTCATCATCAATTTCATCATCTTCTTCATTGGTATCATCAGTTAGAAGGTTCTTCTGGGCAGCTTCCATTTTCTGTTTGCGTTCTGCTTCTAATTCACGTTCTGCCTCTGCAACCGTTCTTTTGATGCGCTCCAGATTCTTGTACTTGACATATGGATCAAGTTGCTCTTCTGATGTATCCTTGGATGCAGCATGCTCTTTGTCACTTTTTGCTGAGTCCTTGGATTCTTCTTCTTCAGCAACTTCTTCATCAATAGCTTCCTCTGCATCTGCTTTGGCATCAGTTACCTTTTATTCAGCAGCTTCAGCTTTCTCCTCTTTATCAGCTTTCTCTTCAACTTCTTCAGCTTGTTTTTCAAGTACTGGCTCTTTTTCAACAGGTTTTTCTTTGTCAGCAGAGTCTTTTGGTTGCTCAGCTACTTGAACAGCTTTAGTTGCTGGAGCTGACTTCTCTTCCCTCTTTTTGTCATCATCAGCAGGGTTGAGTTCAGCAACTGATATTGTTGGTCCCAAGTGGTCAGAAGAGGTTTAGAGGGGGGGGTGAATAAACCTCTTTAAAAATTTTCTTCTAATTTAACTTTAAAACTTTACTCTTACTGAACAGACTAAGCTGATCAGATTAGTGAGTTACAATTTTGTTCGCGAACAAATCTTTGAACAGTCTTGTTGACCACTCGTCTGATAGTTACTTAGCTGATTTTGCAGAAATCAGTTTTAATACTTAGAGTACTTGCAGCGGATTTTCAAAGTGTTTTTCACAAGTAATCTTAGCAGTTTGAAAAATGCTTCCCCAGTTTTATAAATTCATTTTTATCTCTTTTTCAAACAGTTAACTTAATGTGTTTTTATGCAAACAGAAGATATGCAGATTTGAAAACAATATAAAAACACAAGTAATTTTTATAGTGGTTATATGGATTTGAATATCCTTTAGTCCACTCTTCCAAGTCACACAGATCTTGGGTTATACTATAATCACAAAGTTTACAGTATACTCTGCTTGCGTCGAACAACGAATGAAACGACCACAAGTTCGCAATAGGAAATCACACAGAAAACCTATTCTCTGAAGTTTGATCACTCACAAAGATGGATCACAACTCCGCACAACACTCTTGTTTACAAAATCACTCAGAAGATGTATTTTTCTTGATTCTTCAACTCTGCTTTCGTCAACAAATGACTCAGCTGATGAGTGAGCTGTTCTTGAGACTTAAAGAATTTTGCTTCGAAAATTTCTCTCAGAAAGTGTGTTGCCTCTTTCTTCTTCGTCTCTTTCAGCTATTTATACTTGAGGATTGAAAAGTGTCCGTTGAAGAGAGACAGAATTCAAATTCCTCGAGTACTGGTCCTTAAAATCCGCGAACGGCTCTTTTGCAGTCTGTCCGTACTATGAACAGTACTTTCTGCAGGCAGCATTAAATGCACTCGGCTGATGCGAAGCTTTTCTTCAATCATTTGTCTTAAATATCCTCGTACTTCAGCATTTATTACACCAAGGGGCATTTATTACCGTTGGGAACACTTCATGATCTTCTTCACTTGGCTGACGAAAGTACAAGTCTGATGGTGAACTCGGCTGATCTCAAACTTGAACAATTCTGATTTGAGTCGGCTGATCTTCACTAGTCTGATAACTTTACTTCAGCAGATCAGAAGTCTTGGACCTTGAAACTTTGACTCTTCTGATGTCTTCATTACTTAGTCAAAATTCCTTGATAAGTTTATCAGCTAAGTTACTCCATACTTAGCCAATCTTTGAAGTTTTGGAATGCATCAAAACCTCCCTTATCATACTTTCTTTAGTGCCTTCATCTTCATCCTTATCCAAGAATTTCCCCCTTTTTGATGATGACAAAACTTCAGCTAAGTACCTGTTGAATACCTAAACTAAAGATTGTAATCCTCAAAATTTTCTGAGATAGAAAAAGTTTATTGGATTGAACTTGACTTTTCATTAATATTGAGAAAGAGTTACATAGTACAAGTTCATCAGATGAGATTTCTGAAGAAATAGATAAAGTAAACTGATTACAAGGAATTTGCAAGTTTTAACTATCGGCTTCTTCATCTGATCCTTCCAGCACTTCTTCATATTCATAAGATGATTCTTCATCATCTTCTTCATCATCAGCTTCTTCTTCCAAGATTGCTTTGGCAGCTTCCATCTTTTCCTTAAGTTCTTCTTCTTGAAGAGCTTTCAAAGCTTCCATGGCCTTCCTGGCAGATTCTGTATTCTTGTACTTGGTATCTTCTTTTTCAGTCTTTTCTTCTTCTTCTTCCGTTCCAAGCTTTTCAGTCTTGTCAGCTGTTTCTTCAGTTTCCTTGGCTTCAGTTGTTGCAGCAGTAGTTTCCTCCTTAGTTGATTCTTCAGCAGCGGATTCCTTTGCCGGTTCTTCAGCAGCAAACTCCTTTGCTGGTTCTTCCCTTTTATCTTCCCCCTTTTTGTCATCATCAACTCTGATGACAGCAGAAGGTTCAACAACAGGGTTGAGAGCAACTGTTGGAATCTTTACTCCAGCACATAAAGCCTTTAGATTCTGATTGACAACGTCATGACTCGCTGTTAGATGATGAATGTCAGTGCTGATGACATCAGTCTTATCATTGAAGTAGTCAATGTTGAGGTTGATAGTTGCAATTTCATTTTGAACTTCCTGTGAAGCCTTTGCCACTTCTTGCAACATCCCTAAGTTGACTTCCTTCTCCTCTTCACTGACTTTTATGAAGGTTGCAGTTAAGTCAGCAATCTTGTGCTCAGCTGATTTTAAAGCAGTGTGAAGATGATTCACATCACCCTTCACATCTTCTACGTTCTGGTTCAGTTCTCTTAAGTTGTGCACTAACTGCAGTGAATAGTCTTGAGGAATTGGAATACTGTTGATCTCCTTCTTGATGATTTCTTCTGTTGATCCTTGAACAGTTTCCAGCTGAATTCTGTTGGATTCTGCCAACTCTGCTTTCAGCTCCTCCTTAACCTTCAATAGATGTTGCTTGTGCTTGTCTTCCAGGTCCTTAAGTTGGTTTTCCATCAGCATCTGGATTGCTTCCATCAGTGATGAGTGTTGATCAGCTGATGAAGTAGAAGCATCAGCATCAGCTTCCTTTTCCTCAGTCGCCTGTTGAACAGGGACTTCCTCCAAGTCTGTCATCTGATGGTCTTCAGAAGTCTTAGCTGGCAGCTCAATAGCTAAGGACTTATCAGCAGATTTGTGCTCATCAGTGACATCATCGTAGAACAGATTAGTAATGGTTCCATCATCATGGAAGCATGTTGTCTGTCTAATCTGCCTTACAATAATCCAAGGGTTAACAGGAGCATTGTTTCCCTTAGGGACTTCATAGTACGGTTGTACTTCCTTGCCAAAAATGATTTGTTGAATACTAGGCAACAGGGGCAAGTCACTTGAACATCCTTGCTGATATTTTGACTTTTTAGCCCATCTCTTCAGAGCAGTCATAACAGCAAACTTAATTGCTCTTTCTTCAGCATCTTCAGATTTCTTTTTCTTGTCAGGCAAGGTGCTTTTGATTTTCTTGGCCTCCTCCAGTGCAAAGCCTTTTGCATAACTATGCATGACATCTCTTACATAGCTGGGATCAAGGGCCTTTTGGATGGAGTTTGTTTTCAGCCAAGTTAGAACCCATTGTTCTTCATCAGCTAACTCCTTCCTGCTTTGAAGTTCTGTTATTGACTTGTTCAGCCTGTTGTCTCTCCAACTGATATACCTTGGCTTTTCTTGGTTGAACAGAGTCCTCAACATAAGTTTCTGATCATAGTATGCCAGAGACTTCTCAAATTTCTTGAAAAGCTTCTCGTCAGCATATACTATCTCAAAAGCTTTTCTGACTTCAAACTTATCTTTTGACTTGAGTTTGGGGGCAGGCAGTAATATCTTCTTCTTGTCTTCTTCATCATTCTTGCCTTCTCCAATCTTGATGCCACCTCCATGGACAGGTCCATAGGCATCAACTTTACTCAATTCCAATACCACAGCCATTTCAGCATCCTCAGCAGCTTTCCTCTCTGCTTCAGACATGCGTCTTCTGGCTTCATCCTTTGCTTCTTGAGCTTTGCTTAGCTCAATTGCTTTCTTCTCCTCCAACTCATCCTGTTTTCTTTGTTCAGCCTCCTCCCTTGCTTTCTTGTCAGCTTTGGAAACTTTCTTTTTCCTTAGCACTATTTTTCTCTTGCCTTTATCAGCAGGGGCTGGTCCAGCAGATGATATGGGAGCAGCAGCAATAGGATAGATGATTTGGACATCTGGATCTTCTTGAGGTTGAGTAACCTCAGCTGTTGATGTGACTTGACTTGGCTGTTGCTCATCAGCTTTGTTGGCAGCAGCAGTCTCATCTGTTACAGCAGGCCTTTCAGCGGCTTCAGGGTCTTCCCTTGCTACATTCTCCAAGTCCGTTGGTTCTTCTATAAATGTCATCTGTTTTCTGGCAGATTTCTTGGTTCTCCCTTCACGGTAAATGGTTGTAGCAGTATCTCTCTGTTGACTTCTTGTTCGTTTAGAGATACCTTCAGCAGGCCTCTCTGCTGATGGAGTTCTTGATGGTGATGCAGGGATCCAGTCCGTACATCAGCAATTATGTTTTCCACAATCTTAGTGGCTTCAGCAGCAGAAGTCACTTTCTCCATCTGCTTAGGAATCCTTTCCTTAGGCTTGTCAGCAGCCTTCTTCTTTTTGGTCTCAGCAGCTAAGTCAGCAGTCTTGACCAGTTTTCTCTGCCTTTTGGCAGGAACCTCCTTTGGTTCCTCAACATCAGCTTCCTCAGGCTCACCAGCCTTCCTCTTTTGAACAGACAAGTACTTTGATACTGCCTTAGATTTATGGATCTCTTTTCCATTTTTCATATCACAACCCAGCTTTGACAGCAGATAGCTGAGAGTGATTCTGTGGTTGGTGGTGGGGCCTTTTCCTTTCTTATCATCAAGAAAGTCAGCTAAAATGTACCAGACTATGATTGACCAGTTGATCTCCAGTCCATAGTATATGGCAGCCATGATGCTGAACCTCTTCATGGTAACAGCATCCAGTGAGAATGTGCAGTTCTCAATCAGCTTGGACACCATATCAGCCATCCGCTGATATTCATCCTTCAGTTGCTTCTTCCTTATATTTCCAGACAACGTTTCTCCCTCTTTGGCGCAGATCGCCCAGAACTGTTGGTGTTTGTCCTCTGTCAGCACAGTGACGTCATGTCGTCCACTGTTAGGAAGTCCAAACGTCTCGTGAAGAACAGCAGGAGTGATAGTGATAGATTTGTCTCCCACAGTAGCCTTAATTGCTAGTGAGTTATAGTCAGCTTTAGCAGTGTTGTAGTACTCCATCACTTGGTCAGTCCAGATAATTCCTTCGTGGTATTCCATGAAGTTTACCAGCGAAGCAGCTTTGAACTTTTCGAGCAGTTCTTTCATCAGATCCGTACCGGATTGGTAGTAGGAATCATATACGAGAAACATACCTTCAGCGGCCATTGTTAATCTGTTGAAGGTTAGAAGAACAAGGAGAAGTATGCAGAGAATTGCAGATAAATTTCTCACAAGTGCTTTTGAATGCTTAGAGTGCGTAAAGAACGACTCGACTGATCAGATGGGGATTTATAGAGTTGGTGTATGTCGGTTTCCGTGACATCTGCCAACCGTTAGATCCGTTTTTCTGTCAGTGCTGATCGTGCGGCGTCAGTTACGACTTTTCGAATTCAAAAGATATTTAATGAGGAGCGGGAATATGTACCGCCCGACAGATACTTGTAAAAGCGTGTTTTGAATAAAACGTTTTAAATAGTTCGCTTTTATTTAAGTAATCAGATGAGTATAATAAACACTTATCTGATGGACTACTGTCCTGATGACAATGCTGTTATCAGAGAATGCCAATAGCTGATAACCTTCCTCAGCTGTTTGTCAATCCAGCTAGATAATATAACTTTAATCTTCGATAGTTGAGTCTTCTGATGAAAACATAACTTCAACTAACTGACATTAACAAATTTCATCTTTAATTCAGAAGTACCGCTAGTCTTACACGTTCCCCCTGAGTTTAAGAATTCATAAGTTAACTAGTCTGTTGAAAGTTAATCCTTGAAGATAATAACTGATGACTAAGCTGTTGAACTCCAGTCTTCTGATGAGTTCCCCCTCAGCTTATGCATCCAAATTAAGTAGTCCTAGCTCAGCTCTTAAAGTTGAAAACCTTACTTCACTTAAAGGTTTAGTGAAAATGTCAGCAATCTGATTGTCAGTATGAACATACTCAATCAAAACATTGCCTTTTTCAACATGATCTCTAATGAAATGATGTTTGATCTCAATATGCTTAGTCCTTGAATGACTTGTAGTGTTCTGAGTAAGTGAAATTGCACTTGTATTGTCACAGTAGATTGGAATTCCACTGATCTTGATGTTGTAGTCTTCTAGTTGATGTTTCAACCAAAGTATTTGTGCACAGCAAGCTCCAGCAGCTATATATTCAGCTCAGCAGTAGATATAGAGACTGAGGTTTGCTTCTTACTCATCCATGAGATCAGACGACTGCCTAAGAACTGACAGGCACCTGTTGTGCTCTTTCTGTCAATCTTGCAGCCAGCGAGGTCTGAATCTGAATAACCAATAAGTTCAAATCCAGATTCTCTAGGATACCATAATCCCAATTCTTGAGTGCCTTTAACATACTTCAATATCCTCTTGGCAGCTAAGAGATGAGATTCTTTGGGGTTTGATTGAAATCTTGCACAGACTCCAACTGAGTACATTATGTCAGGTCTGCTTGCTGTTAGATACAACAATGAACCAATAATGCCTCTGTATTTGGTAATGTCTACTGATTTGCCATCTTCATCTTTATCCAAACGAAGATTTGTAGACATAGGAATGGTAGCTGTTGAGCTAGTTTCCATACCAAATTTCTTGAACAGATCTCTTGTGTATTTTGCTTGGCTGATGAATATTCCATCAGGCAACTGTCTAACTTGCAACCCAAGAAAATAATTAAGTTCACCCATCATGCTCATTTCAAACTTATTCTGCATCAGCTTGGAGAACTTATCACACATCTGTTGGTTAGTTGAACCAAAAATAATATCGTCCACATATATTTGCACAAGTAATATATGATTTTCCCATTCAATTGTGAACAAGGTTTTATCTACCTTACCTTTTCGAAATCCTTTAATTAAAAGAAAATCAGATAGGGTATCATACCATGCTCTTGGAGCCTGTTTCAGTCCATAGAGAGCTTTCTTCAGACGATATACTTTGTCCTCTTCTTGATAGACTTCAAATCCAGGAGGTTGTTCAACATACACTTCTTCTTGCAATTCTCCATTGAGAAAAGCGGACTTCACATCCATCTGATAGACAGTGAAGTTCTTGTAAGCAGCATAGGCTAGAAACAGTCTGATTGCTTCAAGTCTTGCTACTGGTGCAAAAGTTTCATCAAAGTCAATTCCTTCTTCTTGACAATAACCTTTGGCCACTAGTCTTGCTTTGTTTCTGGTGACAACACCATCTTCATTCATCTTATTTCTGAAAACCCACTTAGTGCCAATTACCCTTTGATGACTTGGTCTAGGAACTAAGTACCAGACTTCATTCCTTTCAAATTGATTCAACTCTTCTTGCATAGCTTCTATCCAGAAGGAATCATTGAGAGCTTCTTCAATTTGCTTGGGCTCTATTTGAGATAGAAATGTGATAAACATGGCATCTTGTGCAGCAGCTCTTCTTGTTTTCACTCTATCTAAAGGATCACCAATGACTAATTCAGGAGGGTGATTCTTGAGCCATCTGAGATCAGGTTGCAAATCAGGATGTTGTCCTCTGTCTTGATCTTGCAACACTACTGTTGGAGTTCCAGTAGTAGTCTGTTGAACAGTCTCTGGTCTGTCAGCTGTTGGCAACTCATCTGTTAGACAATCAGCACTGTGATTTTGAACAGCACATGAGTTAGCAGCTGAACTTAGATTAGGTAGTATGATGGGAACATATTCTTCATTTCTTCCAACGTCTAACTTCTGTAAATCAGCAGACAGATCTTGATTAATACTTTGATTCTTTTCAGAAGATTGACTTGGCTCATCAAATACTACATGGATAGATTCTTCTATTAGTAATGTTCTTTTATTGAAAACTCTATAAGCCTTACTAACAGATGAGTATCCTGCAAAGACAGCTTCATCAGCCTTTTCTGCAAATGCAGTAAGGTGATTTTTCCCATTATTCAATACAAAACATTTACAACCAAAAATCTTAAAGTAATGAATGTTTGGTTTTCTGTTGTTCCAAACTTCATAAGGAATCTTGTTCTGATTTTTGTTGATCATACATCTGTTCTGGGTAAAGCATGCTGTATTTGTTGCTTCTGCCCAAAATATTTGTGGCAGTTTAGCTTCAGCTATCATGGTTCTGACAGCCTCTTTCAGTGTTCTGTTTCTCCTTTCAGCAACACCATTCTGTTGAGGGGTTCTTGCAGCTGAATACTCATGATGTATTCCTTTGATGTTACAATACTCTTCAACAGTAGAGTATGTAAACTCTGTCCCTCTATCTGATCTGATCTTTAATATTTTGATACTCTTTTCATTCTGGATCAGTTCCATCGGATTTGTAAGATGTTCCTTGGTTTCACTTTTCTTCTTCATGAAAATCACCCAAGTATATCTTGAATAATCATCCACAACAGCTAGGCAGTATTTCTTTCCACCATTGCTGACTGGATCAATGGGTCCAAATAAGTCCATGTGTAGTAGCTCCAATATTCTTTCAGAAGATTGATGCTTCTTGCTTTTGAAAGATGACTTGATTTGTTTACCCTTCTGACATGCGTCACAGAGCTTGTCTTTGCTCATAACTGCTTTTGGAATCCCTTCTACCAAATCATTCTTGATTAATCTGTTTATGGTCTTGAAGTTTAAATGATTCATTCTCTTGTGCCATAGCCAACTGACTTCACTTGGTGCAGATGCCACCAAACAAACACTTGAATTCTTGTCAATAGAATTCCAGTCAACTATGTAGATATTTCCTTGTCGTCTTCCAGATAAAATTACCTTCTTTGTACCAATCTGTTCAACGTAGCACTTATCTGTTGAGAAGATGACTGAATATCCTTTGTCACAAAATTGACTTATGCTCAGCAGATTATACTTTAGGCCTTTAACATAGGAGACGTCAGATATCTCTATGTTTCCCTTGATTAATCTTCCTTTAGCTTTAATCTTGCCTTCTTTGCTGTCTCCAAAAGTAACTTTTGGACCATCCACAGCAACTGCATCAGTCAACTCATGTATGTTTCCACACATGTGCCTTGAACATCCACTGTCCAAGTACCAAATCTTCTCTACTTTACTCCTACTCCTAATCCTAACCTACAAAACAAAAATAAAATTGTTTTAGGTACCCTTATTGAGAGGGTCCTGAAGGATTAGTTCCACCTTTGACAACCCAAGATGTTGAAGTCTTAGGCTTCTTAGGCTTCTGAGTTTTAGGAGCATGAACAGTTTCATTTTTATCATAGTTATCAGATAAGTCATGTTGATGATCAGTATGATAAGAATAATGTTCATAAGCAGGATAAGGTGCATGATATGCAGGATATGCATGCACTGGATGAGCAGGGTAAGGTGCATAGTAACTAGGAAATTGAGGTGCATGATACATAGGATGATATGCAGCAGGTTGCACATAATATGACTCATTTCCATACCAAGCATTTTGATTTTTCTTGTTTTTATGCTTCTTTGGTTTACTAGTAGCTTGCTCATTTGATTTTGACTTAGTTTTACCATTATTCTGATTGACTTTAGCTTTATCAGCAGACTTCTTAGGGCTCTGCTGTTTGGTCTTACTAGTCTGATTTCCTACATTAGGCTCTTTGCTCTTTTTAGCCTTAGGAGATTTCTTCTCCTTTACCACTTTCTCAGATGAGGTAGGTTTAGAAGTTTGAACATACAGAATGACCTTACTATTGTCAGCTGAAATAAATTTTTCAGTATGATTCAATTCTAGTTTATCATTTTCTAAAGGTGTCTCCTGTTTACTAGATGTATGCATGGATGCAACAGTTGACTTATCATGAGACTCAATGATTTGTTTAAGTTCCATGATTTTTCCTTTATAAACCTCACACTCAGCTTTCAGAGATTCATGCTCTTGCTCAAGCTGTTTATATTCAGCTGATTCTTTTGGCTTTTCAGCTAAAAGTTTCAGTGAACTATTTTGCTCTTTTAGCAAGTTCATCTCTTCCTTAAGCTTAACAAACTCTCCAGCAATAGTAGTATTATTCAACATCATTTGCTCTAGAGAATTAAACAATTCATTTTCTTGAGGAGTTACCTCATCCTCAGAGTCATCAGATTCCTTTGCCATCAGGCACAGGAGAGCAGGTTTTTCTTCATCAGGCGATTCTTCATCAGACGTGTCTGAATCTGAATCAGATGAGTAGACAGCAGTCAGCTTTTCTGCTTCAGCCATCATTGCTTTTCCTCTCTGATGCTTTCTTTCTTTTCTCACTTTCTTCTCTTCCTCAGTGTACTTCTCTGCTTTTGGATATGGGCAGTCTTTAATGAAGTGTCCCAATTTCCTGCAGTTGTAACACATTAGTTTTGATTTATAATCATCTTTTTCTTGAGTGGAAAAGTTAGGTTTAGAAGAAGAAGCATTGTTGTATTTGTTCTTCATCTTTCTCTTGTAGAACTTCTTGAAGTTATTCATCAACAGTGCAACATCTCCAGCAGTGTACTCCTTCTTGTTGAGTAGAGTGGCTTCATCAGATGAGTCCACTTCAGCATTTCTTTGAGCTGGTCTTCTTTGGTTTTCAGCAGCAACCAGTGCAGCTGTGGGTCCTGAAATTGAGGTTTCTTCAATTCCCATTCTTGGCAGTTTATACTCATACGCCTTGAGTACGGAGAACAGCTCTGTAAGAGAAATCTTGCCCAGATCTCTTGATTCTTCCATTGCTGTCACCTTCATGTTGAACTTGGAAGGTAGAGCCTTCAGTACTCTGACAGTGATCTCTTTGTCAGTGAAAGTCTTTCCCAGCTTCAAAACTTCATTCAGAGTTCTGGTGAATCTGGTGTCCATCTGATCAATGGTTTCTCCAGACTTCATCTTGAAGTTGTCCAGCTTCTCCAAGGCAACACTGAGCTGATGCTCTTTAATAGCATCATTGCCTTCGCTCATATCTCTGACTTTGTCCCACATCTCCTTTGCAGTTTTGCAATGTTTGACCTTGTCAAACCGATCATTATCCAGGGCTTTAGTCATGATGAATCTCCCAACTTTATCTAGATTGTAAAGCTTGATTTCCTCTGGAGTCATCTCGTGAAGGTCTTTCTCCACAACCGTATCTACTTCATTGATTTTTATGGTCTTTGTGAATCTGAATGGACCTTTAATGATACATGTGTACATGTTGTCATTGTAGGCTGCTAGAAAGATTTCCATTCTAATCTTCCAGTCTTCAAAAGACATACCAGCAATGTGGGGAACATGGCTGATACAATCCATTTTTCAAAAAGTTTTGATTTTTCAAAAAGATGCTCTTTTGAAAAGTTTTGAAACCTTTGAAAAACACTTGGATCAAGCTCGTTGATCAGGCAGCTGATTCTAATGAACCACCCGCTCTGATACCACTTGTTGGTCCCAAGTGGTCAGAAGAGGTTTAGAGGGGGGGGGTGAATAAACCTCTTTAAAAATTTTCTTCTAATTTAACTTTAAAACTTTACTCTTACTGAACAGACTAAGCTGATCAGATTAGTGAGTTACAATTTTGTTCGCGAACAAATCTTTGAACAGTCTTGTTGACCACTCGTCTGATAGTTACTTAGCTGATTTTGCAGAAATCAGTTTTAATACTTAGAGTACTTGCAGCGGATTTTCAAAGTGTTTTTCACAAGTAATCTTAGCAGTTTGAAAAATGCTTCCCCAGTTTTATAAATTCCTTTTTATCTCTTTTTCAAACAGTTAACTTAATGTGTTTTTATGCAAACAGAAGATATGCAGATTTGAAAACAATATAAAAACACAAGTAATTTTTATAGTGGTTATATGGATTTGAATATCCTTTAGTCCACTCTTCCAAGTCACACAGATCTTGGGTTATACTATAATCACAAAGTTTACAGTATACTCTGCTTGCGTCGAACAACGAATGAAACGACCACAAGTTCGCAATAGGAAATCACACAGAAAACCTATTCTCTGAAGTTTGATCACTCCCAAAGATGGATCACAACTCCGCACAACACTCTTGTTTACAAAATCACTCAGAAGATGTATTTTTCTTGATTCTTCAACTCTGCTTTCGTCAACAAATGACTCAGCTGATGAGTGAGCTGTTCTTGAGACTTAAAGAATTTTGCTTCGGAAATTTCTCTCAGAAAGTGTGTTGCCTCTTTCTTCTTCGTCTCTTTCAGCTATTTATACTTGAGGATTGAAAAGTGTCCGTTGAAGAGAGACAGAATTCAAATTCCTCGAGTACTGGTCCTTAAAATCCGCGAACGGCTCTTTTGCAGTCTGTCCGTACTATGAACAGTACTTTCTGCAGGCAGCATTAAATGCACTCGGCTGATGCGAAGCTTTTCTTCAATCATTTGTCTTAAATATCCTCGTACTTCAGCATTTATTACACCAAGGGGCATTTATTACCGTTGGGAACACTTCATGATCTTCTTCACTTGGCTGACGAAAGTACAAGTCTGATGGTGAACTCGGCTGATCTCAAACTTGAACAATTCTGATTTGAGTCGGCTGATCTTCACTAGTCTGATAACTTTACTTCAGCAGATCAGAAGTCTTGGACCTTGAAACTTTGACTCTTCTGATGTCTTCATTACTTAGTCAAAATTCCTTGATAAGTTTATCAGCTAAGTTACTCCATACTTAGCCAATCTTTGAAGTTTTGGAATGCATCAAAACCTCCCTTATCATACTTTCTTTAGTGCCTTCATCTTCATCCTTATCCAACAGATATGTTGATGGCAGTGCAAATTCTTCTGATGTTGTCATCCAATGTGGCAAGTTGAGATGTATGATGATTCAGAGTAGGTCTGAGTGAGGCAGCCTGGTCATTTAGATAGTCCATGTTGAGTTGCAAAGTAGCCACTTCATCATGAACTTTTGTGGTAGTTTCGTCTATATGGCGTACGAACCCAAGGCTTTTCTCTGTTTCAGCATCAGCAAGCTTGGTAATCAGGCCAAGGACATCAGCAATGTCTCCTTCATGTCTTTGAAGAGCTGTGTGAAGATGATTTACATCAGACTTCACATCTTCAATATTTTTGTTCATGCTGACCAGACTTTGAAGCAATTGAAGAGAGTTATCAGGTGGCAAAGGAAAATTTTAAATTGCGTCTTTGATCGTCCTTCTGTTTCCTCCTGCAGTCTTCTATTTTCTTCTTGTATCTCTTTCATCAGCTGTTTGTTCCTTTATTCCAAAGACTGATCCAGCATCAATTGTATGGATTCCATTAAGGAAGAGTGCTTATCTGCTGTTGGAATGGAAGTGGAAGCTGATGGTTCATTTTGATGGACTGGGACATCTGCTAGAACCTTTTCTTCTTCATCTTTCTGATCTGGTTCAGCAGTGTCTTGAACAGCTTCGTGTACAACAATAGCTCCAGTTTCCCCTTGAACATTTTCTTCATCATTCTGGGCAGCTTCTTGTTGAACAGCAGCCTGTTCTTCCACCTTTCAGGAGTTCCATCAGCTGATATTGACGTTGTTTGATGGATAACCTTAGTAATTGGAGGCATTGATCCTTGGGCATGTGCCTTAATTACTTTCTCCTGATACGTGCTTACCTCAAGGCTAAATGCAATCTGTTGCACACTTGGCAGAGTGGGAAGGTCACTTGGAGATCCCTTGAAGTACCTTGACCTTTCAGACCACTTCTCAAAGACCTGGTAAACAGTTATTAGCACTGCACGTCTGATAGGATCTTCACTCATTTTTCTCTTTGGTGGCAGTGCATCTTTGATCTTCTTGGCCTCTCTGGCCACTATTCCCCTTGTGTAATCATGGAAGATATCTCTTACATGATCAAGGTCCAAGGCTTTTGTGATGGAGGTTGTTTGAAAGAACGTCAGCACCCATTTCTCTTCTTCTTCAAACTCCTTCCAAGCCTTGATCTCTGCAACAGACTTGTTCACTTTGTAGTTTCTCCATTTGTTATATCTGATCTTCTCTTGAACGAACAGAGTAGCCTGTTGAAGCTTCTTGTCAAAATCTGCAAGTGCAGCCTCAAATCTTGCAAAAGCTCCTAGGTGTCCATTTACAATGTTCAATGCCCACTTCACAACAAATGGACATTTTTCCACCCTTTGTCCTGGAGGAAGAATTTGTCTTGCATTCATAGACTCTCCAATTCTTATTCCTCCAGCTCTTCTTGGCCCATGAGCATTCTGCTTGCTCAGTTCCAGAGCTTTAGCCATATCAGCATCTTCTAAGGCCTTCAGCTTGGCTTCAGTCAGCCTTTTCTTTTTGGCTTCTTTTTTAGCCTCCAACTTGCTCAGTTCTACTGCTCTGTCAAAGTCTTCCTGAGCTTTCTTTGCTGCTTGTTATTCTTCCCTTCTCCTTTTCTCAGCAGCAGAAATTCTGACTTTGATGATTCTCTTTCTTTTTGGTTTAGCAACAGCAGGTGCAGCAGCAGTTGGTTCTGGTGCAGCAGTTGATAATGGAACAGCTGCTTTTGGTTCGATGATATGCACTTCATGATTTGAATCCTGGATTTTAGTCCAATGGATTTCAACTCAATTTTAAGTGAATTTGAAATTCCTCCTAAAACTAGTCATTTGAAATCTACTTAAAAGAAGGTCTACATTGTATATTTTCAAAAATTACAATTTGATCCCAGATTTTCGAAAAACCTAGAATGCAATTCAATTCAGAATTTTCAAAAAATTAAAACTTGCAACTCGGCTACTATTTTCAGAAATTCGAATTGCACTTTTGGTCCCTCTATTTTCGAAAATTGGATTTTGACTCCAGAATCAGAATTTTCATAAATTAAAATTTTCAATTCGGAACCTGGTTTTCAGGAACCAAATTTGCACCTTTGGTCCCTCAATTTTTGGATATTGCAATTTTGACCCTAGATTTTCGAAAAATCAATTCAGTCCAGTATTTTAAGAAAATAAAAAATTTCAATTATGCCCCTGATTTTCAGAAATTCAAATTTGTACTTTTGGTCCCTCAAATTTTGGAAATTACAATTTGACCCCAAAATTTTGAAAAACCAAGAATTGCGATTAAGTTCAGAATTCTCATAAAATTAAAAAAAATTCAATTCGGCCCCAAATTTCTGAATTTACACTTTTGGTCACTCAATTTTTAGAAATTACAGTTTGACCCTAAATTTTTTAAAAGCCCAGAATTACAACAAGAAATTTTAAGGCACAATTGAGAATTTCAAATAACACAAATGATATATACCAAACAATGAATTTGAAATGAATGGATTTGAAATCCTTTGTAAAAAAATTTATCCAAATAAGAGATTGTAAATGAATGGATTTCAAATCATTGGAATTTTAAATCCATTCATTTCGAATCCATCCATCCAAATGGGCCCTTATAGGATTTATGAAAAAATTTCGAATGGATTTTTCTGTTGGTAAAAAGGGGAGCCATTTGTAATAAAAATAATACGAAATTTTAGATAGTTTGACAAATCACAAGAGTGTTTGTGCATTTAGCTATTTAGTTTTGTAGAATTGGAAAGGATCCAAAAGACAAATTAAGTAATTATAAAATTTAAGGAGGAACCAAGTAAAAAATAGTTGAATAATTTGCAAACCAATAGTGACAAGTTTTGATGCAGACATTTGATCTATGTTGCTATTCCAGCAAGGTGAGGGGACGGCATAGATGTCCCATAGTAAAAGACTTACATAGCCTTCAATGTATCAACTCCAGGAGCTGCAATGTTGGGCTGTTAAATAGAAAAAGAGGGGGAAAAAAAAAGATAATTTTAGAGAGAATTGTACTTGTGGTATCAAATTATAAATTGATTCACACTTGTGATACCATAAAAATCGAGACTGATACATATGGTACCACAATTTAAGAAATTGAATCAGTTTTGGTACCTACTTGTGCAATATTTAATTATTTAAGAAGAAACTTTTGAGAAACTTGACACTGTCATGAATTTTATTATTTGAACAAATTTTATGTGTAATTTTAATATCTTCTATTAAATTATTTTTACATTAGTAAAGTATTATTATTTTTGTAGACTTAAGCAAACAAAATAATTTCAATTATTTGTCCACGGATATATATGTCATTAAACCCGCCCTCCCCATCGCCCTACAACTTATTAATCCTGGATTCGTTCCTTAGTACAAATAGTTATGGTAATAGTATTATGACTGTTCAAAATAGTAATTTATTAATGAACTATCATAATTCTATTAATTATTACTAACGTCTTGTGACGTGACGTCACCTCATGCCTGTCCAAAATACGTCCAATTACTATGTTTATTATGAACCATAAAAGCTATATAAACCTATACCCGAGTCTCCAACAGATGTATATTCTAAGGGCAATTCTAAAATCTCAGATCCTGTTTAGTTTTGGAACAATTTAATTTCGTACATAATCTATGGATTTTTCTGGTTACAATGGGTACAGTTCCGACTCAGAGTCAGAGCTGATCTCCACTACTATTCTGATTGTTTACACTTCATACCAACTTCAGAAGCTTGAAGTGTAAGTCCACACACATATACATGTTTGTAATTCTGAATTAATTAAATTTATGTTTTCTTTGTACCATTTTGTTGTTTCGATAAGTACATTTTGTTTTCTTTATTAGTTCTCAAATTCAGATAGATTTGAATTTTTATTTTTTTTATTTTGAATTAATTAAATTTGTACCTGGTTTTTAAATTAAAGTTGTAAATTAACTAAATTAAATTTATGTTTTCTTTGTACCATTTTGTTGTTTCAATCAATAACTATCAAAAGATTTGTCAAGATTTTGTTATAGTAGTTTTGGTTATTTTAAATCATGTATATGAATATAAATGACTATTTGTGTATATATCAAATGTGTACATAATCTTGATAGCCTAATCTTCTTCTTCTTTTTCTTCTGAAAATTAAATTATTTATGAAAGTTTTTTTGTCTACATGCTTTTTTTGAACTGCAACTCCCCTAACAATAATATGATAGAAGACTGGAGTTTAGATCTTGAGATGGAACCCAATCAAATTAAGTATTGGTTCCAAATCAGAATGTTGAAGAAACAGGTATATATATAAATTATGATCCAATTTCTCTTATTTTCGTCATGTAAGGCTATGTTTGATATTTGAACTTTAGTAAGAAAATATTAAATAAATTATTTTTCTTGCATCAAACGGTATTTTACTGAGCTTTATCTAGCTATCATTTATTTTCATTTACAATAAACCACCAGTGAATCCAAACATAGACTAAATATTTGGATTTCTATTTGATATATGTATATGTATGTTACATAATATGTCCTCAAAATAATTAATTCTGTAAAATCTAATCTTGATTTCTTGTCTAGGGTGACCATGTTGAAGAAGAAAACAATTCTCTTCGCCGTGAAAACGAGAGGCTTCGTTTAGATAATTTAAGAATGAACGAACAGCTCTTGCAACGTACACCATGTCCTCCTTGTGTGGGAAATGCGGCATTAAGAGAAGAGGTTCATTTTTTTCAATTCTCCATAATAGATTATATATATATTTCTAACAATTACTGGCTAATTAATCCCTTTGAATTAATCTTTTATCTACAGCATCAAAATTTGTCAAACACTCCAGCTCGCATACTAAAGGACCTTGAAAGATTTGAAGGTGAAATTGCAGAAGATCGTAATCTTGTCCTCCAACTCGGATTAGCGCCTCCTGTGTCAACTGAGTCATTAGCTGAGCCATCATCTGAATCGGAGAACTGAAGAAGTTATGACATTCTGAAGTTAATTGTTATGCCCCATTATTAAGATGTTTTATTATGGAATATTTTCTTTTCACATATGTATTACCTTTTTGGTTCATTTATATTTGGATCCTATGTGCTCTTATGCTAAATGAACCAATATGTTATTTCTAATTTCATAAACAATTATATGTGAAAGTTTTCAAAAATTGTTTGTATACCTAATGAAATATTATATCAACTGTACTGTATTTTGTTGGATTGTATCATTAGATTTTCTTGGAATCAAACATGTGAGTGAGGGAACTTGGGGGTGGGGGTGATTAAATTATTTAAAAAAGTATCAGTCCGTTTGGATTGGTTTTGGCTTTGTTTTGCCATGTTTCAGTGTCTCAAAATTGTTTGGATAATTTTCAAGAAACATTTGAAACACGATTTGAATTGAATATAGTTGAAATAATGAGATGATAAAATATTAGTAAAAAATAGATAATGGGTTTTGAAAAGTTGGGGAAATGGTTTGAAATGGTTTCGGATGTTGTTGTTTAGGGGTAAAAAGTTTATGACAATTGTCAAATCAAAGATTTTATAGAATTATGATATAATATTATACAGTGTAATAATTGAAATTGTTATTGTAATATTATTATTATGATTGAGATGATGATTGTAATAGTATTGTTGTAATATTGATTTAAATAATTGATAATAATTGAATGTATAGTTGAATAGTATATTTGTTTTTATTTATAATATATTTCAAAATTAATATAGTAACACTAAATTCTTATAATTAATAATGGTTAAACAATTTTTTAAAAATAATATAGTAATTATAAAACTTCTCATTGGTATATAATTAATAGTTATTACACAGTAATTTAAA
This sequence comes from Penstemon eatonii, assembly GCA_038501285.1. Lineage (NCBI taxonomy): Eukaryota > Viridiplantae > Streptophyta > Magnoliopsida > Lamiales > Plantaginaceae > Penstemon > Penstemon eatonii. The sequence continues at coordinate 19,621,446 of CM076711.1, forward strand.
ATAAAATAGTTATTAAAATGAGGATTCGTTTGAAGAAAATAATATCACCCAAAATGCAAGCTTCAAAATATTATTAAAAAAAAAAAAGAAAAAACTAAGATAGAGAAAAAATAATTAATGGAAGGTGAGAGAAAAAAATTAGCAGTGGTGTGAGTGAGTGATTCACAAGACTCATCAAGATATATACACAACACAATAATAATAGGCCTGTATAATAATTGTTGAAACAAGGTGGATCTTTGGCCAAAATCTTTTCAAATAGGACCGATATGTTTTGATCAGTATTAACTTTATCTTTATCTTTGTAAGAATATATACTAAGCCGTTATTGAACATATACTATATGGTTAATTACTGGGAGCTCCATTGTGGTTTAATGTATTTTGCGACTAATCCCTTCAAAGAATTATGATTACAGAAACTTCCCATGAGGTTTGTAAAACCTTACAAAATCCTAATGAAAATTAAATTACCTTCTTGTCCTCGTCAATTTTAATTACTCCGACCTCTAAAAATAATGATAAAAAAACTAACCCCACCCCAATTTATAAAATACTAAAAACCAAAAAAAATAGTTTATTAATTATGCAAAATAAGATCAAGTTTTATAAAGTGTTATATGTTATTTTCATATAATTTATTAATAGTAAAAAATAATTTATAAAATATATAAATAATATTTTATTTCCATATTTTAGAGTAAATACTTTTTAATGGTATTGTATTTAAGTAAGAAATTTCTTTTATCATTTTATTGTTGAAAATATCAAATACTTATAAAAATGTATTAGTCTAAAACTAAAATAATTGGGTATCTTATTTATTTTTGGAAAAACCCATCAATTTATGTTATTACAAATACTAAGCAAAAAATTGTTTATTAAAAGGGTATTTGAATGAGTATTTTAAATTTTGTAAAAAAAATATTTACTGGTTTTTTTACTTGGGATTTTATAAAATGTATATTTCATTTCTATATAATTTACCATTAGTTTAAAAAATAATTTAATAAATACGTAAACAAGACTTATTTTAGTATTTTATAGTAATTATTATTTAATATTATTGTATTTAAGTAAGGAATAAATAAATTAGTAATTATTATTTTATTAAATGGGTATCTAATGAATTTTGTTAAAAATAATTGGTTTTTTTAGTTAAAAGTTTATGAAAATTTTAGTACGAGTTAATTATTAATATTTTAGCATTTTTATAATTTTATTAATTTATGTCTAATTTTCTCCTCATTAAATGTAATTTTTATTAATCATCCTTGTACTTTAATCTTTTTAGAATTATGAAAAAAAAAATTGAAATTATTAGCATTAGGGGTGAAATATATATGAATATATCTTAATATTTTTGCATTTTCATAATTGTCCTATATTTATCTTCAAGTTTGTTTTTTCTTATGATAACAATAATTTATTCAATTTTCCTTGTAATTCAATTTTGAAAAACATTATGAAAAAAGTTTGAAATTAATTACTACACATTAATAAAATAATTTAAAGATTTTAAATTTTCGCTGATATTTATAACATTTACACCCATAACAAACTACATCATCGCATTGAAAACCTTTCCATGCAATAAACATAACAATCTATATTTGTCCACGAAAATAGCTACAGTATCCCTAAGGGAATTTTCAATAAAATATTGGTGATGATGTCAGCAAAAACTAACAGTAGACCGACTGATATAAAGTTTTGCAAATGTCAAAGAAGTTCTCTGCAATTATAATTTCGGAGGAAATTTGTTGGATAAGGATGATGATGAAAAGCACTGAAGTCAATTAGTAAAGGGTGGTTTTTATGATTTCCAAAACCTAAGATCAGCTAAGTATGGAAAACATAGTTGTAAAATCCCTTAGAAGAATTCTGACCAATTAAGAAGACTATCAGAATGGTCAAAGATTCAAGGTCCAGAAGACTACTGATCTGCTGAAGGAAAGAAATCAGACTGGTGAAGATCAGCCGACTCAAATTAGATTTGTTCAAGTTTGGGAGCAGCTCTATTCATCATCAGACTTGCACTTTCGATCAGCCAAGTGGAAAGGATCAAGAAGTCTACCCAACGATAATAAATGCCCCTGGAAGTAATAAATGCTGAAGTACAAGGTTATTAAAGACAAATGATTGAAGAAAGACCTCGTATTATCTTGGTGCATTTAATGCTGCCTGACAGAAAGTACAGTTCGCAGTACTGTCACTGTGCAGAGAGCCGTTCGCGGAAATTAAGGACCAGAAATCAAGAGATTTGAATTTTGTCTCTCTTCAACGGACATAATTCAAAGAGTGACTATAAATAGCTGAAGAGACGAAGAAAGAAGAATATACAACTTCTGAGAGATTGAATTCAAAGCCAAAATATTTTCTAAGTCTCAAAAGCTCAAGAACAGCTCACTCGTCTGCTGAAAGTCATTTATTGACAGAAGCCGTTGAAGTTCAAAGAAAACATTTACTGAGTGAATCTGTAAGAGAGAAAAGTTGTGAGGAGTTCTTATCAATCTTTGTGAGTGATAAGACTCTGTAAAATAGGTCTTCTTTGTGATTTCCTATTGCACACTTGTGGTCGTTTCATTTGTTGTTCGACGCAAGCAGAGTGTACTAATTACTTTGTGTTCTTAGTATAACCCAAGATCTGTGTGACTTGGAAGAGTGGACTAAAGGATATTTAAATCCATATAACCACTATAAAAACTCTTATGTTTTTATATTGCTTTTACTTGCATATTTTCAGATCTGTATAAAACACTTGATTAACTGTTTGAAAAAGGTTTAAAGGAGTTTTTATAAAACTGGGGATTAAATTTTTCAAACTACTAAGTATACTTGTGAAAAACACTTTATAAATCCGCTGCAAGTATTCTGGTATTAAAACTGATTTTGACAAAAATCAGCTAAGTAACTATCAGATTAGTGGTCAACAAAGCTGTTCAAAGATTTGTTCGCGATCAGCCTTGTAAACTTACTGTTCTGTATCAGCTTAGTATGTTTAAGTTTGAGCAACAGTTTTAAAGTTAAAATTTGATTAAAATTTTCAGAGGTCTATTCACCTCCCCCCCTCTAGACCTCATCTGACCACTTGGGACCAACAAAATTGAACGCAAAATATACCAAAGCAGAGAAGTGGTCACTGTAATTAACCCAATACTATAAATAGATAGGAACAAATTGCGGATCTACCGGTTCAACCAACTTAACCGTGAACCAGGGTTGTAATAGTGGATTTTGTTGTGATATTTCTGGATCGCACAAAAATCCAATATTATTTTTTCCTATTAATTATTCTTTGTATTTTACATTCATTGACAAATGTTATGGCACATCAACATACATATCACTATATATAAATAACGGCAAACCACCAACATTTGTCTTGAAGAATAGGGTATATCCGAGAAGTTCTTGGTTAGTCAATTTGTTTGGCCTAAAATTTTTATGTATTTACGTGCTCGACACGCCTTGAAAGAGATTAAACCCTTAAAAAACTAAAAATAATGCATATATATATATATATATATATATATATATATATATATATATATATATATATATATATATATATATTACGCACTATTTATTTCTTTACATTTTTTGTTGGTAATTTATTGGTCTTTTTACGGAGTATTACATATTTTTGATATGTCGTCTTTTGATTACATTTTTGTTATTGATAGCGAAATAATGAAAATTATTTTCTGTTGGAACGACATACACAATTTTCTTGCTATGAATCATATACAATTACTATATTTTTTTTCTCCATATTATGTTGGTACTTTATCGTTATTATCGAATGAATACTTCTTATTCGTATTTCGCTTGGTATTCTATTATAAATTCCATGTTAGTAAATTTTCGTTTTTGATACCTAAGAGGGGGTGAATTAGGTATATAATTTTTTTAATGAGTTTTTTTTCCCAGAAGACAATTAGTGAAAAGTTCCAATAACTTTAAATAAAAGTTAATTGTTCCAATGATTTTAATATTAAAGTTACGATAATAGCGAAGTAAAGTGCAAATAATAAAAGGAGTAAGAAAGCAAACACAATTTATAGAGATTCGTGCCCCAAAGACCTACTTCCTCTCTTCAAGCACCCCTGGTAAAATTCACTAATAGATAGTGGTTTGTAGGACAAACCTTCGGCACTCGAGATTACAAGATATCAATTCTTACTCTCGATACGAGCTTGCTAGGCCTAACCTATCGCTCAACAAAAATCGTGCTTGCTAGGTCCTACCTATCACACAAAAACAGTGATTGCTAGAACACTCAGTAATATCGCACTACGAGCTTGCATGTACAAAACTTTCACTCAAAAACAGTAGTAAAATTTTGATTATAAATAAATGCTCCAAAGTGAGCTGATTTTGCAATGGAGTAAATGCTAATTTTTTTCTTCTATTACATAGAGTATATTCAAGATTTCAAGAGCAAGAACAAAAGATGTTTTTAAAAGCCTTTTTGAGAAAACGATTCTAGCAAAAATTAAGATTACTCAAAGACTTTGACTTGAGAAATAATTTAGCAAGTGAAATTTTAGAGAATGAATTGTGTGTTTGGCCGTGAGAAATGATTCACTATTTATAGTTGAGTAGAGTTGGTTTAATAAGGAAGGATTTTGAAATTCAAAAATTATTTTGTCACATTTAAATTAATTTTGCAAGATTAAAACATGTGACTAACTTTTCAATGAATGTGGACAATGTTTAGTAATTAGATGAAGACAAAATATTTCCAAAAGAATTGATTTTAAATAAACAGGGTAGGATATTTAGCTAGACAAATTAGAGACAAATTATGTCAAAGGATTTGAAAGAAATCATTCATTTAAAAATTGAAATGATTGAGAATTAAACTATAATGGCTACAAGTAATTAAGTATTAAAAAAACATTAGGCTTAATTAAGAGAAAGATTTTCGGCCAAATTTAATAGGCAAGGTCCACGACTCATTTTTTAAAAAGATAGGCTGGCAATTTTGATATGAAAAAACTTTAGAAAAGGGCTAATAATGTTGGGTCAAAAAGTATTTAAAAAAGTTTGGGCTAGGAATTTTCTTGCTCTTTTAATCGATTGAAAATACTTACTAAGTTGACCACAATTTTCTTGAATCGGAAATTGGGCCCTTCAGGGGTGCTAAGGGCTTCGATCTTGATCTTCATTCATAATGAGCCTTTAGCTAAAATTGGCCTTTTCATGATCTTCCTTCATAAATTGCATAAACCTTTTCGTATCAAACTTGGACCTTCTTCATTGTTTTGGGCTATCTCAAACTCCAAAGGGGTTGCTCTTTTATAAATAAAAACCTGTCCAAATCATAAAACTAAAGAGCACCAATATATTAAAAGTTCATTTGTTAATCATCAACTATTCGGCTAACAATCACCCCCTGGATTGACAAACAACTTTTGATACAAAAAAGATTGTTGGATGAAGATGAAGATGAAAGAAGTCAGAATTTAAGGGAAGGTTTTGATGATTTCCAAAACATCATAATCAGCTAAGTATGGAAAGCTTAGTTCCCTTGGTAGAATTTTGAACAAGTAAAAGAAGACATCAGAAGAGTTCAAAGTTCAAAGCTCAGAAGACTAGTGATCTCTTGCTGAAACAGCGAACAGAAGGGTAGATCATCAGCCGAGTCAAATCAGATTAGTTCAGTATTTGATCAGCAGAGTATCTATCAGCAGAGTCGTTTTGATCAGCAGAGTGGAAGAGATCAAGAGATTAGTCCAACGGTAATAAATGCACTTGGTGTAATAAATGCTGGAAGAGAAGGGTAGTAATGGCAAATGATTGAAGATATCCTCGGATCAGCAGAGTGCATTAAATGCAGCATTAAATGCAATGGACAGAAAAGTACTGTACACTGTACGGTTTGCTGCAGAGAGCCGTTTCAAAAGAGCTGAAGAATGGATTTGATTTGTGACTTGCCTTCAACGGTCATATTTTCATCTCCATGTATAAATAGAGCTGAATTTCAATCGAGCAATAACACAACAACAATCAGAGATCGAAATTTTGAAGCAGAATTTCTCTAAGTCTCAAAAAGCTCGAACAGCTCACTCGTCTGGTGGAAGTCATCTGTTGACAGAAACCCAGTTGAAGAAATCAGAAAAACATTATCTGAGTGATTTTGTAATAGCTGAGTGTTGTGCAAAGTGAGAATCCATCTTTGTGAGTGATTCTACTTTAGAGGATAGGTTTTCTTTGTGATTTCCTATTGTGAGCTTACAGCCATTTCATTTGTTGTCTTGGTGTAAGTGGAGAAATATTGTAATCTAAGTGATTATAGTATAACCCAGAATCTGTGTGATCTGGAAGAGTGGACTAAAGGATTTTTATCCATATAACCACTATAAAAATTCTTTGTGTTATCTTGCATTTAAAGTTTTCTTGCATATTTTAAAAGTTTGCATTTTAAACACTTTGAATCAATCAAAAGATTTTATAAGGAGTTTTAAACTGGGGATAAAATCTTTCTAGAACTTAGTTTACTTGTGAAAAACACTTTCAAACAATCCGCTGCAAGTATACTCTTGGAAAACTGTTTTGCTGAAAAACAGCTAAGTCACTGTAAGAAGAGTGGTCAGTCGTCTGTTCAAGATTTGTTCACGATCAGACTAGTCTGCTTACTGTTCTTCATCAGCTTAGTCTGCTGACAGAAGACTGAAAAGTTTTTAAGTTCAAAAATTTTCAGAGGTCTATTCACCCCCCCCCTCCCTCTAGACCTCATCTGACCACTTGGGACCAACAAGTGGTATCAGAGCAGGTGGTTCATTAGAATCAGCAGCCTGATCAACGAGCTTGATCCAAGTGTTTTTCAAAGGTTTTTAAAACTTTTCAAAAGAGCATCTTTTTGAAAAATCAAAACTTTTTGAAAAATGGACTGTATCAGCCATGTTCCCCACATTGCTGGTATGTCTTTTGAAGACTGGAAGATTAGAATGGAAATCTTTCTAGCAGCCTACAATGACAACATGTACACATGTATCATTAAAGGTCCATTCAGATTCACAAAGACCATCAAAATAAATGAAGTAGATACGGTTGTGGAAAAAGACCTTCATGAGATGACTCCAGAGGAAATCAAGCTTTACAATCTAGATAAAGTTGGGAGATTCATCATGACTAAAGCCCTGGATAATGATCGGTTTGACAAGGTCAAACATTGCAAAACTGCAAAGGAAATGTGGGACAAAGTCAGAGATATGAGCGAAGGCAATGATGCTATTAAAGAGCATCAGCTCACTGTTGCATTGGAGAAACTTGACAACTTCAAGATGAAGTCTGGAGAAACCATTGATCAGATGGATACCAGATTCACCAGGACTCTGAATGAAGCTTTAAAGCTGGGAAAGACCTTCACTGACAAAGAGATCACTGTCAGAGTACTGAAGGCTCTACCTTCCAAGTTCAACATGAAGGTGACAGCAATGGAAGAATCAAGAGATCTGGGCAAGATTTCTCTTACAGAGCTGTTCTCCGTACTCAAGGCTTATGAGTATAAACTGCCTAGAATGGGAATTGAAGAAACCTCAACTTCAGGACCCACAGCTGCACTGGTTGCTGCTGAAAACCAAAGAAGACCAGCTCAAAGAAATGCTAAAGTGGACTCATCTGATGAAGCCACTCTACTCAACAAGAAGGAGTACACTGCTGGAGATGTTGCACTGTTGATGAATAATTTCAAGAAGTTCTACAAAAGAAAAATGAAGAACAAATACAACAATGCTTCTTCTTCTAAACCTAACTTTCCTTCTCAAGATAAAGATGATTATAAATCAAAACTAATGTGTTACAACTGCAGGAAATTGGGACACTTCATCAAAGACTGCCCATATCCAAAAGCAGAAAAGTACACTGAGGAGGAGAAGAAAGTGAGAAAAGAAAGAAAGCATCAGAGAGGAAAAGCAATGATGGCTGAAGCAGAAAAGCTGACTGCTGTCTACTCATCTGATTCAGGTTCAGACTCGTCTGATGAAGAATCTTCTGATGAAGAAAAACCTGCTCTCCTGTGTCTAATGGCAAAGGACTCTGATGACTCTGAGGATGAGGTAACTCCTCAAGAAAATGAACTGTTTAATTCTCTAGAGCAAATGATGTTAAATAATACTACTATTGCTGGAGAGTTTGTTAAGCTTAAGGAAGAGATGAACTTGCTAAAAGAGCAAAATAGTTCACTGAAACTTTTAGCTGAAAAGCCAAAAGAATCAGCTGAATATAAACAGCTTGAGCAAGAGCATGAATCTCTGAAAGCTGAGTGTGAGGTTTATAAAGGAAAAATCATGGAACTTGAGAAAATTATTGAGTCTCATGACAAGTCTACTGTTGCATCCATGCATACATCTAGTAAACAGGAGACACCTTTAGAAAAGGAAAAATTAGATGTTGGATAAGGATGAAGATGAAGGCACCAAAGAAAGTTTGATAAGGGAGGTTTTGATGCATTCCAAAACTTCAAATTTGGTTAAGTATGGAGTAACTTAGCTGATAAACTTATCAAGGAATTTTGACTAAGTAATGAAGACATCAGAAGAGTCAAAGTTTCAAGGTCCAAGACTTCTGATCTGCTGAAGTAAAGTTATCAGATTAGTGAAGATCAGCCGACTCAAATCAGATTTGTTCAAGTTTGAGATCAGCCGAGTTCACCATCAGACTTGTACTTTCGTCAGCCAAGTGAAGAAGATCATGAAGTGTTCCCAACGGTAATAAATGCCCCTTGGTGTAATAAATGCTGAAGTACGAGGATATTTAAGACAAATGATTGAAGAAAAGCTTCGCATCAGCCGAGTGCATTTAATGTTGCATTTAATGCTGCCTGCAGAATAGTACTGTTTACAGTACGGACAGACTGCAAAAGAGCCGTTCGCGGATTTTAAGGACCAGTACTCGAGGAATTTGAATCCTGTCTCTCTTCAACGGACACTTTTCAATCCTCAAGTATAAATAGCTGAAAGAGACGAAGAAGAAAAAAAAGCAACACACTTTCTGAGAGAAATTTCCGAAGCAAAATTCTTTAAGTCTCAAGAACAACTCACTCATCAGCTGAGTCATTTGTTGACGAAAGCAGAGTTGAAGAATCAAGAAAAAATACATCTTCCGAGTGATTTTGTAAACAAGAGTGTTGTGCGGAGTTGTGATCCATCTTTGTGAGTGATCAAACTTCAGAGGATAGGTTTTCTGTGTGATTTCCTATTGCGAACTTGTGGTCGTTTAATTTGTTGTTCGACGCAAGCAGAGTATACTGTAAACTTTGTGATTATAGTATAACCCAAGATCTGTGTGACTTGGAAGAGTGGACTAAAGGATATTCAAATCCATATAACCACTATAAAAATTGATTGTGTTTTACATTGCTTTTCAAACTTGCATATTTCCTGATTGCATAAAAACACATTAAGTTAACTGTTTGAAAAGAAGTTAAAAGGAGTTTATAAAACTGGGGAATTACTTTTCAAACTACTAAGTTTACTTGTGAAAAACACTTTGAAAATCCGCTGCAAGTACTCTAAGTATTAAAACTGATTTCTGCAAAATCAGCTAAGTAACTATCAGACGAGTGGTCAACAAGACTGTTCAAAGATTTGTTCGCGAACAAAATTGTAACTTACTAATCTGATCAGCTTAGTCTGTTCAATAAGGGTAAAGTTTTAAAGTTAAATTTGAAGAAAATTTTTAAAGAGGTTTATTCACCCCCCCCTCTAAACCTCTTCTGACCACTTGGGACCAACAAGTGGTATCAGAGCGGGTGGTTCATTAGAATCAGCTGCCTGATCAACGAGCTTGATCCAAGTGTTTTTCAAAGGTTTTCAAAACTTTTCAAAAGAGCATCTTTTTGAAAAATAAAAACTTTTTGAAAAATGGATTGTATCAGCCATGTTCCCCACATTGCTGGTATGTCCTTTGAGGACTGGAAAATCAGAATGGAGATTTTCCTTGCTGCTTATAATGATAACATGTACACATGTATCATTAAAGGTCCATTCAGATTCACAAAGACCATCAAAATCAATGAGGTAGATACGGTTGTGGAAAAAGACCTTCATGAGATGACTCCAGAGGAGATAAAGCTTTACAATCTTGATAAAGTTGGGAGATTCATCATGACTAAAGCCCTGGATAATGATCGGTTTGACAAGGTCAAACATTGCAAAACTGCAAAGGAGATGTGGGACAAAGTCAGAGACATGAGTGAAGGCAATGATGCAATTAAAGAGCATCAGCTTAGTGTTGCCTTGGAGAAGCTGGACAACTTCAAGATGAAGTCTGGAGAAACCATTGATCAGATGGATACCAGATTCACCAGAACTCTGAATGAAGTTTTGAAGCTGGGAAAGACTTTCACTGACAAAGAGATCACTGTCAGAGTACTGAAGGCTCTACCTTCAAAGTTCAACATGAAGGTGACAGCAATGGAAGAATCAAGAGATCTGGGCAAGATTTCTCTAACAGAGCTGTTCTCCGTACTCAAGGCTTATGAGTATAAACTGCCAAGAATGGGAATTGAAGAAACCTCAACTTCAGGACCCACAACTGCACTTGTTGCTGCTGAAAACCAAAGAAGACCAGCACAGAAAAGCAAAGAAGTGGACTCATCTGATGAAGCCACTCTACTCAACAAAAAGGAGTACACTGCTGGAGATGTTGCACTGTTGATGAACAACTTCAAGAAGTTCTACAAGAGAAAGATGAAAAACAAATACAACAATGCTTCTACTTCTAAACCTAATTTTTCTTCTCAGGATAAGGATGATTATAAATCAAAACTGATGTGTTACAACTGCAGGAAATTGGGACACTTCATAAGAGACTGCCCATATCCAAAAGCAGAAAAGTACACTGAAGAGGAGAAGAAAATAAGAAAAGAAAGAAAGCATCAGAGAGGCAAGGCAATGATGGCGGAAGCAGAAAAGCTAGCTGCTGTCTACTCATCTGATTCAGATTCTGACTCGTCTGATGAAGAATCGTCTGATGAAGAAAAACCTGCTCTCCTATGTCTTATGGCAAAGGAATCTGATGACTCTGAGGATGAGGTAACTTCTCAAGAAAATGAACTGTTTAATTCTCTAGAGCAAATGATGTTGAATAATACTACTATTGCTGGAGAGTTTGTTAAGCTTAAGGAAGAGATGAACTTGCTAAAAGAGCAAAATAGCTCACTGAAACTTTTAGCTGAAAAGCCAAAAGAATCAGCTGAATATAAACAGCTTGAGCAAGAGCATGAATCTCTGAAAGCTGAATGTGAGGTCTATAAAGGAAAAATCATGGAACTTGAGAAAATCATTGAGTCTCATGATAAGTCTACTGTTGCATCCATGCATACATCTAGTAAACAGGAGACACCTTTAGAAAAGGATAAACTAGAGTTGAACCATACTGAAAAATTCATATCAGCTGACAATAGTAAGGTCATTCTGTATGTTCAAACTTCTAAACCCACCTCATCTGAGAAAGTGGTAAAGGAGAAGAAATCTCCTAAGGCTAAAAAGAGCAAAGAGCCTAGTTTAGGAAATCAGGCTAGTAAGACAAAACAGCAGAGTCCTAAGAAGTCTGCTGATAAAGCTAAATTGAATCAATCTGTTGGTAAAACTAAGTCAAAGTTAAATGAGCAAGCATCTAGTAAACCAAAGAAGCATAAGAACAAGAAAAATCAAAATGCTTGGTATGGAGATGAGTCATATTATGTGCAACCTGCTGCATATCATCCTATGTATCATGCACCTCAATTTCCTAGTTACTATGCACCCTATCCTGCTCATCCAATGCATGCATATCCTGCATATCATGCACCTTACCCTGCTTATGAACATTATTCATATCATACTGATCATCAACATGACTTATCTGATAATTATGATAAAAATGAAACTGTTCATACTCCTAAAACTCATAAACCTAAGAAGCCTAAGACCTCAACATTTTGGGTTGTCAAGGGTGGAACTAATCCTTCAGGACCCTCTCAATAAGGGTACCTAAAACAATTTTAATTTTGTTTTGTAGGTTAGGATTAGGAGTAGGAGTAAAGTAGAGAAGATTTGGTACTTGGACAGTGGATGTTCAAGGCACATGTGTGGAAACATACATGAGTTGACTGATGCAGTTGCTGTGGATGGTCCAAGTGTTACATTTGGAGACAGCAAAGAAGGCAAGATTAAAGCTAAAGGAAGAATAATCAAGGGAAACATAGAGATATCTGACGTCTCATATGTTAAAGGCCTGAAATATAATCTGCTGAGCATAAGTCAATTTTGTGACAAAGGATACTCAGTCATCTTCTCAACAGATAAGTGCTATGTTGAACAGATTGGTACAAAGAAGGTAATTTTATCTGGAAGACGACAAGGAAATATCTATGTAGTCGACTGGAATTCTGCTGATAAGAATTCAAGTGTTTGTTTGGTGGCATCTGCACCAAGTGAAGTCAGTTGGCTATGGCACAAGAGGATGAATCATTTAAACTTCAAGACCATAAACAGATTAATCAAGAATGATCTGGTTGAAGGGATTCCAAAAGCTGTCATGAGCAAAGACAAGCTCTGTGACGCCTGTCAGAAGGGTAAACAAATCAAGTCATCCTTTAAAGAAAAGAAGCACCAATCTTCTGGAAGAATATTGGAGCTGTTGCATATGGACTTATTTGGACCCATTGATCCAGTCAGCAATGGTGGAAAGAAATACTGCCTAGCTGTTGTGGATGATTATTCAAGATATACTTGGGTGATTTTCATGAAAAAGAAGAGTGAAACCAAGGAACATCTTACAAATCTGATGGAACTGATCCAGAATGAGAAGAGTATAAAAATATTAAAGATCAGATCAGATAGAGGGACAGAGTTTACAAACTCTACTGTTGAAGAGTATTGTAATATCAAAGGAATACATCATGAGTATTCTGCTGCAAGAACCCCTCAACAGAATGGTGTTGCTGAAAGGAGAAACAGAACACTGAAAGAAGCTGTCAGAACCATGATAGCTGAAGCTAAACTGCCTCAAAGATTTTGGGCAGAAGCAACAAATACAGCATGCTTTACCCAAAACAGATGTATGATCAACAAAAATCAGAACAAGACTCCATATGAAGTTTGGAACAACAGAAAACCAAACATTCATTACTTTAAGATTTTTGGTTGTAAATGTTTTGTATTGAATAATGGGAAAAATCACCTTGCTGCATTTGTAGAAAAGGCTGATGAAGCTGTCTTTGTAGGATACTCATCTGTTAGTAAAGCTTATAGAGTGTTTAACAAAAGAACATTACTAATAAAAGAATCTATCCATGTAGTATTTGATGAGCCAAGTCAATCTTCTGAAAAGAATCAAAGTATTAATCAAGATCTGTCTGCTGATTTACAGAAGTTAGACGTTGGAAGAAATGAAGAATATGTTCCCATCATACTACCTAATCTAAGTTCAGCTGCTAACTCAAGTGCTGTTCAAAATCACAGTGCTGATTGTCTAACAGACGAGTTGCTAACAGCTGACAGACCAGAGACTGTTCAACAAACTGCAAATGTTCAACAGACTACTACTGGAACTCCAACAGTAGTGTTGCAAGATCAAAACAGAGGACAACATCCTGATCTGCAACCTGATCTCAGATGGCTCAAGAATCACCCACCTGAATTAGTCATTGGTGATCCTTTAGATAGAGTGAAAACAAGAAGAGCTGCTGCACAAGATGCCATGTTTGTCACATTTCTATCTCAAATAGAGCCCAAGCAAATTGAAGAAGCTCTCAATGACTCCTTCTGGATAGAAGCTATGCAAGAAGAGTTAAATCAATTTGAAAGGAATGAAGTCTGGTACTTAGTTCCTAGACCAAGTCATCAAAGAGTAATTGGCACTAAGTGGGTATTCAGAAATAAGATGAATGAAGATGGTATTGTTACCAGAAACAAAGCAAGACTAGTGGCCAAGGGTTATTGTCAAGAAGAAGGAATTGACTTTGATGAAACTTTTGCACCAGTAGCAAGACTTGAAGCAATCAGACTGTTTCTAGCCTATGCTGCTCACAAGAACTTCACTGTCTATCAGATGGATGTGAAGTCTGCCTTTCTCAATGGAGAATTGCAAGAAGAAGTATATGTTGAACAACCTCCTGGATTTGAAGTCTATCAAGAAGAGGACAAAGTATATCGTCTGAAGAAAGCCCTCTATGGACTGAAACAGGCTCCAAGAGCATGGTATGATACCCTATCTGATTTTCTTTTAATTAAAGGATTTCGTAAAGGTAAGGTAGATAAAACCTTGTTTACTATTGAATGGGAAAATCATATATTACTTGTGCAAATATATGTGGACGATATTATTTTTGGTTCAACTAACCAACAGATGTGTGATAAGTTCTCCAAGCTAATGCAGAATAAGTTTGAAATGAGCATGATGGGTGAACTTAATTATTTTCTTGGATTGCAAGTTAGACAGTTGCCTGATGGGATATTCATCAGCCAAGCAAAATACACAAGAGATCTGTTCAAGAAATTTGGTATGGAAACTAGCTCAACAGCTACCATTCCTATGTCTACAAGTCTTCGTTTGGATAAAGATGAAGATGGCAAATCAGTTGACATAACCAGATATAGAGGCATTATTGGTTCATTGTTGTACCTAACAGCAAGCAGACCTGATATATTGTACTCAGTTGGAGTCTGTGCAAGATTTCAATCAAACCCCAAAGAATCTCATCTTTTAGCTGCCAAGAGGATATTGAAGTATGTTAAAGGCACTCAAGATTTGGGATTATGGTATCCTAGAGAATCTGGATTTGAACTAGTTGGCTATTCAGATTCAGACCTTGCTGGCTGCAAGATTGACAGAAAGAGCACAACAGGTGCCTGTCAGTTCTTAGGCAGTCGTCTGATCTCATGGATGAGTAAGAAGCAAACATCAGTGTCTATATCTACTGCTGAAGCTGAATATATAGCTGCTGGAGCTTGCTGTGCACAGATACTATGGTTGAAGCATCAACTAGAAGATTACAACATAAAGATCAGTGGAATACCAATCTACTGTGACAATACAAGTGCAATCTCTCTTACTCAGAACACTACAAGTCATTCAAGGACTAAGCATATTGAGATCAAGCATCACTTCATTAGAGATCATGTGGAAAAAGGCAATGTTTTGATTGAGTATGTTCATACTGACAATCAGATTGCTGACATTTTCACCAAACCTTTAAGTGAAGTAAGGTTCTCAACTCTAAGAGCTGAGTTAGGACTACTTAATTTGGATGCATAAGCTGAGGGGGAACTCATCAGAAGACTGGAGTTCAACAGCCTAGTTATCTATTATTATCTTCAAGGATTAACTCTCAACAAACTAGTTAACTTATGAATTCTTAAACTCAGGGGGAACGTGTAAGACTAGCGGTACTTCTGAATTACAGATGAAATTTGTTAATGTCAGTTAGTTGAAGTTATGTTTTCATCAGAAGACTCAACTATCGAAGATTAAAGTTATATTATCTAGCTGGATTGACAAACAGCTGAGGAAGGTTATCAGCTATTGGCATTCTCTGATAACAACTATGTCATCAGGACAGTAGTCCATCAGATAAGTGTTTATAATACTCATCTGATTACTTAAATAAAAGCGAACTATTTAAAAACGTTTTATTCAAAACACGCTTTTACAAGTAACTGTCGGGCGGCACATATTCCCGCTCCTCATTAAAATATCTTTTGAATTCGAAAGGTCGTAACTGACGCCGCACGATCAGCACTGACAGAAAAACGGATCTAACGGTTGGCAGATATCACGGAAACCGAAAAACCCCAACTCTATAAATCCTCATCTGATCAGTCGAGTAGCTCTTTACGCACCCTAAACTTTCAAAAGCAATTGTGAGAAAAATTTAAACAAGTTTTCTGCAAAAATCCTTTCCTTTTCACTAACTTTCAACAGATTGAAATGGCTGCTGAAGGTATGTTCTTAGATTATGAGTCCTATTATCAGTCTGGTACAAGTTTGATGAAAGAATTGTTGGAAAAATTCAAATCGGCACAGTTGGTCAATTTCATGGAGTACAATGAAGGAATAATCTGGACTGACCAGGTTATGGAATATTACGGAACGGCAAAAGCTGACTATAACAAACTAGAAATCAGAGCAAAAGTGGGTGACAAAACTGTTGTCATCACTCCAGAAGTTCTTCATGAACAGTTTGGTTTGCCCACGTCTGGAAGACACGAAGTTACCGTGCTGACTGAAGAGAAGCACCAACAATTTTGGGCGATCTGCGCCAAGGAAGGAGAAATGTTGTCTGGCAACATCAGGAAGAAACAGCTGAAGGATGAATATCAGCGGATGGCTGATATGGTGTCTAAGCTGATTGAGAACTGTACTTTTTCTCTAGATGCTGTCACAATGAAGCGTTTCAGCATCATGGCTGCCGTATACTACGGGCTAGAGGTAAACTGGTCCATCATAGTATGGTATATACTTGCTGATTTTCTGGAAGTGAAGAAGGGAAAAGGCCCTTACACCAACCACAGAATCACTTTAAGTTACCTCTTATCAAAGTTGGGCTGTGTTATGACAAATGGGAAAGAAATTCACAAGTCCAAAGCAATGAACAAGTATCTACCTGTTCAGAAGAGGAAGGCTGATGAGCCTGAAGGAGAAGAAGTTGAGGAACCAAAGAGGTTCCTGCCAAAAGGCAAAAGAGATTAGTCAAAACAGCAAGTTTGGCTGTTGAGACTAAAAGGAAGAGGGCTGCTGATGAGCCCAAGAAGAAAGAATCTAAGCAGATGGAGAGAGTGACTTCTGCTGAAGCCACTAAGATTGTTGAGAATATAATTGCTGATGTAAGGACTGGATCCCCTGCATCACCATCAAGAACTCCATCAGCAGAGAGGCCTGCTGAAGGTATCTCTAAACGAACAAGAAGTCAAAAGAGAGATACTGCTACAACCATTTACCGTGAAGGGAGGACCAAGAAGTCTGCTAGAAAGCAGATGACATTTATAGAAGAACCAACGGACTTGGAGAATGTAGCAAGGGAAGACCCTGAAGCTGCTGAAAGGCCTGCTGAAACAATTAAGACTGTTGAGACTGACAAAGCTGATGAGCAACAGCCAAGTCAGGTCACATCAACAGCTGAGGTTACTCAACCTCAAGAAGATCCAGATGTCCAAATCATCTATCCTATTGCTGCTGCTCCCATATCATCTGCTGGACCAGCCCCTGCTGATAAAGGCAAGAGAAAAATAGTGCTAAGGAGAAAGAAAGTCTCCAAAGCTGATAAGAAGGCAAGGGAGGAAGCTGAACAGAGGAAGCAGGATGAGCTTGAAGAGAAGAAAGCACTTGAGCTAAGCAAAGCTCAAGAAGCAAAGGATGAAGCCAGAAGACGCATGTCTGAAGCAGAAAGAAAAGCTGCTGAGGATGCTGAAATGGCTATGGTGATTGAATTGAGCAAAGTTGATGCCTATGGACCTGTCCATGGAGGTGGCATCAAAATTGGAGAAGGCAAGAATACTGAAGAGGACAAAAAGAAGATATTACTGCCTGCCCCCAAACTCAAGTCAAAGGACAAGTTTGAAGTCAGAAAAGCATTTGAAATAGTGTATGCTGATAAGGAGCTTTTCAAGAAGTTTGAGAAGTCTCTAGCTTACTATGATCAGAAGCTTATGTTGATGACTCTGTTCAACCAAGAGAAGCCAAGATATATCAGTTGGAGGGACAACAGGCTGAACAAGTCAATCACTGAACTTCAAAGTATGAAGGAGTTAGCTGATGAAGAACGATGGGTTCTAAGTTGGCTGAAGACAAACTCCATTCAAAAGGCTCTTGATCCCAGCTATGTGAGAGATATCATGCATAGCTATGCAAAAGGCTTTGCATTGGAGGAAGCCAAGAAAATCAAGAGCACCTTGCCTGAAAAGAAAAAGAAGTCTGAAGATGCTGAAGAAAGAGCAATTAAGTTTGCTGTTATGACTGCCCTGAAGAGATGGGCTAAGAAGTCAAAGTATCAGCAAGGCTGTTCAAGTGATTTGCCACTACTGCCAAGTATCCAGCAAATCATTTTTGGCAAGGAAGTACAACAGTACTATGAAGTCCCTAAGGGTAACAATGCTCCTGTTAACCCTTGGATTATTGTAAGGCAGATTAGACAGACAACTTGCTTCAATGATGATGGAACCGTTACTAATCTGTTCTACGATGATGTCACTGATGAGCACAAGTCTGCTGATAAGTCCTTAGCTATTGAGCCGCAAGCTAAGACTTCTGAAGATCATCAGATGACGGATATGGAAGAGGTCCCTGTTCAACAGGCGACTGAAGAGAAGGAAGCTGATGCTGATGCTTCTGCTTCATCAGCTGATCAACATTCATCACTAATGGAAGCAATCCAGATGCTGATGGAAAACCAACTTAAGGTCCTGGAAGACAAGCACAAGCAACAACTATTGAAGGTTAAGGAGGAGCTGAAAGCAGAGTTGGCAGAAACCAACAGACTTCAGCTGGAAACTGTTCAAGGATCAACAGAAGAGATCATCAAGAAGGAGATCAACAGTATTCCAATTCCTCAAGACAACTCATTGCAGTTGATACAAAGCTTACGAGAACTGAACCAGAATGTAGAAGATGTGAAGGGTGATGTGAATCATCTTCACACTGCTTTAAAATCAGCTGAGCACAAGATTGCTGACTTAACTGCAACCTTCATTAAAGTCAGTCATGAAGAGAAGGAAATCAATCTGGGAATGTTGCAAGAAGTGGCAAAGGCTGCACAGGATGTTCAAAGTGAAATTGCAACTATCAACCTCAACATTGACTACTTCAATGATAAGACTGATGTCATCAGCACTGACATTCATCATCTAACAGCTAGTCACGACGTTGTCAATCAGAATCTAAAGGCTTTATGCGCTGGAATAAAGATTCCAACAGTTGCTCTCAACCCTGCTGTTGAACCTTCTACTGTTATCAGAGTTGATGATGACAAAAAGGGGGAAGATAAAAGGGAAGAACCAGCTAAAGAAACTGCTGCTGAAGAACCAGCAAAGGAATCTGCTGCTGAAGAATCAACTAAGGAGGAAACTACTGCTGCAACAACTGAAGCCAAAGAAACTGAAGAAACAGCTGACAAGACTGAAGCTGAAGCTGATAAGATTGCAAAGCTTGGAACGGTAGAAGAAGAAGAAATGACTGAAAAAGAAGATACCAAGTACAAGAATACAGAATCTGCCAGGAAGGCTATGGAAGCTTTGAAAGCTCTTCAAGAACAAGAACTTAAGGAGAAGATGGAAGCTGCCAAAGCAATCTTGGAAGAAGAAGCTGATGATGAAGAAGATGATGAAGAATCATCTTATGAATATGAAGAAGTGCTGGAAGGATCAGATGAAGAAGCTGATAGTTAGAAATTGAAAAATCCTTGTAATCAGTTTACTTTATCTATTTCTTCAGAAATCTCATCTGATGAACTTGTACTATGTAACCCTTTTTCAATATTAATGAAAAGTCAAGTTCAATCCAATAAAATTTTTCTATCTCAGAAAATTTTGAGGATTTCATTCTTTAGTTTAGGTATTTAACAGGTACTTAGCTGAAGTTTTGTCATCATCAAAAAGGGGGAAATTGTTGGATAAGGATGAAGATGAAGGCACCAAAGAAAGTTTGATAAGGGAGGTTTTGATGCATTCCAAAACTTCAAATTTGGTTAAGTATGGAGTAACTTAGCTGATAAACTTATCAAGGAATTTTGACTAAGTAATGAAGACATCAGAAGAGTCAAAGTTTCAAGGTCCAAGACTTCTGATCTGCTGAAGTAAAGTTATCAGATTAGTGAAGATCAGCCGACTCAAATCAGATTTGTTCAAGTTTGAGATCAGCCGAGTTCACCATCAGACTTGTACTTTCGTCAGCCAAGTGAAGAAGATCATGAAGTGTTCCCAACGGTAATAAATGCCCCTTGGTGTAATAAATGCTGAAGTACGAGGATATTTAAGACAAATGATTGAAGAAAAGCTTCGCATCAGCCGAGTGCATTTAATGCTGCATTTAATGCTGCCTGCAGAATAGTACTGTTTACAGTCCGGACAGACTGCAAAAGAGCCGTTCGCGGATTTTAAGGACCAGTACTCGAGGAATTTGAATCCTGTCTCTCTTCAACGGACACTTTTCAATCCTCAAGTATAAATAGCTGAAAGAGACGAAGAAGAAAAAAAAGCAACACACTTTCTGAGAGAAATTTCCGAAGCAAAATTCTTTAAGTCTCAAGAACAGCTCACTCATCAGCTGAGTCATTTGTTGACGAAAGCAGAGTTGAAGAATCAAGAAAAAATACATCTTCTGAGTGATTTTGTAAACAAGAGTGTTGTGCGGAGTTGTGATCCATCTTTGTGAGTGATCAAACTTCAGAGGATAGGTTTTCTGTGTGATTTCCTATTGCGAACTTGTGGTCGTTTCATTTGTTGTTCGACGCAAGCAGAGTATACTGTAAACTTTGTGATTATAGTATAACCCAAGATCTGTGTGACTTGGAAGAGTGGACTAAAGGATATTCAAATCCATATAACCACTATAAAAATTGATTGTGTTTTACATTGCTTTTCAAACTTGCATATTTCCTGATTGCATAAAAACACATTAAGTTAACTGTTTGAAAAGAAGTTAAAAGGAGTTTATAAAACTGGGGAATTACTTTTCAAACTACTAAGTTTACTTGTGAAAAACACTTTGAAAATCCGCTGCAAGTACTCTAAGTATTAAAACTGATTTCTGCAAAATCAGCTAAGTAACTATCAGACGAGTGGTCAACAAGACTGTTCAAAGATTTGTTCGCGAACAAAATTGTAACTTACTAATCTGATCAGCTTAGTCTGTTCAATAAGGGTAAAGTTTTAAAGTTAAATTTGAAGAAAATTTTTAAAGAGGTTTATTCACCCCCCCCCCCCCTCTAAACCTCTTCTGACCACTTGGGACCAACAAGTGGTATCAGAGCGGGTGGTTCATTAGAATCAGCTTCCTGATCAACGAGCTTGATCCAAGTGTTTTTCAAAGGTTTTCAAAACTTTTCAAAAGAGCATCTTTTTGAAAAATAAAAACTTTTTGAAAAATGGATTGTATCAGCCATGTTCCCCACATTGCTGGTATGTCCTTTGAGGACTGGAAAATCAGAATGGAGATTTTCCTTGCTGCTTATAATGATAACATGTACACATGTATCATTAAAGGTCCATTCAGATTCACAAAGACCATCAAAATCAATGAGGTAGATACGGTTGTGGAAAAAGACCTTCATGAGATGACTCCAGAGGAGATAAAGCTTTACAATCTTGATAAAGTTGGGAGATTCATCATGACTAAAGCCCTGGATAATGATCGGTTTGACAAGGTCAAACATTGCAAAACTGCAAAGGAGATGTGGGACAAAGTCAGAGACATGAGTGAAGGCAATGATGCAATTAAAGAGCATCAGCTTAGTGTTGCCTTGGAGAAGCTGGACAACTTCAAGATGAAGTCTGGAGAAACCATTGATCAGATGGATACCAGATTCACCAGAACTCTGAATGAAGTTTTGAAGCTGGGAAAGACTTTCACTGACAAAGAGATCACTGTCAGAGTACTGAAGGCTCTACCTTCCAAGTTCAACATGAAGGTGACAGCAATGGAAGAATCAAGAGATCTGGGCAAGATTTCTCTAACAGAGCTGTTCTCCGTACTCAAGGCTTATGAGTATAAACTGCCAAGAATGGGAATTGAAGAAACCTCAACTTCAGGACCCACAGCTGCACTTGTTGCTGCTGAAAACCAAAGAAGACCAGCACAGAAAAGCAAAGAAGTGGACTCATCTGATGAAGCCACTTTACTCAACAAAAAGGAGTACACTGCTGGAGATGTTGCACTGTTGATGAACAACTTCAAGAAGTTCTACAAGAGAAAGATGAAAAACAAATACAACAATGCTTCTACTTCTAAACCTAATTTTTCTTCTCAGGATAAGGATGATTATAAATCAAAACTGATGTGTTACAACTGCAGGAAATTGGGACACTTCATAAGAGACTGCCCATATCCAAAAGCAGAAAAGTACACTGAAGAGGAGAAGAAAATAAGAAAAGAAAGAAAGCATCAGAGAGGCAAGGCAATGATGGCGGAAGCAGAAAAGCTAGCTGCTGTCTACTCATCTGATTCAGATTCTGACTCGTCTGATGAAGAATCGTCTGATGAAGAAAAACCTGCTCTCCTATGTCTTATGGCAAAGGAATCTGATGACTCTGAGGATGAGGTAACTCCTCAAGAAAATGAACTGTTTAATTCTCTAGAGCAAATGATGTTGAATAATACTACTATTGCTGGAGAGTTTGTTAAGCTTAAGGAAGAGATGAACTTGCTAAAAGAGCAAAATAGCTCACTGAAACTTTTAGCTGAAAAGCCAAAAGAATCAGCTGAATATAAACAGCTTGAGCAAGAGCATGAATCTCTGAAAGCTGAATGTGAGGTCTATAAAGGAAAAATCATGGAACTTGAGAAAATCATTGAGTCTCATGATAAGTCTACTGTTGCATCCATGCATACATCTAGTAAACAGGAGACACCTTTAGAAAAGGATAAACTAGAGTTGAACCATACTGAAAAATTCATATCAGCTGACAATAGTAAGGTCATTCTGTATGTTCAAACTTCTAAACCCACCTCATCTGAGAAAGTGGTAAAGGAGAAGAAATCTCCTAAGGCTAAAAAGAGCAAAGAGCCTAGTTTAGGAAATCAGGCTAGTAAGACAAAACAGCAGAGTCCTAAGAAGTCTGCTGATAAAGCTAAATTGAATCAATCTGTTGGTAAAACTAAGTCAAAGTTAAATGAGCAAGCATCTAGTAAACCAAAGAAGCATAAGAACAAGAAAAATCAAAATGCTTGGTATGGAGATGAGTCATATTATGTGCAACCTGCTGCATATCATCCTATGTATCATGCACCTCAATTTCCTAGTTACTATGCACCCTATCCTGCTCATCCAATGCATGCATATCCTGCATATCATGCACCTTACCCTGCTTATGAACATTATTCATATCATACTGATCATCAACATGACTTATCTGATAATTATGATAAAAATGAAACTGTTCATACTCCTAAAACTCAGAAACCTAAGAATCCTAAGACCTCAACATCTTGGGTTGTCAAGGGTGGAACTAATCCTTCAGGACCCTCTCAATAAGGGTACCTAAAACAATTTTAATTTTGTTTTGTAGGTTAGGATTAGGAGTAGGAGTAAAGTAGAGAAGATTTGGTACTTGGACAGTGGATGTTCAAGGCACATGTGTGGAAACATACATGAGTTGACTGATGCAGTTGCTGTGGATGGTCCAAGTGTTACATTTGGAGACAGCAAAGAAGGCAAGATTAAAGCTAAAGGAAGATTAATCAAGGGAAACATAGAGATATCTGACGTCTCATATGTTAAAGGCCTGAAATATAATCTGCTGAGCATAAGTCAATTTTGTGACAAAGGATACTCAGTCATCTTCTCAACAGATAAGTGCTATGTTGAACAGATTGGTACAAAGAAGGTAATTTTATCTGGAAGACGACAAGGAAATATCTATGTAGTCGACTGGAATTCTGCTGATAAGAATTCAAGTGTTTGTTTGGTGGCATCTGCACCAAGTGAAGTCAGTTGGCTATGGCACAAGAGGATGAATCATTTAAACTTCAAGACCATAAACAGATTAATCAAGAATGATCTGGTTGAAGGGATTCCAAAAGTTGTCATGAGCAAAGACAAGCTCTGTGACGCCTGTCAGAAGGGTAAACAAATCAAGTCATCCTTTAAAGAAAAGAAGCACCAATCTTCTGGAAGAATATTGGAGCTGTTGCATATGGACTTATTTGGACCCATTGATCCAGTCAGCAATGGTGGAAAGAAATACTGCCTAGCTGTTGTGGATGATTATTCAAGATATACTTGGGTGATTTTCATGAAAAAGAAGAGTGAAACCAAGGAACATCTTACAAATCTGATGGAACTGATCCAGAATGAGAAGAGTATAAAAATATTAAAGATCAGATCAGATAGAGGGACAGAGTTTACAAACTCTACTGTTGAAGAGTATTGTAATATCAAAGGAATACATCATGAGTATTCTGCTACAAGAACCCCTCAACAGAATGGTGTTGCTGAAAGGAGAAACAGAACACTGAAAGAAGCTGTCAGAACCATGATAGCTGAAGCTAAACTGCCTCAAAGATTTTGGGCAGAAGCAACAAATACAGCATGCTTTACCCAAAACAGATGTATGATCAACAAAAATCAGAACAAGACTCCATATGAAGTTTGGAACAACAGAAAACCAAACATTCATTACTTTAAGATTTTTGGTTGTAAATGTTTTGTATTGAATAATGGGAAAAATCACCTTGCTGCATTTGTAGAAAAGGCTGATGAAGCTGTCTTTGTAGGATACTCATCTGTTAGTAAAGCTTATAGAGTGTTTAACAAAAGAACATTACTAATAAAAGAATCTATCCATGTAGTATTTGATGAGCCAAGTCAATCTTCTGAAAAGAATCAAAGTATTAATCAAGATCTGTCTGCTGATTTACAGAAGTTAGACGTTGGAAGAAATGAAGAATATGTTCCCATCATACTACCTAATCTAAGTTCAGCTGCTAACTCAAGTGCTGTTCAAAATCACAGTGCTGATTGTCTAACAGACGAGTTGCTAACAGCTGACAGACCAGAGACTGTTCAACAAACTGCAAATGTTCAACAGACTACTACTGGAACTCCAACAGTAGTGTTGCAAGATCAAAACAGAGGACAACATCCTGATCTGCAACCTGATCTCAGATGGCTCAAGAATCACCCACCTGAATTAGTCATTGGTGATCCTTTAGATAGAGTGAAAACAAGAAGAGCTGCTGCACAAGATGCCATGTTTGTCACATTTCTATCTCAAATAGAGCCCAAGCAAATTGAAGAAGCTCTCAATGACTCCTTCTGGATAGAAGCTATGCAAGAAGAGTTAAATCAATTTGAAAGGAATGAAGTCTGGTACTTAGTTCCTAGACCAAGTCATCAAAGAGTAATTGGCACTAAGTGGGTATTCAGAAATAAGATGAATGAAGATGGTATTGTTACCAGAAACAAAGCAAGACTAGTGGCCAAGGGTTATTGTCAAGAAGAAGGAATTGACTTTGATGAAACTTTTGCACCAGTAGCAAGACTTGAAGCAATCAGACTGTTTCTAGCCTATGCTGCTCACAAGAACTTCACTGTCTATCAGATGGATGTGAAGTCTGCCTTTCTCAATGGAGAATTGCAAGAAGAAGTATATGTTGAACAACCTCCTGGATTTGAAGTCTATCAAGAAGAGGACAAAGTATATCGTCTGAAGAAAGCCCTCTATGGACTGAAACAGGCTCCAAGAGCATGGTATGATACCCTATCTGATTTTCTTTTAATTAAAGGATTTCGTAAAGGTAAGGTAGATAAAACCTTGTTTACTATTGAATGGGAAAATCATATATTACTTGTGCAAATATATGTGGACGATATTATTTTTGGTTCAACTAACCAACAGATGTGTGATAAGTTCTCCAAGCTAATGCAGAATAAGTTTGAAATGAGCATGATGGGTGAACTTAATTATTTTCTTGGATTGCAAGTTAGACAGTTTCCTGATGGGATATTCATCAGCCAAGCAAAATACACAAGAGATCTGTTCAAGAAATTTGGTATGGAAACTAGCTCAACAGCTACCATTCCTATGTCTACAAGTCTTCGTTTGGATAAAGATGAAGATGGCAAATCAGTTGACATAACCAGATATAGAGGCATTATTGGTTCATTGTTGTACCTAACAGCAAGCAGACCTGATATATTGTACTCAGTTGGAGTCTGTGCAAGATTTCAATCAAACCCCAAAGAATCTCATCTTTTAGCTGCCAAGAGGATATTGAAGTATGTTAAAGGCACTCAAGATTTGGGATTATGGTATCCTAGAGAATCTGGATTTGAACTAGTTGGCTATTCAGATTCAGACCTTGCTGGCTGCAAGATTGACAGAAAGAGCACAACAGGTGCCTGTCAGTTCTTAGGCAGTCGTCTGATCTCATGGATGAGTAAGAAGCAAACATCAGTGTCTATATCTACTGCTGAAGCTGAATATATAGCTGCTGGAGCTTGCTGTGCACAGATACTATGGTTGAAGCATAAACTAGAAGATTACAACATAAAGATCAGTGGAATACCAATCTACTGTGACAATACAAGTGCAATCTCTCTTACTCAGAACACTACAAGTCATTCAAGGACTAAGCATATTGAGATCAAGCATCACTTCATTAGAGATCATGTGGAAAAAGGCAATGTTTTGATTGAGTATGTTCATACTGACAATCAGATTGCTGACATTTTCACCAAACCTTTAAGTGAAGTAAGGTTCTCAACTCTAAGAGCTGAGTTAGGACTACTTAATTTGGATGCATAAGCTGAGGGGGAACTCATCAGAAGACTGGAGTTCAACAGCCTAGTTATCTATTATTATCTTCAAGGATTAACTCTCAACAGACTAGTTAACTTATGAATTCTTAAACTCAGGGGGAACGTGTAAGACTAGCGGTACTTCTGAATTACAGATGAAATTTGTTAATGTCAGTTAGTTGAAGTTATGTTTTCATCAGAAGACTCAACTATCGAAGATTGAAGTTATATTATCTAGCTGGATTGACAAACAGCTAAGGAAGGTTATCAGCTATTGGCATTCTCTGATAACAGCATTGTCATCAGGACAGTAGTCCATCAGATAAGTGTTTATAATACTCATCTGATTACTTAAATAAAAGCGAACTATTTAAAAACGTTTTATTCAAAACACGCTTTTACAAGTAACTGTCGGGCGGCACATATTCCCGCTCCTCATTAAAATATCTTTTGAATTCGAAAGGTCGTAACTGACGCCGCACGATCAGCACTGACAGAAAAACGGATCTAACGGTTGGCAGATATCACGGAAACCGAAAAACCCCAACTCTATAAATCCTCATCTGATCAGTCGAGTAGCTCTTTACGCACCCTAAACTTTCAAAAGCAATTGTGAGAAAAATTTAAACAAGTTTTCTGCAAAAATCCTTTCCTTTTCACTAACTTTCAACAGATTGAAATGGCTGCTGAAGGTATGTTCTTAGATTATGAGTCCTATTATCAGTCTGGTACAAGTTTGATGAAAGAATTGTTGGAAAAATTCAAATCGGCACAGTTGGTCAATTTCATGGAGTACAATGAAGGAATAATCTGGACTGACCAGGTTATGGAATATTACGGAACGGCAAAAGCTGACTATAACAAACTAGAAATCAGAGCAAAAGTGGGTGACAAAACTGTTGTCATCACTCCAGAAGTTCTTCATGAACAGTTTGGTTTGCCCACGTCTGGAAGACACGAAGTTACCGTGCTGACTGAAGAGAAGCACCAACAATTTTGGGCGATCTGCGCCAAGGAAGGAGAAATGTTGTCTGGCAACATCAGGAAGAAACAGCTGAAGGATGAATATCAGCGGATGGCTGATATGGTGTCTAAGCTGATTGAGAACTGTACTTTTTCTCTAGATGCTGTCACAATGAAGCGTTTCAGCATCATGGCTGCCGTATACTACGGGCTAGAGGTAAACTGGTCCATCATAGTATGGTATATACTTGCTGATTTTCTGGAAGTGAAGAAGGGAAAAGGCCCTTACACCAACCACAGAATCACTTTAAGTTACCTCTTATCAAAGTTGGGCTGTGTTATGACAAATGGGAAAGAAATTCACAAGTCCAAAGCAATGAACAAGTATCTACCTGTTCAGAAGAGGAAGGCTGATGAGCCTGAAGGAGAAGAAGTTGAGGAACCAAAGAGGTTCCTGCCAAAAGGCAAAAGAGATTAGTCAAAACAGCAAGTTTGGCTGTTGAGACTAAAAGGAAGAGGGCTGCTGATGAGCCCAAGAAGAAAGAATCTAAGCAGATGGAGAGAGTGACTTCTGCTGAAGCCACTAAGATTGTTGAGAATATAATTGCTGATGTAAGGACTGGATCCCCTGCATCACCATCAAGAACTCCATCAGCAGAGAGGCCTGCTGAAGGTATCTCTAAACGAACAAGAAGTCAAAAGAGAGATACTGCTACAACCATTTACCGTGAAGGGAGGACCAAGAAGTCTGCTAGAAAGCAGATGACATTTATAGAAGAACCAACGGACTTGGAGAATGTAGCAAGGGAAGACCCTGAAGCTGCTGAAAGGCCTGCTGAAACAATTAAGACTGTTGAGACTGACAAAGCTGATGAGCAACAGCCAAGTCAGGTCACATCAACAGCTGAGGTTACTCAACCTCAAGAAGATCCAGATGTCCAAATCATCTATCCTATTGCTGCTGCTCCCATATCATCTGCTGGACCAGCCCCTGCTGATAAAGGCAAGAGAAAAATAGTGCTAAGGAGAAAGAAAGTCTCCAAAGCTGATAAGAAGGCAAGGGAGGAAGCTGAACAGAGGAAGCAGGATGAGCTTGAAGAGAAGAAAGCACTTGAGCTAAGCAAAGCTCAAGAAGCAAAGGATGAAGCCAGAAGACGCATGTCTGAAGCAGAAAGAAAAGCTGCTGAGGATGCTGAAATGGCTATGGTGATTGAATTGAGCAAAGTTGATGCCTATGGACCTGTCCATGGAGGTGGCATCAAAATTGGAGAAGGCAAGAATACTGAAGAGGACAAAAAGAAGATATTACTGCCTGCCCCCAAACTCAAGTCAAAGGACAAGTTTGAAGTCAGAAAAGCATTTGAAATAGTGTATGCTGATAAGGAGCTTTTCAAGAAGTTTGAGAAGTCTCTAGCTTACTATGATCAGAAGCTTATGTTGATGACTCTGTTCAACCAAGAGAAGCCAAGATATATCAGTTGGAGGGACAACAGGCTGAACAAGTCAATCACTGAACTTCAAAGTATGAAGGAGTTAGCTGATGAAGAACGATGGGTTCTAAGTTGGCTGAAGACAAACTCCATTCAAAAGGCTCTTGATCCCAGCTATGTGAGAGATATCATGCATAGCTATGCAAAAGGCTTTGCATTGGAGGAAGCCAAGAAAATCAAGAGCACCTTGCCTGAAAAGAAAAAGAAGTCTGAAGATGCTGAAGAAAGAGCAATTAAGTTTGCTGTTATGACTGCCCTGAAGAGATGGGCTAAGAAGTCAAAGTATCATCAAGGCTGTTCAAGTGATTTGCCACTACTGCCAAGTATCCAGCAAATCATTTTTGGCAAGGAAGTACAACAGTACTATGAAGTCCCTAAGGGTAACAATGCTCCTGTTAACCCTTGGATTATTGTAAGGCAGATTAGACAGACAACTTGCTTCAATGATGATGGAACCGTTACTAATCTGTTCTACGATGATGTCACTGATGAGCACAAGTCTGCTGATAAGTCCTTAGCTATTGAGCCGCAAGCTAAGAATTCTGAAGATCATCAGATGACGGATATGGAAGAGGTCCCTGTTCAACAGGCGACTGAAGAGAAGGAAGCTGATGCTGATGCTTCTGCTTCATCAGCTGATCAACATTCATCACTAATGGAAGCAATCCAGATGCTGATGGAAAACCAACTTAAGGTCCTGGAAGACAAGCACAAGCAACAGCTATTGAAGGTTAAGGAGGAGCTGAAAGCAGAGTTGGCAGAAACCAACAGACTTCAGCTGGAAACTGTTCAAGGATCAACAGAAGAGATCATCAAGAAGGAGATCAACAGTATTCCAATTCCTCAAGACAACTCATTGCAGTTGATACAAAGCTTACGAGAACTGAACCAGAATGTAGAAGATGTGAAGGGTGATGTGAATCATCTTCACACTGCTTTAAAATCAGCTGAGCACAAGATTGCTGACTTAACTGCAACCTTCATTAAAGTCAGTCATGAAGAGAAGGAAATCAATCTAGGAATGTTGCAAGAAGTGGCAAAGGCTGCACAGGATGTTCAAAGTGAAATTGCAACTATCAACCTCAACATTGACTACTTCAATGATAAGACTGATGTCATCAGCACTGACATTCATCATCTAACAGCTAGTCACGACGTTGTCAATCAGAATCTAAAGGCTTTATGCGCTGGAATAAAGATTCCAACAGTTGCTCTCAACCCTGCTGTTGAACCTTCTACTGTTATCAGAGTTGATGATGACAAAAAGGGGGAAGATAAAAGGGAAGAACCAGCTAAAGAAACTGCTGCTGAAGAACCAGCAAAGGAATCTGCTGCTGAAGAATCAACTAAGGAGGAAACTACTGCTGCAACAACTGAAGCCAAAGAAACTGAAGAAACAGCTGACAAGACTGAAGCTGAAGCTGATAAGATTGCAAAGCTTGGAACGGTAGAAGAAGAAGAAATGACTGAAAAAGAAGATACCAAGTACAAGAATACAGAATCTGCCAGGAAGGCTATGGAAGCTTTGAAAGCTCTTCAAGAACAAGAACTTAAGGAGAAGATGGAAGCTGCCAAAGCAATCTTGGAAGAAGAAGCTGATGATGAAGAAGATGATGAAGAATCATCTTATGAATATGAAGAAGTGCTGTAAGGATCAGATGAAGAAGCTGATAGTTAGAAATTGAAAAATCCTTGTAATCAGTTTACTTTATCTATTTCTTCAGAAATCTCATCTGATGAACTTGTACTATGTAACCCTTTTTCAATATTAATGAAAAGTCAAGTTCAATCCAATAAACTTTTTCTATCTCAGAAAATTTTGAGGATTTCATTCTTTAGTTTAGGTATTTAACAGGTACTTAGCTGAAGTTTTGTCATCATCAAAAAGGGGGAAATTGTTGGATAAGGATGAAGATGAAGGCACCAAAGAAAGTTTGATAAGGGAGGTTTTGATGCATTCCAAAACTTCAAATTTGGTTAAGTATGGAGTAACTTAGCTGATAAACTTATCAAGGAATTTTGACTAAGTAATGAAGACATCAGAAGAGTCAAAGTTTCAAGGTCCAAGACTTCTGATCTGCTGAAGTAAAGTTATCAGATTAGTGAAGATCAGCCGACTCAAATCAGATTTGTTCAAGTTTGAGATCAGCCGAGTTCACCATCAGACTTGTACTTTCGTCAGCCAAGTGAAGAAGATCATGAAGTGTTCCCAACGGTAATAAATGCCCCTTGGTGTAATAAATGCTGAAGTACGAGGATATTTAAGACAAATGATTGAAGAAAAGCTTCGCATCAGCCGAGTGCATTTAATGCTGCATTTAATGCTGCCTGCAGAATAGTACTGTTTACAGTACGGACAGACTGCAAAAGAGCCGTTCGCGGATTTTAAGGACCAGTACTCGAGGAATTTGAATCCTGTCTCTCTTCAACGGACACTTTTCAATCCTCAAGTATAAATAGCTGAAAGAGACGAAGAAGAAAAAAAAGCAACACACTTTCTGAGAGAAATTTCCGAAGCAAAATTCTTTAAGTCTCAAGAACAGCTCACTCATCAGCTGAGTCATTTGTTGACGAAAGCAGAGTTGAAGAATCAAGAAAAAATACATCTTCTGAGTGATTTTGTAAACAAGAGTGTTGTGCGGAGTTGTGATCCATCTTTGTGAGTGATCAAACTTCAGAGGATAGGTTTTCTGTGTGATTTCCTATTGCGAACTTGTGGTCGTTTCATTTGTTGTTCGACGCAAGCAGAGTATACTGTAAACTTTGTGATTATAGTATAACCCAAGATCTGTGTGACTTGGAAGAGTGGACTAAAGGATATTCAAATCCATATAACCACTATAAAAATTGATTGTGTTTTACATTGCTTTTCAAACTTGCATATTTCCTGATTGCATAAAAACACATTATGATGAGGGGTAATTCGGATTCCCTGTTCTTTAGCCTCAACGCGATTCGAATAGCTATGAACCCTATCGCCAGGGACCGAAAGACGAACCAAAGCATGAAAACGATTGTTTCGAGCTCACATGGTCGAAGGACACTGTTGGGCCGAGCCCAGGCCCAAGTCCTTAAAGTTGGCTATAAATACTCCATGCATTTATTACATTAGAAAACTTCCAGAAAACACTCCAAGCTTAAGATCACAGCTCGGATTATTAGTATAGGCCTAATTGTACATGTTTCGCCCTCTAGCTTGTACGGCATCCAATAATGCTCGAATAGGACTCATCCTACTTGTACTTTGTATTAAAACTCATTGAATATTAATACTATTGATCTTTCTCCATTTATTCGCATTTATTTATGTTCGATTAGCACACCACCCCATATAATCCGATCACACGAAAACACGTAAGATCAATTGGCGCCCACCGTGGGGCCCTATTCGAGTATTTGATCGAAAAATGCCTACTACGAGGAGAGGTACATGTGGTAGCAGAGAGCCTCACTGACCAGAATTCAATAAATGCACAGGTTATTAATGGTCGGAATTTATTTTTCCGATCATGGAATCGATTAATTTCGAGAATGAAAATTATGGGAATTCTCAAATCAATTGGGAGTAATTAAAGGAATTTATGCGAAGTTATGCGAATTCTCGAAAATTACACAAAGTTCATTCAAGAGCAAAATTTTATTATTGATGTCATTCAAACAAAATTACAAATGCGAAGCTTCGAATACAGAGTTCGAGCTCCAGAAATAAAGTACAACTATTCCTACTCTACTACAAATTATCCGAATAATTCTGTGCTATTACGACTTGGTCTCCCATCCCTAAGATCGCCCCAGATGCAGAACTCAGCAGTGATTCTTTCCCGGCAATCGCTTGCCACGTGTCGCACATCCGTCTTCGTACGGGATAAAGGCCGGATCGGAGCTCCTTTCCAGGGCTTTAAACCGATCTTAGGTCTTCATCGGTAAACAATGATGGTCGAAATCAACCATTATCTACCGATCGATCCGAACCGGAGCAGCAAAGGGTTATCCCAGCGGAGGCGCTTCAAGGGAGCTCGAAGGAGCTATCTCGCAAGAAAGCCCTCGAGGAAGCTGGTGCCTCAGACTTAAAGAACTCCGCTCGGAGTAACCAGCTGCCCGATCAAGTACTACGCCTAGAATCCGGAGCTCTAACCCGCACCAGAGATGATATGTCTGGCAAAACAGGTTGCCTGCCGGTATTCTAGGCGCAATTTCTTTTGCCTGTCGATATTCTAAGCGGAAAGCTTATACCAAGGGAAGCAAGGTTGAAAAACAAAGTTCGAACTCTAATCTCAAACTCTTTTATTTGGGACAAAATGCGAATCAAATCTAAAAATCGACCCATGGTGGTCGGATGGGGCATAAGGAGAAAAGCAAGAAGTGTTGAATACGCGAAGGAACCTATTTATAGGGGTAGGGAATTTAAAATCAACGGCCCAGATAGTATCTTATGAGCGATCTGGATGTCCGCATTAAATGGAAGGACCGTTACATTTCCCGAGAAATAGGGCCCTGTTTGGTAACGAAGGACACGCTATTCAACAATGGGTATAGAAGAATTACGACATTCTATAGAATTTGACGACGTATTAATATCATTATTATGAAGGGACGGCGTGTCGGATTCATGTTCGATTATTTCGGATATTTTTACACAAGTAATTATTGCTATGCTTTTACGTTGCCAACTGAGAAGGAATATAATCGATTCAGTCGAACAGAATTCTCGACCTGGAAGTTATGCAATTATGAAAATTCAACAGTGATAAAGATTTATGGCATAATTTTTCCTTGTCAGTCTCAGATCTGCTAAGATATTTATATATTATCCACTCGAGCAAGTGGTGATAGATTACTTCTTGATCGATCGATGTTAGAAGAACAAGATAAAATTCTACCTAATTATATTAAGGTTATCAACAAAAGGGAGATGAAATATATTTATATTATCTCGAAAGATTACAAGAAATGGGAAAATACATCGAGTATAGCATAAGCCTATATATTACATCAATATGTTATTACAATCCTATGAAATTTTCGGTCTCCCGTCCTATCATTTCCTCCGGACAAGGAATATCCTTAGGACCCGCAGGCTTTTAACTTTACTTGCATTCTTCAGAAGACAGAGGATCGAATGCTATCGGCCCAACGTCTTCCTAAATGCATTGGAGCAGCAAGGCCATGAGCCTAGCTTATTGGCTCTCAAGATGGAAGTCGCGTTTGCCTGTCGATATTCTAAGCGTGGTTGCTGTAATTTTTTCCGCTCGGCGACTATTCCGCTTAAAGATCGTCCGAAGTCCGAACTCAAACAGTTGAATTAATCGAATAGTTCTCTTGACCGCCATGATCAGATGAAAAAATTCTCGATGCAACGAATGAGATAATTTCAGCAATGTGCCAGCCTTTTATAGCCAAAAACAGAAAAGAATCCAACGACGTATAATTCGCAAATTAAATGGACAGGATTTGTCGACCGTTGCAATTCCCGGTAAAACGGGAACCGATTGGAAAAGATCAAACTTATCAGAATTAGGAACCTACGAACAAAGAATTTTCTCGACAAAGGCATAAGGATTATTTTCTAAGGCTGTTCACTACTGCCTCTTTCTCCATAATTGCAGAAGACTATTTTCTCTTCAGTATTTATTGCAATCGAAAGTTATATATATATTCAATGGAAACTGATCCCGTCAAAATTCATATTCGTTCATCTCTTCCTGATATTATCGATCTTTGTTATTTGTTCCGTACTTATCTCAGTCTACTATTATATAAGGGTGAAAGCCTCTGCTATGCCCCTTAGATCGAAATTATTTATCGGGTGAAAGTCTCTGCTATGACCCAAGGGCTGAAATTGCTCTAAAAACGACTAAGGGTGAAAGCCTCTGCTATGCCCCTTAGATCGAAATTATTTATCGGGTGAAAGCCTCTGCTATGACCCAAGGGCTAAAATTGCTCTAAAAACGACTAAGGGTGAAAGCCTCTGCTATGCCCCTTAGATCGAAATTATTTATCGGGTGAAAGCCTCTGCTACGACCTAAGGGCTAAAATTGCTCTAAAAACGACTAAGGGTGAAAGCCTCTGCTATGCCCCTTAGATCAAAATTATTTATCGGGTGAAAGCCTCTGCTATGACCCAAGGGCTAAAATTGCTCTAAAAACGACTAAGGGTGAAAGCCTCTGCTATGCCCCTTAGATCGAAATTATTTATCGGGTGAAAGCCTCTGCTATGACCCAAGGGCTAAAATTGCTCTAAAAACGACTAAGGGTGAAAGCCTCTGCTATGCCCCCTAGATCGAAATTATTTATCGGGTGAAAGCCTCTGCTATGACCCTAGGGCAAAAACTGCTCTAAAAACGACTAAGGGTGAAAGCCTCTGCTATGCCCCTTAGATCAAAATTATTTATCGGGTGAAAGCCTCTGCTATGACCCAAGGGCTAAAAATGCTCTAAAAACGACTAAGGGTGAAAGCCTCTGCTATGCCCCTTAGATCAAAATTATTTATCGGGTGAAAGCCTCTGCTATGACCCAAGGGGCTAAAAATGCTCTAAAAACGACTAAGGGTGAAAGCCTCTGCTATGCCCCTTAGATCGAAATTATTGAACGGGTGAAAGCCTCTGCTATGACCCTCGAGCTAAAAATGCTCTGATACGACTAAGGGTGAAAGCTGTTGCTACGCCCCTTAGATCGAAACTATTACCCTCGATCAACCAAGATCAACTGGTACTCGATTCTATTATTATTCGATCGTCTAAGGCTAGTAGCCATCTTCACAAACACTTAAATCAAAGCTATTATTCGAGATTGAACAAGACCCTGTTCGATTATTACTTCACAATTATTTGTCCAGAATACAGAATTTGGCCCTTCAAATTAGAATTTGTCGCTCGAAGAACATTTTGTATTGCTCTACCTGAATGTCTTAAATATATGGCGAGAGAATAAAAGCTTCTTACAAGCTATACTCAAAGTCGAAAGATATCGATTATCATCTATCAACTAAGTATTATTCAAAGTAGATAAAGAATGTCACTTGATCATATTTTGGAGGCATGAAAAATTGACGCTCGATAACAGCATACAAAAACAATTCCACAGACAATAAGGAAGGGTGATAAAGAAATGAATATCTTATTCATGTCATTCCAAACAGTTATAAAAGAATTCGGAATTACAAGGATAAGAGAAGTCAAGCAAAGACTTTACATTTAATGTAACCCTATTACAAATAAATCCTACACTAGATTTTCTCCGTGGTTGAAGGAGTAAGACTGGGCCAGAACAACGCTTCTACCCTTCATTCATCACTCCCTTAGTACTTGCTCCACACCGGTCCAGATCGAAAAATAGCGAGGCAACCCCTAGAAAAATTATTCCACGCAGTCTCGAAGGTAACATTCTTCAAGAAATATCTTGAAGAAGTAGAGATCGAGAGCAGGAAAACTCCTCCAGCAGTCGACCCACTATCCGACTGGATGAAGATCAGGGTACCGGAATTCTAACCCGTCTCAGGAGGGATGAATCCAAAGAAGCAGGTCGCCTGCCGGTACCCCAGTCGCAATTATTTTCGCCTGCCGATACCCTAGTCGAATTGGGTTACCATCATGAGAAAGAGGAATTTAAAAATAGTACGAAGGAGAACTTCGAACAACTTGATCAAAGAAAGGAAACGAGGCATGTTGGCTAGAAAGAATAAATCTTCAGTCATAGGACTGTTCAAAATTGTTACTGAAATGTAAAATCTGGGGGTCTCCACAGAACTATATATAGTGAGGAGAAAGAGCAATCAACGACTAAGATTTGATGGTGCTAACGGCTGAGATATGAGCAGTAAATGCGCTGACCGTTACGATTCCCGAAATTGCAGAAACCATTCCGAAAGAGAAATGAAGGAAATGTCAAGATTATTCTACTCGAGTTCATTCCTATCCGAATTCATCGAAGTCCCAGTACCTATCATCCAAGAGAAATCATAAAGAGATCTAAATACAGCTTGTAAAGAAAGCGTCATCACATAATGGCCCGAGAATAAGTAAAGCCGTCGAAATGTTGATAAAAAGTATTTTCCGAGCTTGGCATAGGAAGTAATTACAAGATAACAACCCCCGTCACATCTTCGTAACTGACCGACCCAATGAAATTTTCGGCGGACGATAATGTCCTTACTCAACAAGGAGACGCCTATCGAGCCAACAGGTCTCCGACTGTGGTCATACTTCTTCGGAAAGGAGAAGGGCAATACATCTCTTTACCAGGAAAAACGTGAACATTTTATAAAGGACGTCAATCTCCGAAGCACTGCCCGAAACATTTTCAAAAGGGAGCCTAGCAAATTGCATCATACCAGGTCGAAACTTTCAGGGTTGAAATAGTTTCGCCTGCAGATGCCCTAGTCGAAATTAAAGTATAAATCTGACTACATTATGCAAGTAGCTCCTAACATGAAATTCGAAATGATGAGGTATGCAACAAGATCTTCTATTCAGCATGATTGAAGGAATATATATTCAGAAAATATTATAAGAATGCAAAACGAAGAAAACGATCCAGGTCAAAAGATTTTCACGACTCAGAAGAACTTCACCAGGAAAAGAAAGTGATATTATTTTTGGGAATTAAGGGGAATCACTACGCCAA
The DNA here is from genome assembly GCA_038501285.1 of Penstemon eatonii. Taxonomy (NCBI): domain Eukaryota; kingdom Viridiplantae; phylum Streptophyta; class Magnoliopsida; order Lamiales; family Plantaginaceae; genus Penstemon; species Penstemon eatonii. The sequence goes on from CM076711.1 coordinate 19,658,965, forward strand.
GATTGGAAATTCGGGAAAAGCAAACTAAAGAATGATCAAAGAAAGAACACACAAGGGAAGCATACGATTCGAGAGGAAAGTAGATTACTGCAAACCATAGAAAATATAATGTATGAAAATTATTCAGGATTACACAACAGGTAAAGATATTTTAGCTGTACTACAAATCCGAGAAAATAAAAGACAACGCCTAGAGGAGCTTATTGTCAGAAAGAATCTTCCGAAGCTCGACACTACGAGCCTCATATCCAGCTTTATATCCACGATCGAAAGCTTCCTTTTCTCGACGAATGAATTCCTGCTTATCCTGCTCGTGAAGACTTTTCAGTTTTTCGAGCTCTTCACTCAGCTGCTTATGGACCTCCTCTCCACTTTCTCTAGCAGACTTCTCCCTCTCTAGAGCGAGTTTCTCCGCGAAGACACGATCGAACTCGGTTTTCTTCTCCTCCAGCTCCTGGGAAATAGCAGCACGATAATTGATCTCCCGCTCAGCAAATGTCTTAAGCTCAATAAAATCTTGCCCGGCCTGCCAAAAAAGTTAGACTTTCTTTCATTGAATCTTCAAAAAAAAAAAAAAAAAAAAAAAAAAACAATTATACCTGAAACAGGAAATTCTGCCCGGACTCGAACAACTCCTCTACATTCCTCTCCTTAGACGCATTTCTCCCTTTGGGCATGTCAGTCTCCGAAGAAGTAAAGGTAGCTTGCAACAAGTTACCCATGGGGTCAACTTTAGAAGGAGATCCATCTTTCAACTCCTCATGCAGGGAAGAAGCAGTTTTTTTGAGGAGAGGAATCGGCAAAAGATCGGGGAGGATTATCAATTCCTAAAGCTTCAGCGGAAGCCCCCACACCAGTCTCTGACTTGGACTTTTTGTTGGGATTCCCTGAGGGAGGAATGATCGAAGCATCGGAGGATGACTTGCCGCCAATAGCAAGATTTTGCAAAGCCTCAATGGGCGTCCCATCAGAATAAGGCCTCTTATTCGAAGAGGGAACAGGAATCTTTTCCCGGACACTATCCTCGCTCTTAGAATCAATCACCTTCGGGGAGGAACCTCCAAGCTCAGCCTCGAGGTCTTCGTCCAGAATGGACTTGCTGGAACTACCCTTGTTCTGCTTCGATGAAGTACTTTTCTCTTTCGTTTTTTCCCCACCTTTAGGTGCTTTTGGGGAAGAGGCGGAGGTCTTAGAAGAAGATTTGGAGGGTTTGACCTCCTTATCAGCCTTTTGCTCTTTATTCGACTTCTTATTTTTCGAACCACCAAATAGCGACCTGGGGTCGATAGCTTTGCCTAGCACGTTTTCCATGATGAGTGAATTTGGATCAATTGCTCGGATCTCTACCCGCAGGAAGTTCGAAAAATGCAGAAAAATTTTGGGAAAGCTCCGATCTCTATAAGCAAAGATGTCGTGTGAATAATGATAAGAGATCTTAATATTTATAGACGCTATGCACTACGATTGAGATAACGAATCGACGCGACCATGGTAAGAAACCCCACTCGGATAAACGAAGTTCGAGCAGAAAATATGGAAAATCATCGATATTTATGAAGTTAGAATTCATGAGTTACATAAAATAAATCAAGAAATATAAAGTTAAGTCGTTTACAAAATTGGGTTGCATGAGAAAATACAATTGATTCCTAACTGGAAAACCTCGAATCGCCCCCTCCGGCTTACTCAGCTTGATTGAAAGATCGACCGTCTCACTTATCCGGGGCATTGCCCGTATTGACATCTTTGTCTTCTTCTCCGAACGCATTAGAACGATCGTCGCAGGAGTACTCGAGCACATCAGGGTTAGGCATCGGAATACCATACTCATCGACTAAGGATGCAAAGCGATGTTCTTGCCAATTAGTATTCGCCTTGGGAAGGGAAGAAGTTTTATAAGCCTTCCCTTCAGCGTTTTTAAAAGGGTCCATATACTTGAAATATTCTTCCATGTCATTCGGAATTTTCTCGGCCGCGACCAACTGTTGAACCCCTTTATAAAAAATCGTCTGAAGAATTTCTCCCGTTTTTCTTTGAACTAAAGGATCTAAGACTGGAGATTCCAAGAATCCTCGTATGGCTGGAATCTCGGCTTCTTCCCGACCTTGGGCATATGCACGCTCGGAATCCCGTTTCGCCAAATCGAGTTCTATCTTTATTTTCTTTAGCTCCTCCTCAAGGACACTTCTCTCTTTAACGGACGCCAGCAAGTCCTCTTCTAATGAGGAAGAATGTTTCGTATTAGCTTTTTCGAGCTCTTTCTTCACTTGGGACAGCTCCCGCTGGTTTTCTACTAACTGAGCTCGAAGAGTTTGGTTATCAACGAGAATCTGAGCACACGCGTCATGAGCATCCTGCGATTCCTGCTCCAATAAAGCTAAGCGATAGGTTTGGATAGCAAATAAATCTCCGATCTGCGAAGTAGTTCAAACATATCAGCAAAATGTCAAGGGCACAGAAGAAAGAAAGGAAAATCAAAGGTAAACGTTTACCTCGTGATACGTTCGGGAAAAGTCACTCAAAACCTCGAAGTCACTTTTAACGGTCTGAAGCAGGATGTCCCGCTTGAACCGACTAGCCAAATAAATTCTGGTGGCTTTGTCGAACTCGTTCTCACCACCTGAATCCAGATCGGTTAAAATGCTACCATCTTCAGAATACCCAGCAGCCCTGCTACCCCGAAGGTGCTCATCCATGAAATCCGCTACATCAGGTTCTGACCTGCCTTCTCGACTTGGAACGGGGCCGGAACTCACACCAAAGGGTTTTACCCTCCTAGAGGGTCCAGGACCTTCAGCATTTCTCTTGCGACTCAAAAGTTTCTCGTACTCCTGGACACCCAGAACTCGATTCCAGGAGTATTGACTATAACCAACTGATGAAAGGGCAGGAGTATCAGGGCAAAATAAGGCTCGGAGTGGCCCAGCAGAGGCAGAGTTCAAGGAACTCAAAGTACCGACACCTCTTGGTTCGGGAATCGTGAGTGGAATAATAACAGGATTTTCGCCCAAGTTACTTGTACCAGTTCTATTTCCGGAAGTATGAGACAATGGATCAAAATAAAAGGGTTTATCTTCAATTAATTCGGCAGCAGACACTCGAAATTTCTCAACAACCCGGCCTACAAGGATAAAATGGATCGGGACGAGCTTAAATAACAAATTTATTAGATAAACATAAAACCAAACAGAAGGTAAGAAGCATACCCAGAGAAAGAGAAGTAGGGTTCGGACCACTGGAGGTTGCCTGTACATCGGACAGAGGAAGGGGCCCTTCGGAGGACTGACCGGGATATTTAATCGCCGGGGCAGGATAATCGCAGTAGCTCAACCCCGCCAGTCGCAAAATGCCTTCTTGAACCAAGTATCTGGTCTGATAAGGGTTAGACTCCAATCGCCCCAGGAGTTCATCAGAAAGACGATGGCTAAGTTTTTCTTTTATTTTGCGAGAACCGTATGTCCAACTATTTGCGCCGTCCCATCGATAAGGTCTCGTTTTCGAACTACCCTCCGAAATAGGAACGTCAGGGCCCTTCACGAAAAAGAATCTCCTCTTCCAACCTAAAGCTTTCTTTGTTGATATTTTCGTAAGAAATGGCCGTTTAGACCTCGGACGAACGGACACAAAGCCTACATTCGAACCTTTGCAAGGATCCATTCGGAATATCTGCCAAAAGTTGCTAAAAGAAGCTTCTTCTCCTTTCGCCTCCATAAGAGCGCAAAACGCTATTATATATGCAACGGAGTGCGGGAGAAGCTGAGTCGGGGAAAGCGAAAAGAAATTCAAAATATTTCTGATAAGAGGAGCGAACGGGATACGCAAGCCACAGAAAAATTGTCCCTCATAAAAGGCTTGACATCCAGCGGGAGACTCAGTGGCACGTTCGGCGTAAGAAGGAACGACAATCGAAAAACCTTTGGGAAGAAATTTCCCATAATCCGCCTCAAGGCGAGCCCGATCTCTTTTCGAAAAACAACTGGAAGTTTTACTAGCAGGAAGTTCTGACTTACCCGAGGTGACGGCTTGTGAGGCTTGCGTATGTTCAAAAATCCTAACAAAAGCACCTTCGCCAATACTACGTTTGTCGACCTCTTTCTCTTCGAGATCCTCGCTCGGATCGTCGTCTTCGTCGTCTCGATGAAATTCCCCGTCTTCAAAGTCATCTACAAGCTTAAACAAGGGATCAGATTCTTGGCTCTCCTCAACCTTCTTCTTGCCTCTCACGCTTATAGAGCTCGACATAATGGACTAAGAAGTATTTATACAGGAGAAAAATGCTATTTCAAGCTCAAACGCTTCGAGTTCAAGAAAGTTGTTATGTGAAAATATTTTTCAACGAAGTCAACATGTATATATACAGGGTTAAAAAGGTAAAATTGCAAAGAGGTCCCCGAGTAACCACGACGGTTGAACTTACCAAGGGTAAAAGCTTAGGGTCGTCCCTCTCAAAATTACCTTTTTGATCCTTCATTCCCTAGAATTGCGGAATATGTCCTTGCAATCTATCCTTAAGATTCTCAGAAGCCCTCCTGGTTATAAATCGGAAATTCTGGAAAGCATTCATCAAGGGATCGAACAACGCAGCATGAAACCGAAAGGGGTATTACTATTTCAACATCCCCCGACGAGGATAATTTCAGAGCGCGCCAAAGTATGTTTCTTATATATGCACTCTTTTTCCCTTACTCGGTTTTTATCCCAATGGGTTTTTCCGAGTCAGGTTTTTAACGAGGCATATTCTGAAAACATACTGAGCGGCTCGTCTCACCATAACATGGAACGTACTTTATACTTCTTCGAGCGCTTACTTCGCTTCACACTCGAGAAGTGGGGGAGTATTGATGAGGGGTAATTCGGATTCCCTGTTCTTTAGCCTCAACGCGATTCGAATAGCTATGAACCCTATCGCCAGGGACCGAAAGACGAACCAAAGCATGAAAACGATTGTTTCGAGCTCACATGGTCGAAGGACACTGTTGGGCCGAGCCCAGGCCCAAGTCCTTAAAGTTGGCTATAAATACTCCATGCATTTATTACATTAGAAAACTTCCAGAAAACACTCCAAGCTTAAGATCACAGCTCGGATTATTAGTATAGGCCTAATTGTACATGTTTCGCCCTCTAGCTTGTACGGCATCCAATAATGCTCGAATAGGACTCATCCTACTTGTACTTTGTATTAAAACTCATTGAATATTAATACTATTGATCTTTCTCCATTTATTCGCATTTATTTATGTTCGATTAGCACACCACCCCATATAATCCGATCACACGAAAACACGTAAGATCACATTAAGTTAACTGTTTGAAAAGAAGTTAAAAGGAGTTTATAAAACTGGGGAATTACTTTTCAAACTACTAAGTTTACTTGTGAAAAACACTTTGAAAATCCGCTGCAAGTACTCTAAGTATTAAAACTGATTTCTGCAAAATCAGCTAAGTAACTATCAGACGAGTGGTCAACAAGACTGTTCAAAGATTTGTTCGCGAACAAAATTGTAACTTACTAATCTGATCAGCTTAGTCTGTTCAATAAGGGTAAAGTTTTAAAGTTAAATTTGAAGAAAATTTTTAAAGAGGTTTATTCACCCCCCCCCCCCTCTAAACCTCTTCTGACCACTTGGGACCAACAAGTGGTATCAGAGCGGGTGGTTCATTAGAATCAGCTGCCTGATCAACGAGCTTGATCCAAGTGTTTTTCAAAGGTTTTCAAAACTTTTCAAAAGAGCATCTTTTTGAAAAATAAAAACTTTTTGAAAAATGGATTGTATCAGCCATGTTCCCCACATTGCTGGTATGTCCTTTGAGGACTGGAAAATCAGAATGGAGATTTTCCTTGCTGCTTATAATGATAACATGTACACATGTATCATTAAAGGTCCATTCAGATTCACAAAGACCATCAAAATCAATGAGGTAGATACGGTTGTGGAAAAAGACCTTCATGAGATGACTCCAGAGGAGATAAAGCTTTACAATCTTGATAAAGTTGGGAGATTCATCATGACTAAAGCCCTGGATAATGATCGGTTTGACAAGGTCAAACATTGCAAAACTGCAAAGGAGATGTGGGACAAAGTCAGAGACATGAGTGAAGGCAATGATGCAATTAAAGAGCATCAGCTTAGTGTTGCCTTGGAGAAGCTGGACAACTTCAAGATGAAGTCTGGAGAAACCATTGATCAGATGGATACCAGATTCACCAGAACTCTGAATGAAGTTTTGAAGCTGGGAAAGACTTTCACTGACAAAGAGATCACTGTCAGAGTACTGAAGGCTCTACCTTCCAAGTTCAACATGAAGGTGACAGCAATGGAAGAATCAAGAGATCTGGGCAAGATTTCTCTAACAGAGCTGTTCTCCGTACTCAAGGCTTATGAGTATAAACTGCCAAGAATGGGAATTGAAGAAACCTCAACTTCAGGACCCACAGCTGCACTTGTTGCTGCTGAAAACCAAAGAAGACCAGCACAGAAAAGCAAAGAAGTGGACTCATCTGATGAAGCCACTTTACTCAACAAAAAGGAGTACACTGCTGGAGATGTTGCACTGTTGATGAACAACTTCAAGAAGTTCTACAAGAGAAAGATGAAAAACAAATACAACAATGCTTCTACTTCTAAACCTAATTTTTCTTCTCAGGATAAGGATGATTATAAATCAAAACTGATGTGTTACAACTGCAGGAAATTGGGACACTTCATAAGAGACTGCCCATATCCAAAAGCAGAAAAGTACACTGAAGAGGAGAAGAAAATAAGAAAAGAAAGAAAGCATCAGAGAGGCAAGGCAATGATGGCGGAAGCAGAAAAGCTAGCTGCTGTCTACTCATCTGATTCAGATTCTGACTCGTCTGATGAAGAATCGTCTGATGAAGAAAAACCTGCTCTCCTATGTCTTATGGCAAAGGAATCTGATGACTCTGAGGATGAGGTAACTCCTCAAGAAAATGAACTGTTTAATTCTCTAGAGCAAATGATGTTGAATAATACTACTATTGCTGGAGAGTTTGTTAAGCTTAAGGAAGAGATGAACTTGCTAAAAGAGCAAAATAGCTCACTGAAACTTTTAGCTGAAAAGCCAAAAGAATCAGCTGAATATAAACAGCTTGAGCAAGAGCATGAATCTCTGAAAGCTGAATGTGAGGTCTATAAAGGAAAAATCATGGAACTTGAGAAAATCATTGAGTCTCATGATAAGTCTACTGTTGCATCCATGCATACATCTAGTAAATAGGAGACACCTTTAGAAAAGGATAAACTAGAGTTGAACCATACTGAAAAATTCATATCAGCTGACAATAGTAAGGTCATTCTGTATGTTCAAACTTCTAAACCCACCTCATCTGAGAAAGTGGTAAAGGAGAAGAAATCTCCTAAGGCTAAAAAGAGCAAAGAGCCTAGTTTAGGAAATCAGGCTAGTAAGACAAAACAGCAGAGTCCTAAGAAGTCTGCTGATAAAGCTAAATTGAATCAATCTGTTGGTAAAACTAAGTCAAAGTTAAATGAGCAAGCATCTAGTAAACCAAAGAAGCATAAGAACAAGAAAAATCAAAATGCTTGGTATGGAGATGAGTCATATTATGTGCAACCTGCTACATATCATCCTATGTATCATGCACCTCAATTTCCTAGTTACTATGCACCCTATCCTGCTCATCCAATGCATGCATATCCTGCATATCATGCACCTTACCCTGCTTATGAACATTATTCATATCATACTGATCATCAACATGACTTATCTGATAATTATGATAAAAATGAAACTGTTCATACTCCTAAAACTCAGAAACCTAAGAAGCCTAAGACCTCAACATCTTGGGTTGTCAAGGGTGGAACTAATCCTTCAGGACCCTCTCAATAAGGGTACCTAAAACAATTTTAATTTTGTTTTGTAGGTTAGGATTAGGAGTAGGAGTAAAGTAGAGAAGATTTGGTACTTGGACAGTGGATGTTCAAGGCACATGTGTGGAAACATACATGAGTTGACTGATGCAGTTGCTGTGGATGGTCCAAGTGTTACATTTGGAGACAGCAAAGAAGGCAAGATTAAAGCTAAAGGAAGATTAATCAAGGGAAACATAGAGATATCTGACGTCTCATATGTTAAAGGCCTGAAATATAATCTGCTGAGCATAAGTCAATTTTGTGACAAAGGATACTCAGTCATCTTCTCAACAGATAAGTGATATGTTGAACAGATTGGTACAAAGAAGGTAATTTTATCTGGAAGACGACAAGGAAATATCTATGTAGTCGACTGGAATTCTGCTGATAAGAATTCAAGTGTTTGTTTGGTGGCATCTGCACCAAGTGAAGTCAGTTGGCTATGGCACAAGAGGATGAATCATTTAAACTTCAAGACCATAAACAGATTAATCAAGAATGATCTGGTTGAAGGGATTCCAAAAGCTGTCATGAGCAAAGACAAGCTCTGTGACGCCTGTCAGAAGGGTAAACAAATCAAGTCATCCTTTAAAGAAAAGAAGCACCAATCTTCTGGAAGAATATTGGAGCTGTTGCATATGGACTTATTTGGACCCATTGATCCAGTCAGCAATGGTGGAAAGAAATACTGCCTAGCTGTTGTGGATGATTATTCAAGATATACTTGGGTGATTTTCATGAAAAAGAAGAGTGAAACCAAGGAACATCTTACAAATCTGATGGAACTGATCCAGAATGAGAAGAGTATAAAAATATTAAAGATCAGATCAGATAGAGGGACAGAGTTTACAAACTCTACTGTTGAAGAGTATTGTAATATCAAAGGAATACATCATGAGTATTCTGCTGCAAGAACCCCTCAACAGAATGGTGTTGCTGAAAGGAGAAACAGAACACTGAAAGAAGCTGTCAGAACCATGATAGCTGAAGCTAAACTGCCTCAAAGATTTTGGGCAGAAGCAACAAATACAGCATGCTTTACCCAAAACAGATGTATGATCAACAAAAATCAGAACAAGACTCCATATGAAGTTTGGAACAACAGAAAACCAAACATTCATTACTTTAAGATTTTTGGTTGTAAATGTTTTGTATTGAATAATGGGAAAAATCACCTTGCTGCATTTGTAGAAAAGGCTGATGAAGCTGTCTTTGTAGGATACTCATCTGTTAGTAAAGCTTATAGAGTGTTTAACAAAAGAACATTACTAATAAAAGAATCTATCCATGTAGTATTTGATGAGCCAAGTCAATCTTCTGAAAAGAATCAAAGTATTAATCAAGATCTGTCTGCTGATTTACAGAAGTTAGACGTTGGAAGAAATGAAGAATATGTTCCCATCATACTACCTAATCTAAGTTCAGCTGCTAACTCAAGTGCTGTTCAAAATCACAGTGCTGATTATCTAACAGACGAGTTGCTAACAGCTGACAGACCAGAGACTGTTCAACAAACTGCAAATGTTCAACAGACTACTACTGGAACTCCAACAGTAGTGTTGCAAGATCAAAACAGAGGACAACATCCTGATCTGCAACCTGATCTCAGATGGCTCAAGAATCACCCACCTGAATTAGTCATTGGTGATCCTTTAGATAGAGTGAAAACAAGAAGAGCTGCTGCACAAGATGCCATGTTTGTCACATTTCTATCTCAAATAGAGCCCAAGCAAATTGAAGAAGCTCTCAATGACTCCTTCTGGATAGAAGCTATGCAAGAAGAGTTAAATCAATTTGAAAGGAATGAAGTCTGGTACTTAGTTCCTAGACCAAGTCATCAAAGAGTAATTGGCACTAAGTGGGTATTCAGAAATAAGATGAATGAAGATGGTATTGTTACCAGAAACAAAGCAAGACTAGTGGCCAAGGGTTATTGTCAAGAAGAAGGAATTGACTTTGATGAAACTTTTGCACCAGTAGCAAGACTTGAAGCAATCAGACTGTTTCTAGCCTATGCTGCTCACAAGAACTTCACTGTCTATCAGATGGATGTGAAGTCTGCCTTTCTCAATGGAGAATTGCAAGAAGAAGTATATGTTGAACAACCTCCTGGATTTGAAGTCTATCAAGAAGAGGACAAAGTATATCGTCTGAAGAAAGCCCTCTATGGACTGAAACAGGCTCCAAGAGCATGGTATGATACCCTATCTGATTTTCTTTTAATTAAAGGATTTCGTAAAGGTAAGGTAGATAAAACCTTGTTTACTATTGAATGGGAAAATCATATATTACTTGTGCAAATATATGTGGACGATATTATTTTTGGTTCAACTAACCAACAGATGTGTGATAAGTTCTCCAAGCTAATGCAGAATAAGTTTGAAATGAGCATGATGGGTGAACTTAATTATTTTCTTGGATTGCAAGTTAGACAGTTGCCTGATGGGATATTCATCAGCCAAGCAAAATACACAAGAGATCTGTTCAAGAAATTTGGTATGGAAACTAGCTCAACAGCTACCATTCCTATGTCTACAAGTCTTCGTTTGGATAAAGATGAAGATGGCAAATCAGTTGACATAACCAGATATAGAGGCATTATTGGTTCATTGTTGTACCTAACAGCAAGCAGACCTGATATATTGTACTCAGTTGGAGTCTGTGCAAGATTTCAATCAAACCCCAAAGAATCTCATCTTTTAGCTGCCAAGAGGATATTGAAGTATGTTAAAGGCACTCAAGATTTGGGATTATGGTATCCTAGAGAATCTGGATTTGAACTAGTTGGCTATTCAGATTCAGACCTTGCTGGCTGCAAGATTGACAGAAAGAGCACAACAGGTGCCTGTCAGTTCTTAGGCAGTCGTCTGATCTCATGGATGAGTAAGAAGCAAACATCAGTGTCTATATCTACTGCTGAAGCTGAATATATAGCTGCTGGAGCTTGCTGTGCACAGATACTATGGTTGAAGCATCAACTAGAAGATTACAACATAAAGATCAGTGGAATACCAATCTACTGTGACAATACAAGTGCAATCTCTCTTACTCAGAACACTACAAGTCATTCAAGGACTAAGCATATTGAGATCAAGCATCACTTCATTAGAGATCATGTGGAAAAAGGCAATGTTTTGATTGAGTATGTTCATACTGACAATCAGATTGCTGACATTTTCACCAAACCTTTAAGTGAAGTAAGGTTCTCAACTCTAAGAGCTGAGTTAGGACTACTTAATTTGGATGCATAAGCTGAGGGGGAACTCATCAGAAGACTGGAGTTCAACAGCCTAGTTATCTATTATTATCTTCAAGGATTAACTCTCAACAGACTAGTTAACTTATGAATTCTTAAACTCAGGGGGAACGTGTAAGACTAGCGGTACTTCTGAATTACAGATGAAATTTGTTAATGTCAGTTAGTTGAAGTTATGTTTTCATCAGAAGACTCAACTATCGAAGATTGAAGTTATATTATCTAGCTGGATTGACAAACAGCTAAGGAAGGTTATCAGCTATTGGCATTCTCTGATAACAGCATTGTCATCAGGACAGTAGTCCATCAGATAAGTGTTTATAATACTCATCTGATTACTTAAATAAAAGCGAACTATTTAAAAACGTTTTATTCAAAACACGCTTTTACAAGTAACTGTCGGGCGGCACATATTCCCGCTCCTCATTAAAATATCTTTTGAATTCGAAAGGTCATAACTGACGCCGCACGATCAGCACTGACAGAAAAACGGATCTAACGGTTGGCAGATATCACGGAAACCGAAAAACCCCAACTCTATAAATCCTCATTTGATCAGTCGAGTAGCTCTTTACGCACCCTAAACTTTCAAAAGCAATTGTGAGAAAAATTTAAACAAGTTTTCTGCAAAAATCCTTTCCTTTTCACTAACTTTCAACAGATTGAAATGGCTGCTGAAGGTATGTTCTTAGATTATGAGTCCTATTATCAGTCTGGTACAAGTTTGATGAAAGAATTGTTGGAAAAATTCAAATCGGCACAGTTGGTCAATTTCATGGAGTACAATGAAGGAATAATCTGGACTGACCAGGTTATGGAATATTACGGAACGGCAAAAGCTGACTATAACAAACTAGAAATCAGAGCAAAAGTGGGTGACAAAACTGTTGTCATCACTCCAGAAGTTCTTCATGAACAGTTTGGTTTGCCCAAGTCTGGAAGACACGAAGTTACCGTGCTGACTGAAGAGAAGCACCAACAATTTTGGGCGATCTGCGCCAAGGAAGGAGAAATGTTGTCTGGCAACATCAGGAAGAAACAGCTGAAGGATGAATATCAGCGGATGGCTGATATGGTGTCTAAGCTGATTGAGAACTGTACTTTTTCTCTAGATGCTGTCACAATGAAGCGTTTCAGCATCATGGCTGCCGTATACTACGGGCTAGAGGTAAACTGGTCCATCATAGTATGGTATATACTTGCTGATTTTCTGGAAGTGAAGAAGGGAAAAGGCCCTTACACCAACCACAGAATCACTTTAAGTTACCTCTTATCAAAGTTGGGCTGTGTTATGACAAATGGGAAAGAAATTCACAAGTCCAAAGCAATGAACAAGTATCTACCTGTTCAGAAGAGGAAGGCTGATGAGCCTGAAGGAGAAGAAGTTGAGGAACCAAAGAGGTTCCTGCCAAAAGGCAAAAGAGATTAGTCAAAACAGCAAGTTTGGCTGTTGAGACTAAAAGGAAGAGGGCTGCTGATGAGCCCAAGAAGAAAGAATCTAAGCAGATGGAGAGAGTGACTTCTGCTGAAGCCACTAAGATTGTTGAGAATATAATTGCTGATGTAAGGACTGGATCCCCTGCATCACCATCAAGAACTCCATCAGCAGAGAGGCCTGCTGAAGGTATCTCTAAACGAACAAGAAGTCAAAAGAGAGATACTGCTACAACCATTTACCGTGAAGGGAGGACCAAGAAGTCTGCTAGAAAGCAGATGACATTTATAGAAGAACCAACGGACTTGGAGAATGTAGCAAGGGAAGACCCTGAAGCTGCTGAAAGGCCTGCTGAAACAATTAAGACTGTTGAGACTGACAAAGCTGATGAGCAACAGCCAAGTCAGGTCACATCAACAGCTGAGGTTACTCAACCTTAAGAAGATCCAGATGTCCAAATCATCTATCCTATTGCTGCTGCTCCCATATCATCTGCTGGACCAGCCCCTGCTGATAAAGGCAAGAGAAAAATAGTGCTAAGGAGAAAGAAAGTCTCCAAAGCTGATAAGAAGGCAAGGGAGGAAGCTGAACAGAGGAAGCAGGATGAGCTTGAAGAGAAGAAAGCACTTGAGCTAAGCAAAGCTCAAGAAGCAAAGGATGAAGCCAGAAGACGCATGTCTGAAGCAGAAAGAAAAGCTGCTGAGGATGCTGAAATGGCTATGGTGATTGAATTGAGCAAAGTTGATGCCTATGGACCTGTCCATGGAGGTGGCATCAAAATTGGAGAAGGCAAGAATACTGAAGAGGACAAAAAGAAGATATTACTGCCTGCCCCCAAACTCAAGTCAAAGGACAAGTTTGAAGTCAGAAAAACATTTGAAATAGTGTATGCTGATAAGGAGCTTTTCAAGAAGTTTGAGAAGTCTCTAGCTTACTATGATCAGAAGCTTATGTTGATGACTCTGTTCAACCAAGAGAAGCCAAGATATATCAGTTGGAGGGACAACAGGCTGAACAAGTCAATCACTGAACTTCAAAGTATGAAGGAGTTAGCTGATGAAGAACGATGGGTTCTAAGTTGGCTGAAGACAAACTCCATTCAAAAGGCTCTTGATCCCAGCTATGTGAGAGATATCATGCATAGCTATGCAAAAGGCTTTGCATTGGAGGAAGCCAAGAAAATCAAGAGCACCTTGCCTGAAAAGAAAAAGAAGTCTGAAGATGCTGAAGAAAGAGCAATTAAGTTTGCTGTTATGACTGCCCTGAAGAGATGGGCTAAGAAGTCAAAGTATCAGCAAGGCTGTTCAAGTGATTTGCCACTACTGCCAAGTATCCAGCAAATCATTTTTGGCAAGGAAGTACAACAGTACTATGAAGTCCCTAAGGGTAACAATGCTCCTGTTAACCCTTGGATTATTGTAAGGCAGATTAGACAGACAACTTGCTTCAATGATGATGGAACCGTTACTAATCTGTTCTACGATGATGTCACTGATGAGCACAAGTCTGCTGATAAGTCCTTAGCTATTGAGCCGCAAGCTAAGACTTCTGAAGATCATCAGATGACGGATATGGAAGAGGTCCCTGTTCAACAGGCGACTGAAGAGAAGGAAGCTGATGTTGATGCTTCTGCTTCATCAGCTGATCAACATTCATCACTAATGGAAGCAATCCAGATGCTGATGGAAAACCAACTTAAGGTCCTGGAAGACAAGCACAAGCAACAGCTATTGAAGGTTAAGGAGGAGCTGAAAGCAGAGTTGGCAGAAACCAACAGACTTCAGCTGGAAACTGTTCAAGGATCAACAGAAGAGATCATCAAGAAGGAGATCAACAGTATTCCAATTCCTCAAGACAACTCATTGCAGTTGATACAAAGCTTACGAGAACTGAACCAGAATGTAGAAGATGTGAAGGGTGATGTGAATCATCTTCACACTGCTTTAAAATCAGCTGAGCACAAGATTGCTGACTTAACTGCAACCTTCATTAAAGTCAGTCATGAAGAGAAGGAAATCAATCTGGGAATGTTGCAAGAAGTGGCAAAGGCTGCACAGGATGTTCAAAGTGAAATTGCAACTATCAACCTCAACATTGACTACTTCAATGATAAGACTGATGTCATCAGCACTGACATTCATCATCTAACAGCTAGTCACGACGTTGTCAATCAGAATCTAAAGGCTTTATGCGCTGGAATAAAGATTCCAACAGTTGCTCTCAACCCTGCTGTTGAACCTTCTACTGTTATCAGAGTTGATGATGACAAAAAGGGGGAAGATAAAAGGGAAGAACCAGCTAAAGAAACTGCTGCTGAAGAACCAGCAAAGGAATCTGCTGCTGAAGAATCAACTAAGGAGGAAACTACTGCTGCAACAACTGAAGCCAAAGAAACTGAAGAAACAGCTGACAAGACTGAAGCTGAAGCTGATAAGATTGCAAAGCTTGGAACGGTAGAAGAAGAAGAAATGACTGAAAAAGAAGATACCAAGTACAAGAATACAGAATCTGCCAGGAAGGCTATGGAAGCTTTGAAAGCTCTTCAAGAACAAGAACTTAAGGAGAAGATGGAAGCTGCCAAAGCAATCTTGGAAGAAGAAGCTGATGATGAAGAAGATGATGAAGAATCATCTTATGAATATGAAGAAGTGCTGGAAGGATCAGATGAAGAAGCTGATAGTTAGAAATTGAAAAATCCTTGTAATCAGTTTACTTTATCTATTTCTTCAGAAATCTCATCTGATGAACTTGTACTATGTAACCCTTTTTCAATATTAATGAAAAGTCAAGTTCAATCCAATAAACTTTTTCTATCTTAGAAAATTTTGAGGATTTCATTCTTTAGTTTAGGTATTTAACAGGTACTTAGCTGAAGTTTTGTCATCATCAAAAAGGGGGAAATTGTTGGATAAGGATGAAGATGAAGGCACCAAAGAAAGTTTGATAAGGGAGGTTTTGATGCATTCCAAAACTTCAAATTTGGTTAAGTATGGAGTAACTTAGCTGATAAACTTATCAAGGAATTTTGACTAAGTAATGAAGACATCAGAAGAGTCAAAGTTTCAAGGTCCAAGACTTCTGATCTGCTGAAGTAAAGTTATCAGATTAGTGAAGATCAGCCGACTCAAATCAGATTTGTTCAAGTTTGAGATCAGCCGAGTTCACCATCAGACTTGTACTTTCGTCAGCCAAGTGAAGAAGATCATGAAGTGTTCCCAACGGTAATAAATGCCCCTTGGTGTAATAAATGCTGAAGTACGAGGATATTTAAGACAAATGATTGAAGAAAAGCTTCGCATCAGCCGAGTGCATTTAATGCTGCATTTAATGCTGCCTGCAGAATAGTACTGTTTACAGTACGGACAGACTGCAAAAGAGCCGTTCGCGGATTTTAAGGACCAGTACTCGAGGAATTTGAATCCTGTCTCTCTTCAACGGACACTTTTCAATCCTCAAGTATAAATAGCTGAAAGAGACGAAGAAGAAAAAAAAGCAACACACTTTCTGAGAGAAATTTCTGAAGCAAAATTCTTTAAGTCTCAAGAACAGCTCACTCATCAGCTGAGTCATTTGTTGACGAAAGCAGAGTTGAAGAATCAAGAAAAAATACATCTTCTGAGTGATTTTGTAAACAAGAGTGTTGTGCGGAGTTGTGATCCATCTTTGTGAGTGATCAAACTTCAGAGGATAGGTTTTCTGTGTGATTTCCTATTGCGAACTTGTGGTCGTTTCATTTGTTGTTCGACGCAAGCAGAGTATACTGTAAACTTTGTGATTATAGTATAACCCAAGATCTGTGTGACTTGGAAGAGTGGACTAAAGGATATTCAAATCCATATAACCACTATAAAAATTGATTGTGTTTTACATTGCTTTTCAAACTTGCATATTTCCTGATTGCATAAAAACACATTAAGTTAACTGTTTGAAAAGAAGTTAAAAGGAGTTTATAAAACTGGGGAATTACTTTTCAAACTACTAAGTTTACTTGTGAAAAACACTTTGAAAATCCGCTGCAAGTACTCTAAGTATTAAAACTGATTTCTGCAAAATCAGCTAAGTAACTATCAGACGAGTGGTCAACAAGACTGTTCAAAGATTTGTTCGCGAACAAAATTGTAACTTACTAATCTGATCAGCTTAGTCTGTTCAATAAGGGTAAAGTTTTAAAGTTAAATTTGAAGAAAATTTTTAAAGAGGTTTATTCACCCCCCCCCCTCTAAACCTCTTCTGACCACTTGGGACCAACATTAGAATTGAATCATACTGAAAAATTCATATCAGCTGACAATAGTAAGGTCATTCTGTATGTTCAAACTTCTAAACCTACCTCATCTGAGAAAGTGGTAAAGGAGAAGAAATCTCCTAAGGCTAAAAAGAGCAAAGAGCCTAGTGTAGGAAATCAGACTAGTAAGACCAAACAGCAGAGTCCTAAGAAGTCTGCTGATAAGGCTAAAGTAAATCAATCTGTTGGTAAAACTAAGTCGAAATCAAATGAGCAAGCATCTAGTAAACCAAAGAAGCATAAAAACAAGAAAAATCAAAATGCTTGGTATGGAAATGAGTCATATTATGTGCAACCTGCTGCATATCATCCTATGTATCATGCACCTCAATTTCCTAGTTACTATGCACCCTATCCTGCTCATCCAATGCATGCATATCCTGCATATCATGCACCTTACCCTACTTATGAACATTATTCATATCATACTGATCATCAACATGACTTATCTGATAACTATGATAAAAATGAAACTGTTCATGCTCCTAAAACTCAGAAGCCTAAGAAGCCTAAGACTTCAACATCTTGGGTTGTCAAAGGTGGAACTAATCCTTCAGGACCCTCTCAATAAGGGTACCTAAAACAATTTTATTTTTGTTTTGTAGGTTAGGATTAGGAGTAGGAGTAAAGTAGAGAATATTTGGTACTTGGACAGTGGATGTTCAAGGCACATGTGTGGAAACATACATGAGTTGACTGATGCAGTTGATGTGGATGGTCCAAAAGTCACTTTTGGAGACAGCAAAGAAGGCAAGATTAAAGCTAAAGGAAGACTAATAAAGGGAAACATAGAGATATCTGACGTCTCATATGTTAAAGGCCTAAAGTATAATCTGCTGAGCATAAGTCAATTTTGTGACAAAGGATATTCAATCATCTTCTCAACAGATAAGTGCTATGTTGAACAAATTGGTACAAAGAAGGTAATTTTATCTGGAAGACGACAAGGAAATATCTACATAGTTGACTGGAATTCTGTTGACAAGAATTCAAGTGTTTGTTTGGTGGCATCTGCACCAAGTGAAGTCAGTTGGCTATGGCACAAGAGGATGAATCATTTAAACTTCAAGACCATAAACAGATTAATCAAGAATGATTTGGTAGAAGGGATTCCAAAAGCAGTCATGAGCAAAGACAAGCTCTGTGATGCATGTCAGAAGGGTAAACAAATCAAGTCATCTTTTAAAGAAAAGAAGCACCAATCTTCTGGAAGAATATTGGAGCTACTGCATATGGACTTATTTGGACCTATTGATCCAGTCAGCAATGGTGGAAAGAAATACTGCCTAGCTGTGGTGGATGATTATTCAAGATATACTTGGGTGATTTTCATGAAAAAGAAGAGTGAAACCAAGGAACATCTTACCAATCTGATGGAACTGATCCAGAATGAGAAGAGTATCAAAATATTAAAGATCAGATCAGATAGAGGGACATAATTTACAAACTCTACTGTTGAAGAGTATTGTAACATCAAAGGAATACATCATGAGTATTCTGCTGCTAGGACCCCTCAACAGAATGGTGTTGCTGAAAGGAGAAACAGAACACTGAAGGAAGCTGTCAGAACCATGATAGCTGAAGCTAAGCTGCCTCAAAGATTTTGGGCAGAAGCAACAAACACAGCATGCTTTACCCAAAACAGATGTATGATCAACAAAAATCAGAACAAGACTCCATATGAAGTTTGGAACAACAGAAAACCAAACATTCATTACTTTAAGATTTTTGGTTGCAAATGTTTTGTATTGAATAATGGGAAAAATCACCTTACTGCATTTGCAGAAAAGGCTGATGAAGCTGTCTTTGTAGGATACTCATCTGTTAGTAAGGCTTATAGAGTTTTCAATAAAAGAACATTACTAATAGAAGAATCTATCCATGTAGTATTTGATGAGCCAAGTCAATCTTCTGAAAAGAATCAAAGTATTAATCAAGATCTGTCTGCTGATTTACAGAAGTTAGACGTTGGAAGAAATGAAGAATATGTTCCCATCATACTACCTAATCTAAGTTCAGCTGCTAACTCAAGTGCTGTTCAAAATCACAGTGCTGATTGTCTAACAGACGAGTTGCAAACAGCTGACAGACCAGAGACTGTTCAACAGACTGCAAATGTTCAACAGACTACTACTGGAACTCCAACAGTAGTGTTGCAAGATCAAGACAGAGGACAACATCCTGATCTACAACCTGATCTCAGATGGCTCAAGAATCACCCTCCTGAACTAGTTATTGGTGATCCTTTAGATAGAGTGAAAACAAGAAGAGCTGCTGCACAGGATGCCATGTTTGTCACATTTCTATCTCAAATAGAGCCCAAGCAAATTGAAGAAGCTCTCAACGACTCCTTCTGGATAGAAGCTATGCAAGAAGAGTTGAATCAATTTGAAAGGAATGAAGTCTGGTACTTAGTTCCTAGACCAAGTCATCAAAGAGTAATTGGCACTAAGTGGGTTTTCAGAAATAAGATGAATGAAGATGGTGTTGTCACCAGAAACAAAGCAAGACTAGTGGCCAAAGGATATTGTCAAGAAGAAGGAATTGACTTTGATGAAACTTTTGCACCAGTAGCAAGACTTGAAGCAATCAGACTGTTTCTAGCCTATGCTGCTTACAAGAACTTCACTGTCTATCAGATGGATGTGAAGTCTGCTTTTCTTAATGGAGAATTGCAAGAAGAAGTGTATGTTGAACAACCTCCTGGATTTGAAGTCTATCAAGAAGAGGACAAAGTATATCGTCTGAAGAAAGCCCTCTATGGACTGAAACAGGCTCCAAGAGCATGGTATGATACCCTATCTGATTTTCTTTTAATTAAAGGATTTCGAAAAGGTAAGGTAGATAAAACCTTGTTTACAATTGAATGGGAAAACCATATATTACTTGTGCAAATATATGTGGACGATATTATTTTTGGTTCAACTAACCAACAGATGTGTGATAAGTTCTCAAAGCTAATGCAGAATAAGTTTGAAATGAGCATGATGGGTGAACTTAATTACATTCTTGGATTGCAAGTTAGACAGTTGCCTGATGGGATATTCATCAGCCAAGCAAAGTACACACGAGATCTGTTTAAGAAATTTGGTATGGAAACTAGCTCAACAGCTACCATTCCTATGTCTACAAGTCTTCGTTTGGATAAAGATGAAGATGGCAAATCAGTGGACATAACCAAATATAGAGGCATTATTGGTTCATTGTTGTATCTAACAGCAAGCAGACCTGATATAATGTACTCAGTTGGAGTCTGTGCAAGATTTCAATCAAACCCCAAAGAATCTCATCTCTTAGCTGCCAAGAGGATATTGAAGTATGTTAAAGGCACTCAAGAATTGGGATTATAGTATCCTAGAGAATCTGGATTTGAACTTGTTGGTTATTCAGATTCAGACCTTGCTGGCTGCAAGATTGACAGGAAGAGCACAACAGGTGCCTGTCAGTTCTTAGGTAGTCGTCTGATCTCATGGATGAGTAAGAAGCAAACCTCAGTTTCTATATCTACTGCTGAAGCTGAATATATAGCTGCTGGAGCTTGCTGTGCACAGATACTTTGGTTGAAACATCAACTAGAAGACTACAACATCAAGATCAGTGGAATACCAATCTACTGTGACAATACAAGTGCAATCTCTCTTACTCAGAACACTACAAGTCATTCAAGGACTAAACATATTGAGATCAAGCATCATTTCATTAGAGATCATGTGGAAAAAGGAAATGTTTTGATTGAGTATGTTCATACTGACAATCAGATTGCTGATATCTTCACCAATCCTCTAAGTGAAGCAAGGTTCTCAACTCTAAGAGCTGAGTTAGGACTACTTAATTTGGATGCATAAGCTGAGGGGGAACTCATCAGAAGACTGGAGTTCAACAGCTAGTAATCAGTTATTTTATTCAAGGATTAACTTTCAACAGACTAGTTAACTCATGAATTCTTAAAGACAGGGGGAACGTGTAGGACTAGCGGTACTTCTGCTCTAAAAGATGAAATCTGTTAATGTCAGTTAGTTGAAGCTAAGATTATCAAGAAGATCTGTTCTTAATGCTTGAAGATTGAAGATTATTTTATCTTGCTGGATTGACAAACAGCAGAGGAAGATTACTAGCTATTGGCTTTCTCTAGTAATATCAGATAACAGATCACTCGTCTGTCAGATAAGTTAAACTCTACTCATCTGATATCTTATATAAGCATGGTCATAAAACGTATCTTTAGAAACGCGCTTTTATAAGTAACAGATTAGTGTCGATAGAGTTTCCCGCCCATCTGACATTAAAATAATAAAATTGAAATCCGCTTCTCCTGTCCACACGATTAAAAACTGTCAGATTAGATCAACGGTTCTGATAAATCACGGAAACCTAATCAAAAGGAAACCTATAAAATCCGATCTAAACAGTACAGTCGTCTTACGCACCCAAATACTCTCAAAACTCTCGAACTCTCAAACCCTTCTGTTGCGAAAAAGTTAACTGCATCTTTGTAGATTTCTACTCTCAAAATTTCAGAAATGGAGAAGATTATCGAAGGAAGGTACTTCAACTACAGCAAATTCCATTTCTCGGGCACTGATCTGATGCGCTCGTTACTGGAAAAGATTAAAGAAGCTTCGTTAGTTCCTGTTTTGGAGGCTCACGAAGAAAGGGTCTACTTAGAAGATGTTGAGCACTTCTATACAACCAGGAAATTCTCTAAGAATGACACGATCATGTCTGCTGAAATAGGTGGAAAGAAGATTGCGATCTCGGCTGCTGTTCTCAGTGAGATCTATAAACTAACAGACAAGGGAGGAGATGTGACCTCGTTAGGGTCAGAAAAGGAAGAGGAGTTCTGGGCCATTTGTGCTAAGAAAGGGGAACAGATGACTGGGACTTTGATGAAGACCCAGCTGAAGGATGAATACCAGAGATTTGCTGATATCATAGCAAAGGTTCTGGATTGTGCTACAGGTTCTTTGGATGGGTTGCCAAGGAAAAGATACTACACAATGGTGTGTATCTATTATGGGTTTAAGGTTAACTGGGCTGCTCACGTGTATGAGCTGCTGAGTGACAAAAGGCCTTCACATGCCATTTTATTGAGCAATCTGTTTGCATCCCTACAATGCCCTATGGGAGGTGGAAAGCAAACCCATGGTAGCAAAGAGTTCAAACTCTATGAACCAGTGAGACAGTTAGTGGCTGCTCCAAAGAGGAAGGCTGCTGCAAAATCTAAAAAGACCCCTTCTAAGAAGAGCAAGAAGGAAGGTCAGACTAGTCAGTCTGCTGAGCCAACAGCACAGTCTGCTGATGAGACTGTTTCAGCGCAACCTGAAGATGAAGTCCCTGAAAAGGTGATAGATGACTTCACAGCTGAAGTTGAGAACATGGAGATAGGTTCATCATCTGAAAGGACAGAATCTGAGGAAGAAATTCCTCTTCAAAGATTGAAGAGGATGAGAACAAAGAGTGAGGCAAGGGGACCTCCTACTGCCAACCCCACTGTCAAAAAGATTGCAAAGTCAAAGGTTAAGAGAAAGGTCACTTTCTCTGAAGAACCTGTTGCAACTGTCAGAGAAACAACAGAAGCAGAAAGACCATTGACAATCAAAGAGCCTGCTGTTGAAGCTGCTAAAGTTGCTGCTGCTGAAGCTAAAGTTGTTTCTGAAATTGGAGGGTCAACAGAAGACTCATCTGCTGTACCATCTGCTGAAGTTGAAGGAGCACAGCAGATTAGTACAACACTTGAAGGAGATGCACCTTTGTTGCATCCTGCTCCAGTTGCTGCAATCCCTCTTCAAGCAATTAAGAGTCCTGAAACAAAGAGAAGAAGGACTGGCAAGATTGCTACTTATTTGACTGCTGCAGAAAAGAAAAGACAAGATGATGCTGAAAAGCTAAGGAAGGCTGCAGAGAAGGCAGAAGAGGATAGGCTGAAAAGCCTAGAATTAAAAAGGCTGGAAGATGAAGCCAGCAAGATGACTCAAGAGCAGAGGGATGCTCTTGAGGCAGCAGAGTTGGCTGCTGCTATTGAAGCAAGCACCAAGGATGCTCACGGACATCAGCACACTGGTGGGATAGCTATTGGTGAACCAAGGGATCCAAACAAACCAATACCAGCTATGACTGCACCTAAGACAAAGCCAAAGAGGAGAGAAGAGATTAGATAGTCTTTGGAGATTGTCAGGGAAGATCCTGCTATCTTTGAAGAATTCCTAAAAAGGCTTGATGCTGAGATTGAAAGGGTCAACCGCCTGACACAGTTCACTAATGAGAAGATCAGATACAACAGGTGGAGGGAATTCAGACTGACAAAGAGTCCAGCTGAAATGACCAAATGGAAAGCCTTTGCTGTTGAAGAAGCATGGGTACTTAAGTGGCTTGAGACAGGTTCTCTCATTCAAGCACTTGATTCAGAATTCTTTCTGGACAGGTTGAGAATGAGGATAAGTCACTTAGTTAAAGCTGAAGCCAAGAAGATCTTTGAGTCCATTGCTGAGGACTATGATGATTCAGTAGACCTCAAAGAAAGATCTATCAAACTGGCTATTGCTCAAGCAATGGAGCTTTGGGCAAAGAAATCAAGGAAGTTAAGGGGACAACCAAGCTCCTTGGTCCCACTTCCAAACATCAAACACATTGTCTATGGTCCAAACATCAAACCTTATGAGGAGCTGCCTGAGGAACCTTCATCTACTTTTATTCCACTTGATAACTTTACTTGGATTTCCAACAGGTCAGCAGTGGACAATGAAGGATTGATGAAGACAGTTGAAACTGTCAAGAAGATTATATCACCTGCTGATAAAGGAAGAGCAGAGTCCTCTGATCAACCAAAGCAAAGAGAGGGTACATCAGACCCATCTGATTAGACCAAAGAACAGGGTGATAAGTCTGATGCTGCTGATGACTCAAAGAAGGAAGAAGAAATTCCAGCAGATCAGAACAAAGACAAAGAAGTTGCTGCTGAAGGAGATGATCAAGCTAAGGAGAAGGAAAGCACTCCAAGCCATGCTGATGGATCAGCAGATCAATCTCTTGCATTGACAACTCAACCATCAGAGCAACTTATGAAAGATACACCTGCTGCTACTTCAAATATGCCTTCAACTTCTCATGGTGTTCAGACAAATCTGTTGGACTCCATCCAACAAATGATCACCAATTCTCTGAAGGATATGAAGAAAGAATTAGCTGCAGAAGTAATAGCTGCTGTTAAACAACCAGATCAGAAAGCTGCTGCTGTCCCAACAGATCTGATAGAAGACACTGCTCAGAATGTTAAATCCATCTGTCAAGATATGGATATACTTAGAAGACGGACTCAAAGCACTACTGAAGGTTGGAAGCAGATTGAACAAACAGTTGAATTGGCTCTCCAAGCAGAAGATGAAGTCATGGGAAACATGATGAAAGACTTCACTGCTTCATCAAATTGGATTTTGGGTACTCAAATTCAATTGGGTGATCAAGGAGAAGACTTGCTCAAAGAAGTTAAAACTGTTAAGGCCAATCAACTTAAACAACAAGCTCAGATTAATGCTATGGAAGAGAACATCAAGCTTCTCTGTGATTCACTTCTAATCACACCAGTTGTGCCACAATATCCACTTATCCCTGCTGATGATGACAAAAAGGGGGAAGAAAGGATATTTGGACAGCAAAGGGTTGATTTCCAAAGGGAAGAAGGAAATCAAGATGCTGAAGAAACTGAAGTGTTAGAAGAATCTGCTGGTGAGACTGAAAGAGATATGGGAGAATCAAGCAGACCAACAGATGAGAAAATTACAGAAGAAGAGCAAGCTGAACTTGAAGAATCTGAAGCAAAAGCCAAGTCTGACAAGGAAATAGCTGCTGCCAAAGATTCAGCTGAAGAACAGCTTGATCCAGATGTCAAGAAAAGAAAGTTAGAGCTGTTGAAGAAAAGATTCTTTGAAAATTTGGAAGCTGAGGTTTCCAAGTCATCTGATGAAGAGTCTGAAAAAGAAGACAAGGAAGCAGAAAAAGAGAAGAAGGAAGAAGACTAGTCTAGGCTAGATCTCCTTTTATGTTAAAAATCCTTGTAATTTTTTTTAAAGTATTTTGTACTTTTCATCTTTCAAAACTTGTATAATGTAATCAATTCAATATCTATAAAATTGCAAGTTTGACTCCAACATACTATTTCTATCTCAGAAATTTTTGAGGATCAAAACTTTAGTTTAGGTACAGGTACTTAGCTGGAGTTTTGTCATCATCAAAAAGGGGGAAATTGTTGGATGAAGATGAAGATGAAAGAAGTCATAATTTAAGGGAAGGTTTTGATGATTTCCAAAACATCATAATCAGCTAAGTATGGAAAGCTTAGTTCCCTTGGTAGAATTTTGAACAAGTAAAAGAAGACATCAGAAGAGTTCAAAGTTCAAAGCTCAGAAGACTAGTGATCTCTTGCTGAAACAGCGAACAGAAGGGTAGATCATCAGCCGAGTCAAATCAGATTAGTTCAGTATTTGATCAGCAGAGTATCTATCAGCAGAGTCGTTTTGATCAGCAGAGTGGAAGAGATCAAGAAATTAGTCCAACGGTAATAAATGCACTTGGTGTAATAAATGCTGGAAGAGAAGGGTAGTAATGGCAAATGATTGAAGATATCCTCGGATCAGCAGAGTGCATTAAATGCAGCATTAAATGCAATGGACAGAAAAGTACTGTACACTGTACGGTTTGCTGCAGAGAGCCGTTTCAAAAGAGCTGAAGAATGGATTTGATTTGTGACTTGCCTTCAACGGTCATATTTTCATCTCCATGTATAAATAGAGCTGAATTTCAATCGAGCAATAACACAACAACAATCAGAGATCGAAATTTTGAAGCAGAATTTCTCTAAGTCTCAAAAAGCTCGAACAGCTCACTCGTCTGGTGGAAGTCATCTGTTGACAGAAACCCAGTTGAAGAAATCAGAAAAACATTATCTGAGTGATTTTGTAATAGCTGAGTGTTGTGCAAAGTGAGAATCCATCTTTGTGAGTGATTCTACTTTAGAGGATAGGTTTTCTTTGTGATTTCCTATTGTGAGCTTACAGCCATTTCATTTGTTGTCTTGGTGTAAGTGGAGAAATATTGTAATCTAAGTGATTATAGTATAACCCAGAATCTGTGTGATCTGGAAGAGTGGACTAAAGGATTTTTATCCATATAACCACTATAAAAATTCTTTGTGTTATCTTGCATTTAAAGTTTTCTTGCATATTTTAAAAGTTTGCATTTTAAACACTTTGAATCAATCAAAAGATTTTATAAGGAGTTTTAAACTGGGGATAAAATCTTTCTAGAACTTAGTTTACTTGTGAAAAACACTTTCAAACAATCCGCTGCAAGTATACTCTTGGAAAACTGTTTTGCTGAAAAACAGCTAAGTCACTGTAAGAAGAGTGGTCAGTCGTCTGTTCAAGATTTGTTCACGATCAGACTAGTCTGCTTACTGTTCTTCATCAGCTTAGTCTGCTGACAGAAGACTGAAAAGTTTTTAAGTTCAAAAAATTTCAGAGGTCTATTCACCCCCCCCCCCCCTCTAGACCTCATCTGACCACTTGGGACCAACAAAGATTTTAAGGGAACCCCCCTAACTTTATGCAATTTTGAAAATTTCAAACTCCCCCACAATTGAGGCTTTTTTTAAAAAAAAATGTTTTTTGGGAAATATAAGAGGCCTTAACATTAGTTGTTAAGTCTCTTTGACGAATGAATTTTCGAAAAACATTTTTATGCAAATTTTCAAAGTCATGCAATGCCAATGTATATATGAGCAAGTTGAGTCCAGGACACAATATCTATAATCAGTAATCAAGGGATCATATATGCAATAATCAACTAATATCAATATAATATTCAAGTTATATAGGCGGTGAGCAACAAAGTATTCAATTTAAAACATAAGCAGATAAAACTTTAAACAAGCATCAAATTACTTCTTCTCCCCCTTTTGTCAATCAATCAGTTCACTCTTAGGTTGGTCAATATTCGCAATATAGGAATAAGATAAGAGTTTAACGAATAATTAGGCGGAAGCATAATATTTTCAAATTTTATTTACACTTAAAATGCCCAAATTTTTTCAAACAAAATTGATCTTCAGCGACTGCCTTTGTAAAAATATCCGCAAATTGATTTTCAGAGTTCACAAAATTAACACAAATATTTCCTTTTTGCACATTGTCACGTATGAAATGAAATTTAATATCTGTATGCTTAGTACGAGAATGTTGCACTGGATTCTTAGTAATACTAATGGCACTAGAATTATCACATAATATTTCCACATTTTCAAACAATAAACCAAAATCACGCAAATAACTTTTCATCCACATAATTTGAACACAACAATTAGATAATGCAACATATTCCGCTTCAGCGGTTGAAAGTGCAACAGAGTTTTGCTTTTTACTATGCAATGCAACAAGACAATTTCCCAAGAGTTGACCTGTACCACTAGTACTTTTACGGTCTAGCAAGCATCCTGCTAAGTCCGCATCAGAGTAGCCAGTGAGATTAAAAATTTTGCTAGTTGGATACCATAGACCAAAATTTATGGTTCCTTTGAAGTACCGAAAAATTCTTTTGACAGCGACAAAATTGGACTCTTTTGGTGCAGATTGAAAACGAGCACAATAACAAGTGGCAAACATTATATCGGGCCTACTAGCAGTTAAGTAAAGAAGACTTCCAATCATACCTCGATACCTTGTTTCATCAAAGGGTTTACCTTTCTCGTCCTTATCAAGTTTCGTGGTAGGGCTCATGGGAGTACCCATTTCTTTGCACTCGTCCATTCCAAATCTTTTGATGAGTTCCTATGTGTATTTCATTTGGCAAATAAAGATTCCTTTTTCATTTTGTTTTATTTGAAGCCAAAGGAAATATGTTAGTTCGCCCATAAGACTCATCTCAAATTCATCCTGCATACACTTAGCAGAGTCTCGGCGAAGGAGATCATTAGTAGCACCAAATATTATATCATCAACGTAAATTTGAACAATTAACAAACCATTTTCATTTGCTTTTAGAAAAAGTGTTGTATCAACTGTACCAATAGAAAAACCATTTTCTAAAAGAAATTTACTTAATCTTTCGTACCAAGCCCTAGGGGCTCTCTTTAATACATAAAGAGCTTTTGACAATTTAAAAACATGGTTAGGAAATTTTTCATTTTCAAAACCCGGGGGTTGCTCCACAAAAACTTCTTCATTTAAAAGGGCACTTTTAACGTCCATTTGAAAAAGAAGAATTTTTTTAAAAGAGGCATAATCGAGTAACATACGAATAGATTCAAGTCTAGCAACAGTAGCATAGGTTTCATTGATATCGATACCTTCTTGTTGATTGTAGCCTTTAGTGACTAGTCTCGCCTTATTTCGAGTAACCTCACCTTCTTCATTGAGTTTATTTCTAAATACCCATTTTGTTCCAATGATGGTGTGCTTACTTGGTGTTTCGACTAGAGTCCATACCTGATTTTTATCGAATTGAAATAAATCCATGTTAGACTAAAAAGTGTATTTAAATCCATGTTAAACAATACCTGTTACATCTCAAATAATGGGCAGTTGACGGAGTTTCTAATGGATGATTGTCTTTGGGGACAAAATTTGTAACCTTATAAAATTCATCACGTATATCATGTGCTACGCGAAACAGAGTTGTACAACCACATCTAGTTTTAATTTTTGATCTTCGCCGGGGTTCACGACCTTGTATAGGAGGTTTGCGAAATCCTTCCCGAGAACATACCAATTGCACATTCTTTACAATACCACGTTTAGTTTTTCTATGACACTTTCGAACGTCGAATCCTTTCTTTCTACCGTATTCTATATAAAATGTCTGGGCCTCCTCATAAGAATTAAATACCAATTTCCAGATTGACTCATTGTTTACGGGATCAAGATTCGGTTTTGATTTATCACCTCCAATATTATTGAATTCGTCTCTATTATTCTCACTGTCTGAAGAAACATCAGTAAAAACATAACCTTCTTCGTTCTTACTATCCATGTTCTGTAAAACCAAAGTAAGATCAAAACTATTAAAAAAGAAAAATATCACTTCTCATAAAAGTGACACTAATCAACATACATGATAAACCAATTATGCCTATGTAGTATGTAGGCATTCAAAGTACTCAACACTTAACAAACCAAATTTAAAAAATCAATACAAATATAAACCTTCTATAAAAAGTAATTACCAACAAATAATTTTACAATAAATGTCATTTTCCCTTCGGACCACTTTTAATACTTACAAAAGTACAATATCAATATTCTGGGTATAATTAAATTAGTATAATAACATCAACTTATGGATTAAAGAAGCCAAAGAGACATGATCCCCTGTTACATTTGCGAACGATATAAGTCATTTTAATAAAAATCGTCCAGAACTTAATCAAATATGCATCAGCAACATGTTAATTTAGTGATAACTTCAAAGTCATATGCCAATATAAACATTAGTAAACCTTTGTATAACAGCTAAATACAAGGAAGGCAACTATTCATCTCTTGATGTCTGCTGATAGTGACAGTCAATTTAATATAAATATACTTATTAGTAAAACCTTTATATATCAGCTAAAATCAAGGAAAGCTTATATTGATGTATGATGATGACAATGAAGTCAACTGAAATATAAAGTAAGTACATCTAAACCATTACGTGCCAATGGTCCTCAAAGACAGACCCTCTAGAAATCAGGACTAACACAATTAAATGTCGAATAACAGGAATTGCTTATATTCCCTCCCATGCACCTCCCCCCTCTTCTACGCTTTTGGGGAAAAAATGGAGCAGAAAAAATGGATATGCTCTGGGACCTGCCATCTTTCTAAACTGAACTACAGAAAGTTAACTATAATTAACAAAAGCATAATTGCTTTCATAGCCAACTTGACTAGACATTTACATATTGAATATAATGTAATTCTAAAATGAAGAAACTTGATGATTTCAGCAAACCTGTAATTATTCAAGATCTAAGTTAGTCCCATGAATTAACATAAAAACATAAATTTTCTGTATATTCCACTTAAACATATATAATAGTCAACAAATCACAAGAAAACAAAAAAAGATAATTATTCCATGCATCTAAATTTGAGGAGGTGTTGACTTGACTCCAAGATCTCATCCCACCTAATTACTCCAAACCAGACAATTGTTTATTAACTCAACTTGTTTGTGCCATAAAACTGCATCATTATTACCTATTTGAAAAAAGCTATTAATAAAAAAAACAGTTCCATGTGTTAGGCTTGAGTAACAAAAAAAAATCTCACGTACATATAAGGGTGCATATTAAGCAGTAATAATAATAGTAAATGTCTCTCATCTCTATTAGCTTGATGTTGGACATTCAATAATGTGCACATTCTATTAAAAGTTCCCTTCAACGTGTAAGGTACTGAGATCATGTTAGAGAATCCAAATATACAAGTTATTCTGAATAGTTATTGTAACTCACTATAAGTATGACTGGACAATGTGCTATATGACTAGACTAACTCTCCATCTTCAGATTATTGTGTGTGGAGAGGGATTATGTGTGATAATCTCACCTTTAATGTGGTTGCACTGTGAGTTTTTAATCTTCACTTTATCATTACTTATAGCAATTAATGAATGTGACCTCAGATTTAATTTTCAACTATAACCTTTATCTTTTCTTAGTCTTGGTTGTCAAAGATTTGTTCTTTCCTTTACTCTGTGTGCTTGTGTCTATGTTCTGCAGTAATCTATCAGGTTTGAATCTTGATGGGGAAATTTCTCCTGCAATAGGGCAACTTAAAGGACTGCTCTCCATGTAAATTGGCACCCTCTTTAAGTTCAAGTACAATTTGCTTAATTAGTTAAAATTTCTTGCCAACCTCTACTTTGATGTTAGGGGGTCTAAATATGAAATATGATTGTTGGGTGTATTTAAAACCAGTGATTTAAGGGGGAATAAGCTATCTGGACAGATTCCAGAAGAGATTGGAGATTGCTCAGCTTTGATAAGTTTGTAAGTTTGTGCTTGATTCTTTTAGGGCCCATTTGGATGGGTGGATTTGAAATGAGGAGGGATTTCAAATGAATGGATTTGAAAATCCAATGATTTAAACAGGGCCGGCCCTGAGCGTAAGCCGCACATGCGGTCGCTTAGGGCCACCGGTTAACGAGGGCCTCCAATAATAAAATATTGTAATATATATGTATATATTTATATGTATGTAATAATTATACAAAGATTGCTTGTGGCATAGATGGTAAGTCTCTTGATGGGTGTGCGTGAGGTCAGTGTTCGAATTCTTGTATCCTCAAATTGCCTTCAATTTTTGTTATTTTTGCTTGTGGAGCTAAGATTCTAGTATGGAAAATCCAAATGCATAGATCAGGCCCAACATATTCACAATTAAATCAACGAAACGCCATTAATTAAGATAGGTATTGTCTAAATAAAAAAGTAAGAAAATGAATCTTTGTATTGCAATTTTAAAATTTTGGAGTTGTGAGTCATGTGATCAAGAGATCCATATTAATATATCAAAAAAAAAATTATTCGACTTGATGATGTTAAAATTTATTGATGATGAGCTTTTAAGTATTTATTGTTTCAAACTTGAATATTATTTGAATGACACTTATGATATAGATGAGATTGACTTAATTATTTGAGTTGAGGAACTTAAGATATATTTTACCAAAAGAACTAAAAAACTTGAATTATTTGCAAACTATATAATGTTGATTTCTCAAATAGATGGAATGCTTATAGAATATTGTAGAGATAATATTTTCGAAGCTATAGTTGATTAAAGTCTTACTTCTGATCAACCATTGTCACAAAATAAATCGAATCGGTTAGCCATATTGTTGATTGAAAAATATTTATTATGCAAGTTTAATTAGTGATTTTGCTATGAAAAATACTAGTAGAAGAATATTTAAGTAATATTTTACTAAGATTTTATGTGTTTATGTCACATTCATATATGTTATCATTTTCTTATTAAATAGAAGTGTGTCTCGTATTGCCGATATTTTTACAAAGCGATATTATATTTTATTCACATTATTATTGTTTCTTATTTTTCTAATTAATAGTTTTATTTTTACAAAAAATTATATTACTTATTAACATAATTTAATTGCACATGAAAACTTAAGGGCCACAATTTTAGAGTTGTCTTAGGGCAACCAAAAACTCAGGGCCGGCCCTGGATTTGAAATCCATTCATATGTAATCTCTTGCTTGAATAAATTTTTTTACAAAGGATTTGAAATTCATTGTTTGGTATATATCATTTGTATTTGAAATTCTCAATCGTGCCTTATAATTTGCTTTATGAGTTAATTCTTGTTGTTGATATCGGGATAAAATCGCATGAATCGATTTGGGGCAAAATTATAATTTTTGAAAATTGAGGGACCAAAAGTGCAAATTCGGATTTCAAAAAATCTGGGGCCGAATTGAAAATATTAGTTTTCTGAAAATTCTGGACTGAGTTGGAACACTGGGTTTTTCGTAAATCTGAGGTCAAATGGCAATTTTTGAAAATTAAGGGACCAAAAGTGCAAATTTGGATTTTGGAAAATCAGGTGCCGAATTGAAAATTTTAATCTTCTGAAAATTATGAACTGAATTGCAGTTCTTATTTTTTTGAAATATGGGGTCAAATTGCAATTTTTGAAAATTATGGAACCAAAAGTGAAATTTTGGATTTCTGAAAATCAGGGGCCGAAATGAAAATTTTAATCTTCCGAAATAAATTGAATTGTAATTCTGGCTTTTGCAAACACCTAGGGTCAAATTGTAATTTCTGAAAATTGAGGGACCAAAATTGTAAATTTTGATTTCTGAAAATCTGGGGCCAAATTGAATTTTTTTAATTTTATGAGAATTTTGAACTGGAAAGCAATTCTTGGTTTTTCAAAAATCTGGAGCAAATTGTAATTTCAAAAAATTGAGGGACCAAAACTGCAAACTGAATTTCTGAAAATCAGGGACCGAATTGAAATTTTTAATTTTCCTAGAATACTGGACTGAATTGCAATTCTTGATTTTTCGAGAATCTAGGGTCAAAATTGCAATATCCAAAAATTGAGGGACCAAAAGTGCAAATTTTGTTCCTGAAAATCAGGGTCCCAATTGAAATTTTTAATTTATTAAATTCTGGACTGAATTGTAATTCTGGGTTCTTCAAAAATCTAGGGTCAATATTGCAATTTTTGAAAATAGAGGGACCAAAAGTGCAATTCTAATTTCTGAAAACAATAGCCGAATTGCAAATTTTAATTTTTTGAAAATTCTGGACTAAATTGCATTCTAGGTTTTTTGAAAATCTGGGATCAAATTGCAATTTTTTAAAACATACAATTTGGACTTTTTTTAAGTGGATTTCAAATGACTAGTTTTAGGAGGAATTTCAAATCCATTTAAAATTGGGCTGAAATCCATAGGACTAAAATTCAGGATTTCAAATGAATGGATTTAATTTTGTATCCAAATAGCATGATAGATTTGACAAGAGATTTCAAATCCACCCAACTCAAATCCATCTATCCAAATGAGTCCTTAATGTATTTAGTGTGTGATATAGAGTTGTACCCTATTAAATTACTATTAAGTATTGTTCTGTTTCATTGGTACGTTCACATTATTTACCATTGGTTTAGCAATAGACTTGTTTAACTATTTGACAATAGTTGAATAATCTCTTCATCAATATCAGGGACTTGTCATTCAATGAGCTCTATGGTGATATTCCATTTTCAATTTCAAAGCTCAAGCAACTTGAGAATTTGTAAGTTATTATGACTCTTATTTGTTCATCATCATCTATCTATGGAGAGAATTTCAATTTTGATACCACATTTATACCAACTTTAGGGATTTGATACCACATTTATACCAACTTTAGTCGATACATTTGATATCATAACTCAAATCAACTTTTCACATTTAATACTTCCGTCAAATTAATGACGGAATTGTCGACATGGCCGTTAAATCTGAATTTGGGGGGAGACTCAATCCAGTCAGGTGGCATCGTTTTTTGAGGAGAAAATTACAATTTTGACACAGAGGTTTATGTGTCCAACACATATGGTACAAAGCTTTAACAAATTGTGACACATATGGTACAACCGTTATTGCCGTTGCAGTTAAATCTAATTGAAAGTTGATGCCATTACTTATGTTGACTGATAATTTTATCCCATAACATTTCAGGTTACCAAAAAAGCCCCACATCTCTAAATTTAGTGACGATTTTAGTCCACATTGTTGCCAAATTTCCAAATTGACTCGAATAAGACCACGTGCTGACCAATTTAGAAAATTTTATTTATTTTATTTAAATAACTTATTTAATTTATAAATAATATTAATAAATTAAATAATACATTAACATAAATATCATCAAAATTAAGAAAACATATTCTTTTTAAATATAAAATTTATATAATAGAATTGATCTATTTAATATTTATTAAAATAATAAATTATATAATTAAAAACTATTTAATATTTATTAAAATATTAAATAATAAATAATTATAATTTAAAAAAAAAATTCCCACCCACCCCACCCACCCAACCCAACCTCCCCACCCCCTCCCTCCGAAGATCCCAGGCAACCGCGTCTCTGCACCTGCAATGGAAATACTTGAACATTTTGAAATTTTGTGTGGATCTGGTGATGAGCATCTTGAGCTCGTAAAGTGGGTGAGAGATGAACTGGTCCCGTTAAATGCTTTCTTACAAAATATTAATGAACAAATTCTGGAATTAGATATTAAATATTAGTGCCTAGGAATCGGGGGGCGGCCGTCGGCCTGGGTTCTCCGATCCCAGGCCACTGCCGGCCTAGGATCTTCGGAGGGAGGGGGTGGGGAGGTTGGGTTGGGTTGGGTGGGTGGGGTGGGTGGGGATTTTTTTTTAAATTATAATTATTTATTATTTAATATTTTAATAAATATTAAATAGTTTTTAATTATATAATTTATTATTTTAATAAATATTAAATAGATTAATTTTATTATATAAATTTATATTTAAAAAGAATATGTTTTCTTAATTTTGGTGATATTTATGTTAATGTATTATTTAATTTATTAATATTGTTTATAAATTAAATTAGTTATTTAAATAAAATAAGTAAAATTTTCTAAATTGGTCAGCACGTGGTCTTATTCGAGTCAATTTGGAAATTTGGCAACAATGTGGACTAAAATCGTCACTAAATTTAGAGATGTGGGGCTTTTTTGGTAACCTGAAATGTTATGGAATAAAATTATCAGTCAACATAAGTAATGGCATCAACTTTCAATTAGATTTAACTGCAACGGCAATAACGGTTGTACCATATGTGTCACAATTTGTTAAAGCTTTGTACCATATGTGTTGGACACATAAACCCCTGTACCAAAATTGCAATTTTCTCCTCCAAAAACGATGCCACTTGGATTGAGTCTCCCCCCAAATTCAGATTTAACGGCCACGTCGACAATTCCGTCATTAATTTGACGGAATTATTAAATGTGAAAAGTTGATTTGAGTTATGGTATCAAATGTATCGACATAAATAGTTGTGGTATCAAATCCCTAAAGTAGGTATAATTGTGGTATCAAAGTGAAATTCTCTCTCTATCTATATATGATTTCAATTTTCAGACAAGCTTATTTTATAGCAAGTTCTAAAGGGATACATACGTGGAATAGTATTTGCCCATAGACTCTTTCTAAATTATCATATATGTACTTGTAGGATGCATTATGCTATGACCATTAAATTTTAAGTTGCATTCTCTTGACAGGGTTTAGAAAAATAATCAATTGATTGGTTCAATCCCCTCAAGACTATCTCAGATTCCTAACTTGAAAATTCTGTGAGTATTGTTCGTACTTATTCGTGTTGTTTTGAAATTATTAGGGCATGGTCAAATATCTCTCTGATACTTTAACTCATTGATACAGGGACTTGGCTCAGAACAAGTTGAGTGGGGAAATACCTAGGCTTATATATTGGAATGAAGTTTTACAATATTTGTGAGTTACAATAAGTATTTAGAATAAATTATTTTTAAAAACAATGATGTTCCAGAGGTTACCAGAGTACACATATACAAGTTTCACGGCAAAATTAATAGAGCATGCAATCTGATAGAACAAATACGTATTTTTAACAAATTGATATTTACTTACAGTTGCTTGTGATTGATGGAAATGTATGGCTTCTAGTTGAGGCACGGGGACGGCGCGACAGCGAAGAGGGCGGTGGTGCAACGGCGACGGCGAAGAGGCGGTGGTGCGGCGGCTGTTATGATTAGGTCAATTTTTGGGGATTTTAATTTTGATAGGGTAAATGAGATGTCGTTTTCTTTTTTCTTGCTGTGTAAAAATATTATTTTTTATTCAGTAAATGGATTTTGTATTTGAATAAATTAATCTGAATTTAGAAAAGAAATTAATAAGTTATGGGTTGTTTTAGTAAAATCACATTTAAAATCAATACCTTTTGAAATGGTAACAGGTAAACTTTATGCCACTTGGCAAAATTTTAAATAGGAATTAACAAAAGTGAGCACAAACTAGAACTAACCACAGAAAAACCCAACTTTTTTTCATTACAAATTTATAACTACATTACACAAAGAGTTAATCCCACTTTCCTCCCTCAATTTAAAACTTTTTAACAATTCACCCTCAACTTACTTAATTGATAAAATTGTCCCTCCTAAAAAAGTTTTCGGCAATTTTCTCATCGAAAGTCAAGAGCACGTGAAGTCCACGATACTCTCTTAGGGGTAGTATAGTCAACTCAAGTTCAAAAGGGAAAGTGGGAATCTAATGTTAATTTAGAGGGGGGAGTGGGATTAATTATTTTATTTGTGAATTTAAGTCAGGAAAATGGTGATTTTTTAAAGCCTAAAAGCTCCATATTTGATGAAAAAATGTGTTACCTACCATTTTACTCATTAAAATTAAAATCTATGTATAGAAAACAATTGCAAGAAGCACATATACTCAAACCCACTATTAAAAGATAGAAAATAATTATCACACATATAATGCCTACACAACTCATCAATTCGATAAAACTATTCCACTATGTTATAATAGTTTATAATAGATAAATTTTCATAATGATTATAAAATATTAGGTAGAATAATTGCCATATATTAATAACCTTCTTCCAATGGATGTGGTAGTTTTTCCTCCCTCAATTTCCAGGCCATAGCTTTTGAACGTGTTTAAGAAAAAGAGATTCTGATATGGGGTAGGGTTTTAATTTGACAGAGACTCTAATTCTTTTGCCCTAGTTGAAATATAATTTTGGCAGGAAACTGATTAAAGTGATTGCGAAGACTATATTACCTCTAAGAGAGTCATGTGAGATTCACGTGCTTTGACATCCGGTGAGAAAATTACCGGAAACTTTGTTTATCGGGGAAGTGTCATCAATTAAGCAAGTTGAGGGTGGACCATGAAAAAGTTTCAACTTGAGGGGGGTAAGTGGGATTCTATCGTAAGTTCAGGGGGAAGTGGGATTTGTTCTTCCAAAAATAGCAACATAAATCATTTGACACTGCACTACAAATTCAAAATTGTCATTTTGAAATCACAAGGCAGCATCACTAACACTGAAATGCATAAAAAATGAAGTTTTAGTTACATTTCTCCCCCGGCTTCAAAGTTATTGGTTTCTCAATATTAGCTGCATCAACACAAAGCATCTGCATATACTCTTCGTCGACCCCAAAATCAATTGTGATTTTCGAGACTGTTTGCCCCCATTTTTATTTTGATTGACTATTGGAACGGGAGATTGCCAAGTGCCAACTCCCTGTAAGTAGCCTCATAGCAACTTTTGGGTGATCGTTATTTTGCTACATTTTACAATTATGTTCTCATGTCCACTTTCCTAAAAGTGTCATTCTTTTTTCTCAATTTTGTGCTTAATTTGTAAAATTCACCATTCATGTAACCTTGATGTTCTGTTTTATTTAGTATTTTTATTTCTCTTTGACTTGAACACGGTCTATTTTACTCTTTTTCAAGGTTAGTGTCTTTGATTTATCTAAAATACTTCATATTTAGTTCCCCAAAGGTTTCTAGTTTCGAATTGATGCAAAATGATTAAACCCCTTTTAGCGTCATCCTTTAAGGATCATAATTGAAAAGTAAATCTTCATTTAAATTTTACAGTTAATCCACAATTGCATAATTGATTATGATTATAGTTTTAATTGCTGTTATTAACAATGCCAATAAATCTAGCACTACATATAGTTTTTTACGAAGTATTGGGGTCCTTGGTGTCTTCGTATGCAAATCCTTTTGGTTGAGGCAAAAGCAAAAACTTTACTGAGAATAAAACACTAATTCATAGAGATAGATTAAAATTTCAATTATGTACTAATAAATATTCAACAATATATAAAAATAATATTAGGTTTTACATATAACTAGAAAATTTGAGATCATATGCACCACTCCATTCTTTGTGTGGAAGTATCGACGTAATTTCATAAAGTCATTCGGTCTGAATGCTATATGAAGAACATAAGTCAGATGACGGAACGGGAAGACCTAGGATGTAGAAGACCATACCAGGAGTGATTCGGCAGATTTGGATTCATATAGATATCCACCCATGTGGTACATTTGTTGAATTTTCTACTCGCATAACTTATGAGAGAGGTTGTAGAAGCTGATGAGATACAAGATCTATGGAATTTCCATAATTTTATACATGAGATTTCAAGAAAACATTTACATTCAAAGGTTTATGGTTTTAATTTGATGCAGAATGGTTCAAAGAAGGTTTTAAGTCTCAATATTTTGGATTTTTATATGAATTGTGATTTACAATACCAATCGATACAACTCGTTATTTGTTTGGACTGGCGTTCGGAGAGACGAGACATAAGTTGTGAACCAGAAACCGCGGGATTGGCCATGGCTCGGGGTTTGGATTTTGGAATTGAAAAAAGATGAAGGAACATTATCATAGAAGGTGACTGGCTTTCAATCACTAATGGAGTTTTGGGACCTCAATCAGATAAGCCAGGGCCGGCCCTGAGTATTCGGTGGCCCTAAGCCAATTTTTAAATTGTGGCCCTCAAATTTACACGTACAACAAAATTATGCTAATAAAAAATACAAATTTTAAAGCAATGCAAACAAATTATTAATTAGAAAAATAATAAACAATTCAAATAATAAATCAAATATAATCTCGCTTTGTAAAAAATATTGATAATACAAGATATATTTTTACTTAATAAGAAAATGATTATATCAGTGAATGAGACATAAACACCTAATTAATATTATACTATAAAATTTTGGAGTAAAATCACAAATTACACTTGCATAATCATGGACCGAGCTAGGCATATTTTGTTGGGGGGGGGGGGGCGAAGTTTTTGGGTAATGAAGTCGGTATTTTTTCGATGTTATGATAAAATAACTAAAACTAATTTAAGGTAAAGTGATACAATGCTTTTATCCATAAAAAAACGAAAAATATACACTAGCAAGTGTTTTAAAAGTAAGATTTTTTTTATATATAATTAGCAGCACAAATTCATAACATTCAATACGGATGTTTAAAATGCAATTCAATTGAACAAAAAATAATTTGGTAGCAACTGGATATATTTTCGATGTTCAAATAAAATGACAAAAACTAACTTAGATTATAATTAAAATTTATAATTTTATCTATTAACATGATAAAAAGATATACTAGCAATTTTTTAAAGTGTCTGTTCAATAGATTGTTCAAAAGATTGAAAATTTGATAAGAAGATCATGAACACTTTACAACATAAATTCAATTTTATAAGAAAATAATGATATAAAAAGTAACAAAATTAAAAATATTTTTTTTATATGTTAAATCATATGACGATATTTATGCGTTGACAATAACTGAATTAGAAATGCACAGGATACAAGAATATGCAAAACAAAACTACTTACTTCTCCAGTGGGTTTCGAACCTGAAACTTCATAGATGACAAAGCGTTATTACAACCATTAGACCAAGTGAACTTTGATTATAAGTAATATAAATAATATTACTAATAGAAATTAATTTTTTTCTACCTACTATATATTAATATTTTTTTTGGAGGCCCTCGGTGGCCCTAAGCGACCGCCTATGCGGCTTATACTCAAGGCCGGCCCTGAGATAAGCAATTGAGCAATTCCATCCATTGGGCCACATTTTTTAAGACATTAAAAATATGGATAGGAGTTTAGATTTTTTTTTTTACTTGTTCTCATGTGTTTAGAGAGAGCAATTTTTCGGCTCACGCTCTAGCTAAAGTTGCGTTTAATTGTTACCCCCTTGCTCCTAATTTACCTACTTTTATTCAAGACTTTGTCCTTGATGATATGGACCATTAATGATATCTAGCCTTTGGGTTTTTCTCCAAAAAAAAAAAAATCATTCTAGGACATAAAATTCCAAGATTATCTAGCTTTAAAACTAAATGCATACTCGTATTAATTTGATGGGTTCCCTTTCCCATCAAATTGTTGGAACTTTGGAGGTTGATATCCAGTAGGTATCTTCATCGTGCCGATGCGACGAGTGTAGGGCTTCATGTAAGTGATTGAAAATTTCGATCCTCCCTCCAACTTGCACTTGATAGTTCTAGTGACGAAATCTTCTAGTCGATCCAGATGAATCATGTCGTTGGATGATCGGATGAGAATTGAAGCCCCTTATACTTTTCATTTGATTGTCATCCTAAGAGCATGTCGTTCTCCTCGGAATCGTGGAGTTGGTCATCGTTCGAATTTTTTAGTATTGTTCGTCGATATCTCATCTTATTGGAAATATGTAGGTTGTTTTCCCATCGAGTGAATTGCCTTGGCATAAATTCCTTGGGTCATAGGTTTTTCAATCTTTACATCTTGCAATTGTGTACGCTTCTTGAGCCCTTATATTGCCTTAGTCAGAGCCACGAGTTGTTTTTCCATAGTCACAACATTTGTCGCCATAACATGAGCTCCAGTCGAATGGTGAGAACGGGGTGAAGATTCACTGCTTTGAGAATCATCATGCGCCTCTTTTTCGACGGTCATGGTGTTTGGGTCAATCATTAACTCAGTCAGAGTTTGGTACATTCAAGGACGAACCGTCATTTTTTGAAGAGAAGAGATGATGAAAGGTAGAGATGCCCCACTGGACGTGCCAGAAATTTGTTTACAACAAATTTTGAATGTCTGCAAAAAACTTAAATAGACAATAAAATTTAGTAAAAAAATAACAATATATTTGCTTAAAATTAAAAGTGGTTACAAATCTCTATGTGTAAATCATATGATTCTTCTGTTCATTGGATATATAGATTCAAGGGTACAAGATTTGTAGATGAAGTCACTGATTTGAAGAGCTTGGCGGGTCTTCAAAGCTTCATGAGATTATATGAGAGTATATATGTGTATATGTCTCTATGTAGGTGAAATTGTTCCAAATGAATTCAGAGGACTACATTATATAGATTTTGAAGAGTCTCATTCATAGCAATTTGGTGATGTATCACAACTTGATTGGTCCTTACTTCATTGAAAAGGAAGACTTTATTTGATTGACCAAAATACCTCATCTTGACATGTGGCGCATTTTTAATGGTCACTTACTTATAAGGCCAAAATTAAGAAATGTGACGCATTTTTAGTGGCCACTTACTTATAAGGCAAAAATATAATTTGATTGGCTATAAATATATCATTTTGACACATGGCTTGATATAATTGGTAATTAAATAAATATTAGAAATGGATTAAATTCATTTTCAGGATTTGATATGATAAAATCCCAAAATAGAAATTTAATTGATACCTAATAAATTATTTATAAGTGACATTATTTAATTAGGCATAAATTTCATGTATATACAGGCTATCCTGATATTTTTATTTTTCACATGTATTTTGTAATATTCTTGGTTACTGAGTCAAACTCGATTCACATTTCAAGATCTCTCGCTCGAAATATATTATTCAAACTTTGTTCGATATATAAATCAATCAAACTCAATTGTCTTTTTATCGAAAAATTTGAAGCGAATATAAAATATGCTTATTCAATAGCAATATTGCAAATGAAACAAATATATCATTCATATATTTCATCTAAAGTATAAGATCAAGCAAACATATTGAAATCGACCAGAATAGAGATCATTTTGTAGGCAGGTTCCATAAGACAAAGTGCAGTGAAGAACATAAAAAGAAAATAAGCACCATGAACATCAGAGAGAACATGTCTTTTTCTTTTTCTTTTTTGAAAAGGTCATAATATTCAATATCTCATAATAATGAAGATTACGACACTTTTTTCTAACCTTGACAGTAAATAACTAAAAAATAAGACTCTCAAAAGATAAGTAAACAAAGAGGACACAATTGTCTAGGATCCCCCTGCATCACATATTTACCCTATCATGCCTCTTAACATTTTGTAAATAAATACCATCACTTTGTGCTTTCCAATCACAGTGAGTATTATAACAATAATTTCTAATCAAATCTCCATTAAAAACATCAAAACTCGCCCACTTGTTATTCCATTGAAGGGTACAAAAGAATAAGGTACCTAAATGATTACAAAAACCAAATCTAAATACTTGGGTTACTTGTAATATGTGATTTCCGAGATCGTCATCTTTAGAAGCGCAATGTACCAATAGTGGTTCAAAATTCTAGGAAAAGGAAAACAACTGCTTTTTCCAACATGGACAAGAGTTGCAAAAAATATGAAGATTAGAAAAACGGACTTGATCATTTTATAAAGTTCTTATTGCTTGTCGGAAGTTTATTTAATGAGTTACAATCATTAGCTTATATGTTGGTCCCAAGTGGTTAGATGAGGTCTAGAGGGGGGAGGTGAATAGACCTCTGAAAATTTTTAGACTTTAAAATCAAGTCGTCTGTCAGCAGACTAAGCTTATATAGAACAGTAAGCTGACTGAGCTGTTCGTGAACAAATCTTGAGCAGCAGAGTTGACAACTCTTCTTATAGTTACTTAGCTGATTTCAGCAAAACTCAATTTTAAAACAGAATACTTGCAGCGTATATTTATAAGTGTTTTTCACAAGCAGACTTAGTCTTTTAAAAGATTTTATCCTCAGTTTTAACAAACTCTTTTTTTTTAAAAATCTTTCAACAGTTTTCTAAAGTGTTTTATGCAAATTTTGAAAATATGCAAGAAAATAATGCAAGTTAAAACACAAAGAATTTTTATAGTGGTTATATGGATAAAAATCCTTTAGTCCACTCTTCCAAGGCACTTAGATCTTGGGTTATACTATAAACACACAGTTTACAATATACTCTACTTACGCCAAAACAACAAATGAAGAGGCCGTAAGCTCACAATAGGAAATCACAAAGAAGACGTATCCTCTGAAGTTAGATCACTCATTTAGATGGATCTACACTTCTCACAACACTCTAATTACAGCTTTCACTCAGAAAAAATGATTTAACTTGAACTTCAACTTGGTTCTGCCAACAAATGAATTCGCTAGATGAGTGAGCTGTTCTTGAGACTTAGAGATATTTTGCTTCGAAAATTTTCTTAGAGTTGTGTTGTTGTTTTCTCTCTCAAGCTCGCGAACTATTTATAGTCCAGATTTGAAAAATGTCCGTTGAAGAAAGACAGGATTCAAATACCTCGAGTACTGGTCCTTAATTTCTGCAAACGACTCTTTGTACTTCTGCAGTACTATCAACAATACTTTCTGTCAGCATCATTAAATGCACCGAGCTGATACGAGGATTTCTTCAATCATTTGCCATAAATACCCTCCTTCTACAATATTTATTACTCCAAATGCATTTATTACCGTTGTAGAGACTTCCTGATCGTCTTCACTTGGCTGATAAGACAGGATTCAAATACCTCGAGTACTGGTCCTTAATTTCTGCGAACGGCTCTCTGTACTTCTGCAGTACTGTCAACAATACTTTCTGTCACCATCATTAAATGCACCGAGCTGATACGAGGATTTCTTCAATCATTTGCCATAAATACCCTCCTTCTACAACATTTATTACTCCAAATGCATTTATTACCGTTGGAGAGACTTCCTGATCGTCTTCACTTGGCTGATAAGAATCACTCGTCTGATGATGAACTGAGCTGATCCCAAACTTGAACAAATCTGATTTGAGTCG
Organism: Penstemon eatonii; assembly: GCA_038501285.1. Taxonomy (NCBI): domain Eukaryota; kingdom Viridiplantae; phylum Streptophyta; class Magnoliopsida; order Lamiales; family Plantaginaceae; genus Penstemon; species Penstemon eatonii. Next base: position 19,703,040 of record CM076711.1, read on the forward strand.
GCTGATTTTCACCAAACACTTTTCTTCCTTCAGCAGCAGATCAGTAGTCTTCTGGACCAAACTAAATTTTGACTTGTCTGATTTGTCTTTAGTTGGTCAAAATTCATACAAGGAATTTTACTAAGCATTCCTTTCTTAGCTGATTAAGATATTTTGGAAATCATCAAAACCTCCCTTTAACTTCTAAATTCCTTGTCTTCTGATCTTCATCTTCATCCAACAATTTTTCCCTTTTTGATGATGACAAAACTTTCAGCTAAGTACCTGTACCTAGACTAAAGTTTTAATCCTCAAAGATTTCTGAGATAGAAATAATGTGTTGGAGTAAAAACTTGAACTTTTATTGATATTTGGGAAATTCAGTACAAGTTACAAGCATTTACATCAGATAAGATTTACAAGGAAAGGTAAACTGATACAAGAAAACATAATTTTCAGTGATCTGATTCTTCATCAGTCACTTCTTCTTCAATCTCCACATACTCTTCTTCTCCATCTTCATCATCAATTTCATCATCTTCTTCATTGGTATCATCAGTTAGAAGGTTCTTCTGGGCAGCTTCCATTTTCTGTTTGCGTTCTGCTTCTAATTCACGTTCTGCCTCTGCAACCGTTCTTTTGATGCGCTCCAGATTCTTGTACTTGACATATGGATCAAGTTGCTCTTCTGATGTATCCTTGGATGCAGCATGCTCTTTGTCACTTTTTGCTGAGTCCTTGGATTCTTCTTCTTCAGCAACTTCTTCATCAATAGCTTCCTCTGCATCTGCTTTGGCATCAGTTACCTTTTATTCAGCAGCTTCAGCTTTCTCCTCTTTATCATCTTTCTCTTCAACTTCTTCAGCTTGTTTTTCAAGTACTGGCTCTTTTTCAACAGGTTTTTCTTTGTCAGCAGAGTCTTTTGGTTGCTCAGCTACTTGAACAGCTTTAGTTGCTGGAGCTGACTTCTCTTCCCTCTTTTTGTCATCATCAGCAGGGTTGAGTTCAGCAGCTGATATGTTGATGGGAATGCAAATTCTTCTGAGTTGTCATCCAATGTGGCAAGTTGAGATGTATGATGATTCAGAGTAGGTCTGAGTGTGGCAGCCTGGTAATTTAGATAGTCCATGTTGAGTTGCAAAGTAGCCACTTCATCATGAACTTTTGTGGTAGTTTCGTCTATATGGCGTACGAACCCAAGGCTTTTCTCTGTTTCAGCATCAGCAAGCTTGGTAATCAGGCCAAGGACATCAGCAATGTCTCCTTCATGTCTTTGAAGAGCTGTGTGAAGATGATTTACATCAGACTTCACATCTTCAATATTTTTGTTCATGCTGACCAGACTTTGAAGCAATTGAAGAGAGTTATCAGGTGGCAAAGGAAAATTTTAAATTGCGTCTTTGATCGTCCTTCTGTTTCCTCCTGCAGTCTTCTGTTTTCTTCTTGTATCTCTTTCATCAGCTGTTTGTTCCTTTATTCCAAAGACTGATCCAGCATCAATTGTATGGATTCCATTAAGGAAGAGTGCTTATCTGCTGTTGGAATTGAAGTGGAAGCTGTTGGTTCATTTTGATGGACTGGGACATCTGCTAGAACCTTTTCTTCTTCATCTTTCTGATCTGGTTCAGCAGTGTCTTGAACAGCTTCGTGTACAACAATAGCTCCAGTTTCCCCTTGAACATTTTCTTCATCATTCTGGGCAGCTTCTTGTTGAACAGCAGCCTGTTCTTCCACCTTGGTTGTTTCAGGAGTTCCATCAGCTGATATTGACGTTGTTTGATGGATAACCTTAGTAATTGGAGGCATTGATCCTTGGGCATGTGCCTTAATTACTTTCTCCTGATACGTGCTTACCTCAAGGCTAAATGCAATCTGTTGCACACTTGGCAGAGTGGGAAGGTCACTTGGAGATCCCTTGAAGTACCTTGACCTTTCAGACCACTTCTCAAAGACCTGGTAAACAGTTATTAGCACTGCACGTCTGATAGGATCTTCACTCATTTTTCTCTTTGGTGGCAGTGCATCTTTGATCTTCTTGGCCTCTCTGGCCACTATTCCCCTTGTGTAATCATGGAAGACATCTCTTACATGATCAAGGTCCAAGGCTTTTGTGATGGAGGATGTTTGAAAGAACGTCAGCACCTATTTCTCTTCTTCTTCAAACTCCTTCCAAGCCTTGATCTCTGCAACAGACTTGTTCACTTTGTAGTTTCTCCATTTGTTATATCTGATCTTCTCTTGAACGAACAGAGTAGCCTGTTGGAGCTTCTTGTCAAAATCTGCAAGTGCAGCCTCAAATCTTGCAAAAGCTCCTAGGTGTCCATTTACAATGTTCAATGCCCACTTCACAACAAATGGACATTTTTCCACCCTTTGTCCTGGAGGAAGAATTTGTCTTGCATTCATAGACTCTCCAATTCTTATTCCTCCAGCTCTTCTTGGCCCATGAGCATTCTGCTTGCTCAGTTCCAGAGCTTTAGCCATATCAGCATCTTCTAAGGCCTTCAGCTTGACTTCAGTCAGCCTTTTCTTTTTGGCTTCTTTTTCAGCCTCCAACTTGCTCAGTTCTACTGCTCTGTCAAAGTCTTCCTGAGCTTTCTTTGCTGCTTGTTATTCTTCCCTTCTCCTTTTCTCAGCAACAGAAATTCTGACTTTGATGATTCTCTTTCTTTTTGGTTTAGCAACAGCAGGTGCAGCAGCAGTTGGTTCTGGTGCAGCAGTTGATAATGGAACAGCTGCTTTTGGTTCGATGATATGCACTTCATGATTTGAATACTGGATTTTAGTCCAATGGATTTCAACCCAATTTTAAGTGAATTTGAAATTCCTCCTAAAACTAGTCATTTGAAATCTACTTAAAAGAAGGTCTACATTGTATATTTTCAAAAATTACAATTTGATCCCAGATTTTCGAAAAACCTAGAATGCAATTCAATTCAGAATTTTCAAAAAATTAAAACTTGCAACTCGGCTACTATTTTCAGAAATTCGAATCGCACTTTTGGTCCTTCTATTTTCGAAAATTGGATTTTGACTCCAGAATCAGAATTTTCATAAATTAAAATTTTCAATTCGGAACCTGGTTTTCAGGAACCGAACTTGCACCTTTGGTCCCTCAATTTTTGGATATTGCAATTTTGACCCTAGATTTTCGAAAAATCAATTCAGTCCAGTATTTTAAGGAAAAAAAAATTTCAATTATGCCCCTGATTTTCAAAAATTCAAATTTGTACTTTTGGTCCCTCAAATTTTGGAAATTACAATTTGACCCCAAAATTTTGAAAAACCAAGAATTGTGATTAAGTTCAGAATTCTCATAAAATTAAAAAAAATTCAATTCGGCCCCAAATTTCTGAATTTACACTTTTGGTCACTCAATTTTTAGAAATTACAATTTGACCCTAAATTTTTTAAAAGCCCAGAATTACAACAAGAAATTTTAAGGCACAATTGAGAATTTCAAATAACACAAATGATATATACCAAACAATGAATTTGAAATGAATGGATTTGAAATCCTTTGTAAAAAAATTTATCCAAATAAGAGATTGTAAATGAATGGATTTCAAATCATTGGAATTTTAAATCCCTTCATTTCGAATCCATCCATCCAAATGGGCCCTTATAGGATTTATGAAAAAATTTCAAATGGATTTTTCTGTTGGTAAAAAGGGGAGCCATTTGTAATAAAAATAATACGAAATTTTAGATAGTTTGACAAATCACAAGAGTGTTTGTGCATTTAGCTATTTAGTTTTGTAGAATCGGAAAGGATCCAAAAGACAAATTAAGTAATTATAAAATTTAAGGAGGAACCAAGTAAAAAATAGTTGAATAATTTGCAAACCAATAGTGACAAGTTTTGATGCAGACATTTGATCTATGCTGCTATTCCAGCAAGGTGAGGGGACGGCATAGATGTCCCATAGTAAAAGACTTACATAGCCTTCAATGTATCAACTCCAGGAGCTGCAATTTTGGGCTGTTAAATAGAAAAAGAGGGGGAAAAAAAAGATATAATTTTAGAGAGAATTGTACTTGTGGTATCAAATTATAAATTGATTCACACTTGTGATATCATAAAAATCGAGACTGATACAATGGTACCACAATTTAAGAAATTGAATCAGTTTTGGTACCTACTTGTGCAATATTTAATTATTTAAGAAGAAACTTTTGAGAAACTTGACACTGTCATGAATTTTATTATTTGAACAAATTTTATGTGTAATTTTAATATCTTCTATTAAATTATTTTTACATTGGTAAAGTATTATTATTTTTGTAGACTTAAGCAAACAAAATAATTTCAATTATTTGTCCACGGATATATATGTCATTAAACCCGCCCTCCCCATCGCCCTACAACTTATTAATCCTGGATTCGTTCCTGAGTACAAATAGTTATGGTAATAGTATTATGACTGTTCAAAATAGTAATTTATTAATGAACTATCATAATTCTATTAATTATTACTTACGTCTTGTGACGTGACGTCACCTCATGCCTGTCCAAAATACGTCCAATTACTATGTTTATTATGAACCATAAAAGCTATATAAACCTATACCCGAGTCTCCAACAGATGTATATTCTAAGGGCAATTCTAAAATCTCAGATCCTGTTTAGTTTTGAAACAATTTAATTTCGTACATAATCCATGGATTTTTCTGGTTACAATGGGTACAGTTCCGACTCAGAGTCAGAGCTGATCTCCACTACTATTCCGATTGTTTACACTTCATACCAACTTCAGAAGCTTGAAGTGTAAGTCCACACACATATACATGTTTGTAATTCTGAATTAATTAAATTTATGTTTTCTTTGTACCATTTTGTTGTTTCGATAAGTACATTTTGTTTTCTTTATTATTTCTCAAATTCAGATAGATTTGAATTTTTATTGTTTTTATTTTGAATTAATTAAATTTGTACCTGGTTTTTAAATTAAAGTTGTAAATTAACTAAATTAAATTTATGTTTTCTTTGTACCATTTTGTTGTTTCAATCAATAACTATCAAAAGATTTATCAAGATTTTGTTATAGTAGTTTTGGTTATTTTAAATCATGTATATGAATATAAATGACTATTTGTGTATATATCAAATGTGTACATAATCTTGATAGCCTAATCTTCTTCTTCTTTTTCTTCTGAAAATTAAATTATTTATGAAAGTTTTTTTGTCTACAGGCTTTTTTTGAACTGCAACTCCCCTAACAATAATATGATAGAAGACTGGAGTTTAGATCTTGAGATGGAACCTAATCAAATTAAGTATTGGTTCCAAATCAGAATGTTGAAGAAACAGGTATATATATAAATTATGATCCAATTTCTCTTATTTTCCTCATGTAAGGCTATGTTTGATATTTGAATTTTAGTAAGAAAATATTAAATAAATTATTTTTCTTGCATCAAACGGTATTTTACTGAGCTTTATCTAGCTATCATTTATTTTCATTTACAATAAACCACCAGTGAATCCAAACATAGACTAAATATTTGGATTTCTATTTGATATATGTATATGTATGTTACATAATATGTCCTCAAAATAATTAATTCTGTAAAATCTAATCTTGATTTCTTGTCTAGGGTGACCATGTTGAAGAAGAAAACAATTCTCTTCGCCGTGAAAACGAGAGGCTTCGTTTAGATAATTTAAGAATGAACGAACAGCTCTTGCAACGTACACCATGTCCTCCTTGTGTGGGAAATGCGGCATTAAGAGAAGAGGTTCATTTTTTTCAATTCTCCATAATAGATTATATATATATTTCTAACAATTACTGGCTAATTAATCCCTTTGAATTAATCTTTTATCTACAGCATCAAAATTTGTCAAACACTCCAGCTCGCATACTAGAGGACCTTGAAAGATTTGAAGGTGAAGTTGCAGAAGATCGTAATCTTGTCCTCCAACTCGGATTAGCGCCTCCTGTGTCAACTGAGTCATTAGCTGAGCCATCATCTGAATCGGAGAACTGAAGAAGTTATGACATTCTGAAGTTAATTGTTATGCCCCATTATTAAGATGTTTTATTATGGAATATTTTCTTTTCACATATGTATTACCTTTTTGGTTCATTTATATTTGGATCCTATGTGCTCTTATGCTAAATGAACCAATATGTTATTTCTAATTTCATAAATAATTATATGTGAAAGTTTTCAAAAATTGTTTGTATACCTAATGAAATATTATATCAACTGTACTGTATTTTGTTGGATTGTATCATTAGATTTTCTTGGAATCAAACATGTGAGTGAGGGAACTTGGGGGTGGGGGTGATTAAATTATTTAAAAAAGTATCAGTCCGTTTGGATTGGTTTTGGCTTTGTTTTGTCATGTTTTAGTGTCTCAAAATTGTTTGGATAATTTTCAAGAAACATTTGAAACACGATTTGAATTGAAAATAGTTGAAATAATGAGATGATAAAATATTAGTAAAAAATAGATAATGGGTTTTGAAAAGTTGGGGAAATGGTTTGAAATGGTTTTGGATGTTGTTGTTTAGGGGTAAAAAGTTTATGACAATTGTCAAATCAAAGATTTTATAGAATTATGATATAATATTATACAGTGTGATAATTGAAATTGTTATTGTAATATTATTATTATGATTGAGATGATGATTGTAATAGTATTGTTGTAATATTGATTTAAATAATTGATAATAATTGAATGTATAGTCGAATAGTATATTTGTTTTTATTTATAATATATTTCAAAATTAATATAGTAACACTAAATTCTTATAATTAATAATGGTTAAACAATTTTTTAAAAATAATATAGTAATTATAAAACTTCTCATTGGTATATAATTAATAGTTATTACACAATAATTTAAAATAAAATAGTTATTAAAATGAGGATTCGTTTGAAGAATAATATCACCCAAAATGCAAGCTTCAAAATATTATAAAAAAAAGAAAAGAAAAAACTAAGATAGAGAAAAAATAATTAATGGAAGGTGAGAGAAAAAAATTAGCAGTGGTGTGAGTGAGTGATTCACAAGACTCATCAAGATATATACACAACACAATAATAATAGGCCTGTATAATAATTGTTGAAACAAGGTGGATCTTTGGCCAAAACCTTTTCAAATAGGACCGATATGTTTTGATCAGTATTAACTTTATCTTTATCTTTGTAAGAATATATACTAAGCCGTTATTGAACATATTGTTGGAAAAAAAATGAAAATTAAAATCAATTTTAAATTTTGTAACCTCCGTAATTATGGAGTTGTAACTCCTGTAACGGTAATGCCATTAATTTTTTTATTCCGACTTTGCCCCTCACTCCGACCCTATAAATAGTGGCTTCTTTTTCCACTCTAAACACACCAAATTCACTCTCAATTCTCTCTTACTCGTTCCTTCCTAGAGTTCTAGTTGTTTCAGTTCGTCTAACAAAGCTTTGGTGCAAAGTACTTTGTTGGAGCCGTTGTATCCTGGGAGACAGACGTTCGAAGGGACCTCGAGCACAACCGGAAGGGTGAGGGAGCGAATCTGTCTTAAGGACACCGTGTTCACACGGGCCTCGGTTTGCTTCGATTTTGTATTTGTCGAATTAAATTTTATTGTTGTTTACAGTTTCTGTATTTCATATAATTGTTGATCTAACCGTGTTTTTCATTTACGATCAGATTTTGTAACAATCTTAAGACAGACCCGGTTTTTCGTAAAAGGAAAACGCTTGGAAAAATAACTTTGTTTAAGAAACTGTTTACTGGAAAAATACCTTTGGTTTCAAAAGGAGATTGTAAAAGCTGTTACTGGATTTTATATTTACGGCCAAGGAACAAGTAACAATTTTTTTTTGTGATTATTTAACGGTACAGTACGTACCTTGTATACATTAATTGGTTGTTTTGGAACAAGAAGGATAAATATATCCAAAATACGTTGCAAAAGTTTGCCAATTAAATTGGTTGTAAAATATTAGCACTTTAGGACCTCCATCTAAATTTTATTTTCAAAATCATTTACAAAGTTTTGTTACAAGAAAATTTGGTGGTGTGGCAAAATAAGAATTTGGGAAAATAATTGATGGCGCATTTAAAATAAAGTTTACTGTTTTGTAAATTTTATTAAAGAAGGGAGTAATTGCAAAGTATTAGCAATACTGGTCCTCCAATTTTATAATACTTTCAAAATTGTTACAAAAAGTTTGAAACGAAAAATTATTTACAAAATTTTGGTACGATTAGATATCTGTCTTGGGACAGATAATTTTTTTTTTCGATATTGAGAAAAAAAAAAAAAAAAAACAATTTTGAGTATAAAGAATTTTGGGACAGAAAATTTAGTGTTGTAATCTTGTTAAGATACTCACTTGAATATTTCTGAATTTCCTTTTGTGGAAATTGACAATTGTGTCTTGGTTTCAGAAATGACAACCAATGAGAACACTGAAGTTGTGGTAACTGGGAACTCATCTGGAGCTCCAGTACCAAACCAAGCTATGGCACCTTTGAGCCAAGCTGAACCTATGGCTAATGTCGTGGAACATAGTCAAAGTTCAAAGTTCAAGAAGAACAATAAAGGGTCCAAGATGGGACCAAAAGGTGGTATTTCCAAGAAAACCAAGTTTCAAGGGAAATGCTTCAATTGTGACAAAATGGGTCACAAATCGGTAGAATGCAGGCTACCGAAAAAGAAGAAACCCAGTGTAACCAATGTTGTTGAAGACAGTGGTGACGTGGACCTCTGTGCTGTCATTTCAGAGGTGAATATGGTTGACTCTAATCCTAAAGAGTGGTGGGTAGATACAGGGGCTACAAAGCATGTTTGCTCTGTCAGGGAAGTATTTACCACTTTTGAGCCGGTCCAGAATGGAGAAAAACTGTTCATGGGAAACTCGGCTACGTCAGCTATAGAAGGCAAAGGGAATGTAATTCTCAAAATGACCTCTGGAAAGGAGCTGACTCTGAAAAATGTCCTTTATGTACCAGATATCCGCAAGAATCTGGTTTCTGGGACGCTGCTGAACAAGCATGGCTTCCGCCTGGTTTTTGAATCTGACAAATTTATTTTAACCAAGAGTGGTATGTTTGTCGGAAAGGGATATGAATGTGGCGGAATGTTTAAGCTGAATGTAATGGCTATTAAGCCTAAAATTATTAATAAAGTTAATAATTCTGCTTACTTGCTTGAGTATCCTAATCTATGGCATGGTAGACTAGGACATGTTAACTACGATTCCCTGCGTAGATTAATTAATTTGAAACATATCCCTAAATTTCAAATTGATCAAAAGCACAAGTGTGAAACTTGTATTGAAGCTAAATTAACGAAAACGTCTTTTCAAAAGATTGAAAGGAATACTAAACCACTCGACTTGATACATAGCGACATAAGTGATCTTAAATGTGTGCAATCAAGGGGAGGTTATAATTATTTTATTACCTTCATTGATGATTGTACTAAATATTGCTATGTATATTTGCTAAGAGCAAAAAGTGAAGCTATAGATAAATTCATTCTATTCACAAAAGAAGTTGAGAATCAACTTAATAAAAAGATCAAAGTACTTCGAAGTGATAGAGGTGGTGAATATGTATCACCATTTAATGAATTTTGTGCTGAACATGGAATCATACATGAGGTAACAGCACCTTATTCACCGCAATCAAACGGAATTGCGGAAAGAAAAAATCGAACATTGAAAGAAATGATGAATTCAATGTTGATAAGTTCTGGATTACCACAGAACATGTGGGGGGAAGCTATCCTATCTAGCAATTATCTTTTAAATAAGATACCCCGGAAAAATCAGGAGAAGACTCCATATGAATTATGGAAAGGTTTAACACCTTCTTACAAATACTTGCGAGTGTGGGGGTGTCTTGCCAAAGTGGTAGTACCTACACCCAAGGAAGAAAGGATAGGACCGAATACTGTAGATTGCATATTCATAGGTTATGCTCAGAACAGTAATGCTTATCGGTTTCTTGTGCATGAATCTAAAAATCCTGAGATTCACAAAAACACGATAATGGAATCTAGAAATGCATCTTTCTTTGAAGATATATTTCCAGCAAAAACGAGAAAAGAAGTGAGTTCATCCAAAAGAACTCATAGTCAAGACCATGAGTCTGAACAGGTAACTGATGATGAGCCAACTGAGGTTGAGCCAAGAAGAAGTAAAAGAGCAAGGATAGAAAAATCTTTTGGCCCAGATTTTCTAACATATATGCTCGAAACTGAACCTCAAACCTTCAAAGAAGCTGTAACTTCTTCTGAAGGACCTTTGTGGAAAGAGGCAATCAATAGTGAAATTGATTCCATTTTGCAAAACCATACCTGGGAGTTAGTTGATCTTCCTCCAGGTTGCAAACCACTAGGATATAAGTGGATTTTCAAACGAAAAATGAAACCAGATGGAACAATTGATAAATACAAGGCCAGACTAGTAATAAAAGGCTATCGGCAACGAGAAGGCCTTGATTACTTTGATACGTATTCTCCTGTGACGAGAATAACTTCCATTAGGATGATACTTGCTATCGCAGCTTTGCGAAACTTAGAAGTACATCAAATGGATGTAAAAACAGCTTTCTTAAACGGAGATTTGGAAGAAGAAATCTACATGGAACAACCTGAGGGTTTTTCTGCTCCAGGGAAAGAAAAGAAAGTCTGTAAACTGATTAAGTCATTGTATGGCTTAAAACAGGCACCGAAACAATGGCATCAGAAATTTGATGATGTCATGTTGGAGAAAGGTTTTAAAACCAGTGAATGCGACAAATGCATTTACGTAAAAGAAACAAAAGATGGCTATGTCATTCTCTGTCTCTATGTTGACGACATGCTTATCGTTGGAAGTAATGATAAGATGATTAAATCCACTAAGGATATGTTGAATGCTAGATTTGAAATGAAAGATATGGGTCTAGCAGATGTGATACTGGGAGTTAAAATCACGAGAAAATCAGATGGCATCATTTTGAGTCAATCCAATTATATTGGAAAAATTCTTGAAAAATTCAATAAGGATAACTCTAATGAGGCCAAAACTCCTATAGATCCAAGTCAGCCTTTATCAAAGAATAAAGGTGAGAGCATCTCTCAAGTGGAGTACTCAAGGATTATTGGAAGTCTAATGTACCTGATGAGTTGTACAAGACCGGATATAGCATACGCTGTAAGTAAGCTAAGCAGATATACTAGTAATCCTGGTACTGACCACTGGAAAGCCATAGTGAGATTACTGAGATACTTAAGGTATACTCGTAACTATGGGCTATACTATACAAGATATCCAGCTGTTGTAGAATGATACAGTGATGCAAACTGGATATCTGATGTAAAAGATTCAAAATCCACCAGTGGATATGTATTCACTTTAGGTGGTGCAGCTGTATCTTGGAAATCCTCTAAACAAACTGTGATAGCCAGATCCACAATGGAGTCTGAGTTTATAGCTCTAGACAAATGTGGTGAAGAGGCTGAGTGGCTATGCCAATTCTTAGAGGGTATTCCACAATGGTCTAAACCTGTGCCAGCTGTATGCATTCATTGTGATAGCCAATCTGCGATTGGAAGAGCACAGAGTAAAATGTACAATGGTAAGTCTAGGCATATACGCCGAAGACATAATACCATAAGACAACTACTCTCAACTGGAGTGATTACTATTGACTATGTAAAGTCAAAGGATAATCTAGCGGATCCGCTAACCAAAGGGTTAACAAGAGAGATAGTTGCTAAGTCATCAAGAGGAATGGGACTAAAGCCCATGGAATAAAAACTTAGCGAAGGAAAACCCAACCTAGTTGACTGGAGATCCCAAGATCTAGGTTCAAAGGGACAACCTAACCGCAAAAGTTTAGTTAAGTCACTGTGGGGGGTTTTACCCTCAAGTCCATTCCTATGATGAAAACAGTGATAACGGTTGAGTAAGGATAAGCAAAGCTTTTAATGATTCTTGTAAAGAGAGTAACTCGAGATACTCTAAGGAAATGAATCACCTATGTGAGAGAGAAGAAGGGCCGCTTCAAAGGGAATTGTATAGGGCACAATTCTTAGAAACTCTTGCTGAACCAGGCAGATGTCCATGGCCAAAACGGACATAACCGTAAGAACTGAAACGTTACGAGGTAAGATGCGTGTGAGGAGTATGTCATCGTTTACATAAACAGCAGAACAGTTCAAGGACACCGTGTCTACTGATCAGCCAGTAAAGTAAACATACTTTCTCAAGGGAAGGTTCAAAGGGTTACTCCTACCTATCCTATGCAAGTGTCTGCCGCTGAACTCTATCTTCTTAGAACTTCGTGCTAGGAATTTATTCAATTTTCATTCTTGTGGGGGATTGTTGGAAAAAAAATGAAAATTAAAATCAATTTTAAATTTTGTAACCTCCGTAATTATGGAGTTGTAACTCCTGTAACGGTAATGCCATTAATTTTTTTATTCCGACTTTGCCCCTCACTCCGACCCTATAAATAGTGGCTTCTTTTTCCACTCTAAACACACCAAATTCACTCTCAATTCTCTCTTACTCGTTCCTTCCTAGAGTTCTAGTTGTTTCAGTTCGTCTAACAAAGCTTTGGTGCAAAGTACTTTGTTGGAGCCGTTGTATCCTGGGAGACAGACGTTCGAAGGGACCTCGAGCACAACCGGAAGGGTGAGGGAGCGAATCTGTCTTAAGGACACCGTGTTCACACGGGCCTCGGTTTGCTTCAATTTTGTATTTGTCGAATTAAATTTTATTGTTGTTTACAGTTTCTGTATTTCATATAATTGTTGATCTAACCGTGTTTTTCATTTACGATCAGATTTTGTAACACATATACTATATGGTTAATTACTGGGAGCTCCATTGTGGTTTAATGTATTTTGCGACTAATCCCTTCAAAGAATTATGATTACAGAAACTTCCCATGAGGTTTGCAAAACCTTACAAAATCCTAATGAAAATTAAATTACCTTCTTGTCCTCGTCAATTTTAATTACTCCGACCTCTAAAAATAATGATAAAAAAACTAACCTCACCCCAATTTATAAAATACTAAAAACCAAAAAAAATAGTTTATTAATTATGCAAAATAAGATCAAGTTTTATAAAGTGTTATATGTTATTTTCATATAATTTTTTAATAGTAAAAAATAATTTAATAAATATATAAATAATATTTTATTTCCATATTTTAGAGTAAATACTTTTTAATGGTATTGTATTTAAGTAAGAAATTTCTTTTATCATTTTATTGTTGAAAATATCAAATACTTATAAAAATGTATTAGTCTAAAACTAAAATAATTGGGTATCTTATTTATTTTTGGAAAAACCCATCAATTTATGTTATTACAAATACTAAGCAAAAAATTGTTTATTAAAAGGGTATTTGAATGAGTATTTTAAATTTTGTAAAAAAAATATTTACTGGTTTTTTTACTTGGGATTTTATAAAATGTATATTTTATTTCTATATAATTTACCATTAGTTTAAAAAATAATTTAATAAATACGTAAACAAGACTTATTTTAGTATTTTATAGTAATTATTATTTAATATTATTGTATTTAAGTAAGGAATAAATAAATTAGTAATTATTATTTTATTAAATGGGTATCTAATGAGTTTTGTTAAAAATAATTGGTTTTTTTAGTTAAAAGTTTATGAAAATTTTAGTACGAGTTAATTATTAATATTTTAGCATTTTTATAATTTTATTAATTTATGTCTAATTTTCTCCTCATTAAATGTAATTTTTATTAATCATCCTTGTACTTTAATATTTTTAGAATTATGAAAAAAAAAATTGAAATTATTAGCATTAGGGGTGAAATATATATGAATATATCTTAATATTTTTGCATTTTCATAATTGTCCTATATTTATCTTCAGGTTTGTTTTTTCTTATGATAACAATAATTTATTCAATTTTCCTTGTAATTCAATTTTGAAAAACATTATGAAAAAAGTTTGAAATTAATTACTACACATTAATAAAATAATTTAAAGATTTTAAATTTTCGCTGATATTTATAACATTTACACCCATAACAAACTACATCATCGCATTGAAAACCTTTCCATGCAATAAACATAACAATCTATATTTGTCCACGAAAATAGCTACAGTATCCCTAAGGGAATTTTCAATAAAATATGGGTGATGATGTCAGCAAAAACTAACAGTGGACCGACTGATATAAAGTTTTGCAAATGTCAAAGAAGTTCTCTGCAATTATAATTTCGGAGGAAATTTGTTGGATAAGGATGATGATGAAAAGCACTGAAGTCAATTAGTAAAGGGTGGTTTTTATGATTTTCAAAACCTAAGATCAGCTAAGTATGGAAAACATAGTTTTAAAATCCCTTAGAAGAATTCTGACCAATTAAGAAGACTATCAGAATGGTCAAAGATTCAAGGTCCAGAAGACTACTGATCTGCTGAAGGAAAGAAATCAGACTGGTGAAGATCAGCCGACTCAAATTAGATTTGTTCAAGTTTGGGATCAGCTCTATTCATCATCAGACTTGCACTTTCGATCAGCCAAGTGGAAAGGATCAAGAAGTCTACCCAACGGTAATAAATGCCCCTGGAAGTAATAAATGCTGAAGTACAAGGTTATTAAAGACAAATGATTGAAGAAAGACCTCGTATTATCTTGGTGCATTTAATGCTGCCTGACAGAAAGTACAGTTCGCAGTACTGTCACTGTGCAGAGAGCCGTTCGCGGAAATTAAGGACCAGAAATCAAGAGATTTGAATTTTGTCTCTCTTCAACGGACATAATTCAAAGAATGACTATAAATAGCTGAAGAGACGAAGAAAGAAGAATATACAACTTCTGAGAGATTGAATTCAAAGCCAAAATATTTTCTAAGTCTCAAAAGCTCAAGAACAGCTCACTCGTCTGCTGAAAGTCATTTGTTGACAGAAGCTGTTGAAGTTCAAAGAAAACATTTACTGAGTGAATCTGTAAGAGAGAAAAGTTGTGAGGAGTTCTTATCAATCTTTGTGAGTGATAAGACTCTGTAGAATAGGTCTTCTTTGTGATTTCCTATTGCGCACTTGTGGTCGTTTCATTTGTTGTTCAACGCAAGCAGAGTGTACTAATTACTTTGTGTTCTTAGTATAACCCAAGATCTGTGTGACTTGGAAGAGTGGACTAAAGGATATTTAAATCCATATAACCACTATAAAAACTCTTGTGTTTTTATATTGCTTTTACTTGCATATTTTCAGATCTGCATAAAACACTTGATTAACTGTTTGAAAAAGGTTTAAAGGAGTTTTTATAAAACTGGGGATTAAATTTTTCAAACTACTAAGTATACTTGTGAAAAACACTTTATAAATCCGCTGCAAGTATTCTGGTATTAAAACTGATTTTGACAAAAATCAGCTAAGTAACTATCAGATTAGTGGTCAACAAAGCTGTTCAAAGATTTGTTCGCGATCAGCCTTGTAAACTTACTGTTCTGTATCAGCTTAGTCTGTTTAAGTTTGAGCAACAATTTTAAAGTTAAAATTTGATTAAAATTTTCAGAGGTCTATTCACCTCCCCCCCTCTAGATCTCATCTGACCACTTGGGACCAACAAAATTGAACGCAAAATATACCAAAGCAGAGAAGTGGTCACTGTAATTAACCCAATACTATAAATAGATAGGAACAAATTGCGGATCTACCGGTTCAACCAACTTAACCGTGAACCAGGGTTGTAATAGTGGATTTTGTTGTGATATTTCTGGATCGCACCAAAATCCAATATTATTTTTTCCTATTAATTATTCTTTTTATTTTACATTCATTGACAAATGTTATGGCACATCAACATACATATCACTATATATAAATAACGGCAAACCACCAACATTTGTCTTGAAGAATAGGGTATATCCGAGAAATTCTTGGTTAGTCAATTTGTTTGGCCTAAATTTTTTATGAATTTACGTGCTCGACACGCCTCGAAAGAGATTAAACCCTTAAAAAACTAAAAATAATGCATATATATATATATATATATATATTACGCACTATTTATTTCTTTACATTTTTTGTTGGTAATTTATTGGTCTTTTTACGGAGGATTACATATTTTTGTTATGTCGTCTTTTGATTACATTTTTGTTATTGATAGCGAAATAATGAAAATTATTTTCTGTTGGAACGACATACACAATTTTCTTGCTATGAATCATATACAATTACTATATTTTTTTCTCCATATTATGTTGGTACTTTATCGTTATTATCGAATGAATACTTCTTATTCGTAATTTCGCTTGGTATTCTATTATAAATTCCATGTTAGTAAATTTTCGTTTTTGATACCTAAGAGGGGGGTGAATTAGGTATATAATTTTTTTAATGAGTTTTTTTTCCCAGAAGACAATTAGTGAAAAGTTCCAATAACTTAAAATAAAAGTTAATTGTTCCAATGATTTTAATATTAAAGTAACGATAATAGTGAAGTAAAGTGCAAATAATAAAAGGAGTAAGAAAGCAAACACAATTTATAGAGGTTCGTGCCCCAAAGGCCTACTTCCTCTCTTCAAGCACCCCTGGTAAAATCCACTAATAGATAGTGGTTTGTAGGACAAACCTTCGGCACTCGAGATTACAAGATATCAATTCTTACTCTCGATACGAGCTTGCTAGGCCTAACCTATCGCTCAACAAAAATCGTGCTTGCTAGGTTCCTACCTATCGCACAAAAACAGTGATTGCTAGAACACTCAGTAATATCGCACTACGAGCTTGCAGGTACAAAACTTTCGCTCAAAAACAGTAGTAAAATTTTGATTATAAATAAATGCTCCAAAGTGAGCTGATTTTGCAATGGAGTAAATGCTAATTTTTTTCTTCTATTACTTAGAGTATATTCAAGATCTCAAGAGCAAGAACAAAAAATGTTTTTAAAAGCCTTTTTGAGAAAACGATTCTAGCAAAAATTAAGATTACTCAAAGACTTTGACTTGAGAAATAATTTAGCAAGTGAAATTTTAGAGAATGAATTGTGTGTTTGGCCGTGAGAAATGATTCACTATTTATAGTAGAGTAGAGTTGGTTTAATAAGGAAGGATTTTGAAATTCAAAAATTATTTTGTCACATTTAAATTGATTTTGCAAGATTAAAACATGTGACTAACTTTTCAATGAATGTGGACAATGCTTAGTAATTAGATGAAGACAAAATCTTTCCAAAAGAATTGATTTTAAATAAACAGAGTAAGATATTTAGCTAGACAAATTAGAGACAAATTATGTCAAAGGATTTGAAAGAAACCATTCATTTAAAAATTGAAATGATTGAGAATTAAACTATAATGGCTACAAGTAATTAAGTATTAAAAAACATTAGGCTTAATTAAGAGAAAGATTTTCGGCCAAATTTAATAGGCAAGGTCCACGACTCATTATTTAAAAAGATAGGCGGGCAATTTTGATATGAAAAAACTTTAGAAAAGGGCTAATAATGTTGGGTCAAAAAGTATTTAAAAAAGTTTGGGCTAGGAATTTTCTTGCTCTTTTAATCGATTGAAAATACTTACTAAGTTGACCACAATTTTCTTGAATCGGAAATTGGGCCCTTCAGGGGTGCTAGGGGCTTCGATCTTGATCATCATTCATAATGAGCCTTTAGCTAAAATTGGCCTTTTCATGATCTTCCTTCATAATTTGCATAAACCTTTTCGTATCAAACTTGGATCTTCTTCATTGTTTTGGGCTATCTCAAACTCCAAATGGGTTGCTCTTTTATAAATAAAAATCTGTTGGATGAAGATGAAGAGAAAAGAAGTTAGTTATTAAGGGAAGGTTTTGATGATTTCCAAAACATCATAATCAGCTAAGTGTGGAAAGCTTAGTTCCTTTAGAAGGATCTTTGAACAAGCAAAGAAGATATCAGAAGAGTTCAAAGCTCAAAGACCAGAAGACTAGTGATCTCTTGCTGAAACAACAAACAGAAGGATAGGTCATCAGCCGAGTCAGATCAGATTAGTTCAGTATTTGATCAGCAGAGTGCCTATCAGAAGGGTTGCTTCGATCAGCAGAGTAGAAGAGATCATGAGATCAGTTCAACGGTAATAAATGCACCTGGTGTAATAAATGCTGAAAGAGAAGGGCAGTAATGGCAAATGATTGAAGATATTCTCGGATCAGCAGAGTGCATTTAATGCAGCATTTAATGCGATGGACAGAAAGTACTGTACATTGTACGGACTGCTGCAGGAAGCCGTTTCAAATGAGCTGAAGAATGGATTTGAATTGTGACTTGGCTTCAACGGTCATATTTTCAATTCCATGTATAAATAGAGCTGAATTTCAATCGAGCAAATAACACAACAATCAGAGATTTCGTTTTTGAAGCAGAATTTTTACTAAGTCTCAAAAGCTCGAACAGCTCACTCGTCTGGTGGAAGTCATCTGTTGACAGAAACCCAGTTGAAGAAAACAGAAAATTACGATCTGAGTGATCTTGTAATAGCTGAGTGTTGTGAGGAGTTGTGATCCATCTTTGTGAGTGATCAAACTTCAGAGAGTAGAATTTCTTAGTGATTTTCTATTGTGAGCTTATAGCCTTTTCATTAGTTGTCTAGGTATAATTGGAGAAATATTGTAATCTGTGTGATTATAGTATAACCCATAATCTAAGTGATCTGGAAGAGTGGACTAAATGATTTTTATCCATATAACCACTATAAAAATTCTTTGTGTTATCTTGCATTTAAGTTTTCTTGCATATTTTAAAGCTTGCATATTTACACACTTTGAATTACAAAAAGATTTTATAAGGAGTTTAAGAACTGGGGATAAAATCTTTAAGAACTTAGTTTACTTGTGAAAAACACTTTCAAACAATCCGCTGCAAGTACACTCTTTGGAAAACTGTTTTGCTGAAAAACAGCTAAGTCATTGTAAGAAGAGTGGTCAGTCTGCTGTTCAAGATTTGTTCACGATCAGCTTAGTCTGCTTACTGTTCTTCATCATCTTAGTCTGCTGACAGAACACTAAAAAGTTTTTAAGTTCAAAAATTTTCTGAGGTCTATTCACCCCCCCCCCCCCTCTAGACCTCATCTGACCACTTGGGACCAACAAGTGGTATCAGAGCAGGTGGTTCATTAGAATCAGCTGCCTGATCAACGAGCTTGATCCAAGTGTTATTCAAAGGTTTTCAAAAACTTTTCAAAAGAGCATCTTTTTGAAAAATCAAAACTTTTTGAAAAATGGATTGCATCAGCCATGTTCCCCACATTGCTGGTATGTCCTTTGAGGACTGGAAAATCAGAATGGAGATTTTCCTAGCTGCTTATAATGACAACATGTATACATGTATCATTAAAGGTCCATTCAGATTCACAAAGACCATAAAAATAAATGAGATTGATACGTTGTGGAAAAAGACCTTCATGAGATGACTCCAGAAGAAATAAAGCTCTTCAATCTAGACAAAGTTGGGAGATTCATCATGACTAAAGCCCTGGACAATGATCGGTTTGACAAAGTCAAACATTGCAAGACTGCAAAAGAGATGTGGGACAAAGTCAGAGATATGAGCGAAGGCAATGATGCAATAAAAGAGCATCAGCTCACTGTTGCCTTGGAGAAACTTGACAACTTCAAGATGAAGTCTGGAGAAACCATTGATCAGATGGATACCAGATTCACCAGGACTCTGAATGAAGTTTTAAAGTTGGGAAAGACCTTCACTGACAAAGAGATCACTGTCAGAGTACTAAAGGCCCTACCCCCAAAGTTCAACATGAAAGTGACAGCAATGGAATAATCAAGGGATTTGGGAAAAATCTCTCTTACTGAGTTGTTCTCTGTACTCAAGGCATTCGAGTATAAGCTGCCTAGAATGGGAATTGAAGAAACCTCAACTTCAGGACCCACAGCTGCACTTGTTGCTGCTGAAAACACCAGAAGACCAGCACAGAAAAGCAAAGATGTGGACTCATCTGATGAAGCCACTCTACTCAACAATAAGGAGTACACTGCTGGAGATGTTGCACTGTTGATGAACAATTTCAAGAAGTTCTACAAAAGAAAAATGAAGAACAAATACAACAATGCTTCTACTTCTAAACCTAACTTTTCTTCTCAAGATAAAGATGATTATAAAGCAAAAATAATGTGTTACAACTGCAGGAAATTGGGACACTTCATCAAAGACTGCCCATATCCAAAAGCAGAAAAGTACACTGAAGAGGAGAAGAAAATGAGAAAAGAAAGAAAGCATCAGAAAGGCAAGGCAATGATGGCTGAAGCAGAAAAGCTGACTGCTGTCTACTCATCTGATTCAGATTCAGACACGTCTGATGAAGAATCGTCTGATGAAGAAAAAGCTGCTCTCCTGTGCCTGATGGCAAAGGAATCTGATGACTCTGAGGATGAGGTTAGGATTAGGAGTAGGAGTAAAGTAGAGAAGATTTGGTACTTGGACAGTGGATGTTCAAGACACATGTGTGGAAACATACATGAGCTGACTGATGCAGTTGCTGTGGATGGTCCAAGTGTTACATTTGGAGACAGCAAAGAAGGCAAGATTAAAGCTAAAGGAAGATTAATCAAGGGAAACATAGAGATATCTGACGTCTCATATGTTAAAGGCCTAAAGTATAATCTGCTGAGCATAAGTCAATTTTGTGACAAAGGATATTCAGTCATCTTCTCAACAGATAAGTGCTACGTTGAACAGATTGGTACAAAGAAGGTAATCTTATCTGGAAGACGACAAGGAAATATCTATATAGTCGACTGGAATTCTGCTGATAAGAATTCAAGTGTTTGTTTGGTGGCATCTGCACCAAGTGAAGTCAGTTGGCTATGGCACAAGAGAATGAATCATCTAAACTTCAAGACCATAAACAGATTAATCAAGAATGATCTGGTTGAAGGGATTCCAAAGGCAGTCATGAGCAAAGACAAGCTCTGTGACGCATGTCAGAAGGGTAAACAAATCAAGTCATCATTCAAAGGAAAGAAGCACCAATCTTCTGGAAGAATATTTGAGCTACTGCATATGGACTTATTTGGACCCATTGATCCAGTCAGCAATGGTGGAAAGAAATACTGCCTGGCTGTTGTGGATGACTATTCAAGATATACTTGGGTGATCTTCATGAAAAAGAAAAGTGAAACCAAGGAACATCTTACCAATCTGATGGAACTGATCCAGAATGAGAAGAATATCAAAATATTGAAGATCAGATCAGATAGAGGGACAGAGTTTACAAACTCTACTGTTGAAGAGTATTGTAATATCAAAGGAATACATCATGAGTATTCAGCTGCTAGAACCCCTCAACAGAATGGTGTTGCTGAAAGGAGAAACAGAACACTAAAAGAAGCTGTCAGAACCATGATAGCTGAAGCTAAGTTGCCACAAAAATTTTGGGCAGAAGCAACAAATACAGCATGCTTTACCCAAAACAGATGTATGATCAACAAAAATCAGAACAAGACTCCATATGAAGTTTGGAACAACAGAAAACCAAACATTCATTACTTTAAGATTTTTGGTTGTAAATGTTTTGTATTGAATAATGGGAAAAATCACCTTACTGCATTTGCAGAAAAGGCTGATGAAGCTGTTTTTGTAGGATACTCTACTGTTAGTAAGGCTTATAGAGTTTTTAACAAAAGAACACTGCTAATAGAAGAATCTATCCATGTAGTATTTGATGAGCCAAGTCAATCTTCTGAAAAGAATCATAGTATTAACCAAGATCTGTCTACTGATTTACAGAAGTTAGACATTGGAAGAAATGAAGAATATGTTCCCATCATACTACCTAATCTTAGTTCAGCTGCTAACTCAAGTGCTGTTCAAAATCACAGTGCTGATAGTCTAACAGACGAGTTGCAAATAGCTGACAGACCAGAGACTGTTCAACAGACTGCAAACGTTCAACAGACTACTACTGGAACTCCAACAGTAGTGTTGCATGATCAAGACAGAGGACAACATCCTGATCTGCAACCTGATCTCAGATGGCTCAAGAATCACCCACCTGAGTTAGTAATAGGTGATCCTTTAGATAGAGTGAAAACAAGAAGAGCTGCTGCACAAGATGATATGTTTGTCACCTTTCTATCTCAAATAGAGCCTAAGCAAATTGAAGAAGCTCTTAATGATTCCTTCTGGATAGAAGCCATGCAAGAAGAGCTGAATCAATTTGAAAGGAATGAAGTCTGGTACTTAGTTCCTAGACCAAGTCATCAAAGAGTAATTGGCACTAAGTGGGTATTCAGAAATAAGATGAATGAAGATGGTATTGTCACCAGAAACAAAGCAAGATTAGTGGCCAAGGGTTATTGTCAAGAAGAAGGAATTGACTTTGATGAAACTTTTGCACCAGTAGCAAGACTTGAAGCAATCAGACTGTTTCTAGCCTATGCTGCTTACAAGAACTTCACTGTCTATCAGATGGATGTGACGTCTGCTTTTCTCAATGGAGAACTGCAAGAAGAAGTATATGTTGAACAACCTCCCGGATTTGAAGTCTATCAAGAAGAGGACAAGGTATATCGTCTGAAGAAAGCCCTCTATGGACTGAAACAGGCTCCAAGAGCATGGTATGATACCCTATCTGATTTTCTTTTAATTAAAGGATTTCGTAAAGGTAAGGTAGATAAAACCTTGTTTACAATTGAATGGGAAAATCATATATTACTTGTGCAAATATATGTGGACGATATTATTTTTGGTTCAACTAACCAACAGATGTGTGATAAGTTCTCCAAGCTGATGCAGAATAAGTTTGAAATGAGCATGATGGGTGAACTTAATTATTTTCTTGGTCTGCAAGTTAGACAGTTGCCTGATGGAATATTCATCAGCCAAGCAAAATACACAAGAGATCTGTTCAAGAAATTTGGTATGGAAACTAGCTCAACTGCTACCATTCCTATGTCTACAAATCTTCGTTTGGATAAAGATGAAGATGGCAAATCAGTGGACATAACCAAATATAGAGGGATTATTGGTTCATTGTTGTATCTAACAGCAAGTAGACCTGATATAATGTACTCAGTTGGAGTCTGTGCAAGATTTCAATCAAACCCCAAGGAATCTCATCTCTTAGCTGCCAAGAGGATACTGAAATACATTAAAGGCACTCAAGAATTGGGATTGTGGTATCCTAGAGAATCTGGATTTGAGCTTATTGGTTATTCAGATTCAGACCTTGCTGGCTGCAAGATTGACAGAAAAAGCACAACAGGTGCCTGTTAGTTCTTAAGTAGTCGTCTGATCTCATGGATGAGTAAGAAACAGACTTCAGTTTCTATATCTACTGCTGAAGCTGAATATATAGCTGCTGGAGCTTGCTGTGCACAGATACTTTGGTTGAAACATCAACTAGAAGACTACAACATCAAGATCAGTGGAATTTCAATCTACTGTGATAATACAAGTGCAATCTCTCTTACTCAGAACACTACAAGTCATTCAAGGACTAAACACATTGAGATCAAGCATCACTTCATTAGAGATCATGTTGAAAAAGGCAATGTAATGATTAAGTATGTTCATACAGATAATCAGATTGCTGATATTTTCACTAAACCTTTAAGTGAAGTAAGGTTCTCAACTCTAAGAGCAGAGCTAGGACTACTAAATTTGGATGCATAAGCTGAGGGGGAACTCATCAGAAGACTGAAGTTCAACAGCTTAGTTATTCACTATTATATTCAAGGATTAACCTTCAACAGACTAGTTAGCTTATGGATTCTTAAAGTCAGGGGGAACGTGTAAGACTAGCGGTACTTCTGTTCTAAAGATGAAATCAGTTAATGACAGGTAGTTGAAGTCAAATTATCAGAAGATATGTTCTTAATTCTTGAAGACTGGAGATTATTTTATCTTGCTGGATTGACAAACAACAGAGGAAGATTACTAGCTATTGGCCTTCTCTAGTAATATCAGATAACAGATTACTCGTATGTCAGATAAGTTAAACTCTACTCATCTGATAACTTATATAAGCATGGTCATAAAACGTATCCTTAGAAACGCGCTTTTATAAGTAACAGATTAGTGTCGATAGAGTTTCCCGCCCATCTGACATTAAAATAATAAAATTGAAATCCGCGGCTCCCATCCACACGATTAAAAACTGTCAGATTAGATCATCGGTTCAGATTAATCACGATAACCAAATCAAAGGAAACCTATAAAGTCCGATCTGAAAAACACAGTCGTCTTACGCACTCAAACACTCTCAAATTCTCTCACTCTCAAACTCTCCTGTTTCGAAAGTTCATTGCTTTTGCAGAATTATACTCACTAATCTCAGAAATGGAAAAGATTATTGATGGAAGATACCTAAACTACAGCAAATTTCACTTTTCGGGTACTGATCTGATGCGCTCACTCTTGGAGAAAATCAAAGAGGCATCTTTAGTTCCGGTTTTGGAAGCACACGAAGACAGGGTCTACTTAGAAGACGTATATCACTTCTATACGACCAGGAAATTTAACGATGATGAAACTGTCATGACTGCTGTTATTGGTGGTAAGAAAATTGCTGTCTCTGCTGCTGTTTTAAGTGAAATTTACAAACTTAAGAATAAAGGAGGAGATGTGTCAGACCTAGGGTCTGAGAAAGAGGAAGAATTTTGGGAAATTTGTGCTAAAAAGGGAGAAGAGATGACTGGGACTCTGATGAAAACTCCGTTAAAAGACGAGTATCAGAGATTCACAGACATCATTGCGAAGGTGCTGGATTGTAGCACGAGTTCATTAGATGGGTTACCTAGGAGGAGGTACTACACCATGGTCTGTATATACTATGGACTGAAAGTTAACTGGGCTGCTCACGTCTATGAGCTGCTGAGTGATAAGAGGCATTCTCATGCCATCTTACTCAGTAATCTGTTTGCATCCCTGCAATGTCGAAGGAGGGTCAGACAAGTCAACCTGCTGAGCCAACAGCACAGACTGCTGTTGTGGGTGGATCAGCACAACCTGAAATTGCAGTTCCAGAAAAGATAATTGAAGATTTCACCAAGGAGATTGAGCAGATGAAGACTGACTCTTCTCCAGAAAGAACTGAGTCTGAGGAAGAAATTCCTCTTCAAAGGTTGAAAAGATTGAGAACCAGAAGTGAGGCAAGGGGACCTCCTGCTGCCAACCCCCCTGCCAAAAGAATTGCTAAATCAAAGGCCAAGAGAAAGGTCACTTTCTCTGTGGAGCCAGTTGCAACAGTAAGAGAAACAACAACAGAAGCAGAAAGGCCATTAACTATTGAAGAACCTGCTGTCAAGGCTGCTAAAGCTGCTGCTGCTGAAACTGAAATTGTTTCTACAGTTGGAATGTCTACAGAAGACTCATCTGCTGCACTATCTGCTGAAGTTGAAGAAGCACAGCAGACTAGTACAACACATGAAGGAGATGCACTCTTGCTGCATCCTACTCCAGTTGCTGCAACCCCTCTTCAAGCAATTGAAAGTCCTGAATCAAGGAGGAAGAGGACTGGCAAGATTGCCACTTACCTAACTGCCGCAGAAAAGAAAAGACAAGATGCTGCTGAAAAGCTAAGGATAGCTGCAGAAAAGGCAGAAGAAGAAAGACTGAAAAGCCTAGAGTTAAAAAGGCTGGAAGAAGAGGCCAGCAAGATGACTCAAGAGCAAAGGGATGCTGTTGAGGCAGCAGAGTTGGCTGCTGCTATTGAAGCAAGCACCAAGGATGCTCATGGACATCAGCATACTGGTGGGATAGTTATTAATGAACAAAGAGATCCAAACAAACCAATACCAGCTATGCCTGCACCAAAGATAAAGCCAAAAAGAAGAGAGGAGATTAGATTATCTTTAGAGATTGTAAGGGATGATCCTGCTATCTTTGAAGAATTCCTCAAGAGGCTAGATGCTGAAAGTGAAAGAATCAACCATCTGACGTTGTTTAATGCTGAAAAGATCAGATACAACAGATGGAGAGAATTCAGACTGACAAAAAGTCCAGCTGAAATGGCCAAGTGGAAAGCCTTCACTGCTGAAGAAGCCTGGGTGTTAAAGTGGCTTGAGACTGGATCACTCATGCAAGCACTGGATTCAGAATTCTTTCTGGACAAATTAAGGCTAAGGATAAGTCACATAGTCAATGCTGAAGCAAAGAAGATCTTTGAGTCTGTTCCTGAGGATTATGATGAATCAGAAGACCTCAAGGAAAGATCAATCAAGTTGGCTATCGCTCAAGCAATGGAGCTTTGGGCAAAGAAATCAAGGAAGCTAAAGGGACAACCCAGCTCATTGGTCCCTCTTCCAAATATCAAGCACATTGTCTATGGTCCTAACATCAAACCATATGAAGAGCTACCTGAGGAACCATACTCACCTTTTATTCCTCTTGACAATTTTACATGGATTTCTAACAGGTCAGCTGTAGACAATGAGGGATTGCTGAAAACAGTTGAGACTGTTAAGAAGATCATATCCCCTGCTGATAAAGACAAAGAAGAGTCCTCTGATCAACAAAAGCACAAAGAGGGTACATCTGACCCATCTGATCAGAACAAAGAACAGAATGATAAGACTGAAACAGCTGATGATTCCAAGAAAGAAGAAGTTATTCCAGCTGATCAGATCATGGATAAGGAAGTTGCTGATGAAAAAGATGATCAGACTGAGGAGAAGAAAAGCACTCCTAGTCATGCTGACAAGGCCAATGAAGTTGAGCCCATCTCTGGTCCAGTAGATCAGTCTCTTGAACTGATAATTCAAACATCAGAGCAACCTATCAAAGAAACACCTCTTACTTTGCCTGCTATTCCAACAGATGTTCCTTCAACCTCTCAAAATGCTCAGACAAATTTGTTGGACTCCATCCGACAAATGATTGACAAATCATTGAAGGAAATGAAGGAGGAGTTAACAGCAGATGTGTTGGCTGCTGTACGTCAACCCAGTCAGAAAGTTGCTGCTATTCCAACAAATCTGATAGAAGATACTGCTCAAAATGTTAAGCCCATTTGTCAAGATATGGACATACTCAGAAGAAGGACTCAGAGCACTGCTGATGGTTGGAGACGAATTGAAGAAACAGTTGAAACGGCCCTCCAAGCAGAAGATGAAGTCATGGAAAATATGATGAAAGACTTCACTGCTTCATCAAATTGGATTTTAGGAACTCAAATTCAATTGGGTGATCAAGGAGAGGATTTGCTCAAAGAAGTGAAAGATTTTAAGGCCAATCAACTCAAACAACAAGCTCAAATAAATGCCATGGAAGAAAACATCAAACTTCTCTGTGACTCACTTCAGATTACACCAGCCTTGCCACAATATCCAATCAACCCCTGCTGATGATGGCAAAAAGGGGGAAGAGAGGGTATTTGGACAGAAAAGAGTTGGAACTTCTTTTGAAAGGGAAGAAGAAAATCAAGATGATGCTGAAGAAACTGAAGTGTTGGAAGAATCTGCTGATGAGACTGGTAAAAACATGGAAGAAACAAGCAGACCAACAGATGAGAAGATCACAGAAGAAGAGAAAGCTGAAAATGAAGAAGCTGACAATGCTGAAGCTGAAGCAAAAGCCAAATCTGATAAAGAACTAGCTGCTACCAAAGACTCAGCTGAAGAACAGCTTGACCCTGATGTCAAATATAAGAAGATAGAGCTGTTGAGGAAAAGATTCTTTGAAGCATTGGAAGCTGAAACTTCCAATCTATCTGATGAAGAATCTGAAAAAGAAGACAAGGAAGCTGAAGAAGAAAAGAAAGAAGAAGCTGAAGAAGAGAAGAAAAATTCAGAAGAAGAGAAGAAGGGAGAAGACTAGTTTAGGCTAGATTTCCTTTTATCTTAAAAATCCTTGTAATCTTTTTAATTACTTTGCACCCTTCGTCTTTCAACACTTGTAATATGGAAGCAGTTCAATTATCTATAAAATTGCAAGTTTGAATCCAACACACTATTTCTATCTCAGAAATTTTTGAGGATCAGAACTTTAGTTTAGGTACATGTACTTAGCTGAAGTTTTGTCATCATCAAAAAGGGGGAAATTGTTGGATGAAGATGAAGAGCAAAGAAGTTAGTTATTAAGGGAAGGTTTTGATGATTTCCAAAACATCATAATCAGCTAAGTGTGGAAAGCTTAGTTCCTTTAGAAGGATCTTTGAACAAGCAAAGAAGATATCAGAAGAGTTCAAAGCTCAAAGACCAGAAGACTAGTGATCTCTTGCTGAAACAACAAACAGAAGGATAGGTCATCAGCCGAGTCAGATCAGATTAGTTCAGTATTTGATCAGCAGAGTGCCTATCAGAAGGGTTGCTTCGATCAGCAGAGTAGAAGAGATCATGAGATCAGTTCAACGGTAATAAATGCACCTGGTGTAATAAATGCTGAAAGAGAAGGGCAGTAATGGCAAATGATTGAAGATATTCTCGGATCAGCAGAGTGCATTTAATGCAGCATTTAATGCGATGGACAGAAAGTACTGTACATTGTACGGACTGCTGCAGGAAGCCGTTTCAAATGAGCTGAAGAATGGATTTGAATTGTGACTTGGCTTCAACGGTCATATTTTCAATTCCATGTATAAATAGAGCTGAATTTCAATCGAGCAAATAACACAACAACAATCAGAGATTTCGTTTTTGAAGCAGAATTTTTACTAAGTCTCAAAAGCTCGAACAGCTCACTCGTCTGGTGGAAGTCATCTGTTGACAGAAACCCAGTTGAAGAAAACAGAAAATTACGATCTGAGTGATCTTGTAATAGCTGAGTGTTGTGAGGAGTTGTGATCCATCTTTGTGAGTGATCAAACTTCAGAGAGTAGAATTTCTTAGTGATTTTCTATTGTGAGCTTATAGCCTTTTCATTAGTTGTCTAGGTATAATTGGAGAAATATTGTAATCTGTGTGATTATAGTATAACCCAGAATCTAAGTGATCTGGAAGAGTGGACTAAAGGATTTTTATCCATATAACCACTATAAAAATTCTTTGTGTTATCTTGCATTTAAGTTTTCTTGCATATTTTAAAGCTTGCATATTTACACACTTTGAATTACAAAAATATTTTATAAGGAGTTTAAGAACTGGGGATAAAATCTTTAAGAACTTAGTTTACTTGTGAAAAACACTTTCAAACAATCCGCTGCAAGTACACTCTTTGGAAAACTGTTTTGCTGAAAAACAGCTAAGTCATTGTAAGAAGAGTGGTCAGTCTGCTGTTCAAGATTTGTTCACGATCAGCTTAGTCTGCTTACTGTTCTTCCTCAGCTTAGTCTGCTGACAGAACACTGAAAAGTTTTTAAGTTCAAAAATTTTCTGAGGTCTATTCACCCCCCCCCCCCTCTAGACCTCATCTGACCACTTGGGACCAACAAAATCTGTCCAAATCATAAAACTAAAGAGCACCAATATATTAAATGTTCATTTGTTAATCATCAACTATTCGGCTAAAAATCTCCCCCTGGATTGACAAACAACTTTTGATACAAAAAAGATTTTAAGGGAACCCCCCCTAACTTTATGCAATTTTGAAAATTTCATACTCCCCCACAATTGAGGCTTTTTTTAAAAAAAAAATGTTTCTTGGGAAATATAAGAGGCCTTAACATTAGTTGTTAAGTCTCTTTGACCAATGAATTTTCGAAAAACATTTTTATGCAAATTTTCAAAGTCATGCAATGCCAATGTATATATGAGCAAGTTGAGTCTAGGACACAATATCTATAATCAATAATCAAGGGATCATATATGCAATAATCAACTAATATCAATATAATATTCAAGTTATATAGGCGGTGAGCAACAAAGTATTCAATTTAAAACATAAGCAGATAAAACTTTAAACAAGCATCAAATTACTTCTTCTCCCCCTTTTGTCAATCAATCAGTTCACTCTTAGGTTGGTCAATATTCGCAATATAGGAATAAGATCAGAGTTTAACGAATAATTAGGCGGAAGCATAATATTTTCAAATTTCATTTACACTTAAAATGCCCAAATTTTTTCAAACAAAATTGATCTTCAGCGACTGCCTTTGTAAAAATATCCGCAAGTTGATTTTCAGAGTTCACAAAATTAACACAAATATTTCCTTTTTGCACATTGTCACGTATGAAATGAAATTTAATATCTATATGCTTAGTACGAGAATGTTGCACTGGATTCTTAGTAATACTAATGGCACTATAATTATCACATAATATTTCCACATTTTCAAACAATAAACCAAAATCACGCAAATAACTTTTCATTCACATAATTTGAACACAACAATTAGATAATGCAACATATTCCGCTTCAGCGGTTGAAAGTGCAACAGAGTTTTGCTTTTTACTATGCAATGCAACAAGACAATTTCCCAAGAGTTGACCTGTACCACTGGTACTTTTACGGTCTAGCAAGCATCCTGCTAAGTCCGCATCAGAGTAGCCAGTGAGATTAAAAATTTTGCTAGTTGGATACCATAGACCAAAATTTATGGTTCCTTTGAAGTACCGAAAAATTCTTTTGACAGCGACAAAATTGGACTCTTTTGGTGCAGATTGAAAACGAGCACAATAACAAGTGGCAAACATTATATCGGGCCTACTAGCAGTTAAGTAAAGAAGACTTCCAATCATACCTCGATACCTTGTTTCATCAAAGGGTTTACCTTTCTCGTCCTTATCAAGTTTCGTGGTAGGGCTCATGGGAGTACCCATTTCTTTGCACTCGTCCATTCCAAATCTTTTGATGAGTTCCTATGTGTATTTCATTTGGCAAATAAAGATTCCTTTTTCATTTTGTTTTATTTGAAGCCAAAGGAAATATGTTAGTTCGCCCATAAGACTCATCTCAAATTCATCCTGCATACACTTAGCAAAGTCTCGGCAAAGGAGATCATTAGTGGCACCAAATATTATATCATCAACGTAAATTTGAACAATTAACAAACCATTTTCATTTGCTTTTAGAAAAAGTGTTGTATCAACTGTAATAATAGAAAAACCATTTTCTAAAAGAAATTTACTTAATCTTTCGTACCAAGCCCTAGGGGCTTGTTTTAATACATAAAGAGCTTTTGACAATTTAAAAACATGGTTAGGAAATTTTTCATTTTCAAAACCCGGGGGTTGCTCCACAAAAACTTCTTCATTTAAAAGGGCACTTTTAACGTCCATTTGAAAAAGATGAATTTTTTTAAAAGAGGCATAATCGAGTAACATACGAATAGATTCAAGTCTAGCAACAGGAGCATAGGTTTCATTGATATTGATACCTTTTTGTTGATTGTAGCCTTTAGTGACTAGTCTCGCCTTATTTCGAGTAACCTCACCTTCTTCATTGAGTTTATTTCTAAATACCCATTTTGTTCCAATGATGGTGTGCTTACTTGGTGTTTCGACTAGAGTCCATACCTGATTTTTATCAAATTGAAATAAATCCATGTTAGACTAAAAAGTGTATTTAAATCCATGTTAAACAATACCTGTTACATCTCAAATAATGGGCAGTTGACGGAGTTTCTAATGGATGATTGTCTTCGGGGACAAAATTTGTAACCTTATAAAATCCATCACATATATCATGTGCTACGCGAAACAGAGTTGTACAACCACATCTAGTTTCAATTTTTGATCTTCGTCGGGGTTCACGACCTTGTATAGGGGGTTTGCGAAATCCTTCCCGAGAACATACCAATTGCACATTCTTTACAATACCACGTTTAGTTTTTCTATGACACTTTCGAACGTCGAATCCTTTCTTTCTACCGTATTCTATATAAAATGTCTGGGCCTCCTCATAAGAATTAAATACCAATTTCCAGATTGACTCATTGTTTACGGGATCAAGATTCGGTTTTGATTTATCACCTCCAATATTATTGAATTCGTCTCTATTATTCTCACTGTCTGAAGAAACATCAGTAAAAACATAACCTTCTTCGTTCTTACTATCCATGTTCTGTAAAACCAAAGTAAGATCAAAACTATTAAAAAAGAAAAATATCACTTCTCATAAAAGTGACACTAATCAACATACATGATAAACCAATTATGCCTATGTAGTATGTAGGCATTCAAAGTACTCAACACTTCACAAACCAAATTTAAAAAATCAATACAAATATAAACCTTCTATAAAAAGTAATTACCAACAAATAATTTTACAATAAATGTCATTTTCCCTTCGGACCACTTTTAATACTTACAAAAGTACAATATCAATATTCTGGGTATAATTAAATTAGTATAATAACATCAACTTATGGATTAAAGAAGCCAAAGAGACATGATCCCCTGTTACATTTGTGAACGATATAAGTCATTTTAATAAAAATCGTCCAGAACTTAATCAAATATGCATCAGCAACATGTTAATTTAGTGATAACTTCAAAGTCATATGCCAATATAAACAATAGTAAACCATTATATATCAGCTAAATACAAGAAAGGCAACTATTGATCTCTTGATGTCTGCTGATAGTGACAGTCAATTTAATATAAATATACTTATTAGTAAAACCTTTATATATCAGTTAAAATCAAGGAAAACTTATATTGATGTCTGATGATGACAATGAAGTCAACTGAAATATAAAGTAAGTACATCTAAACCATTACGTGCCAATGGTCCTCAAAGACAGACCCTCTAGAAATCAGGACTAACACAATTAAATATCGAATAACAGGAATTGCTTATATTCCCTCCCATGCACCTCCCCCCTCTTCTACGCTTTTGGGGAAAAAATGGAGCAGAAAAAATGGATATGCTCTGGGACCTGCCATCTTTCTAAACTGAACTACAGAAAGTTAACTATAATTAACAAAAGCATAATTGCTTTCATAGCCAACTTGACTAGACATTTACATATTGAATATAATGTAATTCTAAAATGAAGAAACTTGATGATTTCAGCAAACCTGTAATTATTCAAGATCTAAGTTAGTCCCATGAATTAACATAAAAACATAAATTTTCTGTATATTCCACTTAAACATATATAATAGTCAACAAATCACAAGAAAACAAAAAAAGATAATTATTCCATGCATCTAAATTTGAGGAGGTGTTGACTTGACTCTCCAAGATCTCATCCCACCCAATTACTCCAAACCAGACAATTGTTTATTAATTCAACTTGTTTGTGCCATAAAACTGCATCATTATTACCTATTTGAAAAAAGTTATTAATAAAAAAAACAGTTCCATGTGTTAGGCTTGAGTAACAAAAAAAATTCTCACGTACATATAAGGGTGCATATTAAGCAGTAATAATAATAGTAAATGTCTCTCATCTCTATTAGCTTGATGTTGGACATTCAATAATGTGCACATTCTATTAAAAGTTCCCTTCAACGTGTAAGGTACTGAGATCATGTTAGAGAATCCAAATATACAAGTTATTCTGAATAGTTATTGTAACTCACTATAAGTATGACTGGACAATGTGCTATATGACTAGACTAACTCTCCATCTTCAGATTATTGTGTGTGGAGAGGGATTATGTGTGATAATCTCACCTTTAATGTGGTTGCACTGTGAGTTTTTAATCTTCACTTTATCATTACTTATAGCAATTAATGAATGTGACCTCAGATTTAATTTTCAACTATCACCTTTATCTTTTCTTAGTCTTGGTTGTCAAAGATTTGTTCTTTCCTTTACTCTGTGTGCTTGTGTCTATGTTCTGCAGTAATCTATCAGGTTTGAATCTTGATGGGGAAATTTCTCCTGCAATAGGGCAACTTAAAGGACTGCTCTCCATGTAAATTGGCACCCTATTTAAGTTCAAGTACAATTTGCTTAATTAGTTAAAATTTCTTGCCAACCTCTACTTTGATGTTAGGGGGTCTAAATATGAAATATGATTGTTGGGTGTATTTAAAACCAGTGATTTAAGGGGGAATAAGCTATCTGGACAGATTCCAGATGAGATTGGAGATTGCTCGGCTTTGATAAGTTTGTAAGTTTGTGCTTGATTCTTTTAGGGCCCATTTGGATGGGTGGATTTGAAATGAGGAGGGATTTCAAATGAATGGATTTGAAAATCCAATGATTTAAACAGGGCCGGCCCTGAGCGTAAGCCGCACAAGCGGTCGCTTAGGGCCACCGGTTAACGAGGGCCTCCAATAATAAAATATTGTAATATATATGTATATATTTATATGTATGTAATAATTATACAAAGATTGCTTGTTGCATAGATGGTAAGTCTCTTGATGGGTGTGCGTGAGATCAGTGTTCGAATTCTTGTATCCTCAAATGGCCTTCAATTATGTTCTCATGTCCACTTTCCTAAAAGTGTCATTCTTTTTTCTCAATTTTGTGCTTAATTTGTAAAATTCACCATTCATGTAACCTTGATGTTCTGTTTTATTTATTATTTTTGTTTCTCTTTGACTTGAACACGGTCTATTTTACTCTTTTTCAAGGTTAGTGTCTTTGATTTATCTAAAATACTTCATATTTAGTTCCCCAAAGGTTTCTAGTTTCGAATTGATGCAAAATGATTAAACCCCTTTTAGCGTCATCCTTTAAGGATCATAATTGAAAAGTAAATCTTCATTTAAATTTTACAGTTAATCCACAATTGCATAATTGATTATGATTATAGTTTTAATTGCTGTTATTAACAATGCCAATAAATAGAGCACTACATATAGTTTTTTACGAAGTATTGGGGTCCTTGGTGTCTTCGTATGCAAATCCTTTTGGTTGAGGCAAAAGCAAAAACTTTACTGAGAATAAAACACTAATTGATAGAGATAGATTAAAATTTCAATTATGTAGTAATAAATATTCAACAATATATAAAAATAATATTAGGTTTTACATATAACTAGAAAATTTGAGATCATATGCACCACTCCATTCTTTGTGTGGAAGTATCGACGTAATTTCATAAAGTCATTCGGTCTGAATGCTATATGAAGAACATAAGCCAGATGACGGAACGGGAAGACCTAGGATGTAGAAGACCATACCAGGAGTGATTCGGCAGATTTGAATTCATATAGATATCCACCCATGTGGTACATTTGTTGAATTTTCTACTCGCATAACTTATGAGAGAGGTTGTAGAAGCTGATGAGATACAAGATCTATGGAATTTCCATAATTTTATACATGAGATTTCAAGAAAACATTTACATTCAAAGGTTTATGGTTTTAATTTGATGCAGAATGGTTCAAAGAAGGTTTTAAGTCTCAATATTTTGGATTTTTATATGAATTGTGATTTACAATACCAATCGATACAACTCGTTATTTGTTTGGACTGGCGTTCGGAAAGACGAGACATAAGTTGTGAACCAGAAACCGCGGGATTGGCCATGACTCGGGGTTTGGATTTTTAAATTGAAAAAAGATGAAGGAACATTATCATAGAAGGTGACTGACTTTCAATCACTAATGGAGTTTTGGGACCTCAATCAGATAAGCCAGGGCCGGCCCTGAGTATTCGGTGGCCCTAAGCCAATTTTTAAATTGTGGCCCTCAAATTTACACGTACAACAAAATTATGCTAATAAAAAATACAAATTTTAAAGCAATGCAAACAAATTATTAATTAGAAAAATAATAAACAATTCAAATAATAAATCAAATATAATCTCGCTTTGTAAAAAATATCGATAATACAAGATATATTTTTACTTAATAAGAAAATGATTATATCAGTGAATGAGACATAAACACCTAATTAATATTATACTATAAAATTTTGGAGTAAAATCACAAATTACACTTGCATAATCATGGACCGAGCTAGGCGTATTTTGTTGGGGGGGGGGGGGGGGGGCGAAGTTTTTGGGTAATGAAGTCGGTATTTTTCGATGTTATGATAAAATAAATAAAACTAATTTAAGGTAAAGTGATACAATGCTTTTATCCATAAAAAAACGAAAAATATACACTAGCAAGTGTTTTAAAAGTAAGATTTTTTTTATATAATTAGCAGCACAAATTCATAACATTCAATACGGATGTTTAAAATGCAATTCAATTGAACAAAAAATAATTTGGTAGCAACTGGATATATTTTCGATGTTCAAATAAAATGACAAAAACTAACTTAGATTATAATAAATTTATACTAGCAATATTTTTAGAGTGTATGTTCAATAGATTGTTCAAAAGATTGAAAATTTGATAAGAAGATTTGAAATGCACAGGATACAAGAATATGCAAAACAAAACTACTTACTTCTCCAGTGGGTTTCGAACCTGAAACTTCATAGATGACAAAGATTCTTGTACTTGACATATGGATCAAGTTGCTCTTCTGATCTATCCTTGGATGCAGCATGCTCTTTGTCACTTTTTGCTGAGTCCTTGGATTCTTCTTCTTCAGCAACTTCTTCATCAATAGCTTCCTCTGCATCTGCTTTGGCATCAGTTACCTTTTATTCAGCAGCTTCAGCTTTCTCCTCTTTATCAGCTTTCTCTTCAGCTTCTTCAGCTTGTTTTTCAAGTACTGGCTCTTTTTCAACAGGTTTTTCTTTGTCAACAGAGTCTTTTGGTTGCTCAGGTACTTGAACAGCTTTAGTTGCTGGAGCTGACTTCTCTTCCCTCTTTTTGTCATCATCAGCAGGGTTGAGTTCAGCAGCTGATATGTTGATGGCAGTGCAAATTCTTCTGATGTTGTCATCCAATGTGGCAAGTTGAGATGTATGATGATTCAGAGTAGGTCTGAGTGTGGCAGCCTGGTCATTTAGATAGTCCATGTTGAGTTGCAAAGTAGCCACTTCATCATGAACTTTTGTGGTAGTTTCGTCTATATGGCGTACGAACCCAATGCTTTTCTCTGTTTCGGCATCAGCAAGCTTGGTGATCAGGCCAAGGACATCAGCAATGTCTCCTTCATGTCTTTGAAGAGCTGTGTGAAGATGATTTACATCAGACTTCACATCTTCAATATTTTTGTTCATGCTGACCAGACTTTGAAGCAATTGAAGAGAGTTATCAGGTGGCAAAGGAAAATTTTCAATTGCGTCTTTGATCGTCCTTCTGTTTTCCTCCTGCAGTCTTCTGTTTTCTTCAAGTATCTCTTTCATCAGCTGTTTGTTCCTTTCTTCCAAAGACTGATCCAGCAGCAATTGTATGGATTCCATTAAGGAAGAGTGCTTATCTGCTGTTGGAACTGGGACATCTGCTAGAACCTTTTCTTCTTCATCTTTCTGATCTGGTTCAGCAGTGTCTTGAACAGCTTCGTGTACAACAATAGCTCCAGTTTCCCCTTAAACATTTTCTTCATCATTCTAGGCAGCTTCTTGTTGAACAGCAGCATGTTCTTCCACCTTGGTTGTTTCAGGAGTTCCATCAGCTGATATTGACGTTGTTTGATGGATAACCTTAGTAATTGGAGGCATGTGCCTTAATTACTTTCTCATGATACGTGCTTACCTCAGGGCTAAATGCAATCTGTTGCACACTTGGCAGAGTGGGAAGGTCACTTGGAGATCCCTAGAAGTACCTTGACCTTTCTGACCACTTCTCCAAGACCTGGTAAACAGTTATTAGCACTGCACGTCTGATAGGATCTTCACTCATTTTTCTCTTTGGTGGCAGTGCATCTTTGATCTTCTTGGCCTCTCTGGCCACTATTCCCCTTGTGTAATCATGGAAGACATCTCTTACATGATCAGGGTCCAAGGCTTTTGTGATGGAGGATGTTTGAAAGAACGTCAGCACCCATTTCTCTTCTTCTTCTAACTCCTTCCAAGCCTTGATCTCTGCAACAGACTTGTTCACTTTGTAGTTTCTCCATTTGTTATATCTGATCTTCTCTTGAACGAACAGAGTAGCATGTTGGAGCTTCTTGTCAAAATCTGCAAGTGCAGCCTCAAATCTTGCAAAAGCTCCTAGGTGTCCATTTACAATGTTCAATGCCCACTTTACAACAAATGGACATTTTTCCACCCTTTGTCCTGGAGGAAGAATTTGTCTTGCATTCATAGACTCTCCAATTCTTATTCCTCCAGCTCTTCTTGGCCCATGAGGATTCTGCTTGCTCAGTTCCAGAGCTTTAGCCATATCAGCATCTTCTAAGGCCTTCAGCTCGGCTTCAGTCAGCCTTTTCTTTTTGGCTTCTTTTTCAGCCTCCAACTTGCTCAGTTCTACTGCTCTGTCAAAGTCTTCCTGAGCTTTCTTTGCTGCTTGTTATTCTTCCCTTCTCATTTTCTCAGCAGCAGAAATTCTGACTTTGATGATTCTCTTTCTTTTTGGTTTAGCAGCAGCAGGTGCAGCGGCAGTTGGTTCTGGTGCAGCAGTTGATAATGGAACAGCTGCTTTTGGTTCGATGATATGCACTTCAGGATCATCTTGAGGTTTGGCAACCTCAGCTATTGGAGTAGGTTGTTGAGTAGTTGGTGCAGCAGCTGACTCTTCAACATCAGTCTTCTTCTCAACTTCAGCTTGCCTCTCTGCTGATTGAGGGCCTTCCCTAACTAAATCAGATGACTTAGTAGGCGATGGTTCAAAAATTATTTTCCTCTTTGCAGAGGTCTTCTTGGGAACCACTTTCTCTTGAGCAGGCTTAGATGCTGTTGTGTCCTTCAAGTGACTTCTTGTTCTTTTCGCAACATTCTCAGCAGGCATATCTTCAGAAATGGTTCTGGAAGGTGAACCATAAGCCATATCTTCTATCTCTTTTGCTGTCTGATTGATGATAGCATCACCAGCAATTTCCTTATCTGTTATGGCTTTAACAGCTGGCTTAGCTGTTTGAACAGATACCTTCCTCTTTTTACTGGCAACTTTCTTCTTTGGCTCTTCAGGAAGCTCTTCAGTTTTCTTTCTTTTAGTCATCCTTTTCACAGGCCGATAGTACATCACGGCCTTTGAATTGTGGACGGGCTTTCCATTTGTCATACAACACCCAAGACTGTAGAACAGATGACTTAGAAATATCCTGTGATGGGTATTCCCTTTCTTGTGATGATTTGCCAGAATATACCACACGAAAACAGCCCAATTCACTTCAAGCCCGTAGTGAACTGCAATCATTGTATGAAATCTCTTCATTGGGATACTATAAAAAAAAAGGTGCAATTCTCGATAATTTTCGCGAACATATCAGTCATCCACTGATATTTGTCCTTCAGCTGTTTCTTCTTGATATTGTCAGACAGGATCTCCCATTCTTGAGCACAGATGCTCCAGAACTCCTGTTCCTTTGATTCAGCCAGTGTTGAAATGTATATTCTTCCCTTAAAGGACATACCATACTTCTCATTCAACAGCTTTGGACTGATGCACAAATCCTTTCCTCCAACCTCCGCTTTAATCTCCAAATACTTGAAATAGGGCTCGTCCTTAGATCCATAGAACTCTATAATTTGATCCTTGAAGATCATTTCCTCATGAGCCTCTATGTAATCGACCAACGAGGTAGCTTTGAATTTCTCCAGAATTTCTCTCATCAAATCCGTTCCAGTTTTGTGATATGTCTCGTAAATGAGATCCATACCTTCAGCTTTAGCTTCTTGTGATTGCGAACCCATGATGATTGATTATGAAAAAGATTAGTAGAAAGAGAGAAATTTGCAGAAGTATGAAAGCAAAAGTTCTCTTTGAATGCCTTAGAAATTTTTTAGGGTGCGTAAAAGATAAGTGAGTTGATCAGATCTGAATTTAAAGAGGTGAAAGCGTTTCGGTTTCCGTGATTTACTAGGACCGTTAGATCAGTTATCTGTCAGTATTGATCGTGGGGCGATATTACGCGATTCAAATTTCAAAAAGCATTTAATGACTGGCGGGAATGCGAACCGCCTCAGTCCACTTATAAAAGCGTATTTTCAAATATAGCGTTTGTAAGTAACAACACGTTATACAATTAATCAAACGAATAAACTGATACTTATCTGATCAGACGAGTGTTCTGATAACATATATTACTAGTGAAGGCCAATAACTAGTAATCTTCCTCTGTTGTTTGTCAATCCAGCAAGATAATTTAGTCTTCAATCTTCAAGAATTAAGAACATATCTGATGAAAACTTAACTTCAACTAACAATCATCCACAAATTTCATCTTTTAATCAGAAGTACCGCTAGTCTTACACGTTCCCCCTGACTTTAAGAATCCATAAGTTAACTAGTCTGTTGAGAGTTAACCTTGAAGACAATAAGATGAGTAAGCAGATAACTTCCAGTCTTCTGATGAGTTTCCCCCTCATCTTATGCATCTAAATTTAGTAGTCCTAGTTCAGCTCTTAGAGTTGAAAACCTTGCATCACTTAGAGATTTAGTGAATATGTCAGCAATCTGATTGTCAGTATGAACATACTCAATTATAACATTTCCCTTTTCCACATGATCTCTGATGAAATGATGTTTGATCTCAATATGTTTAGTTCTTGAATGACTTGTAGTGTTTTGAGTAAGAGAGATTGCACTTTTATTGTCACAGTAGATTGAGATTCC
The DNA here is from genome assembly GCA_038501285.1 of Penstemon eatonii. Lineage (NCBI taxonomy): Eukaryota > Viridiplantae > Streptophyta > Magnoliopsida > Lamiales > Plantaginaceae > Penstemon > Penstemon eatonii. The sequence continues at coordinate 19,743,365 of CM076711.1, forward strand.
ACTGATCTTAATGTTGTAATCTTCTAGTTGATGCTTCAACAAAAGTATCTGTGCACAGCATGCTCCAGCAGCTATGTACTCAGCTTCAGCAGTAGAGATGGATACTGAAGTCTGTTTCTTACTCATCCATGAGATCAGACGACTACTTAAGAATTGACAGGCACTTGTTGTGCTCTTCCTATCAATCTTACAGCCAGCAAGGTCAGAATCTGAATATCCTATCAGTTCAAATCCAGATTCTCTAGGGTACCATAATCCCAGTTCTTGAGTGCCTTTAAGGTATCTAAGTATCCTCTTGGTAGCCAGAAGACGGGATTCCTTAGGATTTGATTGATATCTCGCACAAACCCCAACCGAGTACATGATATCAGGTCTGCTAGCTGTTAGATATAACAGTGACCCTATTATGCCTCTGAACTTGGTTATATTTACTGATTTGTCATCTTCGTCTTTATCCAAACGAAGTCCAGTAGACATTGGAACACTAACAGTAGAGCTAGTTTCCATACCAAATTTCTTGAACAGATCTTTTGTGTATTTAGCTTGGTTGATGAATATTTCATCAGGCAACTATCTAACTTGCAAACCAAGAAAATAATTAAGTTCACACATCATGCTCATTTCAAACTTATTTTGCATCAGCTTGGAGAACTTGCCACACATCTGTTGGTTTGTTGAACCAAAAATAATATCGTCTACATATATTTGCACAAGTAATATATGATCCTCCCATTCAACAGTAAACAAGGTCTTGTCAACTTTACCTTTTCTAAATCCTTTGATTAACAGAAAATCAGATAAAGTGTCATATCATGCTCTTGGAGCTTGTTTCAGTCCATAAAGAGCTTTCTTCAGATGATACACATTGTCTTCTTCTTTGTATGATTCAAATCCAGATGGTTGTTCAACATATACTTCTTCTTGCAATTCTCCATTGAGAAAGGCAGACTTCACATCCATCTGATAGACTGTGAAATTCTTATGTGCAGCATAGGGAAGAAATAGTCTGATTGCTTATAATCTTGCCACTGGTGCAAAGGTTTCATCAAAGTCAATGCCTTCTTCTTGGCAGTAACCCCTGACCACTAATCTTGCTTTATTTCTTGTGACAACACCATCTTCATTCATTTTATTCCTGAAAACCCATTTAGTGTCAATTACTCTTTGATGACTTGGTCTAGGAACTAAGTACCAGACTTCATTCCTCTCAAATTGATTTAGCTCTTCTTGCATAGCTTCAATCCAGTTTGAATCACCAAGAGCTTCTTCAATCTGTTTGGGCTCTATTTGGGATAGGAAGTTGACAAACATTGCATTATTTGCAGCAGCTCTCCTTGTATTTACTCTATCCAAATGATCACCAATCACTAATTGAGGTGAGTGATTCTTGAGCCATCTAAGATCAGGTTGCAAATCCGAATGTTGTCCTCTGTTTTGATCTTGCAACACTACTGTTGGAGTTTCAGTAGTAGTCTGTTGAACATGAGTTGTCTGTTGAACAATCTCTGGTCTGTCAGCTGTTTGTAACTCGTCTGTTAGACAATCAGCAGAGTGATTTTGAACAGCATTTGAGTTAGCAGCTGAGTTGAGATCAGGTAGTATGATGGGTATATATTCTTCATTTCTTTCAACACTCAATTTCTGAAAATCAGTAGACAGACTTGGATTAGTACTTTGATTCTTTTCAGAAGATTGGTTTGGTTCATCAAATACTACATGAATAGATTCTTCTACAAGTAAAGTTCTTTTGTTAAAGACTCTATAAGCTTTACAATCAGTAGAGTATCCTACAAAAACCGCTTCATCAGCCTTTTCTGCAAAGGCAATAAGGTGATTCTTCCCATTGTTTAAAACAAAGCATTTACAACCAAAAATTCTAAAGTGATGAATGTTTGGCTTCCTGTTGTCCCAAACTTCATATGGAGTCTTGTTTTGGTGTTTGTTGATCATGCATCTGTTTTGGGTAAAGCAGGCTGTATTTGTGGCTTCTGCCCATAATCTTTGGGGCGTCTTTGCTTCAGCTATCATAGTTCTGGCAGCTTCTTTTAGAGTTCTGTTTCTCCTTTCAGCAACTCCATTTTGTTGAGGGGTTCTGGCAGCAGAGTACTCATGGCTTATGCCTCTGATGTTACAATACTCTTCAACAGTTGAGTTTGTAAATTCAGTCCCTCTATCTGATCTGATCTTTAATATCTTCATGTTTTTCTCATTCTGGATCAACTCCATCAGATTTGTAAGATGCTCATTGGTTTCACTTTTCTTCTTCATGAAAATCATCCTAGTGTATCTTGAAAAATCATCCACAACAGCTACGCAGTACTTCTTTCCACAATTGCTGATTGGATCAATGGGTCCAAATAAGTCCATGTGTAATAGCTCCAAAATCCTTCAAGATGATTGGTGCTTCTTGCTCTTGAAAGATGACTTGATTTGTTTACCCTTCTGACATGCGTCACAGAGCTTATCTTTGCTCATGACGGTTTTGGGAATTCCTTTTACCACATCATTCTTGATTAGTCTGTTTATGGTCTTGAAATTCACATGATTCATTCTTTCGTGCCACAACCAACTAACTTCACTTGGTGTTGATGCCACCAAACAAACATTTGAATTCTTGTCCACTGAATTTCAGTCCACTGTGTAGACATTTCCTTGTCGTCTTCCAGATAAGATGACATTATTTGTACCAATCTGTTCAACATAGCACTTATCTGATGAGAAGATAACTGAAATCACAAAATTGAAATATGCTCAACAAATTGAATTTGATGCCTTTAACATAAGAGACATCAGATATCTCAATGTTGCCTTTGATTAATCTTCCACTTGCTACAATCTTGCCTTCTTTGCTGTCTCCAAAAGTTACTTTAGGACCATCCACAGCAACAACATCAGTCAGCTCATGTATGCGTCCACACATGTGTCTTGAACATCCACTGTCCAAGTACCAGATTTTCTCTACTTTACTCCTACTCCTAATCCTAACCTACAAAACAAAATAAAATTGTTTTAGGTACCCTTATTGAGAGGGTCCTAGAGGATTAGTTCCACCCTTGACAACCCAAGATGTTGCGGTCTTAGGCTTATTAGGCTTATGAGATTTGACAGGAGCATTTACAGGTTTATCTTCATCATATCCATCAGATTTGTTATGTTGATAATCAGTATGATAAGGATGATGTTCATAAGCAGAATAAAATGCACGATAAGCAGGATATGCATGCATTGGATGATCATGATAAGGTGCATAGTAAGTTGGAAATTGAGGTGCATGATACGTAGGAGGATATGCAGCAGGTTGCACATCATATGATTCATTTCCATACCAAGCAATTTGGTTTTTCTTGTTCTTATGCTTCTTTAGTTTACTAGATTTTTGCTCACTAACAGAGGACTTAGTCTTGCTACTAGTCTGATTGGTTTTAGCTTTATCAGCAGACTTCCTAGGACTCTGCGGTTTAGTCTTACCAGTCTGTTTTCCTAAACTAGGCTCTTTGCTCTTTTTAGCTTTACGAGCTTTCCTCTCCTTTAATTCTTTCTCAGGTGAAGCAGGTTTAGTAGTCTGAACATATAATATGACCTTACTATTGTCAGCTGATACAGATTTTTCAGTATGGCTCAGTTCTAAATTATCCTTTTCTAAAGGTAGTTTCTGTTTACTAGACATATGAGTGGATGCAACAGAAGACTTGTCAGGAGACTCAATAATCTTTTCAAGTTCCATGATATTTCCTTTATAGACTTCACATTTCAGCTTTCAGAGACTCATTTTCTTGCTCAAGCAGTTTATATTCAGCTGATTCTCTTGGTTGTTAAACCTTAAGTTTTAGTGAACTATGTTGCTCTCTTATCAATATCTTCTCTTCCTTAAGCTTAGCAAATGCATCAGTAATACTAGTATTATTTACCATAATTTGCTCAAATGAATTAAACTATTCATTTTCAAGAGGAGTTACCTCATCCTCAGAGTCCTTAGCCATCAGGCAGATAAGAGCAGGGTTCTCATCTTCAGTAGACTCTTCTTCAGAAGTGAATGAGTCTGAATCAGACGAGTAGATAGCAGTCAGCTTCTCTGCTTCAGCTATCAGCACCTTGCCTTTCTGATGCTTTCTTTCCTTTCTGATTCTCTTTTCTTCTTCAGTGTATTTCTCAGCTTTAGTATATGGACAGTCTCTGGTGAAATGTCCCAATTTCCTGCAGTTGTAACACATTAGTTTGGATTTATAAGCATCTTTATCTTGAGAAGAAGAAGTGGGGTTAAAAGTAGAAGCATTGTTGTATTTGTTCTTCATTTTTCTTTTATAGAATATCTTGAAGTTGTTCATCAGCAATGTAACGAATCCAGCAGTGTACTCCTTTTTGTTAAGTATTGTGGCTTCATCAGATGAGTCCACTTCTTTGCTTTTGTTTGATGTTCTTCTTGGATTTTCAGCAGTAACCAGGGAAGCTATGGGGCCTGAAGTTGAGGTTTCTTCAATACCCATTCTTGGGAGTTTATACTCGTATGCCTTGAGTACTGAGAAGAGCTCTGTAAGAGAGATCTTTCCCAAATCTCTTGATTCATCCATGGTTGTCACCTTCATGTTGAACTTTGGAGGCAGAGCTTTTAGTACTCTGACAGTTATCTCCTTGTCATTGAAGGTTTCCCAAATTTGAGAACTTCATTTAGTGTCCTTGTAAACCTTGTATCCATCTGGTCAATGGTTTCCACAGATTTCATCTTGATGTTGTCTAACTTTTCCAAAGCAACACTCAGCTAATACTCTTTTATGGTGTCGCTTCCTTCGCTCATATCACGAACCTTGACCCACATTTCTTTTGCAGTCTTGCAATGCTTGACTTTATCAAATCTGTCGTTGTCCAGGGCTTTGATCATGATGAAACGGCCAACTTTATCAAGATTGAACAGCTTGATTTCTTCAGCTGTCATCTCTTGTAAATCTTTGTCCACCACTATATCAACTTCATCAACCTTTATAGTCTTGGTGAATTTGAATGGACCTTTTGTGATACATGTATACATGTTGTCATTGTAAGCAGCTAAGAAGATCTCCATCCTGATCTTCCAGTCCTCGAAACTCATACCGCCGATGTGGGGAACATGGTTGATACAATCCATTTTCAAAAAGTTTTGATTTTTCAAAAATATGCTCTTTTGAAAAAGTTTGAAAACCTTTGAAAAACACTTGGATCAAGCTCGTTGATCAGGCATCTGATTCTAATGAACCACCTGCTCTGATACCACTTGTTGGTCCCAAGTGGTCAGATGATGTCTAGAGGGAGGGGGGGGTGAATAGACCTCTGAAAATTTTTAGACTTTAAAACTTTCAAGTCGTCTATCCGCAGACTAAGCTGATATAGAACAGTAAGCTGACAGCAGCTGTTCGTGAACAAATCTTGAGCAGCAGAGTTGACTACTCTTCTTATAGTTACTTAGCTGATTTCAGCAAAACTCAATTTTAAAACAGAATACTTGCAACAGATATTTATATGTGTTTTTCTCAAGCAAACTTAGTCTTTTAAAAGATTTTATCCCCAGTTTTAACAAACTCCTTTTTTAAAATCTTTCAACAGTTTTCTAAAGTGTTTTACGCAAACTTTGAAAATATGCAAGAAAATAATGCAAATTAAAACACAAAGAATTTTTATAGTGGTTATATGGATAAACATCCTTTAGTCCACTCTTCTAAGTCACTTAGATCTTTGGTTATACTATAAACACACAGTTTACAATATACTCTACTTACGCCAAAACAACAAATGAAGAGGTCGTAAGCTCACAATAGGAAATCACAAAGAAGACCTATCCTCTGAAGTTAGATCACTCGCTTAGATGGATCTACACTTCTCACAACACTCTAATTATAGTTTTCACTCAGAAAAAATTATTTAACTTGGACTTCAACTTGGTTCTGCCAACAAATGACTTCGCCAGATGAGTGAGATGTTCTTGAGACTTAGAGAGATTTTGCTTCGAAAATTTTCTCAGAGTTGTGTTGTTGTTTTCTCTCTCAAGCTCGCGAACTATTTATACTCTAGATTTGAAAAATGTCCGTTGAAGAAAGATAGGATTCAAATACCTCGAGTACTGGTCCTTAATTTCTGCGAACGGCTCTCTGTACTGCTGCAGTATTGTCAACAGTACTTTCTGTCAGCAGCATTAAATGCACCGAGCTGATACGAAGATTTCTTCAATCATTTGCCATAAATACCCTCCTTCTTCAGCATTTATTACTCCAAGTGCATTTATTACCGTTGGAGACACTTCCTGATCGTCTTCACTTGGCTGATAAGAATCACTCGTCTGATGATGAACTGAGCTGATCCCAAACTTGAACAAATCTGATTTGAGTCGGCTGATTTTCACCAAACTGTTTTCTTCCTTCAGCAGCATATCAGTAGTCTTCTGGACCAAACTGAATTTTGACTTGTCTGATTTGTCTTTAGTTGGTCAAAATTCGTACAAGGGATTTTACTAAGTATTCCTTACTTAGTTGATTAACATGTTTTGGAAATCATCAAAACCTCCCTTTAACTTCTAAATTCCTTGTCTTCTGATCTTCATCTTCATCCAACATTATAAATAGACCATGTTATATTTGGTGAGTTTTATTTCTCTTTGTCTCTTAAAATAGGCATTTACATATTTGGAATAAGACATTTTACATATTTGGTGAGTTGATATATGATATTGATGATTATTAAAGTTGTCATAATCTGGTCACCAAAATCTTCTAATTAAAAATGTGTAGAAATAAAATTTATTGTAACTATTAATCATTGCAAAGTGATAATGTAACTTTAAAATGGCTAGCCATGTTAATGGAGTACCAAATGTGGTAACTAGAGCAAAATTTTAATTTTAACTAATTTACTTTTATTTGTCATCTTTATTATACGAGTGAAAAAGAATATTAATTAATATGTTTCTCTCTCTTCTTCATTCTTTAGAATTTGTTAGCTTGTACTCATTCCTTTCGAATTTTACAAATCGTCCCTGCCAGAGAAAATTTCTAATTTAGGTTAATTTACCCTTTTTGTCTTTTTATAATACGAATCAAAAGGAAATTTAATTAATCTTTTCCTCTCTCTTTTTTGTTCCTTAAAATTTGTCAGATAAATTTTCTAATTTTGACTATTCTACCAATATTTGCCTTCTATTACAAAACAAGCTAAAATATAAACAAATAAAGAGAAGATTTCATTTTATTGTTAAATACTCCACTTTTAATCCTTCATGTAGATGATGGCGAAGGAATATCATTGCTTTTCCTTCTTGATTCTATGATTCATTGTCCGTTATAATTGCATTTCCTAGATACATAGCGGCTAGATGAATTTCAACATCTAATACCCATGATAGATAATTCTTGCCCGAAATGTCAAGTGTAATATCCCAGAATTTTTCGGGTCCTTTAATTGTAATTCTATTGGATTATGAACCAATTGTGTATGCTACTACTTTTCAAAGTTAAATTTAAGTCTCTTTGGTGCTATGTTATGTGCATTAATTATTTCTTATAGCATATTGAACTTAGAAATAATTTAGAAAAAGTTCTATTGCCTTTTAAAACACTAGGGTCATTTAGTATTTAATTTGGACCAAAGTGTGAAAAAATTGTTGATTCAGGGGTCATTTTGCACTTTTTGAAATTCTTTGGGAGGGGGGTGTAAAGGTGCAAAAACGCCTCTTCTCCTCCATTGGATGAACATGTAATAATTCTCTTCTCCTTGGAAAGCCAAATACCGGCTGGGAAAGCCCGTATGTGTGGGAATTTTCTCTCCCAAGGGACTAGACCCTAATGAGGTATATACCTCTATCTCTTCTCCATTCAAACACTCCAACACTCTTTTAATATATTCCAAAATCAGATTTTGTAATTCCCCTACACCATTCTTGAAGCAAAATTTAGAGAGAGTTAGAGAGGAAATTTGAAAATAAATATAAGAGTTGGTCTCGAAATCTTATTTATTCCGCCAATGTAAAATGTTATGCAAAAATTAAATGAGTTAAATTTCATCCTAATATCACACAAACAAATTTTTTATAACAAAATCTTACACGACACATATGTACATTATATAAATATGAAAAAAGGAAAAATCTCCCCATACGGGAGGCCAAAAGTGACGCGAGATTTTGCAATTCGCTAAGGGCCCATTTGGATTGATGGATTTGAGTTGGGTGGATTTGAAATCCCTTGTCAAATTCATTATGCTATTTGGATACAAAATTAAATTCATTCATTTGAATCCTGGATTTTAGTCCAATGGATTTCAACCCAATTTTAAGTGAATTTGAAATTCCTCCTAAAACTAGTCATTTGAAATCTACTTAAAAGAAGTTCTACATTGTATATTTTCAAAAATTACAATTTGATCCCAGATTTTCGAAAAATCTAGAATGCAATTCAATTCAGAATTTTCAAAAAATTAAAATTTGCAACTCGGCTACTATTTTCAGAAATTCGAATTGCACTTTTGGTCCCTCTATTTTCGAAAATTGCAATTTTGACTCCAGAATCAGAATTTTCATAAATTAAAATTTTCAATTCGGAATCTGGTTTTCAGGAACCGAATTTGCACCTTTGGTCCCTCAATTTTTGGATATTGCAATTTTGACCCTAGATTTTCGAAAAATCAATTCAGTCCAGTATTTTAAGAAAATAAAAATTTTCAATTATGCCCCTGATTTTCAGAAATTCAAATTTGCACTTTTGGTCCCTCAATTTTTGGAAATTACAATTTGACCCCAAAATTTTGAAAAACCAAGAATTGCGATTAAGTTCAGAATTCTCAGAAAATTAAAAAAAATTCAATTCGGCCCAAAATTTTCAGAAATCCGAATTTACAATTTTGATCACTCAATTTTTAGAAATTACAATTTGACCCTAAATTTTTTAAAAGCCCAGAATTACAACAAGAAATTTTAAGGCACAATTGAGAATTTCAAATAACACAAATGATATATACCAAACAATGGATTTGAAATGAATGGATTTGAAATCCTTTGTAAAAAAATTTATCCAAATAAGAGATTGTAAATGAATGGATATCAAATCATTGAAATTTCAAATCCATTCATTTCGAATCCATCCATCCAAATGGGTCCTTATAGGATTTATGAAAAAATTTCAAATGGATTTTTCTGTTGGTAAAAAGGAGAGCCATTTGTAATAAAAATAACACGAAATTTTAGATAGTTTGACAAATCACAAGAGTGTTTGTGCATTTAGCTATTTAGTTTTGTAGAATTGGAAAGGATCCAAAAGACAAATTAAGTAATTATAAAATTTAAGGAGGAACCAAGTCAAAAATAGTTGAATAATTTGCAAACCAATAGTGACAAGTTTTGATGCAGACATTTGATCTATGCTGCTATTCCAGCAAGGTGAGGGGACGGCATAGATGTCCCATAGTAAAAGACTTACATAGCCTTCAATGTATCAACTCCAGGAGCTGCAATGTTGGGCTGTTAAATAGAAAAAGAGGGGAAAAAAAAAAGATAAAATTTTAGAGAGAATTGTTCTTGTGGTACCAAATTATAAATTGATTCACACTTGTGGTACCATAAAAATCGAGACTGATACATATGGTACCACAATTAAAAATTGAATCAATTTTGGTACCTACTTGTGCAATATTTAATTATTTAAGAAGAAACTTTTGAGAAACTTGACACTGTCATGAACTTTATTATTTGAACAAATTTTATGTGTAATTTTAATATCTTCTATTAAATTATTTTTACATTAGTAAAGTATTATTATTTTTGTAGACTTAAGCAAACAAAATAATTTCAATTATTTGTCCACGGATATATATGTCATTAAACCCGCCCTCCCCATCGCCCTACAACTTATTAATCCTGGATTCGTTCCTGAGTACAAATAGTTATGGTAATAGTATTATGACTGTTCAAAATAGTAATTTATTAATGAACTATCATAATTCTGTTAATTATTACTTACGTCATGTGACGTGACGTCACCTCATGCCTGTCCAAAATACGTCCAATTACTATGTTTATTATGAACCATAAAAGCTATATAAACCTATATCCGAGTCTCCAACAGATGTATATTCTAAGGGCAATTCTAAAATCTCAGATCCTGTTTAGTTTTGAAACAATTTAATTTCGTACATAATCCATGGATTTTTCTGGTTACAATGGGTACAGTTCCGACTCAGAGTCAGAGCTGATCTCCACTACTATTCCGATTGTTTACACTTCATACCAACTTCAGAAGCTTGAAGTGTAAGTCCAAACACATATACATGTTTGTAATTCTGAATTAATTAAATTTATGTTTTCTTTGTACCATTTTGTTGTTTCGATAATTACATTTTGTTTCCTTTATTAGTTCTCAAATTCAGATAGATTTGAATTTTTATTGTTTTTATTTTGAATTAATTAAATTTGTACCTAGTTTTTAAATTAAAGTTGTAAATTAACTAAATTAAATTTATGTTTTCTTTGTACCATTTTGTTGTTTCAATCAATAACTATCAAAAGATTTATCAAGATTTTGTTATAGTAGTTTTGGTTATTTTAAATCATGTATATGAATATAAATGACTATTTGTGTATATATCAAATGTGTACATAATCTTTTGATAGCCTAGTCTTCTTCTTCTTTTTCTTCTGAAAATTAAATTATTTATGAAATTTTTTTTGTCTACAGGCTTTTTTTGAACTGCAACTCCCCTAACAATAATATGATAGAAGACTGGAGTTTAGATCTTGAGATGGAACCCAATCAAATTAAGTATTGGTTCCAAATCAGAATGTTGAAGAAACAGGTATATATATATATATTATGATCCAATTTCTCTTATTTCCGTCATGTAAGGCTATGTATGATATTTGAATTTTAGTAAGAAAATATTAAATAAATTATTTTTCTTGCATCAAACGGTATTTTACTGAGCTTTATCTAGCTATCATTTATTTTCATTTACAATAAACCACCAGTGAATCCAAACATAGACTAAATATTTGGATTTCTATTTGATATATGTATATGTATGTTACATAATATGTCCTCAAAATAATTAATTCTGTAAAATCTAATCTTGATTTCTTGTCTAGGGTGACCATGTTGGAGAAGAAAACAATGCTCTTCGGCGTGAAAACGAGAGGCTTCGTTTAGATAATTTAAGAATGAACGAACAGCTCTTGCAACGTACACCATGTCCCCCTTGTGTGGGAAATGCGGCATTAAGAGAAGAGGTTTATTTTTTTCAATTCTCCATAATAGATTATATATATATTTCTAACAATTACTGGCTAATTAATCCCTTTGAATTAATCTTTTATCTACAGCATCAAAGTTTGTCAAACACTCCAGCTCGCATACTAGAGGACCCTGGAAGATTTGAAGGTGAAATTGCAGAAGATCGTAATCTTGTCCTCCAACTCGGATTAGCGCCTCCTGCGTCAACTGAGTCATTAGCTGAGCCATCATCTGAATCGGAGAACTGAAGAAGTTATGATATTCTGAAGTTAATTGTTATGCCCCATTATTAAGATGTTTTATTATGGAATATTTTCTTTTCACTTATGTATTACCTTTTTGGTTCATTTATATTTGGATCCTATGTGCTCTTATGCTAAATGAACCAATATGTTATTTCTAATTTCATAAACAATTATATGTGAAAGTTTTCAAAAATTGTTTGTATACCTAATGAAATATTATATCAACTGTATTGTATCTTGTTGGATTGTATCATTAGATTTTCTTGGAATCAAACATGTGAGTGAGGGAACTTGGGGGTGAGGGTGATTAAATTATTTAAAAAAGTATCAGCCCGTTTGGATTGGTTTTGGCTTTGTTTTGCCATATTTTAGTGTCTCAAAATTGTTTGGATAATTTTCAAGAAACATTTGAAACACGATTTGAATTGAAAATAGTTGAAATATTGAGATGATAAAATATTAGTAAAATAATAGATAATGGGTTTTGAAAAGTTGGGGAAATGGTTTGAAATGGTTTTGGATGTTGTTGTTTAGGGGTAAAAAGTTTATGACAATTGTCAAATCAAAGATTTTATAGAATTATGATATAATATTATACAGTGTGATAATTGAAATTGTTATTGTAATATTATTATTATGATTGAGATGATGATTGTAATAGTATTGTTGTAATATTGATTTAAATAATTGATAATAATTGAATGTATAGTAGAATAGTATATTTGTTTTTATTTATAATATATTTCAAAATTAATATAGTAACACTAAATTCTTATAATTAATAATGGTTAAACAATTTTTTAAAAATAATATAGTAATTATAAAACTTATCATTGGTATATAATTAATAGTTATTACACAGTAATTTAAAATAAAATAGTTATTAAAATGAGGATTCATTTGAAGAAAATAATATCATCCAAAATGCAAGCTTCAAAATATTATAAAAAAAAAAAGAAAAAACTTAGATAGAGAAAAAATAATTAATGGAAGGTGAGAGAAAAAAATTAGCAGTGGTGTGAGTGAGTGATTCACAAGACTCATCAAGATATATACACAACACAATAATAATAGGCATGTATAATAATTGTTGAAACAAGGTGGATCTTTGGCCAAAATCTTTTCAAATAGGACCGATATGTTTTGATCAGTATTAACTTTATCTTTATCTTTGTAAGAATATATACTAAGCCGTTATTGAACATATACTATATGGTTAATTACTGGGAGCTCCATTGTGGTTTAATGTATTTTGCGACTAATCCCTTCAAAGAATTATGATTACAGAAACTTCCCATGAGGTTTGCAAAACCTTACAAAATCCTAATGAAAATTAAATTACCTTTTTGTCCTCGTCAATTTTAATTACTCCGACCTCTAAAAATGATGATAAAAAACTAACCCCACCCCAATTTATAAAATACTAAAAACCAAAAAAAATAGTTTATTAATTATGCAAAATAAGATCAAGTTTTATAAAGTGTTATATGTTATTTTCAAATAATTTATTAATAGTAAAAAATAATTTAATAAATATATAAATAATATTTTATTTCCATATTTTAGAGTAAATACTTTTTAATGGTATTGTATTAAGTAAGAAATTTCTTTTATGATTTTATTGTTGAAAATATCAAATACTTATAAAAATGTATTAGTCTAAAACTAAAATAATTGGGTATCTTATTTATTTTGGAAAAACCCATCAATTTATGTTATTACAAATACTAAGCAAATAATTGTTTATTAAAAGGGTATTTGAATGAGTATTTTAAATTTTGTAAAAAAAATATTTACTGGTTTTTTTACTTGGGATTTTATAAAATGTATATTTCATTTCTATATAATTTACCATTAGTTTAAAAAATAATTTAATAAATATGTAAACAAGACTTATTTTAGTATTTTATAGTAATTATTATTTAATATTATTGTATTTAAGTAAGGAATAAATAAATTAGTAATTATTATTTTATTAAATGGGTATCTAATGAGTTTTGTTAAAAATAATTGGTTTTTTTAGTTAAAAGTTTATGAAAATTTTAGTACGAGTTAATTATTAATATTTTAGCATTTTTATAATTTTATTAATTTATGTCTAATTTTCTCCTCATTAAATGTAATTTTTATTAATCATCCTTGTAATTTAATCTTTTTAGAATTATGAAAAAAAAAATTGAAATTATTAGCATTAGGGGTGAAATATATATGAATATATCTTAATATTTTTGCATTTTCATAATTGTCCTATATTTATCTTCAAGTTTGTTTTTTCTTATGATAACAATAATTTATTCAATTTTCCTTGTAATTCAATTTTAAAAAACATTATGAAAAAAGTTTGAAATTAATTACTACACATTAATAAAATAATTTAAAGATTTTAAATTTTCGCTGATATTTATAACATTTACACCCATAACAAACTACATCATCGCATTGAAAACCTTTCCATGCAATAAACATAACAATCTATATTTGTCCACGAAAATAGCTACAGTATCCCTAAGGGAATTTTCAATAAAATATGGGTGATGACGTCAGCAAAAACTAACAGTGGACCGACTGATATAAAGTTTTGCAAATGTCAAAGAACTTCTCTGCAAATATAATTTCAGAGGAAATTTGTTGGATAAGGATGAAGATGAAAAGCACTGAAGTCAATTAGTAAATGGTGGTTTTGATGATTTCCAAAACCTAAGATCAGCTAAGTATGGAAAACTTGGTTGTAAAATCCCTTAGAAGAATTTTGACCAATTAAGAAGACTATCAGAAGGGTCAAAGATTCAAGGTCCAAAAGACTACTGATCTGCTGAAAGAAAGAAACCAGACTGGTGAAGATCAGCCGACTCAAATCAGATTTGTTCAAGTTTGGGATCAGCTCTATTCATCATCAGACTTGCACTTTCGATCAGCCAAGTGGAAAGGATCAAGAAGTCTACCCAACAGTAATAAATGCCCCTGGAAGTAATAAATGCTGAAGTACAAGGTTATTAAAGACAAATGATTGAAGAAAGACCTCGTATCAGCTTGGTGCATTTAATGCTGCCTGACAGAAAGTACAATTCGCAGTACTGTCACTGTGCAGAGAGCCGTTCGCGGAAATTAAGGACCAGAAATCAAGAGATTTGAATTTTGTCTCTCTTCAACGGACATAATTCAAAGAGTGACTATAAATAGCTAAAGAGATGAATAAAGAAGAATATACAACTTCTGAGAGATTGAATTCAAAGCCAAAATATTTTCTAAGTCTCAAAAGCTCAAGAACAGCTCACTCGTCTGCTGAAAGTCATTTGTTGACAGAAACCGTTGAAGTTCAAAGAAAACATTTTCTGAGTGAATCTGTAAGAGAGAAAAGTTGTGAGGAGTTCTTATCCATCTTTGTGAGTGATAAGACTCTGTAGAATAGGTCTTCTTTGTGATTTCCTATTGCGCACTTGTGGTCGTTTCATTTGTTGTTCGACGCAAGCAGAGTGTACTAATTACTTTGTGTTCTTAGTATAACCCAAGATCTGTGTGACTTGGAAGAGTGGAATAAAGGATATTTAAATCCATATAACCACTATAAAAACTCTTGTGTTTTTACATTGCTTTTACTTGCATATTTTCAGATCTGCATAAAACGCTTGATTAACTGTTTGAAAAAGGTTTAAAGGAGTTTTTATAAAACTGGGGATTAAATTTTTCAAACTACTAAGTATACTTGTGAAAAACACTATATAAATTCGCTGCAAGTATTCTGGTATTAAAACTGATTTTGACAAAAATCAGCTAAGTAACTATCAGATTAGTGGTCAACAAAGCTGTTCAAAGATTTGTTCGCGATCAGCCTTGTAAACTTACTGTTCTGTATCAGCTTAGTCTGTTTAAGTTTGAGCAACTGTTTTAAAGTTAAAATTTGATTAAAATTTTCAGAGGTCTATACACCCCCCCCCCCTCTAGACCTCATCGGACCACTTGGGACCAACAAGTGGTATCAGAGCGGGTGGTACATTAGAATCAACTGCCTGATCAACGAGCTTGATCCGAGTGTTTTTCAAAGTTTTTCAAACTTTTCAAAAGAGCATCTTTTTGAAAAATTAAAATTTTTGAAAAATGGATTGTATCAGCCATGTTCCCCACATAACTGGTATGAGCTTCGAAGACTAGAAGATCATACTGGAGATCTTCTTAGCAGCCTATAATGATAACATGTACACATGTATCATCAAAGTTCAAATTCACCAAGACCATCAAAGTTGATGAAGTCGATATAACGGTGGAAAAAGATTTACATGAAATGACAACTGAAGAAATAAAGTTGTTCAACCTGGACAAAGTTGGGCGTTTTATCATGACCAAGCCCTTGACAATGACAGATTTGACAAAGTCAAGCACTGCAAGACTGCAAAAGAAATGTGGGATAAGGTCCGTGATATGAGCGAAGGAAACGACGCTATCAAAGAGCATCAGCTGAGTGTTGCTCTGGAAAAGGTGGACAACTTCAAGATGAAGTCTACGGAAACCATTGATCAGATGGATACAAGGTTTACAAGGACGCTGAATGAAGTTTTAAAGCATGGAAAAACCTTCACTGATAAGGAGATAACCGTCAGAGTGCTGAAGGCTCTACCTCCTAAGTTCAACATGAAGGTGACAGCCATGGAAGAGTCAAGAGACTTGGGAAAGATCTCACTCACCGAGCTGTTCTCAGTACTCAAGGCGTATGAGTAAAAATTGCCAAGAATGGGTGTTGAAGAAACCTCTACGTCAAGTCCCACAGCTGCCCTGGTTGCTGCTGAAAATCCTAGAAGGCCAGCCTACAAAAGCAAAGATGTGGACTCATCTGATGAAGCCACACTACTCAACAAAAAGGAGTACACTGCTGGAGACGTTGCATTGCTGATGAACAATTTCAAGAAGTTCTACAAACGAAAAATGAAGAACAAATACAACAATGCTTCTACTTCTAACCCTACTTCTTCTTCTCAAGATAAAGATTCTTATAAATCTAAAATGATGTGCTATAACTGCAGGAAATTGGGTCATTTCATCAGAGACTGCCCATTTCCTAAAGCTGAAAAGTACACTGAAGAAGAAAAGAGAATCAGAAAGGAAAGAAAGCATCAGAAAGGCAAGGTGCTGGTGGCAGAAGCGGAAAAGCTAGCTGCTATCTACTCATCAGATTCGGATTCAGACACTTTTGATGAAGAGTCTTCTGATGAAGAGAGACCTGCTCTTCTCTGCCTGATAGCTAAGGAATCTGATAGCTCTGAGGATGATGAGGTAACTCCTCTAGATAATGAATTATTTAATTCATTTGAACAAATGATGCTTAACAATACTACTATTGCTGAAGCATTTAGTAAGCTTAAGGAAGAGATGATATTGCTAAGAGAGCAAAACAGTTCACTAAATCTTAAAGCTGAAAAGCCAAAAGAATCATATGAATATAAACAGCTCGAGCAAGAAAATGAATCTCTGAAAGCTGAATGTGAAGTTCTTAAAGGAAAAATCATGGAACTTGAGAAAACAATTGAGTCTCATGAAAAGTCATATGTTGCACCCACTCATATGTCTAGTAAACAGAAGACACCTTTAGATCATGATAAGTTAGAACTGAACCATACTGAAAAATTTATATCAGCTGACAACAGTAAGGTCATTTTGTATGTTCAGACTACTAAACCTGCTTCACCTGAGAAAGTGTTAAAGGAGACGAAAACTCCTAAGGCTTAAAAGAGCAAAGAGCCTAGTGTAGGAAAACAGACTGGTAAGTCCAAACAGAAGAGTCCTAGGAAGTCTTCTGATAAGGCTAAAACCAATCAGACTAGTGATAAAACTAAGTCGTCTGTTAATGAGCAAGCATCTAGTAAACCAAAGAATCATAAAAACAAGAAAAATCAAAATGCTTGGTATGGAAATGAGTCTTATTATGTGCAATCTGCTGCATATCCTCCTATGTATCATGCACCTCAATTTCCAACTTACTATGCACCATATCATGCTCATCCAATGCATGCATATCCTGCTTATCATGCATCTTATTCTGCTTATGAACATTATCCTTATCATGCTGATTATCAACAACATGACAAATCTGATGAACGTGATAAAGGCAAAGTTGTTCATGCTCCTGTTGAAACTCAGAAGCCTAAGAAGCCTAAGACATCAATATCTTGGGTTGTCAAAGGTGGAACTAATCCTTCAGGACCCTCTCAATTATGGTACCTAAAACAATTTTATTTTGTTTTGTAGGTTAGGATTACGAGTAGGAGTAAAGTAGAGAAGACCTGGTACTTGGACAGTGGCTGTTCAAGACACATGTGTGGAAACATACATGAGCTGACTGATGTTGTTGCTGTGGATGGTCCAAATGTGACGTTTGGAGACAGCAAGGAAGGCAAGATTGTAGCAAGTGGAAAGCTGATCAAAGGCAACATTGAGATTTCTGACGTCTCTTATGTTAAAGGCCTCAAATACAATTTGCTGAGCATAAGTCAATTTTGTGACAAAGGATATTCAGTCATCTTCTCAACATATAAGTGCTACGTTGAACATATTGGAACAAAGAAGGTCATTTTATCTGGAAGACGACAAGGGAATGTCTACACAGTGGACTGGAATTCTGTTGACAAGAATTCAATTGTTTGTTTGGTGGCATCAACACCAAGTGAAGTCAGTTGGCTGTGGCACAAAAGAATGAATCATGTGAATTTCAAGACCATCAACAGACTTATCAAGAATGATCTGGTAGAAGGAATTCCAAAGACAGTCATGAGCAAAGACAAGCTTTGTGACGCATGTCAGAAGGGTAAACAAATCAAGTCATCATTCAAAAGCAAGAAGCACCAATCATCTGGAAGGATCTTGGAGCTGCTACATATGGACTTATTTGGACCCATTGATCCAATCAGCAATGGTGGAAAGAAATACTGCCTAGCTGTTTTGGATGATTATTCAAGATACACTTGGGTGATTTTCATGAAGAAGAAAAGTGAAACCAAGGAGCATCTTACAAATCTGATGGAGCAAATTCAGAATAAAAAGAATATGAAAATACTAAAGATCAGATCAGATAGAGGGACTCAATTTACAAACTACACTGTTGAAGAGTATTGTAATACCAGAGGAATCAGTCATGAGTACTCTGCTACCAGAACCCCTCAACAGAACGGAGTTGCTGAAAGGAGAAGCAGAACTCTGAAAGAAGCTACCAGAACCACGATAGCTGAAGCTAAGCTGCCTCAAAGATTTTGGGAAGAAGCAACAAATACAGCATGCTTTACCCAAAACAGATGCATGATCAACAAGCACCAAAACAAGACTCCATATGAAGTTTGGAACAACAGGAAACCAAACAGTCATTACATTAGAATCTTTGGTTGTAAATGCTTTGTTTTAAATAATGGGAAAAATCACCTTACTGCTTTTGCAGAGAAGGCTGATGAAGCAGTATTTGTAGTATACTCTACTGTTAGTAAAGCTTATAGAGTCTTTAACAAAAGAATTTTACTTGTAGAAGAATCCATTCATGTAGTATTTGATTAACCTAGTCAATCTTCAGAAAAGAATCAAAATATTGATCAGAATCTATATACTGATTTTCAGAAATTGAGTGTTGAAAAGAATGAAGAATATATTCCCATCATACTACCTGATCTCAACTCAGCTGCAAACTCAAATGCTGTTCAAAATCACAATGCTGATTGTCTAACAGAGGAGTTGCAAACAGCTGACAGACCAGAGAATGTTCATCAGACAAGTGCTGTTCAACAGACTACTACTGAAACTCCAACAATAGTGTTGCAAGATCACAACAGAGGACAACATTATGATTTGCAACCTGATCTTAGATGGCTCAAGAATCATCCACCAGAGCTGGTGATTGGTGATCCTTTGGACAGAGTAAAGACAAGGAGAGCTGCTGCAAGTGAAGCAATGTTTGTCAGCTTCCTATCTCAAATTGAGCCCAAACAGATTGAAGAAGCTCTAAATGATTCAAACTGGATTGAAGCTATGCAAGAAGAGCTAAATCAATTTGAAAGGAATGAAATCTGGTACTTAGTTCCTAGACCAAGTCATCAAAGAGTTATTGGCACTAAATGGGTATTCAGGAACAAAATGAATGAAGATGGTGTGGTCACCAGAAATAAAGCAAGATTAGTTGCCAAAGGCTATTTTCAAGAAGAAGGTATTCACTTTGATGAAACTTTTGCACCAGTAGCAAGATTAGAGGCTATCAGACTCTTTCTTGCCTATGCTGCTCACAAGAATTTCACAGTCTATCAAATGGATGTGAAATCAGCTTTTCTCAATGGAGAATTGCAAGAAGAAGTTTATGTTGAACAACCACCTGGATTTGAAGCTTATCAAGAAGAAGACAAGGTGTATCGTCTGAAGAAAACCCTCTATGGACTGAAACAAGCTCCAAGAGCATACCCTATCTGATTTTCTTTTAATTAAAGGATTTCGTAAAGGTAAGGTAGACAAGACCTTGTTCACAATTGAATGGGAAGAACATATTTTACTTGTGCAAATATATGTGGACGACATCATTTTTGGTTCAACAAATCAACAGATGTGTGATAAGTTCTCAAAGCTGATGCAGAACAAGTTTGAAATGAGCATGATGAGAGAACTTAATTATTTTCTTGGTTTGCAAGTAAGACAGTTGCCTGATGGAATTTTCATCAGCCAAGCAAAATACACAAAGGATCTGTTCAAGAAATTTTGTATGGAAACTAGCTCTATTGCTAATATTCCAATGTCTACTAGTCTTCGTTTGGATAAAGATGAAGATGAAAAATCAGTGGACATAACCAAGTACAGAGGAATTATTGGTCACTGTTGTACTTAACAGCTAGCAAACCTGATATTATGTAATATGTTGGGGTTTGTGCGAGGTATCAATCAAATCCTAAGGAATCTCATCTCCTGGCTGCCAAAAGGATACTCAAATATCTTAAAGGTACTGAAGATTTGGGATTGTGGTATCCTAGGGAATCTGGATTTGAACTTAATGGATATTCAGATTCTGACCTTGCTGGCTGTAAGATTGACAGAAAAAAGCACAACAGGTGCATGTCAGTTCTTAGGTAGTCGTCTGATCTCTTGGATGAGTAAGAAACAGACTTCAGTATCCATATCAACTGCTGAAGCTGAATATATAGCTGCTGGAGCTTGCTGTGCACAAATATTATGGTTGAAGCATCAACTAGAAGACTACAACATAAAAATCAGTGGAATACCTATCTACTGTGACAATACAAGTGCAATCAGCCTTACTCAGAATACTACAAGTCATTCAAGGACTAAACATATTGAGATCAAACATCATTTCATCAGAGATCATGTGGAGAAAGGAAATGTCATGATAGAATATGTGTTTACTGAAAATCAGATTACTGACATCTTCACAAAACCTCTAAGTGAGACAAGGTTTTCAACTCTAAGAGCTGAACTAGGTCTACTAAAATTGGATGCATAAGCTGAGGGGGAACTCATCAGAAGATTGAAGTTCAACAGCTTACTCATCATATTATCTTCAAGGATTGACTCTCAACAGACTAGTTAACTTATGAATTCTTAAAGTCAGGGGGAACGTGTACGACTAGAGGTACTTCTGATTAAAAGATGAAATTTGTTGATGAAAGTTAGTTGAAGTTATGTTCTCATCAGAAGATCAAAGCTTGAAGACTGACGATTAATTATCTAGCTGGATTGACAAACAGCCGAGGAAGGTTATCAGTTATTGGCTTTCACTGATAACAGTCTATCATCAGGACAATAGTCCATCATATAAGTACTTTAGTTACTCGTCTGATCAATTAAGTAAAAGCTGTGTATGTTAAAAACGTTTTATTTGAAACACGCTTTTACAAGTACACTAAGGCGGTTCGCATTCCCGCCTGTCATTTAATGCTTTTTGAATTTTGAATCGCGTAACTAACGCCCACACGATCAGAACTGACACAAACGTATCTAACGATTAGCGTGTATCACGAAAACCGAGAAACCCTAAAGATTATTCACCTAATTGGATTGACAAACAGCCAAGGAAGGTTATCAGCTATTGGCTTTCACTGATAACAGCTTTGTCATCAGGACAGTAGTCCCATCAGATAAGTATTTTAATTACTTGTCTGATCAACTGTGTAAAAGCTCACTGTATAAAAACGTTTTTATTTAAATAAGCTTTTACAAGTTGAACTAAGGCGGTTCGCATTCCCGCCTGTCATTAAATGCTTTTTGAATTTGAAAATGTGTAACTGACGCCGCACGATCAGGACTGACAAGAAACAGATCTAACGGTTGGCTGGTATCACGGGAACCGAAATACCCTAACTCTATAAATCCAGATCTGATCAGACTTGTCTTTCTTTACGCACCCTAAAATACTTAGAGCATTTGTGAGAAAACTTCCTTGCATTCTATCTTTCTGCAAAAACTCTTTGTTCTTACTAACCTTCTCCAGAAACGAAGATGAATCCCTCGCAAGAAGCCAAAGCAGAAGGCATGTACCTTGTGTACAATGCGTACCATCAGTCAGGAACTCCAGTCATGAAGGAGATTCTTGAAAAATTCAAAGCTGCAAATCTGGTTAAATTCATGGAATCGCACGAAGGATTGGTTTGGAAGGATCAGGTTATGGAATTCTATAACACTGAGAAGGCCGTGGACTTTGATATGAAGGAAATCAGGGCTACTGTTGGCGGAACTCCAATCGTCGTAACCCCTGCTCTGCTGCACGAAAAGTTTGGTCTCTCAAACCAAGGCCATCAAGATGTTACCACTCTGACTGAAGACAAGCTCCATGAGTTTTGGGTTGTTTGTGTAAAGAAGAATGAGGTAATGTCTGGAAATTTGAAGAAGAACCGGCTGAAGGATGAGTTTCAGCGAATGGAAGATTTGGTGTCCAAGCTAACCAGCTGAAGGATGAGTTTCAGCGAATGGCAGATTTGGTGTCCAAGCTAATAGAGAACTACACTTTCGCTCTTGATGCTATCACCATGAAGAGATATTACATTATGGTGGCCATCTACTATGGAATTGAAGTGAATTGGTCAGTTGTGATCTGGTATATTCTGGCCAACTTTCATCAGAAGAAGCAAACCAACCACATGATAACTTTAAGTTACCTGTTTCATCAGTTGGGTTGTGGAATGACGAATGGGAAAGAAATCCACAGCTCAAAGGCTATGACCAGCTATCAAGCTGTGAAAGGAGGAAGAAAGAGAAAAACAGAGGAAGAGGAAGCAGAGGAGGAGGAACCAAAGGAAAAGGTTCCTACCAAAAGACTAAGGAAGATAGTTCAGCCTGCTGCTCAGGCAAATAAGAAGAAAGCTGATGAGCCTAAGGAAGTGGCTCAAAAGAAGAAAATCAAGACATCTGTTCAAACAGCTCAGCCAGTTGTTGAAGCCAGAACAGAAGAGTCTGGTGCAAAGGAAGTAGCTGATGCCATCATAAATCAGACTACTGCGAAGATAAAGAATTTGTCTCCTGCTTCTTCTTCAAGAACTCCATCTGCTGAACATCCTGATGAGACAGTTGCTCACAGGACGAGAAGTCAACTTCGAGATACAGGTGCTTCCAAACCTGTTCCAGGAAAAACAAAAAGAACTGTAAGGAAGAAGATGACTTTTGTTGACTCACCCACTGAGTTAACAGATTTGGTAAGAGAAATTCCTCATTCAACGGAGAGGCCTGTTGGTGCTGAGGAAACGTCTGTTGCTGAACAGATTAATGCGCAACAGACTGCTCAAGAAAAACCAACAGCTGAGGTCGCCAAACCTCAAGATGATCCAGATGTGATGATCATCGACCCAATAGCAGCTGCACCCCTTGCTTCTGCTGGTCCTGCTCCTGCCCGAGCTGACAAAGGGAAAAGAAAGATTCTTATCAAGAGGAAGAAAATTTCTGCTGCTGATAAGAAAAAAAGGGAGGAAGCTGAGCAGAGAAAAAAGGACGAACAGAAAGAAAATAGGGTCTTGGAACTTAGCAAGATCCAAGCAAAGAAAGATGAACAGAGGAGAAAGATGTCTGAAGCAGAACGTAAGGCTGCTGAAGATGCTGAACTTGTTGTGGTCATTGAGCTGAGCAAGAAGGATGCTCATGGACTTGTTCATGCTGGTGGGATCAAGATTGGTGAATCTAATGAAGCTAAGCCAAAGATGCCTGCTGGCACTGTCAAGCCAAAGGCCAAGTTTGAAGTTAGGAAATCATTTGATATTATCAATTCTGATAAATCTATCTTCAACAGGTTTGAGAAGGCCTTAGATTATTTTGATCAGAAACTGATGCTCAGGACTTTATTCATTCATGAGAAGCCAAGGTACATGAAGTGGAAAGACTATAGATTGAATAAGTCTGTTGAAGAGCTTCAGAGTTAGAAGGAGTTGGCTGATGAAGAAAGATGGGTTCTTCAATGGCTGAAGACTGACTCCATATCGAAAGCCTTGGATCCTGACTTCGCCAGAGATGCTATGCATCAGTATGCCAAGGACTTTGCCACTGATGAAGCAAAGATTATTTCCAACACTTTGCCTGAAAGAAGAAGAAAATCTGATGATCCTGTTGAAAGGGCCATTCAAATTGCTGTTATGACTGCCCTGAAGAAATGGGTTGCTAAGTCTAGATATCAGCAAGGATCTTCAAGTGAGCTGCCCTCGCTGCCAAGTATTCAACCGATCACTTTTGGCAAAGAAGTTAAAGATTACTATGATATGCCTAAGGTAAAGGCATCTGCTCCAATGCCATGGCCTGTTGTGAGACAAATTCGTCAAACAACCTTTACTGATGACGGCAAAATCATAAGTAAAATCTTTGAAGATGTCACTGATCAGTCCAAAGCTGTTAATGAACCCTTAGCAATTGAGTGGAAAGCTAAGGAGTCCAATGCTGATCAAGAGACTAAACTGAAAGATGCCCCTGTCCATCAGGAGAGTGAAGATGACCAAGCTGCTGATCCTACTGCTTCATCAGCTGATTCGCATTCATCACTGATGGAAGCTTTCCAATTGTTAATGGAAAATTCAATAAGGGAAATGGAAGAGAGGAACATCACGCAGTTAAAGAAATTGCAGCAAGAATTGGCAGAATCTAACAGACTACAGCTTGAGCACATGCAATTACTTACTGCAAGAACAATAAAGAATGCAATTGATAATTTTCCTCTGCCTGAGGATCATACTAGGCAGATGACTCAGAGTGTTGTGGAGATGAACAGGAATATTGAAGATGTAAAGGCTGATGTCAATCATCTTCATACTGCCTTGAAAAGAGCTGAAAACAACATTGCTGATCTTACTGCTACCTTCATCAAAATCAGCGATGAAGAGAAAACAGTTAATGTTGGACTGTTGCATGAAGTTAATCAGGCTGGAACTGTTATACGTGAAGAACTTACCACTATCCAACTCAACATTGATTGTCTTAATGATCAGAATGACTCCATCAGCACCTCTCTCAATCATCTAACTGCCAGCCACGATGTAGCAAATCAGAACATCAAAGCTTTATGTGCGGCAATGAAGATTCAGTCAGTTGCACTCAACCCTCCTATCAAACCTACTAGTGTCACCAATTCTGATGATGACAAAAAGGGGGAAGAGAAGAAGGAAGAGCCAACTCTTCAAACTGCTGCTGCTGAAACCAGTCAAGTAGTTGAAGAAAAAGCTGAGGAAGCTGCTGCTACTGAACCCAAAGAGACTGATGCTGCTGAAGAGACTGGAAAGGTAGAAGGCAAAGAAGAAGCTGCTGAAGAAACCAAGGATAAAGCTAAGGATAAAGCTGCATCCAAGGATTCTGATGAAGAACAATCAGAGCCCCATACCAAGTACAAAAATGAAGAGAGGATCAAGAGAAAGATAAACGAGTTAGCAAAAGAGCACGAAATCAATGAGAAGATGAAAGCTGCTAAGTCTAATCTACTCTTGGATGATGATGCTGATGATGTTGAAGAAGAAGATGAAGAAGAATCTTCATATGAATATGAAGAAGTGCTTGAAGGAGATGATGAAGAAGCTGATAGTTAGTATAGGCAAATCCATTGTAATCAGTAATCAGTTAGTATAGTTAGTATAGGCTCATATCTCTGACTTTATCTCACATCTCCTTTGCAGTCTTGCAATGTTTGACTTTGTCAAACCGATCATTGTCCAGGGCTTTAGTCATTATGAAACGGCCAACTTTATCCAGATTGAACAACTTTATTTCTTCGGCTGTCATCTCTGTTAAATCTTTCTCCACCACGGTATCAACTTCATTTATCTTTATCGTCTTGGTGAATTTGAATGGACCTTTAATGATACACGTATACATGTTATCATTATAAGCAGCTAGGAAAATCTCCATTCTGATTTTCCAGTCTTCAAACGACATACCAGCAATGTGGGGAACATGGCTGATACAGTCCATTTTTCAAAAAGTTTTTGTTTTTCAAAAAGATGCTCTTTTGAAAAGTTTTGAAAAACCTTTGAAAAACACTTGGATCAAGCTCGTTGATCAGGCAGCTGATTCTAATGAACCACCTGCTCTGATACCACTTGTTGGTCCCAAGTGGTCAGATGAGGTCTAGAGGGGGGGGGTGAATAGACCTCTGAAAATTTTTAGACTTAAAAACTTTTCAGTGTTCTGTCAGCAGACTAAGCTGATGAAGAACAGTAAGATGACTATGCTGATCGTGAATAAATCTTGAACAGCAGAGTGACCACTCTTCTTACAACTTACTTAACTATTTTTCAGCAAAACAGTTTTATCAAGAGTATACATGCAGGGATGTTTGAAAGTGTTTTTCACAAGTAGACTAAGTACTTAAAAAGATTTTATCCCCAGTTTTAAAACTCCTTTTAAAATCTTTTAACAGTTCAAAGTGTAGACTTATGCAATTTAAAATATGCAAGAAAACTTAAATGCAAGATTTAACACCAAGAATTTTTATAGTGGTTATATGGATAGAAATCCTTTAGTCCACTCTTCCAGATCACACAGATTCTGGGTTATACTATAAACACACAGTTTACAATATTTCTCCACTTATACCTAAACAACAAATGAAAAGGCTATAAGCTCACAACAGGAAATCACTCAGAAATCCTATCCTCTGAAGTTAAATCACTCACAAAGATGTATTTAAACTTCGCACAACACTCAGCTAATACAAATTCACTCAGATTGTATTTTTCTGTTTTCTTCAACTGGGTTTCTGTCAACAGATGACTTCCACCAGACGAGTGAGCTGTTCGAGCTTCTTGAGACTTAGATAAATTTTCTGCTTCAAAACGAAATCTCAGAATGTTGTTGTGTGTGTCTCTCTTCGAACTCAGCTCTATTTATACTTGGATTTGAAAATATGACCGTTGAAGAAAGTCACAAATCAAATCCATAGCCTTAGCCCAATTTCAGAACGGCTCCCTGCTACAGTACCTTTTCTGCTGTACTTTCCTGTACCTGCATTAAATGCACTCTGCTGATCCGAGAATATTCTTCAATCATTTGTCATTACTACCCTTCTCTTGCAGCATTGATTACACCAGGTGCATTTATTACCGTTGGACTTCTCTCATGATCTCTTCTACTCTGCTGATCGAAGCAACTCTGCTGATCAAATACTGAACTAATCTGATTTGAGTCAGCTGATGACCTACCCTTCTGTTCGCTGTTTCAGCACGAGATCAGTAGTCTTCTGGGCTTTGAACTTTGAACTCTTCTTATGTCTTCTTTTACTTGTTCAAAATTCTTCCAAGGGAACTAAGCTTTCCATACTTAGCTGATTTTGACGTTTTGGAAATCATCAAAACCTTCCCTTACTTCTTAACTTCTTTACACTTCATCTTCATCTTCATCCAACAACGAAAAGCACTGAAGTCAATTAGTAAAGGGTGATTTTGATGATTTCCAAAACCTAAGATCAGCTAGGTATGGAAAACTTAGTTGTAAAATCCTGTAGAAGAATTTTGACCAATTAAGAAGACTATCAGAAGGGTCAAAGATTCAAGGTCCAGAAGACTACTAATCTGCTGAAGGAAAGAAATCAGACTGGTGAAGATCAGCCGACTCAAATCAGATTTGTTCAAGTTTGGGATCAGCTATATTCATCATCAGACTTGCACTTTCGATCCGCCAAGTGGAAAGGATCAAGAAGTCTACCCAACGGTAATAAATGCCCCTGGAAGTAATAAATGCTGAAGTACAAGGTTATTAAAGACAAATGATTGAAGAAAGACCTCGTATCAGCTTGGTGCATTTAATGCTGCCTGACAGAAAGTACAGTTCGCAGTACTGTCACTGTGCAGAGAGCCGTTCGCGGAAATTAAGGACCAGAAATCAAGAGATTTGAATTTTGTCTCTCTTCAACGGACATAATTCAAAGAGTGACTATAAATAGCTGAAGAGACGAAGAAAGAAGAATATGCAACTTCTGAGAAGCCAAAATATTTTCTAAGTCTCAAAAGCTCAAGAACAGCTCACTCGTCTGCTGAAAGTCATTTGTTGACAGAAGCCGTTGAAGTTCAAAGAAAACATTTTCTGAGTGAATCTGTAAGAGAGAAAAGTTGTGAGGAGTTCTTATCCATCTTTGTGAGTGATAAGACTCTGTAGAATAGATCTTCTTTGTGATTTCCTATTGCGCACTTGTGGTCGTTTCATTTGTTGTTCGACGCAAGCAGAGTGTACTAATTACTTTGTGCTCTTAGTATAACCCAAGATCTGTGTGACTTGGAAGAGTGGACTAAAGGATATTTAAATTCATATAACCACTATAAAAATTCTTGTGTTTTTACATTGCTTTTACTTGCATATTTTCAGATCTGCATAAAACATTTGATTAACTGTTTGAAAAAGGTTTAAAGGAGTTTTTATAAAACTAGGGATTAAACCCTTAAAAAACTAAAAATAATATATATGTATATATATATATATATTACGCACTATTTATTTCTTTACATTTTTTGTTGGTAATTTATTGGTCTTTTTTACGGAGTATTACATATTTTTGTTATGTCGTCTTTTGATTACATTTTTGTTATTGATAGCGAGATAATGAAAATTATTTTCTGTTGGAACGACATACACAATTTTCTTGCTATGAATCATATACAATTACTATATTTTTTTCTCCATATTATGTTGGTACTTTATCGTTATTATCGAATGAATACTTCTTATTCGTATTTCGCTTGGTATTCTATTATAAATTCCATGTAAGTAAATTTTCGTTTTTGATACCTAAGAGGGGGGTGAATTAGGTATATAATTTTTTTTAATGAGTTTTTTTTCCCAGAAGACAATTAGTGAAAAGTTCCAATAACTTTAAATAAAAGTTAATTGTTCCAATGATTTTAATATTAAAGTTACGATAATAGTGAAGTAAAGTGCAAATAATAAAGAAGTAAGAAAGCAAACACAATTTATGGAGGTTTGTTCCCCAACGGCCTACTTCCTCTCTTCAAGCACCCTTGGTAAAATCCACTAATAGATAGTGGTTTGTAGGACAAACCTTCGGCTTACAAGATATCAATTCTTACTCTCGATATGAGCTTGCTAGGCCTAACCTATCGCTCAACAAAAATCGTGCTTGCTAGGTTCCTACCTATCGCACAAAAACAGTGATTGTTAGAACACTCAGTAATATCGCACTACGAGCTTGCAGGTACAAAACTTTCGCTCAAAAACAGTAGTAAAATTTTGATTATAAATAAATGCTCCAAAGTGAGCTGATTTTGCAATTGAGTAAACGCTAATTTTTTTCTTCTATTACTTAGAGTATATTCAAGATTTCAAGAGCAAGAAGAAAAGATGTTTTTAAAAGCATTTTTGAGAAAAACGATTCTAGCAAAAATTAAGATTACTCAAAGACTTTGACTTGAGAAATAATTTAGCAAGTGAAATTTTAGAGAATGAATTGTGTGTTTGGCCGTGAGAAATGATTCACTATTTATAGTTGAGTAGAGTTGGTTTAATAAGGAAGGATTTTGAAATTCAAAAATTATTTTGTCACATTTAAATTGATTTTGCAAGATTAAAACATGTGACTAATGTTGGATGAAGATGAAGATGAAAGAAGTCAGAATTTAAGGGAAGGTTTTGATGATTTCCAAAACATCATAATCAGCTAAGTATGGAAAGCTTAGTTCCCTTAGAAGGATCTTTGAACAAGTAAAGAAGATATCAGAAGAGTTCAAAGACCAGAAGACTAGTGATCTCTTGCTGAAACAGCAAACAGAAGGGTAGGTCATCAGCCGAGTCAAATCAGATTAGTTCAGTATTTGATCAGCAGAGTACCTATCAGAAGGGTTGCTTCGATCAGCAGAGTGGAAGAGATCATGAGATCAGTTCAACGGTAATAAATGCACTTGGTGCAATAAATGCTGAAAGAGAAGGGTAGTAATGGCAAATGATTGAAGATATCCTCGTATCAGCAGAGTGCATTTAATGCAGCATTAAATGTGATGGACAGAAAGTACTGTACACTGTACGGATTGCTGCAGGGAGCCTTTTCAAAAGAGCTGAAGGATGGAATTGAATTGTGATTTGCCTTCAACGGTCATATTTTCATCTCCATGTATAAATAGAGCTGAATTTCAAACGAGCGAAACACAACAACAATCAGAGATTTCGATTTTGAAGCAGAATTTTTCTAAGTCTCAAAAGCTCTAACAGCTCACTCGTCTGGTGGAAGTCATCTGTTGACAGAAACCCAGTTGAAGAAAACAGAAAAACATTATCTGAGTGATTTTGTAATAGCTGAGTGTTGTGCGAAGTGAGAATCCATCTTTGTGAGTGATTCTACTTTAGTGGATAGGATCTCTGAGTGATTTCCTATTGTGAGCTTATAGCCTTTACATTTGTTGTTTAGGTGTAAGTGGAGAAATATTGTAATCTGTGTGATTATAGTATAACCCAGAATCTAAGTGATCTGGAAGAGTGGACTAAAGGATTTTTATCCATATAAAAATTCTTTGTGTTATCTTGCATTTAAAGTTTTCTTGCATATTTTAAAAAAGTTTGCATTTTAAACACTTTGAATCAATCAAAAGATTTTATAAGGAGTTTCTAACTGGGGATAAAATCTTTTAGAACTTAGTTTACTTGTGAAAAACACTTTCAAATAATCCGCTGCAAGTATACTCTTTGAAAACTGTTTTGCTGAAAAACAGCTAAGTCATTGTAAGAAGAGTGGTCAGTCTGCTGTTCAAGATTTGTTCACGATCAGCTTAGTCTGCTTACTGTTCTTCATCAGCTTAGTCTGCTGACAGAAGACTGAAAAGTTTTTAAGTTCAAAAAATTTCAGAGGTCTATTCACCCCCCCTCTAGACCTCATCTGACCACTTGGGACCAACAAGTGGTATCAGAGCAGGTTGTTCATTTGAATCAGCTGGCTGATCAACGAGCTTGATCCAAGTGTTTTTCAAAGGTTTTCAAAACTTTTCAAAAGAGCATCTTTTTGAAAAATCAAAACTTTTTGAAAAATGGATTGTATCAGCCATGTTTCCCACATTGCTGGTATGTCCTTTGAGGACTGGAAAATCAGAATGGAGATTTTCCTTGCTGCTTATAATGATAACATGTACACATGTATCATTAAAGGTCCATTCAGATTCACAAAGACCATAAAAATAAATGAAGTTGACACGGTTGTGGAAAAAGACCTTCATGAGATGACTCCAGAAGAAATAAAGCTTTACAATCTAGATAAAGTTGGGAGATTCATCATGACTAAAGCCCTGGATAATGATCGGTTTGACAAGGT
This sequence comes from Penstemon eatonii, assembly GCA_038501285.1. NCBI lineage: Eukaryota > Viridiplantae > Streptophyta > Magnoliopsida > Lamiales > Plantaginaceae > Penstemon > Penstemon eatonii. The sequence continues at coordinate 19,774,576 of CM076711.1, forward strand.
CAAACATTGCAAGACTGCAAAAGAGATGTGGGACAAAGTCAGAGATATGAGCGAAGGCAATGATGCAATAAAGGAGCATCAGCTCACTGTTGCCTTGGAAAAACTTGACAACTTCAAGATGAAGTCTGGAGAAACCATTGATCAGATGGATACCAGATTCACCAGGACTCTGAATGAAGTTTTAAAGTTGGGAAAGACCTTCACTGACAAAGAGATCACTGTCAGAGTACTAAAGGCCCTACCCCCAAAGTTCAACATGAAAGTTACAGCAATGGAAGAATCAAGGGATTTGGGAAAAATCTCTCTTACTGAGCTGTTTTCTGTACTCAAGGCATTCGAGTATAAACTGCCTAGAATGGGAATTGAAGAAACCTCAACTTCAGGACCCACAGCTGCACTGATTGCTGCTGAAAACACTAGAAGACCAGCACAGAAAAGCAAAGAAGTGGACTCATCTGATGAAGCCACTCTACTCAACAAAAAGGAGTACACAGCTGGAGATGTTGCACTGTTGATGAATAACTTCAAGAAGTTCTACAAGAGAAAGATGAAAAACAAATACAATCATGCTGCTTCTACTTCTAAACCTAACTCTTCTTCTCAAGAAAAAAATGATTATAAAGCAAAACTAATGTGTTATAACTGCAGGAAATTGGGACATTTCATCAGAGACTGTCCATATCCAAAAGCAGAAAAATACACTGAGGAAGAGAAGAGAATCAGAAAGGAAAGAAAGCATCAAAAAGGGAAAGCAATGGTAGCTGAAGCAGAAAAGCTTGCTGCTGTCTACTCATCTGATTCAGATTCAGACACGCCTGATGAAGAATCTTCTGATGAAGAGAAACCTGCTCTCCTCTGCCTGATGGCTAAGGAATCTGATGACTCTGAGGATGAGGTAACTCCTCTTAATGATGAATTATTTAATTCACTTGAACAAATGATGCTTAACAATACTGGTATTGCTGAAGCATATAAAAAGCTTAAGGAAGAGATGATCCTGCTAAAAGAGCAAAACAGTTCACTGAAACTCTTAGCTGAAAAGCCAAGGGAATCAGCTGAATATAAACAGCTTGAGCAAGAACATGAATCTCTGAAAGCTGAATGTGAAGTCTATAAAGGAAAAATCATGAAACTTGAAAAGATTATCGAGTCTCATGAGAAATCATCTGTTGCATCCACGCATACATCTAGTAAACAGAAGATACCTTTAGAACAGGATAAGATTGAACTGAAACATACTGAAAAATTTATATCAGCTGACAATAGTAAGGTCATTCTTTATGTTCAGACAACTAAACCTGCTTCACCTGAGAAAGAATTAAAGGCTAAAAAGAGCAAAGAGCCTAGTGTAGAAAATCAGACTAGTAAGACCAAACAGCAGAGTCCTAAGAAGTCTGCTGATAAAGCTAAATTGAATCAATCTGTTGGTAAAACTAAGTCAAAACAAACTGAGCAAGCATCTAGTAAGCCAAAGAAGCATAAAAACAAGAAAAATCAAAATGCTTGGTATGGAAATGAGTCACATTATGTGCAACCTGCTGCATATCATCCTATGTATCATGCACCTCAATTTCCAGGTTACTATGCACCTTACCCTGCTCATCCAATGCATGCATACCCTGCTTATCATGCACCTTACCCTGCTTATGAACACTTTCCTTATCATACTGATCATCAACATGACTTATCTGATAACTATGATAAAAATGAAGCTGTTCATGCTCCTGTCAAAACTCAGAAGCCTAAGAAGCCTAAGACATAAACATCTTGGGTTGTCAAAGGTGGAACTAATCCTTCAGGACCCTCTCAATAAGGGTACCTAAAACAATTTTATTTTGTTTTGTAGGTTAGGATTAGGAGTAGGAGTAAAGTAGAGAAGATTTGGTACTTGGACAGTGGATGTTCAAGGCACATGTGTGGAAACATACATGAGTTGACTGATGCAGTTGCTGTGGATGGTCCAAGTGTTACATTTGGAGACAGCAAAGAAGGCAAGATTAAAGCTAAAGGAAGATTAATCAAGGGAAACATAGAGATATCTGACGTCTCATATGTTAAAGGCCTAAAGTATAATCTGCTGAGCATAAGTCAATTTTGTGACAAAGGATATTCAGTCATCTTCTCAACAGATAAGTGCTACGTTGAACAGATTGGTACAAAGAAGGTAATTTTATCTGGAAGACGACAAGGGAATATCTACATAGTCGACTGGAATTCTGCTGACAAGAATTCAAGTATTTGTTTGGTAGCATCTGCACCAAGTGAAGTTAGTTGGCTATGGCACAAGAGAATGAATCATTTAAACTTCAAGACCATAAACAGATTAATCAAGAATGATCTAGTAGAAGGGATTCCAAAAACAGTCATGAGCAAAGACAAGCTCTGTGACGCCTGTCAGAAGGGTAAACAAATCAAGTCATCATTCAAAAGCAAGAAGCATCAATCTTCTGAAAGAATATTGGAGCTACTACATATGGACTTATTTGGACCCATTGATTCAGTCAGCAATGGTGGAAAGAAATACTGCCTAGCTGTTGTGGATGATTATTCAAGATATACTTGGGTGATTTTCATGAAGAAGAAAAGTGAAACCAAGGAACATCTTACAAAGCTGATGGAACTGATCCAGAATGAGAAGAGTATCAAAATATTGAAGATCAGATCAGATAGAGGGACAGAGTTTACAAACTCTACTGTTGAAGAGTATTGTAATATCAAAGGAATACATCATGAGTATTCAGCTGCTAGAACCCCTCAACAGAATGGTGTTGCTGAAAGAAGAAACAGAACACTAAAAGAAGCTGTCAGGACCATGATAGCTGAAGCTAAGCTGCCACAAAGATTTTGGGCAGAAGCAACAAACACAGCATGCTTTACCCAAAACAGATGTATGATCAACAAAAATCAGAACAAGACTCCATATGAAGTTTGGAACAACAGAAAACCAAACATTCATTACTTTAAGATTTTTGGTTGTAAATGTTTTGTACTGAATAATGGGAAAAATCACCTTACTGCATTTGCAGAAAAGGCTGATGAAGCTGTCTTTGTAGGATACTCAACTGTTAGTAAGGCTTATAGAGTTTTCAATAAAAGAACATTACTAATAGAAGAATCTATCCATGTAGTATTTGATGAGCCAAGTCAATCTTCTGAAAAGAATCAAAGTGTTAACCAAGATCTGTCTACTGATTTTCAGAAATTAGACACTGGAAGAAATGAAGAATATGTTCCCATCATACTACCTAATCTTGGTTCAGCTGCTAACTCAAGTGCTGTTCAAAATCACAGTGCTGATTGTCTAACAGACGAGTTGCAAACAGCTGACAGACCAGAGACTGTTCAACAGACTGCAAATGTTCAACAGACTACTACTGGAACTCCAACAGTAGTGTTGCAAGATCAAGACAGAGGACAACATCCTGATGTACAACCTGATCTCAGATGGCTCAAGAATCACCCACCTGAATTAGTCATTGGTGATCCTTTAGATAGAGTGAAAACAAGAAGAGCTGCTGCACAAGATGCCATGTTTGTCACATTTCTATCTCAAATAGAGCCTAAGCAAATTGAAGAAGCTCTCAATGATTCCTTCTGGATAGAAGCTATGCAAGAAGAGTTGAATCAATTTGAAAGGAATGAAGTCTGGTACTTAGTTCCTAGACCTAGTCATCAAAGAGTAATTGGCACTAAGTGGGTATTCAGAAATAAGATGAATGAAGATGGTGTTGTCACCAAAAACAAAGCAAGACTAGTGGCCAAAGGTTATTGTCAAGAAGAAGGAATTGACTTTGATGAAACTTTTGCACCAGTAGCAAGACTTGAAGCAATCAGACTGTTTCTTGCCTATGCTGCTTACAAGAACTTCACTGTCTATCAGATGGATGTGAAGTCTGCTTTTCTCAATGGAGAACTGCAAGAAGAAGTGTATGTTGAGCAACCTCCTGGATTTGAAGTCTATCAAGAAGAGGACAAAGTATATCGTCTGAAGAAAGCCCTCTATGGACTGAAACAGGCTCCAAGAGCATGGTATGATACCCTATCTGATTTTCTTTTAATTAAAGGATTTCGAAAAGGTAAGGTAGATAAAACCTTGTTCACAATTGAATGGGAAAATCATATATTACTTGTGCAAATATATGTGGACGATATTATTTTTGGTTCAACTAATCAACAGATGTGTGATAAGTTCTCCAAGCTGATGCAGAATAAGTTTGAAATGAGCATGATGGGTGAACTTAATTATTTTCTTGGATTGCAAGTTAGACAGTTGCCTGATGGAATATTCATCAGCCAAGCAAAATACACAAGAGATCTGTTCAAGAAGTTTGGTATGGAAACTAGCTCTACTGCTAGCTACAATTCCTATGTCTACAAGTCTTCGGTTGGATAAAGATGAAGATGGCAAATCAGTGGACATAACCAAATATAGAGGCATTATTGGTTCATTGTTGTATCTAACAGCAAGCAGACCTGACATAATGTACTCAGTTGGAGTCTGTGCAAGATTTCAATCAAACCCCAAAGAATCTCATCTCTTAGCTGCGAAGAGGATATTGAAATATGTTAAAGGCACTCAAGAATTGGGATTGTGGTATCCTAGAGAATCTGGATTTGAGCTTATTGGTTATTCAGATTCAGACCTTGCTGGCTGCAAGATTGACAGAAAAAGCACAACAGGTGCCTGTCAGTTCTTAGGTAGTCGTCTGATCTCATGGATGAGTAAGAAACAGACCTCAGTTTCTATATCTACTGCTGAAGCTGAATATATAGCTGCTGGAGCTTGCTGTGCACAGATACTTTGGTTGAAACATCAACTAGAAGACTACAACATCAAGATCAGTGGAATTCCAATCTACTGTGATAATATAAGTGCAATTTCACTTACTCAGAACACTACAAGTCATTCAAGGACTAAACATATTGAGATCAAACATCATTTCATTAGAGATCATGTGGAAAAAGGCAATGTTGTGATTGAGTATGTTCATACTGATAATCAGATTGCTGACATCTTCACTAAACCTCTAAGTGAAGCAAGGTTCTCAACTCTAAGAGCTGAGTTAGGACTACTTAATTTGGATGCATAAGCTGAGGGGGAACTCATAAGAAGACTGAAGTTCAACAGCTTAGTCATTCACTATTTTATTCAAGGATTAACCTTCAACAGACTAGTTAACTTATGAATTCTTAAAGTCAGGGGGAACGTGTAAGACTAGCGGTACTTCTGCTCTAAAGATGAAATCAGTTAATGATAGTTAGTTGAAGTTAAGTTATCAAGAAGATATGTTCTTAATTCTTGAAGACTGAAGATTATTTTATCTTGCTGGATTGACAAACAGCAGAGGAAGATTACTAGCTATTGGCATTCTCTAGTAATATCAGATAACAGATCACTCGTCTGTCAGATAAGTTAAACTCTACTCATCTGATATCTTATATAAGCATGGTCATAAATCGTATATATAGAAACGCGCTTTTATAAGTAACAGATTAGTGTCGATAGAGTTTCCCGCCCATCTGACATTAAAATAATAAAATTGAAATCCGCTTTTCCTATCCACACGATTAAAAACTGTCAGATTAGATCAACGGTTCAGATAAATCACGAAAACCTAACCAAAAGGAAACCTATAAAATCCGATCTGAAACAGTATAGTCGTCTTACGCACTCAAAATACTCTCAAACTCTCTAATTCTCAAACTCTCTTGTTTCGAAAGCTTATTGTTTTTGTAGATTCTACTCACTAATCTCAGAAATGGACAAGATTATTGACGGAAGATACCTAAACTACAGCAAATTTCACTTTTCGGGTACTGATCTGATGCGCTCACTGATGGAGAAAATTAAAGAGGCATCATTAGTTCCAGTTCTGGAAGCACATGAAGAAAGGGTTTACTTAGAAGATGTTTATCACTTCTACACGACCAGGAAGTTCAACACTGAAGAAACTGTTATGACTGCTGTTATCGGTGGTAAGAAAGTTGCTATCTCTGCTGCTGTGTTGAGTGAAATTTATAAACTTACGAACAAAGGAGGGGATGTGACAGACCTTGGGTCTGAAAAGGAAGAGGAGTTCTGGGCTATTTGTGCTAAGAAAGGAGAAAAGATGACTGGGACTTTGATGAAGACCCAGCTGAAGGATGAATATCAGAGATTTGCTGATATTATAGCCAAGGTGCTGGACTGCAGCACAAGTTCTTTGGATGGGCTTCCAAGGAGAAGATACTACACAATGGTGTGTATCTACTACGGTTTAAAGGTTAACTGGGCTGCTCATGTTTATGAGCTACTGAGTGATAAGAGGCTTTCTCATGCCATTTTACTCAGTAATCTGTTTGCATCTCTGCAATGCCCCTTAGGACCAGGGAAGACTACTCATGGTAGCAAAGAGTTCAAACTTTACGAACCAGTGAGAAGAATAGTGGAAGAACCTAAAAGAAAAGCCCCTGCCAAATCCAAGAAGGGCCCCTCTAAGAAGAGCAAAAAGGGGGGACAGACAAGCCAAGTTGCTGAGCCAACAGCACAGTCTGCTGTTGAGGCTGATTCAGCACTTCCTGAGGATGAAGTTCCAGAAAAAGAAATTGAAGATTTTACTAAGGAGATTGAGCAGATGAGGACTGACTCTTCTCCTGAAAGGACAGAGTCTGAGGAAGAAATTCCTCTTCAAAGGTTGAAGAGGATGAGAACAAAGAGTGAGGCAAGGGGACCTCCTACTGCCAACCCCCCTGCCAAAAGGTTTGCAAAGTCAAAGGCTAAGAGAAAGGTCACCTTCTCTGAAGAGCCTGTTGCAACTGTTAGAGAAACAACAGCAGAAGCAGAAAGACCTGTAACAATTGAAGAACCTGTTGTCCAAGCTGCTAAGATTGATGCTGCTGAAGCTGAAGTTGTTTCTGAAGTTGGAATGTCAACAGAAGACTCGTCTGCTGCACTATCTGCTGAAGTTGAAGAAGCACAGCAGACTAGTACAACACAAGAAGGAGCTACACTGTTGCTGCACCCTACTCCAGTTGCTGCAACCCCTATTCAAGCAGTTGAGAGTCCTGAATCCAGAAGAAAGAGGACTGGCAAGATTGCCACTTACTTAACTGCTACAGAAAAGAAAAGACAAGATGCTGCTGAAACGCAGAGGATAGCTGCTGAGAAAGCAGAAGAAGAAAGGCAGAAAAGCTTAGAGCTTAAGAGGCTGGAGGAAGAAGCCAGCAAAATGACTCAAGAGCAGAGGGATGCTGTTGAGGCAGCAGAGTTGGCTGCTGCCATTGAAGCAAGCACCAATGATGCTCATGGTCATCAGCATAGTGGTGGGATAGCTATTGGTGAACAAAGAGATCCAAACAAACCAATACCAGCTATGCCTGCACCAAAAATAAAGCCAAAGAGAAGAGAAGAAGTCAGACTATCTCTTGAAATTGTCAGGGATGATCCTGCAATTTTTGAAGAATTTCTCAGAAGGCTTGATGCTGAAACTGAAAGGATAAACCGCCTGACACAGTTCAATGCTGAAAAGATCAGATACAACAGGTGGAGGGAATTCAGACTGACAAAGAGTCCAGCTGAAATGACAAAATGGAAAGCCTTTAATGCTGAAGAAGCATGGGTACTGAAGTGGCTTGAGACAGGTTCTCTAATTCAAGCACTTGATTCAGAATTCTTTCTGGACAAGTTGAGGCTAAAGATAAGTCACATAGTAAAGGCTGAAGCCAAGAAGATCTTCCAATCAATTCCTGAAGACTATGAGGAATCTGAAGACCTCAAGGAAAGATCTATAAAGTTGGCTATTGCTCAAGCAATGGAGCTTTGGGCAAAGAAATCAAGGAAGTTAAGGGGACAACCAAGCTCATTGGTCCCTCTTCCAAACATCAAACACATTGTCTACGGGCCAAATATCAAACCTAATGAAGAGCTGCCTGAGGAACCTTCATCCACTTTTATTCCTCGTGATAATTTTACTTGGATTTCCAACAGGTCAGCTGTGGACAATGAAGGAATGATGAAGACAGTTGAGACTGTCAAGAAGATTATATCCCCTGCTGATAAAGAAAAAGCAGAGTCTTCTGATCAACCAGAGCAAAATGAGGGTACATCAGACCCATCTGATCAGAACAAAGCACAGGGTGATAAGTCTGATGCTGCTGATGATTCAAAGAAAGAAGAAATTCCAGCAGATCAGATCAAGGACAAAGAAGTTGCTGCTGAAGGAGATGATCAAGCTAAGGAGAAGGAAAGCACTCCAAGCCATGCTGGTAGTCCAGCAGATCAGTCTCTTGCATTAATAACTCAACCAACAGAGCAACTTATCAAAGAAACACTTCCTGCTACAACAAATATGCCTTCAACTTCTCAAAGTGCTCAGACAAATCTGTTGGACTCCATCCAACAAATGATCACCAAATCTTTGAAGGATATGAAGGAAGAATTAGCTGCAGAAGTGTTAGCTGCTGTCAAACAACCAAATCAGAAAGCTGCTGCTGTCCCAACCGATCTGATAGAAGACACTGCTCAGAATGTTAAATCCATCTGTCAAGATATGGATATACTTAGAAGACGGACTCAGAGCACTACTGAAGGTTGGAGACAGATTGAACAAACAGTTGAAACGGCCCTCCGAGCAGAAGATGAAGTCATGGAAAATATGATGAAAGACTTCACTGCTTCATCAAATTGGATTTTGGGAACTCAAATTCAATTAGGTGATCAAGGAGAAGATCTGCTCAAGGAAGTGAGAGATTTCAAGGCCAATCAACTCAGACAGCAAGCTCAGATCAATGCTATGGAAGAGAACATCAAGCTTCTATGTGATTCACTTCTAATTACACCAGTTGTGCCACAATATCCAATCAACCCTGCTGATGATGACAAAAAGGGGGAAGAAAGGGTATTTGGACAGAAGAAAGTTGGTCCTTCTCTTGAAAAGGAAGAAGATAACCAAGCTGAAGCAACTGAAGTGTTGGAAGAATCTGCTGGTGACACTGAAAGAAATATGGGAGAATCAAGCAGACCAACAGATGAGAGAATTACAGAAGAAGAGCAAGCTGAATTTGAAGAATCTGAAGCAAAAGCCAAGTCTGATAAGGAACTAGCTGCTGCCAAAGATTCAGCTGAAGAACAGCTTGACCCTGATGTAAAATATAAAAAGATAGAGCTGCTAAGAAAAAGGTTCTTTGAAGAGCTGGAAGCTGAGACTTTTAAGTTATCTGATGAAGAATCTGAAAAAGAGGACAAGGAAGCTGAAGAAGAAAAGAAAGAAAATGCTGAAGAAGAGAAGAAAACTTCAGAAGAAGAGAAGAAGGAAGAAGACTAGTCTAGGCTAGATTTCCTTTTTATCTTAAAATCCTTGTAATCTTTTTAAAAGTACTTTGCACTTTTCATTCTTCAAAACTTGTAATCTGTAATCAGTTTAATCATCTATAAAATTGCAAGTTTGAATCCAACATACTATTTCTATCTCAGAAATTTTTGAGGATCAAAACTTTAGTTTAGGTACAGGTACTTAGTTGGAGTTTTGTCATCATCAAAAAGGGGGAAATTGTTGGATGAAGATGAAGATGAAAGAAGTCAGAATTTAAGGGAAGGTTTTGATGATTTCCAAAACATCATAATCAGCTAAGTATGGAAAGCTTAGTTCCCTTAGAAGGATCTTTGAACAAGTAAAGAAGATATCAGAAGAGTTCAAAGACCAGAAGACTAGTGATCTCTTGCTGAAACAGCAAACAGAAGGGTAGGTCATCAGCCGAGTCAAATCAGATTAGTTCAGTATTTGATCAGCAGAGTACCTATCAGAAGGGTTGCTTCGATCAGCAGAGTGGAAGAGATCATGAGATCAGTTCAACGGTAATAAATGCACTTGGTGCAATAAATGCTGAAAGAGAATGGTAGTAATGGCAAATGATTGAAGATATCCTCGTATCAGCAGAGTGCATTTAATGAAGCATTAAATGCGATGGACAGAAAGTACTGTACACTGTACGGATTGCTGCAGGGAGCCGTTTCAAAAGAGCTGAAGGATGGAATTGAATTGTGATTTGCCTTCAACGGTCATATTTTCATCTCCATGTATAAATAGAGCTGAATTTCAAACGAGCGAAACACAACAACAATCAGAGATTTCGATTTTGAAGCAGAATTTTTCTAAGTCTCAAAAGCTCGAACAGCTCACTCGTCTGGTGGAAGTCATCTGTTGACAGAAACCCAGTTGAAGAAAACAGAAAAACATTATCTGAGTGATTTTGTAATAGCTGAGTGTTGTGCGAAGTGAGAATCCATCTTTGTGAGTGATTCTACTTTAGTGGATAGGATCTCTGAGTGATTTTCTATTGTGAGCTTATAGCCTTTACATTTGTTGTTTAGGTGTAAGTGGAGAAATATTGTAATCTGTGTGATTATAGTATAACCCAGAATCTAAGTGATCTGGAAGAGTGGACTAAAGGATTTTTATCCATATAACCACTATAAAAATTCTTTGTGTTATCTTGCATTTAAAGTTTTCTTGCATATTTTAAAAAAGTTTGCATTTTAAACACTTTGAATCAATCAAAAGATTTTATAAGGAGTTTCTAAGTGGGGATAAAATCTTTTAGAACTTAGTTTACTTGTGAAAAACACTTTCAAATAATCCGCTACAAGTATACTCTTTGAAAACTGTTTTGCTGAAAAACAGCTAAGTCATTGTAAGAAGAGTGGTCAGTCTGTTGTTCAAGATTTGTTCACGATCAGCTTAGTCTGCTTACTGTTCTTCATCAGCTTAGTCTGCTGACAAAAGACTGAAAAGTTTTTAAGTTCAAAAATTTTCAGAGGTCTATTCACCCCCCCCCCCCTCTAGACCTCATCTGACCACTTGGGACCAACAACTAACTTTTCAATGAATGTGGACAAGGTTTAGTAATTAGATGAAGACAAAATCTTTCCAAAAGAAATGATTTTAAATAAACAGGGTAAGATATTTAGCTAGACAAATTAAATACAAATTATGTCAAAGGATTTGGAAGAAATCATTCATTTAAAAATTGAATTGATTGAGAATTAAACTTTAATGGCTACAAGTAATAAGTATTCAAAAAACATTAGGCTTAATTAAGAGAAAGATTTTCGGCCAAATTTAATAGGCAAGGTCCACGACTCATTTTTTAAAAAGATAGGCTGTTAATTTTGATATGAAAAAACTTTACAAAAGGGCTAATAATGTTGGGTCAAAAAGTATTTAAAAAAGTTTGGGCTAGGAATTTTCTTGCTCTTTTAATCGATTAAAAATACTTACTAAGTTGACCACAATTTTCTTGAATCGGAAATTGGGCCCTTCAGGTGATAGAAAAACCGAAGCTGCCCTTTGCAAATCCGAGAATATGCCTCTCAAAAGTGTTTGCCTATTTCCTCTCTTATTTGTGGGATATATTGTGATAACTTGAAATCGAGTTATAGAGCAAACTCGTGCTGATAACGTGTTATAAAACTTAGGATAAAAGTGATGAACAAATTGTAGCAAGCAAAGTTATATGTTGAGAAAACTCATCAACTCTTTTCTTCCATTTCATTGATCTATAATACACAATATAAATCATCTATTTATAGGACTACACAAGACTACCAAAAGCCATAATTTAAATATTTTATGAATATTAATTAGGGAAATTTACATAGACACCCCCTGGGTTTAGGCCTAATTACAAGAAATTACCCTCCTGTTTGAAATATTACAAAAACACCCCCTTGACTTAACGGCCGTTAGTCAATGCTAACGGAAATTGTGAAATGTCTTAAATGCCCTTAGTTGTTTTTAATATTTACAAAAAAAACTGGAAAAGTTTCGCACATTTTTCACTACCATCCACAAAAATCATGATTTCTCCCTTGTTTGTGGACGGATTTTAGTAATTCTTGTTGTGCTAGACTCGCCTCTTCATCGCGCATCTTCCTACTGGAGCAATTTTTGTGATTATGGACTGGTTTTTGCGATTGGGAGTGATTTGTGTTCGTCCCCAAATTCTAGGGTTCATCGCGATTTGCGGATTTGAGCCTCTAATTCTGGAAAATTGCTTCGTGTTTCACTTCTATCTGTTTATTTCGTCACTTTCCTTGGATTAATTGCCCGATTGGAGGTGGGATTGAAGATTTGGATCAAATTGGGCATTTAGGGATTATGCGCCCACTTTGATCTCCGAATTGGGGGTGTTATCGAACTGATTTCTACTGGATTTTTGAGGGCTTTTCTTCATGATAGTGTAAATTTCAGTTTCCCCAAGTCAATTTTGGGTTTGGTGAACTCGGGCCGCGAAGAACAATTATGGGCCGTGAAGAACAAGTTCGGGCCGAAGAGTTTTTTGCTCTCCTGCTGCATTTTCCTGCTATTTTTTATTGTTATTTGTTGGTTTTGGGTGTTATTTTTGTTATTTGGTACTTTTGTTGGTGTTTTTTCGATTTACTTAGTGATTATTTCATCATTTAATGACCAGGTATTTATGTATTTTGATCTAATGCAAAGTGGAACATTACATTGAAAAATAGTTGGGTGTTTTTTCATCATTTACTGGCTTGGTGGATTGATATTTAGGTATTTATTGGGTGTTTTGATATTGAAATGGAAATACATTACAACAACAGTAACTTTCAGCCTACAACAATCAAATTTCAAATATTACAAATACACCCCCTGTAACATAACATATATTACAAATACACACCGAGGGCAAAATTGGAAAAACATTAAAAAAAATGATGACATTATCCTCCGCCGTCAAAATTTAACGTCGTAAGGGGTGTTCTTGTAATACTGTTTTGCCAGAGGGGGTGTCTTGGTAATTTTTCAAACAAGAGGGTAAGTTCCTGTAATTAGGCCTAAACTCAGGGGGTGTCTAAGTAAATTTCCCTATTAATTATCCACTACTATGAATATTAATTATCCACTACATCCACTACTATGATATTTAATTATCTACTCATTAAAATGAGCATCCACTAATTATTTCATAACATTAAATAACTTTTTAAACAATTTTTATAAATGATCATACATATATATATATATATATATATATATATATGTAATAATCACAATACGTCAACCTCTATACTCACTACATCATACAGCAGCTATATATTTTCATTTTTGAAAAATCAACCAGTTATGCAACTTCCTGAGGTCTGATCTTAATTAAAATAATCACAAGATTTCGATTACAATTACATTTTATACCCCAGAACATTTAATAAATAACGGACCCCTTAATCATAAACCTTAGAAAATAATAATAAATACATCAGCATGAAAAGTGACAATTTATCATCAACGGGTACTTTATTGAATGGTGAAAGACGAAAAAGCTCCAAATTGTAGTCATCTAAGCTATCAAAGAGCTAATATCAGCTATTTCGAGAATGATAGTGAATACATCAGTATGAATGTGAAAATTTTATGAAGATTTATACACAGTAAAAGACACCTTCCATAAATTTTTGATTTTTATTTACTCCTCGAAAGTAGTTGATGCAAGGTGCCATTAGGCAATTCATAGTCTCAAATTATACTAAATTTATCCCAACAACATATAACTCCAAAGCAATGCATACACTTAGTCTTAGTGACTGGTTAACTTTTTTAGTGACACTCCACCAAAGAGGTTCTCCATTTAGCACCACAATTTCAAATTAAGTTTGGCATAGCTGCAAAACGTAAAAATAGGAGACTGCACAATTTCAGCTTTTCTTTCTTTTCTTTTCTTAACGAGAAAAAAAATGTTAAGCTCAATATATATAAATAGTATATTCTTAGTATATATATATATATATATATATATATATATATAGGATTAAAAGATTAAAGTTAAGCTTAATTAAGCTGATGCAAATCTCACATATGTAAATAACTTCTTCAAACTCAATAAATAACACATAGTATTTTAAATACAAAAAGTTGAGAATAGTTACTTGGATAATGAGAATGTGGGGTGAGATAGAAGTAGCAAAATCCACCTTTCCTAGTCCAAAACTTGTATTATGCAATTAGTGACGTGAATGTGAAAGAAGAAGAATTCGCATTTGGAAACTTAGAGAAGTGAAGTGTTTAATTTCTAAAATGAGGGTTGTTGTCGCAGGAGTTAAATTAGAGCTTCAAAAATCGACACCGATAGTTGCGATTCTTTAAATAAATCGCAGGTGGTACCTGCGATTTATCTTTTAATTAGTTTACTTTAGTTTTTTTTTTTAGATAATCGAATATTCGCAGCTCAGGACTGCGATTTTTCTAAAGAATCGCAATTTCCACCTGCGATTTTTGCTAAAAGATACATTCAGGGTATTATTTTGACAAGAAAGACATTTTGGAAAATACTTTGACCATGAAGGTTATATTGAAAAAAAATTCCTTAAATACTCCGCAAACCCCATTCGAAAAATCTTCTTAATAATTGAAAAAGAAGATGGATACCCATTTCTCCCAGTCGGGTTACCGCATTTCTGACCAATGGTTATCCGACAAGTGTCATATCTCTCCACCATTATATAACAGTTCGTTCCGACGCTTTGAAGCTTAGAAATCCAACTCTCAGATTGTATTTCTTCATTGAACATTTCTAACCTGCGCGGCTGAGCCTACACCTTACATTGCTCACCTAACCTGCGCACCCCCTATATATATATGCTCTGTAAGCTTGATTGTTGAATGTGGAATCTTTATTCAGTAATTTTATTAGTTGTTTGGAATGTATGCTTGATTATTTTAGGAATGTCCATGGATAGTTTTGTTACAGACTTACAGAGGTGTTTCACAGTAGGTTAACTATGCTATTTATAATGGATTACATCGTTCGATTTTTTATGGAGGCGTTACTGTTCATCAACTCATATTAAGGCTATAAACAGCGCGGTTAGGGTTAATATGATTGGAGAAGTTCCAAAATTCTAATAAAGTTATTCAAATACTGTGCTCTAGCTCCATATCGGAAAGAAAATAGCAAAAAGACTCATTATGGTTTTTCTTTTTGAAGTATATCTTGGGTTGCCTTTAGCCCTTCAAATCATAGTTTTTTTTTTTTTTTTTTTGTGTGTTGAACCTAAACTGTCCTCCTTAAAATTTATAAGAACTAAAACAAATTTAACTCACTATATTCTTCAACCTCAACCTCACCTTCATGCTTTAAAAACATTAGAAACCTTAGGGAGTTGCGTTGCCGGGTATATATTTTCCTAGGGGGTAACTGCCTATTTTTATATGACAGAGTTAAGTTGCCCAATAGATCTTTCTTGGGGGTAGCCTGCAAATTCCCCTTTTAAATTGATTTATTCGTCCATTTGTTTGTGTTATGTTCTCTGTTACTACTTACTAAGATCATGTTCAGGAATAAGGGAAAGGACTTGATGTTGGTTCAAGTTCAACTATTGCTTTTGTCATCTGTTCTGTTTAGTTGCATTAGCAATGGGAACGCTGGTGTGACTAGTGGCTTTGTTCGCAATGAGTGGCCATCAATTGATATTCTGGACAATGAAGTTTTTGCAGTTCCTAAAGGTCACAATGCGCCACAGCAAGTAAGCCTGAATGTTTCCCTATAACTTCACAGTTGCACGTGAAAAGAGATTAGTCGAAAAAACTTACTATCACACTGTTGAAAGGGTAACAGGTGTCTTCTTTTGTCTCACAAAACAGTTGGATTTCGTATTAAACTTACTATCACACTGCTGAACCATGTATTTAAACCTGGTTTGTGTTTGAAATATTAGTGTGTGCATACATCTGTAGAATGTTCCAGGCTTTTTGATTCTCTGGTTGACATTCAAGTTCTAATGAACTTCAGATGATGAACTGAACTGGTGTATTTCATTTTGTTGGTAATTTGCGTCATTTAATGAAATGGATATTTTCTGTTTGAACTTCCTATGTTGGACTAATACTGGTTTCAATAATTTTTTAAGAATATTTTTGACATTATTTCTTGTTTTTAGGTGCACATTACACAAGGAGACTATGACGTGAAGGCTGTCATAATTTCATGGGTAACAGTTGATGAACCAGGGTCCAACAGAGAGTTCGATATGGCTTATCAGAAGGAAAATATGATTGAACTGCTGACGGGACAGTGCAAAACTACACCTTTTACAACTATATATAAATCTGGATATATTCACCAGTGTCTAGTTGATGGTCTTAAGGTAATTATCTGTAAATTGATATAAAATGATGTCAATGTCATGATTATAGAATAAAGCAGAATATTTAATATTTGAATACACGATTAGGACACAATTTCTTGTTAGATTCATATACTACACATACCTTCTTAATTGCTGATTTATTGTTAATACAAGACCAGATGCACAAAGTAGTTAGGTTCCATCCACGGGCGGACCCACACCAGGGCTAGTGGGGTCTATAGCCCCACTCAGATTTGTTATATATTTATGATATAGTATTTCTAATGTTATCAACACTTTGATTTACTGGTATAGGTATTGAATGTTTAGTAGCTTGGTCCAGTGTTTGAAACCCAAGATCTACTTCTTTAGTCTTTTTCTTTCTTCAAGTGTATAATTTTTAATTTAAATTATTAGTTTTATTGCCATAACAAGTACATTGGCAAATTGCTTTAGATGTTACAAGATTACCTATATTGTGTAGAGTTCCAAGTCTATAAGTGCAACTAAGGGTCTATTTGGATGGATTTTTGCTCGATTTCGCGGGTCTCAGTTTAAAAAAATTGGTTTGGGTGATTTCGATGAAATCTTTGAGACTTCATTTGGATGAGTTTTGACTGTTGAATTTTGTGGTTTAAATAAGCTGAAACCCCACTTTGATTGGGTTTGTATGTTGGGGTTTAGGGAAAAAAGTAGGTGATAGGTGTCAAATCAACGTCTTTTTTTGTGAGATTTGAGGGAAAAAGTAGGTGTTAGGTGTCAAATCAATGTTTTATAGGTTTGAAGAGTTTGAGTGTGAGTTTTTGAATAGGTTTTTTTATGGTTTTATGGGTTTGGCGAAAACTCATTTGAAAGAGTTTTGGTTTGAGTGTGAGTTTCTGAATAGGTTTTTTTATGGTTTTATGGGTTTGGCGAAAACTCATTTGAAAGAGTTTTGGCTCGGTCTCGCGAGATCCGCAAGACTAGACCAAAACCCATCCACACACACCCTAACTTCCTTATAATTTTTTAGTCTTTTTTCTTTCTTAACAATTGTTCTTTTAATTTCTTTAAAATTGTTCTTTAAAATTCTTTTTCCTTAATAATTGTTCTTTCTTAATAATATTTTTAATATTGAGAATTCGATTTTTTTTATAGAAACGGTTTCTCTTCTTATTTTTATTTATTTATTAGGCAAAATTGCAGAAAAGGTCCCAAACTAATTGGCAATTTTGGGTTTTCGTCCCACACTTTATCACCTCACCGAATTTCGTCCCGTAATTTTATTTTTTTTTGGAATTTCGTCCCGCCGTTAAGTATTAGACGGAAATTGCACACGTGGCCGTTAAATTGCCACGTGGCTGCTTACGTGTCATGATGACGTGGCAATTAGCATGACCAATTATACAAGATTGCAGAATTAGTCCCAAACTAATTAAAAATTTTGGTTTTTCGTCCCAAACTAATTACAAATTTTGATTTTTCGTCCCAAACTATATCAATTAGCCAAATTTCATCCCGTGATTTACCATTTTGCATGAATTTAGTCCCACTATAAATTTCTAATTTAATAAAAATGACGATTCAATCTTTTACATTTTCTTTTTCAAGAAAAATAATATGAATTTTCGAAACTCCTATGCTCTTTTGAGAAATAAAATTCTCATGTCATTTCATTAGAAAAATATTGTGCGTTCTTTTTTAGTATTAAAATATTATAATATTAAAATATTATAAATATTGACATTATTGACTATGTTATTCACATGTTCATAATGTTTCATTTTTTCTCAATAAATTTCATATTTCCCAATTTGCAAATATGCTTGTTCCGGAAGAAATCTTCAGTTTGGATAATAATTGTGCTGATGAAATTTTGATTAGCGCCTAATCAACATTGATATTGTGTTCTTTTTTAGTATTAAAAATATTTATAATATTTTAATACTAAAAAAGAACACACAATATTTTTTTAATGAAATGATATGAGAATTTTATTTCTCAAAAGAGCATAGGAGTTTCGAAAATTCATACTATTTTTCTTGGAAAAGAAAATGTAAAAGATTGAATCGTCATTTTTATTAAATTAGAAATTTATAGTGGGATTAAATTCATGCAAATTGGTAAATCACGGGATGAAATTTGGCTAATTGATATAGTTTGAGATGAAAAATCAAAATTTGTAATTAGTTTGGGACGAAAAACCAAAATTTGTAATTAGTTTGGGACGAAAAATCAAAATTTGTAATTAGTTTGGGACTAATTCTGCAATCTTGTATAATTGGTCATGCTAATTGCCATGTCATCATGACACGTAAGCATCCACGTGGCAATTTAACGGCCACGTGTGCAATTTCCGCCTAATACTTAACGGCGGGACGAAATTCCAAAAAAAAATAAAATTACGGGACGAAATTCGGTGAGGTGATAAAGTGTGGGACGAAAACCCAAAATTGCCAATTAGTTTGGGACCTTTTCTGCAATTTTGCCTATTTATTACTACACAAATTTCCTCCCCCACAAAAAAAAAAAAAAGTAAATTAAAATATTTTTCTAGCTCTGTCCCTGTCTATTATGGACCAATTTCATAAAATAAGAAATTGGCGCGGTCAAATGTGTATGTAACTGGTGTAATTTGAAATTGTAATTAAGATTTGTAGATGATTTGAGTTCTTTGGAAGTCATAACGAGGTATCATATGTAATTAAAATAACTAATGGAGGTTATTTTTGTCAAATTTCACCTCATGTTTTTCGTATGTCCTCTTATATTTTTCTCGTGAATGAAATATATTTTCAAGTTTGACTGATTTTTTTATATATTTCGATTATTAAATTTGTTATTGTACTTTAGCCCCCACTACAACAAATTTCTGGATCCGCCCCTGGTTCCATCAAACATTTGCTTCCCTCAGACGTGATGCGTGTTTTTTTTTTTTTTTTTTTTTTTTTTTTTGCAGTATTCCACAAAATATTACTACGAGATAGGAGATGGTGATTCTTCTAGAAAGTTTTGGTTTCAAACACCTCCAGAAATTGATCCCGATGCTTCTTACAAATTTGGAATAATTGGTGAGTGTCTCTTTCTTTTCAATTTCTGTACAAGCAAATGTCTCGGAACAGCTAATGGGCAGTTAGCAACCTTAATTCTGATCATGGCAACTCACATAACACCAAACATGTTGTATGTCAATAATTATTGACTAATGTTTCATTTCATACTCTTAGCAGACGAAATATGTTTGGATCGTGGTTTGTGATCTTTTACCAATGATATCATTAAAATTAATATGTTTTCCTTGTAAAGTTCAATGATCTGTTAAGAAGATCTTGTACTTTGGACCAAATCAAAAGAGCGAACAATTTCTCTTCAACCTTTATTTTCAGCAATGATCATTTTCTGCTTGATATGTACTGTTCTCAGTTTCATTAAAACCACTTAAGATGATATAATTTGATACTGTTTTTAATTCTAATTGCTTATCAGGTAGGATCCTAAGACTGAATGCGGTAATTTTCTTCCTACATGGTCATAGAATTTTGCTCAGCTTTACAGCATCTCTTTTTGCATTGCTAGAAATTTTTATTACATCCATCCATATTAGATTACAAAATTACTTTTACAATATCTTTACTCAAAGAATTATTTGATCAATGATCCGGGAAGAATTTGAGTATGTCCTTTGTACAAAATAGCTGTATATCACGCTTCCACATTGAGGACGATTATGAGTCCCTATAAATTGGTTGTGGATTTCATTTGAGGTGCAAATTTAGAGTTCCCGATTTAGCACAATCCAACAGAAATGAATCTTTATATTCACCTTCCAATAAAACTCTTGTCAATGTTAAAATGCATCTTCCCATGAAGTCCTGCAACCAAACAACACGTCTATAATGGATTAGCATATCATGTAATCCATCTTCAACAACGAAATCAAAAGTCTGATTCCATACAGGATTTAAACAGTCATTCATGTTAAGAAAGACAAAGTTGGGGGAAGATTGAATTCTCATTAATAATCTATATATTTGACGGTATATCTTACATCATAACCCTAAGAGTTATTTATAGTGAATAAACTTCTCCCTATAAGGAAAGAATATCAAACAATAATTATTCACCATTATTTGTATTCTTAAATACCTAAACAATCATAATATTAACCTAACACAATATTCTCTAACATCCCCCCTCAAGCTAGAGCATAATATGCTCTAAGCTTGCAACGTACAGAAAAGTTGAAACACAAAAACAATAAACAAAAAACTAATAACGATAACGAATTGACGACAAACGATAACGAATTGATGACAGATGTAGCAATTGTTGACCATCAATAGCGAAAAATCCGTAAATCCCACTTATCCAAGTGTTTCACAAAATCAACCCAATTTATGGATCCCACTCTCTCGAGTGTACCCATCGAAACCAATCCATATAGATCCCACTCTCCCGAGTGTGTCCACGAAACCACCCAATGCATGAATCCCACTCTCCCGAGTGTATTCATCGAAACCACCCCAATTGTGAAACCCACTTCACCAAGTGTATCCACGAAATCACCAAACAATGACAACCAAAAGCCACAACTTCGAACAACTCCAATCAATACCATCCCCGAAAAACTCAAACCAAAATTCAATTCAAACAACCCATAGTGACGGATGACGAGTGGTTTGTGGATGACGGCAGCGGAAAACAAGAAAAAACAAAGGCAATAAGAAAGACACGACAATAAAAAACAATACTAAACTTTTAGCGTACTTTGGGGGCCGCGGCGACTTATTAAGATTCGAGCCGCCGCGGCCAGGGTTTCACTCACTCTCAAATCCTAGATCGGTATCCGCTCTGATACCATGTTAAGAAAGACAAAGTTGGGGGAAGATTGAATTCTCATTAATAATCAATATATTTGACGGTATATCTTACATCATAACCCTAAGAGTTATTTATAGTGAATAAACTTCTCCCTATAAGGAAAGAATATCAAACAATAATTATTCACCATTATTTGTATTCTTAAATACCTAAACAATCATAATATTAACCTAACACAATATTCTCTAACAATTCACAACCTAGAGAAACAAAAACAGAAATCAAATGATTGATACAAAAAATCAAAAAATTAATCAGTCTACCTTTTTTTTTTTGGCAAAACTGCAATTTTAGTTCTACATGATTGGACCTTCAGCACTTGCATTGCTGCACTTTCAGTCTGAATTTGATAAAAATATTTTGCACTTTTGGTCCATCATTTCCTTTCCATTCAATTTGGGACCAAAAGTGCATAACTGAAAAAAAACTTATCGGAACGACGTGCTAAACATAAACGATTTATGGGACCAAAAGTGCAAAGTAGTTTAAAAAATTCAGACCTGAAAGTGCAATTTTATAAAGTGAGACAAGAAGTGAAATCATTGTGAAAATTTAGGACCAAAAGTGCAATTATGTAAAGTATGGGTGTGAAAGTGCTGAGGATTCGGTCTTGTGGGACTAAAAATGCAGTTTTACATTTTTAAAGAGAAATTATTTAGTACAACCGCTGCACCACGTCATCAAGTACACGTGGTGCAGCCCACCAATACACTTGGGACATGTGGATTAATAATCCACATCATCCATGTTCTGGCAATGTGAACACAATTTTCAGAATTTCTATTTTTTTGGAACATGGCTAGAATATGGGGTGATGTGGATTATCAATTTGTACTAAATAATCTCTCGAAAAGCTGAGCATAGGATAATCGTGTCATCAAAGAGGTCCCAAAAAATGATACTCCATTATATCATTTCTAACAAGAGACGAAGAAAAAAAATGATTTAAATGGGTTATATATGAATACCCAAACTCGAAAGAAAGAGAACCATACCCTGATTTTATTTTTCAACTCAGTTTTCATCAGAGTGAGCAACACAAAGGGGTCTGCCTTTCCCATTAGGTCTACTGGTGCCAAGTCTTCGGCAGATATCACAGTAACAGAAAGTACACCTCTCACAATGACCTCTCTCCTCTTGTCACCATTTTGAACTGCCACTTTCCCTTCTGCTCCACTTTTATAAACCATCTCCAGTGAAGTCATTGGGGCCTTATGTGCAAAGGGATTGGTAAACCCGTTCTGCATGCCATTAGGGCAATAAAGAAGCTCCAAGTGCACCTACAGATGTAAAGGTGTGGAGATAGAGAACTTCAGACTGTATGTTTCAATTTGATGTAATATTGGGCAAAAAACTGCGTTTCACTTGCGTCATGCTTGCAAAGCAGCTTTTATATCCGAGTTTTGTTAAAAAACATCAATTGTACAGGGAGATCAATGAAGACGTGTATATTATGTAGAAGCGGGTAATTTTAGGCCAGAAACGAGTTAGAGCGCGCCTGAGCCCTGAGTCATTAAGATAGTAAATGCAATAAATTTGCTTTGTTAATAGATGACATGAAGTTTTCCATTTTCTTCTTTCCCAATGTCATATGAATATGCTTGCCCAAAGTTTTTTTTTTTTTTGTGGGGGGGGGGGGGGGGGGGGAACAAAATCGTGGGGAAGTAAAGGAAAAGTGGTTCGAACCTGCCCCCTATTTTTATTGTCCCTCTGAATCTCCAAATCCTTGACCAATTTCAGCCACACATCCTTCACCTTGCCAGGCTGAAGGTCAATTAGCTGAATTTGAGCACATCCAATTAGTTCAGCAGATTGAACCCCTTCATCATCGTAGATCTTTACCACCAAGTGCTGTGTAGTTTCATCCTCAATTACAAACTCAAAGTGTTCATTCCAGACAGGATTTAACTGATTGTTCTGCGGGGAAAGAGAAGAAAGAAAATACAATACATATTACTGATTTGAAACTGATGAAAGAGTAAAGATTAACTCTTAGAAGGAAAGAGGTCAAGCATCTTACAACTGTCCTGCTTTTCTTCATCCTATCACGCAAAGGTCGCACGTGTAACACAGCAAAAGGATCAGATTTCCCAATAATATCTTTATTTGTTAACTCCTTTGCTTTCACAAGTTTCACCTCTAAAGTTCCGACAGGCTTCAGTTCAAGGTCACTGACTACTAAGGAAAGTTAAATAAGATGAATGTCAGCAAAAACTACCAAATAAAACAGTTTATATTAAGCGAATGATTTTCTTTTAAAAAGAGGAGAATAAACTCACAGCCTTTAATGTGACATACCTATAATCTCCAGGCAATATAGGGATAACTTTTCGAACTGGCCATGTAATAGAATCTTCAACAACATCCCTTATAGTGCTCTGTAAAAATAAATGCCCTTAGAACATGATGTTGTGGGGAATATATAGAGAGTTCATCTTTTTAATTTGTGTGCGCACAAATTCATGTGTCTAAATTTATATCTTTGGGTAGGAGGGAGTAGGTGTTGAGAATTCTGAGAAGTAGAATCAGAAAGTAAAAGTTGAGAGAAGACCTATAAACTATAGTACATAGCCACACTAGAAAGAAGGCTGGGTCACAGAAGAAGAAACATACTCCACGCCTTTTCATCTTCCATTTATATATTTGGTTTCCATTTCCCAAACATATAGAAATGTCCCTTACTCTTTCATGCAATTATTGGCACATATTGATATGAAACCAAACACACAAGACATTATTAAGATCAATTTTCGAATAAGTTCCAAACGAAAATGACAAAAGGAAAGTAAAGAACTATTCACCAAATATGTATCGCATCGAGAAAAGATGATTAACACCATTGAGGCATTGCCATATTTTATATATTACATGCTATCCTGGGTTTTCATGCAACAAAGAACTAAAAGGATCATACTCATTCCACTGAAGGTCAGGGAAATCCTGTACTCAATAAAAACATCCTTAGCCTACATATATAAAAACAGTGCATGATTCAAATAAATTAAAACACGATAAACAGACCTCAATGGCATCAGAGAGGCCAGGTATTGTTGATATGTCTCCTCCAATAACTTTAAGAGTAAAATCCAGCTTTTTCTGACAGCCAAACAAAGAGAATTTGACTTAGCGGGTTTCTTTTCCGTAGTGATTGCGAGCTCACAATCTAAATATAGACGTGGGACCAACAAGTGATTGGTCTAGTGGAAGGGACTAGTCCTTACAAAGTAGCGAACCCAGGCTTGAATCCCTATTGGGAAGGTTCCCACTGAAAGTCCCTAACGTGCCGCGAAAGGGATTAAACCCTTGGGAAGCCAAAAAATATATATACATGTGGGAAATACCATTAAATGGACTAGAGGGTTTGTGCATAGGTGAGGGAGAAGTGAATGGTCCAAAACTTCAACTCATATCACTTCTCATAAATAGTAAAGCAACATAGATTCTAACATCTGACACTATATTGAATATAAGAGCATTTTTAGTGTAAATATATTGAAAATATATACATATTAGAGCATATATATAGACTTTGTTATAGTATAAAGTTCTGCTTCTAGAATCCAGAACGATGGTAAAGGAATAAGATACCTTCTGCCGTAATGAAAAGCAAACAGCTCCAAAGCAAGGAAACTCATCAACTAGTGGTCTGAAAATCAACCTGAAGACCCCAGTAAAACCTATATTTTTTACCTAGACAAGGAAAAAGTAGTGACATATAAGTGACTTTTACTAGAAATGATGAAATTATTTTCAAAATCCTAAAAAGAAAGTAACATAATTGAAGAAATAAGTGAATAAGAAATATTAACCTATAAAAAACATAATAAAATGATCCCAATGAAGAGTTTGGGAGTTTGGGCAAGTATTGTTTTCTTTCATTCATCTAAAGGTTGAACAAATGTCAGGTGAGATTTCGGATGAGTAAAACTTGATTAGAATCATATGGACATAGATTTACTATATGTTAATAACTAAAGGGCATTGTCGCCAGGACTAACGTTTTAGACCCAAAGATTAGATTTTTAGATTTGGTGCAGCTATAATACAAATATAAGACATTTAGCCTTCTATATTCTGGTTACTATAGAGAAAATTCTAAGGGGCATGATTCACACTCTTGGTTTTTGTTAGCATTGTTCCGCCTGAGCATTTCGCCCATACATGAACGAACTTTCAATGATGTGCTAAAATTCCCCTGTTTATACACATGACATCTCATAAAGTCCAATAAACCAAAATGACGAAAGGGCAGCTTGGGACTATTTGCAAGGACTCAGTCCTGGACGTTGAGAACAGAAGGTAAGGAAAAGGTAAAAGTTCAGATGTTCTCACAGTTTATAGATCATCCATAACAAGTAAGTTGATGAACAGGCAAGAAACATAGGTTCTCGGATGACACTATAATTTAATGCTCACACGGTCAGAAGTGTGATACAACTTATCAGCAAAGAAGATGAGGAAATATAGGTCCTGTTTCACAAATCCAAACCCCCACACCACTCTCCGAAAATCTAAACAATAACATTACACAAATCGAGATAACTTCACAAACATTCACTACTCTCCCAAATACCAGACAAACAGGCCAATAACATTCCTGGGAACATGTGAATTGTTCCTAAAGTAAATTGAAATATTGTTAATCTCATAACATAACTGTTGCCGACAGTAAGGCATTAATGTCTATGGAGTCATATATTCACAAACAAGACGGGAAAGCAAGCATCGAAAGAAATATAGTATGTCCTTAATAAGTGATCAAATATATTATACACACACACATAGGGAAGGGGTACCTGTACAGGTAAAGCAACACCAAGATAAGTCTTGATATCAAGTATTATATTTGGGTTTCCATCCCACTGCATCTCCAACTCCATGGTGATTCCTTCGCCTCCATCTTCAATAATTGAAATTCCTGAAGCACTATTCAACTAGTAAGCACACAAACATTCATTAGTATGTCTCATTGAGTTTCTATTAGTCCAGCTTATCATTAAAAATACTATTGAGGCTACCCCAATAGCAAGTCTGGCCATAATTTTCTACCACCCATGCATTAGATCAACATTCAAGTGTGAAAATTAGAACAAAATAATTTTAGAGTTATAGGTGCCAGTACTTCATACCCATTTGTTTGAGCAGAAAAGAATATGGTACGAAGAAGTTATGTTTCTTGATAATATTTGATTTGCTACAGTGACAGTGGTTTATAGACACATTCTCGAGTACCATCAGAAATTTATTTAGTACAGGTTAATTGAAAACCACCCAACCTTAGACCCCTCATGATATTATGAATTTATGGACTATCTTTATCTCTAACTACTGAGTCTCTTAGTCAACATTTTGCACCAACTAATACAATCGTTAGGCACTGAATATGTTGAACTCACAAATTGCAATCATTACTTAATACAATAGCACAATTTATTCCAGGGGAAATTGATCCTGGCAAATTAGGTAAATTTGGTTATACCTGTGGTTAGCTGACAGGTTAGAAATCAAGGCCAAATTATGATTTTAGGAAAAGCCCAAATGATAATAATGGGATCCAACCTAAACCAATAGTGGAGTAACTAATTAGATCACTATGCACTGTGTTTGTATCAAGACCCAATCCAGGATGCGATCTAAACTCCTATGAACAACCTTGAGAGTCTTTACCAAATAATCCTCAATTGCAAACTCTGGTTTTCCTATTGAGTTATTTCAGCTTACAGCAATAATTTAGTGACTTTCCAGCCATAATTCCAAAAAGTATCACATGGTACATAACGAGCACATACACACACACAAAATGAAGAGAACAAAGCTTCCTTATCAAAATAAGTACTTATAAATCAAGAATCAAACCAGTAAACTGTGGCGCTACAGTCTCAAGAGTGAACCTGGAGAACGTCAAGGACGCCAGTACAGAAGGCCTATACTGCTCCAGAACTGGCTCCACATTAGCCTTTATTAGCTCAGAAGCAGCCTTCAAAACCCAAAAACCTTAAAAAATAAGCACAATGATACATAAAATAAATAAATTAATTACAAAATAAAACACTCGCAATTTAAGTCAGAATTGACCTCATTGACATACGGTCATATCTTTTCAAGCTCAAGATTCAACCAAGTCAACTGAAATTTCCACAGAAACAGACCACATTAATTACATACACGTGATTAACTAGTACTTACAAAAATAAAAATAAAACAGAAGAAGTAGACCTTTTGGCGCTGCGAAAACACCACCCAAGAAGGATAATGCTCAGGCGAAAGCAACTTCCTCGAATCTTCCACCGTCATTCTAGTAAACGCCGCAATCGTCGTAGCCTATCAAATTTCCAAGTCACTTAGTTAAACAAACTGTAAAGTCAACTAAACAACAAGAAGTAAGAGAAAAGAACAAATCATTACAAGGTGAGAGCGTTGTTTGGATCGGCCATTTTCGGAGTGAACAAAGGCAACTATCAGAGAAAGCCCGAAAACCAATCCGATTACCAAACCTGCTACGAAAGACATTCTTTATTCAACTCAAATTCGATTTCAACCTCAGTGTGTGATGTATGTGTGTTCTAATCTGTCTTTAATGGCGATTAGAGTTCTGTAATCTCTTCTACTTATTTAAAAAATAAGTTTATTAGAGTGAGCCAATTTCAAATATGCCAAAGCCAAAAACAGTTTTTACACAAATGCCAAAAGGGTTTTTCCCTTTTAAAAAAAAATGAAAAATGTTAATAAAACTTAATCTCTCCTAATATTTGCACTTTCCCCCCTCACTTTTCTTTAATAAACCAAAACCACCCAACCCTAAATAAAACAAAACAAAACACACACTCCTCACACACACACACATCGCACAGGGAAGAAAGAGCAGTGGGAAGAAAAAAAAATTCCTCTTTCAATTTTTCTCTCTAAATCAAGTAAATCGGAAGTAATGGCACACACTAGGATCGTCGATGATGGGAGAAACGAACGACGATGGCCATTAGGGGTAAGATTTCGTGTTTCTTTCTCGATTTCGTCTCTATTTCGTGTGCGTGTGCGGGTAGCGTGTGGCGTGTCTCCTTCCCACACGCCACACGCCATAACCAAATTAATGGCGTGTGTGGCATGTGGAAGTAAGACACGCCACACGCCATTGATTTGTTCATGGCGTGTGGCTAACTCTCCCACACGCCACAAGCCATGAAATTGTATATGGCTTGTGGCGTGTGGGGGAGGTACACGCCACACGCCATGTGTGAACTCATGGCGTGTGGCTTGTGGAATTACACACGCCACATGCCATAAATTTACACATGGCGTGTGGCGTGTGTAATGCCACACGCCATAAATTTAAACATGGCGTGTGGCGTGTGTAATGCCACACGCCACACGCCATAAATTTACACATGGCGTATGGCGTGTGTAATGCCACACGCCGTGAACAGAATATTAATTCTATTTCGTTTTTGTTGCTTGTTTTGTAGGGATACGATACGTTACCCACATCGGCCCTGCATGAAGAAGGAGTAGTACCCTCATTTCACTACTCTAGTGTGGTCATAAAAGGAGAAATAACACAGCGCTGTGACTGGAACGAGATTTCGCAGCTTGTACAAAGGCTAAGGCCCTCGCATTGGCATATTATAGATCAGTACCCCCAGATTGGGAGTTTTTTACGCCTAACCGGAAATGGCAAATTCCGGGCATCGGTGTTTCACAGTATGGTCCTCCGAGTATGCGAACGACTGGAGGGTAAAAGTAAATATGAATACGGGTTTTTGGTAAATGGAAAGCCAGTCAGATTCGGTGCCGAGGAATTTAGCCTCGTGTCAGGGTTGCGATTTGGGAGTGTGAGTGATGATGACTCCGAAATTATCAAAGAAGGAAACAGCTTGAAGAGGAGACACTTTGGCAGCTGGGGGAAGGACGAGGAGGTTAGCGTCCATGTTCTCAAAACAAAAATCATTGATTTGTTGGGTCGCGTTAATCCGAAATACGACGAGACCATTTGCAAATTACTCTTTATCTGGGTTGTATCGGCATTGTTAATGCCCGTTCGGCCAATGAAAGTGGTTCGTAACGAAACATTCGCGGTAAGTAAACTTTAATTTTAATTGTTATTATTTCTTAAAAGTTTTAAAAATAACAAAACTGTAAATTTGTATATATTGAAGTTATGTGACGATCTCGCGAGATGCGAGAGACATCCTTGGGGAGAGAAGATATGGGCCAGTACTTTTGATGATCTTGTACAGCCTATGACATGTGGCCCAAACAACACCCGTAGATGGAATGCACACGGCTTTCCACACATTTTACTGTTATGTTTGTAAAATCAGTTCGTGATTTCCATGTATTTTGTTTAGTTATTTTATTGTAAATGTTGAATGTTTTGAATGTGAACAGTTTTGGATGTTGGAAGCCATTGAAGGCTTGCCCAATGCGGGCAATTTTTCTTCAAGAATGTTCAACCCAGATCTTCCTCAATATCCGCGAATGTTACGTTGGGATATGGGCGGTAGTGGGCCCAGCTGTTCTGAGATGGACAGCTTCTTTAAGAATGTGCAGGTATGTTAATTGTTTTTATTAATAATTTTTTTCTACATATCACTTGAAATATTTATTCTAAATAACTTGTATATTTCTTTTTTTCAGGCTGTGGTCCCACGGCTACGGCCGGATAACTTTGAGTTGGAGACGGCGTACTATATATCGGCTAGACAGTTATCAACGGGCGTTAGATCAAGAAGCCGCGTTCCAGTATATTGCCGATTAACTGAGTATTTGGGAAACTTTTTTGTGGTTCTTCGGGATGAAGGGAGCTCCCGAATTCCCGAACCGGCCATCCGCCCAAACTGATACTGCCCCAGATGGCGAAGCTCCTGACTCTGCTCATGCGCGCCGACCTAAGCGTCTCCGAAGACAAGATGGTGCCTCTTCTTCTCAAGCTCAACCACAACCACAACCATCATCTTCGGAAGGTGTTCCTTTCTGGGTACATGATATGGAGCAGAGAATTATGCAGAGTGTTAAATCGGAGCTTAACAAGTTAGATCATAAAGTTATGACGCAGCTCGAGTCTATGCAAGTAACATTGGAAAGACTCCGTCGAATGGCGCTGGACGAGCGAGCCAGACATGGACTGGATGTAAATGATGAAGATGAGGAGGGAAATGAACAGGAGGGAAATGATGATGAACAGGAGGGAAATGATGATGATCAGGTTTAGTTATTTTCTGGATTTTTTAGAGACATTATTGGATAGTTTTTTTGGATTTGTGTTTTCCGAATTATATCGAATGTTGTGGTTTTGGTTTTGAATTATATCGAATGTTTTGGTTTTGTTTTTGAATAATGGATTTGTGTTTATTAAATTGGTTTTGGTTTTGGATGGTGTTGCACAAATGTTTGATATGAATTTTTGGTTTTGGATGGTGTTGCACAAATGTTTGATATGAATTTTTAATATACGCATTTTCAGGGTGATCATTTGGGCACACATACGCATTCTACGGTTTATATTGCTGAAGATACTTGCCTGAATGGTGATCAGGAAGTCAATAGTGATGATGATACTACGGGTTGGAGAGAACCAAGGACAAAAAAACGCCATGAGAGGATGAGAACACGAAGTAGACATTTAAGAAGTCCTTTTACTGCTAATGATAGAAAAAAAAATCCACTAAGTAATTAATTTTTTTTTGTAATATTTAATTCGGTTAGAATTTGTATAAAATTCGGTGGTAAAATTGTAACTTTTGAATGAACATTTTAATTTTGTGCATCTAATGTTATTGAATCGCAATTGTGAATTTTTATAAATTTTGGGGGTGAAACTGTAATTTTTAAAAAGTTAGGGACCAAACTGCAAATTCATGTTAAATGCAAGCTATAGTGAGTGAACATTTTAATTTTGTGCATCTAATGTTACTGAATCACAATTATAAATTTTTTATAAATTTTGGGGGTAAAACTGTAATTTTTGAAAAGTTAGGGACCAAAGTATAATAAATGGCGTGTGGCGTGCGGGGATACCACACGCCACACGCCATTACTTTTCTTCTGGCGTGTGGCGTGTGTGAGCATCACACGCCACACGCCATTCAAATTGCTTCTGGCGTGTGGCGTGTGTGAGCAACACACGCCACGCGTCATGAAATAATAAATGGCGTTACTTCTCCATTTGAGTGTTATGATTTACGGAGGACATAATGTTTCTATAAGTGTTACTTCTCCATTTTGGTGATAAATTGACGAAATCTTAGAAAATTGATCAATATGTACGAAGTTATGATTTACGGAGGACATAATGTTCCTATAAGTGTTATTTCTCCATTCGGGTGAGAAATTGACGAAATCTTAGAAAATTGATCAATATGTACGAAGTTATGATTTACGGAGGACATAATGTTTCTATAAGTGTTATTTCTCCATTTGGGTGATAAATTGACGAAATCTTAGAAAATTGATCAATATGTACGAAGTTATGATTTACGGAGGACATAATGTTCCTATAAGTGTTACTCCTCCATTCGGGTGAGAAATTGACAAAAACTTATAAAATTGATCAATATGTACGAAGTTATGATTTACGGAGGACATAATGTTCCTATAAGTGTTACTTCTCCATTTTGGTGATAAATTGACGAAAACTTAAAAAATTGATCAATATGTACGAAGTTATGATTTACGGAGGACATAATGTTCCTATAAGTGTTATTTCTCCATTTGGGTGATAAATTGACGAAATCTTAGAAAATTGATCAATATGTACGAAGTTATGATTTACGGAGGACATAATGTTCCTATAAGTGTTACTTCTCCATTCGGGTGAGAAATTGACAAAAACTTATAAAATTGATCAATATGTACGAAGTTATGATTTACGGAGGACATAATGTTCCTATAAGTGTTACTTCTCGGCATTGTAGTTTGGTTCTCACGTTTTAGGGTTTAGGGTTAGGGTTTAGGGTTTAGGGTTAGGGTTTAAGGTTAGGGTTTAGGGTTAGGGTTTAGGGTTTAGGGTTGCGCCATTGTAGTTTGGTTCTTACGAACTTGCATTTGACATTTTGCAGTTTGGTCCGAACGAACTCATAATTAACTCAAAATTGCAGTTTGGTCCCTGACTTTTCAAAAATTACAATTTTACCCCCAAAATTTATAAAAATTCATAATTGCAATTCAATCCATAATTTGCTCAAAATTGAAATGTTCACTCCATTCAAATTCGCATAGAACACGAAATTGCAGTTTGGTCCCTCACTTTTCAAAAATTACAATTTTACCCCCAAAATTTATAAAAAATTCATAATTGCAATTCAATCCATAATTTGCTCAAAATGTTCACTCAATTCGAATTTGCATAGAACACGAAATTTCATAAAACATCCATTACATCAAACGTTGTTCAATAAACATCAAATACAACTTACAAATTCACTAAACATCTAAGAATCACTTTCGTGGTTGCCCGAACTTTGGCCGCGTTGGGGACATCTAGTGGCGTTGTGATCGGTACTTCTGCAAATTCCGCACTTGTATTTTTTCTTCGATTTTTCAAGGCATGATAAATGTCGTGTCTTTTTAGGCCTTCCACGGGTTATTTCTTCGGTTGGAGGTAGCACTACTCTCGCCATAACATGATCGGGAATGTTAATCCATTGGTCTTTCGATGGAACGGGTTGTATGAGCTCAAAGTATGCTTGACGCATATTATCGATCGAGTAGTATTCGCTAACAAGCTCCAACACATATGCCCCACTATCTACTGGTCGTTTGGCCATGGCAGCTGCAATTGCGTGCTCACACGGTATTTGCTCAACCTGAAAGACGCCACATGAACAAGTTCTTCCAGCTAAATCCACAATTCCGGACCAGTCGGTAGATTCCACTTTCCATGTATCCTGCCCTATTTCAAATTTGCGCCACCGATACGCCTTTTCATATCGCTCATTTATCAACTTATTCTTCGATGGGATCAATACACCCGACCGCGACCATCGATCAGCCTCAGCACGACGCTCTCCAAACCACTTTGACATCAAATCAATAACAAATTCGAGAAAGTAACATATGGGAAAATCTTTGACATTTTTTATACGACTATTAAGGACCTCAACATGGTTAGACGTCTTTATCTCATATCTGTTCACGCGATGGTGGATTCTCGCCCATTTCTGAAACGTTACCTCGTTCTGTAGCCAATCTGCACATCTCGGGTTCTGGGTTTTCAAGACACCCCAATATTTTTCAAACTTACTCTCGCTGTACGCGTAAGCAGCTTTGTAAAAGGACTCGCCTATCGTATCTTTCCCTTTCCCTTTCCCAAACCTTTTCGTCAAGTTGCCTTTGAGGTGAAAGTAACATGCCCCATGTTCAGCTAAAGGGTAAACTTCTTTTACCGCTTTAGTAAGACCTGTGCCCCTGTCTGATATAATAACCAGATCGGCTCTGTCTGGTACACCCACTATCAAGCCCTCGAGAAAATAAGTCCAACATGCCGCATCCTCGCTGCCATTAGCTACCCCCCCCATGCAATTGGATAACAACGATTTTCACCGTCCGTTGCAGTTGCAATTAGAACGGTTCCTTTATATCTATGCCCCATAAATGTTGCATCAATTACAATTACATTTTTTAGGAACTGGAATCCTCGAGTAGCAGCTCCGAAAGACATGAAGAAATACATAAACTGGTTTTCGGAGTTCGTATGGATGCGAGTGAGCGTACCAGGATTGTTTTGCTCAATCATGTAAGCAAAGGAGGGTAGATTGGCAAAGTTTTCTTCAAATGTACCCATAATGTCAGCTTGAGCAATTTGTTTCCCCCTCCAAGCTGTCATATAGCTAATGTTAACACCATCTTCGGCTTGCATGAAGTTTATCAGTGCATTTGGTGTCGGGACTTCATTGGGGTTGATATATAACCCCTTTGTCCGTAAACCAACCATCCGACTTGTTGCTTGTCTATGACGGGCACCTCTATTTGCTATCCCACAAGTGTGAACGTTTGTATATGTTCGAATAACAAATTCTGGGGTCTCATCTTCCTTAGTTGCATATATACGCCATGGACAACCAGGAGTCGTACAACTAGCTATCCTCCTCTGACGGTCAGACTTAGATGTAAGTTCCTATTTTTTATCTACAGCAATTCTAAAAAGTTCATCCCTGAACGCTTTTCTGTTTGGCCACCGTTGACCAACTATCCATCCCGTTTCATCACTCCTCCCCTGAGAATAATCTATTTCAACCGAATCAGCGTTATCAAAGCCTTCGTGACTAGGTGGTTCGTAACCACCACCACCAACATCACCATCACCATAACCATCACCACCATCAACATCACCATAACCACCACCACCACCACCCACATCACCACCAACATGACCATCTACATCGTCACCCACATCGCCACCCACATCGCCACCCACGTCGCCACCCACATCGTCACCCACATCGCCACCCACATCACCACACTCGTTGTCAACGTTACAGTGTTCACCATTTACATCAGCACCACCATAATCATCTCCGTCGTCAAAGTTACGGCAGTCATTATGACCTTCGTTGTCATCCAGATGCCACTGACTATACGGAGGAGAACAACGTAGTGGTTCAACTTCCTCCACTATACGTAAAGTTGGATTAGAGGCAATGATCTCCTCATTAACATCATCTTGTGCACTTGATCCTCCTATAACACATCCTTCAGGTTGGTAACTGAAACTAACTTTGTCCATGAGTTTTTTTCCTTTACCCCGGGTCATAAGTTTCTTCGCTTTCTCTTTTCCACTCGGAGATGCCTCTATCCTCAAAATTTCTTCTCTCGGAGAAAAAATCACGTACAAATTTAATTTAGCAGAATTACAGACAAGGTGCTTCGTTAACTCCCAATCTTCTTCATCTGATATTGTCGTTATCAAGTTATCAATTTCTTGGTACTTAACCTCAAAAATATCAGTGTGCCGATCCAACTTCAACTTCTTGCAAATTTTGTCGAGTAGTTCCTCAAACGAAATTGCCCTATCCACCATTATTGATTTATTCGAATCTCCACTCCAATGCAATTTATTATCGATTTGGCGTGTAAATTGACCGTCATATAGAAGAACTACTAAAAGTTTGTCCATTCCTACAAGTAAAAACAAAAATTAATACACAAGCTATCTAAATAAAAAAAAAAAGCATGAATAAGGACAATACTGCCAAGTGGCGTGTGGCGTGTCTTGCCCACACGCCACACGCCATGCTCATATTCATGGCGTGTGGCGTGTGGCATGAAGACACGCCACTCGCCATGCTTATATTCATGGCGTGTGGCGTGTCTTCTTGCTCACACGCCACACGCCATGCTCATATTCATGGCGTGTGGCGTGTCTTCTTGCCCACACGTCGCACGCCATGAATATGAGCATGGCGTGTGGCGTGTCTTCTTGCCCACACGCCACACGCCAAAAAACGCGAACTACAGTTCATTTCTTTTGAGCCATTTTTGTTAAGTAATTTGCTAAAAAATACATCAAAAATTCAATTAACTTGCAAATGCTTACCTTTATATCGTTTTTCCTCCTTTTCTTCCTTGATTTGAGTGAAATTTGTGTAAATTGGGTTAGGATTTAGGGTTGGATTTTTGGAGAGAAATTTGATTTTGGGGTGGGTTGATTTTGAAGTTTTTAAAATTTTGGGGTATATTTGTTAAAATTTGATTTAATTAGAAAGGGTTAATTAAATTAGATTAGTTGATTAATTAATATTTTGGCATTTGAGTAATATTGGTTTTGTGAAATGGCATTTTTGAAAATAAAATTTTACTTTTTGGCATTTTTGAAAATGTCTTTTATTAGAGTTAATTTCTCCGTACTGTATACTACTACTACCATTTTTTTTCTTTTTTGGTACAGCTACTACTACCATTTAAGAGTTAATTAATAAACTAAAATAATATGGTTACTGTTTAGTAGTTATTTTCTCTATCGTTGTAATCAAAGCAGGTGTCTTGAAAATGACCGAAAAATGGTAGGAAAACGAAGAAGAAGAAAAAAAAATTCATTCGAAATTCGAAAATTGTTTTCTAGTTATCATTGCTATTAAAATATTCCATAGCAATTTATAACAAAAAATACAATTAATTTCAAAATTATTAGTATAGAATGGAAAAATTATAAGGTGTTGTCACGTCAGATTACGTAATTTATATTCAATAGAATTATGATACGTCATTAATAAATTACTTACTTAATATATTACTAAGAAGTTAAATGGTTGTACTATATTATTTTTTGACCACATTCATGATAATATTTAACATCAATAATAAATTATAAATTAATAAATAATTGTATATATTTTACACATAATTTATATTTTAATGTATACTAGATAGTACTAATTATAACACTTCATAATGTAGCTAATTACTAATAATATGGAATAATATTATCTATTTGGAGTCAATACTGTATTTTGTGAGTCTATATTACTACATATGAAACATATATCTTGTAATATAAATAATTATACATTGGTTAATATTAATGGTAATACTTCGTAATGTGGCTAATTACTACTAATATGGGGCCGTACTAAGTTTATGGAGTCTATACTACTACATATAAGACATATACCATGTAATGTGAAGAATTATCAGTAATTTGATTATGACTAATGGTAATACTAATGTGACTAATTACTACTAATGTGAAACCGTACTAAGTATGTGGAGTAAACACTGTGCTATGTGAGTCTATACTACTACATGTGAAACATATACCATGTAATGTCAAGATCAGTAAATTGATTAATACTAATGATAATACTATATAATATGACTAATTGCTACTAATATAAGACCATACTAGGTATGTAGAGTAAAAACTATATTATGTGAGACATATACCACGTAAATGTGAAGAATTATCAGTAAATTGGTTAGTACTCACAGTCAATGTTATTAAAATCGGATCTGACCGGCCGGTCCGACCGATTGGACCGCGAATCGGAGGTTGGTCCGGTCCGGTTTACCCCCAAAAATCAGTTACTCCAAAACCCAGCTTGAATCGGGTTGAACCAGTCCGAAACCGCCGAACCGGTTTTTATTTTTTTTATTTTTTTAATGTTAAAAATTCTTGTAAAAGTTGGGATTTGAACACCTAACCTTTAGAGTGAAACATGACTTCCTTACCATTTGAGCTAAATCACTTTTGTTGAACTTTTAGTACAAATTAAAATTTATAATTTATAGAAACTTGTAGCCAAATTTATTTACAAATTAGATAATTAACTCAAATAAATATTTTACACATTATGAATGAAAATTAATACTCAAATAATAAATTTTAATAATTTATTCTATAAAATATTTATTTTCAATATTATTTTTAGGATAAAGAGTCAAATCGATATAATATGCAAGTTTGACTTTGAATATTAGACTTTTATACGTAACCATATTTTAAAATTTATGAATTTCTTAGTTTGTTGTATTTTTAACTTACACTTTTAAATTTTTATAAAGAAATATAATCATTTATATGAGCATACAAATTAGTACCATAATACCGTTATGATATAAGTTAGATAAATATTATAGGATTTAATTTTAGTATAATATAACAAATTTTATATTTTTAATCAATTGTAGGATAATGTTTAAATTTTACGCACATTACATATACTTTAAAATTAAATATATTTATTATATTATTATGACGTCATCCAGTCCGACCAGTGGTCCGACCGGTTCGACCAATAAAACCAGTAACCAGTCGGCTGACCGGTTCACTGTCCGGTCCGGTTCCGAAAATATTGCTAACAGTAACACTATATAATGTGACTAGTTACTACTAATATGAGACCGTACTTAGTATGTGTAGTCAATACTATTACATGTGAGACATTATATTATGTAATGTGAATAATTATAAACATTTGTGGTGTTATACTATTATATATGCACTAGTACAAGAATAATGTGGAAACATACAATTTTTACGGTGAAGGATAGAAAAAATAAAAGGAAAGTATAAATTGTTATGATAGTTAACTTTAGGATATTAAAAAATAGATAAATTATAATTTTAACCTATTAAACATGTAACTCATAATTAACTAATTTAAATTTTATTCTATACTATAAAATTTATGTGATTGTGATTACATATTCATAATTCAATGCCTTAAATTAAATTAATGTCATATAACGTGATGTCACCTTAAAAGTCTTCATCATTTCAATCATTATATAAAGTAATATAATATTGTAATTTGCATGAAGTTACTGATTTAAGTGGTGTTTTCAACCACTAAGAAGTGATTTTCTACTTTTTTTTTCCTTTAAAAAAGCTAGTTAGAGGGTTTTCTAAAACTCCAACAACTTAAAATTCTGTTAAAAATAAAAGTCACCATATGAAAGTGAGAAGCTGGTGATTTGCTGCTTCTAGCTTGTAATGTCACTTTTATAAATTATTCAAAGTTTGTATCATTATCAATTAGTAATTGTTAACCCATTTTCACCCCCCAATTCTACTTACTATATTTCATAAAAAATATTTTCTTATTCCTTCTCCTTCCCATTTCAGCGCTCATGATACTTTATTACCTTATTTTGTTGGTTTTTTACTTTATATGTAATTCAAAGTTTCCTAAAATAGATCTAGCGCATGGTAAATATTTTTGGATTATCTCTAATTTGGGCAAGGTAAATACATTGAATATTTGGATTTTTTGCACTTTGCACTCTCGAAACATGGAAAATAGGCATTTTATATCCATGAAATATAAATTTAGCACTTTGCACCATCGAAATATAAACAATTCAGCATTTTGCATCATTTTTTATTTTCCTCAAAAAAATCTAGGGACAAAATAAGTAATTCATTAATGGATCTTTGACATCTTATACCCCAAAACACGAGCATTTTGCAACCCAAAATTGAATTAACACTTAGCACCCTCGAATTAAGAACAACTCGGCAACTTGCAACCCCAAAACACAAAAAATTGACACTTTGAACCCCCTAAACACAAAATTATCACTTAACACCTCAAATTAAGAAAAACTCAACAACTAGCACCCCTCTAGATTATTTACTCTATATCTAAAATACAAGCTTACAAATCTATCATGTTATTATATTGCATGTTATTTACATTTTTTGAAATTATCATATTAAGTCGGGGTTGAAATTGTCAGAAATTGTATTTTTTGGGTGTAAAGTGAAAATATTCTATATTTCAGAGTGCAAAGTGTCAAAATATATACTTTTATGGTCCAAAGTGCCAAAACTTATAAAAAATGTTGGTCCCAAGTGGTCAGATGAGGTCTAGAGGGGGGG
This sequence comes from Penstemon eatonii, assembly GCA_038501285.1. Lineage (NCBI taxonomy): Eukaryota > Viridiplantae > Streptophyta > Magnoliopsida > Lamiales > Plantaginaceae > Penstemon > Penstemon eatonii. The sequence continues at coordinate 19,813,863 of CM076711.1, forward strand.
TGAATAGACCTCTAAACTTTTTGCAAATTTTAACTTTAAAACCATTTTGTTAACTTAAACAGACTAAGTTGTTATCAACAGTAGGTTCCTCGGCTGATCGCGAACAAATCTTTGAACAGCTTCGTACACCACTAAACTGATAGTTACTTAGCTGATTTTGTCAAAATCAGTTTTAATACTTAGAGTACTTGCAGCGGATTTATAAAGTGTTTTTCTCAAGTAAACTTAGTAGTTTGAAAGTTTGTTCCCCAGTTTTACAAAACTCCTTTTCTTAGAAAACTTTTCAAACAGTTAACTTAAAGTGTTTTTATGCAACAGAAAATATGCAAGTAAGAATGCAAGTAAAAACACAAGTAATTTTTATAGTGGTTATATGGATGTAAATATCCTTTAGTCCACTCTTCCAAGTCACTTAGATCTTGGGTTATACTATAATCACAAAGTTTACAGTATACTCTGCTTGCGCCAATCAACAAATGAAAAGGCCACAAGTGCGCAGTAGGAAATCACTCAGAAACTCCTACTCTCCGAAGTAATATCACTCACAAAGATGGATATCCACTTCTCACAACACTCAGTTTTACAAATTCACTCAGAAGATGTGTTTAGCTTTGTTCTTCAACTTCGCTTTTCGTCAACAAATGACTAAGCTGATGAGTGAGCTGTTCTTGAGACTTAAAGAATTCTTCTTCGAAAATTTCTCAGAGATTGTGTTGTTGTTTTCTTCTCGTCTCTTTCAGTTATTTATACTTGAGGTTTGAAAAATGTCCGTTGAAGAGAGACAAGATTCAAATTCCTCGAGTACTGGTCCTAAATATCCGCAAACGGCTCTTTTGCAGTCTGTCCGTACTGTCAACAGTACTTTTCTGCAGGCAGCATTAAATGCACCCAGCTGATGCGAAGCATTTCTTCAATCATTTGTCTTTAATAACCTTGTACTTCAGTATTTATTACTTCCAGGGGCATTTATTACCGTTGGGAAGACTTTATGATCCTTTCCACTTGGCTGACGGAAGTTCAAGTCTGATGACGAACAAAGCTGATCTCAAACCTGAACAAATCTGATTTGAGTCGGCTGATCTTCATCAGTCTGATAATTTTCCTTCAGCGGATCAGTAGTCTTTGGACCTTGATTTTTGACTTTTCTGATGTCTTCTTTACTTAGTCAAAAATTCTTCACAAGGGGACATCAGCTAAGTTAACCCATACTTAGTAGATTTTAAAGTTTTGGAATGCATCAAAACCTCCCTTATCAAATTGTCTTCAGTGCTTTCATCTTCATCCTTATCCAACAAAAAATAACTATTATTCCCTTCGATCAATGAATTTTTTATTTAATAAATACTAGGGGCAAAGTACCAACTAAATTGTATTTTAGGGTGCAAAGTGTCAAAGCTTTAAATTAAGGTACAAAGTGATAAAACCTTATAATTTCAGAGTGCAAAGTTCCAAAAGCCCATTTTAAATTATTATTCAAATCGAGTTCAAAAGTTCGCCAAAAAACTCTGAAACCAGCATAAACACTCAAATCAATCCAAATAGAATTTCAATTTATTCAAAACCTAAAACTTAACACGAAAACTCATAAAAATGGGATTTCAAAATTCCAGAAAAAACAAAAACCAATCCAAACAAAACAATTTTAAAAAAAAAATCAAAACCTTAGCAAAAAATTCGAACAGAATCTAATAGCCAATTAATACTAAAAAAAACAATAGCCCACTAATCCCCTACACTTGGGCATTTCTGTTATTAGGACCCTTTGTGCTAAGTATAAATAAGGTCTTCCTTTAATTACCTTTAGATAAAAGTTATTTTGATCTCAACCCTTCTACTTTTTTATTGGCAACCTGTACAATAGGTTGATGTACTTTCTACAATTTCAGTTTCTAAAAATATTAAAGAGTTTTTGGCATTTTGTACCCTGAATTTATAGGGTTTCGATACTTTGCATCTTGACTTAAAAGTTTTATCACTTTGCATCCTAGAAATATAATTTATTTGGCACTTTGTAGCCCAATATGTGTTTTTAGTAAGAAAATTCATTAGTGGAAGGGTAGAATAGTAATTTTCACTTTGCACCTTGGCAATATAGATTTTGCACCCTCAAAATATAGAATGTTGGTATTTTACACCCTAAAATTATAAAATATTAGCATTTTTCATCCTGATTTAAATTTTTTTTGCACTCTGCACCTTAAAAATATAATTTGTATGCCGTTTTGCACCCTAATGTATTTTTCTTAAAAAAAAGCAAACCTATGAATGTCGGTGATGTAGAGATAAAATGGTTATTTCTATGCACAATAATTAAAAACTTGTTATTCTAAATTTATTTTATTTTGTACCCTGAATTTATAGGGTTTCGATACTTTGCATCTTGACTTAAAAGTTTTAACACTTTGCACCCTATAAATATAATTTATTTGACACTTTGCACCCTAGTGTGTTTTTAGTGAGAAAATTCATTGGTAGAAGGGTAAAATAGTAATTTTCACTTTGCACCTTGGCAATATAGATTTTGCACCCTTAAAATATAGAATGTTGGTATTTTGCGCCCTAAAATTATAAAATATTAGCATTTTTCATCCTGATTTAAATATTTTTGCACTCCGCACCCTAAAAATATAAATTGTATGCCATTTTGCACCCTAATGTATTTTTCTTAAAACAAACAAACCTATGAATGTCGGTGATGTAGAGATAAAATGGTCAATTCTATGCACAACAATTAGAAACTTGTTATCCTAAATTTATTTTATTTTATAATAACTTATTTTAACATTTCCTCTTAGTAAATTTAAATTAAAAAAATGACATTGTCTTCATTTTATTTTTAAGTATCTTCTAGATTGTTTACTTTATATCTAAATTACACGTTTACATATCTAACATATTATTATATTGCATTTAATTTACATAATTTAGATTATCATATTAAGTCGGGGGTTGAAATGCCAGAAATTATATTTTTCGTTGCAAAGTGCCAAAATTTTTAAGTTAGATGTAAAATGCCAAAATCATATAATTTCAGAATTCAAGGTGCCAAAAGCCCAAATATTAAATAAGGATATAAAAAAAAAACACCCATCAATTGAGAAATATCCTAACTTTTTTTGGCTTCAGGATATATTGCTTTACTCATCAAGGGGACAGGGTATGGTATGGGGAATGGTTGGGTGAGGTGGTTTTAAATTACACATTTAGTCCTAATCTTTATAACATTTGTTTAATTATTAAGTTCAATTTAAATTATTAAACTGAGTCATAAAACTTCTAAATTAACTCAGTTTCATTCCTAACATTTTGAATTTATGATCCTTAAGTAATTAAAATTTATGAAGCAAATTATTTTGTTTGCTTCTTTAAAGAAATGTTACATCTATCATGATTGATACATATAGCAGGTGCAATATAATCCTCATATTTTAAATTTTAGTATTTAACTTTCAAAGGAAATAAGTAATAATTTGCATATACTTACACGGGCTTTTCTCGGGTCAGGCCCCGTTTGTAGTGTGTAGCATCGGCTCCACCTTAAAACTGGGACATTTGGCGATAAATTTACCTGTTACCTGCGACCAAAACTTGAGTTTTGGAAAGAAAAAAAAACCATGTATTATAAATATATATATAAATAATGAAAAAGAAAGACCTAAAGAATTACAACCCAACCCAACCACGGGAAATTCTTACCCAGACCGGGTTTGGTCGAACCCAAAGTAACTACATGGCACTTGAATTACACTTGCTTTGGGATTAAATGTAACTCCCAGGAGAGTGACCAATCACAAAGCAAGTGCAATACACTTGCTTGGTGGTTGTTTGAGTTTGGCCAAGCCAGACTTGGACAAGAATTTTCCCCCAACCACTCCCGGCCACCCGAAATAAAAAGGAAAGAAAAAAAAAAACCACCCCTTCCCCTCCATAACGGTGGGTAGCACTGGTCCTGAAGTAAAACAAACATTAATGATTTAAATTATCCCGCCATGGACATCAAATGATTTTAACTGATGCTATAGGAGTTGTTGAGTTCTTCAAATTAAAGTGTACAAGTATGATAATTTACAATTTCCCTTTCATCTATTATTAATTTGAGCAAACGAGATATTTTTAGTTTATGAAATTAGTCTTGTTGTGACGACGGGGGAGAAGAATGAGGGGGAGGGTGATGGAAGGGATCGGGTGGTTAGGGCCAAGGGACGTGGTGGGTTGGGCAGGGTACGTGAGAATGAAAGTGAGGTAAAATAGGGCTTTTCTGCAAATAATGAAATTTAGAAAAACTATATATTTAATCCTAATTTTTTTAAATAATTATACTATTAAGTCCAAATTAATTATCAACTAAATCGCAATTCATATATAAATCAATTTCTTGACATATTAAATTTTTTTATCGTAAAATTTTCATCACTAAAATTTAAGTACCATACATAGTGTAAGTAGGGCATTTATGCTATTAGGACCCTTTGTGCTAAGTATAAATAAGGTCTTCCTTTAATTACCTTTAGATCAAAGTTATTTTGATCTCAACCCTTCAACTTTTTTATTGGCAACCCGTACAATAGGTTGATGTACTTTCTACATTTTCAGTTTCTAAAAATATTAAAGAGTTTTTGGCATTTTGTACCCTGAATTTATAGGGTTTCGATACTTTGCATCATGAAGTTTTATCACTTTGCATCATAGAAATATAATTTATTTGGCACTTTGTACCCCAATATGTGTTTTTAGTGAGAAAATTCATTAGTAGAAGGGTAGAATAGTAATTTTCACTTTGCACCTTGGCAATATAGATTTTGCACCCACAAAATATAGAATGTTGGCATTTTACACCCTAAAATTATAAAATATTAGCATTTTTCATCCTGATTTAATTTTTTTTTGCACTCTGCACCTTAAAAATATAATTTGTATGCCGTTATGCACCCTAATGTATTTTTCTTAAAAAAAGCAAACCTATGAATGTCGGTGATGCAGAGATAAAATGGTTATTTCTATGCACAATAATTAAAAACTTGTTATTCTAAATTTATTTTATTTTGTACCCTGAATTTATAGGGTTTCGATACTTTGCATCTTGACTTAAAAGTTTTAGCACTTTGCACCCTATAAATATAATTTATTTGGCACTTTGCACCCTAGTGTGTTTTTAGTGAGAAAATTCATTGGTAGAAAGGTAAAATAGTAATTTTCACTTTGCACCTTGGCAATATAGATTTTGCACCCTTAAAATATAAAATGTTGGTATTTTGCGCCCTAAAATTATAAAATATTAGCATTTTTCATCCTGATTTAAATTTTTTTGCACTCCGCACCCTAAAAATATAAATTGTGTGCCTTTTTGCACCCTAATGTATTTTTCTTAAAACAAACAAACCTATGAATGTCGGTGATGTAGAGATAAAATGGTCATTTCTATGCACAACAATTAGAAACTTGTTATCCTAAATTTATTTTATTTTATAATAACTTATTTTAACATTTCCTCTTAGTAAATTTAAATTACAAAAATGACATTGTCTTCATTTTATTTTTAAGTATCTTCTAGATTGTTTACTTTATATCTAAATTACACGTTTACATATCTAACATATTATTATATTGCATGTTATTTACATAATTTAGATTATCATATTAAGTCGGGGGTTGAAATGCCAGAAATTATATTTTTCGTTGCAAAGTGCCAAAATTTTTAAGTTAGATGTAAAATGCCAAAATCATATAATTTCAGAATTCAAAGTGCCAAAAGCCCAAATATTAAATAAGGATATTAAAAAAAACACCCATCAATTGAGAAATATCCTAACTTTTTTTGGCTTCAGGATATATTGTTTTACTCATCAAGGGGACAGGGTATGGTATGGGGAATGGTTGGGTGAGGTGGTTTTAAATTACACATTTAGTCCTAATCTTTATAACATTTGTTTAATTATAAAGTTCAATTTAAATTATTAAATTGAGTCATAAAACTTCTAAATTAAATCAGTTTCATTCCTAACATTTTGAATTTATGATCCTTAAGTAATTAAAATTTATGAAGCAAATTATTTTGTTTGCTTCTTTAAAGAAATGTTACATCTATCATGATTGATACATATAGCAGTTGCAATATAATCCTCGTATTTTAAATTTTAGTATTTAACTTTCAAAAGAAATAAGTAATAATTTGCATATACTTACACGGGTTTTTCTCGGGTCAGGCCCCGTTTGTAGTGTGTAGCATCGGCTCCACCTTAAAACTGGGACATTTGGCGATAAATTTACCTGTTACCTGCGACCAAAACTTGAGTTTTGGAAAGAAAAAAAAACCATGTTGGTCCCAAGTGGTCAGAAGAGGTTTAGAGGGGGGGGGTGAATAAACCTCTTTAAAATTTTCTTTCAAATTTAACTTTAAAACTTTACTCCAACTGAACAGTCTAAGCTGATCAGATTAGTAAGTTACAATTCTGTTCGCGAACAAATCTTTGAACAGTCTTGTTGACCACTCGTCTGATAGTTACTTAGCTGATTTTGCAGAAATCAGTTTTAATACTTAGAGTACTTGCAGCGGATTTTCAAAGTGTTTTTCACAAGTATTCTTAGCAGTTTGAAAAATGTTTCCCCAGTTTTATAAACTCCTTTTTGTTCTTTTTCAAACAGTTAACTTAATGTGTTTTTATGCAAACAGAAGATATGCAGTTTTGAAACAATGTAAAAACACAAGTAATTTTTATAGTGGTTATATGGATTTAAATATCCTTTAGTCCACTCTTCCAAGTCACTCAGATCTTGGGTTATACTATAATCACAAAGTTTACAGTATACTCTGCTTGCGTCGAACAACAAATGAAACGACCACAAGTTCGCAATAGGAGATCACACAGAAAACCTATCCTCTGAAGTTTGATCACTCACAAAGATGGATCACAACTCCGCACAACACTCTTGTTTACAAAATCACTCAGAAGATGTATTTTTCTTGATTCTTCAACTCTGCTTTCGTCAACAAATGACTCAGCTGATGAGTGAGCTGTTCTTGAGACTTAAAGAATTTTGCTTCGGAAATTTCTCTCAGAAAGTGTGTTGCTTTATTCTTCTTCGTCTCTTGCAGCTATTTATACTTGAGGATTGAAAAGTGTCCGTTGAAGAGAGACAGGATTCAAATTCCTCGAGTACTGGTCCTTAAAATCCGCGAACGGCTCTTTTGCAGTCTGTCCGTACTGTAAACAGTACTATTCTGCAGGCAGCATTAAATGCAGCATTAAATGCACTCGGCTGATGCGAAGCTTTTCTTCAATCATTTGTCTTAAATATCCTCGTACTTCAGCATTTATTACACCAAGGGGCATTTATTACCGTTGGGAACACTTCATGATCTTCTTCACTTGGCTGACGAAAGTATAAGTCTGATGACGAACTCGGCTGATCTCAAACTTGAACAAATCTGATTTGAGTCGGCTGATCTTCACTAGTCTGATAACTTCTCTTCAGCAGATCAGAAGTCTTGGACCTTGAAACTTTGACTCTTCTGATGTCTTCATTTCTTAGTCAAAATTCCTTGATAAGTTTATCAGCTAAGTCACTCCATACTTAGCCAATTTTACGAAGTTTTGGAATGCATCAAAACCTCCCTTATCAAACTTTCTTCAGTGCCTTCATCTTCATCTTCATCCAACAATTTCCCCCTTTTTGATGATGACAAAACTTCAGCTTAGTACCTGTTGAATACCTAAACTAAAGATTGTAATCCTCAAAATTTTCTGAGATAGAAAAAGTTTATTGGATTGAACTTGAACATTTTATTGATATAGAAAGTGAATTACATGTACAAATTCATCAGATGAGATTTCTGAAAAAGTAAACTGATTACAATTGATTTTTCAATTTCTAACTATCAGCTTCTTCCTCAGATTCGAGCACTTCTTCATATTCATATGATGATTCTTCATCATCATCTTCTTCATCAACTTCTTCTTCCAGGGTTGCTTTGGCAGCTTCCATCTTCTCTTTAAGTTCTTGTTCTTGAAGAGCTTTCAGAGCTTCCATAGCTTTTCTGGCAGAATCTGTATTTTTGTACTTGGTGTCTTCTTTTTCAATCTTATCTTCTTCTTCCACCTTTCCAAGTACTTCAGCCTTGTCAGTAGTGTCTTCAGTTTCCTTGGCTTTAATAGTTGCATCAGTTTCTTCCAAAGTTGTTTCTTCAGCAGCAGACTCCTTTGCTGGTTCTTCCCTTTTATCTTCCCCCTTTTTGTCATCATCAACTCTGATGACAGTAGAAGGTTCAACAGCAGGGTTGAGGGCAACTGTTGGAATCCTTACTTCAGCACATAAAGCTTTTAGATTCTGATTAACAACGTCATGACTAGCTGTCAGATGATGAAGGTCAGTGCTGATGACATCAGTCTTATCATTAAAGTAGTCAATGTTTAGGTTGATAGTTGCAATTTCATTTTGAACTTCCTGTGCAGCCTTTGCTACTTCTTGCAACATCCCCAGATTTATTTCCTTCTCTTCATGACTGACTTTAATGAACGTTGCAGTTAAATCAGCAATCTTGTGCTCAGCTGATTTCAAGGCAGTGTGAAGATGATTTACATCACCCTTCACATCTTCAACGTTACGGTTCAGCTCTCTTAAGCTATTCACTAACTCTAGTGAATGATCTTGAGGAATAGGAATCTGATCAATAGCTAACTTGATAGAACTGCTGGTTAGAAGATGCGTTCTTTCCACTTGATGAGTGTGAGATTCAATCAATTCTGTCTTCATCTTCTGTAACTGCAGACTATTCCTCTCTTCCATATCTTTTATTTGATTTTCAATAAGTAACTGGAAGGCTTCCATCAGTGATGAGTGTTCATCACCTGATGAAGTAGAGGCATCAGCTTCTTCCTCTTTAGTCTCCTGATGAACAGGGACATCTTGCAAATCCGTCATCTGATGATCTTCAGAAGTCTTAGATGGCCCTTCAATAGCCAAAGGCTTGTCAGCAGACTTGTGCTTGTCAGCAGACTTGTGCTCATCAGTGACATCATCGTAGAACAGATTTGTAATGGTTCCATCATCATTAAAGCATGTAGTCTGTCTAATCTGTCTTACAATGATCCAAGGGTTGACAGGAGCATTGTTACCCTTAGGGACTTCATGGTACGGTTGTACTTCCTTGCCAAAAATGATTTGTTGAATACTTGGCAGCAGTGGCAAGTCACTTGAACATCCTTGCTGATACTTTGACTTTTTAACCCATCTCTTCAGAGCAGTCATAACAGCAAACTTAATTGCTCTCTCTTCAGCATCTTCAGATTTCTTTTTCTTTTCAGGCAAGGTGTTTTTAATCTTCTTGGCCTCCTCCAATGCAAAGCTTTTTGCATAGTTATGCATGACTTCTCTTACATAACTGGGATCAAGGGCCTTTTGGATGGAGTTTGTCTTCAGCCAAGTCAGAACCCAGTGTTCTTCATCAGCTAACTCCTTCATGTTTTGAAGTTCAGTTATTGAGCTATTCAGCCTGATATCTCTCCATTTGATATATCTTGGTTTCTCCTGGGTGAACATAGTCCTCAACATAATCTTCTGATCATAGTATGCTAGAGACTTCTCAAACTTCTTGAAAAGCTCCTTATCAGCATATACTATCTCAAAAGCTTTCCTGACTTCAAACTTGTCTTTGGACTTGGTTTTGGGAGCAGGCAGTAGTATCTTCTTTTTGTCTTCTTCAGTCTGCCCTTCACCAATCTTGATGCCACCTCCATGGACAGGTCCATAGGCATCAACCTTGCTTTGTTCAATCACCATGGCCAATTCAGCATCTTCAGCAGCTTTTCTCTCTGCTGCAGACATTCTTCTTCTGGCCTCATCCTTTGCTTGTTGAGCTTTGCTCAATTCAAGAGCTCTTTTCTCTTCAAGCTCATCTTGCTTCCTCTGTTCAGCCTCCTCTCTTGCCTTCTTATCAGCTTTGGAGACTTTCTTTCTCCTTAGCACAATTTTTCTCTTCCCTTTATCAGCAGGGGTTGGTCCAGCAGATGATATAGGAGCAGCAGCAATGGGATGGATGATTTGAACATCTGGATCTTCTTGAGGTTGAGTAACCTCAGCTGTTGGTGCTTTCTGAGTAGTCTGTTGCTCATCAGCTTTGTCAACAGTGGAAGCTTCAGCAGCTTCAACTGGTCTTTCAGCAGACTCCGGACTTGATCTTACTAAGTCCACCAACTCAGTATCCTTCTCCAAAAATGTCATCTTCTTTCTAGCTGACCTCTTTGTCAGACCTTGAACAACTCTTGAAGTAGCAGTATCCTTCTGCTGACTTCTTGTTCTCTTAGAGACATTCTCAGCAGGCCTCTCTGCTGATGGAGTTCTTGATGGTGATGCAGGGGATTCAGTCCTTACATCAGCCATTATGTTCTCAACAATTTTAGTGGCTTCAGCAGAAGTCACTCTCTCCAACTGCTTTGTTTCTTTCTTCTTGGGCTCATCAGTAGCCCTCTTCCTTTTAGTCTCAACAGCCAGGTCTGCTGTTTTGACTAACCTCTTTGGTCTTTTGGCAGGAACTTCTTTTGGTTCCTCAACATCAGCTTTTTCTAGCTCACCAGCCTTCCTCTTTTGAACAGGCAAGTACTTGGACAATGCCTTTGATTTGTGAATTTCTTTTCCATTCTTCATATCACAGCCCAGTTTTGATAGCAGATAACTGAGTGTGATTTGATGGTTGGTGGAAGGACCTTTTCCTTTCTTATTGTCAAGAAAGTCAGCCAATATGTACCAAACTATAATGGACCAGTTGACCTCCAATCCATAATAAATGGCAGCCATGATGCTGAACCTCTTCATGGTAACAGCATCCAGTGAAAATGTGCAGTTTTCGATCAGCTTGCATACCATATCAGCCATCCGCTGATATTCATCCTTCAGTTGCTTCTTCCTAATATTTCCAGTTAACGTCTCACCCTCTTTGGCGCAGATCGCCCAGAACTGTTGGTGCTTTTCCTCCGTCAGAACGATGACGTCATGTCGTCCTCTGTTAGGAAGCCCAAACATCTCGTGAAGAACAGCAGGAGTAATAGTAATGGCTTTACCTTCCACTGTAGCTTTAATCTCCAGTTTGTTGTAGTCAGCCTTTGCATTATTGTAGTACTCCATCACTTGGGCAGTCCAGATAATTCCTTCGTGATATTCCATGAAGTTTACCAGCGAAGCAGATTTGAACTTTTCAAGTAGTTCTTTCATCAGATCCGTACCAGATTGATAGTAGGAATCATACACAAGATACATGCCTTCAGCAGCCATTTCAGATCTGTAGAAATTAGAAGAAAAACGAAAGGATTTTTGCAGAAAATTGCTCAAAATTTTCACAAGTGCTCTTGAATATTTAGGGTTCGTAAAGAGCTACTCGACTGATCAGATGAGGATTTATAGAGTTGGGGTTTTTCGGTTTCCGTGATATCTGCCAACCGTTAGATCCGTTTTTCTGTCAGTGCTGATCGTGCGGCGTCAGTTACGACCTTTCAAATTCAAAAGATATTTTAACGAAGAGCGGGAATATGTACCGCCCGACAGTTTACTTGTAAAAGCGTGTTTTGGATAAAACGTTTTTAAATAGTTCGCTTTTACTTAAGTAATCAGATGAGTATAAAAACACTTATCTGATGGACTATTGTCCTGATGACAATGCTGTTATCAGAGAATGCCAATAGCTGATAACCTTCCTCAGCTGTTTGTCAATCCAGCTAGATAAGATAACTTCAATCTTCGATAGTTGAGTCTTCTGATGAAAACATAACTTCAACTAACTGTCATTAGCAAATTTCATCTTTAATTCAGAAGTACCGCTAGTCTTACACGTTCCCCCTGAGTTTTAAGAATTCATAAGTTAACTAGTCTGTTGAGAGTTAATCCTTGAAGATAATAGCGAATTGCTAAGCTGTTGAACTCCAGTCTTCTGATGAGTTCCCCCTCAGCTTATGCTTCCAAATTAAGTAGTCCTAGCTCAGCTCTTAAGGTTGAAAACCTTACTTCACTTAAAGGTTTGGTGAAAATGTCAGCAATCTGATTATCAGTATGAACATACTCAATCATTACATTGCCTTTTTCCACATGATCTCTAATGAAATGATGCTTGATCTCAATATGCTTAGTCCTTGAATGACTTGTAGTGTTCTGAGTAAGAGAGATTGCACTTGTATTGTCACAGTAGATTGGAATTCCACTGATCTTGATATTGTAGTCTTCTAGTTGATGCTTCAACCAAAGTATCTGTGCACAACAAGCTCCAGCAGCTATATATTCAGCTTCAGCAGTAGATATAGAAACTGAGGTTTGCTTCTTACTCATCCATGAGATCAGACGACTGCCTAAGAACTGACAGGCACCTGTTGTGCTCTTTCTGTCAATCTTGCAGCCAGCAAGGTCTGAATCTGAATAACCAATGAGTTCAAATCCAGATTCTCTAGGATACCACAATCCCAATTCTTGAGTGCCTTTAACATACTTCAATATTCTCTTGGCAGCTAAGAGATGAGATTCTTTGGGGTTTGATTGAAATCTTGCACAGACTCCAACTGAGTACATTATGTCAGGTCTGCTTGCTGTTAGATACAACAATGAACCAATAATGCCTCTATATTTGGTTATGTCCACTGATTTGCCATCTTCATCTTTATCCAAACGAAGACTTGTAGACATAGGAATGGTAGCTGTTGAACTAGTTTCCATACCAAATTTCTTAAACAGATCTCTTGTGTACTTTGCTTGGCTGATGAATATTCCATCAGGCAACTGTCTAACTTGCAATCCAAGAAAGTAATTAAGTTCACCCATCATGCTCATTTCAAACTTATTCTGCATCAGCTTGGAGAACTTATCACACATCTGTTGGTTAGTTGAACCAAAAATAATATCGTCCACATATATTTGCACAAGTAATATATGATTTTCCCATTCAATAGTGAACAAGGTTTTATCTACCTTACCTTTACGAAATCCTTTAATTAAAAGAAAATCAGATAGGGTATCATACCATGCTCTTGGAGCTTGTTTTAGTCCATAAAGGGCTTTCTTCAGACGATATACTTTGTCCTCTTCTTGATAGACTTCAAATCCTGGAGGTTGTTCAACATAAACTTCTTCTTGCAATTCTCCATTGAGAAAAGCAGACTTCACATCCATCTGATAGACAGTGAAGTTCTTGTGAGCAGCATAGGCAAGAAACAGTCTGATTGCTTCAAGTCTTGCTACTGGTGCAAAAGTTTCATCAAAGTCAATTCCTTCTTCTTGACAATAACCCTTGGCCACTAGTCTTGCTTTGTTTCTGGTGACAACACCATCTTCATTCATCTTATTTCTGAATACCCACTTAGTGCCAATTACTCTTTGATGACTTGGTCTAGGAACTAAGTACCAGACTTCATTCCTTTCAAATTGATTCAACTCTTCTTGCATAGCTTCTATCCAGAAGGAGTCATTTAGAGCTTCTTCAATTTGTTTAGGCTCTATTTGAGATAGAAATGTGACAAACATAGCATCTTGTGCAGCAGCTCTTCTTGTCTTCACTCTATCTAAAGGATCACCAATAACTAGTTCAGGTGGGTGATTCTTGAGCCATCTGAGATCAGGTTGCAAATCAGGATGTTGTCCTCTGTTATGATCTTGCAACACTACTGTTGGAGTTCCAGTAGTAGTCTGTTGAACACGTGTCGTCTGTTGAACAGTCTCTGGTCTGTCAGCTGTTAGCAACTCGTCTGTTAGACAATCAGCACTGTGATTATGAACAGCACTTGAATTAGCAGCTGAACTTAGATTAGGTAGTATGATGGGAACATATTCTTCATTTCTTCCAACGTCCAACTTCTGTAAATCAGCAGACAGATCTTGATTTACACTTTGATTCTTTTCAGAAAATTGACTTGGCTCATCAAATACTACATGGATAGATTCTTCTATTAGTAATGTTCTTTTGTTGAAAACTCTATAAGCCTTACTAACAGATGAGTATCCTACAAAGACAGCTTCATCAGCCTTTTCTGCAAATGCAGTAAGGTGATTTTTCCCATTATTCAATACAAAACATTTACAACCAAAAATCTTAAAGTAATGAATGTTTGGCTTTCTGTTGTTCCAAACTTCATATGGAGTCTTGTTCTGATTTTTGTTGATCATACATCTGTTCTGGGTAAAACATGCTGTATTTGTTGCTTCTGCCCAAAATCTTTGTGGCAGCTTAGCTTCAGCTATCATGGTTCTGACAGCTTCTTTCAGTGTTCTGTTTCTCCTTTCAGCAACACCATTCTGTTGAGGGGTTCTAGCAGCAGAATACTCATGATGTATTCCTTTGATATTACAATACTCTTCAACAGTAGAGTTTGTAAACTCTGTCCCTCTATCTGATCTGATCTTCAATATCTTGATACTCTTCTCATTCTGGATCAGTTCCATCAGATTTGTGAGATGTTCCTTGGTTTCACTTTTCTTCTTCATGAAAATCACCCAAGTATATCTTGAATAATCATCCACAACAGCTAGGCAGTATTTCTTTCCACCATTGCTGACTGGATCAATGGGTCCAAATAAGTCCATATGCAACAGCTCCAATATTCTTCCAGAAGATTGGTGCTTCTTTTCTTTGAATGATGACTTGATTTGTTTACCCTTCTGACAGGCGTCACAGAGCTTGTCTTTGCTCATGACTGCTTTTGGAATCCCTTCTACCAAGTCATTCTTGATTAATCTGTTTATGGTCTTGAAGTTTAAGTGATTCATCCTCTTGTGCCATAGCCAACTGACTTCACTTGGTGCAGATGCCACCAAACAAATACTTGAATTCTTGTCAGCAGAATTCCAGTCAACTATGTAGATATTTCCTTGTCGTCTTCCAGATAAAATTACCTTCTTTGTACCAATCTGTTCAACGTAGCACTTATCTGTTGAGAAGATGACTGAATATCCCTTGTCACAAAATTGACTTATGCTCAGCAGATTATACTTTAGGCCTTTAACATAGGAGACGTCAGATATCTCTATGTTTCCCTTGATTAATCTTCCTTTAGCTTTAATCTTGCCTTCTTTGCTGTCTCCAAAAGTGACTTTTGGACCATCCACAGCAACTGCATCAGTCAACTCATGTATGTTTCCACACATGTGCCTTGAACATCCACTGTCCAAGTACCAAATCTTCTCTACTTTACTCCTACTCCTAATCCTAACCTACAAAACAAAAAATAAAATTGTTTTAGGTACCCTTATTGAGAGGGTCCTGAAGGATTAGTTCCACCCTTGACAACCCAAGATGTTGAAGTCTTAGGCTTCTTAGGTTTCTGAGTTTTAGGAGCATGAACAGTTTCATTTTTATCATAGTTATCAGATAAGTCATGTTGATGATCAGTATGATATGAATAATGTTCATAAGCAGGGTAAGGTGCATGATATGCAGGATATGCATGCATTGGATGAGCAGGGTAAGGTGCATAGTAACTAGGAAATTGAGGTGCATGATACATAGGATGATATGCAGCAGGTTGCACATAATATGACTCATTTCCATACCAAGCATTTTGATTTTTCTTATTCTTATGCTTCTTTGGTTTACTAGATGCTTGCTCATTTGATTTTGACTTAGTTTTACCAACAGATTGATTCAATTTAGCTTTATCAGCAGACTTCTTAGGACTCTGCTGTTTGGTCTTACTAGTCTGATTTCCTACACTAGGCTCTTTGCTCTTTTTAGCCTTAGGAGATTTCTTCTCCTTTACCACTTTCTCAGTTGAGGTAGGTCTAGAGGTTTGAACATACAGAATGACCTTACTATTGTCAGCTGATACAAATTTTTCAGTATGGTTCAACTCTAATTTTTCCTTTTCTAAAGGTGTCTCCTGTTTACTAGATGTATGCATGGATGCAACAGTAGACTTATCATGAGACTCAATGATTTTCTCAAGTTCCATGATTTTTCCTTTATAAACCTCACATTCAGCTTTCAGAGATTCATGCTCTTGCTCAAGCTGTTTATATTCAGCTGATTCTTTTGGCTTTTCAGCTAAAAGTTTCAGTGAACTATTTTGCTCTTTCAGCAAGTTCATCTCTTCCTTAAGCTTAACAAACTCTCCAGCAATAGTAGTATTATTCAACATCATTTGCTCTAGAGAATTAAACAGTTCATTTTCTTGAGGAGTTACCTCATCCTCAGAGTCATCAGATTCCTTTGCCATCAGGCACAGGAGAGCAGGTTTTTCTTCATCAGACGATTCTTCATCAGACGAGTCTGAGTCTGAATCAGATGAGTAGACAGCAGCTGGCTTTTCTGCTTCAGCCATCATTGCCTTGGCTCTCTGATGCTTTCTTTCTTTTCTCATTTTCTTCTCTTCCTCAGTGTACTTCTCTGCTTTTGGATATGGGCAGTCTCTTATGAAGTGTCCCAATTTCCTGCAGTTGTAACACATCAGTTTTGATTTATAATCTTCTTTATCCTGAGAAGAAAAATTAGGTTTAGAAGTAGAAGCAGCATGATTGTATTTGTTTTTCATCTTTCTCTTATAGAACTTCTTGAAGTTGTTCATCAATAATGCTACATCTCCAGCAGTGTACTCCTTTTTGTTGAGTAGAGTGGCTTCATCAGATGAGTCCACTTCTTTGCTTTTCTGTGCTGGTCTTCTGGTATTTTCAGCAGCAACAAGTGCAGCTGTGGGTCCTGAAGTTGAGGTTTCTTCAATTCCCATCCTTGGCAGTTTATACTCATAAGCCTTGAGTGCGGAGAACAGCTCTGTTAGAGAAATCTTGCCCAGATCTCTTGATTCTTCCATTGCTGTCACCTTCATGTTGAACTTGGGAGGTAGAGCCTTCAGTACTCTGACAGAAATCTCTTTGTCAGTGAAAGTCTTTCCCAGCTTCAAAACTTCATTCAGAGTTCTGGTGAATCTGATGTCCATCTGATCAATGGTTTCTCCAGACTTCATCTTGAAGTTGTCCAGCTTCTCCAAGGCAACACTGAGCTGATGCTCTTTAATAGCATCATTGCCTTCACTCATGTCACGAACCTTATCCCACATCTCCTTTGCAGTTTTGCAATGCTTGACTTTGTCAAACCGATCATTATCCAGGGCTTTGGTCATGATGAATCTTCCGACTTTGTCCAGGTTGAACAGCTTTATTTCTTCTGCTGTCATTTCTGTTAAGTCTTTTTCCACCACTATTTGAGCTTCATCTACGATGATGGTCTTGGTGAATTTGAATGGACCTTTAATGATACATGTGTGCATGTTGTCATTATAGGCAGCAAGGAAAATCTCCATTCTGATTTTCCAGTCCTCAAAGGACATACCAGCAATGTGGGGAACATGGCTGATACAATCCATTTTTCAAAAGCTTTTTGTTTTTCAAAAAAAATGCTCTTTTGAAAAGTTTTGAAAACCTTTGAAAAAACACTTGGATCAAGCTCGTTGATCAGGCAGCTGATTCTAATGAACCACCTGCTCTGATACCACTTGTTGGTCCCAAGTGGTCAGAAGAGGTTTAGAGGGGGGGGGGTGAATAAACCTCTTTAAAATTTTCTTTCAAATTTAACTTTAAAACTTTACTCCAACTGAACAGTCTAAGCTGATCAGATTAGTAAGTTACAATTCTGTTCGCGAACAAATCTTTGAACAGTCTTGTTGACCACTCGTCTGATAGTTACTTAGCTGATTTTGCAGAAATCAGTTTTAATACTTAGAGTACTTGCAGCGGATTTTCAAAGTGTTTTTCACAAGTATTCTTAGCAGTTTGAAAAATGTTTCCCCAGTTTTATAAACTCCTTTTTGTTCTTTTTCAAACAGTTAACTTAATGTGTTTTTATGCAAACAGAAGATATGCAGTTTTGAAACAATGTAAAAACACAAGTAATTTTTATAGTGGTTATATGGATTTAAATATCCTTTAGTCCACTCTTCCAAGTCACTCAGATCTTGGGTTATACTATAATCACAAAGTTTACAGTATACTCTGCTTGCGTCGAACAACAAATGAAACGACCACAAGTTCGCAATAGGAGATCACACAGAAAACCTATCCTCTGAAGTTTGATCACTCACAAAGATGGATCACAACTCCGCACAACACTCTTGTTTACAAAATCACTCAGAAGATGTATTTTTCTTGATTCTTCAACTCTGCTTTCGTCAACAAATGACTCAGCTGATGAGTGAGCTGTTCTTGAGACTTAAAGAATTTTGCTTCGGAAATTTCTCTCAGAAAGTGTGTTGCTTTATTCTTCTTCGTCTCTTGCAGCTATTTATACTTGAGGATTGAAAAGTGTCCGTTGAAGAGAGACAGGATTCAAATTCCTCGAGTACTGGTCCTTAAAATCCGCGAACGGCTCTTTTGCAGTCTGTCCGTACTGTAAACAGTACTATTCTGCAGGCAGCATTAAATGCAGCATTAAATGCACTCGGCTGATGCGAAGCTTTTCTTCAATCATTTGTCTTAAATATCCTCGTACTTCAGCATTTATTACACCAAGGGGCATTTATTACCGTTGGGAACACTTCATGATCTTCTTCACTTGGCTGACGAAAGTATAAGTCTGATGACGAACTCGGCTGATCTCAAACTTGAACAAATCTGATTTGAGTCGGCTGATCTTCACTAGTCTGATAACTTCTCTTCAGCAGATCAGAAGTCTTGGACCTTGAAACTTTGACTCTTCTGATGTCTTCATTTCTTAGTCAAAATTCCTTGATAAGTTTATCAGCTAAGTCACTCCATACTTAGCCAATTTTACGAAGTTTTGGAATGCATCAAAACCTCCCTTATCAAACTTTCTTCAGTGCCTTCATCTTCATCTTCATCCAACAAACCATGTATTATAAATATATATATAAATAATGAAAAAGAAAGACCTAAAGAATTACAACCCTACCCAACCACGGGAAATTCTTACCCAGATCGGGTTTGGTCGAACCCAAAGTAACTAAATGGCAAGTGTATTACACTTGCTTTGGGATTAGATGTAACTCCCAGGAGAGTGACCAATCACAAAACAAGTGCAATACACTTGCTTGGTGGTTGGTTGGGTTTGGCCAAGCCAGACTTGGACAAGAAATTTCCCCCAACCACTCCCGGCCACCCGAAATAAAAAGGAAAGAAAAAAAACCCACCCCTTCCCCTCCATAACGGTGGGTAGCACTGGTCCTGAAGTAAAACAAACATTAATGATTTAAATTATCCCGCCATGGACATCAAATGATCTTAACTGATGCTATTGGAGTTGTTGAGTTCTTCAAATTCAAGTGTACAAGTATGATAATTTACAATTTCCCTTTCATCTATTATTAATTTGAGCAAACGAGATAATTTTAGTTTATGAAATTAGTCTGGTTGTGACGACGGGGGAGAAGAATGTGGGGGAGGGTGATGGAAGGGATGGGGTGGTTAGGGCCAAGGGACGTGGTGGGTTGGGCAGGGTACGTGAGAATGAAAGTGAGATAAAATAGGGATTTTCTGCAAATAATGAAATTTAGAAAAATTATATATTTAATCCTAATTTTTTTAAATAATTATACTATTAAGTCCAAATTAATTATCAACTAAATCGCAATTCATATATAAATCAATTTCTTGACATATTATATTTTTTTATCGTAAAATTTTCAGCACTAAAATTTAAGTACCATACATAGTGTAAGTAGGGCATTTCCGCTATTAGGACCCTTTGTGCTAAGTATAAATAAGGTCTTCCTTTAATTACCTTTAGATCAAAGTTATTTTGATCTCAACCCTTCAACTTTTTTATTGGCAACCTGTACAATAGGTTGATGTACTTTCTACATTTTCAGTTTCTAAATATATTAAAGAGTTTTTGGCATTTTGTACCCTGAATTTGTAGGGTTTCGATACTTTGTATCTTGACTTAAAAGTTTTATCACTTTGCATCCTGGAAATATAATTTATTTGGCACTTTGTACCCCAGTATGTGTTTTTAGTGAGAAAATTCATTAGTAGAAGGGTAGAATAGTAATTTTCACTTTGCACCTTGGCAATATAGATTTTGCACCCTCAAAATATACAATGTTGGCATTTTACACCCTAAAATTATAAAATATTAGCATTTTTCATCCTGATTTAATTTTTTTTTTGCACTCTGCACCTTAAAAATATAATTTGTATGCCGTTTTGCACCCTAATGTATTTTTCTTTAAAAAAGCAAACCTATGAATGTCGGTGATGTAGAGATAAAATGGTTATTTCTATGCACAATAATTAGAAACTTGTTATTCTAAATTTATTTTATTTTGTACCCTGAATTTATAGGGTTTCGATACTTTGCATCTTGACTTAAAAGTTTTATCACTTTGCACCCTATAAATATAATTTATTTGGCATTTTGCACCCTAGTGTGTTTTTAGTGAGAAAATTCATTGATAGAAGGGTAAAATAGTAGTTTTCACTTTGCACCTTGGCAATATAGATTTTGCACCTTTAAAATATAGAATGTTGGTATTTTGCGCCCTAAAATTATAAAATATTAGCATTTTTCATCCTGATTTAAATTTTTTTGCACTCTGCACCCTAAACATATAAATTGTATGCCATTTTGCACCCTAATGTATTTTTCTTAAAACAAACAAACCTTTGAATGTCGGTGATGTAGAGATAAAATGCTCATTTTTATGCACAACAATTAGAAACTTGTTATCCTAAATTTATTTTATTTTATAATAACTTATGTTGGATGAAGATGAAGATGAAGTGCAAAGAAGATAAGAAGATAAGGGAAGGCTTTGATGATTTCCAAAACGTCAAAATCAGCTAAGT
The DNA here is from genome assembly GCA_038501285.1 of Penstemon eatonii. NCBI lineage: Eukaryota > Viridiplantae > Streptophyta > Magnoliopsida > Lamiales > Plantaginaceae > Penstemon > Penstemon eatonii. Next base: position 19,834,620 of record CM076711.1, read on the forward strand.
ATGGAAAGCTTAAGTCCCTTAGAAGAATATTGAACAAGTAAAGAAGATATCAGAAGGGTTCAAAATTCAAAGCCCAGAAGATTACTGATCTCATGCTGAAACAGCAATCAGAAGGGTAGACCATCAGCTGACTCAAATCAGATTAGTTCAGTATTTGATCAGCAGGGTTGCATCGATCAGCAGAGTAGAAGAGATCATGAGATAGTTCAATGGTAATAAATGCACTTGGTGTAATAAATGCTGCAAGAGAAGGGTAGTAATGACAAATGATTGAAGAATATTCTCGGATCAGCATGGTGCATTTAATGCAGCTACAGGAAAGTACAGCAGAAAAAGTACTGTAGCAGGGAGCCGTTCTGAATTTGGGCTAAGGCTATGGATTTGAACTGTGATTTGCTTCAACGGTCATATTTTCAAATCCAAGTATAAATAGAGCTGATTTCGAAGAGCGAGACACACAACAACATTCTGAGATTTCATTTTTGAAGCAGAAATTTTCTAAGTCTCAAGAAGCTCGAACAGCTCACTCGTCTGGTGAAGTCATCTGTTGACAGAAGCCAAGTTGAAGAAAATAGAAAATACATTCTGAGTGAATTTGTATTAGCTGAGTGTTGTGCGCAGTTTAAATTCGTCTTTGTGAGTGATTTAACTTCAGATGATAGGTTTTCTGAGTGATTTCATATTGCGAGCTTACAACCTTTTCATTTGTTGTTTAGGTGTAAGTGGAGATATATTGTAAACTTTGTGTTTATAGTATAACCCAGAATCTAAGTGATCTGGAAGAGTGGACTAAAGGATTTTCATCCATATAACCACTATAAAAATTCTTTGTGTTGATTTTGCATTTAAGTTTTCTTCCATATTTCAAAATTGCATAAGTAAACACTTTGAATTGATTTAAAGATTTTAAAAGGAGTTTTTAAACTGGGGATAAAATCTTTAAAAGACTTAGTCTACTTGTGAAAAACACTTTCAAATTATCCGCTGCAAGTAAACTCCTGAAAAACTGATTTTGCTGTAATCATCTAAGTTGCTGTAAGATAAGTGGTCACTCTGTTGTTCAAGATTTGATCACGATCAGCATAGTCAGCTTACTGTTCTTCAGAAGCTTAGTCTGCTGACAGACGACTGAAAAGTTTTAAGTCTAAAAATTTTCAGAGGTCTATTCACCCCCCCCTCTAGACCTCATCTGACCACTTGGGACCAACAAGTGGTATCAGAGCGGGTGGTTTATTAGAATCAGCTGCCTGATCAACGAGCTTGATCCAAGAGTTTTTCAAAGGTTTCAAAACTTTTCAAAAGAGCATCTTTTTGAAAAACAAAATTTTTTTAAAAAATGGATTGTATCAGCCATGTTCCCCACATTGCTGGTATGTCGTTTGAAGACTGGAAAATCAGGATGGAGATTTTTCTAGCCGCTTATAATGATAACATGTACACATGTATCATTAAAGGTCCATTCAGATTCACCAAGACGATAAAGATAAATGAAGTTGATACCGTGGTGGAAAAAGACCTTCATGAGATGACACCGGATGAAATAAAGTTTTTCAATCTGGATAAAGTCGGAAGATTTATCATGACTAAATCCCTGGCTTAAACTCAGGGGGAACGTGTAAGACTAGCGGTACTTCTGAATTAAAGATGAAATTTGTTAATGACAGTTAGTTGAAGTTATGTTTTCATCAGAAGATTCAACTATCGAAGATTAAAGTTGCTTTATCTGGCTGGATTGACAAACAGCTGAGGAAGGTTATCAGCTATTGGCATTCTCTGATAACAGCATTGTCATCAGGACAGTAGTCCATCAGATAAGTATTTATGTTACTCATCTGATTACTTTAATAAAAGCGGAACTATTTAAAACGTATATTCAAAACACGCTTTTATAAGTAACTGTTGGGCGGTACATATTCCCGCTCTTCATTAAATATCTTTTGAATTCGAAAAGTCGTAACTGACGCCGCACGATCAGCACTGACAGAAAAACGGATCTAACGGTTGGCGGATATCACGGAGTTCAAGATACCCCAACTCTATAAATCCCCATCTGATCAGTCGAGTAGCTCTTTACGCACTCTAAGCATTCAAAAGCACTTGTGAGAAATTTCTGCAAATCTTCTGCATACTTTCCTTTGTTTTTCTAACCTTCAACAGATCTACAATGGCCGCTGAAGGTATGTTTCTCGTTTATGATTCTTACTACCAATCCGGTACGGATCTGATGAAAGAACTGCTCGAAAAGTTCAAAGCTGCTTCGCTGGTAAACTTCATGGAATACCACGAAGGTATTATCTGGACTGACCAAGTGATGGAGTACTACAACTCTGCGAAAGCTGACTACAACAAACTGGAGATTAAGGCTTCAGTGGGAGGCAAATCTATCACTATCACTCCTGCTGTTCTTCACGAGACGTTTGGGCTTCCTAACAGTGGACGACATGACGTCACTGTGCTGACAGAGGACAAACATCAACAGTTCTGGGCGATCTGCGCCAAAGAGGGAGAAACGTTATCTGGAAATATAAGGAAGAAGCAACTGAAGGATGAATATCAGCGGATGGCTGATATGGTGTCCAAGCTGATTGAGAACTGCACATTCTCACTGGATGCTGTTACCATGAAGAGGTTCAGCATCATGGCTGCCATATACTATGGACTGGAGATCAACTGGTCCATCATAGTCTGGTACATATTAGCTGACTTTCTTGATGATAAGAAAGGAAAAGGCCCCACTACCAACCACAGGATCACACTCAGTTATCTGCTGTCAAAGCTGGGTTGTGATATGAAGAATGGAAAAGAGATTCACAAATCCAAGGCATTGTCCAAGTACATGCCTGTTCAAAAGAGGAAGGCTGGTGAGCCTGAGGAAGCTGATGTTGAGGAACCGAAGGAGGTTCCTGCCAAAAGGCAAAAGAGGTTAGTCAAAACAGCAAGTTTGGCTGTTGAGACTAAAAGGAAGAGGGCTGCTGATGAGCCCAAAAAGAAAGAATCTAAGCAGATGGAGAGAGTGACTTCTGCTGAAGCCACTAAGATTGTTGAAAACATAATTGCTGATGTACGGACTGGATCCCCTGCATCACCATCAAGAACTCCATCAGCAGAAAGGCCTGCTGAAGGTATCTCTAAACGAACAAGAAGTCAACAGAGAGATACTGCTACAACCACTTACCGTGAAGGGAGGACCAAGAAATCTGCCAGAAAACAGATGACATTTATAGAAGAACCAACGGACTTGGAGAATGTAGCAAGGGAAGACCCTGAAGCTACTCAAAGGCCTGCTGAAACAGTTGAAACTGTTAAGACTGACAAGGCTGATGAGCAACAGCCAAGTCAGGTCACATCAACAGCTGAGGTTGCTCAACCTCAAGAAGATCCAGATGTCCAAATCATCTATCCTATTGCTGCTGCTCCCATATCATCTGCTGGACCAGCCCCTGCTGATAAAGGCAAGAGAAAAATAGTGCTAAGGAGAAAGAAAGTCTCCAAAGCTGATAAGAAGGCAAGGGAGGAAGCTGAACAGAGGAAGCAGGATGAGCTTGAAGAGAAGAAAGCACTTGAGCTAAGCAAAGCTCAAGAAGCAAAGGATGAAGCCAGAAGACGCATGTCTGAAGCAGAAAGAAAAGCTGCTGAGGATGCTGAAATGGCTGTGGTGATTGAATTGAGCAAAGTTGATGCCTATGGACCTGTCCATGGAGGTGGCATCAAGATTGGAGAAGGCAAGACTGAAGAGGACAAAAAGAAGATATTACTGCCTGCCCCCAAACTCAAGTCAAAGGACAAGTTTGAAGTCAGAAAAGCATTTGAAATAGTGTATGCTGATAAGGAGCTGTTCAAGAAGTTTGAAAAGTCCTTGGCTTACTATGATCAGAAGCTTATGTTGATGACTCTGTTCAACCAAGAAAAGCCAAGATATATCAGTTGGAGGGACAACAGGCTGAACAAGTCAATCACTGAACTTCAAAGTATGAAGGAGTTAGCTGATGAAGAACGATGGGTTCTAAGTTGGCTGAAGACAAACTCCATTCAAAAGGCTCTTGATCCCAGCTATGTGAGAGATATCATGCATAGCTATGCAAAAAGCTTTGCATTGGAGGAAGCCAAGAAAATCAAGAGCACCTTGCCTGAAAAGAAGAAGAAGTCTGAAGATGCTGAAGAAAGAGCAATTAAGTTTGCTGTTATGACTGCCCTGAAGAGATGGGCTAAGAAGTCAAAGTATCAGCAAGGCTGTTCAAGTGATTTGCCACTACTGCCAAGTATCCAGCAAATCATTTTTGGCAAGGAAGTACAACAGTACTATGAAGTCCCTAAGGGTAACAATGCTCCTGTTAACCCTTGGATTATTGTAAGGCAGATTAGACAGACAACATGCTTTAATGAAGATGGAACCATTACTAATCTGTTCTACGATGATGTCACTGATGAGCACAAATCTGCTGATAAGTCCTTAGCTATTGAATGCCAAGCTAAGACTTCTGAAGATCATCAGATGACGGATATGGAAGAGGTCCCTGTTCAACAGGCGACTGAAGAGAAGGAAGCTGATGCTGATGCTTCTGCTTCATCAGCTGATCAACACTCATCACTGATGGAAGCAATCCAGATGCTGATGGAAAACCAGCTTAAGGACCTGGAAGACAAGCACAAGCAACAGCTATTGAAGGTTAAGGAGGAGCTAAAAGCAGAGTTGGCAGAAACCAACAGACTTCAGCTGGAAACTGTTCAAGGATCAACAGAAGAGATCATCAAGAAGGAGATCAACAGTATTCCAATTCCTCAAGACAACTCATTGCAGTTGATACACAGCTTAAGAGAACTGAACCAGAACGTAGAAGATGTGAAGGGTGATGTGAATCATCTTCACACTGCTTTAAAATCAGCTGAGCACAAGATTGCTGACTTAACTGCAACCTTCATTAAAGTCAGTCATGAAGAGAAGGAAATCAATCTGGGGATGTTGCAAGAAGTGACAAAGGCTGCACAGGAAGTTCAAAATGAAATTGCAACTATCAACCTCAACATTGACTACTTCAATGATAAGACTGATGTAATCAGCACTGACATTCATCATCTAACAGCTAGTCATGACGTTGTCAATCAGAATCTAAAGGCTTTATGCGCTGGAGTAAAGATTCCAACAGTTGCTCTCAACCCTGCTGTTGAACCTTCTAATGTCATCAGAGTTGATGATGACAAAAAGGGGGAAGATAAAAGGGAAGAACCAGCTAAGGAAACTGTTGCTGAAGAACCAGCAAAGGAGTTTGCTGCTGAAGAATCAACTAAGGAAGAAACTACTGCTGCAACAACTGAAGCCAAAGAAACTGAAGAAACAGCTGACAAGACTGAAAAGCTTGGAAAGGTAGAAGAATCAGAAAAGATTGAAAAAGAAGATACCAAGTACAAGAATACAGAATCTGCCAGGAAGGCTATGGAAGCTTTGAAAGCTCTTCAAGAACAAGAACTTAAGGAGAAGATGGAAGCTGCCAAAGCAATCTTGGAAGAAGAAGCTGATGATGAAGAAGATGATGAAGAATCATCTTATGAATATGAAGAAGTGCTGGAAGAATCAGATGAAGAAGCTGATAGTTAGAAATTGAAAAATCCTTGTAATCAGTTTACTTTATCTATTTCTTCAGAAATCTCATCTGATGAACTTGTACTATGTAACTCTTTTTCAATATTAATGAAAAGTCAAGTTCAATCCAATAAACTTTTTCTATCTCAGAAAATTTTGAGGATTTCAATCTTTAGTTTAGGTATTTAACAGGTACTTAGCTGAAGTTTTGTCATCATCAAAAAGGGGGAAATTGTTGGATAAGGATGAAGATGAAGGCACTAAAGAAAGTTTGATAAGGGAGGTTTTGATGCATTCCAAAACTTCAAATTTGGCTAAGTATGGAGTAACTTAGCTGATAAACTTATCAAGGAATTTTGACTAAGTAATGAAGACATCAGAAGAGTCAAAGTTTCAAGGTCCAAGACTTCTGATCTGCTGAAGTGAAGTTATCAGACTAGTGAAGATCAGCCGACTCAAATCAGATTTGTTCAAGTTTGAGATCAGCCGAGTTCACCATCAGGCTTGTACTTTCGTCAGCCAAGTGAAGAAGATCATGAAGTATTCCCAACGGTAATAAATGCCCCTTGGTGTAATAAATGCTGAAGTACGAGGATATTTAAGACAAATGATTGAAGAAAAGCTTCGCATCAGCCGAGTGCATTTAATGCTGCATTTAATGCTGCCTGCAGAATAGTACTGTTTACAGTACGGACATACTGCAAAAGAGCCGTTCGCGGATTTTAAGGACCAGTACTCGAGGAATTTGAATCCTGTCTCTCTTCAACGGACATTTTTCAATCCTCAAGTATAAATAGATGAAAGAGACGAAGAAGAAACAAGCAACACACTTTCTGAGAGAAATTTCCGAAGCAAAATTCTTTAAGTCTCAAGAACAGCTCACTCATCAGCTGAGTCATTTGTTGACGAAAGCAGAGTTGAAGAATCAAGAAAAATACATCTTCTGAGTGATTTTGTAAACAAGAGTGTTGTGCGGAGTTGTGATCCATCTTTGTGAGTGATCAAACTTCAGAGGATAGGTTTTCTGTGTGATTTCCTATTGCGAACTTGTGGTCGTTTCATTTGTTGTTCGACGCAAGCAGAGTATACTGTAAACTTTGTGATTATAGTATAACCCAAGATCTGTGTGACTTGGAAGAGTGGACTAAAGGATATTCAAATCCATATAACCACTATAAAAATTGATTGTGTTTTTACAATGCTTTTCAAACTTGCATATTTCCTGATTGCATAAAAACACATTAAGTTAACTGTTTGAAAAGAAGTTAAAAGGAGTTTATAAAACTGGGGAATTACTTTTCAGACTACTAAGTTTACTTGTGAAAAACACTTTGAAAATCCGCTGCAAGTACTCTAAGTATTAAAACTGATTTCTGCAAAATCAGCTAAGTAACTATCAGACGAGTGGTCAACAAGACTGTTCAAAGATTTGTTCGAGAACAGAATTGTAACTTACTAATCTGATCAGCTTAGTCTGTTCAGTTAGAGTAAAGTTTTAGAGTTAAATTTGAAGAAAATTTTTAAAGAGGTTTATTCACCCCTCCCCTCTAAACCTCTTCTGACCACTTGGGACCAACATGGATAATGATCGGTTTGACAAAGTCAAGCATTGCAAGACTGCAAAGGAGATGTGGGATAAAGTCAGAGATATGAGCGAAGGCAATGATGCCATAAAAGAGCATCATCTTACTGTTGCTTTGGAGAAACTGGATAACTTCAAGATGAAATCTGGAGAGACCATTGATCAGATGGATACTAGGTTTACCAGAACACTCAATGAAGTTCTAAAGTTGGGAAAAACCTTTACTGACAAAGAAATCACCGTCAGAGTACTAAAGGCTTTACCTCTTAAATTCAACATGAAGGTGACGGCGATGGAAGAATCAAGAGATTTGGGAAAGATCTCTCTTACAGAGCTGTTCTCTGTACTCAAGGAATTCGAGTATAAACTGCCTAGAATGGGAATTGAAGAAACCTCAACTTCAGGACCCACAGCTGCCTTAGTTGCGGCTAAAAATCCAATAAGACCAGCACAGAGAAGTAAAGAAGTGGACTCATCTGATGAAGCCACATTACTCAACAAAAAGGAGTACACAGCTGGAGATGTAGCATTGCTGATAAATAATTTCAAGAAGTTCTACAAAAGAAAAATGAAGAACAAATACAACAATGCTTCTACTTCTAAACCTAACTCTTCTTCTCAAGAAAAGGATGATTATAAAGCCAAACTAATGTGTTATAACTGCAGGAAATTGGGACACTTCATCAGAGATTGTCCATATCCAAAAGCAGAGAAATACACTGAGGAAGAGAAGAGAATCAGAAAAGAAAGAAAGCATCAGAAAGGCAAGGCAATGATGGCGGAAGCAGAGAAGCTGGCTGCTGTCTACTCATCTGATTCAGACTCAGACACGTCCGATGAAGAATCTTCTGATGAAGAGAACCTTGCTCTCATCTGTCTGATGACCAAGGAATCTGATGACTCTGAGGATGAGGTAACTCCTCTTGATAATGAATTATTTAATTCATTTGAACAAATGATGCTTAACAATACTGGTATTGCTGAAGCATATAAAAAGCTTAAGGAAGAGATGATATTGCTAAAAGAGCAAAATAGTTCGCTGAAACTCTCAGCTGAAAAACCAAGAGAATCAGTTGAATATAAACAGCTTGAGCAAGAACATGAATCTCTGAAAGCTGAATGTGAAGTTTATAAGGGTAAAATCATTGAGCTTGAGAAAATTATCGAGTCTCATGAGAAATCATCTGTTGCATCCACGCATATATCTAGTAAACAGAAGATGCCTTTAGAACAGGATAAGTTAGAATTGAATCATACTGAAAAATTTATATCTGCTGACAACAGTAAGGTCATTCTGTATGTTCAAACTACTAAACCTGCTTCACCTGAGAAAGCGTTAAAGGAGACAAAAACTCCTAAGGCTAAAAACAGCAAAGAGCCTAATGTAGGTAAACAGACTAGTAAGACCAAACAGCAGAGTCCTAAGAAGTCTGCTGATAAAGCTAAACTGAATCAGACTAGTGGTAAAACTAAGTCATCTGAGCAAGCATCTAGTAAACCAAAGAAGCATAAGAATAAGAAAAATCAAAATGCTTGGTATGGAAATGAGTCTTATTATGTGCAACCTGCTGCATATCCTCCTATGTATCATGCACCTCAATTTCTATCTTACTATGCACCATTCCCACTCATCCAATGCATGCATATCCTGCTTATCATGCACCTTACCCTGCTTATGAACATTTTCCTTATCATACTGATCATCAACATGACTTATCTGCTGAATATGATAATTATAAAACTGTTCATGCTCCTGTTAAAACTCAGAAGCCTAAGACATCAACATCTTGGGTTGTCAAAGGTGGAACTAATCCTCTAGGACCCTCTCAATAAGGGTACCTAAAACAATTTTATTTTTGTTTTGTAGGTTAGGATTAGGAGTAGGAGTAGAGTAGAGAAGATTTGGTACTTGGACAGTGGCTGTTCAAGGCACATGTGTGGAAGCATACATGAGCTGACTGATGCTGTTGTTGTGGATGGTCCAAAGGTTACTTTTGGAGACAACAAAAAAGGCAAGATTGTAGCTAAAGGAAGATTAATCAAGGGAAACATAGAGATATCTGACGTCTCATATGTTAAAGGCCTAAAGTACAACCTGCTGAGCATAAGTCAATTTTGTGACAAGGGATATTCAGTCATCTTCTCAACAGATAAGTGCTATGTTGAACAGATTGGTACAAAGAAGGTAATTTTATCTGGAAGACGACAAAGAATCTACATAGTCGACTGGAATTCTGCTGACAAGAATTCAAGTGTTTGTTTGTTGGCATCAACACCAAGTGAAGTCAGTTGGCTGTGGCACAAAAGGATGAATCATTTAAACTTCAAGACCATAAACAGATTAATAAAGAATGATCTGGTAGAAGGGATTCCAAAAACAGTCATGAGCAAAGACAAGCTATGTGACGCATGTCAGAAAGGGAAACAAATCAAGTCATCTTTCAAAAGCAAGAAGCACCAATCTTCTGATAGAATTTTGGAGCTGCTACACATGGACTTATTTGGACCCATTGATCCAGTCAGCAATGGTGGAAAGAAATACTGCCTAGCTGTTGTGGATGACTATTCAAGATATACTTGGGTGATATTCATGAAGAAGAAAAGTGAAACCAAGGAACATCTTACTAATCTGATGGAACTGATCCAAAACGAGAAAAACACAAAGATATTGAAGATCAAATCAGATAGAGGGAAAGAGTTCACAAACTCTACTGTTGAAGAGTATTGTAATATCAAAGGAATACATCATGAGTATTCAGCTGCTAGAACCCCTCAACAGAACGGTGTTGTTGAAAGGAGAAACAGAACACTGAAGGAAGCTGTCAGAACCATGATAGCTGAAGCTAAGCTGCCACAAAGATTTTGGGCAAAAGCAACAAATATAGCCTGCTTTACCCAGAACAGATGCATGATCAACAAAAATCAGAACAAGACTCCATATGAAGTTTGGAACAACAGGAAACCAAGCATTCATTACTTTAAAAATTTTGGTTGTAAATGCTTTGTATTAAATAATGGGAAAAATCATCTTACTGCATTTGCAGAGAAGGCAGATGAAGCTGTTTTTGTAGGATACTCTACTGTTAGTAAAGCTTATAGAGTTTTTAACAAAAGAACATTACTAATAGAAGAATCCATTCATGTAGTATTTGATGAACCAAATCAATCTTCTGAAAAGAATCGAAGTACTAATCAAGATCTGTCTACTGATTTTCAGAAATTGAATGTTGAAAGAAATGAAGAATATATTCCCATCATACTACCTGATCTCAACCCAGCTGATAACTCAAGTGTTGTTCAAAATCACAGTACTGATTGTCTAACAGACGAGTTGCAAACAGCTGATAGACCAGAGAATGTTCAACAGACAAGTACTTTTCAACAGACTACTACTGAATCTCCAACAGTAGTGTTGCAAGATCAAAACAGAGGTCAACATTCAGATTTGCAACCTGATCTTAGATGGCTCAAGAATCACTCACCAGAGTTAGTGATTGCTGATTCTTTGGATAGAGTAAAGACAAGAAGGGCTACTGCACAAGATGCTATGTTTGCCAGTTTTCTTTCTCAAATAGAGCCTAAACAAATTGAAGAAGCTCTCAGTGATTCTTTCTGGATTGAAGCTATGCAAGAAGAGTTGAATCAATTTGAAAGGAACGAAGTATGGTACTTAGTTCCAAGACCAAGTCATCAAAGGGTAATTGGCACTAAATGAGTTTTCAGAAATAAGATGAATGAAGATGGTATTGTTACCAGAAATAAAGCAAGATTAGTGGCCAAAGGTTATTGTCAAGAAGAAGGAATTGAATTTGATGAGACATTTGCACCAGTAGCAAGACTTGAAGCAATCAGACTATTTCTAGCCTATGCTGCTTACAAGAACTTCACTGTCTATCAGATGGATGTGAAGTCTGCATTTCTCAATGGAGAACTGCAAGAAGAAGTGTATGTTGAACAACCGCCTGGATTTGAAGCTTATCAACAAGAAGACAAGGTGTATCGTCTGAAGAAAGCCCTCTGTGTACTGAAACAGGCTCCAAGAGCATGGTATGATACCCTATCTGATTTTCTTTTAATTAAAGGATTTCGTAAAGGTAAGGTAGACAAGACTTTGTTCACAATTGAATGGGAAAATCATATATTACTTGTGCAAATATATGTGGACGATATCATTTTTGGTTCAACTAACCAACAGATGTGTGACAAGTTCTCCAAGCTGATGCAGAACAAATTTGAAATGAGCATGATGGGTGAACTCAATTATTTTCTTGGTTTGCAAGTTAGACAGTTGCCTGATGGAATATTCATCAACCAAGCAAAATACACAAGAGATCTGTTCAAGAAATTTGGTATGGAAACTAGCTCTACTGCTACTGTTCCTATGTCTACTAGTCTTCGTTTGGATAAAGATGAAGATGGCAAATCAGTGGACATAACCAAATATAGAGGCATTATTGGGTCACTGTTATATCTAACAGCAAGCAGACCTGATATAATGTACTCAGTTGGGGTTTGTGCGAGATTTCAATCAAATCCTAAGGAATCTCATCTCTTAGCTGCCAAGAGAATTCTGAAATATATTAAGGGCACTCAAGAATTAGGATTGTGGTATCCTAGAGAATCTGGATTTGAGCTTATTGGATATTCAGATTCAGACCTTGCTGGCTGCAAAATTGATAGGAATAGCACAACAGGTGTTTGTCAATTTTTGGTGTTGGATGAAGATGAAGATGAAGGCACTGAAGAAAGTTTGATAAGGGAGGTTTTGATGCATTCCAAAACTTCAAAGATTGGCTAAGTATGGAGTAACTTAGCTGATAGACTTATCAAGGAATTTTGACTAAGTAAAGAAGACATCAGAAGAGTCAAAGTTTCAAGGTCCAAGACTTCTGATCTGCTGAAGCAAAGTTATCAGATTAGTGAAGATCAGCCGACTCAAATCAGATTTGTTCAAGTTTGAGATCAGCCGAGTTCACCATCAGACGTATACTTTCGTCAGCTAAGTGAAGAAGATCATGAAGTGTTCCCAACGGTAATAAATGCCCCTTGGTGTAATAAATGCTGAAGTACGAGGATATTTAAGACAAATGATTGAAGAAAAGCTTCGCATCAGCCGAGTGCATTTAATGCTGCATTTAATGCTGCCTGCAGAAAGTACTGTTTACAGTACGGACAGACTGCAAAAGAGCCGTTCGCGGATTTTAAGGACCAGTACTCGAGGAATTTGAATTCTGTCTCTCTTCAACGGACATTTTTCAATCCTCAAGTATAAATAGCTGCAAGAGACGAAGAAGAAGCAAGCAACACACTTTCTGACAGAAAATCCGAAGCAAAATTCTTTAAGTCTCAAGAACAGCTCACTCATCAGCTGAGTCATTTGTTGACGAAAGCAGAGTTGAAGAATCAAGAAAAATACATCTTCTGAGTGATTTTGTAAACAAGAGTGTTGTGCGGAGTTGTGATCCATCTTTGTGAGTGATCAAACTTCAGAGGATAGGTTTTCTGTGTGATCTCCTATTGCGAACTTGTGGTCGTTTCATTTGTTGTTCGACGCAAGCAGAGTATACTGTAAACTTTGTGATTATAGTATAACCCAAGATCTGAGTGACTTGGAAGAGTGGACTAAAGGATATTTAAATCCATATAACCACTATAAAAATTACTTGTGTTTTTACATTGTTTCAAAACTGCATATCTTCTGTTTGCATAAAAACACATTAAGTTAACTGTTTGAAAAAGAACAAAAAGGAGTTTATAAAACTGGGGAAACATTTTTCAAACTGCTAAGAATACTTGTGAAAAACACTTTGAAAATCCGCTGCAAGTACTCTAAGTATTAAAATTGATTTCTGCAAAATCAGCTAAGTAATTATCAGACGAGTGGTCAACAAGACTGTTCAAAGATTTGTTCGCGAACAGATTTGTAACTTACTAATCTGATCAGCTTAGTCTGTTCAGTTAGAGTAAAGTTTTAAAGTTAAATTTGAAAGAAAATTTTAAAGAGGTTTATTCACCCCCCCCCCTCTAAACCTCTTCTGACCACTTGGGACCAACAAGTGGTATCAGAGCAGGTGGTTCATTAGAATCAGCTGCCTGATCAACGAGCTTGATCCGAGTGTTTTTCAAAGGTTTTCAAAACTTTTCAAAAGAGCATCTTTTTGAAAAATCAAAACTTTTTGAAAAATGGATTGTATCAGCCATGTTTTACACATTGCTGGTATGTCCTTTGAGGACTGGAAAATCAGAATGGAGATTTTCCTTGCTGCCTATAATGACAACATGCATACATGTATCATTAAAGGTCCATTCAGATTCACAAAGACCATAAAGATAAATGAAATAGATACGGTTGTGGAGAAAGACCTTCATGAGATGACTCCAGAAGAGATAAAGCTTTACAATCTAGATAAAGTTGGGAGATTCATCATGACTAAAGCCCTGGATAATGATCGGTTTGACAAGGTCAAACATTGCAAAACTGCAAAGGAGATGTGGGACAAAGTCAGAGATATGAGCGAAGGCAATGATGCTATTAAAGAGCATCAGCTCAGTGTTGCATTGGAAAAGCTGGACAACTTCAAGATGAAGTCTGGAGAAACCATTGATCAGATGGATACCAGATTCACCAGAACTCTGAACGAAGTTTTGAAGCTGGGAAAGACTTTCACTGACAAAGAGATTTCTGTCAGAGTACTGAAGGCTCTACCTTCCAAGTTCAACATGAAAGTGACAGCAATGGAAGAATCAAGAGATCTGGGCAAGATTTCTCTAACAGAGCTGTTCTCCGCACTCAAGGCTTATGAGTATAAACTGCCAAGGATGGGAATTGAAGAAACCTCAACTTCAGGACCCACAGCTGCACTTGTTGCTGCTGAAAACACCAGAAGACCAGCACAGAAAAGCAAAGAAGTGGACTCATCTGATGAAGCCACTCTACTCAACAAAAAGGAGTACACTGCTGGAGATGTAGCATTATTGATGAACAACTTCAAGAAGTTCTATAAGAGAAAGATGAAAAACAAATACAATCATGCTGCTTCTACTTCTAAACCTAATTTTTCTTCTCAGGATAAAGAGGATTATAAATCAAAACTGATGTGTTACAACTGCAGGAAATTGGGACACTTCATAAGAGACTGCCCATATCCAAAAGCAGAGAAGTACACTGAGGAAGAGAAGAAAATGAGAAAAGAAAGAAAGCATCAGAGAGGCAAGGCAATGATGGCTGAAGCAGAAAAGCCAGCTGCTGTCTACTCATCTGATTCAGACTCAGACTCGTCTGATGAAGAATCGTCTGATGAAGAAAAACCTGCTCTCCTGTGCCTGATGGCAAAGGAATCTGATGACTCTGAGGATGAGGTAACTCCTCAAGAAAATGAACTGTTTAATTCTCTAGAGCAAATGATGTTGAATAATACTACTATTGCTGGAGAGTTTGTTAAGCTTAAGGAAGAGATGAACTTGCTAAAAGAGCAAAATAGTTCACTGAAACTTTTAGCTGAGAAGCCAAAAGAATCAGCTGAATATAAACAGCTTGAGCAAGAGCATGAATCTCTGAAAGCTGAATGTGAGGTCTATAAAGGAAAAATCATGGAACTTGAGAAAATCATTGAGTCTCATGATAAGTCGACTGTTGCATACATGCATACACCTAAGAAACAGGAGACACCTTTAGAAAAGGATAAACTAGAGTTGAACCATACTGAAAAATTCATTTCAGCTGACAATAGTAAGGTCATTCTGTATGTTCAAACTTCTAAACCTACCTCATCTGAGAATGTGTTAAAGGAGAAGAAATCTCCTAAGGCTAAAAAGAGCAAAGAGCCTAGTGTAGGAAATCAGACTAGTAAGACCAAACAGCAGAGTCCTAAGAAGTCTGCTGATAAAGCTAAAGTCAATCAGACTAGTGGTAAAACTAAGTCAAAATCAAATGAGCAGGCATCTAGTAAACCAAAGAAGCATAAGAACAAGAAAAATCAAAATGCTTGGTATGGAAATGAGTCATATTATGTGCAACCTGCTGCATATCATCCTATGTATCATGCACCTCAATTTCCTAGTTACTATGCACCTTACCCTGCTCATCCAATGCATGCATATCCTGCATATCATGCACCTTACCCTGCTTATGAACATTATTCATATCATACTGATCATCAACATGACTTATCTGATAACTATGATAAAAATGAAACTGTTCATGCTCCTAAAACTCAGAAACCTAAGAAGCCTAAGACTTCAACATCTTGGGTTGTCAAGGGTGGAACTAATCCTTCAGGACCCTCTCAATAAGGGTACCTAAAACAATTTTATTTTTGTTTTGTAGGTTAGGATTAGGAGTAGGAGTAAAGTAGAGAAGATTTGGTACTTGGACAGTGGATGTTCAAGGCACATGTGTGGAAACATACATGAGTTGACTGATGCAGTTGCTGTGGATGGTCCAAAAGTCACTTTTGGAGACAGCAAAGAAGGCAAGATTAAAGCTAAAGGAAGATTAATCAAGGGAAACATAGAGATATCTGACGTCTCCTATGTTAAAGGCCTGAAATATAATCTGCTGAGCATAAGTCAATTTTGTGACAAGGGATATTCAGTCATCTTCTCAACAGATAAGTGCTACGTTGAACAAATTGGTACAAAGAAGGTAATTTTATCTGGAAGACGACAAGGAAATATCTACATAGTTGACTGGAATTCTGTTGACAAGAATTCAAGTGTTTGTTTGGTGGCATCTGCACCAAGTGAAGTCAGTTGGCTATGGCACAAGAGGATGAATCACTTAAACTTCAAGACCATAAACAGATTAATCAAGAATGATTTGGTAGAAGGGATTCCAAAAGCAGTCATGAGCAAAGACAAGCTCTGTGACGCCTGTCAGAAGGGTAAACAAATCAAGTCATCATTCAAAGAAAAGAAGCACCAATCTTCTGGAAGAATATTGGAGCTGTTGCACATGGACTTATTTGGACCCATTGATCCAGTCAGCAATGGTGGAAAGAAATACTGCCTAGCTGTTGTGGATGATTATTCAAGATATACTTGGGTGATTTTCATGAAGAAGAAAAGTGAAACCAAGGAACATCTTACAAATCTGATGGAACTGATCCAGAATGAGAAGAGTATCAAAATATTGAAGATCAGATCAGATAGAGGGACAGAGTTTACAAACTCTACTGTTGAAGAATACTGTAACATCAAAGGAATACATCATGAGTATTCTGCTGCTAGAACCCCTCAACAGAATGGTGTTGCTGAAAGGAGAAACAGAACACTAAAAGAAGCTGTCAGAACCATGATAGCTGAAGCTAAACTGCCTCAAAGATTTTGGGCAGAAGCAACAAATACAGCATGCTTTACCCAAAACAGATGTATGATCAACAAAAATCAGAACAAGACTCCATATGAAGTTTGGAACAACAGAAAACCAAACATTCATTACTTTAAGATTTTTGGTTGTAAATGTTTTATATTGAATAATGGGAAAAATCACCTTACTGCATTTGCAGAAAAGGCTGATGAAGCTGTTTTTGTAGGATACTCATCTGTTAGTAAGGCTTATAGAGTTTTTAACAAAAGAACATTACTAATAGAAGAATCTATCCATGTAGTATTTGATGAGCCAAGTCAATCTTCTGAAAAGAATCAAAGTGTAAATCAAGATCTGTCTGCTGATTTACAGAAGTTAGACGTTGGAAGAAATGAAGAATATGTTCCCATCATACTACCTAATCTAAGTTCAGCTGCTAACTCAAGTGCTGTTCAAAATCACAGTGCTGATTGTCTAACAGACGAGTTGCAAACAGCTGACAGACCAGAGACTGTTCAACAGACGGCAAATGTTCAACAGACTACTACTGGAACTCCAACAGTAGTGTTGCAAGATCATAACAGAGGACAACATCCTGATTTGCAACCTGATCTCAGATGGCTCAAGAATCACCCTCCTGAATTAGTCATTGGTGATCCTTTAGATAGAGTGAAAACAAGAAGAGCTGCTGCACAAGATGCTATGTTTGTCACATTTCTATCTCAAATAGAGCCTAAACAAATTGAAGAAGCTCTCAATGACTCCTTCTGGATAGAAGCTATGCAAGAAGAGTTGAATCAATTTGAAAGGAATGAAGTCTGGTACTTAGTTCCTAGACCAAGTCATCAAAGAGTAATTGGCACTAAGTGGGTATTCAGAAATAAAATGAATGAAGATGGTGTTGTCACCAGAAACAAAGCAAGACTAGTGGCCAAGGGTTATTGTCAAGAAGAAGGAATTGACTTTGATGAAACTTTTGCACCAGTAGCAAGACTTGAAGCAATCAGACTGTTTCTTGCCTATGCTGCTCACAAGAACTTCACTGTCTATCAGATGGATGTGAAGTCTGCTTTTCTCAATGGAGAATTGCAAGAAGAAGTGTATGTTGAACAACCTCCAGGATTTGAAGTCTATCAAGAAGAGGACAAAGTATATCGTCTGAAGAAAGCCCTTTATGGACTGAAACAGGCTCCAAGAGCATGGTATGATACCGTAATTAAAGGATTTCGTAAAGGTAAGGTAGATAAAACCTTGTTCACAATCGAATGGGAAAATCATATATTACTTGTGCAAATATATGTGGACGATATTATTTTTGGTTCAACTAACCAACAGATGTGTGATAAGTTCTCCAAGCTGATGCAGAATAAGTTTGAAATGAGCATGATGGGTGAACTTAACTATTTTCTTGGATTGCAAGTTAGACAGTTGCCTGATGGGATATTCATCAGCCAAGCAAAATACACAAGAGATCTGTTCAAGAAATTTGGTATGGAAACTAGCTCAACAGCTACCATTCCTATGTCTACAAGTCTTCGTATGGATAAAGATGAAGATGGCAAATCAGTAGACATAACCAAATATAGAGGCATTATTGGTTCATTGTTGTATCTAACAGCAAGCAGACCTGATATAATGTACTCAGTTGGAGTCTGTGCAAGATTTCAATCAAACCCCAAAGAATCTCATCTCTTAGCTGCCAAGAGGATATTGAAGTATGTTAAAGGCACTCAAGAACTGGGATTATGGTATCCTAGAGAATCTGGATTTGAACTAGTTGGCTATTCAGATTCAGACCTTGCTGGCTGCAAGATTGACAGGAAAAGCACAACAGGTGCATGTCAGTTCTTAGGCAGTCGTCTGATCTCATGGATGAGTAAGAAGCAAACCTCAGTTTCTATATCTACTGCTGAAGCTGAATATATAGCTGCTGGAGCTTGTTGTGCACAGATACTTTGGTTGAAGCATCAACTAGAAGACTACAACATCAAGATCAGTGGAATACCAATCTACTGTGACAATACAAGTGCAATCTCTCTTACTCAGAACACTACAAGTCATTCAAGGACTAAGCACATTGAGATCAAGCATCACTTCATTAGAGATCATGTGGAAAAAGGCAATGTAATGATTGAGTATGTTCATACTGACAATCAGATTGCTGACATTTTCACTAAACCTTTAAGTGAAGTAAGGTTTTCAACTTTAAGAGCTGAGCTAGGACTACTTAATTTGGAAGCATAAGCTGAGGGGGAACTCATCAGAAGACTGGAGTTCAACAGCTTAGTGTTTCATTATTATCTTCAAGGATTAACTTTCAACAGACTAGTTAACTTATGAATTCTTAAACTCAGGGGGAACGTGTAAGACTAGCGGTACTTCTGAATTAAAGATGAAATTTGTTAATGTCAGTTAGTTGAAGTTATGTTTTCATCAGAAGACTCAACTATCGAAGATTGAAGTTATTTTATCTAGCTGGATTGACAAACAGCTGAGGAAGGTTATCAGCTATTGGCATTCTCTGATAACAGCATTGTCATCAGGACAGTAGTCCATCAGATAAGTGTTTATTATACTCATCTGATTACTTCAATAAAAGCGGAACTGTTTAAAACGTATATTCAAAACACGCTTTTATAAGTTATTGTTGGGCGGCACATTTTCCCGCTCCTCATTAAAATATCTTTTGAATTTGAAAGGTCGTAACTGACGCCGCACGATCAGCACTGACAGAAAAACGGATCTAACGGTTGGCAGATATCACGGAAACCGAAAAACCCCAACTCTATAAATCCTCATCTGATCAGTCGAGTAGCTCTTTACGCACCCTAAACTTTCAAAAGCAATTGTGAGAAAAACTTAAACAAGTTTTCTGCAAAAATCCTTTCCTTTTCACTAACTTTCAACAGATTGAAATGGCTGCTGAAGGCATGTTCTTAGATTATGAGTCCTATTATCAGTCTGGTACAAGCTTGATGAAAGAATTGTTGGAGAAATTCAAATCGGCACAGTTGGTAAATTTCATGGAGTACAATGAAGGAATAATCTGGACTGACCAGGTTATGGAGTATTATGGAACGGCAAAGGCTGACTACAACAAACTAGAAATCAAAGCGAAAGTGGGTGACAAATCTGTTGTCATCACTCCACAAGTTCTTCATGAACAGTTTGGTTTGCCCAAGTCTGGAAGACACGAAGTTACCGTACTGACTGAAGAGAAGCACCAACAGTTTTGGGCGATCTGCGCCAAGGAAGGAGAGATGTTGTCTGGCAACATCAGGAAGAAACAGCTGAAGGATGAATATCAGCGGATGGCTGATATGGTCTCGAAGCTGATTGAGAACTGTACTCTTTCTCTAGATGCTGTTACAATGAAGCGTTTCAGCATCATGGCTGCCGTATACTATGGGCTAGAGGTAAACTGGTCCATCATAATTTGGTATATACTTGCTGATTTTCTGGAAGTGAAGAAGGGAAAAGGCCCTTACACCAACCACAGAATCACTTTAAGTTACCTCTTATCAAAGTTGGGCTGTGTCATGACAAATGGGAAAGAAATTCACAAGTCCAAAGCAATGAACAAGTATCTACCTGTTCAGAAGAGGAAGGCTGATGAGCCTGAACGAGAAGAAGTTGAGGAACCAAAGGAGGTTCCTGCCAAAAGGCAAAAGAGATTAGTCAAAACAGCAAGTTTGGCTGTTGAGACTAAAAGGAAGAGGGCTGCTGATGAGCCCAAAAAGAAAGAATTAAAGCAGATGGAGAGAGTGACTTCTGCTGAAGCCACTAAGATTGTTGAGAACATTATTGCTGATGTAAGGACTGGATCCCCTGCATCACCGTCAAGAACTCCATCAGCAGAGAGGCCTGCTGAGGATATTTCTCAAAGGACAAGAAGTCAACTGAGAAGTACAGCTGCTACCACTTACCGTGAAGGTAGAACAAAGAAGTCTGCTAGAAAGCAGATGACATTCATTGAAAAACCTACTGATCTGGAAAATGTAGCTAGGGAGGACCCTGAAGCTGCTCAAAGGCCTATTGAAACAGTTGAGACTGTTGAGACTGACAAAGCTGATGAGCAACAGCCAAGTCAAGTCACTTCAACAGCTGAGGTTGCTCAACCTCAAGAAGATCCAGATGTTCAAATCATCCATCCTATAGCTGCTGCTCCCATATCATCTGCTGGACCAGCTCCTGTTGATAAAGGCAAAAGAAAGATAGTGATTAAGAGAAAGAAAATCACTAAAGCTGACAAAAGAGCAAGGGAAGAAGCAGAACAGAGGAAGCAGGATGAGCTTGAAGAGAAGAAAGCACTTGAGCTAAGCAAAGTTCAAGAAGCAAAGGATGAAGCCAGAAGACGCATGTCTGCAGCAGAAAGAAAAGCTGCTGAGGATGCTGAAATGGCTGCAGTGATTGAATTGAGCAAGGTTGATGCCTATGGACCTGTCCATGGAGGTGGCATCAAGATTGGTGAAGGGAACGATGAAGAAGACAAGAAGAAAATATTGCTGCCTGCCCCCAAAACCAAGTCAAAAGACAAGTTTGAAGTCAGAAAAGCATTTGAGATAGTCTATGCTGATAAGGAGCTGTTCAAGAAGTTTGAAAAGTCCTTAGCTTACTATGATCAGAAGCTTATGTTGATGACTCTGTTCAACCAAGAAAAGCCAAGATATATTAGTTGGAGGGACAACAGGCTGAACAAGTCAATTACTGAACTTCAAGATATGAAGGAGTTAGCTGATGAAGAACGATGGGTTCTAAGTTGGCTGAAGACAAACTCCATCCAAAAGGCTCTTGATCCAAGCTATGTGAGAGATATCATGCATAGCTATGCAAAAGGCTTTGCATTGGAGGAAGCCAAGAAAATCAAGAGCACCTTGCCTGAAAAGAAGAAGAAGTCTGAAGATGCTGAGGAAAGAGCAATTAAGTTTGCTGTTATGGCTGCCCTGAAGAGATGGGCTAAAAAGTCAAAGTATCAGCAAGGCTGTTCAAGTGATTTGCCACTACTGCCTAGTGTCCAGCAAATCATTTTTGGCAAGGAAGTGCAACCGTTCTATGAAGTGCCAAAGGGGAATAATGCTTTTGTTAACCCCTGGATCATTGTGAGGCAAATCAGACAAACCACTTGCTTCAATGATGATGGCACTATTACCAACTTAGTCTATGATGATGTTACTGATGAGCCTAAAGCTGCGGACAAGCCTGATGTCAAGTCTGCTGATCAGACTGAAGTCAAGACTGCTGATCAGACTGCTGACAAGCCTGCTGATCAAATTGCTGATAAGTCTGCTGATCAGACTGAAGACAAGTCTGCTGAAAAGGCTGCTGATGATCCTCTGGCCATTGAGTGGAAGGCTACGGACTCTGGAAATCATCAAGACGAAAAGATGGAAGATATTCCTGTCCACCAGGAAATTGATGAAAGGGATGTAGCTGCTGCTTCTGCTTCATCAGGTGATAAGCACTCATCACTGATGGAAGCAATCCAGATGCTGATGGAAAACCAACTTAAGGAACTGGAAGACAAGCACAAGCAACAGCTATTAAAGGTTAAGGAGGAGCTGAAAGCAGAGTTGGCAGAAACCAACAGACTTCAGCTGGAAACTGTTCAAGGATCAACAGAAGAGATCATCAAAAAGGAGATCAACAGTATTCCAATTCCTCAAGACAACTCATTGCAGTTGATACACAGCTTAAGAGAACTGAACCAGAACGTGGAAGATGTGAAGGGTGATGTGAATCATCTTCACACTGCTTTAAAATCAGCTGAGCACAAGATTGCTGACTTAACTGCAACTTTCATTAAAGTCAGTCATGAAGAGAAGGAAATCAATCTGGGAGTGTTGCAAGAAGTTGCAAAGGCTGCACAGGAAGTTCAAAATGAAATTGCAACTATCAACCTCAACATTGACTACTTCAATGATAAGACTGATGTCATCAGCACTGACCTTCATCATCTGACAGCTAGTCATGACGTGGTTAATCAGAATCTGAATATATAGCTGCTGGAGCATGCTGTGCACAGATACTATGGTTGAAGCATCAACTGGAAGATTACAATATCAAGATCAGTGGAATTCCAATCTACTGTGACAACACAAGTGCAATATCTCTTACTAAGAATACCACAAGTCATTCAAGGACTAAACATATTGAGATCAAGCATCACTTCATTAGAGATCATGTTGAAAAAGGAAATATTATGATTGAGTATGTTCATACAGACAATCAGATAGCTGACATTTTCACGAAACCTCTAAGTGAAGGAAGGTTTTCAACTCTAAGAGCTGAACTAGGACTACTAAATTTGGATGCATGAGCTGAGGGGGAACTTATCAGAAGACTGAAGTTCATCAGCACGGTCATCCATTATTATGTTCAAGAATTAACTCTCAACAGACTAGTTAACTTATGAATTCTTAAAGACAGGGGGAACGTGTAAAACTAGCGGTACTTCTGTTCTAAAGATGAAATTGGTTAATGACAGTTAGTTGAAGTTATGTTATTAGAAGATGTGTTCTTAATTCTTGAAGACTGAAGATTAATTTATCTTGCTGGATTGACAAACAGCAGAGGAAGATTACTAGCTATTGGCTTTCTCTAGTAATATCATATAACAGATCACTCGTCTGTCAGATAAGTTAAACTCTACTCATCTGATACATTATACAAGCATGGTTATAAATCGCATCTTTTGAAACACGCTTTTATAAGTAACAGATAAGTGTCGATTGAGTTTCCCGCCCATCTGACATTAAAATAATAAATTTGAAGTCCGCAATTCTCACCCGCACGATTTAAAAACTGTCAGATCAATCTTACGGTTCACATTTATCACGATAACCAAAACCTAAGGAAACCTATAAAATCCGTTCTGAACAGACTAGTTGACTTACGCACACAAAATTCCAAAATTCTCTAACTCTCTAAGCTACCTGTTTTCTAGCTCTCCGTTTTCTACAGATTTACATCACTTAATCTCACAAATGGCTATTCCTGAGGGAAGATATCTTAACTATGACAAATTATTCGCAACCGGTACTGATCGGATGAGGGAAATTCTGAAGAAGATTAAGGAAGCATCACTGGACCCATCTTAGAAGCTCATGATGATCGAGTATATCTGGATGATGTAGAACACTTCTACAAAACCAGAGAGTTCAATGCTGAAAGGACAGTCATGACTGCTACTATTGGGGGAATGAAGATTTGTATTTCTGCTGCCGTTTTAAGTGAAGTATACAAGCTAACAAATGAAGGAGGAGATGTAACAGACCTTGGGTCTGAAAAAGAGGAAGATTTTTGGCTAGTTTGCGCCAAGGAGGGAGAGGAATTAACTGGGTCTCTGATGAAAACTCAACTTAAAGATGAGTATCAGAGATTTGTTGATATAATTGCGAAAGTACTGGACTGCAGTACAAGCTCTTTGGATGGTTTGCCAAGAAGGAGGTACTACACCATGATTTGCATTCACTATGGACTGAAAGTTAACTGGGCAGCTCATGTATATGATCTGCTGAGTGACAAGAAGAAAAACTATGGGATTTTGTTGAGTCATCTGTTTTTGAGTTTGGGATGTCCATTGGCAAATGGTAAGACTATTCATGGTGGCAAGGAATTCAAATTGTATGAGCCAGTTAGAAGTGTGGGTACTTCTAAGAGAAAGGCTCCTGCTAAGAATACTAAGGCACCTGCCAAAAAGAGCAAGAATACTGGTCAGACCAGTGAGTCTGCTGATCAAACAGTAAGCACTACTGTTGAAGCTGGATCAGCTCAGCCTGAAATTGTTATTCCTGACAAAGTAATTGATGAGTTTACTGAGGAACTTGAGAAGATGGAGACTGGATCATCTCCTGAGAGAACAGAGTCAGATGAAAATGTTGCTCAAGTCACAAAGAGGATGAGGACAAGGAGTTCTGCAAAGGGACCTCCTCAATCTAAAATTACAAGAAAAATTACTAAGTCAAGAGCAAAAAGAAAAGTAACCTTCTCAGAAGAGTCACCTGAAAAAGTCAGAGAGATACCAGCATCAGCTGAGAGACCGGTTATTATTGAAGAACCTGCTGCTGAGCCTGCTGGAGACTTATCTGCTGCTGAGCCTGCTGGAGACTTATCTGCTGCTGAGCCTGCTGGAGACTTATCTGCTGCAGTGTCTGCTGATGTTAGAGAAGAACAGCAGACTGGCACAACAAATGAAGGGGATGCACTCCTTCTGCACCCTACTCCTGTTGCTGCCACTCCACTTCAAACTGTGGAAAGTCCTGAGGCAAAAAAGCATAGGACTGGTAAAATTGTGATTCCTTACCTCACTGCTGCTGAAAAGAAGAGACTAGATGAGGCAGAGAAACAAAGGAAGGCCGCAGAAAAGGCTGAAGAAGATCGCCTAAAGGCCCTTGAGCTCAAAAGACTGGAAGAAGAAGCCAGTAAAATGACTCAAGCACAAAGAGATGTTGTTGAAGCAACAGAGTTGGCTGCTGCTATTGAAGCAAGTGCTAAGGACTCTCATGGTCCAAAGCAAGCTGGTGGCATTGTGATTGGTGAACAAAGAGATCCCACCAAGCCTAAGCCAGTCATGCCTACCCCAGCAATACAACCTAAGAGAAGAGCAGAGGTAAAACTGGCACTGGAGATTGTCAGAGATGATCCTGCTGCCTTTGATGAGTTCATTGAAATGTTGGATGCTGAAAACAAAAAGATTACTTGTCTGACGATGTTCAACAAGAAAAAGGTTCGATATAACAGATGGAGGGACTATCGTCTGACAAAGAGTAAGGAGCAAATTGCAAGCTGGAAGGCTTTTGCTGATGAAGAAGCCTGGGTTCTAAAATGGCTTGAGACAGGTTCTCTGACACAAGCCTTGGACTCAGAATTCTTTTTGGATAAGTTGAGACTGAGGATCAGTCATGTTGTGAAAGCTGAAGCAAAGAAGCTATATGATTCAGTTCCTGAGGAGTATGCTGAAAATGAAGATCTTAAGGAACGTTCAATCAAGTTGGCAGTTTCCCAAACAATGGAAACTTGGGCCAAAAAGACTAGAAAGATGAAGGGACAGCCAAGTTCTATGATCCCTCTTCCAAGTCTAAAACAGATTGTTTATGGATCTAACATTAGACCATATCAAGAGCTACTTGAGGATCCAATCTCCCCGTTTGTTCCAATTGATGATTTAACATGGATCACTCACAGGTCTACTTTGGATAATGCAGGTTTAATGCGTACTGTTGTAAGTGTTAAGAAGGTCCAAGCACCACCTGCTGATCAAAATAAGGAAAAAAAAGGCACTTCTGATCCTGATGATAAAACCAAGGAAAAAGAAGCCACTTCTGACCCTGCTGATCAAACCAAAGAAAAAGAAGACAAGTCTGAACCAGCTGATCAAGCAAAGGAGAAGGAAAGCACTCCAAATCCAGCTGATCAGATCAAAGAAAAGGAGGATACTTCTGAGCAAAATGATCAGACTAAGGAGAAGGAAAGCACTCCTAGTCAAGCTGAAGAGACCAAGGAAAAAGAGACTGCTCCTGGTCCAGCAGATCAGATCACTGAAGAGGCAACTCTTGCCTTACCTCCTACTCCAACTAATGTTATCTCTTCTTCTCAATGTTTACAGCCAAATCTGTTGGACTCCATTCAACAGATAATTTCAAGTTCAATGAAGGGATTAGAAGAGAAGATAACTGCTAATCTGTTGACTGCCTTAAGTCAACCAACTCAAAAAGCTGGTACTGTTCCTACTTCACTGATAGAAGACACTGCTCATAATGTGGAAGCTATCAGACAAGATATGGATGTGATTAGAGCATGAACTCAAAGTACAGCTGCTGGTTGGAGAGAGATTACTGAAACAGTTGAGATGGCCATTCATGCTGAGGATGAAACTTTGGAAAATATGATGAAGGACTTCAAGGCATCTGCTGATCTGTTGCTGGCAACTCAGATTCAGTTAGGTGACCAAGGGGAAGTTGCTCTTAACAGAATGGAGGCATTTGAGGCCAATCAACTCAGACAGCAAGCTCAACTTGATGCTATGGAAGAAAACATCAAACTTCTGTGTGAGACACTTGAAATCCCACCAGTCTTACCACAATATCCAATCAACCTTGCTGATGATGACAAAAAGGGGGAAGATATGGTACTTAGTGAAAAAGAAGACAGATTTGAAGACACTGAAGTACTGGAGGAATCTGCTGAAGATGAAAATGCTGATGAAGATAATGAAGGCACTAGCAGACCAGTAGATCAGTTAAATGCAGAAGAAGAAGCTGAAGCTGAAGAAAAGTCTAAGGGATCAGCAAAGTCTGATAAAGAAATTGCTGCTGCTAAGGACTCAGCTGAAGAACAGCTTAATCCTGATGTTAAACAAAGGAAGTTGGAGTTGTTAAAACAAAAATTCTTCAAGGAATTAGAAGCAGAGACTTCCAAATCTGAAGAAGAAGAAAAAGAGGACAAGCAAGAAGACAAAACAGAAGACTAGTTTAGTCTAGGTTACTTATGCTTGTAATCCTTGTAATTTTTTTTTTTGCACATCTCATCTGATTGAACTTGTAATATGTAATCTTTTCAAAATCTATAAAAGTTCAAGTTTGAATCCAATAAACTATTTCTATCTCAGAAATTTTTGAGGATCAAAACTTTAGTTTAGGTACAGGTACTTAGCTGAAGTTTTGTCATCATCAAAAAGGGGGAAATTGTTGGATGAAGATGAAGATGAAGTGCAAAGAAGATAAGAAGATAAGGGAAGGTTTTGATGATTTCCAAAACGTCAAAATCAGCTAAGTATGGAAAGCATAGGTCTCTTAGAAGAATTTTGAACAAATAAAGAAGATATCAAAAGGGTTCAAAATTCAAAGCCCAGAAGACTACTGATCTCATGCTGAAACAACAATCAGAAGGGTAGACCATCAGCTGACTCAAATCAGATTAGTTCAGTATTTGATCAGCAGGGTTGCATCGATCAGCAGAGTAGAAGAGATCATGAGATAGTTCAACGGTAATAAATGCACTTGGTGTAATAAATGCTGCAAGAGAAGGGTAGTAATGACAAATGATTGAAGAATATTCTCGGATCAGCATGGTGCATTTAATGCAGCTACAGGAAAGTACATCAGAAAAAGTACTGGAGTAGGGAGCCGTTCTGAATTTGGGTTAAGGCTATGGATTTGAACTGTGATTTGCTTCAACGGTCATATTTTCAAATCCAAGTATAAATAGAGCTGATTTCGAAGAGCGAGACACACAACAACATTCTGAGATTTCGTTTTTGAAGCAGAAATTTTCTAAGTCTTAAGAAGTTCGAACAGCTCACTCGTCTGGTGAAGTCATCTGTTGACAGAAGCCAAGTTGAAGAAAATAGAAAATACATTCTGAGTGAATTTGTATTAGCTGAGTGTTGTGCGAAGTTTAAATCCGTCTTTGTGAGTGATTTAACTTCAGATGATAGGTTTTCTGAGTGATTTCCTATTGCGAGCTTACAGCCTTTTCATTTGTTGTTTAGGTGTAAGTGGAGATATATTGTAAACTTTGTGTTTATAGTATAACCCAGAATCTAAGTGATCTGGAAGAGTGGACTAAAGGATTTTCATCCATATAACCACTATAAAAATTCTTTGTGTTGATTTTGCATTTAAATTTTCTTGCATATTTCAAAATTGCATAAGTAAACACTTTGAATTGATTTAAAGATTTTAAAAGGAGTTTTTAAACTGGGGATAAAATCTTTAAAAGACTTAGTCTACTTGTGAAAAACACTTTCAAATTATCAGCTGCAAGTAAACTCTTGAAAAACTGATTTTGCTATAATCAGCTAAGTTGCTGTAAGATAAGTGGTCACTCTGCTGTTCAAGATTTGTTCACTATCAGCATAGTCAGCTTACTGTTCTTCATAAGCTTAGTCTGCTGACAGACGACTGAAAAGTTTTAAGTCTAAAAATTTTCAGAGGTCTATTCAACCCCCCCCCCCCCCATCTAGACCTCATCTGACCACTTAGGACCAACACTTATGCTCGTGTTGCTACTTACGGATTCAAGGACGTTCGTATGTATCTTTCGAGTTGCATACAAACATACCGAGTTAAACTAATCCAATTTATGTCTAAGTGGATTGAAATTTAATCGATGCATTAAACTCAAACCTTATGTTGGGATTCGGTAAGATAAACAACCCTACAGACAGCGGAATTTAATAATTTTAGGGCCTCTTACATAATCTTATCAGGATAATAAACTTGTTGTATATATGTGAATATAAAAACGGCATAAATAACTTAGTTCTAAGTTATACCTGTCTCCTTGCAAATCCCTGCTGTCAGCGAAAAAGTCGTCTTTCTCCATTTGGTTAGGTCGATCTCAAGCAAGACAGAGCGACCCACGTGTTGCGCCTCTACGAGTTGATACAGCACAATATCACGAAAATTAATATATCCTAATCGGGTAGAACATAAGATATATTAAGATCTAGGGTTAGAGAACGACTTAGGAGCAAAAATCGAAAACAAAAAATTCTTCCAAAATGAAGTAGGTGATCAGCCGATTTTAGGTGAGAGGGAGAGAGAGAGTATTTTTCTTGACTTAGGCTTTTTGGCTCTTTTGTTGTGTGTATGAGATATGACATCAAGTCTCCTATTTATAGGTATCTCATTATCCTAATATTCCTAGGATTAGGACTCCAAGCCTCCTATATGGGCCATGCCCTTTTAATTGGAAGACCAAGTCTTCTAATTAATTCATGGCCCATTCTTGATTTAATTAATTGGGGCTTTATTTTTATCTCCCAATTAAATGGTCCAATTAATTTATTTCTCTCTCATTTAATTAAATTAGACTCTAAGTCTATTTAATTAAATATTTCCATAATTAATCAACTCCAATTTAATTAATTAGCTCACAAATTAAATTCCAAATTAATTTACAGTCTTGATCCAATTCCAATCGGATCACGTTCGCTCCAATTGGGTCGACCCAGTCAGCTTAATCAACCCAGTCGACCCAACTGACCCAGTTCTTCTTTACTTCCTCGCTTTCGCTTCAAGTGTATTGTGTATGCCCCCGTAGGTTCACCACATAATTGATCGTGGGTTATAATTAAATATTTATGTAATTACTTGAGTAATAAATATTCTAAATCAATCGAACACTCTGTCGACTGATCATTCCAAAATTAACACCCCTGCCAATTTGGAAATTCTCCCACATTCCACAGTCGATGTCTGGCCACAAGTCCATGGAGCCCAATCACTGGTGAATTAATTCAGTGAACCTTTTACTCATTTACAATTTTCATATACGACATAATCTCTCCATCGATCGATCTCCCAGTCGAGACTTAAGGGTATGGGCTTTTCATCGGTTCCCCTTTTCTTCTTCTTGACCTTATGCATTTTGATCTCGAAATAATTCTCTTTAACTTAATCTTTATGAGCTACTTTCATAAAGTCGTCAGATACCTTGGCCAAGGATTTTACTAGAATTAATTTCTCACAGAAATCCATAGGAGAAATTCCCAATCTATCAAGTCAGGTCGATGGATCATTTGTTGATGATATGAACTTGCATACGAGTCCCTCTATACCCAACGTGAATCCTCAGAGACTTTCTGGTAATCCTCAGTAGGTCGGAATTCACATATAAGTATAGACGTTCTCGCACAAGATAAATCCTATCGCCTCAAGTATTAGGGATCGTTCCTCGTATACTATTGTAAATTGGAATAACTTCATCCCCGATATGCGACTATCGCTTCCATGGTGAGTTATTTCCTAATTAGGGTATTCAGTGCACTTGCGATCCTAGCAAATCACCAACTTCTATGTATTGACTATCCCAGTCACGCTCGTGGACCCCATCATTCTCCAGTTCATCGGAGTATACACGTTGGTGAGAGTCTAATCGAATCCAACAATATCCTATCTCGATTGGATTCTACGACTCTTGAATGTGTTCTAGATCACGGCCTTGGAGATCAGTCAACGGGTTGTCCCATAGCCCTGCGATCTAAGGACTTATATCCTTATGCGTAGATAATTACTACATAAGATAAAGTTGACCATATAATAAAATGCATTTATTAATCTAAATTGAATAGTTCCTTCATTTAATACAATAAATGACAGCCATACAATTGGCTTGTCGGACACTATTTCTATCACCTTAAACAAAGACGAAACGACCTAGTTATATGTCTATCTTGAAATCGAATCACATCCAAATTCATAATCAAATCCTCGAAATCACTATGTCTAGCAATCAAGAATCAATAAATCTCAACTCAAGGTTTGCTAAACCATAAACGAACGATAAGAACGGAATCGGATTAACGAACACATATAAGCATCATACCAATCATCATAACATCATTTAATCAAACAATGACAAAAATACATATAAATCCGAAAAAATTCAAATCCACAATCATTGTTCCAAATAGAAAATAATAGCATTCATCTCTTAATCATAGATAACTAGGAAATAGAAAGATATCACCTAATCGGAATAAAATAGAGATATGGATTCTCCTCCCTTTAATCACCACATAATCACTCCTCAAGGATGGTGATACTCACCCCCTTGGTGGAGTCTTCAATACAAGAAAAAAAAAATGGAGAGAGAAAAGTTGAGGGAGGCAAAGAGAGAAAAAGAGGCAACAGAAGAAGGAAAGATTGTTAGGAAGTTGTGTCTCCTCTTGCCCTAATAGCCCCCTCATGAACCCGAAAATGCCCCTTAAAAACGCGGAATTTTTGCTGATATTTCGCACCAGCAGGCCCTCGCCGTGGCGGGGTTTGGGTAGAGAGTTTTTTGCTATACCACACTTCCTTCCGAGCGGCATATCTTTTGACTCCAAACTCTGATAAGAGTTTATGAATGTTTTAGTGAGGTACTATCTACATTCTTCTACATTTTTACTTCGATTTCTCCTTCCTTTGAAACTCTTATCCACATCTCCCTACAAAACACACAAATCACAATCAAAACATACAAACAACCACCAAAACACAAAAAAAACCTAATAAGGAACCAAAAACGTAAAAGCACGCAAAACTCGGATCAAAGCAAGTTGTTTTTAGCTTAAGAAGACACGTAATAATAATGTTTCAACGGCGTTATCAATGCATCATATAATTTTACTTATCTTTTATTAAAAATATTGATCTCATAACTTCGATCTACTTTATCCCTCCAAACCTTATTACTCAAATCAATTCAAATGGATTTCAATTTATTCAAAACCTAAAATCCAATATCAAAACTCAAAACCACCCAAATTAATTTTCTAAACAAAAACCAATTCAATCTAAACGAATTTTTTTTAAAAACCAAAACCTAAGCAAAATCGAACATAACCTAATAGCCCTTTAATAGTAAAAAAAAAAAAAAAAAAAAAAAAGCGCCCCATTAATACACTTTCTTCTCTCTAAAAAACATACACTTTTTTTTACCACGTAAAAAATACACTTTTCTCCCCTTAGTTAAAATCCCTAGCCCCTCTCCATGTTCTTTTTCTCACTTAGCGCTGAAGTTAGCACAAAGTCCGCCTCTTCAAGTTCTCCTGCCGTCGGACATTCATCACTTGGCAAGGGTTCTTCATCTCAATTATTTTTCCTCTTTTTTGTTTGTTTTGAATACATAACACATTCTATTGAGATTTTATTTATCTCTGCTATGTAAGCTCTGTTTATCTAATTGGTGTTTAAGTACTATTTGTAAAGACCTTGATCCACTTCTGGCCTTGTCAACATTGTTGGGCTCTCATCCACTAGCTCAAAATGCTTAAGCCCATGTTGACAAGTAGAAGTAGGTCAAGTCTTTATTAACCATTCAAACAATTCATCCACAATCAATGTGGGATTGGGGTGTTACAATCTCCCCAACTCAAATACTCGACGTCCTCGTCGAGTCCAGATCAATAGCCCAAGACCGCCCTCATGGATAACACCACGAAGTCGGCTCTGATACCATTTGTAAAGACCTTGATCCACTTCTGGCCTTGTCAACATTGTTGGGCGGTGTCGAATGATAACATGCTTGTTTGTTTGGCCTTTGGGATAGTGGTTTTGAAAAGTAGTAAGGTTTGAAAAATAATCTTGATTTGCGTAATGTTATTTGTTTGGATTTTGAGAGAGTAGTTTGGAAAATAATGAAGATGTAGGCTATTTTGGTAGGTTTATGTTATAGGGAGTTAGTTAATTAGGTGTGATATAGTGTAAGACTTTTTGTCACATCAGTTAGTTATATATAATTAAATTTGTTGGTGTATATATAATATATGGGGTAAATATATTTTATAATAAATTATTTAAAATAATTAAAATTATAAAAAAATATTAGTACTTAATTTTAATTTTTTCGGATTTTTTTTAAAATGTTATAATAAAATCTTTTCAATTACACTATTTCATCGACAAATTCATAAAATGACATATTAAATTTGCCAAAAATTACACAATATCCTTACAACAAAATGGCATAAAATTAAAAGTTATTACACAATATCCAGATTAATCTACGAACGAAAATAACATATAAATAAATATACTAGATATTACATATTAAATTGTCTTCATATTGTCTAGCATAATAAAAATTAATGGCAAAATCACAATAAATGTGACTAATTCCATGAAGGTGGGCTTGGGCCAATAGTGTTATACGACCCATCATGAATGTTATTCCCTCCACGGTGGGCCAACCACATCCGAGTCAACAACGATGCACGCTCCCAGTTGTCAACGGATCCAATGTGTGATGAAGTATCACTAATGGAATATCCTGGCATCGAAAAATTTGCGACTCGGCACCAAATAATTTTCAGAAAATTTCAACATTTACATCATATATTGAAGCATAACATTACATCAATTTCAACTATCACAGACAAAGAAAAAATTCCACTTAATTTCAGTTTAAAAATATCATAAAATTTGCGAATCGGCACCAAATAATTTTCAGAAAATTTCAACAATATAATTATATTACATTTAAAAAAACTCAAGTTAACCATTTTCAGACATATACATAAATCATGTAAATTACAGCCCAATTTTCAGCAGATCATATATATATATATATACACACAAAAATTGGCAACAATAGGAAACAAAAGCCCAAGTTAACCATTTTCATATTCACGAAAATTACAGTCCAATTTCCAGCAAACAATTTAAGATATTTACACAGAAATTGGCAACAATGCAAAAAAAAAAAAAAAATTTAAAACCAAGTTAATCATTTACAGATATATACACAAATCACGAAAATTTCAGATATATATACTCAATTCCGAATACACCAAAAAATGAATCGGCAACAGTTCAAAATATTACCAAATTTCAGCAGATAATTTCAGCCCAACAATTCAAAATATGAAATGGCAACAACAATTTCAGCAGACAATTTTATAGAGAACACCAAATCGATTTTATAAAATAGAACACCAAAAACTAAAGTGTATCTTTAGTTTCCCTCTTGGTGGTGACGACGGCCACTCGCTTGAGTCACACACAGATCCACAAGGTATATCCTTCGTGCTCGTGTGCCTAATTTATTTGCTACTGAAATCTATAACTATTGTTGTGTGAAATTTCAAGCACGAATCCAGCACGCATATATAGACACAAAACACAACCAAGTATTCATGCGTGAGGGGGGAGTTAGAAGAAGTGATTGAAGTGAAGAGACGAAATTTAAGGGCATGTGAAGCAAAGAAAAAAACTCAGATCCATTGTTGAGTCCGTGAAGTAGCAGAGAGAGAGAGAGAGGTGTTGAGATAAACAAAGAAAATGTGTGAATGGGAGAGAGATGAGAAATAGGGTGTCCAGTAGTCGAGAGAAATTATGTAGTACAACCGCTGCACCACGTCGTCAAGTACACGTGGTGCAGCCCACCAATACACATGGGACATGTGGATTATTAATCCACATCACCCCATGTTCTGGCCATGTTCCAAAAAAATAGGGGTTCAAAAAGTTGTGTTCACACTGCCAGAACATGGGGTGATGTGGATTAATAATCCACATGCCCCAAGTGTATTGGTGGGCTGCACCACGTGTACTTGATGACGTGGTGCAGCGATTGTACTACATAATTTCTCCCAGTAGTATAGGTAGGGTTGGGAGGTTTTTTTTTTAATTGAAAATGGGCTACAACCCACTTTGGGATATTGACTTTCGAAATATTGAGAATATTTCAGAAAATTGTTGGGTTGTTTGTCTCGTCTTTCGAAAATAGGAAATAATTTTCCGAGATGTGAGACAAACAGGCCCACGAATCTATGCTAGTTGATATAAATTTTGCTATTTTATTGTATCTTTATATGTTGGTAAAATCTTTTATGATACTGTAATTTTGCAACCATATATCAAATTTAGGATTTGGAGGTGTTAGAATTATATGGGGAATTAACTGGGGAATGTAGTCGTCGACTTTATTTTTTAATTCTGTATTTGGTATCAACCTAAAAAGAAGGCTTGATATGTATTTAGAATTATATGGGAGAGAGTAGTGGAGGTTTGTGAAATAATCTCGATTTGTGTAATATTGTTTATTTGAATTTTGAGAGAGTGGTTTGAGAAATAAAGTAAGTGTAGGATTTTTATTTTTTTTGAAGAGTTAGGTTGTAGGTGTAAGACTTTATGTCAAATGATGTTTGTGTGTGAGATATATTGTGTAAGAGATTATGTCAAATCAAAGTAGAGTTTGTATAAGTTATGTTTAGAGATAAGAAAATTGTTGTTTGTTTGGCTTTTGAGATAGTAGTTTGAGAAAATTGAGAGATGAAAATTTTTATTTCGAAAAGTAGATTACATGTTTGTTTGGCATTTCCCAAACACGAAATAATTTTAAGAAACGCCAAACTAACATGTCCAATAAATTTGGGAGGATTGTCAATAAGTTTGGCATTACCTACTAGGTTTAGGCCCGTTGCCAGGTGAACGGGTTCGAGCCCAGGCCTGGACCCAAACCTGGATCTTGTTAAACAACAAGTCGGGTCGGGTCCGCTCCTTATCGGGTATCCTTTTTTTTTAAACCCGTTTTTTTAAGGAAAAAGGAAAATTTTAAAACCTTAAGGCCTCAACCTCATACTTACAGTCGCTATCTCCCCCTACTCCTCCCCCTCTCCCCCCTCTCTCTCTCTCTCTCATCGGTTGCCTTTTCCGGTCAATACTCCGACGACTTTCACCATCGTATCTCGCCGCGCCTCCGCCTAAGTGGTAGTTTTGACATACGATAGACTAATAGTCATTTACCGTTGTTCATCTCTTTATCTATGTATTAATTTGTACTATCAATTATTTATTTGTCAACTTTAATTATTTGGTTGAGGATATGTCATTACTTTCAGGGCGCTCTATAGCTAGACAATTTAGGACTATAGAGGGGCCTCAAAAAATTATTTTGTAAATGCATCTTAGTATTTTTCTATTTAATATTTTTTTTTGTCAAATAAGATATAAGAATTTAACAAACTTGGATAATTTAAAATAAGGTATTCCCCTATTTATATAACCATATTCTCGAACAGTCGGCGAAAATTAACTTGATTTAGTGGCTAAAATTAATGCTCTAGAGACTTTTTCATGTATACGTATCTATAATAATGTTTTACTCCATAATATAGAATCATGCATATGCAAAAAAAATGTCATAGATATCTTTATGCATAATATACTGGATCATACTTAATTGATCAATTAATGTTGAGGCAAATATTAACCATCATGTATTGGTTTGGACAATGATCGGAACGCGACATTAAAATAGATTTAACATATCAAATTAACTTTTCGATTAACAATACACATTCTATTGAAATTCTCCTCGTGTTTGTTATGTAAGCTATATTGAGCTAAATTATGTAAAAGTGATTATTTCATATTATTGGTTTCAAGTGATAAAGATTCCTTCCTCCGTTTTTTTATTTGCCGTTTTAGGATTTCATTGTAGAATTAATTTGTTTTCTACCAATTTTACCTTTTTTATTAATGCTATGATTACTTGATTAAAATGGTGTTTTGGGACTAGGAATTCTACTTAAAAAAGTGGCTATTTATTATATTTCTTAATGCATGTGCAATTCTCCAAAGCGGATAAAAAAAGGGTGCGAGTATATGCTAATTGATAGTACATATATTTTTGTTTTATTGTATTTTAGTATTTTGGAGAAAAAAATATATGACACCGTTGTTTTGCATTAATAAATTAAATTTAACATTTAATGTACCTTAGATTCAACGAGTTTGAGTCAATCTACAGTTTTTAATATTAATTTATTATAAAGAAGACTCAAACTACATACACGTCTCCGTTTTTCTGTAGCGAACCGAACCGTTTGATAATCAAACAAATAGTTCGGTTTGACATACTGTACAAATTTGAAATTACCGATACTACATATCAAAAATTGATACTGTTCAATTATATTTAATTCGCACCCCTAATATTAGGGTTGTTCACTATCCGATAATCCATACCGAAACCAAAGTTTCGATTTCGGTACGTACCATAGTTCGATTCGATACACGGCATGATCTCCATTACCGAACAATTATTTGGTGTTATCGGCTTACCCCGATCCATTATACCCATTTGTTAATACCAATTATAGGGTTGGGCATTTGGGTTGGGTTTTTTGGGACTCATCCCGACCCGATTGGGTATTTTTCGTTTGGGACTGAAAATGGTTTTTTTTTGACATTTCGGGTCTGGATACCCGAACCCAAAATATATTTTCGGGTCGGGTTTTAGGTATTATATTTACACCCGAACGGGTATTTCAGGACCCGTTCGGGTATTGAATAAACTTTTTTTGCCCAATTTATTTTATTTGTGTCTATTGTAACTTTTAATTTGATTGTGATATTTTAATGCTTGGAGTTTGATTGTAATATTGTTCATTGTTGAAGTCTTAAGACTTGCATGTTGTGTTTTGTTTAAGAGTCTTTGATTGTAATATTGTTGAAGACTTAAGACGTTTGTGTTGTGTTTGTTTTGAAGTTATTGTTGTTATACAATTCAATATTTGAATTCATTTATTTTACATTTATACATATATATATGTTAAAAAATAAGATTTCTTGTACATATATATTATAGCTTATAAGAGCCGAAGCGGTCAAGAAACAGTACAACATAATTTACTTTCCAATTTTTTTTTGCCCATATAATTACAAAACGACGTAGTTTTGATGACATACCAGATGTGTGATATTGTACCTTGTGCAGGGCTGATTTTCATTCTCCTTTTCATATAATGGGTTAATGGGCCGTCCGTTTGTAAGTGGTGGGCCCAAATGGTCTGCTTTTTTATCAAATTCTTCTCAATTTTCCATTTTTAATTATCCATCTCAGGCTTTTTAATCTGTTTCTTTTATTTTCTCTCTATCTCACTCAAAGTTCAACACTAAATCGACCTTAACAAATCGACCTGTATATTCTATCTCAATTTTCCGATCACCTTTCCGATCTCGGTTCTTCAGATCAACATTACTTACATGATAAATCGACCTTAACAAATTGGACTGTGTAAACCGCCTAAGCTTTCCGATCTTCTCATTATATCTCACTTTTCCTCTCACACTCAAAGTTAACATTATTTACAAAGATAAATCGACCTTCAACAATCGAACTCTGTAAAACTCTCGGCTAACAAATCGATCGTCAATACCGCCTCACCGCCTCAGAGAAAATATCTTTTAGCACAATTATTACAGCTGTTCTGTCTCACTTTGACTTTTGGGAGATTTGTATAAAAGGAACATTATTGACGGCAGATTCTTCAATTGAGAGGCCGACCCAATTCCTCCACGATTCTTATGCGCCGTCGTATCCTCCTCCGGCTTTTCCATCATCGTCCCCACAATTTTCGTTTGGAAGCTACATATTTGGAGAAAAGGGCATCAAATCCACCGTCTTTGATACGGTTAGTCCACTCTCATTTTCAATTTCCTGCATTTCCTATAGATTAGATCCTCTGTTTTGAAGTAAGTATATGGTGTTTCTCATCCTGTATATGGAATTCATGGTTTAGGAGGATGAAGCACTAGATGGTCTCCTGAGGTATGTTGTAAAATTTGATCAAATTGCAACAACTTGCTTTGCAGCATTTTCTATTTTGTGTCATCAGTGAAGCCGCCGCCTTGGAC
This sequence comes from Penstemon eatonii, assembly GCA_038501285.1. Lineage (NCBI taxonomy): Eukaryota > Viridiplantae > Streptophyta > Magnoliopsida > Lamiales > Plantaginaceae > Penstemon > Penstemon eatonii. Next base: position 19,873,214 of record CM076711.1, read on the forward strand.
GAAAATACTGCTCCAATCTTGATCAGGCTTCACTTCCATGCCTGCTTTGTTCAGGTCATAGATTAAATTAAAAATATTTGAGTTTTTTTATTTTTTTATTTTTAAATTACTTTACATTTAATTAGTTTAATTGTTCGGGGTTGTGATGGGTGTGAACATGATGAACCGAACACTAGATTCAATAAATAGAGTATTTTATTTCAATCTGTCTCTTTCCTTCTGAATCTATTGAATTAGTTTTTGTGAGTATCATTAACCTTGTATTCTATATTTTTCTGGTAGATTTTTTTTGGAATTTTAGGTATGTGTATTTCATTTAATATAATGAGGTTGTATTGCCTTTTCAGAAATTATTGTTGTGCTTGGGAGAATTCAAGCAATTGAGGTGGTTGTTTGACTGTATGTTTCCTAAAACAGGTCTAACTAATACACTCCAAGAACTTGATGAAGCACTAGATGGTCTCCTGAGGTATGTTGTAAAATTTGATCAAATTGCAACAACTTGCTTTGCAGCATTTTCTATTTTGTTGTTGGTCCCAAGTGGTCAGATGAGGTCTAGAGGGGGGGGTGAATAGACCTCTGAAAATTTTTGAACTTAAAAACTTTTAAGTCTTCTGTCAGCAGACTAAGCTGATGAAGAACAGTAAGCAGACTAGTCTGATCGTGAACAAATCTTGAACAGACGACTGACCACTCTTCTTACAATGACTTAGCTGTTTTATCAGTAAAACAGTTTTCCAAGAGTATACTTGCAGCGGATTGTTTGAAAGTGTTTTTCACAAGTAAACTAAGTTCCAAAAGATTTTATCCCCAGTTTTCAAACTCCTTATAAAATCTTTTGTTTGATTCAAAGTGTTTAAAATGCAAACTTTAAAATATGCAAGAAAACTTTAAATGCAAGATAACACAAAGAATTTTTATAGTGGTTATGTGGATAAAAATCCTTTAGTCCACTCTTCCAGATCACACAGATTCTGGGTTATACTATAATCACAAAGATTACAATATTTCTCCACTTACACCTAAACAACTAATGAGAAGGCTGTAAGCTCACAATAGGAATTCACAAAGAAAACCTATCCTCTAAAGTAGAATCACTCACACAGATGGATTCTCACTTCGCACAACACTTAGCTATCACAAAATCACTCAGATAATGTTTTTCTGATTTCTTCAACTGGGTTTCTGTCAACAGATGACTTCCACCAGACGAGTGAGCTGTTCGAGCTTTTGAGACTTAGAGAAATTCTGCTTCAAAATTTCGATCTCTGATTGTTGTTATTTTTGCTCGATTTGAAATTCAGCTCTATTTATACATGGAGATGAAATTATGACCGTTGAAGGCAAGTCACAAATCAAATCCATCCTTCAGCTCTTTTTGAAACGGCTCCCTGCAGCATTCCGTACTGTGTACAGTACCTTTCTGTCCATCGCATTTAATGCTGCATTTAATGCACTCTGCTGATCCGAGGATATCTTCAATCATTTGCCATTACTACCCTTCTCTTACAGCATTTATTACACCAAGTGCATTTATTACCGTTGGACTAATCTCTTGACCTCTTCTACTCTGCTGATCAAAACGACTCTGCTGATAGATACTCTGCTGATCAAATACTGAACTCATCTGATTTGACTCGGCTGATGATCTACCCTTCTGTTCGCTGATTCAGCAAGAGATCACTAGTCTTCTGAGCTTTGAACTTTGAACTCTTCTGATGTCTTCTTTTACTTGTTCAAAATTCTTCTAAGGGAACTAAGCTTACCATACTTAGCTGATTATGATGTTTTGGAAATCATCAAAACCTTCCCTTAATTACTTGTCTTCTTTCATCTTCATCTTCATCCAACAATTTCCCCCTTTTTGATGATGACAAAACTCCAGCTAAGTACCTGTACCTAAACTAAAGTTTTGATCCTCAAAAATTTCTGAGATAGAAATGATGTGTTGGAGTCAAACTTGCAATTTTATAGATAATGATTTGATTACATTTTACAAGTTTTGAAAGATGAGAAGTACAAAATATTTAAAAAGATTACAAGGATTTAAAAATTAAGAAATTTAGCCTAAGCTAGTCTTCTTTCTTCTTTTCTTCCTTGTCTTCTTTCTCAGATTCTTCTTCAGATAATTTAGAAGTCTCAGCTTCCAAATTTTCAATGAATCTTTTCTTCAGCAGCTCTAACTTCCTTTTCTTGACATCTGGATCAAGCTGTTCTTCAGCTGAATCTTTGGCAGCAGCTAGTTCTTTGTCTGACTTGGCTTTTGCTTCAGATTCTTCCTCTTCAGCTTGGTCTTCTTCTTCTGTTATTCTCTTATCTGTTGGTCTGCTTGATTCTTCCATATTTTTAGCAGTCTCACCAGCAGATTCTTCTAACACTTCAGTTGCTTCATCTTGGTTGTCTTCTTCCTCTTCAACAGATCTTCTGACTTTTTCATAGGAAGTTCCAACTCTCATCTGTCCAAATATCCTTTCTTCCCCCTTTTTGTCATCATCAGCAGGGACAGGTGGATATTGTGGTACAACTGGTGTAATTAGAAGAGAATCACATAGAAGTTTGATGTTCTCCTCCATTGCATTGATCTGAGCTTGCTGTCTGAGTTGATTGGCTTTGAATGCTCTCATCTCCTTGAGCAGATCTTCTCCTTGATCACCTAATTGGATTTGAGTTCCCAGAATCCAATTTGATGAAGCCTTGAAGTCGTTCATCATGTTGCCCATGACTTCATCTTCTGCTTGGAGTGCCAATTCAACAGTCTGTTCAATGTTTTTCCAACCTTCAGTAGTGCTTTGTGTCCTTCTCCTTAGTATATCCATATCCTGACATATAGATTGTACATTCTGAGCAGTATCTTTCATTAAATCAGTAGGAACAATAGCAGCAACCTTCTGAATAGGTTGATGAACAGCAGCTAACACTTCTGCTTTTAACTCTTCTTTCATCTCCTTCATGGATTTGGTAAACATTTGATGAATGGAGTCCAACAGATTTGTCTGTACATTCTGAGAAGTTGAAGGTACATCTGTTGTAGCAGCAGGTGTTTCTTTGATAAGTTGCTCTGTTGGTTGAATTGTCAGTGCAAGAGACTGATCTGCTGAGCTATCAGCAAGGCTTGGAGTGCTTTCCTTCTCCTTAGCCTGATCATCTCCTTTATCAGCAACTTCTTTTTCCTTGTCCTGATCTGCTGGAATATTTTCTTCTTTCTTTGATGCATCAGCAGCATCAGACTTATCACCTTGTGCTTGATTCTGATCAGATGGGTCTGATGTACCCTCTAATCGCCTTGGTTGATCAGAAGACTTGTCTTTTTCTTCATTAGCAGGTGATATTATCTTCTTGACAGTTTCAACTGTCTGCATCAGTCCTTCATTGTCCACTGCTGACCTGTTACAAATCCAAGTAAAGTTGTCAAGAGGAATAAAAGTAGTTGTTGGTTCCTCTGGCAGCTCTTCATAGGGTTTGATGTTTGGTCCATAGACAATGTGCTTGATGTTAGGAAGTGGGACCAGTGAGCTTGGTTGTCCCCTTAGCTTCCTTGACTTCTTTGCCCAAAGATCCATTGATTGAGGAATAGCCAGTTTGATAGATCTTTCCTTGAGGTCTACAGACTCATCATAATCTTCAGGGATGGATGCAAAGATCTTCTTGGCTTCTTCTTTGACTATGTGACATATTCTCATTCTTAATCTATCCAGGAAAAATTCTGAATCAATTGCTTGAATGAGAGAATCTGTCTCAAGCCATTTCAATACCCATGCTTCTTCAACAGCAAAGGCTTTCCATTTGGTCATTTCAGCTGGACTCTTTGTCAGCCTGAATTCCCTCCACCTATTATATCTGATCTTCTCATTATTGAACTGTGTTAGGCGGTTGACCCTTTCATTTTCAGCATCAAGCCTCTTCAGGAATTCTTCAAAGATCTCAGGATCTTCCCTGACAATCTCTAAAGATAATCTTATTTCTTCTCTTCTCTTTGGCTTTAGCTTTGGTGCAGGCATAGCTGGTATTGGTTTATTTGGATCTCTTTGCTCACCAATGACTATCCCACCAGTACGCTGAGGACCATGAGCATCCTTGATGCTTGCTTCAATGACAGCAGCCAACTCTGCTGCCTCAAAAGCATCTCTCTGCTCTTGAGTCATTTTGCTGGCTTCTTCTTCCAGCCTTTTTAACTCTAGGCTTTTCAGCCTATCTTCTTCTGCTTTCTCAGCAGCAATCCTTTGCTTTTCAGCAGCGTCCAGTCTCATCTTCTCTGCAGCAGTCACATAAGTTGAGGTTTTGCCAATCCTCTTTCTTCTAGATTCAGGGCTCTCAACTGCTTGGATAGGTGTTGCAGCAACTGGAGTAGGATGCAGCAACAGAATTTTTCCCTTTAGTGGTGTACTAGTCTGCTGTTCCTTTTCTATATCAGCAGATAGTGCAGCAGTTGAGTCTTCTGTTGTCACTTCAACTGTAGGAACACTTTCAGGCTCAGCAGTAGCAGCCTTAGCAGCTTCAACAACTGGTTCTTCAACATTTAATGGCTTTTCTGCTTCAGTTGTTGTTTTTCTTACAGTTTCAACAGGCTCTTCAGGGAAAGTGACCTTTCTCTTGGCCTTTGACTTAGGAATTTTCTTGACAGCAGGGGGGTTGGCAGTAGGAGGTCCCCTTGCCTCACTCCTAGTCCTTAGTCTCTTCAACCTTTGAAGAGGAATTTCCTCTTCAGACTCAGTTCTTTCAGGGGATGACCCTGTCTCCATATTTTCAATTTCAACAGTGAAGTCATCTATCACCTTCTTAGAGACTTCAACTTCGGGCTGTGCTGATTCAGACACAACAGCAGACTGTGCTGTTGGCTCAGCAGACTGACTAGTCTGACCTTCCTTCTTGCTCTTCTTAGAAGGGGTCTTCTTAGATTGTTTGGAGGCTTTTCTTTTTGGTTTTTCTACCAGTTGCCTCACTGGTTCGTAGAGTTTGAACTCTTTGCTTCCATGGGTTTGCTTTCCTCCACCCATAGGGCATTGTAGAGATGCAAACAGATTGCTTAATAAGATGGCATGAGAGTGCCTTTTGTCACTTAACAGCTCATAAACATGAGCAGCCCAGTTCACTTTCATCCCATAGTAGATACACACCATTGTGTAGTATCTTTTCCTTGGCAACCCATCCAAAGAACCCGTAGCACAATCCAGAACCTTTGCTATGATATCAGCAAATCTTTGGTATTCATCCTTCAGCTGGGTCTTCATCAAAGTCCCAGTCATCTTCTCTCCCTTCTTAGCACAAATTCCCCAAAATTCCTCTTCTTTTTCTGACCCTAACGAGGTCACATCTCCTCCCTTGTCTGTCAACTTATAAACTTCATTAAGAACAGCAGCAGATACAGCGATTTTCTTACCACCTATGACAGCAGTCATAATAGTGTCATCATCGTTGAATTTTCTGGTCAGATAGAAATGGTAGACATCCTCTAAGTAGACTCTTTCTTCGTGAGCCTCCAAAACAGGAACTAATGATGCTTCTTTGATCTTTACCAGTATGGAACGCATCAAATCCGTGCCAGAGAAATGAAATTTGCTGTAGTTGAAGTATCTTCCTTCAACAATCTTGTCCATTTTCAGAGATTTGAGAGTAGATTCTGCAAAAGAACAGTGAACTTTCGAAGCAGTAGGGTTTGAGAGTTAGAGAGTTTGCGAGTTTTTGAGTGCGTAAGATGACTATTCTGTTCAGATCGGATTTTATAGGTTTCCTTTTGATTTGGTTTTCGTGATTTATCTAAACCGTTGATCTAATCTGACAGTTTTTAATCGTGCGGATGAGAGTCGCGGATTTCAATTTTATTATTTTAATGTCAGATGGGCGGGAAACTCTATCGACACTAATCTGTTTACTTATAAAAGCGTGTTTCTAAAGATACGTTTTATGACCATGCTTATATAAGATATCAGATGAGTAGAGTTTAACTTATCTGACAGACGAGTGATCTGTTATCTGATATTACTAGAGAATGCCAATAGCTAGTAATCTTCCTCTGCTGTTTGTCAATCCAGCAAGATAAAATAATCTTCAAACTTCAATCTTCAAGAATTAAGAACACGTCTTCTTGATACTCTTAACTTCAACTAACTGACATTAACAGATTTCATCTTTAGAACAGAAGTACCGCTAGTCTTACACGTTCCCCCTGTCTTTAAGAATTCATAAGTTAACTAGTCTGTTGAAAGTTAATTCTTGAATAAAATAATCTGATGACTAAGCTGTTGAACTCCAGTCTTCTGATGAGTTCCCCCTCAGCTTATGCATCCAGGTTAAGTAATCCTAACTCAGCTCTTAGAGTTGAGAACCTTGCTTCACTTAGAGGTTTGGTGAAGATGTCAGCAATCTGATTATCAGTATGAACATACTCAATCAAAACATTGCCTTTTTCAACATGATCTCTAATGAAATGATGTTTAATCTCAATATGTTTAGTCCTTGAATGACTTGTAGTGTTCTGAGTAAGTGAGATTGCACTTGTATTGTCACAGTAGATTGGAATTCCACTGATCTTGATGTTGTAGTCTTCTAGTTGGTGCTTTAACCAAAGTATCTGTGCACAGCAAGCTCCAGCAGCTATATATTCAGCTTCAGCAGTAGATATAGAAACTGAGGTTTGCTTCTTACTCATCCATGAGATCAGACGACTGCCTAAGAACTGACAGGCACCTGTTGTGCTCTTTCTGTCAATCTTGCAGCCAGCAAGGTCTGAATCTGAATAGCCAACTAGTTCAAATCCAGATTCTCTAGGATACCACAATCCCAATTCTTGAGTGCCTTTAACATACTTCAATATCCTCTTGGCAGCTAAGAGATGAGATTCTTTGGGGTTTGATTGAAATCTTGCACAGACTCCAACTGAGTACATTATATCAGGTCTGCTTGCTGTTAGATACAACAATGAACCAATAATGCCTCTATATTTGGTTATGTCCACTGAATTGCCATCTTCATCTTTATCCAAACGAAGACTTGTAGACATAGGAATGGTAGCTATTGAGCTAGTTTCCATACCAAATTTCTTGAACAGATCTCTTGTGTATTTTGCTTGGCTGATGAATATCCCATCAGGCAACTGTCTAACTTGCAATCCAAGAAAATAGTTAAGTTCACCCATCATGCTCATTTCAAACTTATTCTGCATCAGCTTGGAGAACTTATCACACATCTGTTGGTTAGTTGAACCAAAAATAATATCGTCCACATATATTTGCACAAGTAATATATGATTTTCCCATTCAATTGTGAACAAGGTTTTATCTACCTTACCTTTACGAAATCCTTTAATTAAAAGAAAATCAGATAGGGTATCATACCATGCTCTTGGAGCCTGTTTCAGTCCATAAAGGGCTTTCTTCAGACGATATACTTTGTCTTCTTCTTGATAGACTTCAAATCCTGGAGGTTGTTCAACATACACTTCTTCTTGCAATTCTCCATTGAGAAAAGCAGACTTCACATCCATCTGATAGACAGTGAAGTTCTTGTGAGCAGCATAGGCAAGAAACAGTCTGATTGCTTCAAGTCTTGCTACTGGTGCAAAAGTTTCATCAAAGTCAATTCCTTCTTCTTGACAATAACCCTTGGCCACTAGTCTTGCTTTGTTTCTGGTGACAACACCATCTTCATTCATCTTATTTCTGAATACCCACTTAGTGCCAATTACTCTTTGATGACTTGGTCTTGGAACTAAGTACCAGACTTCATTTCTTTCAAATTGATTCAACTCTTCTTGCATAGCTTCTATCCAGAAGGAGTCATTTAGAGCTTCTTCAATTTGTTTAGGCTCTATTTGAGATAGGAATGTGACAAACATAGCATCTTGTGCAGCTGCTCTTCTTGTTTTCACTCTATCTAAAGGATCACCAATGACTAACTCAGGGGGGTGATTCTTGAGCCATCTGAGATCAGGTTGCAAATCAGGATGTTGTCCTCTGTCTTGATCTTGCAACACTACTGTTGGAGTTCCAGTAGTAGTCTGTTGAACAGTCTCTGGTCTGTCAGCTGTTTGCAACTCGTCTGTTAGACAATCAGCACTGTGATTATGAACAGCACTTGAGTTAGCAGCTGAACTTAGATTAGGTAGTTGATTTAACCGTTTTTCGTCGGGTTAATTTAATATCAGTGAATTTGTGATATCGGGGGTTTGGATATTGAATTATTCAGCATATTGGGCTCTGTTACTTTATTCTGGATGGATCGTTTACAAAGAAAAGCAATAATCAAAGGCAAGAAGTAAAACCATTAACCAAATTAAGAACACAACGATATGAAGGTGAAATACTGCAATAATAATGGATATTATTGAGTTCTATTGTTATCAATGTATTCTTGTGTAATCTCAGAATTAAGAGAATTCGTAGTTGTCTTATACAATGAATAACTAGGTATATATATTACGCTAAACCTAGTATTACTAGGAATCATAGTCCTGCTTGGACTCGGCCCAGCTATCCTTCTTGGGTCCGGAGTATAATCCTTACTCGGAGCGAGCAGCATTTGGCAGGGTCTGTCAGAAGATCCCGATCCTTTATAATTGGTCGAATCGATCTTATAATCTTTGTTCGATCTGATCAGTATGTAGGGTGCGAAATAGCCCCCATCAGTACTCCCTCACTTCTTCGAGCGTATAGACAATAGGAGCTCGTAGAAGTAGATAAATCTGGTCGACTGTTTCTTTTCTATGAGCGGAGCCTCGTTAAAAACCTTACTTAAGAAAAAACCCAGTGGGAAAAAATCTTAAGTAAGGAAAAGAGTGCTACGTATCATAGATAGTCGTTTCTTCTGTCTAATCGTGGATCGCCACGCGTCTATTCAGGAGGCTTTTTGTATCCTTCCGTTTTTGGCGGGAATTTGAGTAGCTGCGATGAGTTCGAAACGTCTTTTCTCATTTCCTTATAAATAGGTGACTTTCGAGTTTGCCATTTCTCTTTTATATTTGCTTTTAGATCGCAGTCATTTTCTAGTTTGGTCGTTCGTCGTATAAAATTTTCCTTTCATCGACCTTCTTCTTCCGAAAACTAGAATATAGATGGCTTCCGTTAGAAGATCTTCTTCTTCTCCTAGAGAAATCATTGCCCCCGATAACGAGGAGGAGTTACATTCTAATCCTCTGGGTGAACAGACTACGGTATCTGACCTTGTTATCCCTGTAGAAGATACTTACAAGGTACGAATCCTTTCCGATGCGGATGTAGCCGCCCGAGCCAAAAAGGGCAAAGGTACTGTTCCCCAGATTTCTGAACCAATTGAGGATGTAGCTTGCGCATATACAGAGGAAACATTCCCTGAAGTCGTGAATAACTATACCAAATATTTTCCGGAAGGTTCTGAAATAATTCTTCCTTCCCCTACTGATAGGGTCACTTCTCCACCGGAGGGATGTCGAGCCTTTTATACGGCTCACTTTAATAGCGGATTGCGTCTTCCTTTGTCTCCCCTTTTTCTGGAAGTTCTAAAAACTTTCAGCGTGTGCTTGACACAACTGGTTCCAAATTCTGTTGCTTTCGTGGTTTGTTTTTCCGTTCTGATGATTGCGAAGGGATTTAAACCTTCTTTCCGTAACTTTACGCAACTTTTTCGTTTTAATATTTCTAGTTCTTCAAACCGTGGATATTTTTTCGCTAGTCAGCGGCCTAGCCGAGCAATCTTTGATGCTCCGGTTTCTAGTAATCCTTCCTGGAAATCTCATTTCTTCTTTGTTCGTCCTCCGTCTAATCTTCATTTGGCGGATGGTTCGACCATGCTTTTCTCGTGGGATCATGGTTCCAGATGGATTCCCGGAGGTCGCTCACCGACTGGTGAACTTGTTCCTGACGATGTACAGTTTATTACTGAGATTCCCGAGATGCGTACAAACAAATATCAAAGCGCTCTTCTGATTGGGGAATCTTTTCTTCGTAAGGCGGGGTTAAGTGTCCATAATTTTCCCATCAGTTCATCATCTGAACTTCTAGGTTAGCATTTTATTTGATCTTTAGTATTGTCACTATACTTTTTATATGGGGAAATTAACTTTATTTTGTTTCTTTTTCAGCTCATATGGTAGAAAACTCCCGACATTCTTCGAAGGGAAAAATGGTGCTGTCGAAATCTTCCAAGTCAGTGGAGAATAATCCTATCGAGCAGAGGGCGTCTCGAAAAAGGAAACTGGAGTTGGGCCATGAGTCCGAGGATAATAGAGGGGAATCTCCAGATTCTTCTCGTGAGTCCCCCATTCGTCAGGGCACGGGATCTGGTTATCCTCCTCTTCACCTTAGAACATCTTTGGGTATTCGAGGATGTCGTAGCTGGTCGATGCCTCATCCTACTAATAATCCAGTTGATAGAAAGAGGAGTTACTATGGACGTTCTGGTGACGACCTTTCTTTACTTGGAGATAAACATCCAAAACCTACTCTGGTCGAAATGATCGAGGATCATTTAGAGGGAAGGAGGGCCGCTGGTTATTCCGAGAAGGATTCTCTTATTCATGATAATAACGAGAATGCGGTCGATAAGGCGACCCGTATTCTTTTATCTGGCGTTCTTACTCGCGATCTTAACAAGCTTCTTCATAAGGATCCTTTGGAGAAATTCCAGCGAGCTTCTCTTTACGCTGAAAAGGTGAGATCTTTTTCTTTCTATTATTCTGATGAAGTGATCTTTTAGGATTTTCTTAATTCGCTAATTCGTTTCTTTCTGACCCTTTCGTTATTTCAGGTTAACACCTGTCTGACATCGTACGCCTATGAAAATTCTCTCTGGAAACAACAGTGCGATTTCCTTGAAGAGAAGTATAAAGCTTTACTTTATAAATCTTCCGGTTCAGAAGTTGGTCCCTCGACATCTTCCTCTGTTCCTGTCGTAGAGACTCGTGCTGCCGGGACCGAAGATCAAGAAATGCTAGATAGGGTGATAGAGGTTTCTCGTGCTCAAGAACAAGCCAATCAAATGGCAAGAAAATTAGAGGAATTGCAGTTGCAGAGCACGACTCGAATTAGTGAGCTTGAATCTCAAGTATCAACCCTTGAAGCTTCTTTAGAGGAGTATGAAAATGATGTCCCACTTAGGCAAAGAGATCGATATGTTAGGAAATCTGACGAACAAGTTGTTCGGGAATTCCTCAACTCTCCTGTTCATACGGCGTTGGTGTACCGGATGGTCGGCCCTCTTCTTGAGAATACTTTTAAAAAATCGATTCATCAACTGGTCGCTTTGGAGATGATCGACGATCGTCGGAAGGAATATTTTAAGGCAGCTCATATCCGGTTGAACCGTTATGGCGAGCTTTATTCTTCTTCCGAGGTTCCAGACGTCGAATATCAAGGTTTTCCTCTGGCTCATCTTGTCGAGGAATTTGGAAATCCATTGCCGATTCCTCCTTCTGATGTTAACGATGAGCTCGATAATACTTTCATCGATCCGGTAGACGAAGAGGAAGAAGGAGACGATACAGGCATGACTGAGGACGTCGATAGTGAGCAGAAGATTCCGGAAAGCGACCAGGCTTCTTGAAATAGTGATTTATTTTTGAAATAATCTTTGTAATTATCCGCTTGTAGGTTTAATTGTAGCTTAGCTTTTCCTACTTTGTACACTAAACGTTTCTTATTCTGACAGTCGTGTCCTTTCACATTCGCTGTAATGATTCAGACAAGTCATTTAATTTGCCGTAATCATTATGTATGTGTCTTTTCAAATTCTAGCGTTTGCTCCAAGGTCAGTTTTCCTGTTTCGCGCCCTTTCTTCGGGTCAGTCGCGTCTTTTCGTGTAGTATAAATACGAGAGGTAAAATTTGACTTGTTTTTTACTGCTATTCTCCTCTCTTAACAGAATACTCTTTCTTTAGCTAGTCGATAAACTTTCTCGATAGTAATTTGTATTTTTCTTTAGTCCGATCATGAGTAACCTTTTTGGTAATACTTCTAAGCGACCTTCTCGTGAGGGCGCTAGAGATAATAGATCTAAAAAATCTCGAAGAGAAGGGCCTTCGATGGAGCCTCCTCGTTCGTCCTCAGTTAGTAGTTCGATGATCGATACTCCTATTACCACGTTCCAACCTTTATCAGAAGTTAGTTCGTCGCTCCTCCAACCAAACTTTTCTTCTACCCCCGCGGGAGGTAATAGGTCTTCCCCAGGTCGATTAGCTTTCGGAGACCCATCCAACATGGAACAGGTTTACGACATACCTGTTTCTTCAGGTTTTTCTTCTTACGAGTATGAATCTCATGGGGGGGATTTTGTTAGTTCCCTTCCTTTTTCTACTTCTACTGCCCTGCTAGTTAGTGAAGGGCAAGTCGGTGATGGTTTTTCTGTCAATCCTTCCATAACGCAGTCTATTTCGCAATATGGTCCTGAATATCTGTTTCATGATACCACTGTAACGACTGCTTCTTTTGAGTCTGGGGGACCTTCTGGAGGTCGATCTGGGTCGAGGTCCGGTCGTCGGACCGTTATATCTGCTTCCGGCAAAGAGACCTCTGTTAGTCCCGACGAGAGGGACTCCCCTCGTCCGTTAGATGATCGCTGCGTGCTTATGCAGGTTAATGACATTCTTTTGTCGGAGACTCCACGTTCCGACGGTGTCCCTTTGACAAGCGAACTGCCTGGTTCTGTTGAACCTGATGCTTTGTCTTGGGACTTAGGCATGAGTACTATTTTGCCCGGCGAATTGAGGAAGCTCGAAGGTACTTCCAATGTTCGCCTTGTTCAATCTCTGGTGAAGATATGTGAACAGGTAAACATATTTCGAACATTTTTCCTGTTCTTCGTTTTGAATTCTTTGTTGTACGGCGGTTTTTCTTACTCTTTCTGTTTTTAGGGCAAGTATTTTGCACTCCAGCTGGGTGTGCAAAATGATGAACTGTGGAATAGTCGGAGAGCTCTTCAAGGTCAGCTGGAGTCGGAGAAAGCTAAAACCAGGGGTTTTGAGCTGCAGCTGCAACTTGCTAAAGATGATCTCCAAAAGTTAGAGGCTAACCAAGTTATTCTTGAGAAAGAGAAAAGCGACCTAGTTCATGCTGCCGCGTCGGCAGAGGGATCTCGTCAACAGGCATATGATGCCGGTTATGATGCCGGTTATCTTAAACGTCAGGAGGAGTTGATGGCGTTTGCTGGTAACCTAACTCCTCGGAGGCCTGTTTCTGCTGGTCGACCCTCTGGCGATTCTTCTCAATGATTTTTATTCATCCTGGCAGACCTTGGACTGTCTCTTTTTTTTTTTTTTTTTTTTTTTGATGCCCAGCTTTTGTGTAGTTGTTCGGGCAGAGATTTTTGTATTGGGAGATTAGATTGGAAAATATGATCTCTTCTGTAGGCAGATTCTTGCCTTGATTCTAATGATATATCTTGTTCATATATGTTATTGCTATGCACAAATATATCATCATGTAGTAATTGACCAAGATTAGTTTACTTATCTGATTTTTATTTCTGCGGAGAGATTTGAGTATGGAGAAAGTAAGCTTGATCTTGCTTTGGTCACTTTTAAGATAACCGAACGGTACAATATTTGCTTCGCATATTTAATCTTTGTTGATTGATCCAGCCGATCGTCGTTGTGTAAACCCTTAGCTGTCTGGTCGATGCTCGATTCATGCCTTATAAATTTGTCCTTATATGACATATATCTTATATAAGGAGGTTATTGTTCCTCCTGTTGAATTTCAGTTTTTCTTTTCCTCAAATGGAAATTTTCCTTTAGGTGCTTTTCACCTATCCATGTCTTCTATCATTAGCTTTTCAATTATACATTTCTCTAGCCAGTATATCATACTCTTGATATGGGAGGAATTGGAAAATGTAACAGTCCTGGCCAGATCTGACCCGTTCAGACCTCCTTCAGCAATTCTTTGGAAAATTAGGCAGTGACGGCCTTATAGTTTCGAATAGGGAGGGCTATTCTCCTGATTTCGATGTCAGATTTCTTGGATTCCAAATGGAATTCTTGTATGGCCAACTTAGTAGTCCCCCAATGATGTATGAGGCAGTTACGACCCCCATATTGTGGAGGCTCTGGTCGTTTTTAAGCAATTATCCTCTTTCAACGGTTCAACTTTGCATGCCTTCGTTGAGGAGTTCTTAATATATTCTATTAGGCGATCCTCATATATGATCGTGCAGATCGTTTTGGTCTTTGAACTTCTTTAAGTTTTCTTGGATTATTTTGTTGATCGCTTCGATCTGTAGATTTGTTTGTCGTCGATCAGTTGAGTCGATCAGACGGGCGCCGTTCCAACTTACTTGCATTTAATTCGGGAAGTCAAAGGGTCGCGTTTTCGTCCCTTGATTAAACTCCTATTATCCGTAGGATCATTCTCACGAGCGCCTATAAATAAGTTGGCAGTTTCCTTATTTTCCATTCATAACAATGGATATCTCGGTTTCCTTAGATTTCATTTTGCCTTCGGACCCCATAATATTCAAGAAGTCACATTATCGTGATTTGTTCGTTCGGAGTAAAGGAATTGTCCCCAGTCTTGTATTGACGGGTCCCATGACAGCCCTTCCTTGTATCGACGGACCCCATGAGATCTCCGCTTTAGTCTTCATCACTTTAGAGGTCCGTGGTTTCCGTCTGCACATGGAGGGTTCGTACTTTGCCAGCCATCCTCGTCCTTGGAGGTTACTTCCGGATCGATAGACCAACGGGGTGGCTGGTAAACTTACCGTTTTACGACGGTCCCGAAGAGATGCTGCTTTAGAGTAAAATGTTTTATAGATAATGTAAAAGCAGTATCTTTTGTGGGTGAACTGAGTACTGCTGGTTATCTGGCTGGTAATGCTCATTTCACCTGGAGGAACATACCGAGCTTCAGAGCCTGGCCACCGAACTAAAGAAGTCGACCATCGTGAGCAGCATGCTTCTTAGGTCGCATACTATATTCGATGAGGTACTAGGGAGGAGATTGGTGTTTCCGTGGACATTGTCGTGAAGATAGTCGATCCCATAGGATCAAATTAAGTAGATCATTGTAACAATCTTTAGGTAGCAACCAGATCTCTGTAACGTGGTATATTTGTATGTAATTGATTTGATGAATAAAATATTATTTTATTTCTTGCATCTTCTTTGTCGTTTGATAATTTTATTTACGAGGAGTAATTTCCGAGCAGACGAATTCATACTTGATTTATCTTTCAAAACTTTAGGAGAATCAGCGGATCTTTTTTTAGATCGTTAGGAGTAGATCGAGGAGTTTTTATTGAGCGGATCAATGTATACTCGACTCGTTTGTAATTATACTTAGGTTTTTAACCCAAAAATCTTTTTATCATTGAAAACATATCGAGGAGTTTTTATCGAGCGGATCGATGTTTACTCAACTCGTTTTATCTAGACTTAGGTTTTAATACCAAAAAGTCTTTTTCTCGTTGTACATAGTTCGAGGAGTGTATATCGAGTGGATCGATGTTTACTCTACTCGTTTTATTTAGACTTAGTTTTTTAATACCTGAAAGTCTCTCAATCATTGTAGATATATCGAGGAGTTTTTATCGAGCGGATCGATGTTTACTCAACTCGTTTTGTTTAGACTTAGGTTTTTAGTTCCTGAAAGTCTCTCAATCATTGTAGATATATCGAGGAGTTTTTATCGAGCGGATCGATGTTTACTCAACTCGTTTTGTTTAGACTTAGGTTTTTAGTTCCTGAAAGTCTTTTTGATCGTTGAATATATATCGAGGAGTTTTTATCGAGCGGATCGATGTTTACTCGACTCGTTTTGTTTAGACTTAGGTTTTTAGTACCTGAAAGTCTTTTAATCATTTAATATATTTGTCGAGGAGTTTTTATCGAGCGGATCGATGTTTACTCGACTCGTTTTGTTTAGACTTAGGTTTTTAGTACCTGAAAGTCTTTTAATCATTGAATATATATGTCGAGGAGTTTTTATCGAGCGGATCGATGTTTACTCAACTCGTTTTATTTAGACTTAGGTTTTTAGTACCCGAAGTCTTTCAATCATTGTAGATATACCGAGGAGTTTTTATCGAGCGGATCGATGTTTACTCAACTCGTTTTGTTTAGACTTAGGTTTTTAGTTCCTGAAAGTCTCTCAATCATTGTAGATATATCGAGGAGTTTTTATCGAGCGGATCGATGTTTACTCAACTCGTTTTGTTTAGACTTAGGTTTTTAGTTCCTGAAAGTCTTTTTGATCGTTGAATATATATCGAGGAGTTTTTATCGAGCGGATCGATGTTTACTCGACTCGTTTTGTTTAGACTTAGGTTTTTAGTACCTGAAAGTCTTTTAATCATTTAATATATTTGTCGAGGAGTTTTTATCGAGCGGATCGATGTTTACTCGACTCGTTTTGTTTAGACATAGGTTTTTAGTACCTGAAAGTCTTTTAATCATTGAATATATATGTCGAGGAGTTTTTATCGAGCGGATCGATGTTTACTCAACTCGTTTTATTTAGACTTAGGTTTTTAGTACCCGAAGTCTTTCAATCATTGTAGATATACCGAGGAGTTTTTATCGAACGGATCGATGTTTACTCAACCCGTTTTATTTAGACTTAGGTTTTTAATTCCAAAAGTCTTTTTGATCGTCGAATATATGGGCGAGGAGTTTGTATTGAGCGGATCAATGTATACACGACTCGCTTTTGAATATATCGAGGAGTTTTTATCGAGCGGATCGATGTTTACTCACTCTCTTTTTTTTTTTATTAGACTTAGGTTTTTAACCCAAAAAGTCTTTTTTGAAGATATATCGAGGAGTTTTTATCGAGCGGATCGATGTTTACTCTACTCTTTTTTTATTAGACTTAGGTTTTTAACCCAAAAAGTCTTTATTGAAGATATATCGAGGAGTTTTTATCGAGCGGATCGATGTTTACTCTACTCTTTTTTATTTAGACTTAGGTTTCTAACCCAAAAAGTCTTTATTGAAGATATATCGAGGAGTTTTTATCGAGCGGATCGATGTTTACTCAACTCGTTTTATCTAGACTTAGGTTTTAATACCAAAAAGTCTTTTTCTCGTTGTAAACAGTTCGAGGAGTGTATATCGAGCGGATCGATGTTTACTCTACTCGTTTTATTTAGACTTAGGTTTTTAATACCTGAAAGTCTCTCAATCATTGTAGATATATCGAGGAGTTTTTATCGAGCGGATCGATGTTTACTCAACTCGTTTTGTTTAGACTTAGGTTTTTAGTACCTGAAAGTCTTTTTGATCGTTGAATATATATCGAGGAGTTTTTATCGAGCGGATCGATGTTTACTCGACTCGTTTTGTTTAGACTTAGGTTTTTAGTACCTGAAAGTCTCTCAATCATTGTAGATATATTGAGGAGTTTTTATCGAGCGGATCGATGTTTACTCAACTCGTTTTGTTTTTGTGGTCGGAATGAGGAGTGTTTATTGAGCGGATCAATGTATACTCGACTCATTATAATTTAGACTTAGGTTTGTCACCAAAAAGTCCTTTATGCCGTTGATATAAATCGAGGAGTATTTATTGAGCGGATCAATGTATACTCGGCTCGTTTTAATATTTATCAATATGCTAGTGTATTTCCACAGAGCGTTAATCGAAATAATCGATGTATAGAAAATGCTAAAATTTTTACTAATTGCACTCTAGGCTGAGGCCTTTGTTACAAGGATTAAAACTTGATAAAGTAAAGTAAAATAAAACAATGCAGTATAATCTGCTAAAATTTATTTACCATAGTATTTCCTAAGGTTGACTGCGTTCCAGGTTCTTGGTAAGGCTGTCCCATCCATGTGTGCAATTTTGTATGAACCTTTCTTTCCTACGCCAATGACGATGTAAGGTCCATCCCAATTTTGTTGTAACTTTCCCACATGCTTGGATACTTCTACCTTTTTCAAAACCAAGTCTCCTTCTTTGAAGGTTCGGATGCGTACTTTTTGATTGTATGCTTTCTCCATATTTGCCTTAGTGGCTTGTAGGCGTACGGCAGCTTTATCCCTTAAGGCTTCTGTTAGATCGACGTCATTTTCTCTTGCCTTTTCATTTTCTTGTTCATCAAACATCTCTATTCTTGGCGTTGGAATTAAAGTTTCCACAGGAATAACAGCTTCCGACCCATATACCAAGCTGAATGGGGTTTCCCCAGTTGAGTTCCTTACCGTGGTTCGATTAGCCCACAATACTCCTGGTAGTTCATCGAGCCATTTTCCTTTGGCTGATCCTAATCTTTTTTCCAAAGATTTTATTATCTCTCGGTTTGCTACTTCGGTTTGTCCGTTCGCTCTTGGATGCCCGACTGAAGTGAAATTTTGTTGAATTCCCAGTTTCGAACACCATTCTATCACTTGTTTTCCAGCAAATTGGGTTCCATTATCGGAAATTAGGATCCTAGGGATGCCAAATCGACAGACTATGAACTTCCAAAGGAAGTTGATCACTTGGAATTGAGTTATTCGTGCTAAGGCGATGCACTCTATCCATTTGCTGAAATACTCTACAGCGACCAGGACGTAAGCTTTCTTTGATCTGGCCGCTGGGAAAGGCCCCACGATGTCCATTCCCCATTGATCGAAAGGCCAACAAATTGGAATCGGGTGCATATTTTCTGCTGGTTGATGACATACGTTGGCATGTACTTGGCAATGATGACATTCTCGGACGTAATTTGCGGCGTCCTTATTGACAGTAGGCCAATAGTAACCTGTTCTGAGGCATTTTAAAGCCAATGCTCTTGATCCGCTGTGATTTCCCGCGTCTCCTTCATGTATTTCTCGCAGTATTTCAGCGGTTTGGGATTCAGAGACGCATCTCAGGAGAATTCCTGATACTGACCTTCGGTAGAGTTTTCCTTCTACGAGTGTATATTTTGGGGCTCGATATTTTATTTTCCGAGCTTCATTCTGATCAGATGGTAGTTTTCCTTCACGAAGATAGTCTATCATTGGTGTCATCCAATTATCTTCGACTTTTTCGATTTCCATTATATCGACTATCGGTGTCTCATCGATGTCGACAGCCGGTGTAGAAGAGATTAGCCAGTTGATCACTCGTTCGGTCTTTCCGTCTTGGGATCCCGTAAACTTAGATAGTTGATCGGCCCATTTATTTTCCGCACGTGGAATGTTTTGTATGTCGAAATCTTCAAACTTCTCGGCCAGTGCTTTTACTTTGGCGAGGTATTTGATCATGTTGAATTCCTTAGCTTCGTATAAGCCTTCTATTTGCCTTTGTACTAACTCTGAGTCGGTTAATACTTTCAGTTTCTTTATGTTGGCTTTGATTGCCATTTCCATTCCTGCGATTAACGCCTCATACTCTGCTTCGTTATTTGTTACGACAAAGTTCAATGTAATAGCATAATTCAAATCTTCTTCATTAGGTCCGGTGAAGTTGATTCCGGCGCCTCCTCCTTCTCGGCTTGAAGCACCATCTACATGCATTAACCAGGTTTGATCTTCTATGATCAATATATCCTCATGGAGGGTGTTTGATGATTGTGTTGGTGTTTCCAATAAAAAATCAGCCAATACTTGGGCCTTGATGGCGACCCTTGGTTTGTAGTCGATATCGAATTGGCTGAGTTCGATGGCCCATTTGATTAGTCTTCCGGAGGCTTCTGGTTTTGCTAGGATCTGCCTAAGCGGTTGGTTCGTCAAAACGATGATTTTGTAGGTTAAGAAGTAGGGTCGGAGTTTTCGAGCAGCCACTACTAAGGCCAGCGTGAATTTTTCTATTTCCAAGTAATTCTTCTCCGCCCCTTGTAATAACTTGCTGAGATAATAGACAGGCTTATGCTCTGAACCCTCTATCTTAATTAGTACTGAGCTAATGGCCGTATCGGAGATGGAGATGTATATGTACAATGGTTCCCCTTCTGTTGGTTTGGCCAACATCGGAGGGGATGTCAAATATTCTTTGAGTTGTTCGAAGGCTCGTTCACATTCTTCGGTCCAAACGAAGTTTTTCGCTTTCCGAAGCGTTTGGAAAAAGGGCAAGCTTCTGTCCGCAGATTTAGATATGAATCTATTCAATGCTACGATCTTCCCAACCAAGCTTTGCACTTGAGAGATGGTCTTGGGAGGTTTCATTTCAGTTATTGCTCGAATTTTTTCTGGGTTGGCTTCTATTCCTCGCTGGTGTACCAAATATCCCAAAAATTTTCCTGACTTAACACCGAAGGTGCATTTTGCAGGGTTCAACTTCATACGGTATTTTCTTAGGATTCGGAAACATCGATCTAGATGTCTTACGTGATCCGCTTCATTCATACTTTTTACTAACATGTCGTCTACATAGACCTCCATTATTTCTCCGATTAACTCCCTGAACATTAGGTTTACCAATCTTTGGTATGTGGCCCCGGCGTTCCTTAATCCGAACGGCATTACTATAAAGCAGTATACTCCCTGTTCGGTTATGAATGCGGTCTTCTCTTGATCCCGCTCGTCCATGTATATTTGGTAAAAACCTTGGAAGGCGTCCATCATGCTGAACAGCGCGAAGCCAGCGGTCGAGTCGACCAATAAATCGATTCTTGGGAGGGGGTAAGGGTCGCGTGGACATAACTTGTTAAGGTCGGTGAAATCATTACACATCCTCCATTTGTTGTCCTTTTTATCCCCTTTTGCTACTAGTACAACATTACATAGCCATTCCGAGAAATGTATTTCTCGGATTTGTTTTGCTTCCAGCAGTCTCTCAACCTCGGCTTTGATAATTTTATCTTTTACTGGTCCATGATTTCTTTTCTTCTGTCTGGCGGGTTTCGCTGAAGGGTCAATTTTTAGGGTATGCTTGATTACCCGAGGATCGATCCCTTCGATGTCATTTGCACTCCAGGCGAAGACGTCCACGTTATTTTTTAGAAATTCGATTAACATTACTTCTCCTTCTTTGCTCAATTCTGTACCAATTCTTGTCTTTTTGGACGAGTCGCCTTCTACCAGAATTATATCTTTATGTTCTGGGGGTTGCAAGGATAAGTCTAGTGGTTCTTTCCCCTTTTTATCTAATCGATCAGTAATAGGAATTTCGACCTCGTTTCTAGTGAGATCGTCTACGATCTTTCTCTTGCTCGGAGTAATTGACTTGGGGTGTTCTTTCAACGTTAATGATGTGCTGTAGCAGTCCCATGCCATACAGTGGTCGTTCGTTATTTCTCCAATGCCGCTGTCGGTTGGAAATTTTATTTTCTGATGATAGGTAGAGACTACAGCTCGAAAAAGGTTAAGGGCTGGTCGCCCTAATATAGCGTTATAAGCGAAGGGTGTATCTACCACTAGGAATTTTACCAACTTAATGGTCCGAAGTGGTTTCTTTCCGAGCGATACACTTAAAGATATCGTTCCGCTAGGGATGATCTCGGAGCCTCCAAAGCCTACTAACGGCGTTGCTACCCTTTGTAGGTTTATTTGCCCGAGGTTCATTTGTGCTAAGACCTCTCTGGAGATGATGTTTGCTGAGCTTCCATTATCGATTAGGATTCTTCTCACATTATAATTTGCTATTTCTAACGAGACTACCATAGGGAAATCTGGGTTATCCTCTTTTGTATCCCAAGTGATGTTTTTAGGTACTTCACCTTCGTTAAAGCTGATCGGCTGGTGATTTGTTGGCCTATTTTCTAATGTCCATATTTCTTTTGGATATTTAGAATTTGCCATTATGGATCTGGTCGTTCTTCGTCTAGCATTACGACTATCTCCACCCGCAGGCCCCCCGGATATAGTGTGGATAGTCCCATTGACCTGATCGTGATTCAATTCCTGAGTAGGCCGACGTTCAGGTGATCTTCGATGAGAACCTCTCCTTTGAGTTCCGTTCCGTGGGCTTCTGCTTCTTTCCCTTTTGCGATTATCTCGTTCTACGTATTCGTCTAGTTTTCCTTGCTCGATCAGTTTTTCAACTTCTCTCTTAAGGTGAAAACAATTTTCCGTTCGATGCCCATGTGCCCTATGGTACTTACAGTATTGATCATAGTTTCTAGACCCTGGTCTGGGCTGAGCGATTTTCCTCGCCTCGGGAATCCAATTATTCCTTTCTAGAACTTCCAAGATTTCTTCCATTGGAGCATTTAATCTTGGGTGTTCTACTTGATTCACTCTGCTTCTGATCGGTTGTTCAAGGTTTCTTGGTCTTTGGTAGAAATTAGGTTGCCTTTCTTGGTCGGCTCTGCTGTATTCCAGTCGCTGGAAAACGTTACTTCTCCTGGAAGATCGCTCGTAATCCAAGGATCTTTGGGCGGGAATCTTGTCATGCCGCTTAGACCCTGTAGCCGCGACTTTGTTTTTGTTCTTATCCTTAAAGGAATTCATCTCTTCTTGGGTCATATATTTAGACGCCAGGCTCATGATGTCGGCGAACGTTCTTGGTTGCTTTCGACTGAGGGCATTTCCGAACTGCCTGTTTTTAGTGAGATCGAAGAGGATAGATATTATGTAATCGATATTTGGGGAATCGATTTTAAGTAATTCTACGTTGAATCTGGCCAACCAATTCCTTAGGGATTCTCCTTCTTGTTGATATATAGTTCCAAGGTAGCTCATCGGAAGTTTTTGTCTCTTCTGACTGGCGAACTGCTGCGTCAATTTGTTACAGAGTTCCCTAAAGCTGAATATGGAGTTGGCAGGTTGTTTCGCGAACCAGTCCAACGCGAGTCCTTCGAATGTAGTTACCATTAATTTGGCAGTGAATTCGGCAGAGTGGGCATATAAATTCATTATATTCGTAAAGCTAAAAATATAATCATCCGGGTCAGTGGTTCCATCATAGCGAGGTAGTCTACCCGGGACTTGTCCGATCGATTGTGCCTCTTTTATTTCCCTGCAGAAGGGAGAACAGGCCGCAAGGCTCTCCTGGAGTTCCGTGGTTCGGGCCCATGGATTTTGAATAGATCGTAAGCGTTGTTCGAGTCGGTCCTGCACCATCCTTTCAATTTCTCTTTCCGTCAGTCGAGCCGTTCGTGGTCGATCAGGGATTGTATCATCTATGTCATCCTCAATAGGGATAATTGTTCGTTCCCTGGATCCACTGCGCTTCGCCTGGGTTTTTCTGTGACCTCGTTTTCTTTGAGGATTATTGTTGGAGGGTTTTGAATTGTCCTGTTGTGGACTGTGTAGTGAGCGGTGCTCGCTTGGTGGGCTATCAGCTTGTTGAGATACTTGATCGTTTTGTCCGGGCGTTCTCCGAGCAGGAATTGTCCTGGCAGCCCTAGGGTTTCGCGGAATTTGATCAAGCACAAGTAATTCTTCTGGGGAGAGCGATTTAACGAGCATCGCTATTTGTCGTAATTTCTCCTGAGCTCCCGGGAGAGGAACAGGGATCTCGGGGACTTCCGGCTCTTCCTGTATCGTACCGGAAGGACCTTCTAGGGGTTCCTGATGTCGGGGATGGGTATTCTGCATATTCTCGTCGGTGTTGGGAACGTTATTATTGTCGTTCTCCTGTGGATCTTCAGATGTGTCATGACCGGTGGTTGTGTTACTTCTTGCTCCGACACGGGCGCTTTTCCTTGGACGAGCCATATGTCGATCGAATAATTAACCTAGCCCCACGGTGGGCGCCAACTGATTTAACCGTTTTTCGTCGGGTTAATTTAATATCAGTGAATTTGTGATATCGGGGGTTTGGATATTGAATTATTCAGCATATTGGGCTCTGTTACTTTATTCTGGATGGATCGTTTACAAAGAAAAGCAATAATCAAAGGCAAGAAGTAAAACCATTAACCAAATTAAGAACACAACGATATGAAGGTGAAATACTGCAATAATAATGGATATTATTGAGTTCTATTGTTATCAATGTATTCTTGTGTAATCTCAGAATTAAGAGAATTCGTAGTTGTCTTATACAATGAATAACTAGGTATATATATTACGCTAAACCTAGTATTACTAGGAATCATAGTCCTGCTTGGACTCGGCCCAGCTATCCTTCTTGGGTCCGGAGTATAATCCTTACTCGGAGCGAGCAGCATTTGGCAGGGTCTGTCAGAAGATCCCGATCCTTTATAATTGGTCGAATCGATCTTATAATCTTTGTTCGATCTGATCAGTATGTAGGGTGCGAAATAGCCCCCATCAGTAGTATGATGGGAACATATTCTTCATTTCTTCCAACGTCTAGCTTCTGTAAATCAGCAGACAGATCTTGATTTACACTTTGATTCTTTTCAGAAGATTGACTTGGCTCATCAAATACTACATGGATAGATTCTTCTATTAGTAATGTTCTTTTGTTAAAAACTCTATAAGCCTTACTAACAGATGAGTATCCTACAAAGACAGCTTCATCAGCCTTTTCTGCAAATGCAGTAAGGTGATTTTTCCCATTATTCAATACAAAACATTTACAACCAAAAATCTTAAAGTAATGAATGTTTGGTTTTCTATTGTTCCAAACTTCATATGGAGTCTTGTTCTGATTTTTGTTGATCATACATCTGTTTTGGGTAAAGCATGCTGTATTTGTTGCTTCTGCCCAAAATCTTTGTGGCAGCTTAGCCTCAGCTATCATGGTTCTGACAGCTTCTTTTAGTGTTCTGTTTCTCCTTTCAGCAACACCATTCTGTTGAGGGGTTCTTGCAGCAGAATACTCATGATGTATTCCCTTCATGTTACAATACTCTTCAACAGTAGAGTTTGTAAACTCTGTCCCTCTATCTGACCTGATCTTCAATATTTTGATACTCTTCTCATTCTGGATCAGTTCCATCAGATTTGTAAGATGTTCCTTGGTTTCACTTTTCTTCTTCATGAAAATCACCCAAGTATATCTTGAATAATCATCCACAACAGCTAGGCAGTATTTCTTTCCACCATTGCTGACTGGATCAATGGGTCCAAATAAGTCCATATGCAGTAGCTCCAATATTCTCCCAGAGGATTGGTGCTTCTTTTCTTTGAATGATGACTTGATTTGTTTACCCTTCTGACAGGCGTCACAGAGCTTGTCTTTGCTCATGACTGCTTTTGGAATCCCTTCAACCAAATCATTCTTGATTAATCTGTTTATGGTCTTGAAGTTTAAATGATTCATCCTCTTGTGCCATAGCCAACTGACTTCACTTGGTGCAGATGCCACCAAACAAACACTTGAATTCTTGTCAACAGAATTCCAGTCAACTATGTAGATATTTCCTTGTCGTCTTCCAGATAAAATTACCTTCTTTGTACCAATTTGTTCAACGTAGCACTTATCTGTTGAGAAGATGACTGAATATCCCTTGTCACAAAATTGACTTATGCTCAGCAGATTATATTTTAGGCCTTTAACATAGGAGACGTCAGATATCTCTATGTTTACCTTGATTAATCTTCCTTTAGCTTTAATCTTGCCTTCTTTGCTGTCTCCAAAAGTGACTTTTGGACCATCCACAGCAACTGCATCAGTCAACTCATGTATGTTTCCACACATGTGCCTTGAACATCCACTGTCCAAGTACCAAATCTTCTCTACTTTACTCCTACTCCTAATCCTAACCTACAAAACAAAAATAAAATTGTTTTAGGTACCCTTATTGAGAGGGTCCTGAAGGATTAGTTCCACCCTTGACAACCCAAGATGTTGAAGTCTTAGGCTTCTTAGGTTTCTGAGTTTTAGGAGCATGAACAGTTTCATTTTTATCATAGTTATCAGATAAGTCATGTTGATGATCAGTATGATATGAATAATGTTCATAAGCAGGGTAAGGTGCATGATATGCAGGATATGCATGCATTGGATGAGCAGGGTAAGGTGCATAGTAATTAGGAAACTGAGGTGCCTGATACATAGGATGATATGCAGCAGGATGCACATAATATGACTCATTTCCATACCAAGCATTTTGATTTTTCTTATTCTTATGCTTCTTTGGTTTACTAGGTGCTTGCTCAACATGTTTAGACTTAGCTTTACCAACAGACTGGTTCAATTTAGCTTTATCAGCAGACTTCTTAGGACTCTGCTGTTTGGTCTTACTAGTCTGATTTCCTACACTAGGCTCTTTGCTCTTTTTAGCCTTAGGAGATTTCTTCTCCTTTACCACTTTCTCAGTTGAGGTAGATCTAGAGGTTTGAACATACAGAATGACATTACTATTGTCAGCAGAAATAAATTTTTCAGTATGATTCAATTCTAGCTTATCCTTTACTAAAGGTGTCTCCTGTTTCTTAGATGTATGCATGGATGCAATAGTAGACTTATCATGAGACTCAATAATTTTCTCAAGTTCCATGATTTTTCCTTTATAAACCTCACACTCAGCTTTCAGAGATTCATGTTCTTGCTCAAGCTGTTTATATTCAGCTGATTCTTTTGGCTTCTCAGCTAAAAGTTTCAGTGAACTATTTTGCTCTTTTAGCAGGATCATCTCTTCCTTAAGCTTTTTATATGCTTCAGCAATACCAGTATTGTTAAGCATCATTTGTTCAAATGAATTAAATAATTCATCATTAAGAGGAGTTACCTCATCCTCAGAGTCATCAGAGTCCTTTGCCATCAGGCACAGGAGAGCAGGTTTTTCTTCATCAGACGAGTCTGAGTCTGAATCAGATGAGTAGACAGCAGCTGGCTTTTCTGCTTCAGCCATCATTGCCTTGCCTCTCTGATGCTTTCTTTCTTTTCTCATTTTCTTCTCTTCCTCAGTGTACTTCTCTGCTTTTGGATATGGGCAGTCTCTTATGAAGTGTCCCAATTTCCTGCAGTTGTAACACATCAGTTTTGATTTATAATCCTCTTTATCTTGAGAAGAAAAGTTAGGTTTAGAAGTAGAAGCAGCATGATTGTATTTGTTTTTCATCTTTCTCTTATAGAACTTCTTGAAGTTGTTCATCAATAATGCTACATCTCCAGCAGTGTACTCCTTTTTGTTGAGTAGAGTGGCTTCATCAGATGAGTCCACTTCTTTGCTTTTCTGGGCTGGTCTTCTGGTGTTTTCAGCAGCAACAAGTGCAGCTGTGGGTCCTGAAGTTGAGGTTTCTTCAATTCCCATCCTTGGCAGTTTATACTCATAAGCCTTGAGTACGGAGAACAGCTCTGTTAGAGAAATCTTGCCCAGATCTCTTGATTCTTCCATTGCTGTCACCTTCATGTTGAACTTGGAAGGTAGGGCCTTTAGTACTTTGACAGAGATTTCTTTGTCAGTGAAAGTCTTTCCCAGCTTCAAAACTTCGTTCAGAGTTCTGGTGAATCTGGTATCCATCTGATCAATGGTTTCTCCAGACTTCATCTTGAAGTTGTCCAGCTTTTCCAATGCAACACTGAGCTGATGCTCTTTAATAGCATCATTTCCTTCACTCATGTCTCTGACTTTGTCCCACATCTCCTTTGCAGTTTTGCAATGTTTGACTTTGTCAAACCGATCATTATCCAGGGCTTTGGTCATGATGAATCTCCCAACTTTATCTAGATTGTAAAGCTTTATCTCTTCTGGAGTCATCTCATGAAGGTCTTTCTCCACAACCGTATCTACTTCATTTATCTTTATGGTCTTTGTGAATCTGAATGGACCTTTAATGATACATGTGTGCATGTTGTCATTATAGGCAGCAAGGAAAATCTCCATTCTGATTTTCCAGTCCTCAAAGGACATACCAGCAATGTGGGGAACATGGCTGATACAATCCATTTTTCAAAAAGTTTTGATTTTTCAAAAAGATGCTCTTTTGAAAAGTTTTGAAAACCTTTGAAAAACACTCGGATCAAGCTCGTTGATCAGGCAGCTGATTCTAATGAACCACCTGCTCTGATACCACTTGTTGGTCCCAAGTGGTCAGATGAGGTCTAGAGGGGGGGGTGAATAGACCTCTGAAAATTTTTGAACTTAAAAACTTTTAAGTCTTCTGTCAGCAGACTAAGCTGATGAAGAACAGTAAGCAGACTAGTCTGATCGTGAACAAATCTTGAACAGACGACTGACCACTCTTCTTACAATGACTTAGCTGTTTTATCAGTAAAACAGTTTTCCAAGAGTATACTTGCAGCGGATTGTTTGAAAGTGTTTTTCACAAGTAAACTAAGTTCCAAAAGATTTTATCCCCAGTTTTCAAACTCCTTATAAAATCTTTTGTTTGATTCAAAGTGTTTAAAATGCAAACTTTAAAATATGCAAGAAAACTTTAAATGCAAGATAACACAAAGAATTTTTATAGTGGTTATGTGGATAAAAATCCTTTAGTCCACTCTTCCAGATCACACAGATTCTGGGTTATACTATGATCACAAAGATTACAATATTTCTCCACTTACACCTAAACAACTAATGAGAAGGCTGTAAGCTCACAATAGGAATTCACAAAGAAAACCTATCCTCTAAAGTAGAATCACTCACACAGATGGATTCTCACTTCGCACAACACTTAGCTATCACAAAATCACTCAGATAATGTTTTTCTGATTTCTTCAACTGGGTTTCTGTCAACAGATGACTTCCACCAGACGAGTGAGCTGTTCGAGCTTTTGAGACTTAGAGAAATTCTGCTTCAAAATTTCGATCTCTGATTGTTGTTATTTTTGCTCGATTTGAAATTCAGCTCTATTTATACATGGAGATGAAATTATGACCGTTGAAGGCAAGTCACAAATCAAATCCATCCTTCAGCTCTTTTTGAAACGGCTCCCTGCAGCATTCCGTACTGTGTACAGTACCTTTCTGTCCATCGCATTTAATGCTGCATTTAATGCACTCTGCTGATCCGAGGATATCTTCAATCATTTGCCATTACTACCCTTCTCTTACAGCATTTATTACACCAAGTGCATTTATTACCGTTGGACTAATCTCTTGACCTCTTCTACTCTGCTGATCAAAACGACTCTGCTGATAGATACTCTGCTGATCAAATACTGAACTCATCTGATTTGACTCGGCTGATGATCTACCCTTCTGTTCGCTGATTCAGCAAGAGATCACTAGTCTTCTGAGCTTTGAACTTTGAACTCTTCTGATGTCTTCTTTTACTTGTTCAAAATTCTTCTAAGGGAACTAAGCTTACCATACTTAGCTGATTATGATGTTTTGGAAATCATCAAAACCTTCCCTTAATTACTTGTCTTCTTTCATCTTCATCTTCATCCAACATTTGTGGTTACTATGGATCAAGTTTTTAAATATGCATTAATCTTGCAGGTCAAGAAAGAGATCAAGGAAAACAGATTTAGAGGTACTTCAAAGGTTATATACAAATTTATTTTTAGCACGTGGTTCCCTTTTTTAGTGATCCTATACTAATATATATATGTATATATACACACAAATATATGAGTGTGTAAATACACACACACACATTCACATATATATAGTTGCTTCATAAATTTATTTTGTTTCTCATTTGATTGATTCAGGCAGTAGTGAAACACGTGTTTTCGATGAACAAAGTCCATCGCGAGATGAATATTTATCAGAGGTAACTAAAAGTAAATTTTTGCCTGGAGATATATTTTAAAAATGATCCTTGTTTAATGGTAAGATATCAGTAACATTTATTGTGTTGAATTTCTACTCAGGTTTATAGAGAATGGGAAGCAAGTGCTCTAAGAGTCGATAAATATGTAAGAATAGCTCTTATTCGGATTGCTGTTGTTCTCGGAAAAGAGGGTGGTGTTAGGTATGATTTATTTAATATGTCACCCTTTGGTTCTTAAAATATGTTATTCACTTTGTAATGTTGAACTATCTATGTTTCCATTTAAATTTACATCTAATAAAACAAATCTTTCGATCTCTACAGCTAAAATGATACCCCTCTTCAAATTGTTTGCTGGTGGACCTTTGGGGTCTGGAAAACAATGGTACTGCACCTTCATTTAGTCTTTACAAATTTCACAAAAGACTTGTTTGTTTGTTTGATTGAATCTCAATCGAGCCCTTTTGCAGTTTTGTTTATGTTGGCTTTAAAATTTGTATAGGTCTTCATGGATTCATGTAGATGACTTAGTAAACTTGATTTACGAAGCTTTGTCCAATCTCTCTTACAAAGATGAAAAGTACCCAGTGAATATTGCAATTATTCATTTTTTGTTTGTACTACTAAATTTCCAACTCTTAAATAACAGGAGTCAGAAACGGGACAGCACCAAATCCCGTTCAGCTTTAAGAATTGTGCGATCAGTTGGGGTCCGTTTTGGGACGACCCTTGTGGCTGCCTGTACCAGAGCTTGCACTTAAAGCTGTTCTTGGGGAAGGTGCTTGTGTGGTAAGAATAAATTATATTATTACATGGGTGTCAGAGAATTATTATGAATCATTGGATCGTACTGTCTACTAATGGTTATAGGTGATCCAACGGCTCAAAAGGTGCTGCTTTTGTTTATATTTGCTCTATATGTGTGATATTGCAGATTCTTGAAGGGCGAAAGGTGCTTCCGACAAGGGCCAAAGAGCTGGGCCTTTCGTTCAAATTTCATATGTGAAATATGCTCTCAAAGCGATCATGTCGTCTTAAGAAGATTCAATTTTTTTCTTAGTCAAATCGAAGATTCTTTATTCTTTTATGTGAAATTGTTTAAAGATTGAGAAAGAATCCGCCTTTCTCGATATTAATGTGTTGATTTAGTGGTTGAGTTGAGTGATTGCATGTATTTTGTTATTTTTAGTTTATTACATTGTATTTGTACAGGATTTAAATGGCTGTCAATATATAATGTTTGTGTTTAATTTATTATGTGCAGTACAATATTGAGCTCTGATCACAATTTCATAAATTTTCTCATCTATTTGAATTTGTTATTACATTGCACTGCCGGGTAATTGTTTTAATTATCAGAAAAGGATAATTGTTCTTTTAATTACCTTCCACCTCCACTATTAAATTCTTAATTAGATTAAAAATTTATATCTGTTAGCTGAGGATTATTGGGAGATGATATTAGAAGTGACAGTTGCCAAGTTAAAAATTAATGTAATTTTCTTTGTACAGATGGTGGGTGAGTTATGGACATGTACAGTCTGATGCGTGCTTAATTAGTTTTAGTTAAAAGTTAAATTCATCAGGTAATGTAATAAATAAAAGATATTAAGGAATGGTAGGCCAACAGTCAAAACAAGTCTTTGAGTCACAAAGAAATATTTCCTTTTTATTTCCTTTGGATGATGAGAACTAAGAACTTTGATTGGATTTTCTTACACGTAACAGAAGATGAGTTTCTAAGGCAATTTTCCTGTTTTTCATTCGGAACTAATTATCATAGAATCAGCAATGTCAAATGGCAAATTTTGTGACGAAACACCAAATTGATTGTCTAAAAATATCAGAAAATTTAGGACTTAGATTGCATACAAATTTTGTTTAACAAAAACAATGACTGAACAGGGCAATTTTGCCAAATTTCGAGCTCCATCTCAAAATTCGACCACTAGGTCAAATTCCGACCTCTAGGTCTCAGTAAGCTATCTATTACTCGAGTTAGTAAATATTTTTGTTATTTTTCTCTAATTTTCAATTTCACCCTTGGAACTTGGGGTGGAAATAGTTGTAAATTTGTAATACTGGGTTTCAAGAATCTTAATTTTGTTCATGAAGCTTAATTGTTGTATTTGCCTTTCCCGATAAGACTGCAAAAGTTAATGGGAAATGCAACTAAAAGAAAAAGAAAAGGTAAGGCCGGGAAAGCTTTTCTTTCTTCAATTAATTCTCTTCTTTGGTTAGTGGAATAGTTTACATTTATTTTATTCATGAGTGTACTATTTTAAAGAGTATGAATTGAAATTAAATCAACTATTTGTCAGTAGAAAAAAGCAAAGAGTATGAATTGACATTAAATCAAGAAAAAAACATTGTTTATTCTATTCAACTGTGTAGGTTTTGTAGGCATGTGGCTGTGGGTACTATAGCTACCTAAGCAAAAATAAGCCATAGTTCAAAGTTAGAGGAGAAAGTCGGACCGAGCAGATCGGTGATCGAATCTAGCTCCACCGAGCTCGTTCGAAAGCTTGGCGATACGAGTTCGAACAAAATTTGAAGCTTGGGAAAATTGTCGGGCCGAGTTCGGCCAATTCCATGGCCGAATCGGAAAGCTTGTGTTGGTCCCAAGTGGTCAGAAGAGGTTTAGAGGGGGGGTGAATAAACCTCTTTAAAAAATTTCTTAAAATTTAACTTTAAAACTTTACTCTTACTGAACAGACTAAGCTGATCAGATTAGTAAGTTACAATTCTGTTCGCGAACAAATCTTTGAACAGTTTTGTTGACCACTCGTCTGATAGTTACTTAGCTGATTTTGCAGAAATCAGTTTTAATACTTAGAGTACTTGCAGCGGATTTTCAAAGTGTTTTTCACAAGTAAACTTAGTAGTCTGAAAAGTAATTCCCCAGTTTTATAAACTCCTTTTAACTTCTTTTCAAACAGTTAACTTAATGTGTTTTTATGTAATCAGGAAATATGCAAGTTTGAAAAGCAATGTAAAAACACAATCAATTTTTATAGTGGTTATATGGATTTGAATATCCTTTAGTCCACTCTTCCAAGTCACACAGATCTTGGGTTATACTATAATCACAAAGTTTACAGTATACTCTGCTTGCGTCGAACAACAAATGAAACGACCACAAGTTCGCAATAGGAAATCATACAGAAAACCTATCCTCTGAAGTTTGATCACTCACAAAGATGGATCACAACTTCGCACAACACTCTTGTTTACAAAATCACTCAGAAGATGTATTTTTCTTTGTTCTTCAACTCTGCTTTCGTCAACAAATGACTCAGCTGATGAGTGAGCTGTTCTTGAGACTTAAAGAATTTTGCTTCGGAAATTTCTCTCAGAAAGTGTGTTGCTTGTTTCTTCTTCGTCTCTTTCAGCTATTTATACTTGAGGATTGAAAAGTGTCCGTTGAAGAGAGACAGGATTCAAATTCCTCGAGTACTGGTCCTTAAAATCCGCGAACGGCTCTTTTGCAGTCTGTCCGTACTGTAAACAGTACTATTCTGCAGGCAGCATTAAATGCAGCATTAAATGCACTCGGCTGATGCGAAGCTTTTCTTCAATCATTTGTCTTAAATATCCTCGTACTTCAGCATTTATTACACCAAGGGGCATTTATTACCGTTGGGAACACTTCATGATCTTCTTCACTTGGCTGACGAAAGTACAAGTCTGATGGTGAACTCGGCTGATCTCAATCTTGAACAAATCTGATTTGAGTCGGCTGATCTTCACTAGTCTGATAACTTTACTTCAGCAGATCAGAAGTCTTGGACCTTGAAACTTTGACTCTTCTGATGTCTTCATTACTTAGTCAAAATTCCTTGATAAGTTTATCAGCTAAGTTACTCCATACTTAGCCAATTTTGAAGTTTTGGAATGCATCAAAACCTCCCTTATCAAACTTTCTTTAGTGCCTTCATCTTCATCCTTATCCAACAATTTCCCCCTTTTTGATGATGACAAAACTTCAGCTAAGTACCTGTTAAATACCTAAACTAAAGATTGAAATCCTCAAAATTTTCTGAGATAGAAAAAGTTTATTGGATTGAACTTGACTTTTCATTAATATTGAAAAAGAGTTACATAGTACAAGTTCATTAGATGAGATTTCTGAAGAAATAGATAAAGTAAACTGATTACAAGGATTTTTCAATTTCTAACTATCAGCTTCTTCATCTGATTCTTCCAGCACTTCTTCATATTCATAAGATGATTCTTCATCATCTTCTTCATCATCAGCTTCATCTTCCAAGATTGCTTTGGCAGCTTCCATCTTCTCCTTAAGTTCTTGTTCTTGAAGAGCTCTCAAAGCTTCCATAGCCTTCCTGGCAGATTCTGTATTCTTGTACTTGGTATCTTCTTTTTCAATCTTTTCTTCTTCTTCTACCGTTCCAAGCTTTTCAGTCTTGTCAGCTGTTTCTTCAGTTTCCTTGGCTTCAATAGTTGCAGCAGTAGTTTCTTCCTTAGTTGATTCTTCAGCAGCAAACTCCTTTGCTGGTTCTTCAGCAACAGTCTCTTTAGCTGGTTCTTCAGCAGCAGATTCCATAACTGGTTCTTCAGCAGCAGTTTCCTTAGCTGATTCTTCCCTTTTATCTTCCCCCTTTTTGTCATCATCAACTCTGATGACATTAGAAGGTTCAACAGCAGGGTTGAGAGCAAGTGTTGGAATCTTTACTCCAGCGCATAAAGCCTTTAGATTCTGATTAACAACGTCGTGACTAGCTGTTAGATGATGAATGTCAGTGCTGATTACATCAGTCTTGTCATTGAAGTAGTCAATGTTGAGATTGATAGTTGCAATTTCATTTTGAACTTCCTGTGCAGCCTTTGCCACTTCTTGCAACATCCCCAGATTGATTTCCTTCTCTTCATGACTGACTTTAATGAAGGTTGCAGTTAAGTCAGCAATCTTGTGCTCAGCTGATTTTAATGCAGTGTGAAGATGATTCACATCACCCTTCACATCTTCGACGTTCTGGTTCAGCTCTCTCGAACTGTGCACTAACTGCAATGAATTGTCTTGAGGAATTGGAATACTGTTGATTTCCTTCTTGATGATCTCTTCTGTTGATCCTTGAACAGTTTCCAGCTGAAGTCTGTTGGTTTCTGCCAACTCTGCTTTCAGCTCCTCCTTAACCTTCAATAGCTGTTGCTTGTGCTTGTCTTCCAGGTCCTTAAGTTGGTTTTCCATCAGCATCTGGATTGCTTCCATCAGTGATGAGTGTTGATCAGCTGATGAAGCAGAAGCATCAGCATCAGCTTCCTTTTCTTCAGTCGCCTGTTGAACAGGGACCTCTTCCATATCCGTCATCTGATGATCTTCAAAAGTCTTAGCTTGGCACTCAATAGCTAAGGACTTATCAGCAGACTTGTGCTCATCAGTGACATCATCGTAGAACAGATTAGTAATGGTTCCATCTTCATTAAAGCATGTTGTCTGTCTAATCTGCCTTACAATAATCCAAGGGTTAACAGGAGCATTGTTACCCTTAGGGACTTCATAGTACTGTTGTACTTCCTTGCCAAAAATGATTTGCTGGATACTTGGCAGTAGTGGCAAATCACTTGAACAGCCTTGCTGATACTTTGACTTCTTAGCCCATCTCTTCAGGGCAGTCATAACAGCAAACTTAATTGCTCTTTCTTCAGCATCTTCAGACTTCTTTTTCTTTTCAGGCAAGGTGCTCTTGATTTTCTTGGCTTCCTCCAATGCAAAGCCTTTTGCATAGCTATGCATGATATCTCTCACATAGCTGGGATCAAGAGCCTTTTGAATGGAGTTTGTCTTCAGCCAACTTAGAACCCATCGTTCTTCATCAGCTAACTCCTTCATACTTTGAAGTTCAGTGATTGACTTGTTCAGCCTGTTGTCCCTCCAACTGATATATCTTGGCTTTTCTTGGTTGAACAGAGTCATCAACATAAGCTTCTGATCATAGTAAGCCAAGGACTTTTCAAACTTCTTGAACAGCTCCTTATCAGCATACACTATTTCAAATGCTTTTCTGACTTCAAACTTGTCCTTTGACTTGAGTTTGGGGGCAGGTAGTAATATCTTCTTCTTGTCCTCTTCAGTCTTGCCTTCTCCAATCTTGATGCCTCCTCCATGGACAGGTCCATAGGCATCAACTTTGCTCAATTCAATCACCACAGCCATTTCAGCATCCTCAGCAGCTTTTCTTTCTGCTTCAGACATGCGTCTTCTGGCTTCATCCTTTGCTTCTTGAGCTTTGCTTAGCTCAAGTGCTTTCTTCTCTTCAAGCTCATCCTGCTTCCTCTGTTCAGCTTCCTCCCTTGCCTTCTTATCAGCTTTGGAGACTTTCTTTCTCCTTAGCACTATTTTTCTCTTGCCTTTATCAGCAGGGGCTGGTCCAGCAGATGATATGGGAGCAGCAGCAATAGGATAGATGATTTGGACATCTGGATCTTCTTGAGGTTGAGTAACCTCAGCTGTTGATGTGACTTGACTTGGCTGTTGCTCATCAGCTTTGTCAGTCTCAACAGTTTCAACTGTTTCAGCAGGCCTTTGAGTAGCTTCATGGTCTTCCCTTGCTACATTTTCCAGATCAGTAGGTTTTTCAATAAATGTCATCTGCTTTCTAGCAGACTTCTTGGTCCTCCCTTCATGGTAAGTGGAGGTAACAGTATCTCTCTGTTGACTCCTTGTCCTTTGAGAAATACCCTCAGCAGGCCTCTCTGCTGATGGAGTTCTTGATGGTGATGCAGGGGATCCAGTCCTTACATCAGCAATTATATTCTCAACAATCTTAGTGGCTTCAGCAGAAGTCACTCTCTCCATCTGCTTAGATTCTTTCTTTTTGGGCTCATCAGCAGCCCTCTTCCTTTTAGTCTCAACAGCCAAACTTGCTGTTTTGACTAACCTCTTTTGCCTTTTGGCAGGAACCTCCTTTGGCTCCTCAATATCAGCTTCCTCAGGC
The DNA here is from genome assembly GCA_038501285.1 of Penstemon eatonii. Lineage (NCBI taxonomy): Eukaryota > Viridiplantae > Streptophyta > Magnoliopsida > Lamiales > Plantaginaceae > Penstemon > Penstemon eatonii. The sequence continues at coordinate 19,909,504 of CM076711.1, forward strand.
TCACCAGCCTTCCTCTTTTGAACAGGCATGTACCTGGACAATGCCTTGGATTTGTGAATCTCTTTTCCATTCTTCATATCACAACCCAGTTTTGACAGCAGATAACTGAGTGTGATCCTGTGGTTGGTAGTGGGGCCTTTTCCTTTCTTATCATCAAGAAAGTCAGCTAATATGTACCAAACTATGATGGACCAGTTGATCTCCAGTCCATAGTATATGGCAGCCATGATGCTGAACCTCTTCATGGTAACAGCATCCAGTGAGAATGTGCAGTTCTCAATCAGCTTGGACACCATATCAGCCATCCGCTGATATTCATCCTTCAGTTGCTTCTTCCTTATATTTCCAGATAACGTTTCTCCCTCTTTGGCGCAGATCGCCCAGAACTGTTGATGTTTGTCCTCTGTCAGCACAGTGACGTCATGTCGTCCACTGTTAGGAAGCCCAAACGTCTCGTGAAGAACAGCTGGGGTAATAGTGACAGATTTGTCTCCTACTGAAGCCTTAATCTCCAGTTTGTTGTAGTCAGCTTTCGCTGTGTTGTAGTATTCCATCACTTGGTCAGTCCAGATAATTCCTTCGTGGTATTCCATGAAGTTTACCAGCGAAGCAGCTTTGAACTTTTCGAGCAGTTCTTTCATCAGATCCGTACCGGATTGGTAGTAAGAATCATAAACGAGAAACATACCTTCAGCGGCCATCGTTGATCTGTTGAAGGTTAGAAAAACAAAGGAAAGTATGCAGAAAATTTGCAGAAATTTCTCACAAGTGCTTTTGAATGCTTAGAGTGCGTAAAGAGCTACTCGACTGATCAGATGGGGATTTATAGAGTTGGGGTATGTTGGTATCCGTGATATCCGCCAACCGTTAGATCCGTTTTTCTGTCAGTGCTGATCGTGCGGCGTCAGTTACGACTTTTCGAATTCAAAAGACATTTAATGAAGAGCGGGAATATGTACCGCCCAACAGTTACTTATAAAAGCGTGTTTTGAATATACGTTTTAAACAATTCCGCTTTTATTAAAGTAATCAGATGAGTAACATAAATACTTATCTGATGGACTACTGTCCTGATGACATAGTTGTTATCAGAGAATGCCAATAGCTGATAACCTTCCTCAGCTGTTTGTCAATCCAGCCAGATAAAGTAACTTTAATCTTCGATAGTTGAGTCTTCTGATGAAAACATAACTTCAACTAACTGTCATTAACAAATTTCATCTTTAATTCAGAAGTACCGCTAGTCTTACACGTTCCCCCTGAGTTTAAGAATTCATAAGTTAACTAGTCTGTTGAAAGTTAATCCTTGAAGATAATAATAGATAACTAAGCTGTTGAACTCCAGTCTTATGATGAGTTCCCCCTCAGCTTAGGCTTCCAAATTAAGTAGTCCTAACTCAGCTCTTAGAGTTGAGAACCTTACTTCACTTAGAGGTTTAGTGAAGATATCAGCAATCTGATTATCAGTATGAACATACTCAATCATTACATTGCCTTTTTCCACATGATCTCTAATGAAATGATGCTTGATCTCAATATGCTTAGTCCTTGAATGACTTGTAGTGTTCTGAGTAAGAGAGATTGCACTAGTATTGTCACAGTAGATTGGTATTCCACTGATTTTGATGTTGTAATCTTCTAGTTGATGCTTCAACCATAGTATCTGTGCACATCAAGCTCCAGCAGCTATATATTCAGCTTCAGCAGTAGATATAGAAACTGAGGTTTGCTTCTTACTCATCCATGAGATCAGACGACTGCCCAAGAACTGACATGCACCTGTTGTGCTTTTCCTGTCAATCTTGCAGCCAGCAAGGTCTGAATCTGAATAGCCAACTAGTTCAAATCCAGATTCTCTAGGATACCACAATCCCAATTCTTGAGTGCCTTTAACATACTTCAATATCCTCTTGGCAGCTAAGAGATGAGATTCTTTGGGGTTTGATTGAAATCTTGCACAGACTCCAACTGAGTACATTATATCAGGTCTGCTTGCTGTTAGATACAACAATGAACCAATAATGCCTCTATATTTGGTAATGTCCACTGATTTGCCATCTTCATCTTTATCCAAACGAAGACTTGTAGACATAGGAATGGTAGCTGTTGAGCTAGTTTCCATACCAAATTTCTTGAACAGATCTCTTGTGTACTTTGCTTGGCTGATGAATATCCCATCAGACAACTGTCTAACTTGCAATCCAAGAAAGTAATTAAGTTCACCCATCATGCTCATTTCAAACTTATTCTGCATCAGCTTGGAGAACTTATCACACATCTGTTGATTAGTTGAACCAAAAATAATATCGTCCACATATATTTGCACAAGTAATATATGATTTTCCCATTCAATTGTGAACAAGGTTTTATCTACCTTACCTTTTCGAAATCCTTTAATTAAAAGAAAATCAGATAGGGTATCATACCATGCTCTTGGAGCCTGTTTAAGTCCATAGAGGGCTTTCTTCAGACGATATATTTTGTCCTCTTCTTGATAGACTTCAAATCCTGGAGGTTGTTCAACATACACTTCTTCTTGCAATTCTCCATTGAGAAAAGCAGACTTCACATCCATCTGATAGACAGTGAAGTTCTTGTACGCAGCATAGGCTAGAAACAGTCTGATTGCTTCAAGTCTTGCTACTGGTGCAAAAGTTTCATCAAAGTCAATTCCTTCTTCTTGACAATATCCTTTGGCCACTAGTCTTGCTTTGTTTCTGGTGACAACACCATCTTCATTCATCTTATTTCTGAATACCCACTTAGTGCCAATTACTCTTTGATGACTTGGTCTAGGAACTAAGTACCAGACTTCATTCCTTTCAAATTGATCCAACTCTTCTTGCATAGCTTCTATCCAGAAGGAATCATTGAGAGCTTCTTCAATTTGCTTGGGCTCTATTTGAGATAGAAATGTGACAAACATGGCATCTTGTGCAGCAGCTCTTCTTGTTTTCACTCTATCTAAAGGATCACCAATGACTAACTCTGGTGGGTGATTCTTGAGCCATCTGAGATCAGGTTGCAAATCAGGATGTTGTCCTCTGTCTTGATCTTGCAACACTACTGTTGGAGTTCCAGTAGTAGTCTGTTGAACATTTGTAGTCTGTTGAACAGTCTCTGGTCTGTCAGCTGTTTGCAACTCGTCTGTTAGACAATCAGCACTGTGATTTTGAACAGCACTTGAGTTAGCAGCTGAACTTAGATTAGGTAGTATGATGGGAACATATTCTTCATTTCTTCCAACGTCTAACTTCTGTAAATCAGTGGACAGATCTTGATTAGCACTTTGATTCTTTTCAGAAGATTGACTTGGCTCATCAAATACTACATGGATAGATTCTTCTATTAGTAATGTTCTTTTATTGAAAACTCTATAAGCTTTACTAACAGATGAGTATCCTACAAAGACAGCTTCATCAGCCTTTTCTGCAAATGCAGCAAGGTGATTTTTCCCATTATTCAATACAAAACATTTACAACCAAAAATCTTAAAGTAATGAATGTTTGGCTTTCTGTTGTTCCAAACTTCATATGGAGTCTTGTTCTGATTTTTGTTGATCATACATCTGTTCTGGGTAAAGCATGCTGTATTTGTTGCTTCTGCCCAAAATCTTTGAGGCAGTTTAGCTTCAGCTATCATGGTTCTGACAGCTTCTTTTAGTGTTCTGTTTCTCCTTTCAGCAACACCATTCTGTTGAGGGGTCCTAGCAGCAGAATACTCATGATGTATTCCTTTGATATTACAATACTCTTCAACAGTAGAGTTTGTAAACTCTGTCCCTCTATCTGATCTGATCTTCAATATTTTGATACTCTTCTCATTTTGGATCAGTTCCATCAGATTTGTAAGATGTTCCTTGGTTTCACTCTTCTTTTTCATGAAAATCACCCAAGTATATCTTGAATAATCATCCACAACAGCTAGGCAGTATTTCTTTCCACCATTGCTGACTGGATCAATGGGTCCAAATAAGTCCATATGCAACAGCTCCAATATTCTTCCAGAAGATTGGTGCTTCTTTTCTTTGAATGATGACTTGATTTGTTTACCCTTCTGACATGCATCACAGAGCTTGTCTTTGCTCATGACTGCTTTTGGAATCCCTTCTACCAAATCATTCTTGATTAATCTGTTTATGGTCTTGAAGTTTAAATGATTCATCCTCTTGTGCCATAGCCAACTGACTTCACTTGGTGCAGATGCCACCAAACAAACACTTGAATTCTTGTCAACAGAATTCCAGTCAACTATGTAGATATTTCCTTGTCGTCTTCCAGATAAAATTACCTTCTTTGTACCAATTTGTTCAACGTAGCACTTATCTGTTGAGAAGATGACTGAATATCCCTTGTCACAAAATTGACTTATGCTCAGCAGATTATATTTTAGGCCTTTGACATAGGAGACGTCAGATATCTCTATGTTTCCCTTGATTAATCTTCCTTTAGCTTTAATCTTGCCTTCTTTGCTGTCTCCAAAAGTGACTTTTGGACCATCCACAGCAACTGCATCAGTCAACTCATGTATGTTTCCACACATGTGCCTTGAACATCCACTGTCCAAGTACCAAATCTTCTCTACTTTACTCCTACTCCTAATCCTAACCTACAAAACAAAAATAAAATTGTTTTAGGTACCCTTATTGAGAGGGTCCTGAAGGATTAGTTCCACCTTTGACAACCCAAGATGTTGATGTCTTAGGCTTCTTAGGTTTCTGAGTTTTAGGAGCATGAACAGTTTCATTTTTATCATAGTTATCAGATAAGTCATGTTGATGATCAGTATGATATGAATAATGTTCATAAGCAGGGTAAGGTGCATGATAAGCAGGGTATGCATGCATTGGATGAGCAGGGTAAGGTGCATAGTAACTAGGAAATTGAGGTGCATGATACATAGGATGATATGCAGCAGGTTGCACATAATATGACTCATTTCCATACCAAGCATTTTGATTTTTCTTGTTTTTATGCTTCTTTGGTTTACTAGATGCTTGCTCATTTGATTTTGACTTAGTTTTACCACTAGTCTGATTGACTTTAGCTTTATCAGCAGACTTCTTAGGGCTCTGCTGTTTGGTCTTACTAGTCTGATTTCCTACACTAGGCTCTTTGATCTTTTTAGCCTTAGGAGATTTCTTCTCCTTTGCCACTTTCTCAGATGAGGCAGGTTTAGAAGTTTGAACATACAGAATGACCTTACTATTGTCAGCTGATATGAATTTTTCAGTATGATTCAATTTTAATTTTTCCTTTTCTAAAGGTGTCTCCTGTTTACTAGATGTATGCAAGGATGCAGCAGTAGACTTATCATGAGACTCAATGATTTTCTCAAGTTCCATGATTTCTCCTTTATAAACCTCACACTCAGCTTTCAGAGATTCATGCTCTTGCTCAAGCTGTTTATATTCAGCTGATTCTTTTGGCCTTTCAGCTAGAAGTTTCAGTGAATTATTTTGCTCTTTTAGCAAGTTCATCTCTTCCTTAAGCTTAACAAACTCTCCAGCAATAGTAGTATTATTTAACATCATTTGCTCTAGAGAATTAAACAATTCATTTTCTTGAGGAGTTACCTCATCCTCAGAGTCATCAGATTCCTTTGCCATCAGGCACAGGAGAGCAGGTTTCTCTTCATCAGAAGACTCTTCGTCTGAAGTGTCTGAGTCTGAATCAGATGAGTAGACAGCGGTCAGCTTTTCTGCTTCAGCCATCATTGCCTTGCCTCTCTGATGCTTTCTTTCTTTTCTCATTTTCTTCTCTTCCTCAGTGTACTTCTCTGCTTTTGGATATGGACAGTCTTTAATGAAGTGTCCCAATTTCCTGCAGTTGTAACACATTAGTTTTGATTTATAATCATCTTTTTCTTGAGAAGAAAAGTTAGGTTTAGAAGAAAATGCATTGTTGTATTTGTTCTTCATTTTTCTTTTGTAGAACTTCTTGAAATTATTCATCAACAGTGCAACATCTCCAGCGGTGTACTCCTTCTTGTTGAGTAGAGTGGCTTCATCAGATGAGTCCACTTCAGCATTTCTTTGAGCTGGTCTTCTTTGGTTTTCAGCAGCAACCAGTGCAGCTGTGGGTCCTGAAGTTGAGGTTTCTTCAATTCCCATTCTAGGCAGTTTATACTCGAATGCCTTGAGTACAGAAAACAGCTCAGTAAGAGAGATTTTTCCCAAATCCCTTGACTCTTCCATTGCTGTTACTTTCATGTTGAACTTTGGGGGTAGGGCCTTTAGTACTCTGACGGTGATCTCCTTGTCAGTGAAGGTCTTTCCCAACTTTAAAACTTCATTCAAGGTTCTGGTGAATCTGGTATCCATCTGATCAATGGTTTCTCCAGACTTCATCTTGAAGTTGTCAAGTTTCTCCAATGCAACAGTGAGTTGATGCTCCTTGATAGCATCATTGCCTTCGCTCATGTTTCTGACTTTGTCCCACATCTCCTTTGCAGTTTTGCAATGTTTGACCTTGTCAAACCGATCATTATCCAGGGCTTTAGTCATGATGAATCTCCCAACTTTATCAAGATTGTAAAGCTTTATCTCCTCTGGAGTCATCTCATGAAGGTCTTTCTCCACAACCGTATCTACCTCATTTATTTTAATGGTCTTTGTGAATCTGAATGGACCTTTAATGATACATGTGTACATGTTGTCATTGTAGGCAGCTAGAAAGATTTCCATTCTAATCTTCCAGTCTTCAAACGACATACCAGCAATGTGGGGAACATGGCTGATACAATCCATTTTTCAAAAAGTTTTGATTTTTCAAAAAGATGCTCTTTTGAAAAGTTTTGAAAACCTTTGAAAAACACTTAGATCAAGCTCGTTGATCAGGCAGCTGATTCTAATGAACCACCTGCTCTGATACCACTTGTTGGTCCCAAGTGGTCAGAAGAGGTTTAGAGGGGGGGGGGTGAATAAACCTCTTTAAAAATTTTCTTAAAATTTAACTTTAAAACTTTACTCTTACTGAACAGACTAAGCTGATCAGATTAGTAAGTTACAATTCTGTTCGCGAACAAATCTTTGAACAGTTTTGTTGACCACTCGTCTGATAGTTACTTAGCTGATTTTGCAGAAATCAGTTTTAATACTTAGAGTACTTGCAGCGGATTTTCAAAGTGTTTTTCACAAGTAAACTTAGTAGTCTGAAAAGTAATTCCCCAGTTTTATAAACTCCTTTTAACTTCTTTTCAAACAGTTAACTTAATGTGTTTTTATGTAATCAGGAAATATGCAAGTTTGAAAAGCAATGTAAAAACACAATCAATTTTTATAGTGGTTATATGGATTTGAATATCCTTTAGTCCACTCTTCCAAGTCACACAGATCTTGGGTTATACTATAATCACAAAGTTTACAGTATACTCTGTTTGCGTCGAACAACAAATGAAACGACCACAAGTTCGCAATAGGAAATCACACAGAAAACCTATCCTCTGAAGTTTGATCACTCACAAAGATGGATCACAACTCCGCACAACACTCTTGTTTACAAAATCACTCAGAAGATGTATTTTTCTTTGTTCTTCAACTCTGCTTTCGTCAACAAATGACTCAGCTGATGAGTGAGCTGTTCTTGAGACTTAAAGAATTTTGCTTCGGAAATTTCTCTCAGAAAGTGTGTTGCTTGTTTCTTCTTCGTCTCTTTCAGCTATTTATACTTGAGGATTGAAAAGTGTCCGTTGAAGAGAGACATGATTCAAATTCCTCGAGTACTGGTCCTTAAAATCCGCGAACGGCTCTTTTGCAGTCTGTCCGTACTGTAAACAGTACTATTCTGCAGGCAGCATTAAATGCAGCATTAAATGCACTCGGCTGATGCGAAGCTTTTCTTCAATCATTTGTCTTAAATATCCTCGTACTTCAGCATTTATTACACCAAGGGGCATTTATTACCGTTGGGAACACTTCATGATCTTCTTCACTTGGCTGACGAAAGTACAAGTCTGATGGTGAACTCGGCTGATCTCAATCTTGAACAAATCTGATTTGAGTCGGCTGATCTTCACTAGTCTGATAACTTTACTTCAGCAGATCAGAAGTCTTGGACCTTGAAACTTTGACTCTTCTGATGTCTTCATTACTTAGTCAAAATTCCTTGATAAGTTTATCAGCTAAGTTACTCCATACTTAGCCAATTTTGAAGTTTTGGAATGCATCAAAACCTCCCTTATCAAACTTTCTTTAGTGCCTTCATCTTCATCCTTATCCAACAGCTTGTGAACAAGCGGGTAGAATAGTAGAATAATTCTTTACAAATAGTATATTGAAGTAGGTGTTATTGTGTCTATTAGGTGTCAGGATTTTGCCTGAAGTTGAACTTTTAAATGGAAATAAAGTGGAGTAATATATTAATGTGATGAGTTGATTTACTAATAAAATAAAAGAGTGTATCAGCTTTTTGTCGGGAAATTAGTTTCCAAAAAGTTGCTCAGCAGACACAATAAATTAAAAAAAAAGTAACTTAACAATTCAAGCCTTCAAATTCAGCCGATCCGAGTACTCGAAAATGTTCATTTTTGAACTTTGAGTCGACCTCAAACAATAAATTCCTAGACCAGCTCAAGCTCGAGCTGAATCTTAACAGGCTTTCTAGATTTTCGAACCAAGTCCCATCAATTGCTTGTTCGGATCATTCGAGCTTGTTTTCACCCTATTCAAACTTCAAAGTCAAGCCTGTCTGAATCAACTTCTTCAATTATCCGATGTTGAAGCTCCACCTAATTATCGACTTCTTCAATTATCGACTTGAACTTGTCTGAATCAACCTCTGTTATATCATCCTTCTCATCTGCATGAGAAAATAAGCATAAATTACTAATCAAACGCGATTGTAAACCACAAATAAAAATTTGATCAATTAAAATTGAGAAAGCGCGCAATTTAATTTCACAGGACAACTCCATTTTTCACTGCCCTTGAGCATGAAATTCTACTGAAGTTCTTAAAAAGAAAAAAACCATATGCAAAATCATGCTTAGGTAAAGACAAAAGCCATTTAAAATCGTAAATAAAATCAACATGCAACTCAATATAAATCAATAAATTATTGTTCAAAATTGGCTCAAACTCGATAAAATAAGCAACAAATATATAAACTAAGAAATCTTTTAAAAAAAATACAACTGTAAACTAAAAACTGGAACGAAAATGAAATTACCGGCGATCCGATGCTTAATTTTGAGGTATTTCAGCCGAAGAACCCTGCGTTCAACAGTATGTTCGACTGCGCATCTATTTGCTGTACCTTGCTCAGTACTACTTCGTTTAATCCGAGTACTACATCAACTCATTTACTCCTCGCACCATAATTAGTCCGATCTCATATCCCGATCTCAAATCTCGAGCTTAAATTCCGATCTCAAATTCTGATCTCATATCCCGATCTCAAATTCCGATCTCAATTCCCGATCTCAAATTCCGAGCTCAAATTCAGATATAAGGTTCCGATCTCACATTCCAAACTCAACTTTCAATCTCACATTCCGATCTCAAATTTTGATCTCAAATTCGGAACTTTGGGTATGGTAAGACTAAGCAATGAGCAGCTCTCTATTTTTTTATTATTATTTTCTTCCATTGCTTTGAGTTTATGTTGTTGATTATCATCTTCTTCGATTTTCTCCATTTTTTCTTTTCTTTTCTTTCCTTTTCTGGTATGGATGAACATAACAAATAATTTATTTTTTTAAGTAGTTTTCTTCATTTGGTAGAGAGGAAAATATTAAGTACTATTAACTAATTAAGGAGTATTACTTAAGACTGAATCAACAAGTATAAGTTAACAGATAAGTGATACAATTTCTAAATAGAGCTCATCTAATAGCATCATAACATGCAAATTTATAATGCCCATAATTTAACTGTTAATAATTTATGAATACTTCCATCATTAATTTATTCATATATGTTATTCACACTAGCTATACAATTTGTTTAGGTAAATCCCTATTATTCTATTTATTTTATACTCGTCCCAATAAAAAAATAAGCTATCAGCTAAGTAAAACAATCAATTAATTCAGTCAAAATTATATTTTTTTAAACTCAACTTATCATCTAAGTAAAATAATTAATTAACGTTGTTAAAATTAGATAATTAAACTCAGCTTATTGGTCCACAACGTTGAAGCATACCATAAGTAAAATTATTAGAAGAAAAAGGATAATGCTAAAAATTTATACTAAAATTTTCTCATCATTTATATGTATGTGATCATTGTCATAACTAATCAATACAACTAAGTTATTCAAATTTTGTCGAAGATTTCACTAGAATAAATCAACTAATCAACAAAAAGTATGCGCTTAATTTATTCTATTAAATTGGGCAATAACCTCCGCGCGGAAGCGTGGAGCAATTGACCTAGTATATATATATATATATAAAATAAAAAGGTGAAATTTTGTGTAATCCAAACCCAAAACTCGAAAATTTCAAATATATCGGGTCAAATTTTGAGTATGAAAATTCAAATATCGGTTATCCGACCCAAAATACCCAAAAACCTAAATAACAGTCCCGTTCACAGCCCTAATTCCAATTCCCAAGTACTAAAGTAGTTCCAAATTTCCAATCCAAGCTTCACTTCACTCTTCTCACTTCTACGTTCTGCCCTGGAGCAAAACCCAAATCTTCTTCTTCTTCTTCTTCTTCTTCTTCAATTCAAAATCCCACCGCGCCGCCGCACCACCCACCCCACCCCCACCGCGCCTCCACCATTTCTCTCTCGGCCCAGATTTGTGAATTACAGAGGTACAGTCCAAATTCTAAATGCCCAATTTTGTTCTTTTTCTGATTTTCTCTTAATAAATTGGGTTCTAATTGCATTTAAAACCCAAATCTTGTATGATGCTGAAGTAATTTTTGGAGTGGGGACTGAGGCTAGGGGCTCTCTGATGTATTCTTTATAATTTCTATTCAACTTCATTGGATGGTTAGAGTGGCAGGAAGCATATTATTATTTACATATGTATTCAAGACAAATTATTTTTGATTCAATAATTTTTGGGAATTTTTGTACTGAATCAAATCGAACCGCACCGAATTGGTAAATTACCGAACCAAACCAAAATTTTCGGTTTGGCAAACGGTACCAGATATCGGAACACCGAACCTGCCGGTATAACGAAATTTGGTACGGTTCGGTTGCACTTTGCACAGCCTTACAGGCTAAGATAGTAGCGTGAGCAGAAATATTCTACTTCCATATTTTATCTATTTACTGATTTTGACAAGTAAAAAAATCATATTTGTTAACTTACATTTGTTATATAACTATAATCACGGTACTTGACTTTTCAATATATATATATACATACACGATACTTGTGGTATTTGCTTTTGTTAAGAGAGTTTAAGGAATGAAATGTCATAAAAAGATATTACTATTGAGTCTAAAATATATTAGCTAATTTGTAAAAGAGGGCCCCAATTCTAAACATCTCCTAGGGCCCCGTAATATGTGAGGCCGTCCCTGATTACTTTTTAGCATGATGGACTATATAGATTAATCTTGAATATTATTGGATGATCTTACCTATTTGTGTATGTGGAAATTAATGGGCAAGAAATTTTCTAAGGAATTCTTGATTTTGTTCTATTTTTTTTCCAGTGTAAGTGCATGAAAATTTCTATGTAAAAAAAGAGTGAACTTCTATGTAAATTCCCCTTTATAGAAACTGATGTTGTGCTAAGTAAATTAAACTCACCTATTACCTGTACTCTGCTGCGATATTAAAAAAGAAAAGAGTAGATTTATAGAAACTGTTGAAAAAATGTTTTCCTTAAACAAAAAAGTTTTTTGGTCATGCCGAATTGGATTTCGGTCCGGGCTGAGTTGGATTTTTAGCCCCGTTAAATTTTACGGCTTTGTTCCGACCGGGTTTGGGCCCAGTACTTCTAAACGTGTATTAGGGTGGGTTGGGTAAAAGCCCACCCATTGACAGGCCATTTACATGAAATTTACGAAAAGACACCAAATACACAAAAACTGAACCGATTTTTCTGGTTTGGCATATGCCCGTATTATGAAATTAGCGAACCGGCCTAGATACCAAAAAGATCGGCCGGTACGCTTTGGTTTACTGAACGCACACCCCTTATTGAGGAGGTCCTTTTGTAGCATAGTTGCGAAAGTATAAATATTCTACTTTTACATTTTATCTATTTATTGATTTTGACCCAAAAAATGTTAACTTTGTTAACGTATATACAATTATATTTAGAATATTTGTAGTATATTCTTCTGTCGAAAGAAGGTTTTAGAATCAAATGTTATGAAAATGTATCACGATCGAATTTTAAAAAAATTAAGTTGATTTCTCATATTATCTATCTAAAAAAAATATGGTAGAGGAAATACATGTAAATACTTAAAATATACTTTTACAATTTTAAAAATAAAGAATAGAATATGTATGTATGTATGTATGTATGTATGTATGTGTATCTAAAATTTAATATATGTGTGTGTGTGTGTGTGTGTGTGTGTGTGTTTATATTGTAAAATAGGGCCCCAATTTTAACTTTCCCCTAGGGCTCCCAGATATGTCGGGCCGGCCCTGACTGTATATATACCATTTAATTAGTCTATGGTGGTTGCTGGAGGAGATGGTGACGGCTCAAACAACCATGCAATTCACTAAGAAGCCGTACATTGAAGATGTTGGCCCGCGAAAAATGTAAGCACAACCTTGTTCCTGCATCCCAATTAATTAATACTTATTTAAGGTTATTTGAATAGGCCATTTCCAATCTTTGCCCAAGACAGTGTTATGATTCTGATGCATTATGACTTGCTTTACCCATTTCTTTTTGTAAAAGTTGACTTATTGGAAATCGGCTAATTGTTCACTTGTTACAAACATGATAGTATTTTCATTTACATCACTTTCACTTGTTTTTCCAGAGAAAGCATTCAATTTTCTACGTTCTCAGAAACTGACGTACTTAGAGCTTCCGAAGTTGAAGTCTCATTTGGTCGGTATTATGACTCCAATCAAAAGCCTATTAACAATGGGTTGTTAGACCCTCGCATGGTAATGCCTTCAACTCTTTCCATTTTAAAGGTATATTTTTTCTATAACTATGAGAACACATGTCCCATAAAAGGTCTCCTGCTGCATAAGATTAATCGAATAATCTTAAGTTGTGAGAGTGATGATGTATGCTTCCGTTGCCCTTTGGTACGAGAACAATCACTTTAAATAAAGAACTATATTTCTGTGTATATTGTTCTAATTTCCTCATTGGAAATATATTTTCAACAATTTCCCATTTCCTGCATTAGGAATTCTAAAATTTAACAAGTCTGTATGATCACTATACATTCAAAATTTCACTTTCTTTTGTGATGGTATTACAGGAAAATGTGTTTAAAGCTAATTTTTTTTAAATTTTGCTATTTGCTTAAGATAACCAAGAAGGTGGTGTGTTACACTAATGGTGAACAGTACGAATGTGCTACTAGCTGTGAACTTGTGCCAGTGTTCACGGATGAAGGTTGGAACAAGTGTACTTGTATTCTTCTCCCTTTCAGTTGGTCCTTCAATCTTAATTTTCCCTCAAGAGTATGCAAATGTGTCTAATAGATTGACGATAATTACAGAAAATAGGAAGTAAAACTAGAGATTCTAAAGTGAATGTTAGTTTGTAACTTTTTAGTTCATTTCCCGGCGATCAACATTTTACTAGGAATATATTATCATGAAAACCTGTCCCATTTAGAACTATGAATCAGAATTTGTTAGTTTTGTCTTTGTCGGTTGAGCATGCTACTTTGGGATGTTTTTCCTTCCCCTGTTGGAATAACCAAGATGCATATCAAATTCGTAATGTTTCTAGGGTTGCCACTGTGTCAACTTTTTGCTGATTGTTACCATTGCTGATACATATCCGTTCTCAAGTAGGCTGTTTACAATTTACTGAGTGGGCAGCATGTATTATATATATATATATATATATATATATATATATATGTATATGTGTATATATATGTATATATATATATTTAATTAAAAGTAGGGTGCAGGTTATTTGGGTATCTACTCAGAGAAGTTGTCCAGTTCTACAGAGCCTTACATTGCACCTTTTCATGTTTCAGGGACCTGCAAAGAAGAGCGATTTATGTGAAACTTGCTTTGGGAAATTTAACGAGTGCCCTGGACATTGCGGATATGCGGTTCTCGCTCTCCCTGCATATAATGTTGGATATTTAAGTACAATAGTAGATATCTTGAAGTGCATCTGCAAGGTATCAAGCTTTATGACTTGATATGACTTGATGTTAAATTTGATGATCCATCTACTTTAGTTAACTACATAATTAGGAGACATAGCAACAATGCTCACTTTTTACTTTTAAATTGTGCAATCACGTGATATGGACTCTAGACATAAAAAGAGTAATTGCCTAAACAACCTCACAAAGTATATATGGTTGTCTGGTTATGGATTAATGATGATCATAGTATGTTGTATATTCCAAAAATGATGAATCATCCCAAAAATGTATATAGGTTAGATAAAATAAGGATATCCCTGCATTTTTTGGTTAATTGGCTAGATTTATTAAGAGAAAAAACGGCACTGACTAAATGGCCATCTTCTCATCTTGTCTCCATCTTCTTCCTTCTCTTCATTTCAGTGAATAAAATAGTCAAGTGTAGATAGTAGATCTAATCATTGGTCTGTTTAATGATTCTGGCTGCTGAAGGTTCATCAATTCAATTTCACATTTGTTTTAAACCAACAGAAATGTTCAAGAGTACTTCTTGAGGAGAGAGAGCGTCAAGATTTTCTAAAGAAGATGCGAAATCCGAAAATTGAGCATTTGAAGAAGAATGAGATGCTGAAAAAAGTCGTGAAGAGGTGTAATGCCATCGCAGGGAGTAAGAGAGCTGTAAAGTGCTCCAGATGTGGGTATATAAATGGTTAGGCACCCACCCTATGCAAAAATATATTGCAACTTCAGTATTATATTTTAATTAATTTGTTAACTGTCTCCATCTGAAGTCTGAATTATTTCTGTGTAATATATTCAATGTGCGTCTGATTACGTTAACTGTCTGATGATTCAAGAGAGCGGGGATGGGGTGAGGAAGAGGTTGCATCATGGTTAATTTAAATGCTAAATGTATAGCTTGAGGTATTCCAAGTAGTGTGTGGATAATATGTTTTTTGAAAAGTTCAATATTTCTGTTGGTGATGCCTCAGTTTATAGTCTTTCGAAGAGATATGTTTGTTATTTCTGAAGTGTTTTGTTACCCGAATGAGGTTTGTAATAGAAAACGTCAAAAGAACTTTTAATATTCAGAATTAAATGCAAATGATTTTGAATTTTTCAAGGGTTAATTGTGCATAAAGAGTAAAAAATTGTAACTGTTTTATTGGTGCATTTCTTAAAATTTTCCTTATTAGCCCATCGGGACAACATTTTCAAATTATATATTTCAGGTTAGGGGTACTCTATTGCTCCATGCAGTTAGGTAATGATTATTTCTTTGACATAGATTTTCTCAATGCTTATGTTCAAATTAGTTTCTTGTGCAAAATATCTTGATATGCACAATGGGTCCATAATGGGGTTCTCCACAGTTGGTTGGTTAGGACAATGCTGTTCTGATTGGCTGTTGGGTTTCATCTTCAATCTCGAACTTTCAATTTGCTTTACAAAAACACAAGACGTCTTCGAATTTCGAGATATGTCTGTTAGGGAATCCAGAAGTTGGATAATTGAATATTATGGGGATCCTATCCTAATTTAAACATAGTCAATATTTAGTGGTGAAGTACTGATGCATTTTCCTGCGCTGCCCTATCCTCTTGTTAACAGTTCTTCAGTAACACTGAATCACTATTTGCAGTCCCCTGAAACAGCACTTTTTTAGAGAGAAAAATACAAAACTTGTAATTGTGGTATAGTCTCTGGTGCTTATGACAACTTTACTTGGAATAAGAAAAGTATAATATCCTATGTCAATCCCTCTTGAAGGAACAAGTTACCCCCATTTCTTCACTTTGTTGCTTTCTTAGGTTCTGATGGTAAAATTCAAATTTTTTTAATTGTAGGCATGGTTAAAAGACAAGCTTTGAAGATTTTGCATGATCGTGCTAAAGTTGTTGACTGTTACAGGGATGAATGCTACACTGCTCTATCCCACATAAAGGACTTCAAAGGAGATATGATTTTTTCTTCTACACTTGACCCCAAACTAGTCCATCATCTACTAAGAAATATGCTGGATGAGGTACTAGTGTATTTCTTAATTCCGGAATATTTGAGGCTTGCTTTTCGAAATCCATTTCAGGCTTTACACCTTCATTGTTGTAAAATTTGGCCGGCTTTAATTAAATTAAATTTTTAATTGACTTTTTTAGTTTTGGCTTGGGATTTTTTTTTGGTTTCCTTTTTCTTCTTTGTATTCGTTTACAGGATTGTGAGTTGCTCTATATCAATGATAGACCGGAAAAATTGATTATCACAAATATTCTTGTCCCACCAATTGCCATCCGCCCTTCTGTCTTTGTAAACGGTGCCACACAAAGGTATGACCCCTTGCGTGACTCTAAATTCTACACTCTTAATATTTTACATTTCTACACCTTTTCGTTTTTGGGATAGTACTATATGAATATGGAGAGAAGCTTTTAAGTTTGGTAGAAAGATTTGTTAGTTAGTTTAATTATCCTGTTCATGGTTGGATTTGCTGTTTATTGGTAAACTTAATGTTATAAACTAGAATAATTTGAATCAACATGTGGCTAGAATTATACAACTTGAGTTGCACCAGATTATATTTTTCTTTGGTTGCTTTACCAATACTAAAATATATAAGCTTATTACGCGTCCTAGGATATTTGTGCTTTGGAGACAGACATATATATAGTGGATGCACATTTGTGTAATGAGTTGTTTATTCAGTGACTTTCATATCCATCTGAGGTTCACTTTGTATCATTAGTGGAAACATATACGTGGAAGAGGCAATCTCGTGATGATGTCAACTATCATTTGTGATGACTTGTCTTCCTTTCTTTGATTAATTGCTAAATCACAGGGTTTCTATTTTCTAATGCAGCGATTTTTTTGGACCCGAAAACTATTGAGTTATTGTTGAACCCCCTGGAAGTGATTCAGTTTTAACCTGGCAAATGTAAATAAAATAGATACTTGAAGGGAAACAATTTTTTTATGAAATCAAGTGTATAATGCTTTGTCTACTACTAAACCTATCTGCCTAGAAGTAATATACCTAGGTTTTAGCAGTCCCTGCCACTACTGCTTTATTTTTATTTAAGTTTAAATATAATTTAGATTGCCCCAGTAATGCTAACTTCATAGCAATAAGACCAAATAGGTTGAGTTTGTTAGTTTCTACCACGACCAAATAGTTTAAATGAAAAGATGCACGCTGGACATTAAAAACTTCCTAAACTGAAAGCCTAAATGTTAAAGGAAAGCTACAAAGAATCTTGACCAATACAAAGCTGAAAAGCTGGAAAAAAACTAACATTTCAATTAATTTGTCTTGAGCTTTCTCATGTTTTCTACCACATCAGCATTACCTTAGTATGATACTAATCTGGAAGGCTGTTGTTGATCATTGAACTACGTTTTAGGTAGCTTAGATGGTGTTGGTTCAACTGGGCTAGAATCTTCATAAACTTGTGGGTCACTATTTGATACTGATGCCCTCTTGCCCAGGCTTCTTTTAACTTGGTCTCGATTAAGTGAAATCGTCGGTGTTAGGCTTGACTAAACTCCTTTCATGTCCGTATCATCTATTAGGCATATCCAGAAAGTCCAGGACTCCTTAACCCATGTCATGGAACTTTGCAAAATTAAGCAGCTTGGGGATTGAGATCTAAACAATCTCATCTCTTAAGTAATATTTAATGAAAATTATGGTTAAAAGACATGGTATACCTGTTTTTTAGGAAAAAAATTGTCCTCCTTAAATGTGGACCTATGGAGTCTGATATCGTTTTGTTGATTCAATTCCGCTTATCTTTTTGCTTGTTAGTGCAGCAATGAGAATGACATTACAGAGAGGTTGAAACGTATCATCCAAGCAAATGCAAGCCTCCGCAAAGACATGTTGGAACCGACCAATTATAGCAAATGCCTGGTATGGTGTTTTTTTTATTTGTATCCCAAAAATCTCTTGTTCAAATAATTGCTCAGTCTACTCGTTCTAAATTTTGGAAAGTACTTTTGGTGGGAATTTTCAAATGTTTACGAAATACTTCTTGATACATAAGTTCAAATTTGTCATACTTATTTGTGTGAACAATTTAATTGGGAAACTTAGGTAGCTACGTAAAGACCTTATTTCAAGAATCATCTGCCAGACACCCTGATTAATTAACTCTTCACCCTATAAAGTTTCACTCTACTAATCTAGGGGACTTGAGTACTGAGCAAAAGTTTATTTTATCTTAGGTTTGTTAGTCTTTATCTTTTGTAGTTTGCGCGTTTTGATATCTAGACAACCTTAGGAGGATATTCATAATTTATGTTGAAAAATTCATTAGGGCTTGAAACAGGGGTTTAGTCACATTTCCTTAATTCCTTTGAATAATAAAATGTGGACAAGTTTGTTTTCTTTATTAACCCCCTTTATGTGGGTATTACCAAAACTATGATGAGATATTTATAAATGTCAGTACTAATATTAAACATGTGCTAAACATTTTTTACTTTGTAAAACCATGCGATTTTCAATCTATTGTGAAAATGATATCCATAAACGAATTAATAATGTTCTGAAAAAATGTCAAATTTCTGAAATAGTGCTTTTTCCGAATACCTTTGCTTATAGTTGCTAATGTGACATGCAAATGTTCTTTGCTACTTTATTAATAGACAAAGCATTCCGAATGAAGTGCGATTAAAAGGATTTTCTAGAAGCATAAATTGGGTATGAAGTTATGAGCTCTGAAAAGTGATCCTTGGGAAGTTGTGTGCTGATCACTCGACATTAATTGCTATGGTGTTGTGCACAGAAACCTGCTAAGTTTTGTGTCTTTCTATAAATGTACGTATGTATGTATGTTATGTATGTATGTGAATTTGGATATGCGGAGAACTAGTTTATGGGTTCTGCAGTAGTGTATCGTGACATAAAAACCTGAGTCCTAGCCGTGTCTGGATATTTTTCTGATGTCTGTTTTTCAGTTAAGCTTCTGGAAACATTAATCTATTTGTATGTGTGTGTGTCTGTGTTTTTTATTCTGAATTATGCTTACTCGATTGGATGTCTGCTGACCCCCGCTATTTCTGCTATTGTTTTCGAAAGGGATATTGGGTTTTTAGCGCTCCTTTCATAATTTATTGGTACTGGTGACTTGAAGGTTTCTAAAATTTCAGTACCTCACGATTGTGTTTGTAGATTTGACCATATTATACGTTGTGTATGCAACCATGCACTTAAGTTTTCTCTGAATTGGTCTCTTTATTTTTCGAAGAAATAGAACTCTATTTTTCTGACAAAGTGATAAACATACATACAATGTCGAGCTAGCCTAGCTGGGAGGAACTTCAAATGGAGGTTGCACAATATATTAATAGTGAAGTCCGTGGATTGCCATATGACCCGCACAAGTCGCAATCCAAGCCCTTGAGTGGGTTCATTCAGCGCCTGAATGGAAAGCAGGGAAGGTTTCGTGGGAATTTGTCAGGAAAGCGTGTTGAGTTTACTGGCAGGACTGTTATTTCTCCTGACCCAAATCTGAAAATTACTGAGGTCTGTCTCTCCATCAGTTAATCCGTAAATGACTTCAATCCATTCACGTTGTCTTTGGCTAATGTTTTTTCGGACAGGTTGCTATTCCTATCCTAATGGCTCGGATTTTAACTTACCCTGAGCGCGTTTCACATCATAATATAGAGAAATTAAAGCTATGTGTTCGTAATGGGCCCAACAAATACCCTGGTGCAAAGTTTATAAGGCTGCCTGATGGTCATGAGATGTAAGTGCTTTTTATATTATTGTTTTTATGTGTGTAAAATATCAAGAATATCCTTTGCTGTAGACTTAATTCATAATTTTTGTTGTTACAGATCATTAGTGGCTTCTATCAGAAAGCGTCATGCAGATGAGCTGAAATATGGTTACATTGTACATCGTCATCTTGAAGATGGAGATGTTGTATTATTTAACAGACAACCTAGTTTGCATCGAATGTCAATCATGTGTCATCGGGTATATACTGTAAATAAAACGTAAATGATAGAATACTTGTTAGATGTCTTCATTGTTGTCAGTTTTTCTTTTTCAGGCAAGGATAATGCCCTGGCGCACTCTAAGATTCAATGAGTCAGTTTGCAACCCATACAATGCTGATTTTGATGGTGATGAGATGAATATGCATGTGCCACAAACGGAAGAGGCCCGTACAGAGGCTCTTATGTTAATGGGGGTATGTAATAATAATGTTCGACTCTTCTGTATTTATATGGCTTTCTGATGTAGCTAAGTTCTTTTTAAGTCACTGACTCTTTAATTTTATTTTAAAATAGGTTTAGAGTAGCAAGTATGATAAATATTTTACAGTCCACGTGGATGCTATTGTAGTCTGTTGGTAATTTATTTATATTGTTTTTGAGTGGGTCATATTAAACTTTAGTGAACGACTGAGATTTATTTTTTGGTAGAGTTCTTACATACATATGAGGTCTTAGTAAATAAATTTAGCTACAAAATAGTTTTAACTCCTTTTCCACATGACACTATTAAAACGTGGGTTTTCCTCATCAGATTGTTATTTAATAGGTGTATGTGGATGTGGTTGGAGATTTTGATACTAAGATTGTAATGTGACTGTGAATGGCTGCTTGATATAATCTATTCTAGATTTGTTCTCAGATGTTTCATTGGTCTACTTTTTGAATGTTGATATCAATGCTGCAGGTGCAAAACAATCTATGCACTCCAAAGAATGGAGAAATCTTGGTTGCTTCAACACAAGATTTTCTAACGTCATCCTATCTTATAACTCGGAGAGACACTTTTTATGATCGTGCTTCTTTTTCGCTTATGTGTTCATATATGGGTGATGCAATGGACCCAATCGATTTGCCAACTCCCGCAGTACTTAAGGTCAGTTTAATTGGCATGTCCACACCGTTGCTAAAAATATGGATAATCATTGGTCAACATGTTATCTATGTATGGGTATTCTTTAATTACTGCTTATCAGCTCATATGTGTGTGTAATATGTAGTATATTTCTTTTTATCTTTGTTTCTTCCATTTAATCAGACAAGAATTTTGAATGATATAGAATAAATTAAAGAAAATTGGATCCAATTATTGTTGTAAACATCTGAAGGGTGTTTAGTGCATGTACAAAACTAATCATAAGAAGCTGCTTCAGCTCTGATGCCGCACTTCTTCTCCTAGAAAAGATGCATGTCCTAAGAATGTATTAAAATTTATATATACTCTAGTCATTCATCTTTTATCTGTGGTTAGTGCTGATGAAAACTTTCTTCTGTATGTCCAATAGTCGTTGCATAATATTGTGTTTCTCAATATGTGGCTTGATTTTTTTTCCCTTTTTATTGTAGCCAATAGAACTCTGGACTGGCAAACAATTGTTTAGTATACTATTGCGTCCACATGCAAAGATGCGAGTTTATGTAAATCTTACTACTTCAGAAAAGAAATACGATAAGGATAAGGATAAACAGACAATGTGTCCCACGGATGCGTTTGTTTATATTCGTAACAGCGAGCTAATTAGTGGTCAACTTGGGAAGGCTACATTAGGTCAATTCTATCTCCTTTGTTTATATGCTTAAACTCCCTCCCCCAATATAATTTTTATCCATCTTTGCTATGATATTTTGGTTGCTTTAGCGATCTTGGAAAATGCAACAGGTTTATTAGCAATTGTGGCTGTTCATTTATGAGAATGCTCTTTGAATGCATAAGTTCTGCATTTGGATCATGGCTTCCCATGTATATGTGGTTAAAGGCTCATTATGATTCTGTGGTTAGCTGCCATAAAGTTGTCTTTTTATCTCATTAATGACGCTGGAGAGTTTTCTCTTAAGATGTTAATTGTAGAATATTAGTTTTAAGATTGTTTGTTGTTACTGCTTAAGACAGACTTTGTATTTTATGGGGAAGTGCAATGTCTAATTGCCATTACCATTAGGCTTTTTGGCGCATGATTTGTCATGAGTTGGACTTACAAGTGGTGATGTGTTAATGAGAATGAGACCTGGAGAATTGGGAAAAGGGTGCTCATGTAGCCTACTATGGATATTAAGTTTGAGTTCAGTTACCGAGCTAATTCATACCAAACTGATTAGTTAAATTTTCTGAGAAACTTTAACAATCTCTTGTTTATTTCCTTGATCCTTCTTTGGTAAGGTTTGGCAACTTCAAGGGAATTATGCTCTAATAAGATGATATTTGGTCTACTTATATAAACTTTTGGACTATAAAAGTAAAACTTTTGTACTTCAAAATGCTTTTAGCTACTGGATGAGGGTGTCGAAAGAAACTGTGGAACCCACTCAACCTTTGCCCCTGTTCTGAAATTTCTGACAGCACAGATTTGTTCAAATTTCAAAAAGCTTTAATCTTCATTAACGATGCATCAATTTGTTTAGGTATCAAATTATAACAGAGGGTATGAAACTCCAGCACCTCTATTAGTTAATCTTTTTGGAGTTAATCTGTTTGCTTTTCTGGTTTTATATTCTGTCATTCATGTGATATAATGATGCATTACATTATCCTACGCCTGCAAATGGAACTTCACGTAAACTTTTTTTTTTTTTTGTTAATTCTTTAAAGTTTTAGTAACTTTTCTTTTCGATGAAGACTGATTCCCTAAACTCATATTAATGTAAAATCAAGGTGGTGGCAACCTGGAGTACCTATACCACTTCCATTGTCAACTTAATATTCTTTTTTGTCACTTTTTCCATTCCTCCATTTCTTACTGAGGAAAAAAATCAGTATCAGTGTTAAAGATACTGCTAGCTCTCTTTCAAAACATTTTTCTCCAGCTAAAATAACCATTTAGAAATAAAAGTAAACTAAAATGATGGTATGTTGTGTTTGCTTTGCTTGAGATACTAAGTCTAATTGAAAAATCTTGGGAAAAAAATACCATTCTGTTTTTTGGTGTGTGTTTGCATGCTAGCTGAAAAGTCCCTTTCCCCTTTGATATAAATGGTAATTATCCACTATTAAAGTTGGGAGACATGTATTAAATACAAGTTTTCTTTATTATAAAAATTCTAAGATTCTTCTTCTTTGTGACTAATAACTTATTACCCATTGCTGAAATTTCATATGTTCTTGAATGTGAAAACAGGAAATGGGAATAAAGACGGTCTTTACTCTGTTCTTCTGAGGGATTACAAAGCACATGCTGCCGCGGCTTGCATGAATCGATTAGCAAAGTTAAGGTGGGATCACAGCATTTTGATTACTGGATCAACTAATTTATTAGGCGGAGTTTTTGCCAGAAATAACCATATGATCTTATTCTCTTTTACCCTGGTGACAGTTCTGATGCTAGAACAACTTCTTACTACCGTTAAGAGTTGATTTTGATGAGATATGTTGGTCCGAGTCAATTCTATTAAATTATTGCGGCTTTAGATTTTGGTTTCTTTTTCCTTTTCTTGATTTGCTGTAGTCTTCATATAGGGATATGAGCTTCTTATATGTTGTGAAGATGATTGTTCGATTATATGAGGATTTCATTACTTATGTCATTCTTAAAAAGTGCAACCCAAGTCCAATAGCTGTTTTGTGCTCCCATCGTTTCCCATTTACAATTTTCAAATGTTTGTTTGAAAGCTTGTTTCTAATTCTAAGTATTTTTAGCAATACCCAAAATTTGATCTTCAGATCATGTATTATACTATCAGTGCATAGTAACCAATTATGAAAAATGAAGAGGGTCAAATTTACAATTGAACTGTTTTAACTAGGTGATTTAGCTTCTGGACATTATGCTAGTTATTTATGTCCAACATTTTCTGTTAATATGTGCTCTAGTAGAACTGCTTTACGAAGCTGAAGTTGAACTCATATTAGTTTTTTATAATGCAGTGCTAGATGGATAGGAAATCATGGATTCTCAATTGGAATCAATGATGTTCAACCTGGACATGTTTTGAACAAGGAGAAGGAGTTGACCATACATGATATATACAATAAATGTACAAACCATATTGAGAGTTATAAATCTGGAAGTTTGGAGCTGTTACCTGGCTGTGATAAAGCTCAGACTCTCGAAAACATGATAACTAAAGACCTAAATACAATTCGAGAGAAAGCTGCCAAAGTAAGAGACTATCTTTTGTGAGTTCTATGATTGTTTTTATTTTGTTAATGAGATAATCTTTTAAATGGTTCAAGAAATTTAAATACCTGCTGTGCAAATGAGTCCAGTAGCTTGTAATTTCATCTGGAAGTTCAGAAATTGTTACATCTAATGTTTCTGCCTCTTCCCAAAGCAGTTTTTTGTTTGGTGGTCCATACTGCTTCGATGGCACCTAGTTGATCGCATCAGTGCACATTTAATTGCAATCAGCCTACAATGCGATGTAAAAGCTAGCCACGATCACACACATTTTTTTTTCTTCTGAAACTGATGTAGGTAGGTGCTTGTGAGTCCATTGCCTAAAGTATATCTCCAAGGATGAGGATCAATAATGAAGTTTCTAAAGAAAAATCTGTTCATAAACTAAGACTATAAGGGCTAAAAAGCTTGATTTAAATAAAGCTACAATCTTGTGAATTGACCCAAGCACCCAAGGTTACCAAATTTTGAAAAACAATTACCAAAAGCAGCCTTGATCTTAATAAATAATGGAAAGAACCGTTTTGAAATTAACTAACTAAGTCTCTAGTAAGGGGTTCGATTGATAACTTCTTTGGAAAGTGAATTATCTTTTTTAGGGCACTGCTCTGCAGCAGATATATTTTAGTCCATTAATAATTTTCCTTTCTTTCTTTGTCTGCATCTCAAGCTCTGAAAATCACAGGGCTCAGACTTTTGTATGAGTGTACATCCCGGTCTTAAGACTTGTGGTAAAAATTTGGGAGTCAGGATCCTATTAAAACTAAGTTAGTGGATCAGTGAACCTGCTTTGACTGTATATCGTGGTTTATGTGGTAGAATTGCTAGTGCTTGGAAAATAGAACTTAACTTGTACTAATATGATAGTTGTTAAAAGTGCTAGGGGGGTTCAAGGTAGTTTAGTCATTTATATATATTATTTATATTTATTGTTTAAACGCCCTACTAGGATCAATTATTGAAAAGAACATTATAACATTTCTCATCCTACTAAGATCAATTATTGAAAAGAATATTATAACATTTCTCCCTATATTCTTCTCTATTTGACATGGTATCTGAGCCTAGGTTTTAGATCCAGGTAAAGGAAAAATAGAAATAACCCCTCTGCGGCTGACCTTTTATAGCTAGTCTAATCAGCCACCACGATCATACTAAATTTCAAGTTGTTGCTGCTGCCCAAAGTCCTCGTTTCCAACGCAGTATGTCCCATCCAGTCCGGTCTTGTCAATCCCAATTCGGTCCGGTGTCTCATCGATCTGTTCGGATCTGTCCACTATAACATCTATCAATCCCAGCCCTTGTTCCAAATCTAGTTCTAGCTGTCCTCAACTGTTCCAGATACGTCCGTCATTACCAGATTTGGCACCTTTGATGTTCATCATCGTTGCCTTCTATTCTTTCAGATCACGCGCCTTTGCAAGCACCAATCAGTGGTGCCATCTCTTGACAACTGAGTGCATGTTATTAATGGTTGGTTAGGGTTTATTTTTGTACGGTATCATTAGACCATATACATCTCAATTTTAATTTCGCGTTCAACATGATACGGTTTATATTTTTTCTGTTTTTCATAATGTCTTTCAGAGTTTTCGTCATTTACTTTTCTCATTTTGTGTCATTAGTGATATTGTTGAGTTGTCAGTGAACGTTTTCAACCCAGAGTTGTCGCTTAGCATTTTTCAGTGGTCGTCTCGCATTATTCCGTTTGACATTGTTGGAGTCCAATAATTATGGTCGAGGAAACTGCAAGTTAGTTAGCATGAGTTCTCAGTTGTTTTGATGTTAAAATTAGTTGTCTGAGTTGTATGATTCACTGTAGTCGTTGTTTATCGTTGATTGTCATTTGTTGCTACAGTTGTCGTCACTTATTGTTATTTATGTTTAGTTGTTATATCTAGTTATTGTCTTGTTTGTAACAACCTAGAGTATAGTACTTCCCAGCTTGAGGAGGGCGTTAAGATTTAACGGTAGTATAGTCATTCCCATATATATGTTATTGTAAAACTGTCCTACTAAGGTTCATTATTGAAGACAACATCGTAACATTTCTCTGCTTCTATTATAACTGCACCTTGTAATGATATTGTCTGGTATTGTTGAATTTCAGTTGTACCACGTTCATGCATATTATTTAAGATCTGGGAACCCTATTTGACAAGGAAAAGATAATCTGAGTCGGGCCTATCCTTTAAATATTTTCTTCCAATAATAAATCACTCAATAGAGCCATTAAAAATTTAAAAGTGCAATGTCTTGTAAAACCATAATTACAGCCTAATGAATGATTTCATTGGTATATATGTAATCAAAATTTAACAACACCTGCACCACCTGATTTTTATGCATTTTGAGTAGTCAGTCAAGTTATGATTTTTGCTCTGCGATTGACAAAATCATATGTGCTAGTACACTGCTATAGTTTCATTTATGCTTTGTTGTTTTACCGGTGTAATTATATTACCACGACATACTTTATTGTTATGGTAACTTATCTGAAATTGTTTTGGTAGGTTTGCATGAATAATCTAAATTGGAGGAATAGCCCCCTAATCATGTCAGAATGTGGATCCAAAGGATCTCCTATTAATATCTGCCAGATGATTGCATGCGTCGGTCAGCAAATTGTTGGAGGTCATAGATCTCCAAATGGATTCATAAATCGAACTCTGCCTCATTTTGAAATTGAAGCGAAGGACCCAGATGTATGTTTCTTGCCCTAATTTTCAGTTAAATTTTCTTGACTCATGTATTCTTTTTGTGAGATTAGATTGTTGCTTTTAAGGTATGTTATTCTGTATCCAACACCAACATCTAAGCAGCGAGAGTTTTGGTGCCAGAAAACTATACCTATTATTTCGCTGTATTGATCTCCAATGTGATCCATATCACTCAAGAGAACTTTTAAATTTGGGTGAAGAAAGTGCGACCAACAAATACTCCCTCCGTCACATATTTCTTACTCCTATTTCTATTTTTGGGATATCCCAATTCAATACTCCATTACCTAGAATACAATTGTTTTTCTCAAAACTACACAACACCTACTTAAAATAATAATTTCACACCACTTACTCTACAACAGTACTTTCAAGGACAAGAATTTAAAACTTTCAACTTTTTAACTATTACCTAAAACTTTGTCTAAAAGGTGAAGGGAGTAAAAATAATGGGACGGAGGAGTAAAACTTACAATAAAATTCTATATGTTATAGCTTGTAAACCTTATTCTGCTCTAGGACTTAAGTCATGCATCGCAAGCCAAAATCATCTCTCTGTGTCGTTGTATACGTGAGTACCTCATATTTTCATAAAAAACCGCCTAAAGAAATTATTGATTTATGGTCAATTCAGCATATTCTAACTATCCAATCCCCTATGTGACGCTGCTACGATGATATGAATGACCAATCTTGATTGAGCTCATCATACATACATGAATGTTGCAAACACGCCCTTGTTACTGAGGATAGGTATGCCATGTGGTCTAGTCAGCAAACCCACTCAAATGCTTTTCTGAGCACCTGTGGCCATTTATGGACACCTGACAAGCCTCTGGGTTTCATGCCTCATTGCGCCACCCTTGTTGTCGTCCTCGAGATAACTTGCTGTGACTTGGACATGTGAGATTGACCCATCATTTTGGTTTTATAGTCCATTCACCATCTTACCGTTAGCTTGATGTAATATGGCAATCAATTCACCCCATGGCTTCTGTGATGACCAAGGTTCCAATTTCCAAATGGCTCTCAATAATATTCTCCACGTATCTTATTTGTGGATGTATCATCAGAAGCTGTAATTGACCCCTCAAAAAACAAAGCTTCCGGAACTGGAAGAGAGTAGAGGCATTTATTTATTTATTATTTCTAACTGAACCCAATCGCTCTGTCGCTTTACTATAACACCTCCTGCGACCGAATCAATCTGTTGTGTATACTCTTCAATCCTTGTTTTTATTATTTCTAACTGAACCCATTCGCAGATTCGCTCTGTCGCTTTATTTTAACACCTCCTGCAGCCGAATCAAGAACCTTTTTTGTTGTGTATATCCTTCAATCCTAATTTGCATTGGGGTCTTATCAGAATAAGAGAAACACAAACCTGGTCACGTGGAATTCCCAAAAGAGCTTGCTGGAGGTCACACCGACCCACATCTCTACTTAACCTGTCTTAGTAATTGTGTGGCCGAATGGATGTTGCCCCAAGCAGTAGATCAGGCCTAATGAGGTTTTGAACTCTTTGTAGAACATAGAATGCTGGACGTACCTCATGGCTAAGATAGTACACAATAATTTTAGAAAAAAAAAACATGGAAAGCAGATTTTCAGACAAACACAGTAAGCTAGCAAAATCCATCCTTTTCAGCATCCTCACGCATCCTTTTCAGCATCCTTCCATTCTCTTGCTCATTAGTTTAGTTAACCTTTAATCGGATCAGTTGAAACTACATCACAGCACTGGCTACAGTTAATACTGCTGAGAGAGCAACAAATAATAAGTTAAGTTTGCCAGTTTGGCAACGAACTTGAAAGAACAACAGAGGATGAGATTACCCAACCAGATGAAATTATAGACCACTTTAAAATCCTCATTCTATATGTGGACATCACTTACAATTTTGTATTGATAATGAAATGGTCCTCAACAATATTGAAAATCACCCCTTCGAAGCTATTGACAACAATGTTAGAAGCAAACGTGATTATATTTTCTATTGGATAAGCTTCTGTGCAAAGTTTTCAACTCATTCAAAGCGTGAAGGATTCACGTGCTTGTCTGTTTCCTTATAAAATAAAGAAGGTTAACCTAGCAGCTAGTTTTGCTGTTTATATGGAATTTGTATCTTACGTATTGCAGTCATCTGCAGTTTATATAGTGGCAGGTAGACTGCGTAAATTTGTTTATGAAATTATCTTGAATATACATCGATAAAGGTTTTAAAAAGATGTACAGAACAGGTCGCGATTAATTGCCGATGAGTTTATTTAGTGTATCATTGAAAAGAAAATTGGTGGTTGGGCAAATAGAATGTTTTGCATGTTCAAGTCATCATTGAGGCTAATTTTCCTGCATTGCATATAAGGTTACACAATACGAGTATACGGTTATAGAGGAGTGTTTATGCAGTGTTAAGCTAAAGTTTACTATTTAACAAAAACTGGCGGAAAGAAAACTACGTAGTCATGCGATACAAGCTGCTCAAACATCTACCACTAGGTTGTAGTTTAAGAGAATCTGGCATATGCATCTTAAAGACAAGATGATGCCAGCACTAGCACTTAACTCAGACGACGATATTAGCGTCTTAATTTGTTACTTCATACCTGCTTTAGGTCTTAGCTCAGTTAGTTTATGATGCTGCAATTCTTCATAGTTATATTAGTTGTCTTTTCCACTGAGCTCCTATCATATTTATCAGCAAAACGCAAAAAGTAGTAGCCAACAGGCTATGATTTAGGTATCAATAACTTGATTGACAAGTATTTTTAAGACTTTTATCCAACCTATATATATGGTCTCTTGTTAGAATTTCAGGGCAACAAAATAGGCTTACATCAACCATAAACCTCATAAAATTGGTCCTAATAAATTACGAGATTTATAAAATTTGCACTATAACAAATACTCAAAACAAGTTTTTGAATTGTCGGCATGCATTACCATTACTTTACGAAACTGTTATATGTCAGTGCCAAAATTTCTACATTTTGTAGATAAATGTGGATACTCATCCTTTGTACTAGAGCATACACTCCCAACCTAAGCTTATTTACCTTCACATGCCTAATTTCATCTTCATATTGTGTTTTCAGGCTAAGGGTTTTGTTCAGAATTCATTTTATACTGGGTTATCTGCAACCGAATTCTTTTTCCATACCATGGGCGGGAGAGAAGGGCTTGTGGATACAGCGGTATGGATTATTCTTCTTGCATTCTAGTTCTATTTTAATTTACTAGTGTCAATTTGAAAGGCACTTCATATCTTAGTAATTTCATGTCAACTGCTGGCCAAATTAATTAAATATTCATCCTAGTTTTTTGAACTTACTGGAATGACACAGCTGTTTGGCTTCTTTATATTGACTATATCCTAGTCTCATTAATTTAGTGGAGATTACAGGGCTATGACATTGTCTTATGGATTTGGTTGCTTTATATATGGATTATTTTTCTGGAACTCCAAATAAATGTTGTCTATGCCAGAAAAGACATAATATAAACTATGTTTTTGAACTTCCAAAGACAATAACCACAATTTTCCGCTGGTCCCACTTAATTCAGCCCAAAATTTTTAGGTCATCTTCTATTGGTGCAGGTTAAAACTGCTGACACAGGGTATATGGCTCGTAGACTTGTGAAAGCTCTGGAGGACCTATCTATTCACTATGACAATACAGTGAGAGACTCAAGTTCTTGCATTGTTCAATTTATGTATGGGGGTGATGGTATGGATCCTGCACAGATGGAAGAGAAAAGTGGCCTTCCGTTGAATTTTGAAAGAATGTTCATGAAAATCAAGGTATTGGCACCCCACTTATTCCCCTTCATTTTGCTGAAAAATACTTTTTACTTTTGTTATAGTTTATGGATTACCTTTTCTCTTTTGTATTTTGGTAGGCCACCTGCCCTGCGATGGAGCAGAAGAGTTTAACTACTGAAGAAATCGAGAAAATGATTTCAGAAATTACTGAAAGAATGCTCTTAAAATCTAATACTACTGCTGAAGGGGACTGCTCACAGGATTTTTCTTCATTGTCAGATACAGCATCTTTTGAGGGTTACTTGGAGAGTTTTGCCAAGTCATTGAAAGAGTTCATTAAAAAGAAATCCCAAAATTGTTTAAGTCTCACGGTAAAGTTGAATGAAGGGCAACATTCTGGAGATCAACAAGCTAATCTTGAAACTGTTGCTTCAAATATATTTGGGATTACTAGGCAGCAGCTACAGGTAATTTTGTTCCAGACCTGGATCTCATATAATATTATTTTTTCAAATAGTTGCTTTAAGATAATATTGAAATAATTTAGAATCTTAATAAGAAACATTTATGTCAATTTGTATGCGTATGGACATATCTCATAGTTATTTGTATTATTGAGGCCGTACGTCAACTAGTCCCAGTAAAACTACACAAGAGAGTGAAAATATGATTAAAATGCTGTGAGCTTGTTTAGGAGAATCAGTTGGTGTATGGCCTGGATGTATTAACACAGGAAGACATATCTTAAGATTAAAAATGAGATTAAATATAAGATGAGATTAAATATAAGATGAGATTATTTCGTAGCACATTTGATGTTCCTTATCAGGATCGTGATAAGAGAAGAAAGTATATCCTACCTCTTGATGGGAAAATTCTGAATATCTCACAGATTAACCTCAATGTAATATAGGCTTTGGATGGTTTTCTCTTTTTTAATATTCTTCTGTAGGTTGACATGCGTTGTACTTGGCCTATTTGCATAGCCCCTTCACTCTAGTATCTGGTTTTGTATTATTTAATTGTTGTTCTGTTTATCGGTAATGTTGAGTCTACATGCACAAACGTGTATATGTAATTATGTGAAAGTTCTGTAATTTGACTTGAATTTTGCAACATAAATTTTCTTTTTTTTATTTATGATAGGTCTTCTTAGAAACATGCATCTCTCGTTACAATTCAAAGAAAATCGAATCTGGGACTGCCATAGGTGCCATTGGATCTCAAAGTATTGGAGAACCAGGAACGCAGATGACCTTGAAAACTTTCCACTTTGCTGGAGTTGCAAGCATGAGTATCCTTTCAGATGTTGACGACTGAGTTTTCTAATTCTTCTCTTCTTTAGTTGATTGTTGCATCAGATATGTTTGACTTAATTTTGTAATAGATGTTACACTTGGAGTTCCTCGGATAAAAGAAATAATAAATGCTTCTAAAAGAATCAGCACGCCTATTATTACTGCAAAACTTGAGAGTCATGTCAATGACGTATCTGCAAGAATGATAAAGGGACGCATCGAAAAGACACTTTTAGAGCAGGTAAGCTTTATTCATATGAATCGCTCATCATGCATAGGTTTGTGGCTGATGTTTTATATCTAGCACAGTGTTTTCCTGTAACATTTACGTTTCAGACTTTTCTTAGTTGCACATATTCAGGAAGTTTCTTTGCAATTGTCTAGAGTCATTTTGCTACCACAGGATCCAAATACATGTTTTGTGATGAACTTCCTCAGCTTATCTTCTGCTAACTTTCAAATACATAAATTCGGCTTTTGGGCTCTGAAATCATTTGCAAGAATCAGTTATAAGTTGTTATTTGCAGTTGGAAAGTATTAAGTTGGTGTTTGCACTCAGCCGTTGCTTTGCTCTATAGGTGGCTAAGAGTGTGAAGATTTCACAAGCATCAAGGTTGGCATGCATAGTTATTACACTCGACGTGAAAAGAATACGAGAAGCAGAATTGTCTATTAGTGCTTCTACCGTAAAACAATCAATTCTGCAAACTCCAAGAATGAAACTGAAGGAGCAGGTAAAATAGGCCTGACATATCTATTTTGATCAATTTTTGTGTATTTATTGGTTGCTCTTATTGTTATTCATACTCCATGTTTTTGCAGAATGTTAGGGTTTTGAATGACATAAAACTTGAAGTTGTTCTGCACACCGACAGAAGTAAACTTCAATTTGAACTCCATGAGCTTAGGTACAAGCTCTCCAAAGTTGTTGTGAAGGTGAAACTGACAAGGAAGTTAAACCTCCCATTTTAATTTTTCTGTACAAGTGTTTGATTGTTTTCTCATGACTAAACCTCTTTTCTCTTTCTTTTCACTTTCTCCTGGTCCTTCTTGGATGGCAGGGAATTAATTCAGTTGAGCGTGCAATAATAAAGGAAGAAGATGAGCAAAGTGGGAAGAAATCGTTCAACTTGTTTGTAGAAGGGTAACTTTTTATAAAATGTCTTTGATTTTTTGATTTATTTATCTTACTCTAGTTTAAAAAATTTCATATGCTCTGGTATGCCGAAAACAATTGCTTAATTTGTTGTATTTAGCAGGCATTTCATGTTACCGTTAATATTTTAATACTGTCTATGTCCCTAAATTTTCACTACTTTTCCTTTTGGGATGTCCCAAATTAACACAACCTTTCTATAAATGGAATAAATACCCTCTCACATAAAGTAATGATTTGACACCATAAACTCTCAACCATCACTTTTAAGGGCATCTATGTAAAAATACCTAAAAGTTCCACCTTTTAAACTTTAACCTAAAACTCCGCGCAAAAAGTACAAGGATAGAAAAAAAGGGACGGAGGGAGTATAATTTTTTTTTCTCTTTTTTTTGCATTAGCAGAAATATTATGCTACGACAGATGCAACATGACCACCTATCAATTTTTAGGGCATGATACATCCATGGCATGCTTAGTAGATATTAATATAAAGAGCATCTAAATGATTCAAATAAACTAATATTATATCGTAATTTCTAATGAAAAATGATTATGAAAGTATATAGTATAGTATGATGCTTCTAATGTGAGATCGGACTTGCACTAAATTAAATCAGAAAGACGTATTTAACATTGAAGTATTAGACAACCGTCACAACAGTACATCACAATAATAAAATCTTTTCGGATTTCAAGATATTGTATGTCTTGTACGTGGCACATTTTTGTATTTATCCAATTTTGGGAACATCTAATCTTTTGTATACGTGCTAGACGTGTAGAACCATGTTTCAAAAGTAAAAATTTTGGGACATTTTTGGAGCCTGAGACATGTATTTTGAAGTGTCAGATCATTTCACCTAGCGCTAAATATCAAAATTCCTTAATTTATGAGAGTCGCAAATCAGTTCTGCATAAGTTGGTTGCAATGTAGAGACGCATATTTGCAATGATACACTGAAGTTGAGCAAGAAGAGATAGAAAGGAGACTCACAACTTGTCACCATGAAAAACAGCTGTAAGAATGTCCTCACATAGATATGCTATTTTAGAATGATGAAAGGATGATGATGCATGTGGACTTTGGGACTGGGTTGGAGGTCGTTGGAGCAGATAAATAATTGCGATACTATTCAGTTAATAATATAAACAAAGTGATTCTGATTATGTTAACTTCTGATATCCATGTATATGCAAGTGAATGATCAGAGAGTTCTTTATGGTTCTTTCATCAAATAATCTTTGTCAAGAATAACGTAAGTAGAATCATCTTGGTTTCATGGGGAGGCATAATGCAACAACAGGTTGTAACAAAAATGAGACATGACAATGTGGACGTATTATTTTTTATCAGTTTTCTTCCATATCAGTTGCGGTGTGTTTGGAAAATGATGTTCAATTCCTCACTAGAGGTTAAGGGTTAACCACTCCAACCTCCATGCTCCATCAATGTGTTCAACTCTGCAAGTGGTGTTGGATTAAAAGTTGATTTTGATTAAGATCATGAAAATTTTGGAAGATAGAGCATTTTAATATGATTCTTCGATGTCATTTATTGTCCTATAGTCATTTTTCTTCAATTCTTCCAGTATATTAGAAGTCCAATGTTTGAATGGGAGTATTAGTTATTTGGTAGCATTGCTTATAAGACACTATACCTGCTATCTAGATAATGTCCGTAGTAACACATTCATCTACCTACATCACATCAAGAATCAAAACTCCCCAAAATTATGTTCTATATATAAAGCTGCTTCAGCGGCTCTTGACAAGCTAACCTTGGTGCTAACTGCAAGTGGGTAGGTGTTGTTGATTGTGTAACACGTCTTAAACCAGCTACTCCCTAGCCAACCTAAAAAGTTGAGTTCATTGTTTCTACGGGAAGATTTGGGGCTTCAGTATTCATGAGATGTGCATCTGTGATAGAATTAGAGCTGCTGTCGGTAATTGGAAAAATGTATTATATTAATTTGGATGAATTGATTGCAGGCCATTTTTTCAATTGAGCTTATTGATTTGATCTCACTGCCTTTCACATAGCGTTCTGGCTGCAGTAAATTAGTAATTAGCACCCTTTTTTGTCTTATATTTCAACTTCCCTTCGTTAGGTGTGTATCTGTACAGTTTATCAGAAGAAATCCCTTCTTCAGGGGTTTTATAATATTGCAGATATTCATCAGTCGGTATCCAGTATATTAGTTGTTTATTGTGCATGTTTCTTCTGCATGCATGCAGGACTGATCTTCTAGCTGTGATGGGCATTGAAGGAGTCCATGGATGCGAAACAACTAGTAATCACGTTATAGAAGTACAGAAGACGCTTGGAATTGAAGCTGCTAGAAAGACTATTATTGGTGAGATACAATACATCATGAAAGAACATGGGATGACGATAGACATACGGCACATGATGCTTCTGGCAGATACCATGACATTTAAGGTCATTTCCATGTACCTAAAAATCTAAGTAATTTGCTTGTGGTCAATATAGAATAATGATGATCTAGATAAAATTTCAGCAGTATCTATCAAAACATGCTCACCAATCCCCACACAGGCCCTTGATAAGTGTGTGGTAGTTCAAGTGATCATCGTTATTTGTTACGTAAATTATTGTAATTTATGCTTAATGGTTTGTCAGTTAATAATGCTCATTCTTCCTCTTTATATTCTTCCAGGGTGAAGTCTTGGGAATAACTAGATTTGGGATACAGAAATTTAAAGACGGTGTACTATCAAATGCTTCATTTGAGAGGACATCAGATCACCTCTTCAATGCTTCTGTGAATGGGAGGGTGGATAATATTGCAGGAATTAGTGAAAGCATCATTATGGGCATACCCATGCGAGTAGGCACAGGAATGCTTAAAGTCAGGCAAAAGTAAGTCGGCCATAGCTTCAACTATTTGGTTTAAAAAATTTGACATTCAGCCTTGTTCATGACAGAGAAATCAAAATCGACGTGTTTTTTGAACTACACTAACACTACCATATACCTTATGTGGATGGATAATATTTTTTTGGTATTATTTGTACAAGTTGTGCTGAATATCCTTGATGATTTTCCTATGCAGTGTGCAGCCTGTTGAGTTGACTTATGGTTCAGATCCAATTCTATGCTGAAAGTAAAGTATCATTATTGCAAGGGGAGAAAGCATTTCGCTGAGAAGGAATATATATATACCAGTCCTTGTCTAATGGCATTGGCAGGAGGTTTGTCATCTTTGTATACAATCTATGTGATGTATATATTTCATTCTCGTTTGAAAAAGTTTTAATTATGTCATTACAATAAAGATAATAAGTATAATTTTTTTACCTGATAGCCAGTTTCTAAAATTTTATTTCAAAAAGGTGAATTATTATTCTTTTAATAATTGAATCTTCTGTCGGGGTCTTCATTTTTTTCTCAATATAGTATATAATATGTACTTACTAGGAACACATGTTCATATTTACATTGCATAATATTAACATTTGTTTACCGTAGTGTCAGTATGTTTTGAAATTTAAATCGATGAAATGTATTTATGGCCGTTAAAAAAACAATTGAGAGAAAAATGACAATTCAATAAAAAGTGGAGGGAAACTTTCTAGTTCCCTCGGACATGTTGAAGATGTTGATGGTGCAAAGTGGACTCATTAAGGTGTTTCCAGGGTGCAATGTGAAATAATTAATTTTCTAAGATGCAAAGGTGATATAGTTTTGGGTGCAAACTGGAATTGAGCCTTATTTAAAACTATCTTTTTGTGTTTGATTCCATCAATTGGGCGAGAAACGAGATGAATTCATTTATTCTTCAAGATCCATTGGGCCTAACTCTGTTAAAATATTATGGATTTGTTCACTTCACTTAACAAATGATTAATATAAATTTGCTTGGCAATTTGGTCAGAAAATGCTTGTATTCGTTCGTTGTATTCATAATTCACTTGTTTAAAATTGTTTCCAAATTGAATTACTTTTTTCTTAACTTTTGAATTTTCATCTTCTTCCAGGGCCAGCGATGAAAAACATTTATACTAATAAATTATTAATTGACCCAGTACAAAAATTAGTCCACACAATAAGACAAATTCATGTTTTACATTATATGAAAATTAAAAAGAAAAACTGAAGGCAACAACTCTGTATTAATAATATGAAATTAAAGCGCCATTAATTGATTCATTTTCCTTTAATTTCATCCTTCACTTCACGTGAAAGTTGGGGTCCTTGTATTGAATTGTACTATTAATTTGAATTCTTTTTTCTATTTCCGGCAATGATTTTCTTCCCTCTTCAGATCTTGCATCACTAGAACTTACAAAGGTAATTTAATCAAAATTACGATCTGAATCCAAACCAAAAAAAAAAATGGATTATCGACATAGTAATATACCCTTTTTCACCTTATTCAAATATAATAATAAAGAGAAAAACAATGTACCAAGGTTTGGTTTTGTTTTGTTTTAATAAGAAACGTTTAAGATATTTGTGAATTATTATTACAGATTCAATTGATTTTGAGTAGGATCAGTCGCATAAACTTAAACTCTTTTTACATTCATAATTGTTTTTAGACACTTTTTCCTAAAAATCTTTTCGCGCCCACCAAACTTTGCCATGAACAGGACCTTGCACTTCTTCAATTTAATTATTACATTGACAAAAACTGAAATTAATTATTGACTTCTTTAACATATATATATATATAGTTATATATATACGTACAAAGTTCAAAATTTAAGCCAGAATTAATTCTTAAAAACCTTTTCACACACAAAAATCAAATTATTATGTTCGAAAAAGGAAATAGTTAAAAGTTTCACCACAGAGTGTAGTAATTGACATGTGCTTGCTTACTCAGAGTCAGAAAGCAAGTAATGCTGCACTTTCGTCTTTCCTTTTTTTCACAACAAAAACAAACTTCATCACTTCGTCTATATTCATGAGTATTTCTATTTTTACTAATTTGGATTTCCTTTTTGCGGATTATTATTATTAATTAAAATTACAAAGAAATAGATAAACAAGAAAAAATCACAACTCTCTCTTAAAAGACTATCTTATTACGGGGAGTCTAGGGTGCGACCCTCCGTAACTGAACTCATGTGCGGCCACCCCTTAGAATCGCGCCATGTGGCAGCGTAACTAAAGATTATTTTTTCTAATTATTTTCGATTTTATAAATGTCCAGAATACCCTTTTAATTTTTTTTTTAATGAAAATTTAAATTATCACATAAACACGAAATGTCTTTTATATTCTTTTTAATTATCTTAATTAAAACAATTGTTTCAATTGGGTTTAGAACCCAGGTCTCTAAGTTGAGAATATTAACTACCCAACCAATGTTCAAACTCATATTTTGTAATTAAAATTGACAAATAAATGTACAAATAACATATAATGAGATTTACTTCCACAATTGATTATTTCCATAAAAATTCTCAAAATAAGATTTTGACAAATATTTAGGCATGTGCTACATTATGATTTCAATCTATTTATTCATATTGTTTAAAAAACATTATATAATAGAATATTGACATTAAATATATGAATATTCTTATGAAAATGATATTTGAAACCGAAATTTTAAATTGAACCTTCATGTACATTGGTTAAAAGATTTTGATGCCAAATATGTACATTTAAGAAATAGAGGGACCTTTATGGAAACATTCAACAATGTTAATCTCAAGTAGACTTTTTATGCAAATGTTATGCAAAAATGAACTAATGTTATATGAAATTATTATACAAGATTTTTTTAAAATCTAATATATAAAATGTCTTATAGACATTGATATTTGAAACTTATATTTTTTAATAGGACCCCATGCACTTTCAAAAATTTTTGGGGTCAATATGTTTATTTCAAAATTGAGGGACATTTGTTAAATATTAAAAAAATTTAATCTCTTGTAGTATTTTTATGTAAATGGGCAAAATTTATATGAAATTATTGTACAAGATTTTTTGAAGTGTGTATTTTCTAGCCGGGACGTTATTAATGGTATTAGAGCTTAGTCTCCGAGTCAAGATAGGGTCCTCGGACGGGGATAGCGATCCCAAGCCGCCAGCGGCCTGGGATTTTTTTTGGGGGGGGGGGGGGGGTTGGTTGGGGGTTGGAGGTAGAAGAAGGGTTTATTTATTTATTTTATTATAATTATTTTATTAATAATATATAATTTATTTTTTAATAATTATTATATATATTCATATCATTATAAAAATTTTAAATTTAATTAATATTTTATCGAATTTATGTTCATGTATTATTTGGTTTGTTAATATTATTTATAAATTAAATTAGTTAAATACATAAGTAAATATATTAAGTTAAATCTCTAAATTGGTCCGCAAGTGTTTTATTCGAGCCAATTTTGAAATTGGGCAACAATGTGGACTAAAATTATCAGTAAATTTGAAGATATGAGGTTATTTTGACAACTTGAAAAGTTAGGGGTATAATTGTCAGTCAATATAAGTAATGATATCAATTCTGCAATAAAACTTAACTGTCACTTCATGCAGTTAACGCCCAATTTTAACGGTGGTACAAATGTGATTCAATTTCTTAAATTACGGTACCAAATTGATCAACTTTATTTTTTATGGTACCACAAGTTGGAATCGTTATATAGTTTGGTACCGCAAATGCAATTCTCTCTTTATTTAGATGAAAATATTCGAAAAAATTATTTATGAACAAATTATTAACTACTATTTTATTAAATAAAATTATTGATGGAAAAATATTATCAATGTTACTTATTTTTATAAAATACTATGCATACATATAATTTTATTTATTGTCGAATACAGATCTCTTAACTAATAGGATCGATCGAAATTTAAACTATTATCTAAGAAATTCGAACTTAATCGACCAAATAGAAATAAATAAACAAAAGGGGATTAGGGATAATATACATCAAAATTATTGATTTGAGATATTGATTTCGTGGATTCAAAAGTAATTGAGAATTTCATTTTTTTTATAATTTGAAATTTGTAAAGCAATTTTGGAGAGGATTCATTTAAGGTGCAAAAATGGTGGTGAGATTATTGAAGGCATGGATGGTGTAAAAATGGTGGAGAAGTAATAACAAGAAATAATCAATTAAGTTTGAATGATTATGAAATAAAAGGCAATTATTTTTTAGTTTTGAAAGATTATGAAAGAGAAGGAAATAAGGAGCAAATAAGGAGCAAATTAATTGTTAATTTCTATTGAAATATTATGAAAGAGAAGGAAATAAGGAGCAAATTAATTGTTAATTTCTATTTTTAAGTGGGGGTATAAACGTCTTCTTAAAACATAAAATTTAATGGGGGGTAAAAAGGTCTTTTCTATTTTCAGTCGGTTTTTTCTTTTCTTTTTTTGACAAACTAAGTAAAAGGGCTTAATAGTCAATTGCATTTTTAATTAGAAATAATCCAAAATTAAATTCAAAACCTTTAGTTACCAATCCAACGGTTGCCATTTAAGTAAGTCGATCTAACGGCTGAGGGAGTAGGCCGCATGTGAGGCCGTAACTAATGGGGTCGCACCCTAGAAAGATTCATCTTATTATCCCCACTACTATAAAGCTTACGGCTTGTTTGTTTAAAAAATATTTTCGTGTTTTTCGAAAATTAAACAAACATTTTTTCTTTTCTTTTGTTATTAGAAATAAGTTTATCCATTACTATTAAGCTCTATTTTGCATAAGACGGAATTCTCTTAAAAAAATATACTGCATGATCCGAACCGAGCCACGTAGCAGGAAATGGGTCTTGAAGGGTTCGAACCGTGAACCTGGTGAGTGATCAATTCTTGAAGAGAAGATTAAGTGCAATATGGTAATACACCGGAGAAAAGTCCATAAATTAAAAAGAAGAAAAACTACAAGAATAAAATTGGGTTATAATGTATAATTGGCTTACACCGATTTAGATAAGCGACATAATAATAAAATAAATAATATTAAGTCTGATCATAAATTAATGGAGGACTTTGATTTCATTGGTTCTGAGACAAACGCGTCAATCAATTAATTAGCTGCTAGTGTTTGTTACCATTTTTATTCTGTTTACCGAATAAATGTTTAGTTCCTTCTTTTGTACCTTCATTTAATTTAATTACCTAAATAAGGACAATGATGGACTGGAATTACTACACTACTGTCTGATTAATTTCTCATCTCTATCTTCTCTCAAATTCCCATCCCCAATTTCTTCTAATTCCTCAATATATAGTCCTTAAAACAAATCAGTTAATATTGGGTACGGTAATGTATATATTTAGGGTAATTCATCAAATTAAACAATAATAATATGGAGTTCGCGGGTGACACCACACCACCACCACCACCACCGCCCTTCACCACCGCCAATCTCCATGAAAAAATCGCAGCAATCGCATGCTTACTTCTCGTAGTTACTACAATTATCTTTGCTATAACGACATTAATATTATTTGAGGTTCCAAGATTCCAGGTAATGGGCTTCAATTTCTCTGCACGATGTCTCCTCCTTTAATAATAATAATAATTTTATGACAGCAAAATGGAACTTCGCTCTTTCTGTAAGAAATCCGAGCAAGGCTTATGCGATTAACTATCACGACTTTGGTATTAAGGTTAACTTCTTTGCTCGTTATTCCACTACTCTTGCTAATTACTCATCACGTACAGTGGTTCCGGGATTTTATCAGGTTCGGGAAAACACGACTAATTTAGTTAACGTTTTCGTAAATGCGACTCTGCTGTATTATGCAATTCCTACAGTTGAAGATTTGGACTTTGAGGTGATAATTAAAGTCAAGTTCAAGAGTTCTTCCGTGATTTTCAATCTCAAGCTTCTTAAAATGGATGTGTTCTGCAACGATATGAAGATTGGGATTTTCTCAAACGCGACATATGGGTATTTCATTGGAACCCCAAAGTCCTGTTCTTCTCTGTTTGTGGCCGTAAAATTAATTAGATTTCAATCAGTAAGTATTTGTTTTGTGTGTCAAAGATTTTATGAAATTGTGCTATGGGATTTCTATGGGTATTTTAGGTATTTTTCACATAAAGATAAATTGTCTATCTTTATAATATCAATATCACGAAGAAGAGATTAATTGCTAGTAATCCGATTTTGAACTATTGGTACACAGTTCTCAAGTAATTAATGCTCTCCAATTTGAACTTGTGTTCTTCATTTCTTTCTACTAATCATTTCCTTAAATAAATAAATTAACATGAACTGTATGTTTTGTTTACTACTCATGCAAGTGTATAAATAAATACAGTAGTAAATCTGGCACACAAGTAAAGATACAAAGTTAAGAAATAGCTAGTAAGGCTCATGGTGTATTGATTTTGGCCCATTTAAAATGAGTTTTGGTTGAAAACTACTGGTTTGGGTTTCTGGCAAAATATTTGGAGCCCGGGATTGATTGAAATTAAATGTTGAATTTTGACAAAATTGAGATATGATTTGAATTTAATGAAAAAACAGATAATCAATGTCAATTTAATGTGTTTCAAAAAATTTACGATACAGAAAAAGTAAATGATAGATTTTGGGTTGAATTTCACTTAAATCTCGTCCACACGCCTTCTACTGTACCTTCACAGTTTAACGAAAGTA
This sequence comes from Penstemon eatonii, assembly GCA_038501285.1. Taxonomy (NCBI): domain Eukaryota; kingdom Viridiplantae; phylum Streptophyta; class Magnoliopsida; order Lamiales; family Plantaginaceae; genus Penstemon; species Penstemon eatonii. The sequence goes on from CM076711.1 coordinate 19,952,403, forward strand.
CGAAACCAAATCGAAACAGATCAGCTCAAATTTTCATTTAGTATTAAATACAGGTTCTAAAGGCCTAAGAAAAGAACAATTGGACTGCTCTAACTCAAACTGTATAGATTTGGGCCAAATCTATTTGGCGATCTATCTATATAATAAAATCCCTAAAATATTAATTATAAAAAAAAAAATTCCATAAAATATTTGGATGAAGGGGTGCTATAAAATGCTTTGGCCCAAATATACGAATTCATTTGTGTAATTACAATTATAGTTACAAGTCCAATATAAAGGCCCAATCAAAATATCAAAGACAATTCACCTTGAAATTTGAATTGCTATCTAGTAAGTTGATGTTTTTCAATTGATTATACTTTTACCTAATTTGAAGAATCTATAAAAAAAAAATTAGAAATAGTATAGAATAGAAAGCTAGTAGTATTTGCATAACAATAGGAAAAGTGAGTAAAAGAAAAAAAAAGTGTTTGCTAAATAAGTTGCCAAATGGGCTTTTTATGTCTTTTGTACATCTAATGTTTGTTTTGCCCCTTTCTTTGTTTCTTTTTATTTCATGTTGCTGAAATGTGTCGGACCATAATAATTATCTGTAAAAAGGTCAGAATTAGCTTTTAAATAATTACCAAAATGGTTTCACAAGCCAGAAGCAGGTCACAAGCTACTTCTACTTTTGATGTACTTTCAGCTTATTTTTAGAGAAATAGAATCATAAGTTTGTTTTGTAAACACATTTAAATTGCTTTTTTAATCCCAGAAACCAAGAATCACTTCTATTAAGTGGTTGAAAACACCACCTAAAAGTCCAATTAAAGTCCCAATCAAGTGATCAACAGTTTAAACGTAACCAGATTCATAAAAAAAACATTTATAAAAATAAAAAAAGAAGATTTATAAAAATTAAGGGCATGTTTGGTGGGGAAGATTGGGGAGGTATTGGAGATTTATCTTGTTTGAAAGGAAAGTGAAGAGAAAATAGAGCAAATGAAAAAGAATTGGTCCACGTGAACTCTCTTTCAATAAATCTACAAGTTTAATTTGAGTTACTTTTTACTGCATATAAGTGGTACATGAAACAGAAGAGGTTGTACCTTATCTGAAATTTGGATGCATGGCTCGCATGAGAGAGACATTTAGAAGTCACAAAACCATATGTCGGTTAGAGTTACAATATATGTATTGTTTACTTCAATTCATGTGCTACATGTTAAATATGAACCACAATATTTGTAGTTTAGTCACCAAAAATATAGGGCTCGATTGTGTAGAAACAAGACCAAAACCAAAAAATACAAGGAACATCAAGTTATAAATTTTCTTGTCCATTCATATTTCTGATTTCATAGGCAATTGCGTAAACACGTTCGTTATTTTTCACGCATGCATGGTACTATTGTATTTTTGCTACTAGTGATTTTTGTCTACTCGGATTGTCGTGACAAACTTTAAGGTATTCGATGCTCAAGTGGACTGAGGTGGTGTTTGCAAAAAATTGTGATTGTGCTTAATTATTATAATCTAAAAAAAAAGTTAAAAGTTGTAGAGAAGTAAAAGGAGGTGGTGTTTGCAAATTATGCCAAGAAGTCCAAAAAAAGCACTTTTGGATGTTTGCAAAAAAATCACTTTTGTCCACTTTTTTCTCTCAAAATGTCAAAGTAGAATCTAAAAGCACCTCTCCACCAACTTCAACTTAATTGTACTTTTTAACTTTTTTTAAGAGAAGTAGAAGTAGAATTTCAATTTGAAAACACTATCTAAGTGCTTATTTTTTTCTTAAAAGCTGAAAAGCACTTATTTTAAGTTTTTGAAAACACCACCTGACATTTTAAGAATTGGAGCGACTAAATAAATATGCAGTAAAAAGTACAACATCTTCTGCCTTTTATCTATATAGCTACACCCTATATATGATATGATCAAACATAATTGGACCACCATAAAATAAACCATAATTATTTTTTTATCAGTGAAACGACATTATAGTATCAACAAACCTATTTGATCATTCATAAATAAATAGAATATCTAACTAAATATAAGAATTCACTAACAAGGCAAGTATCAAAGCTACATTTACGTCTATCAAATGGATTAAATCAATTAAGATAGGATTGAAGGAACTGTATCAAACTAGAAAAAGACTCGGGGCCTGTTTGTTTGGTGTTTCGAAAAGTAGATTGGGAGAGTAGTAGAGGTTTGTGAAATAATCTCAATTTGCGTAATGTTGTTTGTTTGAGTTTTGAGAGAGTGGTTTGAGAAATAAAATAGTTATAGGTTTTTTTTGGAAGAGTTAGGTTATATGTGTAAAATGTGTAAGACTTTATGTCAAATCACGTTTATTGTGAGATAAATTGTGTAAGAGATATATTACTTTATGTCAAATTAGAGTAGAGTTTGTATTTTCTTTTTTTTTGGTCAAGAAAGGTACAAAGACAAAAAACTATTTATCCCCTTCCAAAAACGACATCAAGGTCTGGGGGGGATCATCCCAATAGCGTATTCCTCTTGAATGTACGTGGCCCATTTTCGCAAGTGCATCCGCACACGAATTTCCACTTATTCTAATATGTTGGATTCGACTCTCCCAGGGCATGCCTAGAAGCCTTCTACAATCTTCAATAATATTCCCAAGTGGGTGTGTAGCCACCTTCGCCGAACGTATCAAACCGACAACAACCTCTGAGTCACGTTCAAGCTCAACCTTCTCAAGTCTTCTTCCCCAAGCCAGTGAAAGACCTTCCCTAGCCGCCATGAGTTCCGCGATGGTTATAGAAACATTTCCCAAATTCTGCGTACGTAAAACCCACAATCCATGAACCATTCTCGTCTCTGATTAATCCCCCTGCCGTTGCGCTGTTCTTGTTCGTTAAAACACTACCATCCGTGTTAATTTTAGCCCAACCACTTTTCGGTTTCTTCCATTTTACATTCTCGTTGTGCTCTTTTGTCCTCTTGACACTTTTCGGGATGGCCATGTCTATGTCCAAAGCCCTGCTCTTTACTTTATAGATAACTTGTTGAGGTGTTTCCACTTTACTTTCAAAAACCATCTTGTTCCGAGATTTCCAAATTTCCCAAATAGTCGCTGCAAACACTCTTTCCCAGGCAACATCCGGTGCAAAGATATTTCCCAGCTTCATTTTCAAATTTTCTTTTAACCATGTTTTTGGATTCAAGCTAATAAACATGTAGAACTCCGTAGGTGAGATAAGGAGTTCCCAAATCCTCCTAGACCAAATACAGTCCCGAAGGGCATGTGTTATGGATTCAGGATGGTCCTGACATCTCGGGCAGAGGTCCGATTCTGTTAGTTTTCTGTGTTTTCGCAGCTCGTTGGTGGCTATACATCCATGATTACAAAGCCAAATAAAGTATTGAATGCGGTAAGGGCATTTGAGTTCCCATATCCAAGTCCACAACTCTCTGTCCTGGTTTGCCCCTTCATCATCACTTTCAGCATAAAGATAGGCAGACTTACACGTGAATAAACCGTTCGCGGTTCCACCCCATACCAGGGAGTCCTCCCTGCTCCGATTGAGAGGGAGAGGAGTATCAAGGATAGAGTAGAGTTTGTATAAGTTTTGTTTAGAGATAAGAAAATTGTTGTTTGTTTAGATTTTGAGAAAATTGAGAGATGAAAAATTTTATTTCAGAAAATAGAAAACATGTTTGTTTGGCATTTCCCAAACACGAAATTTTTTTGAGAAACGCCAAACAAACAAGCCCTCATACTTTTGAAAGGATTTGAACCCAAAAAAATTCCAGGTTCTTAGGAACCTCAATCTCGCCAATTTACCTATGACTTTTGTTTCTACACTCATAGCTAGTCTCTCTTAATAAGGAATAAAACTATTGCCATGGTACCAATATGTATTGTAAGACTTTTATTTGCCTAAAACTATCACCTATCAACTATGTAATACATGTTTGGATTAGACAATTAACGAGTGCGTTGATTTTGGCAAAACCTAATCGTTGTTGGGTTGGGTGCTAGCTAGTATATATATATACTTTTCATGTCGACACTCTATTTTCAGAAACTAATCAAGTAAAATGTGCACTATATATGAATACTTGAATAGAGAGTTTAGAAAAACATTTCCTATGTTATTTTTAATGGCCTATATTTTTGTATTATTTTTATTAGAAAAAAACTTCATGCGTTAATATTTTGTTAGCAAAAATATTCTATGTTATCATTTTATTAGTTTACTACAACCTTTTTAAAATCAAGAGTTGACTATAAGGTTGTTATTATCAACATTTTAAGTTTGCAAGGGATTTATTGCTATTTTTATAACTTTGTAGAATGTTATTGCCAATTCCTTAATAATAAAGTTTTCATGTCTTATTCCAAAAAAAAATTAAACATATGCATATGGACATTTTTGTCCCAATCTCCACTAATCAAGATGAATACCCATACTTATAACTAGTAAAATATATTACAGCCTCGAAAGGATGAATGTCTTTGACTTGTGAACACAAAGCTGAATAAAAATAACTAATGATATTATCCGTCATTTAAAAATAATACATGGGTTGTTTTTGCATTTAACTCATTTTTTCATGTCGTTAAAAAAATAAACATTTATGAGCAGTCATTGTATTGTCACCACGTATTGTACTAAAGCTACTCAATCTTTAGGTTGGGGTTACTGGCCCAATTACAAATATTGGACAATTTTACCCCCGGAGAGTCATCAGATCCGACCGTCCATCTAAATCAATCGTGGCCGTTGAGATTGGGGTATATGATGTGTTAATCAAACCCTACCTCATCTCATTTGATTGTCCCCTTTCTCTCTCAAGTCGCGGCGCATCTAGGGTTTCTGAAATTGAAATTAATCAGCTCACATCATCTTCTTTGTTTCTACTTTGTTGTTCTTGAGATTAAATTTGAGCTTCAAACCTCTATTTCATCTCATTTGTTTTTGTATTACCCGGATCCAACTCAACGGCGGCGCATCTAGGGTTTTTTTCGTGAAAAAATTCATTCATCCCCTGGGTTTATGTTCATAACGCATTGTTCAAAGCTTCTTCATCCTGCATCACGGTATTTGGGGTTTTGGGTGTATTTATTTGGTTTCTCGTTTAATTATTGTCTTTTGGGTTTCTCTTTGCCCTCATTTCTTTCTTGATTTTTTCGGCTTTTAGGTTTCACAATTAAATTTTTTTTTTTCTGGCAGGTATGGATTCATCTTCAAACTCAAGAATACGTTTAGGGTCTGCCCACTGCTCATGTGGGTATCGCGTGAGGATTTACACCTCATGGACGAGGGAGAATCCTGGTCGTAGATTTGCTCGCTGTCATAATTTAACGGTAAACAGTTCTGATTGGGGTTTCAATTCAGTTTTATTGTTGTTTGTGTGTAGGGTTTCAATTGTTTCAATTTTGTGCAGTTTATATCATTATGATTTCTAATGAAACTCAATTGTTTGATTTTAGGATGAACGGTGTGATTACTTCAAATGGATTGACCCCATGATTTGTGATAGGTCACGCATTATTATTCCTGGATTGCTGTCACGTGTTAATCGCACGGAGGCTGAAAATGCTCGTGTTATGCGTGACTTTGATGAATTGTCTGCTCAAATGCAAGTTCTTGTTATTCGGATACGTGATTTGGAGTCTGAAAACATGGCATTGCGTCGCAAGCAAAAGCTTGCGATGATCTGTGCTATGCTTCTGTTCCTTTGGTATTTATGTGTATGATTTGCTCTTGATTGTTTGATGGATCTTGCTGACTATGTGTATGACATGTTCTTGATATTTTGTTTTATGTACTGCATGTATCTTAGGAGTGAGCATGTAGAATTGACTGTAGTATGTACTAGTTATTTTGGAAATGTAGTTGTTGAATTATATTTGTTTAATATTTGCTTCCATGAAGTCATATGTCCTCATGTTTTGATAGGCAGAATATTGTGATGCAGCTTTGTGTGTTCCCTATGTTGTTCCTTATTTCCAAAATGCTATGCTCTTGTGTGCTGATTTCATATATGGCAACTAGTGAGACTTATGTTGGTTTGTAGACAGATCATATGATGATTGGTATTGGTGTTCTGATGGTCTTGTACATTGGGGGTTCATATGATGATGTTAATATGATTTTGGGTTTAACAAAAATGTTTGTTTGCCTTGCTATATATGGCCTGTTCTTTGCCATAATTTAATAAAAAAAATTGGGGCATTGCTTCTTTCCAAAATGTGATGCTCTATTCTGATGATGTCCAGAGGTGGTATTTATAAAAAACATGAACAACTGTTGGTAGACCAAATGATGTTTCAATAAACATGTTCTGATGGTTTTGCATGCATACATGTTCATATGCTCAAGTTTATATCAAATATGTGTGTTGGTGCACGGTTGAGTATTCAATGTTGAGTATGTGTTTACTCTTTTGTGTACTCCATCATGAAAGTACCCTCTTATTTGATATATATTGGAGGAATTAGTGTACATACCCTCCTTCATTTGATTGTGGCCCTTAATTATAAGACATATCAGCATTCTAGATGCAACAATTTTGGAAACTGAACGCAGCCTTAATTTATTTGGGCACATGATGATTTCTGAGGAATATCTGATGGTATTATATGTTGGACAAACTCACATGTATATCCAAAAATGAATTAAATTGAGTTATGAATCTGTTATTTGAGTGCAATTTGGTTTTTGTGCATATTTTTGTAAACTGTTAGCTCAATGGCCGAAAGTTTCTGCCCAATGTCCAGATTTTATTTGCAAGTTGGTGAATGAAATCATCTTTTATGAATCAATTTCAGTTGTCTTGTCTACTTTAATTGATAACACACTGCCAATCTAGTAGTTATTTTGCATATAGGTCCTCATGGTTTTTATTTGGCCAAGTGATGATTTCTTTCATAAGATATCTGATGGTATTATATGTTGTGCAAGCTCACATGTATATCCATGAATGAAGTAAAGCATCCATTTGCAAACTGTTTTCTTAAATCTGTTTGATGATTTATTTGAAAACTCACACGTATATCTCAATTTTCAATTTCAAAACTGTGTTTTTTAAACTTTGATTTATGTAAGGTTATTTGAAAATTGTTTTATAAAATAGTTTTCAAAATATTTTTTTTTTGTCAAAAAAGTGTTTTTCAAAACTGTTATTACTTTAGTGCAAGTTGGTTTTGTGAATTGTTTTTTGAATCTGTCATCCATGCCCAAGAGCTTCTGTCAAATCTCCATTTACTACCAACTTTATGAATCAAATCTTATTTTATATATCATTTCAGAATTCCTGTCTACTTTGCTTGATAGTACACTGCCAACATAGGATTTATTATTACTATAGGTCCTCATTTTGTATTGCTCTCTTTATTGAAATAATTAAATAAACTTGTAGGCAGACTTCTTATTTATATATATTGGATGATGAAGTTCACAGTTTCAAATAGTGTACAATATATGCATTAAATGCTTTGCTTGACCACATTTATGTTTTGTATTACATTTATGTTCTGACTTTAAGTTTTGGAGGTTGAGTGCTTTGAATGTATTACTTGTCTCTTGAAGTTTTCAGACTCAATACATCAAATTCCCACCCTGCATTAATTGAGTTGGTTGAGCATGAACCCATCTATATAATGCTAACATTCTATCCCCCTTTCATATGCTTCTCAAACTGTCAAGTGAATCCATAAGTGGTAAGTTTCTCATTTAGCATTAATGTCTCCCTGAGTATATACATCTCTATATCTTTTAACCAATCTTCATCTTTTTCATATCACAGGTTGCCAAAATATCACAAGATGCCGAGGACACGCCGAATGAGAGCTGATGAATCAAAAATCAGTGATGGCTGGTCATATGAACACACTGCCTGCTTTGTCAAGTTGCTTTATCATGAGTGTAAAGCAGGTGATTTGAATAACCTGGACCTATTAAATGGCGTATTTCTGCCGAATTGTCCGCTCTTTGTGGAAGGAGGTTCACTCTGTCTGGTCTTAAGAATAAGTTGGAAAACATGAGAAACCGAAATGAAACCTTCAAACAGTTTTTGGAGACCCCGGGGGTATGTTATGATGCCTGGAACTGCGAGAGTCGAGTTAACAATGCCTACTGGAACTTCATTCCTCCTGCTGTAAGTTTTGCTTCTGTAAGTTTTGGTCAAAATATATATTCAATTAATCATATTTGCTGATTTCTAATCCTTATGCTTTTTTCTTTTATAGGAAGAATCTGAATGGTTTAGGAATTTCAGGATGCACGGTGAGCCGTTGCATCTTGAGCTTGAGTATATCTTCGACCATAAGGGAGTCGGTGTTTTTCCCAAAGACCTCACTGGATCACCCGATTGGCCCATCCACGTCCGTGACTCGGACGATGATGAGCTTGCCGTTGTTCCTGTTGGTCCTGTTGGTACTTCAAATGCAAGGACGGCTATTCCATTTCCTCTCAATGAGGTGGTTGTGGCTCGACGTGGACAGGATGACGCTGGTCCAAGTGGATGTGCTGAAGGTAGTGGTTCAAACGAGGGTGGGCTGTTTGGTAATGATTTGTGGATGGTTGATTAGGAAGTTTTTATTTTAGTTTGTGTGTTTGTTTCAAGGACCAATGTTATGTTTTATGATATCTGCTGTAATCTACTTTTTTATGTGTGATTACATTGCACAGTTTCATGTGTGTGCATGTAATTTCACATTTCGGACTTATGTTTATTTTCATGTAATGGACTCCTTTTATAAGTATTAATGAATCTATGTTTTAATGTTTTAAACTTGTGTATATTTTAAAGTTGTAAGTACTTGAATAAAAAAAAAAGTAGAAGTACTTTAAGTACTTGAATATAAAAAAAGTATAAGTACAAAACAAAATAAGTAGTACACTATTGTAAAATCTGTTCAATCCAAAACAAAATAAGAAGTACTTTGAATGCCTGCAATCAATACATATGCAAACAAAAATCCACACTGTTGTAGTCAAGCAAGTTGGCCGAAACTTTCTGTCAATTTTGCAGATTGAGTTTTAAAGTTGGAGAATAAAATCTTTGTGCAAACTATTTCAGTTGCATTATCTACTTTATTTGATAACACACTGCCAACCTAGTATTTAATTTGCATGTAGGTCCTCATTTGTCCATTAATTGTAAAAATTAGGTACCCATTTCCTAGTATAAATATCTTATAATTTTTTTACACACCTTGTGCAAAGAAGCTCTTTCATAAAACAAATTAAACTACAATTTCTAATAGAACATAATGTTCAACTTTGTCCCTCGTCCCCAGTCCCATTTCTTCTACTCGGAGAGTTGGACCAAAGAAATTGATAAATACTTGATTGAATTTTTAGCAACTGAAAATTACTACGAAAACGGAATTCTCACATACGGTGTGAGCCACGTTTTGCGAAGATCTCGCGATGAGGTTAATGTTTTCTTCCGTACTACTTTCTCAACAAAACAAATAATGGCCAAGGTCGAACGGCTAAAACGCCGACATGCATTATTTTCTCACCTAAGCACCTTTTCCGGTTATTTCCTGGATCCTATGACCAACACGGTCGGGAGAGACGGACAGGAAATTGTAAAAAATCTGTGCATGGTAACCTATTTAATTTACATGTATACAAATTTTATTATTTTACGAGATAGGACAATAATCATTTTTTCATTGTAGGAAGCTCTGTTTTACGAAGCATATGCAGTCCACGGTGAACCGAAGTGGAATGATCTGTGTGAAATATTCGGACACCCAACTGAATTCCCAATGGCCCCACCACCTGCGTCCCCAATCAATCTTCAATGGTTCGAGCTAAACGATGCACCAATTATTGGACAAGAAACACCAATTTCTGACCCCATCAACCCCCTTCAGATTACATTCTCACCGAGCTCTTTGGCAATTAATGATGATTTTTGGAATGATTTGGCAAAATATAATAACACCGGACCAGACTTTGAAAACGACGAGGCCGGACCTTAAAAAGCGGTTGCTAAGTGTCTTTGGCCTGATGAAGGAACGTCACACGAGGATATTGTTGAAAAAAAAAATAAGTAATATTATTGATATTTTCTTGGAACGTATTAGCCTAAGTAAGACTTATTTGTGTGTCATAGTATCCTTCGATCTCCTTATGATCGTGTTCTAAGTTGTATGTCATTTATACTTTGTTGCAAGTTGTGCTATTTGCGTACCAAGTCGGTTAAATTATGTGTCACAATCTTCTATTTAGAATTGTGTATTTCATGACTACAAGGTCTACTTTATCCAAAAAATCTAAAAAAAAAAAATCACATCATATAAAAATGTCAATTTAATTTGGAAAAATACCCAATCAAAAATAAAATATCGGGTGGACTCGAATACATCAAATATTAAAATAACCACAACATATGGATATGTCTTAATCTTCAACCATACAATCCAAAATAAGTCATAAGGTTCACACATAAAATTAAGTCCGTACACCATGCATTACTATTGTAATCATCCAACATATCAAAAATCAATCCTTCACCAAATTCCCAACAAACCATGCATAAATAAAATGTTCTCAAGGCATCTTGTTGTCTAGCATCATGTGTGCAATGTGCGCCCGATTTTTTTCGTTCGATTTCAAGAATAAGCTCACATGTTTCGGGTTATCCATAATCTTGAACGAGAGAAAAATTCTATCTCATCCGTGAGCGAATCGATACGGTCGAGTGCATCTATAATCTTTTCGGCTTTTTCGTCGTACGTATCCTCCTCTTTGGCAAAGCTATGGCTAAGATCACCCCATACAGATTTAGCCGTATCTATGAACTTATCCATACTGCCTTCGTTCGATTCCGGTGTAAGCGTCTTCCTTTTCCTCTCAATCTTTTCCTTCTTTAATTTCTCCTTTTTAATTTTCTTTGACAATTTTGAAACCTTCGGAGTGACATTCTCAAACCCCATGTTGTACGGCGGAATTTCGGAAAAAAAATCCCTACAATCCGACGCATCAGTCGTAAGATCGACGCAAGGACTACTGTACATACTAATATCATCACCCGTGGTTTCCATCATTGGTTCCTTTCCCTTCCCAGTTGACGCCTTAGTCGGGTGACGTCTTACCAAATCTTCCACAATCTCCACAAAGTCCTCCGCTAAATCTCCGGTGGCCCTGTCCTTTCCGAAGATCTCAACCCAGTCATCATAATATGGATATGTCTTATATCGCATATTGGCAACATCTGGGTGTGCCTACGATTCAAAACAAACTTTATAAATATAAGCTTTTTCATATATCGTACAATACGCCTCATTCTAATAATAAAAGGAAAATTCACCTGTACATATAAAGCCCATATATCATCATCAACCGTGATTGTTTTACCACTTTCGTTCCACCCAAAACCACTCGTCCCCTGCATACCCAAAACTTGATAATAAGTTTTTTTTCCACACTGTCAACTTCGAGTTGATATGCTTGAGTTCTATTTTTGAGTGAGGCAGTCGTGCATTCATAGTTTTTAGCAACGAGTTCAAGTACCCTGGACGAAAGCCATTGTCCGACTTCCACCCAGCCGAAATTAGCTCCTTCAAGCAGTCTATCAATGTTTGTTCTTCAATTGCATTCAACGACCTTCGGCTGCCCTGGGTCTTTCTTTGGCTAGGATCCGTATCGCCGTAACGTGGAATGGAGTCATATCACTTCAAATATACATACACAATCAAGTAGTTAGATATAGTACGAAAAAATTAAAATATTCAAATATACATCCTTTATCAAGTCGGTTAGATAAAGTACGAAAAAATTAAAAGCCAACTAATTCTTATTTGCACGAAATTGGTCCCGTTCCATTGACATAAAGTACGTTACATAAGGGAAACACATTAAAGTACGTTACACAATCAAATAATAGTCATATCTCAACAATAGGGTACAAATAATAATGCAAGAATGTTGAATTCAAACAAACGGAACATATGTCCATAATACAATCGAATGCAAATTGGTACATCAATCAAAGTAAACAATCATATGTTAAGGCATGATATCATTCACGATCCGAATTCCACTTTATGAACATTTCTCGGGCCAAGTTATCACGGAAATTGTTCCACGCGGGTGACGTTTTGACCCCCTGAACATAACCTTCACCATCTGCCTCATTCTCGTCATCACTCGAGTTGCTTGAATCACGCAACGGATCCAACACCATGACGTCATCGGGTGATGTCTTACGCAAGAAGTTGTGAATCAATATCAAAGCCATGATCATCCTATTTTGTGTTTGTAAGGGATAAAAAGAAGGACTCGCTAATATTGCCGAACGCTTTTTTATTTGACCAAAAGTCCGCTCAATCACATTTCTAGCTTGACTATGTTTCATATTGAAAAATTCTTTTTCATTTTGAGGGGCATCCATACCAACTCCCCACTCCTTAAGATGGTATCGTACTCCCCTATAAGGCATAAGAAACCCTGGTCCGTTAGTATACCCGTTGTCACACAAGTAATACATTCCTACAATTATTAAATAGGAAATAGTGAGTGTTGTTAGGTATGGCCAAATTGGGAAGTATATTTTATAAAACTAATTTTTACACGTGGGCACTCTCAATCCATTCGGCCGATTCATTGCATCTCTTAACACACGACCATCCGCAGCAGACCCCTCCCAACCGACGAGTGCATACATGAACACACCGTTAATATCACAAGCCGCAAGTAAATTGGTAGTAATGTCACCCTTTCGATTCCTATAGCGGGGTCTATCCTTAGACGGAACATGAGCATGAACATATGTTCCGTCTAGAGCACCTATGCAACCCTATACATACGCAAATGCTATCTTGTAAAAACAAGGTAATAACACCAAACGTAGACAAAATCTAAAGTTTTATCCTTACCGGGAAACAACTCCATCTATCGTCCTCATAATCATTCGGTATCAGGTCCGGTTGAGATAGTAATATCGGGTGGAGTTTCATCAAACACGTAAGTACACGGTGAAAATATTTACTAACAGTGTCACCGGATCTTTTATAATCCGTGGAAACGACACGATTCTTTTTGTGATGAGCAAGAACCGTTAAAAACATCGCTACTTGTTCTCTAACGGATACATACTTAGTATCATTTAGACCCCCGACGTTATGTAGGAAACAACATAACTTGTCAAATGAACTAATATGTAGACGAATATTATTTTTACAAACTATTGTATTTTTCCGGGTAATTTTTTTTAGGTTTTTAGCCCATTTTCGCCGCCTACGAATTAGGCTATATCGGACCGGTTGATTCATAGCTTGACTACGCACTAGTTTATTACATACCCATAAAAGGAAAATGTCCGTCCAAAAAAAACGTGTGAATAATACAATCAATTGTTTCTTCCGTTCATCCATTTGAATTGCCTAGAAAAAATAAATTCCGTATTTCAAGTGAAGATGATGGACAAATAACACAAGGACTAATACCAATCTACTTTCAATTTCAATTTCAAAATAAATATTATAAATTATACATCCCAAATAATGTGATCAAATAAAAACTTTCTACTTTTTATGTGTGATAGATTGGGAAATTTTTAAAGACAAAAACAAATCAAAATTTAATTCCAAACTATACCCATATCTAGTAGTTCCAAAATTATTCTTATATTTCCACATCAAGTACTTCAAAGTAAACCATATCAAGTAATAAGAAATTATCAAGTATACTTCAAATTAATTCCAAACCATACCAATATCAAGTATCAAGTAAGAAATTGTTATACATATTTATATATGTCAAGTAGGAAATAAAAAAGGAAAACATATCAAAACAAGTCCAAATTTAAAAAATTGGCAAATGTACTCAAATCAAGTAGTTCCAAAACAAGGTATGAAACAATTCGAAAATGTACTCAAATCAAGTAGTTCCAAAAAACATACATATATTCGGAAAGTAAGACAAAAAATAAAAAGATTCGAAATCATACCTCGTTTTACACTTCCTACAAACTTAAAAACAAGCCGAAAAGCCCCTCCACGGATATGATTTGTTGTCCTAATTCATAAAATTGAAATAGTTAGGTATAGTTTCAAAAAATGCATAAGACTTTAATATAAATTAAAGAGGAATTTATGGCAAAAATCCAACGGGGTGACAACGGATCCGAGCACCTATATCTTCGCCTCCGTCACTGTCAAACAAAAAAAAGCAAAAAATTCAAGCTCAAATCTCAAACTCAAAAATGGTGAAGCTTTACAAAAAAATGTTCATAAACTTGGGCAAAAATTGAACCAAAATAACTCCAAAGAATGAATCTAATTTATGCACAAAAAAATGGGAACAAAAAATAAGCTTACCTTCAAGAATTAAATTGGCTTTGCAAAGTTTCCCTCCCAAACCCGTAAGCCTTACCTGCGAAATGAGTAGAAAAATTGGGTGGAGGAGATAACATAATTGGATGGCATTTTTGTAAATACTGGTTGGTATTTTTGTTATTAACCGGATATATAAGGGCAATTTCGGGTATAGAATTTATAATTGGGCCATTATTCTACAATCCAATGTCAACAGGAGGTATTACAATATGGTCACTAAGTCGGGCTGGCCCACAAATCTGACTTAATTGGACGGGCAGCCCGTCTTTTAATTGTCCCAACCGAATAGATAAATGCACAATTGGACAAACTTATTCATGGCCCAATCACACCTAATCAGTCCTAATAGTCCCAACCGAACGCAGCCTAGAAGTATTATTCAATAATCGTAGGACTTGAAGAACCAAGTTTAAATTAAGACATGAGTTGAATGTCTCATAAGTTTTGTATGATTGGATAAGTTGGATTACAATTTCAGGATGATAAGAATTATAAATATTATTTGTGACAAATATGCCAAATGCATGATTAATTAGTCATGACTAAGTGGTTCATTTCTTTTGAAAATATATAATTGTGATTTTAATGCATATTAGCTTGGTGTATAACTAAAGATCTCATATTTTCGAAACAAAAGTAAAAAATTAGTACTTATTTGGTATTTTAATAATATACTCATAAAATAAATTATCAATTTCTTAATGAGACTCCCAATTTAATAATGCCATTGTCAACTTAATTTATTCTAGAAAATAAGAAATTAGATAATATATTTAATACATATAAATTAATGTAATATAATACATATAAATTGATGTAATATTTACTTATTTATTTACTTTTATCATGGGGGCATTGAGTAATATCACTATCAAGTGTCAAATAATATGTTAACAAATCAGAGTGGCGCAGCCGAAGCGTGGTGAGCCAATAACCAACAGGTCCCAGGATCGAAACCTGGCTCTGATATTTGAATGTCTCCCTTTTTTTTTTTTTTCTCCAATTCAACCTTTGGTTTGAAACTTTTTTTCATTACAAATTTATAACTACATTCCTCAAATAGCAAAACAAATCATTTTTTTTTTCTCCAATTCAACCTTTGGTTTGAAACTTTTTTTCATTACAAATTTATAACTACATTCCTCAAATAGCAACACAAATCATTTGACACTGCACTAAAAATTCCAAATTGTCAATTTACAAATTTTGAAATCACAAGGCAGCATCAGTGACATTGAAATGCATAAAAAATGAAGTTTTAGTTACATCCTTATATAGAGGCTGTAACAGATAACTCGACTTGACCTGTCCATTTCTCCCCCGGCTTCAAAGTTATTGGTTTCTCAATATTATCTGCATCAACACAAAGCATCTGCATCTGCATATACTCTTCGTCGACCCCAAAATTTGTTATGACTCTAGATTTCTTCTCCCATGGTTCCAAATCACTGTCACGATCAATCAGAGTTATTAATTTATAGTGTAGTTAGTTTAGACTGTACTAATCCTGGAACCCTGAATGATGTAAATCGCGGGATATGCCTCCACCAAGTCTCGGGATCCTACCATACTGTTGTACACTCTGAACACAAAGAGGTCTTGACCACAAATGACTCTTAGACAGACTCATGAAAATGCTTTCATCCAAGTTCCAAATTGGATTCGAACCCTCACACTTGTCCCTGGAGCAAGCCTTAAAAATTGTTTAAGGTTTCTAGTTTCGAATTGATGCAAAATGATTGTAAGAAGGTTTTAGTCTCAAAATTTTGATATGATTTGTGATTTATCGTTCTAGGACATAAAATTCCAAAATTGTCTAGCTCTGAAAATAAACATTATCCTTGAACATTTTCATCTTACTATAATAATTTTAAAAAATGTTGTCAAATAGCTCTATAAATTCCTTAAGGTCAATGTCTTCGTGTGCATTTGGCCGAGTAAAAAACAAAAAACTTAATTGAGAACCAAAACTAAATGACAAAGATAAATACATATTTCAATTGTGTACAAACATTCAACAATATATAAGAATAATATTAGGAGAGAATAGCATTTTTGGTATAGAGTCAGGTCAGTTTTCACTTTTAGTACTGAGTTTTATAGGTCCAACACATTTGGTACAGAGCTTTAACAAATTGTGACACATTTTGTACAGCCATTAAAAATTGCCGTTAAGTGATGACGTGACAGTTAAGTATAATTGCAAAGTTGATGCCATTTTATGTTGACTGATAATTTTATCCCATAATATATTAGGTTACCAAAAAAGCTCCACATCTCCGAATTTAGTGACGATTTTAGTCCACATTATTGCCAAATTTAAAAATTGACTCGAATAAGACCACGTGCGGACCAATTTAAATATTTTACTTATTTTATTTAAATAACTAATTTGATTTATAAATAATATTAATAAATTAAATAATAATTTAACATAAATATAACCAAAATTAAGAATTATTTTTAAATATAAGATTTATATAATGGTATTAATATATTTAATATTGATTAAAATAATAAATTATATAATTAAAAACTATTTAATATTTATTAAAATAATAAATAATAAATAATTATAGGGGGAGGGAGGCGAGGCGGGAGGGGTAGGGGGGGAGGGGTGGGGAGGTGGTGGGTTGGGTGGGGAATTTTATTTTTAAATTATAATTATTTATTATTTAAATAAATATTAAATAGGTTTTAATTATATAATATATTATTTTAATAAATATTAAATAGATTAATGCTATTATATAAATTTTATATTTAAAAAGAATATCTTTTCTTAATTTTGGTGATATTTACGTTAAATTACTATTTAATTTACTAAATTATTTATAAATTAAATTAGTTATATACAATAAGTAAAATATTCAAATTGGTCCGCACGTGGTCTTATTCGAGTCAATTTTGAAATTTGGCAACAATGTGGACTAAAATCGTCACTAAATTTGGAGATGTGTGACTTTTTTGGTAACCTGAAATATTATGGGGTAAAATTATCAGTCAACATAAGTAATGTCATCAACTTTGCAATTAAACTTAACTGCCACGTAATCACTTAACGACAATTTTTAACGGCTGTACTAAATGTGTCACAATTTGTTAAAGCTCTGTACCAAATGTATTGGACCCATAAAGCTCAGCACAAAAAGTGGAAATTGACATATAGCTCTGTACCAAAAATGCAATTCTCTTATAATATTAGATTTTGATGCAACAAAAAATATTTGAGACGGTATGTACACTCTATTCAGTGTAGAGGGATTTGTTGCATTTTTCTAACGAGGGAAAATAACTTTTTAATACCAAACTTTAGTCCAAAAAACACATTTGATATTAGGGTTTTTGAAAAAATACATTTCATACCATGACTCACACCATTTTGACACATTTACTTTTTCTGTCAATTTTCGGACGAAAATCAACAAGTGCAATCAATTGTAGGTCTTTAAAACTTGTGCATATGTTGCCCTCCCATTGTCAATTTAACGGGCACATATGAGGCACGTGCTGAATTTCGTCCGAAAATTGACGGCAAAACTAAATGTGTCAAGATTGTGTGAATTACGGTATGAAATGTGTTTTTACAAGAAGTTTGATACCAAATGTATTTTTTGAACTAAAGTTTGGGCTGTTTGTTTGGTGTTTGAGAAAGTAGCTTGGGAGAGTAGTGGATGTTTGTGAAATAATCTCGATTTGCGTAATGTTGTTTGTTTGGATTTTGAGAGAGTGGTTTGAGAAATAAAGTAGATGTAAGTTTTTTTTGGAAGAATTATGTTGTAGGTGTAAGATGTGTAAGATTTTATGTCAAATCATGTTTGTTGTGAGATAAATTGTGTAAGATATATGTTACTTTATGTCAAATCAGAGTAGAGTTTGTATAGGTTTTTTAAGAGATAAGAAAATTGTTGTTCGTTTGGGTTTTGATAAAGTAGTTTGAGAAAATTGAGAGATGAAAAATTTATTTCAGAAAATACAAAACATGTTTGTTTGGCATTTCCCAAACACGAAATTTTTTTGGAAAACGCCAAACAAACAGGCCCTAATCATACATGAGTTTTTAGGAAAAACATTTGGGTTCAAAGGTTTCTAGTTTCGAATTGATGCAAAATGATTGTAAGAAGGTTTAAGTCTTAAGATTTTGTTATGAACTTTGATTTACAATTGTTCTAGTACATAAAATTAAAAAACTATCTAGCTCAAAAAACAGATGCATTATCATTGATCAATTTTATCATACTATAAGAATTTTAAAAACTTAATTATAATCGCTTTTAATTTTAAGAATTATTTTAATCAAAAGGCTAACTTAATGCACGTACATATATCAGAATGAAACAAAGCACAACCCCTGCGCCCAATAATGTTATGAATAAGTCGTGGCCACCAAGCACACTCCATGAACGCCTTATAGCGACAGGTTTTTAGGATCATAACTGAAAATTAAATATTCAATTATAAGTTACAGTTAATTCACAATTACATCATTGATTATTATTAATTTTAATTGTAGTAATCTGGATTTGACATTAGCAAATGTAGCACCAAAAAAGTTTTCCAAAAGTATTGTGGTCGTAAATGTTGTTAAATCCTAAAAGCAAAAATAATCAACATTATATAAACAGAAGTTATATAACTCCAAAAGCAAACATTATTCATTCTTAACATAGCGTATCAATGGAAGGAATTCATTTTTCGAGATTTCATGATCTATGATATAGACTTGAATAAAGAGCTAGAGTAGTGATACTAGTCGTTTATGTTTAACCCTAGAGACTTTATCATTTTTAATAATTTAAATATGACCCGAAATATTACACAAAAAAACCTACCGGTGTATCCTGATGTCCAACTAGTGTATCCGATGTGTATCTATTTTAATTTTTATTTATTTTTATTACCGATAGGCCATGTGGCTTATCTAACACATATATATCCCACGCGTATCCTGCGAGTAGGGGTGGCAATATGGATCAGATTCGTGGATCTGATCCAAATCCGATCCAAATCCAAAGAATTCGATTCATAAAGATCCATTAAATTTTCACTCGGATTGGATCTGGATCGGACCTTATAAAATCTGGATCAAATATGGATCCACACATACAAGTAATGGATTGTGATGGATCCACGAATAGATCCACTAATGGATCCATTGGATCCACTAAAGTATCCACCGGATCCATTATTGGATCCAAAAAAAAATTTATTTTTCGATGAATTCAAAAGTAAACGTAATTTTTTCCAGTTCTTTTTTTTTTTCTCTCCACCGTCTTTCTTCTTCTCTCCTCCTTCAAATTTGTTGCCGCCGTGTTTACTAAACTCTTTTAGTGCACAAAACAGTTTCTGTTTTTCAACTTCGAAAAATTGCAGTTCGGCCCCTGAATTTTTGAAAATTACATTTTGAACCATCAACTTTCGGAAATTATAAATTAGCCCCAAAATTTCCGGAACATGCAAATTGGACCAGAAAACAGAAAATTAACAAAATTTCCAGAATCCAGAAACTTTTGTTTATTGCAAAACAGACCCCAGATTTACGCAAATAGCAAAAACACCCCCTAACCTTTCAAAAATTGCGAAATGGTCCAGATTTTGAAAAATTCCAGAAATTACAATTTGGTCCAGAATTGCAGAAAAACAAAATTTTACTTTATGTCCAGATTTTAAAAAAATCGCAATTTGCAAATAAGCCCTCAAATTTTTGGAAATTACATTTTTGGCCCAAAACCGAAAAGTGCTTAGATCCGAATATTTAAAATATTTAATTTATCATAACAAACAAGAATAAAAAATCAGAACACAACAAACACATATAGTTTGCTTGTTTAACATGTAAAATAAACCGAACTTTTACTAAATGAGCTCGAGTCACAAATTGAGAAGCTTGGTTTGATTACATGTCATGGAGTTTTTAAATTGGTTTGATTGCTTGTAGAAGTTTTTTGGATTTTTGACGGTGCGATTTTTTATTTATATGTTTTATACTTTATATTTCTTCATATTTTAGTTGCACTAGTACACTTTCAATCTTTTAGTAAGAATTTTTGAATTTTCTCAATGAGATCCCTTGATCCACAACCATGGATCCATGTTGGATCCACAATATCTAAGTTTTAGTTTTCTTCCCATCTTAGTTGCATTAGTACATTTTCACTCTTTCAATAAAATTTTTGATTCTATGGGATCTCTTGATCCACAACCATGGATCCATGACAGATCCATGACGGATCTACCGTGGATCCATGACGGATCCACGGACGGATCCATGACGGATCCACTGTGGATCCGTCATGGATCCACAATGGATCTATTCGGATCCATGGTGGATCCGAATTTTTTTCACCCGGATTCGGTTTGGATCGGATCCTAAACGGATCCATCAGTATGAATCCATTTAGGATCCGATCCATTTGAGATCCGATCCACAAGGATCCGATTCGGGTGGTCCATTTGCCACCCCTACCTGCAAGTATCGGTATCCCCCGTGTATCCGATACAATACTTTGTCTTTTTTCGGAGTCTTCGTGTATCATAGAGTTTAACTCAACCTCAAAAGTTAATTTCAAATATGGGGATTGTCCAATAACTTATAATGTGATGCAATATTAAATCACATGAATTGTGTTAAGTCTACCTAAATGAACTGTGTCTAACTCAGCTAAATAAAACTAGCTCAAAAGGTTGAGATTGTCCACAACCATATAAAGAGCACTTAGTCTTAACATCTGATGCATGTGAAACTTTTAGGCCCCATTTGACCGCACGATAGAAGAGCTAAAATTCACGATTAAATATCAATTGTGATTTTCGAGACTGTTTGCCCACATTATTATTTTTGAGATTGACTATTGGAACGGGAGATTGCCAACTCCCTGTAATTTGGGTGATCGTTATTTTGCTAAATCACATTTTACAATTATGTTCTCATGTCCACTTTCCTAAAAGTGTCATTCTTCTTTCTCAATTTTGTGCTTAATTTGTAAAATTCATCATTCATGTAACTTTGATGTTATGTTTTATTTATTATTTTTGTTTTTCTTTGACATGAACACGGTCTATTTTACTCTTTTTCAAGGTTAGTGTCTTTGATTTATCTAAAATACTTCATATTTAGTTCACCTTCTAATTGTTTATCTAATGTAACTTTATATTACATTATAATGTTTTATTTGAAGAAATTATATAACCGAGGTTAATTTTTTAAATATTGTTAAAATTTGCAGTTGTACAATAAATTTAGGAAAATTAAGTCAAACGCTTAATCAATTATTTCAAAATCAACAATGACATAATCACTTCTTCGGAAAACAATTCTAATAAAACTATATATGTTCATTTTTAACTTTGTTAATTTTTCCTTATTAATATACTCAAAGATAGGATATAACTAATACAACAAAGGCATGATCTTGTACTTTATCAAAAACTGGAAATTGTACTTCCATTCAGTTTTCATATTTTCACCCATATTCAACTAAGTTGGTTAAAAGTCATTCTTAATTCCATGATTCACACCATTTTTGACACATTTACTTTTTCCATCAATTTTTGGATGAAATTCAACAAGTGTCATCAATTGTGGATCTTTAAAACTTGTGCATGTGTTTCCCTCCCATTGTCAATTTAATGGGTACATAAGCGGCATGTGCTGAATTTTGTCCGAAAATTAACGACAAAACTAAATGTGTCAAGATTATGTGAATTACGGTATGAAATATATTTTTTCAAAAAGTTTGATACCAAATATGTTTTTTGAACTTAAATTTGGTATCAAAAATATTTTTTCCTCTTTTTCTAATTGCAACACTTTTGAGTGGCATTGTAGAGGCTGGTGAGGCGCAAAATCTATGGGTTTTGACATCATTTATACATGAGTTTTTAGGAAAAACATTTGGGTTCAAAGGTTTCTAGTTTCGAATTGATGCAAAATGATTAAACCCCTTTTAGCGTGATCCTTTAAGGATCATAATTGAAAAGTAAATCTTCATTTAAATTTTACAGTTAATCCACAATTGCATAATTGATTATAGTTTTAATTGCTGTTACTAACAATGCCAATAACTCTAGCACTACATATAGTTTTCTTCAAAGTATTAGGGTCGTTAATGTTGTGAAATAGCTCTATAATGTCCTTAAGCTCGATGTCTTCGTGTGCAAATCCTTTTGGTTGAGGCAAAATCATAAACTTTACCGAGAATAAAAAACAAATTGATAGAGATAGATTAAAATTTCCATTATGTACACATAAATATTCAACACTATATGAAAATAATATAGGTTTTACATACAACAAGAAAATTTGAGATCATATGCAGCACTCCATTCTTTGTAGGCATTTGTTGAATTTTCTATTCGCATAACTTACGAGAGAGGTTGTAGAAGCTGATGAGATACAAGATCTATGGAATTTCCATAATTTTATACATGAGACTTCAAGAAAATATTTTGTTGATTTGAGACGGATGGGTACGCCCATTCGAACTAACCCGACCCGGTTCATATTTTAAATTTAAAAAAGAGAAAGGAAAGGAATTAACCACTCCCTAATGGGGAGTTAACTTCCCACTTAGTGGGAGATTAACTCCCACATTAAATGGTAAGTGGGGGAGCATTCGGCTCCCCCCAGCTCTTAGAATACTTCTCCCTTCTGTTCCCGAAAGAAAGAGAGGTCAAATGGACCTCTCCCCCTTTTCTATTTCTTCTCCCTATATATATATATATATATATATATATATATATATATATAGTTAGCACATTATATATGGCTAAATCATATTATATATTTCGGGTAATATATATATACATATCATCAACAATAATTGGGGCATTTGGATTGTGAACTATGACTCATTTTCGTACGTGATTTGTGTCTTGATCGGGAACATCAAAAACGTGAGAGCATCGGTGATTCAACCACGGTTAGATCGATGGCAAAGAAGGATTTTCTCCGGATCACCCACTTCAAGTAACCGGCGATTATCCGATCCAATTCAAGTAAGTAAATTACAGTTGATTCGGATTTAAAACCCAACATTGGTATCAGAGCGATTGTTGGTTGAGTTCCTTTGCTATATGGTGTTTGAAAACATGTTTAGTTTTAGTAATTTCATGAAATTTGAAATTATGTTAATGTTGACCTTTAATGGCAGTTTGTGATTCACTTGTTAGAATGGTATGAAACTTTTACTGGAGAATGATTTTAAGTTCTTGAATGCAACTGTATTTTTTTCAGATTTTTTTGTTGAGAAATATATTCTGAAAAAATTATTGATTGAATTATTTTCTGAAACTTTAAATGCGGATTCCCGGTTCAATACTTGGTTTCATGTAATGTGCTATATACCATTAGAATCCTCTTGAAATTATCTTTCCAGCCATGTATAGAAATCTGTTTTTGGATTTGAAATGAGAAAGATATGGTCAATTCAAGTTTCTGTCATATATGTCCAAATTGGTCCGAAAATTTGTACATAGCATGCTTACACGTTGTTTATCGTCTCTATAAAATTTCATGCTAATTGGATATGTAGAAATTGAGATATGATTTTTTGTTTATTATTTGGCCGAAATTTGTTTAAATTTCTGCGGATTATATGTTGCGGCTTATAAGATGATTCATGTACCATTAGAAAGATCTCGTCGAGAGATTTTCAACCATATATAGTATGCGTAATTCGGACTTATAACAAAGGAGATATTGCCAATCGAAGTTCATGTCACATTTCTTCAAGTTGCTGGAAATTTGAAGAAGATGAACATTTACATTGTTCATGCCCACTCTCAATCGCGGCTGTAGGTTTCTCAAACCAGTACTTCCGAATGTCATAATGAAAAACGGAGTTCACCATAGGAATCAGAAGGCCCGAAAACGTTGGGGTAGCCGAAAGTGTTTCGTAGGAAAATGCCATTAGGACAGCGCGTGTGTCACACGCGCCACGCAAGCGCGCGAAGGTGTTGATTTGGTCAACACCCCAGTCAACACACATGGCAGCCAGCTGGGCGCCACACGTGTGCATATCCACGTGGCATGATATGTCAACTGTCACATCA
This sequence comes from Penstemon eatonii, assembly GCA_038501285.1. Lineage (NCBI taxonomy): Eukaryota > Viridiplantae > Streptophyta > Magnoliopsida > Lamiales > Plantaginaceae > Penstemon > Penstemon eatonii. Next base: position 19,976,776 of record CM076711.1, read on the forward strand.
GCGATTGTATTGCATGGCAGTGTCATGCAAGTGCGGCGTCTTCCGGTGTCCGTTTTTGGACCGAAAAATTATGTGAGTTCAAAATTTTATTTCTGATAGTTTGGTAAATTTAAATTATTTTTTTCAGAATGTAAAATTTTTTTTCTTGATTTTGATACTTGGAAAATGTTTTAAAATAGAAAATTATTTTTCTTTGAAGGAAAATTTTGAATTTTTTTTTTATGTTGGTCTAGAAAAATATTTTTGAGGAAATAACTAGCATGTGAGAGTGTTTGGCAACACTTTAAGTCAATTTCAATTTTCTAATGCATGTAAAAAATGATTTAAAATCATATTATATCAAGAAATTTTTTGTTTTTTATTTTTGAAAATTCTGAAAATATTTTCAAACGTTTGATTTCAAAAGGAAGTACTCCAACACTTATTTGTGACGGTCTAATAATTTTATTTTCTAAATTGAAAAATTTGTTTTTCTATTAATTTTTTGTGAAATTAGAACTTGGTTTGCTTGTGAGCAAAAAATAAGTGTAAAATATTCTTTTATGAGCATGAGTTAAGGTATTTTGATTAGCTTATGAGCTTGATCTAATATTTAACCCAATTTAGTTTGGGAACGCGACGTATGCCGGACTTAGTGGGAGAGCGACAATATGAATAAGAATCTGAACCTCTTTTGCAATTTATGCAAGTTGCAAAACGTTAGTAATTCTAATGAAAGTTTATGCACACTTTCAAGTTTTGTAATCATAGACTTCAAACGGTAAAGTTGATGCAATAGGGACACTTCTTTAGCCGAGGGCTAAGAGAAGAAAACTGAATGATTGAATTCCATCTTAATGGAATGAATCTGTCGTTTATCTAATTTGTTAAAAACGACGTAATAAATTTCCTTTTTGAAATTAAAAATTGGTCTTACTAACAATTTGAAGGAAAAATATTGTGAATTTTTTTTTATCTCTCTCCTAAAAGTTTTTGAAAACTTCAAAACTTTTTAAGAAAATTTGAGTTTTTCACTCAATCTTCTTTTAAGTAAGACAAGTCTCGTTAGTTTTTTTGTCCCTTAAGGCTTTGACATTAGAATCTTATAAGGTGATTCTTAATTGTACACATGATTTCGTTTATGTGTTATTACTTCGATGCGTGTTTGATATACACTTATCTCCTTATGTGCACTTTATTGAGTCGTGTTAAGATGTAACATGATGCACATTAAATATTTGTAAGTACTTTGAATTAGTACTCGAGTGGGAGTTCCTAGGTTGGAAGAATTTAAGTAATTCTCACTTGGAACTACTAGATTTTATACTAAGGGATTGAAGTAGTGATAATGATCATTTGGATATGGGAGATGATTGGGCCACGTAGTGACCCTTTCGATTTTGTACCTTATGGGATTTAAAACGAGTTCAGTTTGCTATGTATAAAATCACTTATACTTAGATGGGCTAATATGATATCTCTATATTGACAAATCATGGCAATAGATTCTAATTAGATGAGTGCTTGCAAAAGTAATCACTGACAAAGCTGCAACAATTTGTCGATGTTGATTTAGAATTTGAGTAGAAATATGTGATGTTGTAGAAAACATCTATCAAGTCATTAAAGACCTGTTGTGGTCTTATTACTTGAGAAAGAGATCATAGACTTTCTTCATGTCTTTAGACATGATTCCGCTCTAGTCTTGAGATTATGGCATCGTAGAACGTTATCCTTAGGGAGCAGCATAGAAATACAACTCTAACAAGGTAGACGTTGGACTTTTAAAGTTTGACCAATCACAAATACTTTTGTCTAGTATGTTGGATACTTATGAGAGTAAAGTCAAATATAATGAATGATTAAAAGTCAAGTCATAATTCTTCTGTTTTTTGAGTTACTGAATTCAAGCTCATTTCAGTCTCGTTCCATTTTAAAGACCATTCAAAGGTCATGTCGATTTACATATCTGTAAAACGACTTTCTCAAATGGTAAGTATTTTATTGTACTTCTTAAAAAGTTATTCGTTGTTTCTACACCAAAACTGAAGTCTTTGTGACAAAATCTATTTTTTTTAACTGGGCATTTGCTCTAAGAAAAAGAAAACTAGATTAATAGAGACAATGAAATAAAGGAGACTGAAGATAATTCTAGTTGGAAGAACAATCACTGCCGGATTTTGATAATCTGAAACGACATGGGACTATAAGTGCTCGATTTACCATATTTTTTTTGTTCTTTCACTTGTCAATGGATGAAGTTGAAAAGGTAGCACTCAATAACACTGTTATAATTATTGTTTTGTCGAAAACACGTTACTAACCTTATCCTATGTGGACAATAGGTTTATGGTAACTAATAATTGAAAAGTGTTTGCGCCCTCACTCAAGTTTATTAAGTTACATTTGTGTACCTTCGGAAAACTAAATTTGACTGTTGATTTTTTCTTGAATTAAATTTAGACTTGAACTCATCGTTTACTTGATTAATATCATTTTGAGTGATACTTAAATGTTCTAGACATTTAATGATAGTTTGAAGTGTCATACTTGACTAAACGTTTCAATTGCATAGTTGATTGTTGTTGTACAATCAACACCTGATGCATCACAAAATATGTTAAAGGCATATTTGTTTAGGTCAATTTGGGCTATTGGAAACACTAAAATCAATGAGAAGACTTTTTCAAGTCGTTTCTGAAAATTGGTTTACCCTTGCACTGTTTCAATTGAAACAAGACACCAGAACTATTTTGTTAGGCCGTTGGAGTTAAACTTTCATTTGAACAATTATAGTAATTTAATATTAGTGAAGGTTGGATGAATCCGTCCTTTCATTACTTTTATAAGGATATTACATGTCTTGATTGTTTTTTATTTTGATCTTTTGCAAAATTAAAATACTTCAGTGTTTTTGAAATTCTAGAGAATCAAATGTATCGATAAACATAAGGTTCTGATACTAGACCAAGGATATGAATATCTATACGGTCATTTTGTGATCAATGTAATGAAACATTTGAGTATAAGTTATTTGTAACACTCTTATTGTCTAATTGTGTTAAGAGAAATAACTAGATATACTGGATATGATGGGATTCAAAGCATTTCAAGTTAACCCTTGAATTTCAATGTGGAAATTATATTAACATTAAATGCATATTTTGTGAACCTTCAATAATAGTAATTTTCAACATCTAAAAGCTAGGGTCAGATGATGATTTGACCTAAGCTGCCTTAGACGATGTGTTCAAATAGTTGAGTTTATCTTAACTTTATTTCTAATGTGTTTAGAAACATGATTACGAAAGAAAATATATCTTTGGAGGATATATAATGTCTAATGGTTTGTGTTCTTGAATGAACAATGAGATGGAAATAAAATTCTTATTAAATCAAGAAATACAATATTTTCGAAAGATGTATTTACTAGATAAACTGAACTTTGTGTATTTGAACGTGTTGGCGTAAACCGGTTCAAGGGATAGTTATTCATTTGACTTATCACTTGGAAGTGATTATCCAAAATTGCTTCTTTTGAGTGGGAGCAATTTATATTCTACTGGATCCATTCAAATGAAAGGACTACGCCTGAATCATAACTTGTTTCAAATACTGAAAGATGTTCTCCTATCTCATGTGTGAGATACGTTAAACGAATGGAAGGAAGACTTAGTATCTTCCTATAATTTAAACCAATTTTTGTATTGGTTGATTTTTTCAAAGAGGCACATGGTTTCTTACCTATATCTTACTTTAGTCAAAATTTAAATATGGAAGTATTCCAAATGAATAAAAGACTATAAATCTGAAAAGTTGAGATATCAAAGTTCTCGAACTTGAAATTTTTGAGCTTTAAGATTATTTAGGCAGTACTAGATTGTCTGAACAATCACGTTGGTATTTATCTTGATGGATGAATAACATTTGCCTTTTGTCTAAGTTATTATTAGGAATACTGGATTCCATTTCTTAATGTTTGAGTTACCCTATTTGTTGGGATAACTTTGAATATAAAAGGACCGTTTTGAAAATGGTCATCCTTAATTATTTATGAATGAATTGAGGACTTGTAGGTAGAAAACTTGGTGAAATTCATTGAATTTTATAAGTGATCAAACGACACTTGAATAATTCTGAATTTAATATCTACTAATACTCTCATAGTAAGAGGTAGAATTTTGATTCTTGAAATGTGCACTTTGAGTGAAATGTCTAGATCACTGATTCCGACCTTGATGGAATCATTAATTGGTTTGAAACCAATTGCCTCTTCTGATTTATGTTGTGCCATGGATCTGGTCAATAATTATAAGTCAAATCATTTGTATGATTTTTAGACTTTAGTGAAAAGGTTATTGAGAAACCTTTTTTATACTGCAATTGATCTCTTAAGCATAATGATATATGTTTATCTATGTGTACAATTGTTGTAAAATTGATGGCACATACGCAGTATGGATAGTTGTTTGGTCAAGAGGTATTTATTACTTCTTTGGGAAGGTAAAGAGCTACATTCGAGTTGTGTTGACAATTATGTTACGAAACACATTCATAGCTTGCAATATAGATACTGTTTTGGTGAGACCAAACACTTACACAAAATTGAGAAATTTTGTGGAGATATCATAACAAAGTTGATAGAGAACTTTGTAGTTAGCATCTGCGTACAATAGATGGTCGAGTTTCTTGAACTAAGACCATAACTGGAGATTCTTATGTGGGTTGCCTAGCAATCTCTAGAGTTGCTTAGATTTTGATCTAATTGAACTTGGAAGTTCATAAGATCAAGCCCATAAGTTTTGTGACATTTGAATGCTATACATGATTTGGAAATCATACATTCAATGTCCTAAGATATGTCGGACAAGTAGAGATTGGCTCTCTCACACGAGCAATTGCCTTTGAAGTTGAGAACGTGCAAAGATGAGATTGTTTTTTCCATGTAAAGAGCGCAAGATAAAACCAGGATCGCCTTAATTATAATCGATTTGATATTATTGTTTTGACTAAAGTAATCACAGTCTTGCTTGAGTGCAAGATCAGAAATGTAACGATTGCTTAATTAAGATGAGATTACTTTTGTATATACAAGTAATCGACGAAGAATGAATTCCCACCATCCATTAAACTTGTCGAATAGCCAGATGTAAATTTTCTCGAGTTAATTCTTTATCGAGGATAAGGAGAAAATTCCGGTAAAGTGTAGATGTACACTTGTACTAAAATCTGTATTGTGTTGTTTAAATGACATACACTTCAAGAAATGAAGTAAACTACAGTAGCACGTGTTTCATACCACGTGTGCCTTAGTGACCATTGAGAAATGAGTGAAAGATCCCTGCTCACTCATTGTGTGAGGCCCAGAGGTTTATTGCAACCTCAATAGGTACCCTTATGACTTTCGACCGTTTCTTGAGATCTTACCAAGGTGCTGCTACTTTAGCACGTCACTAATAACTATGAATCATATGGCGAAGCGGTCTGTGCCTAGGAAAGCTGCCGAAGTAAGATCGAAAGATTCGGGTAGGAAAGGAAGACCTTATGAAGCTAACTCACGCTGCTTGAATTCAAAGCTGGCCAGCCAATATGTCGAACTTCAGAGTTTGAGACATGATTGTGAATACAAGTGAGTGGTGGAGTGAAGTATGCTCTTTTGTTGATTTGAGGGATCAGAGATACTTCGGTTAGTGAAATGGGTTTGGGGTATAGCGAGTCCTTATGTCCTCGTGTTTTGTGAATAAGAGTTGTTATATACCCTAACAGGTTTATGACACTTAATACTCTTGCACTCGCCGGTCACACGATCCACTTGTCTGTATGAAGTTGATGAGTATGTTGTTGAAGTCACTGTAGACTCGGTTTAGCCCTCATGTGCGAGTGGGAGATGTTGATTTGAGACGGGTGGGTACGCCCATTCGAGCTAACCCGACCCGGTTCATATTTTGAATTTAGAAAAGAGAAAGGGAGGGAACTAACCACTCCCTAATGGGGAGTTAACTTCCCACTTAGTAGGAGATTTACTCCCACATTAAATGGCAAGTGGGGGAGCATTCGGCTCCCCCCCAGTTCTTAGAATAGAGAAGTCCCTTGGGACTTCTCCCTTCTGTTGCTGAAAGAAAGAGAAGTCAAATGGACCTCTCCCCCTTTCTATTTCTTCTCCCCCCCCCCCCACACACACACACACATATATATATATATATATATATATATATATATATATATATATATATATATATATATATTATATAGTTAGCACATTATATACGGGTAAATCATATTATATATTTCGGGTAATATATATGTACATATCATCAATAATAATCGGGGCATTTGGATTATGAATTATGGCTCATTTCTGTACGTGATTTGTGTCTTGATCGGGAGCACCAAAACGTGAGATAATCGGAGATTCAACCACGGTTAGATCGATGGCAAAGAATGATTTTCTCCGGATCACCCACTTCAAGTATCCGGCGATTATTCAATCCGATTCAAGTAAATTACAGTTGATTCATATTTAAAACCCAACACATTTAAATTCAAAGGTTTATGGTTTTAATTTGATGCAGAATGGTTCAAAGAAGGGTTTAGTCTCAAAATTTTGGATTTTTATATGAATTGTGATTTACATTCTAGGACATACCAACTGAAACAGCTCGATATTTGTTTGGACTGGCTTTCGAAAAGACGAGACATAAGTTGTGAACCTGAAACCAAGGAAGCATTGGCCATGGCTTAGGGTTTGGAATTTGGAATTGAAAAAGGATGAAGGAACATTATCTTAGAAGGTGACTGCCTTTCAATCACTAATAGAGTTTCAGAACCTCAATAAGATAATCAATTCCATCCCTTGGGCCACATTTTTGAAGACATTAAGAATATGGCTAGGAGTTTAGATTTTTTTACTTGTTCTCATGTGTTTAGAGAGAGCAATTATGTGGCTCACGCTATAGCTAAAGTTGCGTTTAGTTGTTACCCCCTTGCTCCTAATTTACCTACTTTTGTTCAAGACTTTGTACTTGATGATATGGACCATTAATGATATCTACCTTTTGGGTTTTTCTCAAAAAAAAAAAAAAAAAATTCATTCTAGGACTTAAAATTCCAAAATTATCTAGCTTTAAAACTAAACGCATACTCGTATTAATTCATGGATTCCCTTTCCCGTCGAATTGTTGGAACTTTGGCGGTTGATATCCACTAGGTATCTACATCATGTCGATGTGACGAGTGTAGGACTTCATGTAAGTGATTGAAAATTTTGATCCTCCCTCCAACTTGCATTTGATAGTTCTAGTGATGAAATCTTCTAGTCGATCCACATGAATCGAGTCGTCGGATGATCGGATGAGAATTGAAGCCCCTTATACTTTTCATTTGATTGTCATCCTAAGAGCATGTCGTTCTCCTCGGAATCATGGAGTTGGTCATCGTTTGAATTTTTGAGTATTGTTCGTTGATATCTCATCTTATTCGAAATATGTAGGTTGTTTCCCATCGAGTGATTTGCCTTGGCATAAATTCCTTGGCTCATAGGTTTTTCAATCTTTACATCTTGCTCTTGTGTACGCTTATTGAGCCCTTATATTGCCTTAGTCAAAGCCATGAGTTGTTCTTCCATAGTCACAACGTTTGTCGCCATAACATGCGCTCCAGTTGAATGGTAAGAACGGTGTGAAGATTCACTGCTTTGAGAATCATGCGCCTCTTTTTCGACGGTCATGGTGTTTGGGTCAATAATTAACTCAGTTGGAGTTTGGTACTTTCAAGGACGAACCGTCATTTTTTGAAGAGAAGAGATGATGAAATGTAACAAAATTTGTTTACGACAAATTTAAATGTCTGCAAAAAACTTAAATAGACAATAAAATTTAGTAACAAAATAACAATATATTTGCTTGAGATTAAAATTGGTTACAAATCTCTATGTGTAAATCCTATGATTCTTCTCTTCATTGGATGTATAGATTCAAGGGTACTAGGCTTGTTCTTTAATCATATGATGCGACTTTCTCCAAGATTTGTAGATGAAGTCACGGATTTGAAGAGCTTGGCGGATCTTCAAAGCTTCATGATAGTATATGTGAGTATATATGTGTATATGTCTCTATGTAGGTGAAATTGTTCCAAATGAATTCACAAGACTACATTATATAGAATTTGAAGAGTCTCATTCATAGCAATTTGGTGATATGTCATAACTTGATTGATCCTTACTTCATTGAAATGGAAGACTTTATTTGATTGACCAAAATATCTCGTCTTGATATGTGGCGCATTTTTATTGGTCACTTACTTATAAGGCCAAAATTATGACATGTGGCGTATTTTTAGTGGCCACTTACGTATAATGCCAATATATAATTTGATTGGCTATAAATATATCATTTGACACATGACTTGATATAATTGGTCATTAAATAAATATTAGAAAGGGATTAAATTCATTATTTACTTTCAGGATTTAATATGATAAAATCTCAAAATAGAAATTTAATTGATAACTAATAAATTATTTATAAGTGGCATTATTTAATTAGACTTAAATTTCATGTATATATAGGCTATCCTGATATTTTTATTTTTCACATGTATTTTATTATATTCTTGTTACTGAGTCATACTCGATTCACGTTTCAAAATCTCTCGCTCGAAATACATTATTCAAACTTTGTTCGATATATAAATCAATCAAACTCAGTTGTCTTTTTATCGAAAAATTTGAGACGAATATAAAATATACTTATCCAATATCAATATTACAAATGAAAACAAATATATCATTCATATATTTTATCTAAAGTATAAGATCAAGCAAACATATTGAAATCGAGCAGGATAGAGATCATTTTGTAGGCAAGTTCCATAAAACAAAGTGCAGTGAAGAACAAAAAAAGAAAATAGGCACCATGAACATTAGAGAGAACATGTCATTTTTATATTTTTTTTGCTTTTTTGAAAAGGTCATAATATTCAATATCTCATATTAATGAAGATTACGACACTTTTTTTCTAAACTTGACACTAAATAACTAAAACTCAAAAGATAAGTAAATAAAGAGGACACAATTGCCTAGGATTCCCCTGCATCACATATTTACCCAATCATGCATCTTAACATTTTGCAAATAAATGCCATCACTTTGTGCTTTCCAATCACAGTGAGTATTAGCACAAAATCTTCTAATCAAATCTCCATTATAAACATCAAAACTTGCCCTCTTGTTCTTCCATCGAAGGGTACAAAAGAATAAGGTATATACATTATTACAAAAACCAAATCTAAATACTTCGGATACATGTAATATGTGATTTCCAAGATCGTCATCTTTAGACGCACAATGTACCAATAATGGTTCAGAATTTGGAGGAAGATTATTTAACAAGTTGACATGTTTTCTAGGAAAAGGGAAACAACTGCTTCCAACATGGACAAGAGTTGCAAAAAATATGAATATTAGAAAAATGGATTTGATCATTTTATAGAGTTCTTATTGCTTGTTGAAAATTTATTTAATGATTTACAATCATTAGTTTATAAATAGACCATGTTATATAGTTGAGTTTTATTTCTCTTTGTCTCTAAAAATAGTCATTTACATATTTGGAATAAGAATCAGGTAATCTGAATCTGATTGACAGAAGTTAATATATGATATTGATGATTATTAAAGTTGTCATGATAATCTAGTCACCAAAATCTTCTAATTAAAAAAACGTGAAGAAATAAAATTTATTGTAACTATGAATCATTGCAAAATGATAATGTAATTTTAAAATGGCTAGCGATATTATTGGAGTACCAAATGTGGTAACTAGAGCAAAATTTTAATCTTGACTAATTTACTTTTTATTTGCCATCTTTATTATACGAGTGAAAAAGGAAATTAATTAATATTTTTCTCTCTCTTCTTTATTTTTTAGAATTTGTAAGCTTGTACTGATCCCTTTTGAATTTCACAAATCGTCGGTGCCAGAGAAAATTTCTAATTTAGGTTAATTGTTGGTCCCAAGTGGTCAGATGAGGTCTAGATGGGGGGGGTGAATAGACCTCTGAAAATTTTGAACTTAAAAACTTGTACTTGACTGTTATCAGACTAAGCTGATTGTAAACAGTAAGCTGACTAAGCTGTTAGCACACAAAGTTTGAGCAGCAGAGTTGACCACTCTTTAGATAAGTACTTAGTTGATTTCAATAAAATCAGTTTTAATCAGGCTACTTGAAGTGGGTGTTTTAAAATGTTTTTCACAAGTAAACTATGTCGTTTAAAGATTCTATCCCCTGATTTAAACCTGTTTTTAAAACCTTTAAACAGTTTGGTTCAAATGTAAGCTTATGCAAGTTTTAAAGAATGCAAGAAAACTTATGCAAAATAAACACAATGATTTTTATAGTGGTTATATGGATTTAAATCATTTAGTCCACTCTTCCAAGTCACTTAGATCTTGGGTGATACTATAATCACACATATTACAATATACTCTGCTTGCACCAATCAACAAATGAAAATGCCACAAATTCGTTACAGGAAATCACACAGAAATCCTATACTACAAAGCTTTATCACTCACTAAAATGGATAACAGCTTCTCACAACACTCTTCTTACATATTCACTCAGAAAAAGATTTTGCTTCGCATAATGATCTCAGTTGTTGTGTTGTAGCTTATTTTCTCTCTCAAAACTCTTGAACTATTTATACTCTCAGTTTTGAAAAATGTTCGTTGAATAAAGACAAAGTTCAATTCCTCGAGTACTGGTCCTTAAACTCTGCAAACTGCTCTCTGCGACTGCTACAGTACACTCTGCAGTATTCCTTAGCTTATTTTCTCTCTCAAAATTATTCTAAGGGTTTTTACTAAGTATTCCTTACTTAGCTGATCTTGATGTTTTGGAAATCATCAAAACCTCCCTTTAACTTTTAACTTTCTTGTCCTTCAATCTGCATCTTCATCCAACAATTTCCCCCTTTTTGATGATGACAAAACTTTCAGCTAAATACCTATACCTAGACTAAAGTTTTATTCCTCAAAGATTTCTGAGATAGAAATAATATGTTGGAGTAAAAACTTGAACTTTCATTAATTATAAAAGGTTTAGTACAAGTTACAAGTCTTTAATCAGATGAGATTACAAGGAACAAAGTAAACTGATACAAGAAAACAGGTAGATTTAGTAATCTGATTCATCTTCAGTTACTTCTTCTTCAATTTCTTCCTACTCTTCTTCTTCATCATCATCAATCTCCTCTTCATCTTCTTCATCATTCACAGCATCAGGCAGAAGGTTTTTCTTAGCAGCTTCCATCTTTTCTTGACGTTCTGCTTCTTCAATCCTACTCTTGATGCGATCTAGATTTTTGTACTTCACAAATGGATCAAGTTGCTCTTCTAGTGTATCCTTGGATGCAGCAATCTCCTTATCAGATTTTGCTGATTCCTTGGCTTTTTCTTCTTCTTCTTCTTCTTCAGCAGCTTGTTCTCCATCAGTTTCTTTGGCATCTGCTTTAGCATCAGCTTCCTTCTCTACAACAGCATCTTTTTCAAGTACAGGCTCTGACTTCCTTTTCAGTAGGTTTCTCTTATTCTTCAACAGAGTCCTTTTGTTGTTCAGGTACTTGAACAGCAGTGCATAGTGTTCTGATGTTCTGATCCACTGTGTCAAGTTGAGCAGTATGATGATTCAGAGTAGATTTGAGTGTGCTAGCTTGGTCATTGAGACAGTCCATATTTAGTTGAAGTGTAGAAACTTCATCATGGACTTTTGTGGCAGTTGATTGTATCTCCTTAACAAAGAGGAAGTTCTTCTCCGTTTTTGCATCTAAGACCTATGTGAACGATCTAGTCAGACCAGCAATGTCTGATTCATGTTTTTGAAGAGCTTCGTAAAGGTGATTTACATCACCCTTAACGTCTTCAACATTCCGGTTCAAGCTCATCAGACTTTGGGTCAGCATTAAGGAGTTATCAGGCGGCAATGGGAAATTGTCAATTTCATATTTAATCATTCTTTTGTTCTCTTCTTGCATCTCTCTTTGCATTTCTTTCATCATCAGCTTGTTTATCTCCTCCATCTCCTTAAGAGACTGTTACAGCAGCATTTGAATATATTCCATTAAGGACGTGTGTTTATCAGCTGTTGGAATGGAAGACGAGGCTGATGGTTCTTCCTGGTTCTGCAGTATCTTGAACAACTTCATGTGGAACAATGGTTCCAACTTCATTCTGAGCAGCTTCCTGTTGAACAGCAACCTCTTCTTCCACCTTTACTGTTTCAGGAGATCCATCTGCTGATATTGTTGTCGTCTGATGGATGACTCTAGTAATTGAAGGCATAGATCCTTGGGCAGGTGCCTTAACTACTTTCTTCTCCTAAAAGTACTTACCTCAGGACCAAATGCAATCTATTGTACACTTGGTAAAGTGGGAAGGTCACTTGGGGATCCTTGATAGTATCTGGACCTTTCAGACCACTTCTCTAAGGCTTGATAAACAGCAATTTGCACAGCTCTTCTGATGGGGTCATCAATTCTTCTCTTATTGGCTGGCAGTGCCTTCTTAATCTTCTCTGCTTCTCTAGCCACAATCCCCCTTGTGTAGCCATGAAAAACATCCCTAACATGGTCAGGATCCAAAGCCTTGGTGACTGAAGAGGTCTGCTATCAGCTCAGTACCCACTTCTCTTCATCAGCAAACTCCTTCCAAGACTTTATCTCCTCAACACATTTGTTAACACTGTAGTTCATCCATTTGTTGTATCTAATCTTCTCCTGGAAAAACAGAGTCCTCTGTTGTAGCTGCTTGTCAAAATCAGCAAGGGCAGCTTCAAACCTTTTAAAAGCACCAGGGTGAGAATTTACAATGTTCAATGCCCATTTAACAGCAAATGGACATTGCTCAACCCTCTAGCCAGGAGGAAGAATCTGTCTAGCATTAAGAGATTCTCCTATCTTTATTCCTCCTGCTCTCCTTGGACCGTGGGCATCTTGTTTACTCAGTTCAAGAGCCTTGGCCATATAAGCAACCTCCTGAGCTTTCAGCTGAGCTTCAGTCATAAGCTTTCTCTTGGCAGCTTTCTCAGCTTCAAGCTTGCTTAATTCAACCGCTCTGCGGAAGTCTTCTTCAGCTTTCTTCTTTTCCTTTTCTTCCTCCCTTCACTTTTTCTCAGCAGCAGACACTCTTATCTTAACAATTCTTTTTCTTTTAGGCTTGGCAGATGTCTGTGCTAATGCAGCAGCAGCAGTAGTTGGTTCTGGTGCAGCAGTTGAAATAGGGGTAACTGCAATTGGGTGGATGATCTTCACTTCAGGATCAGCTTGAGGTTAGGTAGCTTCAACTGTTGGAGGGACTTGGACGATTTGTTGAGTAGCTGTTTCAGCAGCTGTTGGTCCCAAAAGTGGTCAATGAGATCTAGAGGGGGGGGGTGAATAGATCTCATACACTTTAAAACTTTTTCTCTATATTTTTGTGTCAGCAGACTAAACTGATCTGATTCGTAAGTTTACTAAGCTGATCGCGCACAAAGCTTTGAACAGCAGAGTTGACCACTCATCTGATTTCACTAGGCTGATTCAGATATACTTAGAGTTTCAAAACTTATATGCAGCGGATTTTATCAAGGATGTTTTTCAAACAAGTTTCTCTTCAAAGTTTTACCCCAGTTTAGTAAATTCCCCAATTTAAAAGCTTTGTCTTTTAAACGTTTGTTTACTTTAGAAAATATGCAAGATAAAACAAGTAATCAAACACAAGGAATTTTTATAGTGGTTATATGGATAAAAATCCTTTAGTCCACTCTTCCAAGTCACACAGATCTTGGGTTATACTAGAAAACACAAAGTTAACAGTATACAATGCTTGTGCCGAACAACAAATGAACTGGCCACAAGTGCGCAGTAAGAAATCAGACAGAAATCCTACTCTCCGAAGCTAGATCACTCACACAGATGGATCTACAATCCTCACGCTATTTTCAGTATAGGAGCTCACAAAGAAAACCTATACTAAGAAGCTATATCACTTCACACAGATGGATATACACTCATTTCTTTTCTCAGTTGAAAGTCACTCAGACAGACAATGCAAGTTCTCTGTTCTTCAACGAAAAGCTTCGTCAACAGATGACTGGGCTTGTGATCAGACGACTCAACTGATGGATCTTGCTCTATAGATGTGATCTTGAATTGTGCAAGTCTCTCTTTGATCTTCAGTTAGTCTTCTATTTATACTCTCGAATTTGAATTTCTGCCCGTTGAAGATGAGACAGAAATTTGCAGTCCTCGAGTTCTGGTCCCCATTTTCTGGAACGGCTCCCTGCAACTGCTACAGTACAGTCTGCTGTACTTTTTGTCAGTCGCATTTAATGCACTCAGCTGGTTACCGTTGGACAGCTTACTGACCGATTTTACTTAGCTGATGAGATCCACTCCGCTGATGATCACTAGTCTGATGCACAAGTCTGATGATCACTCATCTGATCTTTACTGATCTGATATCCCACTCGGCTGATTCGGTCACACAGCTTCCAGACCTTGAGATAGGTTTCACTAAGCTGTTCTTAGTTGATGACTTATCCTTTTGATCTTCAAAACCATTATGGCCTTTTTGTCATCTTCAAAACCTTCTCTAATTTATACTAAAAATTTCCCCCTTTTTGATGATGACAAAACCTTCAACTAAGAACGTCTTCTAAGTCTTCAGATTTGGTCTTCATACCTTGAGATGGAAATTTATTGATCTGATACAACTTTCAAAAATTACCAATAGTTGGTTCTTTTCCCTTTTCTGTTCTTCTGTTTAAAGGGTTCTTAGTTGCATCCTTTATCTTCCCCCTTTTTGTCATCAACAATAGTACTTGAGTTGCATCTCTTCTTCCCCTTTTTCTCTTTATAGGATTGCAAACGTAGTATGCTGAAGACAATTAGGTGAGTACTAGGCTGATTTAGGTAGTCTTCGTTGCTGTTAATCACTCCAGCTAAGAAAATTTCCCCTAACTTCAAGAATTGATACCACTTGTTGGTATTTGTGGCCTGATTCCACTTGTAGTCTGATGCTATTTGTAGTCTGATACTAATTGTATAAATGTAAATCAGATTAGTCAGCTGATATCACTTGTTGATGTGATAATACTTGCTGATACCACTTGATGTAGTACATTCTTGAATAACACTTGGCTGTTGAGTTCCAGTCAGTTGATAAGAAGCAGTCTTCTGATAGCTTCATTTTGACTTATTGAAAACTTCATCTTTATTTAGGAGTACCGCTAGTCATACACGTTCCCCCTAAGTTCAAGAATTCGTGGTCAAGTAGTCTGATGATAATTTTTCTTCAAAGACACTCAGCCGTTGAATTTCAGTAAGCTGTTGTGGGTTAGTCTTCTGATAAGTTCCCCCTCAACTTTTGAATTCAAAATCAACAAACCACTTTCTTTGTCACATGGTTGACTGATACCACACTTTGTTGGTGATACTGCTTGTTGCGATCAGTTGTTGGTCTTTAATACCACTTGTTATTCTTTGATAATCTTCAACTTTTCAACACTCTTGCGTTCCTTGAAATCTCCAAATGTAGAGTCTACCACTTTAATTATACCACTTTGTTGATACCACTTATTTGATAACACACTTGTTGGTACATGCTTGCTGGTGAGACCATTTGCTGAACTTGGTGAAATTTTCAAGGCAGTCAACTCATCTTTGTCATCTCACATGCACTTCACCTGTAAAACAGATGACTATTTTTGGTACCCCTTGTTTATTGGGTCCAGCATGGTTAGTATAACCTTTAACATGTGATGATCTAGTGACTTATGTTTTATCATGATGATACACTTGTCATTATGATACCACTTTCTGGTCATGATTAAAACAAAGCTCATAAGCGAGGTAAGATGCATGAAATGTGTGATAAACATGCATATTGAAATGAGGATGGCAATCAGCACAGTGAACATGATCAACATGATAATTTGAAAAAGCATAGTGCATGTCATAATAATTATCATAATGTGATTCAAATTCTTGCTAGATAATTCATTTTTACCTCAATTTCTTACCTGAGTTATTTAATAACTCTCCTTAGATTTAGCAGACTTGACATTTAAATTTTAATCCTATCAGCAGCCTATTCGGCTGATGGATTTTAGTAGTCTGATTCGTCTTAGGTAGCTTACTAGGTGTTCTAACCTGTTGAGCATCAATAGACTTCTTCTTTTAAGCCTCTGATTTCTTTTTGTTTAGAGAATGATGCAATTTCTTCTTTTAAGTTCATTTATATCTTCAAAATAAATTGCATACTCAGCTTTTAGAATTTCATTCTCATGCTCAAGCTCTTTTGGGTAGTCAGCTGATTCTTGAGGTTTTTCAACCTAAAGTTTCAGTAATCTGATTTGCTTCTTTTAGCAGAGTCATCTCTTCATTAAGCTTGGCAAATGCACAAACAATATTTGAATTTGTAATATAGCATTTATTCAACAATTCAAATAGTGCATTTAACTAATAGTAGAAGTTACCTCAGTTTCAGAATCATCAGATTCTATGACAGTTAAGCACAGTGTTTCAGGTACTTCTTCAAATTCTTTATCAGACGACTGGTTGTCTGAATAAAATATGCCGGAGTTTATTAGCTTTGCTGCATCAGCTAACTTTGATTTGCTCTTTGTAAGCTTACGCTCCTTATTGGCACCCTTTTCCTTTTCAGCTAACTTCTAAGATGATGAGTGTGGATGACCTCTGATCAAGAGTCCATACTCTTTGTCATTGTTGTCTCTAAGAATTGCTTTAGAGGAATCCCTGTTTTCCTGAAAATGATTAGAAGAAGATTAAGTAGCGTTTTTATATTTTAATTTCATTTTCTTCTTGTAGAACTTCTTGAAATCATTCAACAGCAGGGTAACGTCGTCAGCAGTGTAGACTTTTTCTGAACTCAGCAGAGTCTTCTGTTTTGACTTGTCTGCTGATTTTCTTGACTTGTCTGACGCCATTAGAGCAGCAGTAGGGTCTGAACTGGTTGACACTTCTAATCCCATTCTTGGCATTTGATACTCATATGCTTTGAGGGATGAGAACAGTTCGGAAAGAGAAATCTTCTCGAAATCCCTTGATTCTTCCATGGCTGTGACCTTCATGTTGAATTTAGGTGGCAAGGCCTTGAGAACCTTTGCGGTGATCTCCTTGTTCGAAAATTCTTTACCAAACCTTAGAACTTCATTCAGAGCTTTGGTAAATCCGGTATCCATCTGATCAATCGTTTCACCAGACTTCATCTTGAAATTTTCAAACCCCTCAAGAGCCACACTGAGCTTGTGTTCTTTGATAGCGTCGTTTCCTTCGCTTAGCTCGCAGACTTTATCCCACATCTCTTTGGCAGTTTTGAAATGCTTGATCTTCTGGAATCTTTCTTCGTCTACAACTTTGAACATGATGAGCTTAGCCTTTTTGTCAAGGTATACTAACTTGACTTCTTTGGGAGTCAGCTCATCCAGCTCTTTGTCAACTATCAGATCTGGTTGGCCAGCAACCTTCACAGTCTTCTGAAATCTGAATGGTCCTTTTTGTAAAACAAGTAAGCATGTTGTCGTCGTAAGCGGCAAGAAGGATTTCCATTATGATTTTCCATCTTTCAAAGTCCATAAGGCCGATGTGAGGAACATGGCTTATGACATCCATTTTTCAAATGTTTTTGATTTTGAAAATATGCTCTCTTTTTGAAAAATTTGAAAAACACACCTTGGATCAAGTTCGTTTGATCAGGCAGCTGATTCTAATGAACCACCGGCTCTGATACCACTTGTTGGTCCCAAAAGTGGTCAATGAGATCTAGAGGGGGGGGGGGTGAATAGATCTCATACACTTTAAAACTTTTTCTCTAACTTTTTGTGTCAGCAGACTAAGCTGATCTGATTCGTAAGTTACTAAGATGATCGCGCACAAAGCTTTGAACAGCAGAGTTGACCACTCATCTGATTTAACTAGGCTGATTCAGATATACTTAGAGTTTCAAAACTTATATGCAGCGGATTTTATCAAGGATGTTTTTCAAACAAGTTTCTCTTCAAAGTTTTACCCCAGTTTAGTAAATTCCCCAATTTAAAAGCTTTGTCTTTTAAACGTTTGTTTACTTTTGAAAATATGCAAGATAAAACAAGTAATCAAACACAAGGAATTTTTATTGTGGTTATATGGATAAAAATCCTTTACTCCACTCTTCCAAGTCACACAGATCTTGGGTTATACTAGAAAACACAAAGTTAACAGTATACAATGCTTGTGCCGAACAACAAATGAACTGGCCACAAGCGCGCAGTAAGAAATCACACAGAAATCCTACTCTCCGAAGCTAGATCACTCACACAGATGGATCTACACTCCTCACGCTATTTTCAGTATAGGAGCTCACAAAGAAAACCTATACTAAGAAGCTATATCACTTCACACAGATGGATATACACTCCTTTCTTTTCTCAGTTGAAAGTCACTCAGACAGACAATGCAAGTTCTCTGTTCTTCAACGAAAAGCTTCGTCAACAGATGACTGGGCTTGTGATCAGACGACTCAACTGATGGATCTTGCTCTATAGATGTGATCTTGAATTGTGCAAGTCTCTTTTTGATCTTCAGTTAGTCTTCTATTTATACTCTCGAATTTGAATTTCTGCCCGTTGAAGTTGAGACAGAAATTTGCAGTCCTCGAGTTCTGGTCCCCATTTTCTGGAACGCCTCCCTGCAACTGCTATAGTACAGTCTGCTGTACTTTTTGTCAGTCGCATTTAATGCACTCAGCTGGTTACCGTTGGACAGCTTACTGACCGATTTTACTTAGCTGATGAGATCCACTCCGCTGATGATCACTAGTCTGAT
The DNA here is from genome assembly GCA_038501285.1 of Penstemon eatonii. Taxonomy (NCBI): domain Eukaryota; kingdom Viridiplantae; phylum Streptophyta; class Magnoliopsida; order Lamiales; family Plantaginaceae; genus Penstemon; species Penstemon eatonii. The sequence continues at coordinate 19,995,615 of CM076711.1, forward strand.
GCACAAGTCTGATGCTCACTCATCTGATCTTTACTGATCTGATATCCCACTCGGCTGATTCGGTCACACAGCTTCTAGACCTTGAGATAGGTTTCACTAAGCTGTTCTTAGTTGATGACTTATCCTTTTGATCTTCAAAACCATTATGGCCTTTTTGTCATCTTCAAAACCTTCTCTAATTTATACCAACAATTTCCCCCTTTTTGATGATGACAAAACCTTCAACTAAGAACGTCTTCTAAGTCTTCAGATTTGGTCTTCATACCTTGAGATGGAAATTTATTGATCTGATACAACTTTCAAAAATTACCAATAGTTGGTTCTTTTCCCTTTTCTGTTCTTCTGTTTAAAGGGTTCTTAGTTGCATCCTTTATCTTCCCCCTTTTTGTCATCAACAATAGTACTTGAGTTGCATCTCTTCTTCCCCTTTTTCTCTTTATAGGATTGCAAACGTAGTATGCTGAAGACAATTAGGTGAGTACTAGGCTGATTTAGGTAGTTTTCGTTGCTGTTAATCACTCCAGCTAAGAAAATTTCCCCTAACTTCAAGAATTGATACCACTTGTTGGTATTTGTGGCCTGATTCCACTTGTAGTCTGATGCTACTTGTAGTCTGATACTACTTGTATAAATGTAAATGAGATTAGTCAGCTGATATCACTTGTTAATGTGATAATACTTGCTGATACCACTTGATGTAGTACATTCTTGAATAACACTTGGCTGTTGAGTTCCAGTCAGCTGATAAGAAGCAGTCTTCTGATAGCTTCATTTTGACTTATTGAAAACTTCATCTTTATTTAGGAGTACCGCTAGTCATACACGTTCCCCCTAAGTTCAAGAATTCGTGGTCAAGTAGTCTGATGAGAATTTTTCTTCAAAGACACTCAGCCGTCGAATTTCAGTAAGCTGTTGTTGGTTAGTCTTCTGATAAGTTCTTCCTCAACTTTTGAATTCAAAATCAACAAACCACTTTCTTTGTCACATGGTTGACTGATACCACACTTTGTTGGTGATACTGCTTGTTGCGATCAGTTGTTGGTCTTTAATACCACTTGTTATTCTTTGATAATCTTCAACTTTTCAACACTCTTGCGTTCCTTGAAATCTCCAAATGTAGAGTCTACCACTTTAATTATACCACTTTGTTGATATCACTTATTTGATAACACACTTGTTGGTACATTCTTGCTGGTGAGACCATTTGTTGAACTTGGTGAAATTTGCAAGGCATTCAACTCATCTTTGTTATCTTACATGCACTTCACCTGTAAAACAGATGACTATTTTTGGTACCCCTTGTTTATTGGGTCCAGCATGGTTAGTATAACCTTTAACATGTGATGATCTAGTGACTTATGTTTTATCATGATGATACCACTTGTCATTATGATACCACTTTCTGGTCATGATTAAAACAAAGCTCATAAGCGAGGTAAGATGCATGAAATGTGTGATAAACATGCATATTGAAATGAGGATGGCAATCAGCACAGTGAACATGATCAATATGATAATTTGAAGAAGCATAGTGCATGTCATAATAATTATCATAATGTGATTCAAATTCTTGCCAGATAATTCATTTTTACCTCAATTTCTTACCTGAGTTATTTAATAACTCTCCTTAGATTTAGCAGACTTGACATTTAAATTTTAATCCTATAAGCAGCCTATTCGGCTGATGGATTTTAGTAGTCTGATTCGTCTTAGGTAGCTTACTAGGTGTTCTAACCTTTTGAGCATCAGTAGACTTCTTCTTTTAAGCCTCTGATTTCTTTTTGTTTAGAGAATGATGCAATTTCTTCTTTTAAGTTCATTTATATCTTCAAAATAAATTGCATACTCAGCTTTTAGAGTTTCATTCTCATGCTCAAGCTCTTTTGGGTTGTCAGCTGATTCTTGAGGTTTTTCAACCTAAAGTTTCAGTAATCTGATTTGCTTCTTTTAGCAGAGTCATCTCTTCATTAAGCTTGGCAAATGAACAAACAATATTTGAATTTGTAATATAGCATTTATTCAACAATTCAAATAGTGCATTTAACTAATAGTAGAAGTTACCTCAGTTTCAGAATCATCAGATTCTATGACAGTTAAGCACAGTGTTTCAGGTACTTCTTCAAATTCTTTATCAGACGACTGGTTGTCTGAATAAAATATGCCGGAGTTTATTAGCTTTGCTGCATCAGCTAACTTTGATATGCTCTTTGTAAGCTTACGCTCCTTATTGGCACCCTTTTCCTTTTTAGCTAACTTCTCAGATGATGAGTGTGGATGACCTCTGATCAAGAGTCCATACTCTTTGTCATTGTTGTCTCTATGAATTGCTTTAGAGGAATTCCTGTTTTTCTGAAAATGATTAGAAGAAGATGAAGTAGCGTTTTTATATTTTAATTTCATTTTCTTCTTGTAGAACTTCTTGAAATCATTCAACAGCAGGGTAACGTCGTCAGCAATGTAGACTTTTTCTGAACTCAGCAGAGTCTTCTGTTTTGACTTGTCTGCTGATTTTCTTGACTTGTCTGACGCCATTAGAGCAGCAGTAGGGTCTGAACTGGTTGACACTTCTAATCCCATTCTTGGCATTTGATACTCATATGCTTTGAGGGATGAGAACAGTTCGGAAAGAGAAATCTTCTCGAAATCCCTTGATTCTTCCATGGCTGTGACCTTCATGTTGAATTTAGGTGGCAAGGCCTTGAGAACCTTTGCGGTGATCTCCTTGTTCGAAAATTCTTTACCAAACCTTAGAACTTCATTCAGAGCTTTGGTAAATCTGGTATCCATCTGATCAATCATTTCACCAGACTTCATCTTGAAATTTTCAAACTCCTCAAGAGCCACACTGAGCTTGTGTTCTTTGATAGCGTCGTTTCCTTCGCTTAGCTCGCAGACTTTATCCCACATCTCTTTGGCAGTTTTGAAATGCTTGATCTTCTGGAATCTTTCTTCGCCTACAACTTTGAACATGATGAGCTTAGCCTTTTTGTCAAGGTTTACTAACTTGACTTCTTTGGGAGTCAGCTCATCCAGCTCTTTGTCAACTATCAGATCTGGTTGGCCAGCAACCTTCACAGTCTTCTGAAATCTGAATGGTCCTTTTGTAAAACAAGTAAGCATGTTGTCGTCGTAAGCGGCAAGTAGGATTTCCATAATGATTTTCCAGCTTTCAAAGTCCATAAGGCCGATGTGAGGAACATGGCTTATGACATCCATTTTTCAAATGTTTTTGATTTTGAAAATATGCTCTCTTTTTGAAAAATTTGAAAAACACACCTTGGATCAAGTTCGTTTGATCAGGCAGCTGATTCTAATGAACCACCGGCTCTGATACCACTTGTTGGTCCCAAAAGTGGTCAATGAGATCTAGAGGGGGGGGGGTGAATAGATCTCATACATTTTAAAGCTTTTTCTCTAACTTTTTGTGTCAGCAGACTAAGCTGATCTGATTCGTAAGTCTACTAAGCTGATCGCGCACAAAGCTTTGAACAGCAGAGTTGACCACTCATCTGATTTAACTAGGCTGATTCAGATATACTTAGAGTTTCAAAACTTATATGCAGCGGATTTTATCAAGGATGTTTTTCAAACAAGTTTCTCTTCAAAGTTTTACCCCAGTTTAGTAAATTCCCCAATTTAAAAGCTTTGTCTTTTAAACGTTTGTTTACTTTTGAAAATATGCAAGATAAAACAAGTAATCAAACACAAGGAATTTTTATAGTGGTTATATGGATAAAAATCATTTACTCCACTCTTCCAAGTCACACAGATCTTGGGTTATACTAGAAAACACAAAGTTAACAGTATACAATGCTTGTGCCGAACAACAAATGAACTGGCCACAAGTGCGCAATAAGAAATCACACAGAAATCCTACTCTCCGAAGCTAGATCACTCACACAGATGGATCTACACTCCTAACGCTATTTTCAGTATAGGAGCTCACAAAGAAAACCTATACTAAGAAGCTATATCACTTCACACAGATGGATATACACTCCTTTCTTTTCTCAGTTGAAAGTCACTCAGACAGACAATGCAAGTTCTCTGTTCTTCAACGAAAAGCTTCGTCAACAGATGACTGGGCTTGTGATCAGACGACTCAACTGACGGATCTTGCTCTATAGATGTGATCTTGAATTGTGCAAGTCTCTCTTTGATCTTCAGTTAGTCTTCTATTTATACTCTCGAATTTGAATTTCTGCCCGTTGAAGATGAGACAGAAATTTGCAGTCCTCGAGTTCTGGTCCCCATTTTCTGGAACGCCTCCCTGCAACTGCTATAGTATAGTCTGCTGTACTTTTTGTCAGTCGCATTTAATGCACTCAGCTGGTTACCGTTGGACAGCTTACTGACCGATTTTACTTAGCTGATGAGATCCACTCCGCTGATGATCACTAGTCTGATGCACAAGTCTGATGATCACTCATCTGATCTTTACTGATCTGATATCCCACTCGGCTGATTCGGTCACACAGCTTCCAGACCTTGAGATAGGTTTCACTAAGCTGTTCTTAGTTGATGACTTATCCTTTTGATCTTCAAAACCATTATGGACTTTTTGTCATCTTCAAAACCTTCTCTAATTTATACCAACAATTTCCCCCTTTTTGATGATGACAAAACCTTCAACTAAGAACGTCTTCTAAGTCTTCAGATTTGGTCTTCATACCTTGAGATGGAAATTTATTGATCTGATACAACTTCCAATAATTACCAATAGTTGGTTCTTTTCCCTTTTCTGTTCTTCTGTTTAAAGGGTTCTTAGTTGCATCCTTTATCTTCCCCCTTTTTGTCATCAACAATAGTACTTGAGTTGCATCACTTCTTCCCCTTTTTCTCTTTATAGGATTGCAAACGTAGTATGCTGAAGACAATTAGGTGAGTACTAGGCTGATTTAGGTAGTCTTCGTTGCTGTTAATCACTCCAGCTAAGAAAATTTCCCCTAACTTCAAGAATTGATACCACTTGTTGGTATTTGTGGCCTGATTCCACTTGTAGTCTGATGCTACTTGTAGTCTGATACTACTTGTATAAATGTAAATCAGATTAGTCAGCTGATATCACATGTTGATGTGATAATACTTGCTGATACCACTTGATGTAGTACATTCTTGAATAACACTTGGCTGTTGAGTTCCAGTCAGCTGATAAGAAGCAGTCTTCTGATAGCTTCATTTTGATTTATTGAAAACTTCATCTTTATTTAGGAGTACCGCTAGTCATACACGTTCCCCCTAAGTTCAAGAATTCGTGGTCAAGTAGTCTGATGAGAATTTTTCTTCAAAGACACTCAGCCGTTGAATTTCAGTAAGCTGTTGTGGGTTAGTCTTCTGATAAGTTCCCCCTCAACTTTTGAATTCAAAATCAACAAACCACTTTTTTTGTCACATGGTTGGCTGATACCACACTTTGGTGGTGATACTGCTTGTTGCGATCAGTTGTTGGTCTTTAATACCACTTGTTATTCTTTGATAATCTTCAACTTTTCAACACTCTTGCGTTCCTTGAAATCTCCAAATGTAGAGTCTACCACTTTAATTATACCACTTTGTTGATACCACTTATTTGATAACACACTTGTTGGTACATGCTTGCTGGTGAGACCATTTGTTGAACTTGGTGAAATTTGCAAGGCAGTCAACTCATCTTTGTCATCTCACATGCACTTCACCTGTAAAACAGATGACTATTTTTGGTACCCCTTGTTTATTGGGTCCAGCATGGTTAGTATAACCTTTAACATGTGATGATCTAGTGACTTATGTTTTATCATGATGATACCACTTGTCATTATGATACCACTTTCTGGTCATGATTAAAACAAAGCTCATAAACGAGGTAAGATGCATGAAATGTGTGATAAACATGCATATTGAAATGAGGATGGCAATCAGCACAGTGAACGTGATCAACATGATAATTTGAAGAAGCATAGTGAATGTCATAATAATTATCATAATGTGATTCAAATTCTTGCCAGATAATTCATTTTTACCTCAATTTCTTACCTGAGTTATTTAATAACTCTCCTTAGATTTAGCAGACTTGACATTTAAATTTTAATCCTATCAGCAGCCTATTCGGCTGATGGATTTTAGTAGTCTGATTCGTCTTAGGTAGCTTACTAGGTGTTCTAACCTGTTGAGCATCAGTAGACTTCTTCTTTTAAGCCTCTGATTTCTTTTTGTTTAGAGAATGATGCAATTTCTTCTTTTAAGTTCATTTATATCTTCAAAATAAATTGCATACTCAGCTTTTAGAGTTTCATTCTCATGCTCAAGCTCTTTTGGGTAGTCAGCTGATTCTTGAGGTTTTTCAACCTAAAGTTTCAGTAATCTGATTTGCTTCTTTTAGCAGAGTCATCTCTTCATTAAGCTTGGCAAATGCACAAACAATATTTGAATTTGTAATATAGCATTTATTCAACAATTCAAATAGTGCATTTAACTAATAGTAGAAGTTACCTCAGTTTCAGAATCATCAGATTCTATGACAGTTAAGCACAGTGTTTCAGGTACTTCTTCAAATTCTTTATCAGACGACTGGTTGTCTAAATAAAATATGCCGGAGTTTATTAGCTTTGCTGCATCAGCTAACTTTGATTTGCTCTTTGTAAGCTTACGCTCCTTATTGGCACCCTTTTCCTTTTCAGCTAACTTCTCAGATGATGAGTGTGGATGACCTCTGATCAAGAGTCCATACTATTTGTCATTGTTGTCTCTAAGAATTGCTTTAGAGGAATCCCTGTTTTCCTGAAAATGATTAGAAGAAGATGAAGTAGCGTTTTTATATTTTAATTTCATTTTCTTCTTGTAGAACTTCTTGAAATCATTCAACAGCAGGGTAACGTCGTCAGCAGTGTAGACTTTTTCTGAACTCAGCAGAGTCTTCTGTTTTGACTTGTCTGCTGATTTTCTTGACTTGTCTGACGCCATAAGAGCAGCAGTAGGGTCTGAACTGGTTGACACTTCTAATCCCATTCTTGGCATTTGATACTCATATGCTTTGAGGGATGAGAACAGTTCGGAAAGAGAAATCTTCTCGAAATCCCTTGATTCATCCATGGCTGGGACCTTCATGTTGAATTTAGGTGGCAAGGCCTTGAGAACCTTTGTGGTGATCTCCTTGTTCGAAAATTCTTTACCAAACCTTAGAACTTCATTCGGAGCTTTGGTAAATCTGGTATCCATCTGATCAATCGTTTCATCAGACTTCATCTTGAAATTTTCAAACTCCTCAAGAGCCACACTGAGCTTGTGTTCTTTGATAGCGTCGTATCCTTCGCTTAGCTCGCAGACTTTATCCCACATCTCTTTGGCAGTTTTGAAATGCTTGATCTTCTGGAATCTTTCTTCGTCTACAACTTTGAACATGATGAGCTTAGCCTTTTTGTCAAGGTTTACTAACTTGACTTCTTTGGGAGTCAGCTCATCCAGCTCTTTGTCAACTATCGGATCTGGTTGGCCAGCAACCTTCACAGTCTTCTGAAATCTGAATGGTCCTTTTGTAAAACAAGTAAGCATGTTGTCGTCGTAAGCGGCAAGAAGGATTTCCATTATGATTTTCCAGCTTTCAAAGTTCATAAGGCCGATGTGAGGAACATGGCTTACGACATCCATTTTTCAAAAGTTTTTGATTTTGAAAATATGCTCTCTTTTTGAAAAATTTGAAAAACACACCTTGGATCAAGTTCATTTGATCAGGCAGCTGATTCTAATGAACCACCGGCTCTGATACCACTTGTTGGTCCCAAAAGTGGTCAATGAGATCTAGAGGGGGGGGGGGTGAATAGATCTCATACACTTTAAAACTTTTTCTCTAACTTTTTGTGTCAGCTGACTAAGCTGATCTGATTCGTAAGTTTACTAAGCTGATCGCGCACAAAGCTTTGAACAACAGAGTTGACCACTCCTCTGATTTCACTAGGCTGATTCAGATATACTTAGAGTTTCAAAACTTATATGCAGCGGATTTTATCAAGGATGTTTTTCAAACAAGTTTCTCTTCAAAGTTTTACCCCACTTTAGTAAATTCCCCAATTTAAAAGCTTTGTCTTTTCAACGTTTGTTTACTTTTGAAAATATGCAAGATAAAACAAGTAATCAAACACAAGGAATTTTTATAGTGGTTATATGGATAAAAATCATTTAGTCCACTCTTCCATGTTACACAGATCATGGGTTATACTAGAAAACACAAAGTTAACAGTATACGATGCTTGTGCCGAACAACAAATGAACTGGCCACAAGTGCGCAGTAAGAAATCACACAGAAATCCTACTCTCCGAAGCTAGATCACTCACTCAGATGGATCTACACTCCTCACGCTATTTTCAGTATAGGAGCTCACAAAGAAAACGTATACTAAGAAGCTATATCACTTCACACAGATGGATATACACTCCTTTCTTTTCTCAGTTGAAAGTCACTCAGACAGACAATGCAAGTTCTCTGTTCTTCAACGAAAAGCTTCGTTAACAGATGACTGGGCTTGTGATCAGACGACTCAACTGATGGATCATGCTCTATAGATGTGATCTTGAATTGTGCAAGTCTCTCTTTGATCTTCAGTTAGTCTTCTATTTATACTCTCAAATTTGAATTTCTGCCCGTTGAAGATGAGACAGAAATTTGCAGTCCTCGAGTTCTGGTCCCCATTTTCTGGAACGGCTCCCTGCAACTGCTACAGTACAGTCTGCTGTACTTTTTGTCAGTCACATTTAATGCACTCAGCTGGTTACCGTTGGACAGCTTACTGACCGATTTTACTTAGCTGATGAGATCCACTCCGCTGATGATCACTAGTCTGATGCACAAGTCTGATGATCACTCATCTGATCTTTACTAATCTGATATCCCACTCGACTTATTCGGTCACACAGCTTCCAGACCTTGAGATAGGTTTCACTAAGCTGTTCTTAGTTGATGACTTATCCTTTTGATCTTTAAAACCATTATGGCCTTTTTGTCATCTTCAAAACCTTCTCTAATTTATACCAACAGCAGCTGACTCCTTAACAATTGACTCCTTGTCAGCTCCAGCAGGCCTATCTGCTTGTTGGGATTCGGTAAGATAAACAGCCCTAGGCACAGCGGAATATAAAAATTTTAGGACCTCTTACAGAATCTTGCCAGGATACTACTCTATGTGTATATATATAAATATTAATTAAAACGATAGTATAAGTTTACACGTTATACCTATCTCCTTGCAAATCCAAGTTGGCAGTTAGCAAAACGAACTCTGATTTCTGCTCCAGCAAAATCGATCCAGGCCTTTCCAGGAGCGCCCCACGTGTTGCGCTTCCACGAGTTGATACACCACAATATCACGGAAATAATAAATCTTGATCAGCTAGAACACAAGATATATTATGATCTAGGAACTAGGAACGATTTAGGAACAAGATCGAAAACGAAAAATTCTTCCTTGCACAGGAAGGGGTTCGGCCGATCACACAGGGAGAGGGAGAGAATTTTTGCTCTTGCTCAAATTTTTCTTGTTGAGTTGTGTGAAAATAACTATAAGATAGCTACTTATAGTTATCTCCCTAACCTAGTCCTAATAGGACTAGGTTTCCTCTCTCCTACATGGGCCATGACCCTCTTTAATTAGAGGACCAAGTCTTCTAATTAATTCATTGCCCATATAATTAATTTTGACCAGGCTTTAATTTAATCTCCCAATTAAATAGCCCAATTAATTAACTATTCTCCCAATTAATTAATTATTCCTTTAATTAATTAAATCCAACTTAATTAATTAATCCATAAATTAAATTCCAATTTAATTTATGATCCTGATCCAATTCCAATTGGATTCCATTTTGTTCTAATTGGGTCGACCCAGTCGACCCACCCATAATAATCGACCCAGTCGATTATTCACCCAGTCGACCCAGTCGACTCGGTCGTTCTTATTTCCTCGCTTTCGCTTCATGTGCATTGTGTATGCCCCCGTATGTTCACCACATAATTGGCAGTGGGATATAATTAAATATTATTTAATTATTCGAGTAAGACTTACTCTAAATCAATCGAACACTCTGTCGATTGACAATTCCAAAATTAGCACCCCTGCCAATTTGAGAATTCTCCCACACTCCACGGTCGATGTCCAGCCACAAGCCCATGGAGCCCAATCACTGGTGAATTAATTCAGTGAACCTTTTATCATTTATAATTTCCATATACGACATAATCTCTCCATCGATCAATCTCCCAGTTGAGACTTAAGGGTATGGTCTTTCATCGGATTCCCTTTTCTTTTGTCTTGACCTTATGTACTCTGATCTCGAAATAAATTCTCTTTGACTTAATCTTTATGAGCTACTTACATAAAGTCGTCAGATACCTTGGCCAAGGATTTTACCAGAATTAATTTCTCACAGAAATCCATAGGAGAATTTCCCAACCTATCAAGTCGGGTCAATGGATCCTTTGTTGATGATATGAATCTGCATACGAGTTCCTCTATACCCAATGTGAGTCCACAGAGACTTTCTGGCGATCCCAGTCAGTCGGAACTCATATCAAAGCATCGACGTTCTCGCACCAGATAAACCCTATCACCTCAAGTAGTTAGGGATCGTTCCTCGTATACTATTATAAATTTGGAATAACTTCAACCCCGATATGCGACTACCGCTTCCATGGTGAGTTATTTCCTAATTGGGGTATTCAGTGCGCTTGCCATCCCAGCAAGCCACCCATTTATGTGTATCGACCATCCCAGTCACGCTCGTGGACCCCAGCGTTCTCCAGTTCATCGGAGTATACACAACAGTGAGAGTCTATCCGAATCCAACGATGTCCTATCTCGATTGGATTCTACGACTCTTGAATATGTTCTAGATCACGGCCTTTGAGATCAGTCCACGGGTTGTCCCATAGCCCTGTGATCTAAGGACTTCTATCCTTATGCGTAGATAATTATTACATAAGATAAAGATGACCATTTAATAAAGTGCATTTATTAATCGAAATTGAATAGTTCCGCATTTATTACAATAAATACTAGCCATACAGCTGGCTTGCAGGACACTATTTCTATCACTGCTGACGGAGGACTTTTTCTAACTAAATCAGATAACTTAGTAGGTGATGACACGAAAGTCATCCTCTTTCTGATAGTTGCCTTGGTGTGGACCACCTTTTCTTGGACTGGCTTTGATGTTGCTGTGTCTCTCAGTAGGCTCCTTGTTCTTGCAGCAACATTTTCAGTTGGTCCCTCAACAGAAATGGTTCTAGATGGAGAACCATAAGGCACATTTTCAATTTCCTTTGCTGTCTGAGCTATAATAGCATCAGCAGCACGCTCCTCTTCTGTTCTGGCTTTAACAGCTGGCTCAGCTGTTTGAACAGAAGGCTTGGAAACAACAACTTTTCTTTTCTTTCCAGCAGCTTTCTTCTTTGTTCCTCAGCTGCTTTTCTCTTCGGTTGTTCCGCAATGGCCAGATAGGCTTGCATAGCCTTGGATTGGTGAATGACCTTGCCATCTGTCATTCCACACTGAAGATCCATGAACAAATGACTTAGGAATATCCTGTGATAGGAATTTTCCTTCTTGATGTGATCAGCTAATATGTACCAGATGAATGTAGCCCAGTTCACTTCCAATCCGTAATGAACAATAATCATCGCATGGAACCTCTTCATAGGTACGCTGTCCAGCGAGAAGGTACAGTTCTCAATAATCTTGGCAAAAATATCAGCCATCCGCTGATGCTCATCCTTCGTGTGTCTTTTCTTGATATTACCAGCAAGGATCTCTCATTCCCTTGCGCAAATACTCCAGAATTCAGATTACTTCGGCTCGGCCATTGTTGTGATGTTTGTTCTTCCACTGTTTGGCAGACCATACTTCTCGTTCAACAAGGCAGGGGTGATGCAGATGTCCATGCCCCCAACCAACTTTAGCCTTAATCTCTTTTTTGTTAAAATCTGGCCTACCAGACGAGCCATAGTATTCAAGAATCTGATGGTTGTATACCATGTCTTCATGGGCTTCCATGAATTTGACCAGTTTTGCAGCTTGGATCTTTTCCAGAATTTCCTTCATAAGAGGCGTTCCAGAGGAATGGAAAGTAGAGTAAATGAGATATCGTCCTTCTTACTTAGCCATTTTTGAGAATATCTGAAAAGATTAGTGAAGAGAAAAGATTTGCAGAAAGTAGGAATGCAAGAAATTTTCTCTAAGTGCTCTGAAAATTTGAGGGTGCGTAAAAGAACAGTGAGCTGATCAGATATGAATTTAAAGAGGTGAAAGCGCGTCGGTTTCAGTGTTTTAAGAGAGCCGTTAGATCAGTTATCTGTCAGCCTTTATTTTAGGGCGAGATACGCAGGTTTCAAATTTCAAAAAGCATTTAATGACTGGCGGGAATGTGAACCATTTCAGTCGACTTGTAAAAGCGTATTTATAAATATAACGTTTTTAAGAACAACACCTATACAAATAATCAGACGAGTAAATTATTACTTATTTGACAGAGAGTAAATTATTACGTATTTATACTAATTCTTGAGTGCCTTTAAGGTATCTGAGTATCCTTTTGGCAGCCAAGAGATGAGATTCCTTAGGATTTGATTGATATCTCGCACAAACCCAACAGAGTACATGATATCAGGTCTGCTAGCTGTTAGATATAATAGTGACCCTATTATGCCTCTGTACTTGGTTATATCTACTGATTTGCCATCTTCATCTTTATCCAAACGAAGTCCAGTAGACATAGGAACACTAACAGTAGAGCTAGTTTACATACCAAATTTCTTGAACAGATCTTTTGTGTATTTAGCTTGGTTGATGAATATTCCATCAGGCAACTGTCTAACTCGCAAACCAAGAAAATAATTTAGTTCACCCATCATGCTCATTTCAAATTTGTTTTGCATCGGCTTGGATAACTTGTCACACATCTGTTGGTTAGTTGAACCGAAAATAATATCATCTACATATATTTGCACAAGTAATATATGATCCTCCCATTCGACAGTAAACACGGTTTTGTCAACTTTACCTTTTCGAAATCCTTTGATCAAAAGGAAATCAGATAAAGTATCATAGCATGCTCTTGGAGCCTGTTTCAGTCCATAGAGAGCTTTCTTCAGACGATACATGTAATACCCCGCAATTTTTAATAAGAATAAAATAAATTTTTGATTAAAATTTTAATTTGAACATAAAACTTAATTTATTAGGTTTGGAATGAGACTTAAAGACTGGAGTATTTTCATTGAGAGAATATAAGACTCATTAAATTCTTTTGGGGTCTATTGAATAGATTATTAATAGGTAATGGTAAAATGAATGTTAAAAATAAATTGGGGACCTAAGGTGAAATTAGTAGTTTAATAATAATATTGTTTGTATAATTCTCTATCTTATATGCAAGTATGTATCTAGATACATGTACTATCGTACGAAACTACTTCAACTTTTATTATAAGAATTGAACATTAAATAAATTAGATGTCATCCTAACCAAGGGTCTACACGGGGCAAGTTAATAAAGGAAAGATGACTCTTATATTAATTTGGCACGTGTCTTATTCTCCCGCACTGTTAATTATAGCTACTCAAGTTACTACACACCCAATTGTTCACACACTTTCAGACGTATACAAAGTAGATATGAATACCCTCACTGTGTGCGATTTGCACACAGTAGAAAGCGTGAGAGAGAGAGAGAGAGAGAGAGAGATAGTCGACAGATGGTGGTGCAAAGGTGATGGAGTGGTTTAGGTGGAAGTTCTGGAGATCCGGTGGAACAACTAGAAAGAAGAGATAGAGAGACGGTGGTGGTGATGTGGTTCGGTGTGGTGGCTCGCGGTGGTAGTTGAGAGTTTTAGGAGGGAGTTTCGAGTTTTCTTCTTTTACCTTATTCGGACGGAGAGAGGGAGAGAAAGAGATGAAACGGTGGTGAGGGTTGTTGACAGTGGCGGCGGTTATGGCTACGGTTATGGAGGAAGAAGTTTTGGGCTTGGGTTGGGTTGTTTAAAGTGGATATGGGGCTGGTGGTGGTTTCGGTGAAGGAGCGGCGGTGGAGCAGGAGCGGCAGCGGCGGAGGAAGAGTGACAGCGGCGGTGGCTAAGGTTGAGGGTGTGGATGATGATGAAACAGCTACTCAACAATCACGTTGGTTTTTATCTTGATGGATGAATAACATTTGCCTTTTGTCTAAGTTATTATTAGGAATACTGGATTCCATTTCTTAATGTTTGAGTTACCCTATTTGTTGGGATAACTTTGAATATAAAAGGACCGTTTTGAAAATGGTCATCCTTAATTATTTATGAATGAATTGAGGACTTGTAGGTAGAAAACTTGGTGAAATTCATTGAATTTTATAAGTGATCAAACGACACTTGAATAATTCTGAATTTAATATCTACTAATACTCTCATAGTAAGAGGTAGAATTTTGATTCTTGAAATGTGCACTTTGAGTGAAATTTCTAGATCACTGATTCCGACCTTGATGGAATCATTAATTGGTTTGAAACCAATTGCCTCTTCTGATTTATGTTGTGCCATGGATCTGGTCAATAATTATAAGTCAAATCATTTGTATGATTTTTAGACTTTAGTGAAAAGGTTATTGAGAAACCTTTTTTATATTGCAATTGATCTCTTAAGCATAATGAGATATGTTTATCTATGTGTACAATTGTTGTAAAATTGATGGCACATACGCAGTATGGATAGTTGTTTGGTCAAGAGGTATTTATTACTTCTTTGGGAAGGTAAAGAGCTACATTCGAGTTGTGTTGACATTTATGTTACGAAACACATTCATAGCTTGCAATATAGATACTGGTTTGGTGAGACCAAACACTTACACAAAATTGAGAAATTTTGTGGAGATATCATAACAAAGTTGATAGAGAACTTTGTAGTTAGCATCTGCGTACAATAGATGGTCGAGTTTCTTGAACTAAGACCATAACTGGAGATTCTTACGTGGGTTGCCTAGCAATCTCTAGAGTTGCTTAGATTTTGATCTAATTGAACTTGGAAGTTCATAAGATCAAGCCCATAAGTTTTGTGACATTTGAATGCTATACATGATTTGGAAATCATACATTCAATGTCCTAAGATATGTCGGACAAGTAGAGTGTTGGTCCCAAGTGGTCAGAAGAGGTTTAGAGGGGGGGGTGAATAAACCTCTTTAAAAATTTCTTTTAATTTAAACTCTAAAACTTTCACTCAACTGAACAGACTAGGCTGATCAGATTAGTTAGTTACAATTCTGTTCGCGAACAAATCTTTGAACAGTCTTGTTGACCACTCGTCTGATTATTACTTAGCTGATTTTGTTAAAATCAGTTTTAATACTTAGAGTACTTGCAGCGGATTTTCAAAGTGTTTTTCACAAGTAATCTTAGCAGTTTGAAAAATGTTTCCCCAGTTTTATAAACTTCTTTTTAACTCTTTTTCAAACAGTTAATCTTAACGTGTTTTTATGCGAACAGAAATTATGCAGATTTAAAAGGAATGTAAAAACACAAGTAATTTTTATAGTGGTTATATGGATTTGAATATCCTTTAGTCCACTCTTCCAAGTCACACAGATCTTGGGTTATACTATAATCACAAAGTTTACAGTATACTCTGCTTGCGTCGAACAACAAATGAAACGACCACAAGTTCGCAATAGGAAATCACACAGAAGACCTATTCTCTGAAGTTTGATCACTCACAAAGATGGATCACAACTCCGCACAACACTCTTGTTTACAAAATCACTCAGAAGATGTATTTTTCTTGATTCTTCAACTCTGCTTTTGTCAACAAATGACTCAGCTGATGAGTGAGCTGTTCTTGAGACTTAAAGAATTTTGCTTCGAAAATTTCTCAGAGATTGTGTTGCTTATTTCTTCTTCGTCTCTTTCAGCTATTTATACTTGAGGATTGAAAAGTGTCCGTTGAAGAGAGACAGGATTCAAATTCCTCGAGTACTGGTCCTTAAAATCCGCGAACGGCTCTTTTGCAGTCTGTCCGTACTATGAACAGTACTATTCTGCAGGCAGCATTAAATGCAGCATTAAATGCACTCGGCTGATGCGAAGCATTTCTTCAATCATTTGTCTTAAATAACCTCGTACTTCAGCATTTATTACACCAAGGGGCATTTATTACCGTTGGGAACACTTCATGATCTTCTTCACTTGGCTGATAAAAGTATAAGTCTGATGGTGAACTCGGCTGATCTCAAACTTGAACAAATCTGATTTGAGTCGGCTGATCTTCACTAGTCTGATAACTTTACTTCAGCAGATCAGAAGTCTTGGACCTTGAAACTTTGACTCTTCTGATGTCTTCATTACTTAGTCAAAATTCCTTGATAAGTTTATCAGCTAAGTTACTCCATACTTAGCCAATCTTTGAAGTTTTGGAAAGCATCAAAACCTCCCTTATCAAATTTCCTTTAGTGCCTTCATCTTCATCCTTATCCAACAATTTCCCCCTTTTTGATGATGACAAAACTTCAGCTAAGTACCTGTTGAATACCTAAACTAAAGAATGTAATCCTCAAAATTTTCTGAGATAGAAAAAGTATGTTGGATTGAACTTGACTTTATATTGATGTTTGAAAATTATTACAGTGCAAGTTCATCAGATGAGATTTCTGAAGAAGTAGATAAAGTAAACTGATTACAATGAATTTATAATTTCTAACTATCAGCTTCTTCATCTGATCCTTCAAACACTTCTTCATATTCATAAGTTGATTCTTCATCATCTTCTTCATCATCAGCTTCTTCTTCCAAGATTGCTTTGGCAGCTTCCATATTCTCCTTAAGTTGTTGTTCTCTAATAAGCTCCATTGCTTTCCTGGCAGATTCAGTGTTCTTGTACTTGGTAGTTTCTTTTTCAATCTTTCCTTCTTCTTCTACCTTTCCAAGCTTTTCCGTCTTGTCAGCTGTTTCTTCAGTTTCCTTGGCTTCAGTTGTTGTAGCACCAGTTTCCATAGCTGGTTCTTCAGCAGCAGATTCCTTAGCTGGTTCCTCAGCTGGTTCTTCCCTTTTATCTTCCCCCTTTTTGTCATCATCAACTCTGATGACATTGGAAGGTACAACAACAGGGTTGAGAGCAACTGTTGGAATCTTCACTCCAGCACATAAAGCCTTTAGGTTCTGATTAACAACGTCATGACTTGCTGTTAGATGATGAATATCAGTGCTGATGACGTCAGTCTTGTCATTGAAGTAGTCAATGTTAAGGTTGATAGTTGCAATTTCATTCTGAACTTCCTGTGAGGCCTTTGCCACTTCTTGCAACATCCCTAGATTGATTTCCTTCTCTTCCTTACTGACTTGAATGAAGGTTGCAGTCAGATCAGCAATCTTGTGCTCAGCTGTTTTTAATGCAGTGTGAAGGTGGTTGACATCACCCTTCACATCTTCTACGTTCTTGTTCAACTCTCTCAAACTGTGCACTAACTGCAGTGAATTGTCTTGAGGAATTGGAATACTGTTAATTTCTTTCTTGATGATCTCTTCTGTTGATCCTTGAACAGTTTCCAGCTGAAGTCTGTTGGTTTCAGCCAACTCTGCTTTAAGTTCAACCTTCAGCTCCTCCTTAACCTTCAATAGCTGTTGCTTGTGCTTGTCTTCCAGTTCCTTTAATTGATTTTCCATCAGCATCTGGATTGCTTCAATCAGTGATGAATGTTGATCAGCTGATGAAGCAGAAGCAGTAGCATCAGCTTCCTTTTCTTCAATCTCCTGGTGGACAGGGATATCTTCCATCTTTTCGTCCTGATGATCCTCAGAATCCTTAGCATTCCACTCAATGGCTAAGGGCCCGGCAGCAGCCTTTTCAGCAGACTTGTCAGCAGTCTGACCGGCAGATTTGTCTTCAACTTGGTCAGCAGACTTGTCTTCAGCTTTGTCATCAGACTTGTCAGCAGGCTTGGCCGCAGCTTTATGTTCATCAGTCACGTCATCATAGAACAGATTTGTGATAGTGCCGTCATCATTGAAGCAAGTTGTTTGTCTGATTTGCCTCACAATTATCCAAGGGTTAACAAACGCATTGTTTCCCTTAGGCACTTCAACAAACGGCTGTACTTCCTTGCCAAAAATTATTTGTTGAATGCTTGGGAGCAGTGGCAAGTCACTTGAACACCCTTGTTGATATTTTGACCTTTTTGCCCATCTCTTCAAGGCAGTCATAACAACAAACTTAATTGCTCTTTCTTCAGCATCTTCAGACTTTTTCTTCTTATCAGACAAGGTGTTTTGAATTTTCTTGGCCTCCTCCAATGCAAAACCTTTTGCATAACTATGCATGACGTCTCTTACATAGCTGGGATCAAGGGCCTTTTGAATGGAGTTTGTCTTCAGCCAAGTTAGAACCCATCGTTCTTCATCAGCTAACTCCTTCATGCTTTGAAGTTCTGTTATTGACTTGTTCAGCCTGTTGTCCCTCCAACTGATATACCTTGGCTTCTCTTGGTTGAACAGAGTCTTCAACATGAGCTTTTGATCATAGTATGCCAAGGACTTCTCAAACTTCTTGAACAGCTCCTTGTCAGCATACACTATTTCAAAGGCTCTTCTTACTTCAAACTTGTCCTTTGACTTGGTTTTGGGGACAGGCAATAGTATCTTTTTCTTATCTTCTCCATCTTTGCCTTCTCCAATCTTGATGCCACCTCCATGGACAGGTCCATAGGCATCAACTTTGCTTATTTCCAAAACCATAGCCATTTCAGCATCTTCAGCAGCTTTCCTTTCTGCTTCAGACATGCGTCTTCTGGCTTCATCCTTTGCTTCTTGAGCTTTGCTTAGCTCAAGTGCCTTCTTTTCCTCAGCTTCATCTTGCTTTCTTTGTTCAGCTTCTTCTCTTGCCTTCTTATCAGCTTTAGAGATTTTCTTTCTCTTAAGCACTATCTTCCTTTTCCCTTTATCAATGGGAGCAGGAGCTGGACCAGCAGATGATAGGGGAGCATCAGCAATAGGATAAATGATTTGGATTTCTGGATCTTCTTGAGGTTGAGCAACCTCAGCTGTTGAAGTGACTTGAATTGGCTGTTGCTCATCAGCTTTGTCAGTCACAACAGTCTCAACTGTTTCAGCAGGCCTCTCAGCAGCTTCAGGGTCTTCCCTAGCTACATTTTCCAAGTCCGTTGGTTCTTCTATAAATGTCATCTGCTTTCTAGCAGTCTTCTTGGTTCTCCCTTCATGGTAAGTGGTTGTAGCTGTATCTCTCTGCTGACTTCTTGTTCGTTGAGAGATACCTTCAGCAGGCCTCTCTGCTGATGGAGTTCTTGATGGTGATGCAGGGGATCCAGTCCTTACATCAGCAATTATGTTTTCAACAATTTTAGTGGCTTCAGCAGCAGAAGTCACTTTCTCCATCTGCTTAGTTTCTTTCTTCTTAGGCTCATCAGCAGCCTTCTTCATTTTAGTCTCAACAGTTAAGCTGGCTGTTTTGACTAACCTCTTTTGCCTTTTGGCAGGAACCTCTTTTGGTTCCTCAACACCAGCTTCTGCAGGCTCACCAGCCTTCCTCTTTTGAACAGGCATGTACTTGGACAATGCCTTGGATTTGTGGATCTCTTTTCCATTCTTCATGTCACAGCCCAGTTTTGACAACAGATAACTGAGTGTGATTCTGTGATTGGTGGAGGGGCATTTTCCTTTCTTATCATCAAGAAAATCAGCCAATATGTACCAGACTATGATTGACAAGTTGACCTCCAGTCCATAGTATATGGCAGCCATGATGATGAACCTCTTCATGGTAACAGCATCCAGTGAGAAGGTGCAGTTCTCAATCAGCTTGGACACCATATCAGCCATCCGCTGATATTCATCCCTCAGTTGTCTCTTCCTTATGTTTCCAGACATCACTTCTCCCTCCTTGGCGCAGATCGCCCAGAATTGTTGGTGCTTATCTTCCGTCAGTACAGTGACGTCATGTCGTCCACTGTTAGGAAGTCCAAACGTTTCGTGCAGAGCAGCAGGAGTAATAGTGATAGATTTACCTCCCACTGTAGCCTTAATCTCCAGTGCGTTGTAGTAAGCTTTTGCTGTGTTGTAGTACTCCATCACTTGATCAGTCCAGATCACTCCCTCATTATATTCCATAAAATTTACCAAGTTCGCAGATTTGAACTTCTCCAGAAGTTCTTTCATCAGTGACGTACCAGATTGGTAGTAGGAATCATACACGAGAAACATACCTTCAGCGGCCATTGTTAATCTGTTGAAGGTTAGGAAAACAGAGAGAAATTTGCAGAGAATTGCAGATATTTTTCTCACAAGTACTTTTGAATGCTTAGAGTGCGTAAAGAACTACACGACTGATCAGATGGGGATTTATAGAGTTGGGGTATCTTGAATTCTGTGATATCCGCCAACCGTTAGATCCGTTTTTCTGTCAGTGCTGATCGTGCGGCGTCAGTTACGACTTTTCGAATTCAAAAGATATTTAATGAAGAGCGGGAATATGTACCGCCCAACAGTTACTTATAAAAGCGTATTTTGAATAAAACGTTTTGAATAGTTCGCTTTTAATTAAGTAATCAGATGAGTATAATGAACACTTATCTGATGGACTACTGTCCTGATGACATAGTTGTTATCAGAGAATGCCAATAGCTGATAACCTTCCTCAGCTGTTTGTCAATCCAGCTAGATAAAATAACTTTAATCTTCGATAATTGAGTCTTCTGATGAAAATATAACTTCAACTAACTGACATTAACAAATTTCATCTTTAATTCAGAAGTACCGCTAGTCTTACACGTTCCCCCTGAGTTTAAGAATTCATAAGTTAACTAGTCTGTTGAGAATTAATCCTTGAAGATAATAACGAATAACTAAGCTGTTGAACTTCAGTCTTCTGATGAGTTCCCCCTCAGCTTATGCTTCCAAATTAAGTAGTCCTAGCTCAGCTCTTAGAGTTGAAAACCTTACTTCACTTAAAGGTTTAGTGAAAATATCAGCAATCTGATTGTCTGTATGAACATACTCAATCATAACATTGCCTTTTTCCACATGATCTCTAATGAAGTGATGCTTGATCTCAATATGCTTAGTCCTTGAATGACTTGTAGTGTTCTGAGTAAGAGAGATTGCACTTGTATTATCACAGTAGATTGGAATTCCACTGATCTTGATGTTGTAGTCTTCTAGTTGATGTTTCAACCAAAGTATTTGTGCACAGCAAGCTCCAGCAGCTATATATTCAGCTTCAGCAGTAGATATAGAAACTGAAGTTTGTTTCTTACTCATCCATGAGGTCAGACGACTACCTAAGAACTGACAGGCACCTGTTGTGCTCTTTCTGTCAATCTTGCAGCCAGCAAGGTCTGAATCTGAATAACCAATGAGTTCAAATCCAGATTCTCTAGGATACCACAATCCCAATTCTTGAGTGCCTTTAACATATTTCAATATCCTCTTGGCAGCTAAGAGATGAGATTCTTTGGGGTTTGATTGAAATCTTGCACAAACTCCAACTGAGTACATTATATCAGGTCTGCTTGCTGTTAGATACAACAATGAACCTATAATGCCTCTATATTTGGTTATGTCCACTGATTTGCCATCTTCATCTTTATCCAAACGAAGACTTGTAGACATAGGAATTGTAGCAGTAGAGCTAGTTTCCATACCAAACTTTTTAAACAGATCTCTTGTGTATTTTGCTTGGCTGATGAATATTCCATCAGGCAACTGTCTAACTTGCAATCCAAGAAAATAATTAAGTTCACCCATCATGCTCGTTTCAAACTTATTCTGCATCAGCTTGGAGAACTTATCACACATCTGTTGGTTAGTTGAACCAAAAATAATATCGTCCACATATATTTGCACAAGTAATATATGATTTTCCCATTCAATTGTGAACAAGGTTTTATCTACCTTACCTTTTCGAAATCCTTTAATTAAAAGAAAATCAGATAGGGTATCATACAATGCTCTTGGAGCCTGTTTCAGTCCATAAAGGGCTTTCTTCAGACGATATACTTTGTCCTCTTCTTGATAGACTTCAAATCCAGGAGGTTGCTCAACATACACTTCTTCTTGCAGTTCTCCATTGAGAAAAGCAGACTTCACATCCATCTGATAGACAGTGAAGTTCTTATAAGCAGCATAGGCAAGAAACAGTCTGATTGCTTCAAGTCTTGCTACTGGTGCAAAAGTTTCATCAAAGTCAATTCCTTCTTCTTGACAATAACCCTTGGCCACTAACCTTGCTTTGTTTCTGGTGACAACACCATCTTCATTCATCTTATTTCTGAATACCCACTTAGTGCCAATTACTCTTTGATGACTTGGTCTAGGAACTAAGTACCAGACTTCATTCCTTTCAAATTGATTCAACTCTTCTTGCATAGCTTCTATCCAGAAGGAATCATTTAGAGCTTCTTCAATTTGCTTAGGCTCTATTTGAGATAGAAATGTGACAAACATAGCATCCTGTGCAGCAGCTCTTCTTGTTTTCACTCTATCTAATGGATCACCAATCACTAATTCAGGTGGGTGATTTCTGAGCCATCTAAGATCAGGTTGCAGGTCTGAATGTTGTCCTCTATCTTGATCTTGCAACACTACTGTTGGAGTTCCAGTAGTAGTCTGTTGAACATTTGTAGTCTGTTGAACAGTCTCTGGTCTGTCAGCTGTTTGCAACTCGTCTGTTAGACAATCAGCACTGTGATTTTGAGCAGCACTTGAGTTAGCAGCTGAATCAAGATTAGGTAGTATGATGGGAACATATTCTTCATTTCTTCCAATGTCTAGCTTCTGTAAATCAGTAGACAGATCTTGATTAACAATTTGATTCTTTTCAGAAGATTGACTTGGCTCATCAAATACTACATGGATAGATTCTTCTATTAGTAATGTTCTTTTATTGAAAACTCTATAAGCCTTACTAACAGATGAGTATCCTACAAAGACAGCTTCATCAGCCTTTTCTGCAAATGCAGTAAGGTGATTTTTCCCATTATTCAATACAAAACATTTACAACCAAAAATTTTAAAGTAATGAATGTTTGGTTTTCTGTTGTTCCAAACTTCATATGGAGTCTTGTTCTGATTTTTGTTGATCATACATCTGTTTTGGGTAAAGCATGCTGTGTTTGTTGCTTCTGCCCAAAATCTTTGTGGCAGCTTAGCTTCAGCTATCATGGTTCTGACAGCTTCCTTTAGTGTTCTGTTTCTCCTTTCAGCAACACCATTCTGTTGAGGGGTTCTAGCGGCTGAATACTCATGATGTATTCCTTTCATGTTACAATACTCTTCAACAGTAGAGTTTGTAAATTTTGTCCCTCTATCTGATCTGATCTTCAATATTTTTGTACTCTTCTCATTCTGGATCAGCTCCATCAGATTGGTAAGATGTTCCTTGGTTTCACTTTTCTTTTTCATGAAAATCACCCAAGTATATCTTGAATAATCATCCACAACAGCTAGGCAGTATTTCTTTCCACCATTGCTGACTGGATCAATGGGTCCAAATAAGTCCATATGTAGTAGCTCCAATATTCTTTCAGAAGATTGATGCTTCTTGCTTTTGAAAGATGACTTGATTTGTTTACCCTTCTGACATGCGTCACAGAGCTTGTCTTTGCTCATGACTGCTTTTGGAATCCCTTCTACCAAATCATTCTTGATTAATCTGTTTATGGTCTTGAAGTTTAAATGATTCATTCTCTTGTGCCATAGCCAACTGACTTCACTTGGTGCAGATGCCACCAAACAAACACTTGAATTCTTGTCAGCAGAATCCCAGTCAACTATGTAGACATTCCCTTGTCGTCTTCCAGATAAAATTACCTTCTTTGTACCAATCTGTTCAACGTAGCACTTATCTGTTGAGAAGATGACTGAATATCCTTTGTCACAAAATTGACTTATGCTTAGCAGATTATACTTTAGGCCTTTAACATATGAGACGTCAGATATCTCCATGTTTCCCTTGATTAATCTTCCTTTAGCTTTAATCTTGCCTTCTTTGCTGTCTCCAAATGTAACTTTTGGACCATCCACAGCAACTGCATCAGTCAACTCATGTATGTTTCCACACATGTGCCTTGAACATCCACTGTCCAAGTACCAGATCTTCTCTACTTTACTCCTACTCCTAATCCTAACCTACAAAACAAAATAAAAATTGTTTTAGGTACCCTTATTGAGAGGGTCCTGAAGGATTAGTTCCACCTTTGACAACCCAAGATGTTGATGTCTTAGGCTTCTGAGTTTTAGGAGCATGAACAGCTTCATTTTTATCATAGTTATCAGATAAGTCATGTTGATGATCAGTATGATATGAATAATGTTCATAAGCAGGGTAAGGTGCATGATATGTAGGATATGCATGCATTGGATGAGCAGGGTAAGGTGCATAGTAACTAGGAAATTGAGGTGCATGATACATAGGATGATATGCAGCAGGTTGCACATAATATGACTCATTTCCATACCAAGCATTTTGATTTTTCTTGTTTTTATGCTTCTTTGGTTTACTAGATGCTTGCTCTTTAACAGACGACTTAGCTTTATCACTAGTCTGATTAGTTTTAGCCTTATCAGATGACTTCCTAGGACTCTTCTGTTTAGGCTTACTAGTCTGTTTTCCTACACTAGGCTCTTTGCTCTTTTTAGCCTTAGGAGATTTCTTCTCCTTTACCACTTTCTCAGATGAGGTAGGTTTAGAAGTTTGAACATACAGAATGACCTTACTATTGTCAGCAGAAATGAATTTTTCAGTATGGTTCAATTCTAGTTTATCCTTTTCTAAAGGTGTCTCCTGTTTACTAGATGTATTCATGGATGCAACAGTTGACTTATCATGAGACTCAATAATTTTCTCAAGTTCCATGATTTTTCCTTTATAAACCTCACATTCAGCTTTCAGAGATTCATGCTCTTGCTCAAGCTGTTTATATTCAGCTGATTCCCTTGGCTTTTCAGCTAAGAGTTTCAGTGAACTATTTTGCTCTTTTAGCAGGATCATCTCTTCCTTAAGCTTTTTATATGCTTCAGCAATACCAGTATTGTTAAGCATCATTTGTTCAAATGAATTAAATAATTCATCATTAAGAGGAGTTACCTCATCCTCAGAGTCATCAGAGTCCTTTGCCATCAGGCACAGGAGAGCAGGTTTTTCTTCATCAGAAGATTCTTCATCAGACGAGTCTGAATCTGAATCAGATGAGTAGACAGCAGTCAGCTTTTCTGCTTCAGCCATCATTGCTTTTCCTCTCTGATGCTTTCTTTCTTTTCTCACTTTCTTCTCCTCTTCAGTGTACTTTTTTGCTTTTGGATATGGGCAGTCTTTGATGAAGTGTCCCAATTTCCTGCAGTTGTAACACATTAGTTTTGATTTATAATCATCTTTATCTTGAGAAGAAAAGTTAGGTTTAGAAGTAGAAGCATTGTTGTATTTGTTCTTCATTTTTCTTTTGTAGAACTTCTTGAAATTATTCATCAACCGTGCAACATCTCCAGCTGTGTACTCCTTTTTGTTGAGTATTGTGGCTTCATCAGATGAGTCCACTTCTGCATTTCTTTGAGCTGGTCTTCTTTGATTTTCAGCAGCAACCAATGCAGCTGTGGGTCCTGAAGTTGAGGTTTCTTCAATTCCCATTCTAGGCAGTTTATACTCGAATGCTTTGAGTACAGAAAACAGCTCAGTAAGAGAGATTTTGTTGGGATATAGCTCGATTTGTCAGACAACAAAGTGCGGAATTTAAAATTTTTCGAGGTATCCAATGGTCCCATAAAAGATGTCTCCACATTATGTATACAAAAGCAAGAACAAAAACACACACAATGAATTAACAGAGGGGGTTTTTGCGATATACCTCACCACAGGCAAGGTGGTGGAAACCTCCGGTCTTCGATTCTGATTCTGATCCGGTTCACAGGAGTGATCCAATTGTCTCACCTCCAGGGATAGTCCACACCAATTGGATTCTGGCAACACCTCAAGATCTTAGGCTCAGAACTCGATGCAGGAGATTTGTTATTAAAGGATTGTATGAGATCTCTTGACAAATCAAGATCTAATACAATGGAGGAGAAGATCTCGGCGGCGGCGGCACCAAGGAGCTCACGGCAGCACAGTGGCGGCGGCTAGTGGTTTGCTTGGAGAGGGGGGCGGCGCTTTTAGGCAGAGGGAGGCTAGGGTTTTTCTACTTAGGGTGTTAGCTTATGAGCTCAAGTAGTTCCCTTTTTATAGACTCCTTCTGACCTAGGGTTTGCAAGACTCCTTATGGGCTTTAATTAATAGAAGCCCATGTCTTGCAATCCTCCATTTAATTAACTACTTTAATTAAATGCCCAGTCCAATTAAATCATTATTTCTTTTGCATAATTAATTAGCAACTCAATTAAGTATTTAATTAATTAAGTCAGCCAATTAATTAATTCTCCCACTTGAATTAAATACTCTTAATTCATTTAATTGATTTAATTACCTTTAAATCAATTAGTTCCTTTCATTTCCTTTTATAACAGTCACCGTCCAATTGTATTGTGTGTGACCCTCTGGGTTCACCATCAACTGGCAGCAGGCCCACGAATCCTTCGTGATTTAATTTATGAACAATAAATTGTTCCGGTTAATTAAACAACCTTTAATTAACCACTCCTAGAATTAAATCCTTTATTAATTCAGGAGTACCCACACTTCATGGTCGATGTCTAGCCACAAGCCCATGAAGCCCAATATCAGGTGAATTGATATTTGTGAACCTCGTCTCATATAATTACCATGTACATACGGTCCTTCTATCGACTAATATTCCCGATCAAGACTTAGGGTGTGTGAATTAATCGGCACCTCTAAATTTGTCTCGATAGCTATACTTTCTAATTCAGGATAATATACCTTTGTGACCTTTCTAAATTTGGAAATCCCTTTCCAAATTAGTCACCGACTGCGGCCGCAGATTCCTTGGATATATTATCTAAGAATCGTATAGGAAATTCTCTCACTCATTACAGTGAGTCAATAGATTCCATATCGGTACTAACCACTCGCGTACATGTCCATTCGCACCCAACCTAGGCATGTTATGACCAAGCTACGTGGCCTATACCTAGATCTAAGTACGCACTTCCATGCACCGAATTCGCCCTAGCACCTCAAGTCAAAGGACTAAATCGTACACTATTATATTCCTTTGAGAAACATCCCATCACCGATGTGCGTCATGCGCTTCCACAATGGGTTTCTCTGTTCGGGTCGTTCGATGCGTTCAATCCTCCATTGAACCACCTACTCGTATGCACTGGACTCAAATTCCTTGCTCATGAAACACTACAAATTCACTCCATGTGAATCATGCATACTTGTACAAGTCTTGGCGATTCCTACGATACCCCGTCTCGTTCGGAATCTATGACTTGGAACACTTTTAAGATTACGACCTTTGAGACTGTTTCATGATTGCACTCAATACTGAAGTGAATCGTCCCATAGTCAAATGTAATCTAAGGGTTTCAACCAATCGCTTAAATGTATTCGCGAAAGATGAAGTTGGCCATTGTTTATCCTTATACATATATAAATAAACATGCGTATTATTATAAAATCAAAGATCGTTTCATACAGGATAGATCTATTACAAGCAAACAGAACTGGCTTGCAGGGCACTATCCTATCAATCTCCCACTTGCCCTAAAGCCATTCACCTATGGTTCTAAGTCCCATCTTCTCTAGATGACTATCGAACGCCTTTTGTGAAAGTGGCTTAGTTAGTGGGTCAGCTACGTTGTCTTCCGATTTGACATACTCCATGTGCATGTCACCTCTACCCATGATCTCCCTGATCACGTGGTATTTCCTCTGTACGTGTTTGGATTGATGGTGTGATCTCGGCTCCTTCGCTTGAGCTATCGCCCCGTTGTTGTCACAGAAGACGACTACAGGTTCAGCAATGCTAGGAACAACATCCAGTTCTTGGATGAAGTTTTTCATCCATACACTTTCTTTTGCTGCATCTGATGCTGCAATATATTCTGCTTCTGTGGTTGAATCAGCAGTGGTAGACTGTTTACAGCTCTTCCAACTGACTGCTCCACCATTGATGCGGAATATGTATCCAGAGTTGGATTTGTAGTCATCCACGTCAGACTGGAAACTTGCATCAGTGAATCCTTCAAGTTTCAGTTCTCCACTACCACCGTAGACCAAAAACATATCCTTAGTCCTTCGCAGGTACTTTAGGATTGCTTTTACGGCAGTCCAGTGCTCTTCGCCTGGATTTGACTGATAGCGGCTCGTTACACTTAGAGCGTGTGCTATGTCTGGTCGAGTACACAACATCGCATACATTATGCTCCCTATAGCAGAGGCATAAGGTATGAGAGACATTCTCGTCTTTTCTTCGTCGGTTGTAGGGCACATAGACTTAGAAAGAGAGATACCATGTCTCATTGGAAGCAATCCTCTCTTGGATTCTTCCATCTTGAATCTTTTCAAGATTGTGTTAATGTACTGAGATTGGGAGAATCCTATCATCTTCTTCGATCTATCCCTATAGATACGTATTCCCAATACGTAAGATGCGTCTCCCATATCCTTCATAGAGAACTGCGCGGATAACCACGCTTTAGTCTGCGCTAACATTTTGACATCGTCTCCGATCAGTAAAATGTCATCGACGTACAAAACAATGAATTGTACCGTGCTCCCACTATTCTTCTTGTACACACAAGGTTCATATACGTTTTTGATGAAGCCAAATGCTTTGACTGTCTCATCAAATCGTATGTTCCAGGTTCGGGATGCCTGTTTGAGGCCATAGATTGACCTTTGAAGTTTACACAATTTGTTCTCACTTCCTTTGGACGCAAAACCTTCAGGTTGTTGCATAAAGATCTCCTTGTCAATGTCTCCATTGAGGAAGGCGGTCTTTACGTCCATTTGCCATATCTCATAATCATGCCATGCGGCAATGGCAAGCAGTATCCGAATGGATTTGGACATCGCTACGGGAGAGAAGGTTTCCTCATAGTCTATTCCAGGCCTTTGAGAATACCCCTTCGCCACTAAGCGTGCCTTGTGAGTTAAAACCTCTCCATTCATTCCAAGCTTGCGCTTGAAGATCCATTTGCATCCTATAGGGATAGTTCCCTCAGGTGGATCGACCAAGGTCCAAACCTTGTTGGAATGCATGGAATCCATTTCGGATTGCATGGCTTCGAGCCACGCACCCGAGTCTATGTCTGACATCGCTTCTTGATAGGTCCTTGGATCATTATCACCTCTTTCGTTTTCGTGAATGAAACCAAATCGCTCTGGCTCCTTACGAATTCGATCAGACCTTCGAAGAGTTGGTGTACTAGTAGGTTCAGTAAATTCTGGTTCAGCTCCCACTGTTTGTGGGGATGGGTCCGATTCTTGGACTTCATCAAGTTCTACGATTGTCCCATTTCGGTTGGAGAGGAAATCCTCTTCCAAGAAGTGGGCGTTCCTAGATACGAACATATTACGTTCTTTAGGATCGAAGAACAGGTATCCAATGGATTCCTTTGGATACCCCACAAATTTGCACAAACTAGATCTACTATCTAGCTTATCTCCCTTTTTGTTCTTTACATATGCAGGAGATCCCCATACTCGTAAGTACGAATACACGGGTGCTTTACCATACCATACTTGGTGCGGTGTCGTTGGCACTGACTTCGAAGGCACTATGTTTAGTATCTTCGATGCAGTTAATAGGGCTAAGCCCCAAAACGAAAAGGGAAGGTCAGCGAAGCTCATCATGGAACGAACCATGTCTAACAAAGTTCGGTTCCTCCGCTCGGACACTCCATTGAGTTGGGGCGTCCTAGGGGGAGTTCGCTGGGCGAGAATTCCATTCTCTTTTAGATAATCAAGGAATTCTTGGCTTAAGTACTCTCCACCTCTATCATAACGAAGTGCTTTAATACTATGTCCAAGTTGATTCTCAACTTCCATTCGAAACTCTTTGAATTTCTCAAAAGTTTCGGATTTGTGTTTCATAAGATACACATATCCATAACGACTAAAATCGTCGGTGAATGTTACGAAGTAAGAGAATCCTCCTCTCGCATTGACACTCAATGGTCCACAAACGTCAGTATGGATTAAATCCAATGTTTGTTTGGTTCGCTCGGGATTCCCTGTGAAGGGTGATTTGGTCATCTTTCCTTTGAGACAAGATTCGCAAGTTGGGAGTTCATCCAAGTTCTTTATTTCAAGAGCCTTAGAGGAAACCAACTTTTGAATCCTACTCTTGGAAATATGTCCAAGTCTAGCGTGCCAAAGTTGTGGAGTTTGATTATCATATTTTCTTTTTCTAGATTGAATGTGCATGACGTCGGATTTAACAGGTTCTAGGGAATAAAGACCATCTATCAAAGTACCACAAGCATACATTAAACCACCTTTAAATATGCTAAAAACTCCATTTTCAATGGAAAAATTAAAACCATCAATGTCTAGCATTGGTATAGAAATGATGTTCTTAATTATTGTTGGTACGTACAGACAATCCCTTAAAACCAAAGTAAAATTTCCTAAAACCAATTCGACGTCCCCAATAGCCTCAGCGGCGATCCTAGCTCCGTTTCCAAAACGCAGGATTCTATCCCCGGGCTTCAGGTATCTTACTGCTCCCATTACCTGCAAATCATTGCAGATATGAGAACCTGCTGCGGTGTCTAACACCCACGATGCACAGTTAATAGAAATATTAACTTCAACCAAGAAAATACCTTTGGCTACCAATTTCATCTTTAGGTAGCCTGGGCAGTTCCTTTTCCAGTGCCCTGCTTTCTTGCAGTGGAAACATTCGTCTTCTGGGCTTTTGCGCTTCTTTTCAACCACCTTTGTGATTGCCTTCGAAGAAACTACCTTCTTCTTCTTCCTACCTCTCTTGGGCTTTGCAGCCTTCGATTGGTGTGCAATCATTACCGGCTTCTCTTTCTTGAGAGTCGATTCCGCCGTTACCAACAAATTGGTCAGTTCGTGAAGGGCGAGGGTTCTATCCTCCATGTTGAAGTTCAACACGAACTGGTCAAAAGAACGGGGCAGCGTATGGAGGAGGAGGTCAGTGCTAAGATCAGTGTGCAAGTCCACGTCCAATCGCCCCAGTTTTTCAACCAGGTTGATGAAGCGTAGACAGTGATCCTTGACACTGCTTCCCTCAGCCATCTTGAGATAAAACAACTCCTTAGTGGTCGCGAACCTTTCGGTACGAGACCTCTCTCCAAACATCTGTTGGAGGTGGAGAAGTATCTCTCTAGCAAGCGGCATAGCAGCATGCTGTTTCTGCAGTTCATTCGACATCGAGGCTAACATGAGACATCGAACCTGAAGATCATCATCAACCCTTTTAGCATGGGCGGTTCGTTGTTCCTCAGTAGCTCGTGCTGCGGGTGCAGCAGGCATGGGTGTGTCGAGCACATAGCTACGTCGCTCGGAGTCGAGGACGATTCTGAGATTTCTCAGCCAGTCAACAAAGTTTGAGCCATTCAATTTGTTTGCGTCGAGGATAACAGATAATGGATTCTTAGACATTGTACTTAATATCTACAAATGGAAAGAAGACAACGTTTAGCTAACTGATCTTATGCCTAATACTTATAATTAACGAATTTGGACTTGTTTTCGAAAAAGTTCTCCCACTATTTTATCGAAACAATCACCCCTTTGATTGCTCGGGAATTTTAATTCCTAGTAGGTCTTGACGTCCCAGCAGCAATTAATTGCACCCACGACTCGTGGCCATACAACCAATTCTCCAGGTAGGTATACATTTTACCAATTGTGTTACTCCACAACCTTCAAGCTTATTTTGCCTCGGCTTTCGCACTTATCTAGCACTGCTACATCATAAGTGTTACTAATCGTTAAGTCTAACCCATCAATCATGATGAGCAACGGGCCCGGTCGTGAGTTCTCCGTAACTAGTTATCGGTCGATCCTCACATCCCGACCAGTCCTCATCCTTGTCATGTTTAGTTAAAAACAGGAGTCAAGGAATTTTACGTATTGTCCCTTTCTTCGACTCGGGTGCCAGACTCTGGATCACCTCTATCGATAAGTAGACAACATACGTTAGTTCCTATTGATGGAAGGCTTGGATTTGTATAAATACTTAATTTTATTTTAATCCAATATGACTTAATATTTAATTCGAGAGGGGGTTTCTGGTTTTGAAAGTTATACTAACTCTCCTCGAGATCTCACCGATTCAATTATGCTTTATCTTTTATTACGATCTAGATTCTAGCGCGCAGCTAAATATAAATCGACAAATAAATAAAAGCCATACAAGCCTAGCATGCATACTACCACAATATGTTTTCGATCGGGAGCCTCCTATGTGGGCCATCATCGAGCCAATGATGTTGGCCCAATTGGTCAACCTAAAGGGTTCTCAAACAGGCCCTATGCTATTACACATTGTACCATGCATACATGGCCTTCTTATCTTCTTGGGCTCCCACCTTGCTTGTAAATGGGCCTCCATCCTAAACTAGGAAAGCAGTAAAGCCCTATTCTATTACAAAGGCTCAAAGTGGCCCAAAAACAATAATAGGCTCGCAGGCCCAATAAAAACCAAGCAATAAATTAAACCAATCACATCTACCCTAAGGTCAAGGCTCGTCTCGATCGAAAACCCACGTAAACAGTTCACGTAGAGCAAGAAACATGTAAACATCTTTTACTTTCTTCTAACTTAATTTTAAAACATCCTTTTAAAACTAATTCCTATGATACTTGCTTTTTAGTCACTACTAATTATGACAAAATAAATATCCGGGTAAACAAAAAATTAATTTTCTGCTCAATTTCAGAATCTGTTTTTCAACTTTTGAAAAATTGCATTTTCGCCCCTCAACTTTCGAAAATTGCACTTTGACCCCAAAACTTTTAAAAAGTTACAAAAACACCCCTGGGCAGATTTGGGCAGCAGACCAGAAAATAAAATTTTGAATTTTTGAAAATTTTCGATTTTTCAAATTGACCCCTCAAGTTTCGGTAATTGCAAAACAGCCCCTAAGTTTTCAGAAATTGCAAAACGACCCCAAAAACCGTGCGACCAGAATTGCAAGAACAGTCCAGAATTTTCAGATTTCCAGATTTCAAAAATTTCGAATTTTCAGCCCCAAAAACCCTAATATGCGATTTTTGCCCAAAAAGTCCTGAAGTTTTCAAAAACTATAAAAACGGCACAGATCTTGAAAAGCAGTTTTACCCAATGATAGATCTAGTCATAACAAGCAAGAATCAACTTATAGAACATAATTATCACGTGTTCTCATACATATAATTAAACATATACGGTGAACACAATTATGTTCAGGCTTTTGTATAATAATAATGGAGTTGGCTCTGATACCACTGTTGGGATATAGCTCGATTTGTCAGACAACAAAGTGCGGAATTTAAAATTTTTCGAGGTATCCAATGGTCCCATAAAAGATGTCTCCACATTATGTATACAAAAGCAAGAACAAAAACACACACAATGAATTAACAGAGGGGGTTTTTGCGATATACCTCACCACAGGCAAGGTGGTGGAAACCTCCGGTCTTCGATTCTGATTCTGATCCGGTTCACAGGAGTGATCCAATTGTCTCACCTCCAGGGATAGTCCACACCAATTGGATTCTGGCAACACCTCAAGATCTTAGGCTCAGAACTCGATGCAGGAGATTTGTTATTAAAGGATTGTATGAGATCTCTTGACAAATCAAGATCTAATACAATGGAGGAGAAGATCTCGGCGGCGGCGGCACCAAGGAGCTCACGGCAGCACAGTGGCGGCGGCTAGTGGTTTGCTTGGAGAGGGGGGCGGCGCTTTTAGGCAGAGGGAGGCTAGGGTTTTTCTACTTAGGGTGTTAGCTTATGAGCTCAAGTAGTTCCCTTTTTATAGACTCCTTCTGACCTAGGGTTTGCAAGACTCCTTATGGGCTTTAATTAATAGAAGCCCATGTCTTGCAATCCTCCATTTAATTAACTACTTTAATTAAATGCCCAGTCCAATTAAATCATTATTTCTTTTGCATAATTAATTAGCAACTCAATTAAGTATTTAATTAATTAAGTCAGCCAATTAATTAATTCTCCCACTTGAATTAAATACTCTTAATTCATTTAATTGATTTAATTACCTTTAAATCAATTAGTTCCTTTCATTTCCTTTTATAACAGTCACCGTCCAATTGTATTGTGTGTGACCCTCTGGGTTCACCATCAACTGGCAGCAGGCCCACGAATCCTTCGTGATTTAATTTATGAACAATAAATTGTTCCGGTTAATTAAACAACCTTTAATTAACCACTCCTAGAATTAAATCCTTTATTAATTCAGGAGTACCCACACTTCATGGTCGATGTCTAGCCACAAGCCCATGAAGCCCAATATCAGGTGAATTGATATTTGTGAACCTCGTCTCATATAATTACCATGTACATACGGTCCTTCTATCGACTAATATTCCCGATCAAGACTTAGGGTGTGTGAATTAATCGGCACCTCTAAATTTGTCTCGATAGCTATACTTTCTAATTCAGGATAATATACCTTTGTGACCTTTCTAAATTTGGAAATCCCTTTCCAAATTAGTCACCGACTGCGGCCGCAGATTCCTTGGATATATTATCTAAGAATCGTATAGGAAATTCTCTCACTCATTACAGTGAGTCAATAGATTCCATATCGGTACTAACCACTCGCGTACATGTCCATTCGCACCCAACCTAGGCATGTTATGACCAAGCTACGTGGCCTATACCTAGATCTAAGTACGCACTTCCATGCACCGAATTCGCCCTAGCACCTCAAGTCAAAGGACTAAATCGTACACTATTATATTCCTTTGAGAAACATCCCATCACCGATGTGCGTCATGCGCTTCCACAATGGGTTTCTCTGTTCGGGTCGTTCGATGCGTTCAATCCTCCATTGAACCACCTACTCGTATGCACTGGACTCAAATTCCTTGCTCATGAAACACTACAAATTCACTCCATGTGAATCATGCATACTTGTACAAGTCTTGGCGATTCCTACGATACCCCGTCTCGTTCGGAATCTATGACTTGGAACACTTTTAAGATTACGACCTTTGAGACTGTTTCATGATTGCACTCAATACTGAAGTGAATCGTCCCATAGTCAAATGTAATCTAAGGGTTTCAACCAATCGCTTAAATGTATTCGCGAAAGATGAAGTTGGCCATTGTTTATCCTTATACATATATAAATAAACATGCGTATTATTATAAAATCAAAGATCGTTTCATACAGGATAGATCTATTACAAGCAAACAGAACTGGCTTGCAGGGCACTATCCTATCAGATTTTTCCCAAATCCCTTGATGCTTCCATTGCTGTAACTTTCATGTTGAACTTTGGAGGTAGGGCCTTTAGTACTCTGACAGTGATCTCTTTGTCAGTGAAGGTCTTTCCCAACTTTAAAACTTCATTCAGAGTCCTGGTGAATCTGGTATCCATCTGATCAATGGTTTCTCCAGACTTCATCTTGAAGTTGTCAAGTTTCTCCAAGGCAACAGTGAGCTGATGCTCTTTAATAGCATCATTGCCTTCGCTCATATCTCTGACTTTGTCCCACATCTCCTTTGCAGTTTTGCAATGTTTGACCTTGTCAAACCGATCATTATCCAGGGCTTTAGTCATGATGAATCTCCCAACTTTATCTAGATTGTAAAGCTTTATTTCCTCTGGAGTCATCTCATGAAGGTCTTTCTCCACAACCGTATCAACTTCATTTATTTTTATGGTCTTTGTGAATCTGAATGGACCTTTAATGATACATGTGTACATGTTGTCATTATAGGCTGCTAGAAAGATTTCCATTCTAATCTTCCAGTCTTCAAAAGACATACCAGCAATGTGGGGAACATGGCTGATACAATCCATTTTTCAGAAAGTTTTGATTTTTCAAAAAGATGCTCTTTTGAAAAGTTTTGAAAACCTTTGAAAAACACTTGGATCAAGCTCGTTGATCAGGCAGCTGATTCTAATGAACCACCTGCTCTGATACCACTTGTTGGTCCCAAGTGGTCAGAAGAGGTTTAGAGGGGGGGTGAATAAACCTCTTTAAAAATTTCTTTTAATTTAAACTCTAAAACTTTCACTCAACTGAACAGACTAAGCTGATCAGATTAGTTAGTTACAATTCTGTTCGCGAACAAATCTTTGAACAGTCTTGTTGACCACTCGTCTGATTATTACTTAGCTGATTTTGTTAAAATCAGTTTTAATACTTAGAGTACTTGCAGCGGATTTTCAAAGTGTTTTTCACAAGTAATCTTAGCAGTTTGAAAAATGTTTCCCCAGTTTTATAAACTTCTTTTTAACTCTTTTTCAAACAGTTAATCTTAACGTGTTTTTATGCAAACAGAAATTATGCAGATTTAAAAGCAATGTAAAAACACAAGTAATTTTTATAGTGGTTATATGGATTTGAATATCCTTTAGTCCACTCTTCCAAGTCACACAGATCTTGGGTTATATTATAATCACAAAGTTTACAGTATACTCTGCTTGCGTCGAACAACAAATGAAACGACCACAAGTTCGCAATAGGAAATCACACAGAAGACCTATTCTCTGAAGTTTGATCACTCACAAAGATGGATCACAACTCCGCACAACACTCTTGTTTACAAAATCACTCAGAAGATGTATTTTTCTTGATTCTTCAACTCTGCTTTTGTCAACAAATGACTCAGCTGATGAGTGAGCTGTTCTTGAGACTTAAAGAATTTTGCTTCGAAAATTTCTCAGAGATTGTGTTGCTTATTTCTTCTTCGTCTCTTTCAGCTATTTATACTTGAGGATTGAAAAGTGTCCGTTGAAGAGAGACAGGATTCAAATTCCTCGAGTACTGGTCCTTAAAATCCGCGAACGGCTCTTTTGCAGTCTGTCCGTACTATGAACAGTACTATTCTGCAGGCAGCATTAAATGCAGCATTAAATGCACTCGGCTGATGCGAAGCATTTCTTCAATCATTTGTCTTAAATAACCTCGTACTTCAGCATTTATTACACCAAGGGGCATTTATTACCGTTGGGAACACTTCATGATCTTCTTCACTTGGCTGATAAAAGTATAAGTCTGATGGTGAACTCGGCTGATCTCAAACTTGAACAAATCTGATTTGAGTCGGCTGATCTTCACTAGTCTGATAACTTTACTTCAGCAGATCGGAAGTCTTGGACCTTGAAACTTTGACTCTTCTGATGTCTTCATTACTTAGTCAAAATTCCTTGATAAGTTTATCAGCTAAGTTACTCCATACTTAGCCAATCTTTGAAGTTTTGGAAAGCATCAAAACCTCCCTTATCAAATTTCCTTTAGTGCCTTCATCTTCATCCTTATCCAACATAGAGATTGGCTCTCTCACACGAGCAATTGCCTTTGAAGTTGAGAACGTGCAAAGATGATATTGTTTTTTCCATGTAAAGAGCGCAAGATAAAACCAGGATCGCCTTAATTATAATCGATTTGATATTATTGTTTTGACTAAAGTAATCACAGTCTTGCTTGAGTGCAAGATCAGAAATGTAACGATTGCTTAATTAAGATGAGATTACTTTTGTATATACAAGTAATCGACGAAGAATGAATTCCCACCATCCATTAAACTTGTCGAATAGCCAGATGTAAATTTTCTCGAGTTAATTCTTTATCGAGGATAAGGAGAAAATTCCGGTAAAGTGTAGATGTACACTTGTACTAAAATATGTATTGTGTTGTTTAAATGACATACACTTCAAGAAATGAAGTAAACTACAGTAGCACGTGTTTCATACCACGTGTGCCTTAGTGACCATTGAGAAATGAGTGAAAGATCCCTGCTCACTCATTGTGAATACAAGTGAGTGGTGGAGTGAAGTATGCTCTTTTGTTGATTTGAGGGATCAGAGATACTTCGGTTAGTGAAATGGGTTTGGGGTATAGCGAGTCCTTATGTCCTCGTGTTTTGTGAATAAGAGTTGTTATATACCCTAACAGGTTTATGACACTTAATACTCTTGCACTCGCCGGTCACACGATCCACTTGTCTGTATGAAGTTGATGAGTATGTTGTTGAAGTCACTGTAGACTCGGTTTAGCCCTCATGTGCGAGTGGGAGATGTTGATTTGAGACGGGTGGGTACGCCCATTCGAGCTAACCCGACCCGGTTCATATTTTGAATTTAGAAAAGAGAAAGGGAGGGAACTAACCACTCCCTAATGGGGAGTTAACTTCCCATTTAGTAGGAGATTTACTCCCACATTAAATGGCAAGTGGGGGAGCATTCGGCTCCCCCCCAGTTCTTAGAATAGAGAAGTCCCCTCTCCCTTCTGTTGCCGAAAGAAAGAGAGGTCAAATGGACCTCTCCCCCCCCCCCCCCCACACACACACACACACATATATATATATATATATATATATATATATATATATATATATATATATATATATATATATTATATATAGTTAGCACATTATATACGGGTAAATCATATTATATATTTCGGGTAATATATATCTACATATCATCAATAATAATCGGGGCATTTGGATTGTGAATTATGGCTCATTTCTGTACGTGATTTGTGTCTTGATCGGGAGCACCAAAACGTGAGATAATCGGAGATTCAACCACGGTTAGATCGATGGCAAAGAATGATTTTCTCCGGATCACCCACTTCAAGTATACGGCGATTATTCAATCCGATTCAAGTAAATTACAGTTGATTCGTATTTAAAACCAAACACATTTAAATTCAAAGGTTTATGGTTTTAATTTGATGCAGAATGGTTCAAAGAAGGGTTTAGTCTCAAAATTTTGGATTTTTATATGAATTGTGATTTACAATCATTCTAGGACATACCAACTGAAACAGCTCGGTATTTGTTTGGACTGGCTTTCGAAAAGACGAGACATAAGTTGTGAACCTGAAACCAAGGAAGCATTGGCCATGGCTTAGGGTTTGGAATTTGAAATTGAAAGAGGATGAAGGAACATTATCTTAGAAGGTGACTGCCTTTCAATCACTAATGGAGTTTCGGAACCTCAACAAGATAATCAATTCCATCCCTTGGGCCACATTTTTGAAGACAATAAGAATATGGCTAGGAGTTTAGATTTTTTTACTTGTTCTCATGTGTTTAGAGAGAGCAATTATGTGGCTCACGCTATAGCTAAAGTTGCGTTTAGTTGTTACCCCCTTGCTCCTAATTTACCTACTTTTGTTCAAGACTTTGTACTTGATGATATGGACCATTAATGATATCTACCTTTTGGGTTTTTCTCAAAAAAAAAAAATTCATTCTAGGACTTAAAATTCCAAAATTATCTAGCTTTAAAACTAAACGCATACTCGTATTAATTCATGGATTCCCTTTCCCGTCGAATTGTTGGAACTTTGGCGGTTGATATCCAGTAGATATCTACATCATGTCGATGTGACGAGTGTAGGACTTCATGTAAGTGACTGAAAATTTTGTTCCTCCCTCCAACTTGCATTTGATAGTTCTAGTGATGAAATCTTCTAGTCGATCCACATGAATCGAGTCGTCGGATGATCGGATTAGAATTGAAGCCCCTTATACTTTTCATTTGATTGTCATCCTAAGAGCATGTCGTTCTCCTCGGAATCATGGAGTTGGTCATCGTTTGAATTTTTGAGTATTGTTTGTTGATATCTCATCTTATTCGAAATATGTAGGTTGTTTCCCATCGAGTGATTTGCCTTGGCATAAATTCCTTGGCTCATTGGTTTTTCAATCTTTACATCTTGCTCTTGTGTACGCTTATTGAGCCCTTATATTGCCTTAGTCAAAGCCATGAGTTGTTCTTCCATAGTCACAACGTTTGTCGCCATAACATGCACTCCAGTTGAATGGTAAGAATAGTGTGAATATTCACTTCTTTGAGAATCATGCGCCTCTTTTTCGACGGTCATGGTGTTTGGGTCAATCATTAACTCAGTTGGAGTTTGGAACTTTCAAGGACGAACCGTCATTTTTTGAAGAGAAGAGATGATGAAAGGTAACAAAATTTGTTTACGACAAATTTTGAATGTCTGCAAAAAACTGAAATAGACAATAAAATTTAATAACAAAATAACAATATATTTGCTTAAGATTAAAATTGGTTACAAATCTCTATGTGTAAATCCTATGATTCTTCTCTTCATTGGATGTATAGATTCAAGGGTACTAGGCTTGTTCTTTAATCATATGATGCGACTTTCTCCAAGATTTGTAGATGAAGTCACGGATTTCAAGAGCTTGGCGGATCTTCAAAGCTTCATGATAGTATATGTGAGTATATATGTGTATATGTCTCTATGTAGGTGAAATTGTTCCAAATGAATTCACAAGACTACATTATATAGATTTTGAAGAGTCTCATTCATAACAATTTGGTGATATGTCATAACTTGATTGATCCTTACTTCATTGAAATGGAAGACTTTATTTGATTGACCAAAATATCTCGTCTTGATATGTGGCGCATTTTTATTGGTCACTTACTTATAAGGCCAAAATTATGACATGTGGCGTATTTTTAGTGGCCACTTACGTATAATGCCAATATATAATTTGATTGGCTATAAATATATCATTTTGACACATGACTTGATATAATTGGTCATTAAATAAATATTAGAAAGGGATTAAATTCATTATTTACTTTCAGGATATAATATGATAAAATCTCAAAATAGAAATTTAATTGATAACTAATAAATTGTTTATAAGTGGCATTATTTAATTAGACTTAAATTTCATGTATATATAGGCTATCCTGATATTTTTATTTTTCACATGTATTTTATTATATTCTTGTTACTGAGTCATACTCGATTCACGTTTCAAAATCTCTCGCTCGAAATACATTATTCAAACTTTGTTCGATATATAAATCAATCAAACTCAGTTGTCTTTTTATCGAAAAATTTGAGACGAATATAAAATATACTTATCCAATAGCAATATTACAAATGAAAACAAATATATCATTCATATATTTTATCTAAAGTATAAGATCAAGCAAACATATTGAAATCGAGCAGGATAGAGATCATTTTGTAGGCAAGTTCCATAAAACAAAGTGCAGTGAAGAACAAAAAAAGAAAATAGGCACCATGAACATTAGAGAGAACATGTCATTTTTATATTTTTTTGCTTTTTTGAAAAGGTCATAATATTCAATATCTCATATTAATGAAGATTACGACACTTTTTTTTCTAAACTTGACACTAAATAACTAAAACTCAAAAGATAAGTAAATAAAGAGGACACAATTGCCTAGGATTCCCCTGCATCACATATTTACCCAATCATGCATCTTAACATTTTGCAAATAAATGCCATCACTTTGTGCTTTCCAATCACAGTGAGTATTAGCACAAAATCTTCTAATCAAATCTCCATTATAAACATCAAAACTTGCCCTCTTGTTCTTCCATCGAAGGGTACAAAAGAATAAGGTATATACATTATTACAAAAACCAAATCTAAATACTTCGGATACATGTAATATGTGATTTCCAAGATCGTCATTTTTAGACGCACAATGTACCAATAATGGTTCAGAATTTGGAGGAAGATTATTTAACAAGTTGACATGTTTTCTAGGAAAAGGGAAACAACTGCTTCCAACATGGACAAGAGTTGCAAAAAATATGAATATTAGAACAATGGATTTGATCATTTTATATAGTTCTTATTGCTTGTTGAAAATTTATTTAATGATTTACAATCATTAGTTTATAAATAGACCATGTTATATAGTTGAGTTTTATTTCTCTTTGTCTCTAAAAATAGTCATTTATATATTTGGAATAAGAATCAGGTAATCTGAATCTGATTGACAGAAGTTAATATATGATATTGATGATTATTAAAGTTGTCATGATAATCTAGTCACCAAAATCTTCTAATTAAAAAAACGTGTAGAAATAAAATTTATAGTAACTATGAATCATTGCAAAATGATAATGTAATTTTAAAATGGCTAGCGATATTATTGGAGTACCAAATGTGGTAACTAGAGCAAAATTTTAATCTTGACTAATTTACTTTTATTTGCCATCTTTATTATACGAGTGAAAAAGGAAATTAATTAATATTTTTCTCTCTCTTCTTCATTTTTTAGAATTTGTAAGCTTGTACTGATCCCTTTCGAATTTCACAAATCGTCGGTGCCTGATTTAACCGGATTTGGTCGGGTTAAAGGTATCAGTAAAATTGTAATATTGGGGTTCTCAATATATAGTATATAGGGCTCTGTTACTTTATTCGGGATGGATCAATCTCAAGGAAGAGCAATTTCGTAAGAACAATAAGTAAATATCGTAACGAACGCAAGAATAACACAAATATGAAGAGAAAGCTCTTTTCTTTTATTAAGTAATAGTGAGTTATGCTGTTTATGAATAATTCAATGGCGTATTTGCCTTATGATTCAGAGTTGTTTAATACAATGATTGACTAGGTATTTATATCATACTAAACCTAGCGTTACAAGGAAATATAGTCCTAATAGGACTCGGCCCAAATATCCTTCTTGTGTCCGGAGTGTAGTCTTCTTGTCGAAGAGAGTTGTATTCGGCCAGGTCGATAAGATGATCCCGAATTGTCTGATTTGGTCGAACCGATCTTATGTCCTTTAGTCGATCCGCACATTATGTGGGGTGCGAAATAGCCCCCATCAGTACTCCCTCACTTCTTCGAGCGTATAGATAATAGAAGCTCGTAGAAGTAGATAATTTTATTCGACTGTTTATCTTCTATGAATGGTGCCTCGTTAAAAACCTTTCTTAAGAAAAAACCCTGTGGGAAAAAATCTTAAGTAAGGAAAAGAGTGCTACGCATCATAGATAGTCGTTTCTCTTTCCAATTACTAATCGCCACGCGTCCTTTCGGGAGGCTTTTAATCTTCTTCCATTTTTGGAGGGAATTTGATTACTTGTGACGAGTTCGAAACGTCTTTTCTCTTCTCAGTATAAATAGGTGACTTTTTGAGTTCGTCATTTTTCCTTTATACTTGCTTATAGTTCGTAGTCATTTTCTTGCTTAGTCGTTCATCATATAAAGTTTTCCTTTTATCGACTTTCATCCTCCGAGAATCAGAAAAGATGGCTTCTTTAAGAAAATCTTCTTCTTCCTCTAGGGAGAATGTCGCTCCTAATAATGAGGAGGAGTTGCATTCTAATTTTTTGGGCGAACAAACTGCAGTTCCTGAATTTGTCGTTCATGTTGAAGACACTTTTAAGGTGCAAATCCTTTCCGATACAGATGTCGCTGCCCGAGCCAAAAAAGGGCAAAGGTACTGCTCCTCAGATTTCTGAACCAATTGAGGACCTACCTCGTGCTTATACGGTGGACACTTTTCCAGAGGTTGTGAATAATTACGCCAAATATTTCCCGGAGGGTTCTGAGATAATTCTCCCTTCTCCTTCTGATAGGGTTACATCTCCACCGGAAGGATGTCGAGCCTTTTACACGGCCCACTTCAATAGCGGTCTGCGTCTTCCGTTGTCTCCCCTCTTTCTTGATATTCTAAGAATATTCAGTGTGTCCTTGACACAATTAGTTCCTAATTATGTGGCTTTCGTGGTTTGTTTTTCTGTCTTAATGATCGCAAAGGGGTTTAAACCTTCTTTTCGTAATTTTACACAACTTTTCCGGTTCAATATTTCCAGTTCTTCCAATCGTGGATATTTCTTCGCTAGTCAGAGGCCTAGTCGAGCAATTTTCGATTCCCCCGTTTCTAGCAACCCTTTCTGGAAATCTC
Source organism: Penstemon eatonii (assembly GCA_038501285.1). Lineage (NCBI taxonomy): Eukaryota > Viridiplantae > Streptophyta > Magnoliopsida > Lamiales > Plantaginaceae > Penstemon > Penstemon eatonii. Next base: position 20,039,403 of record CM076711.1, read on the forward strand.
ATTTTTTCTTTGTTCGCCCCCCCACCTCATCTTCGTTTGGCGGACGGTTCGATTATACCCTTCTCGTGGGATCACGGCTCCAAATGGGTTTACGGAGGTCGCCTGCCGACCGGTGAATTCATTCCTGATGATGCTCGGTTTATTGGTGAAATCCCCGCTATGCGTGCCAACAAATATCAGAGTGCTCTTCTGATTGGGGAGGCTTTCCTCCGTAAAGCGGGATTGAGTGCTCATCATTTTCCAATCAGTTCATCGTCTGAACCTCTTGGTAAGTACTTCATTTTAGCTTAGGGTTGTGACGATACTTTCTATACAGAGAAACTGACTTTTATCTTGTTTCTTTTTCAGCCCGTATGGTAGAAAACTCCCGACATTCTTCAAAGGGAAAAATGGTGTTATCTAAATCCTCCAAATCCATTGAGAACGTCCCTATCGAGCAGAGAGCGTCTCGGAAGAGAAAGCTAGAGTTGAGTCATGATTCTGAGGAGAATGGAGAGGGGTCTCCAGATTCTTCGCAAGATTCCCCTATTCGTCAAGGGACTGGATCCGGTTATCCCCCCTTCAGCTTAGGACATCCTTAGGTATTCGTGGATGTCGCAGCTGGTCGATGCCTCATCCTAACGATAATTCGGTGGGGAGAAAGAGGAGTTGCTACGGTCGTTCTGGTAACGATCTCTCTTTACCTGACGACAATCATCCAAAGCCTACTTTGGTCGAAATGATTGAGGATCATTTAGAAGGAAAAAGGGCCGCAGGTTATTCTGAGAAAGATTCTCTTACTCATGATGAGAGTGAGAACGCGGTCGATAAGACGACTCGTGTTCTTTTGTCCGGTGTTTTTACTCGCGATCTGAATAAGCTTCTTCGAAAGGATCTTCTGGAGAAATTTCAGCGAGCTTCTCTTTATGCTGAAAAGGTAACGTCTTTTTTAAGTTTGCTTTATAAAATATTTCCTTTCGAAGGTCTTTCTAATTTGCTTACTTATTTTTTTGTCTTACTCCTTTACTTTTTTCAGACTAAAACTTGTTTAGCCTCATATGTTTGCTTTATAAAATATTTCCTTTCGAAGGTCTTTCTAATTTGCTTACTTATTTTTTTGTCTTACTCCTTTACTTTATTCAGACTAAAACTTGTTTAGCCTCATATGCTTATGAAACTGCTCTCTGGAAGCAACAATGTGAGTTTCTGGAGGAGAAATACAAAGCTTTACTCCATAAGTCCTCTGGTTCAGAGGTAGGCCCATCAACGTCTTCTTCCGTTCCGGTCGTTGAAACTAGGGCTACAGGGACTGAAGACCAGGAGATCATGAACAGGGTCCTGGAGACTTCTCGTGCTCAAGAGCAAGCCGATCATATGGCTAAAAAGTTAGAAGAATTCCAGTTTCGGAATATTGCTCGGATTAGTGAGCTAGAATCTCAAGTATCAAGTCTTCAAGCTTCATTAGAGGAGTACGAGAAGGACATTCCTCTGAGTGGACTCAGGGATCATTATGGTCGTAATTATGATGAAAAATTGATTCGTGAATTCCTTAATTCTCCCGTTCATACGGCGTTGGTAAATCAGATGGTCGGTCCACTCTTAGAAAATACGTTCAAGAAGGCAATCCATCAGTTGGTCGATTTTGGCTTGATAGATGATCATCGAAAGGAATACTTTAAAGCGGCACATATTCGGTTGAATCGCTATGGCGAAGTATATTCTCCTTCCGAGCTTCCAGATGTTGTTTATCAAAATTTTCCTTTGGCACACCTCGTCAAAGAGTTCGGAAAACCATTGCCGATTCCTCATTCTGATATCAATGATGAGCTCGACAATACCTTCATCGATCCAGAAGATGAAGAAGAAGAAGAAGATATTGGCATAGCCGAGGAAGAGAACGTCGGTAGCGAACAGAAAATTCCAGATAGCGACCAAGCTATGTGATATATTGATCTTTTGAAATAATCTTTGTAATTATTTACCCGTAGGTTTAATTGTAAATTTACCCTTTCATCCCTTTGAGATAAATGTTTCGTATTCTGACAGTCGCGTCCTTCCGTGTTCTTATGTAATGATTCAGACAAGTCATTAACTTCGCCGTAATCATTATGCGTATGTCGTTTCAAATTCCATTGTTTATTCCAAGGCTATCTTAAGTATTTCGCGCCCTTTCTTTAGGCCTGTCGCGTCTTTTCGTGTAGTATAAACACAAAAAGGTAAAAACTTGGCTTGTTATTTACCGTTATACTCGTCTCTTCTAATAGAATAATTTTTCTTTGGCTAGTCGATAAACTTTCTCGATATTTACTCTGTACTTTTCAACAATCCGATCATGAGTAATCTTTTTGGCAATACTTCGAAGCGACCCTCCCGTGAGAGCGCTAGGGATAACAGACCTAAAAAATCTCGAAGAGAGGGGCCCTCGATGGAGCCTCCACGTTCGTCTTCAATAACTAGGTCGGTGATCGACACTCCTGTTATCCCTTCTGAACCTTTTTCTGTAATTAGTTCGTCTTTTGTAGAACCAAATTTTTCTTCTTCTACAGAAGTAGGAAATAGGCCTTCCCCTGGTAGGGTGGCTTTCGGTGATTCATCCAATGTGGATCAGTTTTTCGATCTACCTGTTTCTTCAGGTGTTTCTTCTTTTGAGCATGGGTTTCATGGAGGGGATTTTGTCAGTACCCTTCCTTTTTCTACCTCTGCTGCCCCGGTCGTTAGCGGGGGCCAAACTGAAGAAGGCTCCTTTGTAAATCCTTCTTCAACACAGCCTATTTCTCAAGATTTTCCTGATTACTTGTTTCATGATACTACTGTGATGACTACTTCCTTCGAATCTGGCGGGCCTTCTGGAGGTCGAAGTGAGTCAAGGTCTGGTCGCCGAACTGTTATTTCTGCTTCGGGGAAGGAAACCTCGGTTAGTCCTAATGAGAGGGAATCTCCTCGTCCGTTAGACGATCGTTGCATCCTTGAGCAGGTTAAGGATATTTTGCGGTCAGTGAGTCCCCGCCCTGACAATGTCCCTCTTCTTAGTGAACTGCCGGGCTCTGTTGAGCCATATGCTTTGTCCTGGGATCTGGGCTTGAGCACTATTTTGCCCGGTGAATTGAGGAAACTTGAGAATACTTCCAATGTGCGCCTTGTTCAGTCGCTAGTGAAGTTGTGCGAGCAGGTAGACCTGTCTTTTCATTATTTTTCTTGTTTTCATTTTGATTGCCTTGTTACATAAGGAGTGTTTTCTCTTTCCAGGCTAAGTACTTTGCACTTCAGCTGGGTGTGCAAAATGACGATCTGTGGATAAGCAGAAATGCTGATCAACGTCGTTTGGAATCGGAGTCGGCCAAGGTCAGAGGGCAGAGTCTCCAACTGCAGATTGCCAATGATAATTTGAAAAAATTGGAAGAAGAAAAGTCTGTCTGGGAGAAAGAGAAAGGTGACTTGGTTTAGGCTGTTGCCCTAGCAGAGGAGTCTCGACGGCGGTCTTATGAGGAAGGTTATGACACCGGTTATCTAAAGCGTCAAGAGGAGTTGATGGCGTTTGCTGGTAACTTCACTCCTCGGAAGACTGTTTCTGCTAGTCGGCATGTTGATAACAACCCTTCTCAGTGATTTGTTTGACCTGGCAGGCCTTGGACTGTATCTTTTTTTTTTTTTTTTTTTTTTTAGTGCCCAACTTTTTGTGTAGTTTTTTGGGCTGAATTTTTGTATTGGGAGAATGACTAAATTGGAAATTATGATCTTTTGTAAGCAGATCCTTGCCTTGATCAATTTTATTTTGTAGATATATTTTGTTATGCACATTTTGCTGTTATGCATAAATATAACATCATGAAATAATCAGCATAGATTGGCATACTTATCTGATATTGATTCCTTGCGGAGGATACTGAGAATAGAGAAAAATGTAGCTTAATCTTGCTCGGTCACTATATAAGTAACTGAATAATATACTGTTTGCTCTGCAAAATAAATTATTTGTTGATGAACCCAGTATAGTTCCTTGGGTTATACCCAAAACCACGTTGTTCATCAAAATGTAGATAGTAGGTCATTCGTATCGATAATCGATTGAATAGCAGTTTAAGGAACGCTCAGCATCTTGGTCGATGTTCAATCCATGCCTTGTAAATTTGTCTTTTTGTGATATATATCTTATATAAGGAGGCTATTATTCCTTCTGTTGAACTCTACTTTTCTTTTCATAAGACTAAGAGAAGATATCCTTTTCAGTATCTTCCTAAACTTTATGTTTCTTTGCATTAACTGTGAACTATATGTTCCTCAACCAGTGTATCATTATATCATTTCTTTGATATGGGAGGAATTGGAAAATGTAGAATTATTAGCCAGATTTGGCCTGCTCAGACCTCCTTCAGCAATTCTTTGGAATTTTAGGCAGTTACGACTTTGCAGTCTAGCATGGTCGTATTAATCGTTCCAGTACCGACGTCAGATTTCTTGGACCCCAATGGAGTTCTTGTATGGCTAATTTAATAGTTTCCCATATGATGTATGAGGCAGTGACGACCCTCGTATGGTAGAAGGTTTGGTCTTTTATCTCTAGGCGAGCAAGTATCCTTTGTACAACGGTTTAAACTTGCATGCCTTCGCTGAGGATCTTTTAGTTTTTCTGTTAAGCGACTATCATATTTGAGCATTCAGAGCTTTCTGGTCTGGAGTTTCTTTAAGTCTGCTTGAATTATCTTGTTGATCGCTTCGATCTACGGCTTCTTTTGTTATCGACTGGTTGAGTCGATTAGATAGTGCCGTTCCAACTTACTTGCATTAATTACCGGGAGTCAAAAGGTCGCATTTCTATCCCTTGATCAGATTTCTATCCACCGTAGGATCATTTGTAGGAGCGCCTATAAATAAGTAGGTAGTTTCCATATCTTTTATTCAGAAAAGATGGAGATCTCGGTTTCCTTAGATTTCATTTTGCCTTCTGATCCCATAATATTCAAAAAGTCACATTATCGTGATTTATATCACAATGGCTTAAATTTAATTTGCCTTGTACTGACGGGTCCCATGGAAGCCCTACCTTGTACTAACGGGTCCCATGAGGCCTCGAACTTTGTATGCACGGGTTTGAGGTCCGTGGTTTCTGTTTGCACATGGAGGGTTCATATTTGCCAGTCACCCTCGCTCTTGGATGTTACCTCCGGAGTGATAGACTGCCGGGGTGTGCTGGTAAATATTAATAATTCACGACCGCCCCAAAGAGATGCTGCTCTAGAGTAAAATGTTTTATCTTTAAATAAAAGCAGTATCTTGTTGTGGGTGAATGAGTATTGTCGGTTATCTGGCTGGTAATGTTCATTTCGTCTGGAGGAACATTTGATCTTCAGAGCCTGGCCATCGAACCAAAGAAGTCGACCATCCTGAGCAGCATGCTTCTTAGGTGGTTTATCATAATCGACGAGGTACTAGGGAGGAGATTGGTGTTTCCGTGGACATTGTCGTGAAGATCGCTGATCTATAGGATCATTTTATCTAAACCATTGTAACGATGTTTAAGTAGTATGTATACCTCTGTAATTTAGGACGTTTGTATGTAATTGATTTGATTAATAAAATATTACTTTCGTCCCTTGCATTCTCCTTTTTTGTTGATGTTGTCATAATTTTATTTACGAGGAGCATTTTCCGAGCAGATGGATTCATACTCAATTCGTTTTCACGACTTAGGTGTATTAGCAGATCTTTTTAGATCGTTAGGAATATGTTGAGGAGTGTTTATTGAGCGGATCAATGTATACTCAACTCTTTGTAATCTAGACTTAGGTTCTCAAACCAAAATGCCTTCTAGTCGTTGTAGCAGGTCGAGGAGGGTTTATTGAGCGGATCAATGTATACTCAACTTTTTTATAATTTAGAATTAGGTTTTTATAACAAAAGTCTTTTAGATCATTGAAAACAGATCGAGGAGTGTTTATTGAGCGGATCAATGTATACTCAACTCTTTTATAATTTAGACTTAGGTTTTTATAACAAAAGCCTTTTAGATCGTTAAAAACAGATCGAGGAGTGTTTATTGAGCGGATCAATGTATACTCAACTCGTTATTTATTTAGACTTAGGTTTTTAATACCAGAAGTCTTTTAGATCTTTGAAAACAGATCGAGGAGTGTTTATTGAGCGGATCAATGTACACTCAACTTGTTATTATTTAGACTTAGGTTTTTATACCAAAAGTCTATTAATCGTTGAAAACTTGATCGAGGAGTGTTTATTGAGCGGATCAATGTATACTCGACTCGTTTTGTTTAGACTTAGGTTTTTAATACCAGAAGTCTATTAATCGTCGAAAAATTGATCGAGGAGTGTTTATTGAGCGGATCAATGTATACTCGACTCGTTTTGTTTAGACTTAGGTTTTAATACCTAAAGTCTTCTAATCGTTGTAAATATATCGAGGAGTGTTTATTGAGCGGATCAATGTATACTCGACTCGTTTATTGTTTAGACTTAGGTTTTAAATACCAAAAGTCTTTTAATCGTCATAAGTAGATCGAGGAGTTTTTATTGAGCGGATCAATGTATACTCGACTCGTTGTTTGGACTTAGGCTTTTAATACCAAAAGTCTTTTGATTGTTGAAAAAATTGACCGAGGAGTTTTTATTGAGCGGATCAATGTATACTCGACTTGATTGTATGGTTGGATCGAGGAGTGTTTATTGAGCGGATCAATGTATACTTAACTCCTTTTGTCCCGATCTCAACCAATATGATAGTAGAATTCCAAGGAGTGTTTACCGAAACAATCGATTTATACCCAATCTTGACTTAATATTTAAAATTGCTAAAATCTTTAATAATTGAACTGTAGGCTAAGGCCTTTAATACAAAGATTAAAACTTAATAAAATAAAATAAAATAAAGCAGGATAATCTGCTAAAATTTATTTACCATAGTATTTCCTAAGGCTGACTGCATTCCAAGTTCTTGGTAAGGCTGTTCCATCCAAGTGTGCAATTTTGTACGAACCTTTCTTTCCTACGCCAATGACAACGTAAGGTCCATCCCAATTTTGTTGTAATTTTCCCACATGCTTTGATACTTCTACCTTTTTCAAGACCAGGTCTCCTTCTTTGAAGGTTCGGATGCGTACCTTTTGATTGTATGCCTTTTCCATATTTGTTTTAGTGGCTTGCAAGCGTACAGCGGCTTTTTCTCTTAAAGCTTCTGTTAAATCGATGTCACTTTCTCTTGTCTTATCATTTTCCTGATCATCGTACATTACAATTCTTGGTGTTGGGATTAGAGTTTCAACAGGAATAACAGCTTCCGAACCATATACCAAGCTGAAGGGGGTTTCTTCAGTTGAGCTCCTGACAGTGGTTCGATTAGCCCAAAGTACTCCTGGGAGTTCATCGAGCCATTTTCCTTTGGCCGCTCCTAATATTTTTTCCAAGTATTTTATTATTTCTCGGTTTGCGACTTCAGTCTGTCCGTTCGCTCTAGGATGCCCGACCGAAGTGAAATTTTGTTGAATCCCAAGTTTCGAACACCATTCTATTACCTGTTTTCCCCCGAATTGGGTTCCATTATCAGAGATTAGGATCCTTGGGATGCCAAATCGACAAACTATGAATTTCCATAGGAAGTTGATCACTTGGAATTGAGTTATTCGTGCAAGGGCGATGCATTCTATCCATTTGCTGAAGTATTCTACAGCGACCAAGACATAAGCTTTCTTGGATCTAGCCGCTGGGAACGGTCCCACGATGTCCATTCCCCATTGGTCGAAAGGCCAACATACCGGTATAGGGTGCATATTTTCCGTTGGTCGATGACATATATTAGCATGGACTTGGCAGTGATGACATTTTTGGACATACTGAGCGGCGTCGTTGTTGATGGTAGGCCAATAATAACCTGTTCGGAGGTATTTTAAAGCCAATGCCCTTGCTCCGCTGTGATTCCCTGCATTTTCTTCATGTATCTCTCGTAGAATATCAGTGGTTTGTGATTCAGAGACGCATTTCAGAAGAATTCCTGACACCGATCTCCGGTAGAGTTTTTCTCCCACTAATGTATATTTTGGAGCCCGATATTTTATTTTCCGAGCTTCATTCTGGTCAAGAGGCAATTTTTCTTCTCGAAGATAGTTTATCATTGGAGTCATCCAATTTTCTTCTGCTTCTTCGATTTCCATTATATCGACCGCGGGTACTTCATCGATGTCGATGGTTGGTGTACTAGAGATTAACCAGTTGATCACCCTTTCAGTTTTACCGTCATGGGCTCCTGTGAACCTAGATAGTTGATCGGCCCATTTGTTTTCCGAACGTGGAATGTTCTGTATACCGAAGCTTTCGAATTTTTCCGCTAGTGTTTTCACTTTGGTAAGGTATTTAACCATGTTAAATTCCTTAGCCTCATATAGGCCTTCTATTTGTCTTTGCATTAACTCTGAATCAGTTAATACTTTAAGGCTTCTAATGTTTGCCTTGATCGCCATTTCCATTCCTGCGATTAACGCTTCATATTCTGCTTCATTGTTTGTTAGGACGAAGTCCAATGTTATTGCATAATTTAAATCCTCTTTATTCGGTCCGGTGAAGTTGATTCCAGCGCCTCCTCCTTCTCGGCACGAAGCACCGTCAACATGCATTAACCAAGTTTGATCTTCTATGATCAAGATATCGTCGTTGAGGCTGCTCGATAGTTCGGTCGCTTGTGTGGGAGTTTCCAGTAGGAAATCAGCTAATACTTGGGCCTTAATTGCAATTCTCGGTTTGTAGTCGATTTCGAATTGACCGAGTTCGATCGCCCATTTGATTAGTCTTCCGAAAGCTTCTGGCTTTGCTAAGACTTGTCTTAGCGGTTGGTTTGTTAAAACCACGATTTTGTAGGTTAAAAAGTAAGGTCGAAGTCTTCGTGCTGCCACTACTAAGGCCAAAGCGAATTTCTCAATTACCAAGTAATTCTTCTCCGCCCCTTGTAGTAATTTGCTTAAATAATAGACAGGCTTATGTTCTGATCCTTCTATTTTGATCAGTACTGAACTAACGGCCGCATCGGAGATCGAGATGTAGATATACAATGGTTCCCCTTTGGTCGGCTTGGCCAACAACGGGGATGTTGTTAAATATTCTTTGAGCTGGTTGAAGGCCTGATCGCATTCTTCGGTCCAAACGAAGTTTTTCGCTTTTCGAAGCGTTTGGAAGAAGGGCAAACTTCTGTCTGCTGATTTTGATATGAATCTGTTCAGCGCTACGATTTTTCCTACCAAGCTTTGTACTTGGAAGATGGTTTTGGGAGGCTTCATTTTGGCTATGGCTCGAATTTTTTCTGGGTTGGCTTCGATTCCTTGTTGATGTACCAAATAGCCCAAGAATTTTCCTCACTTAACACCGAAAATGCATTTCGCGGGATTTAACTTCATGCGGTATTTTCTTAATATTCGGAAACATCGATCAAGATGTTTTACGTGATCCGCTTCGTTCATGCTTACATGTCGTCTACATAGACTTCCATTATCTCTCCGATTAACTCTTTGAACATTAGGTTTACTAACCTTTGGTAAGTAGCCCCGGCATTCCTTAAGCCGAATGGCATTACTATAAAGCAATATACTCCCTGCTCGGTTATGAACGCAGTCTTCTCTTGGTCCCCCTCATCCATATATATTTGATAAAACCCTTGAAAGGCATCCATCATGCTGAAAATCGCGAAACCAGCGGTTGAGTCAACTAATAAGTCGATCCTTGGGAGGGGATATGGATCACGTGGGCATAATTTATTAAGGTCGGTAAAATCATTACACATTCTCCATTTGTTGTCCTTTTTATCCCCTTTTGCTACTAGAACAACATTACATAGCCATTCTGAGAAGTGTATTTCTCGGATTTGTTTTGCTTCAAGTAGCCTTTCTACTTCGGCTTTGATGATTTTATCTTTTACTGGCCCGTGATTTCTCTTCTTTTGTCTAGCGGGTTTTGCCAAGGGATCAATTTTTAGCGAATGCTTGATTATTCGAGGATCAATTCCTTCAATGTCATTCGCGCTCCAAGCGAAGACGTCGACATTATCTCCGAGAAAGTCAATCAACATTACTTCGCCTTCTTGGCTCAATTCAGTACCTATTCTTGTTGTTTTCGACGAGTCCCCTTGTACTAGAATTACATCCTTATGTTCAGGTGGCTTCAAAGCTAAATCTGGCGGTTCTTTTCCCTTTTTATCTATTCGATCAGTACTAGGGATTTGAACCTCGTTTCCAACGTCATCGTCTACGAGCTTTCTTTTGCTCGGGGTAATTGATTCGGGGTGGTTTTTCAAAGTTAATGAGGTGCTGTAGCAATCCCATGCCATACAGTGATCATTCATTATTTCCCCGATACCTCTGTCGGTCAGAAATTTTATCTTCTGATGATAAGTAGAGACAACAGCTCGGAATAGGTTGAGGGCTGGTCGTCCTAATATTGCGTTATAAGCGAAGGGTGTTTCTACCACTGGAAATTTTACTAGCTTCACTGTCCGGTGCGGTTTTTTCCCGAGTGATACGCTTCAGGTTATTGTTCCGCTAGGGACGATTTCGGATCCTCCAAACCCTACTAATGGCTTAGCTACTTTCTGTAGGTTTATCTGTCCCAAGTTCATCTGGGCTAAAACCTCCCGGGAGATGATATTCGTCGAGCTCCCATTATCGATTAGGATCCTTTTTGGGTACTTCGCCTTCGTTAAAGCTGATCAGCTGGTCGTTTGTTTGTTTGTTTTCTAGAGTCCATATTTCTTTTGGGTATTTTAAGCTTCCAATTATGGATCTAGCGGTCCTTCGTCGAGCGTTACGACTATCCCCGCCTGCGGGTCCTCCTGAAATTGTATGGATGGTACCATTGATCTGGTCATGGTTCAACTCCTGTGTAGGACCGTGCTAAGGTGACCTTCGACGAGAACTCCTTCTTTGATTATTATTCCGAGGGCTTCTACTTCTTCCCCTCTTGCGGTTATCTCGCTCTAGATAGTCGTCCAGTTTTCCCTGTTCGATTAGTTTTTCAATTTCTTTTTTAAGGTGAAAACAATTTTCTGTTCGATGTCCATGTGCCCGATGGTACTTGCAGTATAACTCATAGTTTCGTGATCCTGGTCTGGGCTGAGCGATTTTCTTCGCTTCAGGGATCCAATTATTCCTTTCTAGTACTTCCAATATCTCTTCTAACGGAGCATTTAGCCTTGGGTGTTCTACTTGATTAACCCTGCCTCTGATCGCTATTTCGGGGTTTCTTGGTCTTTGATAGAAATTAGGTTGTCTGTCTTGGTCGGTTTTATTGTATTCCAACCGCTGAAAAACGTTGCCTTTTCTAAAAGATCGTTCATAATCCATGGATCTTTGGGCAGGAATCCTATCTTGCCGTTTGGAGCCTGAGGTTGTGACTTTGTTTTTGTTTTTATCTTTAAAGGAATTCATCTCTTCTTGGGTCATATATTTAGATGCCAAGCCCATGATGTCGGCGAATGTTCTTGGTTGTTTTCGACTGAGGGCATTTCCGAACTGCCTATTCTTTGTGAGGTCGAAGAGAATAGAGATTATGTAATCGATATTTGGGTAATCGATTTTAAGTAATTCTACGTTAAATCTTGCCAACCAGTTTCTTAAGGATTCTCCCTCTTGTTGGTGTATAGTTCCTAAGTAGCTCATCGGAAGTTTTTGCCTCTTCTGACTGGCAAACTGCTGTGTCAATTTGTTGCATAATTCCCGAAAACTGAATATGGAGTTGGCAGGTTGCTTGGCAAACCAGTCCAAAGCGAGTCCTTCAAATGTGGTCACCATTAATTTGGCGGTGAATTCCGCCGAGTGAGCGTATAAGTTCATTATATTCGTGAAGCTAAAAATATAGTCATCTGGATCAATGGTTCCGTCGTATCGGGGTAGTCTACCCGGGACCTGTCCGATTGACTGTGCCTCTTTTATTTCTCTGCAGAAGGGAGAACAGGCCGCAAGGTTCTCCTGGAGTTCCGTGGTTCGGGCCCATGGGTTTTGAACAGATCGTAGGCGTTGTTCGAGTCGTTCCTGTATCATCCTTTCGATTTCTCTTTCCGAGAATCGCATTGTTCGTGGTCGATCTGGGATTGCATCATCTATGTCATCCTCGATAGGGATTATCGTACGTTCCTTGGACCCGCTGCGTCCCGGCTGTGGTTTTCTTTGTCCTGGTTTCCTTCGGGGATGGTTATCGGAGGGTTTTGAATTGCCCTGCTGCGGACTGTGTAGCGAGCGCCGCTCGCTTGCCGGGCTGTCAGCTTGTTGAGAGGTTTGATCGTTTTGCCTTGGCGCTCTTTGAGCGGGATTTGCCCTAGCAGTCCTAACGTTTCGAGGAACTTGTTCAAGTACGAGTAATTCCTCTGGGGAGAGTGATTTAACGAGCATAGCAATTTGTCGCAATTTTTCCCGAGCGCCCGGGAGAGGAACGGGAATCGCAGGGACTTCCGGTTCTTCCGGTATGGTACCGGGAAGATCTCCTTGGGGTTCCTGCTGATGAGGAAGAGGACCCTGCAAATTCTCGTTGGTGTCGTGGGCGTTATTATCATTATTATCCTGCGGATCTTCAGATGTGTTATGACCGGTGGTTGTGTTACTTCTTGCTCCAATACGAGCGCTTTTCCTTAGGCGAGCCATATGTCGATCGAATAATTAACCTAGCCCCACGGTGGGCGCCAACTGATTTAACCGGATTTGGTCGGGTTAAAGGTATCAGTAAAATTGTAATATTGGGGTTCTCAATATATAGTATATAGGGCTCTGTTACTTTATTCGGGATGGATCAATCTCAAGGAAGAGCAATTTCGTAAGAACAATAAGTAAATATCGTAACGAACGCAAGAATAACACAAATATGAAGAGAAAGCTCTTTTCTTTTATTAAGTAATAGTGAGTTATGCTGTTTATGCAGAATTCAATGGCGTATTTGCCTTATGATTCAGAGTTGTTTAATACAATGATTGACTAGGTATTTATATCATACTGTTGCGGCTTTTACACATGCAAATAAACGCAAGTGCACGTATCGCAAAAGTAATAAAGAGTAAGTTGAGTGTCGAACCCACGAGGACTTGAAACTAAAATTGTACCAAATTCCCTACCTAAATTCTTATTCTAATTCAACTAGGCTAAAATAATTTTTTGTTTGTTTATTAACTAACTACTAAAACTAAAGAAATAACTAATCTAAAATGATGATTAAAGTGCTTAAGAAGACAATCAATGAGAAAGGGTCTAGAGTTAAACTTCACCTATGTTATGCTCCTAATGTTAATTAACTCCCTAATTTTAACTAGTGATTCTTATTCGCTATCCTAGGGTTCACTTCTATCCTTAAGTGTCTTCCGAATCACCTAAGAACCTATGCAATTAACTTACTATTCTTATTCCTAAGTTAGTAGAATTAATAACATGCATGAATTATATGACCTAATTTGGATATGGGTGTGTTGGGTATATTCCTATACTAACAAGCAACCCACTACCTAATTTCTCTTCTATTCTTAATATTCCCTTCCCAGGTTCAATCAAGAAAAGTAAACAATCAAATAGGTGGCCAGTCAATTTGACAGTAAATTAGCACAAAATTAGATAAACGAATATCGATAATAAAAATCGAAAATCACTAAATTAAAACTAGAAAAGAAACTAAAACATTATTCGCATAACATGGATCCGTAAAAACCCTAGACTAAAAGAAATTAGTTCATGCTAAAATTAACGAAATAAACAATAAAAGAGGAGTTCATAGTCTTCTCTAATAAAGGAATACGAAAAATAGCAAAAAGTGTGATATGCGCTTCTTTCTCCTTGATCTTGCGTGTCTTCTCTTTTCTAAATGTCGTGGTGTGTTTTTTTCTGCTCTTTCTGTCTTTTTATTTCTTGCTTTCTCCACAATCCTACGTGCAGTAGGATTCTATTAAATCATCCAAACTCTTCAAATGGGCCACCAGCCCATTAAAGCTCACGCTCAAACTTCCCTGCCGCATAACACTATACTTTCAACAAACTTGGACTCAAATTGCATTTTCAGCCCCTGACTTCTCTCCTTTATTTTCTTTGACCCCTTTAATATTTGAACTTGCTCATTTTCAATTGAACGCAAACTTTGTTGGCTCATTTCATCTCCTACAATAGAATAAATCGAATTAGTACCAAAAATCAAGGATTATTCTCGAAACTTGATTAATATCGTGAATCGACTCTAAAAAATAAAATATGCAATAAAATCCCAAACGACTCACAATTATTCAAGAAAAATACTAGTTTAAGCCTAAAAATTGCACGCGATAACTCTATTTTCACAGAGTTATCACATACTAAACCTAGCGTTACAAGGAAATATAGTCCTAATAGGACTCGGCCCAAATATCCTTCTTGGGTCCGGAATGTAGTCTTCTTGTTGAAGAGAGCTGTATTCGGCCGGGTCGATAAGATGATCCCGAATTGTCTGATTTGGTCGAACCGATCTTATGTCCTTTAGTCGATCCGCACATTATGTGGGGTGCGAAATAGACCCCATCAGTGCCAGAGAAAATTTCTAATTTAGGTTAATTGTTGGTCCCAAGTGGTCAGATGAGGTCTAGATAGGGGGGAGGGGTGAATAGACCTCTGAAAATTTTGGACTTAAAAACTTGTACTTGACTGTTATCAGACTAAGCTGATTATAAACAGTAAGCTGACTAAGCTGTTAGCACACAAAGTTTGAGCAGCAGAGTTGACCACTCTTTAGATAAGTACTTAGTTGATTTCAATAAAATCAGTTTTAATCAGGCTACTTGAAGCGGATGTTTTAAAATGTTTTTCACAAGTAAACTATGTCGTTTAAAGATTCTATCCCCTGTTTTAAACCTGTTTTTAAAATCTTTAAACAGTTTGGTTCAAATGTAAGCTTATGCAAGTTTTAAAGAATTCAAGAAAACTTATGCAAAATAAACACAATGATTTTTATAGTGGTTATATGGATTTAAATCATTTAGTCCACTCTTCCAAGTCACTTAGATCTTGGGTGATACTATAATCACACATATTACAATATACTCTGCTTGCACCAATCAACAAATGAAAATGCCACAAATTCGTTACCGGAAATCACACAGAAATCCTATACTACAAAGCTTTATCACTCACTAAAATGGATAACAGCTTCTCACAACACTCTTCTTACATATTCACTCAGAAAAAGATTTTGCTTCGCATAATGATCTCAGTTGTTGTGTTGTAGCTTATTTTCTCTCTCAAAACTCTTGAACTATTTATACTCTCAGTTTTGAAAAATGTTCGTTGAATAAAGACAAAGTTCAATTCCTCAAGTACTGGTCCTTAAACTCTGCAAACTGCTCTATGCGACTGCTACAGTACTCTCTGCAGTACTTTCTGTCAGTTGCATTTAATGCACTGAGCTGATACGTGGATTTCTTCAATCATTTGCCATAAATACCCTCCTTCTTCAGCATTTATTACTCCAAGTGCATTTATTACCGTTGAGGGGACTTCCTGATCTTCTTCACTTGGCTGATTAAGATCTGTCGTCTGATGATGAACTGAGCTGATCTCAAACTTGAACTAATCTGATTTGAGTCGGTTGATTTTCACCTAACTGATTTCTTCCGGCAGATCAGTAGTATTTTAGACCAAGTTGAATTTTGACTTGTCTAATTTGTCTTTAGGTTGGTCAAAATTCTTCTAAGGGTTTTTACTAAGTATTCCTTACTTAGCTGATCTTGATGTTTTGGAAATCATCAAAACCTCCCTTTAACTTCTAACTTTCTTGTCCTTCAATCTGTATCTTCATCCAACAATTTCCCCCTTTTTGATGATGACAAAACTTTCAGCTAAATACCTATACCTAGACTAGAGTTTTATTCCTCAAAGATTTCCGAGATAGAAATAATATGTTGGAGTAAAAACTTGAACTTTCATTAATGATAAAAGGTTTAGTACAAGTTACAAGTCTTTAATCAGATGAGATTACAAGGAACAAAGTAAACTGATACAAGAAAACAGGTAGATTTAGTAATCTGATTCATCTTCAGTTACTTCTTCTTCAATTTCTTCCTACTCTTCTTCTTCATCATCATCAATCTCCTCTTCATCTTCTTCATCATTCACAGCATCAGGCAGAAGGTTTTTCTTAGCAGCTTCCATCTTTTCTTGACGTTCTGCTTCTTCAATCCTACTCTTGATGCGATCCAGATTTTTGTACTTCACAAATGGATCAAGTTGCTCTTCTAGTGTATCCTTGGATGCAGCAATCTCCTTATCAGATTTTGCTGATTCCTTGGCTTTTTCTTCTTCTTCTTCTTCTTCAGCAGCTTGTTCTCCATCAGTTTCTTTGGCATCTGCTTTAGCATCAACTTCCTTCTCTAGAACAGCATCTTTTTCAAGTACAGGCTCTGACTTCCTTTTCAGTAGGTTTCTCTTGTTCTTCAGCAAAGTCCTTTTGTTGTTCAGGTACTTGAACAACTGTTGTTGCTGTAGTTGACTTCTCTTCCCCCTTTTTGTCATCATCAGTGGGGTTGAGTTCAACAGCTAAGACATTGACAGCAGTGCATAGTGTTCTGATGTTCTGATCCACTGTGTCAAGTTGAGCAGTATGATGATTCAGAGTAGATTTGAGTGTGCTAGCTTGGTCATTGAGACAGTCCATATTTAGTTGAAGTGTAGAAACTTCATCATGGACTTTTGTGGCAGTTGATTGTATCTCCTTAACAAAGAGGAAGTTCTTCTCCGTTTTTGCATCTAAGACCTATGTGAACGATCTAGTCAGACCAGCAATGTCTGATTCATGTTTTTGAAGAGCTTCGTAAAGGTGATTTACATCACCCTTAACGTCTTCAACATTCCGGTTCAAGCTCATCAGACTTTGGGTCAGCATTAAGGAGTTATCAGGCGGCAATGGGAAATTGTCAATTTCATATTTAATCATTATTTTGTTCTCTTCTTGCATCTCTCTTTGCATTTCTTTCATCATCAGCTTGTTTATCTCCTCCATTTCCTTAAGAGACTGTTCCAGCAGCATTTGAATATATTCCATTAAGGACGTGTGTTTATCAGCTGTTGGAATGGAAGACGAGGCTGATGGTTCTTCTTGGTTCTGCAGTATCTTGAACAACTTCATGTGGAACAATGGCTCCAACATCATTCTGAGCAGCTTCCTGTTGAACAGCAACCTCTTCTTCCACCTTTACTGTTTCAGGAGATCCATCTGCTGATATTGTTGTCGTCTGATGGATGACTCTAGTAATTGAAGGCATAGATCCTTGGGCAGGTGCCTTAACTACTTTCTTCTCCTAAAAGTACTTACCTCAGGACCAAATGCAATCTATTGTACACTTGGTAAAGTGGGAAGGTCACTTGGGGATCCTTGATAGTATCTGGACCTTTAAGACCACTTCTCTAAGGCTTGATAAATAGCAATTTGCACAGCTCTTCTGATGGGGTCATCACTTCTTCTCTTATTGGCTGGCAGTGCCTTCTTAATCTTCTCTGCTTCTCTAGCCACAATCCCCCTTGTGTAGCCATGAAAAACATCCCTAACATGGTCAGGATCCAAAGCCTTAGTGACTGAAGAGGTCTGCTACCAGCTCAGTACCCACGTCTCTTCATCAGCAAACTCCTTCCAAGACTTTATCTCCTCAACACATTTGTTAACTCTGTAGTTCATCCATTTGTTGTATCTAATCTTCTCCTGGAAAAACAGAGTCCTCTGTTGTAGCTGCTTGTCAAAATCAGCAAGGGCAGCTTCAAACCTTTTAAAAGCACAAGGGTGAGAATTTACAATGTTCAATGCCCATTTAACAGCAAATGGACATTGCTCAACCCTCTAGCCAGGAGGAAGAATCTGTCTAGCATTAAGAGATTCTCCTATCTTTATTCCTCCTGCTCTCCTTGGACCGTGGGAATCTTGTTTACTCAGTTCAAGAGCCTTGGCCATATTAGCAACCTCCTGAGCTTTCAGCTGAGCTTCAGTCATAAGCTTTCTCTTGGCAGCTTTCTCAGCTTCAAGCTTGCTTAATTCAACCGCTCTGCGGAAGTCTTCTTCAGCTTTCTTCTTTTCCTTTTCTTCCTCCCTTCACTTTTTCTCAACAGCAGACGCTCTTATCTTAACAATTCTTTTTCTTTTAGGCTTGACAGATGTCTGTGCTGATGCAGCAGCAGCAGTAGTTGGTTCTGGTGCAGCAGTTGAAATAGGGGTAACTGCAATTGGGTGGATGATCTTCACTTCAGGATCAGCTTGAGGTTAGGTAGCTTCAACTGTTGGAGGGACTTGGACGATTTGTTGAGTAGCTGTTTCAGCAGCTGACTCCTTAACAGTTGACTCCCTGTCAGCTCCAGCAGGCCTCTCTGCTTGTTGGGATTCGGTAAGATAAACAGCCCTAGGCACAGCGGAATATAAAAATTTTAGGACCTCTTACGGAATCTTGCCAGGATACTACTCTATGTGTATATATATAAATATTAATTAAAACGATAGTATAAGTTTACACGTTATACCTATCTCCTTGCAAATCCAAGTTCGCAGTCAGCAAAACGGACTATGATTTCTGCTCCAGCAAAATCGATCCAGGCCTTTCCAGGAGCGCCCCACGTGTTGCGCCTCTACGAGTTGATACACCACAATATCACGGAAATAATAAATCTTGATCAGCTAGAACACAAGATATATTATGATCTAGGAACTAGGAACGATTTAGGAACAAGATCGAAAACGAAAAATTCTTCCTCGCACAGGAAGGGGTTCGGCCGATCACACAGGGAGAGGGAGAGAATTTTTGCTCTTGCTCAAATTTTTCTTGTTGAGTTGTGTGAAAATAACTATAAGATAGCTACTTATAGTTATCTCCCTAACCTAGTCCTAATAGGACTAGGTTTCCTCTCTCCTACATGGGCCATGGCCCTCTTTAATTAGAAGACCAAGTCTTCTAATTAATTCATGGCCCATATAATTAATTTTGACCAGGCTTTAATTTAATCTCTCAATTAAATAGCCCAATTAATTAACTATTCTCCCAATTAATTAATTCTGACTCTAAGTTCAATTAATTAATTATTCCTTTAATTAATTAAATCCAACTTAATTAATTAATCCATAAATTAATTTCCAATTTAATTTATGATCCTGATCCAATTCCAATTGGATTCCATTTTGTTCCAATTGGGTCGACCCAGTCGACCCACCCATAATAATCGACCCAGTCGATTATTCACCCAGTCGACTCGGTCGTTCTTATTTCCTCGCTTTCGCTTCATGTGTATTGTGTATGCCCCCGTAGGTTCACCACATAATTGGTAGTGGGTTATAATTAAATATTATTTAATTATTCAAGTAAGACTTACTCTAAATCAATCGAACACTCTGTCGATTGACAATTCCAAAATTAGCACCCCTGCCAATTTGGGAATTCTCCCACACTCCACGGTCGATGTCCAGCCACAAGCCCATGGAGCCCAATCACTGGTGAATTAATTCAGCGAACCTTTTATCATTTATAATTTCCATATACGACATAATCTCTGCATCGATCAATCTCCCAGTCGAGACTTAAGGGTATGGTCTTTCATCGGATTCCCTTTTCTTTTGTCTTGACCTTATGTACTCTGATCTCGAAATAAATTCTCTTTGACTTAATCTTTATGAGCTAATTACATAAAGTCGTCAGATACCTTGGCCAAGGATTTTACCAGAATTAATTTCTCACAGAAATCCATAGGAGAATTTCCCAACCTATCAAGCCAGGTCAATGGATCCTTTGTTGATGATATGAATCTGCATACGAGTTCCTCTATACCCAATGTGAGTCCACAGAGACTTTCTGGCGATCCCCAGTCAGTCGGAACTCATATCAAAGCATAGACGTTCTCGCACCAGATAAACCCTATCACCTCAAGTAGTTAGGGATCGTTCCTCGAATTTGGAATAATTTCAACCCCGATATGCGACTACCGCTTCCATGGTGAGTTATTTCCTAATTGGGGTATTCAGTGCGCTTTCCATCCCAGCAAGCCACCCACTTATGTGTATCGACCATCCTAGTCACGCTCGTGGACCCCAGCGTTCTCCAGTTCATCGGAGTATACACAATAGTGAGAGTCTAACCGGATCCAACGATGTCCTATCTCGATTGGATTCTACGACTCTTGAATATGTTCTAGATCACGGCCTTTGAGATCAGTCCACGGGTTGTCCCATGGCCCTGTGATCTAAGGACTTCTATCCTTATGCGTAGATAATTATTACATAAGATAAAGATGACCATTTAATAAAGTGCATTTATTAATCGAAATTGAATAGTTCCGCATTTATTACAATAAATATTAGCCATACAGCTGGCTTGCAGGACACTATTTCTATCACTGCTGACGGAGGACTTTATCTAACTAAATCAGATAACTTAGTAGGTGATGACACGAAAGTCATCCTCTTTCTGATAGTTGCCTTGGTGTGGACCACCTTTTCTTGGACTGGCTTTGATGTTGCTGTGTCTCTCAGTCGGCTCCTTCTTCTTGCGGCAACATTTTCAGTTGGTCCCTCAGCAGAAATGGTTCTAGATGGAGAACCATAAGGCATATTTTCAATTTCCTTTGCTGTCTGAGCTATAATAGCATCAGCAGCACGCTCCTCTTCTGTTCTGACTTTAACAGCTGGCTCAGATGTTTGAACAGAAGGCTTGGAAACAACAACTTTTCTTTTCTTTCCAGCAGCTTTCTTCTTTGTTCCTCAGCTGCTTTTCTCTTCGGTTGTTCCGCAATGGCCAGATAGGCTTGCATAGCCTTGGATTGGTGAATGACCTTGCCATCTGTCATTCCACACTGAAGATCCATGAACAGATGACTTAGGAATATCCTGTGATAGGAATTTTCCTTCTTGATGTGATCAGCTAATATGTACCAGATGAATGTAGCCCAGTTCACTTCCAATCCGTAATGAACAATAATCATCGCATGGAACCTCTTCATAGGTACGCTGTCCAGCGAGAAGGTACAGTTCTCAATAATCTTGGCAAAAATATCAGCCATCCGCTGATGCTCATCCTTCATGTGTCTTTTCTTGATATTACCGGCAAGGATCTCTCCTTCCCTTGCACAAATACTCCAGAATTCAGATTCCTTTGGCTCGGCCATTGTTGTGATGTTTGTTCTTCCACTGTTTGGCAGACCATACTTCTCGTTCAACAAGGCAGGGGTGATGCAGATGTCCATACCCCCAACCAACTTTAGCCTTAATCTCCTTTTTGTTAAAATCTGGCTTACCAGACGAGCCATAGTATTCAAGAATCTGGTGGTTGTATACCATGTCTTCATGGGCTTCCATGAATTTGACCAGTTTTGCAGCTTGGAACTTTTCCAGAATTTCCTTCATAAGAGGCGTTCCAGAGGAATGGAAAGTAGAGTAAAAGAGATATCGTCCTTCTTCCTTAGCCATTATTGAGAATATCTGAAAAGATTAGTGAAGAGAAAAGATTTGCAGAAAGTAGGAATGCAAGAAATTTTCTCTAAGTGCTCTGAAAATTTGAGGGTGCGTAAAAGAACAGTGAGCTGATCAGATCTGAATTTAAAGAGGTGAAAGCGCGTCGGTTTCAGTGTTTTAAGAGAGCCGTTAGATCAGTTATCTGTCAGCCTTTATTTTAGGGCGAGATACGCAGGTTTCAAATTTCAAAAAGCATTTAATGACTGGCGGGAATGTGAATTGTTTAAGTCGACTTGTAAAAGCGTATTTATAAATATAACGTTTTTAAGAACAACATTTATACAAATAATCAGACGAGTAAATTATTACTTATTTGACAGGGAGTGTTCTGAAAACAGATATTACTAGTCAGCAAGATAAATTAATCTTCAGTCAGGAATTAAGAACTTATCTGATCAACACATAACTTCAACTAATTGTCATCAACAAATTTCATCTTTTAATCAGAAATACTGCTAGTCTTACACGTTCCCCCTGACTATAAGAATCCATAAGTTAACTAGTCTGTTGAGAGTTAACCTTGAAGATGAAAAGATGAGTAAGCTGACAAACTCCAGTCTTCTGATGAGTTCCCCTTCAGCTTATGCATCTAAATTAGTAGGCCTAGTTCAGCTCTTAGAGTTGAAAACCTTGCGTCACTTAGTGGTTTAGTGAATATGTCAGCAATCTGATTGTCAGTGTGAACATACTCAATCATAACATTTCCCTTGTCCACATGATCTCCGATGAAATGATGCTTGATCTCAATATGCTTAGTCCTTGAATGACTTGTAGTGTTCTGAGTAAGAGAAATGGCACTTGTATTGTCACAGTAGATTGGGATTCCACTGATCTTCATGTTGTAATCTTCTAGCTGATGCTTTAACCAAAGTATCTGTGCACAGCATGCTCTAGCAGCAATGTACTCAGAGATAGATACTGAAGTATGTTTCTTACTCATCCATGAGATCAGACGACTACCTAAGAATTGACATGCGCCAGTTGTACTCCTCCTATCTATCTTGCAGCCAGCAAGGTCAGAATCCGAATATCCTATAAGTTCAAATCCAGATTCTCTAGGGTACCATAATCCCAATTCTTGAGTGCCTTTAAGGTATCTGAGTATCCTTTTAGCAGCTAAGAGATGAGATTCCTTAGGATTTGATTGATATCTCGCACAAACCCAACATAGTACATGATATCAGGTCTGCTAGCTGTTAGATATAATAGTGACCCTATTATGCCTCTGTACTTGGTAGCTGAGTATTTGAGTATCCTAATTCTTGAGTGCCTTTAAGGTATCTGAGTATCCTTTTGGCAGCCAAGAGATGAAATTCCTTAGGATTTGATTGATATCTCGCACAAACCCAACAGAGTACATGATATCAGGTCTGCTAGCTGTTAGATATAATAGTGACCCTATTATGCCTCTGTACTTGGTTATATCTACTGATTTGCCATCTTCATCTTTATCCAAACGAAGTCCAGTAGACATAGGAACACTAACAGTAGAGCTAGTTTACATACCAAATTTCTTGAACAGATCTTTTGTGTATTTAGCTTGGTTGATGAATATTCCATCAAGCAACTGTCTAACTCGCAAACCAAGAAAATAATTTAGTTCACCCATCATGCTCATTTCAAATTTGTTTTGCATCGGCTTGGATAACTTGTCACACATCTGTTGGTTAGTTGAACCGAAAATAATATCATCCACATATATTTGCACAAGTAATATATGATCCTCCCATTCAACAGTAAACACGGTTTTGTCAACTTTACCTATTCGAAATCCTTTGATCAAAAGGAAATCAGATAAAGTATCATAGCATGCTCTTGGAGCCTGTTTCAGTCCATAGAGAGCTTTCTTCAAACGATACATGTAATACCCCGCAATTTTTAATAAGAATAAAATAAATTTTTGATTAAAATTTTAATTTGAACAGAAAACTTAATTTATTAGGTTTGGAATGAGACTTAAAGACTAGAGTATTTTCATTGAGAGAATATAAGACTCATTAAATTCTTTTGGGGTCTATTGAATAGATTATTAATAGGTAATGGTAAAATGAATGTTAAAAATAAATTGGGGACCTAAGATGAAATTAGTAGTTTAATAATAATATTGTTTGTATAATTCTCTATCTTATATGCAAGTATGTATCTAGATACATGTACTATCGTACGAAACTACTTCAACTTTTATTATAAGAATTGAACATTAAATAAATTAGATGTCATCCTAACCAAGGGTCTACACGGAGCAAGTTAATAAAGGAAAGATGACTCTTATATTAATTTGGCACGTGTCTTATTCTCCCGCACTGTTAATTATAGCTACTCAAGTTACTACACACCCAATTGTTCACACACTTTCACACGTATACAAAGTAGATATGAATACCCTCACTGTGTGCGATTTGCACACAGTAGAAAGCGTGAGAGCGAGAGAGAGAGATAGTCGACAGATGGTGGTGAAGGTGATGGAGTGGTTTAGGTGGAAGTTCTGGAGATCCGGTGGAACAACTAGAAAGAAGAGATAGAGAGACGGTGGTGGTGATGTGGTTCGGTGTGGTGGCTCGCGGTGGTAGTTGAGAGTTTTAGGAGGGAGTTTCGAGTTTTCTTCTTTTACCTTATTCGGACGGAGAGAGGGAGAGAAAGAGATGAAACGGTGGTGAGGGTTGTTGACAGTGGCGGCGGTTATGGCTACGGTTATGGAGGAAGAAGTTTTGGGCTTGGGTTGGGTTGTTTAAAGTGGATATGGGGCTGGTGGTGGTTTCGGTGAAGGAGCGGCGGCGGAGTAGGAGCGGCAGCGGCGGAGGAAGAGTGACAGCGGCGGTGGCTAAGGTTGAGGGTGTGGATGATGATGAAATTAGAGTTTCGGATGTGATATTGGGCTATAAGGGTTTTGGGCCTTGATTGTGATTTAGTTGGGTTGGGGTTGAATGGTTAGATTTAAGTGGGCTAGTTGATTTGGGTCAAGCCAATTTCAAGTAATTTAACTGGGCTTCCGTAGTATAGGCCTTTGTCTTTTGGGCCTTCTTGGTTTGGATTGTTTAAATTGTGAGCTTGTTATTGGGGTTAAGTGTATTAGACCAAATGATTTGGACCAAAACTGGAATTAGGACATTTAAGTGGACCTAAAATGAATTGGACATGGAAATTATTGGACTGGAAATAAATGGGACATTGGATTTACATCAAGGTAATATAATTAAGTATTAGATTATAGTTACTTTAACTGCTTGATAATTAGTTTAACAAGATGAATTTGTGAGATGCAATATTAGGAGGATGAGATTCACGTGGATTGAATATTTTTAAATACTATTGATATAAGTTGTTTTAATTAAAGATAATGAGTTAGCTTACTATAATGGACTTTAATTAATTTAATAATTAAGACATTATAATTAATCATACTAGTTGATAATAATAATAATAGTTAATAGAATAAAATCGTTGGTTGAATAGTACATGATTATTTAATTACATACATTAACCTATATAAGAAGACGAGTTAATCAGTGGCTAATATACGTTTTGAAATTATTATTTGAAATTAGAATTAATGTGATAACTTAATTTGTTCGTTAAGCAACTAGATTTAGTTATATTTTATTAATATTTGAAGGATTAATCAAATCGATTGTAACAGGTTAATTATTTAAATTTGAAACATTGTGTGGAGTATAAAATTAGACTTTTAATCATGGATTCTTAAATTAGATAATTAGTAAAATATAGACATTAACTTTTCTAAAGGTAATTAGTTTAATATGGATATATATGCTTGTGTATATATGTTCGTCAGAGGACTACCTGATGAATTCAAAATCAAAGTTAATTACTTTAATTCTAGAAACTGATTATGAAAGATATTGGTCGTCTTATTTATTCGAACTTAATTAAATCACTCTTAATAAGACATCTTATATAAAAGGAGAGACAATAAATAAGATTAGAGCAACGTATGGAGTTTGAAGAATTGTCGATCGTGGAATTATAATTCATATTTTGGAACGTTGTATAGGTAATTCGGGACTAGCCAACATATGATTATCCGACTATAAAGTCGAGACATGGAATCATTTTGAGATCGAGGTCATTCATCTGCAAAGCAATGCTATAAGGTTTAAATTGAATAGCAGAGTATGAGGTCAGCTGTCTACCGTTGAGTAGCATCCCTATCCTGATAAAGGTGAGCGCCTCAATAAAATGTTTTTAAAACTGAAAGAGTTTCTAAAGAAAATCATATCATATATATGTATTTCTCATTTGAAATGACTACAGTTATTATACCTCTGTTTATAATTGTCTGCAATGCTTGCAGCATGTACTACTTCTTCATAGTAGAACTGATAATTCTATATTTGTTTGCATTTCTCGCATCATATGATATTTGTTGAATAATGGGGTGTAGTACTTTATCTCACCTCATATTAATGAATGGTACCAAGGTGTAGTACTTTATCTCACCTAAGTACCAATTGCTTGTACATGATTATTTGCGCGCTCATCTGCTCTCGGTTGATGGTATTCTCTGGATAATTCTGGGTAGCTGGGGGCTACAGGACTACCAGAGCTCTGCCATTGACCGGACTCACAAAACCAGGGTTTAGAGCCCCTTGGGGAGTGATTCAAATTATTCGGCAAAGATATGTCAAGGCCACTTTAAAAGGGACGGGTAGCGCCTCAGCCCTTATCTAACCGGTGTGCTAACTATTGATCACATCCTGATCTTTCTGTATCCTTTTTGAGGTGGAGGGTTGTTTAGCCAGTTTTGACGGGTAATTGAACGTGATCTCATCTATGTTGTCAATATAATTGTTATACTATTGTGAATTGATTTTACAATTTAAATAGGCAGTTCATGGATTTCTAAATCATTTCTTGCATAAAAATTCAATTGCACCCTGGCACAGGCCTCACTAATTTGTTTTTACAACTTACGCTTTCAAATTATTACTCTTTCAGAATCTCACCAAAGGGCAGGATGGGCCACATCAGACTAAGGGATTTCAATTGGACGTCTACCATAGAGTTTCTAGAATTTGTCAGGTGAAGGTTTGATTTGTAATGAAAAGTTTTAAAGTACTAAGTTAGTTGGGAGAACCATTCTATTGTAATAGATAGTTAGAGCTCTGAACCACAGTTAATGGAAATTTATTATGGTTATCGTATTAATATAATTAATATAATTGTCAAAAAATTTATAAAGCAGGCAGCTTCCGGTTTCGGGTCGTTACAATACACCTTGTCTTCTTCTTTATATGATTCAAATCCAGGTGGTTATTCAACATAAACTTCTTCTTGCAATTCTCAATTGAGAAAGGCAGACTTCACATCCATTTTATAGACTGTGAAGTTCTTGTGAGCATCATATGCAAGAAACAGTCTGATTGCTTCTAATCTTGCTACTGGTGCAAAAGTTTCATCAAAGTCAATGTCTTCTTCTTGACAGTAACCCTTGGCCACTAATCTTGTTTTGTTTCTGGTGACAACACCATCTTCATTCATTTTGTTCCTGAATACCCACTTAATGCCAATTACTCTTTGATGACTTGGTCTAGGAACCAAATACCAGACTTCATTCCTTTCAAATTGATTCAGCTCTTCTTGCATAGCTTCAATCCAGTTAGAATCACTAAGAGCTTCTTCAATCTGTTTGGGCTCTATTTGGGATAGGAATCTGACAAACATGATGTCATTTGCAGCAGCTCTTCTTGTCTTTACTCTGTCTAAATGATCACCAATTACTAATTCAGGTGGGTGATTCTTGAGCCATCTGAGATCAGGTTGCAAATCTGGATGTTGTCCTCTGATTTGATCTTGCAACACTACTGTTGGAGTTCCAGTAGTAGTCTGTTGAACACGGGTTGTCTGTTGAACAGTCTCTGGTCTCAGCTGTTTGCAACTCGTCTGTAAGACAATCAGCAGGCTGATTTTGAATAGCATTTGAGTTATCAGCTGAGTTGAGATCAGGTAGTATGATGGGTACATATTCTTCATTTCCTTCAACACTCAATTTCTGAAAATCAGTAGGCAAATTTTGATTAGTACTTTGATTCTTTTCAGAAGATTGATCTGGCTCATCAAATACTACATGAATAGTTTCTTCTACAAGTAAAGTTCTTTTGTTAAAGACTTTGTAGGCTTTACTAACAATAGAGTATCCTACAAAAACAGCTTCATCAGCCTTTTCTGCAAAAGCAGTAAGGTGATTTTTCCCATTTTTAAAGCATTTACAACCAAAAATATTAAAGTAATGACTATTTGGCTTCCTGTTGTTCCAAACTTCATATGGAGTCTTGTTCTGATGTTTGTTGATCATGCATCTGCTTTGGGTAAAGCAGGCTGTATTTGTGGCTTCTGCCCAGAATCTTTGGGGCAGCTTTGCTTCAGCTATCATAGTCCTGGTAGCTTCCTTTAGAGTTCTGTTTCTCTTTTCAGCAACTCCATTTTGTTGAGGGGTTCTGGCAGCAGAGTACCCATGACTTATGCCTCTGATGTTACAATACTCTTCAACAGTTGAGTTTGTGAACTTCGTCTCTCTATCTGATCTGATCTTTAATATCTTCATGCTTTTCTCATTCTAGATCAGCTCCACCAGATTGGTAAGATGCTCCTTGGTTTCACTTTTCTTCTTCATGAAAATCACCCAAGTGTATCTTGAATAGTCATCCACAATAGGTAGACAGTACTTCTTTCCACCATTACTAATTAGATCAATGGGTCCAAATAAGTCCATAGGTAGCAGCTCCAAAATCCTTGTAGATGATTGGTGTTTCTTGCTCTTGAAAGATGACTTGATTTGTTTACCCTTCTGACAGGCGTCACAGAGCTTATCTTTGCTCATGACTGTCTTTGGAATTCCTTTTACCAGATCATTCTTGATTAGTCTATTTATGGTCTTGAAATTCACATGATTCATCCTTTTGTGCCACAACCAACTAACTTCACTTGGTGTAGATGCCACCAAACAAACGTTTGAATCCTTGTCCACAGAATTCCAATCGACTATGTAGACATTTCCTTGTCGTCTTCCAGATAAGATGACCTTCTTTGTACCGATATGTTCAACATAGCACTTATCTGATGAGAAGATAACTGAAAATCCCTTGTCACAAAATTAACTTATGCTCAGCAAATTGTATTTGAGGCCTTTAACATAAGAGACGTCAGATATCTCAATGTTGTCTTTGATTATTCTTCCACATGCTACAATCTTGCCTTCCTTGCTGTCTCCAAAAGTTAATTTAGGACCATCCACAGCAACAGCATCAGTCAGCTCATGTATGCTTCCACACATGTGTCTTGAACATCCACTGTCCAAGTACCAGATTTTCTCTACTTTACTCCTACTCCTAATCCTAACCTATAAAACAAAGTAAAATTATTTTGGGTACCCTTTATTAAGAGGGTCCTGGAGGATTAGTTCCACCCTTGACAACCCGAGATGTTGAAGTTTTAGGCTTTTTAGGCTTCTGAGATTTAGCAGGAGCATGAACAGGTTTATCTTCATCATATTCAGCAGATTTGTTATGTTGATAATTAGTATGATAAGGATGATGTTCATAAGCAGAATAAGATGCATGATAAGCAGGATATGCATGCATTGGATGAGCAGGGTAGGGTGCATAGTAAGTTGGAAATTGAGGTGCATGATACATAGGTGGATATGCAGTTGGTTGCACATAATATGACTCATTTCCATACCAAGCATTTTGATTTTTCTTGTTCTTATGCTTCTTTGGTTTACTAGATGCTTGCTCATTAACAGACGACTTAGTCTTACTACTAGTCTGATTGGTTTTAGTTTTATCAGCAGACTTCCTAGGACTCTGCTATTTGACTCTACCAGTCTGTTTTTCTGATTTTGTCTCTTTGCTCTTTTTAGCCTTAGGAGCTTTCTTCTCCTTTAATTCTTTCTTAGGTGAAGCAGGTTTAGTAGTTTGAACATACAAGAGATGACCTTACTATTGTCAGCAGATATAAACTTTTCAATATGGTTCAGTTCTAGCTTATCCTGTTCTAAAGGCATCTTCTTTTTACTAGACATGTGAGTGGATGCAACAGATGATTTATCATGAGACTCAATGACTTTTCCAAGTTCCATGATTTTACACTTATAGATTTCAAAGACTCATTATCTTGCTCAAGCAGTTTATATTCAGCTAATTCTTTTGGTTTTTCAACCTTAAGTTTCAGTGAACTGTTATGCTCTCTTAGCAATATCATCTCTTCCTTAAGCTTAGCAAATGCATCAACAATACTAGTGTTATTGACTACCATTTGCTCAAATGAATTAAACAATTCATTTTCAAGAGGAGTTACATCATCCTCAGAGTCATCAGATTCCTTAGCCATCAGGCAGATAAGAGCAGGGTTCTCATCTTCAGTAGACTCTTCTTCAGACGTGTCTGAGTCTGAATCAGATGAGTAGATGGCAGCCAGCTTTTCTGCTTCAGCCATCGGCACTTTGCCTTTCTGATGTTTTCTTTCTTTTTTGATTCTCTTTTCTTATTCTCTGTACTTTTCAGCTTTTGGATATGGGCAATCTCTGATGAAATGTCCCAATTTCCTGTAGTTGTAACACATTAGTTTGGATTTATAAGCATCCTTATCTTGAGAAGAAGAAGTATGGTTAGAAGTAGAAGCATTGTTGTATTTGTTCTTCATTTTTCTTTTATAGAACTTCTTGAAGTTGTTTATCAGCAATGCAACGTCTTCAGCAGTGTACTCATTTTTTTTGAGTAGTGTGGCGTCATCAGATGAGTCCACTTCTTTGCTTTTGTGTGCTGTTCTTCTTGGATTTTCAGCAACAACTAGGGCAGCTGTGGGGCCTGAAGTTTAGTTTTCTTCAATACCCATTCTTGGCAGTTTATACTCGTATGCCTTGAGTACTGAGAACAGCTCGGTAAGAGAGATATTTCCCAAATCTCTTGATTCTTCCATGGCTGTCACCTTCATGTTGAACTTTGGAGGCAGAGCCTTCAGTACTCTCAGTGAAGGTTTTTCCTAGCTTGAGAACCTCATTCAGCATCCTTGTAAACCTTGTATCCATCTGATCAATGGTTTCCGTAGACTTCATTTTGAAGTTGTCTAGCTTTTCCAGAGCAACACTCAGCTGGTGCTCCTTTATGGCGTCGTTTCCTTCGCTCATGTCACGAACCTTGTCCCACATTTCCTTTGCAGTCTTGCAATGTTTGACTCTGTCAAACCTGGCATTGTCCAGGGCTTTGGTCATGGTGAAACGGCCAACTTTGTCAATGTTGAACAACTTGATTTCTTTAGCTGTCATCTTTTGAAGATCTTTATCCACCACTATGTCTACATCATCGACCTTTATAGTCTTGGTGAATTTGAATGGACCTTTGGTAATGCATGTATACATGTTATCATTGTAAGCAGCTAAGAAGATCTCCATTCTAATCTTCCAGTCATCAAAACTCATACCGCCGATGTGGGGTACATGGCTGATACAGTCCATTTTCAAAGCGTTTTAGTTTTTCAAAAATATGCTCTTTTGAAAAAGTTTGAAGACCTTTGAAAAACACTCGGATCAAGCTCGTTGATCAGGCAACTGATTCTAATGAACCACATGCTCTGATACCACTTTTTGGTCCCAAGTGGTCAGATGAGGTCTAGAGGGGGGGTGAATAGACCTTTGAAAATTTTGGACTTAAAAACTTTTACTTGACTGTTAGCAGACTAAGCTATTGTAAACAGTAAGCTGACTAAGCTGTTCGCACACAAAGTTTGAGTAGCAGAGTTGACCACTCTTTAGATAAGTACTTAGTTGATTTCAATAAAATCAGTTTTAATCAGGTTACTTGCAGCGGATGTTTTAAAATGTTTTTTACAAGTAAACTATGTCCTTTAAAGATTCTATCCCCAGTTTTAAACCTCTTTTTAAAACCTTTAAACAGTTTGGTTCAAATGTAAGCATATGCAAGTTTTTTAAAGAATGCAAGAAAACTTATGCAAAATGAATACAATGATTTTTATAGTGGTTATATGGATTTAAATCCTTTAGTCCACTCTTCCAAGTCACTTAGATTATGGGTTATACTATAATCACACAGATTACAATATACCCTGCTTGCGCCAATCAACAAATGAAAAGGCCACAAGTTCGTTACAGGAAATCACACAGAAATCATATACTACAAAGCTTTATCACTCACAAAGATGGTTAACAGCTTCTCACAACACTCTTCTTACAGATTCACTCAGAAAATGATTTATCTTTTTACTTCAACTCCGCTTTAGTTAACAAATAACTTCAGCAGGCAAGTTAGTTGTTCTTGAGTTTTTGAGACTTAGAAGATTTTGCTTCGCAGAATGATCTCAGTTGTTGTGTTGTAGCTTATTTTCTCTCTCAAAACTCTAGAACTATTTATTCTCTCAGTTTTGAAAAATGTCCGTTGAAGAAAGACAAACTTCAATTCCTCGAGTACTGGTCCTTAAACTTTGCAAACGGCTCTCTACGACTGCTACAGTACTGTCTGCAGTACTTTCTGTCAGTTGCATTTAATGCACCGAGCGGATACGTGGATTTCTTCAATCATTTACCATAAATACCCCCCTTCTTCAGCATTTATTACTCCAAGTGCATTTATTACCGTTGAGGGGACTTCCTGATCTTCTTCACTTGGCTGATTAAGATCTCTCGTCTGATGATGTACTGAGCTGATCTCAAACTTGAACTAATATGATTTTAGTCGGCTGATTTTCACCAAACTGATTTCTTCCTTCAGCGGCAGATCAGTAGTCTTTTGGACCAAGTTGAATTTTGACTTGTCTGATTTGTCTTTAGGTTGGTCAAAATTCTTCTAAGGTTTTTTACTAAGTATTCCTTACTTAGATGATCTTGATGTTTTGGAAATCATCAAAACCTCCCTTTAACTTCTAACTTTCTTGTCCTTCAATCTTCTATCTTCATCCAACATTAATTTACCCTTTTTGTCTTTTTTATAATACGAATCAAAAGGAAATTTAATTAATGTATTTCTCTCTCTTCTCCGTTCCTTCAAATTTGTTAGAAAAAATTTCTAATTTTGAATATTCTACCAATATTTGCCTTCTATTTAGAAACAAGCTAAAATATAAACAAATAAAGAGAAGATTTCATTTTATTGTTAAATCATCCGCTTTTAATCCTTCATGTAGATGATGACGAAAGAATATCTTTGCTTTTGCTTCTTGATTCTATGATTCATTATCCGTTATAATTGCATTTCCTAGACACATAGCGGCTAGATGAATTTCAACATCTAATACCCATGACAGATAAATCTTTCCAGAAATGTCATGTGTAATATCCGAGAATATTCCGGGTCCTTTAATTGTAACTTTATTGGATTATTATCCTATTTTGTATGTTACTATGTTCAAGTTAAATCGAAGTCTCTTTGGTGCTATGTTATGTGAATTAATTATTTCTTATAGCATATTGAACTTAGAAATAATTTAGAAAAAGGTTTGTTGCCTTTTAAAAATATCGGGGTCATTTTGTATTTATTTTTAACCAATGTGTGCAAAACTTTTACACTTTTCGAAATTCTTGGGAAGAAAGGGGGGGAGGGAGGAGGGGTAAAGGTGCAAAAACGCCTCTTCTCCTTCGTTGGCTGAACATGCAACAATTCTCTTCTCCTTGGAAAGCCAAAAACAAGGTGTGGGAATTTTCTCTCCCAAGGGACTAGACCCTAATGAGTTATAATCATACCTCTATCTCTTCTAAATTCAAACACTCCAACACTCTTTTAATATCTCCCCAAATCAGATTTTGTAATTCCCATACACCATTCAACTTCTTGATGTAAAATTTAGAGAGAGTTAGAGAGGAAATTGAAGGGCCTTTGAAAAATATATATAGTGAAGGAGGGAATAGGAGGCAACATCATCATCACCACCAACTCGCGACGGACCACCGCTGCGCCGTGACCACCGTCGCCGCCGTGAGCCACCACTTTTGAAAGATACACTAGTACGATAAAATTATATCTATTGTTGCCTATATTTTTGCTTCTTGTAGAAAATCCCACATCTTGAACCCCAAAAGCATGTTTAACTAAATCTTAGATAAATATGTAATTTTATGAGTTAAAATCTATGAAATTAGATTATCATGCTTAGGGTTTTCTAGCATTTGAATGAAATATTTTGTGTTCATAAATGTACGAGGAAATGGTTGTTTCATGAGTTTTTGGAATTTTGTATGGAAGGGATCGTAGAAATAAATGATGTGTTAATGGTTCATGAAAGATTGAATTTATTTGTTTGTGTACTAAGGGTTTGAGTTTGTCAAAAATTTTAAGGTTTTAGGAAAGACTTGAAATAAATAAAAATAAAATAAATAATTCCGAAACTAAACTATGGATTTAAATATATTCAAAATATAAGAAATAAATATAATAATAATAATAATAATAATAATAATAATAATAATAATAATAATAATAAAGATTTCAAATATAACTCATTACATAAAATTTCTTGAAAGAGATAACTTAACTTGAAATATTTATGAACCTTAGGACCCTTAGACCGTTAGTCCAACTTTCGATCATAGTTTTGATATCGATCAACTTTGATTCAAATGTATGTTTGACTAAAGCATTGCTTAGTCATTGCTTGAATTGTACTATAATTGGATTATAAGATAGATACATAAATGTGTACAGGAGGAACCAGAGTCGTCATACTTTCTTCAGGAAATTTAAGCAGCAAAGGTGAGTGTTGTTACTGAGTGTCAGTCTGAATGTGCTAATAGGTCGAGTCAAAGCTATAACTTAGTCCCTAAATGAACAAGCATATGTGACATATGATACAGGAAAACTCGAATACTAGGACAAACTATACCTGTTGAATTATTAAGCTAATGCCTATGTACTTATGTGTCTTTGTTATTATATATTGAACCGTTTTAATAATTATTGTTGAGTCTTTTTTTTTATTTCCTGATACTGAGTGGTTATTGTACTGTACTATTACTGGATTATTACTGTATTGTATTGATTGCTATTATTGTGTGGGTCCTATACTTGGTGTGCGGAATCGTGGTTAACCTGGAATGTTAGGGCTGGAGGGTTATCTCGATCCACCGTAGACTCGCTTTACGGGCCAAGTGTGGAGGTTACACTTGGGGAGTGAATATCAAACTCCTAGTATTGGATGTCCATGCGCACTGTTATGTAAGGTCGCACCTTACTTGGAGTGTTGGTGGTGGTTTTCACTAATAGGGCTTGCAGGGTAAAAGGATGACGGCATCAACAACAGTTGGTTATTTGTTTAACTATCAAATTGTTATTACATGCAATTAATTATTGCATTGTTATATATGCACACATATTATTATGCTGCATTCATGCATCACACACACATGTGCACTACATCATCACTAAGTTGGACGATCAACTTACGCATTCCCGTTTACTTATTTTTAGATACAGGTATACCAGGGTCTGATGTCTAGAGTTGGTGTCATCCGTCTCTGAGATCCTGTTTGTCATCATCATGGGTTGTCGTGTTATCTTTTTATTCTTGTTATGCTATATAAGTGTTAGTACATATCAATCATGATTAAGTACTTAAAGACTATGCTTTGTTTGGATTCTTTTGGTTATTGCACGGTTTGTGCTTATGTTGTATTTTGTGTCCGCTCCTACATATCGCAGCGTACCAGGGTTTATATGTTGTTATGTTTGAACTATTATACGAATTATTTTGTTGTTGATTTCCAAAAAAAAAATATATTGTGGTCAAATTTTAATTGTGTTCACTGAATATGAACCCGAACTCGGGGTGGATCCACGTAGGATTCGACCCGGGGACTCGGGCCGACACATCAAGGGCAGCAAATTCAAGTTTCGTGAGATTCGACATAATGCAGGCTTGATTAAATTAAGATAATTGTTAGAATAATACATTACAAAAATTAAACCAGTACACTTAAATCTATACTAACTCTAAAAGTATGAATAATTTAACCTTTTTTTTTTATGAAGACAAAAATGCTCGTGTTCAAGTTGTAAATTATATTAATAAAACATAGTTAAACATGAATTTTCCTTAAATTTTCTCATAAAAAAGTTGGTAGGAAAATATTTTAAGAAAATATGTAACTTCTTTTCCTCCCTGACCAAATACCAGGAAATATGGAACGATAAAGATTTTAAGAAAATATGTAAATTCATCGATGACATAAAGTCTTATTATAGTTATTTCCTACATTAACTCCAATAATTAAGAAATTAACGGTTACGTCATTATTACAATTTCATTATTGTTTTCCTATAACACATAAAAAATAAAAAACACTATTGTTATGAATATTTGCTAAAATATATATTTAAAATTATTATAACGTATTATCAATATGTTGTTATGTAAAAAATATTATTTGTTTCATTTAAAGATTTAGTACAATATGTCACTCCTTAAACAATTCAAATTCTCTTAAATATCATAAAATTTGTTAAAGTAGAATAGCATTTTACCTATGAATGAACAAAAATGCTTATGACTTAGTGAACTAAGTAATCTTTATTTGACATGAAAAATATTACCTCAAATTTTCATGGAAATCTTTTCAAGAAAAATGTTTGAATGAAGTGAAAAAAATGATGAAAATCAATGAAAATTGGTGAAACCGATCAAATAAATTTTATGTAATTGATGAAAACATGTGAAATCAATCTGGATGAAATTTATGAATAGTGGTGAAGTATGTGAAAATATGGGTGATATTGGTAATAAGAAATTCCATTAATTTCGATAAATATAAGTGACATCGATGAAACTTTGGGTGACATTTGTGAAAACATGGGAAACAATTGATGAAATTAGTGAAAAATGGGTGAAATATATGAAGAATTAGTTAAATCATTGAAAAATATTAAAGTCTGTGAAATAATGTGAAATCAATGAATATTCAAGTGAAATTGATAAAAAAAAACACGTGAAATCAGTGAAATATAAGTTAAACTAATAAAAAAAAAGTTTAACAAGAAAAACAGTGTGAACTAAACCAATAGAAATTTTTTTTTTGTTTGAATAGGATAAAATAAAAAGAAATCGATGAAAAATAGGAAAAATTATGGACTATAGGTAATAATTTATCAAGAACATGTAAATCAGTAAAAAAATATAAAACCAGTTAAAATCAATGAAAATTGAACTAAACTAAATAATATAATAAGTGAAATTGCTTAGATCGGTAAAAAAATATCTTTCAAATGTTATGGTAAGTATAATTTGAAATATACTTAAAAATAATTGAAGATGTATAATTATTTGAGTTGCAAATTCGGTAAATACATGTGAAGTCGATGAAAATTCAAGTAAATTTGCAAAAACAATTGATGACATCGGTGATATGATGAGATTACATAAAAAATGATCAAATATGTGAAAAATGGGTAAAATCGGTGAAAAAGGCTAAAGTCGGTGAAATATGTGAAAATTTGTTAAACTCGTAAAAATGAGTGAAATCTAAAATGAAAAAATTTCAACCAACAAAAACAAAGTCAACCCATTAGAAAAATGGTTTAATCCTAAAAAAACTAAACAAATTGATGGAAAATACCCGTGATGAAGTTAATAAATTGAATATCATTCATTAGTATGTGCTATTTTATGACATAATGAAGTTAATTTTACTTTGAATAACAACAAAATACAACTGAAATTAAATAGACACGTACAACGTATGTCCACTTTAAATCGGTGAAAAAAATGCATGTGAAATCGTAAATACATTTGAAATCGATAAAAAAATGTAGGTAAAATTTGTGAAAAAATGATAAAAACGGGTAAAATTGGTTAAAATAAAGATAAACTTGGTGACAATATGTAAAATCGATAAAAATTAATTCCAATGAAATTTCTAAGAATAATGATGGAACCAGTGAAATTCAGTAAAATTGAGTAAAGTCGGTGAAGAAAGGGTAAAGTCAGTAAAAAAAACGTAAAGTTGATAAGAACATATTTAATCAATGAGAAATTTAGGTATATGTGAAATTAGTGAAAAAAACCATGAAAAATAGGTAAAACGAGTTAAAATGGTAAAACCGAGTGAAATCGGACAAAAAAATAGTTTAACTAGTGACATCAATAGAAAAATTGTTCAAACTGGAAAATATTATAATCAATAAAAAAGAAGGGATAAATCGTTAAAAAAATAAACCGATAAAAAAATATAAACATTGAGGACAAAGGAATCGATGAAAGTTTGGGTGAAATTTGTAAAGAAACGGATAAAATCAGTCAAAAAAGCTTGAAGTCGGCGAAAACATGCTTAATCGATGAAAACTTTAGGTGAATAACATGTTAAATCAGTGAAATAAGTGAAAACAAGTTTAACTTTAACCGACAAAAATAAGGTGAAATAGGAAGAAAATGGTTTAAATTGGAGAATAGATCGACGAAAAACGGGAAAACAATGAACAATGATATAGTCGATAAAAAGCGAAAAATCTCTGAAAGAATAAAACAACGAAAACATATAAATCAATGAAACTTCGTGTGAAATTGGTAAACATTGGTGAAGTTTGTGAAAAAATTGGTGAAACCAGTAAGAAAAAATGCTCGTGAAATTTATCAAGAAATGGATAAAACTTGTGTCATCGATGAATAAGATAAACTTGACATGAAAACTACTATGATGTAATGAACTAAATAATGTTCTTATGATCTTATTTTAAAACCAATTTTGTAAGATATAATAACTACATCAGTCATCATTTTATATTTTATTATACCTATTCAAAGCCATCACTTTTTTTACAAACCAATAATTATTAATAAAATGAATTTCATAAATAATAAATTGATCAGTCATAAATATATGATCTATTATGACATAAAAATGACTAATTTTATTCTAACTTGCGAAAAATACCAATTAAAATTAGACACATACAACGTACGTGCACTTTTCTAGTAGCTTTTAAATATCTCAATAATATTCATGAGCAAATACTCATAATATGAATCCTATTAAATAATTGAAATGTATAATAAGATCGTTGATAGTAATTGTTGGATAAGGATGAAGATAAAGCACTAAAGACAATTTGATAAGGGAGGTTTTGATATATTCCAAAACTTCAAAATCGGCTAAGTATGGAGTAACTTAGCTGATGTCCCTTTTGAAGTAATTTTGACTAAGTATAGAAGACATCAGAAGAGTCAAAATTTCAAGGTCCAAGACTTCTGATCTGCTGAAGGAAAGATATCAGACTGATGAAGATCAGCCGACTCAAATCAGATTTGTTCAAGTTTGGGATCAGCTTAGTTCGCCATCAGACTTGCATCTTCGTCAGCCAAGTGAAAAGGATCATAAAGTCGCCCCAACGGTAATAAATGCCCCTGGAAGTAATAAATGCTGAAGTACAAGGTTATTAAAGACAAATGATTGAAGAAATGCTTCGCATCATCTGGGTGCATTTAATGCTGCATTTAATGCTGCCTGCAGGAAAGTACTGTTGATAGTACGGACAGACTGCAAAAGAGCCGTTCGCGGAAATTAAGGACCAGTACTCGAGGAATTTGAATCCTGTCTCTCTTCAACGGACATTTTTCAAACCTCAAGTATAAATAGCTGAAAGAGACGAAGAGAAAACAACAATACAATCTCTGAGAAATTTTCGAAGAAGAACTCTTTAAGTCTCAAGAACAACTCACTCATCAGCCTAGTCATTTGTTGACGAAAAGCGAAGTTGAAGAACAAAGCTAAACACATCTTCTGAGTGAATTTGTAAAAACTGAGTGTTGTGAGAAGTAGATATCCATCTTTGTAAGTGATATTACTTCAGAGAGTAGGATTTCTTTGTGATTTCTTACTGCGCATTTACGGCCTGTTCATTTGTTGTTAGGCGTAAGCAGAGTGTACTGGTTACTTTATGTTTCTAGTATAACCCAAGATCTTTGTGACTTGGAAGAGTGGACTAAAGGATATTCACATCCATATAACCACTATAAAAATTACTTGTGTTTTTACTTGCATTTTTACTTGCATAATTCAAGACTGCATAAAACACTTTAGTTAACTGTTTGAAAAAGATTTAAAAAGGAGTTTATAAAACTGGGGAAACATTTTTCAAACTACTAAGGATACTTGTGAAAAACACTTTGAAAATCAGCTGCAAGTACTCTAAGTATTAAAACTGATTTTAACAAAATCAGCTAAGTAACTATCAGTTTAGTGGTCTACGAAGCTGTTCAAAGATTTGTTCGCGATCAGCCGAGAAACCTACTGTTGATAACAGCTTAGTCTGTTTAAGTTAACAAAAAGGTTTTAAAGTTAAAAATTGCAAAAAGTTAAGAGGTTTATTCACCCCCCCCTCTAGACCTCATCTGACCACTTGGGACCAACAGTAATACCTTAATATCTACATAATATAAATTTTTAATAGCAATAGTTGGATAGTTAGCCCACTTATACATATAAATTTTACATGTGGCAAATTAATCTAGACAAAATTCATTTTATATGCTTATTAAAACCATTTACAACTCATAAAACAAAAATAGTAACTTCTAGAAAGCATATAAACATACATATTTAAAGCAAAAATTAAACTGTAATCTGAAATGTCTAGAAACAAAGCAATTTATTTAGTTCAATCTCCCAATTTTTTTTACGAAAACAAATATTAGAATTTAAAACAACTATGTGTAATGATAAGTAATGAGCAAATCGCGTTTTGGGTTCTCCTTATGGATTAAATTTTGTACTTTCATCACTTTAAATTTTTATAGTAGATTGGTCCCTTTTATCAATGTAGTATATCATATGCGTCCCTCTTAAATTTTTTGTATTAAATTCGTCCCTCTTATCAATGTAGTGTAACACATTACTCCCTCTTGAATACAAAATACATCACTTAAATTCAAAATATATTCTAAAGTGGACGAAAGTTGATGTATTTTGTATTTAGAATGGACTAATGTGTTACACTACATTGATAAGAGGGAAGAATTTGCTACAATAAATTTAAGAGGGAAGAATGTGTTATTAGATGAACGAATGTGATACATTATATTGATAAGAGAGACCAATCTACTACAAAAAATTTAAGAGGAACGAAAATAAAAAAATTAACCCATAAAAGGACAAAAACGCTATTCACTCACTTATACATTAAACATTTATCACTATGAAAAGAAACTACATAAACATCTCATGACATGAAAGTGGAAAACATCAACGAGATCAAATATCATCCCGTCTAGACATTTAGTACCCAAATTTGAAAGAAGAAAAAAAAATCTCATTAAAATCATGAGTGATATGAAGTTATATTTAAATCAAGAAAAGTATGCCTTTTTCACTATATAAATACATTATGCATATGATTATATTGAGTTTCTTTCTTTTAAAAAGATTGAATGATGGCTACATAATTATAGAGATTCATGCATTTGGAAGAGCAATTTATTCAGTACATATGCCAATTATTATATTCACTAGCAATAATGGAAGCTTAATATAATGATAAGTGAAACGACAATGCTTCTTCCATATGCAAAATCAGTACATGGATTGATTTAAAGGGGAATTTGGATATTATGTCTTGATAAAATTTCAACAAGAACACTATATGAATACTTTAAGCGAATCGTGCAGATAACGTATATAAAACAAGCTAGAAGATAAACAAATAAATATTGAAGAATGGAGAAGGGAGAAGGGAGAGAATATTTCATTGTATTTATATACCATTAATACACGATATAAAGCCTTTATTTATAGGACTATACAAGACTATCAAAAGTCATAAGTTACATAAGTTACAAATATTGATTATCCACTAACTAACCTCAATAAAATAACTCATTAAAATGGGCATCCATTACTATAATATTTACAACACCTTCAATATTATAAGTAGTGAAATGACAATTAATTAATATTATTTTTTCTCTTATTTTTCCTTGGAATTTGCTCCTTCCAAATCTCCCATCTTTATGACTTTTAAATAAGGTTTTTTTTTTTTTAACTTAAATAATTATTTCTGCATTTTTTTTTTGGATAGTTAACGTAAGCCTAGTTTATTTCCAAGCGAAAAATAATTAAAAAGGATTTTCCAAGCTATTTCTGATATATTTCAGGTTAACTCGACCAAGTTGCTCACCTATATCATGCAAAAGAGAAAATGGCTAAAAATAGTTATGCAAAAGCATGGTCCAATTATTATACGGATAACAAACATAATCTGACTATATAATAGAAGTCTTATTAAATAACCGTAGTACTTGAAGAACCAAGTTTAAATTAAGACATGAGTTGATTGTCTCATGAGTTTTGTATGATTGGATAAGTTGGATTACAATTTCGGGATGATAAGAATTACAAATATTATTTGTGACAAATATGCCAAATCCATGATTAATTAGTCATGACTAAGTGATTTCAATGCATATTAGCTTGTTGTATAACTAGGATCTCATATTCCCGAAAACAAAAGAAAAAAATTAGTACTTATTTGGTATTTTAATAATATACTCATAAAATAAATTATCAATTTCTTAATGAGACTCCCAATTTAATTATAATGCCATTGTCAACTTAATTAATTCTAGAAAATAAGAAATTAGATAATATATTTAATACATATAAATTGATGTAAAATTTACTTATATGTTTACTTTTATCATTGGGCATTGAGTTATATCTCTATAAAGTGTCAAAATTACAATATTTATATTTTAACGCATTTGTTTTTCAACAAATCAAAGTGGCGCAGCGGAAGCGTGGTGGGCCCATACCCCAGGATCGAAACTTGGCTTTGATATTGTTTGTCTATTTTATTTTATGTTTTATCCAATTCAACCTTTCGTATGAAACTTTTTTGGGCTTTTTTACTTTATTTTTTTTTTGGCAAAATTACAAAAATCGTCCCAAACTAATCACTGATTTTGGATTTTCAACCCAAACTATTTAATTTGGCGAATTTCGTCCCGTAATTTAATATTTTTTTGGAATATCGTCCCACCATAATTATAAGACGGAATTGCGCA
This sequence comes from Penstemon eatonii, assembly GCA_038501285.1. NCBI lineage: Eukaryota > Viridiplantae > Streptophyta > Magnoliopsida > Lamiales > Plantaginaceae > Penstemon > Penstemon eatonii. Next base: position 20,081,847 of record CM076711.1, read on the forward strand.
TTTGCCGATAAATTATCACATGACTACTTAAGTGTCATGACATGGTAAATTTTAACATGAATAATTATATAATATTGCAGAGTTCGTCCCAAATTAATTACAAGATTGAACGTCATTTTCATTAAATTAGAAATTTAATATTGGGACTAAATTCATACAAAATGGTAAATTGTGGGACGAAATTTGGCGAGTTGATATAGTTTGGGATGAAAAATCAAATATAGTAATTAGTTTGGGACGATATTCCAAAAAAATATTAAATTACGGGACGAAATTCGCCAGATTAAATAGTTCGGGACGAAAATCCAAAATCAATAATTAGTTTGGGACGTTTTCTGCAATTTTACCTTTTTTTTTTATCCAATTCAACCTTTCGTATGAAACTTTTTTGGGCTTTTTTACTGTTTGTACCACTTGTGTTAAATATTTATTAGGTTCCCCTTTAATTACCATTGGATCAAGTTTATTTTTTATTTTTCCATTCATTTTTTTTAGGGTGACCAGTACTCCATAAATTTAATAACTCTTTTTAAATTTTTACAAATAACTTTCCCAAAAAAACCCCATTTTATTTTTCTTTTCAACAATTTTTGTTATGAAAAATATTTCAGAAAAAAAAATTGTCGTTCTCCTTCGAATCAAAGAAACACCCAATTTCTTTCTTCCAGTCTATCCCCCCGGAACCCCTCATACTTTCCGGCACCGTTCTCCTTCGAATCACTTGTCGCGCCGGATAGAAAGAAACAACCAATTTACTTGTTCCAGTCTCTCCCTCCGGGGAACCCTCATCCTTTCCGGCACCATTCTTCTTCGAATCACTTGCCGCGCCGAATGAATCTGAAACTGTAGGCGAGAGATTGAATTTATTTTAATTTTTCCTCCTTTTTTGGTAAGAATATTCCTCAAAATTTTCACTTAATTTAATTTTATGGGTTAATCCAAAGAATTGTTTTTCCGAAAAAAATTCCCAGGCTCTTGTGATCTAAAAATTATATACCCTAGATCTAAGAATGAGTCAACAAATAAAATTTAGATTCACAATTCATTCCTTGATTTTTTTGTCTTTTTTTTACTTGATTGAGTTCTTGTAGTTTTAAGTATTTTATGTTGAATTTTGGTGGTTTACAGATTTGTGATTTATTCATTCACAAAATAAAAATCGAGCTGTTGTGTGCAATATATATTTTGTCAAGAAATTAGCTCACAACACTTTAATGGAGCTGTAAGTGGGCAGGGATAACTGATAAAAAGAAAAATGGAAAGCAGGTTAAAATTGCAATTTTGACCTCAAATTTTTAAAGAACCCAGAATTACATTTCAGTCCAGTATTTTAAGAAAATTGAAAATTTCAATTCGGCCCCCGATTTCAGAAATCCAAATTTACATTTTTGGTACCACAATTTTTGGATATTACAATTTTGACCCTAAATTTTAGAAAAATCAAGACTTGCAATTCAATCCAGTATTTTAAGAAAATTGAAAATTTCAATTCGGCCCCTGATTTCAGAAATCCAAATTTTCACTTTTGGTCCCTTAAATTTCAAAAATTGCAATTTGACCCTATATTTTCAAAAAAATAAGAATTGCAATTCAGTCCATAATTTAAAGAAAATTAAAATTTTCAATTCGGCACCTGATTTCAGAAATCCAAATTTGCACTTTTGGTCCCTCAATTTTTGGATATTGCAATTTTAACCCTAAATTTTTTAAAAATCAAGAATTGCAAGTCAGTCCAGTATTTTAAGAAAATTGAAAATTTCAATTCGGCCCCTGATTTCAGAAATCCAAATTTGCACTTTTGGTCCCTCAATTTTGGATATTGCAAAATTTCTGAAAATCAGGGGCCGAAATGAAAATTTTAATCTTCAGAAATACACGGAATCGTAGTTCTAGATTTTTAAAAAATTTAGGATCAAATTGCAATTTCTGAAAATTGAGGGACCAACAGTGAAATTTTGGATTTCTGAAATCAGGGGCCGAATTGAAATTTTTAATTTTCTTAAAATACTGGACTGAATTGCAATTCTTGATTTTTCAAAAATTTAGGGTCAAAATTGCAATATCCAAAAATTGAGGGACCAAAAGTGCAAATTTGGATTTATGAAATCAGGTGCCGAATTGAAAATTTTAATTTTCTTTAAATTATGGACTGAATTGCAATTCTTATTTTTTTGAAAATAAAGGGTCAAATTGCAATTTAAACCAAAAGTGAAAATTTGGATTTCTGAAATCAGGGGGCGAATTGAAATTTTCAATTTTCTTAAAATACTGGACTGAATTGCAATTCTTGATTTTTCTAAAATTTAGAGTCAAAATTGCAATATCCAAAAATTGAGGTACCAAAAGTGCAAATTTGAATTTCTGAAATCAGGGGCCGAATTGAAATTTTCACTTTTTTTATTATACCTATTCAAAGCCATCACTTTTTTTACAAACCAATAATGCAGGGTATTACATTGCAATATTCATGAATAAGTGAAAACTAGTGAATAAGTGAAATCAGTCATCATTTTATATTTTATTATACATATTCAAAGCCATCACTTTTTTTACAAACCAATAATTATTAATAAAATGAATTTCATAAATAATAAATTGATCAGTCATAAATATATGATATATTATGACATAAAAATAGCTAATTTTATTCTAACTTGCAAAAAATACCAATTAAAATTAGACACATACAGCGTACGTGCACTTTTCTAGTAGCTTTTAAATATCTCAATAATATTCATGAGCAAATACTCATAATATGAATCCTATTAAATAATTGAAATGTATAATAAGATCGTTGATAGTAATACCTTAATATCTACATAATATAAATTTTTAATAGCAATAGTTGGATAGTTAGCCCACTTAATTTTACATGTGGCAAATTAATCTACACAAAATTCATTTTATATGCTTATTAAAACCATTTACAACTCATAAAACAAAAATAGTAACTTCTAGAAAGCATATAAACATACATATTTAAAGCAAAAATTAAACTGTAATCTGAAATGTCTAGAAACAAAGCAATTTATTTAGTTCAATCTCCCAATTTTTTTTACGAAAACAAATATTAGAATTTAAAACAACTGTGTGTAATGATAAGTAATGAGCAAATCGCGTTTTGGGTTCTCCTTATGGATTAAATTTTGTACTTTCATCACTTTAAATTTTTTATAGTAGATTGGTCCCTTTTATCAATGTAGTATATTATATTCGTCCCTCTTAAATTTTTTGTATTAAATTCGTCCCTCTTATCAATGTAGTGTAACACATTACTCCCTTTTGAATACAAAATACATCACTTAAATTCAAAATATATTCTAAAGTGGATCAAAGTTGATGTATTTTGTATTTAGAAGGGACTAATATGTTACACTACATTGATAAGAGGGAAGAATTTGCTACAATAAATTTAAGAGGGAAGAATGTGTTATAAGATGGACGAATGTGATACATTATATTGATAAGAGAGACCAATCTACTACAAAAAATTTAAGAGAAACGAAAATAAAAAAATTGATCCATAAGAGGACAAAAACGCTATTCACTCACTTATACATTAAACATTTATCACTATGAAAAGAAACTACATAAACATCTCATGACATGAAAGTGGAAAACATCAACGAGATCAAATATCATCCCGTCTAGACATTTAGTACCCAAATTTAAAAGAAGAAAAAAAAAATCTCATTAAAATCATGAGTGATATGAAGTTATATTTAAATCAAGAAAAGTATGCCTTTTTCACTATATAAATACATTATGCATATGATTATATTGAGTTTCTTTCTTTTAAAAAGATTGAAAGATGGCTACATAATTATAGAGATTCATGCATTTGGAAGAGCAATTTATTCAGTACATATGCCAATTATTATATTCACTAGCAATAATGGAAGCTTAATATAATGATAAGTGAAACGACAATGCTTCTTCCATATGCAAAATCAGTACATGGATTGATTTAAAGGGGAATTTGGATATTATGTCTTAATCAAATTTCAACATGAACACTATATGAATACTTCAAGCAAATCGTGCAGATAACGTATATAAAACAAGCTAGAAGATAAACAAATAAATATTGAAGAATAGAGAAGGGAGAGAATATTTCATTGTTCATTGTATTTATATACCATTAATACACGATATAAAGCCTTTATTTATAGGACTATACAAGACTATCAAAAGTCATAAGTTACAAATATTAATTATCCACTAACTAACCTCAATAAAATAACTCATTAAAATGGGCAATGTAATACCCTGCATTTTTAAATAAGAGTAAAATGAATTTCTAGTTAAATTTTAATTTAAATAGGAAACTTAATTTATTAGGTTTGGAATGGGACTTATAGGACTTGAATGTTTTGTAGAAAGGAAATGGGACTCATTAAATTCATTTAGGGTCAATTGAATAAATCATTGATAGATAAGGGTAATATGAGTGTTAAAATAAAATTATGGACCTAATGTGAAATTTGTAGTTTGACTTTAATATTAGTTGTATGTTTATCTATCTATCTATCTATATATATATATATATAGTACGGTACCAAACTACTTCAACATTAAATTCAATATTAGTTGTAAGTTTATCTATCTAAATTGGAGTGTCTAATCATAATAGAGGACTAAAGTGAATGTTTTAAGAAATATAGTGAACTTTGACGATCATATATAAAAGTTAAAGAAGTCAATTAAATTAATTATGGGCTATAGATTGTATAATTGAAGCTTTGGGGTTAATGTTTAATTACTAAAAGTCAAGAACTTTACATCAAATTTAGAGTAATGATAATAACAAATTCTATCAAGTCAATGTATTATCTATCTATCTATATAGTTGGAGTCGCTAATGGAAAAGTAAAACAAATATTATCATCAATTCAACTATACACGCGGCAACATAAGAGTAGAGATGAATGACTCTTAATTAAGTTTGATATATGTCACTTATAGAAATCACATCTTCTTTCCTCTATTATTAAAATACTTATACCCACAAACATTAATCCACACATTTTAACAAGTATTTTACCCAAACATTCAACCACTTGGTGTGTGAGACTTAACCAACAGAGAGGGAGTTGGGAAGCTAGGAAAACCGTGAGAAAGCGAGATAGAAAAGGTCACTTCCTTAAATTGAGAGAGGTGATGGAGAAGAATGATAATCAAGAAAAGGTGGGTTATTTAATTGAGATTTTAAGTTGGGTCATTTCCTTTTCTTTTACTTTCAGTTGAATTAATAAGAATTTTTGAACTCTAAATAATTGTTGGGCTCAAGTTAATGTGTAATCTAAATTACAGTACAAAGAAAATGCGTGAACTAATTAAATAAGACATACTCTAATGTCTGGATGTGCATAAATATTTCAATTATATTTACTATATTAATAATAATGGACTACGCCTTTAAGTTTGGATAATTAAATAGTGTTGGACCATAATTAAATCTTGGGATAATTACAGGTACCTCCCCTGTGGTTAGGCGTAATTACCGCCCAATCCCCTCGGACAATCATAATTACAACCACCTCCCCTGAGGTTTCAAAAGGGTTACAAAACCCTAACGGAGACTAACGGACTTGGACGGAATGTGTGAATTGACGGTTATGCCCTTCAGTTTTCTAATTAAAAAAAAAAGTAAAAAACCCATAAAATATCTCGACCCGGATTGACAATATTGCCCCTGCTTCATTTCCCGCTTCAAAACACATACACACACTCACACACTTACAACACAATCCTCACAATCGCTCAAACCATTCATCTTCCCCACCATTTTCAATCACCATTGTTTCTCCAACTTGTAAAACTATCAAGCCCCATTTTAGTGTGTTGAAAAACCGTGTTAAGGAGAAAACACAAGCCCCATTCCCGTACCATTTCTGGGCAGCAAAACATCCAAAGAACCGAAGGTAAAATCGAAAATTAATCTTTTATTTTCAATCGATTTTTGTTTTTTTTTTGTTGTAAATAGCTTAGTTAACTAATACTCTTGTATATTCTCAAAAAATGAAGAATTTTCAGTCACCTAGGGTTTTTTTGGCACAAAATTTTGAACACTGCTTTTTTTTTTGGTTGGAAAATATCTCTGAATATTTATGTGATAATATGATTATGTTTTGATTTCATAGTTTTGATTTTGATTGGTGTTGTTTTTGTTGATAAAACGAAACAAAACATGATTATGTTGTTGATTTCATAGTTCAATATTGCATGTTGTTTGGTATGTATGATAATATGGGTAATATGGTCATGTTTTTTTGAGTTATATTTGCTGAAATTTTTGTATGTTACAAAGTTTTGAGTTATGTTAGTTTCTCTTTCTTTTCATGTTGTTACTATCTTTGCAAAATTTCTTTGAAGGTTTCTTTTCATGTTATTACTTTCTTTGCAAAATTTTGTATGATAATATGGTAATGTTGTTACATTCTTTTCATTTTCAGAAAATGTTGTATGATATTATTGTCCATTACCAAGATGAAATGTTCATCCTCAAGAACATTCAATCAAGGAACTATAAGTACTTGGACCTGCTAAATGATGTATGTGAAGTTGCTTTGAAGAACTTACCAGGGAGAGATGACACTCTTATTGTGATGAGTTATGGTGAAACATACCTGGGGAGGCTTTGCAAATCAAGGATATGGGGTGACAGTGATGTAAACCATATGTTTGAGAAGAACAAGGACCATTCTCAAATTGACTTGTTTATTCAGACATTTCAAAATGAAGATGAGGGTGTAAACCAAGGAGGGTCTGAGAATGAAGAGGCTGCAAGTGAGGGTTATGAGGATGAATCTAGTGAAAGTGAGGGTGATGAGGATCAAAGTGAAAGTGAGTCTGGTGATGGGGAAAGTGAAGGTGATGAGGGTGAAGGTTCTGGTGATGGTGAAAGTGAAGGTCAGGAAACTGATATGGGTCAGTTAGGAGACAGTGATAATGAGAGAGGGGAGCAAAATGAAAGGGTGAAAAATACTCAGGGGGTTAAAAGAAGCAAAGGAAAGCAACCAGTGGCTGCTAATAATGAGAGAGGGGATCAAAATGTAAGGGTTGAAAATACACAGGGGGGTGAAAGAAATAAAGGAAAACAACCAGTGGCTGCTGATAGTGCACTGAGTGATTATGAATCTGATGATCACTGTGAAGCTCATCATAGTTCAGATGAGGAATTTGAAGATGATCCAATGGCTGGATATATAGGGAGAAATGAGTTCCTTGTTCCTGCCAATATTTATGAGCCTATGGAATTTAGAGTTGGGATGGAGTTCCCAACAGTTGATCATTTTAGAGAGGCATTGAGGGAGTTTGCAGTCAGAGAGGGGTTTGAACTTTTCAGGCTAAAGAATGAAAAAACAAGAGTGACAGCAACTTGCAATGCTGCAGACTGTAAGTGGAGAGTTCATGCATCTCCTTTGCCTGATGGAGCTACTTTCATGATCAAGTCATACAATCCTGTGCATACATGTGTTAGGAAAGGTGGGATTAAGGAGGCAACTGCAAGCTGGATGGCTGAAAAGTTGGTGGATATTCTGAGGGCAAATCCTGATATGAAGCCAAAAGGGATGAGGAATGAGTTGAAGAAATATGGGATTAATCCAAATTACATGCAGTTATACAGGGCCAAGCTAAAAGCTATGGAGGATATTGAAGGTGGACATAAAGAGTCTTACTCTATGCTGCCTAAGTATGCTGACATGGTTAGGACAACTAATGTGGGGAGTCTTGTTGTGATTCAATATGAGGACAACACAGGAGATGGTGATGGAGATGAAGTAGTTGAACCCATTCCACATGCTCCTACATTTAAAAGATTTTTTTTGGGTTTGGAACCATTGAAGATAGGATTTTTTTTTACTGTGTGATATTTTTCAGGGGCTTGTTGAGGCAATTCTTGAGAAAGTGCCTACTGCTATCAACAGGAAATGTGCCAGACACATATATGCAAACATGAGGACCCTCTATTCTGGCCTGGTGGTAAGAAAATGGTACTGGGCAGCTGCAAGGGCATACAATAGGGCCATGTTTGACTTTGCCATGAGAAAGTTAAAAGAGGTAAAACCCCAAGCTTATGATTGGTTAATGGCAATAGATGTTAGTATGTGGTCTAGACATGCTTTTGATACTAGGATAAAAAATGACCATGTTACTAACAATTTGTCTGAATCTTTTAATAATTGGATTGGTGATGTGAGAGCTGCACCTATTTTGGGTTTGATGGATGGGTTGAGATCAAAAGTTATGAATAGGGTGAACAAAAGGTATGTTGATGGGATGAAATGGACTGGTCCTTTGTGTGATGGTATTGTTAAGAAAATAAATGTGTTAAAAACTGAAGCCAATAGGTGTGTTTTGATGATTGGTGGTGAAAATGAGTTTGAAGTCAAGGAGAACAATATTCACTTCATAGTGAATTTGGGAAATAGGACATGCAACTGTAGATATTGGGAGGTTAGTGGAATTCCTTGCAAGCATGCTTTGGTAGCTATAGAATACAAAAGAGAGAATGTGGAAAGCTACACAGACAAAAGTTACTTCAAGGGATTTTATATGATGGCCTACCATAACAAGATCAAGGGCATTCCTGATCCTATGTTCTGGCCTTCAATGGACCATATTGAACCTCAAGAAGTTATGCCCCCACCTCTTAAAAGACAGCCAGGAAGACCAAAGAAACACAGGAGAAGGGAGGAAGGAGAAGCATCAAGGGTAATCCCCTCAAAAAGGTCAGCAACCTTGAAGTGTGGTAGGTGTGGGCATTTAGGGCATAACAAAAGGACCTGTGAGGGTGGGAGAAAAAAAAATAAGAGAACTAAGAGAGCAACCAACAGAGAGGAGGCACAGGTCATTATATTCAAACTTATGTTTTAGCCTAAATTTACTAAAATGAATGTTTTTGATTAACTCATTCATTGTATTTGCAGGTAGCTGAAGATGGAGGTGCTGGACCATCAAATGCTGCTAGAGGAGTTGATTTTGATGCTGATATCCCACTAAGTCAAGTGCTTGATCAACTAAGGAGATCAAGAAGTGAAACTGTGGTGGTGAACACTCAAGAAGCCCCCCCATTCTCCCAATCCTCACAAGTTCCACCTGATGAATGAATTTGCTGGATTTTGTTTAAGAATTTATGTTATTGATATGGTTTTTGATGAATTATGATGTGTTTTTGGATTTCTGTTGCTGGCATTTAATTAACATCCAGTTTATTGTGTGTTTGTTTATGGATTTCTGTTTTGGTAATATTTTGGGCAAAATTTGGATGTTATTTAAATGTTTTGGATTGTAAAGGGGGATATTAGTAATGTTTTGTTAATATTTTGGGTACAGATGTAATGGTATTTGTAATGAACTATGGCTGGTTATTTATCATATGAATCATTTTGGCAAAAAATTTGTGTTTTTATTAATTTAATGCATTTGTTTTATGGATTTCTTTGGTCTTTCTATGGCTGGTATACAAGTATTTCTGTTGCTGGTATTTTATTTTGTATAAGCTATGAAAACAGTAGAATCTTTCTATGGATTTCTTTGGTAATTTATGCATTTTCAAACTAATTTCCTGAATTTACACACAATAAAAATTGATTTTAAGGATAAAACTAAAATACAACATTGACACCCTTTCATTATCCTAAACATTACAATAAACCCCCTGTCCATGCAAAAAACTAAAAAGGGTAAAATTGTCCACGTAAAATGCTACAGTAATAGAGGGGTAAAATAGGAAATTCAAAAAATATTACGTGATGACGTCAGCAAAAACTAACTGATTCCTAACGGATGTAATCCTTTTGAAACCTCAGGGGAGACGGTTGTAATTATGATTGTCCGAGGGGATTGGGCGGTAATTACGCCTAACCACAGGGGAGGTACCTGTAATTATCCCTTAAATCTTTGTGAACTAGAAAGAAAATTGAGTCTAGTAACCCGAATGAAAGAAACTGGAATTTTGTGGAACTATAATTAGTTACTCAAATTAATGTAATTAAGGTATAATTGTGATCATGAAAGTTAAAATATTATACAAGAGAATACACTAATACTAGTTATTACTACTAAGTCATTCACGTGAAACTATTAAGCCGAGCTAGACATTGGGAGTTTGGGTACTTAGCCACCACAAAACTAATAAGGATGAATTCCCAGAAGGAAAAATTAATAGTTCAATTGGTCGTGGGTGCTATGAATTAATTCTCTTTCAAGACTTGGTTAAGCAATGTGAATTGGACCATCGTATAAAAGAGGGTAAAGGTTACTTAAATCTAATTTAATAGTTACTAGGGAATAAGTTAAAACATATTCTAAGTACAAGAATACGTAATTAGAGGTCATAAAAGTGTAGTTAAAACTTTTATTATAGAATCCGAGTACCTATACATAGGTATTCCAAAAATATAATATGGTATTTAAATCAATTTTGGATAAGTTATATTCTTAAAAGTGGTTAACTAATTAGCTTGACGAAATATAAATTAAATAATAGATGTCAACTTAAATGTTAAGAGTAATCGAACATGTTAATATTATCGAAACATTCCTTGTAAGTAATTCGGGACTAACCGATATGTCACTATCCCATTATAGAGTCCAGACTAGAAATGATTTGGATCGAGACAAGTTCTTTATCAAGCCATGCTAGAAGGTAAACCGAATAGTGGGACTTGAGACGAGGCCACTGTCTACCGTTGAGTGGCATCACTATCCTGAGAAAGGTGAGCGCCTCAATAAAACACTTTTTAAAACTGAAAGAGCTTTTCAAGAAAATTATATCATATATATGAATTTCTCATTTGAAATAATTACAGTTGTTATATCTCTGTTTATAATTGTTTGCAATGCTTGCAGCATGTACTACTTATTCATAGTAGAACTGATAATTCTATACTTATTTGCATTTCTCGCATCATTTGATATTTGTTGAATAATGGGGTGTAGTACTTTATCTCACCTCATATTGATGAATGGTACCAAGGTGTAGTACTTTATCTCACCTATGTACCAATTGCATATGTATGATTATTTGCGCGCTCATCTGCTCTAGTTTGATGGTATTCTCTGGATAATTCTGGGTAGCTGGGGGCTACAGGGTTACCAGAGCTTTGCCACTGACCGGGCTCACAAACCAAGGATTAGAGCACCTTGGGGAGTGACTCACATTATCCGGCTAAGACATGTCAGTGCCACTGAGAAGGGAAAGGTAGCACCTTCTCCCTTATCTAACCGGCGTACTAACTATTGATCCATTTTGTGATCATTGTATCCTTTTGAAGTGGAGGAGTTGTTTAGCCCGTTTTGCCGGGTAATTGAACGTGATTTCATCTGTGATATCAATATAATTGTTATACTATTGTGGATTGATTTTGAAATGAAATAGGCAGTTCATAGATTTCTAAATTGTTTCTTGCATAAAATTCAACTGCACCCTGGCACAGGCCTCACTAAGTTGTTTTTACAACTTACGCTTTCAAATTATTACTCTTTCAGAATCTCACCAAAGGGCAGGATAGGCCACATCAGACTAAAGGATTTCAATTGGGCGTCTACCATAGAGTTTCTAGAATTTGTCAAGTGAAGGTTTGGTTTGTAATGAAAAGTTTTAAGTTTAATAAGTTTGTTGGGAAAAATTTATGTATTGTAATAGACAGTTAGAGCTCTGAACAGCAGTTATTGGAAATTTATTAAGGTTATCATATTAATATTTATTTCATAGCAGGCAGGTGCCGGTTTCGGGCCGTTACAGGCATCCATTACTATAATATTTACAACACCTTCAATATTATAAGTAGTGAAATGACAATTAATTAATATTATTTTTTCTCTTATTTTTCCTTGGAATTTGCTCCTTCCAAATCTCCCATCTTTATGACTTTTAAATAAGGTTTTTTTTTTTTTTTTTTAACTTAAATAATTATTTCTGCATTAAATTTTTTTTTTTTGGATAGTTAACGTAAGCCTAGTTTATTTCCAAGCGAAAAATAATTAAAAAGGATTTTCCAAGCTATTTCTGATATATTTCAGGTTAACTCGACCAAGTTGCTCACCTACATCATGCAAAAGAAAAAATGGCTAAAAATAGTCATGCAAAAGCATGGTCCAATTATTATACGGATAACAAACATAATCTGACTATATAATAGAAGTCTTATTAAATAACGTAGTACTTGAACCAAGTTTAAATTAAGACATGAGTTGATTGTCTCATGAGTTTTGTATGATTGGATAAGTTGGATTACAATTTGGGGATGATAAGAATTACAAATATTATTTGTGACAAATATGCCAAATCTATGATTAATTAGTCATGACTAAGTGATTTCAATGCATATTAGCTTGTTGTATAACTAGGATCTCATATTTCCGAAAACAAAAGAAAAAAATTAGTACTTATTTGGTATTTTAATAATATACTCATAAAATAAATTATCAATTTCTGAATGAGACTCCCAATATAATTATAATGCCATTGTCAACTTAATTAATTCTAGAAAATAAGAAATTAGATAATATATTTAATACATATAAATTGATGTAATATAATACATATAAATTGATTTAAAATTTACTTATATGTTTACTTTTATCATTGGGCATTGAGTTATATCTCTATAAAGTGTCAAAATTACAATATTTATATTTTAACGCATTTGTATTTCAACAAATCAAAGTGGCGCAGCGGAAGCGTGGTGGGCCCATAACCCACAGGTCCTAGGATCGAAACCTGGCTTTGATATTGTTGTCTACTTTTTTTTTTATCCAATTCAACCTTTCGTATGAAACTTTTCGGGCTTTTTTACTGTTATAAGTACCACTTGTGTTAAATATTTATTAGGTTCCTCTTTAATTACCATTGGATCAAGTTTATTTTTTATTTTACCATTCATTTTTTTTAGGGTGACCATCGTACTCCATAAATTTAATAACTCTTTTTAAATTTTTACAAATAACTTTCCCAAAAAACCCCCCAATTTATTTTTCTTTTCTACAATTTTTGTTATGAAAAATATTTCAGAAAAAAAAAAACACCAACGCCGTTCTCCTTCGAAAATAAGAAACACCCAATTTCCTTCTTCCAGTCTATCCCCCCGAAACCCCTCATACTTTCCGGCATCGTTCTCCTTCGAATCACTTGTCGCGCCGGATAGAAAGAAACAACCAATTTACTTGTTCCAGTCTCTCCCTCCGACGAACCCTCATCCTTTCCGGCACCATTCTCCTTCGAATCACTTGCCGCGCCGGATGAATCTGAAACTGTAGGCGAGAGATTGAATTTATTTTAATTTTTCCTCCATTTTTGGTAAGAATATTCCTCAAAATTTTCACTTAATTTAATTTTATGGGTTAATCCAAAGAATCATTTTTCCGAAAAAATTCCCAGGCTCTTGTGATCTAAAAATTATATACCCTAGATCTAAGAATGAGTCAACAAATAAAATTTAGATTCACAATTCATTCCTTGATTTTTTTGTCTTTTTTTTACTTGATTGAGTTCTTGTAGTTTTAAGTATTTTATGTTGAATTTTAGTGGTTTACAGATTTGTGATTTATTCATTCTCAAAATAAAAATCGAGCTATTGTGTGCAACATATATTTTGTCAAGAAATTAGCTCACAACACTTTAATGGAGCTGTAAGTGGGCAGGGATGACTGATAAAAAGAAAAATGGAAAGCAGGTTAAAGATGCTCTAAAAATTTGGTTGAAATAGAACTTTTAATTTTTTTATTTTTTTGTGTTGTAAATAATGCTTTCAATAAAAATGAGCAATAAAAGTGGACGTAAGGAATACCAATGTTGCAGAAATGGAGGAATTACCAAGCATTTTCTAGAGGTAATAATGACATTTGTAGTTGCTATGTACAACTTCTCGGAACTTCAAGTTAAACTCTAGTTGGTTGTAATTGTATTTAACCAATTTAACCTCTCATGCTCATTGATCCCTTCGTAGGTGGAATTGTCTTTGTAAAGGTTTGAATCTAAGTTTTACGTGTATATATTAGGTTGGCGTTTTTTTCCAGATCCGGGTAAATTATGTAATTTGGATGTGCTTTTTCTGTCATGGTTTTGGTGTAATTTCGTTCAATTTCAGTTTATGTTTTATGGAAAAGTTTTATTTACACTTCAGAATTATTTATTAGTTGTGTCTTATAATCTGATATTTATTATAATTTATAAACGTAGTCAAACTCGGGAGCTCGTAGCAATTCATGTCCTTGTGATTCTTGAATTAAGAAACTTATCCTCTTGTGGAAAGAGGGGTCAAAGTCCTCCCTCTTTGCTTTTGGACTGACCCTTAATGTAATTAAACATTTACTTGTGCATAAAGTATGTATAAAACTACTGTAAGGGGATTTTAAAGGATTTATTGATTGTGACTTCACACAATGGAATGTGTCTGAGAAATGCATTCGGTTAAAACCCAAAATTTTAAAATAATAGGTGGTTATGTTGCCTTTGTTATAAAACTAAGTTAATTGGAACAACAACTAACTAGAATAAACAATGTAAAAGACAAGATAGAGTAGGAAGAGAAGTTCTTCTTATTTCATAGATGATTGTGTATACAATTGTGTGTATAAACACTTTACAACACTCCTATTTATAGGACTAGAAAAGCAACTCAAAAGCCAAAGGTTGCAAGATAATTAGTACTTCATTAATGTTGACCAATACATAATGTATATGTCCTTTCATATGTTAAGTTCAAAGGTTCATCATAAGGTTAATGAACTTCCAAATGCATCCACCTAATATTAGTTTCATAACACTCCCCCTTGGATGCATGTTGCTTATGGAAAATGCCTCGTTAAAAACCTCGTCAGAAAAACCCAGTGGGAAAAACCTGAACAAGGAAAAAAAGAGTACATATCCATATGGGGCTAATAAGCGTGTAACACTGCCTCGTTAAAACCTTGCCAAGAAAACCCATTGGGACAAAACCTGGACGAAGGAAAAAGAGTACAATGTGTGAATTATTAATGACACGCTCCCCCTGATGTTGGCGTAAGGTACACAAATTGACGCATTCCGATATTATGACCATCAATTTGAATGACATAGTCGACAATGCTTTAGTGAACAAATCAGCAAAATTATTGCTTGACTGAATTTATTGAACATCAATATTACCATTTTTTTCTGAAGATCGTTGGTGAAGAAAAACATTGGTAATATGTAATTTGTTCAGTCTCCTTTTATATACCCATTCTTGATTTGAAAAATACAAGTGGCATGATTCTTGGAAATGTTGAATCGTAGACCTTAATCATAAGCATAACACATCATATGTGGATTGTAACCTCTGATTAAAACAAGCACATGTCAGTTGTTCCACAAAGATAGCATAATACATGTTTAATTTCATTTCAATATCTGCATGTAGATGCATAGTTATATCTTTAAATGCAATATCCGACATCATACCATTTGCAGAATACATTAAAGCTCTAATTGCATTTAGATAAGGTACTTCAGGACCTAACAGTTCTTCATTGTCCTCTTGAGGACAAATTTGATATTTATTTATATCTAAAGACCGAACAACCATAAGAGTGCTTAATGGATGAACTTTATCCATATAAGATCTTTTCAGAATTTTCTTTATATGGACAAATATATTCTCTAATAAATGCTCGATCTGCAGGCCGAGACAAAACTATGTTATTTCGAGATTTTTCTCCCAAACTATTTCATCAAGTAGTTTGCGGTCTCAATGAGCTTTTCAAGAGTCCTCACGAGATTTAAAATCATCAGCACATACCGCCATAATAGAAAACTCATTTCAAAATCTTTCAATGCAAAATACACGGACAAATTGGATTGTGCACGAATTCTTCTTTTACGAGGTATTCATTTAGCTGGTTATATCAGACCATATCACCCTTACTCATATAAGCATCGTATTTGTTTACTAAAAGATGAGCATGAGACCATTTAATTCCTTTAGGAATTTTAATATAAATATCACTGCCCAATGATTTATCTAATATGCGGTAACTACATCCATAAACACATTTCAAGTCCTTCAGGGACTACAAATCAATTAAATACCGCAACGTGATTGCACCAATCATGGGGGAATATGTTTCATCGTAGTTATTGGTCTCTGTGAGAATTCGTACAAGAAGTTGTATTTTATATCTCACATTTTCATCATGTTTTCGTAAAATTATATGTTTGTGACATATAAATTTCACGTATTTGGGCGTGCGGACAACTAGTCCAAATACTTTTACAATTTAATAGCGATCTTGAATCGCATCTTTCTATAAGGCCAAATTATTTATTTATTTATTTATGTCGACATTAAATTAACCGTTCACGGTTCAGGATCCTGATTTATAACTTTTATTTAGTTCGACCAGAACAAGAAAAACTATTATTTTGCTTTTTATCCCAGTTTTATTTCTGTTTCATGTGCCTCTTAATGGGCATCTCGTGATCTAGACTGATCAGTCATTTTTATTTTATAGCGCTTTCATGTTGGTGCAATGTTCAATTCTTGCTCATACTATTTGTGCGTGGGCCAAGCTGAGACAAGTAATGTACATTTACAGGGCCGGCCCTGAGTTTTCGGTGGCCCTAAGCCAAATTTTAAATTGTGCCCTCAAATTTATACGTACAACAAAATTATGTTAATAACAAATACAAACTTTTTAAAGCAATGCAAACAAAACTACTAATTAGAACAATAATAAACAATTCGAATAATAAATCAAATATAATCTCGCTTTGTAAAAAACATCGATAACACAAGGTATAGTTTTACATAATAAGAAAATGATTATATCCTATAAATTTTTGGAGTGAAATCACAAATTACACTTGCATAATCATGGACTGAGCTAGGCGTATTTTAATGGGGGGGGGGGCGAAGTTTTTGGGTAACGAAGTCCATATTTTTTTCGATGTTATTATAAAATAACTAAAACAAATTTAAGGTAAAGTAATACAATGCTTTTATCCATAAAAAAAAAAAAGAAAATTATACACTAGCAAGTTTTTTCAAAAGTAAGATATTTTTTTATAAATAATTAGCAGCACATATTCATAACACTCAATACGGATGTTTAAAATGCAATTCAATTGAACCAAAAATAATTTGGTAGCAACTTGATATATTTATGATGTTCAAATAAAATGACAAAAATTAACTTAGATTATAATAAGTTTATAATTTTATCTAATAACAGGGTAAAATGATATACTAGGAATTTTTTAAAGTGTCTATTCAACAGATGGTTCAAAAGATTGAAGAATTGATAAGAAAATAATGAACACTTTACAGAATAAATTCAATTTTATAAAGAAAATAATGATATAAAAAGTACAAATATTAAATCTAAATTTTTTTTATTTGCTAATTCATATGACCATATTTATGCACAATAACTGAATTAGAATTGCACAGGACATAAGAATATATAAAACAAAACATGAGAATATATAAAACAAAACTAACCACTTCTCCTTCAGTGGGTTTTGAACCTGGAACCTTATGGTTGACAAATAGTTGTTACAACCACTAGGCCAACTGAACTTTGCTTGTAAGAATTGATATATAATATTACTAATAGGAATTAATTTTTTTCTACCTACTATATATTAATATTTTTTTTTGAGGCCCTCGATTATCGGTGGCCCTAAGCGACCGCCTATGCGGCTTATACTCAGGGCCGGCCCTGTACATTTATGTACTCATGTCAAAATAATTTCACGCCGTTCTACATGCAATGACATCAATTCTCCCCCTAACGGCGAGAAAACTGTCTCAAAAGAAATTATCATGATATTTTGATTTAACCATATCGTCTCGTCAGACGTTTAAGATATATGGTTATAGCCTCAGCAAGCGTTTAAAATATATGATTACAGTCGGGAAATAAAAACTAACCGACACGTCTTTGTAGACCCATATATGTTCATTTTGGTGGAAAAATCAGAACATAAATCGCACAATCATAAATTTTAATTGAGAATTATTAGGCTTCCAGCCTGACACAAGTTGCAACGTTGTCCTCAATCTTATACTTGAGCAAGAATCTCAGCAAAAGCGATACGTGTTGACAATAGGCATATTTAAATCCAAAAAAAAAAAAAAACTTTTACAGGACCATGAAATTACATAATGGTCCACAAAGTGGATCTGTAAGTCCACATACATCCCATTAATATTATCATAAAAAGGTTTGAGATTCACGACCAATCTTCACAGTAGATGATCTTATAATTTACTTTCTTTGTGAGCAATCAACACACTCATACTCATGAGGTAAATAATTATATGGTTCTTTAAAAGATGCCCGTAATAATTTGGCGCATTTGTAATTTTTCCTGGATGACCAAGTTTATCATGTCACTTGATAATATTATGGATCATTGAACTTCTGGTTCAACTTAATTTCTGATCCAATCATTGCTTATGATCGAAGAATTCATTTTGATGAGAAAACTGGGATTTTATTCAACAAAATTTTTCTGGCATGAAATATTGGATGTAGTATGAGTATATTTCATATTCCCCATCATATATATAATTTCCATATGATATTCGTCAATACGTTCTTCAAGACGTATTTCTTTGAATTCAACAAATCCATTTTGGATTTTATAGAGCACAAAGCCTCTTTTACAAAAATATTTGCTCATCCAGACAATTTATATTTGCTCTTCTGGAGCCTTTAACTTTTGCTTTTGCTAAGTTCAAGTTATATAATATTTTCAATCTCGAAGAATTGTGTGTGTCAACCTACTGTCAACTAAATAAATATTTCCACCATTCATTTTTACAATGCTCACATAATTGTTCATGCATCTTCAAGATGCTCACATAATTTGTGCATAAGCTGGCATATGAACCAATTTTCCAATAGAACATAGTACACTCAAGTTATCACTGTGTACTAGATCCTTATTATTTATTAGTGGATGCCCGATATAGCGCATCACTTTTTGACCTGGATGTCCCAGCCGGTCATGCCATAGAAAAATACATGCTCGAGTCAGCTGGATTCGAGCTATCTACAAGGTGTGCCTCGAGCACTCGTATTGTAGTAATGCACAAATTAGAGGTAATGCATAAATACTATATTCTCTTTTCCTCAGTGGTTTCAATGTGGTAACTATTAGCTCGATTATCTTTAAAACTCAACAACGTTCCCCTTGAACGTGGAGCATACATAGCCTCTTTAATGGCTAAATCGTGCCATTTGACAACATAAGGTGGGTATTACCAAAGCCATCTATCAATCATATGTACCATATATTGTTGTCATAGAGGTCTTAATAGGCATTATATTAACTATCTATCCCTTAGGATAGTGTGCGTAATTGCACTATTAGCCAGACAGTATTCCCCACATGTCATGCCTAAGAACCAAATATATTCCAATTTAAACATTTACTTGAAAAAGTAAATCGAGCTAATACCACTAAATACCATAATAATCGGATCAAAATAAAACCACCCAAAATGTGGTCCCAAATAACCAAACATAGTTCAACTATATAAATGTGGTTCTGCAAACATCAAAGGATTACACCTATTTGTCGCTTCTAGCAACGAGAATAGTCTTTTGATGATCAAAAAGACTAACCAGGACATCCCAAATTTTTCTGGGAATTAATGAGTAGTCCAACCTAAGGACCTCATCCAAGTGTCTCCTGATCAGAACCATAACCTTAGCGTTTTGGGACATTAGTTAGCAAATTGTCCCCCAACAATTGTAATGATCAGTTTCTTACGGGCATATAGTCTCCATAAATAATTTGAACCCCTTTTGTTCCATTTATAATGAACTATATGGTTTTAATTCCAGGGAACTCCAATCCCAATATTCATGAACCCCAAGTGCACTCACATTCATTTATCATGCAATCATATATAATCGTTCACCACATGCATAAGATAAAACATAAAGACGAATTTCTTTACAATTTGAAAACTTATGCCCAAAAAATAAGATATGATAAATAAATGAAACGACCAAAATTAAATTACATATTACAACTTGGGAATTTAGATTTCATAGGATCAAACATAGTTATGAAATTATACCAATAACTCACATTTAAGGTAAACACATATTCTTCAAATCAATGTAATCAATTAAAGTGATCTACAAATTGACATACGTTAAATCCAAACATAAAGATGAATTAACTTATGTACTAAATGAAGATAAAAGAATTTCTAGTAGTAACTAAATTTTTTCATAAGGAACAATAATCATGTAGTACATAATCTCAAATCAATTTTCAGAAAGATAAAACCGTTTCGAAGTTTCGAGATTCAATTCCTTAAAACACATATGACATAAAGAATAACACAAAAATCAATCTGCTAAAATAATCCATGATTCCGTCGGCCTCAATTCACTGAACTTTATAAAATTTAATCAAATTCTCATGTCATGTGTTTTGTGAAATGAATTGAAGTAATAGTATTCTCAAATATCAAACGAAAACGAGTAAACCATCAATTTCAATAGATTGAAATAGCTATTATAGAACTAATTGTTTTGTTGCCAAAAAGAGATTAATTATAAAGACATTCTTCAAATGGAATTGTTGTCATGATTCAAGGATAGACAGATATTAATATATATATATATATATATATATATATATATATATATATATATATGCATTAATTTATTCATAGTTTCATAGGATGATCAATATCATGCCTAAACAAGAAACTGAAATCATAAACGTGGATGAAATTCAACCATCTACACAGTTTGAAATTTCGGAATCCCAAAACAATTTTAGAAGTCAAGTAATAGATGATGGGTTTATATATAATAATCATTTTACTATTAGATATCTTATGTGATTGATGATCACAAGCATTATGTAAAACAAACCAAAACTCTTGTTTACATGAATCGGTTCAAGCCAATGATATAATACAATAATCATAATTAAACCATCCAATTCATGTGTTCCACATGAACAAAAATATAAATCTAAAGGGTAGCATACACTTTAGATCACATAATTAGACTATCGAATTAATTAACAGAACCCATTATTTTGCCGAATAGATAAAAACTTCAGTTTTTGGCAACAATAATTTAACTTAAACCCTAGAACATGCTTTAGAATCATAAATTGTTTTCATATTTAGAGCATATAAAATTAATAAGGGTTCAAGTTTTTTTGTTAATTTGATCATACCAGAGAGAGGTTGTGGCTACTTCCTTCAACTTTCTCATAAACTTCTGATGGCTGCCGTTTCATTTACAGGTATTGGGATGACGATCTGAACGGTCAAAATTAAGATCCTGGTGTGATGAATCTTCAGTCCAAATTTGAATATGATCCAACGGTGGATAAGGCCGGAATCATTGAAAAATTGAAGCTGCTGCGTGCAAATCCGAAAATCTACATCTCCAAGTATTTTCCTCTTTTCTCTCTTGTTTTGTGTTATATTTCATAACCTTGAAATCGATTTATAGAGCAAACTCGTGCTGATAACGTGTTATAAAACTAAGTTAATTGGAACAACAACTAACTAGAATAAACAATGTAAAAGACAAGATAGAGTAGGAAGAGAAGTTCTTCTTATTTCATAGATGATTGTGTATACAATTGTGTGTATAAACACTTTACAACACTCCTATTTATAGGACTAGAAAAGCAACTCAAAAGCCAAAGGTTGCAAGATAATTAGTACTTCATTAATGTTGATCAATACATAATGTATATGTCCTTTCATATGTTAAGTTCAAAGGTTCATCATAAGGTTAATGAACTTCCAAATGCATCCACCTAATATTAGTTTTATAACAGCCTTTTTATTTTAGAAGGCACTACAACATTTTCCACATTTCCCGACGTCTGTTTCCCGGCGTTTATTAAATCGTCGGGTAAAAGTAGTAAACACGGCGCTTTTTTTTCTATTCCCGTCGGTTTAAAAGCGCCGGGTATAGTTGGGACTATACTCGGCGCAATTTCGGCGGATTTTATGCGCTGGGTATATTCTGATGTACCCAGTGCATTTCCAGTTGTACCCAACATCCTTTTTTCGTTTTTTTTTTCTAAATTTTGAATACTATTTTTTCTTTTATTCTTTTTCTTTTAAAAATTCTATTTTTAATTTTATTCGTTCTTTTAGAAGATACAGAATTAGAATTAGACTTCCAAAACACTAAACCCCTAACACTCCTTTCTACTCAAATTTTTGCTCGGATTTCATCAAAATTCCAGTCAATCAACTCGATTTATTTTCAATTTCTGTTGGTTCCGTCAATTAGGTTTCGATTTGCTGGAGTCAGTTCACCTTCGCCGTTTATTCCACTTCCACCGCCTCCTTCACTGTCGATTGCTCCGATAAGGTGAGGTCTTTGAATATAGAAGGAAAGGTATGTATGTTCAATTGGAACTATATTGAATCCTCTCACAAATAATTGTTTATGATTTTGATGATTTGAGATTTAAGGATCGGAGCTTACGTGATAGTTTGATATTTTTAATTGAGAGTTTTTATAACATGTGTTTCGTTACTTGTTAAATTAATCTTAATGCTTAGCACATGTTATTTGATTGATCATTAATTAATTTATGTGTTGCTTGCATCATTTGAGACTTGAAAAAATAATTAGAGGATTATGCTAAAATTATTTTGTGGGTTTAGGATATACCTTAATTGCTCGATCAGACTTTGACGGACTCTGTACGTAGGATAATCTTACATCGT
This sequence comes from Penstemon eatonii, assembly GCA_038501285.1. Classification (NCBI taxonomy): domain Eukaryota; kingdom Viridiplantae; phylum Streptophyta; class Magnoliopsida; order Lamiales; family Plantaginaceae; genus Penstemon; species Penstemon eatonii. The sequence goes on from CM076711.1 coordinate 20,104,556, forward strand.
AGTCCTGTTCCTTCTGTGGATTCAGTGTTCAATGAACTATTAGCTGAGGAGATACGTTTAAATTTTCATTCTCGGAAAAGACTTATAGCGGTACCTAGTACATCTATTTCGGTGGATCCTTCAAGAAATCATCAAAACAAACTTGTTAAGATGGTATTAGTTGTACTTGTTTTCCATTTTTATTGACTCTGAAATATGAATGCTGTATCGATCCAAAAAGAAAAAGAAAAATTGAATGCTCTTTTAAAGCTCAGTTGATTTCCTTCATTGCATTTACATTTTTCTTCTTATGAAATACTACCAATTATTCAAGTACTGTTCTTTAATGCAAATTCCTGATTGGTTGCATCCCTGCCTATTTCAGGTCATTAATACTCTTCTTGTAATCTAAGCCAATTCTTTCAGTTCTTTTTAGAAGGTTGGAGTTGGTTTCAAAGCTACAGCAGCAGAAGGTCGTCTCTTGTTTCTCAAACATTGATGAAGTACAAAAGAGCAAGGATAACTTACATTGATGAAGTTATAAAGAAAAAGGAGGGGGAAAGTTCAATATAACTGAGCAGGTGCTTCATTTTCTGCAAATAATGTGTCATTTTTAACATCAACAATTTCAAAACTGTCATATTTTTAATTCCTTTTTCCATTATGAACAATTTAATATGACCACTAATCGTTTTCGAAATTTCAACGCCAATCAGTTTCCGGTTAAATTCATCATTTGATGTTCTCTATTCATATTTCGTGTTGCAGAAATTGTTGCCTGTACTTGATGAGTTAGAAACTTTAAAATTTTCTAGTAATGGAATAATATTTGTCTATAGAGCTCTCCAGTTAACCCTTAATGGAATTTTCTAGTAAACTGCCTATTTTTCAAAAATTAAATTAAATTGCTACAATTTTTCCTAATTGATTTGAATACATTCTAGTAATAATCTATTAATGCAATTAAATTCCTATTTTTGCCTATTTTTCTAGTAATGGAATTTTATTTGCCTGTAAAACTGTTCTTTTCTCAACTTTAATTCTTCTGAATGCTCAATGCAATTAAATTGCTACACTTTTTCCTTCTACTTAAAATAGGTATACATTCATTCGTATTAAAGGGCAATTGGTTTTAATTTTCTCAATTAATATATATATATGTATATATATATATATATATATATATATATATATATATATATATATATATATATATATATATATATATATATATATATATGTTTGCCAAACTTGGGAAAATAGCAAACTGGTTTTACTGAAAGAAGAAATACAAATTGCTGGTTCACCATGGCTCATGCAGTGCAGGCCTAGTGATCAGAATAGTTTAGTTCACATTAATATTAAGACTGAAGACTTTAGTACTTTCTTTCATTCGTATTAAAGGGCAATTGGTTTTACCCAAAGTCCTTTCTTCACGAAGATTGAAGACTTTAGTACTTTCTTTCATATAAATATTAAGCTCTTTAATTTGGTTGCATCTATAGGACAGTTAAAGGTTGGCAAAAATTCAATTTTGGTACTATAGAACTGGGCAAATTTCATTTTTCATACCAAAAGTTCTAAAATAACACCAGTTCCTACTCAGCCGTTTCAAAAAAGGCACTTCCGTTAATTTTCTTAACGTTTCTGCTACGTGTCCGCTAAGTCTTCGTGGGCAGGCTGAGCACATGGGTCGGATTCTGCCCGTTGGAACATAAAATTCAATTTTAGTACTATAGAACTGGGCAAATTTCATTTTTCATACCGAATTCCGTTATGTTTTTCTTTTTTTGAAAATGGTTGTGGTGGTATGTTTGAATTGGTTTGCTCTACAGTAGACTAGTAGTCATGTTACTTTTTTTTCATTTCATTTTAACAATAAGCTTAAAAAAAAAAGTTTAATTTGCACAATTTAAATTTGCAACTTAGATTGCCGGGACTCCCGAACCCGTCCCGAAATCTCGAAATTAAATCTGGTACCCGAAACCCACGGGACCTTGGTTGATCTACCGGGTTTCGAGACTTAAATTTGAAATCCCGAAACCCAAAATCCCGTCCCGAAATACCCGAATTCCCGAAAACCAATCCCGACCCCAATTCCCACCCCTACGACCGCCGGCTCCGGTGGCTTTTGGTCGGAATTGGTTGAGGGTTTATGTTCCCCTTGTCGTGGAGAACTCGTACATATAAAGATCTTTTCAATCCTTTGAGTAATCTATTCGAATTTTGAGTTTTAATTTTCGAATTGTAGGTCAAAATTTTCGAAATTTCAAATCGTGATTTCTTCTTCGATTCTTAACCAAACTTCGTAATTCTTGTTGCATTAGTTTCCCCTGACCGTGGGCATCATTTTCCATAGGTTTATTGTAGCTGCCATAGACGGTTGAGCTCCGCCCATGACAAGAGGAACAAAAATCTTCAACCAATTTCGACAAACGGCCACCGGAAGCTGGCGATCGTCCATAGGAGGAAGAATGCAATAATTGCAAAAACAACCTGCTCAATTTTAGACAATTACATTTCCCCCCTATTATGAAACAGCTGAGTGAGAATTGGTATGATTTTTGGACTTTTGGTATGAAAATTGAAAATTCCCCAATTCTACGGTACCAAAATTGTGGGCAGATTAGTACCAAAATTGAACGGGCAGATTAGTGCCCCACGTGCCCTTCACATGCCCTTAACGGAGGAGACTAAACGGTCGTGACAAAACTTAACGGTTGTATGATTTTTGAACTTTTGGTATTAAAAATGAAATTTGCCCAGTTCTATGGTACCAAAATTGAATTTTAGCCGTTAAAGTTTCTTAGCCCCATGAAGAGTTTTCTGGTTTTTTTTTATTTATATATATACATGTGTGCTTCATGTTTGAATTTTAGATGCTAAATGCTTGAAAATTTGATATTTTTTTATATTGAATCATTGTTTTTTCTTAAAGTAGTATACTATACTTATAGTTAGTTAATGGGTTTTGTTTATTACTTTGTGTATTTGGTAAGTGTTGTAGTTTAGTAGCAATGATTTGTTATCATGATGTATTTAACTTTTACCCTCAACAATTATATCTAAAAAACATTTTCTATTGTCAGATTTATTTTTTATGTTCATGGATAGAAGTTGGATTAAAATTAGAAATCGCATGCATCCTGATTACAAAAAAGGAGTTGAAGCTTTCCTTGAATATGCGTACACTACTAAGAAGAGGGGTGAGGTGATTAAGTGTCCTTGTAGTCGTTGTCAAAATTTAACTCACGGAAATCGGAGAAGTGTTTATGAACATATAATGATGTATGGGTTTCTCAAGACCTATTCAAATTGGATACATCATGGAGAAGAATCTTTCTATTTGAGTCATTTGAATTCAAACGCAAAACCACAATACCGGTGAGGTATGAGAGGTTAATGAATATCATGTCTATGTTAAGTTTGCTAATTGTGTTCATGTAAGTTTTTCTATTGGTAATGTCACTAATGAATATCATGTCTATGTTAAAGTTTTATTAGGTTGAATTGATCATGCTTATTGTTGGTTTGTCTTATTTAGCTAGTACCATATGGTTTGGAAATTTCTCTTTAGTTAATGAATTACATGTCTATGTTAAGTTTTATTTGGTTGAATGCATCTTGTTTAACTACTACCATATGATTTGGCAATTATGATTGTGGAAGTGCTTCTATTAGTAATATAATGCATGTCTACGTTAAGTTCTATTTGGTAGAATTCATCGTATTTATTGTTGGTTTGTCTTGTTTATTATATGGTAAGTTTCATTTCTTGAATTGACTATTTGTGTTTCATTGTTGTTATGTTCCTAACACATTTATTTTTTGTATTTTAGGAAGGTGTTGCCAACGAAGAAGGTTAAGATGAAGGGTTAACTTGCACATAATTTTGTATTTAGTTTGATAGATATTTTTTGTTAATGCAAATTGCCGTGGCATTTTATTTGTTGGATGATATGGAAAAGATGTATATTTTGATAGTATATATTGGATGATTAGAAAAATTTATTGTGATTGAATTTGTTAAAAGATCATAAAGAAAAAATTATTGAATTTAAATTTGGGATATATAAACGCACTAATAATCAAAAGCATAAAATATATCTTAAAATGAAAATTCTTTTATATTTATAATTAAAAACAGACTTATTCCCGGCGCATTTTAAGCGCCGGAAATAGCTTTAGAAGTGCTGGGAATAGTTATTCCCGGCGGTTTTTTTATTCCCGTCGCCCCTTTTACCTGGCGGCAGTGGGGCGCTTTTAGAAGCGCCGGCCAGGAATACATTCCCGGCGCTAATTTTGCTATTCCCAAACTTTTAGATGTTGTAGTGAGGGGCTGTCTATTATTCCTCGTGGTCATTATTGAGGAATCGTTTCATTAAAGATCAAAGCCGTCAAAAATTTAAATCATATAATCCTGACCATTCAATTATGTACAAATGTGTACAACGATAAGCTATTACAAATTACAGTGTATGACACAAGGGTTCATATCATACTTTCTATAATATTAAGTTGTACATCATCAAATTACTATTACATCCTTGATTTAATTAATCTAAAAATATCAAATTACATTTATGCCCTTCTGATTTCAAACCTCTGATGATTTTTCTCACCGCCCATCCCACGTCGGCAAAGCATAATTTTCGGCTACGGTACTGTCCTCTCACATCGTAGCCCAACGCCGGATATTCTCTTTCGCCACCCTTCCTTTATGTCCTACCTGTTCCCATCCAAATTGAGTGCTGGTAGCCTCCTCCGCCGGAATTTATATAGAGAAGCACAGATCCGACGGCCAAACTAAGGTCTGCCACTTGTCGTGTCAAGCTGTTGCGATCATGTGAGTCTTTAAGACATAGGATTTCGATTTTTCTTTTCTAATATCAAATTTAATTTGTACACTTATTCGTTTCTTTCAATTGATATCTCCATTTTCATACATTAGATCATTTATGCTATTGTATTTTAAAATTTTCTCAATGTTTGAACTTCATATGTTATTTTTATCTTGTTGAATACCCAATTTATCTGAGAGGAGTTTCCGCCATGAGAGTAAACCAAAATTATCTTCACTGGACAAGAGTCCTTTAATGGCTTTGAATTAATGCCTATAGGTGTAGATGAGCAATTAGATTAGAGAATTTGTTTGGTTGTCTGAACTTTCATGGATCAGGGGTGGAGTTAGATATTTAGGTGAAAAACTAATCACCAAAAAGTGGAGTTTCTTTATAACATTATTTTAAGGAAAAGAGGAAGAATATGTGATGCAATACAAATTTCAGCTATGAAACAAGGGGCTATGAAGGCAACAACTAAATGAAATTGAATTTTTGGAGAAAAGATGGACCAGTTGAAAAAATGTTTTGAGAGAATGATCGATAATAGAGCAGGGAAATTCAAAAGTAATTAAAAATTAATTTGTTAAACTATTAAAAAAAGGGTAATTAGGTCTTTTCATTAAATATTCTAAATTCAGAGGTGTACATGCTCACATGTATCATCATTCTATTGGATGAAACGATTCCTCAAAGAATTACCACGAGGAATAATAGACAACCCCATTTTGTAGAAACTAGGGGGTTATGTTTACCTTTCACATGGTACGGGAATGTTGCAAACCCTGGACTTGCACTAGGGATTGTAAAATGATGGTTCGTCATTTTGATTATGGACCAGAAGATTTTAATTATGACTTTTTTTTACATTATTGGAAAATCAAAAGATTTTTCTTTGGATATTTAATCCCTTGTTATTTTATGTAAAACTTTTTCTTGTTGCAGACAAGAGTCCATCTTTTTCATTAGCTGTTTTTAGTAGGACATTGGGGTCTATCTTTTATTCAGATAACGATGGATCTTTATTAATATTATCCTATAAATGTTACAGGTTGTGGAAGTTTCAACTTCCAAAACTGGAAAGCATGGTCATGCAAAATGTCACTTTGTTGCAATTGACATCTTCACTTTCAAGAAACTCGAAGATATTGTCCCCTCTTCCCACATTTGTGATGTATGTGTTAGGGCTGAGCACGGTCCGCCGGACCGACCGGACCGAACCGGAACCGACGGTTCGGTCCGGACCGTTTACCGAACCGAAATTTCGGTTCGATAAACGGTTCTTGTCTGAGAACCGAACTTCCAAAATACCGGTTCTCGGTAGAACCGGTCGGTTTACCGAACCGAACCGGTTGGACCGAAACTATTTTTTTTTATTTTTTATTTTTATTTTTATTACCCATTTATTAAACCCAAACCCAAAAAACCGAATCCAAACCCAAAAACCGAACCCAGACCCAAAGATATCTTCTTTTTCTCATAATTCCATATTTCAAATCCCAATTTTTGCCACAACCCTAGCTACCCACAAGCTCCAAACGCCGCCACCACCTTTCCTCCGCCGCCGCCGCCACCCATAACCCTAGCCACCCACAATTTTCATCTCAACCTCTCCCAATCTCTCTCCAAAACCTAGAAGAAAACACCACAAGTCCACAACACTACACCAAAGTAATAGATCTAAAGACAAAAAAGACAAAGAAGAAGAAGAAGAAGAAGAGAGAAATCCCGCCCAAAGCCTCCTCCCGCAGCCACGCACCCCGATTGATACTTTCAAAAACTTAGCAAGGATAAGAACGGGGGTTGGGAAGTCAATTACTGATTGCCTGCATTGGTGTGTTCCTGGACCTATAGATTATATTGGAATGATTTTCTGATGGAAAATATTGTAAAATGGTTGAGGAAATTGACATTTAGAATGAATCAGTGCCTTGTTTATTTTTGTTGAGATGAGCTGATTTGTAAGGGTAAGATAAATTAAATTTCCCTTCTTTGTGCAAAAAGGGGCAAAAAGAAAATAATCAGTTTTTTTGGGACCGAACCGGAACCGAACCGGACCGTTCGGTTTTTGTACCGAACCGGACCGACCATTTCGGTCCGGTAAACGGTCCACGTTTTTTTGGGACCGAACCAGGCCAGAACCGAAATTCGGTTCGATTCGGCCCGTTTGCTCAGCCCTAGTATGTGTATTCTTTTTCTCTTTGGCTTTAAAAGTAACTATCTTTATGATTGTTCAAGTGCTTAACTTCATTGAATTTCAGGTTCCACATGTTAACCGTACTGACTATCAGCTTATAGACATCTCTGAGGATTACCAAAAAGATTACCAACTTATAGTCCCATTTCATGGCTAAAATTCTTTTAAAATTTTACGGTAAAGAATACAAAATACAAGCTTAATCTACAATGCAGTTCACCCAACTCTCATCCTCAAAACACTTGTGCTACATCATTTATAAAATACCTCAAAAACTAAGCTGTGTAATCAAGCCATAACATAGGCGCTCTTTGCCACATAAACCTAGACTCCTAACAATTTTCTGAAAAATACTAAAAGAAACCCTTCACAGGTTCGAATGATCATATACCACTGAAGCTAGAGATATTCTCGAGGGCTTCCTCTTCCATTTCAAGAAGCTGTCGGCAGAATGTTTCAACATCATGTGCCTCTTCTTCAAGTGTGAATCTTAGCTCCTTCCATTGGTACTCACGCAATCCATCACCATTCACCGGACCCAAAACTTTTCCAAGCACATCAAATCCCTTCCTATATACCGATACAAGAAAAGCATCCTTCAACAAAAAACGAGTAAGTCAGTAATTCTGTATGTATGTGGCTAATCATTTTTTCGTCATCTTTATATAGCCGTTGAGTAAGTTTTTTATAAGTATGCCTTACCTTAGCATTTTCCTTTAAAAAAGTGATGCAGAAAAGAACAAGCTCGACGCATTGTTTCACTTTGATTAATTCCATCAATCAGGCTCATTGAGAACGGAGCTAAACAAACAAAATTTAAGTTGTTAGACCCAGAAGGTCATGAAAAGTTCAAGTCATGAGAAAGAGATGCACAGCTATCATTATGTGTACTAAAGAAGCAAAACTTACATAATGGGTCGGGTTTTGATTTTTCAATATCCTCCAATTTCACTTCATGAACTGCCCCGTTACTTTCAATATACATGCAAGAGCTGCAGAGTATGAAGTTCGTCAATTGACAGTTTATGTTTTGGAGATTTTAGTTCTTTGCAAACTTGCAGATATAAATTGCTTGAAGATGTAAGAGCTATCAGCTGACGTTCAGGACAGTAACATCATTCAAGAGTCTTCAAGAGTCTTTTACCAACTGACATGTAAATTTGCACTAATAACTGACCTCTTTCGCAGATTGTGGCTTTAATTTTTGAAACAAGTTTAACATCTAAAAACTTCACAAGTATTAAGTAAAAAATCAAAAATATGCTCCTACAAAAGTTCACTTACGCCATAACACAAAGTAAAGCACATGAAAAATAATATATGTTATATACCAAAAATGCCAATAAATCTTAAACGAATTTTAGCACTTGAGTGTCAAATATTAGAACTAACTTTGATACTTAGTTTGAACAAGCAATTTGAACACTAGAATCATAATTAATTGGTTTTATCACTCACAAGAAACAATTAATTCAGCATATTTCACAAAATCTTAAGAGTATTATAACTATATTTAAACCACAAAATAAAAAATAGAAAAGAAATAATCTGGAGATTGCAACATATCAGCATGTAGATAGAGATGACTTGAAAAGGTAGTAGAAGACAAGAAGAAAATACTAAAAATTCAGGACTTGACTTCTAAAGCCTTTTAGATGGCTTTTCACCTTTGGATCGACCAAAGAACCAATAAAGTCAGATATATAACCATAGTCTGTGCCCTGCCATGGACGAAGAGCACACAAGGAGGAAGGCCTGCACATTGTGCATTTTCAGCTATAGCTTGCAATAAAGCACACTTCTAATAACTATGGTTCAGGCAAAATTCAACACTATTTGAGAAGTAAAAGGAAAAGTCTGTTATGAAAGATTCTTCTCACCTTGGGTTGAACTTGTACACAGAATAATGATCATTGCCTTGGAGTAGTTCCTGGAGGTTTGCACTTCCAGAAGTTGAACCAAGATAGTATGAACTTAATATCGCAGAAACTGCATAGCTGGACTCGCTAACAGCTGTTCTGCTAATAAAGACTCCTCAAGGCTTTCAGCCACTAAATTGGCCTGTGATAAGGAAGTGTAAGAAAAATAAAAAATTGTAACATCACATGCCATTCACTTGTGTGAACCTGAAACAGCATATATACAGATTGCATCTTATCACAAATCCTATTCTCACTTTAATTAATAATGTGACAGTACTAAGTCTCAAGCAAGCACAAGTATAAAGTCGAGAGATATCCAAAAGCTTCACTTGTTCTACTTTGATTTAGAACTAAATACCCATTCAAACTGGGGTGAAGGGATATGAACATAGATTGGATGTTCTACGACTGCTGCTGAAAAGATAGTACTCACAAAAAGCGACAGAAAATACAGGATAACAATCTAAATGTAGAAAACATAGACAAAAGACTTGTATGGAAATTAAAAATTAGGCAATATTCACAAGAAGATGGATTATCGTGTTGGATCTGATGGGGAAAAAGATGTAGTATATTAAAATAACAGCAATATAGAGACTGTACTTTATCATATTTTAAATACCTTGTCATTATTAAGACACACAACCTCACCAGTCAATGCAACGGGAACTGGTAGCTGCACAATAAACAGTTATTATTAGACAGTCATGAAGCAAAATGAAAAAGAAAAAATATTTAGCAGTTCATTTGTCCATTCTATATGCATTATGAATACGGTGTACTTTTATATCTTTCAGTGGTAAAATTCAAGCATTAACCCTGTCATTTCCCCATACCATTTTTATGCATTTAATAGCATTCCGGACAATGTTTTGTAGTTCCGACTATCAATATTTATACCACTAATTGATTTGAAGCAATTCTCAATCTGCATCAACCTCACATAGCATGACATTAAAATACTATCAATGAATATTTACCTCTACGCCTGTAAGGAACTTTACAAACTGGACAACTCAAAGCCGACTTCATGGATTTCTCAATGCAAGAACTGCATCAATACACAAAAAAGAAATTGAAATTGAGCCCTAAACACACAAAAAAGAAATAAATTAAAATGAGCAGAAGAGATCTTACTTGCAGAACGCATGATTGCAGGTAAGTGAAACGGAAGAATTCAGGCCATCTCCGCTCGGGGCAGGGCGGGGCGGGGCGGGGCTGCGGACCAAAAACCACTGGAGACGGTGCGGGGCTGCGGGGCGGGGTGGCCTGCGGGCTGGAATGGGCTGGGAGGCGGGCTCGGGGCGGCACGCAGCAGGGAACGGGCGCGAGTAAATAAGAATTTTTTAGTTTCTGACCTAAAACCCCAAAACATCTAGATTATGATAGTTCAAAATTAAAGAAATATATTTACCATATAGGACACTTGAACTCCCTTCCCATTCTTTCGAGATGTGATAAGTCTGCCATTTTCTCAATTGTCAGAGAGAGAGAGAGAGATCGGAAATTGAGCAGTGAAATATGAGACACGTCTTAGAAAGAGTGTCGATTCTTCACCTTTAGGGCATCTCCTATGTATAGATCAGTCCAAGTCCAGCTTCCCCTCACTCAGTCCAGCTTCCCCTCTGAATCCAAGTCCAGCTTCCCCTTTCATTTTCATAAGTCATCTTCAATGTATCAATCTATCAATTCCATTTAATTAAAATTCTCAATTCCCCCACTCTCACTTAATAATAAGAATAATAATAATAGCAATACTACTAATAATAAAAATTAACTCGTATGTGAAATAAATAAATAATTAATAACAATAAGATATAATTTAAGATTGACAATAATAATAACAATAACAACCAATATTTTTTATAAAAAAAAAACACAACAATACAATACAATAATTAAATAGTTGACAAACAATAATTTTTTTTAAATTACATAATAATATAACAACTAATAATAAATTATAAATAGTTGAAAATTATAAAAATAATTTAATATTGACATTAAATTTTCCAACATAATAGTTACATTAAATTTGATTTTATTAAATAAAAGTTACATTTTATAATAAAATTAACTTTTTAAAAATAATACACAAATTAAATAAAATTAAGATTAAATAAGAGTTTAGTTTTATTAATAAAAACAAATTATTTTAGTTGTATGATTTAATACACAAATTAAATAAAAACTAAGGTTTAATACACAATTTATTTAGATACAACCTAATTAAAAAAAACAAAAAAAAAACAAAAAAAAAAAAAAGAAAGGGAATAGCAGGTGGCAATGTTAATATACTATACTAATTGTTAATATACTATACTAATTGTTTTGCTGTATATTATAAGTAGATTGTTAATATAATATACAGCTATACTAATATATATACTAATAATATATTAGTAACAATTAGCTGGGCGGGCGAGCGGTGAGGCAAGCCACAGTTGGCTTGCCTCACCGCTTCAAGCGGTTAAATGCCAAGGGGAAGGGGATTTTGCATTTTGACCCCTTGATACATTAAAGTTGATAATTTTTCCCCTCTCAATCCAAAAACCCCCCAATCCACTTTCCCCCTTATACATAGGAGATGCCCTTAGGTCATCTCCAACTTGCCCCTCCTTTACCCCCTCTACTTCGTATGCTACATATTTTTTTCATCTTTTGTTTATTATTTTTTATTTTTATAAATTTTGTGTATGTTTAATAAATTTTATATTTTAAAAAATTAAATCTTTATAGGAATTAGTTTTAATTAGATATTTTAAATTTGTATTTTAATTTAGATAAAATGTACAAATAAATCAAATTATAAATTATTTTTTTATCAAATAAATGAACTTTAATATGATTAAAACTCGAGTATAAATTGATATATATAAGTGATTGCGTTTTTTTTATAATAATAATAACAATAATAATAATAATAATAAATATTATTATTATTATTATTATTATCATTATTATTATTACTAAAAAAAACGTTGTTAAGTCTTTCTTATATTAGTATTGTATTGGTATGGTTGTGTAATTTTCTGTAAATTAAGTTTTTTTTATTGTTAATTGTAACTCTATCTTATTATTATTATGAGTACCATAGGATATGCCAACTTGCAACTTTGGTACCATTGGTAACAAAAATGCAACTATGGTACCACATGATATATTTTTATTGTAATTTTGGTACCAAACCTAATTTTTCTCTAAAGTTAATGATAATTCACCCCCCCCCCCTATGAAATGCATAAAATTCAATTTATCCCCTTGTGATTTAAAAAAGAGCACTTTATATCTTGTACTTTTATAATATTATTAGTATTTTATTATTATTATTATTATAATTATTATTTTCATTATTATTATTGTTATTATTACTACTACTATTACTATTTTTATTATTATTACTACTATTATTTTTATTATTATTATTACTATTCCTGATTCAAACTATTTTTAATATTCTCATTTTTACGGAAAATATTCATTTCCACAATATTTTTAATCATGTGTTAACCCAATATAATCACTATATATCTTCTATCTCCATGGCTCTGATACCATTCTGGACCCAGGTATAGTCATAATATAAGACTTAGAATCTAGATTTACTTAATAAGTGGACTATTCCCAGAATTGAACCGAGAACCATTTATAAAATGGGTACTTTTGAAAGAATTGGACTTAAACAGATTGTCAAGACTACAGAAGAGTCTATATCTCTTGACAACGATGAGTTAACCATTAGATTATAAAATGAAAATGATATTTTACCTTATAAATATACTCAAAAATTTATCCATATAGGATTAGTTCAAATTGCTTTTAAACCTTTAACTTTGGTAGGATTACCAGAAAGTTTTATTGCAGCACTACGTGATGGTAGGAATCTAAATTGGAAAAAATCATTGATGGGAATAATACAATCTAGTCTGGCACATGGACCAGTTTATTTTAATGTCTATCCTAATTTACAGTTATCCTTAACTGATGTCAATTTGTTAGATGCTTTAACTTTAAATGTTAAAACTCAAGGTTATGATATGAGCATGGAACAGAAGTTATGTGTGTCTGTTATAGAGTTTATTTTAAACCTCTTTATACTTTAAATCCAAATGGTAGGATAATGGATAAGAAAATGAATGAAACTGTGATAATTGAGACCAATCTTGGTAAATCAAATATAACCACTAGGAGAACAATTAAGTGGGATGAAATTCCCTTTCCTGATACTTGGAAAATAACAAATGCTGTTAAACCTAAACCTCAAATATGTAATGATTTTTCTACTATATTCCAATCCCAAACAGGGGATATCTCTATAAAAATGATAGAAAATAAAAATAGAAATAATATTTCTAGGTCTTCATCAGTTAGATGTTTTATATCACCTTTTGATGATTTGGTAATACCTACTAGGACTTCAACCTCTTATGAATATGAACGATTTCCTTCTAGAAATTTGATGGATAAGGATGAAGATGAAGGCACTGAAGACAAAATTAGAAGGGAGGTTTTGATGCATTCCAAAACATCAAAATTCGCTAAGTATGGAGTAACTTAGCTGATGATTCCTTTGGAAGAAATCTTGACTAAGTATAAGAAGACATCAGAAGAGTCAAAATTTCAAGGTCCAAGACTTCTGATCTGCTGAAGGAAAGTTATCAGACTGATGAAGATCAGCCGACTCAAATCAGATTTGTTCAAGTTTGAGATCAGCTAAGTTCGCCATCAGACTTGCACTTTCGTCAGCCAAGTGGAAAGGATCATAAAGTCTTCCCAACGGTAATAAATGCCCCTGGAAGTAATAAATGCTGAAGTACAAGGTTATTAAAGACAAATGATTGAAGAAATGCTTCGCATCAGCTGGGTGCATTTATTGCTGCATTTAATGTTGCCTGCAGAATAGTACTGTTGACAGTACGGACAGACTGCAAAAGAGCCGTTCGCGGAAATTAAGGACCAGTACTCGAGGAATTTGAATCTTATCTCTCTTCAACGGACATTTTTCAAACCTCAAGTATAAATAGCTGAAAGAGACGAGAAGAAGATAATACAACACAATCTCAGAGAAATTTTCGAAGCAAAATTCTTTAAGTCTCAAGAACAGCTCACTCATCAGCTTAGTCATTTGTTGACGAAAATCGAAGTTGAAGAACAAAGCTAAACACATATTCTGAGTGAATTTGTAAAACAGAGTGTTGTGAGAAGTAGATATCCATCTTAGTGAGTAATATTACTTCAGAGAGTAGGATTTCTTTGTGATTTCTTACTGCGCACTTACGGCCTGTTCATTTGTTGTTAGGCGTAAGCAGAGTGTACTGGTTACTTTGTGTTTCTAGTATAACCCAAGCTCTTTGTGACTTGGACGAGTGGATTAAAGGATATTTACATCCATATAACCACTATAAAAATTACTTGTGTTTTTATTTGCATTTTTACTTGCATATTTCAAGATTGCATAAAACACTTTACTTAACTGTTTGAAAAGAGTTTAAAAGGAGTTTATAAAACTGGGGAAATATTTTTCAAACTGCTGAGAATACTTGTGAAAAACACTTTGAAAAATCCGCTGCAAGTACTCTAAGTATTAAAACTGATTTTGACAAAATCAGCTAAGTAACTATCAGTTTAGTGGTCTACGAAGCTGTTCAAAGATTTGTTCGCGATCAGTCGAGGAACCTACTGTTGATAACAGCTTAGTCTGTTTAAGTTAACAAAAAGGTTTTAAAGTTAAAAATTGTAAAAAGTTTAGAGGTCTATTCACCCCCCCTCTAGACCTCATCTGACCACTTGGGACCAACAAGTGGTATCAGAGCAGGTGGTTCATTTGAATCAGCTGCCTGATCAACGAGCTTGATCCTAGTGTTTTTCAAAGGTTTTTCAAAACTTTTCAAAAGAGCATCTTTTTGAAAAATTAAAATTTTTTGAAAAATGGACTGTATCAGCCATGTTCCCCACATTGCTGGTATGTCGTTTGAAGACTGGAAAATCAGGATGGAGATTTTCCTAGCCGCTTATAATGATAACATGTACACATGTATCATAAAAGGTCCATTCAAATTTACCAAGACTATCATAGTTGATGAAGCTGAAATAGTGGTGGAAAAGGACTTAACAGAGATGACAGCCGAAGAAATAAAGCTGTTCAATCTGGATAAAGTTGGCCGTTTCATCATGACCAAAGCCCTGGATAATGATCGGTTTGATAAAGTCAAACATTGCAAAACTGCAAAGGAGATGTGGGACAAGGTTCGCGACATGAGCGAAGGAAACGACGCCATCAAAGAGCATCAGCTGAGTGTTGCTCTGGAAAAGCTGGACAACTTCAAGATGAAGTCTGCGGAAACCATTGACCAGATGGACACAAGGTTTACAAGGACATTGAATGAAGTGTTAAAGCTTGGAAAAACCTTTACGGACAAGGAGATAACCGTCAGAGTTCTGAAGGCCCTACCTCCAAAGTTCAACATGAAGGTGACAGCCATGGAAGAGTCAAGAGATCTAGGCAAGATTTCTCTCACCGAGCTGTTCTCAGTACTCAAGGCGTACGAGTATAAACTGCCAAGAATGGGTGTTGAAGAAACCTCAACTTCAAGTCCCACAGCTGCACTTGTTGCTGCTGAAAATCCCAGAAGGCCAGCACACAAATGCAAAGATGTGGACTCATCTGATGAAGCCACACTACTCAACAAAAAGGAGTATACCGCTGGAGACGTTGCATTGCTGATGAACAACTTCAAAAAGTTCTACAGACGAAAAATGAAGAACAAATATAACAATGCTTCTACTTCTAACCCTACTTATTCTTCTCAGGATAAGGATTCTTATAAATCCAAAATGATGTGCTATAATTGCAGGAAACTGGGTCATTTCATCAGAGACTGCCCATATCCTAAAGCTGAGAAGTATACTGAAGAAGAAAAGAGAATCAGGAAAGAAAGAAAGCATCAGAAAGCAAAGGCGATGGTAGCAGAAGCAGAAAAGCCAGCTGCCGTCTACTCATCTGATTCAGATTCAGACACTTCTGATGAAGAGTCTTCTGATGAAGAGAGCCCTGCTCTTCTCTGCCTGATGGCTAAGGAATCTGATGACTCTGAGGATAGTGAGGTAACTCCTCTTGAAAATGAACTATTTAGTTCATTTGAACAAATGATGCTTAACAATACTACTATTGCTGAAGCATATAAAAAGCTTAAGGAAGAGATGATATTGCTAAAAGAGCAAAACAGTTCACTGAAACTCTCAGCTGAAAAGCCAAGAGAATCAGCTGAATATAAACAGCTTGAGCAAGAACATGAATCTCTGAAAGCTGAATGTGAAGTCTATAAAGAAAAAATCATGGAACTTGAAAAATGTCATTGAGTCTCATGAGAAATCATCTGTTGCATCCACGCATATATCTAGTAAACAGAAGATGCCTTTAGAACAGGATAAGCAAGAATTGAATCATACTGAGAAATTTATTTCTGCTGATAATAGTAAGGTCATTCTGTATGTTCAAACTGCTAGACTTTCTTCACCTGAGAAAGTGGTAAAGGAGAAGAAATCTCCTAAGGCTAAAAAGAGCAAAGAGCCTAGTGTAGGAAAACAGACTAGTAAGCCTAAACAGAAGAGTCCTAGGAATTCTTCTGACAAGGCTAAAACTAATCAGACTAGTGATAAAACTAAGTCGTCTGTTAATGTGCAAGCAAGTAGTAAACCAAAGAAGCATAAGAATAAGAAAAATCAAAATGCTTGGTATGGAAATGAGTCTTATTATGTGCAACCTGCTGCATATCATCCTATGTATCATGCACCTTAATTTCCAACTTACTATGCACCATATCCTGCTCATCCAATGCATGCATATCCTCCTTATCATGCATCTTACTCTGCATTTGAACATTATCCTTATCATGCTGATCATCTACAATATGACAAATCTGATGAACGTGGTAAAGGCAAAGCTGTTCATACTCCTGTTGAAACTCAGAAGCCTAAGAAGCCTAAGACATCAACATTTTGGGTTGTCAAAGGTGGAACTAATCCTTCAGGACCCTCTCAATAAGGGTACCTAAAACAATTTTATTTTGTTTTGTAGGTTAGGATTAGGAGTAGGAGTAAAGTAGAGAAAATCTGGTACTTGGACAGTGGCTGTTCAAGACACATGTGTGGAAACATACATGAGCTGACGGATGTTGTTGCTGTGGATGGTCCAAAAGTTACTTTTGGAGACAGCGAAGAAGGCAAGATTAAAGCTAAAGGAAAACTGATCAGAGGAAACATAGAGATATCTGACGTCTCATATGTTAAAGGCCTCAAATATAATCTGCTGAGCATAAGTCAATTTTGTGACAAACGATATTCAGTTATCTTCTGAACAGATAAGTGCCATGTTGAACAAATTGGTACAAAGAAGGTAATTTTATCTGGAAGACGACAAGGAAATATCTACACAGTGGACTGGAATTCTGCTGACAAGAATTCAAGCATTTGTTTAGTGGCATCAACACCAAGTGAAGTTAGTTGGCTGTGGCACAAAAGGATGAATCATGTGAATTTCAAGACCATCAACAGACTTATCAAGAATAATCTGGTAGAAGGAATTCCAAAGACAGTCATGAGCAAAGATAAGCTTTGTGACGTCTGTCAGAAGGGTAAACAAATCAAGTCATCATTCAAAAGCAAGAAGCATCAATCTTCTGGAAGAATATTGGAGCTGCTACACATGGACTTATTTGGACCCATTGATCCAGTCAGCAATGGTGGAAAGAAATACTGCCTAGCTGTTGTGGATGACTATTCAAGATATACTTGGGTGATATTCATGAAAAAGAAAAGTGAAACCAAGGAACATCTTACTAATCTGATGGAACTGATCCAGAATGAGAAAAGCATAAAGATATTGAAGATCAGATCAGATAGAGGGACAGAGTTTACAAACTCTACTGTTGAAGAGTATTGTAATATCAAAGGAATACATAATGAGTATTTAGCTGCTAGAACCCCTCAACAGAATGGTGTTGCTGAAAGGAGAAACAGAACATTGAAGGAAGCTGTCAGAACCATGATAGCTGAAGCTAAGCTGCCTCAAAGATTTTGGGCAGAAGCAACTAATACAGCATGTTTTACCCAAAACAGATGCATGATCAACAAGCACCAAAACAAGACTCCATATGAAGTTTGGAACAACAGGAAGCCAAACGTTCATTATTTTAAGATATTTGGTTGTAAATGCTATGTTTTAAATAATGGTAAAAATCACCTTACTGCAATTGCAGAAAAGGCTGATGAAGCTGTTTTTGTAGGATACTCTACTGTTAGTAAAGCTTATAGAGTTTTTAATAAAAGAACATTACTAATAGAAGAATCCATTCATGTAGTATTTGATGAACCAAGTCAATCTTCTGAAAAGAATCAAAGTGTTAATCAAGATCTGTCTACAGATTTACAGAAGTTGAATGTTGGAAAGAATGAAGAATATGTTCCCATCATACTACCTGATCTCAACCCAGCTGATAACTCAAGTGCTGTTCAAAATCACAGTGCTGATTGTCTAACAGACGAGTTGCAAACAGCTGATAGACCAGAGACTGTTCAACAGACAACAAATGTTCAACAGACTACTACTGGAACTCCAACAGTAGTGTTGCAAGATCAAAACAAAGGACAACATTACGATTTGCAACCTGATCTTAGATGGCTCAAGAATTTGGTGATCCTTTGGATAAAGTAAAGACAAGGAGAGCTGCTGCAAGTGATGCAATGTTCGTCAGCTTCCTATCTCAAATTGAGCCCAAACAGATTGAAGAAGCTCTTAGTGATTCCAACTGGATTGAAGCTATGCAAGAAGAGCTAAATCAATTTGAAAGGAATGAAGTCTGGTACTTAGTTCCTAGACCAAGTCATCAAAGAGTCATTGGCACTAAATGGGTATTCAGAAATAAGATGAATGAAGATGGTGAAGTCACCAGAAACAAAGCAAGATTAGTGGCCAAGGGTTACTGCCAAGAAGAAGGCATTGACTTTGATGAAACGTTTGCACCAGTAGCAAGATTAGAGGCAATCAGACTCTTTCTTGCCTATGCTGCTCACAAGAATTTCACCGTCTATCAGATGGATGTGAAATCAGCTTTTCTCAATGGAGAATTGCAAGAAGAAGTTTACGTTCGAACAACCACCTGGTTTTGAAGTCTATCAAGAAGAAGACAAGGTGTATCGTCTGAAGAAAGCCCTCTATGGACTGAAACAGGCTCCAAGAGCATGGTATGATACCTTATCTGATTTTCTTTTAATTAAAGGATTTCGCAAAGGTAAAGTTGACAAGACCTTGTTCACTATTGAATGGGAAGAACATATTTTGCTTGTGCAAATTTATGTGGACGATATTGATTTTGGGTCAACTAACCAACAGATGTGTGACAAGTTCTCAAAGCTGATGCAGAACAAGTTTGAAATGAGCATGATGGGAGAACTTAATTACTTTCTTGGTTTGCAAGTTAGACAGTTGCCTGATGGAATTTTCATCAGCCAAGCAAAATACACAAAGGATCTGTTCAAGAAATTTGGTATGGAAACTAGCTCTACTGCTACTATTCCTATGTCTACAAGTCTTCGTTTGGATAAAGATGAAGATGGCAAATCAGTGGACATAACCAAATACAGAGACATTATTGGGTCACTGTTGTATCTAACAGCAAGCAGACCTGATATTATGTACTCAGTTGGGGTCTGTGCAAGATTCCAATCAAATCCCAAGGAATCTCATCTCTTAGCTGCCAAGAGAATACTGAAATATATTAAGGGCACTCAAGATTTGGGGTTGTGGTATCCTAGAGAGTCTAGATTCGAGCTTATTGGATATTCAGATTCTGACCTTGCTGGCTGCAAAATTGATAAGAAGAGCACAACAGGTGCCTGTCAATTCTTAGGTAGTCGTCTGATCTCATGGATGAGTAAGAAACAGACTTCAGTATCCATATCTACTGCTGAAGCTGAATACATAGCTGCTGGAGCTTGCTGTGCACAAATCTTATGGTTGAAGCATCAACTAGAAGACTACAATATCAAAATCAGTGGAATACCAATCTACTGTGACAATACAAGTGCAATCAGCCTTACTCAGAATACTACAAGTCATTCAAGGACTAAGCATATTGAGATCAAGCATCCCTTTATTAGAGATCATGTGGAGAAAGGAAATGTCATAATAGAATATCTGTTTACTGAAAATCAAATTGCTGACATCTTCACAAAACCTTTAAGTGAGACAAGGTTTTCAACTCTAAGAGTTGAACTAGATTTATTAAAATTGGATGCATAAGCTGAGGGGGAACTTATCAGAAAACTAAAGTTCAACAGCTTACTCATCTTATTTATCTTCAAGGATTAACTCTCAACAGACTAGTTAACTCATGAATTCTTAAAGTCAGGGGGAACGTGTAAGACTAGCGGTACTTCTGATTAAAAGATGAAATTTGTTGATGACAGTTAGTTGAAGTTATGTTTTCAACAAAAGATTAAGGTTTTGAAGATTGAAGATTTATTATCTAGCTGGATTGACAAACAGCAGAGGAAGATTATCAGTTATTGGCTTTCACTGATAACAGCTATGTCATCAGGACATTAGTCCAACAGATAAGTATTTATTTTACTAATCTGATTACTTGTGTTAATGCTTACTGTTTAAAACGTTTTATTTCAAAACACGCTTTTACAAGTAACAGAAGGGCGGTACAAATTCCCGCTCCTCATTTAATGCGATTTGAATTTGAAAGGTCGTAACTGACGCCGCACGATCAGCACTGACAAGAAACGGATCTAACGGTTAGATGGTATCACGGAAACTAAGATACCCTAACTCTATAAATCCCAATCTGATCAGCCGTGTAGTTCATTACGCACCCTAAAATTTCAAAAGCAATTGTGAGAAAATACATGCAATCTTTCTGCAAAAATTCTTCATGTTTTCCGTAATTTCTACAGAGTTGCAATGGCTGCTGAAGGTATGTTTCTTGTGTATGAATCTTACTACCAAACTGGTACGAATTTGATGAAGAAACTTCTTGAAAAGTTCAAATCTGCCTCCTCGGTGAACTTTATGGAGTACAACGAAGGTTTGATCTGGACCGATCAAGTTCTAGAGTACTATAAGACTGCAACCGTCGACTACAACTCTCTAGAAATCAAGGCAACCGTTGGTGGAAAATCTATCATTATCACTCTTGCTGTTCTTCACGAGACCTTCGGTCTTCCCAACAGAGGACGTCATGACGTCACTGCACTGACAGAGGACAAACACCAACAGTTTTGGGCGATCTGCGCCAAGGAAGGAGAAGTGTTGTCTGGCAACATAAGGAAGAAACAGTTAAAGGACGAATAAAAGCGGATGGCTGATATGGTGTCAAAGTTGATTGAAAATTGTACTTTCTCGCTGGATGCTGTTACTATGAAGAGGTTCAGTATCATGGCTGCCATCTATTATGGACTAGAAGTCAACTGGTCCATCATAATTTGGTACATCTTGGCTGACTTTCATGAAGTAAAGAAAGAAAAAGGCCCTCACACCAATCACAGGATCACACTCAGTTACCTACTGTTCAAACTGGGATGTCCTATGCTGAATGGTAAAGAGATCCACAAGTCTAAGGCAATGTCCAAATACTTGCCTGTTATGAAGAAGAAGGCTGGAGAGCCTGAAGAGGATGAAGATGAGGAACCAAAGGAGGTTCCTGCCAAGAGGCAAAGAAGACTAGTCAAAACAGCTGACTTAGCTGTTGAGACTAAGAAGAAGAAGGTTGCTGATCAACCAAAGGAGAAGGTTTCCAAGAAAGTGAAGACTGTGGCTGACGTTGCTGTTGATCAAATCATAAGTCAGACCACTGCTGATGTAAGGGGAATGTCTCCTGCATCACCTTCCAGGACTCCTTCTGCTGAAATGCCTGCAGAGAATGTTTCTCACAGGACAAGGAGCCAACAAAGGGATACTTCTGCTTCAAGACCCATTCAGGGTTTGTCAAAGAAGTCAGCAAGGAAGCAAATGACATTTATAGAAAAAGACACTGAGTTGGTAAACTTAGTGAGACCAAGTCCTGAATCTGCTGAAAGACCCGTTGAAGCTATTGGGGCTTCTGTTGCTGACAAAGCTGATGCGCAACAGTTGACTCAAACTGCACCAACAGTTGAGGCTACCCAACCTCATAATGATCCAGACGTTATGATCATCAATCCTATAGCTGCAGCTCCCATTTCTTCAGCTGGTCCAGCCCCTGCCCAAGCTGATAAAGGAAAGAAGAAAATTGTGCTTAAGAGAAAGAAAATCTCTAAAGCTGATAAGAAAGCAAGGGAAGAAGCTGAACAAAGAAAGCAAGATGAGATGGAGGAAAAGAAGGCCATTGAACTAAGCAAGGCTCAGGCTGCTAAGGATGAAGCCAGAAGAAAGATGTCTGAAGCAGAGAGAAAAGCTGCTGAGGAAGCTGAACTGGCAATAGTTTTAGAAATGAGCAAGACTGATGCCTATGGACCTGTCCATGGAGGTGGCATCAAAATTGGTGAAGGCAAGGATGAAGTGGAAAAGAAAAAGCCTAAGATGCCCACTGCTGAGGCCAAGCCAAAGGAAAGGTTTGAAGTGAGGAGAGCATTCAACATAGTATATGCTGATAAAGAACTCTTCTGAAGGTTTGAAAAGTCTTTAGCTTATTACGATCATAAGTTAATGTTAAAGACCCTGTTCACGCAAGAAAAGCCAAGATATATCAAATGGAGAGACAACAGGCTGAACAGGTCCATAACAGAACTTCAGAATCTGAAAGACTTAGCTGCTGAAGAACAATGGGTTCTGAACTGGCTAAAGACAGATTCAATTCAAAAGGCCCTGGATCCCAGTCATGTCAGAGATGTCATGCATCATTATGCAAAGGAATTTGCACTGGAGGAGGCCAAGAAAATTGATAACTCCCTGCCAGCCAAGAGAAGAAAGACTGATAATGCTGAAGAGAGAGCAGTTAACATTGCTGTTATGACCGCCTTGAAGAGATGGGCAAAAAGGTCAAGTTATCAGTAGGGTCACTCAAGTGAGTTGCCCCAGCTGCCAAGTATTCAGCAAATAGTTTTTGGCAAGGAAGTGAAGGAATACAGTGAAGTGCCCAAGGGAAATAATGCCTTTGTAAACCCTTGGATCATTGTTAGGCAGATAAGACAAACAACCTGTCAATGATGATGGCACCATCACTAATCTGTTCTATGACGACGTCACTGATGAACATAAAACAGCTGACAAGACCTTAGACATTGAGTGGAATGCTAAGGCTTCTGAAGATCATCAGGAGACTAACATGGAAGACGTTCCTGTCCACCAGGAGACTGAAGAAAAGGAAGCTGCTGCTTCTGCTTCATCAGGTGATGAACACTCATCACTGATGGAAGCTCTCCAGATGCTGATAGAGAATTCAGTGAAAGAACTGGAAGAGAAGCACAACCAGCAGCTGATGAAGGTGAAAGAGGAGCTGAAGAATGAACTTAAAGCAGAGTTGGCAGAGTCCAACAAACTTCAACTGGAAACTATCCAACAGTCTATAGAGAAGATCATCAAGAAAGAAATTGATAGTTTCCCAGTGCCTCAGGATTATTCAAAGCAGTTAGTGCAGAGCCTAAATGAGATGAACATAAATGTTGAGGATGTGAAGGCTGATGTAAATCACCTTCATACTGCATTGCAAAGAGCTGAGCACAAGATAGCTGACTTAAATGCAACCTTCATCAAAGTCAGTGAAGAAGAGAAGGAAGTCAACTTAGGGATGTTGCAAGAAGTATCAAACGCTGCAAAGGAACTCCACACTGAAATTGCAACTATAAACCTTAACATTGACTGCTTCAATGATCAAACTGACAACATCAGCACAACTCTTCATCACCTAACAGCAAGTCATGATGTAGTGAATCAGAATTTGAAGACTATAGGTGCTGTAATGAAAGTTCCAACTGTTGCACTCAACCCTGCTGTCAAACCTGAAGAAGTCATCAAGTCTGATGATGACAAAAAGGGGGAAGATAAAGGGGAAGAATCAACCAAGGAAACTTCTGCTGCTGAAGAAGCCAAGAAGACTGATGCTGCTACTGAAAAGACCAAGACTGCTGAAGAAGAACTTGGAAAGGTCCAAGGTAAAGAAAAGTCTGAAGAAGAGACTAAGGAAAAAGCCAAAACTGTTGAAGTAATGGCTGAATCCAAGGACTCTGCTGCTGATCAATCAGAGCCATTGACCAAGTACAAGAATACAGAATCAGCTAGGAAGGCGATGGAACTTCTGAGAGAGCAGCAACTTAAAGAAAAGATGGAAGCTGCCAAAGAAGTTATCCTTCAAGGTGAAGAAGCTGATGAAGATGAAGAAGAAGATGATGAAGAGTCATCTTATGAATACGAAGAAGTGCTTGAAGAATCTGACGAAGAAGCTGATAGTTAGAACTTATAAAATCCTTGTAATCAGTTTACTTTATCTATTCTTCAGACATCTCATCTGATAAACTTGTACTTGTAATATTTGCATTATCAATAAAAGTCAAGTTTTTCCAACATATTATTTTCTATCTCAGAAAATTTTTGAGGATTACAATCTTTAGCATAGGTTTTAACAGGTACTTAGCTGAAGTTTTGTCATCATCAAAAAGGGGGAAATTGTTGGATAAGGATGAAGATGAAAGCACTGAAGACAAAATTAGAAGGGAGGTTTTGATGCATTCCAAAACTTCAAAATCCCCTAAGTATGGAGTAACTTAGTTGATGATCCCTTTTGAAGAAATCTTGACTAAGTATAAGAAGACATCAGAAGAGTCAAAATTTCAAGGTCCAAGACTTTTGATCTGCTGAAGGAAAGTTATCAGACTGATGAATATCAGCCGACTCAAATCAGATTTGTTCAAGTTTGAGATCAGCTAAGTTCGCCATCAGACTTGCACTTTCGTCAGCCAAGTGGAAAGGATCATAAAGTCTTCCTAACGGTAATAAATGCCCCTGGAAGTAATAAATGCTGAAGTACAAGGTTATTAAAGACAAATGATTGAAGAAATGCTTCGCATCAGCTGGGTGCATTTATTGCTGCATTTAATGCTGCCTGCAGAATAGTACTGTTGACAGTACGGACAGACTGCAAAAGAGCCGTTCGCGGAAATTAAGGACCAGTACTCGAGGAATTTGAATCTTGTCTCTCATCAACGGACATTTTTCAAACCTCAAGTATAAATAGCTGAAAGAGACGAGAAGAAGATAATACAACACAATCTCAGAGAAATTTTCGAAGCAAAATTCTTTAAGTCTCAAGAACAGCTCACTCATCAGCTTAGTCATTTGTTGACGAAAAGCGAAGTTGAAGAACAAAGCTAAACACATCTTCTGAGTGAATTTGTAAAACAGAGTGTTGTGAGAAGTAGATATCCATCTTAGTGAGTGATATTACTTCAGAGAGTAGGATTTCTATGTGATTTCTTACTGCGCACTTACGGCCTGTTCATTTGTTGTTAGGCGTAAGCAGAGTGTACTGGTTACTTTGTGTTTCTAGTATAACCCAAGCTCTTTGTGACTTGGACGAGTGGATTAAAAGATATTTACATCCATATAACAACTATAAAAATTACTTGTGTTTTTATTTGCATTTTTACTTGCATATTTCAAGATTGCATAAAACACTTTACTTAACTGTTTGAAAAGAGTTTAAAAGGAGTTTATAAAACTGGGGAAATATTTTTCAAAATGCTGAGAATACTTGTGAAAAACACTTTGAAAAATCCGCTGCAAGTACTCTAAGTATTAAAACTGATTTTGACAAAATCAGCTAAGTAACTATCAGTTTAGTGGTCTACGAAGCTGTTCAAAGATTTGTTCGCGATCAGCCGAGGAACCTACTGTTGATAACAACTTAGTCTGTTTAAGTTAACAATAAGGTTTTAAAGTTAAAAATTGTAAAAAGTTTAGAGGTCTATTCACCCCCCCCCCCCTCTAGACCTCATCTGACCACTAAGGACCAACAAAATTCTACATCCCAAATAAGGGAAAATTCTGATTATAATAAAGTTGAAAAAATTCTTCTCAACAAAGATAATATAGGAAAAGGTATTTATAAGAATACTGAAGAAAATGAGAATAATACGGAAGCATCTGTCCGGAACATAGGAGAGGCAGATATTACTCCCTCTGAAGCAGATTTTGATATTTAATGGATTGTACACCAAAAATTGATTTTAGTCCTGGTTCTCAGGCTAGACAGATAATTAAAACAGAATTTGATCTTCCAAAATTTAAATTATTTAGAGAATGGTTTTTCAAGAATATTTCAAAAGAAGACCAAACTTATTTTCAAAATGAATTTTTTAAATTCACCTCTTTACAAAGTAAAATTATCCATTTTGTTCCTTGGTTTGTAATGACATATCTAGAAAATCATATTTCAGTTTTAGAAAGAACTTATAAATTATCTAATGGAGATGTTTTAAGGAGTGTTTTTCCTCCCCAAAGTTCTTTTACTGTTAGTAATGACCATAAAACAATAAATTTTACAGCTTTTTCTAAATTATTAGAAAATGATGCTTTGCAAATAACAACTAGTAATATAAATAGTATATTACAACAGAATAATTATACAAATCTTTATCTGAATATTCTAGGAGATCAAATTAAAGAATTACACAATAGAGTAGAAGAAATCTTCTCGGTAATTAAAAATATAAGACATATGATAGATTTGGAAGAAAAACCGATAAATGGTATTGTTTCTACCTCTCATCTTCAGCCACCACCTGAAATAACAGATTTTAAATTAAAATCGCATAAAGAATTAGAAAAATTCCTAGAAGAAAAATTTAAAGGATTAGAATTAAATACTTTAAATTATGAGTTTTCTGAAGGTATTAGTAGAGATAACTACGGAGATAAAATAAATGAAGAATTAAACAAAATTGAAAAATTTGCTGATAGGCATACTCAAAGATTATATTACTATAGGAGACCTTCACCTATGGATACTTTACATGAAGAACAAGAATATACTGTTAATAACAGTTACAATGGAAAAAATATTTATGAATGGAATCTAGATGGTTATACTGAAAAACAAATATATACTTTAGCCCATAGGATGCTCATGTATAGCACTATTTGTAAAAGTAATAATAACAGTGATAGTACTGTTGCTAAAATGATAGTTGCTGGATTTACTGGTCAATTGAAAGGCTAATGGGACAATTATTTGACATAAAGAAGTAAAATAGATATTTACAGAACTGTTAAACAAGAAGACGGTCAAAATGTTGAAAATGCTGTTTATACACTTATTGTTACAATTTTAGAACACTTTACCGGAAGAATTTCTGATAATAGTGAAAATATAAGAACTATGTTACAAAATCTAAGATGTAAAACCCTTACTGATTTTAGATGGTATAAGGATACTTTCTTAAGTAGAGTAATGGAATTGCCAGAGTGTAATAACTCTCATTGGAAATCAAAATTTATTAATGGATTGCCTAACTTATTTGCTGAAAGAGTTAGGAAGAATCTTAGAAAAGATAGGATAAATACACCCTATGAAGATTATACTTATGGTAAATTAATTGGTACTTGTATTCAAGAAGGATTAGCTTTATGTAATGAGATAAAATTAAATCAACAAATTAAAAGACAAAATTTAAATGAAAAAAAGTCAATTAGGACAGTTTTGTAATCAATTTGGTATGGATATTCCAACTACTTCGAGAAAAGGAAAGAATTACAAGTCTAATTCAATAACAGATAATGTTTCTTACCATAAGAAAATAATACATCTTTCTAAAAAGAAATCAGAGCAAAAAAGTAAAAGGAAAGAAGAAAGAACTTCTAATAAGAAGAAGATTGTTTGCTATAAGTGTGGTAGAATAGGCCATTACGCTAATAGGTGTTAGATGAAGAAAAAGATTAATGAATTAAAAATAGATGAATCTATGAAAGAAAATCTAGAAAAATTACTTATAAATTCTGAATCAGAACCTGAAGAATCTCAAGATAGTGATAATAATTCTAGTAATAATTCTTCAGAAGAAATTGACATGTTAGAAGAAGAAGAGATAGCTTCTCAAGATTCTAGCTATTGTTGTGATTCTTGTGCTCAAGGAGGCACTTATGAGATACATGGAGAAAAAGAGGATTATTATAAAATCCTATCTCAATTTAAAAATATGCATTTAAATGTCTTAACTTCAGGAAATATGTTAGAATTCCTAAAACAAATTAAAGATCCAGAGTTAAGATTAAAACTGATAGATCAGATGCAGGTAGAAGACATTCCTTCGAGTAGCAAAGATTCTGATAGAATCCAAATACCTATACCTATAAGTTCTTCAGAACCTTATACTATGAATAAAGTTTATCAACTTTTAAAAGAAAGACAGAATATTGAAATACCTACTTCTGTTAACGATTTAAATAAAGAAATAAAGAATTTAAAAATAGAAATTTCAAACTTAAAGAATACAAATCAACAGTTAGAAGAGAGAATTACTCGTCTAAAAATGGTCAAACAAATAAGTACTCATGTGGAATATGGACATAATGAGTTTGATGAAAATATTATCCAAGAAAATTTCTTGGATAACCTTAATATGGTTATTTCACAAAAATGGTTTCTAAAAATCACGTTACTTATAGATAATCATTTTAGAAAAGAAATTATAGCTCTTGTAGATAGTGGAGTAGATATGAATGTTATACAAGAAGGAATAATTCCTACAAGGTATTTTCATAAAACTATAAATTCTCTTAGTCATGCTGGAGGAGAAAAATTAGATATAAAATTTAAAATTCCTTTGGCTTATATTTGCAAAGATAAGGTCTGCATTCCTACAAGTTTTTTACTTGTTAAAAACATTACTAATCAAGTTATTCTTGGTACACCTTTTATTGATCAAATATATCATTTAACTAGAGTTGATAACTCAGGAATTACAGGAACTTTTGAAGGGAAAGAAATAACTTTTAAATTTATTACCAGGCCATTTCCTAAACTTTTACATAAATTAAAAGATTTATTAGACCATAAGGTTTCTCATTTAAATTATTTAAAGCAAGAAGTTAGTATTCTCACTCTTGAAGAGAAACTCCAAAGTCATACTTTACAAGAAAAAATAAAATTAATCTATAATAAATTATCTCTAGAAATTTGTAATGATCATCCTAATGCTTTTTGGGAAAGAAAAAGACATATTGTTGAGCTTCCTTATGATGACGATTTTGATGAAAGGAAAATTCCTACTAAGGCTAGGCCTTGTCATATGAATTTTGAATACTTATGTAAAAAGGAAATAGAATCTCTTTTACAAAAAAGTTTAATAATTCCATCTAATTCACCTTGGTCTTGTACAACTTTCTATGTTAATAAACATAGTGAACAGGAGAGAGGAGCTCCTAGATTAGTAATAAACTATAAACCTTTGAATAAAGTCCTAAAATGGATTAGGCATCCGATACCTAATAAGAAAGACCTTTTGGATAGGTTGTATGATGCGATTATATTTTCTAAATTTGATTTAAAGTCAGGATACTGGCAAATTCAAATAAGTGAAAAAGATCAATATAATACTGCTTTCAATGTTCCGTTTGGACATTATGAATGGAAAGTTATGCCATTTGGTTTGAAAAATGCCCCTTCTGAATTTCAGAAGATTATGAATGATATTTTCATACACTATAGTGATTTTATAATTGTGTATATTGATGATATTTTAGTATTTTCAAAAACTATTGAAAATCATTTTAAACATTTAGAAATATTTAAAAAGGTTGTTATTCAACATGGTTTGGTTATTTCTAAACAAAAAATGTCTATTTTTCAAACTAATATAAGATTTCTTGGCCATAACATTGAAAAAGTGAAAATAATTCCTATTAATAGAAATATAGAATTTGCTTCTAAATTTTCTGATGTTATAACAGATAAAACTCAACTCCAAAGATTTCTTGAAAGTTTAAATTATATCTCGTCTTATTATAAAGACTTAGCTACTGAAGCAGCAGTCTTATATGACAGACTTAAAAAGTCTCCTACTCCTTGGACGGATATACACACTAATGCTGTAAAATTAATTAAGAGTAAAGTGAAATCACTTCCTTGTCTTATGCTCGCAAATCCCACTTGGGAAAAAATTATTGAAACAGATGCCTCTGATATAGGATTTGGAGGAGTTTTAAAACAAATTTGCCCTTCTACAAAAAATTTTTTTTTGGTAAGGTTTCATTCAGGAAAATGGAATAATGGCCAGAAAAATTATGCTACAATTGCTAAAGAAATTCTTGCTTTTCTTAAATGTGTCTTGAAATTTCAAGATGATCTTTAAAATCAAAAGTTTAAAATATTTACTGATTGCAAATCTGCTAAGTACATGTTTAAAAAAGACTTTAAACATGATGTTTCTAAACAAATGTTTGCAAGATGGCAGGCTCATTTAGCCCCTTTTGATTTTGAAATATATTATAAAAAGGGAAGATAATCATCTTCCTGATTTCTTAACGCGTGAATATTTACAGGAAGTATGATGTCAGACACAACAGAAGAAGACTATCCTAATTGGACATCAGATACATCAAATGATGATATACCCCCTGATTGCGCTGATAGTGGGGAACCTATTTATCTTAGAGATGGACTTATTTGTCAGGAACATCCTTGTGTTAATACCCTTAATAAGAGTGATTCTAGAACTAATAAAATAACAATAAGACTCATCAAGGATGTGATATAAAGATATGAGGAAAGCAGAATTACTGCAAAGAATGACCGTAGTGTGAAAGAAGAAAATAAACTACCGTTAATACAGTTTTATGAAGATATGATACGGTATTATCAGTATAAATTCCTGAGAATTCAAGGATTTTATAAATGAAGGATCCTCATATGAGTAAGTCTGAAAAAATTAAAAATAAAAGGTTTGTTTCTTATCTAAGAAACAAGATTGAATTTTGCAAGGAATGTATTGCCTTTATTGATAAACATCCTCATTTATTCCGTAATCCTACTGCGGATAAGGAAGAATATGACAATAATATTATCTGGTATCAACACAAATTGTTGAGATTTAATAATTTTTATAAATAATTATGCAGGTTATGATACCTCGTGACTATTCATTTAGAGGACGGCCTCAAAATTATAGAGGTCGAGGCGGAAGAGGGAATATAATCTCTCAGATTCATGGGAAAAAATTAGTTGCGGAAAATATTTCCGGAGTGGGTGAATCATCCATAGCTTCAAAGGGTAATTCCCAAATTTTTGCAAATATTTTGCAGGATAATGATTATGATGACAGCATAAATTATGCTGAAAACCATAAAAAAGAAGTGATACTTCACCTGGAATATTCCGATTTAAAATGGCAAGATGATCCATGGTTTCTTATGAACCGATACATTGATAATACTCAATTTACTGCTACATCATATAAGCAGAGAAATTTTTATGAAAACTTGCTTAAAGAAACTGAAAGCTGTGAAATTACTCACTTCGCTTCAAATGATCAAAATAGTTATACTTTTAGTAAGATCATTGTGAAAAAGATTTTTTCATGTCAGGAGTGGGGATTATCCACATTTAAAGAGAAAGATTATATCTTTTCCGAAAAAAATATTTCTATCAAATTCAATTATTGGGATTATATCTCGGCCTTCGACAAGGTATTATATTACAAGAATAGTAAGAAAAAACATACTTGGTTTATAAAAATTTGTGGAGAAGTATATAAATCTCCTATACCAAATTGGTTCGTTAATTGGTTGTCATACCACGGTCCTTCTTACAAAATCCTTCCTGAAAAATGAAAAAATTTGTATTCGGAATGGATAGATTTATCCCCTCAGATTTCTCAGTTGATAACTACGCAAAAGGCAGATGAGCTTATAGCTTCTATGCACTTTTTATTGAATTCTCTATTCCTTGGATTTCCAAATGGATTCCAGTGGTAAGTTATACATAACACAATACACCATGCCTATATAGGGTTTCTTTCTCAAAATTTTGGGAAAAAATGAACAAGGTAGACCCATCTTCTGGAAAATTGTTCGGAGCAGATACTGAAGAATCAATTCAGGAAAAATTATTGACATATAAGAATAAATCTAAGGAGGAAATTCCAAGTCCTTTCCAAGTTATATCAGGAAAACTAAAAATGAAAAAACAAGGATTATCTAAAGCAGATATTATTAAAGCCTACATGGATGAGATGATATTATTATTATTAATCTTATTATTATTATTATTATTATTATTGTTGTTGTTACTATTATTATTATTAATTATTATTATTATTATTATTTATTATATATTATATATTATTTTATTATTATTATTATTATTATTATTATTATTATTATTATTATTACTACTAGTACTATTATTATTATTATTATTATTATTATTATTATTATTATTATTATTATTATTTAATATACTCTATGAAGATTATACTTATGGAAAATTAATTGGTACTTGTATTCAAGAAGGATTAGCTTTATGTAATGAGATAAAATTAAATCAGCAGATTAAAAGACAAAACTTAAAAAGTCACCTACACCTTGGAATGACACACATACTAATGCGGTAAGATTAATAAAAAGCAAAGTGAAATCACTTCCTTGTCTTATGCTTGCAAATCCCACTTGGGAGAAAATTATTGATACAGATGCCTCTGATATAGGATTTGGAGGAGTTTTAAAACAAATCTGCCCTAATACAAAACAAATATTTTTAGTAAGATTTCATTCAGGAAAATGGAATAATAGCCAGAAAAATTATGCTACAATTGCTAAAGAAATTCTTGCTATTCTTAAATATGTTTTGAAATTTCAAGATGATTTATATAATCAAAAGTTTAAAATTTTTACCGATTGCAAGTCGGCCAAATATATGTTTAACAAAGATTTTAAACATGATGTTTCTAAACAAATGTTTGCAAGATGGCAAGCTCATTCAGCCCCTTTTGATTTTGAAATATATTATAAAAAAAGGAGAATATAATCATCTTCCTGATTTCTTAACGCGTGAATATTGTCAGACACAACAGAAGAAGACTATCCTAATTGGATATCAGATACATCAGATGATGATGTACTCCCTGATTGCTCTGATAGTGGGGAACCTATTAATCTTAAGGAAGGACTTATTTGTCAAGGACATCATTGTGTTAATACCCTTAATAAGAGTGATTCCAGAACTAATTAAATAACAATAAGACACATCAAGGATATGATAGAAAGATATGAGGAAAGTATAATTAATGCAAAAAATATCTGTATTGTGACAGAAGAAAATAAACTACAGTTAATACAATTTTATGAAGATATTATACGTTACTGTCAGCATAAATTGCTGAGACTTCAAGGATTTTATAAATGAATGATCCTCATATGAGTAAGTCTAAAAAAATTAAAAATAAAGGGAATATTTCCTATTTAAAAAATAAAATTGAATTTTGCAAGGAATGCATTTCCTTTATTGATAAACATCCACATTTGTTTAATGATCCTATTGTAGATAAAACACAATATGATAATGATATTATCTGGTACCAGCACAAATTGCTAAGATTTAACAATTTTTACAAATGATTTCACAGGTTATGATACCTCGAGATTATTCATTCCGATGAAGACCTCAAAATTATAGAGGTCGAGGAGGTAGGGGGAACATAATCTCCCAGATTCATGGCAAAAAATTGGTGGCAGAAAATATCTCTGGAGTGGGTGAATCATCCACATCATCAAAGGGAAATTCCCAAACATTTGCAAATATTTTGCAAGAAAATGAATATGATGATAGCATAAATTATGCTGAAAACAATAAAAAAGAAGTTATTCTTCATCTAGAATATTCCGATTTGAAATGGCAAGAGGACCCATGGTTTTTAATGAATAGGTATATTGATAATACTCAATTCACTGCTACGTCATACAAGCAGATCTTTTCATACCAAGAATGGGGTTTATCCACATTCAAAGAAAAAGATTATATCTTTTCTGAGAAAAATATTTCTATCAAATTTAATTACTGGGATTATATCTCAGCTTTTGATAAGGTATTATATTACCAAAATAATAAGAAAAAACATACTTGGTTTATCAAGATTTGTGGAGAAGTTTATAAATCTCCAATACCAAAGTGGTTTGTAAATTGGTGGTCATACCACGGTCCTTCTTACGAAATACTTCCAGAAAAATGGAAAAGTTTATATTCTGAATGGATAGATTTATCCCCTTCAAATATCCAAGTTAATAAACTTTCATAAGGCAGACGAGTTTATAGCTTCTATGCATTTTTTCATCGAATTTTCTATTCCATGGATATCCAAATGGATCCCAATGGTTGGATACACAGAACATCATACCCCATGTTTATACCGGACTACTTTCTCAAAATTTTGGGAAAAGATGAACAAAATTGATCCTACCTCTGGAAAATTATTCGGAGCAGAAACTGAAGAATTAATTCAGAACAAAATTTTGTTATATAAGACAAAGGACAAGGATGATACTCCTAGCCCATTTCAGGCTATATCTGGTAAATTGAAAATGAAAAAACAAGAATTGTCTAAGGAAGATATCATTAAAGCCTATATGGAAGAGATGAATAAAGATCTAAAGAAAAATTTCAAGGAATTTATAGAAGAGGATTCTAAATCCTCTAAATCAGACACGTCAATGGTGTCCTATAAATTAGCAGGAGAAGCTCAAGATCCTTATAAGGATGAAGATGATCCATTAAATGCTTATAATCTAGAAGAAATATTTCACAATATCAGATCAGAAAAATAAATGTCGGCAGAAAGATCCAAAGAAGACAAATTACTATTGAAGAACATGATAAAGGGAATCTCCACTACAAAAAGTCATACTTTTCTAGAGTTTACTCAAGGTAATTCTACAGTAATTTACTTAAGGGAATCCTACAGTCTTAAACAAATTGAAGGATGAATTCACGTCCGAAGAATTTTGGTTATAAATAGAGGACATTATCAGTCCAGGGAGAGCCTCCGCTTCCATTATCAGCCTTCACTACTACTACTAATACTCTACTACTCTCAGAAAATTTCTGTATTATAATCTTATTAAGTATTGTGATATTACTTTAAGTTTGTAAAATATCTTGTAATATATATTTGGAGAAATAAATAAAAGCTTGGTTTGAAGTTCCATCTGAGGTACTCTTCTTTACTTTTCTGTTTTTAATTTTTACGTTTGTATATTATATTTAGCCTAATGACATGTTAAATACTCTTTAATTATGTCTTGAACCATATATAGCTATGTATCAGAAACCCCATGTGCTTTAATGTTATTTTGTACATGGGTCATGAGTAATATAAGAAATTAGGATTATGGTTAAGAACATATTTTTGGCAAGAATAATATTATGGATTCATTAGTAAATATCATTGCTCCCTCTTTGCCGGGTTAAGGCGTTTTCTTGGGCTTTTTGATATTGAACATGAGTTTATTAAGATTATTATTTGACGGATTTATATTCTTGTAAAACTTATTCCACTCTGATCCTAAGCCTTATATTATGATTGTACCTGGGTTCA
Source organism: Penstemon eatonii (assembly GCA_038501285.1). Classification (NCBI taxonomy): domain Eukaryota; kingdom Viridiplantae; phylum Streptophyta; class Magnoliopsida; order Lamiales; family Plantaginaceae; genus Penstemon; species Penstemon eatonii. Next base: position 20,140,057 of record CM076711.1, read on the forward strand.
GAATGGTATCAGAGCCATGGAGGTAGAAGATATATAGTGATTATATGGGTTAACACATGATTAAAATATTGTGAAAATGAATATTTTCCGCAAAAATGAAAATATTAAAAATAGTTTGAATCAGGAATATGATATTCCTCAGAATCTCAATTTACTTAATAAGTGGACTATTCCCAGAATTGAACCGAGAACCATTTATAAAATGGGTACTTTTGAAAGAATTGGACTTAAACAGATTGTTAAGACTACAGAAGAGTCTATATCTCTTGACATTGATGAGTTAACCATTAGATTATTAAATAAAAATGATATTTTACCTTATAAATATACTCATAAATTTATCCATATAGGATTAGTACAAATTGCTTTTAAGCCGTTAACTTTGGTAGGATTACCAGAAAGTTTTATTGCAGCATTACGTGATGATAGGAATCTAAATTGGAAAAAAATCATTGATGGGAATAATACAATCTAGTTTGGCACATGGACCAGTTTATTTTAATGTCTATCCTAATTTACAGTTATCATTAACTGATGTTAATTTGTTAGATGCTTTAACTTTAAATGTTAAAACTCATGGTTATGATTATGAGCATGGAACAGAAATTATGTGTGTCTGTTACAGAGTTTTTTTTAAACCTCTTTATACTTTAAATCCAAATTGTAGGATAATGGACAAGAAAATGAATGAAACTGTGATAATTGAGACCAATCTTGGTAAATCAAATATAACAACTAGAAGAACAATTAAGTGGGATGAAATTCCCTTTCCGGATACTTGGAAAATAACAAATGCTGTTAAACCAAAACCTCTAACATGTAACGATTTTTCTACTATATTTCAATCTCAGACAGGAGATATCTCTATAAAAATGATAGAAAATAAAAATATAAATAATATTTCTAGGTCTTCATCGGTTAGATCTTTTATATCACCTTTTGATGATTTAGTCATACCTACTAGAACGTCAACTTTGTATGAATATGAGAAATTTCCTGCTAGAAATTCTACATCCCAATTTAGAGAAAATACTGATTATAATAAAGTAAAAGATTCTTCTCAACAAGGACAACATAGGAAAAGGTATTTATAAGAATACTGAAGAAGATAATTCGACAGCTTCGGTTAGAAATATAGGAGAGGCAAATATAACTCCCTCAGAAGCAAACTTTGATGATATTTAATGGATTGTACACCCAAAATTGATTTTAGTCCTGGTTCTCAGGCAAGACAGATAATTAAAACAGAATTTAATCTTCCAAAATGAAAACTTTTTAGTGAATGGTTTTTTAAGAACATTTCAAAAGAAGACCAAAATTATTTTCAAAATGAATTTTATAAATTCACTTCCTTATAAAATAAGATTATCCATTTTGTTCCTTGGTTTGTAATAAACTATCTTGAAGATCATATTTCAGTTTTATAAAGAACTTATAAATTATCTAATGGAGATGTTTTAAGGAGTGTTTTCCCTCCCCAAAGTTCTTTTACTGTTGGTAATGATCATAAAACAATAAGTTTTATAGCTTTTTCTAAATTATTAGAAAATGATGCGTTACAAATAACAACTAGTAATATAAATAGTATATTACAACATAATAATTATACAAATCTTTATCTAAATATCTTAGGAGATCAAATTAAAGAATTACATAATAGAGTTGAAGAGATCTTCTCCTTAATAAGAAAACATAAGAAGTAAAATAGATATTTACAGAACTGTAAAACAAGAAGATGGTCAAAATGTTGAAAATGCTGTTTATACACTTATTGTTACAATTTTATAACACTCTACCGGAAGAATTTCGGATAATAGTGAAAATATAAAGACTATGTTACAAAATCTAAGATGTAAAACTCTCACAGATTTTAGATGGTATAAGGACACTTTCTTAAGTAGAGTTATGGAATTACCATAGTGTAATAACTCTCATTGGAAATCAAAATTTATTGATGGATTACCTAACTTATTTGCTGAAAGAGTTAGGAAAAGTCTTAGAAAAGATAGGATTAATATACCTTTATGAAGATTATACTTATGGAAAATTAATTGGTACTTGTATTCAAGAAGGATTAGCTTTATGTAATGAGATAAAATTAAATCAGCAGATTAAAAGACAAAACTTAAATGAAAAAAGTCAATTAGGACAGTTTTGTAATCAATTTGGTATGGATATTCCAACCACTTCAAGAAAAGGAAAGAATTATAAGTCTAATTCAGGAACATATAATGTTTCTTACCATAAGAAAAGAAGACATCTTTCTAAAAAAAATCAGAGCAAAAGAGTAAAAAGAAAGAAGAAAAAACTTCTAATAAAAAGAAGATTGTTTGCTATAAGTGTGGTAGAATAGGCCATTACGCTAATAGGTGTAAAATGAAGAAAAAGATTAAAAAATTAAAAATTGATGAATTAATGAAAGAAAATCTGGAAAAATTACTTATAAATTCAGACTCCGAACCAGAAGAATCTCAAGATAGTGATAATAATTCTAGTAACAATTCTTCAGAAGAGATTGATGTGTTAGAAGAAGAATAGATAGCTTATCAAGATTCTAGCTATTGTTGTGATTCTTGTGCTCAAAGAGGCACTTGTGAGATACATGGAGAAAAAGAGGATTATTACAAAATCCTGTCTCAATTTAAAAATATGCACTTAAATGTCTTAACTTCAGGAAATATGTTAGAATTTTTAAAACATATTAAGGATCCAGAGTTAAGATTGAAATTAATAGATCAATTACAAGTAGAAGATATTCCTTCGGGTAGCAAAGATTCTGATAGGATCCAAACACCTATACCTATACCTATATGTTCTTCAGAACCTTATACTATGAATAAAGTTTATCAACTTTTAAAAGAAAGACAGAATATTGAAATACCTACTTCTGTTAATGATCTGAATAAAGAGATAAAAAATTTAAAAACAGAGATTTCAAATTTGAAAAATACGAATCAACAGTTAGAAGAGAGAATTACTCGTCTAGAAATGGTCAAACAAATAAGTACTCATGTGGAATATGGACATAATGAGTTTGATGAAAATATTATCCAAGAAAATTTCTTGTCCAATCTTAAGATGGTTATTTCGCAAAAATAGTTTATAAAAATCATGTTACTTATAGATAATCATTTTAGAAAAGAAATTATAGCTCTTGTTGATAGTGAGCAGATATGAATGTGATACAAGAAGGAATAATCCCTACGAGGTATTTTCATAAAACTACAAATTCTCTTAGTCATGCTGGAGGAGAAAAATTGGATATAAAATTCAAAATTCCTTTGGCTTATATTCGCAAAGATAAAGTTTGCATTCCTACAAGTTTTTTACTGGTTAAAAATTTTACTAATCAAGTTATTCTTGGTACACCTTTTATTGACCAGATTTATCCTCTAACTAGAGTTGATAACTCAGGAATTACAGGAACTTTTGAAGGAAAAGAAATAACTTTTAAATTTATTACTAGGCCATTCCCTAAACTTTTACATGAATTAAAAGATTTATTAGACCATAAGGTTTCTCATTTGAATTATTTAAAACAAGAGGTTAGTATTCTTACTCTTGAAGAGAAACTCCAAAGTCATACTTTACAAGAAAAAATAAAATTAATTTATAATAAATTATCCTTAGAAATTTGTAATGATCATCCTAATGCTTTTTGGGAAAGGAAAAGACATATTGTTGAGCTTCCTTATGAAGAAGGTTTTGATGAAAGAAAAATTCCTACTAAGGCTAGACCTTGTCAAATGAATTCTGAATATTTAAAATTATGTAAAAAAAGAAATTGAATCTCTATTACAAAAAGGTTTAATAAAGCCATCTAATTCACCTTGGTCCTGTACAGCCTTCTATGTTAATAAACATAGTGAACAGGAAAGAGGAGCCCCTAGACTAGTGATAAACTTTAAACCTTTGAATAAAGTCCTAAAATGGATTAGGCATCTCATACCTAATAAGAAAGACCTTTTGGATAGGTTGTATGATGCGATTATATTTTCTAAATTTGATTTAAAGTCAGGATATTGGCAAATTCAAATAAGTGGAAAAGATCAATATGAGACCGCTTTAATGTTCCTTTTGGACATTATGAATGGAAAGTTATGCCATTTGGTTTGAAAAATGCCCCTTCTGAATTTCAGAAGATTATGAATTGATTTTATAATTGTGTATATTGATGATATTTTAGTATTTTCAAAAACTATTGAAAATTATTTTAAACATTTAGAAATATTTAAAAAAGTTGTTACTCAGCATGGTTTCGTTATTTCTAATCCAAAGATGTCTATTTTTCAAACTAATATTAGATTTCTTGGTCCCAATATTGAAAAGGGAAAAATAATTCCTATCAGTAGAAGTATAGAATTTGCTTCAAAATTTCCTGATGTAATAACAGATAAAAATCAACTCCAAAGATTTCTTGGAAGTTTAAATTATATTTCGTCTTATTATAAAGACTTAGCTATCTTTCACGTTATTATTATTATTATTGTTGTTGTTGTTGTTATTATTATTATAATTCTTTTCTATTTTTATTATTATTATTATTATTATTATTTTTGTATTATTATTATTACTACTTTTTTATTTTTTGTAATTTTATTATTATATTATTTTATAATGATAATTTTGAATTATTATTATTATTATTATTATTTTTGTATTATCATTATTATTATATAATAATAATTATTTTTGTATTATTATTTTTGTTATTTATTATTTTTACTTTTTTATATTTTTATTATTGTTATTATTATTTTATTATTATTATTCTATGTCCTTAACTGTTGAAGACGATTATGGAGAGGGAGGGGGGGAGGGGGCAATTTGGAAGCATTTTTTCAACAAAATTAGAATATATAATATGAGATAAAAAAGTTAAAACTGTCGAAATTCACGACCAATAGAATTAATGTACTCATAAAGTAAAGTAAATCCAAGAGTAAATCCAGCAGGATAGCAAAACAATGACAATCCACATTCAAATAAGAAAACATCAAAATAAAAGTTTGTTGTTCAATACAAGGAATTCAGTTATTCGGAATTCTGCAAAAGAATGTGAATTTTTTATTTTTTTTATCCTCTTGTTGTTCAACTTGTATGTGAATGTATATGTGATTTTTCATAACTTTTTAATAGACCAATTTTAAGAGTCCAAGAGTCCAATTAATTAAGAGTTTCACTTAGTATAGGATTTTAAAAGACTTCCACCGCCGCTGGTGACATTTTAAAAGTGATTGAGCAATAGGAAATTTTTCTTTTTTTGTTACCCATAAGATAGATGGATTTGCAGTTTTGGTACCATTATGATGAATGTGACAACTTATCTCTATATATTACCAAATAATTTCTTGTCTATTCCTAGTTTCAGCAAGTGAGTTTACACTTTCCAAATGAAAGAGATAAATTGCTTTATTAATTTTTGCTTTATATATACTTATATACATATACATATTAGTAACAAGTTGAATTATGTGTTTCACTTTAGTCCTTATCAGGTGGTTTCGATAACACATGACATGTATATGAATATTTTTAGGGCATTTTCGTCCGTTCGCTTGAGATATTGTTTAATTAGTGAGCAATTAAGGTGTTTGAAGAAATTTTTGAGAGAAAACTTTAGTTTGAAACAAAATGGACGATTAAGTTGGACTGGAATGAAAGCATAGTTTGGAAGAGATTAAATCTTTAGTTTTTTTAAATGATTACAAAGACAAATATATCCATGTTAGTTTACTTGAAATGACAAAATTGCCCTCATGAGCATATCGCATGTTACCGGAACAACTTTGGACCACCTGAAAAGGACTAAAGTGAAACAAATAACACATAGTAGGGACTAAAGTGGAAAAAAATATAAGAGGGACCACTTTGTAAAAAGTTCATGATAAGAGGGACCAAAAGTGGTGTTTACCCTATAAAAAATTACACTAGATCGATCACGCACGCAACAATTTCATTATTTACATGAAGATTAATTTTACAAAAAATGGAGACAAACATATATACTACTTAAATGTCTGACTTTTTACAATAATTAATGGTGAAATTGCAGAAAACGTCCAAAATTAATTAGTGATTTTGGATTTTCGTCCCAAACTATATTACCTCACCGAATTTCATCCCGCAATTTAATATTTCTTTGAAACTAATTACTAATTTTGATTTTTCGTCAAGACTATATCAACTCGCCGAATTTCGTCCCATAATTTACCGTTTTGTATGAATTTAGTCCCAATATTAAATCAGTGATTAGTTTGGTACGATTTTTGCAATTTTGCCATAATTAATTAAGCTGCATCCCATCTTTCAACGTGATTGTGTCAAGTGGTAGTGACTTGCGACTCCTAGAGGCGAAACTCAAATTTGAATCCTACTAAATATACCACATTGCAAAAGACTTATACCCAATGTACACTAGTTCGAGCCGTAAATACACAGTTTAGTGAATATATATATATATATATATATATATATATATATATATATATAAAGCATAAGCAATTTAGTTTATTATTGTAGTATTTTATTTGAATTTTGTAAGACTAATAATATTACCTGTGCATCAATTATGAACGTCAGATCACGACTTTATCTCTCCATTAATTATTAATGCATATTATCAATATTTTTCTTCTAGACTTGATCGCCCAATTTTTTAATTTCATGAAATCACGTAACTCATGTTGTAAAAGCTAGTTACGTAGAATATATAGCTAAGAAAATAAGAGAGTATCAAAGCAAATAAATAATTTCGAAATTATATCTTATTTTTGTTTCGTTTGATTAAAAAACGAAAGTTTTTCAATGTTTTTGACAAAAAAGATGGAAATTTTAATCCATGCCAACAACAAAAAATTATGGCCGAAATTAATAAATGAAAGGGTCCGTATAAAAAAGCAAACACCCATCCCACTTTAAATTTTTTTCCCTTTATGATAGTTAATTAAGATTAAAAACCAATTCAAAGTCTTCTAAATTTCTGAATCAGTTCCAAATTTATCAAAATTACTAAAATCTTCAACTTGTTACTAATATATATATATATATTCAACTAGCTTTTACACAACTTATTTGACTCATTTTATAACAAAACTGCTACATAAGTTAAAGCATAATGAATTGAATGTATAAACAGTTACACTAGATCGATCACGCACGCAACAATTTCATTATTTACATGAAGATTAGTTTTACAAAAAAATGGAGACAAGCATCCGATCAAATTCGAAAAAAACACCATATTTAAAATCGAGAAAAAGTAATATGTAAAGTCGAGAAGAAGTTAGTATCCATAAACCCAATTTAGCTTGCTTGAGTGTCATGCTGGTTATGAATTTCATTATTATCATCTTCTTCACTCTTGTTATGTTCTTCGCTTGCTCCAAATTGAGGTTGCCCACCATCACCAACAATTCTGTCAGAATTCTTTTTGCATGTACTTGATTTATGTCCTAGCTCCCTGAATTAATATAACAAAATCAATCAATAACAAAATATTCATACTTAGTTGATAACGCCGTGAAAACGTCGTTATCGCGTGCCTTCTTAAGCCCAAAACGTCTTGTTTTAATCCGAGTTTTGCTTGCTTTTGCGTGGCTTTTCCTTCTTTGGCCCCTTCGTTTGGCCTTTGTTCGTTTTTCGTGTTTTTGTTCTCGTTTTGATCGTTTTCTCCGTGGTTTGTAAGTATTGACATCTTAGAGTGATTGGAGTTGCGAATCAATGAAGCGATTCCTTCTACCCACCCCGCGAGTCAAGCTTGAGCTTCAAAAGAGATGGAACCCGAAGCAAATTTTACAAGAATGAAGATAGCTGCTCACTCAAGCATGCACAACTTTATCATGGCTGATCCAAATAAGCTGAATTTTGTATATGTCATAGATGAGTGAGTTAGCTACGCTATGAACTTAACGGATCCGCATTCGGAGTTCAGAATCAAAAGATATGCTGCTCGGAAGGAAGTGTGGCAGAGCAGGAAACTTACTGCCTGTGTCACACCGCGGTGTATGATACACACACCGCGGTGTACCCTTGCTACCAGCAAATATTTGTCTTCGGGAAGCAAGGGTGTTTTTGTATATAATTCCCCCCTTGTTCCCAATTGTAATTTTAACTTGTTAGGGGACATTTTGGTCTTGGTTGTGATAGTTTTTGGGGCAACTTAGGCATGTGGGGATTTATTGTTTTCACTAGGTTAGTAGTTAAGTGGGAAAATCAAAGACAACTTCATCACATCTCATTTTATCTTGCCTCCTTATTGAAGAACTCTCACTTGGACTCTCCATTGAAGATAAAAAGGCTTGAGGGAGAAGTTGTTGAAGATTTCAACCACTAAGCTTACTCTAACTCTTATTACTTTGTCCATTTACATTTATGGCTTCCATTAATGTATTGGATGAATTATTTAATGTTATGAGTGGCTAATTCCTCTTTTCTTGGGTTTTATTGATCCTATGTTTGAGTTATGATTGAATGATGAGTTAATGGTTGTTGCTATGCTTACAAGTGTTTGTTAAACTAGTTTGAGCTTTTGTCAACTTGTGATTAGGCCAACCATAGGATGAAATGAATTGATCTTTAATTGCTAGGCATAGTGGATTAAATATTAGATTGTAAAACTAGGTTGTGATTTGATTTTAGGATAGGAATATACCTAGGTCATTTCATGTTCTAATAAGGTTTGGAATTAATGCATCACTTAGGCTTTTAGACATAAATTGGATTAGTCTACTTTGGTAGGTTCGTATGCTATTCGGAAGATACGTATGAATATTTTATGAAATCTTGAACAACAAACATAAGGGTGGTTGTCAATTGTTGAGTCGTTTATCTTGAATTGAACTAGGTGACGTAAAATCCTAGAAACCCTTACATATTGTTAAGTCAAGTGTTAGTTTAAAAATCACCTTGATTTAGTTATAATATCATTACCACCACCACTTTACCGTACTCAACTTACAAATCTAAGTTGAAGTAACAATACATTAGTCGGTAATTAATTGAACAATTCCTCGTGGGTTCGACACTCATTTATCACTTTATTACTTGTAACGACCGTATACTTGCGCGATTACGTACTCGTATTTGGAGCATAACAATAGTTATATAAAATTTATCAATAATAATCACATACCGACATGCACTACAACGTTGCCTCTTTGCACGAAGGGCTCCTCTAGACTTAATTTTTCTAGGATCTTGGACACCAACACGGCTATGCGAGGTAACTGGATCACGAAAGCCATGACAGGCCACATGTTCTTCATTTCTTTCTACTGACTTTGAATTATTTATAGCGTCAGAAGCTACCTCTTTTGCTGCAGCACGCAATAACTTTAAAGACTAAGCATTGGCATATTCAGACTGAGAACCTTGAAGGCAAAAATCTATACTCTCTTTGTATATTTGCATAAACCTAGAGCTTTGAGGATCTTCGAATGGAAATACAGGTCTATAATTGAGTCGCAAATCAATGCCAATATCCACAGTCCATCTTTCACAAATACATGGAGTAGGAATCTCGGTTAGTTGCAAACATTTAAAAGCACAAAAAAGATGACAACAGGCTGTTCGCGATATAAACTAACACGCAAAGCACACAAGTATACGTATCGTTCCAAGTAATAAAGAGATAAGTCGAGTGTCGAACCCACGGAGAATTGAACAACTATCTACCAACTAGGACTAAAGCTACTCAACTTAGATTCATGGTTCAAATATATTTGGGTGGTTGTTTTAGCAATTAACACTAAGGAAAAGTAAATGAAAGTAACTCAGGCAAATTAACATACACTTGGTGGGTATAATGATAAAAAAACTCCTAGAGTTCTATGTCACCTAGTCTAATCTATGACCAATCTAGAGTTCTATGTCACCTAGTCTAATCTATGACCAATTAGCTAAATCAATTGATGACCCATGCTAGTGATTACTATCCTAGGATTCAAATATACTCACATGTATCGTTCGAGTTGCATATGAACCTATCAATATAAATTAACCCAATTTATGTCTAAAATGATTAATCTAGTTGATGCATTAAGATTGAACCTATTAGGATATGAAATGAGCTAGGTATATTTCTATCCTAGGATCAAATCACAATCTAATTTCTAATTCTAATCTCCAATTTACTTTGTCAAGCACTTTAAAGACCAATAGATAACACCCAATTGGTGATCAAGCAATTAGATGACAATAAGCACAAAATTAGATAAGCAATCACATACAAGCATGTAATCAACAATTAATTCATCATTCAATCATAGATCAAACATATGATTCATAAAATCCTAGGAATTGGGGATCTAGCTACTCATGATATCAATAAAATCATCCAATATCATCCTCATAATCATATCCATATTCTAAAGATAAAAAGATGAAATTAGAGATAGAAAATGCTTAGTCTCAAGATCTTCACAAATTCCCCAATTGCCTCCTCCAAATCTCTCCAATTAAAGTGAAATGTAAAGTGTAGCGTCAAAATGTATGAAAATAGGGTTTTGATTAAGCATTTATATCAACCCCAAATAAGTCCTGCAAAATACTGGAAAAGCCCTCCACTTATCTTGCTGAAATTCCAAATTTTCTTTCAAAGCGTGCATTTTTTTTGCTAGCCGGAGTCGCGACTCTGGATTCTGAAGTCGTGCGTCTAAATTGCAGTTTTTCTTCTCTTCTACCGGGGTCGCAACTCTGGATTCTGAAGTCGCGACTCTGACTCTCGGCTATTCTGTCTAGGCAGCTTCAAATAGATGTTTCTCCCTCGTCCGACCTTCAAATGCAGATCCGTAAAATCCGTAGCATAGCTAACTTCCCCCTCTACATCATACTAAAAATTAAGCTTAATTGGATAATCCATGAAAGAGTTATACTTGTTGGAGTGAGCAGCCATCTACGTCTTTTGCATTATTTACTCCGGAATGTTCTTTCCTTGAAGCTCTTATTCAAAGGCTCCTACGAAAGCCACAAAAACCACGAAAATCAACTACACAACAACAAAAACACGAAACAACGAAACGACACAAAGAAACACAAAAGAAACACAAAAGAAAGGAAAACACACAAGAACGCACGAAAACTTAAGGACAATCAATACTTTTGAGCTTGAAAGTGCCGGTAATAATGATGTTTTCACGACATTATCAAAGGCAACCCATCCGACTCTAACATTAAACAATCACATTCAAACTTTCCTTGGATCCAATCAATCTGCACAAAACATCGTTTAGGAGCACTTATGCCATATTTGACAAATGTGAAACTAAACAAAATGTCTTCATGATTAGTTAATTCTTCAACCACAAGTCCTTGCGCCTCAAAAATTTCATTTTCTACAAGACAAAAAACACGTTTAGTGTATACAGATCCAGCGTGCTTCTGAAGGTGTAGTAGTGTAGTTCACTAATGCTGAATTTCTTCTTTCTGATGATTGTTGGTCCATTACAAAATTAGCTCTCATTTTATCAAGAAGTTCCTGGAAATGCTTTAGAAACTCAGTGATTTTGAATGCAAATATGCCCCCTTGTTCCTTTATACGAGAATTAAGCGACTCAGCTCTTTGGGTGCTCCTCATTAATCCCATAAAATGCCCACGAAAGTGTGCCTCGCTCCATTTTTCCCTTTTACCATAGGTTTCAACCACCCAAGGAATTCTGATAGGTCGTACTCGTCAATCAACTTTGACCATTTCATCTCAAATTCTTCAATAGATATATTGTTCTTAAGAAACTTTGCAAAACTTGATATAAATTTTGGCATTCGAGTTCTCTGCATACAATTTCTCTGTAAGTGCCAACCGCAAAGCCTATGTATAGAGTCTGGAAACTCCTTTTCTATAGCATGATTGCTGGATCTTGATCCGTCAAAATAGAGACTGGGTCTTTACCTCCCATAACTTCCCGAAACTTCTTCAACAACCATATATATGATTCAACACTTTCATTGCACATTAAGGCAGCTCCAAATACACAAGTTCGTCGATGGTTGTCTACGCCTGATAGGATGACCAAAGGAAATTGGTAAGTGTTCGTTTTGCAAGTACTGTCTAATACTCGAATTGAAGTACATCTCCGAAATGTCTGTATTGAGCTTTTGAAAATCCATCTGTCCAAAATAACCTAGTCAATGAACTATCATTGTCATCGGTTGTGTACTCGAGTATAAAATTTTCATCTTTGATCTTCATCCCTTCGAGTAGGGAAATTGCATTATTCACATCCCCATACTCCATTCTCTGTTTAGTTAAATAATTATATCCGTCCTTCCTCGTAAACGATAACCTTCCAGGACCCCCTTCCATATAATCTAGCAAATCAAGAGATTTGCAAGTTCTCATTCCAGAATCCCTTAACCAACTCAACAGAGACTTTTTAGCGGGTGACATGTACCTGCACATATAATTTTCACAATGCAATCAACTTATACATCAAAATAAACAACGATATAAGTCATTTTAATAAAAATATAGTGTACTTGGCATATCTTATCCAGTGCATATTACACTTCAAACTATATTAAAACATAAATTTAAACAGGACAATTGTTTCATGATAGGCAACTTTATTAGATTACAAACTGAAATAAATCCATGTTAGACTAAAAAGTGTATTTAAATGTTAAACAATACCTGTTACATCTCAAATAATGGGCAATTGACGGAGTTTCTAATGGGTGATGTGTTCGGGGACAAAATTTGTAACCTTATAAAATCCATCACGTATATCATGTGCTACGCGAAACAGAGTTGTACAACCACATCTAGTTTCATCTTTTGATCTTCGCCGGGGTTCACGACCTTGTATAGGGGGTTGGCGAAATCTTTCCCGAGAACATACCAATTGCACATTCTTTACAATACCACATTTAGTTTTTCTATGAAACTTTCGAACGTCGAATCCTTTCTTTCTACCGTATTCTATATAAAATGTATGGGCCTCCTCATAAGAAGTAAATACCAATTTTCAGATTGACTCATTGTTTACGGGATCAAGATTCGGTTTTGATTTATCACCTCCAATATTATTGAATTCGTCTCTATTATTCTCACTATCTGAAGAAACATCAGTTAAAACATAACCTTCTTCGTTCTTACTATCCATGTTTTGTAAAACCAAAGTAAAATCAAAACTATTAAAAAAGAAAAATATCACTTCTCATAAAAGTGACACTAATCAACATACATGATAAACCAATTATGCCTATGCAGTATGTAGGCATTCATAAGTACTCAACACTTCACAAACCAAATTTTAAAAATCAATACTAATATAAACCTTCTATAAAAAGTAATTACCAACAAATAATTTTACAATAAATGTCATTTTCCCTTCGAACCACTTTTAATACTTGAAAAAGTACAATATCAATATTCTGGGTATAATTAAATTAGTATAATGACATCAACTTATGGATTAAAGAAGCCAAAGAGACATGATCCTCTGTTACATTTGTGAACGATATAAGTCATTTTAATAAAAATCGTCCAGAACTTAATCAAATATGCATCAGCAACATGTTAATTTAGTGATAACTTCAAAGTCATATGCCAATATAAACATTAGTAAACCTTTGTATATCAGCTAAATACAAGGAAGGCAACTATTGATCTCTTGATATCTGCTGATAGTGACAGTCCATTTAATATAAATATACTTATTAGTAAAACCTTTATATATCAGCTAAAATCAAGGAAAGCTTATATTGATGTCTAATGACAATGAAGTCAACTGAAATATAAAGTAAGTACATCTAAACCATTACGTGCCAATGGTCCTCAAAGACAGACCCTCTAGAAATCAACCCTAACACAATTAAATATCGAATAACAGGAATTGCTTATATTCCTCCCACCTCCCCCCTCTTCTACGTTTTTGGGGAAAAAATGGAGCAGAAAAAATGGATATGCTCTGGGACCTGCCATCTTTCTAAACTGAACTACAGAAAGTTAACTATAATTAACAAAAGCATAATTGCTTTCATAGCCAACTTGACTAGATATTTACATATTGAATATAATGTAATTATAAAATGAAGAAACTTGATGATTTCAGCAAACCTGTAATTATTTAAGATCTAAGTTAGTCCCATGACTTAACATAAAAACACAAATTTTCAGTATATTCCACTTAAATATATATAATAGTCAACAAATCACAAGAAAACAAAAAAAAGATAATTATTCCGTGCATCTAAATTTGAGGAGGTGTTGACTTGACTCCAAGATCTCATCCCACCTAATTACTCCAAACCAGACAATCGTTTATTAATTCAACTTGTTTGTGCCATAAAACTGCATCATTATTACCTATTTGAAAAAAGCTATTAATAAAAAAAACAGTTCCATGTGTTAGGCTTGAGTAACAAAAAAAGAATCTCACGTACATATAAGGGTGCATATTAAGCAGTAATAATAATAGTAAATGTCTCTCATCTCTATACTCTATTAGCTTGATGTTGGACATTCAATAATGTGCATATTCTATTAAAAGTTCCCTTCAACGTGTAAGGTACTGAGATCATGTTAGAGAATCCAAATATACAAGTTATTCTGAATACTTATTGTAACTCACTATAAGTACGACTGGACAATGTGCTATATGACTGGACTAACTCTCCATCTTCAGATTATTGTGTGTGGAGAGGGATTATGTGTGATAATCTCACCTTTAATGTGGTTGCACTGTGAGTTTTTAATCTTCACTTTATCATTAATTATAGCAATTAATGAATGTGACCTCAGATTTAATTTTCAACTATCACCTTTATCTTTTCTTAGTCTTGGTTGTCAAAGATTTGTTCTTTCCTTTACTCTGTGTGCTTGTGTCTATGTTCTGCAGTAATCTATCAGGTTTGAATCTTGATGGGGAAATATCTCCTGCAATAGGGCAACTTAAAGGACTGCTCTCCATGTAAATTGGCACCCTCTTTATGTTCAAGTACAATTTTGCTTAATTAGTTAAAATTTCTTGCCAACCTCTATTTTGATGTTAGGGGGTCTAAATATGAAATATGATTGTTGGGTGTATTTAAAACCAGTGATTTAAGGGGGAATAAGCTATCTGGACAGATTCCAGATGAGATTGGAGATTGCTCAGCTTTGATAAGTTTGTAAGTTTGTGCTTGATTCTTTTAGGGCCCATTTGGATGGGTGGATTTGAAATGAGGAGGGATTTCAAATGAACGGATTTGAAAATCCAATGATTTGAAATCCATTCATATGTAATCTCTTGTTTGTATAATTTTTTTTACAAAGGATTTGAAATTCATTCATTTGAAATTCACTGTTTGGTATATATCATTTCTGTTATTTGAAATTCCCAATCGTGCCTTATAATTTGCTTTATGAGTTAATTTTTGTTGTTGATATCGGGATAAAATCGCATGAATCGATTTGGGGCAAAATTATAATTTTTTAAAATTGAGGGACCAAAAGTGCAAATTCGGATTTCAAAAAATCTGGGGCCGAATTGAAAATGTTAATTTTCTGAAAATTCTGGACTGAGTTGGAGCACTGGGTTTTTCGTAAATCTGAGGTCAAATGGCAATTTTTGAAAATTAAGGGACCAAAAGTGCAAATTTGGATTTTGGAAAATCAGGTGCCGAATTGAAAATTTTAATCTTCTGAAAATTATGAACTGAATTGCAGTTCTTATTTTTTTGAAATATGTGGTCGAATTGCAATTTTTGAAAATTAAGGGACCAAAAGTGAAATTTTGGATTTCTAAAAATCAAGGGCCGAAATGAAAACTTTAATCTTCCGAAATAAATTGAATTGTAATTCTGGCTTTTGCAAACACCTAGGGTCAAATTGTAATTTCTGAAAATTGAGGGACCAAAATTGTAAATTTGGATTTCTGAAAATCTGGGGCCAAATTGAATTTTTTTAGTTTTATGAGAATTCTGAACTGGAACGCAATTCTTGGTTTTTCAAAAATCTGGAGCAAATTATAATTTTAAAAAATTGAGGGACCAAAAGTGCAAATTTGTATTTCTTAAAATCAGGGGCCGAATTGAAATTTTTAATTTTCCTAGAATACTGGACTGAATTGCAATTCTTGATTTTTCGAGAATCATAATTGCAATATCCAAAAATTTGAGGGACCAAAAGTGCAAATTTTGTTCCTGAAAATCAGGGTCCGAATTAAAAATTTTAATTTATTAAAATTAAATTCTGGACTGAATTGTAATTCTGGGTTCTTCAAAAATTTAGGGTCAATATTGCAATTTTTGAAAATAGAGGGACCAAAAGTGCAATTCGAATTTCTGAAAACAATAGCCGAATTGCAAATTTTAATTTTTTGAAAATTCTGGACTAAATTGCATTCTAGGTTTTTTGAAAATCTGGGATCAAATTGCAATTTTTTAAAACATACAATTTGGACTTTTTTTAAGTGGATTTCAAATGACTAGTTTTAGGAGGAATTTCAAATTCACTTAAAATTGGGCTGATATCCATTGGATTAAAATCCAGAATTTCAAATGAATGGATTTGATTTTGTATCCAAATAGCATGATGGATTTGACAAGGAATTTCAAATCCACCCAACTTAATGTATTTAGTGTGTGATATAGAGTTGTACCCTATTAAATTACTATTAAGTATTGTACTGTTTCATTGGTACGTTCACATTATTTACCATTGGTTTAGCAATAGACTTGTTTAACTATTTGACATTAGTTGAATAATCTCTTCATCAATATCAGGGACTAGTCATTCAATGAGCTCTATGGTGATATTCCATTTTCAATTTCAAAGCTCAAGCAACTTGAGAATTTGTAAGTTATTATGACTCTTATTTGTTCATCATCATCTATCCATGTATGATTTTCAATTTTCAGACAAGCTTATTTTATAGCAAGTTCTAAAGGGATACATGGAATAATATTTGCCCATAGACTCTTTCTAAATTATCATATATGTACTTGTAGGATGCATTATGCTATGACCATTAAATTTTAAGTTGCATTCTCTTGACAGGGTTTAGAAAAATAATCAATTGATTGGTTCAATTCCCTAATGACTATCTCAGATTCCTAACTTGAAAATTCTGTGAGTATTGTTCGTACTTATTCGTGTTGTTTTGAAATTATTAGGGCATGGTCAAATATCTCTCTGAAACTTTAACTCATTGGTGCAGGGACTTGGCTCAGAACAAGTTGAGTGGGGAAATACCTAGGCTTATATATTGGAATGAAGTTTTACAATATTTGTGAGTTACAATAAGTATTTAGAATAAATTATTTTAAAAAACAATGATGTTCCAGAGGATATCAGAGTACACATATACAAGTTTCACGGTAAAATTAATAGAGCATGCAATATGATAGAACAAAAACGTATTTTTAACAAATTGATATTTACTTACAGTTGCTTGTGATTGATGGAAATGTATGGCTTCTAGTTGAGGCACGGCGAAGAGGGCGGTGGTGCAGCGGCGATGGCGAAGAGGCGGTGGTGCGGCGACTGTTATGATTAGGTCAATTTTTGGGGATTTTAATTTTGATAGGGTAAATGAGATGTCGTTTTCTTTTTTCTTGCTGCGTAAAAATATTATTTTTTATTCAGTAAATGGATTTTGTATTTGAATAAATTAATCTGAATCTAGAAAAGAAATTAATAAGTTATGGGTTGTTTTAGTAAAATCACATTTCAAATCAATACCTTTTGAAAAGATAACAGGTAAACTTTATGCCACTTGACAAAATTTTAAATAGGAACTAACAAAAGTGAGCACAAACTAGAACTAACCACATAAAAACCCAACTTTTTTTTACAAATTTATAACTACATTCCACAAAGAGTTAATCCCACTTTCCCCCCTGAATTTACAATAGAATTCCACTTTCCTCCCTCAATTTAAAACTTTTTAACAATTCACCCTCAACTTACTTAATTGATAAAATTGTCCCTCCTAAAAAAGTTTTCGGCAATTTTCTTATCGAAAGTCAAGAGCACGTGAAGTTCACGTGACTCTCTCAGGGGTAGTATAGTCAACTCAAGTTCAAAAGGAAAAGTGGGAATCTATTGTTAATTTAGGGGGGGGGGGGGTGGAAGTGGGATTAATTATTTTATTTGTGAATTTAAGCCAGGAAAATGGTAGTTTTTTAAAGCCTAAAAGCTCCATATTTGATGAAAAAAATATGTTACCTACCATTTTACTCATTAAAAATTAAAATCGATGCATAGAAACCAATTGCAAGAACCACATATATTCAAACCCACTATTAAAAGATAGAAAATAATTATCACACATATAATGCCTACACAATTCATCAATTCGATAAAACTATTCCACTATGTTATAATAGTTTATAATAGATAAATTTTCATAATGATTATAAAATATTAGGTAGAACAATTGCCATATATTAATAACCTTCTTCCAATGGATGTTGTAGTTTTTCCTCCCTCAATTTCCAGGCCATAGCTTTTGAACGTGTTTAAGAAAAAGAGATTCTGATATGGGGTAGGGTTTTAATTTGGCAGAGACTCTAATTCTTTTGCCCTAGTTGAAATATAATTTTCGCAGGAAACTGATTAAAGTGATTGCAAAGACTATATTACCTCTAAGAGAGTCATGTGGGATTCACGTGATTTGACATCCGGTGAGAAAATTACCGAAAACTTTGTTTATCGGGGACAGTGTCATCAATTAAGCAAGTTGAGGGTGGACCATGAAAAAGTTTCAACTTGAGGGGGGTAAGTGGGATTCTATCGTAAGTTCAGGGGGAAGTGGGATTTGTTCTTCCACAAATAGCAACATAAATCATTTGACACTGCACTACAAATTCAAAATTGTCATTTTGAAATCACAAGGCAGCATCACTAACACTGAAATGCATAAAAAATGAAGTTTTAGTTACATTTCTCCCCCGGCTTCAAAGTTATTGGTTTCTCAATATTATTAGCTGCATCATCTGCATATACTCTTCGTCGACCCCAAAATCAATTGTGATTTTCGAGACTGTTTGCCCCCATTTTTATTTTTATTGACTATTGGAACGGGTGATTGCCAACTCCCTGTAGTAGCCTCATAGCAACTTTTGGGTGATCGTTATTTTGCTAAATCACATTTTACGATTATGTTCTCATGTCCACTTTCCTAAAAGTGTCATTCTTTTTTCTCAATTTTGTGCTTAATTTGTAAAATTCATCATTCATGTAACTTTGATGTTCTGTTTTATTTATTTATTTTTGTTTCTCTTTGACATGAACACGGTCTATTTTACTCTTTTTCAAGGTTAGTGTCTTTGATTTATCTAAAATACTTTATATTTAGTACCCCAAAGGTTTCAAGTTTGAGGGAATTGTACTTTATATACCAAAATTTTACCTACTTTATACATTTCATGCCACACCTTTCATAATTGCACATTTCATACCAAAATCAATCAACCTTTTTCAATTTACATATCACCGTTAAATTTTGGACGGAATTGGACACGTGCGCCGCACGTGTCCGTTAACTCTCAAAAAAAAAAAAAAAAGGAAAAAAAAAAAGTGTTGCGGGCAGGGGGGGAATATTTCGGGCAGGAGTTCTGAATTTCACTTTTCATACTAAACATTTACATACTTTATACATTGCATAACACACCTTTCAGAATTACACATTTCATACCAAAATCAATCAACCTTTTTCAATTT
Source organism: Penstemon eatonii (assembly GCA_038501285.1). Taxonomy (NCBI): domain Eukaryota; kingdom Viridiplantae; phylum Streptophyta; class Magnoliopsida; order Lamiales; family Plantaginaceae; genus Penstemon; species Penstemon eatonii. The sequence continues at coordinate 20,159,702 of CM076711.1, forward strand.
TCATACCGACGTTAAATAAAAAAAAAAAAATCGCGGGCATTATACTACAACATATGATATTATTGTTCATCACTTTTTTACAATTAACCCCTTGCCCCCTAAAATGTTCCAATTTTACCCTTGGGTGTTATTAGTACTAATAAATATGTAAAAAATTGAAATTTATGGGCAATTATAAATTATATCAATTAATGAATATGATGATTTTGAATTGAAACAGTAGTACCACATAGGGTCTTTTCAGGAAACCGTAATAAATCATATGATCAATAACATTCCTGCTTCTTTTTCGAAAGGGTACAAAATATAATAAAATACGGTCTTCTCTATCTATGAAAATCATACACAATCATAATTTTGTAATTTTTCTGCCAAATTTTTAAGTATAATTTAATTACAAAAAAAAAACCCCTCGTATTTTTCACTTTCTTATAATTAATCCCTTGTCCCTAAAAAACCCCTGTATTATTGCAAATACCCCCCCCCCCCCCCCCCCCCCCCCCCGCGTATAATTGCAAATACCCCCACTGAGGGTTTTTTTTTGTCACAACCAATACGTGGGGTGTATTTTTGTAAGTAGGCCTTTTCAAATTTACAATTTATTATGGTTTCCCCAAACTGAGTAGACCATATTCGATATTTTCAGCTCAAAATCAATGGTCAAAATTGTAACATTTTAGGTGGAAGGAATTAATTATAAGAAAGCGACAAACACGAGGGTTTTTTTGTAAATGAATTATACTTAAAAATTTGGCAAAAAAATTACAAAATTATGATTGAGTATGATTTTCATAGATAGAGAAGACCGTATTTTATTATATTTGTTCCCTTTCGAAAATGAAGCAGGAATGTTATCGATCATATGATTTATTATGGTTTTCTCCAATTGGGAAGACCATATGTGGTACTACTGTTTCAATTCAAAATCATCATATTCATTAATTCATATAATTTATAATTGCCCATAAATTTAAAAATTATTTCAATTTTTTACATATTTATTAGTACTAATAACACCCAAGGGTAAAATTGAATCATTTTAGGGGGGCAAGGAGTTAATTGTAAAAAAGTGATGAATCTGAGATACTACCCTTTCGAAAAAGAAACGGGAATTTCATCTATAATATGATTTTTTACAGTTTCCTCAAATTAAGAATAACATATGTGGTAGTATAGTGCTCGCGAGGCTTTTTTTTTTTTTTTTTTTTTTTTTTTTGTGATTTAACGTCGGTATGAAAATTGAAAAAGTTGATTGCTTTTGGTATGAAATGTGTAATTCTGAAAGGTGTGGTATGCAATGTATAAAGTAGGTAAATATTTGGTATGAAAAGTGAAATTCAAAACTCCTGCCCGCGACACTTTTTTTTTTCCTTTTTTTTTTTGAGAGTTAACGGACACGTGCGGCGCACGTGTCTGATTCCGTCCAAAATTTAACGGTGGTATGTAAATTGAAAAATGTTGATTGATTTTGGTATGAAATATGCAATTATGAAAAGTGTGGTTTGAAATGTATAAAGTAGATAATAGTTTGGTATAAAAAGTGCAATTCCCTCTTTCAAGTTTCGAATTGATGCAAAATGATTAAACCCCTTTTAGCGTCATCCTTTAAGGATCATAATTGAAAAGTAAATCTTCATTTAAATTTTACAGTTAATCCACAATTGCATAATTGATTATAGTTTTAATTGCTGTTACTAACAATGCCAATAAATCTAGCACTACATATAGTTTTTTTCAAAGTATTGGGGTCCTTGGTGTCTTCGTGTGCAAATCCTTTTGGTTGAGGCAAAAGCAAAAACTTTACTGAGAATAAAACACTAATTGATAGAGATAGATTAAAATTTCAATTATGTACTAATAAATATTCAACAATATATAAAAATAATATTAGGTTTTACATATAACTAGAAAATTTGAGATCATATGCACCACTCCATTCTTTGTGTAGAAGTATCGACGTAATTTCATTGAGTCATTCTGTCTGAATGCTACATGAAGAACATAAGTCAGATGATGGAACGGAAAGACCTAGGATGTAGAAGACCATACCAGGAGTGATTCGGCAGATTTGAATTCATATGGATATCCACCCATGTGGTACATTTGATGAATTTTCTACTCGCATAACTTATGAGAGAGGTTGTAGAAGCTGATGAGATACAAGATCTATGGAATTTCCATAATTTTATACATGAGACTTCAAGAAAGCATTTACATTCAAAGGTTTATGGTTTTAATTTGATGCAGAATGGTTCAAAGAAGGTTTTAGTCTCAATATTTTGCATTTTTATATGAATTGTGATTTACAATCATTCAAGGACATACCAATCGATACAGCTCGGTATTTGTTTGGACTGGCGTTCGGAAAGACGAGACATAAGTTGTGTAACGGCCCGGCTCCGTGGATCCGTCGGATGACGGTCGAAAAATTATTATTATTTTAAAAAAAGAGTTAAAATATCGAAACATTTTAAAAGAAACAATAAATTAAAATCGAGAATTAAAGGTTTTAAGCGGAAGCTGTTTAAAACGAAATAAAAACAATTTCGGTTACTAAGTTTAAAGCGAAAGTAATTAAAACAAATTTTAACGGATGACATGACAAGGTGAAACAACTTGTGGGACCTAATAGAAATACAAGAAGATTAAGATTAACATTTTATAAAATTTAAAAATCATTTTCGATAGATATTCCCATTTTACAAAATTAGCTAAAATACCAAGATATTTAGCAAGATATAATAAAAATGAACTTAGACATTATAGAAGATTTAAAACATGAGTTCAAATGAAAATATTAAAATCAAATAAGAATTTACACAAAAGTTTAATTACTCTCTGGAACTAGGGTGGGACCGCAACCGTGATGACCTAACCGCAACATGAACTATCGTTTACCCCCAAACACCTGTAGCTGAAAAGATTGAAACATGGAATGCATAAGTTGATCGTCCAACTTAGTGAGGTTGTAGTGCACTTGTGCGTGATGCAACATAATACACATGAGCATATACAACAGTACAGTAAATGAATATATGCTATAACAATTTAAGCACGTTAAACAAGTAACCAACATTTGTTGATGCCGTTCTCCTCTTACCCTCCAATCCACAGTCAGGAAAACCACCACCGAACACTCCAAGTAAGGTGCGACCTTACATAACAGTGCGCATTGACGTCAAATGCCAGAAGTTTGACATTCACTCCCCAAGTGTAACCTCCACACTTGGCTCGTGAAGCTGGTCTACGGTGGATCGAGGTAACCCTCCGGCCCTTACCTTCCGGGTTAACCACGATTCCGCACACCAAAATAGGGGCCCACACAGTAACAGTAAACAGTACAGTACAGTAACAATAACAGTAGCAGTTCATTAACAGGAAATCGGTAAACAACTCAATAACAGTTCAACATACAATTTCAATGACTCATAAGCACATAGACATAAACAATAATTCAACGTGTAACTTGTCCTAGTAGCCGAGTTCTTTATGTTATCATACATCACATGCTTGTTCGTTTAAGAACTAAGTTACAGTTATGACTCGACCTACTAGCACATTCGGACTTACACACAAGAAACACATAGCACTCACCTGAGGAGTTTATTACGGCGACCAAAATTCCACAGTGAAATGTATTCGAAAACCTGAGCAGATACGTATACGACTAATAAATATCTTATAATATTACTTAAATATAATTAAAGAACCTATCACAAGGATTTCCTAAATTAACACATCACACAAAGTGCTTAGAACTTATGACATCAATTTCAATTAAGAGATATTATTTTCAAAACTTAAAAATAATAATTAAATTAAGACAACTCCAAAAGAGCAAATTTTCGCCTTCATTTTTCAGATTTTCAAAACAGCCCCTAAACTTTTAAAAATATCCATTTTTGCAAAAATTTGCAACAAACTTTAAATCAAAAGATTTTAAACTAAACTCATATCGAAAATCAAATAAAAGTATCTTGTTACTTCAAAATTCAAATTTACAAAAATTCCACAAGTTTAAAACTTTTTAAAAACGCCCTCATAGTTTTCAAAAACTTAATAAAATCAACTTTCTTGAAAATAATTCAAGATCCAAGCATCTAAGCAATATTTAAAAATAATCAAGCATATTTTCACTATAAAACTGAGATTAAGAATAAGTTTTAATAACTTTTCACCAACTAACAATGACAAACAAAATTTCTTTAATCATAAATTTTCTTCGGTAAAATTTACAAATTTCAATCTTAAAACAATAGTAACAAAGCACTACATCAATTTAATTTATCAAAAGTTTGTAAGAGTAACTATGTGAAAACAGCAACAAAACAGCGTATTTGCCCCCCTTATTTTCAGATTTACAAAAATAACCCCAAATATTTCAAAAACTCCCATTTTGCAAAATATCGAAACAAACTTTAAAACAAATGCTTTTCAAGTAAATATAACAAAATATCAAACAAAAACAGATATTTTCAGTCCATTATACTCTCAAAATTTTAGCATACCTAACCCTTGAACTTTTAAAATCTTTCAAAAATAGCTCCCCAAAGTTTTAAAAATTATAAATAATAACTTTCTTACAAAAATAAATCAAAATCCAAATATCTAATAAACATTTATTTAAACCAAGCAAAACTACACCATCCTTATAGCTAAAATTGAGTTAATCGAGATACATGCATAACATAGTACGAACTCAAACTAAATTCTAAAGCCAAAATTAACCACAATGTAAATAATGCACAATAACATTTAGGCTTAAGGAACTATCTAATGAACTCAAATCGAGAAATGAAGACCAAAAATGGAATACCCATTCCGAGACGAAGTCGCTGACCTTAGCAAGCACCGTTGACCGCCGTTGACCGCCACCAGAAAATGAGCCGAACTCACCATGCCACTCCTCTTTGATCCCAGAACACAAATGTGGACTCGGATATTCGAAAAATTGATCAAAAAGCATTCATGCAAGGAAACCCATTTCAAGACCGCCACGTGCCGCCGCCGTCGTCAGTTTTCCGACAAAAATTTCCATTGGATAATTGTACCAATAGAAAACTCTCGTCGTGGAGATGAATTTTGACTACTCATTCACTCAATTTGGTTAAGAATTGATGAAGTTATTAACAAAATAAAGTAGGAGTTTTTAAAGCTTGGTTGAAGAAGATAACAATGGTGAAGTAGAAAAAATAACTTAAACCCTCCTTCCTTTCTTTAAATTTTTTTGCTACTGAATATGTATGTATGTATATCTGAAATTAAAGAAGAATAATGTTATTCTTCATGACTTATAAGCAACCAAATGGAGGATGACTCCACTTGGTGCTTCCATCGACATGCAACAGGACATTTGTCCTGTTGCTTATTTTTTTTTTTTAATTGCACCTTGACCTTGAGCTTTATGAAATTAATATATTAACCCCAATTATTTTAGGAACAACAAAAAGGGTCTATTTTCCTGGTCATGTAAGTTTTATATAAAATCATAACTTCATTTCTAAATAAAATTTCCTGAACTTTCCCAATATATATAACTTCAAAAAGATTTATAACTAAACAAAAGTGAAACTTTAGGAATTTCTAAAAATCGAATTTTTTGGGGTATTACATGCACCCTCCCTTAAAAGAATTTGGTCCCCAAATTCACACTTGAGTTTTGAGATGTTCGAGTGATGATGTTGTATCTTTTTTGTATTTTTCAAGTCTTTTCTTGTATACTTTGACAGCACCGTGAGGCTTTAAATGATGGAGTCCACTGGTTTCTTGATCTGGACGAGTATGCGAACAAGTCTTTTCTCTAACTCTAGATGTTTCTGGAGTCTGATGACACGCAGTCGCGAGCATCAGGAAAAAATCCTTTTGGAACTTTACACGTGGAATCTTACGCGATAAATCAAAGTTCGACGAATAATCAAACTCACATGCCATCGTTAGATTCTCTCAAAAGAAAAACTTTCACGTTATAACAATAAAATTTGATTTTTGCCAATGAAATTCAAAAGATTGTGGAAGACATCTGAATTGATATTCTCAGTAGGAATAAAAAATGACAGTCCCAATGAAGTGTCTCGATAAAGATTGTAAAAGATGACCGAGTTAATTGATGTAGATAATAAGGTCAAACTGAATAACGGTAACGAAAAGAAGATTAATGAAAATTGCAAACAAGACAGAATAACAGTAACAATGATAATCAAGTCAAGAGATCGGATTAACAAGAAAAACGAATGTGACACGTCAATAAGGATATCAAATGATCATGACGAAAGCCTGGAGTTCAAAAGAAAGTTGAAAACGAATGACCTTATTCATGAGATTTACAAGGATGCATAAGATAAACAAGGGAACAACATGTCTTGAATAGACAAAATGAAAACCTGAAGTTCAAAAGGAACTTTGATAATTCGATCATTCCAAGAGACTTAAAAGATCACATAGTTAGGTTCAACAAACAAGAACAATATGAAATCATATAGTTGATATAGATGGTTTCTCGGAAACGATCATAATCCAATAAATAGATTCATGGGAATAGGAACAAGGAATAATCGTAGCTATTAAATTAGGTCAATGTAAGCGGTACGATTCGTGACTTGTGAATTTACCTTAGTGTAAATTTCGAACGAGAATTAAATTTAACATCAAATCTGAAGCTTCGATAAGGCAACTACGAGCTGCATGGTAAATGAAATCAACAAATATGGATAATATGAAATCAAAGAGACGATTCAGGAACGAACATATATTAGCAAAGAGGTTCAATAAAGTATCAAGCAACACCGAAACGATAAATTTCTACAAGGATCATAAAGGACAATTGAACCAGAAATTCTGCCAATGAAAAATTAAGCAATTGAGTTTAGAGACTGAGCAAAAATAACTTCGGAATAAAGTAATGAGGACCTCAAAGGTCGATTGAGTCAAGGATTGTTCAAATTATATAACCAGAAAGTGGTCGATTAAGTATTTTCAATAAATGCGACAAGGCACAGTCTTATAGGAGTCTTAACAAGGATTATGAAAATGAATGGAAAACATAAGTTATGACATTCGAATAAGAAACTAAATTTAAACAAATGTAATCAAATAACAAGTATCACTAGGGGTATTATAAGACTATCTCATTAGAAGTCTTAATAACAAGAAGGTTGAATCAGGGATGTCAAAATCGAATCAAAAGTTTTGATATTAACCAGAGCGCTAAAGTGTCTTTGGACGTCTAAATATCAAGCGAGAATAAAAACACTTTGATAAAACTGTTTGAAAAGGATTTTAAAAGAGTCTTTTATAAATCCGGGGATAAAATCTTTCAAACTACTAAGTATACTTGTGAAAAACACTTAAAATATCCGCTGCAAGTATTCTGGTATTAAAACTAATTTTGACTAAATCAGCTAAGTGACTATCAGATTAGTGGTCAACCAAGATGTTCAAAGATTTGTTCACGATCAGCTTCGTCAGCTTACTGCTCTGTAACAGCTTAGTCTGCTTACAGTTAAGCAAAAGTTTTAAAGTTAAAATTTGATTAAAAATTTTCAGAGGTCTATTCACCCCCCCCCCCTCTAGACCTCATCTGATCACTTGGGACCAACAAGTGGTATCAGAGCAGGTGGTTCGTTAGAATCAGCTGCCTAATCAACGAGCTTGATCCGAGTGTTTTTCAAAGGTTTTCAAACTTTTTCAAAAGAGCATATTTTTGAAAAATAAAAGCTTTTTGAAAATGGATAGTATCAGTCATGTTCCCCACATTTCTGGTATGAGTTTTGAAGACTGGAAGATCAGGATGGAGATCTTCTTAGCTGCCTATAATGATAACATGTACACATATATCATCAAATGTCCATTCAAATTCACCAAGACTATAAAGGTTGATGAAGTCGACATAGTGGTGGAAAAAGATCTGAACGAGATGACAGCTGAAGAAATCAAGCTGTTCAATCTGCACAAAGTTGGCCGTTTCATCATGACCAAGGCCCTAGACAATGACAGATTTGACAAAGAGCATTGCAAGACTGCCAAAGAAATGTGGGATAAGGTTCGTAATATGAGCGAAGGAAACGACGCCATCAAAGAGCATCAGCTGAGTGTTGCTCTGGAAAAGCTGGATAACTTCAAGATGAAGTCTTCGGAAACCATTGACCAAACGGATACAGGGTTTACAAGGACACTGAATGATGTTCTAAAGCTTGGGAAAATCTTCACAGACAAGGAGATAACCGTCAGAGTGCTGAAGGCTCTACCTCCAAAGTTCAACATGAAGGTGACAGCCATGGAAGAGTCAAGAGATTTGGGAAAGATCTCACTCACCGAGCTGTTCTCAGTACTCAAGGCGTATGAGCATAAACTGCCAAGAATGGGTGTTTAAGAAACCTCAACTTCAAGTCTCACAGCCGCCCTGGTTGCTGCTGAAAATCCCAGAAGACTAGCCTACAAAAGCAAAGATGTGGACTCATCTGATGAAGCCACAATACTCAACAAAAAGGAGTACACAACTGGAGACGTTGCATTGCTGATGAAGAACTTCAAAAAGTTCTACAAAAGAAAAATAAAGAACAAATACAACAAGGCTTCTACTTCTAACCCTACTTCTTCTTCTCAAGATAAGGATTCTTATAAATCTAAAATGATGTGTTATAATTGCAGGAAATTGGGTCATTTCATCAGAGACTGCCTATATCCTAAAGCTGAGAAGTATACAGAAGAGGAAAAGAGAATCAAAAAAGAAAGAAAACATCAGAAAGGCAAGGTGTTGTTAGCAAAAGCTGAGAATCTGGCTGCTATCTACTCATCAAATTCAGACTCAGACACTTCTGATGAAGAGTCTTCTGAAGAAGAGAGTCCTGCTCTTCTCTGCCTGATGGCCAAGGAATCTGATAACTCTGAGGACGATGAGGTAACTCTTCTTGATAATGAATTATTTAATTCATTTGAACAAATGATGCTTAACAATACTACTATTGCTGAAGCATTTACTAAGCTTAAGGAAGAGATGATATTGCTAAGAGAGCAAAACAGTTCACTGAAACTTAAAGTTGAAAAGCCAAAATAATCAGCTGAACATAAACTGCTTGAGCAAGAGAATGAATCTCTGAAAGCTGAATGTGAAGTACATAAGGGTAAAATCATGGAACTTGAAAAGATAATTGAGTCTCATGAAAAGTCATCTGTTGCATCCACTCTTATCTCTAGTAAACAGAAGACACCTTTAGAACAGGACAAGTTAGAACTGAACCATACTGAAAAATTTGTATCAGCTGACAACAGTAAGGTCATTTTGTATGTTCAGACTACTAAACTTGCTTCACATGAGAAAGTGTTAAAGGAGAAGAAAACTCCTAAGGCTAAAAACAGCAAAGAGCCTAGTATAGGTAAACAGACTTGTAAAATCAAACAGAAGAGTCCTAGGAAGTCTTCTGATAAGGATAAAACCAATCATACTAGTAATAAAACTAAGTCGTCTGTTAATGAGCAAGCATCTAGTAAACCAAATAAGCATAAAAACAATAAAAATCAAAATGTTTGGTATCGAAATGAGTCTTATTATGTGCAACCTGCTGCATATCCTCCTATGTATCATGCACCACAGTTTCCAACTTACTATGCACCATATCCTGCTTATTCAATGCATGTATATCCTGCTTATCATGCATCTTATTCTGCTTATGAACATTTTCCTTATCATGGTGATTATCAACAACATAGCAAATCTGATGAACGTGATGATGATAAAACTTTTCATGCTCCTGCCAAAAATCAGAAGCCTAAGAAGCCTAAGACTTCAACATCTTGGGTTGTCAAAGGTGGAACTAATCCTTCAGGACCCTCTCGATAAGGGTACCTAAAACAATTTTTATTTTGTTTTGTAGGTTAGGATTAGGAGTTTTTATTTTGTTTTGTAGGTTAGGATTAGGAGTAGGAGTAAAGTAGAGAAGATTTGATACTTGGACAGTGGTTGTTCAAGACACATGTGTGGAAACATACATGAGCTGACTGATGCTGTTGCTGTGGATGGTACAAAAGTTACTTTTGGAGACAGCAAGGAAGGTAAGATTGTAGAAAGTGGAAAGCTGATCAAAGGCAACAGTGAGATATCTGACGTCTCTTATGTTAAAGGCCTCAAATACAATTTGCTGAGCTTAAGTCAATTTTGTGACAAATGATATTCAGTCATCTTCTCAACATATAAGTGCTACGTTGAACAGATTGGTACAAGGAAATGTCTACACAATTGACTGGAATTCTGTTGACAAGCGTTCCAGTATTTATTTGGTGGCATCAACACCAAGTGAAGTCAGTTGGCTGTGGCACAAAAGGATGAATCATGTGAATTTCAAGACCATCAACAGAGTTATCAAAAATGATCTGGTAAAAGTAATTTAAAAAACAGTCATGAGCAAAGATAAGCTTTGTGACGCCTGTCAGAAGGGTAAACAAATCAAGTCATCATTCAAAAGCAAGAAGCACCAATCATTTGGAAGGATCTTGGAGCTGCTGCATATGGACTTATTTGGACCCATTGATCCAATCAGCAATGGTGGAAAGGAGTACTGCCTAGCTGTTGTGGATGATTTCTCAAGATACACTTGGGTGATTTTCATGAAGAAGAAAAGTGAAACCAAGTAGCATCTTACAAATCTGATGGAGCTGATACAGAATAAGAAGAGTATGAAGATATTGAAGATTAGATCAGATAGAGGGACTGAATTTACAAATTCTACTGTTGAAGAGTATTGTAATGCCAGAGGAATCAGCCATGAATACTCTGCTGCCAGAAACCCTCAACAGAACGGAGTTGCTGAAAGGAGAAACAGAACTCTAAAAGAAGCTACCAAAACCATGATAGCTGAAGCTAAGCTGCCTTAAAGATTTTAGGCAGAAGCAACAAATACAACATGTTTTACCCAAAACAGATGCATGATCAACAAGCACCAAAACAAGACTCCATATGAATTTTGGAACAACAGAAAGCCAAATATTTATTACTTTAGAATTTTTGGTTGTAAATGCTTTGTTTTAAATAATGGAAAAAATCACCTTACTGCTTTAGCAGAGAAGACTGATGAAGCAGTATTTGTACGATACTCTACTGTTAGTAAAGCTTATAGAGTCTTTAACAAAAGAACTTTACTTGTAGAAGAATCCATTCATGTAGTATTTGATGAACCTAATCAATCTTCTGAAAAGAATCAAAGTACTGATCAAAATCTGTTGCAAGTGATGCAATGTTCGTCAGCTTCCTATCTCGAGAATTACCCACCAGAGTTGGTGATTGGTGATCCTTTGGATAGAGTAAAGACAAGGAGAGCTGCTGCAAGTGATGCAATGTTAGTCAGCTTCCTATCTCAAATAGAGCCTAAAGAGATTGAAGAAGCTCTTAATGAATCAAACTGGATTGAAACTATGCAAGAAGAGCAGAATCAATTTGAAAGGAATGAAGTCTAGTACGTAGTTCCTAGACCAAGTCATCAAAGGGTAATTGGCACTAAATGGGTATTCAGGAATAAAATGAATGAAGATGGTGTTGTCACCAGAAACAAAGCAAGATTAGTTGACAAGGGTTATTGCCAAGAAGAAGGTATTGAATTTGATGAAACATTTGCACCAGTAGCAAGACTAGAGGCTATCAGATTATTTCTCGCCTATGCTGCTCACAAAAATTTCACAGTCTATCAAATGGATGTGAAATCAGCTTTTCTCAATGGAGAATTGCAAGAAGAAGTTTATGTTGAACAACCTCCTGGATTTGAAGCTTATAATGAAGGAGACAAGGTGTATCGTCTGAAGAAAGCCCTCTATGGACTGAAACAGGCTCCAAGAGCATGGTATGACACCCAATCTGATTTTCTTTTAATTAAAGGATTTCGTAAAGGTAAGGTAGATAAGACCCTGTTCACTATTGAATGGGAAAATCATATATTGCTAGTGCAAATATATGTGGACGATATTATTTTTGGTTCAACAAATCAACAGAAGTGTGATAAGTTCTCAAAGCTAATGCTGAACAAGTTTGAAATGAGCATGATGGGAGAACTTAATTATTTTCTTGGTTTGCAAGTAAGACAGTTGCCTGATGGAATATTCATCAACCAAGCCAAATATACAAAAGATCTGTTCAAGAAATTTGGTATGGAAACTAGCACTGCTGTTAATGTTCCAATGTCTACTGGACTTCGTTTGGATAAAGATGAAGATGGCAAATCAGTGGACATTACCAAATACAAAGGAATTATTGGGTAACAGCTAGCAGACTTGATATCATGTACTCTGTTGGGGTTTGTGTGAGATATCAATCAAATCCTTAGGAATCTCATCTCCTAGCTGCCAAAAGGATACTCAAATATCTTAAAGGCACTCAAGATTTGGGGTTATGGCACCCTAGAGAATCTGAATTTGAACTTATTGGTTATTCAGATTCTGACATTGCTGGCTACAGAATTGATAGGAAGAGCACAACAGGTGCCTGTCAATTTTTAGGTAGTCGCCTGATCTCATGGATGAGTAAGAAACAGACTTCAGTATCCATATCTACTGCTGAAGCTGAGTACATAGCTGCTGGAGCTTGCTGTGGACAAATATTATGGCAGAAGCATCAACTAGAAGATTACAACGTTATAATCAGTGGAATACCTATCTACTGTGACAATACAAGTGCAATCTCTCTTACTCAAAATACTACAAGTCACTCAAGAACTAAACATATAGAGATCAAACATCACTTCATAAGAGATCATGTGGAAAAAAGAAATGTCATAATAGAACATGTTCATACTGACAATCAGATCGCTGACATCTTCACGAAACCTCTGAGTGATGCAAGGTTTTCGACTTTAAGAGCTGAACTAGGTCTACTAAATTTGGATGCATAAGCTGAGGGGAACTCATCAGAAGACTGAAGTTCATCAGCTTACTCATCTTATTATCTTCAAGATTAACACTCAACAGACAAGTTAACTTATGGATTCTTAAAGTCAGGGGGAACGTGTAAGACTAGCGGTACTTCTGATTAAAAGATGAAATTTGTTGATGAAAGTTAGTTGAAGTTACGTTTTCATCAGAAGATCTAAAGTTTGAAGATTGAAGATTAATTATCTAGCTGGATTGACAAACAGCCGAGAAAGGTTATCATTTATTGGCTTTCACTGATAACAATATGTCATCAGGACACTAGTCACATCAGATAAGTATTTAAGTTTACTCGTCTGATCAGCTATGTAAAAGTTCTGTTGTTTTAAAAACGTTTTATTTAAAACACGCTTTTACAAGTATACTGAGGTGATTCGCATTCCCGCCTGACAATAAATGCTTTTTGAATTTTGAATCACGTAATTGACGCCTTACGGTCAGAACTGACACAAAACGTATCTAACGGTTAGCGTGTATCACGGAAACCGAAATACCCTAACTTCTATAAATTCATATCTGATCAGCTTTGTGACTCTTTACGCACCCTAATTCTTTCAAAAGCATTTTGAGAAATTCTTGCTTCAAATTTCTGCAAATACTCTTGTTTCTCTTTCTATTCTTCTACAGAAGATCATGAATCCTCAACAAGAAGCGAAGGCCGAGGGTATGTATCTAGTTTATGATACATATCATCATTCTGGCACTACATTAATGAAGGAAATTCTGGAAAAATTCAAGGCTGCTAACCTTGTGAAATTCATGGAAGCTCATGAACAAATGGTCTGGAAGGACCAAGTGATGGAGTTCTACAAGGCCAAAGATGCCGTTGACCTTGAAAAACTGGAGATCAAAGCCAAAGTCGGAGGACAAGAAGTAGTCATCACTCCTGCTCTGTGGCACGAGAATTTTGGGCTTTCTAATCAAGGAAGGATCGACGTTACTTCAATGGCTGAAGACGAGATTCAGGAGTTCTGAGCAATCTGTGCCAAGGAGGGAGAAGTCATGTCTGGCAACATAAAGAAGAAATAGCTAAAGGATGAATATCAGCGCATGGCTGATATGGTGTCCAAACTGATAGAGAACTGCACTTTCTCTTTGGACAGTGTCACTTTTAAGAGATACTGTATAATGATGGGTATTCACTATGGCTATGAAGTAACTGGTCAGTTGTAATTTGGTACATTCTGGCCAACTTCCACCAGAAGAAGCAAACCAATCATAGGATAACTTTGAGTTACCTGTTCTACAATATGGGTTGTGGAATGACTGGAGGAAAAGAAATCCACAACGCCAAGGCCATGGCTACATATCAGACTGTGAAGGCTGGAACAAGAAAGAGAAAGAATGAAGCAGAAGAAGAGGAAACTGAGGAACCTAAGGAAGAGGTTCCTGCTAAAAAGCAGAAGAAGACTGCTAAAACAGCCAAGCATGTTGTTCAAGCAAAGGAAGAGAAAAAGAAGAAAGCTGTTGATGAGCCTAAGGAGATGGCTCCCAGTAAGAAGAAAAAAGAATCTGCTGACCTTGTTGTTGCTGATGATATCATCAAAAAGACAACAGAGGAAATAGAAAATTTGTCTCCTGTTTCACCTTCCAGGACAATATCTGCTGAACCTGGTGAAGTTGTTGCTCATAGAAGAAGGAGCTATGTAAAAGACACAGCAACTTCCCACCCTGTTTCAGAAGGAAGGACAAGAAGAACAATAAGGAAAATGATGACCTTTATTGACTTTCCTACTGAACTGTCTGACTTAGTCAGAGTAAGTCCTCAATCAGCAGAGAGGCCTGCTGGAGCTGAAGAAGAGTCTACTGTTGCTGATCAAACTGCTCAACAGACTGCCTCCACCGCACCAACAGCTGAGGTAGCTCAACGTCAAGATAATCCTGAAGTGCAGATCATCAACCTGTCGCAGTTGCACCACTTGCATCTGTGTTGCGCCTCAAATACTAATACGCAAACACGCAAGTATACGGTCGTTACAAGTAATAAAGTGATAAGGAGTGTCGAACCCACGAGGAATTGTTCAATTAATTACCAACAAATGTCTTGTTACTTCGACTTAGATTCGTAAGTTGAATTTGGTGAGGTGATTGTGGTTTTGAAACTACAACTCAATTAAGTAATTACGGAAACTAACACTTGACTTAATATATGTAAAGGCTTCTACGATTTTACGTCACCTAGTTCAATTCAAGACAAACGACTCAACAATTGACAACCACACTCATGTTTGTTGTTCAAGATTTCGTAAATTATTCATACGTATCTTTCGATAGCGTACGAACCTACCAAAGTAGACTAATCCAATTTATGTCTAAGAGGATTAAGCCTAAGTGATGCATTAACTCCAAACCTTGTTAGAACATGAAATGACCTAGGTATACTTCTATCCTAAAATCAAATCACAACCTAGTTTTACAATCTAATCTTTAATCCACTATACCTAGCAATTAAAGATCAATCCATTTCATCCTATGGTTAGCTAATCCATAAGTTGACAAAGGCTCAAACTAGTTTAACAAACACTTGTATACAAGCATAGCAACAACCATTAACTCATCATTTAATCAAGAATCAAGAACCAAACATAGGATCAATAAAAACATAGAATAAATGAGATTAGCCACTCATAACAATAATATATCATTCATTACATTAAAAGACATCAATATAAATGAACAAAGTAAAAGAGTTTAGAGTAAGCTTAGTGAAGAGGTCTTCAACAACTTCTCCCTCAATGCCTTTTTATCTTCTTTGAGGAGTCCAAGTGAGAGTTCTTCTCTTTTCTTCAAAAGGGAGGCAAGAGAGAAAATGCTAAGTGTAGAATGTAGAATGTGTTGAAGTTGGTTGAATGATTCCACCTTTAAGCCTCTAACCTAGAGGAACAACAAGTTCATCATGCCTAAGTTACCCTCCAAACTATAGTAACAAAGGCCAAAAAGTCCTAAAGGAAGTTGTATTTACAAGTGGGAGAAGGGCAATATACAAAAAGGCCCTCAAAATACGCAGAAAAACAGAGCAGACCTCGCTGCGGCGAGGTCCCACCTCGCCGCGGCGAGGTTTATGCCGTAGGTAAACATGATTTTTCTGCTGCCAACTCGCCGCGGCGAGCCTCCACCTCGCCGCGGCGAGGTTTGTGCCGTAGGCAGTTTTCTGCTCTGCCGCACTTCCTTCCGAGCAGCATATCTTTTGATTCCGAACTCCGAATCCAGATCCGTAAAGTCCGTAGCGTAGCTAACTCACTCATCTATGACATATCCAAAATTCAGCTCATGTGGATCATCCATGAAATATTTATGCATGTTCTAGTGAGCTGCTATATACGTTCTTATACAATTTGCTTCGGGGTCGATTTCCTTTGAAGCTCAAGCTTGACTCGTGGGGTTGGTAGAGCGACTCGTATCATTGATACGCAACTCCGAATCTCTCTAAGATGTCAATGCCTACAAACCACGGAGAAAACGATCAAAACACGAACAAAAAGACAAAAAGCGAACAAAGGGCCAAAAGCACGAAAGACAAGAAAACACGCAAAGACACACAAAAACTCGGATCAAAACAAGATGTTTTGGGCTTAAAGAGATAGGTAATAATGACGTTTTCACGGCATTATCAACACCCCCAAACTTAAACACTTGCTCGTCCTCGAGCAAACAAAACAAAACAAGAACAAAACAAGCATGCTTAAGATCAAAATGCCAAAACTTAACACTTTCAAATTATTAATTAAACAAGCTCTACGTGTGTGTGTGATGGCTTTGGCTAGATTCTATCTTAGGTGAATACTTCCCGATAGGTCAAAATCATCGGATCTATTTGCAAGGACTTCTAATGTTTACCAAAGAATCTCTCCTTACCGTAGATTACAAACTTAATGCTCAAATCACTTCACGGGACTAAGTTATAGGTAATTTAAGAGTGTTTTCCCTATTCTTGAATTAATTGACGATTTTAGCTCCTAACTCTTTTCTCACCACACTTGTTTTTACAATGAAACAAGGCACTTTGTGCTTTACAAGAATATTACAGTACGATATTAGCACTAATGGCGAACTTGATGCAATTTTGCTTTTGTGGGCTACTAGCACCACACTCTTTTCTTCTATTACAACTTTTGCACTAAAACAATGAGATAGAGCAATTACCAAAAATGATCAATGAGTATTATCAATTGAAGGCTTAGCCTTTCTTTTCTCTCATAGAAGTGCGTACATTTTAGCAACTTCTCTACTCATTTCTTTTAAGAGTTAGGTGTTCAAAGGTTTTTCATTCTCGAAAAGGGTTTACTCCCCCGAACTTAGGCCATTTATGCTCTTTTTACATTTAGATTCCAAGCTATGGATTGGAGGGATTCTAAGTTAAGCAAAAGGAGTCCTAGAACCTATTATCGCTAAAGTTCGTTATCCACTTTAAATATTACCTAACCTTAGCCAATGTGCTTTGAACTTTGTAGAGCATGTTCAAATAATAATAAGAATTTGAAAAATTTTGGCTGGTCGACCTAGCATGCAACAAGCGCGACCTTACTCCCCCAAACTTAAAATGCACAATGTCCCCATTGTGTGAATTGAGAATGACGGAATAAGGTACGACACGACAAAAACAAGAGCACAACAAAAACACAAGAAAAACAAAACAAAACAAAACGATAAATGAGTAGCACGGCTCTAATTAAGTCCAACGAGCGAACGTTATACATTTAAACACGTAAACATGCCAAAATATCACAAGATTTAATAACAAAACCAACACAAGACGAGAATATAATTAAAACATTGTAAGCTCAATTTAAACCGACGGGACTGCGTAAATTTAAATCCAACGTCCCTTTTCGTATGCATCCCGCGGTTGCTCCCGTCTTGAGTGGTTTCGTGCGTTGAGAGCACGCTCCATTGCTTTCCCGTACTCTTCCCAATTATGTCAAATGCGCAAAATTCCCCCAAACTTGTGTTGCAATCACACAACTTCAACAAACTAATACCCCGGCAACTCCACAATCGAAAACTAGCAAAGTTGGCAAAACTACTCTCACAAGCAATTTATCGAACACCTTGAGTGCACACCCAAAATTACTACTTCTCTTCAAAGTTTACAAGAACTTCAACCCAAAAATTTTTCAATACCAAACAGTTCAACACCGACACACCAATACCAATTAAGTCAAGCCACACTTACCTTTGGATCGTAATCGAAGAATTTTGCCTTTCGAACCCTTGAGTGTTGACTCCCATTTTTTTTGGTAAAGTATGATGGAAATGGAGGATCTTAGGGGTGAATTGGTGGCTTGTTTGTGGGATTTGGGAGATTATGTGATTGAGAGAGAAATTTATGTGAGTTTGAGAAGAGTTGAGTGAGTGAGCTTGAGAGATTGTGAGAGAGGGAAGAGAGTTTGTATGAGAAATTTAAAATGGTGAGTGAGTAGTGTAGTTTTTTTTAAATTTTTTTTTTTTTTTTGAATAAAGTACAACTACTCACCTTACGACGTTCGCGAACCATGGTTCATTCGCTTGACCTCGCTCGATTTGTGCTTGTCAATCCTCGATCTTTCACCCGCGCTCATTTACCTACAACACAAAATGCAAAAACGACAACAAAAACAAAAACGAAAACAACACAAAACACAAAACAACAAAGGAAAAAGCAATAGGCTCGGGTTGCCTCCCGAGAAGCGCTTGTTTATAGTCGTGAGCTCGACTTGGATACTTGTCTTTTCTTTTAGGGTGGCCAATAGTCGAATAGGATCCCATCGGGATCAAGTATAAGCCCCGGCCTCTTTGCTTTTAAATTCGTCCCACGCTTTAGTTTTTCCATTGTGCAGTCTCTTGGGACGGATTTGAACCTCATATCAAATCGAAAACTTTTATCTCCCGGTTCAAATCTTTTGTAATCTTTCCCCATAATTATCCATGATGCTTTGCTCGGGTGGAACCACTTGTCTTCTTCGGGAATAATCAAGTCCACATAAGAATATTTGATGACCTTTTGATCAAACCCTTCATCCATGATAAATTTATCTTCCTTTGCAAGCTCTTTCGATCCACCTTGTTCTTCCTCTCTAGTATGAAGCCCATTTGTTTCGAACATTTCACTCGGTTCATTAAAACTATCATTAGGAGCAACTGATTCAATTGTACTTGGCAAAGCTCCCGGGGGTCTTATGCTTAAAACTTGTGAGATTTTCTCCATTTGTGTTTGAAGATCCCTTAATGTCCCCGAGTCTTCTTGTAACTGTTTGGAAACCTCTTCCAATTGTTTGGAAACCTCTTCCAATTTAGAATCATTATTAACCATGTATTTGGTGGTGTGCTCCATGAACATAGTGAATGCTTCTTCCAAAGATGATTTTGCTTCTACCGGAGGTTGAGAATATTCATGATAGTTCGGTTGGATGAATGAAGTAGTCGTCATCATATCCGGGTATGGTCCCCCTCTCCACTCATTGTTCCTTGGATAATACGGGCCATCTCCCCATTCGATATTGTAGCCATTGTAAGTGGGACTCGGCTCATAATGATTACCCATGTAGGAATTCTCATATTGAAAATGAGTTGGACTCATCGGGCAACCGGCGATTGTGCTCTCCCCCATGCAATGCATACAATAACAAAGTGATCGTCCCTCGATTGACCTTGGATAGCAATGATTGTAGGCCATCGTACCTAGGAAGACAAAGATCACAACGTAAATAGCAAATCCAAGTTAAGATATACAAGAATATAAATTGGCAAACAATCGTTACAACTCCCCGGCAACGGCGCCAAAAACTTGTTGCGCTCCAAATACGAGTACGTAAACGCGCAAGTATACGGTCGTTACAAGTAATAAAGTAGTAAGGAGTGTCGAACCCACGAGGAATTGTTCAATTAATTACCAACTAACGTCTTGTTACTTCGACTTAGATTCGTAAGTTGAGTACAGTGAGGTGATGGTGGTTTTGATACTACAACTCAATTAA
Organism: Penstemon eatonii; assembly: GCA_038501285.1. NCBI lineage: Eukaryota > Viridiplantae > Streptophyta > Magnoliopsida > Lamiales > Plantaginaceae > Penstemon > Penstemon eatonii. Next base: position 20,179,561 of record CM076711.1, read on the forward strand.
GTAATTACGAAAACTAACACTTGACTTAATATATGTAAAGGCTTCTACGATTTTACGTCTCCTAGTTCGATTCAAGACAAACGACTCAACAATTGACAACTACACTTATGTTTATTGTTCAAGATTTCATAAAATTATTCATACGTATCTTTCGATAGCGTACGAACCTACCAAAGTAGACTAATCCAATTTATGTCTAAGAGGATTAAGCCTAAGTGATGCATTAACTCCAAACCTTGTTAGAACATGAAATGACCTAGGTATACTTCTATCCTAAAATCAAATCACAACCTAGTTTTACAATCTAATCTTTAATCCACTATACCTAGCAATTAAAGATCAATCCATTTCATCCTATGGTTAGCTAATCCATAAGTTGACAAAGGCTCAAACTAGTTTAACAAACACTTGTATACAAGCATAGCAACAACCATTAACTCATCATTTAATCAAGAATCAAGAACCAAACATAGGATCAATAAAAACATAGAATAAATGAGATTAGCCACTCATAACAATAATATATCATTCATTACATTAAAAGACATCAATATAAATGAACAAAGTAAAAGAGTTTAGAGTAAGCTTAGTGAAGAGGTCTTCAACAACTTCTCCCTCAATGCCTTTTTATCTTCTTTGAGGAGTCCAAGTGAGAGTTCTTCTCTTTTCTTCAAAAGGGAGGCAAGAGAGAAAATGCTAAGTGTAGAATGTAGAATGTGTTGAAGTTGGTTGAATGATTCCACCTTTAAGCCTCTAACCTAGAGGAACAACAAGTTCATCATGCCTAAGTTACCCTCCAAACTATAGTAACAAAGGCCAAAAAGTCCTAAAGGAAGTTGTATTTACAAGTGGGAGAAGGGCAATATACAAAAAGGCCCTCAAAATACGCAGAAAAACAGAGCAGACCTCGCTGCGGCGAGGTCCCACCTCGCCGCGGCGAGGTTTATGCCGTAGGTAAACATGATTTTTCTGCTGCCAACTCGCCGCGGCGAGCCTCCACCTCGCCGCGGCGAGGTTTGTGCCGTAGGCAGTTTTCTGCTCTGCCGCACTTCCTTCCGAGCAGCATATCTTTTGATTCCGAACTCCGAATCCGGATCCGTAAAGTCCGTAGCGTAGCTAACTCACTCATCTATGACATATCCAAAATTCAGCTCATGTGGATCATCCATGAAATATTTATGCATGTTCTAGTGAGCTGCTATATACGTTCTTATACAATTTGCTTCGGGGTCGATTTCCTTTGAAGCTCAAGCTTGACTCGTGGGGTTGGTAGAGCGACTCGTATCATTGATACGCAACTCCGAATCTCTCTAAGATGTCAATGCCTACAAACCACGGAGAAAACGATCAAAACACGAACAAAAAGACAAAAAGCGAACAAAGGCCGAACAAAGGGCCAAAAGCACGAAAGACAAGAAAACACGCAAAGACACACAAAAACTCGGATCAAAACAAGATGTTTTGGGCTTAAAGAGATAGGTAATAATGACGTTTTCACGGCATTATCAATCTGCTGCTCCTGAACCTTCTGCCACCCAAGAAGCACAGACAGCTGACAAGAAAAAAGGGAAGAGAAAAATTGTCATCAAAAGGAAGAAAGTGTCTGCTGCTGATAAAAGAAAAAGGGAAGAAGCAGAGCAGAGGAAGAGGGGTGATCAAGAAGAGCAAAGGGTCATTAAGCTCAGCAAAATCGACCTGAAAAAGAAGAGCAAAGAAGAAAAATGTCTGAGGCTGAACGTAAGGCTGCTGAAGACGCTGAGTTAGCACTTGTGATTGAGCTCAGCAAGAAAGATTCTCACGGCCCAAATATTGCTAGTGGTATTAAGATTGGTGAATCTTTAAATGCCAAGAAGAAAATGCCTGCTGGCGAGATACATGAAAAGAAACGGTTTGAGGTTAGAAAAGCTTTTGATATTGTTAATACTAACCCTGCTATTTTCAAAAGATTTGAAGCTGCCCTAGCTCACATTGATATGAAACTTCAACGTCAAACCCTGACCCTAGAAAATAAGAGATATATGAAATGGAGGGATTACAGGTTGACAAAATCTGTTGAAGAAGTCCAGAGCTGGAGAGAGTTTGTTGATGAGTAGAAGTGGGTCCTCAGCTGGTTGCAAACCTCTTCAATCACTAAAGCACTGGATCCTGATTATGTCAGAGATGTGATGCATAAATATGCACAAGAAGCTGTTACTACTGAAGCCAAAACCATCTCTGATGCTTTGCCAGCCAAAAGAAGGAAGCAAGATGATCCCATCAAACGGGCTGTGCAAATTGTTGTTCATACTGCCTTGGAGAAATGGACTGAAAGATCAAGATATGAACCAGGTTCTCCAAGTGATCTGCCTGCTATGCCCAGTGTACAGCATATCACATTTGGCAAAGAAATAAAAGATTATCAAGAACTGCCTAAAGTGAAGACAACTGCTGCAAATCGTCTGCCTGTTGTAAGGAAGATTCGCCAGACTATAGTTTTCACTGATGATGGCACAATTGTTAATAAGATCTTTGAAGATGTCACAGATCAGACTGCTGTCGCAAAAGAGCCCTTAGCCATTGAGTGGACTGCTAAGGAAAAGCCTGAAGAAGAAGCTGATCTGAAAAACACTTCTGTTCAACCGGAAGAAGATCAAACTGCGTCAACTCCTATTTCAACAGCTGATATGCACTCATCACTGATGGAAGCCTTCCAAATGATGCTTGACAACTCCTTGAAGGAAATGGAAGAGAGGAACATACTGCAGATGGAACAAATGTAGAAAGAGACTGCAAAAATGGTTAAGGATGCCATTGATAACTTCCCATTGCCAGAAGACAATACTTTGAGGATGACAACTAGTATCTTAGACATGAACAGAAGTATTGAAAATGTCAAAGCTGATGTTGATCATCTTCATAATGCCTTGAAGAGAAATGAAGATAGTATTGCTCATCTGACAAACACATTCATCAAAGTTGCTGATGAGGATACTGCAAAGAATCAATTGTTGGTAGAAGAAGTTCACAAAATTGCCACCAAAATTGATGAGGAAATCTCTACATTGCAACTCAACATTGACTGCATCAATGATCAAGCTGACAACATCACTACTTCTCTAAATCATATTCTAGCCAAGACTTAATGAACCAGAACATCAAGAACTTGTGTGCTGCTGCCAAGATCCAAGCTGTTGGACTCAACCCTCTTGTTAACCCTGATGATGACAAAAAGGGGGAAGAGAAAAGGGAAGAGGCAACTGTTCAAGCTGCTGCTGAAGACTCTGCTGCTGCTCAAGAAGAACCAAAAGAGCCAGAGAACCAAGCACTTGAAGAAAAGGCTGAAGGGAATGGAGAAGCTGAAACCAAGGAAACTGATGCTGCTGAAGGAGATGGAAAGGTTGATGGCAAAGAAAATGATGTTGAAGACTCTGAAGAAGAACCCAAGGAACCAGTCAAGTCTGATAAAGAATTGGCTACATCTAAGGAGATTCCTGAAGAGCAATTGGAGCCATCCACCAAGTACAAGAACTTAGAACGTTTGAAGAGAAGGATTGATGAGGCAGAACAGGAAGTCAAGCGTGAAGCTGAAATCAAGCAGAAGATGGAAGCTGTCAAGGCAAATTTGCTTGCTGATGATGCAATTGATGAAGAAGATGATGATGATGAATCAGAGTATGAATATTATGAGAAAAGTTGAATAAGGAAGTGAAGAAGCTGATGATTAGAATAGATTATTCATTGTAATCAGTTTACTTTATTTTCCTTTCAGTTATCTCCTCTGAAAGACTAGTACTTTGTAATAACTTTCAATCATTTATAAAAGTTCAAGTTCTTTTCCAATATATATTTCTATCTCAGAAATTTGGAGGACCAAAACTTTAGTATAGGTAACAGGTACTTAGCTGAAGTTTTGTCATCATCAAAAAGGGGGAAATTGTTGGATGAAGATAAAGATAGAGTGTACTGAAGTTAAAAGAGTTAAGGGAGATTTTGATGATTTCCAAAACACATCATGATCAGCTAAGTATGGAAAACTCAGTTGTAAAACTCTTAGAAGAATTTTGACCAAGTAAGAAGACAAATCAGAAGGGTCAAAGATTCAAGGTCCAGAAGACTACTGATCTGCTGAAGGACAAAATCAGACTGGTGAAGATCAGCCGACTCAAATAAGATTTGTTCAAGTTTGGGATCAGCTCTGTTCAGTCATCAGACTTGTGTTCTCATCAGCCAAGTGGAAAGGATCAGAAAGTCGTCCCAACGATAATAAATGCCCCTGGAGTAATAAATGATGAAGTCCGAGGATATTAATGACAAATGATTGAAGAAATACCTTGTATCAGCTCGGTGCATTAAATGCGACCTGACAGAAAGTACTTTTTGCTGTACTGTCACTGTGCAGAGAGCCGTTCGCGGAAATTAAGGACCAGAGACCAAGAAATTCAAATTGTGTCTCTCTTCAACGGACATTTTTTGAATCTGTGAGTATAAATAGCTGAAGAGACAAAGAGAAAATAACAACACAACATCTGAGAGATTATTCAAAGCAGAAAATTTTCTAAGTCTCAAGAACAGCTCACTCGCCTGCTGAAGTCATTTGTTGACAGAAGCTTGTTGAAGTTTAAAGATAACACATTTTCTGAGTGAATCTGTGAAGAGAGTGTTTTGAGTAGTACTTATCCGTCTTTGTGAGTGATAAGTCTCTGTAGAATAGGTCTTCTTTGTGATTTCCTATTGCGAACTTGTGGTCGTTTCATTTGTTGTTCGACGCAAGCAGTGTATACTGTAAACTTAGTGATTATAGTATAACCCAAGATCTGTGTGACTTGGAAGAGTGGACTAAAGGATTTACATCCATATAACCACTATAAAAATCCTTGTGTTTTTACTTTGCATTTTGCCTTGCATATTTTCAGATTGTGTAAAAACACTTTGATAAAACTGTTTGAAAAGGATTTTAAAAGAGTCTTTTATAAATCTGGGGATAAAATCTTTCAAATTACTAAGTATACTTGTGAAAAACACTTAAAATATCCGCTGCAAGTATTCTGGTATTAAAACTAATTTTGACTAAATCAGCTAAGTGACTATCAGATTAGTGGTCAACCAAGTTGTTCAAAGATTTGTTCGCGATCAGCTTCGTCAGTTTACTGCTCTGTAACAGCTTAGTCTGCTTACAGTTAAGCAAAAGTTTTAAAGTTAAAATTTGATTAAAATTTTCAGAGGTCTATTCACCCCCCCTCTAGACCTCATCTGACCACTTGGGACCAACAAGGAATAAAATGAATGAAGATGGTATTGTCACCAGAAATAAAGCAAGACTAGTGGCCAAGGGTTACTGCCAAGAAGAAGGCATTGACTTTGATGAAATATTTGCACCAGTGGCAAGACTAGAAGCAATCAGACTGTTTCTTGCCTATGCTGCTCACAAAAACTTCACTGTCTATCAGATGGATGTGATGTCAGCTTTTCTCAATGGAGAATTGCAAGAAGAAGTATATGTTGAACAACCACCTGGATTTAAAGCTTATCAAGAAGGAGACAAGGTATATCGCCTGAAGAAAGCCCTCTATGGACTGAAACGGGCTCCAAGAGCATGGTATGATACTTTATTTGATTTTCTTTTTAATCAAAGGATTTCGAAAAGGTAAAGTAGATAAAACCTTGTTTAATGTTGAATGGGAGGATCATATATTACTTGTGCAAATATATGTGGACGATATTATTTTTTGTTCAACTAACCAACAGATGTGTGACAAGTTCTCCAAGCTGATGCAAAATTTGAAATGAGCATTATGGGTGAACTAAATTATTTTATTGGTTTGCAAGTTAGACAATTGCCTGATGGAATATTCATCAACCAAGCTAAATACACAAAAGATTTGTTCAAGAAATCTGGTATGGAAACTAGCTCTACTGTTAGTGTTCCTATGTCTAATGGACTTCGTTTGGATAAAGATGAATATAGCAAATCAGTGGACATAACCAAGTACAGAGGCATAATAGGGTCACTGTTGTATCTAACAGCTAGCAGACCTGATATATGTATTTTGTTGGGGTTTGTGCGAGATATCAATCAAATCCTAAGGAGTCTCATCTCTTAGCTGCCAAGAGGTTACTAAGATACCTTAAAGGCACTTAAGAACTAGGATTATGGTACCCTAGAGAATCTGGATTTGAGCTTATTGGATATTCTAATTCTGACCTTGCTGGCTGCAAGATTGATAGGAAGAGCACTATAGGTGCCTGTCAATTCTTAGGTAGTCGTCTGATCTCATGGATGAGTAAGAAGCAAACTTCAGTTTCCATCTCTACTGCTAAAGCTGAATACATTGCTACTGGAGCATGTTTTGAACAGATACTTTGGTTGAAACATAAACTAGAGGACTACAACATAAAGATCAGTGGAATCCCAATCTACTATGATAATACAAGTGCCATCTCTCTTACTCAGAATACTACAAGTCATTCGAGTACTAAATATATTGAGATCAAGCATCATTTCATCAGACATCATGTGGAAAAGGGAAATGTTATTATTGAGTATGTTCCCACTGACAATCAAATTGCTGACATCTTCACCAAACCACTAAGTGATGCAATGTTTTCAACTCTAAGAGTTGAACTAGGATTACTAAATTTGGATGCATAACCTGAGGGGGAACTTATAAGAAGACTGAAGTCGATCAGCTTACTGATCCGTTATCATCTTCAAGATTAACTCTCAATAGTCTAGTTAACTTATGGATTCTTGAACTCGGGGGGAACGTATAAGACTAGCGGTACTTCTGATCTAAAAAGGAAATTGGTTAATGACAGTTAGTTGAAGTTATGCCTTCAGAAGACATGTTCGTAATTCTTTAAGAATGAAAATTAATTTATCTTGCTGGATTGACGAGCAGCAGGGGAAGATTACTAGTTATTGTCTTTCACTAGTAATATCAGATATATATAAGATCACTCGTTTGTCAGATAAGTTAAACTTTACTCATCTTATACATTATATAAGCATGGTTACAAATTAGTGACGATTGAGTTTCCCGCCTATCTGAAATTAATTTAATCATTTTTGAAATCCGCAAATCTCTCTCACACAATCTCAGATCAGTCAGAATGGGATCACGTAAATCACGGAAACCGAAACAAATCAAACGTATAAATCCAGATCTGATCAGATTAGTCGACTTACGCACCCTAAATTCCTAAATTCATGAACTCTCTAACTCTCTGTTCTATAGCTCCTTAACTTATCACAAATTACTCTCAATTAACTGTCAAATGGCCATCGCTAAAGGAAGGTTTCTAAGTTATGCCAAATTCTTCTCCACTGGCACTCCGCTTATGAAGGAGATAATGAAGAAAATTGAAGCATCTTCATTGGTACAAGTTTTGGAGGCTCACGAAGAACTTGTATTCTTGTACGACATCGCTGATTTCTACAAGACGAGGAAATTCAATGAAGATAAGACCACTATGACCGTGACAGTAGGAGGTAAGAGGATTTGTATTTCTCCAGCTGTAATGTGTAAAATTTATGGGCTGAAAAATGAAGAAGGAGAAGTGACTGAACTAGGTTTGGAAAGAGAGGAAGAATTCTGGAGGACTTGTTCTAAGGAGGGAGAGGAGATGTCAGGAACGTTGATGAAGACTCAACTGAAGGATGAGTATCAACGCTTCACTGATATAATTGCAAAGGTGTTGGAATGCACCACTAGGTCATTAGATGGGTTACCCAGAAAAAGGTTTCACACAATGATTTGCATCTTCTACGATTTAAAGGTAAACTGGGTTGTTCATGTTTTCAATTTGCTGAAGCTAAAGAAGAACAATTATGGCATTCCGCTCAGTCATCTGTTCATGAGTTTGCATTGTGATAACTCTGTGAAAATAGAGTTATCGCGTGGACTTTTTAGGCTTAAATGATTGTTTTTTACGAATAATTGTGGATTTTATTGCATATTTCACTTTTTAGAATCGATTCATGAATTTAATCAAGTTTTGAGAATAATCTTTGATTTTGGATACTAATTCGATATATTCTCTTGTAGGAGATGAAATGAGCCAACAATGTTTGTAATCAATTGAGAATGAGCAATTTCAAATCTTGAAGGTGTAAAAGGATACAAAGGCATGAGATCAGGGGCTGAAAATGCAATTAGAGTCCAAGATTGTTGAATTTGTAGTGTTATGCGGCAGAACTTTTGGAATGTTAATGGGCTGGCGGCCCATTTGAGAGTTTGGAAGATTGAAGACAATCCTAATACACGAAGGAGTATGGAAAAAGAAATAAAAAGGGAAAAAGTGCAGAAAAAACGTACGCCAGATTAGAGAGAAAAAAAAGTTAAACGAGATCAGAGAGAACAAGCACACATCACACTTTTGGCTAATTTCCGTTATTCCTTTATTAGAGAAGATTATGAACTATTTTATTGTTTATTTCGTTATTTTAGCATGAACTAATTTCGTTTAGTCTAGGGTTTTTACGGATCCATGTTATGCGAATAATGTTTTATTTTCTTTTCTAGTTTTAATTTAGTGACTTTCAATTTTTATTTATCGATATTCGTTTATCTAATTTTGTGCTAATTACCGTCAAATTGACTGGCCACCTATTTGATTGTTACTTTTCTTGATTGAACCTAGGGAGGGGATATTAAGAATAGAAGAGGAATTAGGTAGTGGGTTGTTTGTTAGTATAGGAATGTACCCGACACGCCCATATCCAAATTAGGTCATATAATTCATGCATGTTATTAATTCTACTAACTTAGGAATAAGAATAGTAAGTTAATTGCATACTTAGGTGATTCGGAAGACACTTAAGGATAGAAGTGAACCCTTGGATAGCGAATAAGAATCACTAGTTAAAAGTAGGAAGTTAATAAACATTAGGATCATAACATTGGTGAAGTTTAACTCAAGACCCTTGTCTCATTGATTGTCTTCTCAAGCACTTTAATCATCATCTTAGATTAATTATTTTTTTTAGTTTTAGTAGTTAGTTAAACAACAAACCAACAATATTTTATCTTAGTTGAATTAAAATAAGAATTAAGGTAGGGAATTTCGTAGAATTTTAGTTTCAAGTCCTCGTGGGTTCGACACTCAACTTACTCTTTATTACTTTTGCGATACGTGCACTTGCATTTATTTACGTTTGTAAAATCCGCAACAAGTTTTTGGCGCCGTTGCCGGGGACTTTGATAATTGATAATTTACCAAGTTTCAACTTTTATTTTTGTTTTAATTCGATTTATTTTTATAGTTTAAATTTTTCCTTGTAGGTACTCATACCTAGTTTATGCGCAGTGATAAAAAAGCTGAATTATTAGCTTTTGATCCAGAGATCGAGAGAACTTTCAGACAACGAAGAGCGCTAAATAAGAAACAAGGAAAAGCTGATCTAATGGAGAATTCACCTGGAGTTCAGGCACTACAGAATGAAAATCGGGGGAATCAACAGTTAGTAAATCAGCAAATGGGTCCACACATTCCTGCCGAAATAGAAAGACCCATTAATGAATACATAACACCAATCTTGGGTGTTCTAGATTCAAACATTGTCAAACCAGAGATTGAAGCAGATCACTTTGAAGTGAAACCGGTAATGCTGAATCTGATCAATTCATCTGCTATATTTTTGGGGTTGGTTATGGAAGATCCTCACGCCCATTTGAAGAACTTTATGGAAATTTGCGATTCATTCAAATTGAATGGGGTTACAGCTGATCAAGTACGAATGAAACTTTTCTCCTTTTCCTTAAGGGATCGAGCTCGAGTCTGGCTAAACTCAATGCCACCTAACTCCATCATATCTTGGACTGATTTGACTGAAAAATTCCTTAGGAAATACTTTTCACCCACCAAGAGTGCAAAAGTTCAAATGGAAATTCACTCATTCCAACAAATAGAGGGAGAGTCACTCTATGATGCATGGGAAAGGTTCAAGGGGCTAATGACATAGTGTCCACAACATGGAATTCCTGGTTGGCAATTGATACATATCTTCTACACTAGACTAGGGGGACAAATCAGGACCATTCTTGATGCACCAGCAGGAGGGACATTTTTGGGGAAGACATATACAGATGCCTACGATGTGTTAGAAAGAATGACCTACAACAATTACCAATGGGCATCGGAACGCTCATCATAAAACTTGCACCTGGAAAATTTGAGTTAGATACAATGACATCAGTGCAAGCACAATTGATAGAAATAGTGTCCTGCAAGCCAGCTGTATGGCTAGCATTAATTGTAATTAATGAGGAACTATTCAATATAGATTAATAAATGCACTTTTATTAAATGGTCAACTTTATCTTATGTAATATTTGTCTACGCATAAGGATAGAAGTCCTTAGATCACAGGGCTATGGGACAACCCGTGGACTGATCTCTAAGGCCGTGATCTAGAATATATTCAAGAGTCGTAGAATCCAATCGAGATAGGACATCGTTGGATTCGGTTAGACTCTCACTATTGTGTATACTCCGATGAACTGGAGGACGCTGGGGTCCACGAGCGTGACTAGGATAGTCGATACACATAAGTGGGTGGCTTGCTGGGATGGCAAGCGCACTGAATACCCCAATTAGGAAATAACTCACCATGGAAGCGGTAGTCGCATATCGGGGTTGAAGTTATTTCAATTTACAATAGTATACGAGGAACGATCCCTAACAACTTGAGATGATAGGGTTTATCTGGTGCGAGAACGTCTATGCTTTGATGTGAGTTCCGACTGACTGGGGATCGCCAGAAAGTCTCTGTGGACTCATGTTGGGTATAGAGGAACTCGTATGCAGATTCATATCATTAACAAAGGATCCATTGACTCGACTTGATAGGTCGAGAAATTCTCCTATGAATTTCTGTGAGAAATTAATTCTGATGAAATCCTTGGCCAAGGTAACTGACGACTTTATGTAAGTAGCTCATAAAGAACAAGTCAGAGAGAATTTATTTCGAGATCAGAGAACATAAGGTCAAGACAAAAGATAAGGGAATCCGATGAAAAACCATACCCTTAAGTCTCGACTGGGAGATTGATCGATGGAGAGATTATGTCGTATATGGAAATTGTAAATGATAAAAGGTTCACTGAATTAATTCACCAGTGATTGGGCTCCATGGGCTTGTGACTGGACATCGACCGTGGAGTGTGGGAGAATTCCCAAATTAGCAGGGGTGCTGATTTTGGAATGATTAATCGACAGAGTGTTCGATCAATTTAGAGTATTAATTGCTCGAGTAATTAAATAATATTTAATTACAACCCGCGGCCAATTATGTGGTGAACCTACGGGGGCATACACAATACACATGAAGCGAAAGCGAGGAAACAAGAACGAACCAGTCGACTGGGTCGACTGGGTCAAAATCGACTGGGTCGATTAAATGGGTGGGTCGACCCATGTGGAACGAAATAGGATCCAATTGGAATTGGATCAAGATTATAAATTAAATTAGAATTTAATTTATGAGTAAATTAATTATTTAGGATTTAATTAATTAATGGAATAATTAATTAATTGGACTTGAAGTTTAATTAATTAATTGGGAGATGATTTAATTAATTGGGCTATTTAATTGGGAGATTAAATAAAGTCCTGAAAGATTAATTAAAGTGGGCCATGAATTAATTAGAAGACTTAGTCTTCTAATTAAAAGGGCCATGGCCCATGTAGGAGAATTAGTATCCTAATCCTAGAAGGATTAGGGTATGGGAGATATCTATAAATAAGAGACTAGGTCTCATATCTCAAACACAACTCTACAAGAAAAATTGAAAAGAGCAAAAATTCTCTCTCCCTCTCCCACCAAATCGGCCGAACCCTTCCAGTGTTAGGAAGAATTTTCGTCTTCGATTTTTGTTCCCAAATCGTTCCTAAAACCTAGATATTAATATAGCCTATGTTCTAGTCGATTAGGTATATTAATTTTCGTGATATTGTGGTGTATCAATCCGTAGAGGCGCAACACGTGGGGCGCTACTGCAGAGCTTGGATCGATTTCTGTGGAGGAGAGTTCAGAGTTCGTTTTAGCCAACAAGGATTTGCAAGGAGACAGGTATAAACGAGAAAACTTATACTGTCATTTATTTATATTCATATATATGCAACTAGAGAATATCCTGGCAAGATTCTTTAAGAGGCCCTAGAAAAATTTTATATTCCGCTGTGCCTAGGGCTGTTTTTCTTACCGAATCCCAACAGTGGTATCAGAGCCAACTCTAGGCTTTGTATATATATGAATTTGCAAATTCTGTGTTTATTAAATCATATGTTTGATTTATGTGGCTAGTTCTTTAACTTTGCATGTTATAGAACGTTTATTATTTAACTTGGAGTTAATGGGTAATTTTAGATTCGAAAAATTTTATCATGTTAGTTTTATTTTTGGATTTGGATTTAATTAGACTGGATATGTTAAATTAAATCATATGAGTAATCGAAACAAAAAAAATTTTTTTTTTGGTTTTTGAGTTCAACCGCGGTGGCACGCGGCGGTGCGCGGCAGCGCACCGCGGCTGGGCGGCCACCGCATGCTGCAGCGAGCAGCAGCGCGCAAACAGCGCGCTGTCTGCGCGTGCAGCACACGGCAGCTGCCTTCGGACAGTCTGCCGCGTGCTTGCAACGCGCAGCAGCACGCTGCTGCGTGCTGTTACGCGCGGCAGCAGCCGCTGCGTGCGGCTCACGCGCGGCCTCCATGGCCGCGTGTGTGCTACCACGTGGCGGTGTCCTATTCGTCACTACTTGGCTGAATTTTGGTTGATCTCAAACACGCCTATTTTGGAAGTCCTGAAAATCTTGGAGAATTTTGGAAGATTAGGAAACTTAGAGTTTTTGGATAAGGTAGTTATCTTGTTAGATGTGAACACTACCTTAATTAAACTAATCTAGTCAAAATAGGATTATCTTGAAAATCTTGGAGATTTGGAATTTTGGGAAACTTGGAGTTTTGGATAAGGTAAGAATCTTAGAGATTTAGATTACCTTAATTAACCAATTTAATCAAGATAAGAATTGTAGATTACTTAGAGCTCAAGTAAGAGCTAATTAATCTTAGAGATTAATTGTTAATTCAAAATTAATTAACTTGGATGAATTTTTGCGAATTAAAATTAATAAAGCCGGTAAATTTACATTATTGCCCTTATGTGAATTTATGCATGTTCTTGAGTGAATATGTGGATTGATCGATTTTGCCCTTTAAGCCCTATGTAGTTTTTGGTTTATTTATTTTATGGGTTGTAATTAAATGGGCCTGATTGGTGCCCTTGCTTGCGCAAACGAATGTAATAGAATAGGCCATTTATTTTCATAAGTTAGACTTAGATTAGGCTTGGAGCCAAGAAGACCTCATGAAGACTTGGAGATCCGCATGGAGGCCCATTTACCTTGGAGGACATGGAGGCCCAATTCATTACATGGAGGCCCAATCAAGCTGGATATTACAAGAAGGCCCATGATGTATGGGTTTAAAAATTGTAATAGTTAGGACATTTAATTTTCACCCTAGACTGACCAATTGATTCATCACGTGGCTCGTGATGGATCGCATAGGATGGGCAATCGACCAATCATATCTTGCTAGGTGATGAATGTTTACTTTTTCGCAAATTATTCTTTGATGTATGAGATGCATGCTTAGGATAGAAAACGTAAACAAGATAAGCATAATCTGATGAGACCTCGCACACTTAGAAACCTCCAATTGAACTTAAAATTCAATTAGAATATTAAATCGAATAACGGGCGCATATGAATAGTGTCTATGGTCCGAGCCTATCCAATTACTAGGTCTTAGGCATATTGTACGAATATATCTCGATGTCTCACGAGTCGTGGGTCGAGCTATAGGAAGATAATATGTCTATTGCCTCGATGCACGAGTTTAGTGCCAAGGGAGGGGATAGCAAGGTTTTAGGCGCTGTCTCACGAGTCGTGGGGCGTCTAGGATTGAACTATTTCTCTTCACGAGTATTGGACATGATTTAACGCTAGTAAATATGGATGTCTCACGAGTCGTGGGTCCATATCGAAAAACGAGGCTAAATGAACTTAAGGGTTAGCTGCGATGGTTAACCGTTGACATAGTCGACCACCAAGTGGATCAAATAGTATGGCCAACGAGTCGTGGGTACTAGGAGATTGCATTTGGGCCTTAAGCCCGCTAGGATATTTTAAATTCCCGAAACTTATGTGGGGGCATAAGATTTTGATTAAAATAGTGGGAGTAATTTGCAAATAAAATCCATGTTTGTGAATTGTGCATTTTAAGTTAATCTTTCGCGTATTCATTTCTTCTATCGTCGTTTTGTAGATATAATGTCTAAGAATCCGATTTCCATCATACTTGAACATAACAAATTGACTGGACCAAACTTCCATGACTGGGTCAGGAACCTTAAGATCATTCTCGCTTCTGAAAAGCGAGGTTTTGTCCTTGATGGGCCCCCTCCCGAACTTGCTAAGGATGCCGATGATACTGAGAAAGAAGCCGTGGATTTATGGCTTGACGATGACTTGCAGTCACGTTGTCTCATGTTGGCATCCATGACGAATGAGCTTCAAAAGCAGCACGAGCATATGAAGTCTTCTTTTGAAATCTACACGCACCTGAATGGTTTATTTGGGGTGCAAAGTAGATACGAGCGGTATGAAACTGCTAAGGCTTTGCAACAAACGAGGATGGCTGAAGGTGCTGATGTTCGATCTCACTGCATCAAAATGATTGGGCTTATTGAAAAGCTTAGTCATCTTGACGTAAAGATGGACAAGACCTACTGCCAGGATATAATCCTCCAGTCATTGCCAAGATCATTCGAGCAATTCGTAGTGAACTACAACATGCACAAGATGAATGTTGAACTTCACGAGTTGGCTAATATGCTCGCCACTGCCGAGGCTTCCATGAAAAGAGAGAAGCCAGTGATGGTTGCTACCTCAACCCAATCCAAGTCCAAAAGGACAAAGAGAGGGAAGGGGAAAGGAAATGCTTCTTCAAGCAAAGGCAAAGCACCATCTGGGCCCATAGGGAAGGGAAAGAAGCGTAAAGCTTCGTCTGGTGAACAGAAATGTTTCTACTGCAAGAAACCTGGACACTGGAAGAGGAACTGCAAAGAGTTCTTGGAGAGCTCGAAAGGTATATTCCTTGTTGAAGTTAATTTATCAATTAACTGTGCATCATGGGTGCTAGACGCTGCTTGTGGTTCTCATCTTTGTAATGATTTACAGGTGATGGGAGCAACAAGGCCACTTAGGCCAGGGGATTGGATCCTGAGATTTGGCAATGGAGCTAGAGCTGCTGCCGAGGCCATAGGCGAAGTGTAATTAGATTTAGGTGGTAATAAAATAGTCCTTAGGAACGTTCTTTATGTACCTGGTTTGGTGAAAAACATTATTTCAATTCCTGTTTTGGATAATGAAGGTTTTAATTTTACTATTAATAAAGGTTCCTTTTCATTATTCATGAATGATAATATGTTTTTCACTGGTACATTAAAAGATGGACTATATACCATTGAACCACCTAAGTTAGTGATGCATGTACAACAAAACAAAAGGAAACAAGATAATGAAATATCTGCCCAATTATGGCACGCTAGACTTGGACATATATCTAAGTCAAGGATTCAAAAGTTAGCATCATCTGGCGCGATTGAAATCAATCGCATTGATGAAATGCCAACATATGAACCATGCTTAAAGGGTAAAATGGCTAAGTTGCCGTTTAAGGGAAACCCTGAGCGAGCCAAGCAAACATTGGACTTAATACATACTGACGTATGTGGACCACTAAGAAAAAGCGCCCGAGGTGGCTATGACTACTTCATCACTTTCACTGACGACTATAGTCGTTATGGATATGTGTTCTTGTTGAAACACAAGTCTGAAGCCTTTGAGCGATTCAAAGAATTCAAGATGGAAGTAGAGAATCAACTTGGTCATACGATAAAGGCTCTTCGTTCTGACCGAGGTGGAGAATTTCTTAGTAACGAATTTCTAAATTATCTTGTAGAGCATGGAATACTATCGCAGTGGACTCCTCCTGCAACACCCCAATTAAATGGAGTAGCAGAGAGAAGGAATCGAACCTTGATGGACATGGTTCGATCCATGATGAGTGCCACTGACTTACCTCTTTCATTTTGGGGACATGCCCTCCTCACGGCAACGAAGATACTGAATATGGTACCTTCGAAATCCGTAGAAAAGACACCATACGAACTATGGTTTGGCAAGGCACCCTCATACGCATTCATGCGCATATGGGGATCTCCCGCTTACTTTAAAAAGCTAGTGGGAGATAAATTGGAAACTAAATCCACTTTGTGCAAATTCGTGGGGTATCCGGAAAACTCAATAGGATACGAGTTCTACGATCCTACAAGACAAACAACGTTTGTCTCAAGGAACGCTCACTTCTTAGAGAAGGATTTCTTGGTGGACAAGAAAGAAAATAACGTAGAACTAGATGAGGTCACTGAAGCTGAAAAGGCCTTAGAGGTCGATCGAGCTGACCCATCACCACAGGCAGTGGGAGAACAAGAGCATGAAAGTGCACCAGAAAGTACACCGATACTTCGTAGGTCAGAAAGACAACGTAGAGAACCCGAGAGGTACTACGGTCTGCTGCATGAGACTGGACAGTCTCTAACCGACCCAAGGACTTATGAAGAGGCTATGCTAGACATAGACTCGGGAAAGTGGCGCGAAGCCATGGAATCCGAACTGGACTCCATGCACTCAAACAAGGTCTGGGCCTTGGTAGATCCACCAGTGGGAGTGGCTCCCGTGGGTTGCAAGTGGATCTATAAGCGAAAGCTTGGAGTGAACGGAGAGGTGATTACCTACAAGGCGCGACTAGTGGCAAAAGGATACACTCAAAGACCAGGTATCGACTTTGAGGAGACCTTCTCGCCCGTCGCAATGCCCAAATCCATTCGGATCTTGCTGGCCATAGCTGCGTGGTATAACTACGAGATATGGCAGATGGATGTAAAGACTGCCTTTCTCAATGGAGACATTGATAAGGAGATCTACATGGAGCAACCAAAAGGATATGCATCCAAAGGAGATGAACACAAGGTGTGCAAACTCCAGAGGTCCATTTATGGACTGAAGCAAGCTTCCCGAAGTTGGAACATTCATTTTGATGAGACAATCCAAACTTTTGGATTCATCAAGAACATGTTCGAACCTTGCGTGTACAAAAAGATCAGTGGGAGTACAGTTGAATTTTTGGTGCTTTACGTTGACGACATTCTTCTCATTGGAAACAATGTAAAAGCATTGTCTGAAACTAAAGCATGGTTGTCTACACAATTCTCAATGAAGGATATGGGAGAAGCATCCTTTGTACTAGGTATAAGGATCTACCGAGATAGATCAAAAGGACTGCTGGGCCTCTCCCAATCCCAGTACATAGACAAAATCTTGAAAAGATTTAGTATGGAAGAATCCAAGAGAGGATTGCTTCCAATGAGACATGGAATTGCACTCTCCAAGTCTATGGCCCCAAAGACGCCAGAGGAGAGAAGCAATATGTCTCGAGTACCGTATGCATCCGCGATAGGAAGCATAATGTATGGTATGCTGTGTACGAGACCAGACGTAGCGTACGCTCTAAGCATTACAAGTCGCTACCAGTCTGATCCAGGTGAGCAGCACTGGATAGCCGTAAAGGCAATTCTGAAGTACCTGAGAAGGACTAAGGAATTGTTCTCGGTATACGGTGGAGGAGAATTGAAATTGGAAGGCTATACAGACTCAAGCTTCCAATGTGATGTAGACGACTTCAAGTCGACATCAGGATATGTTTTCTGCCTCAATGGTGGTGCGGTTAGCTGGAAGAGCTCCAAGCAGGAAACAACCGCGGATTCAACCACTGAAGCAGAATACATTGCCGCGAGTGACGCAGCAAAGGAAGGTGTTTGGATGAGGAACTTCATCCAGGAACTGGATGTGATACCTAGCATTGCTGAGCCCATTACTATCTTCTGCGATAATAATGGGGCAATAGCGCAAGCAAAGGAGCCGAGATCTCATCAGAAATCCAAGCACGTACAGAGACGATACCATGTGATAAGAGATATCATTGGTAGAGGAGACATTAAGATGGAACGTGTCGACTCGGAAGATAATACGGCGGACCCGCTAACGAAGCCTCTGCCTCAAAAGGCATTTGAGAAACATCTGCATAAGATGGGACTCAAGAACATAAAAGACTGGCTTTAGGACAAGTGGGAGATTGATAGAAATAGTGTCCTGCAAGCCAGCTGTATGGCTAGCATTAATTGTAATTAATGAGGAACTATTCAATTTAGATTAATAAATGCACTTTTATTAAATGGTCAACTTTATCTTATGTAATATTTGTCTACGCATAAGGATAGAAGTCCTTAGATCACAGGGCTATGGGACAACCCGTGGACTGATCTCTAAGGCCGTGATCTAGAATATATTCAAGAGTCGTAGAATCCAATCGAGATAGGATATCGTTGGATTCGGTTAGACTCTCACTATTGTGTATACTCCGATGAACTGGAGGACGCTGGGGTCCACGAGCGTGACTAGGATAGTCGATACACATAAGTGGGTGGCTTGCTGGGATGGCAAGCGCACTGAATACCCCAATTAGGAAATAACTCACCATGGAAGCGGTAGTCGCATATCGGGGTTGAAGTTATTTCAATTTACAATAGTATACGAGGAACGATCCCTAACAACTTGAGATGATAGGGTTTATCTGGTGCGAGAACGTCTATGCTTTGATGTGAGTTCCGACTGACTGGGGATCGCCAGAAAGTCTCTGTGGACTCATGTTGGGTATAGAGGAACTCGTATGCAGATTCATATCATTAACAAAGGATCCATTGACTCGACTTGATAGGTCGAGAAATTCTCCTATGAATTTCTGTGAGAAATTAATTCTGATGAAATCCTTGGCCAAGGTAACTGACGACTTTATGTAAGTAGCTCATAAAGAACAAGTCAGAGAGAATTTATTTCGAGATCAGAGAACATAAGGTCAAGACAAAAGATAAGGGAATCCGATGAAAAACCATACCCTTAAGTCTCGACTGGGAGATTGATCGATGGAGAGATTATGTCGTATATGGAAATTGTAAATGATAAAAGGTTCACTGAATTAATTCACCAGTGATTGGGCTCCATGGGCTTGTGACTGGACATCGACCGTGGAGTGTGGGAGAATTCCCAAATTAGCAGGGGTGCTGATTTTGGAATGATTAATCGACAGAGTGTTCGATCAATTTAGAGTATTAATTGCTCGAGTAATTAAATAATATTTAATTACAACCCGCGGCCAATTATGTGGTGAACCTACGGGGGCATACACAATACACATGAAGCGAAAGCGAGGAAACAAGAACGAACCAGTCGACTGGGTCGACTGGGTCAAAATCGACTGGGTCGATTAAATGGGTAGGATCCAATTGGAATTGGATCAAGATTATAAATTAAATTAGAATTTAATTTATGAGTAAATTAATTAATTAGGATTTAATTAATTAATGGAATAATTAATTAATTGGACTTGAAGTTTAATTAATTAATTGGGAGATGATTTAATTAATTGGGCTATTTAATTGGGAGATTAAATAAAGTCCTGAAAGATTAATTAAAGTGGGCCATGAATTAATTAGAAGACTTAGTCTTCTAATTAAAAGGGCCATGGCCCATGTAGGAGAATTAGTATCCTAATCCTAGAAGGATTAGGGTATGGGAGATATCTATAAATAAGAGACTAGGTCTCATATCTCAAACACAACTCTACAAGAAAAATTGAAAAGAGCAAAAATTCTCTCTCCCTCTCCCACCAAATCGGCCGAACCCTTCCAGTGTTAGGAAGAATTTTCGTCTTCGATTTTTGTTCCCAAATCGTTCCTAAAACCTAGATATTAATATAGCCTATGTTCTAGTCGATTAGGTATATTAATTTTCGTGATATTGTGGTGTATCAATCCGTAGAGGCGCAACACGTGGGGCGCTACTGCAGAGCTTGGATCGATTTCTGTGGAGGAGAGTTCAGAGTTCGTTTTAGCCAACAAGGATTTGCAAGGAGACAGGTATAAACGAGAAAACTTATACTGTCATTTATTTATATTCATATATATGCAACTAGAGAATATCCTGGCAAGATTCTTTAAGAGGCCCTAGAAAAATTTTATATTCCGCTGTGCCTAGGGCTGTTTTTCTTACCGAATCCCAACAACAATTAGCCGCTTTCTCCAAGAAGATTCATGGTTTATGTATGAGTAAACCTGGAGCTAACTCGTTTCAAGCTCAACGAGTGAATATGATTCATAACTCAGAGGTTTTCTGTATCATTTGTGGGGGAGAGCATCCGTATGAAAACTGCCCTTCAAATTCAGAGTCAGCATGCTATGTGGGAAACAATCGAAACAATCAAGGGTATAATCCCTACTCTAACAGCTATAATCCCGGATGGCGAAACCATCCTAACTTTTCATGGAGCAATAATCAGCACGTTGGACAAGGGTCAAACAATGCCAAAAATCAGCAAAACCCACCAGGGTTTCAGGGTCAACAAAAACAACCACCAGCGGACAATAAGCCATCATTAGAAGAGACGTTGGCGCAGTTCATAAGCCAGACAACTGCATCTATTCGAAACATAGAAACCCAAATGGCTCAATTAGCTCAAGATAGGCAGCACAGACCTCCAGGCTCACTCCCAAGTGACACTGAAAACCCAATGACCAATCATAACGTGTTGGGATAGTGGTTGGGATGCCTCGATTGTCAGAACAACGACAGTGCGGAATTTAAAATTTTTCGAAGCACCCAAGGTCCCATATTAATTCTCCATATTAATTATACGTAAGCAAGGACAAAAACACACATAGTAATTAAACAAGGGGGTTTTTGCGATATACCTCACCACAGGCAAGGTGGTGGCAACCTTCGATTCTGATTCTGAAACTGGATCTGGATCTGGATCTGGTTCACAGAAGTGATCCAAGCGTCTCACCTCCAAAGTTAGTCCACACCAACTGGATTCTGGTAACACCTTCTAATCGTAGGCTCAGAACTGGATCTAGAAGATTTGTTATTGCAGGATTATGTAGATCTACTTGACAGGTCAAGATCTAACATGGTGGAACGAGGGAGGAAGTGCGGCGGCGGTATAGCAGCTCACGGCTACAAGGAGGCGGCGGCTATTTGGCGGTGGCACTAGGGTTGGAGCGGCGGCTACTAAGTGCAAGAGAGGCTAGGGTTTTGTGCTTAGGTCTCCTCTTTCTGAGCTCTGATAGAACTCTATTTATAAGCCTCTGCTTGACCTAGGTTTGCAAGACTCCTTATGGGCTTTTTAATTAAAGGCCCATGTCTTGCAAGCCTTCATTTAATTAACTACTTTAATTAAATGCCCAATCCAAATAAATTAATATTTCTTTTATATAATTAATTAGCAACTTAATTAAGTATTTAATTAATTAAGTCAGCCAATTAATTAATCTCCCATTTGAATTAAATATTTTAATTCATTTAATTGATTTAATTACCTTTAAATCAATTAATTCCTTTTATGTCCTTCCATAACAGTCATCGTCCAATTGTATTGTGTGTGACCCTCTGGGTTCACCATCAATTGGCAGCAGGCCCACGAATTCCTCGTGATTTAATTTATGAACAATAAATTGCTCCGGTCAATTAAACAACCTTTAATTGACCACTCCTAGAATCAAATCCTCTATTAACTCAGGAGTACCTACACTTCATGGTCGATGTCTAGCCACAAGCCCATGAAGCCCAACTTCAGGTGAATTGATATTTGTGAACCTCGTCTCATATAATTACCATGTACATACGGTCCTTCTATCGACTAATATTCCCGATCAAGACTTAGGGTGTGTGAATTGATCGGCACCTCTAAATTTGTCTCGATAACTATACTTTCTAATTCAGGATAATATTCCAGTGTGACTGCTAAATTTGGAAACCCCTTTCCAAATCCGTCACTGACCGTGGCCACGGGTTTCTCGGATATATTATCTAAGAATCGTATAGGAAATTCTCTCACCCATTACAGTGAGTCAATAGATTCCATATTGGTACTAACCACTCGCGTACATGTCCATACGCACCCAACCTAGGCATGTTATGACCAAGCTACATGGCCTATACCTAGATCTAAGTACGCACTTTCATGCACCGAATTCGCCCTAGCACCTCAAGTCAAAGGACTAAATCGTACACTATTATAATCCTTGAGAAACATCTCTTCACCGATATGCGACATGCGCTTCCACAATGGGTTTCTCTGTTCGGGTCGTTCGATGCGTTCAATCCTCCATTGAACCACCTACTCATATGCACTGGCCTCAAATGCCTTGCTCATGAAACGCTACAAATTCACTCCATGTGAATCATGCATACTCGTACAAGTCTTGGCGATTCCTACGATACCCCGTCTCGTTTCGGAATCTATGACTTGCAACAGTTTTAAGATTACGACCTTTGAGACTGTTTCATGATTGCACTCAGTACTGAAGTGAATCGTCCCATAGTCAAATGTAATCTAAGGGTTTCAACCAATCGCTTAAATGTATTTGCGAGAGATGAAGTTGGCCATTGTTTATCCTTATACTCGTATAAATAAACATGCGTATTATTACATTTATACTAAAGAAAGATAATGATAGTTCCATTACAAGCTAAATGTATTGGCTTGCAGGGCACTATCCCATCATAACGAACACTGCAAAACAATCACTCTGAGAAATGGTAGAGAACTCGAAGAGCCCAGCAGAACACAAGTTCGAGTTAAGGATCCCAAGGAAGCTCAAGACAAACCTGAAGACTCTGAGCTAAACAAAGAAAAGGAGGTGGAAAAGGAGAGCAAGAAGAAAGATGTACCTAATCTACCGGAAATCAAACCTCCACCACCATTTAATCAAATATTTCAACAACAAAGGAAGAATGATCAATTCAGAAAATTCCTTGATATCCTGAAACAACTTCACATCAACATTCCATTAGTCGAAGCATTCGAGCAGATGCCAAATTACGTCAAATTCATGAAGGATGTACTGTCACGAAAGAAAAGATTAGGAGAATTCGAAACTGTAGCTCTCACCGAAGAATGCAGTGCAATTTTGCAGAATAAGCTCCTGCCTAAACACAAGGATCCTGGCAGTTTTTCCATTCCATGTAACATTGGCGATAAGTATGTGGGACAAGCATTATGCGACTTAGGGGCCAGCATCAATGTCATGCCCAAATCCGTCTTTCAAAAATTGGGATTTGGGGAAGCAAGGCCAACTACGGTAACTCTTCAATTAGCAGATCGTTCCATTACATACCCCGAAGGAAAAATTGAAGACGTTCTGGTAAAAGTAGATAAGTTTATCTTCCCTGTTGATTTTATTGTGTTAGACTATGAAGCAGATTCGAATGTACCCATCATTTTGGGTAGGTCATTCTTAGCCACTGGAAGAGTGCTAATTGACGTACAGAAAGGCGAATTAACCATGAGGGTGCAGGACGAGAAGATTACATTCAACGTGTTCCAAGACATGAAACATCCCGACAACGAGGAAGAATGTTCATCAGTATGCATGATCGACTCATTGGTCGCTAAGACCTTTGAGACATCTATGTACCGAGACCCGTTAGAGGCAGCCTTAATATTGGATCCTGAGGAGATAGATAATAAAGAAATTGTACAAAGCGTGGCATTCTTACAAGAAAATTCGCGAGTCAATAACCCAGTCAACAAGATTGAAGTGTTGGAACTACCCTCTTGCAAGCCTCATCGACCATCAATCGAAGAACCACCCTCGCTGGACTTGAAGCCACTGCCAGCACATCTGCAAGATGAATATTTGGGGTAATCATCTACACTGCCAGTAATCATCTCTGCAAATCTCTCTGAAACCCAAAAAGAGAAATTATTGAGAGTCCTACGAAATCATGTACGAGTCATTGGGTGGACTATTGCAGACATCAAATGGATTAGTCCTGCATTTTGCATGCAAAAGATCATACTCGATGATGAGAACAAGGGATCAGTCGAACATCAAAGAAGACTAAATCCAATCATGAAAGAGCTAGTCAAAAAGGAAATCATCAAGTGGTTGGATTCAGGAATTATCTTCCCTATTTCAGACAGTAGATGGGTTAGCCCGGTTCAGTGTGTTCCCAATAAAGGTGGTATGACAGTAGTGAAAAATCAAAACAATGAATTAATCCCGTCAAGAACTGTCACAGGATGGCGCGTGTGCATGGATTACCGAAAACTGAACAAAGCTACAAGAAAAGATCACTTCCCGCTACCATTCATAGATCAGATGTTAGATAGATTAGCAGGAAGGGCTTATTTTTGTTTTCTAGACGGATTTTCGGGATACCATCAAATTTTCATCGCACCAGCGGATCAAGAAAAGACTACTTTCACATGCCCCTATGACATATTTGCTTTTAGACGGATGCCTTTTGGATTATGCAATGCACCCGCCACGTTTCAACGTTGCATGATGGCAATCTTCACGGACATGATAGAGAAATTTCTAGAAGTCTTCATGGATGACTTTTCTGTGTTTGGGGATTCGTATGATGAATGTCTCGATAACTTGGCCAAGGTCTTGCGCAGGTGCGAAGAAACTAACTTAGTGCTAAACTGGGAAAAATGTCACTTCATGGTACAAGAAGGAATAGTTTTGGGATACAAAGTATCCAGCAAAGGCATTGAAGTGGACAGAGCAAAGATAGAGACGATATAGAAACTCCCTCCGCCTACGTAAGTCAAGGGAATTCGTAGTTTCTTGGGACATGCTGGATTCTATCGACGTTTTATTGAGGATTTCTCTAAAATCTCTAAACCTTTATGTAATTTGCTTGAAAAAGATGCTAAGTTTATTTTTGATGATTTGTGTATGCAGCTCTTGTTGATGATTTGTGTATGTAATCTCTAAACCATAAAAGATGCTAATTCGATGGGTAATCTTGTTGCAAGAGTTTGATCTCGAGATAAAAGATAGGAAAGGAACAGAGAATCAAGTGGCTGATCACTTGTCAAAATTGGAGGGAGGAAACAAAGAGTCAAGCTCTGTGCTGATCAAGGAAGTGTTTCCAGACGAACAATTGTTTGCGGTAAATCAACCTACACTTCCATGGTATGCCGACTATGTCAATTATCTAGTAAGTGGCCTACTTTCTCCCGACATTAATCTCCAGCAAAAGAAGAGATTTCTAAATTATGTGAAGAACTTCATTTGGGATGAGCCATATTTGTTTAAGAAATGTGGGGATCAAATGATAAGGATGTGTATTCCCAATGAAAAGTTCGAGGAAATTCTGGGTAATTGTCACAATTCACCATACAATGGGCATTTTAAAGGAGATCACACAGCAGCTAAAATTCTACAATCTGGTTTTTTCTGGCCCACCTTACATAAAGATGCTCATGAGTTTGTGAAGCGTTGTGATCGATGCCAACGGGTTGGAAATTCAACTAAGCGTGATGAGATGCCACTGTCTACCATGCTGGAAGTAGAGCTTTTTGATGTTTGGGGGATCGACTTCATGGGACCATTCATTCCCTCATTTGGAAATCGGTACATATTAGTTGCAGTTGATTACGTATCTAAGTGGGTTGAGGCAGAAGCATTTCCAACTGATGATTCAAAGGTAGTGATGCAATTCATTAAGAAGCACATTTTCACAAGATTCGTTACACCAAGAGCCATCATTAGCGATCAAGGATCCCACTTTTGCAATAAATACTTCAACGTTCTCCTAGCAAAATATGGTGTGCGGCATAAAGTAGCAACTGCGTACCATCCGCAGACGAATGGGCAAGCAGAGATCTCTAATCGTGAAATCAAGAAGATCTTAGAAAAAACAGTCAGTCCCACAAGAAAAGATTGGTCCAGGAAATTAGATGATGCTCTTTGGGCATACAGAACGGCTTTTAAGACACCAATTGGAATGTCACCGTATAGGTTAGTTTTCGGAAAAGCATGTCACTTACCATTAGAACTGGAGCATAAATCTTTTTGGGTTGTTCGCAACTTGAACATGAGTTTGGAACTTTCGAAGAAGGAACGTTTGATGCAACTGAACGAACTTGATGAGTTTCGATACATAGCCTATGAGAATGCCAAACTATACAAAGAAAGAACAAAGAAATGGCATGACATGACTATACCAACTAAGTTGTTTGAACCGGGTCAATTAGTACTCCTTTTCAATTCTCATCTCAAACTTTTTCCTGGAAAACTAAAATCTCGATGGTCTGGACCTTTTATCGTCATAAACTCATGCCCACATGGTGCCGTAGAGATAGCCGAAGCTAAGACCGGAAGACAATTCAAAGTAAATGGTCAACGTCTCAAACATTACTTGGGTGGAGAAATTGTGAACGAAAAGACCTCGCTGGTCTTAGAATGAAGTAACCTGAGTATCATGTCGAGCTAAGGACATAAAACTAAGCGTTTCTTGGGAGGCAACTGTTGGATAAAGATGAAGATGGAGTGTACTGAATTTGAATTAGTTAAGGGAGGTTTTGATGATTTCCAAAACTTCATATCAGCTAAGTAAAGACAACTTAGTTGTAATCCCTTAGAAGAATTTTGACCAAGTAAGAAGACATATCAGACGGGTCAAATATTCAAGGTCCAGAAGATTACTGATCTGCTGAAGAGAAGAAATCAGACTGGTGTAAATCAGCCGACTCAAATCAGATTTGTTCAAGTTTGAGATCAGCTCTGCTCATCATCAGATGTGTACTCTCATCAGCCAAGTGGAAAGATCAAAAAGTCGTCCCACCGGTAATAAATGCTGAAGTCCGAGGTTATTAATGGCAAATGATTGAAGAAATAACTCGTATCAGCTCGGTGCATTTAATGCTGCCTGACATAAAGTACAGTCTGTCAGTACTGTCACCGTGCAGAGAGTCGTTTGCGGAAATTAAGGACCAGAAATTAAGAGATTTGAATTTTGTCTCACTTCAACTGATATAATTCAAAGTGTGAGTATAAATAGCTGAGAGAGACGAAGAGAAAAGAACAACACAACATCTGAGAGATTGAATTCGAAGCAAAATATTTTCTAAGTCTCTAAGCTCAAGAACAACTCACTCGTCTACTGAAGTCATTTGTTGACAGAAGCCGTTGAAGCTCAAAGATTATACAATTTCTGATTGAATCTGTAAAAGAGAGTGTTGTGAGGAGTAGATATCCATCTTTGTGAGTGATATTACTTCGGAGAGTAGGAATTTCTTTGTGATTTCCTATTGCGAACTTGTGGCTTATCATTTGTTGTAAAGCACAAGCAGAGTGTACTAATTACTTTGTGTTCTTAGTATAACTCAATATCTGTGTGACTTGGAAGAGTGGACTAAAGGATATTTACATCCATATAGCCACTATAAAAATCATTGTGCTTTTACATTGCTTTTTACTTGTATACTTTCAGACTTCCATAAAACACATTACAAAACTGTTTGAAAAAGGTTTAAAGGTGTTTACAAAAACAGGAGATAAAACTTTCAAACTACTACGTATTCTTGTGAAAAACACTTTAAAAATCCGCTGCAAATACTCTGGTATTAAAACTGATTTTGACTAAAATTAGCTAAGTAACTATCAGACTAGTGGTCAACAAAGCTGTTCAAAGATTTGTTCGCGATCAGCATTGTAAGCTTACTGTTCAGTAACAGCCTAGTCTGCTTACGTTTGAGCAACAGTTTTAAAGTTAAGATTTTGTTTAAAATTTTCAGAGGTCTATTCACCCCCCCCCCTAGACCTCATCTGACCACTTGGGACCAACAAGTGGTATCAGAGCAGGTGGTTCATTAGAATCAGCTGCCTGATCAACGAGCTTGATCCGAGTGTTTTTCAAAGGTTTTCAAACTTTTCAACAGAGCATCTTTTTGAAAAATTAAAATTTTTGAAAAATGGATTGTATCAGCCATGTTCCCCACATAGCTGGTATGAGCTTCGAAGACTGGAAGATCAGAATGGAGATCTTCTTAGCTGCCTACAATGATAACATGTACACATGTATCATCAAAGGTCCATTCAAATTCACCAAGACTATCAAAGTTGATGAAGTCGATATAACATTGGAAAAGGATTTACACGAGATGACAGCCGAAGAAATAAAGATGTTCAACCTGGACAAAGTTGGGCGATTCATCATGACCAAGGCCCTTAACAACGACAGATTTGACAAAGTCAAGCATTGCAAGACTGCCAAAGAAATGTGGGATAAGGTTCGTGATATGAGTGAAGGAAACGACGCTATCAAAGAGAATCAACTGAGTGTTGCTCTGGAAAAGCTGGACAACTTCAAGATGATGTTTGCGGAAACCATTGATCAGATGGATACAAGGTTCACAAGGACGCTGAATGAAGTTCTGAAGCTTGGAAAAACCTTCACTGATAACGAGATAACCGTCAGAGTGTTGAAGGCTCTACCTCCAAAGTTCAACATGAAGGTGACATCTATGGAAGAGTCAAGATATTTAGGAAAAATCTCCCTCACCGAGCTGTTCTCAGTACTCAAGGCATACGAGTATAAACTGCCAAGAATGGGTGTTGAAGAAACCTCAACTTCAAGTCCAACAGCTGCCCTGGTTGCTGCTGAAAATCCCATAAGACCAGCCTACAAAAGTAAAGATGTGAACTCATCTGATGAAGCCACAATACTCAACAAAAAGGAGTACACTGCTGGAGACGTTGCATTGCTGATGAACAACTTCAAGAAGTTCTATAAAAGAAAAATGAAGAACAAATACAATAATGCTTCTACTTCTAACCCTGCTTCTACTTCTCATGATAAAGATTCTTATAAATCTAAAATGATGTGCTATAACGCAGGAAATTGGGTCATTTCATCAGAGACTGCCCATATCCTAAAGTTGAAAAGTATACAGAAGAAGAAAAGAGAATCAGAAAGGAAGGAAAGCATCAGAAAGGCAAGGTGCTGGTAGCAGAAGCGTAAAAGCTAGCTGCTATCTGCTCATCAAATTCGGATTCAGACACGTCTGATGAAGAGTCCTCTGATGAAGAGAGTCCTGCTCTTCTCTGCCTGATGGCTAAGGAATCTGATAGCTCTAAGGATGATGAGGTAACTCCTCTTGATAATGAATTATTTAATTCATTTGAACAAATGATGCTTAATAATACTACTATTGCTGAAGCATTTAGTAAGCTTATGCTTCAGCAAGAGATGATACTGCTAAGAGAGCAAAACAGTTCACTGAAACTCAAAGCTGAAAAGCCTAAAGAATCAGCTGAATATAAACTGTTTGAGCAAGAGAATGAATCTCTGAATGCTGAATGTGAAGTCCTTAAAGGAAAAATCATGGAACTTTAAAAGTCAATTGAGTCTCATGAAAAGTCATCTGTTGCATCCACTCTTATCCCTAGCAGAAGACACATTTAGAACAGGATAAGTTAGAACTGAATCATACTGAAAATTTTGTATCAGCTGACAATAGTAAAATCATTTTGTATGTTCATACTACTAAACCTGCTTCACCTGAGAAAGAGTTAAAGGAGACGAAAACTCCTAAGGCTAAAAAGAGCAAAGAGCCTAGTGTAGGAAAACAGACTGGTAAGCCTAAATAGAAGAGTCCTAAGATTCTGATAATGTTAAAACCAGTCAGACTAATGATAAAACTAAGTCGTCTGTTAATGAGCAAACATCTAGTAAACAAAAGAAGCATAAAAACAAGAAACATCAAAATGCTTGGTATGGAAATGAGTCTTATTATGTGCAACCTGCTGCATATCCTCCTATGTATCATGCACCTCAATTTTCAACTTAGTATGCACCATATCCTGCTCATCCAATGCATGCATATCCTGCTTATCATGCATCTTATTCTGCTTATGAACATTATCCTTATCATGCTGATTATCAACAAAATAGCAAATCTGATAAACATGATAAAAATGAATCTGTTCATGCTCCTGCCAGACATCAGAAACCTAAGAAGCCTAAGACTTCATCATCTTGGGTTGTCAAAGGTGGAACTAATCCTTCTGGACCCTCTCAATAGGGGTACCTAAAACAATTTTATTTTCTTTTGTAGGTTAGGATTAGGAGTAGGAGTAAAGTAGAAAAGATTTGGTACTTGGACAGTGGCTATTCAAGACACATGTGTGGAAACATACATGAGCTGACTGATGATGTTGATGTGGATAGTCCAAATGTGACATTTGGAGACAGCAAGGAAGGCAAGATTGTATCAAGTGGAAAGCTGATCAAAGGCAACATTGAGATATCTGACGTCTCTTATGTTAAAGGCCTCAAATACAATTTGCTGGGCATAAGTCAATTTTGTGACAAAGGATATTCAGTCATCTTCTCAACAGATAAGTGCTACGTTGAACAGATTGGAACAAAGAAGGTTATTTTATCTGGAAGACGACAAGGGAATATCTACATAGTGGACTGGAGTTCTGTTGACCAGAACTCAAGCGTTTGTTTGGAGGCATCAACACCAAGTGAAGTCAGTTGGCTGTGGCACAAAAGAATGAATCATGTGAATTTCAAGACCATCAACAGACTCATCAAGAATGATTTTGTAGAAGGAATTCCAAAGACAGTCATGAGCAAAGATAAGCTTTGAGACGCATGTCAGAAGGGTAAAAAAAATCAAGTCATCTTTCAAAAGCTAGAAGCACCAATCATCTGGAAGGATCTTGGAGCTACTACACATGGACTTATTTGGACCCATTGATCCAATCAGCAATGGTGGAAAGAAATACTGCCTAGCTGTTGTGGATGATTATTCAAGATACATTTGGGTGATTTTCATGAAGAAGAAAAGTGAAACCAAGGAGCATCTTACAAATCTGATGGAGCTAATCCAAAATAAGAAGAGTATGAAGATACTAAAGATCAGATCAGATAGAGGAACTGCATTTACAAACTCTACTGTTGAAGAGTATTGTAATGCCAGAGGAATCAGTCATGAGTACCCTGCTGCCAGAACCCCTCAACAGAACGGAGTTGCTGAAAGGAGAAACAGAACTCTGAAAGAAGCTACCAGAACGATGATAGCTGAAGCAAAGCTGCCTCAAAGATTTTGGGCAGAAGCAACAAATACAGCATGCTTCACCCAAAACAGATGCAAGATCAACAAGCACCAAAACAAGACTCCATATGAAGTTTGGAACAGATGCAAGATCAACAAGCACCAAAACAAGACTCCATATGAAGTTTGGAACAACAGGAAGCCAAACGTTCATTACTTAAGATTTTTTGGTTGTAAATTCTTTGTTTTAAATAATGGGAAAAATCACCTTACTGCTTTTGCAGAGAAGGCTGATGAAGCATTATTTGTAGGATATTCTACTATTAGTAAAGCTTACAGAGTCTTTAACAAAAGAACTTTACTTGTAGAAGAATCCATTCATGTAGTATTTGATGAACCTAATCAATCTTCTGAAAAGAATCAAAGTACTGATCAAAATATGTCTACTGATTTTCAGAAATTGAGTGTTGAAAGAAATGAAGAATATGTTCCCATCATACTACCTGATCTCAACTCAGCTTCTGACTCAAGTGCTGTTCAAAATCACAATGCTGATTAGCTAACAGAAGAGTTGTAAACAGCTGACAGACATGAGATTGTTCAACAGGCAACTGCTGTTCCACAGACTACTACTGGAACTCCAACAGTAGTGTTGCAAGATCAAAACAGAGGACAACATTATGATTTGCAACTTGATCTTAGATGGCTCAAGAATCACCCACAAGAGCTGGTGATTGGTGATCATTTGGATAGAGTAAAGACAAGGAGAGCTGCTGCAAGTGAAGCAATGTTCGTCAGCTTCCTATCTCAAATAGAGCCTAAACAGATTGAAGAAGCTCTTAACTATTCAAACTGGATTGAACCTATGCAAGATGAGCTAAATCAATTTGAAAGAAATGAAGTCTAGTACTTAGTTCCTAGACCAAGTCATCAAAGAGTAACTGGCACTAAATGGGTATTCAGGAATAAAATGAATGAAGATGGTGTTGTCACCAGAAATAAAGCAAGATTAGTTGCCAAAGGGTATTGCCAAGAAGAAGGTATTGACTTTGATGAAACTTTTGCACCAATAGCAAGATTAGAGGCAATCAGACTCTTTCTTGCCTACACTGCTCATAAGAATTTCACAGTCTATCAAATGGATGTGAAATCAGCTTTTCTCAATGGAGAATTGCAAGAAGAAGTTTATGTTGAACAACCACCTGGATTTGAAGCCTATCTAGAAGAAGACAAGGTGCACGTCTGAAGAAAGCCCTATATGGATTGAAACAGGCTCCAAGAGCTTGGTATGATACCCTATCTGATTTTCTTTTAATTAAAGGATTTCGCAAAGGTAAGGTAGACAAGACCCTGTTCACTATTGAATGGGAAAATCATATATTGCTTGTGTAAATATATGTGGACGACATCATTTTCGATTCAACAAATCAACAGATGTGTGATAAGTTCTCAAAGCTGATGCAGAACAAGTTTGAAATGAGCATGATGGGAGAACTTAATTATTTTCTTTGCTTGCAAGTAAGACAGTTGTCTGATGGAATATTCATCAGCCAAGCAAAATACACAAAGGATCTGTTCAAGAAATTTGGTATGGAAACTAGCTCTACTGCTAATATTTCAATGTCTACTAGTCTTCGTTTGGATAAAGATGAAGATGGAAAATCAGTAGACATAACCAAGTACAGAGGAATTATTGGGTCACTGTTGTACTTAACAGCTAGCAGACCTGATATCATGTACTCTGTTGGGGTTTGTGCGAGATATCAATCAAATCCTAAGGAATCTCATCTCTTAGCTGCCAAAAGAATACTTAAATATCTTAAAGGCACTGAAAAATTGGGATTGTGGTACCCTAGGGAATCTGGATTTGAGCTTATTGGATATTCAGATTCTGACATTGCTGGCTGTAAGATTGACAGGAAAAGCACAACTGGTGCCTGTCAGTTCTTAGGTAGTCGTCTGATCTCTTTGATGAGTAAGAAACATACTTCAGTATCCATATCTACTGCTGAAACTGAATACATAGCTGCTGGAGCTTGTTGTGCACAGATATTATGGTTGAAGCATCAACTACAAGATTACAAAATCAAAATCAGTGGAATACCTATCCACTGTGACAATACAAGTGCAATCACTCTTACTCAAAACACTAAAAGTCATTCAAGGACTAAACATATTGAGATCAAACATCACTTCATCGGATCATGTGGAGAAAGGAAATGTCATAATAGAATATGTTTTCACTGAAATTCAGATTGTTGACATCTTCACAAAACCTCTAAGTGAGACAAGGTTTTCAACCGTAAGAGCTGAACTAGGTCTACTAAAATTAGATGCATAAGCTGAGGGGGAACTCAACAAAAGACTGAAGTTCATTAGCTTACACATCATATTATCTTCAAGGTTAACTCTCAACAGACTAGTTAACTTATAGATTCTTAAAGTCAGGGGGAACGTGTAAGACTAGCGGTACTTCTGATTAAAAGATGAAATTTGTTGTCGAAAGTTAGTTGAAGTTATGTTTTCATCAGAAGATTAAAGTCTTGAAGATTGAAGATTATTCACCTAGCTGGATTGACAAACAGCCGAGGAAGGTTATCAGTTATTGGCTTTCACTGATAACAATCTGTCATCAGGACGGTCGTCCCATCAGATAAGTACTTTAGTTACTCGTCTGATCAGTTAAGTAAAAGCTGTGTATTTTAAAAACGTTTTATTTGAAACACGCTTTTACAAGTATACTAAGGCGGTTCGCATTCCCGCCTCTCATTTAATGTTTTTTGAATTTTGAATCGCGTAACTGATGCCCGCACGATTAGAACTGACACAAACGTATCTAACGATTAGCGTGTATCACGGAAACCGAAAAACCCTAAATCTATAAATCCAGATCTGATCAGACTTGTAACACTTTACGTACTCAAATACATTCAAGAGCACTTGTGAGAAATTATGCCTTCTATTTTCTGCAAATTCTCCGTCTTCCACTAACTTTCCACAGAATCAAGATGAATCCTGCTCAAGAAGCCAAGGCTGGAGGCATGTACCTTGTGTATGATGCTTATCATCAGTCCGGCACACCCGTCATGATGGAGATCCTAGAAAAATTCAAAGCTGCTAAACTAGTCAAGTTCATGGAATCGCATGAGGAAATGGTTTGGAAGGACCAAGTAATAGAGTTCTAAAACGCTGAAAAGGCTGTTGATTTTGACAAGAAGGAAATGAAGGCCACTGTTGGAGGAACCCCAATCGTCAACACCCCTGCTCTGTTGCACGAGCAGTTTGGCCTTTCAAATCAAGGGCGACAAGATGTTACTACCTTAACGGAAGACAAACTCCATGAGTCTGGGCTATATGTGCTAAGAAAAATGAGGTGATGTCTGGAAACTTGAAGAAGAACTAGCTGAAGGACGAGTTTCAGCGCATGGCTGACATGGTATCAAGGCTGATAGAGAATTGCACTTTTTCTCTGGATGCAATCACCATGAAGAGGTACTGCATAATGGTTGTTGTTTACTATGGGATTGAAGTAAACTGGTATGTGGTGATCTGGTACATTTTGGCCAATTTCCATCTGAAGAAGTAATCAAACCACAAGATAACCTTGAGTTACCTGTTTCACAATCTGGGCTGTGGGATGACCAATGGGAAGGAAATCCACAGTTCTAAGGCAATGACCAGCTACCAAGCTATGAGAGGAGGAAAGAAGAGGAAAAGTGAAAAAGCGGAAGAAGTAGAGGAAGAGGAACCTAAGGAAAAGGTTCCTGCCAAGAAGCAGAAGAAAACAGCTGAGAAAAAGAAGAAGGCTGATGAGCCAAAGGAGGTGGCTCCAAAGAAAAAGATTAAGGCTTCTGTTCAAACAGCCCAGCCAACTGTTGAAGCCAGAACAGAAAAGCCTATTGAGAAGGAGGTTGCTGATCAGATTATAAATCAGACAACTGCAGAGATAAGAAACATGTCTCCTGCCTCACCTTCAAGAATAGTCTCTACTGAACCTGATGAAAATGTTGCTCGCAGGACGCGAAGTCAACTCCGAGATATAGGTGCTTCCAAACCTGTTAAAGGAGGAAAAGCAAGGAAGACAATAAGGAAGAGAATGACTTTTATCGATTCTCCTACTGAACTGTCAACCTTGGTTCGAGAAAGCTCTCTATCAGCAGAGAGGCCTGCTGGTGTTGAAGAAAAGTCTGCTGATGAGAAACTTGCTGAAGAACAGACCACTTCAACAGCACCAACAGCTGGGGTTGCTCAACCCCTTGATGATCCTGAAGTGCAGATCATCAATCCAATAGCAGCTGCACCACTTGCATCTGCTAGACCTGTTCCTGAACCTGCCAATGCTGATAAGAGCAAAGGGAAAAGAAAGATAATTATCAAAAAGAAGAAGATCTCTGCTGCTGATAATAAGAAGAGAGAAGAAGCTGAGCAGAGAAAGAGGGATGAACAGGAGGAACAAAAGTTCATAGAACTCAGCAAAATTCAGGCTGAAAAAGAGGAGCAAAGAAGAAAGTTATCTGAAGCAGAACGCAAAGCTGCTGAAGATGCTGAGTTAGTTGTTGTCATTGAGCTCAGCAAGAAGGATGCTCATGGCCCTGAAATTGCTGGAGGAATAAAGATTGGAGAATCTTTACAGGCCAAGAAGAAGATGCATGCTGGCTTGGTTAAAGAAAAGAAGAAATTTGAAGTAAGAAAAGCATTTGAAATTATAAACTCAGACTCTTCTGTTTTCAACAGGTTTGAAAAGGCACTGGCTTACTTTGACAAGAAGCTGATGCTCAAGACCTTGTTAACTCATGAAAAGAAAAGATACATCAAATGGAGAGAATATAGAGTGAACAAATTTGTTGAAGAGATCCAAAGCTGGGGAGAGTTTGCTAATGAGGAGAAGTGGGTCCTTGACTGGCTGCAGACTACTTCCATTACCAAAGCATTGGATCCAGACTTTGTTAGAGACAGAATGCATAAGTATGCACAAGAATTTTCTGCTGAAGAAGCAAAGATTATCTCTAACTCTTTGCCTGCCAAGAAAAGAAAGCATGATGATCCTATAAAGAGAGTTGTGCAAATTGCCACTCTGACAGCCTTGGAGAACTGGGCTGCAAGATCAAGATATGAACAAGGCTCTCCAAGTGATCTGTCTTCCATGCCTGGTGTTCAACATATTACTTTTGGCAAAGAACTGAAAGACTATCATGAACTGCCTAAAGTGAAGAAACCAGCTCCTATTCGTCTGCCTGTTGTAAGACAGATTCGTCAGACAACAGTCTTCACTGATGATGGCAAGATCATTGACAAGATCTTTGAAGACGTCACTGATCAGCCTACTATTGCTAAAGAACCCTTAGCAATTGAGTGGAAAGCTAAGGAGACATCTGCTGAAAAAGAGACTGATCTGCTAGATGCACCTGTCCACCACGAGACTGAAACTAACCAGCCTACTGCTCCTTCTCCTTCATCAGCTGATATGCACTCATCACTGATGGAATCCTTCCAGATGTTGCTGGAGAACAACTTAAAATAAATGGAAGAATGGAACAGATTAAAGCTGGAGAAAATGCAGCAAGACCTGGAAGAATCCAACAAGCTCCAACCTGAGCAAATGCAGAAATCCACTGCAAGAATAGTACAAGATGCTATTGATAACATCCCTCTGCCTGATGATAGCACTTTGAAGAGGAGTGTGCTAGACATGAATAAAAACATTGAAGATGTTAAGGCAGATGTGAATCATCTTCATACTGCTCTGAAAAGAAGTGACGACACCATTGCTCGTCTAACAGAAACCTCCATCAAAGTCAGCGAAGAGGAGAAAGCAACAAATGTGGCATTATTGAAAGATGTTCGTATAGCTGGAGATGTTATTCACGAGGAACTTGCCACTATGCAACTCAACGTTGACTGTCTGAATGATCAGAATGATATCATCACCACCACTCTCAATCATCTCACTGCAAGCCATGATTTGGTAAATCAGAACATCAAGATCTTGTGTGCTGCCCTGAAGATTTAGCCTGTTGCACTCAAACCTCCTATCAACCCTGATGATGACAAAAATGGGGAAGAGAAAAGGGAAGAGCCAACTCTTCAAGCTGCTGATAACAGTCAAGTACTTGAAGAAAAAGCTGAGGAAGCTGCTGCTGCTGAAACCAAGGAGTCTGATGCTGCTAAAACAGTTGGAACGGTTGATGGCAAAGAGAAGTCTGCTGAAGAACCCAAGGAAAAAGCCAAGACTAATGAAGAAATGGCTGCATCCAAGGAATCTGCTGAAGAACAAATAGAGCCATACACCAAGTACAAAAATGAAGAAAGAACAAAGAGAAAGATGGAAGAGCTAGACAAAGAGCTGAAAAGGCAAGAAATCAAAGAAAAGATGGAAGCTGCCAAGTCCAATATGCTCTTAGATGATGATAATGATGAAGAAGGTGACGAAGAAGATGATGATGAAGAATCCTCATATGAGTATTATGAGGAACTTGAAGGAGGAAGTGAAGAAGCTAATGATTAGAATAGATAAATCCTTTGTATTCAGTTTTCTTTATTTTCTATCAGACATCTTATCTGATCAGACTTGCACTTGTAATGAATTTCAATATCATCAATGAAATTTCAAGTTCTGTTTCCAACATACTTTAGTATAGGTAAACAGGTACCAAGCTAAAGTTTGTCATCATCAAAAAGGGGGAAATTGTTGGATAAAGATGAAGATGGAGTGCACTGAATTTGAATTAGTTAAGGGAGGTTTTGTTGATTTCTAAAACTTCATATCAGCTAAGTAAAGACAACTTAGTTGTAATCCCTTAGAAGAATTTTGACCAAGTAAGAAGACATATCAAACGGGTCAAATATTCAAGGTCCAGAAGACTACTGATCTACTAAAGAGAATAAATCAGACTGGTGTAAATCAGCCGACTCAAATCAGATTTGTTCAAGTTTAAGATCAGCTCTGCTCATTGTTGGTCCCAAGTAGTCAGATGAGGTCTAGAGGGGGGGAGGGTGAATAGACCTCTGAAAATTTTAGACTTAAAACTTTTTACTCTTCTGTCAGCAGACTAAGCTGATGAAGAACAGTAAGATAACTATGCTGATCGTGAACAAATCTTGAACAGCAGAGTGACCACTCTTCTTACAGTTTACTTAGCTGATTTCAATGAAAATCAGTTTTATCGGATGTTAGAAAGTGTTTTTCACAAGTAGACTAAGTCCTTAAAAAGATTTTATCCCCAGTTTTAAAACTCCTTATAAAATCTTTTGATAATTCAAAGTGTTGAAATATGCAAGGTTCAAAATATGCAAGAAAACTTAAATGCAAGATAACACAAAGAATTTTTATAGTGGTTATATGGATAAAAATCCTTTAGTCCACTCTTCCAGATCACTTAGATTCTGGGTTATACTATAATCACACAGATTACAATATTTCTCCACTTATACCTAGACAACAAATGAAAAGGCTATAAGCTCACAATAGGAATTCACTCAGAAAACCTATCCTCTAAAGTAGAATCACTCACAAAGATGGATTCTAACTTCGCACAATACTCAGCTAATACAAAACACTCAGATTGTATTTTTCTATTTTCTTCAACTGGGTTTCTGTCAACAGATGACTTCCACCAGACGAGTGAGCTGTTCGAGCTTCTTGAGACTTAGAAAAATTTCTGCTTCGAATGCGAAATCTCAGATGTTATTGTGTTGTTCTCACTTCGAAATCAGCTCTATTTATACTTGAATTTGAAATTATGACCGTTGAATGAGATCAAATCTCAAATCCATAGCCTTAGCCCAATTCCAGAACGGCTACCTGCTACAGTCCTTTTTCTGCTGTACTTTCCTGTAGCTGCATTAAATGCACTATGCTGATCCGAGAGTAAATTCCAATCATTTGCCATTACTACCCTTCTCTTCCAGCATTTATTACACCCGGTGCATTTATTACCGTTGGACTCTTCTCATGATCTCTTCTACTCTGCTGATCAAAGCAACTCTGCTAATAGATACTCTGCTGATCAAATACTGAACTAATCTGATTTGAGTCAGCTGATGGTCTACCCTTCTGATTGCTGTTTCAGCATGAGATCACTAGTCTTCTGGGCTTTGAACTTTGAACTCTTCTGATGTCTTCTTTCACTTGTTCAAAATTCTTCTAAGGGAACTAAGCTTTCCATACTTAGCTGATTCTGATGTTTTGGAAATCATCAAAACCATCCCTTAATTACTTATTTTCTTTGCACTCTATCTTCATCTTCATCCAACAATTTCCCCCTTTTTGATGATGACAAAACTTCAGCTAAGTACCTGTACCTAACCTAAAGTTTTCATCCTCAAAAATTTCTGAGATAGAAATAGTCTGTTGGATTTAAACTTGCAATTTTATAGATATTGAAAAGTATTACATATTACAAGTTTTTGAACAGATAGAAATGCAAGAACAAAATTACAAGGAAATTACAAGGAAAATTGCACTAGTCTTCTTCTTTTTCTTTGTCTTCTTTTCCTTCAGCTGGATTGGAAGTTTCAGCTTCTGAATCCTTGAATTTTTGTTGTAACAGCTCTAACTTCTTCTTTTTAGCATCAGGGTCAAGCTGTTCTTCAGCTGAGTCCTTAGCAGCAGCTATTTCTTTATCAGACTTAGCTTTTGCTTCAGCTTCAGTTTCATCAGCTTCACTTTCTTCTTCTGTGATCTTCTCATCTGTTGGTCTGCTTGTGCCTTCATTTTCTTCATCAGCTCCAACTTCTTCAGCAGCAGATTCTTCCAACACTTCAGTTTCTTCAGCTTCAGCACCATCTAGTCTATCTTCTATTTTATCAAAAGAAGTTCCAACTCTCTTCTGTCCAAATACCCTATCTTCCCCCTTGTTGTCATCATCAGCAGGGTTGACTGGATATTGTGGTAAGACTGGTGTAATCTGAAGTGAATCACAAAGAAGCTTGATGTTTTCTTCTATGGCATTAAGTTGAACTTGTTGATTTAGTTGATTGGCCTCAAAAGCTTTCATTCTTTTGAGCACATCTTCTCCTTGATCACCCAACTGAATTTGAGTTCCCAAAATCCAATTAGATGAAGCAGTGAAGTCTTTCATCATATTTCTCATAACTTCATCTTCTGCTTGAATAGCCATCTCAACTGTTTCTTCAGTCCGTCTCCAACCAGCAGCAGTGCTCTGAGTCCTTCTTCTGATAATGTCCATTTCTTGACAGACAGATTTGACATCCTGAGCAGTATCTTCTATCAGATAGATTGGAACAGCGGCAGCTTTCTGATTTGCAGTTAACTTCTCTTCCATTTCCTTCATTGATTTTGATATCATTTGTTGAATAGAACCCAACAATGATGTTTGTTGTAAGCTCTGAGAAGTAGAAGCAACTTCAGTTTGGATTGGAGGTAAGGCAAGAACTTCCTTTTCAATGGACTGTTCTTCTGCTTGAGTTGATTTTTCAGTTGCCTGATCTGCTGGACCAGAAGCAGAGTCTTCTTTCATGGTCTCATCAGCTTGACTAGGAGTACTTTCCTTCTCCTTAGTCTGATTACTTCCCTCAGCAGTAGCCTCTTTTTCAACAATCTGATCAGCCTGATTTGTGGTAGTTTCTTTTCCCTTTGACTCATCAGCTGGTTCAGACTTGTCATCCTTTTCTTTGTTCTGATTAGTGGGGTCAGATGTACCCTCTTTTTCCTTTTGTTGATCAGCAACATCAGCAGTGACTTCTTTCTTTTTGTCCTTGTCAGCAGGGGGTTCAATCTTCTTGATAGATTTGACAGTTCTCAGCAACCCTGCATCATCTAGAGTAGTTCTGTGAGAAATCTAGGTGAAATCATCAATAGGAATAAATGGGGAGATTGGGTCCGTAGGTAATTCTTCAAATGGTTTAATGTTAGGACCATAGACAATCTGCTTGATATTAGGAAGAGGGATCATGGAGCTTGGCTGTCCCTTCATCTTCCTAATCTTCTTAGCCCATAATTCCATAGACTGAGCAATTGTCAGCTTGATGGATCTCTCCTTGAGATCTTCTGATTCAGCATACTCCTCAGGAACAGATTCAAGAATCTTCTTTGCCTCAGCCTTGGCAATGTGACTGATTCTTAATCTTAACTTATCCAGAAAGAATTCTGAGTCAAGTGCTTGAGTTAGAGATCCAGTCTCAAGCCACTTCAACACCCAGGCTTCTTCAGTAGCAAATCCTTTCCAATTTGCGATCTGTTCTGGACTCTTGGTCAATCTGAATTCTCTCCATCTGTTGTACCTTATCTTCTCTTTGTTGAACATTGTCAGATGGGTGATTCTTGCATTCTCAGCATCCAACCTTTTAAGAAATTCTTCAAAGATGTCAGGATCATCTCTGACAATCTCCAAAGCCAGTTTGACCTCTTCTCTTCTTTTTGGTTGAATCTTTGGAGCAGGCATGACTGGTATGGGTTTGGTGGGGTCTCTTGGTTCACCAATTGTAATGCCTCCAGAATGCTTTGGACCATGAGCGTCTTTGGTGCTTGCTTCAATAGCAGCAGCCAACTCTGCTGCCTCAATAGCATCCCTTTGCTCTTGAGTCATTTTGCTGGCTTCTTCTTCCAGCCTCTTGACCTCAAGGGCTTTAAGACGATCCTCCTTCATTTTTCAGTTTATAAACCTCACTCAAAACAGCAGCAGAGACAACGATTTTCTTACCCCCAATGACAGCTGACATAACAGTGTCATCTTTGGTGAATTTCCTGGTCTTGTAGAAGTGATCAACATCTTCTAAGTAAACCCTGTCTTCGTGGGCTTCCAGAACTGGAACTAAAGATGCCTCTTTGATTTTCTCCAAGATTGAGCGCATCAGATCAGTACCAGAAAAATGGAATTTGCTGTAGTTCAAGTACCTTCCATCAATAATCTTCTCCATTTCTGGGATTACTGAGTAGAAATCTGTGAGAGCAGTAAACTTTTGAAAGCGAGAGAGATTGAGAGTTAGAGAATTTGAGAGTTTGTGTGTGCGTAAGACGACTGTACTGTTCAGATCGGATTTTATATGTTTTCCATTGTTTAGGTTATCGTGATTAATCTGAGACGTTGGATCAATCTGACAGTTTATTAATCGTGTGGGTGGGAGCTGCGGAGTTCAATTTTATTATTTTAATGTCAGACAGGCAGGAAACTCAATCGACACTTATCTATTACTTATAAAAGCGTGTTTCTAGAGATGCGATTTCATAACCATGCTTATATAATGTATCAGATGAGTAGAGTTTAACTTATCTGACAGACGAGTAATCTGTTATCTGTTATTACTAGAGAAAGCCAATAGCTAGTAATCTTCCTCTGCTGTTTGTCAATCCAGCAAGATAAAATAGTCTTCAGTCTTCAAGAATTAAGAACACATCTTCTGATAACATAACTTCAACTAATTGTCATTAACCAATTTCATCTTTAGAGCAGAAGTACCGCTAGTCTTACACGTTCCCCCTGTCTTTAAGAATTCATAAGTTAACTATTCTGTTGAAAGTTAATCCTTGAATATGATAACGGATGACTGTGCTGATGAACTTTAGTCTTCTGATAAGCTCCCCCTCAGCTTATGCATCCAAATTGAGTAGTCCTAGCTCAGCTCTTAGAGTTGAGAACCTTACTTCACTTAAAGGTTTAGTGAAAATATCAGCAATCTGATTGTCAGTATGAACATACTCAATCATAACATTTCCTTTTTCCACATGATCTCTAATGAAGTGATGCTTGATCTCAATATGTTTAGTCCTTGAATGACTTGTAGTGTTCTGAGTAAGTGAGATTGCACTTGTATTGTCACAGTAGATTGGAATTCCACTGGTTTTGATATTGTAGTCTTCTAGTTGATGCTTCAACCAAAGTATCTGTGCACAGCAAGCTCCAGCAGCTATATACTCAGCTTCAGCAGTAGATATAGAAACTGAAGTATGTTTCTTTGAGATCAGACGACTACCTAAGAACTGACAGGCACCTGTTGTGCTTTTTCTGTCAATCTTGCAGCCAGCAAAGTCTGAATCTGAATAACCAATAAGCTCAAATCCAGATTCTCTAGGATACCACAATCCCAATTCTTGAGTGCCCATAATATATTTCAGTATTCTCTTGGCAGCTAAGAGATGAGATTCTTTGGGATTTGATTGGAATCTTGCACAGACCCCAACTGAGTACATGATATCAGGTCTACTTGCTGTTAGATATAACAGTGACCCAATAATGCCTCTGTATTTGGTTATGTCCACTGATTTGCCATCTTCATCTTTATCCAAACAAAGACTTGTAGACATAGGAATAGTAGCAGTAGAGCTAGTTTCCATACCAAATTTTTTGAACAGATCTCTTGTGTATTTTGCTTGGTTGATGAAAATACCATCAGGCAACTGTCTAACTTGCAATCCAAGAAAATAATTGAGTTCACCCATCATGCTCATTTCAAACTTATTCTGCATGAGCTTGGAGAACTTGTCACACATCTGTTGGTTAGTTGAACCAAAAATAATATCGTCCACATATATTTGCACAATTAATATATGATTCTCCCATTCAATTGTAAACAAGGTTTTGTCAACTTTACCTTTGCGAAATCCTTTAATTAAAAGAAAATCAGGTAAAGTGTCATACCATGCTCTTGGAGCCTGTTTCAGTCCATAGAGAGCTTTCCTCAGGCGATACACCTTGTCTTCTTGTTGATAAGCTTCAAATCCAGGTGGTTGTTCAACATATACTTCTTCTTGCAGTTCTCCATTGAGAAAAGCAGACTTCACATCCATCTGATAAACAGTGAAGTTCTTGTAAGCAGCATAAGCTAGAAACAGTCTGATTGCTTCAAGTCTTGCTACTGGTGCAAATGT
Organism: Penstemon eatonii; assembly: GCA_038501285.1. Classification (NCBI taxonomy): domain Eukaryota; kingdom Viridiplantae; phylum Streptophyta; class Magnoliopsida; order Lamiales; family Plantaginaceae; genus Penstemon; species Penstemon eatonii. Next base: position 20,223,408 of record CM076711.1, read on the forward strand.
TTCATCAAAGTCTATTCCTTCTTCTTGACAATAACCCTTGGCCACTAATCTTGCTTTGTTTCTTATAACAATACCATCTTCATTCATCTTATTTCTGAAAACCCATTTAGTGACAATTACTCTTTGATGACTTGGTCTAGGAACTAAGTACCAGACTTCATTCCTTTCAAATTGATTCAACTCTTCTTGCATGGCTTCAATCCAGAAGGAATCACTGAGAGCTTCTTCAATTTGTTTAGGCTCTATTTGAGATAGAAAGGTGACAAACATAGCATCTTGTGCAGCAGCTCTTCTTGTTTTCACTCTATCTAATGGATCACCAATCACTAACTCTGGTGGGTGATTTATGAGCCATCTAAAATCAGGTTGCAGGTCTGGATGTTGTCCTCTGTTTTGATCTTGCAACACTACTGTTGGAGTTCCAGTAGTAGTCTGTTGAACATCATCTGGTCTGTCAGCTGTTTGTAACTCGTCTGTTAGACAATCAGCACTGTGATTTTGAACAGCACTTGAGCTAGCAGCTGAATTTAAATTAGGTAGTATGATGGGAACATATTCTTCATTCTTTCCAATATCCAACTTCTGTAAATTAGTAGACAGATCTTGATTGGTACTTTGATTCTTTTCAGAAGATTGACTTGGCTCATCAAATACTACATGGATAGATTCTTCTATTAGTAATGTTCTTCTGTTAAAGACTCTATAAGCTTTACTAACAGTAGAGTATCCTACAAAAATAGCTTCATCAGCCTTTTCTGCAAATGCAGTAAGGTGATTTTTCCCATTATTTAATACAAAGCATTTACACCCAAAAATTTTGAAGTAATGAATGTTTGGTTTTCTGTTGTTCCAAACTTCATATGGAGTCTTGTTCTGATTTTTGTTGATCATGCATCTGTTCTGGGTAAAGCAGGCTGTATTTGTTGCTTCTGCCCAAAATCTTTGTGGCAGTTTAGCTTCAGCTATCATGGTTCTGACAGCTTCCTTCAGTGTTCTGTTTCTCCTTTCAGCAACACCGTTCTGTTGAGGGGTTCTAGCAGCTGAATACTCATGATGTATTCCTTTGATGTTACAATACTCTTCAACAGTAGAGTTTGTGAACTCTGTCCCTTTATCTGATCTGATCTTCAATATCTTTGTACTTTTCTCATTCTGGATCAGTTCCATCATATTAGTAAGATGTTCCTTGGTTTCACTTTTCCTTTTCATGAATATCACCCAAGTATATCTTGAATAATCATCCACAACAGCTAGGCAGTATTTCTTTCCACCATTGCTGACTGGATCAATGGGTCCAAATAAGTCCATGTGTAGCAGCTCCAATATTCTTTCAGAGGATTGGTGCTTCTTGCTTCTGAAAGATGACTTGATTTATTTACCCTTCTGACAGGCGTCACAGAGCTTGTCTTTGCTCATGACTGTTTTTGGAATCCCTTCTACCAAATCATTCTTTGTCAGTCTATTTATGGTCTTGAAGTTTAAATGATTCATCCTTTTGTGCCATAGCCAGCTAACTTCACTTGGTGTTGATGCCACCAAACAAATGTTTGAATTCTTATCAGCAGAATTCCAGTCGACTATGTAGACATTCCCTTGTTGTCTTCCAGATAAAATTACCTTCTTTGTACCAATCTGTTCAACGTAGCACTTATCTGTTGAGAAGATGACTGAATATCCTTTGTCACAAAATTGACTTATGCTCAGCAAATTATATTTGAGGCCTTTAACATATGAAACGTCAGATATCTCAATGTTTCCTCTGATCAGTCTTCCTTTAGATTTAATCTTGCCTTCTTTGCTGTCCCAAAAGTAACTTTTGGACCATCCACAGCAACTGCATCAGTCAGCTCATGTATGTTTCCACACATGTGCCTTGAACAACCACTGTCCAAGTACCAGATCTTCTCTACTTTACTCCTACTCCTAATCCTAACCTACAAAACAAAAGTAAAATTGTTTTAGGTACCCTTATTGAGAGGGTCCTGAAGGATTAGTTCCACCTTTGACAACCCAAGATGTTGATGTCTTAGGCTTCTTAGGCTTCTGAGTTTTGACAGGAGCATGAACTTTTTCATTTTTATCATAATTATCAGATAAGTCATGTTGATGATCAATATGATAAGAATAATGTTCATAACAGGGTAAGGTGCATGATAAGCAGGGTATGCATTGGATGAGCAGGGTAAGGTGCATAGTAACTAGGAAATTGAGGTGCATGATACATAGGAGGATATGCAGCAGGTTGCACATAATATGACTCATTTCCATACCAAGCATTTTGATTTTTCTTATTCTTATGCTTTTTTGGCTTACTAGTAGCTTGCTCAATAACAGACGACTTAGTTTTACCACTAGTCTAATTGACTTTAGCTTTATCAGCAGACTTCTTAGGACTCTGCTGTTTGGTCTTACTAGTCTGTTTACCTATACTAGGCTCTTTGCTCTTTTTAGCCTTAGGAGTTTTCGTCTCCTTTAATACTTTCTCAGGTGAAGCAGGTCTAGCAGTTTGAACATACAGAATGACCTTACTATTGTCAGCAGATATAAATTTCTCAGTATGATTCAATTCGTGCTTATCCTGTTCTAAAGGCATCTTCTGTTTACTAGACATGTGAGTGGATGCAACAGATGATTTTTCATGAGACTCAATAACTTTTTCAAGTTCCATGATTTTTCCTTTATAAACTTCACATTCAGCTTTCAGAGATTCATGTTCTTGCTCAAGCTGTTTATATTCAGCTGATTCTCTAGGCTTTTCAACTGTGAGTTTCAGTGAACTATTTTGCTCTTTTAGCAATATCATCTCTTCCTTAAGCTTTTTGTATGCTTCAGCAATAGTATTGTTAAGCATCATTTGTTCAAATGAATTGAATAATTCATTGTCAAGAGGAGTTACCTCTTCCTCAGAGTCATCAGATTCCTTTGCCATCAGGCAGAGGAGAGCATGTTTTTCTTCATCAGACGATTCTTCATCAGATGTGTCTGAATCTGAATCAGATGAGTAGACAGCAGTCAGCTTCTCTGCTTCAGCCATCATTGCCTTGCCTCTCTGATGCTTTCTTTCTTTTCTGATTTTCTTTTCTTCTTCAGTGTATTTTTCTGCCTTTGGATATGGACAATCTTTGATGAAGTGTCCAAATTTCCTGCAGTTATAACACATTAGTTTGGCTTTATAATCCTCTTTATCTTGAGAAGAAAAGTTAGGTTTAGAAGTAGAAGCATTGTTGTATTTGTTCTTCATTTTTCTCTTGTAGAACTTCTTGAAATTGTTCATTAGCAATGCTACATCTCTAGCAGTGTACTCCTTTTTGTTGAGTAGAGTGGCTTCATCAGATGAGTCCACATCTTTACTTTTCTGTGCTGGTCTTCTGGTGTTTTCAGCAGCAACTAAGGCAGCTGTGGGTCCTGAAGTTGAGGTTTCTTCAATTCCCATTCTAGGCAGTTTATACTCATATGCCTTGAGTACTGAGACAGCTCTGTAAGAGAGATTTTTCCCAAATCCCTTGATTCTTCCATTGCTGTCACCTTCATGTTGAATTTTGGAGGTAAAGCCTTCAGCACTCTGATGGTTATCTCCTTGTCCGTGAAGGTTTTTCCAAGCTTTAACACTTCATTCAATGTTCTGGTGAACCTAGTATCCATCTGATCAATGGTCTCTCCAGATTTAATTTTGAAATTGTCTAGCTTTTCCAGAGCAACATTCAGCTGATGCTCCTTAATGGCGTCGTTTCCTTCGCTCATATCTCTGACTTTATCCCACATCTCCTTTGCAGTTTTGCAATGTTTGACCTTGTCAAACCGATCATTGTCCAGGGCTTTAGTCATGATTAATCTTCCGACTTTATCCAGGTTAAATAGCTTTATTTCCTCTGGAGTCATCTCATGAAGGTCTTTTTCCACAACCGTATCAATTTCATTGATTTTTATGGTCTTTGTGAATCTGAATGGACCTTTAATAATACATGTATACATGTTGTCATTGTAGGCTGCTAGAAAGATTTCCATTCTAATCTTCCAATCTTCAAAAGACATACCAGCAATGTGGGGAACATGGCTGATACAGTCCATTTTTCAAAAAGTGTTAAATTTTCAAAAAGATGCTCTTTTGAAAAGTTTTGAAAACCTTTGAAAAACACTTCGATCAAGCTCGTTGATCAGGCAGCTGATTCTAATGAACAACCTGCTCTGATACCACTTCTTGGTCCCACGTGGTCAGATGAGGTCTAGAGGGGGGGGGTGAATAGACCTCTGAAAATTCTAGACTTAAAACTTTTTACTCTTCTGTCAGCAGACTAAGCTGATGAAGAACAGTAAGATAATTATGCTGATCGTGAACAAATCTTGAACAGCAGAGTGACCACTCTTCTTACAGTTTACTTAGCTGATTTCAATGAAAATCAGTTTTATCAAGAGTATACTTGCAGCGGATGTTAGAAAGTGTTTTTCACAAGTAGACTAAGTCCTTAAAAAGATTTTATCCCCAGTTTTAAAACTCCTTATAAAATCTTTTGATAATTCAAAGTGTTGAAATATGCAAGGTTCAAAATATGCAAGAAAACTTAAATGCAAGATAACACAAAGAATTTTTATAGTGGTTATATGGATAAAAATCCTTTAGTCCACTCTTCCAGATCACTTAGATTTTGGGTTATACTATAATCACACAGATTACAATATTTCTCCACTTATACCTAGACAACAAATGAAAAGGCTATAAGCTCACAATAGGAATTCACTCAGAAAACCTATCCTCTAAAGTAGAATCACTCACAAAGATGGATTCTAACTTCGCACAACACTCAGCTAATACAAAACACTCAGATTGTATTTTTCTGTTTTCTTCAACTGGGTTTCTGTCAACAGATGACTTCCACCAGACGAGTGAGCTATTCGAGCTTCTTGAGACTTAGAAAAATTTCTGCTTCGAATGCGAAATCTCAGATGTTGTTGTGTTGTTCTCACTTCGAAATCAGCTCTATTTATACTTGAATTTGAAATTATGACCGTTGAAGGAGATCAAATCTCAAATCCATAGCCTTAGCCCAAATCCAGAACGGCTACCTGCTACAGTCCTTTTTCTGCTGTACTTTCCTGTAGCTGCATTAAATGCACTCTGCTGATCCGAGAGTAAATTCCAATCATTTGCCATTACTACCCTTCTCTTCCAGCATTTATTACACCCGGTGCATTTATTACCGTTGGACTCTTCTCATGATCTCTTCTACTCTGCTGATCAAAGCAACTCTGCTGATAGATACTCTGCTGATCAAATACTGAACTAATCTGATTTGAGTCAGCTGATGGTCTACCCTTCTGATTGCTGTTTCAGCATGAGATCACTAGTCTTCTGGGCTTTGAACTTTGAACTCTTCTGATGTCTTCTTTCACTTGTTCAAAATTCTTCTAAGGGAACTAAGATTTCCATACTTAGCTGATTCTGATGTTTTGGAAATCATCAAAATCATCCCTTAATTACTTATTTTCTTTGCACTCTATCTTCATCTTCATCCAACAGCTCATCATCAGACGTGTACTCTCATCAGCCAAGCACTGAATAGGGAGCCGTTGAATACACTAGCTATGCCTAACATGTGAAATGGGTGCATTTGGAAAGATCAAGAAGTCGTCCCAACGGTAATAAATGCCACTGGAGTAATAAATGTTGAAGTCCGAGGTTATTAATGGTAAATGATTGAAGAAATAACTCGTATCAGCTCGGTGCATTTAATCCTGCCTTACAGAAAGTACAGTCTGCAGTACTGTCACTGTGCAGAGAGCCGTTCGCGGAAATTAAGGACCAGAAATCAAGAGATTTGAATTTTGTCTCACTTCAACAGACATAATTCAAAGTGTGAGTATAAATAGCTGAGAGAGACGATGAGAAAAGAACAACACAACATCTGAGAGATTGAATTGGAAGCAAAATATTTTCTAAGTCTCTAAGCTCAAGAACAGCTCACTCGTCTGCTGAAGTCATTTGTTGACAGAAGCCGTTGAAGTTCAAAGATTATACATTTTCTGAGTGAATATGTAAAAGAGAGTGTTGTGAGGAGTAGATATCCATCTTTGTGAGTGATATTACTTCGGAGAGTAGGAATTTCTTTGTGATTTCCTATTGCGAACTTGTGGCTTATCATTTGTTGTAAAGCACAAGCAGAGTGTACTAATTACTTTTGTGTTCTTAGTATAACCCAAGATCTGTGTGACTTGGAAAAGTCGATTAAAGGATATTTACATCCATATAACCACTATAAAAATCATTGTGTTTTTACATTGCTTTTTACTTACATACTTTCAAACTTGCATAAAACACATTACAAAACTGTTTGAAAAAGGTTTAAAGGAGTTTACAAAAACTGGGGATAAAACTTTCAAACTACTAAGTATACTTGCGAAAAACACTTTAAAAATCCGCTGCAAGTACTCTGGTATTAAAACTGATTTTGACTAAAATCAGATAAGTAACTATCAGACTAGTGGTCAACAAAGCTGTTCAAAGATTTGTTCGCTATCAGCATTGTAAGCTTACTGTTCTGTAACAGCTTAGTCTGCTTACATTTGAGCAACAGTTTTAAAGTTAAGATTTTGTTTAAAATTTTCAGAGGCCTATTCACACCCCCTCCCCCCCTCTAGACCTCATCTGACCACTTAGGACCAACAGCAACCCAAGCTTTTATTTGTTTTTGTTTTTGCATTTTTTGTTTCGTTTTGTTTTAGTTTTATTGTGATATGTGATGTTTTGTCGGGTTTTGCAGGCGTATCGCGGTGCAAGGTAACAAGGAGATGAATATTTCATGGACTAGGGCGTTTTGGAGAAGAAGAATAATCAATTCATGGCACAATTTGAGTCAGGCCATGGCTCAATTTTGATCAAAAAGAGTGCATAAATTCCAGAAGCTTGATGCCATGTCACAACTTGAGTCTGGCCATGGCTCAATTCTTGAACAATAAAGTGATCAAATTCCAGCAGCCTTAAGTCACGGCACAACTTTAGTCATGCCATGGCTCAACTTCAAGTGCACAAAGTCATGAAATTCCAGATTCGGAAAGCCATGGCTCAATAGATCGAGCCATGGCCTCAAAAAAAAAAAATTCAGGAAATACCTTCTCTATCATTTCCCTATTCTCCAAATTCAGCAAATCATCCTAAAACCCTAACAGACCACCAACCACCGACCAGCCGCCGCACCTACTCGAGCTCAGCCCCGCCGAAACCGCCGCACCATCGCCGCGACCTGCCCCTTTTCTCCCCAACATCAGCCGCAACCTGAAACCCTAACCCAGCCATATCCGCCGCGACTTGCCCCCTATTCAGCCATAGATCCGCCGCCCCTTGCACAAAACAACCACCAGTCGAAACCCTAGCGCCGTCGCAGGTCCCCCATCCCAGTTGGCCATCTTTTAAGTGCCGTGCATCGGTAAGAACATTGTTTTTTGCCTTTCTTGGTTCGATTCTTGAATTCGTTTTCGATTGCTAGTTTGAGGGCTTGTTTTGCTATTCTTGGGTTTTGGTATGTGATTATTTGTGAATTGTGGAGGAACGGGTTCTTGAGTGTAGTGTAGATACTTGGATTATTGCTTGATTGTGTGGTTCATTGAGATTGATTATATCATTTCGGTGTGATATTTGTGGATTGATTGTTTTGGTGGAGTGCCGATTTTGATTACATTACACCAAATGGCACCACAAAGTCGAACGGTCCAAAAGAAAACCCCTGTGAACAAATTAGCACTTACAACCACATCAACGAAAAAGCTTAGTGGTGCTAGGGATAAACATGGGCCGACGGATGAGTTTGATAGCAGTAGATTTGTTAACCCGGAAGCTCAAAAGAAATTTTTTGACACACATGAGGTCACAAGATCATTTATCACGCAGAGGGGTGTAGAATGTACCCCCTAGAGTTTCCCCGAATGTTATCGGTTATTTCAGAAATGGGGATGGATGGATTTCATTAAACAACCGACGGAGATTGAGGTGAAATCGTACGCGAATTCTATGTAAATGTTTCCCAAACTCCGGACGCAAAGGAGGTCAAAGTTCGGGTCAGGATAGTCAAGTTCGATAAGGCGACCATCAATACTCTTTACGAGTTGCCGACTTATGCCACTGACCAATACATAACTTGCCTCGCGGATGCAATCGATATGAAAGACATAGTGGAATTCATTTGTCTCTCGGGCACAGTCTTACCGATGATGGGAAAAATTTTGAAACCATCGCTCACGCCTACAGCAAAAATTTGGTTCGCCTTCATTGCTTCCCGCCTTATGCCCACGACACATTACACAAAAATCTCGGAAGACAAAGCCTACCTCATCTATTCCCTAATGAAGGAACACACTGTTGACGTCGGCGCATTACTTTACAAAGGCATTATGCGAAATGCAACAAAGGAAGGAGCCCAAACATTTTGGTTCCCCTCCCTTATTTTTCATCTTTGTATTCAAGCTGGGGTGCAGAGAGGTGACGGAGCTGGAGTGGTGAAATTGAAAAATGCCTTCGATGATCAAACCTGGTGTAAGATATTGGGCATATCGTATTGGAACCCCCAGAGTGCGAGAACTATTTCCAACCGGGGAGCGATTCGCCATGGAGAAGCAACTTAACTTTTTATTTGCTTACGTACAGACCGGCTTTCAGCGGAATGAAGCAATCCAAGCAGTAGAGGTGTCCAGCTGCCACCAATGCCACATTTCCCAACTATGGATGTTTTTGAGATGGGCCCCACCGATATTACTGATGATGCTAAGTCGGATCCCGAGAATGATGCTTAAGATGGCAAGACATATCGGAGACCACCAGACACCGCCTCATAGGGACGTATTCTTTTTACTGATCTCTATTATATTTTGTTGGTGGTTTTATTACTGTCTGCATGTGCATATTCTCGTCTTTCCTGTTTGGTTAGTCTGGCATGTTTCAACTCGTTTGTTTATGTCACAGTGAGGACACTGTTTGTTCTAAGTTTGGGGGGGGGGGGCGTCGCATTTACTTCATGTATGCTAGGTCAACTTTAACTAATGTTTTTTGAAATTTTATGTGTTTTTGAATGTTTTTCCTGCACATTTTAAGCACGAATACATAATCGAGAATTTAGGATGACGTTAGAAAATTATAGTTAGAATAGAGCTTAAGAAATCTTTCCTTGCCTACCTAGTCTCTAGATTCGAGGGTTAAAGTGCTAAATGTCTAAGTAATAGTTTTGCCTAAGTTTGGGGGGAAGGATAACTTTAGCAAGAACCAAATGAAGCAAATGATTGAAGAACTTTAAGTTAAATCCAAAGAAAACAACCTCACATGTATGAGACCTGAAAAATCCTCATTGCTTGAGACTTATACTTGCACTCCTCTAACGTGACTGCAATAAGATGAACGATATATGGGTGCTTTGATTTAACTATTCATCACTCCTCTATTTTGACTGCTTATTTAGAACGAGTTATGAGTGTGAGTGGTGCTAAATATTACTAAAGTTGTTCGAAATATATATATATATATATATATTGCTAAGTGAAAGTTCGAACTTAAAGGAGTCAATAACTTCGACTGACAGCTTTGCTAGAACTTAGTGATTGGTATGATAATCCAAGAAAATAGAGAATTTGTTTGGCAAGCAAGGAATTTATGCAATTAGGCTCAATGATTTCGAAGCTATTGTGATCTAGGTGATTCCGACATTTTCGTATTATGTATATACACATACATGCAAGAATTACATGATAAAGTGCATAACATTTTGAAAATATTGGTGTGGAGTTTAACTTTGAATGCATGAGGATAAATGTTGGAAATCAGTTGGCTTTGTGTTGAAATTAGTGTCATTACTCGAGGACGAGCAACAATTTAAGTTTGGGGGTGTGATAACTCTGTGAAAATAGAGTTATCGCGTGGACTTTTTAGGCTTAAATGAGTGTTTTTCACGAATAATTGTGGATTTTATTGCATATTTCACTTTTTAGAGTCGATTCACGAATTTAATCAAGTTTTGAGAATAATCTTTGATTTTGGATACTAATTCGATATATTCTCTTGTAGGAGATGAATGAGCCAACAAAGTTTGTAATCCATTGAGAATGAGCAATTTCAAATCTTGAAGGTGTAAAAGGATACAAAGGCATGAGATCAGGGGCTGAAAATGCAATTAGAGTCCAAGATTGTTGAATTTGTAGTGTTATGCGGCAGAACTTTTGGAATGTTAATGGGCTGGCGGCCCATTTGAGAGTTTGGAAGATTGAAGACAATCCTAATACCCGGAGGAGTGTGGAGAAAGAAATAAAAAGGGAAAAAGAGCAGAAAAAACACACGCCAGATTAGAGAGAAAAAGAAGTTAAACGAGATCAGAGAGAACAAGCACACATCACACTTTTGGCTGATTTCCGTTATTCCTTTATTAGAGAAGTTTATGAACTCTTTTATTGTTTATTTCGTTATTTTTAGCATGAACTAATTTCGTTTAGTCGATGGTTTTTACGGATCCATGTTATGCGAATAATGTTTTATTTTCTTTTCTAGTTTTAATTTAGTGACTTTCGATTTTTATTTATCGATATTCGTTTATCAAAATTGTGCTAATTACCGTCAAATTGATTGGCCACCTATTTGATTGTTTACTTTTCTTGATTGAACCTGGGAAGGGAATATTAAAAATAGGAGAGGAATTAGATAGTGGATTGTTTGTTAGTATAGGAATATACCCGACACGCCCATATCCAAATTAGGTCATATAATTCATGCATGTTATTAATTCTACTAACTTAGGAATAAGAATATTAAGTTAATTGCATAGGTTCTTAGGTGATTCGGAAGACACTTAAGGATAGAAGTGAACTCTAGGATAGCGAATAAGAATCACTAGTTAAAAGTAGGAAGTTAATTAACATTAGGAGCATAACATTGGTGAAGTTTAACTCTAGACCCATATCTCATTGATCGTCTTCTCAAGCACTTTAATCATCATCTTAGATTAATTATTTTTTTTAGTTTTAGTAGTTAGTTAAACAACAACCAACAATATTTTATGTTAATTGAATTAGAATAAGAATTAAGGTAGGGAATTTGGTACAATTTTAGTTTCAAGTCCTCGTGGGTTCGACGCTCAACTTACTCTTTATTACTTTTGTGATACGTGCACTTGCGTTTATTTGCGTGTGTAAAATCAGCAACACATTGTCAATTGGTGAATGGCAAAGTCATGCATCCAGCAAAGGAATTTAAATTGTATGAAGCTATAAAGAGCGAAGGGAGATCAAATGCTGCTCCCAAGAGAAAAGCCCCTGCCAAGGCTACAAAAGGTGCTGCCAAGAAAGGCAAGAAGGCTGGCCAGACTAGTAAGTTTGCTGATCAAACATCAACCACTTCTGTTCAAGCTAGATCAGAACAACCTGAAGTTGAAATCTCTGACAACGAAGTCAGTGAATTCACAAAAGAGATTGAGGACATGAAGACTGGTTCATCCCCTGAACGAACTGAATCGGATGAAGCAGTTCAACTTCAAATGATGAAAAGGATTACTATAAGCTCAGCCAGAAGGCTACCTCAACCACAACCATTAGGAAAAATGACCAAGGCTAAGGCAAAGAGGAAGGTCACCTTCCCTGATGAGTCACCTGAAACAGTCAGAGAAGTACCAGCAACAGCAGAGAGACCAGTTGCTGAGGAAAACAAGTCTGCTGAAACCAAGTCTGCTGATGAGCCAGCTAGAGAATCTACTGTTGGACAGTCTGCTGATGTTGAAGTTGAACAGCAGACTAGCACAACTGATGAAGGGAATGCAGTCCTTCTGCACCCTGCTCCGGTTAATGCTACTCCACTGCAGATTGTGGAAAGTCCTGAAGCCAGAAGGAAAAGAACTGGCAAAACAAAAATACCTACACTCATTGCTGCTCAGAAGAAAAAGCTAGATGAAGCTGAGAAAAAGAAAGCAGCTGCAAAGAAGGCTGAAGAGGATCGAAAGAAGGCACTTGCGCTCAAAAGGCTTGAAGAAGAAGCCCAGAATATGACACAAGAAGAGATAGATGCCAGAGAGGCTGCAGATCTAGATGCTGCTATATAAGCCAGTACCAAGGACTCCCATGGTCCAAGGCACACTGGTGGAATAGTGATTGGTGAGCCAAGAAATCCTAATAAGCCAAGGCAAGTCATGCCTAGACCAGAAGTGCAAGAAAAGAAAAGGGCTGAATTGAGACATGCAATTGCCATTGTTCGTGATGATCAAGTGGCTTTTAACAAGTTCATTGCACGGCTAGAAGCTGAAAATGATAAGTTAGTCCATCAGACGATGATTGTGAAAGAAAAGGTTAGGTATAACAGATGGAGGGAATATCGTCTGTTGAAGACTAAAGAACATATTGTGAAGTAGAAGGACTTCACAAGTGAAGAAGCCTGGGTTATGAAATGGCTGGAGTCAGGCTCTTTACATCAAGCCTTGGATTCAGACTACTTTTTGGACATGGTGAGGTTCAAGGTTAGTCGTCTGGTAATGTTTGAAGCCAAGAAGATTGTTGCTTCTGTTTCTGAAGAGCTTGCTGATGATGAAGACTTTCAAGAAAGAGCAGTAACTTTGGCACTTTCCATGACCATGGAAATATGGGCCAAAAGGACAAAGAAGATAAGGGGACAGACAAGTTCAATGATACCCCTTCCAAGTCTACAACAAATTGTCTTTGGACCTTCAATCAGAATCTATGAAGATCTACCTGAGCAGATAACTGCACCAATTACACCTACATGGATCTTCACTCACAAAACTTTTGTTTCTGAGAATGGTTCTGACATTGTTCACATTGCAGGTGAACCTAAGAAAGTCCAGGACTATACAGCAGATGAGGCCAAGGAGAAGGATAGCACTCCTAGCCATGCAGATGTTCCAACTACTTCCCATGCTATACAGCCATCTCTGTTGGATTCTATTCAACAGATGATATCAAATTCAATGAGGGAAATGGAAGAAAGGATCACTACCACTCTGCTGACTGTTGTAAACCAACCAAGTCAGAAAGCTGTTATTCCCAGTCCACTGATAGAAGAAGTTGCTGAAATCAAAGAAGATATCAAATCTATCAAGCTGGATATGGATACTTTCAGAAGAAGAACTCAAAGCACTGCAGCTGGTTGGAGAGCCATGGAAGAAACTATTGAACATGCTTTAGTGGCACAGGATGAAACTTTACAGAACATGATGAGAGACTTCAAAGCCTCAGCTGACTTATTGCTACAAACTCAGATACAGCTAGGTGATCAAGGAGAAGTCGTACTTGAGAAAGTAGAGTCTTTGCTAAGCAACAAGAACTACTAACGGATGCTCGACTTGAAGCAATGGAGGAAAACACCAGACTCCTCTGTGAAGCAATTCAAATCAGACCAGTCTTACCAAGACAACCATTCAACCCTGCTGATGATGACAAAGCGGGAAGATGGTGTTTCAATGGATGCTGAAAATAACTCTAAGACTGTTGATGCTGGTGCAACTGGAGAACTGGAACAATCTGCTGATGAACAAAACAAGGATGAAGATGAACAAACTAGCAGACCAGTTGACCAGTCAACTGCTGAACAAGAGAAGGAAACTGATGAAGCTGATAAATAAGAAGAAGAAGATGAGCCCAAGGAACCAGCAAAAACTGATAAGGAAATTGCTGCTGCCAAGGACTCAGCTGAAGAACAGCTTAATCCTGAAATCAAACACAAAAAGCTTGAGCTCCTGAATAAAAGTTTCTTCGAAGAATTGGAAGCTGAAACTTCCAAACCAGAAGAAGAAGACAAGCAAGAAGAAAAACAAGATTAGACTAGATTACTTATGCTTGTAAACTTTGTAGTTTTCTTTTGCACATCTCATCTGAAAGACTTGTATTCTGTAATCAATTTTCAAGATCTATAAAGATACATGTTTGAATCCAATAAACTATTTCTATCTCAGAAATTTTTTAGGATCAAAACTTTAGTATAGGTACAGGTACTTAGCTGGAGTTTTGTCATCATCAAAAAGGGGTAAATTGTTGGATGAAGATCAAGATGAAGTGCAATGAAGACAAGATGATAAGGGAGGTTTTGATGATTTCCAAAACATCATCATCAGCTAAGTATGGAATGCTTAGATCCTTTAGAAGAATTTTGACCAAGTAAGAAGACAACAGAAGGGTCAAAAGTTAAAGGTCCAGATGACTACTGATCTTATGCTGAATTAGGAATCAGAAGGGTGGATCATCAGCCGACTCAAATCAGATGAGTTCAAGTTTTGATCAGCAGAGTATCCATCAGAAGGGTTGATTCCATCAGCAGAGTAGAAAAGATCAAGAAGTCTTCCCAACGGTAATAAATGCACTTGGTGTAATTAATGCTGCAAGAGAAGGGTAGTAATGGCAAATAATTGAAGTTATTCTCGGATCAGCAGGGTGCATATAATGCTACTGCAGAAAAGTACAGCAGACTGTATAGTGCAGGTAGCCGTTCCAGAATTTAGGGGACCATGCTATGGATTTGAAATCTGTCTCTCTTCAACGGGCATTTTTCAAAATTCAAGTATAAATAAAACTGACTTCAAGAGCTAGAGAAACAACAACACACAATTCTGAGAAAAATTCTGAAGCAAAATCTCTCTAATTCTCAAGAACAGCTCACTCGTCTGGTGAAGTCATTTGCTGACAGAACCAAGTTGAAGTTCAAAGATAAATTCTTTTTCTGAGTGAAACCGTATTTAGAGTGTTGTGAGAAGTGTAGATCCGTCTAAGTGAGTGATCTAACTTCAGTGGATAGGTGTTTCTTTGTGATTCCCTATTGTGAGCTTACGGCCTTCTCATTTGTTGTTTTGGCGTAAGTAGAGTGTATTGTAATCTAAGTGATTATAGTATAACCCAAGATCTAAGTGACTTGGAAGAGTGAACTAAAGGATTTTTATCCATATAACCACTATAAAAATTCTTTGTGTTTTATTTTGCATAAGTTTATTGCATATTTCAAATTGCATAATTCAACACTTTGAATTGTTTGTTTAAAGATTTTAAAGGAGTTTCAAAACTGGGGATAGAATCTTTAAGAAGACTAAGTCTACTTGTGAAAACACTTAAAATTATCCGCTGCAAGTATTCTGTTTTTAAAACTGATTTTTGCTGAAATCAGCTAAGTAGTTATCAGAAGAGTGGTCAACTCTGCTGTTCAAGATTTGTTCAAGATCATCTTAGTCTGCTTACTGTTCTATATAAGCTTAGTCTGCTGACAGACGACTTGAAAGTTTTAAAGTCTAATTCAGAGGTCTATTCACCCCCCTCTCTAGACCTCATCTGACCACTTGGGACCAACACATGAGGTGAACAATTTCTCTCTAAAAAATTTTGATGTAGAGATATGGGTGAGACATCATGTGTCTTAAACTGTCTTAGATAACCTATTTCAATAAAATTTAGAGAGAATTTGGATGACATATTGTTCACAAATAGTAGCTCCCATTGTGAAGGGCAATAGTGCTCTGAATGACATAAAGAGGGAACAAATAATAAATATTCCATAAAGGCCTGATATCACAGTTGCGATCGGAATGTTGAGTCGATATCAAGTAATCCAGATATAGACCACTTAAGTGGTGATGTACGTTTAAGTAATCAGAAATTTACATATTTATGTATAGACGGGCGGTAAATTTTGATGTAATTTGGTTATCTAGATTCAAACTTTGTTGCTATGTTAATTTTCATAGATTAACATCATGACATGTTGGCCAATAAAGTTGTATTTTTTACTAATATTTCCACTATAGATGCCGATTTTTCCCGTTTTAAAGCTACTTTGTATGGTGTATGGTTAAGTAGTTTAATATTGGATACTAGCATTGTGGATTTCGTGCTATGTCATAAAAAAGGTACTAATTCTGATAATTCAGTGATCATTAAGCACGACAATACTGAATTGATAATTATTGATCCTTAGACTAAAGGCATGCAAATATTTAAATCTAGGGATCATATAATGAAAAAGTAAATGTATTTATAAGGTTTCATCGAAACTCTTATAAAGTGATGATATTTCTCATATTCAGGTGCACATTAAGTTCATTTGAGAAAATCATCTGGATGACCTAGAATAAACATAAGATTTATTCATTAAGAAATGTTGGGCTACTTTTTGAGAAATAAAATGCATTGTGATACATGGAAGATAATACTCGTTTTAGAGGACCTATCGCCATGATTCGTGTATTTGATTTCTATAAGTATTTATGGGATTTAGATATCATTATCCGGATCAAGTGGGAGAATGTAAGTTTATCATTAATTTTATTATAAACTTCATAAAGTGGTCCTTTGATCGTCCCACTAACCAATGATTTTAATTCCCACTAACCCATTATCTTGCCACACTAACTTGAGCATTATGTGAGTCATAAAGTAAAAGACTCTACACCTTCTTAGTGTCTTTGATGGCAAGACATGTCATAAAGTAAAAGACTCTACACCTTCTTAGTGTCTTTGATGGCAAGACACTGTATATAGGTGAGTCATATAAGGTCCATAAACTCAACATTCTTCACTAAAATACACCATCTAAAGGAGGTTGCTAGAGTGTAGAAGCATCTTATACACAATCGAATTTCTTCCAAAATCAATGGCTGGAGGTATAATGATCCATTCCGCATTTAGTTTTCATATATGCTATCTAGTAAAATTTTATATGTATGTTCAAATATCATTGTGGTATTTTATAAAGTCTAACACAAAGTACCAATAATGGTTCAGAATTTGGAGGAAGATTATTTAACAAGTTGACATGTTTTCTAGGAAAAGGGAAACAACTGCTTTTTCCAACATGGACAAGAATTGCAAAAAAAAATATGAAGATTAGAAAAATGGACTTGATCATTTTATAAAGTTCTTATTGCTTGTCGGAAATATATTTAATGAGTTACAATCATTTGCTTATAAATAGACCATGTTATATTTGGTGAGTTTTATTTCTCTTTGTCTCTAAAAATAGTCATTTACATATTTGGAATAAGATTCAGGTAATCTGAATCTGATTAACAGAAGTTGATATATGATATTGATGATTATTAAAGTTGTCATAATCTGGTCACCAAAATCTTCTAATTAAAATTGTGTAGAAATAAAATTTATTGTAATTGCAAAGTGATAATGTAACTTTAAAATGGCTAGCCAGGCTAGCCATATTAATGGAGTACCAAATGTGGTAACTAGAGCAAAATTTTAATTTTAACTAATTTACTTTTATTTGCTATCTTTATTATACGAGTAAAAAATGAAATTAATTAATATGTTTCTCTCTCTTCTTCATTCTTTAGAATTTGTTAGCTTGTACTCATCCCTTTCGAATTTTACAAATGGTCGCTGCCAGAGAAAATTGCTAATTTAGGTTAATTTACCCTTTCTGTCTTTTTTATAATACAAATCAAAAGGAAATTTAATTAATGTCTTTCTCTCTCTTTTTCGTTCCTTAGAATTTGTCAGAGAAATTTTCTAATATTGACTATTCTACCAATATTTGCCTTCTATTACAAAACAAGCTAAAATATAAACAAATAAAGAGAAGATTTCATTTTAAATACTCCACTTTTAATCCTTCGTGTAGATGATGACGAAGGAATGTCATTGATTTTGCTTCTTGATTCTATGATTCATTATCCGTTACAATTGCATTTCCTAGATACATAGCGACTAGATGTATTTCAATATCTAATACCCATGATAGATAATTCTTGCCCGAAATGTCAAATGTAATATCCGAGAATTTTTCGGGTCCTTTAATTGTAATTATATTGGATTATGATCCAATTGTGTATGCTACTACTTTTCAAATTAAAATTTAAGTCTCTTTGGTGCTATGTTATGTGCATTAATTATTTCATATAGCATATTGAACTTAGAAATAATTTAAAAAAAGTTCTATTGCATTTTAAAACATTGGGGTCATTTTGTATTTAATTTGGACCAAAGTGTGAAAAAATTGTTGATTCAGGGGTCATTTTGCACCTTTTGAAATTCTTTGGGAGGGGGTGTAAAGGTGCAAAAACGCCTCTTCTCCTCCATTGGCTGAACATGCAATAATTCTCTTCTCCTTGGAAAGCCAAAAACCGGCTGGGATAGCCCTTATGTGTGGGAATTTTCTCTCCCAAGGGACCAGACCCTAATGAGGTATATACTACTATCTCTTCTCCATTCAAACACTCCAACACTCTTTAAATATATTTCCAAATCAGATTTTGTAATTCCCCTACACCATTCTTGAAGCAAAATTTAGAGAGAGTTAGAGAGGAAATTTGAAAATAAATATAAGAGTTGGTCTCGAAATCTTATTTATTCCGCCGCAAAATGTTATGCAAAAATTAACTGAGTTAAATTTCATCCTAATATCACACAAACCAATTTTTTTATAACAAAATCTTACACGACACATATGTGCATAATATAAATATGAAAAAAAGGAAAATCTCTCCCATACGGGAGGCCAAAAGTGACGTGAGATTTTGCAATTCACTATGGGCCCAGTTGGGCTGATGGATTTGGGTTGATTGGATATTGCAATTTTGACTCTAGATTTTCGAAAAATCAAGTCCAATATTTTAAGAAAATAAAAATTTTCAATTATGCCCCTGATTTTCAGAAATTCAAATTTGCACTTTTGATCCCTCAATTTTTGGAAATTACAATTTGACCCCAAAATTTTGAAAAACCAAGAATTGCGATTCAGTTCAGAATTCTCAGAAAATTAAAAAAATTCAATTCGGCCCCAAATTTTCAGAAATCTGAATTTACACTTTTGGTCACTCAATTTTTAGAAATTATAATTTGACCCTAAATTTTTTAAAAGCCCAGAATTACAACAAGAAATTTTAAGGCACAATTGAGAATTTCAAATAACACAAATGATATATACCAAACAATAGATTTGAAATGAATGGATTTGAAATCCTTTGTAAAAAAATTTATCCAAATAAGAGATTGTAAATGAATGGATTTTAAATCATTGGAATTTCAAATTCATTCATTTCGAATCCATCCATCCAAATGGGCCCTTATAGGATTTATGAAGAAATTTCAAATGGATTTTTCTGTTGGTAAAAAGGGGAGCCATTTGTAATAAAAATAACACAAAATTTTAGATAGTTTGACAAATCACAAGAGTGTTTGTGCATTTAGCTATTTAGTTTTGTAGAATTGGAAAGGATCCAAAAGACAAATGAAGTAATTATAAAATTTAAGGAGGAACCAAGTCAAAAATAGTTGAATAATTTGCAAACCAATAGTGACAAGTTTTGATGCAGACATTAATCTATGCTGCTATTCCAGCAAGGTGAGGGGACGGCATAGATGTCCCATAGTAAAAGACTTACATAGCCTTCAATGTAACAACTCCAGGAGCTGCAATGTTGGGCTGTTAAATAGAAAAAAAAAATATATAATTTTAGAGAGAATTGTACTTGTGATACCAAATTATAAAGTGATTCACACTTGTGGTACCAAAAAAATCGAGACTGATATATATGGTACCACAATTTAAGAAATTGAATCAATTTTGGTACCTACTTGTGCAATATTTAATTATTTAAGAAGAAACTTTTGAGAAACTTGACACTGTCATGAATTTTATAATTTGAACAAATTTTATATGTAATTTTAATATCTTCTATTAAATTATTTTTACATTAGTAAAGTATTATTATTTTTGTAGACTTAAGCAAATAAAATAATTTCAATTATTTGTCCACGGATATATATGTCATTAAACTCGCCCTCCCCATCGCCCTACAACTTATTAATCCTGGATTCGTTCCTGAGTACAAGTAGTTATGGTAATAGTATTATGATTGTTCAAAATAGTAATTTATTAATGAACTATCATAATTCTATTAATTATTACTTACGTCATGTGACGTGACGTTAGAATTTTCCTTTTTTCAAATACCGTTGTCTCATGCCTATCCGAAATACGTCCAAATACTATGTTTATTATGAACCATAAAAGCTATATAAACCTATACCCGAGTCTCCAACATATGTATATTCTAAGGGCAATTCTAAAATCTCAGATCCTGTTTAGTTTTGAAACAATTTAATTTCGTACATAATCCATGGATTTTTCTGGTTACAATGGGTACAGTTCCGACTCAGAGTCAGAGCTGATCTCCACTACTATTCCGATTGTTTACACTTCATACCAACTTCAGAAGCTTGAAGTGTAAGTCCACACACATATAAATGTTTGTAATTCTGAATTAATTAAATTGGTACCAGATTTTTAAATTAAAGTTGTATATTAACTAAATTAAATTTATGTTTTCTTTGTACCATGTTGTTGTTTTGATAAGTACATTTTGTTTCCTTTATTAGTTCTCAAATTCAAATAGATTTGAATTTTTATTGTTTTTATTTTGAATTAATTAAATTTGTACCTGGTTTTTAAATTAAAGTTGTAAATTAACTAAATTAAATTTATGTTTTCTTTGTACCATTTTGTTGTTTCAATCAAAAACTATCAAAAGATTTATCAAGATTTTGTTATAGTTTTGGTTATTTTAAATCATGTATATGAATATAAATGACTATTTGTGTATATATCAAATGTGTACATAATCTTTTGATAGCCTAATTTCTTCTTCTTTTTCTTCTGAAATTAAATTATTTATGAATGTTTTTTTGTCTACAGGCTTTTTTTGAACTGCAACTCCCCTAACACTAATATGATAGAAGACTGGAGTTTAGATCTTGGGATGGAACCCAATCAAATTAAGTATTGGTTCCAAATCAGAATGTTGAAGAAACAGGTATATATATATATATAAATATATTTATTATGATCCAATTTCTCTTATTTTCGTCATGTAAGGCTATGTTTGATATTTGAATTTTAGTAAGAAAATATTAAATAAATTATTTTTCTTGCATCAAACGGTATTTTACTGAGCTTTATCTATCATTTATTTTCATTTACAATAAACCACCAGTGAATCCAAACATAGACTAAATCTTTGGATTTCTATTTGATATATGTATATGTATGTTACTTAATATGTCCTCAAAATAATTAATTCTGTAAAATCATCTAATCTTGATTTCTTGTATAGGGTGACCATGTTGAAGAAGAAAACAATGCTCTTAAGCGTGAAAACGAGAGGCTTCGTTTAGATAATTTAAGAATGAACGAACAGCTCTTGCAACGTACACCATGTCCTCCTTGTGTGGGAAATGCGGCATTAAGAGAAGAGGTTCATTTTTTTTCAATTCTCCATAATAGATTATATATATATATATATATATATATATATATATTTCTAAGAATTACTGGCTAATTAATCCCTTTGAATTAATCTTTTATCTACAGCATCAAAATTTGTCAAACACTTCAGCTCGCATACTAGAGGACCCTGAATGTTTTGAAGGTGAAATTGCAGAAGATCGTAATCTAGTCCTCCAACTCGGAGTAGCGCCTCCTGCGTCAACTGAGTCATTAGCTGAGCCATCATCTGAATCGGAGAACTAAAGAAATTATGACATTCTGAAGTTAACTATTATGCCCCATTATTAAGATGTTTTATTATGGAGTATTTTCTTTTCACTTATGTATTACCTTTTTGGTTCATTTATATTTGGATCCTATGTGCTCTTATGCTAAATGAACCAATATGTTATTTCTAATTTAATAAACAATTATATGTGAAAGTTTTCAAAAATTGTTTGTATACCTAATGAAATATTATATCAACTGTACTGTATTTTGTTGGATTGTATCGTTAGATTTTCTTGGAATCAAATATGTGAGTGAGGGAACTTGGGGTGGGGGTGATTAAATTATTTAAAAAAGTATCAGCTCGTTTGGATTGGTTTTGGCTTTGTTTTGCCATGTTTCAGTGTCTCAAAATTGTTTGGATAATTTTCAATAAACATTTGAAGCACGATTTGAATTGAAAATAGTTAAAATATTGAGATGATAAAATATTAGTAAAATAATAGATAATGGGTTTTGAAAAGTTGGGGAAATGGTTTGAAATGGTTTTTGATGTTGTTGTTTAGGGGTAAAAAGTTTATGACAATTGTCAAATCAAAGATTTTATAGAATTATGATATAATATTATACAGTATGATAATTGAAATTGTTATTGTAATATTATTATTATGATTGAGATGATGATTGTAATAGTATTGTTGTAATATTGATTTAAATAATTGATAATAATTGAATGTATAGTCGAATAGTATATTTGTTTTTATTTATAATATATTTCAAAATTAATATAGTAACACTAAATTCTTATAATTAATAATGGTTAAACAATTTTTTAAAAATAATATAGTAATTATAAAACTTCTCATTGGTATATAATTAATAGTTATTACACAGTAATTTAAAATAAAATAGTTATTAAAATGAGGATTCATTTGAAGAAAATAATATCACCCAAAATGCAAGCTTCAAAATATTATAAAAAAAAAGGAGAAAAAACTAAGATAGAGAAAAAATAATTAATGGAAGGTGAGAGAAAAAAATTAGCAGTGGTGTGAGTGAGTGATTCACAAGACTCATCAAGATATATACACAACACAATAATAATAGGCCTGTATAATAATTGTTGAAACAAGGTGGATCTTTGGCCAAAATCTTTTCAAATAGGACCGATATGTTTTGATTTTTTAAATTACAAATTCATTTGATTTGATTTTTTTTTTAAATTCTTGTTTTTTAAATTCCGTAATTTGAGAAAATATTGATAATTTTAAAAAAAATTATTGACTCGGTCATTATTTCGATCAAATTGTACTTTAGATGGTTGAAACATTAACTCCTCCGTAATTTGAAAATATATTAATAATTTTTTAAAAAAATTGATGATTTGGTCATTATTTCGATCAAATTGTCTATTAGATGGTATTGAACACTATGTCCTCCATAATTTAAAAAAAATATCGATAAGTTTGAAAAATTTGATGACTCGGTCATTATTCCGATCAAATTATCTATTAGATGGTTATGTAACACTGAGTCCTCCGTAATTTGAAAATATCTTGATAGTTTTGAAAAATTTGATGTGTCGGTCATTATTCCGATCAAATTGTCTATTAGATGGTTATGTAACATTAAGTACTCCGTAATTTAAAAATATATTGATAATTTTAAAAAAATGATGACTCGATCATTATTTCGATTAAATTGTCTATTAGATGGTTATGTAACACTGAGTCCTCCGTAATTGAAAATACATCGATAATTTTGAAAAAATTGATGAGTCGGTCATTATTCCGATCAAATTGTCCATTAGATGGATATGTAACATTTAGTCCTCTGTAATTTGAAAATATATCGAATATTTTAAAAAAATTGATGAATCAGTCATTATTTCGATCAAATTGTCTATTAGATGGTTGTCTAACACTATGTCCTCCGTAATTTGAAAAGATATCGATAATTTTAAAAAATTGATGACCCGGTCATTATTCCAATTAAATTGTCTATTAGATGGTTATGTAACACTAAGTCCTCCGTAATTTGAAAATATATTGATAATTTAAAAAAACTTGATGAATCGGTCATTATCCTATCAAATTGTCTATTAGATGGTAATGTAACACCAAGTTCTCTGTAGTTTGAAAATATATCGATAATTTTTAAAAATTTGATGCTTCTGTTATTATTTCGATCAAATTGTCTATTAGATGGTTATAATAATTTTTCCGTAATTTGAAAATATATCAATGATGACTTGATCATTATTCCGATCAAATTGTCTATTAGATTGTTATGTAACACTAAGTTCTCCGTAATTTGAAAATATATTGATAATTTAAAAAATATTGATGACTCGATCATTATTTCGATCAAACTGACTTTTAGATGACTATGTATCACTAACTCTTCCGTAATTTGAAAATATGTCGCTAATTTTAAAAAAAATTGATGAGTCGGTCATTATTTCGATCGAATTATCTATTAGATGGTTATGTAACACTAAATCCTCCGTAGTTTGAAAATATATCAATAATTTAAAAAATTTGATGAGTCGGTCATTATTCCAATCAAATTATCAATTAGATGGTTATGTAATACTAAGTTCTCCGTAATTTGAAAATATATCGATAATTTTAAAAAAAATTGATGAATCGGTCATTATTTCGCTCATTTGTCTATTTAATGATTATGTAACACTAAGTTCTCTGTAATTTGAAAATATATTGATAATTAAAAAAAATTAATGACCCGATCAAATTGAATATTAGATGGTTATGTAACACTAAATCCTTCGTAATTTGAAAATATATCGATAAATAATATTTAATAATACTAAAATTTAAGAATATTTAGAATTTTTCTATCATTAAATTTAAGAATTAAAAATAATTAAAAGAAATTAATGTTCTCTACTAAGATTTAATAATACTAAAATTCTTATTTTTTGTACTTGTATACACATTTTACATTCAATAACATATTTTTGTTGTCGTATTATAATCCCATAAATTAAAATAATTAAAATGTAAATTTATAAAATTATAAAAAAATCCCAAGTTCTCAAATATTATTGAATTAGATCTAATTTATATTTAAGTTAAAACTAATATAATAAAACTTGGACTAATGTGTATTTTCTTAAACATTTATTTGACCTTTATTGCAAAAACAACCCTTAGTCTTCCTCACATCACCTCACCCAACCTCCCACCACCTACCCCTCTGCAACGCCACATCTTCCTCTCACCCCACGTGCCGCTAGTTTTCCACATACGAAAAATACGGTTCATTCATGAATTGATTTCGGATTTGGGGATTCTTGGAATTTTCGCATCTGAGAATTTTTTTTTTTTTGTGTTCATACCCAATTTCAGAAAATAAGAACAAAATTAATGTGGCTTCCTGTCTTCTTGAAATAGATCTGTGCGGCGCGGTCGGAGAAGAGTGTGGCGGAGCAGTTGATTTTTTTAGTTACCAAATAAAAAAAAAAATGGAACTCAAATATAGTATTTTTTGTTGGATTGAAGCTCCATCACGTACAGGGACAAGTTATGTACTTGTTAGAAAATAAAAAAATGGAACTCAAATAATTTAGAAAGTAATTGAACTCAAATTGGGGAAAAACAATGGGGATGAAGTCGGTCAATTGTTGGTGGAGGGTGAGGAAAGTGGTGGCCTGTGGTGGGAGGAGTATTGGTGAAGAAGATGAAATATATGTAATTTCATGGATTAATTTGGAGAGGAACAGGACAGAACAGAACAAGAATCAAATTTTAGCTATGGAGATAGAATAAATATTTTTAGGGTAAGAGGTAAGGCCTAATTATTAAAATTCCTCTAATATATTGGTTATTATTAAAATTTCTCTCATGTTTGTCATCTTCTTACAATTAACCCCTTGTCCCTAAAATGTTCCAATTTTGCCCTTGCAAGTTATTTGTAATGTTTATAATATGTTATAAATTTTTAAATTTTTGTCTTAATTGTTATATCTTGTAAATTAGAAAATAATAATCATATATTTACCACCAAAATAATTGATATAATTTATAATTGTCCATAAATTTCAATAAATATTTCAATTTATAATACAATATAAAAATTAATAAATTAAAATATCTTATTTATAATACAATATAATTTTGATAAATTTACTAATTTATAAAATAAATTCATCCAACTAATGTGTAAACAATTTGTTCATATTTATAAAATATATTATTAAAAATCTATTTAATTTAATATTTTACAATTTAAATTGCTAATAAATATATAAGTACCTTTTTTGTGGAATATTTATTAAAAATTATGGGCAATTATAATTTTTATCAATTAATTTGGTAGTAAATATATAATTATCTCTTTTTTAATTTATAAGATATAATAATTTGTACCCAAGATTTAAATACAAGTTACACTCAAGAGCAAAATTGGAACATTTTAGGGGGCAAAGGGTCAATTGTAAGAAGGTGACAAACCTGAGGGAAATTTTTGTAATACCCAATATGTAAGGGTAATTTTTGTAATTAGGTCTTACCTGAGGGGGTATTCGTAATTTACCCATATTTTTATTTAGTAAGGGTTTTAAAGTAATTCAGTAATATATCCAAGTAACAACACTAAGGCCATCTCCAATGGTTCAGGGCTAGCCCTGGGGCTGCCCCTCCGGGGCAGCCCCAGGGCTAGCCCTGAGCCCTGTCGTCGTCTCCAGTGGTTGGGGCTCCGTGGGGGAATTAATTCCATTTTGAAACTTTGCCCACTCTCACCTATTAATATTATAGTTTTAAATTTTTTTAATATTAATATTAATAATAGTAATTATATTAATACTCGTAATTTAATTATTAATTATATTAAAAATATTAATATTAAATAGAATATTTAATAAAAGTAATTTAAAATTAATACAGAAAATTAATACGCAAACAAATATTTTTATAACACGGAGAAAATACAAGAAATGAAATACAACAAACAACAAAGGAAATACAAGAAACAACAACGGAAATTAAATACAACAAACAATAATTAATAATATTATATCTATATAATTAAAACAACACATTAATTAAAATAATACATTAATTACTATAACACATTTATTAAAATAAAACACTAATTAAAATAACAAATTAATTAAAATACAACACATTAATTAAAATCACATTAATTACAATAACACATTAATTAAAATTACATACAACACATTAATTATACAAAATTATACAACACCAATTAATACACTTTAATTATACATACAACACATTAATTATACAAAATTATACAACACCAATTAATACACTTTAATTACATAAACACAATAATTACACATTAATTATACATTAATTATACATTAATTATACACTTTAATACATTAATTATACACTTTAATTAAAGAAAAGCAAAAAAAAAAAAAAAATAAAGACCAATCAGGTGCCGCCACTTGGCGGCACCTGTTTTAAAGAGGGGAACACGCGCCCCTCCTTCCCACTCGCTTCAGCGGGCTGGGCGCAGGGCTCCGCCGAGCCCTGCGCCCAGCCCGTTCCACCCCGCAGCCCACCCCGGCCCCCGCCCCGCCACCGCTGGAGATGACTTCCGCCCGCAGCCCGACCCCGGCCCCGGCCCTTCTTCCACCGCTGGAGATGGCCTAACAAACCAGGGACAATGGCCGGTTGTGTTGGGGACAATGACCTGTTGTGTCGGTCACCTCCCAAAAATAAAAATAAAAATAAAAAATCCAGTCCAAGGCTATTTTGCTCCTGACTTTATATAAAGTTTCTTTTGCTGAACTGATGGGAGACAATCCCAAATTAGTATTAAGTCCAAATTGCAAGATTTTGATTAAAAACCATTCTTCTCATATATATATATATATATACTAGGCTAGTGGCTCGACCCACATGTGTGGAGTTGTTGCCCAGATTGAATGATTTGCTGAATTTTTTTATGTTTGTACATAGAAGTATTTCTTTTTGTTTAAAGGGTTAGTGTTTAGAAAACATGATAAATGTGTAGGAAATTAAAATGCACAATGATTAAGCATTAATGAATTGAAATTGCTTGGAGGAGTCAATACGTAGAATATCCCGTTTGTTTATCTTGATATACAAACGTGTATTTTAGATATTAAGTAAATAATCTAGAGGATACTTGAAAATAAAATGAAGACAATGTCTTTTTTTAAATATAAATTTTAGAGAAATGTTAAAATAAGTTATTATAAAATAAAATAAATTTAGAATAACAAGTTTATGATTATTGTGTATATAAATGATCATTTTATCTCTAAATCGCTGACATTCATGAGTTTGTTTTTTTTTTTAATGAAAATATATTAGGGCACAAAATGTCATACAAATTATATTTTTATGGTGCAGATTGGCAAAAAAATTAAATCTGGATGAAAAATGTAAATATTTAATAGTTTAAGGGTACAAAATGCCGACATTATATATTTTAAGAGTGCAAAATATATATTGCCAATCTGCAAAGTGAAAAAAAAAATTGAAAATAACTATTCAATTCTTCTACCAATGAATTTTTTCTCTAAAACACACATTAGGGTATAAAATGCCAAATAAATTATATTTTCAGGGTGTAAAGTGCCAAAACTTTAAAGTCAAGATGCAAAGTGCCAAAACTCTATAATTTTATGGTGCAAAATACTAAAAACCCTTAATATAATCTTCAATTGAAAAGCTTGCATTTCTTATGGTCAATAAAATTGTTAAGGATATGATAAATATCATTAGAGATAAAAATAACGATAACATGATGACACAATTGAATTACCTATTATACTCTTTATTTTTTGCATAAAAATAAAAGATGGTGCAAAGTGCTACAATTTTTCTATTTTAAAGGTGCAAAATGCTAAATATAAGTTTTGATATTGTAAAGTGCAAAAAACCCTCAAATTTGTAAAGAAAATTCGAAAGCATATCTTAAAAATGTATCATCAATATATATATGGGTGAAATACAGTGTCCCCTCTTAAAGTATGAGGGTTGTATCAGTTATCCCCTAAAGTATGAATTGTATTACTTACCCCCTCTGTTATAGTTTTATACTTTTTATTCGAAAAATACCCCCACCCTTTTCAGAAGTAATAAGTTCTTTATTACTTTATCAAAATAAAAATGTATAGCATTTATCCATCAAACAACATTATGTTTCAATTTCTTCATTTTTACTGTTACCTTCATTTTTTTAATCACAAATTTTTTTCTTCATTTTCATCTATTTTTTTTATAACCAAAAGAAACACGGATGAATGAAATAACAATTAATAAAGATTTTATTTTTTGATATAAAAATGAAGAAATTAAAATATAAGAATACTTGGTGTTAAACTTGAATTTTGAGAGAAATAATTTGAAAGAAATTATAGATATAAAATTCTTTAAACTCAAGGCCCCCTGTGACTATACGGACCTTTTAATGAGATGGATTATGTCAGTGCAATTTCATTAAGCAAATTAAGTAAACTGTAAACATGAACATGTATGTTTTTCTTAGGGGTGGCAATATGGATCAGATCCATGGATCTGATTCAGATCCGATCCAAATCCAAAGGATCCGATCCATAAAGATCCATTAAATTTTCACTCGGATTGGATCTGGATCGGATCTCATAAAATCTGGATTCATATTGGATCAACACATACAAGTAATGGATTGTGATGGATCCATCAATGGATCCTCTGGATCCACGAATGGATCCACTAATGGATCCATCGGATCCAATAAAGAATCCACCGGATCCATTATTGGATAAAAAAAAAATTATTATTGGAATGTGAAAACCATTCTCTCTAATACTTATTTTTGAAAATTGCAATTTTAACCCCAAATTTTTAAAAAACCCAGAATTTAATAAATTCAAATTTTCAATCCGGACATTGATTTTCAGGAACAAAATTTGCACTTTTGGTCCCTCAATTTTTGGATATTACAATTTTGACCCTAGATTTCTGAAAAATCATGAATTGCAATTCAGTCCAGTATTTTAAGAAAATTGAAAATTTCAATTCGGCCCCAAATTTCAGAAATCCAAATTTGCTGTTTTGGTCCCTCAATTTTTGGATATTGCAATTTTAACCCTAACTTTTTGAAAAATCAAGAATTACAATTCAGTCCAGTATTTTAAGAAAATTGAAAATTTCAATTTGACCCATAATACTAGTTTTGCTTTAGATACAGAACAAAATATAGTACTTTACTTGAATCAATAACTTATATAACTTTAGATTCTAAAAATATGTATTATTTTTTAATATTTCATCGGATTTATATTAAAACATGTATTGGTGTATTAATATTATTTCTAAAATTGATAACTTGAATTTATTTGATATCCTAAAATATTATGTGTTAGAAAAATCGGACAATATAAGTAATGGTATCGATTTTATAATAACATTTAATTGCTATAGCATCACTTAAATTGTATAAGAAATTATAAAAATTCTTAAATTATTGTACCAAATGTATCAGATTTATATTAAAGACTACATTCACGTATCAGCAATGGCACTAAAAACCACCCAAATTTAGACCTAAATAAGACACTGTATATCCATCCACAGGAGAATTTCATAGATTTTTAAGCATCCAAGTTCAACTATGTACAAGGATTCCAAAAAAAAAAAAAAAAGAATAGGCCTACAAGATAGAGGAGTTTCTACATAAGCTGACATCCGATTCACTGTTTAGCTGAGGTTCCACGTTTTACATTTAGTGGTTTAGGTACTTGTCAAATTATATTTTAACAAAGTACACTTTCTGAAGAATAACTCACATGACAACTTATTAGAAAGAAAAAAAATGCGTTGGTCCAAAGAAATATTATCTTAGAATTTGGCATTTGTGTTCCTTCTATTACTCATAAGAGGTAACCATTTGCAAATGTAACGACTTCAATCAAAAATAGTTTGATAAAATGCAGGGATTATGTAGTCCCCTGCAGCTAAAAAACTTCCTTATATCACCCCCCTGAAGAATTGAAGAAGAGAAACAGGGAACTGCATAGTTAAAATTGGAGGCATTAGATCTTCATAGTCTACCAAGTTGACTGCATAATTTCTAAGTTCTAATAATAAAATACCTTCGCAGACAACGGTTCAGTTCCACAATTGCTAGTCGGACACCCTTTCTCAGTCCCATTATTGTATAAACAAACAAAAGGAATTTGTGTAAAAATCAAAATTGCTTCTAGGCTTATGCTTTTCGCAGATACAAGATCATCGAAGTACATGTAAAATGACGTGAAGAAAACTAATGTTCATCATCTGATAATTAGTGTCACGTAAATTCCATAGTTCATGCCAATCGAAGAAAGCAACCACGTATTAAGATTTTCTAAACATTTTCATCTAAAATACCAAACAAAATCTGGTTTGAGTCAATCTAAAAGAAAATATAGGAAAGTTTCTCCTAATAGTATTAAACTAACACGAACATACCACTAAAACAAATTGCTTATATGAAATCAACCAGTACCACAAATCTTTAATCTCTCAGCACAATTATTGAGGTAACCAATGAACTAACCAAAAAAATGAAAAAATAATTGACGTTGTGCAAACTTTCTGGCCACTGTACCGAAACCATCCGAACACTTGCCCCGCATCGACTTCCATATCATAATTGCTCAGGACGGGAGAAGGAGCAATAGATGGGATTGTTGGAATTGGTGTGCTACCAAATATTCAAGTATCAAATTTGGTTTACAAAGCGACTTCTCCTCCACATGCGGACAATTCCTCTCCCTATAATAGTTCATTCCCCTACTAAGCTGGGTATTAATTCTTGGATCCTCACAAAACATATGATCCATCACATCCACAGGGCAAGCATCAAGTGCCTGCCACCCTAACTCTACCTGAGCTACGAATCTCCCACACGGTGGCGCAGATCCGAACCCGAGGAACGAAGCAATAATTGCCGGCCGGAGGATAATGTCATGTAGTTTTTAAACTTCAAGGTTTAGGAAATCCTTATTATCATAAAATGCAATAAATCATAATTATATCACATATGAATCACCTAAATCACCCTGTTGGAAGCATTATTGCATATAAACACAAAATTATTTACATTAGTAGAAAACTACAAAGAGGGTTTATAAACACAAAATTATTCAACAAAACCTCCACTATATACACAAAAGTTGTACCTACTAAGTAATCATACAGAGTATACTTACAGGGATATGTCATGATATATATCGATAATTTACATGTCTATTACACCAAGCTATTCTACCTCAGCATGGCTAGCTTATTCCGACGGGCAGTAACCCATCCCTCATATATAATTGCAATTAATAATCTTATTAGAATTAGTAACTACATGTACCTAGATCTCAAAGATATTATTAGAAGCACAACACATATAATCTGACAATGTTGTTAATTTTGTTGAAAACGGCATAGATATTATTAGAAGCACAACACATATAATCTCAAAGATATTATTACACATATTATTAGAAGCACAACACATAGAAAATTTAGGGGCACGTGAGGATAGTCATTCCCAAGCTGAAAACGGCAAGCCAGTAGCAAAATTCCGGTACTCGGAAGACAAACAAGAGCAACACGCAGGCTGCTCGACCGGCGGCATCCAGTAAGAAAATTATGGAAGACGGATAGGGGCCACACCTTGAGCGTGGTGTGATTTTGAGGTGGTTGAGGAAATTGTAAAAGAAATTGAGCACGTAGTGATAATCTTAAGCAACTAACCAATCAACCCAGGTACGAACAAAATAGCGGCAAGTAAGTCAACGAAGCAGGAAGAAAAAATTTAACACCACCAACCAATTGAAGAATTGAGGGAAAAGAAATTCGAAGCTGCAAAAGAAATTAAGGCCATCTCCAATGGTTGAGGGCTAGCCCCGGGCTCCGGAAGGCCATCTCCAATGGTTGAGGGCTAGCCCCGGGCTCCGGAGCCCGTGGCAGCCCAGGGCCAGCCCAGGGCCCTGCTGGTCGTCTCCAATGGTTGGGGCTCCGTGGGGGAATTAATTCCATTTTTTTCTTTTGCCCACTCTCACCTATTATTATTATAGATTTATAATTTTTTTAATATTAATATTAATAATAGTAATTATATTAGTACTCGTAATTTAATTATTAATTATATTAAAATATTAATATTAAATAGAATATTTAATTAAAGTAACTTAAAATTAATACATAATACGCAAACTCTCACCTATTAATATTATAGTTTTATTTTTTTAAATACGGAGTATTAATTAAAATAACACATTAATTACAACAATACACAACATTAATTACACAACATAATCAAGGAAAATAAAATAAAAATAGTCCTAAAGCTCCTTATAAACCTCATAAACATAGTGTTGGAAAAAGTAAGTTAATGGACCATTTTGGACGTAATTTAAGTGGGACCCACTTTGAGTAAAGAGTCGGGTCTTGACGGAATTATATTCTACTCCGTGAGTAGATTAAAATGGTATATGGTACGTCCAAATCGGAGTACGAGTGAATGAGAAATTAAATCTCAAAGTTCACATATGTAATGGGAAAAATTGGAAAGAAATAGACTAATCCCACATTGGAAGTGTGATAAGAAAAACTTGGGTTTATATATGATTTCTAAACCATAAGGGTTAAGAAATTATTACTAGAAGGCTCCCTCCTTGCGCGCAGGGGGGGTGCAAATCTTGGTTCGGATTACTACTCGGCCCTTCAAGACTTGTGCGTGCCCGCGACCTGCGCACACGAATGTCGTCCGAAAAGCCTACTCGGTCGAACCTAGTTTTGCTATTTTCTTCCAAATTCCATTTCTTTTTTGCAACACATTAAAATTATACACATAAAAATTAACCATTTAAATTTATACACACACATTAAATTAACCATTTAAATTTATACACACACATTAAATTATACACATAAATCATTAAAAGAAAAACAAAAAAAAAAAGAAAAGGAACGGCCAATCAGGTGCCGCCACTTGGCGGCACCAGACGCGCGGACGGGCTGGCCTGCGGGCTCCAAACAGCCCGCAGCCCCGCCCCGGCCCCTCTCCATCTCCAACCGTCTCCCCCGCCGACCCCGACCCCGAGCCCGGCCCCGCGGCTGCCATTGGAGATGGCCTAACAGGCAGCAGGGGCCACCGGAGAAAGCATAAGAAAATAGCAGCAGTTAAAATTAAAGAAGTAAATTGAGCTGGTAGTTCATAATTGGGAGAAAATGAAGAAACGTCAGCGTTTTTAGGATAAAACGGCGTCGTTTATAGTGGAGGGGGATTAAAAAAAAGGCAAAAGAAAAAACGGGTACTGTAGCACAGACCCTTACCCTCTTATATGATAAAAAGGCAAAAGATAAAAGATAAGATGGCCTAAAGAGTTTTTCGGTGTTAGGAAAAAGTGTTTGAAACAGTCCAATTAGGTCAAACTCGTCTCCCTGAATCATTCCATTACAGAGCTGTTATGGAGCGATTCCGATTTGAATCCTCACAACCTAAAATTATAACCATCAATCTTCCCGAAGACGTTCTGATTGAGATATTATTGAAGCTTCCCGTGAAATCTCTGCTGAAATTCAGGTGCGTTTCAAAAAATTGGCTTTCTTTGATTTCTAACTCAAAATTTGTGAAATCCCATGCCCAATCTCCATCTCGTCATAGACGACGTATCTTTACAAACTGTTCACCCCTTCCTCAATTTTCTTCCTATATTCTCCACCCAAAGTTCAACACAGGAGCAATTGAGGAGGACTTTATACCCTTCGATTTTCCTTTTAAAGAAATGAAGCATCGCCAAGTAAAGATTGTGGGTTCTTGTGATGGATTGGTTTGTTTAGTTATAAACGGATCTATTGTTATGTTGTGGAATCCTGCTACCAGAGAATCTAGGGTTTTACCTTGTTCTGATACCTATAATAAAAAAATTAATTCTGGTTTTTGTTATGGTTTTGGTTACGATGCTTTTAATGATGATTTCAAAGTTGTTCAATCCCTAAAAAATCATGTTAAAAGTATCAGGATGTACAGTTTAAGATCCAATTCATGGAGAAATGTTTATTTGATGACTCCTGGTTCGTTAGTGCTTATAAGTACTTCGAGTGGAGTTCTCTCGAATGGAGCTATCCATTGGCTAGTGGTATTACACGAAGATCAGCTTCATAAACATGTTATTATTGCTATAAATTTGGCTAAAGAGACTTGTGATTTTATACCAGTTCCAGCTGATTATGTAACTTGTGATAGTTCTGTGTTGGGGGCTTCAGAACAAAATCTGCTGCTAGCCAAATCCTCCGATCATTCGGTGTTAGGAAAAAGTGTGGATATTTGGATGTTGAATGAATATGGTGTGAAAGAATCTTGGATCAAGATTATGCACATTCCAGATTTTCAAGATATCTTGACCAACCCATTGGTATTGTTTGTTTCGAAAGATGGAGAGGTTATTAGGAAGGATCACAATGACAGCAAAATTCTGCATAGTTACGAGTTTCGTTCGTTTAGTGGCTTTATTGAATTCGGAAGTACAAGTTACATGGAAAGTCTTATTTCTCCTTGTCCTAAAGATGAGGTTGACGAGTTGCCGTTTGATGAGGACGGATCTTGTGGTTCATTGGATGAAGTTTAGGATGGTTTTGGTGTCAAAAAGTGGTCCTTTTGAGAACGGGTAAAATAATTGTGGATGGAAGTAAGGTACTATTTTCTAGTATTTAGTACATGTCTTTTACCCTTTCTAGTTTACTTGTTTATGTCATGTTAGAAACTGCTGGATACAGGTTCCAATATGATGTTTAGAGATAATTTAGGTTATGTTAATCAAACTATGTAGCTATCTCGTCTTTTTGATAAATAACTTTTAGATATCGTGCTTAAAATCGTGTTTGAGCATGATTTGATTGTTTACCGTACATATTTTAGTTAAAAGGTTATCAACACCATAGGCAATTTTAGCAGTTTAGAGATCTGAAATATACCACTGACCAAAGAACATTAGTGAACAAATTAGTTCGAGGAATATACGGTTAACATTTGATCACTTCATTTTCTTTCCTACTTGAAAAAGTTGGTTCCTTTTAGTGTAAAGGGGGGAATTTTATATAAATTGTTTTCTTACTTTATCAGCTTAAAATTTGCATAGAATTTTTTTTCATCTTGGTGCAATTTGCATTCTAACTGTTTGGGAGCAAGCTATACTGGTCTATTTTGTTGGCTATTTCCACGTCTAAGTCAAAATCGTGTTCGTATATTACGTCCTATGTCGTTTATTTAATCTTGGTGCCGGTTGGCACCATTCTGAAAATGGGAGAAAGAACTTCCTGAAATAGTCTTTGATCCAAGTTTCAACATTTGTTGATTTCTTTAGCTACAATTTAAGTCCCTTTTCTTAGACCTGAGGCTTGCCCTGGTCTCAGGTGCTGGTTCATGTATATTGTACTTTTACTAAATTTGGTTTAATGGTATATGTTGACAATCTCAAGTTGGTTAGCCTTTCGTATATACTATAGGATTTCTTTGTTATGGTCCGGTTTCGCGTGTCTCGGTTTAAAAAAATGATTTGGGTAGTTTTAGTGAAACTTTTTTTTTTTTGATCTACTAAACTGTGTATTTACAGCTCGGACCGAAGAGTGCAAAGGGTATAGGTCCTCCCCAGTGTGGTGTCTCCAGTAGGGTTCGAACTTGAGTCTCGCCTCTGGGGGTCGCAAGTCACTACCACTTGGCCCAACCACCTTGGGTGTTTTAGTGAAACTTTTAAAACATCATTTGGTTATATTTTTTATGTTAGTTTTTGGGGTTCTGAAAAAAGTTGAAACCCCGTTTATATTGATGTTGGATGTTGGAGTGTGGGAAAAAATGTAGGTTGTAGGTGTGAAACCAATATCTTTTTTTAGAGTTTCGGAAAAAAATAGATGATAGGTGTTAAATTAATGTTTTATTGGTCTCAAGAGTTTGGATATAAATTTATATATGATTTCATCTAGTTTTTTTGAGTTGAATTGGTTAACACTTAAACTTTTTATATTTATTATTAGAACATGCAACAAGTAAAGGTAAATATATAAGAGTTACCTATAATCTAGATTGCACGGATACGGATACGGCGATACGATATAATACGATACGTATACAGCGATATGGATTTTTAAAATTTATAGGATTCAATACGGTAAAGATACGCATATAAATAAAATAATTTTATATTATGTATAATAGCATAATTAATTTGATTCTTCTATTATACCACAAAAGCAAAAGATCATATTCACAATATGTATTGTCTACTAGTTTAATTTCGGGTGGACAAAATTACATAAAAGTTCTACACTAAAACTGTCCAAAATCATTCAAAATACACATAAGTTATATATCAAAAGTAGATAAAGTTAGACAAAATCCTTATTGATTTAAAATTTTCAAGTTAAACATCACGAGTACTGATACATATATCCAAGACCATTCAAAATATACGTTTTTTTTAAAATTTTAATTTATTAATTTTTAATCCATAACTTTTGAAAAACTAACAAAAACGCCCACTGTGTATCCAAGACGTGTCCAAGATCTTCAGTATACTCCAAAAAAACGTATTGTACCTGTATTCGAATTATTTTTTATTTAATTTAATTAGGATACTCCAGATGGCGTACCGTACGCGTATCCCACGTGTATCGAACGCGTATCCGTATCCTCAAAGTACTGGATACTGCACGGGGCAATTTTCGGAGTATCCGTGCAACCTAGCCTATTAATTTTATAAAACCTACCAATTGTAAGGTTGCACGTCCCAACAACAACATAAAATTTGTAAGTTCTAACCAATTCAACCTACAAAACATGATATCCTTAAATAGTTGTTAAAGAAATTGAGGGAACTGCATTTTTCATATCAAATTTTTACCTGCTTTATATATTTGGTAAACATTTATAAAAGACACATTTAATATCATAACCGATGGACTTTTTTTTTATATTTAATTGAGCTTTTTGGTATGCTTAAAATTATGGTCCAATTTTCTTTACCATAGCATGCTTATGCCTCCTATATCATATTTTGAAATTAGTGTGGCATGATTCCTTGTAGATCATGAGATATGATTTAATTTTGATTGATATCCTGAAATATTGTTAATTTTCTACGGATTATTTATTGTATTTAATAAACTGAAACTTATACCATAGAAAGCTCTCGTCAAGAGCTTTCTATCCATATAAAGAACACAAAATTTGGCCTTATAAATTGACGAAGAAACATAATGTGCAAAAATTCCTTCAATTTTTATATTAAATGTCTCTTTTTCAAAGATTTAGTATCAAATGTGTAAAATAGGTGCACGTTTGATATAAAAAATGCAATTCCCTCTAAAGAATTTTGCGAAAAGTAGTCCATGAATTGTTGTGGTGATCTACACCATAAGGATGATTATCGCAATCGGGTTTGTGAGCTGTACTAGTTATGGTGCATTTATTTTAACTTTTAATGTTTATGCATATTAGGAAGAGACCTCTAATCGATTTGTAGCCCTCGTATGAAAAAGAGGAAAAAGGTACTTAATAAAGCATAAAATGAAATATTTACAACAAAAACAAATTCGAAAAGGCTTACTGGAGGGTTATCTAGAATAAATGTAATTACTCGGGAATTTACCTTTCAATTAAATTTTTGTTAAATTAAATATGTCAAAAGTCTTAATAAAATTGATTTTTAAAACTGAATTTTCGAATTGGACCTGAATGTACACTTTTAAAAGTTTTGGAATAAAAAATATAAATTTCAGAAATTGAGGGACCTTTATGCAAAATATGAAAATATTAATCTCTCTTTAAACATACAGTTGACAACAAAGCATGACACTTATCATATGTAGGTGTTAATGGCTAAGTTATGGGGCATGCAAGTCGCCCACATTATCTTTACTTGGAGCAAAATAATTGGTTGAACACTTCTATAAATAACATCATACATGCATTCAAAAAGAGAGGAGAAAATATGAAAATATCCCATATAAAATGTGAGAGAGAGGGCTGAATTTGAGAGTATGAGAATTGTGAGAAAGAAAGAAAAAGAAAAAGAAAATTGCAAGAAAAATGAAAAGGAGAAGAAAGTAGGCAAAATATTTAGGAAAAGAAATTTTCAAATTTCTACCTAGCAGTCTCGGATTTTCATTGTTTTTGAATTAATTCACCGTTGGATCATACCCAAATTTTAATTGAAAATTCTACACAACTGATTCTACAATTTGACCGTTCGGATTATAGTTTTGATTAAAGTAGGTGAAACAAAAGTCACTAGAAGTTGTTGAAAAATGTGGTTTGGTGGTGTAATCTAAAATTCCCGGTAAGGTTCGGGCAACATACCTTCTTTCGGTAATCTGTAGGTTCCGAGATTTAACATATCAAAGGTGAGAGTTATACAATACAAGTGATATTTCATTTTATTTATTTGGTCTATTAGATGAGTTCTTGTAATTTATGTATTTAATTAGATTAGTAGTGCATTAAAATTGTGCATTTGCGATGTTCACAGTAATTGATCACAATTTACGGATTAAAATTAGCTATATATAGTTTTAAGCATGTTAGCATAATTTGTTATAATAGACTGTGTATGATTGATGGTAATTACTGAACATAAATATTATGATTGCATAAATATTGTTGGATGAAGATGAGTGCAAAGGAAGTGAAGAAGATAAGGGAGGTTTTGATGATTTCCAAAACATCAAAACCATCTAAGTAAGGAATGCTTAGAACCCTTAGAAGAATTTTGATCAAGAAAGAAGACTATCAAAAGGATCAAAATTCAAGGTCCAGAAGACTACTGGTCTTATGGTGAATTCGAAACCAGAAGTGTAGGTTATCAGTTGACTAAATTCAGATGAGTTCAAGTTTTGATCAGCAGAGTGGAAAAGATCAAGGAGTATGCCCAACGATAATAAATGCACTTGGAGTAATACATGATGCAAGAGAAGGGTATTAATGGCAAACGATTAAAGACATTCTCGGATCAGCTGAGTGCATTAAATGCGACTGACAGAAAAGTACAACAGACTGTACAGTGCAACAGTTGCAGGGAGCGGTTCCAAATTTTGGGGGACCTTTACTTGGCGATTTGAAATCAATCA
This sequence comes from Penstemon eatonii, assembly GCA_038501285.1. Classification (NCBI taxonomy): domain Eukaryota; kingdom Viridiplantae; phylum Streptophyta; class Magnoliopsida; order Lamiales; family Plantaginaceae; genus Penstemon; species Penstemon eatonii. Next base: position 20,262,972 of record CM076711.1, read on the forward strand.
CTCTTCAACGGATACTTTTTCAAATCAAAGTATAAATAGAGCTGAATTCAAGAGTTAGAGATAGAGAACACAACAACTGAGATCTTTCGCAAAACAAAATCTCATAAGTCTCAAAAGCTCAACAGCTCACTCGTCTGTTGAAGTCATTTGTTGATGGAAGCTAAGTTGAAGCAAAAAGAAAACATTTTCTGAGTGAATCTGTAATAGAAGAGCGTTGTGAGAAGTAGATATCCGTCTAAATGAGTGATATTACTTCATAGGGTAGGAGTTTCTTTATGATTTCCTGCTGCGAATTTGTGACCATTTCATTTGTTGTTTGGCACAATCATTGTATATTGTAATTTGTGTGATTATAGTATAACCCAAGATCCGAGTGACTTGGAATAGTGGACTAAAGGATTTAAATCCATATAACCACTATAAAAATTATATGTATTTTGATCTTGCCTTATTTACTTGCATATTTCAAAACTGCATAAAAACATTTTGAAAATTGTTAGAAAGAATTCTTCAAAAATGGAGTTTCCAAAACTGGGGATAAATTTTTTGAATGATTACTTGTGAAAAACACTGATTTAAATCAGCTGCAACTATTCTGACTGAAAATTGATTTTGCTGAAATCAGCTAAGTTATCATCAGAGAAGTGGTCAACTCTACTGTTCAGGCTTTGTGCACGATCAACCAAGTCTGCTACAATCACTGATCAGCTTAGTCTGCTAACAGACGACTGAAAAGTTTTAAAATCTAAAATTTTCAGAGGTCTATTCACCCCCACCCCTCTAGAACTCAACTGACCACTTGGGACCAACAAGTGGTATCCGAGTGGGTGGTTCATTTGAATCAACTGTCTGATCAACGAGCTTGATCCAAGTGTTTTTCAAAGATTTTAAAGTTTTCAAAAGAGCACGTTTTTTGAAAAATAAAAACTGTTTGAAAATGGACTGTATCAGCCATGTTCCCCACATTGGCGGTATGAGTTTTGAGGATTGGAAAATCAGAATGAAGATTTTTCTTGCTGCTTACAATGACAACATGTACACATGTATTACAAAAGGTCCATTCAAGATCACCAAGACTGAAAAGGTTGATGATGTCGATATGGTGGTGAATAAAGAACTTGAAGAGATGACAGCGGAAGAAGTGAAGCTGTTCAATCTTGATAAAGTTGGCCGTTTCATCATGACCAAAGCCCTGGACAATGATAGGTTTGACAAAGTCAAACATTGCAGAACTGCAACGGAAATGTGAGATAAGGTTTGTGACATGAGCGAAGGAAACGATGCCATAAAGGAGCACCAGCTGAGTGTTGCTCTTGAAAAGTTAGATAACTTCAAAATGAAGTCCGCGGAAACCATTGTTCAGATGGATACAAGGTTTACAAGGACGCTGAATGAAGTTCTAAAGCTGGGAAAGACCTTCACTGACAAAGAAATCACTGTCAGAGTACTGAAGGCTCTACCTCCAAAATTCAACATGAAGGTGACAACTATGGAAGAGTCAAGGGATCTGGGGAAAATCTCTCTAACATAACTGTTCTCCGTACTCAACGCATACGAGTATAAACTGTCAAGAATGGGTGTTGAAGAAACCTCAACTTCAGGTCCCACCGCGACACTGGTTGCTGCTGAAAACCCAAGAAGAACAGCAACAAAAGCAAAAAAGTGGACTCATCTGATGAAGCCACACTACTCAACAAAAAGGAGTATATTCCTGGAGACGTTGCATTGTTAATAAACAATTTCAAGAAGTTCTATAAAAGAAAAATGAAGAACAAATACAACAATGCTTCTACTTCTAACCCTACCTCTTCTTCTCATGATAGTAAGGATGCGTATAAATCCAAACTAATGTGCTATAATTGCAGGAAATTGGGACATTCCGTCAAAGATTGCCCCTCTCCTAAAGCTAAGAAGTACACTGAGGAAGAAAAGAGAATAAGAAAGGAGAGAAAACATCAGAAAGGCAAGGTGTTGATGGCTGAAGCTGAGAAGCTGGCTGCTATCTACTCGTCTGATTCAGACTCAGACACTTCTGAAGAAGAGTCTACTGAAGATGAGAACCCTGGTCTTATATGTCTGATGGCCAAAGAATCTGACGATTTTGAGGATGAGGTAACTCCTCTTGAAAATGAATTATTTAATTCATTTGAGCAAATGATAGTTAACAATACAGGTATTGTTGATTCATTTGCAAAGCTTAATGAAGAGATGATATTGCTGAGAGAGCAAAATAGTTCACTGAAACTTAAGGTTGAAAAACCAAAAGAATCAGCTGAATATAAACTGCTTGAGCAAGAGAATGAATCTCTGAAAGCTGAATGTGAAGTATATAAAGGAAAAATCATGGAACTTGAAAAGATTATTGAGTCTCATGAAAAGTCTTCTGTTGCATCCACTCACTTTTCTAGTAAATAGAAACTACCTTTAGAACAGGATAAGTTAGAACTGAATCATACTGAAAAGTTCATATCTGCTGACAATAGTAAGTTCAGACTACTAAACCTGCTTCACCTAAGATAGAATTAAAAGAGAAGAAAGCTCGTAAGGCTAGAAAGAGCAAAGAGCCTAAATTAGAAAAACAGACTGGTAAAACTAAACAACAGAGTCCCAGGAAGTCTGCTGATAAGAGTAAAACCAATCAGATTAGTAACAAAACTAAGTCGTATGTTGATGAGCAATCATCTAGTAAACCAAAGAAGCATAAAAATAAGAAAAATCAAAATGCTTGGTATGGAAATAAGTCATCATATTATGTGCAACCTGTGGCATATCCACCTATATATCATGCACCTCAATTTCCACAATAATATGCTCCTTACCCTGCTCATACAATGAATGCATATCCTACATATCATGCACCATACTCTGCTTATGAACATCATCCTTATCATACTGCTTATCAACATAACACACATGCTGAATATGATGAAGATAAACCTGTTCATGCTCCTGCAAAAGCTCAAAAGCCTAAGAAGCGTAAGACTTCAACGTCTTGGGTTGTCAAATGTGAAACTAATCTTTCGGGACCCTCACAATAAGCAGGGACGAATCCAGGAATGAAGTCTTGGGGGGGGGGGGGGAATTTCACTACTGTTAATTTTCTTATAATGATTTTCAAATTCACTTCTTTACATAACTCTAGAATTTTTTGTTATTTCAGTCGTTACATTTTATGAAGATAATTTTGCTACGGGATAAACCATAATGATGGATTAACCTTCAACACACAATTTTATACATTAGGATTTAGGTTCCAGATTCTTAATATTCTTTGTTTGATAAAATGCATCAATCATGGTTGATTTTCTTATAATTTCAAGTTTATAAAATTAATAACTCACCATCTATGTATAACAAATAAACTAGTAGCAATGCATAATTATTTGTAATTTGGGCAATAAACATCCACTATAACAAGTCAAATTCATTTATAATTGGACTATATACTAATACTAAGATATTGTTTGTATATATACAAATATATACATATAAAGCATAAATACATTTTTAAAAAAATCTTGGGGGGGGGGGGGGGGCAATAGGCTACATCCGTCCCTGACAATAAGGGTACATAAAACACTTTTCTTTTGTTTTGTGGATTAGGATTAGGAGTAGGAGTAAAGTAGAAAGAAAATGGTACTTGGACAGTGGATGTTCAAGACACATGTGTGGCAACATACATGAGCTGACAGATGCGGTTGTTGTAGACGGTCCGAAAATCACATTTGGAGACAGCAAAGAAGGTAAGGTTGTGGCATGCGAAAAGCTGATCAAAGGCAACATTGAGATATCTGACGTCTCTTATGTTCAAGGCCTCAAATAAAATTTGTTGAGCATTAGTCAATTTTGTGACAAAGGTTTCTTGGTAATCTTCTCATCAGATAAGTGCTACGTTGAACAAATTGGTACAAGCAAGGTCATCTTATCTGGAAGACGACAAGGGAATATCTATGTAGTCGACTGGAATTCGGTGGACAGGAATTCAAATGTCTGTTTGGTGGCATTTACACCAAGTGAGATTAGTTGGCTATGGCACAAAAGAATGAATCATGTGAATTTCAAGACCATCAACATATTAATCAAGAACGATCTGGTAGAAGGAATTCCAAAAACAGTCAGGAGCAAAGACAAGCTATATGACGCCTGTCAGAAGGGTAAACAAATCAAGTCATCTTTCAAAAGCAAGAAGCACCAATCTTCTTCAAGAATATTGGAGCTACTACATATGGACTTATTTGGACCCATTGATCCTATCAGCAATGGTGGAAAGAGATACTGCCTAGCTGTTGTGGATGAATATTCAAGATATACTTGGGTGATTTTCATGAAGAAGAAAAGTGAAACCAAGGAGCATCTAACTAATCTGATGGAATTGATCCAGAACGAGAAAAGCGTGAAACTTATGAAGATCAGATCAGATAGAGGGACTGAGTTTACAAACTCTACTGTTGAAGAGTATTGTAATACCAGAGGATTCAGTCATGAGTACTCTGCTGCCAGACCTCTTCAATAGAATGAAGTTGCTCAAAGGAGAAACATAACTCTGAAAGAAGCTACCAGATTCATGATAGCTGAAGCAAAACTGCCTCAAAGATTTTGGCCACAAATACAGCCTGCTTCACCCAGAACAGATGCATGATCAACAAAAATTAGAACAAGACGCCTTATGAAGTTTGGAACAACAGGAAACCAAACATTCATTACTTTAAGATTTTTTGTTGCAAATGCTTTGTTTTAAATAATGGGGGAAAATCACGTTACTGCTTTTGCAAAAAAGGCTGATGAAGTTGTTTTTGTAGGTTACTTTACTGTTAGTAAAGCCTACAGAGTCTTTAACAAAAGAACTTTTCTTGTAGAAGAATCAATTCATGTAGTATTTGATTAACCAAACCAATCTTCTGAAGAGAATCAAACTGCAAATTCAAATCTGTCTACAGATTGTCAGAGGTTGAGTAAAAAGAATGAAGAGTACATACCCATCATACTACCTGATCTCAACTCAGATGCCAGCTCAAATGCTGTTCAAAATCAGTCTGCTGATTGTCTAACAGACGAGTTACAAACAGCTGACAGATCGGAGACTGTTCAACAGACTACTACTGAAACTCCAACAGTGGTGTTGCAAGATCAATCAAGAGGACAACATTCTGACTTGCAACCTGATCTTAGATGGCTCAAGAATCACCCACCAGAGTTAGTGATTGGTGATCCTTTGGATAGAGTAAAGACCAGAAGAGCTACTGCAATGTTGGGTTTTGCGCGGTACTATTGTCACAAACAACGTGCGGAATATTTAAAAATTTTAATACACACGAAAACCCATGAACATAGGATCTTAGTTATCTAACTCATACGAAAAACTGGTAATTTGAATCACAATTCAAAACATAAATAAATAGGTAATTTAGGAAATTACCTCACCACATGCAAGGTGGTAGTTTTTTCTCCGGTCTTCAAAAGTTCACTAGAGAACCCCAAGTGTTGTGCCTATAGAGATAGTCCACACCAGATGTATTGAATGACTTCTCGTAATCCTCGGGCTCAGAACTAGGATTAGGGAATTGTCTTTTTCAGAAATTGGATCCAGATCCAGAGAAGAAAAGCTTGGAGAAAATTTTCGTAGGGTTGGGGCGATTTCAGAGAAATCCGAACATGGAGAATAATCGACTTTCTTTCTTTTTGCTTGGCTGAAAATTTTCGGCCTCTGCTCTCTTTAATAATGGGGTCTGTTAGTTTATTAAGATTTTCTTGATTCTTGAAAAGATTATGATATATCTCTTATATTTAGAAGAGTCCTTCTAGATATAAAATATATCTCTTTGCATATCTTTCCTTATCTCCTAAGGAAACAAGATATGCCATATCTCTTCACAAGATATTCCATATCTCTTCTTAAGATAAATCTTTCCTAAAAAAATCCCCATTATAATCAGCCCTGACAAATTAATTGTAAGATTAATTAACTTCATCTAGCATGGTTCGGCCATGCTAGATCAATTAATTAATTCAACCATGGACCCACATGCTTCATTAATCTAAAATTAATTTAATCATATCACCCTTAGCAAAAATCGGCCCATGCAAGAATAATTAATCCTAGATTAATTTATCTTCACAATAATTGGCCCATATGCCTAATTAATTAATCCATCATTAATTAGTTAATCTTTTCAATTAACACTTTAATTGAGGATTTAATCAATCAGAAATTTCAATTGATTAATTAATTAGTTACTTCTAATTAATGATTCTCCATTTCGAATTAACACTTTAATTCTTGTTTAATTAATTAGTTACTTCTAATTAATTATTATTCTTCTTGAAACAACACTTTAATTCATTTATTGATTTAATTCCTTAAATCAAATGTTTACTTTAGACTGTCACTGTCCAACTGTATTGTGTGTGACCCTCTAGGTTCACCATCAATTGGCAGCAGGCCCACGACTCTCGTGATTTAATTAGTGAGCAATTAATATGTAATTAATTGCTCCGATCAATTAAGCACTTTAATTGACTACTCTAGAATTAATTTCCTTATTAATTCATGAGTACCCACACCTCATGGTCGATGTCTAGCCACAAGCCCATGAGGCCCAACTTCAGGTGAATTGATATTCGTGAACCTTCACCTCTTAAAAATGCCATGTACATACAGTCCTCCTAATGACTAATTTCCCGATTGAGACCTAGCGTGTGTGAATTGGTCGGCACCTCTAATTATCTCAATTCTGTACTTTCTAATTCAGGATAATAATTCCAGTGTGACTGCTAAATTTGGAAACCCCTTTCCAAATCCTTCACCGAACATGGCCGTGGGTTTCTCGGAATTTACTATCTAAGAACGTACAGGAAATTCTCTCATCTTATCAAGATGAGTCGATAGATCCTATATTAGTACTAACCATTCGCGTACACGTTCATACGTACCCAAAGTAGTCGCACAATGACTAGGCTATGTGATCGACTCCTGAATCAAAATATGTATTCCCGTGTACCGAATTCACCCTAGTACCTCAAGTCCGAGGACTAAATCGTACACTATTATAAGTCTTGAGAGACTTCCCATTATCGATATGCTTAATGCACTTCCACGATGGGTCTCTCTGTTCGGGTCGTTCGATGCATTCGATCCCCTATTGAACCACCTAGTCATATGCACTGACATCAAAATGTCTTGTTCATGAAACTTTACAAATTCACTTCATGTGAATCATGCATAATCCTACAAGTCTTAGCGATTCCCTCGATACCCCGTCTCGATAGGAATCTATGACTTGGAACAATTTTAAGATTACGACCTTAGAGACTGTTTCATGATTGCACTCAGTACTGAAGTGAATCGACCCATAGTCGAATGTGATCTTAGGATTTCATCCAATCGCTTAGATAAGTTCGCGAGAGATGAAGATGGCCATTGTTTAATTCACGTAATATGAATAAACGGGCGTATTATCTTATGAATCATAAGATTGCTTTATAAGGTAGTCCCTTTACAAACTCGTATTTTTTGGCTTGCTGGGCACCATCCTATCATGCAAATGATGCTATGTTTGTCAGTTTTCTATCCCAAATGGAGCCCAAACAAATTGAAGAAGCTCTAAGAGATTCTAGCGATATTGAAGCTATGCAAGAGAAGCTGAATCAATTTGAAAGGAATGAAGTCTGGTACATAGTTCCTAGACCAAATCATCAAAAATTCATTGGCACTAAGTGGGTATTCAGAAATAAGATGAATGAAGATGGTGTTGTCACCAGAAATAAAGCAAGTCTAGTGGTCAAGGGATACTACCAGGAAGAAGGTATTAACTTTGATGAAACATTTGCACCAGTGGCAAGACTTGAAGCAATTAGACTGTTTCTAGCCTATGCTGCTCACAAGAACTTCACTATCTATCAGATGGATGTGAAATCTGTCTTTCTCAATGGAGAATTGCAAGATGAAGTTTCCGTTGAACAACCACCTGGATTTGAAGTTTATCTACAAGGAGATAAGGTGTATCGTCTAAAGAAAGCCCTTTATGGACTTAAACAAGCTCCAAGAGCATGGCATGACACTTTATCTGATTTTCTTTTAATTAAGGGATTTCGAAAATGTAAAGTAGATAAAACCTTGTTCACTATTGAATGGGAAGATCACATACTACTTGTGCAAATATATGTGGACGATATCATTTTTCGTTCAACTAACCAACAGATGTGTGACAAGTTCTCCAAGCTGATGCAAAAAAAGTTTCAAATGAGCATGATGGGTGAACTGAACTACTTTCTTGGTTTGCAAGTTAGACAGTTGTCTGATGGAATTTTCATCAACCAAGCTAAATACACAAAGGATCTGTTTAAGAAATTTGGTATGGAAACTAGCTCCACTGTTAGTATTGCCATGTCTACTGGACTTCGTTTGGATAAATATGAAGATGGCAAATCCGTGGACATAACCAAATACAGAGGCATAATAGGGTCACTGTTATATCTAACAACTAGCAGACCAGATATTATGTATTATGTTGGGGTTTGTGTGAGATATCAATCAAATCCTAAAGAGTCTCATCTCTTAGCTGCCAAAAGGATTATCAGATACCTTAAAAGCACACCAGATTTGGGATTATGGTATCCTAGAGAATCAGGATTCGAGCTTATTAGATATTCTGATTCTGACCTTGCTGGCTGCAAGATTGATAGGAAGAGTACCACAGGTGCTTGTCAATTTTTGAGAAGTCGTCTGATATCATGGATGAGTAAAAAGCAGACTTTTGTTTCTATCTCTACTGCTGAAACTGAATACATCGCTGCTGGAGCATGTTGTGCACAGATACTTTGGCTGAAACATCAACTAGAAGATTACAACATCAATATCAGTGGAATTCCAATCTACTGTGACAATACAAGGGCCATCTCACTTACTCAGAACACTACAAGTCATTTAAGGACTAAACATATTGAAATCAAGCACCATTTTACCAGAGATCATGTGGAAAAAGGAATGTCATCATAGAATATGTTAATACTGACAATCAAATTGCGGACATCTTCACCAAACCACTAAGTGATGCAAGGTATTCAACTCTAAGAGCTGAACTAGGATTACTGAATTTGGATGCATAAGCTGAGAGGGAACTCATCAGAAGACACGAGTTCTTTAGCTTACTCATCTTACTATCTTCAAGGTTAACTCTCAACAGATCAAGACAGCTTAAAACACTTTAGTTAACTGTTTGAAAAAGATTTAAAAGGAGTTAATAAAACTGGGGAAACATTTTTCAAACTACTGAGGATACTTGTGAAAAACACTTTGAAAATCCGCTGCAAGTACTCTAAGTATTAAAACTGATTTTAACAAAATCAGCTAAGTAACTATCAGTTTAGTGGTCTACGAAGCTGTTCAAAGATTTGTTCGCGATCATCCGAGAAACCTACTGTTGATAACAACTTAGTCTGTTTAAGTTAAAAAAAAGGTTTTAAAGTTAAAAATTACCAAAAAATTAAGAGGTCTATTCACTCCCCCTCCCCCTCTAGACCTCATCTGACCCCTTGGGACCAACAAGTGGTATCAGAGCAGGTGGTTCAATAGAATCAGCTGTCTGCTCAACGAGCTTGATCCAAGTGTTTTTCAAAGGTTTTCAAAACTTTTCAAAAGAGCATTTTTTTGAAAAATAAAAACTTCTTGAAAAATGGACTGTATCAGCCATGTTCCCCACATTGCTGGTATGTCATTTGAAGACTAGAAAATCAGAATGGAGATTTTCCTGGCTGCTTATAATGATAACATGTACACATGTATCATAAAAGGTCCATTCAAATTCATCAAGACTATCATAGTTGATGAAGCTGAAATAGTGGTGGAAAAGGATTTAACAGAGATGACAGCCGAAGAAATAAAGCTGTTCAATCTGGATAAAGTTGGTCGTTTCATCATGACCAAAGCCCTGGATAATGATCGGTTTGATAAAGTCAAACATTGCAAAACTGCAAAGGAGATGTGGGACAAGGTTCGTGACATGAGCGAAGGAAACGACGCCATCAAAGAGCATTAGCTGAGTGTTGCTCTGGAAAAGCTTGACAACTTCAAGATGAAGTCTGCGGAAACCATTGACCAAATGGATACAAGGTTTACAAGGACATTAAATGAAGTGTTAAAGCTTGGAAAAACCTTTACGGACAAGGAGAAACCGTCAGAGTTCTGAAGGCCCTACCTCCAAAGTTCAACATGAAGGTGACAACCATGGAAGAGTCAAGAGATCTGGGCAAGATTTCTCTCACCGAGCTGTTCTCAGTACTCAAGGCGTACGAGTATAAACTGCCAAGAATGGGTGTTGAAGAAACCTCTACTTCAAGTCCCACAGCTGCACTTGTTGCTGCTGAAAATCCCAGAAGGCCAGCTCACAAAATCAAAGATGTGGACTCATCTGATGAAGCCACAATACTCAATAAAAAGGAGTACACTGCTGGAGACGTAGCATTGCTGATGAACAACTTCAAAAAGTTCTACAGACGAAAAATGAAAAATAAATATAACAATGCTTCTACTTCTAACCCTACTTCTTCTTCTCAGGATAAGGATTCTTATAAATCCAAAATGATGTGCTATAATTGCAGGAAACTGGGACATTTCATCAGAGATTGCCCATATCCTAAAGCTGAGAAGTACACGGAAGAAGAAAAGAGAATCAGAAAAGAAAGAAAGCATCAGAAAGGAAAGGTGCTGGTAGCTGAAGCAGAAAAGCTAGCTGCTGTCTACTCATCTGATTCAGATTCAGACACTTCTGATGAAGAGTCTTCTGATGAAGAGAGTCCTACTCTTCTCTGCCTGATGGCCAAAGAATCTGATAACTCCGAGGATGATGAGGTAACTCCTCTTGATAATGAATTATTTAATTCATTTGAACAAATGATGCTCACCAATACTAGCATTGCTTATGCATTTAAAAAGCTTAAGGAAGAGATGATATTGCTAAAAGAGCAAAACAGTTCATTGAAACTTAAAGCTGAAAAGCCAAAAGAATCAGCTGAATATAAACTGCTTGAGCAAGAGAATGAATCTCTGAAAGCTGAATGTGAAGTTTTAAAGGGTAAAATCATTGAGCTTGAGAAAGTCATTGAGTCTCATGAGAAGTCATCTGTTGCATCCACTCACATGTCTAGTAAACAGAAGACACCTTTAGATCAGGAAAAGTTAGAACTGAACCATACTGAGAAATTCATATCAGCTGACAATAGTAAGGTCATATTGTATGTTCAGACTACTAAACCTGCTTCACCTGAGAAAGTATCAAAGGAGACGAAAACTCCTAAGGCTAAAAAGAGCAAAGAGCCTAGTGTAGGAAAACAGACTAATAAGTCTAATCAGAAGAGTCCTAGGAAGTCCTCTGACAAGGCTAAAACTAATCAGACTAGTGATAAAACTAAGTCGTCTGTTAATGAGCAAGCAACTAGTAAACCAAAGAAGCATAAAAATAAGAAAAATCAAAATGCTTGGTATGGAAATGAGTCTTATTATGTGCAACCTGCTGCATATCATCCTATGTATCATGAACCTCAATTTCCAACTTACTATGCACCATATCCTGCTCATCCAATGCATGCATATGCTCCCTATCATGCATCTTACTCTGCATTTGAACACTATCCTTATCATGCTGATCATCATCAATATGACAAATATGATGAACGTGGTAAAGGCAAAGCTGCTCATACTCCTGTTGAAACTCAGAAGCCTAAGAAGCCTAAGACTTCATCATCTTGGGCTGTCAAAGGTGGAACTAATCCTTCAAGACCCTCTCAATAAGGGTACCTAAAACAATTTTATTTTGTTTTGTAGGTTAGGATTAGGAGTAGGAGTAAAGTGGAGAAAATTTGGTACTTGGACAGTGGCTGTTCAAGACATATGTGTGGAAACATGCATGAACTGACTGATGCTGTTGATGTGGATGGTCCTAAAGTTACTTTTGGAGACAACAAAGAAGGCAAGATTGTAGCAAGTGGAAAGCTGATCAAACGCAACATAGAGATATCTGACGTCTCGTATGTTAAAGGCCTAAAGTACAACCTGCTGAGCATAAGTCAATTTTGTGACAAAGGATATTCAGTCATCTTCTCAACAGATAAGTGCTATGTTGAACAGATAGGTACAAATAAGGTAATTTTATCTGGAAGACGACAAGGGAATGTCTACACAGTGGACTGGAATTCTGCTGACAAGAATTCAAGTATTTGTTTGGTGGCATCAACACCAAGTGAAGTCAGTTGGCTGTGGCACAAAAGAATGAATCATGTGAATTTCAAGACCATCAACAGACTAATCAAGAATAATCTGGTAGAAGGAATTCCAAAGACAGTCATGAGCAAAGATAAGCTTTGTGACGCCTGTCAGAAGGGTAAACAAATCAAGTCATCATTCAAAAGCAAGAAGCATCAATCTTCTGGAAGAATATTGGAGCTGCTACACATGAACTTATTTGGACCCATTGATCCTGTCAGCAATGGTGGAAAGAAATACTGCCTAGCTTTTGTGGATGACTATTCAAGATATACTTGGGTGATATTTATGAAAAAGAAAAGTGAAACCAAGGAACATCTTACTAATCTGATGGAACTGATCCAGAATGAGAAAAGCATAAAGATATTGAAGATCAGATCAGATAGAGGGACAGAGTTTACAAACTCTACTGTTGAAGAGTATTGTAATATCAAAGGAATACATCATGACTATTCAGCTGCTAGAACCCCTCAACAGAATGGTGTTGCTGAAAGGAGAAACAAAACACTAAAGGAAGCTGTCAGAACCATGATAGCTGAAGCTAAGCTGCCGCAAAGATTTTGGGCAGAAGCAACAAACACAGCATGTTTTACCCAAAACAGATGCATGATCAACAAGCACCAAAACAAGACTCCATATGAAGTTTGGAACAACAGGAAGCCAAACATTCATTATTTTAAGATATTTGGTTGTAAATGCTATGTTTTAAATAATGGGAAAAATCACCTTACTGCATTTGCAGAAAAGACTGATGAAGCTGTTTTTGTAGGATACTCAACTGTTAGTAAGGCCTATAGAGTTTTTAACAAAAGAACATTGCTAGTAGAAGAATCCATTCATGTAGTATTTGATGAGCCAAGTAAATCTTCTGAAAAGAACCAAAGTGTTAATCAAGATCTGTCTACTGATTTACAGAAGTTGGATATTGGAAAGAATGAAGAATATGTACCCATCATACTACCTAATCTCAATTCAGCTGATAACTCAAGTGCTGTTCAAAATCACAGTGCTGATTGTCTAACAGACGAGTTGCAAACAGCTGACAGACCAGAGACTGTTCAACAGACTACAAATGTTCAACTTACTACTACTGGAACTTCAACAGTAGTGTTGCAAGATCAAAACAAAGGACAACATTATGATTTGCAACCTGATCTCAGATGGCTCAAGAATCACCCACCAGAGCTGGTGATTGGTGATCCTTTAGACAAAGTAAAGACAAGAAGAGCTGCTGCAAGTGAAGCAATGTTTGTCAGCTTCCTGTCTCAAGTTGAGCCCAAACAAATTGAAGAAGCTCTTAGTTATTCAAACTGGATTGAAGCTATGCAAGAAGAGCTAAATCAATTTGAAAGGAATGAAGTCTGGTACTTAGTTCCTAGACCAAGTCATCAAAGAGTCATTGGCACTAAATGGGTATTCAGAAATAAAATGAATGAAGATGGTATTGTTACCAGAAATAAAAAAAAATAAGTGGCCAAAGGTTATTGTCAAGAAGAAGGAATTGACTTTGATGAAACATTTGCATCAGTAGCAAGACTAGAGGCAATCAGACTCTTTCTTGCCTATGCTGCTCACAAGAATTTCACCGTCTAGCAGATGGATGTGAAATCAGCTTTTCTCAATGGAGAATTGCAAGAAGAAGTTTACGTTGAACAACCACCTGGTTTTGAAGTCTATCAAGAAGAAGACAAGGTGTATCGTCTGAAGAAAGCCCTCTATGGACTGAAACAGGCTCCAAGAGCATGGTATGATACATTATCTGATTTTCTTTTAATTAAAGGATTTCGCAAAGGTAAAGTTGACAAGACCTTGTTCACTGTTGAATGGGAAGAACATATTTTGCTTGTGCAAATTTATGTGGACGATATTATTTTTTGTTCAACTAACCAACAGATGTGTGATAAGTTCTCAAAGCTGATGCAGAACAAATTTGAAATGAGCATGATGGGAGAACTTAATTATTTTCTTGGTTTGCAAGTAAGACAGTTGCCTGATGGAATTTTCATCAGCCAAGCAAAATACACAAAGGATCTGTTCAAGAAATTTGGTATGGAAACTAGCTCTACCGTCTACTATTCCAATATCTACAAGTCTTCGTTTGGAAAAAGATGAAGATGGCAAATCAGTGGACATAACCAAATACAGAGGCATTATTGGGTCACTGCTATATCTAACAGCAAACAGACCTGATATCATGTACTCAGTTGGGGTTTGTGCGAGATTTCAATCAAATCCTAAGGAATCTCACCTCTTAGCTGCCAAAAGGATACTAAAGTATCTTAAAGGTACTGAAGATTTGGGATTGTGGTATCCTAGAGAATTTGGATTTGAGCTTATTGGATATTCAGATTCTGACCTTGCTGGCTGCAAGATTGATAGAAAAAGCACAACAGGTGTCTGTCAATTCTTAGGTAGTCGTCTGATCTCATGGATGAGTAAGAAACAGACTTCAGTATCCATATCAACTGCTGAAGCTGAATACATAGCTGCTGGAGCTTGCTGTTCACAAATCTTATGGTTGAAGCATCAACTGGAAGGCTACAATATCAAAATCAGTGGAATACCAATCTACTGTGACAATACAAGTGCAATCAGCCTCACTCAGAATACTACAAGTCATTCAAGGACTAAGCACATTGAGATCAAGCATCACTTTATTAGAGATCATGTGGAAAAAGGAAATGTCATGATAGAATATGTGTTTACTGAAAATCAAATTGCTGACATCTTCACAAAACCTCTAAGTGAGACAAGGTTTTCAACTCTAAGAGCTGAACTAGGTTTATTAAAATTGGATGCATAAGCTGAGGGGGAACTTATCAGAAAAACAGCTTACCCATCTTATTCATCTTCAAGGATTAACTCTCAATAGACTAGTTAACTTATGAATTCTTAAAGTCAGGGGAAATGTGTAAGACTAGCGGTACTTCTGATTAAAAGATGAAATTTGTTGATGACAGTTAGTTGAAGTTATGTTTTCAACAGAAGATTAAAGTTTTGAAGATTGAAGATTTATTATCTAGCTGGATTGACAAACAGCCGAGGAAGGTTATCAGTTATTGGGTTTCACTGATAACAGCTTTGTCATCAGGACAGTAGTTCATCAGATAAGTATTTATTTCACTAATCTGATTACTTGTGTAAAAGATTATTGTTTAAAACGTTATTTTCAAAAACGCGCTTTTACAAGTAACATAAGAGCGGTACTTTTCCCGCTCCTCATTTAATGCGATTTGAATTCGAAAGGTCGTAACTGACGCCGCACGATCAGCACTGACAAGAAACGGATCTAACGGTTAGCTGGTATCACGGAAACCGAAATACCCTAACTCTATAAAATCCCAATCTGATCAGCCGTGTAGTTCTTTACGCACCCTAAAATTTCAAAAGCACTTGTGAGAAAATACTTGCAATCTTTCTGCAAATCTCCTCTTGTTTCTCTATTCTCTCAACAGATTACGATGGCTGCTGAAGGTATGTTCTTAATGTATGAGTCGTACTATCAATCTGGAACGGATTTGATGAAGGAACTGCTGGAAAAGTTCAAATCTGCTCTGCTGGTTAACTTCATGGAGTATAATGAAGGAATAATCTGGACAGATCAAGTAATGGAGTACTACAAAACCGCGACTGTTGATTTCTCTACTTTGGAAATCAAGGCTACAGTCGGAGACAAATCTGTGGTCATTACACCCGCTATTCTTCACGAAACGTTTGGTCTTCCTAACAGAGGACGACATGACGTCAATGTACTGACGGAAGAGAGGCACCAACAATTCTGGGCGATCTGCGCCAAAGAGGGAGAAATGTTGTCTGGAAACATTAAAAAGAAACAACTGAAGGACGAATATCAGTGGATGGATGATATGATTGCAAAATTGATTGAAAACTGCACTTTCTCTCTAGATGCTGTTCCAATGAAGCGTTTCAGCATCATGGCTGCCATTTACTATGGGCTGGAAGTCAACTGGTCCATTATAGTCTGGCACATCTTGGCTGGTTTTCTTGAGGCAAAGAAAGGGAAAACTCCTCAAACCAACCACAGGATCACACTCAGTTATCTGCTGTCAAAACTGGGCTGTGTTATGACGAATGGAAAGGAGATCCACAAATCTAAGGCAATGTCCAAGTACTTGCCTGTTCTGAAGAGAAAGGCTGATGAGCCTGAAGAAGATGAAGATGAGGAACCAAAGGAGGTTCCTGCCAAGAGGCCTAGGAGATTGGTCAAAACAGCTGACTTAGCTGTTGAGACACAAAAGAAGAAAGTTGCTGATAAACCAAAGGAGAAAGTTCCTAAAAAGGTGAAGAATGTGGCTGACGTGGCTGTTGATCAAATCATAAGTCAGACCACTGCTGATGTAAGGGGAATGTCTCCTGCATCACCTTCCAGGACTCCTTCTGCTGAAATGCCTGCTGGAAATGTCCCCCACATGACAAGGAGTCAGCAAAAGGACACTGCTGCTTCAAGACCCATTCAGGGATTATCAAAGAAGTCAGCAAGGAAGCAGATTACATTCATAGAAGAGCCTACTGAGTTGGAAAACTTAGTAAGACAAAGTCCTGTATCTGCTGAAAGACCAGTTGGAGTTGCTGAGGCTTCTGTTGCTGACAAAGCTGATGCGCAACAGTTGACTCAAGCTACACCAACAGTTGAGGCTGCTCAACCTCAGGATGATCCAGATGTTATGATCATCCATCATATTGCTGCTGCTCCAATCTCTTCTGCTGGTCCAGCCCCTGCCCCAGCTGATAAAGGAAAAAGAAAGATCGTGATCAAGAGAAAGAAAATTTTCAAAGCTGATAAAAAGAAGAGGGAAGAAGCCGAACAGAGAAAAAGAGATGAGCAAGAAGAACAGAAGGCAAAGGAACTCAGCAAAATCCAAGTAGCTAAGGATGAAGAAAGAAGAAAAATGACAGAGGCTGAGAGAAAAGCTGCTGAGGATGCTGAATTGGCAATGGTCATTGAGCTCAGCAAAACTGATGCTCATGGACCTGTCCATGGAGGAGGCATAAAGATAAATGAGGCTGATGGTGAAGACAAATTCAGAAAGCCTAAAATGCTTGCTGGAGAGGCCAAGCCCAAGGAAAAGTTTGAAGTCAGAAGAGCATTTGATATTGTTTATGCTGATAAGGAGCTCTTCAAAAGATTTGAAAAATCTTTGGCATATTATGACCAGAAGCTTATGCTAAAGACTCTGTTCAATCAGGAGAAGCCAAGATACATCAGTTGGAGAGACAACAGATTGAACAAATCTATAGCAGAACTTCAAAACCTGAAGGAGCTAGCTGATGAAGAACAATGGGTTCTAAATTGGCTAAGGACAAACTCCATTCAGAAGGCCTTGGATCCCAGCTATGTCAGAGATGTCATGCATCAATATGCAAAAGAATTTGCACTGGAGGAGGCCAAAATTATTCAGAACACCTTGCCTGCCAAAAGGAGGAAGTCTGATAATGCTGAAGAAAGGGCCATAAACATTGCTGTTATGACTGCCTTGAAGAGATGGGCAGAAAGGTCAAGATATCAGCAGGGTCATTCAAGTGAAATGCCTCAGCTGCCAAGTATTCAGCAAATAATTTTTGGCAAGGAAGTAAAGGAGTTTAGTGAAGTGCCCAAGGGTAATGATGCTGTTGTGAATCCTTTGGATCATTGTTAGGCAGATACGTCAAACAACCTGCTTCAATGATGATGGCACAATCACTAATCTGTTCTATGATGACGTCACTGATGAGAACAAGAAAGCTGATAAAACCTTAGCCATTGAGTGGAGTGCTAAGGCTTCTGAAGATCATCAGGAGACTGAGATGAATGATGTCCCTGTCCACCAGAAGACTGAAGAAAAGGAAGCTGCTGCTTCTGCTTCATCAGGTGATGAACACTCTTCACTGATGGAAGCCTTTCAGATGCTGATGGAGAATTCAGCAAAGGAACTGGAAGGGAAGCATTGTCAGCAGCTGACAAAGATGAAAGAGGAGCTGAAGGAAGAACTAAAAGCAGAGTTGGTAGAGTCCAACAAACTTCAGCTGGAAACTATGCAACAATCAACTGCCAAGATCATCAAATCTGAAATTGATAGTTTCCCAGTACCTCAAGATTATTCAAAGCAGTTAGTGCAGAGCCTTACCGAAATGAACAGAAATGTGGAAGATGTGAAGGCTGATGTAAATCACCTTCATGCTGCCCTTCAAAGAGCTGAACACAAGATTGCTGACTTAACTGCAACCTTCATCAGAGTCAGTGAAGAAGAGAAAGCTGTTAATATAGGACTGTTGCAAGAAGTTTCCAATACTGGAAAGGATTTACAAAATGAACTTTCTACAATGCAACTCAATATTGACTGCTTCAATGACCAAACTGACAACATCAGCACCATTCTAACTCATCTGACAGCAAGTCATGATGTAGTGAATCAGAACTTGAAGACTTTATGTGCTGCAATAAAGATCCCTTCTGTTGCACTCAACCCTGATGCTAAACCTGAAGATGTCATCAAGTCTAATGCTGTGTTAGAGGTCCCGCAAGTCAACCCTGAACTATTGGCCAGCATTCTCCAACAAACTTTGATAGAAGAGCGTCTTAAGGAATCTTTAGCAGGAAAGCCTCCAACAACTCTGGATGCACTTCTAGCAAGATCTGAAAAGTTCATAAGAATTGAAGAGGCAATGGAGTCCAAGTCAGAAAAAGGAAGTAAGAGAAAGAGTAGAGAAGATGATAGGAATGATATCCCAAGGCGAAAGGAGAATCCAGAAGAAGAAAGGAAGGTACGATACAATCAAAAGTACGCTCACTATACTCCTCTCAATGCTACGCGAGAAGAGGTATTTGTAGCTGCTTTAGCTCAAGGACTACCCCAGTGGCCGGCACCATTGAAAGATAATCCGGACAGGCATAAGTCTAACAAATATTGTCGATACCATCGTGCTCGAGGACATAACACAGAAGACTGCTATCATTTAAAAGACGAGATAGAAAGGTTGATACAAAGAGGCAATCTACAGAATTTCGTAAGAAGGAAGAGAGATATAGCCCCAGCAAGTTCACAAACTGGACGAAATTCTAACCAAAGAAGAAATCAACCGCAAGAGAGAAGTGGAGGACAAAGACCTAACAGAGATAGTTCAGTACAAGCAAGGCAGGAGGAGAACTTACCAAACGCCGGCGTTATCAACATGATATCAGGAGGACCGGTCGGAGGAGATTCAGTTAGGTCGAGAAAGGCATTAGCAAGATCAGCAAAAGCCTTACATGATTGTCCATCGTATGCACAACACTATATCCATCAAGTTGAAAAATGTAATCAAATCATCACCTTTGATGATAGAGATTTGGAGAGAGGAAAACTACCACCACAAAACGATGCTTTAGTAATCTCAGCAACTTTAGCAAATTTCTAGGTCAAGAAAATCTTAGTAGACAGTGGCTGTTGGATAAGGATGAAGATGAAGGCACTGAAGACAATTATTAAAGGGAGGTTTTGATGCATTCCAAAACTTCAAAATCTGCTAAGTATGGAGTAACTTAGCTGATGGTCCCTTTTGAAGAAATTTTGACTAAGTAAAGAAGACATCAGAAGAGTCAAATTTCAAGGTCCAAGACTTTTGGTCTGCTGAAGGAAGGTTATCAGACTGATGAAGATCAGCCGACTCAAATCAGATTTGTTCAAGTTTGAGATCAGCCGTGTTCGCTATCAGACTTGCACTTTCGTCAGCCAAGTGGAAAGGATCATAAAGTCTTCCCAACGGTAATAAATGCCCATGGAAGTAATAAATGCTGAAGTACAAGGTTATTAAAGACAAATGATTGAAGAAATGCTTCGCATCAGCTGGGTGCATTTAATGCTGCTTTTGATGCTGCCTGCAGGAAAGTACTGTTGACAGTACGGACAGACTGCAAAAGAGCCGTTCGCGGATTTTAAGGACCAGTACTCGAGGAGTTTGAATCTTGTCTCTCTTCAACGGACATTTTTCAAACCTCAAGTATAAATAGCTGAAAGAGACGAAGAGAAAACAACACAATCTCTGAGAAATTTTCGAAGCAGAACTCTTTAAGTCTCAAGAACAGCTCACTCATCAGCTTAGTCATTTGTTGACAAAAAGCGAAGTTGAAGAACAAAGCTAAATACATCTTCTGAGTGAATTTGTAAATCTGAGTGTTGTGAGAAGTAGATATACATCTTTGTGAGCGATATTACTTCAGAGAGTAGGATTTCTTTGTGATTTCTTAGTGCGCACTTACGGCATGTTCATTTGTTGTTAGGCGTATGCAGAGTGTACTGGTTACTTTGTGTTTCTAGTATAACCCAAGATCTAAGTGACTTGGAAGAGTGGACTAAAGGATTTAAATCCATATAACCACTATAAAAATTCTTGTGTTTTTACTTGCTTTTTTACTTGCATATTTCAAGACAGCATAAAACACTTTAGTTAACTGTTTGAAAAAGATTTAAAAGGAGTTTATGAAACTGGGGAAACATTTTTCAAACTACTGCGGATACTTGTGAAAAACACTTTGAAAATCCGCTGCAAGTACTCTAAGTATTAAAACTTATTTTAACAAATTCAGCTAAGTAACTATCAGTTTAGTGGTCTACGAAGCTGTTCAAAGATTTGTTCGCGATCAGCCGAGAAACCTACTGTTGATAACAGCTTAGTCTGTTTAAGTTAACAAAAAGGTTTTAAAGTTAAAAATTACCAAAAAATTAAGAGGTCTATTCACCCCCCCCTCTAGACCTCATCTGACCACTTGGGACCAACAGTGGCAGCTCAGCAGATATAATATTTTACCATGCTTTCAAGAAGTTAGGCATAGATAACACTGAGTTAAAAAGGATCAATACCCCACTTACTGGTTTTACTAGAGAGATAGTGGAAGCATTGGGAGAAGTATCACTACCTATTTCCCTAGGAATTCATCCCATTAGATCTACGAAGATGGTGAAATTGTTAGTAGTCAAGGCGTCTTCCTCATATAATATGATATTAGGAAGGCCTAGTTTAAATATTTTCAAGGCTTTAATTTCAACATATTATATGAAGATGAAGTTTCCGACGCCAGAAGGAATAGGAGAAGTGGTGATAGATCAAATGATGGCTCGTGAATGTTACGCTAGCACCTTGAAAAATTGCAATAAATGAACCAAGTCGAAGTCAAATCTGCCAATAGAAATGATACGACAGATCAACTGATGAACGATGCTTCAGAGGCTAAGGAAGAAGAAATTGAAAGCAAAAAAAGAAAGCCAGATGATTTGTGCATAGAGGCAAGCTTGATAAACTATTATGAGTAGTTTTATAATGTATTTTTCAATAATAGTTGTACGTCAAAACTTTGAGTTTGATGTAATGATTCAATAAAGCTTCAATAAAACTCAATGAAGAATTTCTTTCTGGCATCTATGAGATGTTTTAGATATAATTCGATCAAGGAAAAATCCGACAAGTCAACATTTCAAGAATCATGTATAATTAGAGGATATTATATGCCTTTGATTATCAAAGCAGAAACGCAAATAAAATTTGCACCATAACAAAAATATAGTGGACATATCCACGAATATTCTTAAAAATTCAAACTACAATATAAAGCAAAAATGCAAGTATTCAAGAACATAGAATAAAGTAAACGATGACAAAGTTCATCAACCAAATAAAGTTAACTATTTTTTCCCTTTTGAGGATTTTGAAGCATGATCTTCCTCAACCTCATCAAATACGTCATCAGGAATCATAGTCCCCTCATCCTCGTCAGCTTCATCATCTACCTCAGGATCAATAAACAGGAAGTCTTCACCAGGAAAACGGTCCGAGTCTCTAAGGGTTTTGCGAATAACCCGAATTGTTCGGTCGTAAACCAAAATAGACTCCTTCAGAAGATCTTCTCTATATGCATCAGACTTCTGATAGTTACTCACAAGCTCCTTCTCTATCCTGCTTTGATACTTGGAGACAAGTTCCTTTTCCAGTTCCCTATAATAATCCTTACCCTGCTCGGACTTCCTAAACTTCTCACCAGTCTGAATCTCATGCTTCAGCTCCTTCGACAACTTCGTGTTTTCCAGTTTCAGCTCCTAAAGTTGTTCAGTCATGCGCGCCAGTTTCTCCTCGGACATCTTCGTTTCCTCCTCGCAGCGTTTGGCACGCTGAGTAAGCAAATGAGACAGAAGGGGTATGTAACGCCCCGTAAATTTCGGACCTCTTTAATCGTATTTTAGTGGATTTTTAATCCAATTTCATGTGTTATATTTTTTTTTTTTTAAAATTAAGTGTTACTTTGGGGTAAAATGTACAATTAATTTATCTCCTATGTTCTTATTAACTTTGAAATGATTTAGAAACACAAAAATACTTTAAAAATCCAATTTCATGTGTTATATCTTATTTTTTTTACAATTAAGTGTTACTTTGGGGTAAAATGTACAATTAATTTATCTCCTATGTTCTTATTAACTTTGAAATGATTTAGAAACACAAAAATACTTTAAAACAATAGTGTACCACTTTTGAAAAATATTTGGACTTAATTGTGCAAAATAAATAAATTTTGGGGCAAAAATGCACTTTACCAAAACTTCAGGGGCAAAGTGCAAATTTCACCCACACTTGATTGCAGCTGCTAGGAGAGCCTTTATAGCTTCCTAGAGTGGCCAAGCATGCCTCTTGGTTAGAGAGATTTCTCTATTCAAGATGAACATGCATTGGCTTGTTTTATGGGGAGTAATTATATCTCCCATCTTCACAAGGTCTATTTAAACACCCTTCTCTTAATTTTCAGATTTTCTCCACTTTTTTACACCTTAGAATTCATAGTTAAGTTAGATTTTAAGATGAAAAGAGAGTTTGTGAGAAAAGGTGAGAGTTAGTGTGAAATAGTGAAAGAAGTTAGAAAGTGGGAGAAGTGTAGGAAGAGTAGGGCCACCACCACCACCACCGTGAAGCCGCCGGAGGACCACCAGCCCACTGCCGGACCACCACCAGTACGCCGCCGTGCTACCACCGTGTTTGGAGGAGTTCAAGTTTTGGGTAAAACCCCTTCCTTTATATCCCTTTTTGCCCACATTAGAATACCTTGTAGTTTTTTTTAAGTTCTCGAAAAATCTATTGAAAACCCTTAAAATTTTAGTTGATGCCATAACTTTAATTTTCAGATTTGTTGATGCTTATAATCTGAATTTTCGGGTGTTCTAATGATTTCTAAAAGAATTGGTTTTAAAAGTATTTTTGCATGTATGTGATTTATTAATTGATTTTCATTGGAGATTTTGTAGATCTATGTTTTTCCTTTCTAATTTAATATTTTGGTTATTTTTTTTGAGATGAAAAGCATGTTTTTCCAATGAAATACATATTACATATATACTAAACTGACAAGAAAAGAAAAATAATGGGTCATTTTTGCAATTTTCTACTGATGGCCCGAGCCACCTGTCGCCGGCCGTAGCCCAGCCAAGCTGGCCGACCAGCATGCTATGCCTGCTGTATGCAGGCAGGTCCTTTTGGGCCTGGTTTTGCAATCAGGCCCAAATAAAAAAAAATTCTTTAATTAGTATAAATAATATAGAATAAAAATAAAATATTAATACATAATAAAATTATAAAAAATAAATCTAGAAATTATTGAAATGATTTTTAAGTATATATTCTGAAAATATTAAATATTTTTTTAGAAGAATTATTTTTAAATTGAAAAGGGTTTGAAATATATTTAATAATATTTGAAAAGGATAAATTAATGATAAGTATTTAGAAATATGTATTACTGAAAATTAAATAGAATAAAATTCTAGATAATAAAGTAAACTTAGAAATACTTTTGAAAATAAATTTGAAAATATGAAAATAATTTTTAATAATTATTTAAAATCAAATTTTGAAAAAAAAAATAATGAATAATTTCAAAAATAAAATTAAATAATTTTAATTAATTATTTTCTAAGATATAAATAATAAATCAATTTTCTTTTTTGGAAAATAAATATTTATTTAATTTAACTAATAAATATATATTACTTGGATAATTTTGAAAAGAAAAGAGGGATAAATAAAATGAAATAATTTCAAGGGAACTTTAATTCTTAATTAAAAATAATCCCTAATTTGGGAAAATAAAATAAAATAAAATAGTTTTGATTAAATGATTTTCTAAATTTAATTAATCCGAAAATAAAATTAATAAATAAATAAAGTTTTTAAAATTAAAAAATAAGTAATTTTAAAATAAACTTTGATTTACTCAAATTAAATGAACGCCTATTATGAAAGAATTTTCTTGGATTTTTATAAATCCTTATTCGTGACTTTCCATACGACGTAGCTCTATGAACCCCTAAATCGGGTTAATTAGTTTAAGTTGGATCATGGTCTCATTTCTTCCATGACCCGACTATAATTGCGACTAAAGTATTTCTTTAGTCAATCATAAGTTTTTGTTCGTATTTAGATTCTTAAATGTTACGTAACATGTACAGGATCCGGAATCGTCGTTCTACCGAGAAACTTTCAAGAACCGTAAGCAGCACAGGTGAGCGCTGTGTTCATTCGTGTGTTAGTCCGATATGCTAGTAGGTCGAGTCTAAGCATGTAATTTGGTTGTAAATAAATAGAACATCACGTGCCATGCTAGTTACCTCGTGTATGTTAGTAATAGGATGACTTGTATGAATCATTTATCATATCAACATGATTATCCTAATACATGCTGCACCGAATCTAGATCTACTTAGTTGCGAATATGTTCACCCAGCTATATGTTTGAATTGCTTTCGGCGAATCGTTAAATGTTGATAATATGTTAATATGATTGATATGTTATGTTTCCATTTGTCTTCGGTTATGTGTTTCCGTTTATTTACGATTTTGTGTGGGCCCTATTTGTTTGGTATATGGACTCGATGCCAACCTGGCCGGCAGGATTGTCACAGTTACCCGTAGGCCTGGCCTTACAACCCAAGTGGGGAGGAACACTTGGGGAGTAAGGACGAACTCCGGCAAAGACATGTCGATGCATTTCAGATAGTAAGGTCGCTCCTTACTCGGTGAGTTTGGATGGACATCAGAATGAGGATGGAGGGTAAGTGGAGAACGGCATCAGCAACTCTTGGTTGTTTGAACTCTATGCTTTGATTTTAAGAATGTGATATATGCTTAATTCGTTTATATGCTCATGATATATATTATGTTGCATCCATGTGTCTCACGCACAATGCACCACAGCCTCACTAAGTTGGACGATCAACTTACGCGTTCCTTTTATTAATCTTTTCAGATGCAGGAGTCTCGAGTTATGATGGTTGAGTCAGTTCCCGGGATCCAGTCAGTCATTGAGGGATTGTCCTCCCTTTTGTTTTACTTGCTTTCGCAACTCTACTACTTTTGTTGTCACCTTGTTATAAGGTTGAATGATGTATTTTGAATATTGTATTTATGTTTTCCGTAGGCTTGCGGGGTTACTCGTATGAACTTATATTTTGCCTTCTCCGTATATAACGGAGCTAGTGGGCCTTTTAAATTTAAATTTGGATTTATCACATGCTTTATTTTTGTCATCATGTTTCACAAAAAAAAAAAAAAAAAAAAAAAAAAAAGTTCAGCAACTCTGATGGGTTATCCCGCGTCGGGCGATCCCAAACTCAGGGTTGGGCCACGTTAGACCCAATCCGGGAGCGGGACGTCACAGGGTATCTGCAAAAAAAAAAAAAAAAAACAAACAAACAAACAAATATAAGTATTGTCTAAGTCAAAGGAAAAACATAAAATATATAGGAAATGTTAATTACCCGAGCAACATCTGCGCATAATATTTTATCCAAATTCTCAGAAGGGAGTTGATCAAACCGATTAGAATCGTGAGCAGTAATCAACTGTCTAGTCTTATCATATCCAAGTTCCAGATCGGCGGAATCCCAAAATGAACAGACACCTTTTTCTTTGTTAATGCCAAAGGTGAATAGACCTTTTCCCATTCCAGGACGAGGGGGAACTTCCTCTCGAGGACGTTTTGGAGGAGGCGATGATTGTCGATTCCGCC
Organism: Penstemon eatonii; assembly: GCA_038501285.1. Classification (NCBI taxonomy): domain Eukaryota; kingdom Viridiplantae; phylum Streptophyta; class Magnoliopsida; order Lamiales; family Plantaginaceae; genus Penstemon; species Penstemon eatonii. The sequence goes on from CM076711.1 coordinate 20,289,251, forward strand.
CACCTGGCGCAATCGTTCCAAAAGTCTCATTAGGAGCACTACGCGAAGCTTGAGATGCACTTCTAACGAAACTCCCTCTTGGATTTCCATATTGAGTTCCCTTATGCGGGGGGAGGGGGGGGAGGGCAGGTGGACGACGAGAATCACGATCTACTTGCGAAGCACGACCTACTTGTGAAGCCCCTTTCCCAGCACGAATCTCACTAATGGACATACCCTTGCCTGCAAAATACAAAAGTTAATACACAAGTCAGAATGATAAACATGCATAAATATATATATATATATACATATACATAAAATATACATATGATATGTACCATTAACAAATAAAGGAGCAACATTAAAAGGTTCTCTAAATAAACCAGCATTCTCAAACTTCTCAAGAACATCACTCGAATCATAAGAAGGATCGTAAGGGGAAGAACTACTACTCCACTCTATGGGAAAATCCCAACCATCATTCCTTACGTAAAAATACTTTGATTTCCAGGGTCCCCTAGAACCTTTTGCAGAAGTACAACCCTCTAAGAATTTGCATTTGTTTTGAGGAAAAAAGAGAAAATATAACTGGTTGGGAACTCTTCTCAAGATAAATAAACTCCTAAAAGACTCCAAAGTTGGAGGAATATTCAGTTGGTTGGAGCAACGCAAGAAACCTTCATAATACATGAAAGAGTTGGGAGTCAACTGACTGATGCATATATTAAAACTACGCACAATTTCTACGAGGAGAGGATCTGGAGGAATCGAAAATCCACAAAGAAAAAATTCTTTATACACAGTGAAAAACCCTGGTGGAGGAGTCCTAATTTTCTGACCATCAGAAGGAATCAAAAATTCGTGACAAGAGGATAAATTAATCTTATCCTTAAGCATATTCATCTCCTTCAAGGACATCTCACTATTAGCTATCTCAATATCTAATACACGACTTTTACGCTTTGAGCCCATAGAAGATGGAGCCTTTCCCTCCTCATCCTCATACTCATTCTCAATCATCACCCAGCTAGATGCGTCTTCTGGCCTATTTCCTAAAGGAATTTGACGAGATGTATCAGAAATAGATTTATCGTCAGAAAACAAAAAAATCTGAAAATTCAGATTCACATGGTGGTAGTTCACGAATAGCTTTTGCAACCTCTTCCTCAAACGAAAATTCAATCCCTGAATCAAAACTTAAAAAATCAACCTAAGAAGAAACACCTATACAAAAAGCTCGTCCAAAGCATATTTACTTAACCGAAACAAATTAACCGCGAAATTTCGGGCGAGAATGGCCGAGACAGGACTTCCGCGGCCAAACTCGACCGAGTCAGATTCCGCCTCGGCCAAACTCGGCCGAGACAGATTTACCTCGGCCAAGCCCAGTCGAGGCAAATATACCTCGGCTAGACTTGGCCGAGGCAGATGAGCCTCGGCTAGGTTTGGCCGAGGCATGCTGCCTCGGCTGAGTTTGGCCGAGGAAAATATGCCTCGGCCGAGACTGGCCGAGGCGCTGTGCCTCGGCAGGACCTGGCCGAGGCATATGTTGCCTCGGATGATGGCTTGGCCGAGGTGTGCTATGCCTCGGCTGGGTGTGGCCGAGGTAGAGCCGCTTCGTCCGAGGTAATTACTCGATTGGCTAGTTAAAAAAAAAATTTAAAGAAAATTTATAAATTAAATTAACAATAAGTACCTCGCAACGACATTCTTCGAACGGATTCTCTCGAGAAAGAAGCTTAAAATTTTTTAAGTTTGAAAGGTGTACTTAGAAAAATGAAGATGAAAATCATAAATAGACTATACAAGTTATAATTTTGGAAGTACAATATTCTCAAAGAATAAAATCCTCCTATACTTCATCCTAAGATATTTAGGACATTATTTTGCAAGATTTATATCTTCTATGTAAGGAACATATTCTAATCTAAATATACATAATATACATATATATATATATATATATATATATATATATATATATATATATATATATATATATATATATATATATATATATATATATATATATATACATTCTCAAAGTATATATGTTATGTATTTTGAATTCCGCAAGTGAAAAATTTCCACTCACGGAATTGGGGGGACATCATGATAGTGGCGATTTATGATCTAGGGGCATTTTAGTACTTATGATCTAAGGGCATTTTAGTAATTCTCTAATTAATAAATTTGATAATAAATAATTCAGTCAAAATGACTATTTTACCCCTATTTAATTCATTTGACATTTATGGGAGAAAACTCTTCACCTCCCAAAAACATCTTCGCCTTCCAGAAAACTCTTCACCTCCCAAAATTTCCCTATAAATGGCACCTCATTTTCAACAACAAGGGGCAAGTGATTCTAGAGAGAAAGGAGTGAAAATTAAAGAGTTCTTAGCAAGTTCGTCCCATGCAAATTAACGTTCGGAAAGGGATCAAGAAGAGAAAAAATCTCGAAGAGGTCCTTTGATCATTTTTATACAACATCAGTTGGTCTCGAAATCTTATTTATTCCGCCACTGTAAAATTAATTGAGATAAATTTATATGTTATGTATTTTGAATTCCGCAAAGTATATATGTTATGCAAAAATTAATTGAGATAAATTTCATGCAAATATCACACAAACCAAAATTTTATAACAAAATCTTACACGAGAAAATTGAAAATTGACTAAGTTAATTTGAAAATCTCTCCCATACAGGAGGCTAAAAGTGACGCGAGATTTTGCAATTCACTAAGTTAATTTGAAAATTGGCAACATTCCACCCGTTCACTAAAGAAATTGACAAAAACCTTTAGGCTATGTTTGATTCAAGGATTTCAGTGATGAAAGCGCTATGAAAAATGTTTTTCATTGCATCCAATGACGCAACATTGAGTTTCTTTTATTGTTCATTTACATTTTACTTATCATTTTACTCACTGAAGTCCATAAATCAAACATAGCCTTATAGGATTTAAGAAGAAATTTCAAATGGATTTTTCTGTTGGTAAAAAAGGGAGTCATTTGTAATAAAAATAACACAAGATTTTTGATAGTTTGACAAATCACAAGAGTGTTTGTGCATTTAGCTATTTAGTTTTGTAGGATTAGAAAGGATCCAAAAGACAAATTAAGTAATTATAAAATTTGAGGAACCAAGTCAAAAATAGTCGAATAATTTGCAAAACAATAGTAACAAGTTTTGATGCAGAGATTCAATCTATGCTGCTATTCCAGCAAGGTGAGGGGACGCCATAGATGTCCCATAGTAAAAGACATACATAGCCTTCAATGTATCAACTCCAGGCGCTGCAATGTTGGGCTGTTTAAAAAAAAAAAAAAAAAAGAAGGACATAATTTTAGAGAGAATTGAACTTGTGATACTAAATTATAAGTCGATTCCCACTTGTGATACCATAAAAATCGAGATTGATTCATATGTACCATAATTTAAAAAATTGAATCAGTTTTGGTACCTACTTGTGCAATATTTGATTATTTAAGAAGAAAATTTTGAGAAACTTGACAATGTCATGAATTTTATTATTTGAACAAACTTTATGTGTTATTTTGATATCTTTTATTAAATTATTTTTGCATTAGTAAAAGTATTATTATTTTTGTAGACTTAAGCAAACAAATTAATTTCAATTATTTGTCCACGAATATACATGTTATTAAACTCGCCCTCCCCCCTCGTCCTACAACTTATCCGTTCCTGAGTACAAATACTTATGGTAATAGTATTATGACCGTTAAAAATAGTAATTTATTAATGAACTATCAGAATTCTATTAATTATTACTTACGTCATGTGACGTGACGTCACCTTAGAATATTTTTTTTTTCAAATACCGTTGTCTCATGTCCGCCCAAAATGCGTCCAAATACTATGTTTATTATGAACCATAAAAGCTATATAAACTATACCCGAATCTCCAACATATGTGTATTCTAAGGCTATTCTAAAATCTCAGATCCTGTTTAGATTTGAAACAATTTAATTTCGTACATAATCCATGGGTTTTTCTGGTTACAATGGGTACAGTTCCGACTCTGATTCAGAGCTGATCTCCACTACTATTCCGATTGTTTACACTTCATACCAACTTCAGAAGCTTGAAGAGTAAGTCCACACACATATACATGTTTGTAATTCTGAATTAATTAAATTTGTACCTGGTTTTCAAATTAAAGTTGTATATTAACTAAATTAAATTTATGTTTTCTTTGTACCATTTTGTTGTTTCGATAAGTACATTTTATTTCCTTTATTAGTTCTCAAATTCAAATAGATTTGAATTTTTATTGTTTTTATTTTGAATTAATTAAATTTGTACCTGGTTTTCAAATTAAAGTTGTAAATTAATTAAATTTAAATTTATGTTTTCTTTGTACAATTTTGTTGTTTTAATCAATAACTATCAAAAGATTTATCAAGATTTTATTATAGTGGTTTTGGTTATTTTAAATCATGTATATGAATATAAATGACTATTTATGTATATTTAATATGTGTACATCTTTAGATAGCCTAATCTTCTTCTTTTTTTTCTTCTGAAAATTAAATTATTTATGAAAGTTTTTTTGTCTACAGGCTTTTTTTGGACTGCAACTCCCCTAACAATACTATGATAGAAGAATGGAGTTTAGATCTTGGGATGGAACCCAACCAAATTAAGTATTGGTTCCAAATCAGGATGTTGAAAAAACAGGTAATATTTATATATATACATATGATCCAATTTCTCTTATTTTCGTCGCGTAAAGCTATGTTTGATATTTGAATTTTAGTAAGAAAATATTAAATAAATTATTTTTCTTGCATCAAACGGTATTTTACTGAGCTTTATCTATCATCTATTTTCATTTACAATAAAGCACCAGTGAATCCGAACATAGACTAAATATTTGGATTTTTATTTGATATATGTATATGTATGTTACATAATTTGTCCTCAAAATATTTAATTCTGTAAAATCTAATCTTGATTTCTTGTCTAGGGAGACCATGTTGAAGAAGAAAACAAAGCTCTTCACCGTGAAAACGAGAGGCTTCGTTTAGATAATTTAAGAATGAACGAACAGCTGTTGCAACGTACACCATGTCTTCCTTGTGTGGGAAATGCGGCATTAAGAGAAGAGGTTCATTTTTTTCAATTCTCCAAAATAGATTATATATATATATATATATGGGTAAACACCACATTTGGTCTCTCTTATCATTAACATTTTACAAAGTGGTCCCTCTTATACTTATTATGTATTATTTGTTTCACTTTAGTCCTTTTTAGGTATTTCAAGGCGGTTCCGATAACATATGATATGCTCATAAGGGCAATTTCGTCATTTCAAGTAAACTAATATGGATATTTTCGTCTTTCTAATCATTTGAAAAAGAACTATAGATTTTATCTCTTCCAGAATAGGCTTTCATTCCAGTCCAACTTAATCGTCCATTTCGTTCCAAACTAAAGTTTTCTCCCAAAATCTTCTTCAAATACCAAAATTGTTCACCAATTAAACAATATATCAAATGGTCTCAATAGCGAACGGACGAAAATGCCCTAAAAAATATTCATATGCATGTCACGTGTTATCAGAACCACCTGATAAGGACTAAAGTGAAACACATAATTCATAGTAGGGACTAAATTAAAATAAATAATTCATAGTAGAGACTAAAGTGGGAAAAAAATGTAAAAGGGACTACTCTGTAAAAAATTAACGACAAGAGGGACCAAAAGTGATATTTACCCTATATATATATAGAAATTACTGGCTAATTAATCCCTTTGAATTAATCTTCTTTCTACAGCATCAAAATTTGTCAAACACTCCAGCTCGCATGCTAGAGGACCTTGGAAGATTTGAACGTGAAATTGCGGAAGATCGTAATCTTGTCCTCCAACTCCAATCACCGCCTCCTGCGTCAAGTGAGTCATTAGTTGAGTCATCATCATCTGAATCAGAGAACTGAAGAAATTATGACACTCTGAAATTAATTGTTATGCCCCATTATTAAGATGTTTTATTATGCAGTATTTTCTTTTCACTTATGTATTACCTTTTTGGTTCATTTATATTTGGATCCTATGTGCTCTTATGCTAAATGAACCAATATGTTATTTCTAATTTCATAAACAATTATATGTCAAAGTTTTCAAAATTGTTTGTATACCTAATGAAATATTATATCAATTGTACTGTATTTTGTTGGATTGTATCATTAGATTTTCTTGAAATCAAACATGTGAGTGAGGGAACTTGGGGGTGGGGGTGATTAAATTATTTAAAAAAGTATCAGCCCATTTTGATTGGTTTTGGCTTTGTTTACCATGTTTCGGTGTTTCAAAATTGTTTGGATAATTTTCACGAAACATTTAAACACGATTTGAATTGAAAATAGTTGAAATATTGAGATGGTAAAATATTAGTAAAATAATAGATAATGGGTTTTGAAAAGTTGAGAAATGGTTTGAAATGATTTTGGATGTTGTTGTTTAGAGGTGAAAAGTTTATGACAATTGTCAAATCAAAGACTTTATAGAATTATGATATAATATTATATAGTGTGATAATTGAAATTGTTATTGTAATATTATTATTATGATTGAGATGATGATTGTAACAGTATTGTTGTAATATTGATTTAAATAATTGAATGTATAGTCTAATAGTATATTTCTTTTTATTTATAGTATTTTTCAAAATTAATATAGTAACAAAAAATTACTATAATTAATAATGGTTAAACAATATTTAAAAATAATATAGTAATTATAAAACTTCTCATTGGTATATAAAAAATAGTTATTACACAGTAATTTAAAATAAAATAATTATTAAAATGAGGATTCGTTTGAAGAAAATAATATCACCCAAAAAGCAAGCTTCAAAATATTATTAAAAAAAAAAATCACTAAGATAGAGAAAAAATAATAAACCGGAAGGTGAGAGAAAAAAGTTAGCAGTGGTGTGAGTGAGTGAGTCACAACTCACAAGACTCATCAAGATATATATACACAACACAATAGTGTAGCAGACTGAAATGGATAGGCTCAATAATAATAGGCCTTTATAATAATTGTTGAAACAAGGTGGATCTTGGGCCAAAATCTTTTCGAATAGGGCCAATTGAATATATACATTATTAACTACACATAATTTATGAATTTATTCAAACAATATTATTCTTTATTTAATTTCTCAGTTCTAAATTTTGAAACAATATTATTCTTTATTTAATTTCTCAGTTCTAAATTTTGACTCATTAAATTGCATCCAAACTTTTAATATTACATGTCCGATGGATTGCTATTATTTTTTTTTAATCTACGCATTGCATGAGGTATGTTTTTGTATTTTGACTCATTAAATTGCATCGAAAATTACGAGGTATGTTCATTGCAAACGTGTATTGATGTAATGGACTTTAATCCCACATTGCTAGTATGTAATAGTGTTAAACAATGAAGTTAAGTCCTTGATAAAAAATAAATAATAATAAGTGATTTGATTTACTCTTTAGGTGTAAATTGGAAATGACTATCAATTTATAATTTTTGTAGTTGCTAATTAATACATTTGATATAAATATATTCACACATAAATTTTGAAAAATGTTTGGCAAGTAGTCGTTGCATGTTTCTTTATTGTGCAATATAATTTTGAATTCACTAGATTTAATTACGTAACATTATGAATTGAATTAATGACAATTTAGCCCCTAAAATATTTATAATATTCAATAGCAGATTTTAGTAAGAGCACTTTACCACCACCACGACCCCGTCCCCGCATTATAATAGCAGATTGCACCCTTGAAACAGTGTTTTTGTTTCTATTTGCACTAGGGTTATTTTCATGCCATTTAACTAGCCGTTGGGAAGGTGTTTTAATCCATTTCCATTAGATATCAATCTTCATTACTTTCCTGTATCTTCCAATAGTATAGTGAATTAATTTTTCCCTAAAGTTTATCACCAAAATAGCCCATTTACATTGATATACACCCTTCATTTTTATTAAATAAATCATAGTTTAAGGGCTATATATATAACTTCAGTCTCACATTTTCAGCTAAACAAAATGATGTCGACCTTGCTCTAAATTTCAAATTCATCGAGTGAAAAATAAAATCTCATAAACTCTAACTGAAGAAAAAATCACAATTTAAGAGCTTTCTAACTTCAGTCTTACATTGTAGAGAAAGTAGAAAAAGATACCAAAGAAGAAAACCATGAACAGAGGCTAAGTATTCTTTTATTTCTTTTTCTTACTTTATTATATACAAGAAAAAGCTACAATATATAGGCAATGTCAAGACTGGAAAAATCCTAGCAAACTAGGAAACAAATCATCTATAAAGCAGGACAATAACCAATAATTGATTGTGCTGAATTTATTCCTAAAATAAAGATTGAGTGTATCAATCTTTAATAGTCATAAGATCTTCAACACCCCCTCTCAAGTTGGATTGTATAGGTCAAATAATCCTAACTTGTCAATCATCTTCTCAAAAATTGGTTTAGGCAATCCTTAAGTTAGAATGTCTGCTGTTTGATTAGTTGAGACTACATGAGGAATGCAAATAGTGCCTGCTTCAATCTTCTCTTTGATAAAATGTCGATCAATCTCAACGTGTTTAGTACGATCATGATGCACAGGATTATGAGCCATGTCAATGGCAGCTTGATTGTCACAGTACAATCTCAAAGGACTCTTATTTGCAACTTGAAGTTCTTCAAGTAGTAGTTTTAGCCAAATTAATTCACTAACTCCATTTGCTAAGGATCTAAGTTCAGCCTCCGCGCTGCTTCTTACTACTACATTCTGTTTTTTACTTCTCCATGTCACCAAATTTCCCCAAACATAGGAGCAATAACTAGATGTGGATCTCATATCTACCATTGAGCCATCCCAATCGGCATCAGTATATGCTTCAATTTCACGAGATTCCCCTTTCTTAAAGAACAATCCTTTACCTGGACTTCCTTTTAAATACCTCAATATTCGGATTACTGCATTGAGGTGTTCCTCATAAGAAGCATGCATAAACTGACTCACCATGCTGACTGCAAAAGCTATATCAGGTCTTGTGTGAGCTAAATAAATAAGTTTTCCGACAAGTCGCTGATATCTACCCTTGTCCACAGGTGTGCTTGTGTTTTGATCTCCAAGTTTATTTTTTGGGTCAGCTAGAGTATCAACAGGTTTGCACCCAAGTAAGCCAGTCTCTTTCAAAAGGTCTAAGACATATTTTCTTTTAGAAACAAATATACCAGATCTATTTCGAGCAATCTCCATACCCAGAAAGTATCTTAGCATAACCAAATCTTTGATCTCGAATTCATGTGCAAGCTTTCCTTTTAAGCGGTTCATTTCTGAAACATTAAGATAATATCATCAACGTATACAATAAGTATAGTTGACTTACCACCTTCGTGTTTATAGAATAGTGTATGATCAGCGTGAGCCTGCTTATACCCTTGTTGGCAAACTACCTTTGAGAACTTTTCAAACCACGCTCTTGGTGATTGTTTAAGTCCATAGAGGGATTTTTTCAACTTACAAACCTGCCCTGTTTGTTTTGCACTCTTAAAACCAGGAGGAAGTTTCATATAGATTTCTTCGGTCAAGTCCCCATTAAGAAATGCATTTTTTATGTCAAGTTGATAGAGTGGCCAATCGAGATTTGCTGCGAGAGAAAGAAGAACACGGATTGTATTGAGCTTGACAACCGGAGCAAAGGTCGCCTGATAATCTAATCCATACGTTTGAGTGAACCCTTTAGCAACCAAACGTGCTTTGTGCCTTTCAATGGACCCATCAGATTTATACTTGACTGTGAATACCCATTTGCAGCCTACCGGAGCAACATTTTGGGTTTTTTAACCACTTCCCAAGTTTTTCTCTAGAGCTTGCATTTCTTCCTCTACTGCCTTTTTCCACTCAAATCGTTGAAAAGCTTCTTCAACATTCTTGGGAATTTTTGTCTCTTCAAGGCTGGATACGAATGCTTTCATAGAAGAGGACAACTGATCATATTGTACAAACCGAGCTATAGGATGTTGAGTACAAGAACGAACACCTTTCCTACAGCAATAGGTAGATCATTAGAATTGTCAATAGGAGAAAGATCTAAAGAATTACCTGAGTCCGTGTCCGAGTCATGACAAGTCTCGAGAGTAAGAGGGGTTTGTTGATTCTTCCGACGAGAGTAAACACGAAGTTCTGTATTCAATTGCGATTCTTGTTGCTGGACATTTAGATCAGGCACTTTGTTTTCCTCTTGATTATTATTCACATCAAGATTCTCTCCTCTAGTATTTTCCTCATCAAGATTTTCAACCCTTGGTAAACTGAGGTTTTCAACATGCGAGGGATTAGTTTCTGAAGAAAGGATTTCAGGGAAAAAATTCCAGGAGTTTCCTTCACTGTCATTCCTCCCTTGAAGGGAATTTTTGTGACGCCCCGCTCCCGGGGTTGGGTCCAACGTGGCCCATCCCCGAGTTTGGGATCGCCCGGCGCGGGATAACCCATCAGAGTTGCTGAATTTTTTTTTTTAAACATGATGACAAAAGTAAAGCATGCGATAAATCCAAATTCAAAATTTAAAAGGCCCACTAGCTCCGTTAAATACGGAGAAGTCAAAATATACGTTCATACGAGTAACCCCGCAAGCCTACGGAAAACATAAATACAATATTTAAAATACATCGTTCAACCTTATAACAAGGTGACAACAAAGTAGTAAAGTTGCGAAAGCAAGTAAAACAAAAGGGAGGACAATCCCTCAACGACCGACTGGATCCCGGGAACTGACTCAACCATCATAACTCGAGACTCCTGCATCTGAAAAGATTAATAAAAGGAACGCGTAAGTTGATCGTCCAACTTAGTGAGGCTGTGGTGCACTGTGCGTGTGACACATGGATGCAACATAATATATATCGTGAACATATAAATGAATTAAGCATATATCACATACATAAAATCAAAGCATAGAGTTCAAATAACCAAGAGTTGCTGATGCCGTTCTCCACTTACCCTCCATCCTTATCTGATTTCCATCCAAACTCACCAAGTAAGGAACGACCTTACTATCTGAAATGCATCGACATGTCTTTGCCGGAGTTCGTCCTTACTCCCCAAGTGTTCCTCCCCACTTAGGTTGTAAGGCCAGGCCTACGGGTAACCGTGACAATCATGTCGGCCCTTGCCGGCCAAGTTGCCATCGGGTCCATATACCAAACAAATAGGGCCCACACAAAATCGGAAACACATAATCGGAGACAAACTGAAACATAACATATCAAACATATTTAACATATTATCAACATTTAACAACTTATAATATGCAATTTTAGGTGTCATGATAGTTTAATAAACTGTACTTGCAACTAGTAGATTCGGATGTAGTATGTATTGTAATATCATGTTGATATTCTTAGGATTTCATGCGAGTAATATCGACATAACAAGTCCAATCTATTCGTGGCAACATGCAAGAGAAATTAGAATATAACACATGCTTAGACTCGACCTACTAGCATATTAGACTGACACACAAATGAACACACAGCGCTCACCTGTTCTGCTTACGGTTCTTGAAAGTTTCTTGGTAGAACGGCGATTCCAGATCCTGTACATATTTACGTAACGTTTAAGGATCTAAACTCGAACAAGAACTTATGAACGACTAAAGGAATACTTTAGTCGCAATTATAGTCGTGGCATGGACGAAAGGAGACCATGATCCAACTTAAACTAATTAACCCGATTTAGGGGTTCATAGAGCTACTTTGTAAGGAAAGCCCCGAATAAGGATTTATAAAAATCCAAGAAAATTCTTTAATAACAGGCATTCATTTAATTTGAGTAAATCAAAGTTTATCTTAAAATTACTTATTTTTCTAATTTTGAAAACTTTATTTATTTTCGAAAATATATGTTGGATGAAGATGAAGATGAAGGCACTGAAGAAAGTTTGATAAGGGAGGTTTTGATGCATTCCAAAACTTCGTAAAATTGGCTAAGTATGGAGTGACTTAGCTGATAAACTTATCAAGGAATTTTGACTAAGAAATGAAGACATCAGAAGAGTCAAAGTTTCAAGGTCCAAGACTTCTGATCTGCTGAAGAGAAGTTATCAGACTAGTGAAGATCAGCCGACTCAAATCAGATTTGTTCAAGTTTGAGATCAGCCGAGTTCGTCATCAGACTTATACTTTCGTCAGCCAAGTGAAGAAGATCATGAAGTGTTCCCAACGGTAATAAATGCCCCTTGGTGTAATAAATGCTGAAGTACGAGGATATTTAAGACAAATGATTGAAGAAAAGCTTCGCATCAGCCGAGTGCATTTAATGCTGCATTTAATGCTGCCTGCAGAATAGTACTGTTTACAGTACGGACAGACTGCAAAAGAGCCGTTCGCGGATTTTAAGGACCAGTACTCGAGGAATTTGAATCCTGTCTCTCTTCAACGGACATTTTTCAATCCTCAAGTATAAATAGCTGCAAGAGACGAAGAAGGAACAAGCAACACACTTTCTGAGAGAAATTTCCGAAGCAAAATTCTTTAAGTCTCAAGAACAGCTCACTCATCAGCTGAGTCATTTGTTGACGAAAGCAGAGTTGAAGAATCAAGAAAAATACATCTTCTGAGTGATTTTGTAAACAAGAGTGTTGTGCGGAGTTGTGATCCATCTTTGTGAGTGATCAAACTTCAGAGGATAGGTTTTCTGTGTGATCTCCTATTGCGAACTTGTGGTCGTTTCATTTGTTGTTCGACGCAAGCAGAGTATACTGTAAACTTTGTGATTATAGTATAACCCAAGATCTGAGTGACTTGGAAGAGTGGACTAAAGGATATTTAAATCCATATAACCACTATAAAAATTACTTGTGTTTTTACATTGTTTCAAAACTGCATATCTTCTGTTTGCATAAAAACACATTAAGTTAACTGTTTGAAAAAGAACAAAAAGGAGTTTATAAAACTGGGGAAACATTTTTCAAACTGCTAAGAATACTTGTGAAAAACACTTTGAAAATCCGCTGCAAGTACTCTAAGTATTAAAACTGATTTCTGCAAAATCAGCTAAGTAACTATCAGACGAGTGGTCAACAAGACTGTTCAAAGATTTGTTCGCGAACAGAATTGTAACTTACTAATCTGATCAGCTTAGACTGTTCAGTTGGAGTAAAGTTTTAAAGTTAAATTTGAAAGAAAATTTTAAAGAGGTTTATTCACCCCCCCCTCTAAACCTCTTCTGACCACTTGGGACCAACAAGTGGTATCAGAGCGGGTGGTTCATTAGAATCAGCTGCCTGATCAACGAGCTTGATCCGAGTGTTTTTCAAAGGTTTTCAAAAGCTTTTCAAAAGAGCATCTTTTTGAAAAACAAAAACTTTTTGAAAAATGGATTGTATCAGCCATGTTCCCCACATTGCTGGTATGTCTTTTGAGGACTGGAAAATCAGAATGGAGATTTTCCTTGCTGCCTATAATGACAACATGCATACATGTATCATTAAAGGTCCATTCAAATTCACCAAGACCATCATCGTAGATGAAGCTCAAATAGTGGTGGAAAAAGACTTAACAGAAATGACAGCAGAAGAAATAAAGCTGTTCAACCTGGACAAAGTCGGAAGATTCATCATGACCAAAGCCCTGGATAATGATCGGTTTGACAAAGTCAAGCATTGCAAAACTGCAAAGGAGATGTGGGATAAGGTTCGTGACATGAGTGAAGGCAATGATGCTATTAAAGAGCATCAGCTCAGTGTTGCCTTGGAGAAGCTGGACAACTTCAAGATGAAGTCTGGAGAAACCATTGATCAGATGGACATCAGATTCACCAGAACTCTGAATGAAGTTTTGAAGCTGGGAAAGACTTTCACTGACAAAGAGATTTCTGTCAGAGTACTGAAGGCTCTACCTCCCAAGTTCAACATGAAGGTGACAGCAATGGAAGAATCAAGAGATCTGGGCAAGATTTCTCTAACAGAGCTGTTCTCCGCACTCAAGGCTTATGAGTATAAATTGCCAAGGATGGGAATTGAAGAAACCTCAACTTCAGGACCCACAGCTGCACTTGTTGCTGCTGAAAATACCAGAAGACCAGCACAGAAAAGCAAAGAAGTGGACTCATCTGATGAAGCCACTCTACTCAACAAAAAGGAGTACACTGCTGGAGATGTAGCATTATTGATGAACAACTTCAAGAAGTTCTATAAGAGAAAGATGAAAAACAAATACAATCATGCTGCTTCTACTTCTAAACCTAATTTTTCTTCTCAGGATAAAGAAGATTATAAATCAAAACTGATGTGTTACAACTGCAGGAAATTGGGACACTTCATAAGAGACTGCCCATATCCAAAAGCAGAGAAGTACACTGAGGAAGAGAAGAAAATGAGAAAAGAAAGAAAGCATCAGAGAGCCAAGGCAATGATGGCTGAAGCAGAAAAGCCAGCTGCTGTCTACTCATCTGATTCAGACTCAGACTCGTCTGATGAAGAATCGTCTGATGAAGAAAAACCTGCTCTCCTGTGCCTGATGGCAAAGGAATCTGATGACTCTGAGGATGAGGTAACTCCTCAAGAAAATGAACTGTTTAATTCTCTAGAGCAAATGATGTTGAATAATACTACTATTGCTGGAGAGTTTGTTAAGCTTAAGGAAGAGATGAACTTGCTAAAAGAGCAAAATAGTTCACTGAAACTTTTAGCTGAAAAGCCAAAAGAATCAGCTGAATATAAACAGCTTGAGCAAGAGCATGAATCTCTGAAAGCTGAATGTGAGGTTTATAAAGGAAAAATCATGGAACTTGAGAAAATCATTGAGTCTCATGATAAGTCTACTGTTGCATCCATGCATACATCTAGTAAACAGGAGACACCTTTAGAAAAGGAAAAATTAAAGTTGAACCATACTGAAAAATTTGTATCAGCTGACAATAGTAAGGTCATTCTGTATGTTCAAACCTCTAGACCTACCTCAACTGAGAAAGTGGTAAAGGAGAAGAAATCTCCTAAGGCTAAAAAGAGCAAAGAGCCTAGTGTAGGAAATCAGACTAGTAAGACCAAACAGCAGAGTCCTAAGAAGTCTGCTGATAAAGCTAAATTGAATCAATCTGTTGGTAAAACTAAGTCAAAATCAAATGAGCAAGCATCTAGTAAACCAAAGAAGCATAAGAATAAGAAAAATCAAAATGCTTGGTATGGAAATGAGTCATATTATGTGCAACCTGCTGCATATCATCCTATGTATCATGCACCTCAATTTCCTAGTTACTATGCACCTTACCCTGCTCATCCAATGCATGCATATCCTGCATATCATGCACCTTACCCTGCTTATGAACATTATTCATATCATACTGATCATCAACATGACTTATCTGATAACTATGATAAAAATGAAACTGTTCATGCTCCTAAAACTCAGAAACCTAAGAAGCCTAAGACTTCAACATCTTGGGTTGTCAAGGGTGGAACTAATCCTTCAGGACCCTCTCAATAAGGGTACCTAAAACAATTTTATTTTTTGTTTTGTAGGTTAGGATTAGGAGTAGGAGTAAAGTAGAGAAGATTTGGTACTTGGACAGTGGATGTTCAAGGCACATGTGTGGAAACATACATGAGTTGACTGATGCAGTTGCTGTGGATGGTCCAAAAGTCACTTTTGGAGACAGCAAAGAAGGCAAGATTAAAGCTAAAGGAAGATTAATCAAGGGAAACATAGAGATATCTGACGTCTCCTATGTTAAAGGCCTAAAGTATAATCTGCTGAGCATAAGTCAATTTTGTGACAAGGGATATTCAGTCATCTTCTCAACAGATAAGTGCTACGTTGAACAGATTGGTACAAAGAAGGTAATTTTATCTGGAAGACGACAAGGAAATATCTACATAGTTGACTGGAATTCTGCTGACAAGAATTCAAGTATTTGTTTGGTGGCATCTGCACCAAGTGAAGTCAGTTGGCTATGGCACAAGAGGATGAATCACTTAAACTTCAAGACCATAAACAGATTAATCAAGAATGACTTGGTAGAAGGGATTCCAAAAGCAGTCATGAGCAAAGACAAGCTCTGTGACGCCTGTCAGAAGGGTAAACAAATCAAGTCATCATTCAAAGAAAAGAAGCACCAATCTTCTGGAAGAATATTGGAGCTGTTGCATATGGACTTATTTGGACCCATTGATCCAGTCAGCAATGGTGGAAAGAAATACTGCCTAGCTGTTGTGGATGATTATTCAAGATATACTTGGGTGATTTTCATGAAGAAGAAAAGTGAAACCAAGGAACATCTCACAAATCTGATGGAACTGATCCAGAATGAGAAGAGTATCAAGATATTGAAGATCAGATCAGATAGAGGGACAGAGTTTACAAACTCTACTGTTGAAGAGTATTGT
This sequence comes from Penstemon eatonii, assembly GCA_038501285.1. Classification (NCBI taxonomy): domain Eukaryota; kingdom Viridiplantae; phylum Streptophyta; class Magnoliopsida; order Lamiales; family Plantaginaceae; genus Penstemon; species Penstemon eatonii. Next base: position 20,305,660 of record CM076711.1, read on the forward strand.
AATATCAAAGGAATACATCATGAGTATTCTGCTGCCAGAACCCCTCAACAGAATGGTGTTGCTGAAAGGAGAAACAGAACACTGAAAGAAGCTGTCAGAACCATGATAGCTGAAGCTAAGCTGCCACAAAGATTTTGGGCAGAAGCAACAAATACAGCATGTTTTACCCAGAACAGATGTATGATCAACAAAAATCAGAACAAGACTCCATATGAAGTTTGGAACAACAGAAAGCCAAACATTCATTACTTTAAGATTTTTGGTTGTAAATGTTTTGTATTGAATAATGGGAAAAATCACCTTACTGCATTTGCAGAAAAGGCTGATGAAGCTGTCTTTGTAGGATACTCATCTGTTAGTAAGGCTTATAGAGTTTTTAACAAAAGAACATTACTAATAGAAGAATCTATCCATGTAGTATTTGATGAGCCAAGTCAATCTTCTGAAAAGAATCAAAGTGTAAATCAAGATCTGTCTGCTGATTTACAGAAGTTGGACGTTGGAAGAAATGAAGAATATGTTCCCATCATACTACCTAATCTAAGTTCAGCTGCAAATTCAAGTGCTGTTCATAATCACAGTGCTGATTGTCTAACAGACGAGTTGCTAACAGCTGACAGACCAGAGACTGTTCAACAGACGACACGTGTTCAACAGACTACTACTGGAACTCCAACAGTAGTGTTGCAAGATCATAACAGAGGACAACATCCTGATTTGCAACCTGATCTCAGATGGCTCAAGAATCACCCACCTGAACTAGTTATTGGTGATCCTTTAGATAGAGTGAAAACAAGAAGAGCTGCTGCACAAGATGCTATGTTTGTCACATTTCTATCTCAAATAGAGCCTAAACAAATTGAAGAAGCTCTAAATGACTCCTTCTGGATAGAAGCTATGCAAGAAGAGTTGAATCAATTTGAAAGGAATGAAGTCTGGTACTTAGTTCCTAGACCAAGTCATCAAAGAGTAATTGGCACTAAGTGGGTATTCAGAAATAAGATGAATGAAGATGGTGTTGTCACCAGAAACAAAGCAAGACTAGTGGCCAAGGGTTATTGTCAAGAAGAAGGAATTGACTTTGATGAAACTTTTGCACCAGTAGCAAGACTTGAAGCAATCAGACTGTTTCTTGCCTATGCTGCTCACAAGAACTTCACTGTCTATCAGATGGATGTGAAGTCTGCTTTTCTCAATGGAGAATTGCAAGAAGAAGTTTATGTTGAACAACCTCCAGGATTTGAAGTCTATCAAGAAGAGGACAAAGTATATCGTCTGAAGAAAGCCCTTTATGGACTAAAACAAGCTCCAAGAGCATGGTATGATACCCTATCTGATTTTCTTTTAATTAAAGGATTTCGTAAAGGTAAGGTAGATAAAACCTTGTTCACTATTGAATGGGAAAATCATATATTACTTGTGCAAATATATGTGGACGATATTATTTTTGGTTCAACTAATCAACAGATGTGTGATAAGTTCTCCAAGCTGATGCAGAATAAGTTCGAAATGAGCATGATGGGTGAACTTAATTACTTTCTTGGATTGCAAGTTAGACAGTTGCCTGATGGAATATTCATCAGCCAAGCAAAGTACACAAGAGATCTGTTTAAGAAATTTGGTATGGAAACTAGCTCAACAGCTACCATTCCTATGTCTACAAGTCTTCGTTTGGATAAAGATGAAGATGGCAAATCAGTGGACATAACCAAATATAGAGGCATTATTGGTTCATTGTTGTATCTAACAGCAAGCAGACCTGACATAATGTACTCAGTTGGAGTCTGTGCAAGATTTCAATCAAACCCCAAAGAATCTCATCTCTTAGCTGCCAAGAGAATATTGAAGTATGTTAAAGGCACTCAAGAATTGGGATTGTGGTATCCTAGAGAATCTGGATTTGAACTCATTGGTTATTCAGATTCAGACCTTGCTGGCTGCAAGATTGACAGAAAGAGCACAACAGGTGCCTGTCAGTTCTTAGGCAGTCGTCTGATCTCATGGATGAGTAAGAAGCAAACCTCAGTTTCTATATCTACTGCTGAAGCTGAATATATAGCTGCTGGAGCTTGTTGTGCACAGATACTTTGGTTGAAGCATCAACTAGAAGACTACAATATCAAGATCAGTGGAATTCCAATCTACTGTGACAATACAAGTGCAATCTCTCTTACTCAGAACACTACAAGTCATTCAAGGACTAAGCATATTGAGATCAAGCATCATTTCATTAGAGATCATGTGGAAAAAGGCAATGTAATGATTGAGTATGTTCATACTGATAATCAGATTGCTGACATTTTCACCAAACCTTTAAGTGAAGTAAGGTTTTCAACCTTAAGAGCTGAGCTAGGACTACTTAATTTGGAAGCATAAGCTGAGGGGGAACTCATCAGAAGACTGGAGTTCAACAGCTTAGCAATTCGTTATTATCTTCAAGGATTAACTCTCAACAGACTAGTTAACTTATGAATTCTTAAAACTCAGGGGGAACGTGTAAGACTAGCGGTACTTCTGAATTAAAGATGAAATTTGTTAATGACAGTTAGTTGAAGTTATGTTTTCATCAGAAGACTCAACTATCGAAGATTGAAGTTATTTTATCTAGCTGGATTGACAAACAGCTGAGGAAGGTTATCAGCTATTGGCATTCTCTGATAACAGCATTGTCATCAGGACAATAGTCCATCAGATAAGTGTTTTTATACTCATCTGATTACTTAAGTAAAAGCGAACTATTTAAAAACGTTTTATCCAAAACACGCCTTTACAAGTAAACTGTCGGGCGGTACATTTTCCCGCTCCTCATTAAAATATCTTTTGAATTCGAAAGGTCGTAACTGACGCCGCACGATCAGCACTGACAGAAAAACGGATCTAACGGTTGGCAGATATCACGGAAACCGAAAAACCCCAACTCTATAAATCCTCATCTGATCAGTCGAGTAGCTCTTTACGAACCCTAAACTTTCAAAAGTACTTGTGAGAAAATTTTAAACAAGTTTTCTGCAAAAATCCTTTCCTTTTCACTAACTCTCAACAGATTAAAATGGCTGCTGAAGGTATGTTCTTAGACTATGAAGCCTATTATCAATCTGGTACAAGTTTGATGAAAGAATTGTTGGAGAAATTCAAATCGGCACAGTTGATAAATTTCATGGAGTACAACGAGGGAATAATCTGGACTGACCAGGTTATGGAGTATTACTCAACGGCAAAGGCTGACTATCACAAACTAGAAATCAAAGCAAAAGTGGGTGACAAATCTGTTGTCATCACTCCACAAGTTCTTCATGAACAGTTTGGTTTGCCTAAGTCTGGAAGACACGAAGTTATCGTGCTGACTGAAGAGAAGCACCAACAGTTTTGGGCGATCTGCGCCAAGGAAGGAGAGATGTTGTCTGGCAACATCAGAAAGAAACAGCTTAAGGATGAATATCAGCGGATGGCTGATATGGTGTCTAAGCTGATTGAAAATTGTACTTTTTCTCTAGATGCTGTCACAATGAAGCGTTTCAGCATCATGGCTGCCGTATACTATGGAATAGAGGTAAACTGGTCCATCATAATTTGGTATATACTTGCTGATTTTCTGGAAGTGAAGAAGGGAAAAGGCCCTTACACCAACCACAGAATCACTTTAAGTTACCTCTTATCAAAGATGGGCTGTGTCATGTCAAATGGCAAAGAAATTCACAAGTCCAAAGCAATGAACAAGTACCTACCTGTTCAGAAGAGGAAGGCTGATGAGCCTGAAGGAGAAGAAGTTGAGGAACCAAAGGAGGTTCCTGCCAAGAGGCAAAAGAGGTTAGTCAAAACAGCAAGTCTGGCTGTTGAGACTAAAAGGAAGAGGGCTACTGATGAGCCCAGGAAGAAAGAATTAAAGCAGATGGAGAGAGTGACTTCTGCTGAAGCCACTAAAATTGTTGAGAACATAATGGCTGATGTAAGGACTGGATCCCCTGCATCACCATCAAGAACTCCATCAGCAGAGAGGCCTGCTGAGAATGTCTCTAAGAGAACAAGAAGTCAGCAGAAGGATACTGCTACTTCAAGAGTTGTTCAAGGTCTGACAAAGAGGTCAGCTAGAAAGAAGATGACATTTTTGGAGAAGGATACTGAGTTGGTGGACTTAGTAAGATCAAGTCCGGAGTCTGCTGAAAGACCAGTTGAAGCTGCTGAAGCTTCCACTGTTGACAAAGCTGATGAGCAACAGACTACTCAGAAAGCACCAACAGCTGAGGTTACTCAACCTCAAGAAGATCCAGATGTTCAAATCATCCATCCCATTGCTGCTGCTCCTATATCATCTGCTGGACCAGCCCCTGCTGATAAAGGCAAAAGAAAAATTGTGCTAAGGAGAAAGAAAATCTCCAAAGCTGATAAGAAGGCAAGAGAGGAGGCTGAACAGAGGAAGCAAGATGAGCTTGAAGAGAAGAAGGCTCTTGAATTGAGCAAAGCTCAACAAGCAAAGGATGAGGCCAGAAGAAGAATGTCTGCAGCAGAGAGAAAAGCTGCTGAAGATGCTGAATTGGCCATGGTGATTGAACAAAGCAAGGTTGATGCCTATGGACCTGTCCATGGAGGTGGCATCAAGATTGGTGAAGGGCAGACTGAAGAAGACAAAAAGAAGATACTACTGCCTGCTCCCAAAACCAAGTCCAAAGACAAGTTTGAAGTCAGGAAAGCTTTTGAGATAGTATATGCTGATAAGGAGCTTTTCAAGAAGTTTGAGAAGTCTCTAGCATACTATGATCAGAAGATTATGTTGAGGACTATGTTCACCCAGGAGAAACCAAGATATATCAAGTGGAGAGATATCAGGCTGAATAGCTCAACAACTGAACTTCAAAACATGAAGGAGTTAGCTGATGAAGAACACTGGGTTCTGACTTGGCTGAAGACAAACTCCATCCAAAAGGCCCTTGATCCCAGTTATGTAAGAGAAGTCATGCATAACTATGCAAAAAGCTTTGCATTGGAGGAGGCCAAGAAGATTAAAAACACCTTGCCTGAAAAGAAAAAGAAATCTGAAGATGCTGAAGAGAGAGCAATTAAGTTTGCTGTTATGACTGCTCTGAAGAGATGGGTTAAAAAGTCAAAGTATCAGCAAGGATGTTCAAGTGACTTGCCACTGCTGCCAAGTATTCAACAAATCATTTTTGGCAAGGAAGTACAACCGTACCATGAAGTCCCTAAGGGTAACAATGCTCCTGTCAACCCTTGGATCATTGTAAGACAGATTAGACAGACTACATGCTTTAATGATGATGGAACCATTACAAATCTGTTCTACGATGATGTCACTGATGAGCACAAGTCTGCTGACAAGCACAAGTCTGCTGACAAGCCTTTGGCTATTGAAGGGCCATCTAAGACTTCTGAAGATCATCAGATGACGGATTTGCAAGATGTCCCTGTTCATCAGGAGACTAAAGAGGAAGAAGCTGATGCCTCTACTTCATCAGGTGATGAACACTCATCACTGATGGAAGCCTTCCAGTTACTTATTGAAAATCAAATAAAAGATATGGAAGAGAGGAATAGTCTGCAGTTACAGAAGATGAAGACAGAATTGATTGAATCTCACACTCATCAAGTGGAAAGAACGCATCTTCTAACCAGCAGTTCTATCAAGTTAGCTATTGATCAGATTCCTATTCCTCAAGATCATTCACTAGAGTTAGTGAATAGCTTAAGAGAGCTGAACCGTAACGTTGAAGATGTGAAGGGTGATGTAAATCATCTTCACACTGCCTTGAAATCAGCTGAGCACAAGATTGCTGATTTAACTGCAACTTTCATTAAAGTCAGTCATGAAGAGAAGGAAATAAATCTGGGGATGTTGCAAGAAGTAGCAAAGGCTGCACAGGAAGTTCAAAATGAAATTGCAACTATCAACCTAAACATTGACTACTTTAATGATAAGACTGATGTCATCAGCACTGACCTTCATCATCTGACAGCTAGTCATGACGTTGTTAATCAGAATCTAAAAGCTTTATGTGCTGAAGTAAGGATTCCAACAGTTGCCCTCAACCCTGCTGTTGAACCTTCTACTGTCATCAGAGTTGATGATGACAAAAAGGGGGAAGATAAAAGGGAAGAACCAGCAAAGGAGTTTGCTGCTGAAGAATCAGCTATGGAACCTGCTGCTGAAGAACCAGCTAAAGAGACCATTACTGATGAACCAGCAAAGGAGTCTGCTGCTGAAGAAACAACTTTGGAAGAAACTGATGCAACTATTAAAGCCAAGGAAACTGAAGACACTACTGACAAGGCTGAAGTACTTGGAAAGGTGGAAGAAGAAGATAAGATTGAAAAAGAAGACACCAAGTACAAAAATACAGATTCTGCCAGAAAAGCTATGGAAGCTCTGAAAGCTCTTCAAGAACAAGAACTTAAAGAGAAGATGGAAGCTGCCAAAGCAACCCTGGAAGAAGAAGTTGATGAAGAAGATGATGATGAAGAATCATCATATGAATATGAAGAAGTGCTCGAATCTGATGAAGAAGCTGATAGTTAGAAATTGAAAAATCAATTGTAATCAGTTTACTTTTTCAGAAATCTCATCTGATGAATTTGTACATGTAATTCACTTTCTATATCAATAAAATGTTCAAGTTCAATCCAATAAACTTTTTCTATCTCAGAAAATTTTGAGGATTACAATCTTTAGTTTAGGTATTCAACAGGTACTAAGCTGAAGTTTTGTCATCATCAAAAAGGGGGAAATTGTTGGATGAAGATGAAGATGAAGGCACTGAAGAAAGTTTGATAAGGGAGGTTTTGATGCATTCCAAAACTTCGTAAAATTGGCTAAGTATGGAGTGACTTAGCTGATAAACTTATCAAGGAATTTTGACTAAGAAATGAAGACATCAGAAGAGTCAAAGTTTCAAGGTCCAAGACTTCTGATCTGCTGAAGAGAAGTTATCAGACTAGTGAAGATCAGCCGACTCAAATCAGATTTGTTCAAGTTTGAGATCAGCCGAGTTCGTCATCAGACTTATACTTTCGTCAGCCAAGTGAAGAAGATCATGAAGTGTTCCCAACGGTAATAAATGCCCCTTGGTGTAATAAATGCTGAAGTACGAGGATATTTAAGACAAATGATTGAAGAAAAGCTTCGCATCAGCCGAGTGCATTTAATGCTGCATTTAATGCTGCCTGCAGAATAGTACTGTTTACAGTACGGACAGACTGCAAAAGAGCCGTTCGCGGATTTTAAGGACCAGTACTCGAGGAATTTGAATCCTGTCTCTCTTCAACGGACATTTTTCAATCCTCAAGTATAAATAGCTGCAAGAGACGAAGAAGGAACAAGCAACACACTTTCTGAGAGAAATTTCCGAAGCAAAATTCTTTAAGTCTCAAGAACAGCTCACTCATCAGCTGAGTCATTTGTTGACGAAAGCAGAGTTGAAGAATCAAGAAAAATACATCTTCTGAGTGATTTTGTAAACAAGAGTGTTGTGCGGAGTTGTGATCCATCTTTGTGAGTGATCAAACTTCAGAGGATAGGTTTTCTGTGTGATCTCCTATTGCGAACTTGTGGTCGTTTCATTTGTTGTTCGACGCAAGCAGAGTATACTGTAAACTTTGTGATTATAGTATAACCCAAGATCTGAGTGACTTGGAAGAGTGGACTAAAGGATATTTAAATCCATATAACCACTATAAAAATTACTTGTGTTTTTACATTGTTTCAAAACTGCATATCTTCTGTTTGCATAAAAACACATTAAGTTAACTGTTTGAAAAAGAACAAAAAGGAGTTTATAAAACTGGGGAAACATTTTTCAAACTGCTAAGAATACTTGTGAAAAACACTTTGAAAATCCGCTGCAAGTACTCTAAGTATTAAAACTGATTTCTGCAAAATCAGCTAAGTAACTATCAGACGAGTGGTCAACAAGACTGTTCAAAGATTTGTTCGCGAACAGAATTGTAACTTACTAATCTGATCAGCTTAGACTGTTCAGTTGGAGTAAAGTTTTAAAGTTAAATTTGAAAGAAAATTTTAAAGAGGTTTATTCACCCCCCCCCTCTAAACCTCTTCTGACCACTTGGGACCAACAATATATTTATCATTTAAATTAAATAAATATTTATTTTCAAAAAAATTTAATTTATTATTTATATCTTAGAAAATAATTAATTAAAATTATTTAATTTTATTTTCGATTTTTTTTATTTTTCAAAATTTAATGTTAAATAATTATTAAAAAAATTATTTTTAGATTTATTAAATTCTTATTTTCTCAAATTTATTCTATTTAATTTTAAGAATTTAGTATTTAAAGATAGGTTTCAAACTATTTTATTTATGTAAATAATTTTTCAATTTTTCAATTAATAATAATAATTATTTAAGAAAGTATTAAAACTTTTTTTTCAATTTATGGATTTATTTTCAGAATTTAATTATGTATTAAAATATATTTTCTTTCTTTTTCTTTTCTTTCTCTTTTTTTTTTTTTTTTTTTTTTAAGATATGGGCTGGCCCTTTTGGGCCAGCCCACAACCAGGCCCTAGTGGCCTGTTGCTGTAAAAGCAACAGGCCAGGGTCTGTTGCACACAAGCAACAGACCCGACAGCATGTTGCTGTCGGAGGTGGGGTGGCTCCGGCCTCCTCACCCAATGTGCACAAAACACCCCCTTAAATTTTTAAATTTACAGAAATAGCCCCAAACAAATAATAAAACTTTTAACACCCAAAAATTTCACAATTTTCAATTCTTACACAAAAATCTTATAGATCTATAATATGACATATATTGGATAAATTTACACAAGTAAATCTTTGAGAAAAATACACTTTTTATTTAAGAAAATTCCAACAAACTCCAAAAATATCATTTTATGGAGAAAAACATAGATCTTTTAAATATTCAACAAAATCAACTATCAATAATCATATTTAACATTACACACAAAATAAAGACTTAAATAATTTGATCTAAGGTGTTTTAAAGATACTAAAATATGTTTAAAAGCAAAAGCTAGGGTTTCTAAGGTTGGGTAAAAATAAATCATCAAAGAGAAAACATAAGGAGGAGTTACCGAAACTTGAACTCCTCCAAACACGGTGTTAGCACGGCGGCGTACTGGTGGCGGTCCGGCAGTGGGCTGGTGGCACGGCAGCGGTGGTGGTGGCGGTTCTCCGGCGGCTTCACGGCGGTGGTGGTGGTGGCCCCTACTTTTCCTACACTTCTCCCTCTTTCTAACTTCTTTCACTATTTCACACTAACTCTCACTCTTCTCACACACTCTCTTTCTCTCTAAATCTCAACTATTTGGATACTAAAATAAAATCTGAAAAATGTGTAGAAAGGTGTTTAAATACACCTTGAGAAGATAGGAGACATAATTAGTCTTCAAAAACCAACCAATGCATGTCCACTTTGGGTAGAGAAATTTCTCTACCCAAGGGGTATGCTTGGCCACTCTAGGAAGCTATAAAGGCTCTCCTAGCAGCTGCAATCAAGTGTGGGCGAAATTTGCACTTTGCCCCTGAAGTTTTGGTAAAGTGCATTTTTGCCCCAAAAATTATTTATTTTGCACAATTAAGTCCAAATATTTTTCAAAAGTGGTACACTATTGTTCTAAAGTATTTTTGTGTTTCTAAATCATTTCAAAGTTAATAAGAACATAGGAGATAAATTAATTGTACATTTTACCCCAAAGTAACACTTAATTTAAAAAAATAAGATATAACACATGAAATTGGATTAAAAATCCACTAAAATACGATTAAAGAGGTCCAAAATTTACGGGGCGTTACAATTTTTGGAAGAGAACGGAGTATTTTCAAAGAAGGTGAGATCCATGGTCACAATGATTTTTTTCTTTTCTGGGGAATAACACTTGTACCCCTTTTGGTTTGCTGCATACCCAAGGAAGATACATTTGAAGGCTTTTGGATCAAGTTTGTTTCGTTTGGGTTCATGGTTATGTACAAACACAGTACATCCAAACACTTTCAGAGGAAGACTACTAATGGTACGATTTTCAGGAAAACATTTAGAGAGGACATTTAGTGGAGTTTGAAATTGTAGAACATTTGTGGGCATTCTGTTAACAAGGTAGCAAGCAGTGAGAACAGCATCCCCCCAAAATTATTTGTGAGTGTTAGTAGTAAACATGATGGACCTAGCAACTTCCAAAAGGTGTTTGTTTTTTCTTTCAGCGATGCCATTTTGTTGAGGTGTACTGGTGCAAGAACTCTGATGGACAATCCCATTAGTATTGAGATATCCTCCTAAAATTTGGTTAAAATACTCTTTACCATTATCGGTGTGTAAAATTTGAATATTTGTTGAGTATTGAGTTTTAACCATATTGTGGAAATTTATAAAGGTTTGTTGAGCATCAGATTTGTCTTTTAGCAAGTACAACCAACAAACACGAGTATGGTCATCGATAAAGGTTATAAACCAACACTTTGAATAAATATTGTGAGACCGTGAGGGTCCCCAAATATCACTATGAATCATGGCAAAAGGTCTAGTAGCTTTGTAAGGTTTTGGTTTAAAAACAGATATTTGATGTTTAGCCAACTGACATATTTCACATTGAAAAATGTCATTATTCTTAAACAAGGAAGGAAACAAATGCTTTAAGTAGGCAAAACTAGGATGTCCTAACCTAAAATGCTGCAACATAACCTGATTTTGCCTTGAAGAAGGTTCCCAGTTAACAACATGAACTTGTTTAATCTCATCAGTGCCTTCATCGAAGTAATACAACCTCTTTTGCTCTCTAGCATTGCCAATCCTCTTCCCCGAACTCAGGTCCTGAAATTCACAATTACTTTGTGAGAAAACCACTTTACAAGCACAATCCTTCGAAATTTTGTTCACAGACAATAGATTACAAGATAAATTTGGAACATGTAAAACAGATTTAAGAACAAGGGTTGAGTTGATTTTAACAGTTCCAATTCCAGCAATTGGAGATAGGGTTCCATCAGCAATTCGTACTTTAGTATGCCCATAATTCGGAATATATGAGGAAAATAATTGAGCGCACCCTGTCATATGATCTGAGGCGCCGGAATCCATAATCCAGGACTGTTTTACTTCTTTTGTGCAATTTAGGGCTGAAAAAAAATTACCTTGTTGTGCAATTAAAGAAGTACCAGTTGTTTTCTCAGGAGTTAGCAACTTGTATAGGCGCTCTAGGTGCTCTTTTTTGAAGCTGATGCTGCCCAAATTTCCAGATTTTTGTCCAGCATTGGTTTGGTAAGCACTAGTTTCCTTTTGGGTCTGTCCCGATTGCTTTTGGTGTTCGCGATTGTTCTGGTAAGGAGGCTTTCCATGCAATTTCCAGCAGTTTTCTTTAGTGTGATTGGTTCTTTGACAAAAATCACACCAAAGATTCCCCCTTTTTCCGCGTCTTGGTTCATTAGAAAAGTCTGATTTTCAGTTCTGTACATAGCTTCTGGAGACCAGCGCAGAAGCCTCTGTTTGTACAGCATCTCTAGTATCACAAAGCATATTTTTGCGCCTGCTTTCCTCCCTTCTAATTTCAGCAAAGACCTCTTCAATCTGAGGTAGAGGACAGATACCAATTATTCTTCCACGAACATCATCCAAATCCTTATTCAATCCTGCAAGAAAGTCATAGGTACGTGTTTTTTCTACAAGTTTTATATATTTTTCAGAACACTCACTACACCAATCATTTGGCTCAAATAGATCTAGTTCCTGCCATAACTTGGTAAGAGTAGTATAATATTGCGTGACATCCATACTTCCCTGTTTTGAGGTCCCTAACTTGGTCTATCAGTTCACACAGCTGTGCTGGATTCTCCAGATCATAATAGGCAAATTTTACCTTGTCCCAAATGACTTTGGCTGTGGAGTGTACAAGGTATAATGAGCCAATATGCTCTTCCATGGAGTTGATGAGCCAGGACATGACCAAGGCATTTTGGGTGTCCCACAATGTGTAATTAGGATCGGCTAAGTCTGGTTTCTTTATGGAACCATCAAGAAATCCGATTTTTCCTCTCCCTCGTACAACCATCTGGATAGATCGTGACCACTGAAGAAAGTTTTTTCCATTTAGTTTGTAAGGAGTGATTTGAAGAGAGGAGTTATCAAATAAAGGACTGGGGTTAATTGTAAAGTTAGGTGCAGGGGAAGATTCAACAGAATCTCCCTGCTTTCCATCTTTGCTTGCCCCAACGAGAGCCTGCTTAAAATTATTTGCCATGGTTTTTTTTCTTCTTAATGGTATCCCAACTTTGATACCATGTAGAGAAAGTAGAAAAAGATACCAAAGAAGAAAACCATGAACAGAGGCTAAGTATTCTTTTATTTCTTTTTCTTATATACAAGAAAAAGCTACAATATATAGGCAATGCCAAGACTGGAAAAATCCTAGCAAACTAGGAAACAAATCATCTATAAAGAAGGACAATAACCAATAATTGATTGTGCTGATTTTATTCCTAAAATAAAGATTGAGTGTATGAATCTTTAATAGTCATAAGATCTTCAACATACATTTCCAACTAAAAATTATGACGATCTTGCTCTAATTTGCAAGTTCGTTGAGTGAAAAATGAAATCCCATAAAAATATGACTTGCATATTTGAGAGATTTTAAAAATAAATATTATTTTTTAGGATTATTTTTGGGATAAATTGTTAATTTTATCATCAGTTACACATCTCATTCACGTGATGTTATTTTAATTTGAGGAAACATGGTGATATTTAACAAAAATTGACTAAAACACGCTCCCAAAGGCGAGTCAAATGACCATAAAATGGCCCACGGGAATTAATACTGAAACATTGTTTCCAGAGTGCAATATGGTAATAATTTTTCTCGAGGGTGCAAAATGAAAAATGAGCTTATTTTCGGGTGCAATCTGAAATTAAGTCATTCTTGAACAAATACTACATGGTTAATTACTGGGACCTCGCTTGTGGTTTGATGTATTTTGCAACCAAGCCCCTCAAAAGAATCATGAGTACAGAGACCTCCCATGAGGTTTGCAAAACCTTACAAAACCCTAACGGGGGTGGATGACATTCCTGAAGTTACCTTCTTGTCCTCGCCAATTTTAATTACTCCGACCTCCCTTTAGGTTTGCAAAATCTTTTAATATATATATATATATATATATTAAAAGATTAGTCCCTAACCTTTAATACAATTCAATTTATACATAAAAATGAAGATAAAAAAACTAACCCCACCCCAATTTGTAGAACCTAAAACAAGAAAAAATAGTTTATTAATTATTGAAAAATAAGATAAAGTTTTATATATAAAAGTGTTATATATTTTTCATAAAATTTATTAATAGTAAAAAATGATTTAATAAATATATAAATAATAGTTTATTTTCATATTTTATAGTAAAATATTATTTAATGGTATTGTATTTAAGTAAGAAATTTATTTTATGATTTTATAGTTCAAAATATCAAATACTTATAAAAATGTATAAGTCTAAAACTAAAATAATTGGGTATCTAACTTATTTTTGGAAAAACCCATCAATTTATGTTATTACAAATACTATGCAAATAATTATTTATTAAAAGGGTATTTGAATGAGTATTTTAAATTTTGTAAAAAAATATTTACTGGTTTTTATTTGGAATTTGATAAAATGTATATTTCATTTCTATATAATTTACCATTAGTTTAAAATATAATTTAATAAATACGTAAACAAGACTTATTTTAGTATTTTATAGTAATTATTATTTAATATTATTGTATTTAAGTAAGAAATAGATAAATGAATAATTAATATTTTATTAAATCGGTATTTTAATGAGTTTTGTTAAAAATAATACGTTTTTTTAGTTAAAAGTTTATGAAAATTTTAGTACGAGTTAATTATTAATATTTTAGCATTTTTATAATTTTATTAATTTATATCTAATTTTCTCCTCATTAACTATAACTTTTATTAATCATCCTTGTACTTTAATTTTTTTAGAATTACGAAAAAAATTGAAATTATTAACATTAGGGGTTTAATATGAATAAATATTAATATATTTGCATTTTCATAATGGTCTTTATAATTATCTTCAAGATGATTAAAAATAATTTATTCAATTTTCCTTGTAATTCAATTTTAAAAAAATAATGATTTTTTTTAAATTAATTGCTACACATTACGAAGATAATTTACAGATTTTTAAATTTTTGCTGATATTTATAACATTTACACCATAACAAACCATATCATTGCATTGGAACTGTTACCATGCAATAACATAACAAATGTATAATTGTACATGAAAATAGCTACAGTATCCTCAAGAGTAAAATGGGATTTTCAATAAAATATGGATGATAACATCAGCAAAAACTAACAATGGATCGACGGATATAAGATTTTGCAAATATCAGGGGAATTCTCTGCAGATATGATTTCAAAGAAAATTAAACGCAAAATATACCAAAGCACCGGAGAGGTCATTCTCATTAATTAACCCAATACTATAAATTGATAGGAACAAATTGCGGATCTTCCGGTTCAACCAACTTAACCGTGAACCAGGGTTGTAATAGTGGATTTTGTTGTCATATTTCTGGATTGCACACAAATCAATTATTCTTTCGGGAAAATTATTTTTTTGGTACCATAGGATAGGCTAACTTGTAATTTTGGTTCTATTGGATACGAAAATGTAAATTTGGTACCATAGGATAGGTTTTTGTTGCAACTTTGGTACCAAACCCAATTTTTTTCCGAAAACTAATGATAATTTAACCCCTATGAAATGCATAATGTTCAATTTATTCACTCGTCGTTTAAAAAAGAGTATTTTATCCCTTGAAATTTTGTAGAAGTTCACATCGCTTCCCTGATATTTTTATAGGCGGCACCTTATTCACTTTTATTATGATAATGTGGCATTTTACCCTCTGTGGTATGATAAATGTGGCAATTTATCCCCCTATATTATAAAATAGTTTGCATGTCTACTCTCAATTTCGACAAGTGAGTTACACTCTCTGGCTGAAGGGGGTAAATTGTTTCATTAAAAAAATTACAAGGGGTAAATTGATTTTTTTTTTCAAATTATAGATGGGTAAATTGAATATTATGTATTTTATAGGGGTTAAATTGACATTAACTTTCTAGAAAAATTGAATTTGGTACAAAAATTATAATGAAAACCTGTCCTATGGTACCAAATTTACATTTTCGTATCTAATGGTACCAAAAATGCAAGTTTTCCTTATTTTTTCCTATTAATTATTCTTTTTATTTTACATTCATTGACAAATACATCAACATGCATTTCACTATATATAAATAACTGCAAACCATCAACATTTGTCTTGAAGAATGGTGGTATATCCGAGAAATTATTGGTTAGTCCATTTGTTTGGCATAAAAATTTTATGTATCGCACTACATCCACTTTACTGCTAGACACGCTTCGAAAGGAATTAAACCCTTAAAAAACCAATATATATATATATATATATATATATATATATATATATATATATATATATACTATTTATTTCTTTACATTTTTTGTTGGTAATTTATTGGTCTTTTTGACGAAGTATACCGTATTTATGTTATGTCGTCGTTTGATTACATTTTTGTTATTGATAGCAGTGAAATAATGAAAATTATTTTTGTTGGAAAGACACACAATTTCGTCGCTATAAACCATATACAATTACTATATTTTTTTCTCGATATTATGTTGGTACTTTATCATTATTACCGAATGAATACTTCTTATTCGTATTTCGCTTGGTATTCTATTATAAATTCCATGCAAGTAAATTTTCGTTTTCCTACTAACGCCTATTTTTTCCATGAATAGATAATACCAAGAAGAAGTAATTGATGAAGTATGCTTTGAACAATAGAAATGATGAAGCCATTTCAAAAGCCGACCAATTTCATGCAATTTCAGTTTCATTGCTTCATTGTTAATAAAGAATTAAGATATCATTTTATATTCATAATTTGCTTTTTTTTTTTTTTTTTTATCAAATATCAAAATTAAGGTGAGAGATTTTAGAGAACATTTTTTGGAATGTTTTCAAAGTCGTGGCTACCATCTGCTATATTAGGTCCTTTTTAAGGAAACTTTTGTATAAAAAGTGTCCATAAAACCCTCATAACAGGGCGGATGGTGGCAACTTCAGAGAATAATCAAAAAATTCTTTTTTTTTTTTAATAAGAAATTCTCAGAACGCATTTCCGAGTACATGGAGTTTTTTAAGAACAAAAAATGAAATTTCTTTTTTGGGGATTGATCCCAAGAAAAACTGAAAAATAAATTTTAAATATTAATGACTGTAATAAGGAGTTTTTTTGCAAGTTAACTCCCTGTGATATGTCTACTGGACAATTTATCTCCCTATGAAATAAAAATAGGCAATTTAACTCCCCGTAAAATGAAATAATGAGCAATTTATCTTCTCGTGATATAAAAATAGGCAATATACCTCCCTATGAAATGAAATAATGTGCAATTTAACTCCCTGTGATATGAAATAATAAGCAATTTAGAGGGAGACAATGTGCTTCTTTTATAAAAATACAAGGAGTTATTTTGCCATTTTTCTTAACACATGGAGTTAAATTGCCTATTTAAGATATCATAGGGAGGTATTTTGCCCTTTTATTTATCACATGAAGTTAAATTGCCTATTTAAAATAACACAGAGAGTTAATCAGCTATTCACTCCTGTAATAAGAGTGTAAAAGTTAGAAAGCTACATAATTAGATAATTAGGTAAGTTTAAATATAGAGTAAAATAGAAAATTAGTTTAAATTAAGGGAGTTAATTGAATAAATTCCAAGACCTAATTGGATTAGGATTAAGCCATTAAGTTAAGAGAGGATTTTAAAATTGACCTTTTGGAAAGTTTAAATTCTAAAAATGACCTCCAAGGGGCCTTTTACTGTAGGAGTGGTATTTGCAATATTGCCTTCTATTTCCTTATTCTTCATTTTAGTATTCTTTGTTTGTTATTTTACCTTCTATATGATATATTAATTTTTGCTTATGCAATTCATATTCGAAATCAGTTTTTCGTCTTTCTAATATATTTATTTTGAATTCTATTATGTCTGGGGCATAAGATTGAAGCCTTAGAAATTGTGCGTAGGCTAAAATAGCTTTATTATGTTCAATTTCTTTATTAATTCTTTGTAATTTCTCTTGTATTTTCTCTATTTTCTCCAGTTTCGTTACTCGGCTCTGATACCAAAAATTGGTCAGAGGCAGCGGATGTTTGATTTTTATTAGAAATTTTTTCTTTAGTATAATAATTACATGTTGTGCACGAATCTTTAGCTTCTTTAATCATTTTTCTTATAATTTCTTCGTTTATTTTATACATTTTAGTACTAAGAGATGTAGTTCTTAAATAATTTAATCTTTCTTCGTAATGTTTAATTAAATTTGAAACTTCTTCGCAACTTTTTTCTTGATTATTATTCATAATTTTTCTTCTAAATATTTAGTTAAATCTGAAATTTTATTTTCTAACTTCTTATATTCGTTTTCTTCTTTGTTTTCAGGTTTTATAAGATTTTTTGGCTGTTCAAGAGGTAGCTGTTTTAGATAAGAAGGCCTAAATGATATCGATCGTCTAATTTGATCACTCGTTCCTTCCATTGTTATGTTTTTTATTGGTAATTTTTTAACTTGTACTATTCCTTCAAATAACTTATCTAAATAAATAGATTCTTGGTCGAGAAAACTTATACTATGATGGCTATTTGTTAGAGCATATTCTACCATATATGTTAAACTAAATGGTTGATCCCCTTCTTCCATTAATTTTTCTCTTGCAAATTTGTATCCTAAACAAATACTATTATCTAAATTCTTTGTAGATAAAGGAATAGCGTATTTAATTCCTAAATTAAATTTCAATGTTTTATATGCTAGATTTCCCATTGTTAAACCCAAAACTGAATCTTGAATGTCTTTTATTCTTCGATCGTAGGCTATTAAGGCTATTGGTGAATCAATTCCTTCTTTGAAAGTTGATTTTATTAATACTTGTATGGTAGCAATTTGAATATATCCTATTTTATTTCTGTCTTCTTTATTTTTAATTTTTTCAATTCTGGCTGCTATTTGTTCACTATCAATTATAGGGATCACAATAGTTCCTCTAGTACTTTTTATATCTATTGGTACTTCTTGAGAGAATAAACCGTGATAAACGATATTTTTCCGTTTTAATTTTTCAAATATTGATGTATTAAAGTGTTGTCCTTCCTTAAGATCTAGTTTTGCTTTCTTAGTTTTTTCTATCTTATGTTCAATGATTGATTGTGCTGAAAATATTCCAAAGGTTTCTTCTTGTTCTAATAATTGTATATGCCTATCGAATTCTTCTACTGATGAGTTCATAGTGGCAAATTCATTTCGTAACTAGGTAGCTTTATTCTTGGAATTTTTGTTGGGATATAGCTCGATTTGTCAGACAACAAAGTGCGGAATTTAAAATTTTTCGAGGTATCCAATGGTCCCATAAAAGATGTCTCCATATTATGTATACAAAAGCAAGAACAAAAACGCACACAATGAATTAACAAAGGGGGTTTTTGCGATATACCTCACCACAGGCAAGGTGGTGGAAACCTCCGGTCTTCGATTCTGATTCTGATCCGGTTCACAGAAGTGATCCAAGTGTCTCACCTCCAGGGATAGTCCACACCAATTGGATTCTGGCAACACCTCAAGATCTTAGGCTCAGAACTCGATGCAGGAGATTTGTTATTGAAGGATTGTATGAGATCTCTTGACAAATCAAGATCTAATACAATGGAGGAGGAGATCTCGGCGGCGGCGGCACCAAGGAGCTCACGGCAGCACAGTGGCGGCGGCTAGTGGTGGCGGCGGCGGCTAGGGTTTGCTTGGAGAGGGGGCGGCGCTTTTAGGGCAGAGGGAGGCTAGGGTTTTTCTTTCTTAGGTGTTAGCTTTTAAGCTCATGTAGTTCCCCTTTTATAGACTCCTTCTGACCTAGGGTTTGCAAGACTCCTTATGGGCTTTAATTAATAGAAGCCCATGTCTTGCAATCCTCCATTTAATTAACTACTTTAATTAAATGCCCAGTCCAATTAAATCAATATTTCTTTTAATTAACTAGCAACTCAATTATTAATTAAGTTAGCCAATTAATTAATCTCCCACTTGAATTAAATACTTTTAATTCATTTAATTGATTTAATTACCTTTAAATCAATTAATTCCTTTCATGTCCTTTTATAACAGTCACCGTCCAATTGTATTGTGTGTGACCCTCTGGGTTCACCATCAACTGGCAGCAGGCCCACGAATCCCTCGTGATTTAATTTATGAACAATAAATTGTTCCGGTTAATTAAACAACCTTTAATTAACCACTCCTAGAATTAAATCATCTATTAATTCAGGAGTACCCACACTTCATGGTCGATGTCTAGCCACAAGCCCATGAAGCCCAATTTCAGGTGAATTGATATTTGTGAACCTCGTCTCATATAATTGCCATGTACATACGGTCCTTCTATCGACTAATATTCCCGATCAAGACTTAGGGTGTGTGAATTGATCGGCACCTCTAAATTTGTCTCGATAACTATACTTTCTAATTCAGGATAATATACCTTTGTGACCTTCTAAATTTGGAAACCCCTTTCCAAATCCGTCACCGACTGCGGCCGCAGAATCCTTGGATATATTATCTAAGAATCGTATAGGAAATTCTCTCACCCATTACGGTGAGTCAACAGATTCCATATCGGTACTAACCACTCGCGCACATGTCCATACGCACCCAACCTAGGCATGTTATGACCAAGCTACGTGGCCTATACCTAGATCTAAGTACGCACTTCCATGCACCGAATTCGCCCTAGTACCTCAAGTCAAAGGACTAAATCGTACACTATTATATTCCTTGAGAAACATCCCATCACCGATATGCATCATGCGCTTCCACAATGGGTTTCTCTGTTCGGGTCGTTCGATGCGTTCAATCCTCCATTGAACCACCTACTCGTATGCACTGGACTCAAATTCCTTGCTCATGAAACACTACAAATTCACTCCATGTGAATCATGCATACTTGTACAAGTCTTTGCGATTCCCACGATACCCCGTCTCGTTTAGGAATCTATGACTTGGAACACTTTTAAGATTACGACCTTTGAGACTGTTTCATGATTGCACTCAGTACTGAAGTGAATCGTCCCATAGTCAAATGTAATCTAAGGGTTTCAACCAATCGCTTAAATGTATTCGCGAAAGATGAAGTTGGCCATTGTTTATCCTTATACATATATAAATAAACATGCGTATTATTATAAAATCAAAGATCGTTTCATACAGGATAGATCTATTACAAGCTAACAGAACTGGCTTGCAGGGCACTATCCTATCAATTTTTACTCCTTGTAATTGTAGATGCTGTGAATGAATTTCATAGTTTAATTGTTCTAAAAAATCAATTCCTAATAGTATATCAGCTCCTACATTGCATTCATCTATATATATGGTAAGATTGAATTTTAATTCTTCATGAAATAGAAGTTCTATAGTAGTTTTCTCATTACATATCTTTTCTCCTTTTACAGTTTCTACAATAACTGGTGGTGCTTCAGATCTAGTTACTGCATATTTTGGATGAACATGTGATATAGATGCTCCTGTATCTATGAGTACTGAAACAATTCGTGATTTATTTAAAACTCCTAATATATGATATTGTAAAAATGGATTCTTCGAAACTAAATGTAAATCATACATACCTGTTATGTCTTGGTTTATCTTGACCTTTGGAGTTCCTTGCTGGTGGTATCTGAATTCCTTAGTAGTAATATTGTTGATTTCTTTTTAATTAAAATCCTATTCAGAAGTTAAAAACTTCAAGATTTTTTTGTTTATTGAGAGAAGAAATTTTAGAAACAAAGTTCTTTTATTAATTTTCGCACACCTTACAACTGAAGTAGATTACATTATTTATAGGAGGGGGAATATATCTTCCACCACTCATCCAGATCACTTAAGGTGATAAGGATTTATTTTAGGGCCTACAGAATAGTCTATTTACATAATGGTGTTTACATAATGGCCTATTCTAGATTCCACTTCTGATTTAAAAGTAAAATGTTGCATAATTACTCCCACTTATTTTCTTTGCCGACACCTTTTTCTTTTGTCTTCTTCCCTTATTTTCTTCTTGCTAGTTTCTAACCTTTAATGATTTTCTTCTCTTATTTTCTTCCTCTAATTTCTAACCTTCAATTATTCTTCTTTTGTCTTCTTCTTCAGTTTCTTCTTCACTGGACTGGTCCATACAGTGGTCACATTTGTGTGCTTTGAAAACCTTCAGTGTATCACATAATTGGAGCTTTTCTTCCACAGATAATTTGTTGAATACTCCTTGGATTTTCATCACATCGTCTTCAAAGTCCATAAATGTTTTGAATTCATCACTTCTAATTTTATCCTTAAAATTTGAATAAATCATTGTGTTTTCATTCTTGTAATTTATCTTTATTTTTTATTCTTCGGATAATCGTTGCAGCATAGAAACAACTCCATGGACTAATCCGGCATTTATAAGTTGATGACTTCCTATCTTCCTTAACTGGTTGGTCACGAATTGGATACGTTCCGTTAGATACTCCCATGTAAATAAGTGAATATGCTGGCACTTGTACTTCGTCTTGTTCATTGAAATAGGGATATGAGCTGTATATTTTCAAGTATACTTCTCTATCCTTGCCGAAATACCTTCGATAATTTTTTACTGTTTGTTGAATCCCTTGACTGAATTCTTGAAGTATTGTGTTACTTTCGTCGATGTATATTGTGTCAATTAATCCATATTGAAAGAATTTGTACGTCATTAATGGACTTGCTCCACTAATAATAACTGCTTTGGGTCCTGTTATTCTTTTTTCTGTTGGATAGAAAAATTTTGTCATGTCTTTATCCGTCCAATTGTATAGCATTTCTAAATGTTCCTGAAAATCTTTTTTACTTAGTTGCTTAAGTTGGATGTGTTCCTGCCTTGTAGGTACCTGTGTTAGCCTTGTTATTTTTCCAAGTACCTTCATTGAAGAGGATGGTTGATCTGCCATTGTTGTTTTTGGTTTGACTAATGTTGATTTAAATGGTTGAGCTTTGACTTCTCCTTCTGAGATCGCCTTGCTTTCTTCGACTACGAGTTTTGCTTCTGCGAAAGTTTTGTACGCCTTGTGGATAATTCCTTTGTGGCCGTTGATAAACAATGATGCTTTATGCCATTCGTCAAAGATTGCTCCTTTGGCTGGTCCGTTGAAGATGACATAATACTTTTTTGATGAAGATGTTTCCTGTATTTTAATTTCTGCGGGAACTTCTACTTTTGGAACTTCTACTTTTGTTTTTTGTTCGTCCACCACGCTTAGCATGCTAAACTCTGATTGTTTGTATGTGCGTCTAGTGATAGTATAGCTTTTTCCAATTCTTGTAACTCACGAACTTTTACTTCAATGTTACCTTTTATTTGTTTCGCTTGGTTCTTTAGTGTTGCAATTGCTCCTTCCATTAGTTATTTTTTCCTGTTGCAAACTCTCTTGCTAATGTATCTGCAATAATATTATTACTACTTTTTATATATTTTATTTTTGCTGGGTATCTGCTTAATTCAAGCTGCCATCTTATTAACCGTCCTTGGTTATAATTGGCTTGTAACTTATATCTAATGAATCCTGTTAAATATGTTGAATCCGTTCTAAGTTCAAACTCCTTGGGTAACAGATCAATTCTCCACTTTTTGAATGTTCGTAAACATGCTAATGTTTCCTTTTCATGTATTGGATACCTTTTTTCTGTTTCGGAAAACGTTCCAGATATATACCTGCATAATATTTCGGGATTTTTATTTGTTGCTTTTTCTATGAATAGTTTATCAGTATCATGTGTACTTTTGCTCGTAGAGCTGATTTCATTGTTTAAGTTGTATACCTCTGTTCCTTTAATTTCTTCACTTTTTTGCGTTTTACCTTGTATACATTTCATACATCCTGACCATACTTCCTCGGAGGCATCAGTTTCGATAATTAAATAGTCATTAGAGGTCGGATTATATAATTTTGGTAAATTTTTTGAAATATGCTTTATTTTTTCAACTATTTTACTATCTTCATCTTCCCAAAACCATTGTTTTTTAGTACTTATTTTTTCTTGCAATTTCTTCTTTTCCTTAGCACATCCTTTTAAATATCCTAACTCAGATATGTAATTTAGACATCCAAGAAACCTTTGTAGTTGTTTTCTATCTTCTATTTTATTTGGAAATAAGTGTAATTTTTCTAAAACATGTTTTTGTAATTCTATTTCCCCATTTGATTTTATTATTGTTCCTAAAAACTCAATTTCTTGTTTTGCAATTTGTGCTTTCTTTCTACTTAGGACTAAACCTTTTTGTTTACATCTTTCAAGTACAATTGCTACTTTCCTTAAATGGTCTTCTTTGGAACTATTACTAAAGATCAAAATGTCATCTATGTATACAAGACATATTTCCTCTAATCCTTCTAAATTTTTACTCATATATCTTTGAAAAATTCCAGGTGCTTGTTTTAACCCAAATGGTAATACATTCCATTCATAATGTTTTTCTGGGGGACAAGTAAATGCGGTTAATGGCTTTGTATTTTCATGTAATCTTAATTGGTAATATCCAGATTTAGCGTCTAGAGAGCTAAACCAAGTCATTCCCTTTATTTTTTCCATTATTGAATCTCTTCGAGGTAATTTATGTGCGTCTCCTATTGTAGCATCATTCAATTTTTTATAATTTATTACCATTCTTCTTTTTCCTCGCTTTATTTCGTTATGATTTTCTACATAAAATGCTGGAGCAGCATGTCTACTCTTACTTTCTCTTATTAACTTTTTATCTAATAATTCTCTTCAATCTCTTGTAAATTCTTCTATATCTCTTTTTGAATATGGTATCCTATTTGGAACATTTACTTCTTGTTTTGGATCTTTTAATTCTATAACAATTTGTTCTTCATTAATATTTATTTTTACATCTAGAGGATCTTCTGAGCAAGTTTCTTCTAAAAGATTTTCTAATTTTTGCTCAACACTTGTCTTACCGTTTTCTTTTATATAAAATAATGTTTCGTTAAGAACATGTAATATTTTTAACCTTGTTCGTTCGAAGTTGTCTATGATTGGAATTTTTATCATTCTTCCTATTGGTGCCTTTAACTCTATGTATTCTAACCATTGTATAAAAGGATGGTATAATCTAAGAAAATTATTTCCTAAAATAATATCAAATCCTGATTCTTGTCTATATAGTGATGGTACCATAAATATATAAGGAGTCTTTGATTTGTCTAAAATTTTTATTTTATTAAAATAGCTTGCTAATTCTATTTTATGTGTACTTCCATCTGCTATCATAATTCTTACTGGTCTTTCTGTTTCTCTCCAGACTAATCCTTTTATATTTTTGGAAGCAAAACTAATACTTGTTCCCGTATCAATATAAGCTGAATAATAGTAACCTTTTATTTCTATTTTTATGAAGGTAGAATTCGGGTTTCTTCTATTCTGATTCTGCAGATGGTTCTGCTTTATTTTCTGTTTCGTAATCTGAATCAGTTAGTAAAACATATATATCTTCAATGTCTGATATATCTGATTCAATTGGTTCTAAACTTCTTAATTCTGCAACTTTTAGAATTTCTTTTTGTTCTTTGTTTTTTCTTTTTGGGCATTCATTTGCATAATGACCTTCTTCTTTACATAACCAACATTTACATATCTTTTTTCCTTCTGGACAATATTTTTTATTTTGTTTTCGTCTAAAAAATCGTTCTGGTTTTTTATAAAATTCTTCTTTAAACCTTTTAAAAGGTCGTTTTTTCCATTTATATTTTTTATTATAATATTTATTTTTATGATATTTCTTTTTATTTTTAACTTCTTTGTTTTCTCTACAACCGTATTGTTGTGGTACTCCCTGATTACCTTCACAACAAACTTTGCTAACTTGTTTTACTAATTTTGTTTCGTTCTGTTGTATACATTTTTCTATTATATATTCTCGTCCTACAAGAACTGCTCCTCCTATACTATCTGCTACAGTTCCATTTTTTACTCCTTCATTAAATCTGTTTAAACAAATTTTATTTATTGGGTATGGTAACTTTATTAGTAATAATTTGTGCATATTTACCCGATTTTCTTTCTTTATTCTATAAAAACTTTTTGAAAACTCACAAACATAATTCTCGTAGTAACACATATCACAAATAGTCATACTATTTATATGCCAGGTTGCTATTTCATTTTGTTTTTCTGTTACCTTTTCTGCATAATTTATTTGGTCTTGGCCAACAAATTCTTTCCATATAAGTGCTATTACTGACCAATAAAATTTTTCTACATTATTTTGACTTGCTTCTTTTAATTCGCTAATATCTTTGTAATCACTTAAATATTGAAACACATTTCCTTTTGTTTTAAATAACATATAATTCCATATATTATCCATTGAGGCGTTTTTAAATATGTCATCTGTTTGTAGAATTAAGGTTACCTGATTTGCCCATTCTTGTATCAATGCTTCTGCATTTATGGTACAATCTACATCTAAAATTCCTTGTTTTATTTGTTGTAAACGGGGTGTATATTCATCTGGTAGTTTTCGGAATCCTCCTTGTTTTCTTTGGTAAAAGCCACTTCTTTCTCTAAGGTTTTCTGGATCAACATCGATCCATTCAAACCTACTAGACTTTCGCTTTTTATTATTTTCATCATCTTCTTGTTCCTCTTTTACTTGACTACCTTCCCCTTTTTCCATATATGCAGGTATAGAATCATCTGACTCATACCCATAAATTACTTCATTATTATTTGTAAAACTCGTTTGTTTTTTCCCTTGCTCTTCTTCAACTATATTTAATTGGTCAATCATATTTCTAATTTCTTCTACTTGTTCTTCCATTATTTAGGTAAATTTTTTTGGAGGTGAAATTTGTTGAATTTGTTTATCAGATATTGTTTCTGTTTTGCATTTTTTAATTATTTCTATTTCATGAACTAAATGTCCCAACTGTTTTTGTATAATAACTATATTTTCAGGAACATCTTCTTGTTTTTTAGTGTAATTTATTAAATGCATTATCATGTCAGTGATATTATTTAATTATGGGTCTAATGTATGATATAAATGAGGAAAATTATATCTATGAGAGCATTTATGTTCTTCTTTTATTAAACTATAAGATTCTTCTGGTAAATGTGTTCCTTGTAAATATTGTTCTGTCCAAATTTCATTATATAAAAATCTATGTTCTATTTTTTCTAGATAATTCTGATGACTATCTTTAATAATTTCTTCTTTTTGAAAATATTTTATTTATTATGATTAATTGATTTTTTAATTCTGCTACTTCTTCACTTATTCCCATTATTTAATTAATTATAGATCTTTTATTCCTTTTCTTTTCTAAAGAGCTTCTTTTGAAAATAAGGTTGGTATGAGTATATTGCAACAAGGTCATTTTTATAATTTCAATTTGTTGAAAGTTCATTTTCCACAATTACTCTTGAGTTAATGGGCCTAGAGAGTTTGAAAGATCCCTTTAGGTATTATTCTCCCTGAATCATTCCATTACAGAGCTATTATGGAGCGATTACGATTTGAATCCTCAGAACCTCAATTTGTAACCTCCAATTTTCCCGAAGACGTTTTGATTGAGATATTATTGAAGGTACCCGCGAAATCTCTGCTGAAATTCAGGTGCGTTTCAAAAAATTGGCTTTCTTTGATTTCCAGCTCGCAATTTGTGAAATCCCATGCCCAATCTCCATCCCGTCATAGACGACGTATCTTTACAAACTGTTCGCCCCGTCCTCAATTTTCTTCCTATATTCTCCACCCAAAGTTCAACGCAGGAGCAACTGGGGGGTACTTTGTACCCTTCGATTTTCCTTTTGAAGAAATAGAGATTGTGGGTTCGTTTGATGGATTGGTTTGTTTAGTTATAAACAGATCTATTGTTATGTTGTGGAATCCTGCTACCAGAGAATCTAGGGTTTTACCTGATACCTATACAAATGATATTGGTTACGGTTTTGGTTACGATGCTCGTAATGATGATTTCAAAGTTGTTCATTCTGGTTCTGAAAGTATCAGGATTTACAGTTTAAGATCCAATTCATGGAGAAATATTTATTTGATGACTCCTGGTCCGTCAGTTTTTGTATGTACTTGGAGAGGAGTTCTCTCTAATGGAGCTATCCATTGGCTAGCGTTTTTAACTAGAGGTCAAGTTGAGGAATATGTTATTATTGCTATAGATTTGGCTAAAGAGACTTGTGATTTTATACCAGTTCCAGCTGATTATGAAACTTCTTATGGATTTGAGGTGTTGGGGTCTTCAGAACAAAATCTTCTGCTACTAATTGATTCCGATCATTCGATGTTAGGAAAAAGTGTGGATATTTGGATGTTGAAAGAATATGGCGTGAAAGAATCTTGGATCAAGATTATGAAGATTCCAGATTTTCCACATATCTTGACAATCCCGTTGGTATTGTTTGTTTCGAAAGATGGAGAGGTTATTAGGAAGGATCACAATGACAGAAAAATTCTGCATAGTTACGAGTTTCGTTCGTATAGTGGCTTTATCGAATTCGGAAGTACAAGTTACAAGGAAAGTCTTATTTCTCCTAGTCTTAAAGATTGAGGTTGATTAGTTGCCGTTTATTGAGGACGGAATTTGTGGTTTACGGATGGATGAAGTTTAGGATGTTTTTGGTGTCAAAAAGTGGTCCTTTTTAGAACGGATAAAATAATTGTGGATGGAATTAAGGTATTATTTTCAAATATTTAGTGTCTTTTACCGGTTTTAGTTAACTTGTTTCTGTCATGTTAGAAACTGCAGGATACAGGTTCCAATATGATTCTTAGAGATAATTTAGGTTATGTTAGTCAAACTATGTAGCTATCTCGTCTTTTTGATGTCATGCTTAAAATTGTGTTTGAGCATGATTTAATTGTTTAACGTACATATTTCAGTTGAAAGGTTATCAACACCATAGGCAATTTTAGCAGTTTAGAGATCTGAAATATACACTGACAAAAGAACAATGGTGAACAAATTAGTTCAAGGAATATACGGACATACGGTTTACATTTGATCACTTCAATATTTTTCCCTACTTGAAAAAGTTGGTACTTTTAGTGTAAAGGGGGGAATTTTATATAAATTGTTTTCTAACTTTATCAGCTTAAAATTTGCATAGAATTTTTTTTCATCTTGGTGCAATTTGCATTCTAACTGTTTGGGAGCAAGCTATGTACTGGTCTATATTGTTGGCTATTTCCATGTCTGAGTCAAAATCGTGTCGTATATTACGTCCTATGTCGTTTATTTAATCTTGGTGCCGGTTGGCACCATTCTGAAAATGGGAGAAAGAACTTCTTGAAATAATGTTTGATCCAAGTTTCAACATTTGTTGATTTCTTTAGCTACAATTTAAGTCCCTTTTCTTAGACCTGAGGCTTGCCCTGGTCACAGGTGCTGGTTCATGTATATTGTACTTTTACTAAATTTGGTCTAATGGTATATGTTGACAATCTCAAGTTGGTTAGCCTTTTGCATGTACTATAGGATTTTTTTTGGGTCTATTTGAGTGGGATTTGGCCCGGTTTCGCGTGTCTCGATTTTAAAAAATGGTTTGGGATGTTTTAGTGAAACCCTCATTTGAATAGATTTAGGATGTTAGGTTTTGTGATTCTGAAAAAGTTGAAACCTCCTTTAGATTGATTTTGAATGTTGGGGTGTGGGGAAAAAAATAGGTGGTATGTGTCAAATCAATGTTTTCTTTAGAGTTTGGGGAAAATAATAGGTGTTAGGTGTCAAATCAATATTTTATAGATTTCAAGAATTTGGATATAGATTTATGAATACATTTGTATTCAGTTTCATGAGTCTGACAAAAACTCATTCGAAAGGATTTTGACCGGATCACGTGAAACCTGCGAGATTGGGTCGAAACTCACGAAACTGGGCCAAAACCCATTCTCTCCTGCAGGTACTAAGAAGTTCTTTTGCTTTAATACATGTATCTATTGAGGGTAGATATATTAAGATTGTTTCAATAATCTCTATGTTGTGTATAATGATAGTAATACTCAAAATTTAAATCATAAGAACTGAGCTGACAAATTAAGGAACAAGAATGCAGTTGAGGGAGCTCCTGACTAATATCAGTGTTTTTGACTAGTTAACTCTATGTGATATGTTTAATGGGCAACTCCTTGTGATATAAAAATAGGTAATTTATCTCCCTCTGAATTGAAATAATTAGCAATCTAACTCCAAGTGATATGAAATAATGAGCAATTTACATTATTGTTAGTGGAGGTGTTGCACGTACACTCTATAATGCGATTGATACTTCATTTTCATGTAAAAAATTATCAATTTAACCTTACATTTGACAAGATATTCACCTCACGTTATTCCTGTGACATGCCCTAATATGTAATTTATCTCCCTTGTTAAAATGTAAAAATTAAAAGTAAGACTATGTTTTTTTTATAAAAATATGGGAAGTTATTTTGTCATTTAATTTTTTATAGGGAGTTAAATTACATATTTAAAATGATATAGGAACTTAATTTGCTATTCACTCCTAGTCTCAAGTCCAAATGAGATGTGAGTAATTCATTTAATTAACATCTTATACTTAAATAAGTGAGATTGAATCATAGGGAAAAAACAAAATGAATTTTAAAATCTTCTACAAACGTTTCCCCCAAAAAAATTAAGGTTGAAAAAGTCTTCTACCATTCGCAGCCCACATACATTTTTCTCCTAATAATTTGGATAAAATCTCTTTTCCCAGTTTGATCTTATTTACTTTTTCTTTTACACCGCGCCGGTCCAGTTTAGTCTCACTTTCGCTTCACAATGATCAAGATCAAATGAGTGCGCATTCTCGTTCTGTCAAGCGAAGATCTACTTCTAACCTCTCAGGGTTATTCAGTTGTATCTGCACTGTTCTAAATTTATTTCTAAAATTCAAGTACTTCATATAAATCATTTGAAGGAAATTCTTTGGGCCCGTTTGTTTGGTGTTAGGGAAAGTAGTTTGAGAGAGTAGTTGATGTTCGTGAAATAATCTCAATTTGCATTATGTTGTTTGTTTGGGTTTTGAGAGAGTGGTTTAAAAAATAAAGTAGGTGTAGGTTATTTTTGAAAGAGTTAAATTGTAGGTGTAAGATCTTATGTCAAATTTTGTTTGTTATGTGAGATAAATTGTGTAAGAGATAGATTATTTTATGTCAAATTAGAGTAGAGTTTGTATAAGTTTTGTCTAGAGATAATAAAATTGTTGTTTGTTTGGCTTTTGAAAGGGTTGTTTGAAAAAATTATTTCAGAAAAGAGAAACTATGTTTGTTTGGTATTTCCCAAACACGAAATTTTTTGGGAAACGCCAAACAAATAGCCCCTTTGATTTGAACAATTTATAATGAAGTTGAAGAAGACGGATTTTAGGCCATCTCCAATTTGGGCCCGTTTGTTTGATGTTAGGGAAAGTAGTTTGAGAGAGTAGTTGATGTTCGTGAAATAATCTCAATTTGCATTATGTTGTTTGTTTGGATTTTGAGAGAGTGGTTTAAAAAATAAAGTAGGTGTAGGTTATTTGTGAAAGAGTTAAATTGTAGGTGTAAGATCTTATGTCAAATTTTGTTTGTTATGTGAGATAAATTGTGTAAGAGATAGATTAGTTTATGTCAAATTAGAGTAGAGTTTGTATAAGTTTTGTCTAGAGATAATAAAATTGTTGTTTATTGTTTGGCTTTTGAAAGGGTTGTTTGAAAAAATTGTTTCAGAAAAGAGAAACTATGTTTGTTTGGTATTTCCCAAACACGAAATTTTTTGGGAAACGCCAAACAAATAGCCCCTTTGATTTGAACAATTTATAATGAAGTTGAAGAAGACGGAATTAGGGTTGTAACTTTGGTCATTGGTGGGGAAAGGTAAAATTTTAGTACAGGTAATCATGCTTCATGTCTTCTCCTCTTGAACTTGAATAAGATTATCAGTTTGCACTATTTCCAAGATCTTTTAGAGTTGACATTATATTATGGATGTGACATTCTACCAAAAAATAAATAAATTGTATTATCTATTGGAGATTTTATGGAGGTTATATGTACCTTGATGTTATTGTTTTTAATTTTTTTGGTTGTCATTAAGTTTAAGTTAAATTCAAGTTATGTAACTGAACTTAGCTTAATTTATGTGGTGAATTTTAATAAGGGTCGTTCAATTTAGGTAACGACGATTTGACTATATTTCTAACGCCTACTCATTGTTGTTTCTATTACTGCATTTTCCTTGTTATTTCCATTATTTCTACAGTTATTATTATTACGATTATCATGTTTAATATTGACGAATGAAATATATGATATAGCAAATATAATTATTGATTTGTGAAAAATTAAATCAATCTCCAATTTCACATCATAATATTAATTTAAAATATATTTTTTATATATACTGCCCCTTTTTTTGGCCATTCATAGCACCTGCAGTAATAAAACTAAAATTAAGTAAGATGTTTGCCTTCTGAATAACTTGTCCATATTCCTCTGTTGCAAGTTTCCACCAATTGATACTTCGACGACCAGCACGCTCACTTGAATAGGCAATATATGTAGCAACATAACATCCTTTTATGTTGCCAGATTTTAAATGATTTCTTGCTTTGTCAATGAATCTTTTGGACTTTGAGTACATCTCGTCGCATTTCGAGTACTCGTAGCTCTCGCCATACAAATCAATAAGTTTCCCAATACTCGAAAAAACATCTTCGATACTAGACATTGACATGTCGAGGGAGATCTCTAGAAGAGCACAAAGAGATCATCGTGAGCTTGTCGAAATCGGGGATTGGATGATATTATAAGTTGTGTACAAACACAAGGAATTTCTGTTTTATTACATAAATCTGAAACCAAATCTTGATTGATTCTTGGTACTGCTCCTGTTAATGTAATAATGCTGCTCAAGAGTGAAAATGACATAAAATAATGCAAGAGTAGTTTCATATTTTCACTTATTTTTTTATTTTTATTTTTTTTTAAAAAAAAAGGGGGGGATCGGAAAAGTTGTTTCTCTTGTGTAGTGTTGGGTTGCAATTTAGCCCTCTTAATAATCGAATTAAGGCGAAATAATTTGTTAATTTGGAAAATAATAATAATGAAATATGTTGTTTGAAATAATTTTTGATATAAATTAAATGTTTTTGCCTTCACTTTGAAATGGAGTGCACTTTAGAGCATTTCTAATGGCTCCGAGAGGGAATATCCTCTTCCTCTCTCCTTCCCTCTCCCTCTCTCCCTAGTTTTTTAGTCATCTCTAATGACTCATGATTCTATCAAACCCATTTAAATTTTATCCTTCTCCATTATTATTATTATTATTATTATTATTATTATTATTATTATTACTACTACTACACCCAAAATAATTTAAAATTAACATTAATTTAAAATCAAAAGTACATTAGAGAACTTAGAAAATAAAAAATTACATCAAATATTAAATTTAATTTATCATCTCCGCCATATTCGTCTATGTTTGAGTCGAACATGATTTCATGATTGTATAGTATTATTTTAAATTTTTAGAAAGAATTATTTTTGGGTGATAAATACAACCCCAAAATTATTAAAACAAATCAATATAAAAATAATAGTGTTAATTTAATGAAATGAAAGTTAAATTTTTATAATTAAAAATAATTATCTACAAATAATATACAAATTTTAGGAATTTTTATTTTTAAATAAAGATAAAAAAAAAGAACTAAATAAAATAAAACAAAATCACAAAAAAATGTGAGGGAGAGGGCTTGGATGGGAGAAACTCCCTCTCCCCCTCCCTTCAAGGTCCCTTCGGGGTCTCTCTAGTCCGTATACTCTCTCCCTCCCTCCTAGTCATTAGAGATAAACAAAATTTCCCCCTTCCCCCATATACCCTCTAGGGCATCTCCCCACTAGTCATTAGAGATGATCTTACTGTACAAGGATATCTATCTTTACAGATATCTCACCTATTCTTTTTTTTTTTTTTGATAATTCAGATATTCCATTTTTATTTTGTTGATAATATTTGTATATTTTGGGTTGATAACATTTTTTCTTGTGAAATTTGACCTTGGCCATGAATGCATTTAGGATTGATTTTAAAACGCCAAAAACATCAACCTTTTTCAAAAGCTAAAGCTATGTACAAAATTTTACTATTTGCATAGTTATATAATTCAGCAAAATTTATATCACTACAAGAAAAGCAGGTTTTTCCGACGGAATTTCCGACGGATTTTTCGGAAATTACATCGGAAATCAGCATTTTTCGACGGAAATTGCCCGTCGAAAAGGTCGTCAGAAATATGCTCGTCGGTAATTTTCCGACCGGCAATTTCCGGCAGATCAAGGTCGTTGGAAAGTTTGTCGAAAAATTTTCGACGGGTAACTTCCGACGGCATTTCTGACGGATATTTCTGTCGGAAACTAATTCGGGTCAACTGTTTGACCTTAATTTCCGACGGGATTTTTCGTCGGAAATTAATAATTTTTTTTTTAAAAAAAAATTTATTTATTGAGGGACTGTCCCGTCGGAAATTTTTATTATTTTTTTAAAAAAAATTATTTATTTATTTCCGCCGGAAAATTTATTATTTTTTTTAAAAATAAATTTTATTTATTTATTTCCGACGGAATATTTCGTCGGAAAATTTATTATTTTTATTAAAATAATAATTTCAAATTATTAAAAAAATTTAATTAATTAAAAAATATTATCCCGTTTATCTATTCAGTACATCCTTCATCAAAATTAAATTGAAAACTAATAATCATTAATTAAAAGTCATAATAATCTCAGTCATAGTCATAATAACCTCAGTCATAGTCATAATAATACACCATTCAACGGATCAAATTAAAAACCTAATAATCATAAATTAGTCTCAACCATCACCAGGGGAGTTCAAATATGTAGGAAAATAAAAAGTATCAATCAGCATAAGCAGGAAAATAAAGAGTATCAATCATCAGAGTCGGAGTCGAAGTCAGAGTTGTTAGATTGTTGTGGGTTCCGGGGTTTTTTATTCATCATTTTGGTAGGCATCTAGCTAAACAAACGTCGGAATTCCTCCATCTCTCGATGATATGCCTCCACTTCTCGTCGATTATCCGCAAGCTCTTCATTCATATTGTTGTATTCCTCCCTCATTGATTGACTCTGCGACACCTGTTCTTCGAGAGTTTGAAGTCTCGCCACAAGCTCCGGGTCGGAAGAAGTAGCTTCAGAATAATGTGATCTCGATGACTGAGGTCTAACCCGATGAGCCTTGCCCTTCAAACCATAAATCGTACCTTTCTTCCCAATGCCTACAGTCTCCACCCACGTCTAAATTACAAATGAAAACAATAATTAGATTATAACTAAATGTATTTATTTAATATCATAAATTACTTATTGCATTTACGTACCTGCAACTCAACATTTTCAGGGACTGGTTGTGATTCACCAGTTTCAGATACTTGAGGAGTCGGAGTTTTTCCTTAAACGCATTCTAGGAGGCACGAACATGAGTATACATTTAATCAAACATAACACCTATTACTAATAAGCAATAAACTAAGTAATGAGTTTATTTGACTTACATATATATTCTTCGAACGTTCATCGACCCATATGGATTGTGCTAAGACTCGTTTGGAGGTGAACTTAGTCTTGTTATTCAATTCACGTGAGACATTTTAGTCTTAATATCAATACATTGAAGTACATTTATTTAGTAACACAAAGAAAAAGAGTATTGTAATTTAAGAATATCCCAACAAGCTTGAACAACATATATCGTTTAAATTTTTTTTTATGGTCGATTCAAGTTCAACCCAATAAGTTAAAAATTAACAAAACACATTTAAAAATGTCAAGTTACTTGATACTCCACTTGACCTCAATCGGTAAAAGTCCGTTCGATTTCTATTCGTTTATCAATCAAACCAATCTTAAACACAATTTCAAACTTGATACTAATTCAAACCAACCTTGATCAATATGTCATTAAATTACTACTTAGACACATTTACGCCCCTAGCTACAACGCTAACTAAAAATGTTATATAAGTTCAACCTTGATGTACTCTATAGGTCAAAGAATATGTATATAGCCAATCAACAAGTGATATTTTGTTCATATGGTTCATGTCCTACATTAAATCTATCTTGTATTCATAACCCCTCTGTTTTAGTGTGGCAAAAACCCCTAGCAGAAATCTATCTTGTATTCGTAATCTCACAAGATTGGAGCATCAACAACCGGTACACAAATAGATTGAAGCAAAATATTTTTGGAAAAATAGGACCAAAAAATCACACAATTAATCCAAACACACTTCAAATCCTCCAAAAAATAAAGGAGCAGGGGAATTTACCTCTTCAATCAAAGGGTGATTGGGGGCAGGGACGGGCTGGGCTGGCCTGTCAGGGCCGCACGAACAGGAGCGGCAGTGGCCTGGGCTCGGCGGACTGGGCAGAAGCACGGGCGGCGGTGGTGATTTTGCAGTGGTAATGGCGGTAATGGCGCGCGGCGATGATGGTGGGTTTTGCAGCCGCGGCTAGGGTTTCCTAGGGAGAGAGAGGGGAAGTGAGAGGATGGTGGTGGCGGTAATAGCGGCGGTGGTGGTGCGTTTTGCAGCCGCGGCTAGGGTTTTGCAGCGGAGGAAGAAAGGAGGTGCTGGGCGGCTAGGGTTTTGCAGCGGAGGAAGAACTGAAACAAATGAGGAGGAGCTGCGCGGCTAGGGCTTTTATTCGCGTATTTCCAACGGCAATTTCTAATTTTTTTTTATTAATTCATAAATATTTAAACTTTTTTTAATTAAAATTATTTTATAAATGAAGAAGACTAAAATCGTGCAAAACTTACTTAATCCGGTAAAAAAAAAAACTGTTTTAATTCAATTTTGTTATATATATTGACGTTATTAATCCGATAAAAAAAATTGTTTTAGTTCAATTTTTTTATAGTAATTGACCAAAGTCAACACTATTGACATCGGGGGTTATGTACATTAAGGTTATTCGTAATTAGATCGATCGATTCTCGAATTGAAGGTCTAATTGATCAAAGTCAACACTATTGACCCCGGGGTTATATACATTGAGGTTATTCGTAATTAGATCGATCGATTCTCAAATTAAAGGTCTAATTGACCAAAGTCAACACTATTGACCTCGGGGTTATGTACATTAAGGTTATTCGTAATTAAATCGATCAATTCTCGAATTGAAGGTCTAATTGACCAAAGTCAACACTATTGACCTCGGGGTTATGTACATTGAAGTTATTCGTAATTAGATTGATCGATTCTCGAATTGAAGGTCTAATTGACCAAAGTCAACACTATTGACCCCGGGGTTATGTACATTGAGGTTATTCGTAATTAGATTGATCAATTCTCTAATTGAAGGTCTAATTGACCAAAGTCAACACTATTGACCTCGGAGTTATGTACATTGAGGTTATCCGTAAATAGATCAATCGATTCTCGAATTTAAGGTCGACTAATTGATCAAAGTCAACACTATTGACCCCGAAGTTATGTACATTGAGGTTATTCGTAATTAGATCGATCGATTCTTGAATTGAAGATCTAATTGACCAAAGTCAACACTATTGACCCCGGGGTTATATACATTGAGGTTATTCGTAATTAGATCGATCGATTCTCAAATTAAAGGTCGAATTGACCAAAGTCAACACTATTGACCTCGGGGTTATGTACATTAAGGTTATTCGTAATTAAATCGATCAATTCTCGAATTGAAGGTCTAATTGACCAAAGTCAACACTATTGACCTCGGGGTTATGTACATTGAGGTTATTCGTAATTAGATTAATTGATTCTCGAATTGAAGGTCTAATTGACCAAAGTCAACACTATTGACCCCGGGGATATGTACATTGAGGTTATTCGTAATTAGATTGATCGATTTTCAAATTGAAGGTCTAATTGACCAAAGTCAACACTATTGACCTCGGGGTTATGTACATAGAGGTTATCCGTAATTAGATCAATCGATTCTCGAATTGAAGGTCGACTAATTGACCAAAGTCAACACTATTGACCCCGGGGTTATGTACATTGAGGTTATTCGTAACTAGATCGATCGATTCTCAAATTGAAGGTCTAATTGACCAAAGTCAACACTATTGACATCGGGGTTATGTATATTAATGTTATTCGTAATTAGATCGATCGATTCTCTAATTGAAGGTCTAATTGATCAAAGTCAACACTATTGACTCCGAGGTTATGTACATTGAGGTTATTCGTAATTAGATCGATCGATTCTCGAATTAAATGTCTAATTTCTCGAATTAAATGTCTAATTGATCAAAGTCAACACTATTGACCTCGGGGTTATGTACATTAAGGTTATTCGTTATTAAATCGATCGATTCTCGAATTGAAGGTCTAATTGACCGATTAGTCCGACCCGTCGGGATATTTTAATTTATTTTTTCATAATATTTTTCGACGGATTATGGCGCCAGTGAAAATTATAAATATATTTGTTCTTCTTTTTTATATATTTTCAGATGAACATAACCCATCGAAAAATTTAATTTTTCCTTTATTTTTTTTATATTTTCCGATGGATTATTTCCATCGGACATTAGTAACATATATAAAAATACATACACATTTGATATGTTTTCCGACGGCAACATTCTGTCGGAAAATGTTAATATACCTATATATATATATATATATACACACACATATATGTTACATATTTTCCGACGGCAAGCTTCCGTTGGAAACATTTTTATTTTTTGTTTTTTTAAAAAAAAATTCCGACCTCAATAATCCATCGGAAACTTATTATTTATTTTTCCTTTTTTTAAATATTTTCCGACGGATATGTTCCGTCGGAAAATATATAATTTAGTTTCTAATTTTTTAAATGCAATTTCCGACGAATAGAAGCCGTCGGAAATGTTTTCTATTTTTATTTTAATAATTTCCGACGGAAATGTTCCGTCGAAAATTATTTTTTTAATTTTCGATTTATTAATTGCCATTTCCGACGGATAGAAGCTGTCGGAAATGTTTTTTAATTTTTTAATTTTTTTAAATATTTTCCGACGGGTTCCGTTGGAAATTATTTTCTAAATTTTTGATTTTTTAATTGCAATTTCCGACGGATATATGCCGTCGGAAATTTGTCCTCTTTTTTTTTTCTTTTTTTTTTATTATTTTCCGACGGCTCAATTCCGTCGGAAAACTTATAATATATTTTTGGTTTAATTTTTAATTGAATTTCCGAAGGATATATACCCGTCGAAAATAAGTTTTCCGTGAATTTTCTTAGAAAAAGTGCATTTTTAGACGGATTTGTTTGTCCGTCGGAAATGCCTTCGGAAATAGTAATTAATTTCCGACGGGTGCTTGTTCCGTCGGAAATTTCCGTCGGAAATTCCTGCTTTTCTTGTAGTGTATATTCTTCCAGAATCATATTTTATATAATGTAAATCAATTAATGTCAAAATTGGGTTACTAAAATAAATTACGATAGATTTATCATATGAAAAATTCTAGCGGAAAAGCAAAATCCTAATTTGATTAAATAAAACTTTGTGTTGTTTTAATTTGTATGTGAAATAGTATGTTTACAGTTTTCATTAATTTTTCCATGAATGCTTATATAGAATCGGCCATTTCAAAATTACAAAATTAAATAACTTGTTTTAATAAAAAATATAAAATGGTAACATTAAAAAAAAAATAGAATAATTAGGGAAGTGTTTGTTATAAATTCGGCACCGCGTAAAACTTGGCATCGAGTCCCACTGGGCATCGAGTCCGACTGGGTGTGCTAAAATATTGTTTGCTATAAATTTGACAGCGAGGGCACCTCGACATCGAGCAACCCTTGGCATCGAGTAAGTGCCAAAATATTGTTTGTGATAAAACTGACATCAAGGGATGCTTGGCATCGAGGAGTTGACATCGAGAGATGTTTGGCATCGAGGAGTGCCAAAACATTGTTTGTTGCAAATCTGTCAGCAAATACCTCGACGAGCCAATATCTCGATGTGAAATGCCTCGATATGATGTAAAATAAATGCGGGCGTGCCAATGTTTGTGCGTGCAAACATAACGATTTAAAAAATAGACATGTTGATATCGGTATATTGATAATACGAGTGTCCTGATAAAGACATATTGATATCGAAACAAGTTGTCCTGATAAGGCTGACTTCTAAACGATTGTGACAGAGTAGGAAAACACTACCCCTAGTTCTTTTCTATGCCTGCCTGGCCGCAGGACTTAAATAATTTATGAAAATCTCTCCTAAATGCCAAAAACTCATGACCAATCGATGGCCTGCCCAACATATCAGCAAATTTGTAAACCAGCAAATAGCTTGACGATCAGTCAGTTTAAACATTCACCTTGACAGAAGACATAATCTTGACAAAAAACGACATATCAATGAAAATCCATTGACATAAGGCATACTTTAGTAAAATAAATCAAGAGATGCGAACCAAATAATTTCCATTAATAATACAAGAAAATCAGTAAGTTCCCCGATATAAATATTACAAAAATATGCAAAACAATAAAGTCTCCTGTTTTGGCATGATCTGCCAGATGAGCTGATAAGTCTAATACGTTCTGAAAATTGACTCCTTGATCGGCAGGTAAACCCGCCGATGAGCTTATAATGCATGATAGAACAACTCGTTGACAGAAAGTAACATTGACGACGGAAGACCACCGTCAATGGTTCGCCCAACCTTGATGGATGACCACCAATCGGGCTCCTGATCAGCGGGTGGCCACTGAAAAGGGCATCGACGGAGCAGATGGCTACTCAGCCGATAGCCGTCAAGCAGATGGCTACTTGACGACGAGCTCATCAAGCAGATGTCTACTCGATGAGTTTGTCATATAAATACGTGGGCACTTACATGACGGTTAACAACGTGCTACTTGGTTGATATCGAGTAGTTTAGCTCGAGACAGCGTTGCTGACGGCGGAAGTGGCTGCGACGGCGGCTGCGGCAAGACTTCAGGCGGCCAGGAATCGCTGGTGGCTGAGGATCAACAGACTGATATCAAGGAGTTGGCAGACTGATAAC
The DNA here is from genome assembly GCA_038501285.1 of Penstemon eatonii. Lineage (NCBI taxonomy): Eukaryota > Viridiplantae > Streptophyta > Magnoliopsida > Lamiales > Plantaginaceae > Penstemon > Penstemon eatonii. The sequence continues at coordinate 20,345,894 of CM076711.1, forward strand.
TTGACAGAAACAGCGTGTTATCTGCTTGCTATCAAGGGGTTTCGCTCGAGGCAGCGTTCTGACGGCGGAAACAGCGGCGGCGGCGAGACTTCAGGCGGTCGAGAATCGCTGGTGGCTGAGGAGGGACGGTTGATATCAAGGGATTAACAGGTGTTTGCTGACGAGAGAAGCAGCGGTGCGCTGGACTTCCGGTGAGGCGTAGAGTCGATCAGTGTAGACTGAATTTTGTTGATTGAGTTGTGTGTGTGTGTTTTTCGCGTATGGCAGCCCCTTGAGTATTTATAGGTGCTGATCGATGAGCTGATGACTGAAAAAACTGCTCCCTTGATGGCCTATCTCCCACTACTTCCACTACTTATGAATTCCTCCACTTCCTCCACTACTTGGCAGTTTATTTCTTCCTTCTTCTTCTTTATTCAATTTTCAGATTTGAATTTGAGAGGAAATAAACGTGTACTGCCAATTACTCTTATGTAACCACTTTGAGATATTCTTGGGAGGTGGTTGTGTTCCAATAGCCAACTAATTATATGGCTTTTGTTATTAACTCTAACTTTAATTAATTATCTTAATAATTAATTAAATAGTCCTTTCACTATTGGGCCAATCTCATCGGCTGGGCCATGGCATTTCGGGCCATTTCGGATCGATTGGGAGTGATTGGGCCATTAATCCTCATGTGATAATTGTAATTAATTATTTAATTAATTACTTAGTGGCCTTAATTATTATATGGGCCGATTTATGCTTGGCCAAAATAAATTAATTATAAAACATTGGGCCGTATCTAAAATTGGGCTCGTGACCCGTTTAATGATTTCGGTCAGATCAGTTTTCGGACCAAAGTGAATCCGACCCGATCCAATTCAATTTGCTCTATTAGTTCGGCACATTGTTGATTTTCGGCCTGTTATCGAGCAGCTACTCCTCGATTAACCGAGGGTAATTTTTTGGGTACAAACAATGCCCCCCGTTAGTCGTATTCGATATAATTAATTTAAAAATTAATTTAATCGAATTAGACTTAGATTAAAGTTTTTCACTCTCTTTTAAAGATGAGAAATTGGGACAATGCTTCATTTAATAACTAACTATTGGCTTTATGAAACCAGAACTATCAGTAGATAATAGACCATATTACAATGGCCTTGATGTTGATGGATCTCTCGATATCAAGACATCTCTTGATATCAGGACACCTATTGATACTAGCGCGTCGATATCAGTTGGCCTCTCGATATTGAATAAACTCGATATAAGATACATATAGTAATATATCGAGGACTTAGTAAATTTTGGCAATTAACCAAATTCACTTTTTCAAGTGACTGGTCTGATGAACAAGGCCTTATTTTATTTTCTACTCTTGTTGATGTAATGGCCTGATGGCCAAAGACTTCTTTTATTTTCTGTTGCTTCTCTTGATGTAATGGCCTGATGGCCATAGACTAGTTTTCATTTCCTTAGTAGAATTTCTTTTGGCTTGGTTTATCTTGTGTTTTTCTCCAAAACCGAAACCAAATATGACTAAGTACAAAAAATCGAAGCCATTGATTTTGCAACTCAACAAACAACTTTGCAAGAAAAACACAACTTTACTGTCAACAAGACTTAATTAAAATCAAATCAACCCAACAAACTTAACCGAAATGCCTTTATGTAAAAACTTGAAAAATCGGGGTAACAAAAATTGAAATTAAAATAGAAGTATTTGGACAAAACTTGAAAATGAATGCAACTACTAGTATTAATTTTAAAAACTTAGTATAACAAAACGGAAAGGGAAATAAAAACAAGATTGAAAATAAACTTAACTTATATTTACAAAGGGATCGGCGCATTAAAGTACTCTTGGCGCTGCTCGATTTCCAGCTCCAAAGCTCGTTGATGTTCTAGACACATTGATTCCCAAAGGGTTGGTCTGAACTTTTTCAAGTATCTTCCATTGATGGGGTCTCGACAGAGATTCCCATCTGGCTTTTTCAAAATGTAGCCCCCTCCTCGAGTTATCGAGAAGATTTCATATGGTCCTTGCCACGTTGCGCTCCATTTGCCATACTTTTTCTCGCGCTGATGAAGTGGCAAAACAGTTCTCCAGACCATGTCCCCGACGTCAAACTGTTTCCTGCGTATCTTTTTATCGTAGCATCGGGCGACTAGCCTCTTTTGTGCCTCGATTCTGTCTAACGCGGCAACTCTGACCTCGTCGACTTCATCGAGCTGCTGGAGCATGCTCTCAGTGTATTCTTCGGGTGTCAACTCATTTTGCTGCATCACCCGAAGTGATCGGACGTTGATTTCCATCGGTAGAACGACATCCTGTCCGTAAGTCAGCTTGTACGGAGTGGTGCCGGTGCTTGTCCGTTTGCTGGTCCGATAAGCCCACAATGCCTCTGACAGCATCAAGTGCCAAGCTCTTGGGTTTTCCTCGATCATTTTCGAGATAATGTCCTTAAGGACTCGATTAGAAGCTTCTGCTTGGCCATTCCCTTGTGCATAATCGGTGTTGAATGGACCAACTCAAAACCCATTGATCTGGCAAATTCCTTGATCTCTTGACCGACGAACATCAGTCCCCTGTCAGTGACAATGGTCTGTGGCAGGCCAAACCTATGAATGATTAAGTCCTTGATGAACTTCATCACTTCGGCTTGATTGGCCTGTTTGAGTGGTTTGGCCTCTACCCACTTAGTAAAGTAATCTGTGGCCATAATAATGTATCGATGGTGTTTGGAAGACGAGGGATGAATCTCCCCGTTGATATCGATGGCTCAGCATCTGAAAGGCCATGACTTGATTATGACATTCATCTCCTCGATGGGGATTCCCTGGATCACCCCAAACCGTTGGCACTTCTCACAACCTTTTGCCAACTGTACACAATCTCCGACCATTTTTGGCCAGTAATAACCATATCGGCGAAGCAGCCATGCTAACTTGTGGCCGTTTTGATGGGCCCCATAAATTCCTTCATGAGCTTCCATCATAATTCTCATGGCTTTCTGTTGATCGACGCATAACAGAAGCACGCCGTCGTGGCTTTTTCTGTACAACTGATCTCCCATCAAGACATAATTGACTGCCCTGAGTCTCGTTTGTCGAGATGCTCTGTCTGATGGATTAGCCAGAAATTTTCTGATCGGCTCTCTCCAGTCATCAGGGTCCTGAAACACGCTCAAAACAATCAGAATATTGTCTCGATACATAAACGACGGATAGTTTGACGACGTAGTGAGACTCCTCGACGTCATCAGGGAGATCGATACCAGTCGCCAGTTGGGCCAAACTGTTGGCCTCGCTGTTATTTCCTCTCGTCACATGATAGCATGTAACATCAACAAATTCCGACTACAAAGAAATCGCAGTTAAAAAAATTTGTCAAGTGTTGGGTTTCGGCATTTATAAGTACCTTGTATCTGCCTGATAACCAACAGCGAGTCCCCGACGATGATGACAGACTTACTGTCGAGCTCCCTGAGCATTTCTAGTCCGATTATCAAGGCTTCGTATTCGGCCTGATTGTTAGTACATTCAAAGTCAAATTGGATCGATAGCTTAGTTTTTACATTTGATGGAGAAATCAAAACGATACCTGCTCCGCATAGTCTATCGGTTCTAGACCCATCGAAAGCCAATGTCCATGGCCTGATCTCTACTGTCATCGAGTCCAATTCTTTGAGAACGGTCTGATCAATATCGATACATGGATGGTCAACCAGAAAATCAGCCAATACCTGGCCTTTGACTGCTTTTTGCGGCACGTATTGCAGCTGATAATCCATCAACTAGATGGCCCATCGGCCGATCCGTCCCCTCATCACAGGCTTAGCTATCATATACTTTATCACATCAATACTAGAAATAACTAACACTTTCACAGGCAACATATAATGACGTAATTTTTTGCAAGAGAAGAACAATGCGAGGCATACCTTTTCTATCGGCGAGTACCTCTGTTCTGTTTCTGTCAAGTGCCTGCTCAAGTAGTAGATTGCTCGTTCAAATCCGTCCTCGCCGTCTTGCACCACAAATCCGCCGACGGTGTCCTCCGTGTCAGATATATACAATTTCAAGAGTTTCCCCTTGACAGGCGGCATCATTACAAACGGCGTTGTCAGCTTATCCTTGATTTCTTGAAACGCCTGCTCGTGCTCCGTTTGCCAGCAAAATTCCTCTTTGTCCTTCAGTTTCAACAAAGGCGAGAAGACCTTCGTTTTTCCAGCCAAGTTGGAAATGAACCTCCGTAAAAAGTTGACCTTGCCGAGGAACTGTTGTAATTCCTTCTTCGTCGACAGAGATCTGGCCGTCAGGATATCTTTGGACTTATTTTTATCAATCTCAATCCCCTTGCGATGCACTAAGAAGCCAAGAAAATTGGCTGACGCAACTGCAAACACACACTTCAAGGGGTTAAGCTTTAATTTATGTTTTCTCATTTTGGCAAATGACTTCGCCAAATGTGTTTGATGTTCATCGTAACTAGACGATTTGATAATGATATCATCGATGTAAATTTTAACGAAGTCATCGATGTACTCACTAAAGATGCAATTCATGGCTCGTTGATATGTGGCTCCGGCGTTTTTGAGTCCGAATTGCATCACTTTCCATTGGAGGGTGCCTATTCCGCCAGGATATTGAAAAGCCAACTTTGGTATGTCGTCGACAGCCACAAAAATCTGATTATAACCTGCACTTCCGTCGACGGCTGTCAGGAACATGTTGCCAGCGGCAACATCGATAACATGTCCGCCATTGGCATCGGGTATTCGTCTTTAGGAGATGCAAGATTCAGGTCCCTGAAATCAATGCATATCCTGATTTTCCCGTTCTTTTTCATCACGGGAACTACATTTGCTACCCACTCCGGATATCGGGTCACCTCGATGAAACTGGCCTTCAACAACTTCTCTATTTCTTCCTTGATCAGTTTGCATACCTCGACGGACATCCTTCTCAGGGGCTGTTTCCGGGGTAAGTACCCTTCAAGTATTGGAATACGGTGTTCTACCAACTCCCTGCTCAATCCTGGCATCTCGTCGTAGTTCCAGGCAAAACAGTCCTTGTATTCTTTCAACACTTGTATCAATCGATCTTTCTGGCCATCATCGAGCAATGCGCTGATGTAAGTTGGCCTGTGATCATCTTCGCTGCCTAACTCAATCTCGATGACAGGGTCCTGTACTTGGATCTTGATGTCGTCGAGCTTGGCTGGCGCCGTCGCTAGTTCCTCTAACTGAATTTCATCGCCAACCGATGGTGGCGTTTCCTCCTCGAAAATGAGATCTCCTGTATAACATTCGGCCACGTAGGCCCGAAACTTTCGAATCAAATCGGCACACGCTTCTTGTTGTGGTCCGACAACTACGATCTCATCCATTTCCAGTCTGTCGGCCTTATAAGCCGATGGTCCCTCGTCATCAGGACAGTTCATCAGGTCTGACAGCTATGTTCCTGCGGCCCTTCTTCCTTGACGTTACAAGGCCGACTTAGTTCTTTGGCTAAACAAGCCATTTCAAGTTGCGTCAACTTCTTGCTCGAAGTGACTTCTTTTGGTCGTCCGTATTTATCCTGCCCAATGAATCTGTAAGGTCCTACATCGTCTCGATAGTACGCCACCTCGACGGCGTTGATCTTTGCGATGAATGGCCTGTTGTCGGCCATTATGATCTCGGGTTCGGGGGAATCTCCCAGATTAATAAGCACTGATGCAAGGAGGATGGTACACATAGGGCTGAATGAATCCAGTCCCTTCCCAGCAAGGCATTGTAGTATGTGGCAGCATCTACCATGAAGAAAGCGATTTTCAGGCTGGTTTTTCCAATCTTTACCTCGACAGGCAAGATTCCTAATGTGTCAGCTTTCCCTCCGGTGAAGTTGCTGACAATCACCTTAGTCTCCATCAAGTCTTCGCTGACTTTTCCCAGTTTGTACATCGTCGAGGCTGGCATGACATTGACGGCTGCCCCATTGTCGGCCAGCATTCTGTCGACCGATTTTCCGTCGATATGGCTTGATACATATAGTGGCCTGATGTGTCGAGCCACTGGTGGCTTTTGGAATATAGTTTCGATCTTCTTATCCCAATCGGTCTCTTTCTCGTCGTCGACCGATAACAGCTCTAAGTCCTCTACCATTTGTACTACTGGCATACCCTCGTCCCAAAAGCCATCAGTGGAATATTCCAGTTCCTCGTTGACGAATTCAACAAGTTCAGAATCGACGGCATTGCATTCCATCATTGTCGAGCCGTTTGTCGGCTGACTAATGGCAGCGTCTTCCGCTGTCTTTGTTTCTTTCTCGTTGGTCTGCTTCTCGACCTCCTGTTTCTAGATTTCTTGGCCAGGTTTGGCCTCGACGGCTTGGCCAGGTTTGGCCTGATTTTCCTTATTGCCTTTGTCGTCGAAGATCTCGACAAATTTTGCCTTGAGATCATTCCCGTCTTCTTCGTCAGCCAACAAGTCATCTTCTTCCAAATTGATAGTGCCGAATTTAGCCTTCCCTGGGGTCCATTTTGAAGGATCTATTTGTGTCGAGCTCTTGGCTTCACTATCGACCTCCTAGCCAGATTTGGACTTTCTCGTTCCCTGTTTCAGTTTCTGTTCCGCTGACGTTGGTTTCCTTGCTGATTCTTTCAACGGGGCTTTTCCCTTAGCAATCTCCAACTCTTTTCGTTGGCGTAAGTAACGCCTATACTGTGTTCGGGTCATCTGATCGACCTTTCGATCGCCAGGGAACTTCGGATGCCTGACAGAAACCCATCGATCCACCTGTGTATCGGCAGGGGTATGAACAGTTCGCGGCCTTGATGAGCCTGGCAGTGTCGTTTTCGTCGACGGACCCTGTGTCCTGTCTCTGCGACTGGCGGTCGATCTGACCTGCCTAATTGGTGTTTCATCAGGGGATCTCTCCCTGATTCTGCTGTTACGGCTAGTGCCTTCCTGATGTCTTCGAGGCATTCTGGTCTTAGCCTGTTCTCGGCGTTGTTCCGCCGTTAAGGTTGCGTATTCTGTATATTCCATCGGAGCTGGGATCGGACATGGTCCCATCGGTCAAGGTGGTGGTGGTGGTATTGCCTGCGGTTGCGGCGTTGTCTGGGGTGTTGCCTGCGGTTGCGGCATCATTTGATATGGATACCCTGACGGCATTACACTTGGCCAAGGCATGTATGGGCCATATATTGCTGGGTTGATGAACAGTGGAACTGTTGCCAACTCAGTTTGGCATCTCGCACAAAAACCAATTCCCCTGCTTACCGGCGAGTAATCTGGCTCTTCATCAACGTATAATTTCTCACCAGTTGACGGATCTGTGACCATTATCACATTTATCCCCACCTCGTTTTGTTGGAAAGGATTGGTATCAATCGTCATCGGCTTTGTGATTTTCCAATCCGGGGCAAATCTCAAGATGCCCTTGTCGAGGTGATCTTGCACCATCCACCTGAACACTAAACATTCATTTGTCGAGTGAGCCCATACATCATGATATTTACAATACGTTTTACCTACTATCTTCATCGACGATGAAATCACGTGATCCCCTTTGAGTTGCAGGATCTTGTCGGCCAACAGCTGATCAATTATGGCCTCTGTTTTTGAGACGTCAAAGGAATAACGTCTTTCCCTGTCGGTCTTGTACTCATCATCTCGACGTACCAAGTTATTTGGCACCTTGATGGTAGGTTGAGGTTCTTCCGGTTTGGCGAGGGCTGGACAGACGGTGTTCTTGGGGCAGACCATTTCCGCCAATCCGATCCCGATACCTTGCTGCTCAATCGGTCGACTGACCTGATTAATCTGTTCCTCTGGAATCAGCCATACCCACTTGATAATAATTTCCTCTGGGCTGTCGGCTGTTCTCATCTCTCAGCACTCGTTCATATTGAACCGCATGATCGGTCAACTCGAACAAGTCTTCGTGGTACTGCGCCATCATGATCTTTCTTAATTCAAAATGCATGCCATGGATGGCAATCTTGATGCATTCCTTTTCCGGCAACGGGATGGCGCAGAAACCTCTGGCCCTGATGAATTTCTTCATATACTCCTCGACAGTCTGTCCTGTCAGCTGTCTCATGTTTGATAGCTCGATGATAGATACTTCAAGCGGGGCCTGATAATGGTTCATTACGAAAACCTTTTCCATGGATGGCCAATCAGGGACCGATCCAGGTTTCAAATTGGCATACCAATGGAACGCCATTCCTGTCAGGGAGTTGGGGAACAGTTTCAGCTTCAACTCATTGGTCATATTGCCACACTCTAAGGAGAATCGAGCTAGATGCTCTGTGGCAGATTGTGATCCTTCGCCCGAAAACAAAGTAAAGTTCGACGCCCTGTAGTTCATTGGAAACGGCACCTGATCGATGTATTCGGGATGAGGCTTATTATACCTCGATGCCCTATTTCCCTGTCTCCTGACAAACATCTCCTCAGCTTGATTCACCGTCAAGAGGTCTTCTAGACCTTCTGCAGCTCGATGAATAGTCCTGTCATAGGCCGATAAATTGGCATGATGTCCTTCTGGGCCGTATCCGACGACCTCTGATCGGTCCTCTTTGGACCTGCCCCCCGAGTCTGGACGGGCGTTCCTTGCTTTGGAGGTGCTTCCTCTCTTGTCTGGGACATTAGATTGTCTGTTGCCTTGTTTGTAAGGCATCTCATCCCTCGATAAACTTCCCCCGGTCTGGATTGCGGGGCCTTTGCCTTTGTCGACGGCAGTCCTCTGCGGCCCAGTCCAGGCCTGCGCTTGTATGCCGTTGGCAAGAGCATTGATGCTCTCTGCGAGTGATGTCATCTTTGCTTCCAAGTGCATCAGGGAGTTATTACAATGTTGCTGGCTTTCGTATTGGCCTGACTAGCAGCAGTGGCCGAGCCTAGCATGTTTTCGAACTTGCTGACAACGTTAGACCATTCCTCCTGTTTGGCCTAAAGGTCCCTGGTGAAGTTGCGGACCTCTGCAGTCAGTTCCTCGATTCTGTCGGTCCCTTCCATAGTTAGCGGGACCGTTGATAGATTTTCCAGAGTATGCATGAAGTCAGATCATGTCCTCGTCAAGGCTGATCGAGTCTTATTCGGTATCTGTGGTATCATCTCGACATCAAATAATAACCACTTAGTATCAACTGATTGACTGTTTGGCAAAGAGATTATCATTTGTCAGCTAGCCAAAGTGTTACTTAGCTGATAATCGTTTTTTGGCAAATAAATCATAGAAAAAATTTCATGTCTTGCCGAGCCAACATGTTGTGTGGCTGGTAAGTTTTTGACAGAAAGAACGTAAAAAGATTTTCATGTCCCACTGGGCGTGCCAAAATATTGTTTGCTGTAAATTCGGCACCGCGTAAAACTTGGGATCGAGTCCCACTGGGCGTGCCAAAATATTGTTTGCTATAAATTTGACAGCGAGGGCACCTCGACATCGAGCAACCCTTGGCATCGAGTAAGTGCCAAAATATTGTTTGTGATAAAACTGACATCAATGGATGCTTGGCATCGAGGAGTTGATATCGAGAGATGTTTGGCATCGAGGAGTGCTGAAACATTGTTTGTTGCAAATCTGTCAGCAAACCTCGACGAGCCAATATCTCGATGTGAAATGCCACGATATGATGTAAAATAAATGCGGGCTTGCCAATGTTTGTGCGTGCAAACATAACGATTTAAAAAATAGCATGTTGATATCGGTATATTGATAATACGAGTGTCCTGATAAAGACATATTGATATCGAAACAAGTTGTCCTGATAAGGCTGACTTCTAAATGATTGTGACAGAGTAGGCAAACACTACCCCTAGTTCTTTTCTATGCCTGCCTGGCCGCAGGACTTAAATAATTTATGAAAATCTCTCCTAAATGCCAAAAACTCATGACCAATCGATGGTCTGCTCAACATATCAGCAAATTTGTAAACCAGCAAATAGCTTGACGATCAATCAGTTTAAATATTCACCATGACAGAAGACATAATCTTGACAAAAAACGACATATCAATGAAAATCCGTTAACATAAAGCATACTTTAATAAAATAAATCAAGAGATGCGAACCAAATTACTTCCATTAATAATACAAGAAAATCAGAAAGTTCCCCGATATAAATATTACAAAAATATGCAAAACGATAAAGTATCCTGTTTTGGCATGATCAGCCAGATGAGCTGATAAGTCTAATACGTTCTGAAAATTGACTCCTTGATCGGCAGGTAAACCCGCCGATGAGCTGATAATGCATGATAGAACAGCTCGTTGACAGAAAGTAACATTGACGACGGAAGACCACCCTCAATGGTTCGCCCAACCTTGATGGATGACCACCAATCGGGCTCCTGATCAGCTGGTGGCCACTGAAAAGGGCATCGACGGAGCAGATGGCTACTCAGCCGATAGCCGTCAAGCAGATAGCTACTTGACGACGAGCTCATCAAGCAGATGGCTACTCGATGAGTTTGTCATATAAATACGTGGGCACTTACATAACGGTTAACAGCGTGCTACTTGGTTGATATCGAGTGTTTTAGCTCGAGACAGCGTTGCTGATGGCGGAAGTGGCGGCGGCGGCGGCTTACTTTGAGCGGCGGCGGCGGCAAGACTTCAGGCGTCCAGGAATCGCTGGTGGCTGAGGATCAACAGACTGATATCAAGGAGTTGGCAGGCTGATAACTTGACAGAAACAGCGTGTTATCTGCTTTCTATCAAGGGGTTTCGCTCGAGGCAGCGTTCTGACGGCGGAAGCAGCGGCGGCGGCTGACTTTCGGTGGCGGCGGCGATGAGACTTCAGGCGGTCGAGAATCGCTGGTGGCTGAGGAGGGACGGTTGATATCAAGGGATTAACAGGTGTTTGCTGACGAGAGAAGCAGCGGTGCGCTGGACTTCCGGTGAGGCGTAGAGCCGATCAGTGTAGACTGAATTTTGTTGATTGAGTTATGTGTGTGTGTTTTTCGCGTATGGCAGCCCCTTGAGTATTTATAGGTGTTGATCGATGAGCTGATGACTGAAAAAACTGCTCCCTTGATGACCTATCTCCCACTACTTCCACTACTTATGAATTCCACCACTTCCGCCACTACTTGGCAGTTTATTTCTTCCTTCTTCTTCTTTATTCAATTTTCAGATTTGAATTTGAGAGGAAATAAACGTGTACTGCCAATTACTCTTATGTAACCACTTTGAGATATTCTTGGGAGGTGGTTGTGTTCCAATAGCCAACTAATTATATGGCTTTTGTTATTATCTCTAACTTTAATTAATTATCTTAATAATTAATTAAATAGTCCTTTCACTATTGGGCCAATCTCATCGGCTGGGCCATGACATTTCGGGCCATTTCGGATCGGTTGGGAGTGATTGGGCCATTAATCCTCATGTGATAATTGTAATTAATTATTTAATTAATTACTTAGTGGCCTTAATTATTATATGGGCCGATTTATACTTAGCCAAAATAAATTAATTATAAAACATTGGGCCGTATCTAAAATTGGGCGTGACCCGTTTAATGATTTCGGTCAGATCAATTTTCGGACCAAAGTGAATCCGACCCGATCCAATTCAATTAGCTCTATTAGTTCGACCCATTGTTGATTTTCGGCCTGTTATCGAGCAGCTACTCCTCGATTAACCGAGGGTGATTTTTTGGGTACAAACAGGAAGGTATTAGCAGCCCACTCGGTGCAGTTAACATTTTGAGCCCAACCATTCTTATCTCCAACTCTGATATATACGATCACCCACCGCGCATGTTAGCATCGCCGCCACCGCCAAAACCATCGTCAAATACCCCATCATCGTCGGTCACACTTTTAGTTATTCTCCCTCTCTATAGTTAATTAATCAGCAAAATTAAAACCACCGTTTACCTCTGCTTATCATAATTAGATTATATATATAATCTAATTATATTAAGAGATTTAATAATAATATATCAAATTTATTAAATATGATTAATAATTTAATAATTTTGTAATTTTGACAAAATGCTTCAAATTTGTGTATTATGGGGTAAATTTGTCAACCAGAAAATATATTGGACAAACTTTGACAGCAATTTTAGTTATAGGACCAATTCTACATATTTCCATCAATTCCGCAAATTTAATTGGCACATGCTCCTCACGTGTTCAATTCCGTCATTAATTTGACTGAAGTATGAAATGTGTAACCTTCCGTCAAATAATGGTACTAAATATGTCAAACGAAATAATTGTGGTACCAAATCCTTAAAGTAAAATAAATTTTGGTATTAAAAGTGAAATCCTCTCATTTGTTGTGTATGTTTAAAAGAGTAAATATAGAATATTATAAATATTTTATATATCCAAGTACAATATTTCCAAAACTAAAGTAAATTATTCTCATATTTTCATAGAATAATTATTTATAATTAACTTTAATTATAAATCTTAGCATAATGTATTCTCACGGAATAATCAAAATTAGAATTTAATAACAACATAATTACTGAAAAATTCTAAAGCAAAAATAAATCGACTAAGGATTCCAAAAGTAATGTCATTAAGACAATATTTCTGGGTTGTCAAAGGAGCAACAACTCATCCCAGTAGTCTCCCAATATACAACAGTTGGAACGAACTTTATGAAACAATAGTATTCAACAAATATTTAAAGTGCAGAATAGATAGATAGAAGATATGATTCTGCTATTATTGCTAGAAAATGGAGTGACCAGTAATCTCCCAGTATACACCAACAGGTGATTGGTCTAGTGGAAGGGATTAGTCACTACAAAATAGCGGACTCAGGTTCGAATCTCTATTTGGAGAGGTATCCACATTAATGTGCCCAACCCTCTTCGAAATGGATTAAACCATTGGGAAAAAAAAACTAGTCTCTCAGTATACAACAACAGTCAGATACTTATTTCTTCGCACAAAGAACAAGTCCATAACGAACTATAAAAAAATTAAAGTATTCAACAAATATTTAAAGTGAATAATAGAGAGAAGATGCGATTATGCTTTTATTGCTAGAAAATGGAGTGAGATAATTGGTCAGATTCTAAAATGTGTTATCATATAGGTCTTCTCTCCTTATAAAAATTGGAACTCACAATGATCTCAATCCTTAGTACAATTTTTTGTATAATAATTACAAATTTTTCTTCATTTATCTCTATGTGGGATGAAGACAATTTCTCTTACAATTTTCATTTTTTTTTATTTCATGGGCTTAACTTTAATTGAGCTCAAACTAATTGAGTTAATACCCATATAAATCAAGCACTTTTGACCACTTGGTACAGTATCTCACAATATCGTTGGCCATAAAATTAGGGCTATTATTTCCTTAATATCTAATAGGAAAAAAATTGATATTGGGTCAGGTTGATCCAAAGAATTTGTTTTATTTTTGTAAGAAAAATATGAAACTTTATTTACCAATTGTGTTATTGTCAATAAATTATTAAATTTTAAAATGGTTTTTTTTTTTGGTAAGAAAATATATGTTATTAAATAATTGTATTATTGTGAATTAATTTAATAAATTTTAATTTGGTTTGTTTGATTTTTGAATGAAAATAAACGTGTTATTGAAAAATTATTAAAGCTTTATTTATCGAATTGTGTTACTATATATAAATTTATTAAATTTTAAATTCTTTTGTTATAATTTTAAAATTTAATAAATTTATTTACAATATTTATTACACTGTTACAAAGACACCCCCTGTAACACAAAATATATTACAAATTAAATACACCCCTTGGGAAAACATTAAATATTTTTGATGATGTCATCCTCTGCAGTCGAAAATTGACGCCATAAGGGGTCTTCTTGTAATATTGTTTTGGCAGAAGGGGTGTCTTTGTAATATTTGCAATAGGAGGGTAAGTTCTTTTAATAGGCTTATACCCAGGGGGTGTCAAGGTAAATTTCCCTATAAAATATTACAAATACTTAATGTATCTAAGTACAATATTTAAAAAAATATAGTAATTATTCTCATAGAATAATTATTTATAATTAATTCTAATTATAAATCTTAGCATAATTTATTCTCTTATAATAATCAAAATAGAATTTAGTAACAACATAATTACTGAAAATTCTGAAACAAAAACAAATCGATTGAGGATTGCAAAAGCAATGTCATTAAGACAATATTTTTAGGTTGTCAAAGGAGCAACAGTTCATCACAGTAGTCTCGCAATATACAACATTTGGATACTCATTTTTCCGTACAAAGAACAAATTCAGAACAAACTTTAAGAAACAAGAGTATTCAACAAATATTTAAAGTGCAGAATAGATATATAGAAGATGGGATTCCGCTTTTATTGCTAGAAAATGGAGTGACCAGTAGTCTCTCAGTATACATCAACAGGTGATTGGTCTACTGGAAGGGATTAGTCACTACAAAGTAGCGGACTCAGGTTCTAATTCCTTTTGTGAGAGATACCCATATTAATGTGCTCAACCCACCTCGAAAGGGATTAAACCCTTGAGAAAACCAACAGTCGGAAACTTATTTTTTCGCATAAAGAACAAGTCTACTAAGAACTTTAAAAAACAAGAGTATTCCACAAATATTTTAAGTGAAGAATAGAGAGAGAAGATAGGATTCTGCTTTTATTGCTAGAAAATGGAGTAACCAGTAATCTCTCATAATACAACTGTCGGATACTTATTTTTTGCACAGAGAACAAGTCCACAATGAACTTTTACAAAACAAGAGTATTCAACAATTATTTATAGTGAAGAGTAGAAAGAGAGAAGATATGATTATGCTTTTATTGCTAGAAAATGAAGTGACCATTAGTCTCCCAGTATGCAGTAGATGGATACTTATTTTTTTGCACAAATAACAAGTCCACAATGTACTATAAAAAACAGGAATAGTCAACAAATATTTGAAGTGAAGAATATAGAGAGAGAATATAGGATTCTGCTTTTATTGCTAGAAAATGAAGTGACCAGCAGTCTCTCAGTATACAACAATCGGATATTTATTTTTTCGCACGAAGAACTAGTCCACAACGAACTTTAAAAAATAAGAGTATTCCACAAATATTTAAAGTTAAGAATAGAGAGAGAAAAGATAAAATTATGCTTTTATTGCTAGAAAATTGAGTAACCAGTAGTATCCTAGTATATAACAATCAGATGCTTTATTTATTTTTTTTTGCATAAAGAACAAGTCCATAATGAACAATAAAAAATTAGAGCATTCAACAAGTATTTAAAGTGAATAATAGAGAGAGAAGGGGAAAATTGCTTTTTTGGTACCATAGGATAGGCCGACTTGCACTTTTGGTACCATTGGATATGAAAATGCAAATTTGGTACCATAGGATAGGTTTCCATTGCAATTTTGGTACCAAACCCAATTTTTCTACAAAGTTAATGGCAATTTACCCCCTACTAAATGCATAATGTTCAATTTAACCCCTCGTGATTTAAAAAAGAGCATTCTGCCCCTTGAAATTTTGTAAAAATTTCAATCGATTCCCTGATATTTTTATAGGCAGCACTTAATCCACTTTTATTATGATATGTGATTTTTTACCTATTGTGTTATGATAAATGTGGCAATTTATCCCCCTATGTTAAATAAAATAGTTTGCATGCATACTCTCAATTTCGGCAAGTGAGTTACAATCTCCGGTTGAAGGGGGTAAATTGCTTCATTAAAATTTTACAGGGGGTAAATTGATTTATTTCAAATTATAGAGGGATAAATTGAACATTATGCATTTCATGGGGGGGTAAATTGCCATTAACTTTGTAGAAAAATTGGGTTTGGTACCAAAATTGCAATGAGAACATATCCTATGGTACCAAATTTGCATTTTCATATCCAATGGTACCAAAAGTGCAAGTCAGCATATCCTATGGTACCAAAAAAGCAATTTTCCCGAGAGAGATGATACGATTATGCTTTTATTGCTAAAAAATGGAGTGAGAGAATTGGTCAGATTCTAAAATGTGTTACGGAGAGACATGATGATTATATAGGTCTTCTCTCCTTATAAAACTTGGTACCCCCAGGGGTCGTTTGGTAGGACTTAATAGGGAGCATTATGTCATATTATATGAGTTAATATGGGCTAATACAACGCTTGATTGCATTGCTCTAATACCGGGTCAAATGGATTAAATCCTTACGACCCGTTATTAAGACTAGATTATAATCCACCTAGGCATGGGTGGATTAGTTAATCCGGGTAAATATGAATTAGGTAAATATCACTAATAACCTCAAATTTACATATTTTCTTTTTAACATATCATTAAATATCATAAATTCTTCTCAAATATCTGAAAATGAAAAAATATTATACATAAATAAATCACAAATTAAAATCTATATCAATTTAGAATTAACATGAAAGCATTAAATCAAATCTACCAAATATGATTTTAATATGACCTTCAATCCGGCTCCAATCTAATCCACCTTAATCACATACATCCTACCAAACGGCCCCCCAGTGGTCTCAATCCTTTGCACAATTTTTTGTATTATAATTAGCAAAATTTTCTTCATTTCTCTCTACGTGGGATGAAGACAATTTCTCTCTTACAACTTTTATTCTTTCTTATTTTATGGGCTTTACAACAATTGAGCTCAAACTAATTGGATTAATACCCATATAAATCAAGCACTTTTGACCCCTTCCCCCTCCCTCTCTAGAGCCTTTTGACCACTTGGTACAGATATCTGACAATATCGTTGGCCATAAAATTAGGGCTATTATTTCATTAATATCTAATAGGAAAAAAATTAAAATTGATATTGGGTCAGGTTGATCCGAAGAATTTTAAAAATGTAATCAAAAGATACTATGATAATAAAATGGGATAGACGAGTGCATTTTAATCAGTTCAAAATTATTTTTACTTTCTTACACTACTAAATTACTAATAATCTGAGTGCAATTAATTTACATTTTTATTCAATTCCAAAAGTATTAATGACATATTATTGCTCATCTCTAAACATAAATAAAATGAAAAAACTTTGGACATATGAAAATTACGCAAGAGTAAAGTATATTTCACAAAGAGCAATATCTGAATTATAAAGAAAACTCTTTTGATGACATTAACCAAAAACTGCCCAATTAATTTCAACATTGGTTTTGAGTTGTTTCTTATCTTTTTGCACTTTGAGCAATGAACAAATCTTTTTGCACTTTGAGCAATGAACAAATATAATCAACTCAAGTTTTTTCATTAGTAACTAAAAATATATACATGAGCATTTTTCAAACTAAAAAAATAAGTACTTTAATAAGAAGTAACTTAAGACATTTTGGGTCTATTTGGATGGGTTTTGGCTCGGTTTCGTTGGTCTCAAAAAATTGGTTTGGATGGTTTCGATGAAACCTTTGAGACTTCATTTGGATGAGTTCTGGCTCTTAGGTTTTGTGGTTTGAATAAGTTGAAACCCCACTTGGATTGAGTTTGGATGTTTGGGTTTAGGGAAAAAAGTAGGTAATAGGTGTCAAATTAATGTATTTTTTAGTGAAATTTAGGGAAAAAATTAGATGGTAGGTGTCAAATCAATATTTTATAGGTTTGAAAAATTTGAGTGTGAATTTTTGAATATGTTTTTGATGATTTTACAAGTTTGACGAAAACTCATTTAAAAGAATTTTGGCTCTATCTCGCGAAACCCACAAGACCGGCCAAAACCATCCAAATACAGCCGAAATGTTCCATTAAAAACCCTGACACATATTCGACCTATACTGTCGTCTAGTCAATGTCAGGTACCGCATTATGTAATTTTAGGAATTTTCTTACTTTCAAATAACATTATTATTATGTAACCAAAAAAAAAAAATAACATTATTATTATTTATCAAATGACCAAAAATACATTATGCACATTCTAATTTTCAAACCACAGGAAAAAGTTAACAATTCTTTTCAAAAATTAAAGGTGTTTGTTAAATGTTAAGCGGTCATCTCCAATAGCTCTCTTAAATTTTAGTTTCTTATCTTAAAATATAATTAATGAATAGTATTATACACTTTTACTTTTTATTCAGCACTCCAACAATTAGTTTATATTTTAAGAAATTACTTTTTAATAACCATATCATTTCACTCCAACAGCTAGTTTATATTTTAACATATAACTTTAATTATTATTTTATATGAATATATGTTAATGATATATTTATAGTCGATATCCTTTTTGTGTTGTGATGAAATAATATTAAATGAATAGAAAGTAACATTTTATTTTTATCTGTGAAAAAATATATAATTTTTTAAAGAGTTATTCAAGAAATAGTTCAAGATTTTGAGGAATTGAAAAACCATAACAATATTTTACAACATAAATCCGGTTTTGTGAAAAAAAAAATGTTATAAAAAGTACCAAAATTAATACCGAAACCCTTCTTTCTTAGTTACCTTCATGTTCGCGAATGGTTTCTCAAAAAAAATGTTGGTGAGACATTCATGAAATCTAATATTTTTACCATAAAAATATTTGTAATAATGCAATTAGTTCTTAACATGTAAATTTATATGTTAGTCATATGGACCATATTGATGTTTATATAACAATAATTAATAGGGTGATTTACACTCAGAACCCTTAGGTTGGGGCATATTACAAGAAATTTCTTACGGCATTAAAAACATATGAAATTTGATGATGTCAGCAAAAAAAATTATTTTTTTCAAATTAACCCCTAGCTAGATATACCCACATGGAGTGTCTATGTAGTGGGGTGTTTATATAATAATATCATACTATAGGGGGTGTATTTGAAAGATATACCCTGTGGTATAATATTATTATATAGATACTCCTTATGATATAATATTATTACAAAGACACTTCTTGTGGGTATATTTAGCTAGGGATAAATTTGAAAAATAATTTTTTTTTATTGACGTCATTAAATTACGTATGTTTTTAACGCTGTAAAGGATTTCTTTTAATATGCTCAAACCTAAGGTTAAGTTGTCTTTGTAAATTTTCCTTGGGGGTGGGAGAGGTCCCAATAGTGGGCCCGCCCCTGATTGTTTGTCTCATTATATGTTCTTTTACCCAATTTCCTAATAATGAACCTCCAAGGCAGACGAAATTGAAGGATTAAAGTGCAATTATACCTTGGAATGTTTCAAGAAGACTTATGGTGGTGTAGGTGTCAGAGTCGGAGCTGGCCGGATCTGGAGAGCTTGAGCGGCGGCGAAGGTGGATTCTCCGGAGAAGGTGACGACTGGGTCGCAAAGGGTGTGCGGTGCGGCAGTGATAGTAGACCGAAAAGAAGAGGAGTCGCGGCAGCTAGGACGATTTTTGGTGTTACGAAATTAGGGCATATTGTCGCGCCCAGAGATCTCGCAGAGAGAGAAAGATTTGGATCGGGTAGTGGGAGAAAGAAAAGAGGCAGCTTACCTATTACTAAAATTTCAACAGAAAATACCGTTGAAATTTTGAAAACAGATTTTGAAAATCTGTCGAATTTTTTTGAAATTTCGATGGAAATTTTTTTGTCGAAAAAGTGAAAATATTCGACGGAATGTAAATCCGTTGAAATTTTCTTGGATTTTTCAACGGATTTTTTATCTGTCGAAATTTTACAAGAAATATCAACAAATTTAAATCGGTTGATAATAATCCATTGAAATCTCATTTTATTTTAGCAGTGTCAGGCCAAAAATGTTGCTTTATAACTTTATATAACGAGCTATTGCTAATTTACACTCCTGTAAATGCATAATATTCAATTTATTCTCGTGAAAATTTTAAAGAAATAATTTATGTGGGCATAAAAAGTATTTTTGTAATATAGGAGGATAATGGGACAATTACCCTCCTAAAAAGGGGATAAGTTATTACATTAATTATAACAAAATTGGGTAAACTGTCACATTAACATAATAAATGGCTATAAATTATCACTTATAAAAATAATGGGAAGACTGTGTGAAATTTTTATAAAATTATAGAGGGTTAAAATACTATTTTTTAAAATACAGAGAGATAAATTGTCTGGATATCATAGGGTAATTACCATTAACTCTTTACTACTTTATAATTTAGTGATTATTCGTTGGCTAATTAGTTCTCTACTATTTGAAAATTAAGAAATTTGTAAATATGGTTGGGTATTTATGGACTAATTTCAAACAGGCCCGGCCCAAGTGCTAGGCAACTTAGGCCGGCGCCTAGGGCCCCCGGTTCGGAGGGCCCCAAAATTTATATATAGGCCTTTTAAAAAAAGTAAAAAATTAAATATTTTTAATTTTATTAATTTTATGTACATAACATGTATCATGGCTTGCTTGGTAAGACTTTTTGATGATGAGTAGGAGGTCTAAGGTTCAAATCCTAATATTGAGTTTTTTCTCATATTTTTATTTTTTATGTTATTTAACATTTTTTTTTGTAATAATGTTCGTCTTTTTTATTTCCCTTTCGTAGTAATTATTCTTTTAATTCCTTTTCTTATTTAATGATTTCTTGTATTTTTTTTTTCTTAATAAGTACTTCAAAAAAATTTATTTCTTAATTATTATAAAAGGAGTAAGGTTTTTTTCTTTGAAATTTAATTTTTCTGCTTATTACTTTCTCACTTAGTACATTGCAAAAAAGAATTTCACCCCTTTTAAAATTGGTATAGCCCCATCCATTTTATTATATGTACGTGCATCTTGTTTTTAGTTTTATATATGATGTATAACTTTTTCTATACAAGATAATATATAATTAATAGAGTTAAGAATGTCACGAAATGAAATAAAGTTAAACAATCAATTATGATATTTGTAAAAGAATGAAATAGAGTTAAGGATGTACATATACATGTAAAATTTGTTTCGGCTAAAATAATATTTTTAATATTAAAAATTATACAAAAAAATTCACGGTTGAATCTTTTAAAAGTTAAATAAATTTGTTTTTTAGTTATCTATTCAAAAAATAATATGTTGGAGAAAATAACATGTCAATATTTAATTAATATTTTTGTCTTTGAAAAAATAAATTGATTATATATTTTTTTATAAGAACGGGCCCCAAATTTAAAATTCGCCTAAAGCACCCAAATGTCTAGGGCCGGCCTGATTTCAAAAGCAAATTTAACCCCGTGATAATACATTGTGCATTGTCGAAAATTGTAGCGATTTTGCTCCCGAAATGACCATTGTGCCCATTATGAATTTCAATTAAACTACCCACTCAAAATTAAAATGTGTGTTATTCCGGAATAAATTATACCCTGAACTTCCAATGAATAAATGTGGGTTTAATGATTTTCTTATTAAACTCATAATCGATTTATGTTTAGTTACAATTGTGCTTTGCTACATAACTCTGCTTTATAAAGGCGACAATTTACAAACATTTCATCAATTTGATGAACCCTAGTTGATGAATTAATCTAAGGGGGTAGTTTTAATTTACAGAGATGGATATTTACAAACTGATAATTTTGCAGATTTATTATATCTTGCTTTCTATGCTTCTCTTTAACCATTATTAATGATTCATCTTCGCTGATGAGGCCATAGCCTTGCTCGATTCTACTAATCTGGGTTCTTTTTAGTTTAGTTACATAGTTCTTAAAGTGAATTTGGCTATCTATAAATTTGGTAGATTTGGTTGGAGCTTTGTATATTTTTTTTTTTAACAAACAACCATTCACATTTTATTTCAGACTAATGTACATGTTACAAGGTGAACCAGTGGAAACTACTCTATGTACATTGGATTGTAAATCCCTACGCAAAAATTCCACTAGACAGTCGGGGCATGAGTCCCAAATTTTATGTAGTCCAGAATCATACACAAAAGAGGACCCCATTTTAGCCAAAAAGTCCGCAACGGCATTGGTTTCCCTGTAACTAAAACTAATATCTACAGACGTGAACTCAGTCAGTAGCCTCCAGATATCTTGGAGTAGGTTGATGTATCTTGTTCCGGGCCTGTTTCCTGCGCACAGAAAAGAGTAAAGACAGTGAGTCAGTATTTATAATCAATTTTTCAATGTCAAGATTTCTGGCTAGTTCCAGTCCTTCTCTTAAGGCCCACATTTCTGCTGTATGATTTGTGGCTATACCATTGTATGCAGCAAAGCAGGATATAAAATTCCCTGTCGAATCTCGTAAAATCCCACCAATACCTGCTTTACTGGATTACCCAGAGATGATCCATCTATATTTAATTTTACCAAATTAGGGGGAGGAGGGTTCCAGTGGGTAGAGTACACAAACTTACTAATAAGATTATTTTTTTGCATATATAGTAAGGATTTTGTGAGATTTTGCGTAGATTGCCATATTTGAATCTGATTTATTGGCTTTTGTTTAAAAATTGCTTCGTTTCTAGCTTTCCATATAAACCAACATGCATGCACTACTAAGAGTTGTCTCCATGTGTTAGATCGTAAATTAGTAATATATAGTAATGTATTTTTTGGTTTTGTGTCAGTAGTAAATGCAATCTGACACACCCAGTCGAATAATGGACATTCAAATATAATATGATAAGTGCTTTCGTTTGCATTGTGACAAAGGGAGCAAATTGGCGATGGTAGACGGTGTCTTTGCCATAGGTATAAAACACTGGATAGACGATCATTTATCATTAACCAAACAAAAAATCTAACTTTTGGTATTGTAGGGAGTATCCAAATTTCATTCCACGAAAGAGTAGGATAATTACTTGCCCAAATATTTGACATAGTCCATGAGTATGCACTTGATAAAGTAAAAATTCCTGTGGTGTTCCATGCCCACTGTTGGGCGTCTTGTGTATGATATATTGGTATGGGAATGCCATATATTAGCTGGGCAATATCATTGGGTAATAGATGACGGATATGGGATAAATTCCAAGATTTTGTGTTGTCTTTAATGACTTGAGCCACAGTGAGATCAATAAATTCTTCGGGGATATCAAGTACATATTCATGAGTCGAAAAAGGTCCTAACCATTTACGTACCAAAAATTTATCTCTGTACCCCTGCCTAATGACCAACAAATAGATTTTTTAACAAGGGGAATTTGTCTAGCAATATTTTTCCAGAACCAACTTGCACGAGAGTTTGAGTTAGCAAGCAAAAGGTGATTATTAGGAAAATATTTGGCTTTTAAGACTTGTGCCCAAAGGGAGTTTGGTTGTGTGAATAATTTCCAGGCTAGTTTCAAAAATAAAGCTTTATTTAAAATAGTATTGTCCCGTAATCCTAGACCCCCTAGTCTCTTTGGTTTGCAAACATCAGACCAATGAACTAAACTAGGTCTCTTGGTCATGTAACTGGAATTCCATAAAAACTATTTAGATAACGAGTTTATTTTGTTTGTGACAAATTTTGGTAATTTAAGCACAGACATAGTATGAATTGGTATAGAGTTAACTACACCTTTAAGTAACACTGTACGGCCTGCATACGACAAAAATTTAGTGTACCATTTTTCTATATTATTACTAACCCGTTGTAAAATGGAGTAAAAATTTTCTTTTTTAATTCTTTCCAAACAAAAAGGTATACCCAAATATTTCTCAGATTGGTTAGCATGCGAAATGTGTTTGGAGCTTTGTATATTGAGTGTATTCATTCAACATCTTATTAGTAAAGCCACGTTTCTCCATATTAATTAAGAAGAAAAGTTGCAATTGGCTTTGAATTGCTTCAAGCTAATCAACCAACTTGGTTAAGGCGGTGGACAAGTAATTAAAAAATAGAATTCAAATAAGTAAAGTAACTAATGAAAACATTAGATGATAGTAGAGAATTCTAACCGCCTTAGTGCACCTATATATATGTTACATGCTTGTAATATTAAAGTGAAGTTGAAGGGTGGTGAAAATGTAATTGAATCCCATTTTGAGAGAAAAATTGGGATTGATTCCTACTTGAGAAAATAGCATTGACAGAGAGTAAAAAAAATATAGAGAGAATAAAAGTGATGTTTTTCCTAATATTTAGTCTCTCCTTTGTTATTCAAAGTGTTGTAATCCTTTTGCGATAGTAAAATCCTTCTACGGTTTGCTCGACTCCAATTGTTTTATCTCATTTTCTCAAGTTTTCTCATTTCTACTTTAGTTGTATTGAGATGTCGGTACCACAACTTCCTAACAGTGGTATCAGAGCCACCAGGTTTCTAGCCAATTCTTGGTGCTACTGTAAGATCCAGTTAGTGGTAAAAAGAAGACATCCTCAAAGATGACGTCAAAGTACGAAATAGAGAAGTTCAATGGGAATAATTTCTCATTATGGAAAATGAGAATGAAAGCAGTGTTAAGAAAAGATAATTGCTTGGCGGCAATTTGAGATAAACTCGAGGGGATCACTGACGACAAGTTGAACGAAATGGATGGCAATGCTATTAGTGATTTGCACTTAGCATTAGCTGACGAAGTGTTGTCAAGTGTGGCCGAGAAGAAGACGGCAAAAGAGATTTGGGATACACTAAAAAGTGTATGAGGACAAACAATGGAGGAGAATATAGCGGCAATGAATTTGATGACTTTTATCAACAAGAAGGAATCAAAAGACAGTTCACAGTGGCATACACTCCACAACAAAATGGAGTAGCAGAGCGGATGAACATAACCTTGTTAGAACGTACAAGAGCTATGTTGAGAACTGCAGGGATGGCCAAATTATTTTGGGCAGAAGCAGTCAAGACCGCCTGTTATGTGATCAATCGGTCACCATCAATCCCACTGCCCACAAGGTGTTAATCAGCAGAGATGTGAAAACTGTATTTATTCATGGAAATCTTGATGAAGAAATATATATGCTCCAACCAGAAGGTTTTGAAGAAAAAGAAAAAGAGAACTTGGTTTGCAGGTTGAACAAATCTCTATACGGTTTAAAACAGGCGCCGAGGTGTTGATATAAGAGATTTGATTCCTTCATCATGAGTCTTGGATACAACAGACTTAGTTCAGATCCTTGTGCTTACTACAAGAGATTTGGTGATGGTAATTTCATTATTCTACTGTTGTATGTTGACGACATGTTGGTAGCAGGCCCCAACAAAGATCGTTTATAAGAACTAAAGGCACAACTGGCTAGGGAATTTGAAATGAAGGACTTGGGACCAGCAAACAAGATTCTAGGGATGCAAATTTACCGGGACAGAAATAATAGGAAAATTTGGCTCTCTCAACAAAATTATCTGAAGAAAATCTTGCGGCGCTTCAACATGCAAGATTGTAAGCCAATCTCTACCCCTCTTCCTATTAATTTCAAGTTATCCTCAAGTATGAGTCCTAGCAACGAAGCGGAGAGGATGAAAATGTCTTGAGTACCGTATGCATCGGCAGTGGGTAGCTTAATGTTCGCTATGGTTTGTACTAGACCAGACATTGCACAAGCAGTGGGAGCAGTTAGTCGTTACATGGCGAATCCTGGTAAAGAGCATTGCAGTGCTATGAAGAGGATCCTGAGACATATAAAGGGTACCTCAAATGCTGCATTATGTTATGGAGGATCAGACTTTACTGTCAGAGGCTATGTTGATTCAGATTTTGCAGGTGATCTTGATAAAAGTAAATCCACCACGGGTTATGTGTTTACTCTTGCTGGAGGAGCTGTAAGCTGGGTTTCGAAACTGCAGTCTATCGTGGCTACTTCTACGACGGAAGCAGAATACGTAGCAGCTACACAAGCTAGCAAAGAGGCAATATGGTTGCAAATGTTACTGGAAGAGCTCGGACACAAACAAGAGAATATCTCTCTATTTTGTGATAGTCAGAGCGCTTTGGACATGGCAAAGAATACAGCATTTCACTCAAAGACAAAACACATACGAGTTCAGTACCACTTTGAACGAGAGAAGGTGGAAGAAGGAAGTGTGGATTTTCAGAAAATCCATACAGAGGACAACCTAGCAGATGTTCTGACAAAGCCGTTAAACAGAGACAAGTTCAATTGGTGTCGATCCTCTATTGGCCTAGCAGAAATGTAAGCAGCATGAAAATAGCAAAGAAAAAAGGATGAAAAGGTTACAACAATAACGTGACTTTAAGTGGGAGATTGTTATTAGTAAAGCCACGTTTCTCCATATTAATTAAGAAGAAAAGTTGCAATTGGCTTTGAATTGCTTCAAGCCAATCAACCAACTTGGTTAAGGCGGTGGACAAGTAATTAAGGAAATAGAATTCAAATAAGTAAAGTAACTAATGAAAACTTTAGATGATAGTAGAGAATTCTAACCGCCTTAGTGCACCTATATATATATGTTGCATGCTTGTAATATTAAAGTGAAGTTGAAGGGTGGTGAAAATGTAATTGAATCCCATTTTGAGAAAAAAATAGGGATTGATTCCTACTTGAGAGAATAACATTGAGAGAGAGTAAGAAAAATATAGAGAGAATAAAAGTGAGGTTTCTCCTAATATTTAGTCTCTCTTTTGTTATTCAAAGTGTTGTAATCCTTTTGCGATAGTAAAATTCTTCTACGATTTGCTCGACTCCAATTGTTTTATCTCATTTTCTCAAGTTTTCTCATTTCTACTTTAGTTGTATTGAGGTGTCGGTACCACAACTTCCTAACACAACACATTGAAAGGATAGTTTACTTAATAAATTACTCGGTAGTTCTCGTTTCCTTTTATCGTTTAGGTATATTCGATATATTCATCAACGTATTATGTAGTCATTTACCCATATTCCTCATTTGAAATTTTATAGTTGAAGAAAAAGACATGAAATTTCATTGGTTTTGGTTCATAATTTAAGATCATTAACCATTGTAAATTATGTGTTCTATAGAACTAATGAATCTTGTTGCTTTGTTGCGTTTGATTTGAGTACTTTGACAACACATAGTTTCCAACATAACATGTTATATCTTGTTCTTGTAGAGCTACCTAGTGTTGTTAAAGTCTTTCCGAATAGCTTCTACGATTTGCAAACAAGTAGGAGTTTTGATTATCTTGGCCTTTCCCCGAATTCTGAATCAAATATTTTACATGATGCCAACCAAGGAGATGGTGCCATCATTGGAGTCATTGACACGGGTAGGGTATATATATCTTCTTTTGAATTAATGGTCTTAGAATTAATTACACACTGATGTTTTGCGTATGTGTCTCAAACAGGTATATGGCCGGAATCCAAGTCATTCTCCGGAGAAGGCCTAGGGCCAATCCCTGCTAAATGGTAAGGATACTGTCAATCTGGAGATCAGTTTAATCCCCAAAAACTCTGCAACAGAAAACTGATTGGGGCGCGATATTTCATAGACGGCTTCATAGCCAGGGGTGAAAAGCCATACAATGGAACTCAAAACAAGGAGTTCATATTACCTCGAGATTCATCAGGGCATGATACTCACTGTGCCAGCACTGCAGTTGGATCCTTTGTCAGTAATGTGAGCTCCAAAGGTGGCCTAGCTGCTGGAAATGCTCGAGGAGGGGCACCTCGAGCCCGCCTTGCCGTCTACAAAGTAGGCTGGAGGTATAAAAATTCACCAGTTGCCACTGCTTCAGCTATAGATGTCTTAAAAGCCTTTGAGACAGCGATCCATGATGGAGTGGACGTTTTATCTGTATCTTGGGTTATTGCCAGCAAACCTCTGTATCCCGAAATTGAACAACATGACATAGTTTACTATGGCTCGTTCCACGCGGTGGCCCACGGCATAACAGTCGTCTGCGCAGGAGGGAATAACGGGCCAAAGTATCGAACGATTAAAAATGTTGCACCTTGGGTCATTACAGTTGCGGCAAGTACTATGGATAGATCATTCACTGCTCTTGTTATGCTTGGAAGTAATAAATCTCTTACAGTAAGTTGTTATCTGCAAAATTCAATAAACCCCATGCTGGATTATTATATTTTATTACATGATAAAAAGGAAGGGGAATTGAAAAGTTAGTTTGTTTATCTTCTTTGGCAGGGTCAATCCGCAAATGTCGGAAAGGATACTGGTTTTCTTGGACTGGTTTACGAGATTATGTAAAGTTCATTCCAGCCTTAACACATGCACACAAGAACAGAAAATGAAAAACCTTTTAAATTATACATCTTTTTTTCCTTTTCTTTTCTTATATTAAACATATTCGCTCATTTTGTAGAAATTGAAGATATCGATACAGCTGATAAAACATTGGTTGCTGGAAAAGTGGTGTTATGCTTCTCTGGAAAATTAGCTGATGCATCAGATTGCCGCAGCTGCTAAGGCTATCCGAGTGGCTGGTGGGAGGAGCGTTATAGGAGCTTCCGAAATCAGCATACCACCTGTGACTTCGAAAGGATATCCTGTTTTCTTTCCGTGTCACCTAGTCAGTTATGACATTGGAACTGAAATACTCAACTACGTTCGATTAACAAGGTATGTATGCATGTGTGTTTTACTTTGCTATTAGTTATTTATCCTCATTTCTATAAAAAAATGCTTGTGAACTACCATATAGGGAACTGACAGTGCGGTTGAAGGCGGCCAAAACTTATATCGGAAAACAAGTTTCTACATATATTGCAGACTTTTCATCTAGAGGTCCTAACTCTATTTCACCTGCCATTCTGAAGGTATGTATATTCTATTTTCATAGCTTCAGTTTTGGAGAAAATATTTGTATTATACAGTTTTACGTGTAAAACTATGTCTTTTTTTTTTTTTAACAGCCTGATATTGCAGCCAGGGCCGGCCTTATGCCTAGTCCAACTAGGCAATGGCCTAGGGCCCCATTCAGTTGGGGCCCCCAACCCATGGTTGTATGTATTAATTCATGTATATATTATCTAGCCCAGCCCAAAATGAAAAAAAAAAGTATATTGGCCCAACAAGTGAACCTTCTGCCGCCGCCACTATCTACGTTAGATACTTCAATTTTTCTTTTAATACAAACATGCAATTGGCAGCTGTTACAATAAATCAATAATAGAGAAAATGGATTTAATTCTGCTATATATGTTACCAAAGAAATTGCTTTAGAAATGAATATTAAATCAATATTTCGTGAAAAATGAATAATTCGTAGGAAAAACAATTTCATGAAACCCAAAATAATGATGTTACATTATCACCTGAAGAATCTTTTAGAGTTGAGTATTTTTTATATATTCTAGATCGAGCTATTTCTTCTATTAAAATTAGATTTGAACAATTTAAGAATTATGCAAATATTTTTGGATTTTTATTGGATGTCACAACTCTAAAGTCTTTAGATGATAGAACTTTGAAAGAATGTTGTATGAATATAGAAAATTCTTTAAAACATAACTTAATATCATATATAGATGGTTCTGATCTATATTATGAACTAAGAGTTTTATCAAATGTTTTGCCTGCCCATATATGTAAGTAAATCGATGTTCTTGATCATATAAAAATATTTGATTCTTATCCTAATACATGTATTTGCTATAGAATAATATTCACTATACCTGTAATGGTTGCTTCTTCTGAAAGAAGTTTTTCAAAATTAAAATTGGTAAAGACCTATTTACGATCAACTATGTCACAAGAAATATTAAGTGATTTGGCTATTTTATCTATAGAACAAGATATGTTAGAGAAACTAAAATATGAAGAGATAATAAACAAATTTGCATCTAGTAAAGTAAGAAAAATAAAGTTTACATAATTATTTTTTTTCAATATAGGGCCCCGAAAAGCCTAGGGCCGGCCCTGATTGCAGCACCTGGAGTTGATATACTGGCTACATCCATTCCAAAGCCTACCAAAATTGGTTTGAAGGCTATATCTGTCTTTTACTATGGGACATCTATGGCGACTCCTCACGTTGCTGGAATCGCAGCATTGCTTAAATGTCTGCATCCAAACTGGTCTCCGGCTGCTATTAAAATTTCACTTGTCACTACTCGTAAATACAATATCCAATTATTCTTGGCTTGGTTGCTTCGTGAATTATATAATTACAAATTACTTAATGTCTTTTTCCTTTCTAATTCTACAAAACTAACTAGCTAAATGCAAAAATACCCCATGTGATTTGCCTAACTATCAAAAATCCTGTGTTATTTTTATTAGCAACCCCCCCCCCCCCCCCCTCCATGTGTTCTTTTTTTTATTAGCAAAAAACCCATTTGAAATTCCTTCATAAATCATATAAAGGTTTTTGTCATTTTCTTCAATGAGCGGGCAGATTGTTACCAATTTTCAAAGTTAACATGTGGGTTGTCTATAATTGTTTAGGTTAAGAAAGGTTACTTCTGTTGGTTGGGGTATAATTGTCACTTGGGCTTGGTAGGGGGGGGGGGGGGGGCTTTGCTAATAAAAAATAAGCACAAATGGGTTTTGGTAATAAAAATAACACTGGGGGTTTTTGGTACTTAGTCAAAGCACAAGGGGTGTTTTTGCATTTTACGCGAACTAACTACCTAGCTCAATTTCAATCTTAAACTTGTGCAGGTTGGACAGAGGACCCTACTCTGGTGAGCTGATTTTCCACTGGTTTCTGATTATAAGTTCCTGTTGGTTTCTAATAAGCAATGTTGTTATCTGTCCAGGATTTCTTTGTATACACAGAAGTTGAAGGTTTTTTTTCACTTCAAAATCTCTTTAATTAGACTGAACAGGCTCGTTATATATATACACGGACATGTTGCTGTCAACCGAAAATAAATTTGGAATGAATATTTTGTTATTTCCTTTCTGGCATTGTCTCTGATGTGCATTAAAAACATGTATATGCATGATCCAATGAATGTTATGTGGGGTTTGTGGTTTCTTCTAAAGTTTATGTTGAGTTGGGAATGTTAATTATCTGATAGCTTTCTGCTATATATCTATAATAACTTATTACAGTTTAGTTCACCTGTCAATTTTTACGTAACAGATACGTTCCTTTCATCAGTATAGTGTAGCATATACATTCCTCTTAAATTCAAAATACATCTAAAATGGACGAAAATAGATGTATTTTGGAGTTAATAGGGACGAATATTTTACATTATATTTACATTAATGAGAGGGATGAATTTACTACGAAAAATTTAAAATGAAGAAATGTGCAAAAGTTGGCTCATAAGAAAGACTAAAAGTGTGAATAACTATTTAGATTATGTCCTATTTAAATATGGTGCTCTTCATGCGTTTATGGAAAACCAATAAAAAGTAAACAATTCATGTGAAAACAAAAATAAGTTACTAATCAAAATTGACCAAAGTACAATATAAAAAAATAAATAAATAAATAAAAAGACAATTTGATATCATATTTGTAATTAAACTGGAACATTAGTTATTCTTTTGCAAAAATTGAGAGAAAGAAAGTTACTCGAGATAAAATTAATTAATAAAAAAAAAATTCTTTTCTGTTTCTTGTTCAAATTTTGGTGATATGAAAATAAGAAAAAATTCTGCAATATAAATTACTACATGGTATACCTCTAAAAGGAAAAAAGTAAATGAGATCATAGCCCATTGGTAAGGTTGAAAAAAGGTCAATGAGATCATAGTTTGTTGGTAAGGTTGAGGCCTTAGAATCATGAGGTTCTGGGTAGAGGTAGGCGTTGGGTTCGGGTAACCCAAACCTGACCCGTCCGTTTTTAAAATATCCGAATGGGACGAGTATTTTTTGGGTTTGGGTACCCGAATTTGAATACCCGTATTTTATTACGGGAATACTGAACAGGTTTGTGATTGGTCTCTCCAACCTCGAATACCCGAACCCACCTATATAATATTATTATTATATAATTTATACACTTTAGTTATATAATTAATTAACTAACTTTATCTAATAAATGAACTTTTTTACTTTATCCTAATATTCCTTTTAAATATTTCATTAGTTATTAGTAATCAATATTATGGGTTATTATATGATTTTAGACTTTTAATTTAGTTATTTTAAAAATTTATAACTTTTGCGTAATTTAAATGTGGGCTTGGATAAATTATTTTGGTATCAACTATAGATAGTATTTGGATTGGATTTTTCTTATTGAGACTCGATGTTGATCGTATTTTATCATTGTTTCATTATATGATTTCAATTTGTACGTAATATTGTAATATTATTTTGTTAGGTGGATGAAAAATTGATGAATAAAATAATATGGGACCCGTAATCACATCCCGTCCCGTCCCGTCCCGCAATAATTCGGGTACCCGCTTCCGATTACCCGAATTATTACGGGGCGGGTTTGGGATGAAAAATGTCAATCCCGAAATTTAATATACTCATATCTCTAGCCTCGAACCCGTCCCAAACCTGCCATGTGCCTACCCCTAGTTCTGGGTTAAACTCCAACTAATATGAAGAAAAAAAAATACTAAGGAGTTGATATTATATTAATATGGAGATTAATTAAAAAGTGGTCAAATAAAAGGGTTTAATTAATCAGATCAATTAATTACTTATATATTAAATCACGAGACCTGCGGCCAAGTAATATTGAACTTAGATGAATCGCAGTATTAATTAATTAGAAATTAAAGTGAGCTTATTTAATTAAGGGAGTCAATTAAATAAATTGCAAACCTAATTGGATTAGGACTAGGCCATTAAGTTAATGGGCTAAAGAGTTGAGGCAACTATAAAGTAGGAGTTTGAAACACTCCCCATTAGGTCATATTCTTCTCCCTCAACCATTACATTACATTACACAGAAGTTATGGACGGAATACGATTTGAATCCTCACAACCTGAAATTATAACCTCCAATCTTCCCGAAGACGTTGTGACTGAGATATTATTGAAGCTACCCGCGAAATCTCTGCTGAAATTCAAGTGCGTTTCAAAAAATTGGCTTTCTTTGATTTCCAACTCGCAATTTGTGAAATCCCATGCCCAATCACCATCTCGT
The DNA here is from genome assembly GCA_038501285.1 of Penstemon eatonii. Classification (NCBI taxonomy): domain Eukaryota; kingdom Viridiplantae; phylum Streptophyta; class Magnoliopsida; order Lamiales; family Plantaginaceae; genus Penstemon; species Penstemon eatonii. The sequence goes on from CM076711.1 coordinate 20,378,620, forward strand.
CATAGACGACGTATCGTTGTAAAATGTTATCGCCGTCCTCAATTTTCTTCCTATATTCTCCACCCAAAGTTCAACACAGGAGCAATTGAGGTGGACTTTATACCCTTCGATTGTCCTTTTAAAAAATTGAAGCATCACCAAATAAAGATTGTGGGTTCTAGTGATGGATTGGTTTGTTTAGTTGTAAAAGATTCTATTGTTATGTTCTGGAATCCTGTTACCAGAGAATCTAGGGTTTTAACTGATGCCTATATAAAAGATACTGGTTCCGATTTTGGCTACGGTTTTGGTTACGATGCTTGTAATCATGATTTCAAAGTTGTTCAATCTGGTTCCAAAAGTATCAGGATTTACAGTTTAAGATCCAATTCATGGAGAAATGTTTATTTTATGAATCCTGGTCCGTCAGTTTTTATATTTACTTTGAGCGGAGGAGTTCTCTCTAATGGAGCTATCCATTGGCTAGCGGTTTTAACTATAGATCAAGTTGACGAATATGGTATTATTGGTATAGATTTGGCTAAAGATACTTGTGATTTTATACCATTTCCAGCTGATTATAAAACTTCTTATGGATTTGAGGTGTTGGGGTCTTCAGAACAAAATCTTCTGCTAGCTGATTGCGATCATTCGGGGTTAGGAAACGGTGTGGATATTTGGATGTGGAAAGAATATGGCGTGAAAGAATCTTGGATCAAAATTATGCACATTCCGGATGTACTAGATATCTTGATCTACCCGTGGGTATTGTTTGTTTCGAAAGATGGAGAGGTTATTAAGAAGGATCACAATGACTGCAAAGTTCTGCATAGTTACGAGTTTGGTTCGTTTAGTGGCTTTTTTGAATTCGGAAGTACAATTTACAAGGAAAGTCTTATTTCTCCTAGTCTTTACTGAGGACGGATTTTGTGGTTTACGGATGGTTTTGGTGTCAAAAATAATCTTGGATGGAATTAAGATGCTATTTTCTTGTATTTAGTACATGTCTTTTACCCTTTTTAGGTTACTTGTTTATGTCATGTTAGAAATTGCAGGATTACCTCTCTGTGATATAAAAATAGACAATTTACCGCACTGTTAAATGAAATAATGAGCAATTTAACTTCTTGTGATATGAAATAATGAGCAATTTACCTTCTTGTTAGTGGAGGTGTTGCACACACTCTCTATAATGCGACAAATACTTCATTGTCATGTAAAAAATGATCAATTTAACAATATCTTTGACAAGATATTCACCTCACGTTATCCCTGTGGTATGCGTAAATAGGCAATTTACTCCATGTGATTTTGTACAATGGGCATTTTACTCCCTTATAAAAACGTAAAAATCAAGAGGAAGGAAATGAGTTTCTTTTATAAAAAAATAGGGAAACATTTTGTCATTTTATTTATCACATGGAGTTAATTGTCTATTTAAAATAATACAGGGAGTTAATTTGCTATTCACTCCTAATCTCAAATCGAAATGAAATGCGAGTAATTCATTTAATTAAGATCTTGATTATTAATGCTGGAAAAATTAACTTTACCCTTTAACTTAATTCTATCCATGTTTAATTTTTTGATGGATCACTTTGGTGCCAACTGATGCAATTGCCCTCGGCGAAAATTGCTTTCTTTTTATGCATGTCCAAAAATTTACTGAAGAACCCGTAAATAGATTGTTTTTGTCCCTGATTGTCTATTTTTGGCAAGCTGAAGAGTAATGGAGTTAATTTATAATTTTTGTAGTTGCTAATACATTTGATATAAATATATTCACACAAAAAATTTATATATAAAATGTTTTAGCATGTAGTTGTTATGTCATGTTTCTTATTTTGCAATATTATTTTGAGTTCACCGGCTTAAATTACATAATTTTAGTGTAAATAATGAAATATTTAGGTAAATTTATCTTCAGATTTGTAATGCCGCAAGTGATAATCCGCTACAACAAAAATGATCTTTAGTGGCATCAAACTTGAAGGCATTTTGAAGCAAATGTGAGAAAAAATTAATACAGTTACATTTTTTAAAAATGTCAGGAATTATAAATGTTAAATATACTATTTAATGACATTTTAATATATTATGGCATTTTATAATGTTACATCTTGTTATAATGGTGACATTTAACTTTTAATCACACTGCTACAAGTGACAGTTTGGAAAATGTCGTTATATATAAAATATCACTAGCAAAGTGCCACTTGTAGCGGTGTGACTAAATGTATCAATGTCACAATTATAGTTAAAAGTAACATTATAAAATATCACTAATCAGGAAAATTAACACTTATACTTTGTGGCATTTTTAAAAAATGTGACTATATTAATAATTTGTGACATTTTCTTTAAAAGGTTATCAAGCATGGTGCCACTATAGATCATATTTGTTGTAGTGATCGTAGCTATGCTTTGCTGGAAAAAAAAATTCTTTTCAAATTTGTGTCGACAATATAATTAAGTTTGGTAACTAAATTATTGCGTAACTTCAGCTCCATTTCAGTATGAATTTCTTAATTTTCTCATGTGCGGATCATGTGACTTAGTGAGTTTGGTCTAGCGATTCAAAAAGCAATTATAGGAGAATTAATTTTACTAAAATTGATTATGGTAATAATTGATTATGATAAAAATTAATTATAGAATAATTGCTTCTGTATAATAGCTTTTGTAAAAGTAACACTTTAGTTGCTTCTAAAATAAGTTGATTTTTGGCTTCTCGAGATCACAAAAGTGATTATGATACTGGGGGCCAAACACCATGAAAATCACGATTGAACATAAGTAATTTTTATAATCAGGGTCAAACACTTCAAAAATCACAATAGAGATGTAAAAGTGATTTTAAGAGCTCCAATCGCTGGGCCAAACTCACCCTATGGTATAATGATATCCATGCATGTACATGTGACTTAATAACTCACATATGATGTCGATGACTTTTTCGAACTTTATAAAAAACGATGATATTTATCCCTTGTAATATGAAAATATGAGCAATTTATCTTTTTGTTGTGATATGTCTAATTAACCATTTTTCTTCATCAGATATGAAAACATAAAGAAGTATTTTACCTTTTATTTATTACAGAAAGAAAAACTTGTCGATTTTTATGGCTAGAGCTATGAGATGTAGTCAAAGTCCCAAAGGTTCATCGACGAAGCAAGAAATTTTTTAAAGTCCAAGTGGGTGTGCTGGTCGTCGAAGTATCAATTGGTGGAGCTAGACGGGTTTTATTAGGGAGAGGGGCGAATTTTTTCAAGGGATGCATTAAATAAAGTAAATTATTAGAAAAAGAATATATTCTTTTGTAATTTTTAACAAATATTTATGAAAGAATATTATATAAATAAAAATGTACTAAATAAATATAATTATAAGGAGATGACTTTATATATTATAAAGAAAATAAAAAATTTATTCTTCTTATAATTATTATTACTTTTTTTAGGAATAATGCATTAAATAAAGAAAATTATAAGAAAATGATTGTTTAAAAGAAAGGCTATATTATTGAGAAAGAAAGAAAAAAATTGGCTTAAGAATTCAAGAGAAAGAAAGAAAATGGCTTAAGAATTCAAGAGAAAGAAAGAAAATGGCTTAAGAATTGAACTAAGAATAAATTGCACTTAGGAAAAAATTCGAACCTAAATCACCAGTCTGAACCTGCAATTCCTTAACCATCCGACAAACACAATCATTACATTAAATTCTACAACTATATTTATTCCATATATAGTCAACATATAGCTCCGCCACTGACTAGAAAGGAAGCGTTGGACATTGAACTGACATTTACCTCTCCCAATATCCAAAGTTTAGAAATCCCATTCGAGACTATTGCATCAGTTGTCCGAAAATCAAACAATAAATTTAGGGGTGTTCAACGAAATCGCGAAATCACCCCAACCGATCGATCCAACTCAAATCGACCGCAATTTGAGGGTCAAAAGTTGAATGGGTTGATCTTGGACTTCTTGAAAAAAAGACCGCAAATTGTAATTGGGTTTGGTTTTATACATTTTTAAACCGCATAAACCGCATCCGACCGCACTATATATATAATTTTATTTAATTTAACTTAGTCCTACAATTTAAACAATGAGAAATATAGTCCAAATATATATTTTAACTAACTAATCTCAATCCATAACCCAAAGCCTAACACCTATACTAAAGAAAACCCTATTGCCTTAATTTTTCCTCTCCTCACATTTTCTTCCTTCCCAAGTGAAAAAGAAAAAAAAAATTAAAAGATGATCTAAAAAACGTTTTGTCTTGTAAAAGAACAAAAAGCACAATAATTTCTTTTGGAGATATACACCCACATCAACTTCAAGGTATTTTTTTTCTTATTGTTTGATTTTTTTCTTTCAAATTTATATTTGCCTAATGAATTATTTTCTATTTAAATACGTAGTTGTATGTTGTTTAGTATAAAGTAGCAATTATTTTTTTTATTTACATATTGATGGTGCATATATATATATATATATTATTGTTTATATATTTGCAGATGATTGATAAGGGAAAGGGGGTCGAAACTCGAAATCACTTCTAACACAGTGAATCAAAGTGGAAAACCGATCAATTTTTCTACCTATCTTTTAATGAAAACTTATTAACCTAGTGTTTGAGATTATTTTTAGTTTTCTTTAAATTATGTATCAATTGAAAATCATATCTTGTTAGTTGATATTTTACATTATCTCCATATATTTTCTACGAAAATTTATAAATTTTATTCAAAAAAATAAAAAGGGATAATTGTTTAGTGCATTTATATTTAACTTATTGAATAACAAAAATACATTAAAGTTGAGAGTTTTGAGACCTACCAGCCCCAACCCGAATGGACCGCAAAATGCAATCTGAGGCCTTATTGGGTTGAGTTTGGACTAGACAAATAAAAACTCGCAAATATTGAGCTGAATTTGGACGAGTATAAAACCGCACTAGACCGCACCGCGAACATCCCTAAATAAATTAATCCCTTGATAAAAAAAAAATTTTAAAAAATAAAAATAAAATAAAAAAAATAAAAAAAAAAGAAGATAAGAGATTGATTTACTCTTTAGGTAAAACTAAGATCATATAAATAATAAATCAGAAGAGAAAAAATTGTTCATAGCCATATCATCTAATTATCTTGGTAATCATAATCGTTATAAATAAGAGTAAAATTATATGAATTTATAATTGTTGTGGTGGCTTATACATTTGATATAAATATATTCTCACATAAATTTTTAAAAATGGTTTGACAAGTAGTTGTTATGGCATGTTTTTTGTTGTGGAATATTATTTTGGGTTCACCATCTTTAAATACATAAATATTATGAATTGAGTTAATGGTAATTTATCCATGTGATATTCATAATATTTAATTTAATTTTTTATGTGGTTTGAAAAGAGCACTTTATCTCCCTGTAGTTTTATATAAGTTTCACACTGTTTCCATGACATTTTTATATGTGGCACATTATCTCCATATGTTATGATAACGTGGGGTTACACACTCAGATTCAAGGGAGTAAATTGCTTCTTTAAATTTTTCAAAGGAGTTGAATTGTTCTTTTTCAAATCACTGAAAAAGAAGAGGGATGGGAAACACTGAGGTAAATTGAATACTATGAATATCACAAGGGGGAAAATTATCATTAATGCATTTTGGTCCTTAAAGTCTAACTAAATGGATGTAAGGGGAAAAAAAAAAAAAAAAAAAAAGGATATCAATATCTAATTTAATAACAAATCTTCTGAACTGTACAAAACTGAATGCTGTATCGATTTAGGTATAGAATTTGAATTTTTGGAGGGAATTGAATTAAAAAGATAATTATACTCCTGCCAACATTAGAATTTTGATTTTCCGATGAATTATTTGGCTGGAAAATTTTAGAGAGTGCAACCTGTCAAATCTTATGTATTTCGAGGGAGCAATCTGTCAAAATCTAAATTCGAGGGTGCAATCTACCAAAAGATCCATTTTCGAGGGTCCATAAAAGACTTGAGATTTCAAAGAGAAGAACAAAAATTGAACAAACTATGAATCTCATTTTATTTCTTGAAATTGAAAATTAAGTTAATGGGCCTAAAGAGTTGGACAAGGAGGCAACTATAAGTAGGAGTTTGAAACACTCCCCATTAGGTCAAATTCTTCTCCCTCAAGCATTACATTACAGAGAAGTTATGGACGGAATACGATTCCAACCCTCACAACCTCAAATTGAACATTACATTCCCGAAGACGTTGTGATTGAGATATTATTGAAGCTACCCGCGAAATCTCTGCTGAAATTCAGGTGCGTTTCAAAAAATTGGCTCTATTTGATTTCCAACTCGCAATTTGTGAAATCCCATGCCCAATCACCATCTCGTCATAGACGACGTATCGTTGTAAACTGTTCTCGCCGTCCTCAATTTTCTTCCTATATTCTCCACCCAAAGTTCAACGCAGGAGCAATTGAGGTGGACTTTATACCCTTCGATTTTCCTTTTAAAGAAATGAAGCATCGCAGAACAAAGATTGTGGGTTCTTGTGATGGATTGGTTTGTTTAGTTGTAAACGGATCTATTGTTATTTTGTGGAATCCTGTTACCAGAGAATCTAGGGTTTTACCTTGTTCTGATACCTATGTAAAAGATATTAGTTCTGTTTTTGGTTACGGTTTTGGTTACGATGCTTTTAATGATGATTTCAAAGTTGTTCAATCTGGTTTTGATAGTATCAGGATTTACAGTTTAAGATCCAATTCATGGAGAAATGTGGAGTTGATGACTCGTGGCCCGTTATTGTTTATACAAAATCCGAGAGGAGGAGTTCTCTCGAATGGAGCTATCCATTGGATAGCGTTTTTACCCAAGGATCTAGTTGGGAAACATGTTATTATTGCTATAGATTTGGCTAAAGATACTTATGATTTTATACCAGTTCCAGCTGATTGTGTAACTTTTTATGGATCTGAGGTGTTGGGGTCTTCAGAACAAAATCTTATGCTAGCTGATTCCAATCATTCGGTGTTAGGAAAAAGTATGGATATTTGGATGTTGAAAGAATATGGTGTGAAAGAATCTTGGATCAAGATTATGAACATTCCAGATTTTCCACATATCTCGACAATCCGGTTGGTATTGTTTGTTTCGAAAGATGGAGAGGTTATTAGGAAGAATCACAATGACCGCAAAATTCTGCATAGTTACGAGTTTCGTTCGTTTAGTGGCTTTATTGAATTCAGAAGTACAAGTTACAAGGAAAGTCTAATTTCTCCTAGTCTTAAAGATGAGGTTGACGAATTGCCGTTTATTGAGGATGGATTTTGTGGTTTACGGATGGATGAAGTTTAGGATGGTTTTGGTGTCAACAAGTGGTCCATTTTAGGACGGATAAAATAATCATGGATGGAATTAAGGTATTATTTTCATGTAATTAGTACATGTCTTTTATCGTTTCATGTTAGAAACTGCAGGATACAGGTTCCAATTAGTTCATGTTAGTCAAACTATGTAGCTATCTCATCTTTTTGATAAATAACTTTTAGATATCGTGCTTAAAATCGTGTTTGAGCATGATTTGATTGTTTAACGTACATATATTAGTTAAAAGGTTATCAACACCATAGGCAATCTTAGCAGTTTAGAGATCTGAAATATACACTGACAAAAGAACATTAGTGAACAAATTAAGTCCCTTTTCTTAGACATGAGGCTTGCCCTATTTACAGATGCTGGTTCATGTATGTTGTACTTCTACTAAATTTGGTCTAATGGTATATATTGACAATCTCAAATTAATTAGCCTTTCGCATCTACTAGGATTTTTTTAGGGTCTATTTGGATGGCCTCTGGACCGATTTCATTTGGTGGTTTAGGTGAAACCTTTGAAACCTCATTTGGTCTGGTTTTGGATTGATTTAGGATGTCGGGGTGTGGGGGGAAAAAGTAGGTGGTAGGTGTTAAATCAACGTTTTATAGGTTTCAAGAGTTTGGATAGAGATTTATGAGTAAATTTGTACTGAGTTTGAAAGAGTTTTGGCCCGATCTCGTGAAACCGCGAGACTGGGCCAAAACCCATCCTCTCATGTATGTGCTAAGATGTTCTTCTGTTTTAATACATGTACATTGATATTAATGTGAGACGTCTACTGATCTATTGAGGATAGGTAGATTACGTATATCATAAATATAGACATTGGTCTTTCAGATTAAGATTGTTTCAGGAATCTCTATGTTGGGCTTAGTTGGGTTTAAGGGGCAAATCACCTCCCTATGATATAAAAATAGACAATTTACCTTGCTGTTAAATGAAATAATGAGCAATTGAACGTCTTATGATATGAAATAATGAGCAATTACCTTCTTGTTAGTGGAGGTGTTGCACACATACTCTATAATGTGACTAAGACTTCATTTTCATGTAAAAAATTATCAATTTAACCTTATCTTTGACAAGATATTCACCTCACATTATCCCGGTCCTATGCGTAAATAGACAATTTATCTCGATGTGATTTTGTGTAATGGGCATTTTAATGTAAAAATCAAGAGGGGGGAAATGAATTTCTTTTATAAAAATATAGGAAAGTATTTTGTCATTTAATATATCCCATAGAGTTAAATTGTCAATTTAAAATAATACAGGGAGTTAATTTGCTATTCACTCCTAATCTCAAATCGAAATGAAATGTGAGTAATTCATTTAATTAAGATCTTGATTATTAATGCTGGAAAAATTAACTATACCCATTAACTTAATTCTATCCATGAGTATATCGCGCTTTTGGTCCTCCTCACGGATTAACTTTTGTATTTTCGACCCTTTTATATTTTTTGTAGTATATCACATTCGTCTTTCTTAATTTTTTTTTTTATCAAAATCGTCCCTATTATCAATATAGTCTAAAACACATTAGTCCCTCTTAAATATAAAATGTCACTTAAATTCAATATATATTCTAAAGTGGACGAAAGTTGATGCATTTTGTATTTAAGAGGGACTAATGTGTTACACTACATTGATAAGAGGGACAAATTTGCTTCAAAAAATTTGAAAGGGAAGAATGTGTCATAGGAGGGACTAATGTGATACTAATAGATTGTTTTTGTCCCTGATTGTCTATTTTTGGAGTACTGGAGTTAATTTATAATTTTTGTAGTTGCTAATACATTTGATATAAATATATTCACACAAAAAATTTATATATAAAATGTTTTGGCAAGTAATTGTTATGTCATGTTTCTTATTTTGCAATATTGTTGAGTTCACCGGCTTAAATTACATAATATTAGTAATTTTAGTGTTGATCTTCAGATTTGTAATGCCGCAAGTGATAAGTCAATCTCGTTATAAATACTGGATAAGAAAATTGCAAAATCATCCCTACCTATGCTTTGCTGGAATAAAAAGTTCTTTTAAAATTTGTGCCGACAATTAAGTCTGGTAACTAAATAATATTGCGTAACTTCACCTCCATTCCAGTGTGAATTTCTTAATTTTCTCATGTGCGGATCATGTGACTTAATAAATTATGGTATAATGATATCCATGTGCGGATCATGTGACTTAATAACTCACATGAATTGCACTAATATTAATGATATCGATGACTTTTCGAACTTTATAAAAAACGACGACATTTACCCCTTCTGATATGAAAATATGGGCAATTTACCTTTTTGTTGTGATATGTCTAATGAACAATTTTTCTTCCTAAGATATGAAATTAGACAATTTACCTCATGTGATATAAAAAATGAGTAATTTACATCTTTCTTAGTTGAGGTGATGCTCACACGGTTTATAATGCGATTAATACTTTATTTTCATGTTAAAAAATGGTCTATTTAACCCTACATTGACAACATATTCACTTCACTTTATCCTTATGTGATATGCATAAATAGGCACTTTATCTCCATGTAATATGCGCAATGGACTCTTTAACTCCTAGTGATATTGTATATTGGACATTTTACACCCTTATAAAAATATAAAAATCAAGAAGGAGACATTATATTTCTTTTATAAAAACATAAAGAAGTAGTTTACCTTTTATTTATTATAGGGAGAAAAACTTGTCGATTCTTATGGCTAGAACTATGAGAACTCGAAATGTGTTGAGATGTACTCAAAATCCCTAAGGTTCATCGACGAAGCAAGAAATCAAATCCAAGTGGGCGTGCTGGTCGTCGAAGTATCAATTGGTGGAGCTAGACGGGTTTTATTAGGGAGGAGGGCGAATTTTTGCAAGGGATGCATTAAATAAAGTAAATAATTAGAAAAAGAATATATTCTTTTGTAATTATTAACAAAGATTCTTTTGAAACAATACACTAAATAAAAAATATTATATAAATAAAATGCACTAAATAAATATAATTATAAGGAGATGACCTTATGAATTATAAAAAAAATAAAAATCTTATTCTTCTTATAATTATTAAGATTTTTTTTAGGAATAATGCATTAAATAAAGAAAGTATAAGAAAATGCTTATATTGTAATAACAATAACATATCACATTCCTTATATAATCCTTAATAAGAAAGAAAAATTAAAAGAAAGGCTATATTATTGAGAAAGAAAGAAAAATTAAAAAAATTGGCTTAAGAATTGAAGAGAAAGAAAGAAAATGGCTTAAAAATTGAACTAAGAATAACCAAATCAACGGCCTAAACCTACAATTACATAACCATCCGGCTAGGACTGTCAATCGAGCCTGTGAGCCGAGCTTTAAGTAGTTCAAACTCAAATAATATCGAGTTTCATAGTTATAGGCTCAAACTCGGCTCATAAATTTTCTGTTTTCTCTGGCTCAAACTCGGCCCATGTAAATTTTCGGATTTCGGGTCTATATCGGGCTTATATCGGGTTTGTTAATACTCCTATCATTCACCAGGCTTTAGCTTTAGCGCTCATAGGGATAAGGATTCATTTGATCAGATTGCTCTGTCTGATACCATGTATGTGAAATATTTTACCTTGGATGGACATATAAGAGTTCTGAATTGAATCTCTTTAGAAAGAAGATCTTTTGTCTCTAGCTTCTCTTTTGAATGTGCTATGATATAGGCACAAATAGCTTGAGGTATAAAATATTTATATTACCGAAACACATATGAATAGACTATTATTACTTAAGACACGAGTATATATTATTAAATAATATTTTAACTGAAAGATTGAGTTATTTGCCCACATTTTTTAAGATACGTTTGATCTATATAAACATGCAGTAGAGTTTTAGAGTCTTAATACTCCAATTTATTGAACGGTATTTTTTTATCTTTGATTTTAATATTTTTTTTTTGGATTTTGGTCATCAGTACGAAATTGATATATATACCAATATATATGTGAGTTTACATTGTAACTTTTTGTAAGTTTACTTAATAAAAATAATAATTAGTAACTATAACTACAATACAAATAATCAATCGTAATATTTGAAACAATCATATGTTCGAGGTTTATTCGGGCTGAGTCGTGTTAGGCTCAAGCTCGGTACATAAATTAATCGGGTTTAATATAATGGCTCAAACTCGACCCGGCTCACAAATATTCAGGTTCGAGCCAATTTTAATTGAGTTGAGCCATCGGACTTCGGATAGACCCGACTCAATTGACAGTCCTACGTCCGGCCAACAAAGTTGTTACATTAAACTTTACAACTATATTTAATCCTGATATAGTCGACATAGCTCAGCCACTGACCGGAGAGGAAGCGTTGGACATTGAACCAACATTGATAGTATATTCTAACTTTTATTAGTGTTTATATGAAATTAATTGGCCTCACCCACTTCAATAGCTACAGCATATTCATATCCAAGCTTAGCAAGCTCAGTCTAGACTAAATTAAGCCATTGATAAAATTAAAAAAAATAAAGAGATTGATTTACTCTTTAGGTAAAACTAAGATCATATATAGATGACCAGTACATAAAAAGAAAAAAAAAATTGTTCATAGCAGGGGTGTAATCGAGCGGAGTAGTGTCGAACGACACACTGTTCAAGCTTGGTTTGATTTTTATCGAGCTTGAAATTTTATGTTTAAGCTTGGTTTGATATCAAATTGAGCCGAGCTCAAATGAACTTTTATCGAACGAGCTCGAGCAGAGTATCGAGTAGCTTGATATTTTACATGTATTTTTTAAATTTTTAGCTTATTGAATCGATCTCGAGCCGAGCTTCAAAAGTTATCGAACGAAAAATGATGTTCAAGCTTGTTTGATTAGTGTGACGAACCAAGCTCAAACGAGCTTTTATCGAACAAACTCGAGTCGAGTATCGAGTAGGTTAGTTTGATTTTCAACCCTTAGGAGAGCATCTAATTATCTTGATAATCGTAATCGTTTTCAGTATGAGTAAAATTAGAAATGACCCTATCAATTTATAATTTTTGTAGTTGCTTATACATTTGATATAAATATATTGTCACATAATTTTTTAAAAATGGTTTGGCAAGTAGTTGTTATGGCATTTTTGTTATTGTGCAATATTATTTTGAGTTCACCAGCTTTAATTACATATTATTATTAATTGAGTTAATGGCAATTACACTGTGGTGTGAAAAAAACATTTATCTCCCTGTAATTTTATAAAAGTTTCACATTGTCTCCATAATATTTTTAAATGTGGCACTTTACCTCCCTGTATTATGATACTATAGCAGTTATTCCCCTATATTATGATAAATTTTGCAAGTTACCTCATATGCTATGATAAATGAGACAATTTACCTTCTTATGTTACAAATCACTTTTCATGGTCACTCTCAATTTTGACAAGTGTGTTATATTCTCCGAGTCAACGAGGTAAATCGCTTCTTTAAAATTTCACAGTAGATAAATTGCTATTTTTCCAAATCATAAAAAAGTAAATTGAACATTATGAATATAAAAGGGGGAAAATTATCATTAACGCATTTTGAATCTTATAAAAAGGTCCTTAAAGTCCAACATCATCCTTTTACCGTTTCTCCTAACTAAATGGATGTAAGGGGAAAAAAAGAAAAGGATATCAATATCTAACTTAAAAACAAATCTTACTTATGAAATGCAGATAGTGTCGATTGATCAAACAGATTTAACCTAGTTCAGAAAAATCGCCAAATTTTAATTTTTTTGTTCATGCTCAATACATAAATAACTAATTAAAAAATTTGCAGTAATTAATATTGGCAAAAATTCATTTTTGGCATCATAGAACTAGGTATTTTTGAACTTTGGTACCATGGTGTCAATTTTGGTACCAATTCTGAATGTCGTTTTCAATTTTGACACTTCCACCAAAATTGAAAAGGTCAATAAGAATCGGTGCCAAAATTGACACAATGATACCAAAATTGAAAAACTCCTAGTTCTATTGTGTCAAAAATGATTTTTTGCCACTTCCCCTCACCAATTATTTCCAATTCACTATTTTAATAATAATAATAAGAAGAATAATAATAACAAAATATTATAAAAAATATATTATAAAAAATATTTGGGTACACAATAATAATAATTTTTTTTGCTATACATGTTATCATCAAAAGCACTCCTTATTACATTGACTCAACTTCATCCAACAATTCCCCCTTTTTTTTATGATGACAAAACATTCAATTAGAAATGTCTTCTAAGTCTTCAGTTTGATCTTCACTCAAAGATGAAAATCACTTGGCTGAATAAAAATATACAATTATATTCTGATTTAAACTTCCGCTTTTCTGTTGTATCCGTATTTCAATTGTAAGTTGCCTTCTTCTCATTTTCTTCTTTCTCTTCTTCCCCTTATTATTCCAATAACGGGGACGTTGCTTAGATGCATTACTTCTTCTCATTTTGAAGAGTTAAATCGTTCGAAATTATATAAACACTTTTTAAACTATATTTGAAAGTCGGGTTGAAATAATAACTGAACAAATCAATAAACTGCATTAAATATGAATAAAATAATATAGAACTAATTTTATATACTCATAGTTAAAATAAAATACTTTAAATAAGCATGCAAACTATTATATGAGAATGTATAATATATTAATATATTTATATTCTCAAATTTACACTTAGCCAAAGGAGTTGATCTTAGTTTTCTTTTTTGGCTGTATCTCAAGTGATATTCCTTAATTTAAAATTAGAAGTATTATGAAACTTATGAATAAATATATTATTTTTTTAATAAATTCAACATTTATGAATGATAATTCATTTTTGGTACCATAAAACTAGCCGTTTTTTAATTTTGGTACCATTGTATCAATTTTGGCACCAATTTGGACCGGCCTTTTTCAATTTTAGTACTTCCGTCCGTTGATTTAACGGTCAATTGACGGAAGTGCCAAAATTGAAAACGATAGTTAGAATTGATATCGAAATTGATATCATGATACCAAAATTAAAAAACGCCCAGTTCTATGATGCCAAAAATGAATTTTTGCCATTAATATTTGTATATTTGACTTGCACACTAATCTATAGTGTACTTTTACTTTTTAATGATAAATTTCATTTAATTTTTTTCAATTTTTCTTTTTCATTTTTGAAGAATTCTCAAATTTCTTTAATATTTAAAACATAACAAGATATATAACAAAAATTTGACCCATGATTCAATTGATTAATATAAATTGACCAAATTTCTAACAGAACTAGAAACCCTCGATAGAATATCAAGAAATTAACATCATCATAAACAATTTATAGTTTTTTTTTTTAAACTAAATATATTTTCGATCGTTGATTAGGGATTCCAATTTTTTTTTCTTTTTTTTTTTTGCTAATACATACAATAAAAAGACTTGAGGTTTCAAAGAGAAGAACGAAATTGTCAAATAAAATTGAACAAACTATGAATCGCATTTTATTTCTTGAAACTGAAAATTAATAATAAATTTTTGCAATAAAAAATCCTGCATAAGACACCCAATTTCCGATAATTACTAACACCGTTAATTTTTTCATAATTTTGTTTGTGTAAAATTTTCTTGTACTTTTGAATGTTTGCGCAAAACTCCCTTGTACTTTTAAACGTTTACATGAAACTCCCTTGTATTTTTTAATTTTTGTGTAAAACTCTTTTGTACATTTGAACGTTTAGACAAAAATCCCTTGTACATCAGTTGTAGGTACTCCTGATTTAATATGGATATTCTTCTCCCTCAAGCATTGCATTACAGAAAAGTTATGGACGGAATACGATTCCAGTCCTCACAACCTGAAATTATAGCCTCCAATCTTCCCGAAGACGTTGTGATTGAGATATTATTGAAGGTACCAGCGAAATCTCTGCTTAAAATTCAGGTGCGTTTCAAAAAATTGGCTTTCTTTGATTTCCAACTCAAAATTTGTGAAATCCCATGCCCAATCTCCATCTCGTCATAGACGACGTATCGTTGTAAACTATTCTCGCCGTCCTCAATTTTCTTCCTATATTCTCCACCCAAAGTTCGA
This sequence comes from Penstemon eatonii, assembly GCA_038501285.1. NCBI lineage: Eukaryota > Viridiplantae > Streptophyta > Magnoliopsida > Lamiales > Plantaginaceae > Penstemon > Penstemon eatonii. Next base: position 20,394,053 of record CM076711.1, read on the forward strand.
CACAGGAGCAATTGAGGTGGACTTTATACACTTCGATTGTCCTTTTAAAAAATTGAAGCATCACCAAATAAAGATTGTGGGTTCTTGTGATGGATTGGTTTGTTTAGTTGTAAAAGATTCTATTGTTATGTTCTGGAATCCTGTTACCAGAGAATCTAGGGTTTTACTTTGTTCTGATACCTATGTAAAAGATATTAGTTCTGTTTTTGGTTACGGTTTTGGTTACGATGCTTGTAATGATGATTTGAAAGTTGGTTAAGATCCAATTCATGGAGAAATGTGGAGTTGATGACTAGTGGCCCGTTATTGTTTATACAAAAACCGAGAGGAGGAGTTTATTAGGAAGATGAAGAGGTTGACGAGTTGCCGTTTCATGAGGACGGATTTTGTGGTTTATGGATGGATGAAGTTTAGGATGGTTTTGGTGTCAAAAAGTGCTCCTTTTTAGAACGGATAAATTAATCGTGGATGGAATTAAGGGCATCTCCTATGTATCAAGTGGAGAGTGGATTTTGGGTGTTTTTGGATCTAGGGGGTGAATATATCAACTAAAATGTAAAGAGGGGAACAAAATGCAAAAACAGCTTCAAGCTTTCACCCACCGCTTGAAGCGGTGAGGCAAGCCAATAGTGCATTGCCTCACCGCTCGTGGTGGGTTACTCGCTGGTCGGGCGAGTGCACTCGCCCGCCCAGCCAACAGGTGGCCGACACTTGTCGGCCACCTGTTCACCCCTTTATTTATTTTTTTTTTGTTTTATTTATTTTATATAATAAAAATTATTTTAATTTAAAAAAAAATTTTAAAATACCTTATTTAATAAAATATAACTCTTATTTAATCTTAGTCTTATTTAATTTGTGTACTATTTTTAAGAAGTTTATTTTATTATAAAAATGTAACTTGTATTTATTAAAATCAAATTTAATGTAACTATTGTGTTGGAAAATTTAATGTCAATATTAAATTATTTTTATTTTTTTCAAATCATGTCAATCAAGTATTTAATTGTTATATTATTGTGCACTAATTTTAAAATCCCTTTAAAAGTTAATTATTAGAAACTCAAATTTAATTTAATTAAAAAAATTGAAACATTAAAAGAACTTTTTTTTTTTTTATAATAAACCTTAAAAAAACTTAATGAACCTTACATATGATTAGTTAAATAAAAACGACATAACCCTAACAATTAGACATCTAAAATAAATACGATTACATATGATCGCCATTTGGACCGTGTATTGCCCACACATGTTCAACTAAGTCCTTTTGAAGTTGACGGTTGACCTCAAATCAACCTGTTTCCAGACCAACTGGTATAAAAAAAGCTAAGAAGGCCAAAGCAAAGGCTTCGGCTAGTCAGAGTCAAGAAACTGAACGAATTGAAGCAATGCGTACTGCTAATCAAAATGTTATAATGTTAGAGGAAGGACGTAATCGACGACATGCTGATATGATGCGTAATAAAGAAAAGGCAGACGAAAGGGCAATTATGCAGATGGATTGCACATATATGACTCCTAATACAAAGTCATATTGGCATGACATAAGGAATGAAATCCGCGAAAAAAATGCTCGGACTCGCTTATTTGGAGGCTTTTCTGGGGGTTCTTCCGACCTAGGCGGCGGCAGTAGCAACAACGGTGATAACGACGATGGCGGGGAGGGTGGCTTTCCTTATATGAGTAATTAGTTGTTATATTATTATGTACTTTAAAAAAAATTATTGGTTGTCACCTATTTAATTATTGTATTGTTGTGTTTTTTTATAAAAATATTGGTTGTTATTGTTATTATTATTGTCAATCTTAAATTATATCTTATTGTTATTAATTATTTATTTATTTATAATACGAGTTAATTTTTATTTTTATTATTATTATTGCTATTATTATTATTATTATTATTATTCTTATTATTAAGTGAGAGTGGGGGAAATTGAGAATTTTAATTAAATGGAATTAATAGATTGATACATAATAGATGACTTATGAAAATTAAAGGGGAAGCTGGACTTGGATTCTGAGGGGAAGCTGGACTGAGTGAGGGGAAGCTGGACTTGGGCTGAGGAGAACACTGGAGATGCCCTAAGGTACTATTTTCTAGTATTTAGTACATGTCTTTTACCATTTTTAGTTTACTTGTTTATGTCATGTTAGAAACTGCTGGATACAGGTTCCAATATGATGCTTAGAGATATTTTAGGTTATGTTAGTCAAACTATGTAGCTATCTCGTCTTTTTAATAAATAACTTTTTAGATATTGTGCTTAAAATCGTGTTTGAGTATGATTTGATTGTTTAACGTACATATCTAGTTAAAAGGTTATCAACACCATAGGCAATCTTAGCAGTTTAGAGATCTGAAATATACCACTGACAAAAGAACATTAGTGAATCAAATTAGTTCAATGAATATACGGTTAACATTTGACCACTTCAATTTTCTTCCCTACTCGAAAAAGTTGGTTCCTTTTAGTGTAAAGCTTAAAATTTGCATAGAATTTTTTTCATCTTGGTGCAATTTGCATTCTAACTGTTTGGGAGCAAGCTATGTACTGGTCTATATTGTTGGCTATTTCCACGTCTGAGTCGAAATCGTGTTCGTATATTACGTCCTATGTCGTTTATTTAATCTTGGTGCCAGGTTGGCACCATTATGAAAATGGGAGAAAGAACTTCCTGAAATAGTGTTTGATCCAAGTCTCAACATTTGTTGATTTCTTTAGCTACAAATTAAGTCCCTTTTCTTTGCCCTGGTTACAGGTGCTGGTTCATGTATGTTGTACTTTTACTAAATTTGGTTTAATGGTATATGTTGACAATCTCAAATTAGTTAGCCTTTCGCATCTACTATAGGATTTTTTCCGAGTCTATTTGGATGGGTTCTGGCCCGGATTCACGTATCTCGGTTTAAAAAAATGATTTGGGTAATTTTAACGAAACCTTTGAAACATCGTTTGGTTAGATTTTAGATGTTAGTTTTTGTGGTTCAAAAAGTTGAAACCCCATTTAGATTGATTTTGGATGTTGGGGTGTGGGGAAAATTTAGGTTGTAGGTGTCAAATCAATTTCTTTTTTTAGAATTTGGGAAAAAAATAGGTGTTAGGTGTCAAATCAATGTTTTATAGGTTACAAAAGTTTGGATATAGATTTATTTATAAATTTATACTGAGTTTCATAAATCTAACGAAAACTCATTTGAAATTTTTTTGGCCGGATCTGTCGAAACCTGCGAGACTGGGCCAATACCCATCCTCTCATGCATGTACTAAGATGTTCTTCTGCTTTAATACATGTACATTGAGGATAGGTAGATTATGTATATCAGAAAAATCGACATTGGTTAAAAAGGATAGAAAAGAATAGGATATCAATATCCAAATTAAAAACAAATTCATTGCTCCAAGAATTAGCTAATTAAATCCAAATCTTATGAACTGTAAAGAACTGAATGCCGCGTAAATATACATACTCTCGAGTCTCGACTGATCAAACAGATTAAAAAGATTGCCAAATTTAAAAAAAACTTGTTCATGCTCAATACATAAATAATTAATTAAGAACTTCGGGGTTTTTGGCATTTTGCACCCTGGAAATATAGGGTTTTGGCACTTTGCACTCCAACTTAAAAGTTTTGGCACTTCGCACCCTGGAAATATAATTTATTTGGCACTTTGCACCCTAGTGTGTGTTTTAGTGAGAAAATTCATTGATAGAAGGGTATAATAGTTATTTTCAATTTTTTTTTCACTTTGCACGTTTGCAATATAGATTTTTCACCCTTAGAATATAGAATGTTGGCATTTTGAACCCTTAAATTATAAAATATTAGCATTTTTCACCCGATTTAAATTTTTTGGTACTCTGCACCCTAAAAATATAATTTAGATGACATTTTGAACCCTAATGTATTTTTCTCAAAAAAAAAAAAAAAAAGACAGACTCATGAATGTCGGCGATGTAGAGATAAAATGGTCATATCTATGCACAACAATCATAAACTTGTTATTCTGAATTTATTTTACTTTACAATAACTTATTTTAACATTTTCTCTCTGTAAAATTTAGATTAAAAAAAACATTGTCTTCATTTTATTTTAAAGATCCTCAAGATTATTTACTTTATATCTAAAACACACGTTTACATATCTAACATATTATTATATTTCATGTTATTTATATAATTTAGATTATCATATTAAGTCGGGGTTGAAACTGCCAGAAATTATATATTTTGGGTGCAAAATGCCAATATTCTATATTTCATAGTGCAAAGTGTCAAAATCTATACTTTTAGGGTTTAAAGTGCCAAAAATATTAGAAAATAAATATTATGCTCTTCAATCAATTAATTTTTTCTTCAAAACACACACTAGGGTGCAAAGTGCCAACTAAATTGTATTTCCATGGTGCAAAGTGCCAAAACTTTTAAGTTAGGATGCAAAGTGCCAAAACCCAATAATTTCAGGGTGCAAAGTGCCAAAAGCCCAGAACTTCGCATTAATTAATATTTGTATATTTGACTTACTCACTAATCTATAGTGTACTTTTACTTTATCATGATTAATATCATTTAATTTTTTTAATTTTTCTTTTTCATTTTTGAAGAATTCTCAAATTTCTTTAATATTTAACACATACCAAGATTTATAACAAAAAATTAATCCATGATTTAAATGAATAATATAATTTGAGTAAATTTCTAACAAAACTAGAAACCCTCGATAGAATATCAAGAAATTAAACATCATCATAAACAAAACAACCCAACATCTGTTTAAACTAATTATTCTTTGGATCGTTGATTAGGGATCCCAATTTTTTTTTTTTTTTGGGAGATTTCAAAGAGAAGAACGAAATTTTCAAATAAAATTGAACAAACTATGAATTGCATTTTATTTCTTGAAACTGAAAATTAATAATACAATCATCAATAAGTTCAGTTTAGCCCTAGCTCTTCCTCATCGGACAACAATGTCTCTAAGTTTTTACAAAAATCATCATAGCCATCAACATTAGAGAGATCACAATTAGTTGTCTTGAGTCTCTTGATTTGATCATCAGCCTCTTGGAAGAACTCTTCATTCAAATAATTGTTTGTGAATGGATTTTCCTCTACATCATGAAAACCCGGCAGAAGATAACTATCATTGAATTGGACGTTCGACTGCAAATGATCCAAACGATGTTGAAGATCTTCATTGAGAACATATTCGCAAGGTGGTAGAACACGATCTTCACAATTGTTGATTAGTCCATTTGAAAAAAGGCCCCCGATGTCAATACGTTGAGGATCTTCATTTAGAACATATTTGAAAGGTGGTAGAACATGATCTTCATTTGAAAAAAGGCCCCCGATGTCAATATTTTGGGGAGGGTCTTCATTGAGAACATATTCGGAAGGTGGTTGAACACAATCGTTGATTAGTCCATTTGAAAAAAAGCCCCCGATGTCAATACTTTGAGGACTTGGCTGAATATAATTTTCGTTAGGAACACTGACCACAACCTGTCTACTTTGGCTTTTCAAGGATTTATCATCTCTATTGTGAATTCGACACAAAACCCAATCATCCATCTGCAAAGTAATTTAAATATATAAAGAATTTTAGAATTTAATGAATTAATAATGAAACGAGTATCATATGACAATGAGAAAAAAAAAATAAAGGAACACATAGATTTATGCTTACTTACCCTCATGTTATTTGTGCTCTTTCTTTTGGAGTTGTGTTCTTTGATTGCATATTCATACATGATCCAGTTAGTCTTAGAGTTGTCTTCGTAGAAAACCAACACCTTTTTGTATCCAACAACTTCACCATTGTAGCATACAGACTTTTCTTTAGCAGTGGCCTTCCAGTTGCCGTTGCCTGCTACTCGATTCACGCGATTACTGTGTTCGAACTTGCGATCTCTTGGAGTGAAAAAGTAAAATATATTTTCTTCTAGAGGAGGGAATATCTCTACAAATACGAAAGAAACGTAATAAAATAAGAATCAATATTGTTTGTAATTCAAGATTCAGTAACAATTCAAAATTCAAACATATTATTCGATTCAAAATTATGAATTAAATAAAAAGAAAAAGTCCAAGAATCTTACCTGACAATTGTTGGGGGTTATATTGATAAATATTGACCTCCGGTATTATACCATATGGGATAGGTTCATTCATCGTTTTCTTTTTCAAATAATGAACAATGAGTTCATCATCGGTTGGATTAAAATGATAACCGGGTGGAAATACTTCAACATACTCCATTGCTAGTGAAAAACTCAAGATGAAAAATAAATTTTGAAGAATGAATATTACTGATCGAATGGCAATTGTATATATAATATAAAGTTGAGATAAGGATAAAATTTATTTCTAAGTTTCATTTCCGAAAAATACTCAGAGGCATTATTTTCTATTGGACAATCTTTATTAGTTCTAACAGAAATTAAGATAATAGATATCTGCTTGCTTGCGGGATCATTGGCACTTGCCTAATTTCTTTTTTGTCAAGTAATTAAGTAATCAAAGTAATTAGGGAGCCCTAGGCGAAATGTAAAATCGGAGTTCTATTAATATATATAAAAGAAAAATACAACTATAAAAAAAAATATTTTCTTACTTTTAAAATTGTAAAAGAATTTATTAAGTATTTACATGGTCTTTCTTTAACATATTTGTTATAGAATAGATAAAATGACATATCAAATAAATTTGTTTTAGAAAAATTTCAATGCTATTATGTTTTTAAAATATTTTATATAAAACCCTTCTTTCAGAAAAATAAATACTATAAGTATTGTGATTATAATTATATAAATAATGTTCGTTAATAAAATTAATTTTACTTGTCAAAATCAATAAATAGATAGAACATAGAGGTAAAGTATTTATGTTTTCGCACTATGTTACAAAAAGGGCTCTTCAGTAAAATCAAATCGTATCAATTTTTGTTGTCTAGATTGGTTCGCTAATTTCAGAATATGTACCGAATGCAAACGAAACGATTCGATTCGGTTCGGTTTGGTACCGAAAAAATGAAAAATGTGATTTTGGGTCTTTTTTGTAAATTTCACACAAATTAATTTTTTAAATTTTTAGCTTCCCCAAACTCATTAAATTAAGTTACATATCTTTCCTATTTTTTAAGTTTATCCTAAATACCAGAATAAGAAAAACAAGGAAAAAAAATTGACATTCTCATATAACTCTGGTGCCTTTAAATCTTAATTTAATTATATTGTGGCAAAATTACAGTATCATAACAAATTTGGTACAAAATAGTATCATGAAAAGTTCTACCAAAATTCTAACATACAATAAAATAGTAAATTCTATAAGCTATATTTGTTCAAAAGTAATTTTAAGAAACATAATTTCTCTACACTAACAGGAAGCCCCTAAAATAAAAACTCTAAAACAAATTAACAATTTTCCACTTTCACCAACTCCTTTAATATACAACTCCACAAAACAAATAAAATGAAGCTACCAATTTACTAATCCACCATATTACAACAGACTAACCATAACTCGTCAAATTTCACTTGATCAAAAAGAAATTATTAATGAAAAAATCAAAATTCAATAACAAAATATTATCAGATACAGGGGAAAATACAAGATACTCCCATGTGTTATGTTAAACCTGCAAGACATTACTCTGTGAAATTTTTATTGCGCCAAATTTTCTTATGTTTTTTAAAACCCTGCAAAAAACACTCAATTTGTATAAAATAGGTCGTTTTGGATCAACATATTTCAAGAAATCATTTTAAAAATATATCACGTGAAGTTGTAGGGACCAACTTGAAGTGTTTTAAAAATGATTTCTTGAAATTTTTCGATCCAAAACGATCTACTTTTACAAATTGGGTGTTTTTTGCAGGGTTTTTGAAAACACAAAGAAGTTTGACGCAATAAAAATTTCACAAGGTCATTTTTTGCAGGTTTAACATAACACAGGGGAGTATTTTGCATTTATCCCTCAGATACAGCTAAATGGAAAATTTTGTTTTACTTTGAAGGTGTAATGCATAAATTACAGAAAGATTCATTTTTTCAACAACTCATAAGGCCATCTCCAGCCGAAGCAGGCAATAGCCCCCTCCTGCCTGCCTGCTTATCTGCCTGCCTTGCCAAGTTAGTCATCTCCAGCCGAACCAACAATTCAAAATATTTATTTAAATCTCAAACTTTCCCACTCTCACTTAACTATAACAACAATGCCGACATAATGCTGACTTGTATTGTCCTTCATAACATGAATGTGGAGGATGAACGTGATGAATACGGCGATGAAGACTCTAGTGATGATGAGACCGATCCTCGTAGATCTCGTAGGGCTCGTGCAAAAATTTATGAGCAATCGCAAAAGAAAAAAACTACTACATCCGTAGAATTATCCACAAAATCAGGCAACATCGATATGGAATCATATTTGATGCGTCGTGGCAACGTTCGAAATAAAGAACTCAATAGCCAATTGAAAAAAGATTTAGTCGAACACTTGTGGGCAACACATGGGCTATTTTAGAATTACGTGTTTCTTAGTAATTGCATCTGTTAAGTTATTTATGGGGTATTTTAGAATTACATGTTTCTTTTAGTAATCACATCTGTTAAGTTGTTTAATTGATCTTTAAATTGTATTTTTAAATTTAGATCTTATTCACTTTTGTTAAAGTAAACTTAATTATATAACTTTTAAAGAATTAAAATAAAATTTTAATATAATCTAATGGAGTAAAAAATTGATAACGTTAAATATCACAATAAACATTCAACTTAAAAGAAATTAATAATAGTGAATTAAATTTGTCAAACGAGACCTATAGTGAATTAACTTATATCTTTTTTATACATTTAAATTACATTATTGCAGGACTTATAACTTAGAAATTCGTTCTACAATTAACTTATAACTTGTAGGTAAAAAAAAAAAAAAAAAGGGGGTTATGAAAGAAAGAATACACTAAAATAATACACTAAGAAAAAAGGGGGTTATGCACGGTAATAAGACAAAAAACAGAGGCAATATTGCAATAATACACTATAATAATACACTGCAATTGAAAGAAAGAAAGAAACGTACAACAAATTGAAAGAAAGAAAGAAGGCAGCAATTGAAGAAAAAAAAAGGGGGGGGGGGGGGGGGGGGTTATGCGCGTGAGCCTGCTAGCAGGCAGGGAGGCAATGGTTGGTTGCCTCCCTGCCTTCCAGTAGGCAAGCATCTCCCTCCGGATGCTTGCCTGCCAGCTCCGGGGGGAGCTCTTCTTCAGCTGAAGGGGTGGCTGTTGCTTACCTGTCCTCTTCGGCTAGAGATGGCCTAACCAACTACCCAAACTGCCTACACATAATTCATAGCATTGATTAAAATTTCGATCGTTTCCTTTGATTACATCAAAACTTTTCAGTTTTTGAATTAATGAAAATAAAAATAAAGTGAATTTTGAAATTTTCCAAACATATACATAAACAAAATTATGATATATTGTCCTTAACAAAATATATTATGAATCTAGGTATATGATAGTGGGGTTATTTTGACACCTTGAAATGTTATGGGCTAGAATTATCGGACAACACAAGTAATGGTATTAATTTTATAATAACACTTAACTGCCACGTCATCAGTTAATGTTCATTTTTAACGGTGATACCAAAAGTGATTCGATTTTTAAATTGAGGTATCAAATATGTCGCCATCGATTTTTATAGTATCATAAATGAGAATTGGTATATAATTTGGTACTACAAGTGCAAGCTCTATTTGATAGTTATTAACTTATTTTGAAAATAACTCTAACAATTAATATACTATGAATGCAATAGATCTACTTTCTTGCTTTTTATCTTATAAAAATACAATTGGAGATTAAATTTAAATAAATCTTATTCGGTTTCCAAAAGATTATATAAGTAATGTTTGTTAATAAAGTTAATTTTACTTGTCAAAATCAATAAATAGATAGAACATAGAGGTAAAAATATTTATGTTTTTGCAACTTTGTTACAAAAAGGTCTTTTCAGTAAAATCAAATCGTATCAATTTTTGTTGTCTAGATTGATTCGCTAATTTCAGAATTTGTACCGAGTGCAAACCAAACGATTCGGTTTGGTTTGGTACCGAAAAAATGAAAAATGTGATTTTGAGTCTTTTTTGTATTTTTCACGTAAGTTAATTTTTAAAATTTTTTGCTTTTCCCGAATTATGTTACATATCTATCCTATTTTTTAAGTTTATCCTAAATACCATAATATAAAAAGACAAGGAAGAAAAATTGGCATTCTCATATAATTCTGGTGCCTTCAAATCTTAATTTAATATATTGTGGCAAAATTACAGTATTATAAAAAATTTGGTACAAAATTTTAGTATCAAGAAAAGTTCCACCAAAATTCTAACATACAATAAAATAGTAAATTCTATAAGCTATATTTGTTGAAAAGTGATTTTAAGAAACATAATTTCTCTACACTAACAGTAAGCCCCTAAAATAAAAACTCTAAAACAAATTAACAATTTTCCACTTTCACCAACTCCTTTAATATACAACTCCACAAAACAAATAAAATGAAGCTACCAATTTACTAATCCACCATATTACTACAGACTAACCATAACTCGTCAAATTTCACTTGATCAAAAAGAAATTGTTAATGAAAAAATCAAAATTCAATAACAAAATATTATGAGATACAGGGGAAAATGCAAAATACTTCCATGTGTTATATTAAACCTGTAAGAAATTACTCTGTGAAATTTTTATTGCGCCAAACTTTCCTATGTTTTTAAAAACCCTGCAAAAAACACCAATTTATATAAAATAGGTCGTTTTGGATCAACATATTTCAAGAAATCATTTTAAAAATATATCACGTGAAGTTGTAGGGACCAACTTGAAGTGTTTTAAAAATGATTTCTTGAAATTTTTCGATCCAAAACGATCTACTTTTATAAATTGGGTGTTTTTTGCAGGGTTTTTGAAAACACAAGGAAATTTGGCGCAATAAAAATTTTACAGGGTAATTCTTGCAGGTTTAGCATAACACAATAGCGTATTTTGCATTTATTCCTCAGATACAGCTAATGAAAAATTTTGTTTTACTTTGAAGGTGTAATGCATAAATGACAGAAAGATTCATTTTTTCAACAACTCATATCCAACTACCCAAACTGCCTACACATAATTCATAGCATGGATTAAAATTTCGATCGTTTCCTTTGATTACATTAAAACTTTTCAGTTTTTGAATTAATGAAAATAAAAATAAAGTAAATTTCGAAATTTTCCAAACATATACATAAACAAAATTATGATATATTGTCCTTAACAAAATATATAATGAATCTAGGTATATAATGTGGGGTTATTTTGACACATAATTCATAGCATGGTTTGATTTTTCTTATTAAATAGTATAAATTAATATATTGTAGACTCAATTAGTTATTTGGTAAGCCCACCAACATCTCTCATGCATTTTTTTTTTAAAATTATTTTTAATATAGTAAAAGATTTTAGTGGAACATAGATAGTTTTATTTTTATTTTTATTTAAATACATAATATATAAATAACATATAGTAATATATATCGGATACGGATATGTAACGGATTGGATCAGCCTAGATCCATATTCGCTCCATATTATTCGGATTACGGATCTTCTTAATCGGATCAGGTCCATCGAATCACTAATCGGACAATTATCCTAATAAATCGGACCGGATTCGGATCGAATCCGAATTGAAATCCGCCCCATTGACAGCCCTAATCGGTTGGATTAAAATGATAACCGCGTGAAAATTCTTCAACATACTCCAGCTACTCTCAAAATGAAAAAATAATGAATTTGGAATAATGAATATTACTGATCGAATGACAGTTGCTTATATATAATATAAAGTTGAGATAAGGATATTTATTTATAAATAATTTTCGAAAAATAACCAGGTGTAGTATGTAGGGGTGTTCGCGGTGCGGTCTAGTGCGGTTTTGTACTTGCCCATACCCAACCCAATATTTGCGGGTTTTGAAATCTCTAGTCCAAACTCAACCCAACAAGTCTTGAGATTGCACTATGCGGTTCATTTGGGTTGGGGCGGTTTGGGGCGGGTTTTGCGGTCTCAATTATCAACTTTCTTGTAATTTACATAGACACCCCCTGACTATTATCCTAATTACAAGAAATTACCCTCCTGTTTGAAATATTACAAAAACACCCCCTCGAGGGGTGTATTTGTAATGATTTTAGGGGATGTATTGGTAATATATTTTATCTAACAAGGGGGTGCCCTTGTAATACAATTTTTGGTTGAGGGGGTGTTTTTGTAATATTTCAAACAGGAGGGTAATTTCTTGTAATTTGGGTAATAGTCAGGGGGTGCCTATGTAAATTTTCCTTTTATTATTTAATGAGTTAAATATAAATACACTAGTTAATTACAAATTTTTTTATTAATAAATTTTTAGTAAACTTTCATGGATAATATAATGGATTTGATGTAAAATATCAATTAAAATATGATTTTCAATGAATACATAATTTAATGAAAGCTAAAAACAAACCCGAACACTAAATTAACAAGTTTTCATTACACAAAAATCAAATTGTTCCCAAAAAATAAACAAAAGAGAAAAATATCTTTATATTCGAACTTGGTGTTGGTGGTTAATGGCCAATGAAAAGTTTGATTGATATATATTTTTTTTTTGCTTTACTTTTTGTTTTTCGCAGAATATTTTTTAACTAATTTGTTCTAGTTTTGGATCTATTTTTTTTTATCTTTTTTACACTTAAAATTGGAGATTTACGTAAGATTGTAGGGTTTATCTAATATAATTGGGGTTTGGGTTGTGGAACACGACTAGTTTGTTAAAGTATATACTTATATTATATTTCTCATTTTCTTAAATTTAGGACTAAATTAAATAATTAAATAAAATAAAACATATATACATCATCATTAATATAGAGTGCGGTCGAATGCGGTTATGCGATCTAAAAAAGTATAAAACCAAACCCGATCGAAAATTGCGGTCTTTTTTTCATGATGCCCAAGATCAACCCATCAAACCTTCAACCCGTAAAATTGCGATCGGTTTGGGTTGGATTGATCGGTTGGGGCGGTCTAGCGGTTTCGTTGAACATCCCTAATAGTACGGCATTCTTTTCTATTGGATGATCTTTATTAGTTCTAGAAGAAAAATTAAAATGATAGATATTTGCTTGCTTGCGGGATCATAGGCACTTTCCTTGTTTCTTTTTTGTCAAGTAAGTAATCAAAGTAACTAGGAAAGGTTATTCCTTTTAGGGGTTATCTAACATAAATTGTTAATATGCATGATGCCAAAAATCTTGAGCAGGGCCAGCCCGACATAATAGGGAGCCCTAGACGAAATGTAAAATCGGAGTTCTATTCTATAAAAGAAAAATATCATTATAATGACAGATAAAAAATATTATATTCTTGTTTTTAAAATTATAAATTATTTATTAAATATTTACATGGTTTTAATTTAACATATTTGTTATAGAATAGATAAAATGACATATCAAATAATTTTTTTTTAAGAAATTCAATGCTAATATGTTTTTAAAATATTTAATATAAAACCCTTCTTTCAAAAAAATCAAATACTATAAGTATTGTGAATATAATTATAATCTTCGTTAAATAGAGTTAAATAGAGGTAAAATGTTTATGTTTTCGCAACTATGTTACAAAAAGGGCTCTTTAGTAAAATCAAACCATATCAATTTTTGTTATCTAGATCGGTTCGCTAATTTCAGAATTTGTACCGAATGCAAACCAAAAATTCGGTTTGGTTTTGTACTGGAAAAACGAAAAATGTGATTTTGGGGTTTTTTTTTTCTTTTTTTTGTAAATTTCACGTAAATTAATTTTTCAAATTTGCAGCTTGCCCAAGCTCATTGAATCAAGTTATCTATCCTATTTTTTAAGTTTATCCAAAATACCAAAATAAAAAAAAAATTAAAAAGAGGATAAAAAATTGGCAATCTCTTATAACTTTGGTGCCTCCAAATCTTAAATTTATTATTTTGTTGCAAAATTACCATATGATGAAATTTTTTTACCAAAATTCTTACATACAATAAAATATAAACAATGATACTATCTGTTATAGTAGTAATTTCTAGATAGATCAATATAAAATACATCATTAAAGTCTACAGATTATCATATTTAGTTATTAGATCAATTTGATCTTCACCAAATGTGATTATATAAATAGGTCAAATCTCATTTGTGAAATATTCAATTTCGACAAGTGTTTTTGCAACATTTTTACTTTATTTCACAATTCACATTCCTACTTCTTTAAATTTTGTGAGCCCTCGACATTGGAGAACCTAGGCGCCGATTCAAATTGCCTAGCTGTTGGTCCCAAGTGGTCAGATGAGGTCTAGAGGGGGGGTGAATAGACCTATTCAAATTTTAAACAAATCTTAACTTTAAATTTTTTTGTTTAAACGTAAACAGACTAAGCTGTTACAGAACAGTAAGCTTACAAGACTGATCGTGAACATCTTTGTTGACCACTAGTCTGATAGTTACTTAGCTGATTTAGTTAAAATCAGTTTTAATACCAGAATACTTGCAGCGGATTTTTAAAGTGTTTTTCACAAGTATACTTAGTAGTTTGAAAATTTTTATCCCCTGTTTTGTAAAAACTCCTTTAAGTCTTTTTTCAAACAATTTTATGAAGTGTTTTATGCAGTCTGAAAATATGCAAGTAAAATGCAATGTAAAACACAAGGATTTTTATAGTGGTTATATGAATGTAAGAATCCTTTAGTCCACTCTTCCAAGTCACAAAGATCTTGGGTTATACTAAGAACACACAGTAATTAGTACACTCCACTTACGCCAAAACAACAAATGAATCTGGCCGCAAGCTCGCAATAGGAAATCACAAAGAAGTCCTATTCTACAGAGACTTATCACCCACAAAGATGGATAAGTACTCCTCACAACACTCTAACAGATTTTACTCGGAAAAATGTATCTATCTTTGATCTTCAGCTTCAGCTTGAGTCAACAAATGACAAGACTGATGAGTGATCTGTTCTTGAGCTTTTGAGACTTAGAAAATATTTTGCTT
The DNA here is from genome assembly GCA_038501285.1 of Penstemon eatonii. Taxonomy (NCBI): domain Eukaryota; kingdom Viridiplantae; phylum Streptophyta; class Magnoliopsida; order Lamiales; family Plantaginaceae; genus Penstemon; species Penstemon eatonii. The sequence continues at coordinate 20,409,187 of CM076711.1, forward strand.
CGAATTCAATCTCTCAGTTGTTGTGTATATTTTTCTCTTGGTCTCTTCAGCTATTTATACTCACTAATTTGAATTATGTCCGTTGAAGAGAGACACAATTCAAATTTCTCGATTTCTGGCCCTTAATTTCCGCGAACGGCTCTCTGCACAGTGACAGTACTGCAGACTGTACTTTCTGTCAGGCAGCATTTAATGCACCAAGCTGATACGAGGTATTTCTTCAATCATTTGCCATTAATAGCCTCGGTCTTCAGTATTTATTATTCCAGTGGCATTTATTACCGTTGGGACGACTTCTTGATCCTTTCCACTTGGCTGATGAGAGTACAAGTCTGATGATGAACAGAGCTGATCTCAAACTTGAACAAATCTGATTTGAGTCGGCTGATTTACACCAGTCTGATTTCTTCCCTTCAGCAGATCAGTAGTCTTCTGGACCTTAAATATTTGACCCTTCTGATTTGTCTTCATACTTGGTCAAAATTCTTACAAGGGATTTAAACCAAGTTTTTCTTACTTAGCTGATCTTGATGAGTTTTGGAAATCATCAAAACCTCCCTTAATTTCTCTAACTTCAGTGCACTCTTATCTTCATCTTTATCCAACACTAGCACTTGAGCCGGCACTGATCTTTAGCATCCGGAGACAGTTCTATTTAATATATCAACATTTAGGTTAGCTTAATTAATATTCTAACATAAATTGAGTAAAATGTGAAATACCTCCTACTTTTTTTTATTTGCAGAAAACTCCATGTGATATATTTATAAGCAACAACTCTCTCGTGTTAATATTTTATTAGCTAAATACATGGTTGACTACATGGTGTTATTGCTAAGTTGTAACAAAGGGTTATGTTAATTTTTTAACTTTATAAGGAATTGAATTTGACAATTTTTTTTCAAGGAGAGAATTGCATTTTTGGTAATTGTTTGCAATTTTTGAGAACTCCAAGATGAAAAAATAATAAATTTGGAAGAATGGATATTACTGATCCAAAGTTAATTGTTTATATATAATATAAAGTTTAGATAAGAATAAAATTTAATTAGGATTTTCAATGCCGAAAAATACTCAGATATAGAACGACATTCTTTTCTATTGGACGATCTTTATTACTCAAGATGAAAAAATAATAAATTTGGAAAAATGGATATTACTGATCGAAAGTTAATTGTTTATATATAATATAAAGTTGAGATAATGATAAAATTTAATTAGGATTTTCATAGCCGAATAATACTCAGATATAGTACGGCATTATTTTCTGTTTGGACGATCTTTATTAGTTCTAACAGAAATTAAGATAATAAAAATTAAGTATTTCCATGATCTTTCTTTAACATATTTGTTAATAGTTCAATGCTGATATTTTTTTATAATATTTAATATAAAATCCTTCTTTCAGAAAAATTGTGCTTCATATTCGCCCGGAGTTCGCTCCCAGAAATATAGCCATCCCTGCCCCCTCACGTCAATCCCACGAGCCTCTTATCCATTCTCATTGAATCACGGCGGGGGAGCAAATCCAAATAGAAAAACTCAAATATAAGTACTGTGAATATAATTACTTCTATATAAGTAATGTTCTTTAATAGAATTAATTTCACTTTTCAAAATGAATAAATAGATAGAACATGAAGGTAAAATATTTATGTTTTCACAACTATGATACGAAAATGGCTTTTCAGTAAAATCAAATCGTATCAATTTTTGTTGTCTAGATTGGTTCACTAAGTTCATAATTTGTACAAAATGCAAACCAATCAACTCGATTGGTTCAATACCAAAAAAGGAAAAATGTGATTTTGGGTCTTTTTTGTATATTTCATGTAAATTAATTAGCTTGCCTAAAACTCATTGAATCAAATTACATATCAATCCTATATTTTAAGTTTATCCTAAATACCAGAATAAGAAAAACAAGAAAAAAAATTGACATTCTCATATAACTTTGGTGCCTTCAAATCTTAAATTTATATTGTTGCAAAATTATAGTATCATGAAAAGTTCTACCCAAATTCTAATATACAATAAAATAGAAACAGTGATTATATTTGTTATAAACTTATAATAGTAATTTCTAGATAGGAACATACTTCCAGGTTCAGTATCCCTATGGGCCGTTTGGTAGGGTGTATGAGATTAAGATGGATTAGATTACAGCCGGATTGAAGACCATATTAAAAATACGTTTGATAGATATAATTGAGTCATATTACATTAAAACAATCTGTATTATAAGTTTATAAAGACTAGCTAGATGAAAATTTTGTATATAAAATCTCAAATAAGTAATGACTTAATTTCCTTAACTTAACTTCATGATCCTTGTTTTCTCCCACTAGATTTCGCATAAGACTATGGTTTTGATGTGAAGAATATATATGGCCAGAATCATATAAGTACCGGTAGTGATAGCATACTATAATTATTATTCAAAATTAGAAAGTACAAAATCGAGATGATTAGAGGTGCCGATAAATTCACACATGCTAGGTCTTGATCGGGAGATTTGTCGATAGATCGACTGTGTGTACATGGTAGTCACAAGAGAAATGATTCACACGATTAATTCACTTAATGTTGGGCCTCATGGCTTTGTGGGTAGACATCGATCATGAGGTCTAGATACTCCTGAATTAATATGGAGATTAATTAAAAAGTGATCAGTTAAAAGGGTTTAATTAATCAGAGCAATTAATTACTCATATATTAAATCATGAAGGATTCGTAGATCAGCGGCCAATTAATATTGAACTTAGAGGTTTACACACAAAACAGGTGATTCGCAGTATTAATTAATTAGAAATGTCTAATTAATTAATTAAGTGAATTTATTTAAGTTAACTAACTTATTCCCGTGCTATGCACAAACCCAAATAATTTATATCAATTTATTTTAATTTACATAAATAAATTACAATGTATTATGATCACTACAGTTTCATATATCAAATGTGCTAACGGCTAAACCATGTGAGAAATAAACATATAATCATGTTTGGAACTTGGATGGAAGCATTTTCTTAAGTCTGTCTAAGGGTCATTTGTGGTCAAGACCCCTTTGTGCGCAGAGTGTACAACACTATGGTGGGATCCCAAGGCTTGGTGGAGGCACGTCCCACGATTTACATCCATCAGGGTTCTAGGGCAAGAATTCTGAGGGTTCAGGATTAGTCCAGCGTAGACTTGAACATCTGAATTATCTAAAAAAAATAAAGACATGCAATTTTGCATATCTGTAACTTGCGTATGATCCTGTATTTCAATTGTTCTTTGATTTAGTTCAAATAATATGTTTTGTAGTTATGTGCTTCCTATATAGTTACACTTACAGAAAAATAATTTGAGCAAAAGATAATAAACATAAATAACTTAATCAATAATAAAAGTTTCAATGATAAAACACTGGAAATGGAGAGCTGAAATAATAATTCCCAACATTCTCCCGGAAATTAAAGAATGTATGGTGCAAAAATTTACATGTATTTAATTTTGTACAAAAGAAAATTACTAATATGAAAAAGAGCGGAAGACAAAGATACAAAAATGAATAAGTGAAAGACAACGTAAATGGTCTGCAAAATTGAATCTAATTCTTTTTTCCTCGATTTAAATAGATAGATAATAAAAGAAAATAATGATGATACTGATAAACTGATAAGAATCGCCATTAAGCCATTAAAAAAAAAAAAAATAAGAGGATATTTTAGATAGATGAGCAAAATTACATTCTAATGAATTTATATCATTTATATTATGACCTGATTATGAAATGTAAATTACCCTAAAAAATGCAAAATACCCATGAATATATGTAAATTAACAATATGATTAAGCAAAAATATGTACCTAGCTATTTGGCACACATATATTGATTATATATGCTGATCATCTATCAAAACTCCAAAACAAATTCAATTAAAAAAAAAAAATCAATTAGGTCAAAAAATAGAAGAAAGAAAAAAGAGTTGTATCGAGGAGTCAATATTATTTATACACGTTCATGTAATTCAACTTACTAAATAGGGGTTAATTACAGGAACCTCCCCTGAGGTTTGGTGAAACTCGCGTTTATTACCCTCTAAGAATACTAATTACTCGGACCTCCCTCAAGGTTTGAAAAACATTACAAAACCCTAACGGAAGTCGACGGACTTGGACGGAACGTGTGTTTTTACCCTTTTACCCTTGAGGAGGTCACTGTAATTATGATAGTTGGAAGGGACTCGGCGCGAGTTTGATCAAACCTCAGGGGAGGTCCCTGTAATTAACCCTAATTTTGAATAGAAATAAAAAATCATAATTGCACATTAATCCCTAACTTTTAAAAAATTAATTTTATGCAAAAAAAATGTAAATTTCACATTTAACCAGAAATGTAAATTTTAAAAAAAATTTATAATTTAAATATAATCATGAGAAGAAAAAAAACTTGAACATAAGTTATTAGAAATTATAAAATTGCTCACATGTTCATTATTAATCCGTACTAAAAAATTCATAAAATTTTAACTAAATTTTTTTTTGTACAAAAAGTAAAAATATTCATTCAATTATCTGATTTAATAAAATAATAATTATAAAAATATAAATATTAAAAGTAATTATTATAAATCAATAAAAAATTTATAATATATTATTTAAAAAAAAAAACTACCCACCCCCGTCCCTACCTCATCATCCCAATCAAAAACTCCTTCCAGGTCGTCGCGCGGCCTTGGTTGAAGAACCCAGGCCTGCGACGACAAACCCTAGGCCGTCGCCGGCCTAGGTTCTTTAACCCAGGGCACCGTCGCAGGCCTGCGCTCTTAACCCAGGCCGCACGACGGCCTGACTCCTTCCAGGCCGGTCCCGCTGGCTTGGAAGGAGTTTTTGATTAGGACGTTTGGCGTTAGGGAAGAACAACTTGAGGCCGGCGACGGCCTGGGATATTCTCCCCAGGTAGTCGCCGGCCTGGATCCGGTGATCCCAGGCCGTCCCGACGGCCTGGGAAGGTGGTGGCGGCGGGTTTGGGGGTTGGGGGTTGGGTGGGGTGATTTTAGGGTATTTTTTTAAAAAAAAAATTATATTTATATTTTTATTATAAAAATTAAAATATTAATGAATATATATTTTTTCTTTAAAAATTGTTATGTTATATTTATGAATAATTAAAAAATAATAATTTCCCAACAAATAAGTTCTTTAATTATTTCATATCAATAAAACTTGAGTTGATATATGTGTAATATGTATAATATTTTTTCTAAAATATTATTGGCTAATATAAAATTTTTTAAACATGTGTAATATTTTTTCTAAAACATTATTGACTATTATAAAAATTTTATTTATAGACATAAAAATTAAACCTGAGTATTTCAAATATTTTTCTATCAAGTAAAATATAAAAACATTAAAAATAATAATAAAAATAAATTTGAATGCTTATATTTATTTGAATTTATATATACACATAAGATGGACAATATGGAAATCTATACACACATTGAAATAATAATGGATGAAAATTATTTTTTTGTAAGAGTTAGTAGTGTATTTCTCTTTGCATATATTTTACAATAAGTAAGAAAATACTTTAGAAATATTTAAAATGTTATTTTAAATATGAATATACATTAATAAAGTCATTACACATTTTATATAAATTTAACAATATTTTAATCCACAAATGTAATTTGACATTGCTATTATTTCTCTTTGCATATATTTTACGATAAGTAAGAAAATACTTTAGAAATATTTAAAATGTTATTTTAAATATGAATATACATTAATAAAGTCATTACACATTTTATATAAACTTAACAACATTTTCATCCACAAATGTAATTTGACATTACTATTAGATCCATTTTCATGCATCAATGTAACCTTTGCTGAGAGGGGTAATATAGTCCATACATATTTGCTACAGTAAGTCGGGGGCAAAATTGGCAATCTATCAAAAATTTTATGATGACGTAAGCAAAAATTAACGGAACCCTAACGGTTGTAATGTTTTTCAAACCTGGAGGGAGGTCCGAGTAATTAGTATTCTTAGAGGGGAATGAACGCGAGTTTCACCAAACCTCAGGGGAGGTCCCTGTAATTAACCCTACTAAATAGTAGAAAACAAAAAACTAAATTAAGAGAAAACAATAAACAATATTTGATTATACAAAGCTGAAGATTACCCTTTTTCTTTTATACAAATCAAATCTGAAGATGATCATGAACTTAAGTTGAAAGGTTATCAATGGGTACTATATATGTATTCATGTTGATTTTTTATTTTATTTTTGATAATTATCTTATGTTGATACTTATAACAATTTAGTTATTTTTTTGGATGCACTTCATCCTTTAAGTATTTATCAAGAAAAAAAGACTGCATCCTTCAATAGTACGTACTGTAGTTTCTGTAATTTCTAAACTTGAAAGGTTGTCTATGTAATTTCATTAAATCTTATGTATAATTTGTGTAATTTTCCCTAATATCAATAAACTTTATGCTCAAGTTACAATTATTGTAATAAACCTAAATAATAAAATAATCCCGCATGAAGTAATTTATCATAAACTATGTCATGATTGAATTAATTTGACATAAACAATGTTACGGTTTTTTAAGACAATCAACATAGTTACGTCAAGTGATATAAAAAATATAAATCAATTCGAATAAAAAGTAATAGAAGATATAAAACAAAAATTATACAATATAACATTTGAAGAGACATATCTTCACACCCGTTTTTAACAATCTATGGCAATCCATAGTACTTTATTAATAATGATAGTGCAAAGTCTCTAGCCAAACTATTTCTACTTAATGTACCAACCAAAAACTTACATCTTAGAGATTATAACTGATCTTTGGGAACCCCCAAATGATATTCCATTGAAAACTTTTCTGTGTCACAAAAGAAAAAGAAAACAATAAGATAAATATCATTACATCAATGATGTCCTAAAACCCATTGACAAAAAAATATAGAGAAATGCGGCAAAATAAAATAATAACGAAGAACAAAGGGATATAAAATTAAGACAATAAGCAAAAGCATGAAGAATGTTATTTCAAGTAAAAGATCAACACTTTCAAGCACAAATCTGAAAGAAAGAAATAAAACATTGTTAATCTATTATGTAAAAGAGACACTACTAATTAAATAATTGAAGAGAAAAGGAATATGAAATTAAACAATGAACAAAGGCATGAAGAACTGAGCAAAAGGTTTTTTTTGGTTACTGAGCAAAAGGTTTAAGACGTTCATTTATATAATTAACTAATTTTCTGTTTCAATACTGATTTCCATTATTAAGGATAACTATTTTGGGGCATGATTTTAGCATATCAATTAATTAGTTAAGATAACTTGTAGACGTGCATGTATTCTACAATGAATTAAATTTCTATTCAAATTATAATTTCCTTAATATAGGAAACTATTTTGGGGGCATGAATTTAGAAAATCAATTAATTAGTTACTAAATTCGATTTAAAATATGAAAATCTTCGGTTTGTAATTTTGATTAAAATGAGCATATTTTATGACAATAAATGGCATATTTTGACCCAAATTCAAATTAGATTTAGAATTATAATTAAATGGTTGTTGTATCATGACGGCAATTATTAAGATTCTTTTAAATCTGAAAACAATTAATTAAGAAAATAAAAATAATTTTAAATTACCATAAATTAGTATTGAGTCCAAATTGCTAGATTTTGATTAAAAACCATTCTTCTCGTGTATATATATACTAGGGGTGCAGCACCGCTCGATGCGCGGTGTATGTGCCCAAGAGATGCGCCTTGCCTGAATTGTGAAGTTGTGGCGGTTTATGATGTGCTTGCTATGATATCTATCATACATAAGTTCGTATTAATGTTCTGCCTCTATAAACTAATTAGGAAATGAGTGAAAAATTCAGACAATTTAGTGGGGAATCTTCACTTAACCTTGGTGATAATGTGATGCTATACCATAAAAAACATCAAATCACTTAGCATCCAATGTCAGTGCTATACACAAAATAACATGAATTCAGGTGTTGGATGAAGATGAAGATGAAGGCACTGAAGAAAGTTTGATAAGGGAGGTTTTGATGCATTCCAAAACTTCGTAAAATTGGCTAAGTATGGAGTAACTTAGCTGATAGACTTATCAAGGAATTTTGACTAAGTAAAGAAGACATCAGAAGAGTCAAAGTTTCAAGGTCCAAGACTTCTGATCTGCTGAAGCAAAGTTATCAGATTAGTGAAGATCAGCCGACTCAAATCAGATTTGTTCAAGTTTGAGATCAGCCGAGTTCACCATCAGACGTATACTTTCGTCAGCCAAGTAAAGAAGATCATGAAGTGTTCCCAACGGTAATAAATGCCCCTTGGTGTAATAAATGCTGAAGTACGAGGATATTTAAGACAAATGATTGAAGAAAAGCTTCGCATCAGCCGAGTGCATTTAATGCTGCCTGCAGAATAGTACTGTTTACAGTACGGACAGACTGCAAAAGAGCCGTTCGCGGATTTTAAGGACCAGTACTCGAGGAATTTGAATCCTGTCTCTCTTCAACGGACATTTTTCAATCCTCAAGTATAAATAGCTGCAAGAGACGAAGAAGAAACAAGCAACACACTTTCTGAGAGAAATTTCCGAAGCAAAATTCTTTAAGTCTCAAGAACAGCTCACTCATCAGCTGAGTCATTTGTTGACGAAAGCAGAGTTGAAGAATCAAGAAAAATACATCTTCTGAGTGATTTTGTAAACAAGAGTGTTGTGCGGAGTTGTGATCCATCTTTGTGAGTGATCAAACTTCAGAGGATAGGTTTTCTGTGTGATCTCCTATTGCGAACTTGTGGTCGTTTCATTTGTTGTTCGACGCAAGCAGAGTATACTGTAAACTTTGTGATTATAGTATAACCCAAGATCTGAGTGACTTGGAAGAGTGGACTAAAGGATATTTAAATCCATATAACCACTATAAAAATTACTTGTGTTTTTACATTGTTTCAAAACTGCATATCTTCTGTTTGCATAAAAACACATTAAGTTAACTGTTTGAAAAGAAGTTAAAAGGAGTTTATAAAACTGGGGAAACATTTTTCAAACTGCTAAGAATACTTGTGAAAAACACTTTGAAAATCCGCTGCAAGTACTCTAAGTATTAAAACTGATTTCTGCAAAATCAGCTAAGTAACTATCAGACGAGTGGTCAACAAGACTGTTCAAAGATTTGTTCGCGAACAGATTTGTAACTTACTAATCTGATCAGCTTAGTCTGTTCAGTTAGAGTAAAGTTTTAAAGTTAAATTTGAAAGAAAATTTTAAAGAGGTTTATTCACCCCCCCCCCCTCTAAACCTCTTCTGACCACTTGGGACCAACAAGTGGTATCAGAGCGGGTGGTTCATTAGAATCAGCTGCCTGATCAACGAGCTTGATCCGAGTGTTTTTAAAAGGTTTTCAAAACTTTTCAAAAGAGCATTTTTTTGAAAAACAAAAAGCTTTTGAAAAATGGATTGTATCAGCCATGTTCCCCACATTGCTGGTATGTCCTTTGAGGACTGGAAAATCTGAATGGAGATTTTCCTTGCTGCCTATAATGACAACATGCATACATGTATCATTAAAGGTCCATTCAAATTCACCAAGACCATCATCGTAGATGAAGCCCAAATAGTGGTGGAAAAAGACTTAACAGAAATGACAGCAGAAGAAATAAAGCTGTTCAACCTGGACAAAGTCGGAAGATTCATCATGACCAAAGCCCTGGATAATGATCGGTTTGACAAAGTCAAGCATTGCAAAACTGCAAAGGAGATGTGGGATAAGGTTCGTGACATGAGTGAAGGCAATGATGCTATTAAAGAGCATCAGCTCAGTGTTGCCTTGGAGAAGCTGGACAACTTCAAGATGAAGTCTGGAGAAACCATTGATCAGATGGACACCAGATTCACCAGAACTCTGAATGAAGTTTTGAAGCTGGGAAAGACTTTCACTGACAAAGAGATTTCTGTCAGAGTACTGAAGGCTCTACCTCCCAAGTTCAACATGAAGGTGACAGCAATGGAAGAATCAAGAGATCTGGGCAAGATTTCTCTAACAGAGCTGTTCTCCGCACTCAAGGCTTATGAGTATAAACTGCCAAGGATGGGAATTGAAGAAACCTCAACTCCAGGACCCACAGCTGCACTTGTTGCTGCTGAAAACACCAGAAGACCAGCACAGAAAAGCAAAGAAGTGGACTCATCTGATGAAGCCACTCTACTCAACAAAAAGGAGTACACTGCTGGAGATGTAGCATTATTGATGAACAACTTCAAGAAGTTCTATAAGAGAAAGATGAAAAACAAATACAATCATGCTGCTTCTACTTCTAAACCTAATTTTTCTTCTCAGGATAAAGAGGATTATAAATCAAAACTGATGTGTTACAACTGCAGGAAATTGGGACACTTCATAAGAGACTGCCCATATCCAAAAGCAGAGAAGTACACTGAGGAAGAGAAGAAAATGAGAAAAGAAAGAAAGCATCAGAGAGGCAAGGCAATGATGGCTGAAGCAGAAAAGCCAGCTGCTATCTACTCATCTGATTCAGACTCAGACTCGTCTGATGAAGAATCGTCTGATGAAGAAAAACCTGCTCTCCTGTGCCTGATGGCAAAGGAATCTGATGACTCTGAGGATGAGGTAACTCCTCAAGAAAATGAACTGTTTAATTCTCTAGAGCAAATGATGTTGAATAATACTACTATTGCTGGAGAGTTTGTTAAGCTTAAGGAAGAGATGAACTTGCTAAAAGAACAAAATAGTTCACTGAAACTTTTAGCTGAAAAGCCAAAAGAATCAGCTGAATATAAACAGCTTGAGCAAGAGCATGAATCTCTGAAAGCTGAATGTGAGGTATATAAAGGAAAAATCATGGAACTTGAGAAAATCATTGAGTCTCATGATAAGTCAACTGTTGCATCCATGCATACACCTAAGAAACAGGAGACACCTTTAGAAAAGGATAAACTAGAGTTGAACCATACTGAAAAATTCATATCAGCTGACAATAGTAAGGTCATTCTGTATGTTCAAACTTCTAAACCTACCTCATCTGAGAAAGTGGTAAAGGAGAAGAAATCTCCTAAGGCTAAAAAGAGCAAAGAGCCTAGTGTAGGAAATCAGACTAGTAAGACCAAACAGCAGAGTCCTAAGAAGTCTGCTGATAAAGCTAAAGTCAATCAGACAAGTGGTAAAACTAAGTCAAAATCAAATGAGCAAGCATCTAGTAAACCAAAGAAGCATAAGAACAAGAAAAATCAAAATGCTTGGTATGGAAATGAGTCATATTATGTGCAACCTGCTGCATATCATCCTATGTATCATGCACCTCAGTTTCCTAGTTACTATGCACCTTACCCTGCTCATCCAATGCATGCATATCCTGCATATCATGCACCTTACCCTGCTTATGAACATTATTCATATCATACTGATCATCAACATGACTTATCTGATAACTATGATAAAAATGAAACTGTTCATGCTCCTAAAACTCAGAAACCTAAGAAGCCTAAGACTTCAACATCTTGGGTTGTCAAGGGTGGAACTAATCCTTCAGGACCCTCTCAATAAGGGTACCTAAAACAATTTTATTTTTGTTTTGTAGGTTAGGATTAGGAGTAGGAGTAAAGTAGAGAAGATTTGGTACTTGGACAGTGGATGTTCAAGGCACATGTGTGGAAACATACATGAGTTGACTGATGCAGTTGCTGTGGATGGTCCAAAAGTCACTTTTGGAGACAGCAAAGAAGGCAAGATTAAAGCTAAAGGAAGATTAATCAAGGGAAACATAGAGATATCTGACGTCTCCTATGTTAAAGGCCTAAAATATAATCTGCTGAGCATAAGTCAATTTTGTGACAAGGGATATTCAGTCATCTTCTCAACAGATAAGTGCTACGTTGAACAGATTGGTACAAAGAAGGTAATTTTATCTGGAAGACGACAAGGAAATATCTATATAGTCGACTGGAATTCTGTTGACAAGAATTCAAGTGTTTGTTTGGTGGCATCTGCACCAAGTGAAGTCAGTTGGCTATGGCACAAGAGGATGAATCATTTAAACTTCAAGACCATAAACAGATTAATCAAGAATGATTTGGTAGAAGGGATTCCAAAAGCAGTCATGAGCAAAGACAAGCTCTGTGACGCCTGTCAGAAGGGTAAACAAATCAAGTCATCATTCAAAGAAAAGAAGCACCAATCCTCTGGGAGAATATTGGAGCTGTTGCATATGGACTTATTTGGACCCATTGATCCAGTCAGCAATGGTGGAAAGAAATACTGCCTAGCTGTTGTGGATGATTATTCAAGATATACTTGGGTGATTTTCATGAAGAAGAAAAGTGAAACCAAGGAACATCTTACAAGTCTGATGGAACTGATCCAGAATGAGAAGAGTATCAAAATATTGAAGATCAGATCAGATAGAGGGACAGAGTTTACAAACTCTACTGTTGAAGAGTATTGTAATATCAAAGGAATACATCATGAATATTCTGCTGCCAGAACCCCTCAACAGAATGGTGTTGCTGAAAGGAGAAACAGAACACTAAAAGAAGCTGTCAGAACCATGATAGCTGAAGCTAAGCTGCCACAAAGATTTTGGGCAGAAGCAACAAATACAGCATGCTTTACCCAAAACAGATGTATGATCAACAAAAATCAGAACAAGACTCCATATGAAGTTTGGAACAACAGAAAACCAAACATTCATTACTTTAAGATTTTTGGTTGTAAATGTTTTGTATTGAATAATGGGAAAAATCACCTTACTGCATTTGCAGAAAAGGCTGATGAAGCTGTTTTTGTAGGATATTCTACTGTTAGTAAAGCGTATAGAGTGTTTAACAAAAGAACATTACTAATAGAAGAATCTATCCATGTAGTATTTGATGAGCCAAGTCAATCCTCTGAAAAGAATCAAAGTGTAAATCAAGATCTGTCTGCTGATTTACAGAAGTTAGACGTTGGAAGAAATGAAGAATATGTTCCCATCATACTACCTAATCTAAGTTCAGCTGCTAACTCAAGTGCTGTTCATAATCACAGTGCTGATTGTCTAACAGACGAGTTGCAAACAGCTGACAGACCAGAGACTGTTCAACAGACGGCAAATGTTCAACAGACTACTACTGGAACTCCAACAGTAGTGTTGCAAGATCATAACAGAGGACAACATCCTGATTTGCAACCTGATCTCAGATGGCTCAAGAATCACCCTCCTGAATTAGTTATTGGTGATCCTTTAGATAGAGTGAAAACAAGAAGAGCTGCTGCACAAGATGCTATGTTTGTCACATTTCTATCTCAAATAGAGCCCAAGCAAATTGAAGAAGCTCTCAATGATTCCTTCTGGATAGAAGCTATGCAAGAAGAGTTGAATCAATTTGAAAGGAATGAAGTCTGGTACTTAGTTCCTAGACCAAGTCATCAAAGAGTAATTGGCACTAAGTGGGTATTCAGAAATAAAATGAATGAAGATGGTGTTGTCACCAGAAACAAAGCAAGACTAGTGGCCAAGGGTTATTGTCAAGAAGAAGGAATTGACTTTGATGAAACTTTTGCACCAGTAGCAAGACTTGAAGCAATCAGACTGTTTCTTGCCTATGCTGCTTACAAGAACTTCACTGTCTATCAGATGGATGTGAAGTCTGCTTTTCTCAATGGAGAATTGCAAGAAGAAGTGTATGTTGAACAACCTCCAGGATTTGAAGTCTATCAAGAAGAGGACAAAGTATATCGTCTGAAGAAAGCCCTTTATGGACTGAAACAAGCTCCAAGAGCATGGTATGATACCCTATCTGATTTTCTTTTAATTAAAGGATTTCGTAAAGGTAAGGTAGATAAAACCTTGTTCACAATTGAATGGGAAAATCATATATTACTTGTGCAAATATATGTGGACGATATTATTTTTGGTTCAACTAACCAACAAATGTGTGATAAGTTCTCCAAGCTGATGCAGAATAAGTTTGAAATGAGCATGATGGGTGAACTTAACTATTTTCTTGGATTGCAAGTTAGACAGTTGCCTGATGGAATATTCATCAGCCAAGCAAAGTACACAAGAGATCTGTTCAAGAAATTTGGTATGGAAACTAGCTCAACAGCTACCATTCCTATGTCTACAAGTCTTCGTTTGGATAAAGATGAAGATGGCAAATCAGTAGACATAACCAAATACAGAGGCATTATTGGTTCATTGTTGTATCTAACAGCAAGTAGACCTGACATAATGTACTCAGTTGGAGTCTGTGCAAGATTTCAATCAAACCCCAAAGAATCTCATCTTTTAGCTGCCAAGAGGATATTGAAGTATGTTAAAGGCACTCAAGAATTGGGATTATGGTATCCTAGAGAATCTGGATTTGAACTAGTTGGCTATTCAGATTCAGATCTTGCTGGCTGCAAGATTGACAGAAAGAGCACAACAGGTGCCTGTCAGTTCTTAGGCAGTCGTCTGATCTCATGGATGAGTAAGAAGCAAACCTCAGTTTCTATATCTACTGCTGAAGCTGAATATATAGCTGTTGGAGCTTGCTGTGCACAGATACTTTGGTTGAAGCATCAACTAGAAGACTACAACATCAAGATCAGTGGAATTCCAATCTACTGTGACAATACAAGTGCAATTTCACTTACTCAGAACACTACAAGTCATTCAAGGACTAAGCATATTGAGATTGTTGGATAAGGATGAAGATGAAGGCACTAAAGAAAGTTTGATAAGGGAGGTTTTGATGCATTCCAAAACTTCGTAAAATTGGCTAAGTATGGAGTAACTTAGCTGATAAACTTATCAAGGAATTTTGACTAAGTAATGAAGACATCAGAAGAGTCAAAGTTTCAAGGTCCAAGACTTCTGATCTGCTGAAGAGAAGTTATCAGACTAGTGAAGATCAGCCGACTCAAATCAGATTTGTTCAAGTTTGAGATCAGCCGAGTTCACCATCAGACGTATACTTCTGTCAGCCAAGTGAAGAAGATCATGAAGTGTTCCCAACGGTAATAAATGCCCCTTGGTGTAATAAATGCTGAAGTACGAGGATATTTAAGACAAATGATTGAAGAAAAGCTTCGCATCAGCCGAGTGCATTTAATGCTGCATTTAATGCTGCCTGCAGAATAGTACTGTTTACAGTACGGACAGACTGCAAAAGAGCCGTTCGCGGATTTTAAGGACCAGTACTCGAGGAATTTGAATCCTGTCTCTCTTCAACGGACATTTTTCAATCCTCAAGTATAAATAGCTGCAAGAGACGAAGAAGAAATAAGCAACACACTTTCTGAGAGAAAATCCGAAGCAAAATTCTTTAAGTCTCAAGAACAGCTCACTCATCAGCTGAGTCATTTGTTGACTAAAGCGGAGTTGAAGAATCAAGAAAAATACATCTTCTGAGTGATTTTGTAAACAAGAGTGTTGTGCGGAGTTGTGATCCATCTTTGTGAGTGATCAAACTTCAGAGGATAGGTTTTCTGTGTGATCTCCTATTGCGAACTTGTGGTCGTTTCATTTGTTGTTCGACGCAAGCAGAGTATACTGTAAACTTTGTGATTATAGTATAACCCAAGATCTGAGTGACTTGGAAGAGTGGACTAAAGGATATTTAAATCCATATAACCACTATAAAAATTGACTGTGTTTTTACATTGCTTCTAAACTTGCATATTTCCTGATTGCATAAAAACACATTAAGTTAACTGTTTGAAAAGAAGTTAAAAGGAGTTTATAAAACTGGGGAAACATTTTTCAAACTGCTAAGAATACTTGTGAAAAACACTTTGAAAATCCGCTGCAAGTACTCTAAGTATTAAAACTGATTTCTGCAAAATCAGCTAAGTAACTATCAGACGAGTGGTCAACAAGACTGTTCAAAGATTTGTTCGCGAACAGAATTGTAACTTACTAATCTGATCAGCTTAGTCTGTTCAGTTAGAGTAAAGTTTTAAAGTTAAATTTGAAAGAAAATTTTAAAGAGGTTTATTCACCCCCCCCCCCCTCTAAACCTCTTCTGACCACTTGGGACCAACAAGTGGTATCAGAGCAGGTGGTTCATTAGAATCAGCTGCCTGATCAACGAGCTTGATCCAAGTGTTTTTCAAAGGTTTTCAAAACTTTTCAAAAGAGCATCTTTTTGAAAAACAAAAACTTTTTGAAAAATGGATTGTATCAGCCATGTTCCCCACATTGCTGGTATGTCCTTTGAGGACTGGAAAATCAGAATGGAGATTTTCCTTGCTGCCTATAATGACAACATGCACACATGTATCATTAAAGGTCCATTCAAATTCACCAAGACCATCATCGTAGATGAAGCTCAAATAGTGGTGGAAAAAGACTTAACAGAAATGACAGCAGAAGAAATAAAGCTGTTCAACCTGGACAAAGTCGGAAGATTCATCATGACCAAAGCCCTGGATAATGATCGGTTTGACAAAGTCAAGCATTGCAAAACTGCAAAGGAGATGTGGGATAAGGTTCGTGACATGAGTGAAGGCAATGATGCCATTAAAGAGCATCAGCTCAGTGTTGCCTTGGAGAAGCTGGACAACTTCAAGATGAAGTCTGGAGAAACCATTGATCAGATGGACACCAGATTCACCAGAACTCTGAATGAAGTTTTGAAGCTGGGAAAGACTTTCACTGACAAAGAAATCACTGTCAGAGTACTGAAGGCTCTACCTCCCAAGTTCAACATGAAGGTGACAGCAATGGAAGAATCAAGAGATCTGGGCAAGATTTCTCTTACAGAGCTGTTCTCCGTACTCAAGGCGTATGAGTATAAACTGCCAAGGATGGGAATTGAAGAAACCTCAACTTCAGGACCCACAGCTGCACTGGTTGCTGCTGAAAATCAAAGAAGACCGGCTCAAAGAAATGCTGAAGTGGACTCATCTGATGAAGCCACTCTACTCAACAAAAAGGAGTACACTGCTGGAGATGTAGCATTATTGATGAACAACTTCAAGAAGTTCTATAAGAGAAAGATGAAAAACAAATACAATCATGCTGCTTCTACTTCTAAACCTAACTTTTCTTCTCAGGATAAAGAGGATTATAAATCAAAACTAATGTGTTACAACTGCAGGAAATTGGGACACTTCATAAGAGACTGTCCATATCCAAAAGCAGAGAAGTACACTGAGGAAGAGAAGAAAATGAGAATAGAAAGAAAGCATCAGAGAGCCAAGGCAATGATGGCTGAAGCAGAAAAGCCAGCTGCCGTCTACTCATCTGATTCAGACTCAGACTCGTCTGATGAAGAATCGTCTGATGAAGAAAAACCTGCTCTCCTGTGCCTGATGGCAAAGGAATCTGATGACTCTGAGGATGAGGTAACTCCTCAAGAAAATGAACTGTTTAATTCTCTAGAGCAAATGATGTTGAATAATACTACTATTGCTGGAGAGTTTGTTAAGCTTAAGGAAGAGATGAACTTGCTAAAAGAGCAAAATAGTTCACTGAAACTTTTAGCTGAAAAGCCAAAAGAATCAGCTGAATATAAACAGCTTGAGCAAGAGCATGAATCTCTGAAAGCTGAATGTGAGGTATATAAAGGAAAAATCATGGAACTTGAGAAAATCATTGAGTCTCATGATAAGTCAACTGTTGCATCCATGCATACACCTAAGAAACAGGAGACACCTTTAGAAAAGGATAAACTAGAGTTGAACCATACTGAAAAATTCATATCAGCTGACAACAGTAAGGTCATTCTGTATGTTCAAACTTCTAAACCTACCTCATCTGAGAATATGTTAAAGGAGAAGAAATCTCCTAAGGCTAAAAAGAGCAAAGAGCCTAGTGTAGGAAATCAGACTAGTAAGACCAAACAGCAGAGTCCTAAGAAGTCTGCTGATAAAGCTAAAGTCAATCAGACTAGTGGTAAAACTAAGTCAAAATCAAATGAGCAAGCATCTAGTAAACCAAAGAAGCATAAGAACAAGAAAATTCAAAATGCTTGGTATGGAAATGAGTCATATTATGTGCAACCTGCTGCATATCATCCTATGTATCATGCACCTCAGTTTCCTAATTACTATGCACCTTACCCTGCTCATCCAATGCATGCATATCCTGCATATCATGCACCTTACCCTGCTTATGAACATTATTCATATCATACTGATCATCAACATGACTTATCTGATAACTATGATAAAAATGAAACTGTTCATGCTCCTAAAACTCAGAAACCTAAGAAGCCTAAGACTTCAACATCTTGGGTTGTCAAGGGTGGAACTAATCCTTCAGGACCCTCTCAATAAGGGTACCTAAAACAATTTTATTTTTGTTTTGTAGGTTAGGATTAGGAGTAGGAGTAAAGTAGAGAAGATTTGGTACTTGGACAGTGGTTGTTCAAGGCACATGTGTGGAAACATACATGAGTTGACTGATGCAGTTGCTGTGGATGGTCCAAAAGTCACTTTTGGAGACAGCAAAGAAGGCAAGATTAAAGCTAAAGGAAGATTAATCAAGGGAAACATAGAGATATCTGACGTCTCCTATGTTAAAGGCCTGAAATATAATCTGCTGAGCATAAGTCAATTTTGTGACAAGGGATATTCAGTCATCTTCTCAACAGATAAGTGCTACGTTGAACAAATTGGTACAAAGAAGGTAATTTTATCTGGAAGACAACAAGGAAATATCTACATAGTTGACTGGAATTCTGTTGACAAGAATTCAAGTGTTTGTTTGGTGGCATCTGCACCAAGTGAAGTCAGTTGGCTATGGCACAAAAGGATGAATCATTTAAACTTCAAGACCATAAACAGATTAATCAAGAATGATTTGGTAGAAGGGATTCCAAAAGCAGTCATGAGCAAAGACAAGCTCTGTGACGCCTGTCAGAAGGGTAAACAAATCAAGTCATCATTCAAAGAAAAGAAGCACCAATCTTCTGGAAGAATATTGGAGCTGTTACATATGGACTTATTTGGACCCATTGATCCAGTCAGCAATGGTGGAAAGAAATACTGCCTAGCTGTTGTGGATGACTATTCAAGATATACTTGGGTGATTTTCATGAAGAAGAAAAGTGAAACCAAGGAACATCTTACCAATCTGATGGAACTGATCCAGAATGAAAAGAGCATCAAGATATTGAAGATCAGATCAGATAGAGGGACAGAGTTTACAAACTCTACTGTTGAAGAGTATTGTAATATCAAAGGAATACATCATGAGTATTCTGCTGCCAGAACCCCTCAACAGAATGGTGTTGCTGAAAGGAGAAACAGAACACTAAAAGAAGCTGTCAGAACCATGATAGCTGAAGCTAAACTGCCACAAAGATTTTGGGCAGAAGCAACAAACACAGCATGCTTTACCCAGAACAGATGTATGATCAACAAAAATCAGAACAAGACTCCATATGAAGTTTGGAACAACAGAAAACCAAACATTCATTACTTTAAGATTTTTGGTTGTAAATGTTTTGTGTTGAATAATGGGAAAAATCACCTTACTGCATTTGCAGAAAAGGCTGATGAAGCTGTCTTTGTAGGATACTCATCTGTTAGTAAGGCTTATAGAGTTTTCAATAAAAGAACATTGCTAATAGAAGAATCTATCCATGTAGTATTTGATGAGCCAAGTCAATCTTCTGAAAAGAATCAAAGTGTAAATCAAGATCTGTCTGCTGATTTACAGAAGTTAGACGTTGGAAGAAATGAAGAATATGTTCCCATCATACTACCTAATCTAAGTTCAGCTGCTAACTCAAGTGCTGTTCAAAATCACAGTGCTGATTGTCTAACAGACGAGTTGCTAACAGCTGACAGACCAGAGACTGTTCAACAGACGGCAAATGTTCAACAGACTACTACTGGAACTCCAACAGTAGTGTTGCAAGATCATAACAGAGGACAACATCCTGATTTGCAACCTGATCTCAGATGGCTCAAGAATCACCCTCCTGAATTGGTTATTGGTGATCCTTTAGATAGAGTGAAAACAAGAAGAGCTGTTGCACAAGATGCTATGTTTGTCACATTTCTATCTCAAATAGAGCCTAAACAAATTGAAGAAGCTCTCAATGACTCCTTCTGGATAGAAGCTATGCAAGAAGAGTTGAATCAATTTGAAAGGAATGAAGTCTGGTACTTAGTTCCTAGACCAAGTCATCAAAGAGTAATTGGCACTAAGTGGGTATTCAGAAATAAAATGAATGAAGATGGTGTTGTCACCAGAAACAAAGCAAGACTAGTGGCCAAGGGTTATTGTCAAGAAGAAGGAATTGATTTTGATGAAACTTTTGCACCAGTAGCAAGACTTGAAGCAATCAGACTGTTTCTTGCCTATGCTGCTCACAAGAACTTCACTGTCTATCAGATGGATGTGAAGTCTGCTTTTCTCAATGGAGAATTGCAAGAAGAAGTGTATGTTGAGCAACCTCCAGGATTTGAAGTCTATCTAGAAGAGGACAAAGTATATCGTCTGAAGAAAGCCCTTTATGGACTAAAACAAGCTCCAAGAGCATGGTATGATACCCTATCTGATTTTCTTTTAATTAAAGGATTTCGTAAAGGTAAGGTAGATAAAACCTTGTTCACAATTGAATGGGAAAATCATATATTACTTGTGCAAATATATGTGGACGACATTATTTTTGGTTCAACTAACCAACAGATGTGTGATAAGTTCTCCAAGCTGATGCAGAATAAGTTTGAAATGAGCATGATGGGTGAACTTAATTACTTTCTTGGATTGCAAGTTAGACAGTTGCCTGATGGAATATTCATCAGCCAAGCAAAGTACACAAGAGATCTGTTCAAGAAATTTGGTATGGAAACTAGCTCAACAGCTACCATTCCTATGTCTACAAGTCTTCGTTTGGATAAAGATGAAGATGGCAAATCAGTGGACATAACCAAATATAGAGGCATTATTGGTTCATTGTTGTATCTAACAGCAAGCAGACCTGATATAATGTACTCAGTTGGAGTCTGTGCAAGATTTCAATCAAACCCCAAAGAATCTCATCTCTTAGCTGCCAAAAGGATATTGAAGTATGTTAAAGGCACTCAAGAATTGGGATTATGGTATCCTAGAGAATCTGGATTTGAACTCATTGGTTATTCAGATTCAGACCTTGCTGGCTGCAAAATTGACAGAAAGAGCACAACAGGTGCCTGTCAGTTCTTGGGCAGTCGTCTGATCTCATGGATGAGTAAGAAGCAAACCTCAGTTTCTATATCTACTGCTGAAGCTGAATATATAGCTGCTGGAGCCTGCTGTGCACAGATACTTTGGTTGAAGCATCAACTAGAAGACTACAACATCAAGATCAGTGGAATTCCAATCTACTGTGACAATACAAGTGCAATCTCTCTTACTCAGAACACTACAAGTCATTCAAGGACTAAGCATATTGAGATCAAGCATCATTTCATTAGAGATCATGTGGAAAAAGGCAATGTAATGATTGAGTATGTTCATACTGATAATCAGATTGCTGACATCTTCACCAAACCTCTAAGTGAAGTAAGGTTCTCAACTCTAAGAGCTGAGTTAGGATTACTTAATTTGGAAGCATAAGCTGAGGGGGAACTCATCAGAAGACTGGAGTTCAACAGCTTAGTAATTCGTTATTATCTTCAAGGATTAACTCTCAACAGACTAGTTAACTTATGAATTCTTAAACTCAGGGGGAACGTGTAAGACTAGCGGTACTTCTGAATTAAAGATGAAATTTGTTAATGACAGTTAGTTGAAGTTATGTTTTCATCAGAAGACTCAACTATCGAAGATTGAAGTTATTTTATCTAGCTGGATTGACAAACAGCTGAGGAAGGTTATCAGCTATTGGCATTCTCTGATAACAGCATTGTCATCAGGACAGTAGTCCATCAGATAAGTGTTTATTATACTCATCTGATTACTTAAATAAAAGTGAACTATTTAAAAACGTTTTATCCAAAACACGCTTTTACAAGTAAACTGTCGGGCGGTACATATTCCCGCTCCTCACTAAAATATCTTTTGAATTTGAAAGGTCGTAACTGACGCCGCACGATCAGCACTGACAGAAAAACGGATCTAACGGTTGGCAGATATCACGGAAACCGAAAAAAAAAACCCCAACTCTATAAATCCTCATCTGATCAGTCGAGTAGCTCTTTACGCACCCTAAACTTTCAAAAGCAATTGTGAGAAAAACTTAAACAAGTTTTCTGCAAAAATCCTTTCCTTTTCACTAACTTTCAACAGATTGAAATGGCTGCTGAAGGAATGTTCTTAGATTATGAGTCCTATTATCAGTCTGGTACAAGTTTGATGAAAGAATTGTTGGAGAAATTCAAATCGGCACAGTTGGTAAATTTCATGGAGTACAATGAAGGAATAATCTGGACTGACCAGGTTATGGAGTATTATGGAACGGCAAAGGCTGACTACAACAAACTAGAAATCAAAGCGAAAGTGGGTGACAAATCTGTTGTCATCACTCCACAAGTTCTTCATGAACAGTTTGGTTTGCCCAAGTCTGGAAGACACGAAGTTACCGTACTGACTGAGGAGAAGCACCAACAGTTTTGGGCGATCTGCGCCAAGGAAGGAGAAATGTTGTCTGGCAACATTAAAAAGAAACAGCTGAAGGATGAATATCAGCGGATGGCTGATATGGTCTCGAAGCTGATTGAGAACTGTACTTTTTCTCTAGATGCTGTTACAATGAAGCGTTTCAGCATCATGGCTGCCGTATACTATGGGCTAGAGGTAAACTGGTCCATTATAATTTGGTATATACTTGCTGATTTTCTGGAAGTGAAGAAGGGAAAAGGCCCTTACACCAACCACAGAATCACTTTAAGTTACCTCCTATCAAAGTTGGGCTGTGTCATGACAAATGGGAAAGAAATTCACAAGTCCAAAGCAATGAACAAGTATCTACCTGTTCAGAAGAGGAAGGCTGATGAGCCTGAACGAGAAGAAGTTGAGGAACCAAAGGAGGTTCCTGCCAAAAGGCAAAAGAGATTAGTCAAAACAGCAAGTTTGGCTGTTGAGACTAAAAGGAAGAGGGCTGCTGATGAGCCCAAAAAGAAAGAATTAAAGCAGATGGAGAGAGTGACTTCTGCTGAAGCCACTAAGATTGTTGAGAACATTATTGCTGATGTAAGGACTGGATCCCCTGCATCACCATCAAGAACTCCATCAGCAGAGAGGCCTGCTGAGGATATTTCTCAAAGGACAAGAAGTCAACTGAGAAGTACAGCTGCTACCACTTACCGTGAAGGTAGAACAAAGAGGTCTGCTAGAAAGCAGATGACATTCATTGAAAAACCTACTGATCTGGAAAATGTAGCTAGGGAGGATCCTGAAGCTGCTCAAAGGCCTATTGAAACAGTTGAGACTGTTGAGACTGACAAAGCTGATGAGCAACAGCCAAGTCAAGTCACTTCAACAGCTGAGGTTGCTCAACCTCAAGAAGATCCAGATGTTCAAATCATCCATCCTATAGCTGCTGCTCCCATATCATCTGCTGGACCAGCACCTGCTGATAAAGGCAAGAGAAAAATAGTGCTAAGGAGAAAGAAAGTCTCCAAAGCTGATAAGAAAGCAAGGGAAGAAGCTGAACAGAGGAAGCAGGATGAGCTTGAAGAGAAGAAAGCACTTGAGCTGAGCAAAGCTCAAGAAGCAAAGGATGAAGCCAGAAGACGCATGTCTGCAGAAGAAAGAAAAGCTGCTGAGGATGCTGAAATGGCTATGGTGATTGAATTGAGCAAGGTTGATGCCTATGGACCTGTCCATGGAGGTGGCATCAAGATTGGTGAAGAGCAGACTGAAGAAGACAAAAAGAAGATACTACTGCCTGCTCCCAAAGCCAAGTCCAAAGACAAGTTTGAAGTCAGAAAAGCTTTTGAGATAGTCTATGCTGATAAGGAATTGTTCAAGAAATTTGAGAAGTCATTAGCATACTATGATCAGAAGTTGATGCTGAAGACTCTGTTCAACCAAGAAAAGCCAAGATATATCAGTTGGAGGGACAACAGGCTGAACAAGTCAATTACTGAACTTCAAGATATGAAGGAGTTAGCTGATGAAGAACGATGGGTTCTAAGTTGGCTGAAGACAAGCTCCATTCAAAAGGCTCTTGATCCAAGCTATGTGAGAGATATCATGCATAGTTATGCAAAAGGCTTTGCATTGGAGGAAGCCAAGAAAATCAAGAGCACCTTGCCTGAAAAGAAGAAGAAATCTGAAGATGCTGAGGAAAGAGCAATTAAGTTTGCTGTTATGGCTGCCCTGAAGAGATGGGCTAAAAAGTCAAAGTATCAGCAAGGCTGTTCAAGTGATTTGCCACTACTGCCTAGTGTCCAGCAAATCATTTTTGGCAAGGAAGTGCAACCGTTCTATGAAGTGCCAAAGGGGAATAATGCTTTTGTTAACCCCTGGATCATTGTGAGGCAAATCAGACAAACCACTTGCTTCAATGACGATGGCACTATCACCAACTTAGTCTATGATGATGTTACTGATGAGCCTAAAGCTGCGGACAAGCCTGATGTTAAGTCTGCTGATCAGACTGAAGACAAGCCTGCTGATCAGACTGCTGACAAGCCTGCTGATCAAATTGCTGATAAGTCTGCTGATCAGACTGAAGACAAGTCTGCTGAAAAGGCTGCTGATGATCCCCTGGCCATTGAATGGAAGGCTACGGACTCTGGAAATCATCAAGACGAAAAGATGGAAGATATTCCTGTCCACCAGGAAATTGATGAAAGGGATGTAGCTGCTGCTTCTGCTTCATCAGGTGATAAGCACTCATCACTGATGGAAGCAATCCAGATGCTGATGGAAAACCAACTTAAGGAACTGGAAGACAAGCACAAGCAACAGCTATTAAAGGTTAAGGAGGAGCTGAAAGCAGAGTTGGCAGAAACCAACAGACTTCAGCTGGAAACTGTTCAAGGATCAACAGAAGAGATCATCAAAAAGGAGATCAACAGTATTCCAATTCCTCAAGACAACTCATTGCAGTTGATACACAGCTTAAGAGAACTGAACCAGAACGTAGAAGATGTGAAGGGTGATGTGAATCATCTTCACACTGCTTTAAAATCAGCTGAGTACAAGATTGCTGACTTAACTGCAACTTTCATTAAAGTCAGTCATGAAGAGAAGGAAATCAATCTGGGAATGTTGCAAGAAGTTGCAAAGGCTGCACAGGAAGTTCAAAATGAAATTGCAACTATCAATCTCAACATTGACTACTTCAATGATAAGACTGATGTCATCAGCACTGACCTTCATCATCTGACAGCTAGTCATGACGTGGTTAATCAGAATCTAAAGGCTTTGTGTGCTGGAGTGAAGATTCCAACAGTTGCTCTCAACCCTACTGTTGAACCTTCTAATGTCATCAGAGTTGATGATGACAAAAAGGGGGAAGATAAAAGGGAAGAACCAGCTAAGGAAACTGCTGCTGAAGAACCAGCAAAGGAATCTGCTGCTGAAGAATCAACTAAGGAAGAAACTGCTGCTGCAACCATTCAAGCCAAGGAAACTGAAGACACTACTGACAAAGCTGAAGTGCTTGGAAAGGTAGAAGAAGAAGAAAAGATAGAAGAAGAAGATACCAAGTACAAAAACACTGAATCTGCCAGGAAAGCCATGGAAGCCTTGAAAGCTCTACAAGAGCAAGAACTTAAGGAGAAGATGGAAGCTGCCAAAGCAATTCTGGAAGAAGAAGTTGATGAAGAAGATGATGATGAAGAATCATCATATGAATATGAAGAAGTGCTTGAATCTGATGAAGAAGCTGATAGTTAGGAATTGCAAAATCCATTGTAATCAGTTTATTTTTTTTCAGAAATCTCATCTGATGAACTTGTACATGTAACTCATTTTCAATATTAATGAAAAGTCAAGTTCAATCCAATAAACTTTTTCTATCTCAGAAAATTTTGAGGATTTCAATCTTTAGTTTAGGTATTCAACAGGTACTAAGCTGAAGTTTTGTCATCATCAAAAAGGGGGAAATTGTTGGATAAGGATGAAGATGAAGACACTAAAGAAAGTTTGATAAGGGAGGTTTTGATGCATTCCAAAACTTCGTAAAATTGGCTAAGTATGGAGTAACTTAGCTGATAAACTTATCAAGGAATTTTGACTAAGTAATGAAGACATCAGAAGAGTCAAAGTTTCAAGGTCCAAGACTTCTGATCTGCTGAAGAGAAGTTATCAGACTAGTGAAGATCAGCCGACTCAAATCAGATTTGTTCAAGTTTGAGATCAGCCGAGTTCACCATCAGACGTATACTTCTGTCAGCCAAGTGAAGAAGATCATGAAGTGTTCCCAACGGTAATAAATGCCCCTTGGTGTAATAAATGCTGAAGTACGAGGATATTTAAGACAAATGATTGAAGAAAAGCTTCGCATCAGCCGAGTGCATTTAATGCTGCATTTAATGCTGCCTGCAGAATAGTACTGTTTACAGTACGGACAGACTGCAAAAGAGCCGTTCGCGGATTTTAAGGACCAGTACTCGAGGAATTTGAATCCTGTCTCTCTTCAACGGACATTTTTCAATCCTCAAGTATAAATAGCTGCAAGAGACGAAGAAGAAATAAGCAACACACTTTCTGAGAGAAAATCCGAAGCAAAATTCTTTAAGTCTCAAGAACAGCTCACTCATCAGCTGAGTCATTTGTTGACTAAAGCGGAGTTGAAGAATCAAGAAAAATACATCTTCTGAGTGATTTTGTAAACAAGAGTGTTGTGCGGAGTTGTGATCCATCTTTGTGAGTGATCAAACTTCAGAGGATAGGTTTTCTGTGTGATCTCCTATTGCGAACTTGTGGTCGTTTCATTTGTTGTTCGACGCAAGCAGAGTATACTGTAAACTTTGTGATTATAGTATAACCCAAGATCTGAGTGACTTGGAAGAGTGGACTAAAGGATATTTAAATCCATATAACCACTATAAAAATTGACTGTGTTTTTACATTGCTTCTAAACTTGCATATTTCCTGATTGCATAAAAACACATTAAGTTAACTGTTTGAAAAGAAGTTAAAAGGAGTTTATAAAACTGGGGAAACATTTTTCAAACTGCTAAGAATACTTGTGAAAAACACTTTGAAAATCCGCTGCAAGTACTCTAAGTATTAAAACTGATTTCTGCAAAATCAGCTAAGTAACTATCAGACGAGTGGTCAACAAGACTGTTCAAAGATTTGTTCGCGAACAGAATTGTAACTTACTAATCTGATCAGCTTAGTCTGTTCAGTTAGAGTAAAGTTTTAAAGTTAAATTTGAAAGAAAATTTTAAAGAGGTTTATTCACCCCCCCCCCCTCTAAACCTCTTCTGACCACTTGGGACCAACAGAGATCAAGCATCATTTCATTAGAGATCATGTGGAAAAAGGCAATGTAATGATTGAGTATGTTCATACTGATAATCAAATTGCTGATATTTTCACTAAACCTTTAAGTGAAGTAAGGTTTTCAACTTTAAGAGCTGAGCTAGGACTACTTAATTTGGAAGCATAAGCTGAGGGGGAACTCATCAGAAGACTGGAGTTCAACAGCTTAGTAATTCGTCATTATCTTCAAGGATTAACTCTCAACAGACTAGTTAACTCATGAATTCTTAAACTCAGGGGGAACGTGTAAGACTAGCGGTACTTCTGAATTAAAGATGAAATTTGTTAATGTCAGTTAGTTGAAGTTATGTTTTCATCAGAAGACTCAACTATCGAAGATTCAAGTTATATTATCTAGCTGGATTGACAAACAGCTGAGGAAGGTTATCAGCTATTGGCATTCTCTGATAACAGCATTGTCATCAGGACAGTAGTCCATCAGATAAGTGTTTATTATACTCATCTGATTACTTAAATAAAAGCGAACTATTTAAAAACGTTTTATCCAAAACACGCTTTTACAAGTAAACTGTCGGGCGGCATATTTTCCCGCTCCTCATTAAAATATCTTTTGAATTTGAAAGGTCGTAACTGACGCCGCACGATCAGCACTGACAGAAAAACGGATCTAACGGTTGGCAAATATCACGGAAACCGAAAAACCCCAACTCTATAAATCCTCATCTGATCAGTCGAGTAGCTCTTTACGCACCCTAAACTTTCAAAAGTACTTGTGAGAAATTTCTGCAAATTCTCTGCATACTCTCCTTCGTTTTTCTAACCTTCAACAGATTTACAATGGCCGCCGAAGGTATGTTTCTCGTCTATGATTCCTACTACCAATCTGGTACGAATCTGATGAAAGAACTGCTCGAAAAGTTCAAAGCTGCTTCGCTGGTAAACTTCATGGAATACCACGAAGGAATTATCTGGACTGACCAAGTGATGGAGTACTACAACTCTGCGAAAGCTGACTACAACAAACTGGAGATTAAGGCTTCAGTGGGAGGCAAATCTATCACTATCACTCCTGCTGTTCTTCACGAGACGTTTGGGCTTCCTAACAGAGGACGACATGACGTCACTGTACTGACAGAGGACAAGCACCAACAGTTCTGGGCGATCTGCGCCAAAGAGGGAGAAACTTTATCTGGAAATATTAGGAAGAAGCAACTGAAGGATGAATATCAGCGAATGGCTGATATGGTGTGCAAGCTGGTTGAGAACTGCACATTCTCACTAGATGCTGTTACCATGAAGAGGTTCAGCATCATGGCTGCCATATACTATGGAATGGATATCAACTGGTCCATCATAGTATGGTACATATTAGCTGACTTTCTTGATGATAAGAAAGGAAAAGGTCCCACTACCAACCACAGGATCACACTCAGCTATCTGCTGTCAAAGCTGGGCTGTGATATGAAGAATGGAAAGGAAATTCACAAATCTAAGGCATTGTCCAAATACATGCCTGTTCAAAAGAGGAAGGCTGGTGAGCCTGAGGAAGCTGATGTTGAGGAACCAAAGGAGGTTCCTGCCAAAAGGCAAAAGAGATTAGTCAAAACAGCAAGTTTGGCTGCTGAGACTAAAAGGAAGAGGGCTGCTGATGAGCCCAAGAAGAAAGAATCTAAGCAGATGGAGAGAGTGACTTCTGCTGAAGCCACTAAGATTGTTGAGAACATTATTGCTGATGTAAGGACTGGATCCCCTGCATCACCATCAAGAACTCCATCAGCAGAGAGGCCTGCTGAGGATATTTCTCAAAGGACAAGAAGTCAACTGAGAAGTACAGCTGCTACCACTTACCGTGAAGGTAGAACAAAGAAGTCTGCTAGAAAGCAGATGACATTCATTGAAAAACCTACTGATCTGGAAAATGTAGCTAGGGAGGATCCTGAAGCTACTCAAAGGCCTATTGAAACAGTTGAGACTGTTGAGACTGACAAAGCTGATGAGCAACAGCCAAGTCAAGTCACTTCAACAGCTGAGGTTGCTCAACCTCAAGAAGATCCAGATGTTCAAATCATCCATCCTATAGCTGCTGCTCCCATATCATCTGCTGGACCAGCCCCTGCTGATAAAGGCAAAAGAAAAATAGTGCTAAGGAGAAAGAAAGTCTCCAAAGCTGATAAGAAAGCAAGGGAAGAAGCTGAACAGAGGAAGCAGGATGAGCTTGAAGAGAAGAAAGCACTTGAGCTAAGCAAAGCTCAAGAAGCAAAGGATGAAGCCAGAAGACGCATGTCTGCAGCAGAAAGAAAAGCTGCTGAGGATGCTGAAATGGCTGCGGTGATTGAACTGAGCAAGGTTGATGCCTATGGACCTGTCCATGGAGGTGGCATCAAGATTGGTGAAGAGCAGACTGAAGAAGACAAAAAGAAGATACTACTGCCTGCTCCCAAAGCCAAGTCCAAAGACAAGTTTGAAGTCAGAAAAGCTTTTGAGATAGTCTATGCTGATAAGGAATTGTTCAAGAAATTTGAGAAGTCATTAGCATACTATGATCAGAAGTTGATGCTGAAGACTCTGTTCAACCAAGAAAAGCCAAGATATATCAGTTGGAGGGACAACAGGCTGAACAAGTCAATTACTGAACTTCAAGATATGAAGGAGTTAGCTGATGAAGAACGATGGGTTCTAAGTTGGCTGAAGACAAACTCCATCCAAAAGGCTCTTGATCCAAGCTATGTGAGAGATATCATGCATAGCTATGCAAAAGGCTTTGCATTGGAGGAAGCCAAGAAAATCAAGAGCACCTTGCCTGAAAAGAAGAAGAAGTCTGAAGATGCTGAGGAAAGAGCAATTAAGTTTGCTGTTATGGCTGCCCTGAAGAGATGGGCTAAAAAGTCAAAATATCAGCAAGGCTGTTCAAGTGATTTGCCACTACTGCCTAGTATCCAGCAAATCATTTTTGGCAAGGAAGTGCAACCGTTCTATGAAGTGCCAAAGGGGAATAATGCTTTTACTAACCCCTGGATCATTGTGAGGCAAATCAGACAAACCACTTGCTTCAATGATGATGGCACTATCACCAACTTAGTCTATGATGATGTTACTGATGAGCCTAAAACTGCGGACAAGCCTGATGTCAAGTCTGCTGATCAAACAGCTGACAAGCCTGCTGATCAAATTGCTGATAAGTCTGCTGATCAGACTGAAGACAAGTCTGCTGAAAAGGCTGCTGATGACTCCCTGGCCATTGAGTGGAAGGCTACGGACTCTGGAAATCATCAAGACGAAAAGATGGAAGATATTCCTGTCCACCAGGAAATTGATGAAAGGGATGTAGCTGCTGCTTCTGCTTCATCAGGTGATAAGCACTCATCACTGATGGAAGCAATCCAGATGCTGATGGAAAATCAACTTAAGGAACTGGAAGACAAGCACAAGCAACATCTATTAAAGGTTAAGGAGGAGCTGAAAGCAGAGTTGGCAGAAACCAACAGACTTCAGCTGGAAACTGTTCAAGGATCAACAGAAGAGATCATCAAAAAGGAGATCAACAGTATTCCAATTCCTCAAGACAACTCATTGCAGTTGATACACAGCTTAAGAGAACTGAACCAGAACGTGGAAGATGTGAAGGGTGATGTG
Source organism: Penstemon eatonii (assembly GCA_038501285.1). Lineage (NCBI taxonomy): Eukaryota > Viridiplantae > Streptophyta > Magnoliopsida > Lamiales > Plantaginaceae > Penstemon > Penstemon eatonii. The sequence goes on from CM076711.1 coordinate 20,440,199, forward strand.
AATCATCTTCACACTGCTTTAAAATCAGCTGAGCACAAGATTGCTGACTTAACTGCAACTTTCATTAAAGTCAGTCATGAAGAGAAGGAAATCAATCTGGGGATGTTGCAAGAAGTTGCAAAGGCTGCACAGGAAGTTCAAAATGAAATTGCAACTATCAACCTCAACATTGACTACTTCAATGATAAGACTGATGTCATCAGCACTGACCTTCATCATCTGACAGCTAGTCATGACGTGATGAATCAGAATCTAAAGGCTTTGTGTGCTGGAGTGAAGATTCCAACAGTTGCTCTCAACCCTACTGTTGAACCTTCTAATGTCATCAGAGTTGATGATGACAAAAAGGGGGAAGATAAAAGGGAAGAACCAGCTAAGGAAACTGCTGCTGAAGAACCAGCAAAAGAATCTGCTGCTGAAGAATCAACTAAGGAAGAAACTGCTGCTGCAACCATTCAAGCCAAGGAAACTGAAGACACTGCTGACAAGGCTGAAGTACTTGAAAAGGTAGAAGAAGAAGATACCAAGTACAAAAACACTGAATCTGCCAGGAAAGCCATGGAAGCTTTGAAAGCTCTACAAGAACAAGAACTTAAGGAGAAGATGGAAGCTGCCAAAGCAATTCTGGAAGAAGAAGTTGATGATGAAGAAGATGATGAAGAATCATCTTATGAATATGAAGAAGTGCTCGAATCTGATGAAGAAGCTGATAGTTAGAAATTGAAAAATCAATTGTAATCAGTTTACTTTTTCAGAAATCTCATCTGATGAATTTGTACATGTAATTCACTTTCTATATCAATAAAATGTTCAAGTTCAATCCAATAAACTTTTTCTATCTCAGAAAATTTTGAGGATTACAATCTTTAGTTTAGGTATTCAACAGGTACTAAGCTGAAGTTTTGTCATCATCAAAAAGGGGGAAAATGTTGGATGAAGATGAAGATGAAGGCACTGAAGAAAGTTTGATAAGGGAGGTTTTGATGCATTCCAAAACTTCGTAAAATTGGCTAAGTATGGAGTAACTTAGCTGATAGACTTATCAAGGAATTTTGACTAAGTAAAGAAGACATCAGAAGAGTCAAAGTTTCAAGGTCCAAGACTTCTGATCTGCTGAAGCAAAGTTATCAGATTAGTGAAGATCAGCCGACTCAAATCAGATTTGTTCAAGTTTGAGATCAGCCGAGTTCACCATCAGACGTATACTTTCGTCAGCCAAGTAAAGAAGATCATGAAGTGTTCCCAACGGTAATAAATGCCCCTTGGTGTAATAAATGCTGAAGTACGAGGATATTTAAGACAAATGATTGAAGAAAAGCTTCGCATCAGCCGAGTGCATTTAATGCTGCATTTAATGCTGCCTGCAGAATAGTACTGTTTACAGTACGGACAGACTGCAAAAGAGCCGTTCGCGGATTTTAAGGACCAGTACTCGAGGAATTTGAATCCTGTCTCTCTTCAACGGACATTTTTCAATCCTCAAGTATAAATAGCTGCAAGAGACGAAGAAGAAACAAGCAACACACTTTCTGAGAGAAATTTCCGAAGCAAAATTCTTTAAGTCTCAAGAACAGCTCACTCATCAGCTGAGTCATTTGTTGACGAAAGCAGAGTTGAAGAATCAAGAAAAATACATCTTCTGAGTGATTTTGTAAACAAGAGTGTTGTGCGGAGTTGTGATCCATCTTTGTGAGTGATCAAACTTCAGAGGATAGGTTTTCTGTGTGATCTCCTATTGCGAACTTGTGGTCGTTTCATTTGTTGTTCGACGCAAGCAGAGTATACTGTAAACTTTGTGATTATAGTATAACCCAAGATCTGAGTGACTTGGAAGAGTGGACTAAAGGATATTTAAATCCATATAACCACTATAAAAATTACTTGTGTTTTTACATTGTTTCAAAACTGCATATCTTCTGTTTGCATAAAAACACATTAAGTTAACTGTTTGAAAAGAAGTTAAAAGGAGTTTATAAAACTGGGGAAACATTTTTCAAACTGCTAAGAATACTTGTGAAAAACACTTTGAAAATCCGCTGCAAGTACTCTAAGTATTAAAACTGATTTCTGCAAAATCAGCTAAGTAACTATCAGACGAGTGGTCAACAAGACTGTTCAAAGATTTGTTCGCGAACAGATTTGTAACTTACTAATCTGATCAGCTTAGTCTGTTCAGTTAGAGTAAAGTTTTAAAGTTAAATTTGAAAGAAAATTTTAAAGAGGTTTATTCACCCCCCCCCCCCCCTCTAAACCTCTTCTGACCACTTGGGACCAACATCAGGCTTATAATCTATAACTACACAGGAGTCTTAATTTCTCACTATATGCAATTCATGAATCACCAAGCAAACCAGATGCTTCATGCTTCTCCAAAGACATGCCTACAACAAAAAATCAATTAAGAATAAAAAAATGGAAAATCCGCATTGTTTTAGTATGTGCAAAATAATACTATAATAAAAGACTTGTAAACTATTGCCTTCACAAGATCAAAAGACATTTGTACCCATTTTCTCCCATGTACATACATAATAAGAAACATTGCACTTGTATTTTATACCATTTAATTGGATGAGGACTTATATTATGTAAACGAAGAAGAAAATGGATTGATACAAGGGAGTTTAAAAGCTTTACTGATGCTAGAATCTAAAATGATTCTTAATAACTCAAATATAGAGTTAGTGATACCTTCAAGAAAAATAATTAATTTGCAATATGTATTATTAGCCAATAGAGCACAAGAAAACAAAGTACACTAAATTAAAGAGAAGGTAGAGATAGCCAAATGAGAAGTGAAATTAATTTTTAAAAACTCAACTATCATTAGAAATTTAAAATACCATTTTCAAGAATCAACTATACTTTGGATACTTCAGAAAACTACTCATTTTTTAAGTAGTACAACATTACAACTAATTAAATATACAACGATAAAACCAAATACCATAATTTCACTTAAAGTAAGACTTTTGTCATTCATAGGGGGAAAGACATTTTGGATTACTATCATGCACAAGAAGAGTCATCCGAGTCATTTTTATTTATTTATTTATAGATTGAAGGAGACAAGTTTTTGATCATGAAATGGGAGATAAAGAGGTGATCAACAAAGTAAAGCCTAACAGTAGAAAGTCAATTCAAGCTATCCAAACAAGATCACTAAATATTCATTGTTGGAAAATGCACATAATACCCAACTGAAAATAGTGGATAAAGTGGAAAGAACCCCATGATTTTAAGTATGAAGACAAGAAGAATATGAATTGAGAAGGGAATTTGATGATCATACATCATACCCTTTAGTAAAGAGGAATCCAGCTGTGATTAGTTCAACTGTTCAAGACATTGGTCAATTAAATTGGAGTTGATAAATTTGCAAGATAAATACACCAAAGAATGCGTGGAAGGAAAAAACTTTCATTGGAGAAATTGAATAATCTATGACAGGCAATACGTGACGTAAGCATCAAAATAAAAGTACAATCATCAAAACTCAGTATAACACAATGCACAACAACAGTTTTTAACTCCATGGATGAGTTTAGTAGACCTCGAGGAGGTAACCAATAAGAAAGTGTCTCGCTCCACGAGCTCAAACCAAAAGCTGCATGTAGCAGCGCCAAGAGCTCTGCCACCTACGATTGGAGCCGACTCTGCGACGGCTCGTAAAGAGACGGAGGCGAAGGGGTGAAAAATTCTCTGTTTGAAAAATAAAAAAAAGAATTGCTTAAAAGGGAAAATTAGCTGAGAACTTAAATAATTAACCAAGCAGGTAGAGTTTTACAGAACAGAGACAATTGGTGAGATATATCGTGGGAAATGGTGGGAAAGGACGAATTTTGTGAAAGCGGGATGTTTGAGAGGAAGACAACAAAAAGAAAGAGAGGTACAAACGACACAGAGGCAGTCAACAAAAATAATTAGCCGCCAAAAGTAAAGGAAAAATGAACTCCAAAGATGCATCGAACCAGTAAATATATCATACAACGTTGATGTTTTGGCATATAAAGATAGAAAAGAAAATCGAAATTAAAAGAGGAACACTGTTCATAGGAAACATTGGCACTTACCATCATCACTATGGATCGGTGCGAGTCTAAGCCTGTTCACCAAGGAGGTGCCATCTGTTTTGAAGTTAAGAATTTTGCCTTGGAATTCAATTCATTCGACATCTTCTGATCTCGGAAACAATAGGATCAACCAAAGAGTGTCGTAGCTTTGCACGTGGGTCTCTAAATTGCAGGAATCGACTGAAAAATTCAACCATAATCATAATATTTTCAAGTTTTTATATGACAAGATTCTATAAAGTACTAACAATAACATTATATTCAAAAGTATCCTAACAGTTACATGATCACTTCAGTGTATTATGGCAAAAATGAATGTAAACACTTTAGCTAATATATATCAGTCCTGCATTCCCAAATCCACTCATAGTTTTACAGTCCCACCACTCAAATCCAAGTTTTAGAACTCTGTTAATCTGATGTTAGAGGTCTGCATAGTGATTCATAAACTCTAACTAATCAAACTGAAAGAATTATATTATATAGAAACTTTGTATATGATTTCAAAGTACTTAGGATGGAGAAATGTTCTGTTACTACAATTAGAGTTCTGCACTAGTGTTACTCTTCTATTAAAAAAGAACACACACTATATACCACATATTGATGGATATTTTCAAAATATCCCAAAACTTCTAACAGAATCTTTATAAAATTAGCATTAAGAAAGAAATGAAGTTATATTAGTGCAGATATCCTGAATTGTGCACCACCTTAACAAAATTCCACCAGAACAATATCAAATTTTGTTAAATAAAAAGTAAAAAAATTGCAATTTCCATTTCAACATTTCACAACATAAATTAGTTCATGATTAACACAATTAAACTTAAACTACCAAAAAAATCATATAAAATGAATAATAAAAAAGAAATTTGTATTGCTAATATAAATTCTTCTATATTTATAAAATACAGTAATTAATCCAAGCATTTCCAAACAAACTATAGCAATGACGTTGGGTGCATGATGTGTTACCAGTTACGGCCGAGGACTTCATCGGCGCGGGAAATTCAAATACTGTGTTCACGTATTTGACAGCGGAATCCATTTCCATCCCATCGGAAACAACAATTGACGTAGCTACCGCCGTCGGCGTGTAAAAGAATCGATCACAGGGCAGATTAGGAAGAAGAGGTAATGATAATTTCAGATCCATGAATTTATGTGACAAATTTTGTAAGTCGCAGGGTTTGCGTTATTGGGGAGAAAAGAAATATAACACGAGAATGGGAAAATCGAATTGGAGGAAGAGAATTGTGGCCGATTAGGAAGAAGAGGAATGAGAATTGGGAGAAACCGAGGATTTTTGTAGGTTTGAAGGGAACTGAAAATGAAAAAAAAAACAGAGGGCTAATGGTCGATTGGGAAGAAGATCGATGGGGAATGAGATGAATTGAGAAGGAAAATATTAATTTGAGAAGCAAAAGTAAATTTTAAACCGGCCCAACCCCCCCAAGATGGACAGCGAGCCGCAAAACAAAATTGAAAAGTAAAATCAAAATAAACAATCAGATTTAAGAGTGAAAAAAGAAAATCAGAATGAAAATAGGAATCCTCACAACCTGCAATCATTCCATTACAGAGCTGCTATGGATCGATTCCGATTTGAATCCTCACAACCTGCAATCATAACCTCCAATCTTCAGGAAGACGTTCTGATTGAGATATTATTGAAGCTCCCCACGAAATCTCTGCTGAAATTCAGGTGCGTTTCAAAAAATTGGCTTTCTTTGATTTCTAACTCAAAATTTGTGAAATCCCATGCCCAATCTCCATCTCGTCATAGACGATGTATCTATACAAACTGTTCGCCCCTTCCTCAATTTTCTTCCTATATTCTCCACCCAAAGTTCAACACAGGAGCAATTGAGGAGGACTTTATACCCTTCGATTTTCCTTTTAAAGAAATGAAGCATCGCCAAGTAAAGATTGTGGGTTCTTGTGATGGATTGGTTTGTTTAGTTATAAACGGATCTATTGTTATGTTGTGGAATCCTGCTACCAGAGAATCTAGGGTTCTACCTTGTTCTGATACCTATAATAAAGAAATTAATTCTGATTTTTGTTATGGTTTTGGTTACGATGCTTTTAATGATGATTTCAAAGTTGTTCGATCCCTAAAAAATCATGTTAAAAGTATCAGGATTTACAGTTTAAGATCCAATTCATGGAGAAATGTTTATTTGATGACTCCTGGTTCGTTAGTGCTTATAAGTTCTTCGAGTGGAGTTCTCTCGAATGGAGCTATCCATTGGCTAGCGGTTTTACACGAAGATAAGCTTCATAAACATGTTATTATTGCTATAAATTTGGCTAAAGAGACTTGTGATTTTATACCAGTTCCAGCTGATTATGTAACTTGTGATAGTTCTGTGTTGGGGGCTTCAGAACAAAATCTGCTGCTAGCTAATTCCGATCATTCGGTGTTAGGAAAAAGTGTGGATATTTGGATGTTGAATGAATATGGTGTGAAAGAATCTTGGATCAAGATTATGCACATTCCAGATTTTCAAGATATCTTGACCAACCCGTTGGTATTGTTTGTTTCGAAAGATGGAGAGGTTATTAGGAAGGATCACAATGACAGCAAAATTCTGCATAGTTACGAGTTTCGTTCGTTTAGTGGCTTTATTGAATTCGGAAGTACAAGTTACATGGAAAGTCTTATTTCTCCTAGTCCTAAAGATGAGGTTGACGAGTTGCCGTTTGATGAGGACGGATCTTGTGGTTCATTGGATGAAGTTTAGGATGGTTTTGGTGTCAAAAAGTGGTCCTTTTGAGAACGGATAAAATAATTGTGGATGGAAGTAAGGTACTATTTTCTAGTATTTAGTACATGTCTTTTACCATTTTTAGTTTACTTGTTTATGTCATGTTAGAAACTGCTGGATACAGGTTCCAATATGATGCTTAGAGATAATTTAGGTTATGTTAGTCAAACTATGTAGCTATCTCGTCTTTTTAATAAATAACTTTTTAGATATCGTGCTTAAAATCGTGTTTGAGCATGATTTGATTGTTTTAACGTACAATCGTCCATATTTAGTTAAAAGGCAATTTTAGCAGTTTAGAGATCTGAAATATACCACTGACAAAAGAACATTAGTGAACAAAATTAGTTCAAGGAATATACGGTTAACATTTGATCACTTCAATTTTCTTCCCTACTTGAAAAGTTGGTTCCTTTTAGTGTAAAAAAGGGGGAATTTTATATAAATTGTTTTCTAACTTTATCAGCTTAAAATTTGCATAGAAGAATTTTTTTTCATCTTGGTGCAATTTGCATTCTAACTGTTTGGGAGAAAGCTATGTACTGGTCTATATTGTTGGCTATTTCCACGTCTGAGTCAAAATCGTGTTCGTATATTACATCCTATGTCGTTTATTTAATCTTCGTGCGATCATTCTGAAAATGGGAGAAAGAACTTCCTGAAATAATCTTTGATTCAAGTCTCAACATTTGTTGATTTCTTTAGCTACAAATTAAGTCCCTTTTCTTTGCCCTGGTTACAGGTGCTGGTTCATGTATGTTGTACTTTTACTAAATTTGGTCTAATGGTATATGTTGACAATCTCAAATTAGTTAGCCTTTCGCATCTACTATAGGATTTTTCCGAGTCTATTTGGATGGGTTCTGGCCCGGATTCGCGTATCTCGGTTTGAAAAAATGGTTTGGGTAATTTCAATGAAACCTTTGAAACATCGTTTGGTTAGATTTTAGATGTTAGTTTTTGTGGTTCAAAAAGTTAAAACCCCATTTAGATTGATTTTGGATGTTGGGGTGTGGGGAAAATTTAGGTGGTAGGTGTCAAATCAATTTCTTTTTTTAGAATTTGGGAAAAAAATAGGTGTTATGTGTCAAATCAATGTTTTATAGGTTTCAAAAGTTTGGATATATATTTATATATAAATTTGTACTGTGTTTCATAAATCTGACGAAAACTCATTTGAAATTTTTTTGGCCGAATCTGTCGAAACCTGCGAGACTGGGCCAAAACCTATCCTCTCATGTATGTACTAAGATGGTTTTCTGCTTTAATACATGTACATTGAGGATAGGTAGATTATGTATATCAGAAAAATCAGGGCCGGCCCTAGACTTTTCGGGGCCCTAGGCGAAGTAAAAAATCGGGGCCCTATATTGAAAAAAAATAATTATGTAAACTTTATTTTTCTTACTTTATTAGATGCAAATGTGTTTATTATCTCTTCATATTCTAGTTTCTCTAACATATCTTGTTCTATAGACAAAATAGCCAAATCACTTAATCTTTCTTGTGACATAGTTGATCGTAAATAGGTCTTTATCAATTTTAATTTTGAAAAACTTCTTTCAGAAGAAGCAACCGTAACAGGTATAGTGAATATTATTCTATAGCAAATACACGTATTAGGATAAGAATCAAATACTTTTATATGATCAAGAACATCGATTGGCTTACATATATGGGCAGGCAAAACTTTTGATAAAACTCTTAGTTCATAATATAGATCAGAACCATCTATATCTGATATTAAGTCATGTTTTAAAGAATTTTCAATATTCATACAACGTTCTTTCAAAGTTCTATCATCTAAAGACTTTAGAGTCGTGACATCCAATAAAAATCCAAAAATATTTGCATAATTCTTAAATTGTTCAAATCTAATTTTAATAGAAGAAATAGCTCGATCTAGAATATATAAAAAATACTCAACTCTAAAAGATTCTTCAGGTGATAATGTAACATCATTATTTTGGGTCTCATCAAATTGTTTTTTCCTATGAACTATACGTTTTTCACGAAATATTGGTTCAATATTCATTTCTAAAGCAATTTCTGTGGTAACATTTATAGCAGAATTAAATCCATTTTCTCTATATTCTTCTAAAAACGACACAAGACTTTTTATTTGACTCATAGCAGAATCTATATGCATATCTTTGGATTGTAAACTTTTGCTAACACAATTAACAACTGATAATATTTCAAACCAAATATTCAAGCTAAGTAAAAATTCAAAACTTTCAATCTCATGAGTGGCCAAACTTCTAGCTTCACTGTTTATTTTAGGATCATCACAAGATTCTGCCAATTCAAGTAAAGCGTCTCTTATTTCTATTGGTTGACTTTGAATTGCTCTAACACTTTCAATATGACTTTCCCATCGAGTTTGTGACAATGGCTTAACCGTTAATTTTTTAACATTATTCGTTAAAATTTTCCATCTCTTAGTAGAACCAGAAAATAAGGTATATATACGTTGTATGACTCCAAAGAAAGATTTAGCTCTAGTAGAAGAATTGACCATATCACAAAGTACTAAGTTAAGACTATGGCTACCACATGGTGTGTAAAATGCTCTAGGATTTATATCTAATAATCTTTTTTGTACACCTTGTTCTTTTCCTTTCATGTTTGAGCCATTATCATAACCTTGTCCTCTCACGTTATCGATGTTGAGTTCAAAACCATTAATTAATTCTAGTAGTTCCTCAAAAATACCTTTTCCCGTTGTGTCATGTATTTTTAAAAAATCTAAGAAAAATTCTTCTATTTTTGTTGGGTTGGTAGAAATATCTACACATCTTAAAATAAGTGACATTTGTTCTTGATGGCTTGTGTCCGGAGTACAATCGAGCAAAATAGAAAAATATTTAGCTACCTTAATTTTTTCAATAATTTTATTTCTAATTTCAGTTGCTAACATTTGCACTAGTTCATTTTGTATGTTATGTCCTAGATAATGAGAACGGATTTCACCATCTTTAATACGTCTAAGGTGTTCTTGCATTATAGGATCAAATTCTGCTATCATTTCAATTAATCCTAAAAAGTTTCCATTGTTATTTTCATAAATTTTTTCATTTGTTCCACGAAAAGCCAAACTATTTTTAGCTAATGCTTTAACAACTGCAATTATTCTTTTCAACACTTGTTTCCAATGCTCCCTTTCTCTCTTTAAGTTTTCTTGAACACCTTGATCAATTGTCTTATTTTTTTTTAATCCCACTTCTAAAGTCATCCAATTATGCATATTATTTATATGTTCACTAGATGTTTCATGAGTTTTTAATGTATAACTTAGGTTTTTCCAATCATTAACTCCTACACTAAAAATTCTACTTTTAGTAGTTATAATGCTAAATAATTTACAGCAAAAACAAAATACCCTATCTTTGCTTTTTGAGTATACGAGCCATCTTCTATCACATGTCTCTCCGTTACGTAATTTTCTAATATAACTTAGTTCAGAAAAATGTCTACCATCACTATCTCTAGGAAAACTTATATTAGTGATTCTTATAGGGCCCTTATCTACTAGAAAAGTTCTGAAATTTGTATCTATATTTTCCCAATTTCCCGGATCAAGTTCATCGATAGAACTCTCAATTTGACTTTCTACGTAACTATTCCTTCCACTATCTTCACTACCAAAGTTTGTATTTCGATCATTAGCAAGAATGTTATTTTGATCTCTTTCATTTTCTTCATGGGCGGGGGTTTCATTTTCAATATTTGTAGGTACATTTTGATCATCAACAATATTTTCGCTTTGAATATCAATAAGGATTTCATTTTGCACATCAACAGGATTATCGTTTTGAGCACCAATATTTCTATCATTTTCATTCTTGTTAGTAATAAATTTATCTAAAGCTCCCTTTTGAGATTGAACTAGTTTCTCTATCGTCTTTTGTTTCCTACGTTTTTCACAACCAGATAAATATTTTCTACTTGACATAATAATTCAAAAACCAATCAAATAAATAGTAAATAAAAAGATAATTAAGTTAAGAATACACCTGATAAGTAGCAATTCAACAATCAAACGATTTATCAACTATTAACGATTCCTCAAAGAAATTGAGTTTCCTGCCATATAAAATAAATGAAAAAAAGACAAAAAAAAATAATGAATTATAATTATAATTTAATAGAAAATTAATACAATCAAATTTTCCCAAAATGGCAAAATCATAAATCAATTATAAACCCTAACTAACTAAAAGTTAATAATACTACAAGCCCTAAATCAATTTTTTACCAAAATTAGGCTTCAACTAACACTGTATACCTAAATGAAGTTCTAATTTCAAATGGGACTTACAAAAAACACTTAATTAATTTATCACAAATTAACATCTAGATAAATAATAAATTGTTGTAGAAACTAGAACATATACCTCTAGATAAATTGTTGTAGAACATCTAGATAATTTATCGCTGCTTGACCAAGGAAGAGGGAAAAACAGCTGGTTCGCGCTCGCTCAGATTGGAAGAACTGGAGAAGTGATGACTGATGAAGAGGGAGAGATGAAAATGAAAGAGACGTTAACTTAGGAGAGATGAACCGTTACTATTGATTTTATGATTTGTAAGTCTGTAACACAGCCGCTTACAATTTGTAAGGTTGTACTGGGCTGCCAGGTTTGGGACTTTGGGTCAAATAATTTTTTTTTTTGGGCTGGGCTACATGCATTATTTAATACATACATGGGTTGGGGGCCCCAATTGAATGGGGCCCCAGGCAATTGCCTAGTTGGACTAGGCATTGGGCCGGGCCTGAGAAAAATTGATATTGGTTAAAAAGGATAAAAAAGAATAGGATATCAATATCCAAATTAAAAACAAATTCATTGCTCCAAGAATTAGCTAATTAAATCCAAATCTTATGAACTGTACAGAACTGAATGCCGCGTAAATAAACATATTCTCGACTGATCAAACAGATTAAAAAGATTGCCAAATTTTAAAAAACTTGTTCATGCTCAATACATAAATAATTAATTAAGAACTTCGCATTAATTAATATTTGTATATTTGACTTGTTCACTAATCTATAGTGTACTTTTACTTTATCATGATTAATATCACATAATTATTTTAATTTTTCTTTTTCATTTTTGAAGAATTCTCAAATTTCTTTAATATTTAACACATACCAAGATTTATAACAAAAAATTAATCCATGATTCAAATGAATAATATAATTTGAGTAAATTTCTAACAAAACTAGAAACCCTCGATAGAATATCAAGAAATTAACATCATCATAAACAAAACAACCCAACATCTGTTTATACTAATTATTCTTTGGATCGTTGATTAGGGATCCCAATTTTTTTTTTTTTTTTGGGAGATTTCAGAGAGAAGAACGAAATTTTCAAATAAAATTGAACAAACTATGAATTGCATTTTATTTCTTGAAACTGAAAATTAATAATACAATCATCAATAAGTTTAGTTTAGCGCTAGCTCTTCCTCATCGGACAACAATGTCTCTAAGTTTTTACAAAAATCATCATAGCCATCAACATTAGAGAGATCACAATTAGTTGTCTTGAGTCTCTTGATTTGATCATCAGCCTCTTGGAAGAACTCTTCATTCAAATAATTGTTTGTGAATGGATTTTCCTCTACATCATGAAAACCCGGCAGAAGATAATTATCATTGAATTGGACGTTCGACTGCAAATGATCCAAACGATGTTGAAGATCTTCATTGAGAACATATTCGCAAGGTGGTAGAACACGATCTTCACAATTGTTGATTAGTCCATTTGAAAAAAGGCCCCCGATGTCAATACGTTGAGGATCTTCATTAATTAGAACATATTTGGAAGGTGGTAGAACATAATCTTCATTTGAAAAAAGGCCCCCGATGTCAATATTTTGGGGAGGGTCTTCATTGAGAACATATTCGGAAGGCGGTTGAACACAATCGTTGATTAGTCCATTTGAAAAAAAGCCCCCGATGTCAATACTTTGAGGACTTGGCTGAATATAATTTTCGTTAGGAACACTGACCACAACCTGTCTATTTTGGCTTTTCAAGGATTTATCATCTCTATTGTAAATTCGACACAAAACCCAATCATCCATCTGCAAAGTAATTTAAATATATAAAGAATTTTAGAATTTAATGAATTAAAGAGTATCATATGACAATGAGAAGAAAAAAAATAAAGGAACACATAGATTTATGCTTACTTACCCTCATGTTATTTGTGCTCTTTCTTTTGGAGTTGTGTTCTTTGATTGCATATTCGTACATGATCCAGTTAGTCTTAGAGTTGTCTTCGTAGAAAACCAACACCTTTTTGTATCCAACAACTTCACCATTGTAGCATACAGACTTTTCTTTAGCAGTGGCCTTCCAGTTGCCGTTGCCTGCTACTCGATTCACGCGATTACTGTTTTCGAACTTGCGATCTCTTGGAGTGAAAAAGTAAAATATATTTTCTTCTAGAGGAGGGAATATCTCTACAAATACGAAAGAAACGTAATAAAATAAGAATCAATATCCTTTGTAATTCAAGATTCAGGAACAATTCAAAATTCAAACATATTATTCGATTCAAAATTATGAAGTAAATAAAAGCAAAAAGTCCAAGAGTAGCACCTGACAATTGTTGGGGGTTATATTTATAAATATTGACCTCCGGTATTATACTATATGGGATAGGTTCATTCATCGTTTTCTTTTTCAAATAATGAACAATGAGTTCATCGTCGGTTGGATTAAAATGATAACCGGGTGGAAATACTTCAACATACTCCATTGCTAGTGAAAAACTCCGAAACTCAAGATGAAAAATAAATTTTGAAGAATCAATATTACTGATCGAATGGCAATTGTATATATAATATAAAGTTGAGATAAGGATAAAATTTATTTCTAAGTTTCATTTCCGAAAAATACTCAGAGGCATTATTTTCTATTGGACAATCTTTATTAGTTCTAACAGAAATTAAGATAATAGATATCTGCTTGCTTGCGGGATCATTGGCACTTGCCTAATTTCTTTTTTGTCAAGTAATTAAGTAATCAAAGTAATTAGGAAAGGTTATTTTCTTTTAGGGGGTTATCTAATATAAATTGTTAATATGCATGATGCAATAAATCTTGAGCACGGCCAGCTCGTCAGCCCAACACTCTAGGGAGCCCTAGGCGAAATGTAAAATCGGAGTTCTATTAATATATATAAAAGAAAAATATAACTATAAAAAAAATTATTTTCTTCCTTTTAAAATTGTAAAAGTATTTATTAAGTATTTATATGGTCTTTCTTTGACATATTTGTTATAAAATAGATAAAATGACATATCAAATAAATTTGTTTTAGAAAAATTTCAAGGCTATTATGTTTTTAAAATATTTTATATAAGACCCTTCTTTCAGAAAAATAAATACTATAAGTATTGTGATTATAATTATATAAGTAATGTTTGTTAATAAAGTTAATTTTACTTGTCAAAATCAATAAATAGATAGAACATAGAGGTAAAAATATTTATGTTTTTGCAACTTTGTTACAGAAAGGGCTTTTCAGTAAAATCAAATCGTATCAATTTTTGTTGTCTAGATTGATTCGCTAATTTCAGAATTTGTACCGAGTGCAAACCAAACGATTCGGTTTGGTTTGGTACCGAAAAAATGAAAAATGTGATTTTGGGTTTTTTTGTATTTTTCACGTAAATTAATTTTTAAAATTTTTTGCTTTTCCCGAATTAAGTTACATATCTTTTCTATTTTTTAAGTTTATCCTAAATACCAGAATAAGAAAAACAAGGAAAAAAAAATTGACATTCTCATATAACTCTGGTGCCTTCAAATCTTAATTTAATTATATTGTGGCAAAATTACAGTATCATAACAAATTTGGTAAAAAATTTTAGTATCATGAAAAGTTCTACCAAAATTCTAACATACAATAAAATAGTAAATTCTATAAGCTATATTTGTTCAAAAGTAATTTTAAGAAACATAATTTCTCTACACTAACAGGAAGCCCCTAATAAAAACTCTAAAACATATTAACAATTTTCCACTTTCACCAACTCCTTTAATATACAACTCCACAAAACAAATAAAATGAAGCTACCAATTTACTAATCCACCATATTACTACAGACCCATAACTCGTCAAATTTCACTTGATCAAAAAGAAATTATTAATGAAAAAATCAAAATTCAATAACAAAATATTATCAGATACAGGGGAAAATACAAGATACTCCCATGTGTTATGTTAAACCTGCAAGACATTACTCTGTGAAATTTTTATTGCGCCAAATTTTCTTATGTTTTTAAAAACCCTGCAAAAAACACTCAATTTGTATAAAATAGGTCGTTTTGGATCAACATATTTCAAGAAATCATTTTAAAACTATATCACGTGAAGTTGTAGGGACCAACTTGAAGTGTTTTAAAAATGATTTCTTGAAATTTTTCGATCCAAAACGATCTACTTTTTACAAATTGGGTGTTTTTTGCAGGGTTTTTGAAAACACAAGTTTGACGCAATAAAAATTTCACAGGGTAATTTTTTGCAGGTTTAGCATAACACAGGGGAGTATTTTGCATTTATCCCTCAGATACAGCTTAATGGAAAATTTTGTTTTACTTTGAAGGTGTAATGCATAAATTACAGAAAGATTCATTTTTTCAACAACTCATAAGGCCATCTCCAGCCGAAGCAGGCAATAGCCCCCTCCTGCCTGCCTTCCTGCCTGCCTGCTTGCCTGCCTGCCTTGCCAAGTTAGTCATCTCCAGCCGAACCAACAATTCAAAATATTTATTTAAATCTCAAACTTTCCCACTCTCACTTAACTATAACAACAATGCCGACATAATGCTGACTTGTATTGTCCTTCATAACATGAATGTGGAGGATGAACGTGATGAATACGGCGATGAAGACTCTAGAGATGATGAGACCGATCCTCGTAGATCTCGTAGGGCTCGTGCAAAAATTTATGAGCAATAGCAAAAGAAAAAAACTACTACAACCGTAGAATTATCCACAAAATCAGGCAACATCGATATGGAATCATATTTGATGCGTCGTGACAACGTTCGAAATAAAGAACTCAATAGCCAATTGAAAAAAGATTTAGTCGAACACTTGTGGGCAACACATGGGCTATTTTAGAATTATGTGTTTCTTAGTAATTGCATCTGTTAAGTTATTTATGGGCTATTTTAGAATTACATGTTTCTTTTAGTAATCACATTTGTTAAGTTGTTTAATTGATCTTTAAATTGTATTTTTAAATTTAGATCTTATTCACTTTTGTTAAAGTAAACTTAATTATATAACTTTTAAAGAATTAAAATAAAATTTTAATATAATCTAATGGAGTAAAAATTTGATAACGTTAAATATCACAATAAACATTCAACTTAAAAGAAATTAATAATAGTGAATTAAATTTGTCAAACGAGACCTATAGTGAATTAACTTTTATCTTTTTTATACATTTAAATTACATTATTGCAGGATTTATAACTTAGAAATTCGTTCTACAATTAACTTATAACTTGTAGGTAAAAAAAAAAAAAAAAAGGGGGTTATGAAAGAAAGAATACACTAATAATAATACACTAAGAAAAAGGGGGTTATGCACGGTAATAAGACAAAAAACAGAGGCACTATTGCAATAATACACTATAGTAATACACTGCAATTGAAAGAAAGAAAGAAACGTACAGCAAATTGAAAGAAAGAAAGAAGGCAGCAATTGAAGAAAAAAAAAAAAGGGGGGTTATGCGCGTGAGCCTGCCGGCAGGCAGGGAGGCAATGGTTGGTTGCCTCCCTGCCTGCCAGTAGGCAAGCATCTCCCCCCGGATGCTTGCCTGCCAGCTCCGGGGGGAGCTCTTCTCCAGTCGAAGGGGTGGCTGTTGCTTGCCTGTCCCCTTCGGCTGGAGATGGCCTAACCAACTACCCAAACTGCCTACATATAATTCATAGCATGGATTAAAATTTCGATCGTTTCCTTTGATTACATCAAAACTTTTCAGTTTTTGAATTAATGAAAATAAAAATAAAGTGAATTTTGAAATTTTCCAAACATATACATAAACAAAATTATGATATATTGTCCTTAACAAAATATATTATGAATCTAGGTATATGATAGTGGGGTTATTTTGACACCTTGAAATGTTATGGGCTAGAATTATCGGACAACATAAGTAATGGTATTAATTTTATAATAACACTTAACTGCCACGTCATCAGTTAATGTTCATTTTTAACGGTGATACCAAAAGTGATTCGATTTTTAAATTGAGGTATCAAATATGTCGCCATCGATTTTTATAGTATCATAAATGAGAACCGGTATATAATTTGGTACTACAAGTGCAAGCTCTATTTGATAGTTATTAACTTATTTTGAAAATAACTCTAACAATTAATATACTATGAATGCAATAGATCTACTTTCTTGCTTTTTATCTTATAAAAATACAATTGGAGATTAAATTTAAATAAATCTTATTCGGTTTCCAAAAGATTTATGCATTACAAAAGTTCTCTAAGAGTGTTATGTTATTGTAATAAAGATATTAAATATTTAATATATGGCTAATGTTGAATATCTTAAACAATTCAATTATTTTTGACAAAAACAAATTATGAAGCTCAATTGGCGAAAAAATTTCTTTCTTTATCCTAGAGTTGAACCTTAACTCAATTAATAAACTTATGGTAGGCACTTAAGGTTACCCAAGTTTGGCTATACTTTTGTCAAATAAACACATACACATATGTTCCAATCAACGAAAGTTATAAACTAACTCATTAATTTGATTATTATTAATTTTAAGAAAACCCGAATGTAAATTTATTTATACTCGATGTCATCCATAACAAAATCATCGAAAAGGTTCAAATTATCATTTATTAGTATCTTTCTTACAAGAACATACAAAATTATTAAAACTTTATGAATGCATATATCTATTAAAACACCAAATAAGTTCTTCTTTTTCCTGTTATATTTTTTCAGAGATAGAATTTATGCTCCAAATTTCATGATAACGTATTTTGTTTTGTTTTAGTTTTTCTTTTTTAATGAAATTAAAAAATTGTGCGTATGTTGTGCGTGTCTAGTTTTAATTTTATGGATTTTTTCATAAATTAGATTAAAATTATCCCTTTTATGTCATAAAATATCATATATTTATGACTGGTATTCAATTTATTTTTATTAATTATTAATGTTTTATAAAAAAAAATGACGGCTTTAAATAATTGTAATAAAATATAAAATGATGACTGATTTAGTCACCACATCTTATAAAATTTATTCTAAAATGTGAACATACGGAACATTATTTAGTTCAATCCATAAAAGTAGTTTTCAGGTTAAGTTTATACGTTATTCACCGATGACACATGTTTGAATGGTTTCTTCACAAATTTCACCAGTACTTATATTGATTTCACGAGCATTTTTCTTTAGTAGTTTCACCAACTTCACCAATGTTCACAGATTTCACCTGAAGATAGGTCATGCTTTTATTGCTAGAAAATGGAGTGAGAGAATTGGTCAGATTCTAAAATGTGTTACGGAGAGACATGATCATATAGGTCTTCTCACCTTATAAAACTTAGTACCCCCAATGGTCTCAATCCTTTGCACAATTTTTCGTATTATAATTAGCAAAATTTTCTTCATTTCTCTCTATGTGGGATGAAGACAATTTCTCTCTTACAAGTTACAACTTTCATTCTTTCTTATTTTATGGGCTTAACTCCAATTAAGCTCAAACTAATTGGGTTAATACCCATATAAATCAAGCACTTTTGACCCTTTCCCCCTCCCCTCTCTAGAGCATTTTGACCACTTTGTACAGATATCTCACAATATCGTTGGCCATAAAATTAGGGCTATTATTTCATTAATATCTAATAGGAAAAAAATTGATATTGGGTTAGGTTGATCCAAAGAATTATAAAAATGTAATCAAAAGATACTATGATAATAAAATGGGATAGTCGAGTGCATTTTAATCAGTTCAAAATTATTTTTACTCTCTTTCTTACACTACTAATAATCTGAGTGCAATTAATTTACATTTTTATTCAATTCCAAAAGTATTAATGGCATATTATTGCTCATCTCTAAATATAAATAAAATGAAAAAACTTTGGACATATGAAAATTACCCAAGAGTAAAGTATATTTCACAAAGAGCAATATCTGAATTATAAAGAAAACTCTTTTGATGATATTAACCAAAAACTGCCCAATTAATTTCAACAATGGTTCTGAGTTGTTTCTTATCTTTTTGCACTTTGAGCAATGCACAAATATCATCAACTAAAGTTTTTTCATTAGTAATTAAAAATATATACATGTGTTATAAATATTATTAAATGGTGGATGTACATATGAAGGGTTGTATATATATCATGCATTGAATCATTTGATGAGTCATATGAAAGGACTCATAACTTATGTAATAAATAATATAATTAGTGACTTTTGGTTGTATTTCCTAGAACTATAAATAGATGATATTGTAATGCATTTTGTACATCCACAATAATGAAATGAAATCAATATTCCTCTCCCTACTCTATTCGATCTCTATATTTTTAGTTTTAGTTTTTAGTTTGTTCTTTTAGATTTTTTTCATAACACGTTATCAGCACGACTTGCTACCAATATAGCTAATCGAATCAACAAGGAGGTTCGTATTTCTTACTTCAAATTTGCAGGATCAAAATCAACACAAATATGAAATGGTAAGATTACCAAGATTCTTTCTACTTAAAATACGTATTGATTTATGTAGTTATGATATACTTCATATTATGAAATCAAATGTATTACAAACCACATATTCTTTTGACTAGAAGCTCTGAGAAGGCCATACAGAAATATACAGTTGGCCATAAACTTTCAAATACATGGGACATTTTCCTAATCTGGATAATTTTTATATCTATATTCATAAATTTCTTTTATACATGGAACATAGTTTATTGAGAGACTGCATCTGAATTAGATTATCGGATTTGACCGTCATTTTCTTGAAGCCAAATTTGGATCAGATGGAAAAAAGAGAGGGATTCGTGATTGGATCAAAATTGATTAATATTGGTGAAATTTATTGTCATGACAGTGTGATAATACATGTACATTACTATTTGCCCAATTCATCCCCACTCTCTCAATTGAACAAATTGATGCTCCGAATGTATGATCAATTTAGAAAATAATACTCTCTTGTAGTTCATAAATTATCTCAGTAAATCCATGAGTTTACATATGATTGGGTGAAATCAGTGATACAATTTTTTTAAATTGCAGTTTAGTCCCTATTTTAATAATTACAATACAGTCCTCGAAATTTTAAAAAAAAAAATTACAGTGCATTCCTTGAACTTCTGATTTTCAGTTTACCCCTGAAATAATAAGAGTTTTATAAATCAAATTATTTAATTTATAATTTATTGTTTACCTTTCGGGTTTGTGTTTGAAAGTTTATCCAACTTTTACCTAACAGTTGGTATTGTGCTACTAAGTTCGATTTACATCGTGAATAAAGAGAAGGTGAATTGTGAATTTGTATTTTCTCATAATGGTTATGTTTTAGACAATGTTACTCTCATTGTTATCCAAAACTTGAAATCCTAAAATGAAAACATTCGGTTAGGCTCGAAGCCTAAATGATAAACTCAAACCCCAAGATTTGAAAGGCATGAATTATGCTTAATATCACCAAGTTTAATCTTGATATTTTTGAATAAATAAGGCATGAATTCTTGACGTTGAACTTCATTTAAATGCCTTGAAAATTCTATCATAGAATGAAAAAGATAATGTTAGGGCAATATTTCTTTATTAGCATTATCCTCCTTGAATGATTGAAATCTCAATATATTTGAGTAAAGCACCGGTTTGTCCTAAGAAGAAAATTGGAGGACAATTTAATCACCAAAAGTGACAATATCTTTATTGAGATTATATGTTGATAAAAGTATCACAACTTTGAAGATTTTAAAATGCTCATGAATAAGAGAGGTTTAAGTGCTTAACGAAATACCCTCAATTGATTCATTTTGTTGTTGTACAGTGAACTCTCAATGAAAATCATAACCCTCACCACACTGATCGATAATCATTTCCTGAAGTGAATGCAAATATTAATATAAATTATTCATTTTCAAAAGTGAATGACATGATTTAGTCATACTCGAAATATCTCATGATTGCGTCAAACCACTCGAAGTGAAACGATTGCGATGATAAACAAGAAAATGAAAAATGGTGTGCAAATCGATAGCACTTATTAGAGGAGTGGAATACAATGGTTTGGTACATGTTGTACACAAATGCATATTGTTGTTATTTTCTAAACTTCCATTAAGTGGAGATGGAAATGTGTAAATCTATTGATTCCAATATCATCGTTGATGATACAATTGAACCACTTGATATCACTAATATGTTGTTTGGTGATTTATTTTATTAAATCAAGAGGAGGTAATAATGATAACGAAAAAACCAATGTTGATTAAATTTTATGGTAAGACCATGTTGTATTTTAATTCATTTTATATTATCTCATGTGTGAATCTCTAATATGATTTTTTGTGCTTTCTATTATTTGTTTAATTTCTCATGTCCATAGTGCTAAACAAATATGATTTAGGTGGACTTAAAAATCTTTGTTAAAATTTATTATTTTATGATAAAACAATATTGATATGAGCATTATGAGAATGCAAAATTATATGTGCATGTTAGATGAATAAAATTATTTAAGCATTCTGAAGATCTATAAACAATTATATGAGCTTAGTAAAGATTAATGGTGAAAATATATATTTGGTTGACAGTGGGTTGACACACAATTCTTCGAGAAAAATAAAGTATTCTCGAACTTGAAATTAGCAAAAGCATAATTTAATATAAATTGAGGTACTATACTCCAGAAGAGCATATATACATTGTCTGGAAGAGGAAATAGTTTTGTTAAAGAGACTTTGGGCTCTTTAAAATTCAAAATGAATTTGTTAGACTCAAATACGTATTGAAGAACGTATTGACCAGTTTCATATGGAAACTATATATATGAGGGGAATATGAAATATTTAAACTACATCTAATATTTCATTCTAGAAAAATTTCGATGAATAAGATCCCAGTTTTCTCATCAAAACGAATTAGTCGACCATAAACAATGTTGGATCAGAAATTTAAGTTGAACCAGAAGTTCAATAATTCAAAATATTATGAAGCATGACAAACTTGATCGTCCAGGAAAAATTACAAATGGTCCATCTAGTACGGACATTTTTTGTAGAACCAAATGATTTTTTTACCTCATGATTATATGTGTGTCGATTGCTCACAAATAAAGTAAATTGTCAGACCATCTCCCGTGAAGATTGGTCGTGAGTTCCAATCATTTTTACGATGATTTTAATGGGATACATGTGGACTTGTAGATCCACCTTGTGGACCGTGTTGTTATATCATGATCTCGTAAACGCAAATTTTTAATGGTATAAGATATACCTACTGTCATGCATATGGCTTTTGCTGAGAATCTTGCTCAAGTATAAGACTGAGGGCAATGTTGCAATTTATATCAGACTGAAAAATCTAATAATTCTCAATTAAAATTTATGATTGTGCGGTTTATGTTTTGATTTTTCCACCAAAAATGAACAAATATGGGTCTAAAAAGATGTGTTGGTTGATTCTAATTCCCCGTCTGTAATCATATATTTTGAACGCCTGACGAGGCTATAACCATATATCTTAATCGTCTGACGAGGCGATATGGTTAATTCAAAATATCATGATAATCCTTTTGATGAGACAATTTTCCCGTCATTAGGGGGAGAATTAATGTTGTCCCATGTAGAACGACGTGAAATAAATGTACCATACTTGTCTCATCCTGGCCCATGCACAAATAGTACGAGCAAGAATTGAAAATTGCACCAACTTGGATTGAAGTCCTTGAAGGACAATATGCTAGCATACTGTAAACGCACTTGAAGCGTGAAATTACTATTGGTGCATAAAAGAAACTTCTAAAAGAAATTGGTTCTTAAAGTATTTGTCCCTTCTGAGGAGGGATCTGTTTCAAAATAAAGCGCTATAGAAAAAAATGACTGATTAGTCTAAATCACGAGATGCTAATGAAGAGGCACATGAAACAGAAATAAAATATATGAAGAAAACTGGGATATAAAGAAAATAACTATAAATAATAGTTTTCCTTATGGGTCGCAGTAAAAGTTATAAATCAGGATCCTGAATCGTGAACGGTTAATTTAATGTCGACATAAATAAATAAAAGAGATAAATTGGCCAAAATAGAAATGCGATTCAAGATAGTATTAAATTGTAAACTATTTGGACTAGTTGTCCGCACGCCTGAAGACGTGAAATTGGTATGTCACAAACATATAAATTTACGAAAATGTGAGATATAAGACACGACTTCTTATACGAATTCTCGCAGAGACCAATAACCACGATGAAACATATTCCCCCGTGATTGGTGTAATCACGTTGTGGTATTTAATTGATTTGCAGTCCCTGAAGGACTTAAAATGTGTTTATGGATGTAGTAACCGCATATTAGATAGATCATTGGGTAGTGACATTTATTTTAAAATCCCTGAAAGAATTATATGGTCTCGTGTTTTTTTTTATTGAACAATACGATTCTTATACTAGTTAGGGTAACCTGGTCAGATGTGGTATAACCTGCTCAATAGATACCTTGCAAAATAATGATTCGTGAATAATCTAATTTGTCCATGTATTTTGCATTGAAAGGATTTAAAATAAAATTTTCATTATTCAGTATGCGTGGGTGATTTAAATCTTGTGAGGACTCCTGAAGAGCTCACAAATACCGCAAATTACTTCATGAAAGAACTTGAGATGAAAAATCTCAGATAACAAAATTTTGTCTCTACCTGCAGATTGAGCGTTTATCAAATGGATATTTATACATCTTTGAACATATAAAGCTCATTTGTTGAGCATCTCATGGTTCGCACATTTAATATGAAGAAAAATACTATTATCTTCGACAGGATAATGAAAAAGAGTTAGATCATGAAGTACTTTTTCAAAGTAATAGTGAAGCCTTAATAATTTTGTGAGGCCATACATAACCTCCTTGGTTAATTTACTGAATATATATAGCTTTATACTGACGCAAAATCATTGGAATGATGTTAAAGATGTATTATCTTTGTGGAACAACTATGAACATGTTTTACTCGAAAGGTTTAAATCCACAAATAGTGTGTTATGCATAAATTGATTACATGAAATACTGCCGACTAGATTATTCAGAAAGATACATCAACATATGGGTCTTGTGTCGGCATCAGGGGGAGCATGTCATGAATAACAATCTAAGAATTGTACTCTTTTTCCTTCGTCCAAGTTTTTGTCCCAATGGGTTTTCTTGGCAAGGTTTTAATGAGGCAATATTACACTATTATCAATCACATATGGATATGTACTCTTTTTCGCTTGTCCAGATTTTTTTCCAGATTTTTCCCACCGGGTTTTTCTGACAAGGTTTTTAACGAGACATATTCTACAATATGTATATCCAAGGGGGAGTGTTATAAATATTATTAAATGGTGGATGTACATATGAAGGGTTGTATATCATGCATTGAATCATTTGATGAGTCATATGAAAGGACTTATAACTTATGTAATAAATAATATAATTAGTGACTTTTGGTTGTATTTCCTAGAACTATAAATAGATGATATTGTAATGTATTTTGTACATCCACAATAATGAAATAAAATCAATATTCCTCTCCCTACTCTATTCGATCTCTATATTTTTAGTTTTTAGTTTTTAGTTTTTAATTTGTTCTTTTAGATTTTTTTCATAACAACATGAGCATTTTTCAAACTAAAAAAATAAGTACTTTAATAAGAAGTAACTTAAACACTTCAATGTTCGATTAAAAACCCTGACACATATTCGAGCTATACTGTCGTCTAGTCATTGTCCGGTACCGCGTTGTGTAAATTTTAGGAATTTTCTTACTTTCAAATAACATTATTATTATTTATCATTTAAAGTTAACTATTCTTTTCAAAAGTTAAAGGTGTTTGTTAAATGTGAAGCGGTCATCTCCAATAGCTCTCTTAAATTTCAGCTTCTTATCTTAAAATATAACTAATGAACAGTAAAATATACTTCTATTTTTTACTCAGCACTTCAACAACTAGTTTATATTTTAAGAGATTAATTATTAACAACCATATCATTTCACTCCAACAGCTAGTTTATATTTGAACATATAACTTTAATTATTATTTTATAAGAATGTTAATGATATATTTATAGTACTAATTGATTTTATTTCATAATAAAAAAATAGTTTTTTTAAAAAAATATTAATTTTTATTATTGACATTTATCGATGTCCTAAAAATGATAATCAAAATTTTATCACTAAATCATTGTGACAACATTAATTATCGCTAATATATCGCTAAAAAGGTTTCGCTAATTATCAATAGTGACAAATTTCTTATGATGATTTTCAAATTATAAAATTTGAATTTACAGTTTTCAATTCAAATTTGTATGGATTTTAATTTAATTAATATGAAATTTAATTTTGTCCCAGAATAATATATTGTTTTGCTGGAAAATACAAAAAATTTAGTACAAATTATGGTTGCTTGGATGTGGGATACATTTAAAGGCGTGACTATTAGTGACGGTTTTCTTGTAGTGGAAGTATTGAACCTGGCGTTTCTAATGTAGTCTGGTAGGGAAATACTCTTAAGAGTTATACCAACAAAATACAATGATTCATAAGGCTTGCTCCAGCGGCAAGGGTGGAGGTTCGAATCCCATTTGGAATTTGGATGGAAGCATTTCTATGGGTCTATCTAAGGGTCATTTGTGGTGAAGACCCCTTTGTGCGCAGAGTGTACAGCAGTATGGTGGGAACCCGGGGCTTGGTGGAGGCACATCCTGCGATTTACATCCTTCAGGATTCTAGGGCAAGGATTCTGAGGGTCCAGGATTAGTCTAGTGTAAGCTTGTACACCTGAGTTATCAAAAAAAAAAAAAAAATCATCTCTAAATTCTTCCTAAAATGCAAAATCTCGAAGTATTGACTTCTCCATTATACCCTCACTCGTGCTCGTATTCCTATACTAGCCGCCGTGGCACGCGGTACTCGCGTGTGTTGAATTTTTTGAATTATAATTTATCTTGGCATATTAATTTTTTATAATATATCATACTAAATTTGAATATGTATAAAGTGAAAAAAGGTATTTTTTTTATTGGGCAATTTTTGTGTTTTGTAATTTTAAATTTTGAAAAAAGGGCAATTTTGGAAAGTGACTAACTTTTGGTGTAGCATGGTGTCACAACCGCCACTTTGTGAGTAAAAACATGCTTTTCTTTTTTAATAGTATAGATTTAAGTTTATGTCATCATTTGTTCAATTTCAAGAAACTAAATCAAAATGAAGATAATGAATTATTCAAATCCATTTTGCATATATGTCCACAACCCAAAATATAAAATCATTAAGAATCTTTCAATGCAGAATATACCTTTTGTTAATAAAAAGTATTTTTTTTTCTTTAATTACATGGTGATATTGAGCGTTTTATATGTTCTCAAACACGTGGGTCTTGGTTTGCTTATTTAATTATTATGACTTCCATTTTCTACTTGATGAATTTACTAATCAAAATTGACTAAAGTACAATATCACAAAAAAAAAAAAAAAATGCAATTTGATATCATATTTGTAATTAAACTAGAACATTAGTTATTCTTTTTCTAAAATTGAGAGAAAGAAAGTTACTCGAGATAAAATTAATTCGTAAATATATTTGTTTCTTTTCTGTTTCTTGTTCAAATTTTAGTGATATTAGAATAAGAAAAAATTCTGCAATATAAATTACTACATGGTATATACCTCTAAAAGGAAAAAAGTCAATGAGATCATAGCCCGTTGGTAAGGTTGAGGCCTTAGAATCATGATATTCTGGGTTCAACTCCAAGTAACGTGGAAAAAAAAAATACTAAAGAATTTGACATTATATTAATATGGAGATTAATTAAAAAGTGGTTAAATAAAAGGATTTAATTAATCAGAGCAATTAATTACTTATATATTAAATCACGAGATTAATATTGAACTTAGAGGTTTACACACAAAACAGATGAATCCCAGTATTAATTAATTAGAAAGATCTAATTAATTAATTAAAGTGAGCTTATTTAATTAAGGGAGTCAATTCAAACCTAATTGGATTAGGATTAGGCCATTAAGTTAATGGGCTAAAGAGTTGAGGCAACTATAAAGTAGGAGTTTGAAACACTCCCCATTAGGTCATATTCTTCTCCGTCAACCATTACATTACATTACAGAGAAGTTATGGACGGAATACGATTTGAATCCTCACAACCTGAAATTATAGCCTCCAATCTTCCCGAAGACGTTGTGATTGAGATATTATTGAAGCTACCCGCGAAATCTCTGCTGAAATTCAGGTGCGTTTCAAAAAATTGGCTTTCTTTGATTTCCAACTCGCAATTTGTGAAATCCCATGCCCAATCTCCATCTCGTCATAGACGATGTATCTATACAAACTGTCCTCCCCTTCCTCAATTTTCTTCCTATATTCTACACCCAAAGTTCAACACAGGAGCAATTGAGGAGGATTTTATACCCTTCAATTTTCCTTTTAAAGAAATGAAGCATCCCAAAACAAAGATTGTGGGTTCTTGTGATGGATTGGTTTGTTTAGTAGAGAATTTCACTTTTGATACCATAACTCTACCTACTTTAGGGATTTGATACCACAACTTTTTCTCCCGACACATTTGATACCATATCTTTCACCCACTCAACACATTTCATACTTCCGTCAAATTAATGACGGAATGATCACGAGAATCTCACGTGCCCGCTATTTATCGTCAAATCTGATTTTGGAGGGAGACCAGTTCCAGGTGTCATGTTTTTTGGAGGGAAAATTGCATAGTCAGCTGCCCAATTTCATTTTATAAAAGACGGGCAGAGCAGAGCCCTAATTGCTCCTCTTCATTCACAAAAGAAAAAAAAAAAACCAAAAATGTCTTCATCTTCAAGTTCATCCAGGCGTTATTTTAGCACAGGAAGAGAGTTGAAGTGTTTTTGTCAAGAAAAAACAATTCTCAAGACTTCTTGGACAAATGAGAATCCAGGTAGGAGATTTCATTCTTGTAAGAATTATGACAGTGGGAGTGGATGTGGATTTTTTGAGTGGGAAGACATGCCTATTTGTGAACGAGCTAGGCAAATTATTCCAGGATTGCTGCGTAGAATGAATAGGCTCGAAGGTGAATTGAACATGGCTCAAAGAGAAGCTTCCATTCATGAAGGTCATGTGGGTGAACTGAAGAAGAAGAACAACTTGTACGGGTCAATGCTTGGCCTCACTTGGATGTTTCTTTTCTGGAAAATGTTTTTTTGAGGTTGTTGAAGTAGTGTTGAAGAACAATTGTGTGTTTAGATTGTGTTAGTTTTATTATGATTAAACTGTACTTCAACAGCAATGTAATGTTCTTGGTGTTCATGTAATCTAGTTTATGTTAATGTAATGTATTTGGTGTTCAAATTAAGTGTTTAATGTAATGTATTTTGTTGTTTTTATATGGACTGTTTATTAGTGAGTTTAATTTTACACAATTCTCTCTTGAAATACATATCAACATGAATGGCAAAAAAAATCACTGCAAAATAACTTCATTTCATTGATGGCCAAATGACATACAACTGACATAATGTTTCAAAACAGAGAAAAAAACTAATCACAGCCAAAATGACATTCAACTTCCCAAAAAAACCAAAACAATGGCTCAAAAACATTAGGTCTAACATCTTAACCAAAACAATGGTTCAAAAAAGATAGATGTATCAATTCATTTGGCACACAATGAAAATCAAAAGTGGTTCAATCCATTCACTTCTTCTTAGAACTCTGCAAACTTTTAGCTGCAGCAGGTAGGTTTGATAACATAACATACTTCTTCCCATCCTTCTTTATAACTTGAAACACCTCACTTGCTGAACCACTTGAAGTGCTTACTGGAGCATGACCTCTTATATTTTCCCTAAGGTGCAGCCCCTGTGTTGGAACATGTGGTAGCTGAGTTGGAGGTCTTGGTGGGAGCTGACTTGGAGGTCTGAATTGAGGTAGGTGACTTGGAGGTCTGAATGGAACATGTTTCTTCTTTCCCTTTGCCACCTACATTTAAACATGTAACTAAACATGATTAACACCAACATGACATCATTAAAATTCTCTTTAAAACACAAGTAAGAAAATTTAGGGAATAAAACCTGAATTTCAAGTACCATATCCTCATCTACAATTGATTCCTTTCCTTTTCCCACCTTAACCAAAAAATTATTTAAATCAATCAACCAAATCAATCAACCATTATACGAATATACTCATCACAAAAAAAAAAAAAAAAAAAAAAAAGCCTTGATCAAATACTTACATTATCTTGAGAGTTCATTTGACTGGACAAAGGGGCATCATCATCCAAGTTTATTTCACTTGTAAGTGGGTTATCAGTAACCATATTTTCACTAGCATCATTTGACTCAGCCCTCTTCCTCTTAGCCTAAGCCATTTAAACAAATCACTTACAACTTTAAACAATACTGATAATCAAAATTTTCTTTTGAAAAAAATTCTTACATTTTTTGAAGCAATTTTTGACTTCTTGGCAACTTTTCCAGCTGTTTCTGGAACAACTTCAGGGCCTGCTTCAACAGCTCCAGGGCC
The DNA here is from genome assembly GCA_038501285.1 of Penstemon eatonii. Taxonomy (NCBI): domain Eukaryota; kingdom Viridiplantae; phylum Streptophyta; class Magnoliopsida; order Lamiales; family Plantaginaceae; genus Penstemon; species Penstemon eatonii. The sequence continues at coordinate 20,469,882 of CM076711.1, forward strand.
TGCTTCAATAGCAACTTCAGGGCCTGCTTCTGGAACAGGTTCTGGAATATCTCCTCTGGCCTCATCCTCTTTCCTCTTCTCACAAGTCAGCCTGTTATGACCCTTGGATCCACAATATTTGCATGTGATTCCCTTGGTTTGCCTCCCCATTCTTAGACCTTCAAATTTAGAGTCAACATTAATAAAGGATCAAAAAGTAATTTGCTAGTTCATTAAAAATACAAAAGTTCTAAAATCACAGACCTTTTTGTTTATCTTTTGTCCATTTATTTTTCTTTTTCTTCTTCTTAGCATCATTTTCATAAGGACCAACTCTTCTTGCCTTCTTTGGTCTTCCTTTCTTTCTACCAAAGGTTGGTGGAAGAGGTGGGATATGAAAGGTGTGATCCCATAACTCTGAACCATTAATGGGAAGTATAGCTGGTCCATAAACTTTGTTATAAGTTTCAACAGAGTAGTATGGGTTCACATAGTCTTCAGGATCATGCACCATATAGGTGATTGCACTCATGGCATGCATACAGGGAATACCACTAATATCCCATCTCCTACAAGTACAAGTATGGTTTCTCAAGTCCACGATGTACTGAGAATTTTCCCCTGTATGGATCTCAAAATGCCAGTCATCTGACTTTGTTGGTATGCAATTAGCAGCCTGTTGCATCCTCTTTTCAGTTACTTTCCTAATCTTGGGGCATATTTTATGGTTTCCCCACTTCCTTAATGACTTGTCTCTGTTTTGTTGCAATCTGGTCATTATGTATTTCCTAATCCACTCAAGCATTGTAAGTATAGGTCTCTCCCTTGCATCTACCAACACTGCATTAAAAGACTCACATACATTGTTAAGTAGTGTGTCACATTTGGGAAATGTACTGAAATGTGACCTACTCCAATGGACTGGAGGTCTTTCAGAAAACCATGCCACCAACTCATCATCTACCTCCAAAAGCTCTCTCATTTTAATCTCAAACTGAGGCATAGTAGTAGCTCTAGCAACTGCCCACACTGCATCTTCATATTCCTCACCTTTGTAACCATCTTGCCTCATATTACCAATCAAATGCCTCACACAAAATCTATTATTTGAGCCTGGAAACACATTCTGAAATGCACCTATTAGACCCTTCTGCTTATCAGACATAAAGGTGTAGCAATCATCTCTTTCAATCTCCAAATCTTCTTTCAATAACCTCAAAAACCACTCCCAATTGACCTTAGTTTCACTGCCCACAACTGCATAAGCTAGAGGATAAAGACAATTATTGGGATCAAATGCTACTGCAGTCAGTAGAATCCCAGCATGAGGACCAGAAAGATGTGCTCCATCTACCCCAATTAATGGTCTACAACCAGCCCTAAATCCATCCATTAAAGCTTTAAATCCAACATAAAATTTATCAAATCTTCTCTGCCCATCACTTGTCCCTTCATCAAGTTGTTTCAATATTACAGTTGATCCAGGGTTTATTTTCCTTAACTCATTTGCATAATCCCACAGTTTGGCATATTGTTCTACAGGATCCCCTTCTATAACTTCTAAGGCTTTTCTTTTGGCTCTATATGCCTGAGTACTTGAGATATGACACTTTATCTCTTTAATGCACTCCAACCTAAATCCCTTCACACTTCTATTTGGATCAGTCCTAAACAAATCCTGGTATTTTTTGGAAAGCCAACTTGAGTTCAGATTCTTGCAGTGGGGATTTGTACCACACTTGTGTTCAGGTTGATATGCTCTGACTTGGTAAGTTGATTCATTTTTAACCTTCAGTGCATGGATGTGCCAATCACAATTCTCTGCCTGACACTTAGCATAAATTCTTCTTGGATCATTCACAGTAATCTTCAAGTTTCTCATAGTTGCAATTGCATGTGAATGCACAGCCTCCCTGAACTCTGGCCTAGTTGCAAATATTTGTTTCAATTCAAATGTGGGAGAAAATGTGTTCTCAACATTAAATTTGGGCAAAGTTTCCCCTTCATCATCTCCTTTCCAGTTTCTCTCATCATCACTGGATAGGACACCTTCTTCTTCATTACCTGAATAATCTTCATCACTTGAATCATCTTTCTCACTTGATTCTGATGACACATGCCCCTCATCATTATCACCCTCATTTCTCACCCCATCATTATCACCAGCACCCAAATCCTCATTTCTTATATTATCATGTTCAACCCTACCCCCACTCTCATCATTACTCACATAAGAGTCTATCACTGCATCCAAATCATCACTAGACTGCTTCATTACCCCTGCCTCATTTCTTACATTTTCTTGTTCAACCACTTGATAGAAATAGTGTCCTGCAAGCCAGCTGTATGGCTAGCATTAATTGTAATTAATGAGGAACTATTCGATTTAGATTAATAAATGCATTTTTTATGGTCATCTTTATCTTATGTAATAATTATCTGCGCATAAGGATAGAAGTCCTTAGATCACAGGGCTATGGGACAACCCGTGGACTGATCTCCAAGGCCGTGATCTAGAACATATTCAAGAGTCGTAGAATCCAATCGAGAAAGGACATCGTTGGATTCGGTTAGACTCTCACTATTGTGTGTACTCCGATGAACTGGAGGACGCTGGGGTCCACGAGCGTGACTGGGATAGTCGACACACATAAGTGGGTGGCTTGCTAGGATGGCAAGCGCACTGAATACCCCAATTAGGAAATAACTCACCATGGAAGCGGTAGTCGCATATCGGGGTTGAAGTTATTCCAAATTTATAATAGTATACGAGGAACGATCCCTAACTACTTGAGGTGATAGGGTTTATCTGGTACGAGAACGTCTATACTTTGATATGAGTTCCGACTGACTGGGGATCACCAGAAAGTCTCTGTGGACTCATGTTGGGTATAGAGGAACTCGTATGCAGATTCATATCATCAACAAAGGATCTATTGACTCGACTTGATAGGTCGAGAAATTCTCCTATGGATTTCTGTGAGAAATTAATTCTGATGAAATCCTTGGCCAAGGTAACTGACGACTTTATGTAAGTAGCTCATAAAGAATAAGTCAGAGAGAATTTATTTCGAGATCAGAATACATATAGTCGAGACGAAACAAAAGGGAAACCGATGAAAGACCATACCCTTAAGTCTCGACTGGGAGATTGATAAATGGAGAGATTATGTCGTATATGGAAATTGTAAATGATAAAAGGTTCACTGAATTAATTCACCAGTGATTGGGCTCCATGGGCTTGTGACTGGACATCGACCGTGAAGTGTGGGAGAATTCCCAAATTAGCAGGGGTGCTAATTTTGGAATGATTAATCGACAGAGTGTTCGATTAATTTAGAGTAATTAATTGCTCGAGTAATTAAATAATATTTAATTACAACCCGCGGCCAATTATGTGGTGAACCTACGGGGGCATACACAATACACATGAAGCGAAAGCGAGGAAGTAGGAACGAACCAGTTGACTGGGTCGACTGGGTCAAAATCGACTGGGTCGATTAAATGGGTGGGTCGACTGGGTCGACCCATATGGAACGAAAATGGATCCAATTGGAATTGGATCAAGATTATAAATTAAATTGGAATTTAATTTATGAGTAAATTAATTAATTATGATTTAATTAATTAATAGAATAATTAATTTAATTAGACTTGGAGTTTAATTAATTAATTGGGAGATGATTTAATTAATTGGGCTATTTAATTGGGAGATTAAATAAATCCCTGAAAGATTAATTAATATGGGCCATGAATTAATTAGAAGACTTAGTCTTCTAATTAAAGAGGGCCATGGCCCATGTAGGAGAATTAGCATCCTAATCCTAGAAGGATTAGGTTTTATGAGATATCTATAAATAAGATACTAGGTCTCATATTTCACAGACAACTCTACAACAAAATCAAGAAGAGCAAAAATTATCTCCCTCTCCCTCCCTGGATCGGCCGAACTCACTTCCACTTTAGGAAGAATTTTCGTCTTCGATTCTTCGTTCCAAAGTTGTTCTAAAACCTAGATATTAATATACCCTATGTTCCAGTTGATTAGGATATATTAATTTTCGTGATATTGTGGTGTATCAACTCGTAGAGGCGCAACACGTGGGGCGCTACCAAAAGGTGTGGGTCGATCAACCAGGGTCAGAATTCAGAGCTCATCTTGCTAGCCGAGGATTTGCAAGGAGACATGTATAAACGAGAAAACTTATACTGTCATTTATTTATATTTATATATATACAACTAGAGAATATCCTGGCAAGATTCTTTAAGAGGCCTTAGAAAATTTTTTATATTCCGCTGTGCCTAGGGCTGTTTTTCTTACCGAATCCCAACAGTGGTATCAGAGCCAACTCTAGGCTTTGTATATATATGAATTTGCGAATTCTGTGTTTATTAAATCATATGTTTGATTTATGTGGCTAGTTCTTTAACTTTGCATGTTATAGGACGTATTTTTAATTAACTTGGAGTTAATGTTTAATTTAGGATTCGAAAATTTTATCATGTTGATGTTATTTTGAATTAGGATTTAATTGACTGGGTTTGTTGAATTAAATCTGTGGGTAATCGAAGAAACACAAAAAAAAAAATTTTTTAGATCCGACTCGCGGTGGCACGCGGCGGTGCGCGGCAGCGCACCGCGGCTGGGCGGCCACCGCAAGCCGCTGCCAACGGCAGCGTGCTGGCAGCACGCTAGCCGCACACGCTGCGCGCAGCAGCAGCCTTCGGGCTGCTGTTTACGCGCTGCTGTGCGCGGCTGCTCGTTGCCGCAAGCAGCCGCGTGCAGCGGCTGCTGCCGCAGGCAGCTCACGCGCCGCCTTGGTGGTCGCGCGTGGGCTGTCCTACGTGGCAGTCCGTGATTGGCCTCGTCTGGTTGATTTCTGGTTGGACTCTAATTCTGCCTATTTTGAAAGTCCTGAAAATCTTGGAGAATTTTGGAAGATTAGGAAACTTGGAGTTTTTGGATAAGGTAGTCACTTAGTTAAACTTAAACACTACCTTAATTAACTAATCTAGTCAAAATAGGATTATCTTGAGAATCTTGGAGATTTGGAAATTTTGGGAAACTTAGAGTTTTGGATAAGGTAAGAATCTTAGAGATTTAGATTACCTTAATTAACCAATTTAATCAAGATAAGAATTGTGGATTACTTAGAGCTCAAGTAAGAGCTAATTAATCTTAGAGGTTAATTGTTAATTCAAAATTAATTAACTTGGATGAATTTTTGCGAATTTTAATTAATAAAGCCGGTAAATTTACATTATTGCCCTTATGTGAATTTATGCATGTTCTTGAGTGAATATGTGGATTGGTCGATTTTGCCCTTAAGCCCTGTGTTGTTTTTGGTTTAATTTAATTTTGGGTTGTAATTAAATGGGCCTGATTGGTGCCCTTGCTTGCGCAAACGAATGTAATAGAATAGGACCATATAAATTATGTAAGCTAGGCTTAGATTAGGCTTGGAGCCGAGAAGACCTCATGAAGACTTAGAGATCCACATGGAGGCCCATTTACCTTGGAGGACATGGAGGCCCAATTCATTACATGGAGGCCCAATCAAGCTGGATATTACAAGAAGGCCCATGATGTATGGGTTTAAAAAATTGTAATAGTTAGGACATTTAATTTTCACCCTAGACTGACCAATTGATTCATCACGTGGCTCGTGATGGATCGCATAGGATGGGCAATCGACCAATCATATCTTGCTAGGTGATGAATGTTTACTTTTTCGCAAATTATTCTTTGATGTATGAGATGCATGCTTAGGATAGAAAACGTAAACAAGATAAGCATAATCTGATGAGACCTCGCACACTTAGAAACCTCCAATTGAACTTAAAATTCAATTAGAATATTAAATCGAATAACGGGCGCATATGAATAGTGTCTATGGTCCGAGCCTATCCAATTACTAGGTCTTAGGCATATTGTACGAATATATCTCGATGTCTCACGAGTCGTGGGTCGAGCTATAGGAAGATGATATGTCTATTGCCTCGATGCACGAGTTTAGTGCCAAGGGAGGGGATAACAAGGTTTTAGGCGCTGTCTCACGAGTCGTGGGGCGTCTAGGATTGAACTATTTCTCTTCACGAGTATTGGACATGATTTAACGCTAGTAAGTATGGATGTCTCACGAGTCGTGGGTCCATATCGAAAAACGAGGCTAAATGAACTTAAGGGTTAGCTGCGATGGTTAACCGTCGACGTAGTCGACCACCAAGTGGATCAAATAGTATGGCCAACGAGTCGTGGGTACTAGGAGATTGCATTTGGGCCTTAAGCCCGCTAGGATATTTTAATTTCCCGAAACTTATGTGGGGGCATAAGATTTTGATTAAAATAGTGGGAGTAATTTGCAAATAAAATCCATGTTTGTGAATTGTGCATTTTAAGTTAATCTTTCGCGTATTTATTTCTTCTATCGTCGTTTTATAGATATGATGTCAAAAGAGCTTAGAGCACTTAGAGATTTATCCATCTCATCACTTGAACGTAATATTTTAACTGGACCCAACTTGCATTTCTGGACGCATCATTTGAATGGATTATTTGAAGCTGAAAACATATCTTATGTTTTGTCTGTGCCACCACCCATTACTATTTCACATGACGTTCCTGATGAGCTGCGTAAAAGCATCACCAAGTGGAAACTGGATGATGGCTTAGCTCGTGAATACATGTTGGAATATATGTCACTTGATCTGCGTTTGCAACATGAGCATATGGCATCCGCGAAAGAGATTCTCTCGAATCTCAAATTCCTTTATGGGATTAGAGATGGTCGTCGCAGATTCGCGATCACGAGGGAACTCTTGCAAGCAAGAAAGAGAAGGGAAACTCCTGTCGGAATCCACGTACACAAGATGATTCGACTTCTATCTGAACTCGATGATATGGGTGTCGTGATGGACAATGATTTCCGAGTGGATATTATTCTACAATCTCTTCCTAGATCATATGACAGATTTATCGCGGACTTGAATCTCCAGAGGCGAGAGATCACTGTGCATGTCCTGCGACAAATGCTCGAGGAACACGAAGCTTCTTTTGGAAAGAAAGCAAGGGTTGGCGAAAAGACTGGGCGGCGTTCAAAACCAAGACAAATGGAAACCAGAGCTCCTTACTGCACAAGGTCAAAGGAAAGGATTAAATTCGAACCTCTGGAGAGTTCGAACAGGTATATTCCTTGTTGAAGTTAATTTAACAATTAACTGTGCATTTTTGGTGTTAGACACTGACTGGAGTTCTCATCCTTGTAGGTGATGGGAGCATTAAGGAAACTGGAGCCTGAGGATTGGATCCTTGAATAAGGCAATGGAGCTGGAGCTGCTACCAAGGCCGTAGGCAAAAGTAGATTTAGGTGGTTTGATAAAGTCATTAGGAAACTTTCATTCATGTACCTAGTTATTTAATGAAAAACTTTTATTCATTTTAATGAATAGTGTTGATTTTATAAAAAGCTCCTGTTTTAGTTTTTCGTTTGGTACATTGAATTATTGACTTTACATCATAAAACCGCCTAAGTTAGTCCTGCACGTACAACAAAACAAAAGGAAACAAGATAATGAAATATCTGCCCAATTATGGCACGCTAGACTTGGACATATATCTAAGTCAAGGATTCAAAAGTTAGCATCATCTGGCGCGATTGAAATCAATCGCATTGATGACATGCCGACATGTGAACCATGTTTAAAGGGTAAAATGGCTAAGTTGCCGTTTAAGGGAAACCCTGAGCGAGCCAAGCAAACATTGGACTTAATACATACTGACGTATGTGGACCACTAAGAAAAAGCGCCCGAGGCGGCTGTGACTACTTCATCACTTTCACTGACGACTTTAGTCGTTATGGATATGTGTTCTTGTTGAAACACAAGTCTGAAGCCTTTGAGCGATTCAAAGAATTCAAGATGGAAGTAGAGAATCAACTTGGTCATACGATAAAGGCTCTTCGTTCTGACCGAGGTGGAGAATTTCTTGGTAACGAATTTCTGAATTATCTTGTAGAGCATGGAATATTATCGCAGTGGACTCCTCCTGCAACACCCCAGTTAAATGGAGTAGCAGAGAGAAGGAATCGAACCTTGATGGACATGGTTCGATCCATGATGAGTGCCACTGACTTACCTCTTTCATTTTGGGGACATGCCCTCCTCACGGCAACGAAGATACTGAATATGGTACCTTCGAAATCCGTAGAAAAGACACCATACGAACTATGGTTTGGCAAGGCACCCTCATACGCATTCATGCGCATATGGGGATCTCCCGCTTACGTTAAAAAGCCAGTGGGAGATAAATTGGAAACTAAATCCACTTTGTGCAAATTCGTGGGGTATCCGGAAAACTCAATAGGATACGAGTTCTACGATCCTACAAGACAAACAACGTTTGTCTCGAGGAACGCTCACTTCTTAGAGAAGGATTTCTTGGTGGACAAGAAAAAAAGAAAATAACGTAGAACTAGATGAGGTCACTGAAGCTGAAAAGGCCTTAGAGGTCGATCGAGCTGACCCGTCACCACAGGCAGTGGGAGAACGAGAGCATGAAAGTGTACCAGAAAGTACACCGATACTTCGTAGGTCAGAAAGACAACGTAGAGAACCCGAGAGGTACTACGGTTTGCTGCATGAGACTGGATAGTCTCTAACCGACCCAAGGACTTACGAAGAGGCTATGCTAGACATAGACTCGGGAAAGTGGCGCGAAGCCATGGAATCCAAACTGGACTCCATGCACTCAAACAAGGTCTGGGCCTTGGTAGATCCACCAGTGGGAGTGGCTCCCGTGGGTTGCAAGTGGATCTATAAGCGAAAGCTTGGAGTGAACGGAGAGGTGATTACCTACAAGGCGCGACTAGTGGCAAAAGGATACACTCAAAGACCAGGTATCGACTTTGAGGAGACCTTCTCGCCCGTCGCAATGCCCAAATCCATTCGGATCTTGCTGGCCATAGCTGCGTGGTATAACTACGAGATATGGCAAATGGATGTAAAGACTGCCTTTCTCAATGGAGACATTGATAAGGAGATCTACATGGAGCAACCAAAAGGATATGCATCCAAAGGAGATGAACACAAGGTGTGCAAACTCCAGAGGTCCATTTATGGACTGAAGCAAGCTTCCCGAACTTGGAACATTCGTTTTGATGAGACAATCCAAACTTTTGGATTCATCAAGAACATGTTCGAACCTTGCGTGTACAAGAAGATCAGTGGGAGTACAGTTGAATTTTTGGTGCTTTATGTTGACGACATTCTTCTCATTGGAAACAATGTAAAAGCATTGTCTGAAACTAAAGCATGGTTGTCTACACAATTCTCGATGAAGGATATGGGAGAAGCATCCTTTGTACTAGGTATAAGGATCTACCGAGATAGATCAAAAGGACTGCTGGGCCTCTCCCAATCCCAGTACATAGACAAAATCTTGAAAAGATTTAGTATGGAAGAATCCAAGAGAGGATTGCTTCCAATGAGACATGGGATTGCACTCTCTAAGTCTATGGCCCCAAAGACAACTGAAGAGAGAAGCAAAATGTCTCGAATACCATATGCATCCGCGATAGGAAGCATAATGTATGGTATGCTATGTACGAGACCAGATGTAGCGTACGCTTTAAGCGTTACAAGTCGCTACCAGTCTGATCCAGGTGAGCAACACTGGATAGCCGTAAAGGCAATTCTGAAGTACCTGAGAAGGACTAAGGAATTGTTCTTGGTATACGGTGGAGGAGAATTGAAATTGGAAGGCTATACAGACTCGAGCTTCCAATAGGATGTAGACGACTTCAAGTCGACATCAGGATACGTGTTCTGCCTCAATGGTGGTGCGGTTAGCTGGAAGAGCTCCAAGCAAGAAACAACCGCGGATTCAACCACCGAAGCAGAATACATTGCTGCAAGTGATGCAGCAAAGGAAGGTGTTTGGATGAGGAACTTCATCCAGGAACTGGATGTGATACCTAGCATTGCTGAGCCCATTACTATCTTCTGTGATAACAATGGGGCAATAGCGCAAGCAAAGGAGCCGAGATCTCATCAGAAATCCAAGCACGTACAGAGACGATACCATGTGATAAGAGATATCATTGGTAGAGGAGACATTAAGATGGAACGTGTCGACTCAGAAGATAATACGGCGAACCCGCTAACGAAGCCTCTGCCTCAAAAGGCATTTGAGAAACATCTGCATAAGATGGGACTCAAGAACATAAAAGACTGGCTTTAGGACAAGTGGGAGATTGATAGAAATAGTGTCCTGCAAGCCAGCTGTATGGCTAGCATTAATTGTAATTAATGAGGAACTATTCGATTTAGATTAATAAATGCATTTTTTATGGTCATCTTTATCTTATGTAATAATTATCTGCGCATAAGGATAGAAGTCCTTAGATCACAGGGCTATGGGACAACCCGTGGACTGATCTCCAAGGCCGTGATCTAGAACATATTCAAGAGTCGTAGAATCCAATCGAGAAAGGACATCGTTGGATTCGGTTAGACTCTCACTATTGTGTGTACTCCGATGAACTGGAGGACGCTGGGGTCCACGAGCGTGACTGGGATAGTCGACACACATAAGTGGGTGGCTTGCTAGGATGGCAAGCGCACTGAATACCCCAATTAGGAAATAACTCACCATGGAAGCAGTAGTCGCATATCGGGGTTGAAGTTATTCCAAATTTATAATAGTATACGAGGAACGATCCCTAACTACTTGAGGTGATAGGGTTTATCTGGTACGAGAACGTCTATACTTTGATATGAGTTCCGACTGACTGGGGATCACCAGAAAGTCTCTGTGGACTCATGTTGGGTATAGAGGAACTCGTATGCAGATTCATATCATCAACAAAGGATCTATTGACTCGACTTGATAGGTCGAGAAATTCTCCTATGGATTTCTGTGAGAAATTAATTCTGATGAAATCCTTGGCCAAGGTAACTAACGACTTTATGTAAGTAGCTCATAAAGAATAAGTCAGAGAGAATTTATTTCGAGATCAGAATACATATAGTCGAGACGAAACAAAAGGGAAACCGATGAAAGACCATACCCTTAAGTCTCGACTGGGAGATTGATAAATGGAGAGATTATGTCGTATATGGAAATTGTAAATGATAAAAGGTTCACTGAATTAATTCACCAGTGATTGGGCTCCATGGGCTTGTGACTGGACATCGACCGTGAAGTGTGGGAGAATTCCCAAATTAGCAGGGGTGCTAATTTTGGAATGATTAATCGACAGAGTGTTCGATTAATTTAGAGTAATTAATTGCTCGAGTAATTAAATAATATTTAATTACAACCCGCGGCCAATTATGTGGTGAACCTACGGGGGCATACACAATACACATGAAGCGAAAGCGAGGAAGTAGGAACGAACCAGTTGACTGGGTCGACTGGGTCAAAATCGACTGGGTCGATTAAATGGGTGGGTCGACTGGGTCGACCCATATGGAACGAAAATGGATCCAATTGGAATTGGATCAAGATTATAAATTAAATTGGAATTTAATTTATGAGTAAATTAATTAATTATGATTTAATTAATTAATAGAATAATTAATTTAATTAGACTTGGAGTTTAATTAATTAATTGGGATATGATTTAATTAATTGGGCTATTTAATTGGGAGATTAAATAAAGCCCTGAAAGATTAATTAATATGGGCCATGAATTAATTAGAAGACTTAGTCTTCTAATTAAAGAGGGCCATGACCCATGTAGGAGAATTAGCATCCTAATCCTAGAAGGATTAGGTTTTATGAGATATCTATAAATAAGAGACTAGGTCTCATATTTCACAGACAACTCTACAAGAAAATCAAGAAGAGCAAAAATTCTCTCCCTCTCCCTCCCTGGATCGGCCGAACTCACTTCCACTTTAGGAAGAATTTTCGTCTTCGATTCTTCGTTCCAAAGTTGTTCTAAAACCTAGATATTAATATACCCTATGTTCCAGTTGATTAGGATATATTAATTTTCGTGATATTGTGGTGTATCAACTCGTAGAGGCGCAACACGTGGGGCACTTCCAAAAGGTGTGGGTCGATCAACCAGGGTCAGAATTCAGAGCTCATCTTGCTAGCCGAGAATTTGCAAGGAGACAGGTATAAACGAGAAAACTTATACTGTCATTTATTTATATTTATATATATACAACTAGAGAATATCCTGGCAAGATTCTTTAAGAGGCCTTAGAAAATTTTTTATATTCCGCTGTGCCTAGGGCTGTTTTTCTTACCGAATCCCAACACCACTACCCTCACTTCTTCTAACACTGGCTCATTTTCCAACACTGGTTCCTTTTCTAAAACTACCCTTTTACCCCTATCCACATCCACTTGTTCAATGTGATTTGCATAAATATGCAATTCTCTACTCTTTGCAGTATCAACCAAAGTAACTATATCAGTTTGATATTGTAGTTTTCTGAATTTGTTAAAATAGTCAATCCTGTAAAAGCCTTCCACTCCTCTAATACCCACTTCCTCACAAATAGCCTTGATTAAGTCCATACATAAAATGTTAACTTCAAGGTAGTCTATACAGCTTGAAGTATCTCCTATATATTTGGCAGGGGGCCCATGTTCAAGCTTTCCACCATGATGGATCCTTAGAGTAGCCATTTTGGGAACAACTGTTACACAAATATCATTTCATTAATAAACAAACCATAAACCCTAAATCACATAATAAATAAATATTATTTCATTATAAACCCTAAATCACATAATAAACAAATACTGTTTCATTAATAAAAAAATATATTTTTTCAGAGTGTATATCCACTATCACGACAACAAAATAAACAACAATATATACCCCCAATATTCAACTTTAGCATAAATCTTCTATTGAAACTGATAAACATATAAAACCTATAAATATTGCACATACCATATTCTGGGGGAGGTTCATGATTGTACTGCTTCTTGCGCAATGCCATTTCTAATTTGGTGGGAAGATTACTGCTTGTGTCACTACAACTAAAAGGACCTATTAATACCCACTGCTTGATTTTTGTTGACAAAACGAAACAATAAAAAGTAAAAAAAAAAAATCTGAAAAAAGATAAAATGATATCAAATATGTACATTTACCTTTGGGATCTAAAATTTGGGGCGAAAGTTTCCTACCCCTAAATGCTCAAATCCTCTTCTTCAAATCGGTGCAGCTTTTCTCAAGTTTGGGTTTGTATCAAGTTTGGGTTACAATTTTGGAGTAGAAAATATAGGGTTTTGATTTGGGATTTTATGGGGAGAGAATGTTTTTTTTTGTATTTGAGAATCTGCCCGTAAATGAGACTGAGAGTGTCTCTTTATTTCTTCTGCCGATGTGGACGGTGATGTGGCAGCTGACTTTGCAACTTTCCTTCAACAAACATGACACCTGGAATTGGTCTCCCTCCAAAATCAGATTTGACGATAAATAGCGGGCACGTGAGATTCTCGTGACCATTCCGTCATTAATTTGACGAAAGTATGAAATGTGATGAGTGGGTAAGAGATATGGTATCAAATGTGTCGGGAGAAAAAGTTGTGGTATCAAATCCCTAAAGTAGGTAGAGTTATGGTATCAAAAGTGAAATTCTCTCTTTGTTTAGTTGTAAACGATTCTATTGTTATGTTGTTTAATCCTGCTACCAGAGAATCTAGGGTTTTAATTGATGCCTATGATGGAAGAATATGATTTTCTTCCATCAAGTGGTATCAGAGCAGTGTTTTGCTCGATTGTTGGAGGATTTTCGGTTAATTTTCAGAAAATTTGAGAAGTTATACCATTCATAGCCGTATGATATGTATTCCACTGTTATGATAATTTTGGTATTAAATTACTAATTTTGCTTCAAATCAATCTTCATACGTGGGTTAGCTTTGCAATTTACTTCTCAATTTTCAGTTTCTTTACCGATTCCTATATATGCCTTTTTCCTTGTTTAATGGATTCTGTTGCTTGTGATATATATGGAATTGATGTTTCTATCTATGCAAAGTAATTGGATGAGTTTTCTGTAATGTTCCTTGACTCAATAATGTTCCGTAAATTAATTTGAACATATCAAGTTGAGCCATAATGTTCACATAAATTATGCTGATTTAATCTTCCTATTTCTGTTCATATGGTTCTGTACACGTATACATGTTGAACATGAATTGGAAAACTGTCATATTGAATAATAATTTAGGAAATAAATTTTTCAGATTTGAAAATTATTTGAAGTCAATTTTTATTTGAGTTTCTTCATATTTTGGGTATTTTAATTGATGAAGAACATAAAATTGATGTTTATTTATGTGTGAGATTGTTTTCAATTTCGGTTGTAGTTCTTGATTGTCCGGTAAATCTATGGTTTCTCTTTAAGCCGGGTCAAGAAGATGAAGTTTCGGGTTGATTCGGATCCGACCCGGACAATATGGTATGAGACGGTTTTTTATCCGGTTCATTTAGGTTCGGATCTAATTCGGATTGGGTTCAGTTTCGGTCCGATCCGATTGTTTTCGGTTCTGGTTATATGGTTTAAACCCGATCCGATTTCATCTGGATCTGGGTTAAAGATGATCCATTTCAGTTCGGTCCGGTTGGACTTGGATTTTCTCTAGTCTAGACTGGATCTGGATCTGGATCTATTCTGAGCTTGATCTAAACTGATCCTATTTGGTTTAATCTGAACCTGAATTGGTCTGGTTCTGGTTGGGATTGATCCTGAACAGGACCAGCACTATTCATAAGGCCCTGTTTGGATAAAAAAATATATATATATATATTTGAAATTCTGTTTTTGTTAAATGAATTTCTTTTCTTGTTCCTAGTTTAACTCAATTGATTGAACAAATATGTAGCCAAAGCAACCTCTGTTTGGTCAAATTAATTGCGTTTTCACGAGGTAACATGGGTTATCCATGTGAAACAATCAACCCAAAGGAGGATTGTTTTGACCGGATGATGTCAGTCTAAAATATGCAAATTATATGTTGTTTACCATGCGTTTGTTATGTCGGTCCAAAGAAAGACATGATATTTGGCTGGTTTTATTTAAGCATATTCTAGTACTATTTTTGGTTAGAGAGTACCATTTACGAATTGTTATTTATGTCCAAAAACTAAATAATAATGTCGTGTTAGGTATCTTGTTTATGGGCCCACCAATTGAGCATGTTTAATTATATGTTAAAGATTACGCATGCATTTATTATGTATTAACTTGAGTTTTATTGTGTGATTCTTTGTTATTATAGTATCTGCTGTGACTGCTAATTTGAACAACATCCCGGTGCTTAATGGCACCAACTTTGGGAAATGGAAAGAGCACATTATGATAGTGCTTGGCGTCATGGACATGGACCATGCACTTAGGTTTGATTGCCCTGCAGACTTGACCGATGAAAGTACTGATGAGGAAAAGGCTGCATACGCGAAGTGGGAGCGAACAAACCGCATGAGTCTAATGATCATGAAGCACTCAATTCCGGAATCCATAAGAGGTGGGATATCCGAGGAAGCAATTGCCAAAGATTTCCTTAAGTAACTTTCAGACCGTTTCACTGCAAGTGAAAAGGTGGAGACGAGCACTATTCTTAGTAAGCTCACCTCCATGAAGTATAAGGGCAAAGGAAATGTCCGTGAGTACATTATGGAAATGTCCAATCTTGTGACAAGGCTGAGAGCACTCCAGTTGGATATGTCGGAAGACATACTCGTGCATCTCATTCTGATCTCCCTTCCCGCACACTTCAGTCCCTTCAAGATTTCCTACAATACTCAAAGGGAAAAGTGGACTCTCAATGAGCTTATTGCTCAATGTGTGCAGGAGGAAGAGAGACTAAAGCAAGAGAAGACTGAAAGTGCTTATTTGGCATCTACTTCCAACGATGGAAACGCCAAGAAAAGGAAGAGGAAGGATAAGGGAAAGAAAATTTCAGACCCTGGAACATCTCAGCATAAGGAGCAGAAAAAACAGGATCAGGGATTAACCTGTTTCTTTTGCAAAAAGGTTGGACACCTCAAGAAAGATTGTTCCAAATACGCCGGATGGCGTGTGAAAAAGGGTAAACTTCTCAATTTTGTTTGTTCTGAAGTTAATCTTTCTATGGTACCTAGTGACACTTGGTGGATAGATACCGGTGCAACTACTCACATAAGTGTCACATTGCGGGATTGCCTAAGTTACCGGGAGCCAATTGATGGTGAAAGATACATCTATGTGGGCAACGGGAACAAGGCTGAAGTAGTAGCTATAGGTGTAGTTAGGTTGCAATTATGTACTAGTTTTTATTTAGATTTGGAAGACACTTTTATTGTACCGTCATTTAGGCGGAACTTAATTTCTGTTTCTTGCTTGGACAAATATGGTTACTCTTGTTCTTTTGGCAATGGAACCTTCAGCGTGTCTTTAAATTCTAATATTGTTGGCACCGGTACTTTAATTGACAAGCTATATAAATTAGACATCTTAACTACTAATCATGAAAATCTACATTCAAGTTTAGGTACTAAGCGTAGATTAAACAATGAGAATTCTTGCATGCTATGGCACAAACGATTAGGTCATATTTCTCAACCGAGAATTAAAAGACTTGTGTCAGAAGGAATTCTTGATCCCTTAGATACAACAGACTTTAAAATATGTATTGAGTGTATCAAGGGAAAACAAACAAACAAACGTAATAAAGGTGCATATCGGAGTAGTGAACCTTTGGAACTGATTCATACGGACATATGTGGTCCATTCCCTAAAGCTACTTGGAATGGGCAGCGGTACTTCATCAGTTTCATAGATGACTACTCTCGGTATGGTTACCTATATTTAATACACGAGAAGTCTGAATCACTGGATATGTTCCAAATTTTCAAAGCTGAAGTTGAAAATCAACTAGGCAAGAAAATAAAGGCCGTCAAATCTGACCGTGGTGTTGAATACTATGGCAGAAATGATGGATCAGGGGAACAACGTTCAGGGCCTTTTGCCAAATACCTGGCTGAGTGCGGTATCGTCCCTCAATACACCATGCCAGGGACTCCAAGTCAAAATGGTGTAGCTGAGAGACGAAATCGAACACTTAAAGATATGGTGAGAAGTATGATTAGTCATTCTTCTCTACCTGAGGCACTTTGGGGCGAGGCATTAAAAACCGCAGTTTATATCCTAAATCGAGTCCCTAGTAAAGCAGTAGCTAGAACCCCATACGAGATGTGGACGGGCAAGAAGCCTAGTATTAGGCACTTGCATGTCTGGGGTTGTCCAGCAGAAGCCAGACCTTATAGGCCTAAAGAGCCGAAGTTGGACTCAAGAACCGTTAGCTGCTATTTTGTGGGATACTCGGAAAGATCAAGGGGTTATAAGTTCTATGATCCCTCAAAAGGATCCTTCTTCGAAACAAGGAATGCTAAATTTATTGAGGATGCTAATTTCAGTGGGAGTAATCGGAGTAATGATATTTAGTTTGAAGAGGAATGTGTAAACATTCCTACTCCAGTTACGAGTGAGAATGATCAGGTATCCATCCCTGTCGTTCTTCAACCCGTAAATCAGGTTGTCCCTTCAAACATAATTGATCCTATTACAAATCCCAATGTAGTTCCACAACGTTCTCCCGTAGAGTTTCAAGAACAACCTCAACCTTTAGAGGAAGTTCCCGAGGTGATACAAAATCAGCACCCTCAACCTATAGAGCCAATTAGGCGATCCACTAGAGAAAGAAGGAGTGCCATCTCCAATGATTATGAGATCTATCTTCAAGAACATGATTATGACTTGGGGTCGGAAAATGATCCAACCTCATTCAGTGAAGCCATATCATGTTCAAACTCTCTTAAATGTATCGCAGCCATGAAAGAAGAGTTAAAATCCATGGCTGATAATGACGTTTGGGACCTTGTCGAGTTACCAACATGTGCAAGACCAATTGTTTGTAAATGGATATTTGAAACAAAACGGGATGCAAACGGTAACATCGAAAGGTATAAAGCTCGTCTAGTAGCCAAGGGATTCACTCAGAAGGAAGGAATCGATTTCAAAGAGACTTTTTAACCAGTCTCAACAAAAGATTCCCTAAGGATTATCATGGCACTTGTAGCTCATTTTGATTTAGAACTACATCAAATGGACGTAAAAACTGCGTTTCTCAATGGAAACATTGAAGAAACAATTTACATGGTACAACCAGAGAACTCGGGTTTCTCAAACTCGAAGCACCTTGTATGTAAGTTAAAGAAGTCCATTTATGGCTTAAAGCAGGCATCCCGTCAGTGGTACCCGAAATTTGATGACGTTATCACTTCTTACGGTTTTAAGGAGAATGTCATCGATCAGTGCATATATCTCAAGATCAGTGGGAGCAAATTCATTATCCTGGTGCTATACGTAGATGATATTCTACTAGCAAGCAGTGATATGGGTATGTTGCATGATACCAAGAAATTTCTATCAAGTAAATTTGAAATGAAAGATCTTGGTGATGCTTCATTTGTTTTGGGTATACAAATCGATCGTGATCGATCTAAGGGTATACTTGGACTGTCTCAGAAGGCTTATATCGATAAGGTGTTATGCCGTTTTGGCATGCAAAACTGTGCACCAGGAAATACACCTGTCGCTAAAGGCGACAAATTCAGCTTGCTCCAATGTCCTAAACTGGATCTCGAGAAAAAGGAAATGGAGACAATCCCATACTCTTCCGCAGTTGGGAGTCTCATGTATGCACAAGTGTGTACGCGTCCTGATATTGCGTACATAGTTGGGATGTTGGGCAGATATTTGAGTAACCCGGGAATATATCACTGGAAAGCAGTGAAACGGGTACTAAGATACTTGCAAAGAACAAAGGATTATAGGCTCACTTATCGGAGATCAGATCACTTAGAGATCATGGGGTACTCCGATTCAGACTTTGCTGGATGCGTTGATAGTAAGAAATCGACATCAGGATATATCTTCATGCTAGCTGGAGGAGCTATTTCTTGGAAAAGTGTCAAACAGACATTAATAGCTTCCTCAACCATGGAGGCTGAATTTGTGGCTTGCTTTGAAGCATCCAACCAAGCTATATGGCTCAGAAATTTTGTCATTGGGTTGCAAGTGGTTGATAGCATTCAAAAACCACTTAGGATCAACTGTGACAATATGGCTGCCGAGTCATATTCAAAGAACAACCGAAGTTCGTCAAAGTCTAAATACATTGACATAAAGTACTTGGTTGTAAAAGAAAGGGTTCAAAATGCTAAAGTATCTATAGAGCACATCAGCACAAACTCCAATATAGCTGACCCGTTTACCAAAGGCTTACCGCCTAAGGTGTTTCTTGAGCATGTTGCTCAAATGGGTGTCATTGGACTTTAAGATGCGTTTTCCTAGTTGGAGTTTGTCTTAGTTGTATTGATATACATTTATGCTCTTTGATATGTTTATGGATATTTATTTCTGTACAGATTATGGTATTAGTGATATGAATTTTCTTTCATATTGGTTTGAGCATTTTGACATAAAGTTTGCAACTTTCCATTGTGGTTTAACATTTGGTAGGAAATTTAAAGTTGACTGTTGAAGTCATAATGTAGGACCAGTTAGAAATAGGCATGTGTGATCGCATTGCATGTAATTTCCATGCTACACATCCACACTTGATCTATGTTGTTAATTGCTTGAATATTGTGACCATTGAAGGTTGAAGTCATGAGTTAATTCGACTAAAGCCGCTTTGATCCTTTATTTTTGTAAATTAATGGACCAGATTGTTCTTTGAGATATTTCAAGGAAGAAATAGCATATTGCGCGCATTAAGGTTACTTCTAAACGATCTTAGGAAACTTATACAGTCCAAGTGGGAGATTGTTGGAATTTTAATTGTAAATCCGATAATAAATCCTTTAAGTGGACTTTTAATAAGTTTGGTTGATTGTTAAGAAGGGCTATTTCAATTATATATATGCCCGATTAAAGTGATAGAATTAAGTTAATAATTATATGGGCATAGGAAATATCATCTATATAAGTGTGGGGTAAATAAAGTAATTTATATGTGTAGAGTACTGAAAGTGTAATTACTAAACTTTGATGGGCTAGTTTAGTAATTACATAATTATTAACTGCTATTGCAGTTAATAAATAGGGAGACTTGGTCCCTGGGTCAGTTATCATTGTAAACAAAACGTGTTATCTCCCCACCATCAGAGAAAACAACTGCAGAAATTGTTTTTGGTAACTAGATCTAGAAATTCAAGTCTTGGGTGACTCAATTCATCAATTCCTTCAAGTTCGATTCATCAATTCATCAAGGCTTCGTAACAATGGATTCTGGTAGGTTTTCTCAAACTCTTATGGTGAGTAATCCTCTTTTAATCGACTAAATCGATCTAGGGTTAGAAAATCCAATTTCATATTATGTATGATTTTCTTCCATTTCTAACCCTAGATCGATTTAGTCGATCAAAAGAGGATTACTCACCATAAGAGTTTAAGAAAATCTACCAGAATCCATTGTTACGAAGCCTTGATGAATTGATGAATCTGATGCAGGCCGAAACCCGCAACTAAAAGGAAATGAAGGGGATACGGACCGGGAATCACTCAACCGGCGGTAGCGGAATCACTCGACGCTACTAATCGCGGAATCACTCAACGCGACCAAGTCACTCACTTGTAGAAGAGGAATCACTCACTCTTAATGCAAGAACACTTGCAAACAAATATAATTTTTATACTTCAACTTATCTCTTATTTATTCATTTTGAAGGGTTTAAATAGAAGTTTTGGAACATCCCTCCAAAACATAGGAAATAACAATTTTAATGGTCTTACAATTTCCCAATATAAACTTGAATCTTGACTCATAGGAAATATAAAATATGACCTTATTTTCTGATAACAATGATACTAATTTGAAAATTGACTAACAAATCAAGTAAGACTCTTAGAAATACCAAAAGACATAAGTTTTGTTGTTTCCCGAGTGCAATCTGGCAGCCTTTAGTAAAATGAACATAACTTTCTCCACAGAACTTCGTTTCGTAAACCGCTTAGTGTTCTGAAAACTAGACTTCCATAGCTTTCTAACCATGTATGATAGACCTTCTAGTTCCTTGCCAATCAAAACAGTTTTGCGTTTAAAGTCGCCCTTTCTGCAGAAACAGATTCTGGGACACAGCATTTGCATCATTCTCCTCGGCTTGAAAAGAACTCGCCCTCGAGTTCGTGTTGAGATCGAAACATAGTGAAAATATAAATAAAAATTAAGCTAGTCTTTTGAATTCCACGCCTTTTTATGTTTTGTTCCTTGAGTTGTGCCACCGTTGACGCAACATGCATAACACCAATAGCTATAATCTTGTTGGAAAGTATAGAACTCCAACTGCCAAATAATTTTTGCATCTTGTTTTCTTTGTAGGAAAAGACTCTTCCTCTAATATTGACCAACTCCTTGATTGGAATAAAGGAGAATTTCAATGAAGCAATAAAACATAATGAATTTGGGCATGATACTAATGAAGGCATGAAATACTTGAAACAATTAGCATGACCATTTTGTGAATTCAATTGAGTTCCACGATAAGCTAATGAACCAATGACAAAATCAATGTCATCTTGAGGATTTGTGTCGAAAGAGAAGCTAACTAGAACGCCACAATCCTTTGTACCAAGATCCGAATTGTATTTGGTATGAAAAAATGTATTGTTTAGCCAAGAATCATCTTCAAAATACGTTGCATTTAAAGTGTGACAATTCAATGGTTCATTACATTCTTCATATGTATCGTTTTCTTCTCCATCCTTATATTCATCATATATTGGAGGTCCATCGTAAAATTCTTCACCATAGGATACATCATCTTCTTTGTCAATCTCTTCACCAAAGAGTGAGCAAAGATCTTTTAATTCTTCATCAAATAGGGGACTATCTTCATCTTCAACGACTTGTTTCATCTTGGAAATATGAATTTCAATTGTTTCCTTCGCACGTTGTTTATCAACTTCATGTTCTTGAACTTGATAATTATTCTCTCCACTTCGAGACATAGAGGTTGGCCTTCTGGCAAGAAGTTGAAATATCAATTTTCGAAGTTCTCCAATCTCGACATAGAAATAAAGATCTTG
Organism: Penstemon eatonii; assembly: GCA_038501285.1. Classification (NCBI taxonomy): domain Eukaryota; kingdom Viridiplantae; phylum Streptophyta; class Magnoliopsida; order Lamiales; family Plantaginaceae; genus Penstemon; species Penstemon eatonii. The sequence continues at coordinate 20,491,967 of CM076711.1, forward strand.
CACATATTGTATACCATGAGGTGACATGTTGTTTAATCAGAGTACGAGCAAGAACGAAGTGAACCACTCTGATGCCACTTGATGCAGGCCGAAACCTGCGGTGGTAAAGGAAATGAAAGGATAGATGACCGGGTTTCACTCAACGGGCGGTAGCGGAATCACTCGACGCTACTAATCGCGGAATCACTCAACGCGACCAAGTCACTCACTTGTAGAAGAGGAATCACTCACTCTTAATGCAAGAACACTTGCAAACAAATATAATTTTTATATTTCAACTTATCTCTTATTTATTCATTTTGAAGGGTTTAAATAGAAGTTTTGGAACATCCCTCCAAAACATAGGAAATAACAATTTTAATGGTCTTACAATTTCCCAATATAAACTTGAATCTTGACTCATAGGAAATATAAAATATGACCTTATTTTCTGATAACAATGATACTAATTTGAAAATTGACTAACAAATCAAGTAAGACTCTTAGAAATACCAAAAGACATAAGTTTTGTTGTTTCCCAAGTGCAATCTGACAGCCTTTAGTAAAATGAACATAACTTTCTCCACAGAACTTCGTTTCGTAAACCGCTTAGTGTTCTGAAAACTAGACTTCCATAGCTTTCTAACCATGTATGATAGACCTTCTAGTTCCTTGCCAATCAAAACAGTTTTGCGTTTAAAGTCGCCCTTTCTGCAGAAACAGATTCTGGGACACAGCATTTGCATCAGAATCGAACTTGAAGGAATTGATGAATTGAATCACCCAAGACTTTAATTTCTAGATCTAGTTACCAAAAACAATTTCTGCAGTTGTTTTCTCTGATGGTGGGGAGATAACACGTTTTGTTTGTAATGGTAACTGACCCAGGGACCAAGTCTCCCTATTTATTAACTGCAATAGCAGTTAATAATTATGTAATTATTAAACTAGCCCATCAAAGTTTAGTAATTACACTTTCAGTACTCTACACATATAATTTACTTTATTTACCCCACACTTATATAGATGATATTTCCTATGCCCATATAATAATTAACTTAATTCGATCACTTTAATCGGGCATATATATAATTGAAATAGCCCTTCTTAACAATCAACCAAACTTATTAAAAGTCCACCTAAAGGATTTATTATTGGATTTACAATAAAAATTCCAACAATCTCCCACTTGGACTGTATAAGTTTCCTAAGATCGTTTAGAAGTAACCTTAATGCGCGCAGTATGCTATTTCTTCCTTGAAATATCTCAAAGAACAATCTGGTCCATTAATTTACAAAAATAAAGGATCAAAGCGGCTTTAGTCGAATTAAGTCATGACTTCAACCTTCAATGGTCACAATATTCAAGCAATTAACAACATAGATCAAGTGTGGATGTGTAGCATGGAAATTACATGCAATGCGATCACACATGCCTATTTCCAACTGGTCCTACCTTATGACTTCAATAGTCAACTTTAAATTTCCTACCAAATGTTAAACCACAATGGAAAGTTGCAAACTTTATGTCAAAAGGCTCAAACCAATACGAAAGAAAATTCATATCACTAATACCATAATATGTACAGAAATAAATATCCATAAACATATCAAAGAGCATAAATGTATATCAATACAACTAAAACAAACTCCAACTAGGAAAACGCATCTTAAAGTCCAATGACACCCATTTGAGCAACATGCTCAAGAAACACCTTAGGCGGTAAGCCTTTGGTAAACGGGTCAGCTATATTGGAGTTTGTGCTGATGTGCTCTATAGATACTTTAGCATTTTGAACCCTTTCTTTTACAACCAAGTACTTTATGTCAATGTATTTAGACTTTGACGAACTTCGGTTGTTCTTTGAATATGACTCGGCAGCCATATTGTCACAGTTGATCCTAAGTGGTTTTTGAATGCTATCAACCACTTGCAACCCAATGACAAAATTTCTGAGCCATATAGCTTGGTTGGATGGTTCAAAGCAAGCCACAAATTCAGCCTCCATGGTTGAGGAAGCTATTAATGTCTGTTTGACACTTTTCCAAGAAATAGCTCCTCCAGCTAGCATGAAGATATATCCTGATGTCGATTTCTTACTATCAACGCATCCAGCAAAGTCTGAATCGGAGTACCCCATGATCTCTAAGTGATCTGATCTCCGATAAGTGAGCCTATAATCCTTAGTTCTTTGCAAGTATCTTAGTACCCGTTTCACTGCTTTCCAGTGATATATTCCCGGGTTACTCAAATATCTGCCCAACATCCCAACTATGTACGCAATATCAGGACGCGTACACACTTGTGCATACATGAGACTCCCAACTGCGGAAGAGTATGGGATTGTCTCCATTTCCTTTTTCTCGAGATCCAGTTTAGGACATTGGAGCAAGCTGAATTTGTCGCCTTTAGCGACAGGTGTATCTCCTGGTGCACAGTTTTGCATGCCAAAACGGCATAACACCTTATCGATATAAGCCTTCTGAGATAGTCCAAGTATACCCTTAGATCGATCACGATCGATTTGTATATCCAAAACAAATGAAGCATCACCAAGATCTTTCATTTCAAATTTACTTGATAGAAATTTCTTGGTATCATGCAACAGACCCATATCACTGCTTACTAGTAGAATATCATCTACGTATAGCACCAGGATAATGAATTTGCTCCCACTGATCTTGAGATATATGCACTGATCGATGACATTCTCCTTAAAACCGTAAGAAGTGATAACATCATCAAATTTCCGGTACCACTGACGGGATGCCTGCTTTAAGCCATAAATGGACTTCTTTAACTTACATACAAGGTGCTTCGAGTTTGAGAAACCCGAGTTCTCTGGTTGTACCATGTAAATTGTTTCATCAATGTTTCCATTGTGAAACGCAGTTTTTACGTCCATTTGATGTAGCTCTAAATCAAAATGAGCTACAAGTGCCATGATAATCCTTAGGGAATCTTTTGTTGAGACTGGTGAAAAAGTCTCTTTGAAATCGATTCCTTCCTTCTGAGTGAATCCCTTGGCTACTAGACGAGCTTTATACCTTTCGATGTTACCGTTTGCATCCCGTTTGGTTTCAAATATCCATTTACAACCAATTGGTCTTGCACATGTTGGTAACTCGACAAGGTCCCAAACGTCATTATCAGCCATGGATTTTAACTCTTCTTTCATGGCTGCGATACATTTAAGAGAGTTTGAACATGATATGGCTTCACTGAATGAGGTTGGATCATTTTCCGACCCCAAGTCATAATCATGTTCTTGAAGATAGATCTCATAATCATTGGAGATGGCACTCCTTCTTTCTCTAGTGGATCGCCTAATTGGCTCTATAGGTTGAGGGTGCTGATTTTGTATCACCTCGGGAACTTCCTCTAAAGGTTGAGGTTGTTCTTGAAACTCTACGGGAGAACGTTGTGGAACTACATTGGGATTTGTAATAGGATCAATTATGTTTGAAGGGACAACCTGATTTACGGGTTGAAGAACGACAGGGATGGATACCTGATCATTCTCACTCGTAACTGGAGTAGGAATGTTTACACATTCCTCTTCAAACTTAATATCATTACTCCGATTACTCCCACTGAAATTAGCATCCTCAATAAATTTAGCATTCCCTGTTTCGAAGAAGGATCCTTTTGAGGGATCATAGAACTTATAACCCCTTGATCTTTCCGAGTATCCCACAAAATAGCAGCTAACGGTTCTTGAGTCCAACTTCGGCTCTTTAGGCCTATAAGGTCTGGCTTCTGCTGGACAACCCCAGACATGCAAGTGCCTAATACTAGGCTTCTTGCCCGTCCACATCTCGTATGGGGTTTTAGCTACTGCTTTACTAGGGACTCGATTTAGGATATAAACTGCGGTTTTTAATGCCTCGCCCCAAAGTGACTCAGGTAGAGAAGAATGACTAATCATACTTCTCACCATATCTTTAAGTGTTCGATTTCGTCTCTCAGCTACACCATTTTGACTTGGAGTCCCTGGCATGGTGTATTGAGGGACGATACCGCACTCAGCCAGGTATTTGGCAAAAGGCCCTGAACGTTGTTCCCCTGATCCATCATTTCTGCCATAGTATTCACCACCACGGTCAGATTTGACGGCCTTTATTTTCTTGCCTAGTTGATTTTCAACTTCAGCTTTGAAAATTTGGAACATATCCAGTGATTCAGACTTCTCGTGTATTAAATATAGGTAACCATACCGAGAGTAGTCATCTATGAAACTGATGAAGTACCGCTGCCCATTCCAAGTAGCTTTAGGGAATGGACCACATATGTCCGTATGAATCAGTTCCAAAGGTTCACTACTCCGATATGCACCTTTATTACGTTTGTTTGTTTGTTTTCCCTTGATACACTCAATACATATTTTAAAGTCTGTTGTATCTAAGGGATCAAGAATTCCTTCTGACACAAGTCTTTTAATTCTCGGTTGAGAAATATGACCTAATCGTTTGTGCCATAGCATGCAAGAATTCTCATTGTTTAATTTACGCTTAGTACCTAAACTTGAATGTAGATTTTCATGATTAGTAGTTAAGATGTCTAATTTATATAGCTTGTCAATTAAAGTACCGGTGTCAACAATATTAGAATTTAAAGACACGCTGAAGGTTCCATTGCCAAAAGAACAAGAGTAACCAAATTTGTCCAAGCAAGAAACAGAAATTAAGTTCCGCCTAAATGACGGTACAATAAAAGTGTCTTCCAAATCTAAATAAAAACTAGTACATAATTGCAACCTAACTACACCTATAGCTACTACTTCAGCCTTGTTCCCGTTTCCCACATAGATGTATCTTTCACCATCAATTGGCTCCCGGTAACTTAGGCAATCCCGCAATGTGACACTTATGTGAGTAGTTGCACCGGTATCTATCCACCAAGTGTCACTAGGTACCATAGAAAGATTAACTTCAGAACAAACAAAATTGAGAAGTTTACCCTTTTTCACACGCCATCCGGCGTATTTGGAACAATCTTTCTTGAGGTGTCCAACCTTTTTGCAAAAGAAACAGGTTAATCCCTGATCCTGTTTTTTCTGCTCCTTATGCTGAGATGTTCCAGGGTCTGAAATTTTCTTTCCCTTATCCTTCCTCTTCCTTTTCTTGGCGTTTCCATCGTTGGAAGTAGATGCCAAATAAGCACTTTCAGTCTTCTCTTGCTTTAGTCTCTCTTCCTCCTGCACACATTGAGCAATAAGCTCATTGAGAGTCCACTTTTCCCTTTGAGTATTGTAGGAAATCTTGAAGGGACTGAAGTGTGCGGGAAGGGAGATCAGAATGAGATGCACGAGTATGTCTTCCGACATATCCAACTGGAGTGCTCTCAGCCTTGTCACAAGATTGGACATTTCCATAATGTACTCACGGACATTTCCTTTGCCCTTATACTTCATGGAGGTGAGCTTACTAAGAATAGTGCTCGTCTCCACCTTTTCACTTGCAGTGAAACGGTCTGAAAGTTACTTAAGGAAATCTTTGGCAATTGCTTCCTCGGATATCCCACCTCTTATGGATTCCGGAATTGAGTGCTTCATGATCATTAGACTCATGCGGTTTGTTCGCTCCCACTTCGCGTATGCAGCCTTTTCCTCATCAGTACTTTCATCGGTCAAGTCTGCAGGGCAATCAAACCTAAGTGCATGGTCCATGTCCATGACGCCAAGCACTATCATAATGTGCTCTTTCCATTTCCCAAAGTTGGTGCCATTAAGCACCGGGATGTTGTTCAAATTAGCAGTCACAGCAGATACTATAATAACAAAGAATCACACAATAAAACTCAAGTTAATACATAATAAATGCATGCGTAATCTTTAACATATAATTAAACATGCTCAATTGGTGGGCCCATAAACAAGATACCTAACACGACATTATTATTTAGTTTTTGGACATAAATAACAATTCGTAAATGGTACTCTCTAACCAAAAATAGTACTAGAATATGCTTAAATAAAACCAGCCAAATATCATGTCTTTCTTTGGACCGACATAACAAACGCATGGTAAACAACATATAATTTGCATATTTTAGACTGACATCATCCGGTCAAAACAATCCTCCTTTGGGTTGATTGTTTCACATGGATAACCCATGTTACCTCGTGAAAACGCAATTAATTTGACCAAACAGAGGTTGCTTTGGCTACATATTTGTTCAATCAATTGAGTTAAACTAGGAACAAGAAAAGAAATTCATTTAACAAAAACAGAATTTCAAATATATATATATATATTTTTTTATCCAAACAGGGCCTTATGAATAGTGCTGGTCCTGTTCAGGATCAATCCCAACCAGAACCAGACCAATTCAGGTTCAGATTAAACCAAATAGGATCAGTTTAGATCAAGCTCAGAATAGATCCAGATCCAGATCCAGTCTAGACTAGAGAAAATCCAAGTCCAACCGGACCGAACTGAAATGGATCATCTTTAACCCAGATCCAGATGAAATCGGATCGGGTTTAAACCATATAACCAGAACCGAAAACAATCGGATCGGACCGAAACTGAACCCAATCCGAATTAGATCCGAACCTAAATGAACCGGATAAAAAACCGTCTCATACCATATTGTCCGGGTCGGATCCGAATCAACCCGAAACTTCATCTTCTTGACCCGGCTTAAAGAGAAACCATAGATTTACCGGACAATCAAGAACTACAACCGAAATTGAAAACAATCTCACACATAAATAAACATCAATTTTATGTTCTTCATCAATTAAAATACCCAAAATATGAAGAAACTCAAATAAAAATTGACTTCAAATAATTTTCAAATCTGAAAAATTTATTTCCTAAATTATTATTCATTATGACAGTTTTCCAATTCATGTTCAACATGTATACGTGTACAGAACCATATGAACAGAAATAGGAAGCATAAATCAGCATAATTTATGTGAACATTAATTATGGCTCAACTTGATATGTTCAAATTAATTTACGGAACATTATTGAGTCAAGGAACATTACAGAAAACTCATCCAATTACTTTGCATAGATAGAAACATCAATTCCATATATATCACAAGCAACAGAATCCATTAAACAAGGAAAAAGGCATATATAGGAATCGGTAAAGAAACTGAAAATTGAGAAGTAAATTGCAAAGCTAACCCACGTATGAAGATTGATTTGAAGCAAAATTAGTAATTTAATACCAAAATTATCATAACAGTGGAATACATATCATACGGCTATCACTACAAGAAAATGCATTTCTTAAGACAAAGTATTGGTAAAGAATATGTTATTTCTCACAAGAAGTAAGTTTTTTGTAACAAAATGGATGATTCTTTACAAAAAAGGGTTACTTTCGTAACAAACTCGAAAAATGGTTATAAAAAATAGAGTGTCCTTACAAAAAGTAATTTATTTGTGACGAAGAGTATTGTCTCGTTACAAATATACGAGAATCCTTACATATAATAACAATTTGTAACAACAAACTTAAATTTTTAGTAACAACATTATAGTCTTTACATATGTATAAATTTGTAAGGAAAAATTTGTTACCATTACCCATGCAAAAAAAACCGCCTAAATAATAGATAAAGCGGGAAGAGAAATATTTACCCCCAAATTTTCATCTCCCAGCAAAAGAGAAATTAGAAATGACTCTTCCTTTACATTTGACACAAAAAACCCTTCCTCTGCTTTGAGAAGAACACAAGTCTCTCAACCTTGGGTCACATTCTTCCATTGCAAATAGATCGAAGAACCCATTAAAGGTATGAATTTTCCTCTCATCCACTTTCTCCCAATCTCTAACAAAATCAAATTTTCGATTAAATGTATGTGCTTGAAGTTTTAATTTGTTATTTTTTATGGATCTGAGGCAAATCATTGCCCCAAGTGAATAGTTTGATTTTTTTAGTATAAGGATGTGCATAATCTTCAAGCTTCAAGAGAATGAATTGATATATTTTTTTCTTACATTACCCACTACAATAGAATTGATATACAAGAAAGTACATGTTTTAGAGGGCAAGGTATAACATAGGTTGTGGAATTAAAACACCCATCACCGAACAGTACAAAATTATTACTCTTGGTGGGCAAGGTACAAGTTTTTGAGTGCAAGGTACAACATAGATTGTATTATATATTACTTGGGGGTGTTAGTCTATTTCTATCGATTATTTTGGTATTAATTACTTGCACTGAATTGTTGCATTGACATGTTTCAGAAAAGAAAGGTAATTAGATTAGAGTAGAGTGGTCCTTTGAGTCTGACGTTTGCTAGTGTTGTGAACAGAGAAACCATATAATTGCTTGCACTGAATTGTTGCTACTTTTATATGGTGGAAACCATATAAAAGTAGTAATGGCCCAAATCAAATATACAACAAAGAAATGAACAGAGTTCAGAAGGTATTCAGTTTCTTAGTCCAAGACACAATAAATAGAATTTTAAAAATTATTTGATTGACACTAGACTTGAAACATTAAATTGATGATGGAAAGTGTTCAGTTACATCTAAGAAAGTTTATTATATAAAAGTACTCAACCACATGAGCTCATAATATATTAAATCTCAAAATATGCAAACAAGTCCTATTTTTATATAATTATTTTTGTTAAATGTACATTTCATTAGGATACTTGTACTGTTATGATTATGTTAGATAGTATAATGAAATTCAAGGTCACTACTTAACTAGATACAACAAGAAGCTTAATTTTGTTGTCATATATACATACACCTCTGTACATAGTTTTGTTGTCATATATACATACACCTTTGTAAATGATTAATAATAATAATAATAATAATAATACTTCAGTATATATATAGTTAGCATTAAATAAGGCAATATTAGGAGATCAAAAAGTAAATATATATGGGAGAGCATCAGACAAGCTATAATAGTTTCTTAGGTTCTTAATATATATATGAGACGGATTTGAGTACTGAAATTTGGGTGCTGAAATACTTAGGTTCTTAGTTTCTCAGGTTCTTAGTTTCTTAGTTTCTTAGGTTCTTAATAATTCTTAGGTTCTAGTTTTGGGTACTGAAATTTGATATATTAATAATTGCAAGGTTTCATTGTTCTAATTTTGATTCCATAGAATAATTTCTATATTGCATGTGTAGGTAACTCCAAATATACTATTAATTTTCATTTTTCAAATGTGTAGGTAACTCCAAGCTTTATTGATAACTTTGGGGAAACTCATAAGAAAAATGGAGTTTATGTAAATGAAAGGGCTAAAGCAATGCACGTAAGTTGAGCTTCATACATTTTTTTTTATTAATGTGTATGTAAGTTAAGATAGTATGCATTATATTTTGAGTTAAATGATAGGCTGAAATGGAACGATTAAGGGATGAAGCTAATGAGTCTGGTAGTTTGCTTTCTGAACGAGAAATTATGGTTAAGGCACTTGGTCCTCGATCTGGATATGAGAAGGGCTTGGGACATGGAGTTGTGTCATCTAAATGTACTAAGAGGTCAACATCTGAATCTTTGCAACTTGAAGAACTTAAGGAAAAGTTGGCAAAGAGAGATGAAGAATTCAAATCTCAACAAGCTTTACTTGAAAACTATAAGGAATCTAATGAAAGCCAAGCTAAGGAAATACAGGAACTGAGAGAAGGTCAAATGGAATTAAAGAAAATGATGTTGGCGTTTATGGAAATGCAGCAAAACAACTCTTCTTCTAAATGTAAGTTAAACCTCATTAATTACATATATATATAAATAAGGTGGTGCTAAAATACAATCATTTGACACTGAATATTCGTAAAGATAGCTTATACTACATTTGCATAGATAGTTTTTTGGAGCTTTGATGCTGGAGTTAATAAATATTTCATTAGTTGTTCTAATGTTATTGATCAATTATGGATAGGAATTGCACAAGTAGGTGTTGACCAATATGATTATTTATATATTGTCACTGTAGACTTATGTCTTTACTTATCTTAAATTTTATGCTAAAACAAGTATCTTATTATTATTTCCTTGCAGGAGGTTATAAAGTGATGCAAGAGTTTGGAAAATTATGCCGAAAACTCTTTGATATAGGTATTCTATCACATCACATTTTTTAATAATCTCAAGATATACACTTTTTCTCTAAATTTCTTTTAACGTGTTGTTCGGCTCTACATTGAATTAATGCTATATTTTTGTTATGTTTACAGGTTTTTGAAGCAAAGATCTTGTCATAATTATCAAGTAGCATGAGATTTTTGTTCAAATGGTTGTGAAGTAAAAGATCAATCTTATTTTTGGACTTTTTATCGAAATAGTTAACTCTTGATGATACTTTTGTTTAGAAACATGCAACCACTATGTTTATTGGATATTTTGGCTACTTTACAATTACATCTAATATTTAGTATTTCTTTATGACAGGTTGAAATGGTATTGTAATTTGAACATGCTTATTAATTAATGTCATTTTGTTTTGATTAAGTATATTTTGTGACGATATATATATATATATATATATATATATATATATATATATATATATATATATATATATATATATATATATATATATAATATATATAGGCTGTGTATGTGTATAATAATGACTAAATTATAAATTAATTCTTTAATAATAGTAAAAAAACGGATTTGCATTGGATACGAACGTGGATGTACAAAATTTGATTATTTGTAAGGAGACAATTTGTCATTATTTCTTATTTGTAACGAATTCATTGTAATAAATCTTCATTTTAAATAAAATGCAAAATTCAACTATTTGTAACGAAATCTATATTTGTAAAGACATATGATGGTTATCTGTAAGGACATGTTTGTTACTAGTACTAAAGATATAGTAAAGAAAGATTTCTTTGTTACAAAAGTTTGAAGACATCTGTAACGAAACTATAGAGTTTGTTACAATAACTTCTTGCGACCGAGTTGTTGGGACGAAAAAGGTAACGAATTAGAGTTGTTACAAATAAGTTTTTGTAACAAAAAAATCGCTTTCTGTAACAAATTTCGTCCTTCCAAATGATGCATTTTGTTGTAGTGTATGAATGGTATAACTTCTCAAATTTTCTGAAAATTAACCGAAAATCCTCCAACAATCGAGCAAAACACTGCTTTGATACCACTTGATGGAAGAAAATCACATATAATATGAAATTGGATTTTCTAACCCTAGATCGATTTAGTCGATCAAAAGAGGATTACTCACCATAAGAGTTTAAGAAAACCTACCAGAATCCATTGTTACGAAGCCTTGATGAATTGATGAATCGAACTTGAAGGAATTGATGAATTGAATCACCCAAGACTTTAATTTCTAGATCTAGTTACCAAAAACAATTTCTGCAGTTGTTTTCTCTGATGGTTGGGAGATAACACGTTTTGTTTGTAATGGTAACTGACCCAGGGACCAAGTCTCCCTATTTATTAACTGCAATAGCAGTTAATAATTATGTAATTATTAAACTAGCCCATCAAAGTTTAGTAATTACACTTTCAGTACTCTACACATATAATTTACTTTATTTACCCCACACTTATATAGATGATATTTCCTATGCCCATATAATAATTAACTTAATTCGATCACTTTAATCGGGCATATATATAATTGAAATAGCCCTTCTTAACAATCAACCAAACTTATTAAAAGTCCACCTAAAGGATTTATTATTGGATTTACAATAAAAATTCCAACAGCCTATAAAGAAGATATTGGTTACGATTTTGGTTACGGTTTTGGTTACGATGCTTGTAATGATGATTTCAAATTTGTTCAATCTGGTTATAAAGGTATCAGGATTTACAGTTTAAGATCCAATTCATGGAGAAAAGTTCATTTGATGACTCCTGGTCCGTTAGTTTTTATATTTGTTTCGAGAGGAGTTCTCTCTAATGGAGCTATCCATTGGATAGCGTCTTTAACTATAGATCATGTTGTGGAATATGTTATTATTGGTATAGATTTGGCTAAAGATACTTGTGAATTTATACCATTACCAGCTGATTATAAAACTTTTCATGGATTTGAGGAGTTGGGGGCTTCAGAACAAAATCTGCTGCTATCTAATTCTGATCACTTGGTGTTAGAAATAGGTGTGAATATTTGGATGTTGAAAGAATATGGTGTGAAAGAATCTTGGATCAAGATTATGCACATTCCAGATTTTCCACCTATCTTGATCTACCCGTTGGTATTGTTTGTTTCGAAAGATGGAGAGGTTATTAAGAAGGATCACAATGACAGAAAAATTCTGCATAGTTACAAGTTTCGTTCGTTTAGTGGCTTTATCGAATTCGGAAGTACAAGTTACAAGGAAAGTCTTATTTCTCCCAGTCTTAAAAGATGAGGTTGATTAGTTGCCGTTGCATGAGGACCCATTTTGTGGTTTACAGATGGATGAAGTTTAGGATGGTTTTGGTGTCAAAAAATGGTCCTTTTTAGAATAGATAAAATAAGCGTGTATAGAATAGATAAAATAAGCGTGTCTTTTACATGCATTTTACTCCATGTGATTTTGTACAATGGGCATTTTACTCCCTTGTAAAATTATAAAAATCAAGAGGGAGGAAATGAGTTTCTTTTATAAAAAATGTAGGAAAATATTTTGTCATTTTATTTATTACATGGAGATAAATTATCTATTTAGAATAATACAGGGAGTTAATTTGCTATTCACTCCTAATCTCAAATCGAAATGAAATGTGAGTATTCATTTAATTAAGATCTTGATTATTAATGCTGGAAAAATTAACTATACCCATTAACTTAATTCTATCCATGAGTAAATCGCGCTTTTGGTACTCCTTATGGATTATCTTTTGCATTTTCGTCCCTCTTATATTTTTTTTAGTATATCACATTCGTCCTTCTTAGATTTTTTTATCAAAATCGTCCTTCTTATCAATAATTTTAAAATTAAAATTATTTATTATTTAATATCTTAATAAATATTAAATAGTTTTTAGTTATATAATTTATTATTTTAATAAATATTAAATATATTAATTCTATTATATAAATTTTATATTTAAAAAGAATATGTTTTCTTAATTTTGGTGATATTTATGTTAATGTAAAAAGAATATGGATTAATTTATTAATATTGTTTATAATTTAAGTTAGTTATTTAAATAAAATAAGTAAAATTTTCTAAATTGGTCAGCACGTGGTCTTATTCGAGTCAATTTGAAAATTTTGCAACAATGTGGACTAAAATCGTCACTAAGTTTGGAGATGTGGGGCTTTTTTGGTAACCTAAAAAAAATTATCAGTCAACCAAAATTGCAATTCTCCCCCCAAATTCAGATTTAAAATTTTCTAAATTGGTCAGCACGTGCCTCTACATCGGGGAAATTTGGCTAACTCTTGAATGTGTTCTATCAATTTGAGTCAATTTGGAAATTTGGCAACAATGTGGACTAAAATCGTCACTAAATTTGGAGATGTGGGACTTTTTTGGTAACCTCAAATGTTATGGGATAAAATTATCAGTCAACATAAGTTATGGTATCAAATGTGTAAAGTTTTAACGGCCACGTGACATTCTCGTGACAATTCCTTTTTCAATTTGACGGAAGTATTAAATGTGCAAAGTTGATTTGAGTTATGGTATCAAATGTGTCGGTATAAGAAGTTGTGGTATCAAATCCCTAAAGTAAGTAGAAATATGGTATCAAAAGTGAAATTCTCTCATACTGTAACACACATTATTCCCTCTTAAATACAAAATATATCACTTAAATTCAAAATATATTCTAAAGTGGACGAAAGTTGATGTATTTTATATTTAAGAGGGACTAATGTGTTACACTACATTGATAAGAGAGACGTATTTGCTTCAAAAAATTTAAAAGGGAAGAATGTGTCATAGGAGGGACTAATGTGCATGATACATTACATTCATAAGAAGGATCAATTTGCCACAAAAAATTTAAGAAGGACAAAAATAAAAAATTTAATCCATAAGAAGGACCAAAAATAATATTCACTCTTCTATCCATCTTTAATTTTTTGATGGATCGTTTATTCGCTTTGGTGCCAACTTATGCAATTGCCCTCGGGGAAAATTGCTTTCTTTTTATGCATGTGCAAAATTTAGTAAAGAACCCGTAAATAGATTGTTTTTGTCCCTGATTGTCTATTTTTTGAGTACTGGAGTTAATTTATAAATTTTGTAGTTGCAAATACATTTGATATAAATATATTCACACAAAAAATTTATATATAAAATGTTTTGGCAAGTAATTGTTATGTCATGTTTCTTATTTTGCAATATTGTTGAGTTCACCGGCTAAGGATCTTCTGTCCCAATATTGTGTATCACTTTGTGTCACATTCATAGATAAGTGACACATGGCAATTACATTTAACCCGCATCACACAAGATTATTTCCTTCATACTAACCTCTTCCACGTTCTCATTTGTATATATTCCCTTGAATCCCATATGCCACCATATCAAATATCATAATTCTGGTGAGTTTCCATCGGAATTACTTGGAAAACAACTAATTATTTAGATTTAATTGATGTTTTTTTGTCAGAATGAAAATGAAAAACAACTCGTTGAAATTTGATTAATGTTCATCAGAATATATACGAAGAATAACAAACATAAACTGTTAAACTGAAATTTCAATTTAAACGCATCGGTCTTAAATTACTGTTTGTAAGTACTGTTCCCATGTTCGATTCATGCCAAAACGGAATGTATCATTTTGATTCAATTAATTGAAAATTTTACAGGCATTCAAATTGGGAATTTAATTATACAATCTAAAAGATATCTAGGTTTTAGTTTTATTCATAAATACTACTTATGGCAGAGATTTACAACTCGAAAACGGATCTATGCTGCTATAAAAATCAGCACTACAGAGTTTTATCTATATTAGTAGTATTTCTTAGTCAATTATATCATTTTTGAAATAACACGGTTAATATTAAAAATTAATTGCAATATCTCTAGAAAAATTGAATGGAATAAGAACAAATATTTTAGAAACAATAAAAATTGAACTTTTTAATGATAAGATTGAAGGATTGGTGAAGAAGAGAGAAATGATCCGCAGAAAAATGGAATTGGACACGTTTTAGTTAATTTATTAAGAATGGGACACAAAGTAATACACCTATTTGGGACATGAGATCTCTTGCGGTTCACCGGCTTAAATTACATATTATTAGTAATTTTAGTGTAAATAATTAAATATTTAGGTATATTGATCTTCAGATTTGTAATGCCGCTAGTGATAAGTCAATCTCGTTATAAATACTGGATAAGAAAAATTGCAAAATCATCCCTAGCTATGCTTTCTCGAAAAAAAGTTTTTTTAAAATTTGTGCCGACAATTAAGTCTGGTAACTAAATTATTGAGTAACTTCAGCTCTATTCCAGTATGAATTTCTTGTTCCAACTTCCCCTCTGAGACCAGTTGAGCTGTCCATGCGGACTCAGTATGAATTTCTTAATTTTATCATGTGCGGATCATTTGACTTAATAAATTATGGTATAATGATATACATGTAGGTCACGTGACTTAATAACTCACATGAATTGCACTAATATTAATGATATCGATGACTTTTCGAACTTTATAAAAAACGACGACATTTATCCCTTGTGATATGAAAATATGGACAATTTACCTTTTTGTTGTGATATGTCTAATGAACAATTTTTCTTTCTGAGATATGAAATTAGACAATTTACCTTATGTGATATAAAAAATGAGTAATTTACATCTTTCTTAGCTGAGGTGATGCTCACACGGTTTATAATGCGATTAATACTTTATTTTCATGTTAAAAAATAGTCTATTTAACCCTACATTGACAACATATTCACTTCACTTTATCCTTATGTGATATGCATAAATAGGCACTTTATCTCCATGTAATATGCGCAATGGACTCTTTAACTCCCAGTGATATTGTATATTGGACATTTTACACCCTTATAAAAATATAAAATCAAGAAGGAGACAGTATATTTCTTTTATAAAAATATAAAGAAGTAGTTTACCTTTTATTTATTATAGGGAGAAAAACTTGTCGATTCTTATGGCTAGAACTATGAGAACTCGAAATGTGTTGAGATGTACTCAAAATCCCAAAGGTTCATCGACGAAGCAAGAAATCAAATCCAAGTGGGCGTGCCCGTCGTCGAAGTATCAATTGGTGGTGCTAGATGGGTTTTATTAGGGAGGAGGGCGAATTTTTGCGAGGGATGCATTAAATAAAGTAAATAATTAGAAAAAGAATATATTCTTTTGTAATTATAACAAAGATTCTTTTGAAACAGTACACTAAATAAAAATATTATATAAATAAAATGCACTAAATAAATATAATTATAAGGAGATGACCTTATGGATTATAAAGAAAATAAAAATCTTATTCTTCTTATAATTAATATTAAGATTTTTTTTAGGAATAATGCATTAAATAAAGAAATTATAAGAAAATGCTTATATTGTAATAAGAATAACATATCACATTCCTTATATAATCCTTAATAAGAAAGAAAAATTAAATGAAAGGCTATATTATTGAGAAAGAAAGAAAAATTAAAAAAATTGGCTTAAGAATTGAAGAGAAAGAAAGAAAATGGCTTAAAAATTGAACTAAGAATAACCAAATCAGCGGCCTAAACCTACAATTCCATAACCATCCGGCTAGGACTGTCAATCGAGCATGTGAGCCGAGCTTTAAGTAGTTCGAACTCAAATAATATCGAGCTTCATAGTTATAGGCTCAAACTCGGCTCATAAATTTTCTGTTTTCTCTGGCTCAAACTATGCCCATGTAATTTTTCGGATTTCGGGTCTATATCGGGCTTATATCGGGTTTGTTAATACTCCTATCATTCACCAGGCTTTAGCTTTAGCGCTCAGAGGGATAAGGATTCATTTGATCAGATTGCTCTGTCTGATACCATGTATGTGAAATATTTTACCTTGGATGGACATATAAGAGTTCTGAATCGAATCTCTTTAGAAAGAAGATCTTTTGTCTCTAGCTTCGCTTTTGAATGTGCTATGATATAGGCACAAATAGCTTGAGGTATAAAATATTTATATTACCGAAACACATATGAATAGACTACTATTACTTAATTAAGACACGAGTATATATTATTAAATAATATTTTAACTGAAAGATTGAGTTATTTGCCAACATTTTTTAAGATGCGTTTGATCTATATAAACATGCAGTAGAGTTTTAGAGTCTCAATACTCCAATTTATTGAACGGTATTTTATTATCTTTGATTTGAATATTTTTTTTTTTGGATTTTGGTCATCAGTACGAAATTGATATACCAACATATATGTGAGTTTACATTGTAACTTTTTGTAAGTTTACTTAATAAAAATAATAATTAGTAACTATAACTACAATACAAATAATCAATCGTAATATTTAAAACAATCATATGTTCGAGGTTTATTCGGGCTGAGTCGTGTTAGGCTCAAGCTCGGTACATAAATTGATCGGGTTTAATATAATGCCTCAAACTCGACCCGGCTCACAAATATTCAGGTTCGAGCCAATTTTAATTGGGTTGAGCCATAGGACTTCGGATAGACCCGACTCAATTGACAGTCCTACATCCGGCCAACAAAGTTGTTACATTAAACTTTACAGCTATATTTAATCCTGATATAGTCGACATAGCTCAGCCACTGACCGGAGAGGAAGCGTTGGACATTGAACCAGGGACGGATTTAGCCAAGTTTTGGGGGGGCCTTGGCCCCCCCAAGATTTTTAAAAAAATATATTTATGCTTTATATGTATATATGTGTATATATACAAACAATATCTTAGTATTAATATATACTCCAATTATAAAATGAATTTGACTCGTTATAGTGGATGTTTATTGCGCATATTATAAATAATGTAATAATGCATTGCTATTAGCTATTTTATTTGTTATACAATAGATTGTGAGTTATTAATTATATAAACTTGAAATTATAAGAAAATCAACCATGATTGATTCATTTTATCAAACAAAGAATGTTAAGAATCTGAAACCTTAAATCCTAATGTATAAAATTGTTTGTTGAAGGTTAATTCATCGTGGTTTATCCCCATAGCAAATTATCTTCATAAAATGTAACGAATTGAGATAACAAAAAATTTCTAGAGTTATGTAAAGAATTGAATTTGAAAATCACTATAAGAAAAATAACAGTAGTGAAATTCGGCCCCCCAAAACTTATTCCTGGATTCGTCCCTGCATTGAACCAACATTGATAGTATATTCTAACTTTTATTAGTGTTTATTTAAAATTAGTTGCCTCTCCCACTTCTGATAGTATATTCTAACTTTTATTAGTGTTTATATGAAATTAGTTGGCCTCTCCCACTTCAATAGCTATAACATATTCATATCCAAGTTTAGCAAGCTTAGTCGAGACTAAATTAAGCCCTTGATAAAAAAAAAATAATAATAAGAGATTGATTTACTCTTTAGGTAAAACTAAGATCATATATATATTACCAGTAAATAAAAAGAAATGAGAGTAGGGGTGTCGCACGACACACTGTTCAAGTTTGGTTTGATTTTTATCGAGCTTGAAATTTTGTGTTTGAGCTTGGTTTGATTTTTATCGAGCTTGAAATTTTGTGTTTGAACTTGGTTTGATATCAAATCGAGCCGAGCTCAAACAAACCTTTATCGAACGAGCTCGAGCAGAGTATCGAGTAACTTGATATTTTACATGTATTTTTTAAATTTTTAGCTTATCGAGTCAATCTCGAGCCGAGCTTCAAAAGTTACTGAACGAAAAATGATGTTCAAGCTTGTTTGATTAGTGTGATGAACTGAGCTCAAACGGGCTTTTATCGAACAAGATGGAGTCGAGTTTCGAATAGCTTGGTTTGATTTTCAGCCCTTGCGAGAGCATCTGATTATCTAGGTAATCGTAATCGTTTTAAGTATGAGTGAAATTAGAATGACACTATCAATTTATAATTTTTGTAGTTGCTTATACATTTGATATATATATATATATATATATTGTCACATAATTTTTTAAAAATGGTTTGGCAAGTAGTTGTTATGGCATTTTTGTTATTGTGCAATATTATTTTGAGTTCACCATCTTTAATTACATATTATTATGAATTGAGTTAATGGCAATTACACCCCTGTGGTGTGAAAAAAACATTTATCTCCCTGTAATTTTATAAAAGTTTCACATTGCTTTCATGATATTTTTAAATATGGCACTTTACCTCCCTGTATTATGATAATATGACAGTTACCCTACTGTATTATTTTAAATGTTGCAAGTTACCTCATGTGTTATAATAAATAAGGCAATTTACCTTCTTATATTACAAGTCACTTTTCATGGTCATTCTCAATTTCGACAAGTAAATTACATTCTCTGACTCAAGTAGGTAAATCGCTTCTTTAAAATTTCACAATAGGTAAATTGCTATTTTTCCAAATCATAAGAAAGTAAATTGAACATTATGAATATTAAAGGGGGTAAATTATCGTTAACGCATTTTGAATTTTATGAAAAGGTCCTTAAAGTCCAACATCATCCTTCTACCATTTCTCCTAACTAAAAGGATGTAAGAAAAAAAAAATCAATATATAATTTAAAAACAAATTCATTGCTCCAAGAGTAGCTAATTAAATCCAAATCTTATGAACTGTACAAAACTGAATGCCGCGTAATGTGATGCACATAGTATCGATTGATCAAACAGATTTAACCTAGTTCAAGAAAATCTCCAAATTTTAATTTTTTTTTCATGCTCAATACATAAATAACTAATTAAGAAGTTCGCAATAATTAATATTTGTATATTTGACTTGTTCACTAAAGATTAGTGTACTTTTACTTTTTAATGACTAATTTCATATCATTTTTTTCAATTTTTCTCTTTCATTTTTGAAGAATTCTCAAATTTTCTTTAATATTTAAAACATAACAAGATATATAACAAAAATTTGACCCATGGTTCAAATAATTAATAAAAATTGACCAAATTTCTAACAAAACTAGAAACCCTCGATAGAATATCAAGAAATTAACATCATCATAAACACAACAACACATTTAAACTAAATATTCTTTCGATCGTTGATTAGGGATCCCAATTTTTCTTTTTGGCTAATACATACAATAAAAGACTTGAGGTTTCAAAGAGAAGAACGAAATTGTCAAATAAAATTGAACAAACTATGAATCGCATTTTATTTCTTGAAACTGAAAATTAATAATAAATTTTTGCAATAAAAAATTCTGCATAAGATACCCAATCTCAGTTAATTACTAACACCGTTAATTTTTGCATAATTTTGTTTGTGTAAAACTTCCTTGTACTTATGTGGAATCCTGCTACCAGAGAATCTAGGGTTTTACCTTATTCCGATACCTATATAAAAAAAATTAGTTTTGGTTTGGGTTACGGTTTTGGTTATGATGCTTTTAATGATGATTTCAAAGTTGTTCAATCCCGTCATAGTAATACTTTCGAAAAGCCTATCAGGATTTACAGTTTAAGATCCAATTCATGGAGAAATGTGGAGTTGATGACTCCTGGCAAGTTAGTGCTTATTCGTGCTTCGAGAGGAGGAGTTCTCTCTAATGGAGCTATCCATTGGCTAGCGTTTTTAACCAGAGATCTAGTTGAGGAACATGTTATTATTGCTATAGATTTGGCTAAAGATACTTGTGATTTTATAACAGTTCCAGCTGATTGTGAAACTTTTTGTGGATTTGAGTTGTTGGGGCCGGGTCTTCAGAACAAAATCTTCTGCTAGCTGATTCCGATCATT
The DNA here is from genome assembly GCA_038501285.1 of Penstemon eatonii. Taxonomy (NCBI): domain Eukaryota; kingdom Viridiplantae; phylum Streptophyta; class Magnoliopsida; order Lamiales; family Plantaginaceae; genus Penstemon; species Penstemon eatonii. Next base: position 20,512,744 of record CM076711.1, read on the forward strand.
TGGTGTTAGAAAAAGGTGTGAATATTTGGATGTTGAAAGAATATGGTGTAAAAGAATCTTGGATCAAGATTATGCACATTCCAGATTTTCAAAAGATGGAGAGGTTATTAGGAAGGATCACAGTGACAGCAAAATCCTGCATAGTTACGAGTTTCGTTCGTTTAGTGGCTTTATTGAATTTGGAAGTACAAGTTACATGGAAAGTCTTATCTCTCCCAGTCCTAAAGATGAGGCTGACGAGTTGCCGTTTCATGAGGACGGGTCTTGTGGTTCATTGGATGAAGTTTAGGATGGTTTTGGTGTCAAAAAGTGGTCCTTTTTAGAATGGATAAAATATTTGTGGATTGAAGTAAGGTACTATTTTTTAGTATTTAGTACATGTCTTTTACCGTTTTTAGTTTACTTGTTTATGTCATGTTAGAAACTGCAGGATACAGGTTCCAATATGATGCTTAGAGATAATTTAGGTTATGTTAGTCAAACTATGTAGCTATCTCATCTTTTTTATAAATAACTTTTAGATATCGTGCTTAAAATCGATTTGATTGTTTAACGGACATATCTAGTTAAAAGGTTATCCACACCATAGGCAATTTTAGCAGTTTAGAGATCTGAAATATACCACTGACAAAAGAACATTAGTGAATCAAATTAGTTCAATGAATATACGGTTAACATTTGACCACTTCAATTTTCTTCCCTACTCGAAAAAGTTGGTTCCTTTTAGTGTAAAGCTTAAAATTTGCATAGAATTGTTTTCATCTTGGTGCAATTTGCATTCTAACTGTTTGGGAGCAAGCTATGTACTGGTCTATATTGTTGGCTATTTCCACGTCTGAGTCGAAATCGTGTTCGTATATTTAATCTTGGTGCCAGGTTGGCACCTTTATGAAAATGGGAGAAAGAACTTCCTGAAATAGTGTTTGATCCAAGTCTCAACATTTGTTGATTTCTTTAGCTACAAATTAAGTCCCTTTTCTTTGCCCTGGTTACAGGTGCTGGTTCATGTATGTTGTACTTTTACTAAATTTGGTTTAATGGTATATGTTGACAATCTCAAATTAGTTAGCCTTTCGCATCTACTATAGGATTTTTTCCGAGTCTATTTGGATGGGTTCTGGCCCGGATTCACGTATCTCGGTTTAAAAAAATGATTTGGGTAATTTTAACGAAACCTTTGAAACATCATTTGGTTAGATTTTAGATGTTAGTTTTTGTGGTTCAAAAAGTTGAAACCCCATTTAGATTGATTTTGGATGTTGGGGTGTGGGGAAAATTTAGGTGGTAGGTGTCAAATCAATTTCTTTTTTTAGAATTTGGAAAAAAAAATAGGTGGTAGGTGTCAATCAATGTTTTATAGATTTCAAGAGTTTGGATATAAATTTATGTATAAATTTGTACGGAGTTTCATAAATCTGACGAAAACTCATTTGAAATTTTTTTGGCCGGATCTGTCGAAACCTGCGAGACTTGGCCAAAATCCATCCTCTCATGTATGTACTAAGATGTTCTTTTGCTTTAATACATGTATCTATTGAGGATAGGTAGATTATGTATATAAGAAATATCGACATTGGTTAAAAAGGATAAAAAAGAATAGGATATCAATATCCCAATTAAAAACAAATTCACTGCTCCACGAATTAGCTAATTAAATCCAAATCTTATGAACTGTACAGAACTGAATGCCGCGTAATCTGATGAACATACTCTCGACTGATCAAACAGATTAAAAAGATTGCCAAATTTTAAAAAAACTTGTTCATGCTCAATACATAAATAATTAATTAAGAACTTCGCATTAATTAATATTTGAATACTTGACTTGCTCACTAATCTATAATGTACTTTTACTTTATCATGATTAATATCATTTAATTTTTTTTAATTTTTCTTTTTCATTTTTGAAGATTCTCCAATTTCTTTAATATTTAACACATACCAAGATTTATAACAAAAAATTAACCCATGATTCAAATGAATAATATAAATTGAGTAAATTTCTAACAAAACTAGAAACCCACGATAGAATATCAAGAAAGTAACATCATCATAAACAAAACAAACCAACATCTGTTTAAACTAATTATTCTTTGGATCGTTGATTAGGGATCCCAATTTTTTTTTTTTTTGGGAGATTTCAAAGAGAAAAACGAAATTTTCAAATAAAATTGAACAAACTATGAATTGCATTTTATTTCTTGAAACTGAAAATTAATAATACTGAAGCGTACCGGAATACGAATCCATGGAATTGATTACAATATACTAAAAAAAACACAAACAATACCAATAACCCAAAACTGCAGTATATAACTTCAATCAAATCTCCAAATGTCCACAACTCAACCACGAATCATAAACAGAAGTAATTAAACTGGAATTACAATAAAATCTAAATGCACCGAACAAACAACAAAACAATTGTAAAGGGATGCTTGCACAACCGATTACAATTCAATCCAAGCTAGGTCTCCATATTTACCTGAAATGGAAACGGTAGACTTGAATTAAGCTCACTGGATTTCAATGAAGGAATTGCCCAGAACAAGAGAGAAGGTTTGGGGAAGACGACACAAATTCAACATTTCACACCCAATTCTATCTACTGTCGGTTTTATTTATTAAAATCAAGACTTCCTGCCAAATTACTAAAACACCCCTGACTTGTTGCAATATAACAAAAACGCCCCTCTTTAATAAAACGTATTCTCCTTTTAACGTTTTGGCATGTAACAAATCCGCCCCCATAAAATGGTCCTTGTCCTCAAGGTCATGAATTAGAAAGCCAAGCTTATTAATAAGCACACATGTACAACAGCTGCGTATTATAACAGCTGAGTAGACAGCGGAGTAACGGCAGAGTATATAAGCCAACAGCTGAGTGAACAACCGACAGCTAAGTGAAAGTCGACAGCCAACAGCGGAGTGATATAGTAGTTGAGTGAACAGCCGACAGCTAACTGAAAGCAAGGTGGCAGCAGAGTGCAATTGCCATCAGCATAGTGCACTTTTCCTTCTTCCAACAGCAAGGTGAATTTCCATCAGCTGAGTGCAATTTTTCAGCAACAGGGGACTGGAGTCTTCATCATCTACTGCTCAACTAAGGCTCATATTTGGCACACCATATATGAATTAAAGGATGCAGTCTTCTAGCAACTAAAACCAAAATATATGTCTTTCCCATAATCCTTTTAATCCATGAAATCAATGTTAAAAGTTCTTTTGCATCACTCCACTCCACTTTCCCTCTTGATTTTATATACTATCTTATTGTTATATAACTAAAACATGCTCAAATCATTCTTGGAGGTGGTTCCGGTGGAGGTAATGGTAGCTCCGGCAATGCAATCCAAGGCTTATGTAAACCTCCTAGTCTTGAAAGAAGACTGAATAAAGCTTCAATAACACTTGGTGAATGATTCTTGAACATAGTAGCCATCAATTTTCCACAACCAACATCATCTAACCACAATTTGATCCTTCCAAAGAGAATCACAGAATTTTCAGCAACATTCTCAAGTAATTCCTCAAACACCTTCAATTCATGATTCCCCATTGAGTAATTTTTACACATAGCTTCACTTGACTCCCAATTTTCAATTCCAACGCCACATGTGATATTCCCCAAAGCATTAGAATCATTTGCTACACAATTTTCAACCAAATGTTCATCACAATGAAATACATCTACTTCCACCAATTTCTCATCTACTAGTGGTTTCATGAGATTGTTTACACTCACTGCTAAATCCTCCTCAATATCAATTTCATAAACATACAATTTCTTCTCGCAACATTCATGTCCTATATACCAAAATTCATCACACCAAAGGCATAATCCTCTCTCTCTCCGGTCGTCTAACTCAACCGCACTATAATGTGTGTATTTCTTATACGATTTGGAGTTCTTAGTTTGAAGAGATACCTGAGAATCTAGAACTGCCCCTGCCTCAACGAACTGCTGCGATTCATCACCGTCTGTCGACATTGAAGATTCCTCGATCAAAGCTTCTTCACAACCAATTTTTTGAGGATCGGTAGAAACAGGATTTCCTGGACTGAAATCGTCGGCAATCATTTTCTGAGATGACTTCTTATTCCTTTCAATCAATTCATCAATCCTCTTCAACGCCAAACTCAATTTCTCATCAAAAGTTTTCGGTGATTTATCGTCACGGCACAGCGGAAGGAAATCAGATCCAGTTGTTTCCATTTCAATTTCTTTTTCAATTTTTTGGTGAGCCGCCGAGGAACGACGGCTCTGATACCACTGAAACGTACCGGAATACGAATCCATGGATCGAAAGGTCACTGATGCTAATTCAATTCAATTTAAACATGATTCAACCAAATAAGCGACAACAATCAAGATATATATATATAATCGATCAATCCAGTCTACAATCTCAATGAATTACAATCCAAAAACGAATTAAGTAGCTCAAATTACACCAACAGAATCTAAAATCAATCCAACAATCCAAATACAACCAATCACGTAGGGAAGAACTAAGTTCAATCGAACACGATTTATCAAGCTTCTGACTCCTCTATTACCTGAAAGAAGAGTGAAGAAAACTTGATCAATAAGCTGCACCAAAGCTCACGAACACAGAGAGAAAATGGGGAAGAAGACTCTAACTGAATATTCAATAATCTCCCCTATTCACTTCCCGTTCCCAATTTATTAAAATCTGATTTCCTGCCAAAATTACTAAAACACCCCTGACTTGTTGCCAAATAACAAAAACGCCCCTCTTTTAAAAACGTATTCTCCCCTCCACGTTTTGGCATGTAACAAATCCGCCCCCATAAAATGGTCCTTGTCCTCAAGGACAAGATCTTTGAGCAGCCACAAATTCTTAATTCAATTGAGAAACCATATTCGAGCAGCCAAGTTCCTCCCAAGCTTGTGTTCCAACAACAATATGATTCCGAGGTGGACAAAGCCAGCAATACGCATAAAAATCCTTCTAATACTAGCACTACTAACCATTTTATATTCTGTCATATTTTTATATAACCTGGCTCTGATACCACTGAAGCGTACCGGAATACGAATCCATGGAATTGATTACAATATACTAAAAAAAACACAAACAATACCAATAACCCAAAACTGCAGTATATAACTTCAATCAAATCTCCAAATGTCCACAACTCAACCACGAATCATAAACAGAAGTAATTAAACTGGAATTACAATAAAATCTAAATGCACCGAACAAACAACAAAACAATTGTAAAGGGATGCTTGCACAACCGATTACAATTCAATCCAAGCTAGGTCTCCATATTTACCTGAAATGGAAACGGTAGACTTGAATTAAGCTCACTGGATTTCAATGAAGGAATTGCCCAGAACAAGAGAGAAGGTTTGGGGAAGACGACACAAATTCAACATTTCACACCCAATTCTATCTACTGTCGGTTTTATTTATTAAAATCAAGACTTCCTGCCAAATTACTAAAACACCCCTGACTTGTTGCAATATAACAAAAACGCCCCTCTTTAATAAAACGTATTCTCCTTTTAACGTTTTGGCATGTAACAAATACAATCATCAATAAGTTTAGTTTAGCGCTAGCTCTTCCTCATCGGACAACAATGTCTCTAAGTTTTTACAAAAATCATCATAGCCATCAACATTAGAGAGATCACAATTAGTTGTCTTGAGTCTCTTGATTTGATCATCAGCCTCTTGGAAGAACTCTTCATTCAAATAATTGTTTGTGAATGGATTTTCCTCTACATCATGAAAACCCGGCAGAAGATAATTATCATTGAATTGGACGTTCGACTGCAAATGATCCAAACGATGTTGAAGATCTTCATTGAGAACATATTCGCAAGGTGGTAGAACACGATCTTCACAATTGTTGATTAGTCCATTTGAAAAAAGGCCCCCGATGTCAATACGTTGAGGATCTTCATTAATTAGAACATATTTGGAAGGTGGTAGAACATAATCTTCATTTGAAAAAAGGCCCCCGATGTCAATATTTTGGGGAGGGTCTTCATTGAGAACATATTCGGAAGGTGGTTGAACACAATCGTTGATTAGTCCATTTGAAAAAAAGCCCCCGATGTCAATATTTTGAGGACTTGGCTGAATATAATTTTCGTTAGGAACACTGACCACAACCTGTCTATTTTGGCTTTTCAAGGATTTATCATCTCTATTGTGAATTCGACACAAAACCCAATCATCCATCTGCAAAGTAATTTAAATATATAAAGAATTTTAGAATTTAATGAATTAATAATGAAACGAGTATCATATGACAATGAGAAAAAAAAAATAAAGGAATACATAGATTTATGCTTACTTACCCTCATGTTATTTGTGCTCTTTCTTTTGGAGTTGTGTTCTTTGATTGCATATTCGTACATGATCCAGTTAGTCTTAGAGTTGTCTTCGTAGAAAACCAACACCTTCTTGGATCCAACAACTTCACCATTGTAGTATACATACTTTTCTTTAGCAGTGGCCTTCCAGTTGCCGTTGCCTGCTACTCGATTCACGCGATTACTGTTTTCGAACTTGCGATCTCTTGGAGTGAAAAAGTAAAATATATTTTCTTCTAGAGGAGGGAATATCTCTACAAATACGAAAGAAACGTAATAAAATAAGAATCAATATCCTTTGTAATTCAAGATTCAGGAACAATTCAAAATTCAAACATATTATTCGATTCAAAATTATGAAGTAAATAAAAGCAAAAAGTCCAAGAGTAGCACCTGACAATTGTTGGGGGTTATATTTATAAATATTGACCTCCGGTATTATACTATATGGGATAGGTTCATTCATCGTTTTCTTTTTCAAATAATGAACAATGAGTTCATCGTCGGTTGGATTAAAATGATAACCGGGTGGAAATACTTCAACATACTCCATTGCTAGTGAAAAACTCCGAAACTCAAGATGAAAAATAAATTTTGAAGAATCAATATTACTGATCGAATGGCAATTGTATATATAATATAAAGTTGAGATAAGGATAAAATTTATTTCTAAGTTTCATTTCCGAAAAATACTCAGAGGCATTATTTTCTATTGGACAATCTTTATTAGTTCTAACAGAAATTAAGATAATAGATATCTGCTTGCTTGCGGGATCATTGGCACTTGCCTAATTTCTTTTTTGTCAAGTAATTAAGTAATCAAAGTAATTAGGAAAGGTTATTTTCTTTTAGGGGGTTATCTAATATAAATTGTTAATATGCATGATGCAATAAATCTTGAGCTAGGGAGCCCTAGGCGAAATGTAAAATCGGAGTTCTATTAATATATATAAAAGAAAAATATTACTATAAAAAGAATTATTTTCTTACTTTTAAAATTGTAAAAGTATTTATTAAGTATTTACATGGTCTTTCTTTAACATATTTGTTATAGAATAGATAAAATGACATATCAAATAAATTTGTTTTAGAAAAATTTCAATGCTATTATGTTTCTAAAATATTTTATATAAAACCCTTCTTTCAGAAAAATAAATACTATAAGTATTGTGATTATAATTATATAAATAATGTTCGTTAATAAAATTAATTTTACTTGTCAAAATCAATAAATAGATAGAACATAGAGGTAAAGTATTTATGTTTTCGCACTATGTTACAAATAGGGCTCTTCGGTAAAATCAAATCGAATCAATTTTTGTTGTCTAGATTGGTTCGCTAATTTCAGAATATGTACCGAATGCAAACGAAACGATTCGATTCGGTTCGGTTTGGTACCGAAAAAATGAGAAATGTGATTTTGGGTCTTTTTTGTAAATTTCACATAAATTAATTTTTTAAATTTTTAGCTTCCCCAAACTCATTAAATTAAGTTATATATCTTTCCTATTTTTTAAGTTTATCCTAAATACCAGAATAAGAAAAACAAGGAAAAAAAATTGACATTCTCATATAACTCTGGTGCCTTCAAATCTTAATTTAATTATATTGTGGCAAAATTACAGTATCATAACAAATTTGGTACAAAATATTATCATGAAAAGTTCTACCAAAATTCTAACATACAATAAAATAGTAAATTCTATAAGCTATATTTGTTCAAAAGTAATTTTAAGAAACATAATTTCTCTACACTAACAGGAAGCCCCTAAAATAAAAACTCTAAAACAAATTAACAATTTTCCACTTTCACCAACTCCTTTAATATACAACTCCACAAAACAAATAAAATGAAGCTACCAATTTACTAATCCACCATATTACTACAGACTAACCATAACTCGTCAAATTTCACTTGATCAAAAAGAAATTATTAATGAAAAAATCAAAATTCAATAACAAAATATTATCAGATACAGGGGAAAATACAAGATACTCCCATGTGTTATGTTAAACCTGCAAGACATTACTCTGTAAAATTTTTATTGCGCCAAATTTTCTTATGTTTTTAAAAACGCTGCAAAAAACACTCAATTTGTATAAAATAGGTCGTTTTGGATCAACATATTTCAAGAAATCATTTTAAAAATATATCACGTGAAGTTGTAGGGACCAACTTGAAGTGTTTTAAAAATGATTTCTTGAAATTTTTCGATCCAAAACGATCTACTTTTTACAAATTGGGTGTTTTTTGCAGGGTTTTTGAAAACACAAGGAAGTTTGACGCAATAAAAATTTCACAGGGTAATTTTTTGCAGGTTTAGCATAACACAGAGGAGTATTTTGCATTTATCCCTCAGATACAGCTAAATGGAAAATTTTGTTTTACTTTGAAGGTGTAATGCATAAATTACAGAAAGATTCATTTTTTCAACAACTGATAAGGCCATCTCCAGCCGAAGCAGGCAATAGCCCCCTCCTGCCTGCCTGCCTTCCTGCCTGCCTGCTTGCCTGCCTGCCTTACCAAGTTAGTCATCTCCAGCCGAACCAACTATTCAAAATATTTATTTAAATCTCAAACTTTCCCACTCTCACTTAACTATAACAACAATGCCGACATAATGCTGACTTGTATTGTCCTTCATAACATGAATGTGGAGGATGAACGTGATGAATATGGCGATGAAGACTCTAGTGATGATGAGACCGATCCTCGTAGATCTCGTAGGGCTCGTGCAAAAATTTATGAGCAATCGCAAAAGAAAAAAACTACTACAACCGTAGAATTATCCACAAAATCAGGCAACATCGATATGGAATCATATTTGATGCGTCGTGGCAACGTTCGAAATAAAGAACTCAATAGCCAATTGAAAAAAGATTTAGTCGAACACTTGTGGGCAACACATGGGCTATTTTAGAATTACGTGTTTCTTAGTAATTGCATCTGTTAAGTTATTTATGGGGTATTTTAGAATTACATGTTTCTTTTAGTAATCACATCTGTTAAGTTGTTTAATTGATCTTTAAATTGTATTTTTAAATTTAGATCTTATTCACTTTTGTTAAAGTAAACTTAATTATATAACTTTTAAAGAATTAAAATAAAATTTTAATATAATCTAATGGAGTAAAAATTTGATAACGTTAAATATCACAATAAACATTCAACTTAAAAGAAATTAATAATAGTGAATTAATTTTGTCAAACGAGACTTATAGTGAATTAACTTATATATTTTTTATACATTTAAATTACATTATTGCAGGACTTATAACTTAGAAATTCGTTCTACAATTAACTTATAACTTGTAGGTAAAAAAAAAAAAAAAAGGGGGTTATGAAAGAAAGAATACACTAAGAAAAAGGGGGTTATGCACGGTAATAAGACAAAAATCAGAGGCAATATTGCAATAATACACTATAGTAATACACTGCAATTGAAAGAAAGAAAGAAACGTACAGCAAATTGAAAGAAAGAAAGAAGGCAGCAATTGAAGAAAAAAAAAAGGGGGTTATGCGCGTGAGCCTGCTGGCAGGCAGGGAGGCAATGGTTGGTTGCCTCCCTGCCTGCCAGTAGGCAAGCATCTCCCCCCGGAAGTTTGCCTGCCAGCTCTGGGGGGAGCTCTTCTTCAGCCGAAGGGGTGGCTGTTGCTTGCCTGTCCCCTTCGGCTGGAGATGGCCTAACCAACTACCCAAATTGCCTACACATAATTCATAGCATGGATTAAAATTTCGATTGTTTCCTTTGATTACATCAAAACTTTTCAGTTTTTGAATTAATGAAAATAAAAATAAAGTGAATTTTGAAATTTTCCAAACATATACATAAACAAAATTATGATATATTGTCCTTAACAAAATATATTATGAATCTAGGTATATGATAGAGGGGTTATTTTGACACCTTGAAATGTTATGGGCTAGAATTATCGGACAACATAAGTAATGGTATTAATTTTATAATAACACTTAACTGCCACGTCATCAGTTAATGTTCATTTTTAACGGTGATACCAAAAGTGATTCGATTTTTAAATTGAGGTATCAAATATGTCGCCATCGATTTTTATAGTATCATAAATGAGAATTGGTATATAATTTGGTACTACAAGTGCAAGCTCTATTTGATAGTTATTAACTTATTTTGAAAATAACTCTAACAATTAATATACTATGAATGCAATAGATCTACTTTCTTGCTTTTTATCTTATAAAAATACAATTGGAGATTAAATTTAAATAAATCTTATTCGGTTTCCAAAAGATTTATGCATTACAAAAGTTCTCTAAGAGTGTTATGTTATTGTAATAAAGATATTAAATATTTAATATATGGCTAATGTTGAATATCTTAAACAATTCAATTATTTTTGACAAAAACAAATTATGAAGCTCAATTGGCGAAAAAATTTCTTTCTTTATCCTAGAGTTGAACCTTAACTCAATTAATAAACTTATGGTAGGCACTTAAGGTTACCCAAGTTTGGCTATACTTTTGTCAAATAAACACATACACATATGTTCCAATCAACGAAAGTTATAAACTAACTCATTAATTTGATTATTATTAATTTTAAGAAAACCCGAATGTAAATTTATTTATACTCGATGTCATCCATAACAAAATCATCGAAAAGGTTCAAATTATCATTTATTAGTATCTTTCTTACAAGAACATACAAAATTATTAAAACTTTATGAATGCATATATCTATTAAAACACCAAATAAGTTCTTCTTTTTCCTGTTATATTTTTTCAGAGATAGAATTTATGCTCCAAATTTCATGATAACGTATTTTGTTTTGTTTTAGTTTTTCTTTTTTAATGAAATTAAAAAATTGTGCGTATGTTGTGCGTGTCTAGTTTTAATTTTATGGATTTTTTCATAAATTAGATTAAAATTATCCCTTTTATGTCATAAAATATCATATATTTATGACTGGTATTCAATTTATTTTTATTAATTATTAATGTTTTATCAAAAAAAAAATGACGGCTTTAAATAATTGTAATAAAATATAAAATGATGACTGATTTAGTCACGACATCTTATAAAATTTATTCTAAAATGTGAACATACGGAACATTATTTAGTTCATTCCATAAAAGTAGTTTTCAGGTTAAGTTTATACGTTATTCACCGATGACACATGTTTGAATGGTTTCTTCACAAATTTCACCAGTACTTTTATTGATTTCACGAGCAGTTTTCTTTAGTAGTTTCACCAACTTCACCAATGTTCACAAATTTCACCTGAAGTTTCATCGATTCATATGTTTTCACTTTTCACTATCTAGTTTTTTTACCAGTTAATATATTTACTTTAGCGATTTTTTCGCTTTTTTTTTATTGATTACAATCTTTTTTCATTCTTGTCCCGTTTTCTTCAATTTATTTTCTAATTAAACCATTTATTCACCGAGTTCACCTTGTTTTTGTCAGTTAAAGTTTAATCCATTTTCCTATTTCATTGATTTCACATGTTACGCACTTGAATTTTTCATTGATTAAAACGGGTGAAACCTGTTAAAAAAAGTGCATATGAAATTGCAAATATATTTTAAATCGATAAAAAAAAAAAAAAAAAAAAAAAAATTGGTTGAAATTTGTGAAATGGATGAAAACGGATAAAATCGGTTAAAAAATATGTGAAATGGTTAAAAATTAATTAGAAAACGTAAAGTCGGTAAAAATATTTTAATGAATGAAAAATTCAAGAGAATAACATTTGAAATCAGTGAAATGAAAAAACGAGTGAAAAATCAGTTTAAAAAGAATTTAACCAACAAAAATGAGGTGAAATCGGTAGAAAATGTTTAAACGGGAAAAAGAAAACAAAAGAAACCGATTTCATATGTATTTTTTATTGATTTTAGCAATTTCCATTAATTTCATCAGTTTTTCAACCAATTTCACTATTTTTTCACGAAAAGAATTCCATGAAAGTACGAAATTATGCATGTCTTGATTTTCATTATAGTATTTTGCTTCTCTATCCAAATAAACATTAAATATTTGGCTAAGTTATAATTATTTTTGGTTCCTATAGGTACAATGTGATTCTATTTTAATTTTTAATGTTTTAGTTTTTTCCCTTCTCATGTACAACAAAAGATATTTAAGATAATTTGATTCTAATATTTTGATTAGAGGATTGTATATGACTTATATTTTACTAAATATTATAATGATATAAATAACATATTTTACTAAAAACATATTGTTGCTAAATTAAAATAATTTTACGTATATATTTTAGGAGCTATTTAAAATAACAATTTTTTTTTTTTTATGTGTTATATGAGAAGACGACATAAATTATAAAAGTTGATGTAAAAGATAATTTCTAATTTTTTTTTATTTGGTTTCCCAAGGGTTTGATCCCTTTCGAGGCACGTCGGGCACATAAAGTGGGAACCTCTCCCAACAGGGATTCGAACCTGAGTCCGCTACTTCGTAGTGACTAGCCCACTCCACTACACCAATCACCTGTTGATAATTTCTAAATCTTAGGACTTGATGTAGGTGATAAATATAAGGGTGAAATATAGTTTCCACCATTAAAGTATGAGGGTAGTCAATTACTCCCATAAAGTATCAATTGTAACACTTACCCTCTTTATTATACTTTTGCAGTTTTTATTCCAAAAATACCCCCTTCCTTTCATAAATAATAAATTTCTTTATTAATTAATCAAGATAAAATTATATCTTTATTAATTATGAATCTATTCATTCACCAAACAAGATTATATTTTATTTTTTATTTATTAATTAATCAAAGATTATGTTTTATTTTTTTTAATCAAAATAAAATTGTATCTTTTTAATATTTGTATACTATAAAAAAAAGACTAACCATAACTCTCATAACTCGGTCAAATAAAATTTATCACAAAAGATGCTTCAACAAAGAGATCGAGTATTATAAATATTATAGTAATATATATGTGTTTACTTATTATAAAACTATCGCACAAAAAGATAATTATATATTAGCTGATGTTTTATGATTCTTAATTATGTGGTGGCTCTTGTAAATAAGTACAACACCCATCACTGCAAAAACAATATACCCGGCAACACATGCAAAAACACGAAGCTTTATGTCATATTTGCTTTCCAGCAACTAGTAGTATCGCCACAACTAAACCACATGCTCCAATAATAAAACAAGAAATATTAAGAGCAACGTCTTTAAAGGCCATGTATATATATTTTTTTTTTTTTGATAATTAAGGCCATGTATATATGGTATTGATATGAACCACCAACTCTGCATGGGAAGAATAAAATAAACTAGTCTAAATTTAATATGAATCACCGTTATTTTTAGGGCTGAAAATCAAATCAAGCTACTCGATACTTGACTCGATCTCATTCGATAAAAGCTCGTTTGAATTTGGTTCATTAAGAAATCAAATCAAGCTCAAACACAAAATTTCAAGCTCGATAAAATTCAAACAAAGTTTGAACAACGCGTCATTCGATACTATTCGGCTCGTTTATACCTCTAGTTGTTCTCCTGGAATATTAGCCATAACATCCATGTGGTCAACTAACGATGTTTTTCTACTAGTAAAATGTTAACATAGTGCTAACATAGGGGTTTTTATTGCTAAGAAATATATTATAAATGATTTTTTGCCGATTAAAAATAAAACATGGGTGTTTTTGCATGTTACTCTCATGCTAAGATATAATTCGCTCAAAAGTGAATGTTACGAGACTATAATATTGAAGGGTGACTTTATACAATATATATATATATATATATATATATATATATATATATATATATATATATATATATATATATATATATATATATATATATTGACAATCAAAAAAAGGTAATTAGGACTCTCCACCCACCTTCTAATATAATCTTATGTCTCGTAGTTTATAAGTGCTGTGTTTTCTTCTTCAAGCTAATTCATATAGTGCACCATATTTTCGAAAAAGCACGGACGATAATTATTTTTCTGAAATCAACATTAAAGGTAAAGATTCTTAGATAATATCATGACACAATGTAAATAATAACGGACCATATATTTATGTTTTAATTGTTGATACACAACATTTAATATTGTAAATTTCTAATCTCACAAATTGTTATAGCAATTATGTGATGCACGGACCAAATTAAATTGCTACGAGATAACAACAACTAATGTTAAGAGGGAGTGGCTATGGACAGTTCCACTTGTGGAAAACTGTCCATAGTTCCACTCACAAAAATTATTTTATTATTATTTTGGTGACCTGCTAACCCGGTCACTGTTAGCAGGTCACATTTTGTGCTTTTACATAATTACCCCTGTATATTAATAATACATAATAAAATCATAAAATCTCATTTATTTCATTTACATATTTGCCCCTCCTTGTTATTAATATATATTAAAAACATTAAAATTTGTTTTATTTACCAATTTTATATGAACTATGATTTTCATTATAAATTCAATATTTGTATACAAGATTATTCTAATTTCACTTCTCATTTTCTAAAAATGTTAAAAAATCATATTTACATATATTACTATAAAAACATAGATTTTTATTATGTGTTCCACAAATTTTTATAAAAAATCATATTTACATATATTACTATAAAAACATAGATTTTTATTATGTGTTCCACAAATTTTTATAAAAAATCATATTATATTTTTGTTAAATTTTGTGCCATCCGTAGAAATTCACACTAATTTCTTTGAATACAAGATTTGTTATATTTTTCCATAGAAAGAATTCACACTAAATATTTTTCCATATATACTAATTTAAACTGAATTCAAACTAAACATATTTAGTTTGCAAATATATAGTAAAAACATAAATTTTATTTTTTGTATATACAAATTTATTTAACTAATTTGATTTTATAAATAATATTTTGATTTTATAAATAATATTAACAATTAAATAATTCTTTAAAATTAAAAAAATTTGAAATCAAAAATTTATATAATGTATTAATTTATCTAATATTATTAAAACAATAAAGTTATATATTATTAATATAATAAATAATTATAATTAAAAAAAAAACTAAACCCTAACACCCCCACCCCACCCCCAACCCACCCCACCCCTGTAAACCCTAACCCTAACTACCCCACCCCGGCGGCGGCGGCCTGGGCTCGTCGTCCCAGGCCGGCGGCGGCCTGGGATTGTCGTCCCAGGCCGCCGGACGGGCCTGGAACGGACGAACCCAGGCCACGGCGGCCTGGGTTCTGCAAATCGCAACCCAGGCCGCCACGGCCTGGGTTCGTCCGTCCCAGGCCCCGCCGGCCTGGGAGGGGTCGATCCCAGGCCGCCGCTGGCCTGGGACGACGATCCCAGGCCGGCGGCGGCCTGGGATATGTTTGGTGACGGCGGAAATCGGCCTTGCTTGGGGTTGGTGGTGGCGGAAATCGGCCTTGCTTAGGAAGATGTTTGGTTACGGTGGCTTAGGAAGATGATCTCCGGGAAGAGGACCGTCGGCCTGGGAAGACGATATCCGGCCGGTGGCCGGTGGCCGGCGGCCGGTATGAGTGGGAGAAGGAAGGGGCGGGTGGATGGGTTGGGGAGGAAGGAGTGAGGTTTAGATTTTTTTCAGAATTAATTGAATATGGGGTATAAAAGTAATTTCGATTTTATCATAGTATATTTTTGCTTCCGGTAATAGGTAACAATTTTGCCACATGGCATACTCTGAATGGTGTACTGCGGACAGTTCCGCCAAAGCGGAACTGCTCCTAGCAATACCGATGTTAAGATTTATAGAGAATAATGAATGTCCGTGAAGTGAACTTTAATCGAAATTCAGTCCTAATTTGACCCGATTTATTAGAATTTTTATTCGATTAGAAATTGAATGGATCGATCTAATCCAATTAAGAAAATTCATAATCCACAATATGTGGAGCGAACATATATATATATATATATATATATATATATATATATATATATATATATATATATATATATATATGTTGATCCGATCGATCCAGTTACACTACCACAAAGAAAAATTCTGACCAAATATTTCGTCACTAAAGACGAGTTTTTCGTCACATAGGCCATGTCAGATAAGGTCTAATGTGACTTTTGTCACCAAAAGTATATTCATCACAATAACTATGATTTTGATATGGTTTTTAGTGACAATTTAACTTGTCGCATAAAAATAAAATAAAAAAAGACACCTACTATGACAATTATTTTGTAACAAAAAAGTTCGTTTGAAATTATGCACATGCATATGTGACGATCTATTTGGTCACTTTATAATTTTTTTGGTTTTATAATATATGTTCTTCATAAGGATTAATATACCTATTAGAATTCATAATTTATGCTTTTCACCTTATTGATTAACTGAAACAATACAATATGAAAGCCAGAATTTGACTGCAACATATTAATTTGACTCTCACAGCTTGTGATAATGGATGATAATATGATATACTGAACTGAATGACATTATGCCTTTTTGTGATAATGGATGAAAATATGACACTTTCATGATGGTACATCCATTTTTTTTTTCTGGGATGGTTTTTGACAGAAAAGTTATGGCTGAATTAATAATGATTAGTTTTGCATTCATCATGGTTAGTAAATCAATATTTTCTTTTCTTTTTTTCGAAAACTATAGAGAAACCTTCATATTTAAAAACCTGCATATATGATTGTAAAACCTCAAGATTAGTTTACAAGAAATCAATCTCGACTTATCAATGCCGAAAAACCAACATTTTCTTTGTGTTTCTATTCACATTATCTAATGTGATCTACAAATACAGATTTACTTTATCAATAAGAACATTTTCTGGTAAAAGCTTCTTCTACAAATCCTGAAACCGAGCCTTTTTCACAGAGTTAATGTTCCAATGAATGGATTTTGTTTTATCATTATTAGAATCGAAATGGCATATGCATGCATAGCTTCTCAATATCTCCGTTGAATCGTGTTTGCGGCCGCAGCTTGATCTCATATAGCTTTGGCCATAGCTTTCCAGTCACTGTAAAGAAAAAGCATCAACTCAAAAGTTTACTCCCATTAGGTTTGTTAGCATCACCAACCATTGGGGCGTCAAATTGCGATATACAGACACCCATTTTGATAATTGTTGTATTTATTACCTCTACAAAAGACCTTTTTTTTTCCAATTCCAACCCGATTTGAAGACTTTCGTTTGAGTACAAGACATTTGTAAAGGTATCATAAAAGTGAAAGGTGTTTTTGACACCCCAATTTGATGCCAAGGATTACTATACGATAGATAATAGTGGAGTTAATGCCAATTAATCCCCTCTATAATTTGAAAAAGAACACTTTACCCCTATGCGAAAATTTTAAAGGAGCAATTTACTCCCTTCAGCCGGAGAGTGTGCATGAGAAGTCGAAATGGAGAGTGTGCATGAAAAGTGTTTTGTAACATAGGGGAATTAATTGCCTCATTTATCATCATAACAGGGGGGTAAAGTGCCACATTATCATACCACAGGGGTAAAGTGCCACATATAAAAATGTCAGGGAGGCGGAGTAAAACTTTTATAAGATGACAGAGGGGTCAAGTGCTCTTTTTCAAATTACAGGGTGGTAAATTGAACATTATGAGAATTATAGGGGGTAAATTGCCATTAGCTCATAAATAGTGATGCAGCCGTAAAAATATTGGGGAAATTAAGGAGCTTACAGAAAAGACGGTTTTTTCCCTGATCCCATGCTATGCCGTTCAAAACATCAATTCCCTGCAAAATGGTAGTAAGTTTATTTAGTCTTAGAATTATGAAATGCAATTTCACAAGCATAGTTATTTTCAGATAGTTGCTCATGTTGTGAAATTTTTTTACCCTATTTCCAGCTGCTACCAACCCCTCCCTGTAAAAAGCAAATTGATTAATGGAAAGGAAAAAAAAAGAGAGTTTCTTTAATTGATAACATTAGAAGAAATGAACAAAAGACCGAACCTCAGATTTGGTAGGTATATCCATCCAAGTACAATACCATCTTTACCCGATAGTCTAGCAATGCAATCAGTCTACAAATTAAGGATATATATGAACCCAAAGGTTAGATAAGAACGGGAAAAAGATATGAATAACTGAACAGTGGGAAGTTGAGGTTCTGAGTCGCATACCTGCCAAACGTTTGCCCATACTTCACCATTCACATACTCCAGTTCATTTAGGTTGTGTACTTCATGTCCTTTGTACCTGACAATATGCCTTTTAACCACTGTATTGGTTTAAAAGAAATAAAATGAGTAACAGAACAAATTTTAAAATATATATAATATATATACAAAAATAAAATAAAATAAAAAGCAGCAGACAATAGTTAATAAACCCAATGTTAACTAGCATTTAGAAACGGTGCAAACCTTTCAATGATTGAGGGTCAATCGCGTACAACGTTGAAGTTCCATCACTTCCAAATAAAACTTTTCCATCTGTTGCCAAACCCCACCCATCTGGCATTGGATTAGTAAACTTCTCAACCTGCATAAGATTCAGCGATAATTTAGAGATACAGAATTCTTGAATTTACCTTCCTATAACAAGAATCTGTATTATGGATTTAGATCTTTTACATGGATGAACATTTAGCAATATAGCAAACCGTACACTTGACAAAGATTTTCAATGTTGGTAGAATTGAACACTAATCACCAAAATTAAGGTAGTAGAACAACTAAACATTGTTGAAACTATAGTAATTTCACTTATCTAATGGGATCAAAGACTACTTAATATTGTTGCAACAACTAACAAAGGATGCCAATAAGATAGCCTACATGGAAAATGCTCTTATGAAACTGAAGATCTGTCACATTTTTCTTCATAAATCCAACAATTAGGTCTTAAATCCTTGCTATACAAAAAGTAATTATAAAAAGAAAGTATTAATATGATTTATACACATAAAAAAAGATTAGCCTGAAATAGCAAGAGGAAACATGGTAGGAAAAGAAAAGGTGAAGCACAAACTTTGCTAAGGTTATTTGAGTCATAAATGAAAGCAGTTTTCTTCAACCAAGTAACTTGAAATAACCTACAAAAGTAAATGGGATTACTACATTAGAACTGGTGACTAGGTAAAATGACATAATAAAAATAAACCAAAATTGAATTTTTAATCAACTTAAATGAGTATCGGCATGAAAAGCATGAAATAAGTAGTCATAAAGAGAGAAAAAGATGTTCGGGCAGATGTTACTCGTTTGCAAAAAAATCAGAACATTGACAAAAAGCTTCTATTTTAAATTATACAGAATTGGGCACACAAACCTGTCGCCAAGAAGAGTTAAACCCTCCCCAAAGTAAGACTTGTGCAAATTCTGAATAGCCTCAACCTGTAAACAAGAAAGAGAAATTATTGAAATAAATATATTTCCAGCTAGATCAAGAGCATGTTTCCGTATGCTTATACAGCTCGGAAACAGTTCTTCTAGTCCAATGTATCTTTCTTAATATAATAGAGTTTGCAAATTTTATAGAAATTGTAGGTGAAATAAACGACTGGATATTGTTAGAGAAAATTATAGATGAGCTAGATTTTAAGAGAAAACACAAAGCACCACTGAATTATGTATCAGTGTTTCATTGTACCTTCCCCGTCCCAAGAGCAACTTTCCGCACAGATGACTGCATTATGAGAGAAGAAGAAAAACGCATGAGTTTAGGAAAAACACTGCATAATTATTCATAATAGTGTAAAAGTAAATTTGTCCAGCAATAACCCGTGTAAAACCAGAAAATATTACAAGGGAGAGCGTATAGCAGGATGAATGAGAAATTTTTAGGTTTTCTTTAAGTTTCATGACAAAAAAAGGTTATTATGAAATTAATCATTAACGGAAGTGGCAAAACTATCTTAGAAATAATGAATGCATATTTTCTAGGACTTTTCCAAAGTTTTACATACATTGATTTTTTGACTATTATTCACCAAGATGTCAATGATTATATATAAAACAGATCAATGTTAAGTGCTTCCTTAATTACTATTTTTCCCCCTTTTGCAAAGTCCAACATACTTCCAGGTTGCAGTGTCCCTAAAGTATAAGCTATTTGTTCAAAAGTGATTTCAAGAAACATAATTTCTCTACTACCTGTATATTGCAGACATTCCTGATATGCATCTATGTACTGTTAAGAAATAAATACAGATCAAACGGGAAGCAAGCTTACACGTCCATAAAGTCCAGTTGATTCGAAAAAGGTATCATTTCCGGCATACAAAAGCCCCTGAAATCAAAACTCCAAAACAAATTAACAATTTTCCACTTTCACCAACTCCTTTAATATACAACTCCACAAATCAAATAAAATGAAGCTACCAATTTACTCATCCACCATTATTACAGACTAACCATAACTCTCATAACTCGGTCAAATTTCACTTGATCAACCAGAAATTATTAAAGAAAAAATCCAAATTCGATAACAAAATATTAACAGATACTGCTAAATGGCAAAATTTGGTCTACTTTTCAAGCTATAATGTATAAATTACAGAAATATTCATTTTTTCAACAACTCATAACCAACTGCCCAAACTGCCTACACATAATCCAGAGCATAAATTAAAATTTCCATCGTTTCTGTTGATAACATCAATAATTTTCAGTTTTTGAATCGATGAAAATGAAAATAATGTATAGTTTCGAAATTCTCCAAACATAACCAGAAACAAAATTCTGATTTATAGACTGAGCACAATACTTTACTAAATTAGGTATATGAATGCACATAAAAAAACATGAAATTGGAGCAAATTTAAACTATGTAATAGAAATAATAAGTAATTTAAGTGAAGTACAACCTGAGTGAAAGCATTCGGATCATGAGGAAACTCATTCACCACTTCAATGCCACAAATTGGATCCAAAGGCTGATGTGAACCAATGACGCTTCTCGTGTTCCACGAAATGCTCAACAGAATCAACACACTAATAAATAAAAGAGCTGAAATTAGAAAAGAGGCATGTCTGTAAGTCACACGAAACGACGTCGTTGAAGGCGCCATGGTATTATT
Organism: Penstemon eatonii; assembly: GCA_038501285.1. NCBI lineage: Eukaryota > Viridiplantae > Streptophyta > Magnoliopsida > Lamiales > Plantaginaceae > Penstemon > Penstemon eatonii. Next base: position 20,534,145 of record CM076711.1, read on the forward strand.
CTGGGGATTTCTAGGGTTTAAATTTGATGTTCGACCGTTAGATTTTCTCCTCAGCGATTTGATCGGCATATCAACGAGAGAGCACTCATCGGAGGTAATGGGCGGCGATGATTTTGATCGGTCAACGAGTGTGTGCTCCTGGTTTGACTCAAGGACTCAATTTATAGGGCATTTTATTAATATTGATAAAATTGCAAACATAGTCCTTTAAGTAATGTTCTTTGATAAAAAAGTGACTGACATTTAAATTTTGTAAGGCCCCGTTCGTTTGCATCGGCCCAATATTTAATTTGGTCTTATTAAAGTATTGGACCTAATAATTCAATCTTGTGTTTGACAGATAATAAAATGCTAATTGGACTTTGGTCCAACAAATTAATATGGATTTTTTGCACTTTGCACCATCGAAACATGGGAAATAGGCACTTTGCACCCTCGAAACTTAGATTTAGCACTTTGCACTCTTGAAATATGAAAAATGTAGCACTTTGCACCCTCTTTTATTTTCAAGTAAATTCAAGGTTAAAATAGGTAATTTAATAGTATTGGCACTTTACACCCTCAAAACTTGAAAATTTCGCACTTTGTACCCCCAAAATAGAATTAACACTTAACACCCTCTAATTAAGAACAAATAAGCAACTTCCACCCTCGAAACACAATAAATGGGCAATCTGCACCCCAAAATATAAAATTAACACTTAACAACCTTAAATTAAAAAAACATAAACCCCTCATTTTTTTCGTCAAAGTTGACTATTGGAGTGAAAAAAATCTAAGGCAAAATAGGTAATTCATTTTTTTTCCTTAAATTTTGCAAAATACAATTATAAATACTCGAATACTCATTTCTTTTTCCATCTTTCTTTTCAACAATATAACCATGAATAACTAAATAAAGTACATGTAAACTTCTCGAAGACTCATTGTCTACTTCAAAATATCAAAGACCCATAAATTATTACCTATTTTGTCTTAGATTTTTTTTCACCTTAATGGTCATCTTTGCCGGAAAAAACGAGGGGTTTGAGTTTTTTTTTTTTTATTTGACGGTGTTAAGTGTTAATTTTGTGTTTTGGGGTGCAAAGTGTTCATTTATTGTGTTTCAGGGGTGCAAGTTGTTGATTTGTCTTAATTAGGGAGTGTTAAGTGCTAATTTTATTTTGGGGGTGCAAAGTGCCAAAGATTTACAATAGAATTACCTATTTTGCCCTTGAGTTTTTGCTTAAAAATAAAAGAGGGTGCAAAGTGCTGCATTTTTCATATTTTGAGGGTGCAAAGTGCTAAATCTAAGTTTCGGGGGTGCAAAGTGCAAAAAACCCAATTAATATTCAGTTCGGTTGGCCCGATTATGGTGTAATTACGACTATATCCTCAACCTCTTATGAGATCTGACCATTAAAAATAGTTCATGAAACAAAAAAAAAAACAAAAAATATTACGACAGTAGCAGCAGTAGAAAAAAATTTGGGGAAAAATTTACTTCCAATCAACATAAATGAAATACAAAATATAGATACTACGACTTATGGGTAATGTGTTCTTACCCTAGTTCTTGTCCTTCTTCAACTTGTTCTTGAGCTATGTTAAACAAAAAAAAAAAAAAATGAAACAAATTAATATTGCATTCAAAGTTTGGGTACTCAAGAATTAATTCTTAGTTCTTGATAACAAAAGAGTAAACAATAATAGAGACAAAAAATAAAAAATTAAAGATAATATATATATATTTTTTTTCTATTTCTCACCTTGCACTAGGATGGAGATGGAGGGAAAATGAAAATGGAAGTGGGAAATGAAGATGAAGAAGAAGGACTTTTTCTAATCTGGCATATTATTTTAGTGGCAATTTCGCGTGATTCAGGAGAACTCTAGGGGCATTTTTGTCCCATTTTTTGGATATTTAGCCCAATTAAATAATACATGGCCCAAGCCAGAGATTGTGATCGGACCAATTAAGTAAGATGGCCCACCAGTTCACCCGATAACTACGGACTACCCAGACAATTATCGGCCCATCCGAACACAATTTTGGCCTTCTTTGTCTGGCCTATTCATGTAATTGAAGGCTAATCAGGCCAAACGAACGGGCCCTAACTAGATTAATTTGGCAATGTTTTGAACAAGAAATTCTTAATATCTCAAATTGAATCGCATAGGGGCCATGTGAGTTTGGATTTTCGCAGCTCGAAGCTAAATCGTCCATCTTTTTCTCACTCGTCAATTTTTCGTGCTAGCGTGGACGAATAACAACTCAAAACAAAAATGGAGGAAAAACTAGAAAGGAGCAATTATGATGCAACACCATTTTCATTCTCCTAACTTATATTTAATGTTTTGACTAGTCATTATAAAGTTGCGAACCTATGTTCGAATCACAATAATGTAACGCGCTGATATTAAACTCTTCGCAAATTAAAAAAAAAATGTTTTGACCATTCATCTACTACATAGCGAAAGTCCTTTGGTAATTGAGTCATATTCGTCTACCAGTGACTTTTTTTCTGAAAATAAAATATTTTAGGCTAAACTAAAATTGTCAAGTTAATTTAGTTTAAAAAAAATTAACTGTTAGCATGTATCTTAGAAGAACTTTTTTGTCAGTGATGATTTTTGTAATTTTATGAATTTTCGAGAAAAAAATAGGATTAATATTGTCAAATTACAAGACTCATATGTCAAACCGAAACTTTAAACAATAAAAATTGTGAGTGAATCTTAGTTACAGGACGATTCCTGTACAACCACCTAAAATCCCAGATTTTTAAGTACTCGTTATAAAATTTCTATCGGGAAAACAAAACTGTAATCTGTTTGGAAGATCCAAATAAACCCATACCTTTTCTTCATCTCTCCGTGCTCGTAATAATATTTGGCACGGAGTTTTAGGTAATAGTTAAAAGGGTGAAACTTCTAGGTTTTTTTATTTTTACATTTATGTTCTTAAAAGTAGTGGTTGAGAGTTAGTGGAGTCAATTACTTTTATGTGAGAATGTATTTTTGACAAAAAAAATTTCATTTATAGAAAAAGAGTGTTATTGGGACGTCCTACAAAGAAAACAGCGATACAAATTTAGGGACTGAGTATGAAAACTATGACAGGTCCGTCATCCATATCCGTGAGATTTATTTGCAAAGATACAAACAAATGCTTCCTTTGAAGGTGAGGTAAAGAATTTAAGATCTATTTGTTTATATTTGGCTCAGTCTCACGGTTTCGCCTAATTTAATCAAAACCACTCTCAATTAAGTTTGAGTAGAGGTCTCGCAAAACACATATTTCAATTTCAAACATATAAAATACAATGATTTTACACATATAATCATCAAAAATAGTCTTTCACAAGTTAAATATCATCAAAATATAGTTTGTCACATGATAACTTTATAAATTTGAGATATAATATAATATTATATTTCTTGTAGAAATTTAGTGAAGAAAAGTACATGGGAGATTGTCGAATTAGTAATTTTATTGTATTTTAAATATAATGTTATTCTGTATGATTACTGAGATTCTACTATTGTGACTTAAATTATTATAAACAATAGAATATATTGAACAGGGTTGTCAACGGGGTGGACTTCAATTTATTAAGATTTTAATCCAATTGAGATTCGATGGGCTTGATCTAATTATAAAGTTCCGTTATCCAAAATAAATAGAGGGAATATAGATCTAGGTCGATAAGTAATATTAGTAACATTTATTAAGATGATAGTAAATTAGTTAATTGTTCATACTTAATTTTATTTTTATGCGTATTTTCAGCTATAAACATGAATAATAGTTAAGATTGTTTAAACATGCGAGTTAAATTAAATTAAATCGTAAAGTTAACGAACTTTTTAGGAAAAAATACTAGTATAAATATTGAAACTGAAAATATGGTAGATCCGAAAAGATTTTGATATCTGAACGAATCCGATCAAAATCTGGAACTTGCGAAATGCAGCCAAGCTAGATCCGTATCCGAACCCAAATCGATTAAACATAAATGGAGCCGAATCTGGATTGACCCTAACCCAACCTAAATTCGACCTATTGACAACCCAAATATTGAGATCTAAAGTTTGACTAGATACATGCTTAAAGGTAGGGCTGTCGATGGGTCGAATTCTGATCAGGCTCGTCCAGATTCGACTCCATTTATATTAGATCGGATTCTGTCGGAATCGGATTTATTCGTTTGTGCTCGCATCTGGATTTTTTGAATTCAATGGATCTTGGTTGGATTTTGCGGATATCAGATCTTTTCCGGATATAATAAAATTTTCATTTAAAAATTTAAATTAATATTTTTTTACTAAAACAAGTTTATTAACTTTATAATTTTATTTAATTTTAGCTCATATGTTCAATTTTTCTTTACTAATTTTTATATTTGTAGATGAAAAATATTGGTTTACACAAATTTATAAACGAGTTTTAAATTACTATCTTCTTAAATTGACGGTAAAATATTATTCATAGTACATACTTTTATAAAATATTATGTATATACATCATTCTTTTTATTTATTATCGGACGGATCAAATCGACTTAAATTCATATTTGTTCCATGTGTTTCGGATTATAAATCTTTATAATCGGATCACGTCCATTAAATCTATAATCGGACAATTATTCAAACAAATCGGACATGATTCATATCGAATCCGGCTTGAATTCCGCCATATTGACAGCCCTAAATTTTAACCCCAATGTTATGGTCTGAACTTTGGAAACAAATGGCTTCCATAATTACGAGCCAATATAAAATGAAACATTATGGGCTTAATTATTAGAATATGCGGGAAAGGCCCAGTTAAAAAAGCTCAATTAAGAAAGCCCAATTAACAATTTAAATTGCAAATAAAAGAAAAAGGTAAATCCAGATAGGAGTAGAAGGCTCCAGAAATTCCAAATCCTCGCCCTCCTCTCCCGCTTCCATAGAACCTCCTAGAAATTCACTCTCCTTCACCCCTACTATATAAGCCTCTCTCCTCCAATTTCTCTTCATCAAACAATTTAAAGAAATCGTCCTAAAAAAATCATCCAAACAGCGCTCTCGTTCTCAAATTTTCGCTAATTCTCTTCGTTGTTGGCTTTCGCATTCGCAAACTTTTTTTGTTTTTGAAATTCGAAATTAATGGCTGAAGCGGGTGAGACATTTGCATTCCAGGCTGAAATCAACCAGCTGTTGAGTCTGATAATCAATACTTTCTACAGCAACAAGGAGATTTTCCTCCGTGAACTGATAAGCAACTCGTCCGATGCATTGGATAAGATCCGATTCGAGAGCTTGACCGATAAAAGCAAGCTCGATGGGCAGCCCGAGTTGTTTATTCGGATTGTTCCTGATAAGGTTAACAAGACTCTTTCGATTATTGACAGCGGTGTTGGCATGACTAAAGCAGGTAAATTATTCGTTTCGTTTGTTTGGTTGAATGCATGTGTTTGAATGTAGTTTCATTGATCTTTTCTGGTGAGTTAATAAAAAATTGTACAAGTTTTCGATTCGTTTTTAAGTAGCTGAAAATGTTGTAAATACAGGAAAACTGTAAGTGGAATTTATTATATAGAAATAGATCCGTTCGGATTGGTCAAATACAGGAAAATATTTTCTGTTTTTGGTGGAATTTTTTGATTTATTGTGTACGAGTTGATAATTTACATGATTGTGGTGTTGTTTGGCAGATTTGGTTAACAATTTAGGGACAATTGCAAGGTCTGGTACTAAAGAATTCATGGAAGCATTGCAAGCTGGTGCTGACGTCAGCATGATTGGGCAGTTTGGTGTTGGTTTCTACTCTGCATACCTTGTGGCAGATAAGGTGATTGTTACCACAAAGCACAACGATGATGAGCAGTACATTTGGGAATCTCAAGCTGGTGGTTCATTCACTGTTACAAGGGATGTTGATGGTGAACAACTTGGCAGAGGAACCAAAATCACCCTCTTCCTCAAAGAGGATCAGGTACATTTTTTTGTTCAGTGCTTGGAATTGGATTAAGATATTAACTTGTTTTATGTTTCTGCCATTGTTTTGAGATTTTTTAAATTTTTTGGAAAGCATAGTTAATTCTAAATCAAAGGCCGAAATACTATGAATAAGAACTTGTGGAAATAAAATCTAAAAGTGATTTTTATGTGCTAAAAATGTTAATTAAAATAGCAGTAAATTTTTTTTTATGGATTGATTAAAAAAGAAGCTTATCAGATTTTTGGTGAAAATTTATCGAAATTTGTATCCGTAACATGATGATAGATAAATTTCTTTGATAGATAAATTGATACTACCGATTAATTGATAATCTTTTATTTGCAATGTACATTCATGACATGATGAAAGATAATCTAATACCCAGTTCATTGCAATTATTGATGATCTTTCATTTGCAATGTACAGTTGGAGTATCTAGAGGAAAGAAGAATTAAGGATCTTGTGAAGAAGCACTCTGAATTCATCAGCTACCCAATATACCTCTGGGCCGAGAAAACAACTGAGAAAGAGATAAGCGACGATGAAGATGATGAACCTAAGAAAGAAGAGGAGGGTAAAATTGAGGAAATCGATGAGGAGAAAGAGAAAGAAAAGGGCAAGAAAAAGAAAATCAAAGAAGTGTCTCATGAGTGGGAACTCATCAACAAACAAAAGCCCATCTGGCTTCGAAAGCCAGAAGAAATCACCAAAGACGAGTACGCATCTTTCTACAAGAGCTTAACAAATGATTGGGAAGATCACCTTGCTGTTAAACACTTCTCTGTTGAGGGTCAACTTGAATTCAAGGCAATCCTCTTCGTTCCAAAAAGGGCACCTTTTGATCTATTCGACACTCGCAAGAAGATGAACAACATTAAGCTTTATGTAAGGAGGGTGTTCATCATGGACAATTGTGAAGAATTAATGCCTGAGTATCTTGGATTTGTGAAAGGTGTAGTCGACTCTGATGACTTGCCACTAAACATTTCTCGAGAAATGCTGCAGCAGAACAAGATTCTGAAGGTGATCAGAAAGAACCTTGTGAAGAAGTGCATTGAAATGTTCAATGAAATTGCGGAGAACAAAGATGACTACACCAAGTTCTATGAGGCCTTCTCGAAGAACTTGAAGTTGGGTATTCACGAAGACAGCCAGAACAGGGCTAAACTAGCTGACTTACTAAGGTACTACTCGACAAAGAGTGGTGATGATCTCACAAGCTTAAAGGATTATGTTACAAGAATGAAGGAGGGACAAAAGGACATTTATTACATTACTGGAGAAAGCAAGAAGGCCGTGGAGAATTCACCATTCTTGGAGAGGCTAAAGAAGAAGGGATACGAGGTTCTTTACATGGTTGACGCCATTGATGAATACGCAGTTGGGCAATTGAAGGAATATGATGGAAAGAAACTCGTCTCTGCAACAAAAGAGGGGCTGAAACTCGATGATGAAACCGAGGAAGAAAAGAAGAAACGAGAGGAGAAAAAGAAGTCATTTGAGAACCTTTGCAAGGTTATCAGGGACATCCTCGGTGACAAAGTTGAAAAGGTTGTTATCTCGGACAGGATTGTAGACTCCCCTTGCTGTTTGGTAACGGGCGAATATGGTTGGACAGCGAATATGGAGAGGATTATGAAAGCTCAGGCTTTGAGGGACAATAGTATGGGTGCTTACATGTCTAGTAAGAAGACAATGGAGATTAACCCAGATAACGGGATTATGGAAGAGTTAAGGAAAAGGGCTGAAGCCGACAAGAACGATAAGTCGGTTAAGGATCTCGTGTTGCTTTTGTTTGAGACTGCTTTATTGACTTCTGGGTTTAGCTTGGATGATCCTAATACATTCGCGTCAAGGATTCATCGAATGTTGAAGTTGGGCTTGAGCATTGACGAGGATGAAGGTGGTGAGGAAGATGTAGATATGCCTGCATTGGAGGAAGAAGGTAATGAAGAGAGCAAAATGGAAGAGGTTGATTAAAAGGTGATATATTGATATAGAAGGTCTCTAATGTTTGATAATTAGTGTCCATGAGAGGTTGTGAAAGTGATTGTGTTTTCTTCTTTTTTCTTTTCTGGTTTTGATGTGTTAGATTATTAGTGTCTTTTGTGTAAGTGTCTAGTACAAACTACAAAGTTGTGTACTTGTTTATGAGAAATTAAGTGATATTGGTCTCTACAATTTTGCCTATTATATTTCTTTTTGTCTTCTGGTTTGCACAAATTAACTTCCCGAGCTTTAAAGAAAACCTAAGGTCAAAGATTTGGCTCGAATAGAGTACAAATTTCATTTGTAAAATCAAATCAGAAATCTATAGAAACCTATGAAGGAAAAATTCTATTAAACTAGTATTTAAATAGAGGAGAAGAAAATTGGGGAAAATCATCTTTTAAGATCATCTCCAACCGAGCCGGCAACCGGGCATGAGGGGAGGTTGTCGGCTGTGCTCGGTTGGAGATGGCAAAGGGCAATAGGGCAGGCAATTTGGGCAGGGCGGGCAGGGGGCTGGGGCAGGCAGGAGGGCAACCGGGCTGTCGATCATTGACCGCCCGCTTGCCGGCTGGCATACGCACTGGATCTCTTTTTTAGTTTATGTTTAATTAGACCCGTTAATTTCATAACTCAATATTACTTCTTCACCAATTTGCTTTAATTTGTTGGAATTAAAAATTGGGGTGAAAAATCTCCTTAAACTGCTGCTGTACGTGAAGAAAGGGTGGGGAAGATGAGTGATTTACACATTCAGCCCCCATATTCTGTCCCTGGTCAAAGTCACCCACAAACTTTCAATTTTGCTGAAAATTTGACTTAATTTATAAGACTTAATTTAAATTTATGAATTTAAAAAGACTTAATTTAAAAATAAATTTTATTTAATACACAAAAAAATTATGATAACGAAAAATAACAACCCATGGTTTATGAAAATTTTATAGACTAGGTCTATGTAAGAATTTTTCACTGTTATAACTCAAACTACAATGGTTTTTTTTTTTCTTTTTTCCTTAAAGATATTACATATATTACAAACATCACTAATAACCTCTAAAAATAAAATTGGAATATTTTAGGGGTAAAAGACATATTGTAAGATGATAACAAATTGAATTAATAGATGTTAATTGCCTTTCGATTGGAGATGAGTTTTTTAAGTGGGTCGAAAAGGCATGAAGGCAAGGCAAGAAGGCAAGGCAATTGGGCAATTGGGCAATTGGGCAATGGCTTCGTTTGGTGATGGCCTAAGAATATTATAATTTATTAATTTTGCGGCATCTTGAGAACCCTTGGTATACCAATAATCACACACTTTTTCAGCCTTTCAGCCTAAAAAATATGCCCAACCCAAAATGCGCGGCTTAGAAATGAGGGACACAATATGACAAAGAAAAAAAACTAGATAAAATGGGGATGAGAAATTGAGACAACCGGTCTGAGAAAGAAAAATGATTAAAAGTCTGATGATGTAAACTTAACTTGTTAGTATCTTAATAACAATTGAACATTTTCTCAATAACAATTGAATATAAAGTTCATATTATTTTACAAAATAAAAAAGGAACTGAAGAGAGAAGAAATCATTTGGTAAAAATAGTTTGGGAGGGGAAAGGAAATTGGTTAATTGTAAAAGTGGGGAAGTTTTGAGAAGTGGGGATGGTTAACAATTTACAGTTGGAAGACTGCTGTGAAATATATTTATAATAATAATGATAACTAGAAGTAGATTCTAAATTTTAAGAAAATAAAATTGAGTTAAAATTAACAATTCACGTTGAAAAATTATTGTGAGATATATTTAGAAGTAGATCATAAATGACAGCTGAAAGAACAAAATAATGCAATGGACATATAAATGAAAAAGGAACATCGAAAATTAGGGCTGGGTAAATGGGACCGGGTTTCGGGTACCCGTCCCGTCCCGATCGGGTTTTTCCCATTTGGGACGGGACAAAACGGGTGTTTTTTCAGTTGGGACGGGACAAAACCCGGTCCCGAAAAATCGGGACGGGTTTCGGGTTTTGATCCCCACCCGATCGGGGAACCCGGTCCCGATTACATAGTTTAATTAAACACATATATATAATCAAAATACCTAATTTAAATCTAAAATTCAACCATTCACATCTCATTCTACGTATTCTTCTACTCTAAAATCCAAACATACAAGTAAATGTATCTAATCAAAATACTTAACTCCACCACAACTCAACTCCCGCCGTCCGCCACTGATCTGTTGCTCGCCGACGTTCAGTTTTTCAACATATATCATCTTTCAATTTTCAAACTTCTCCAATAATTTTCTTTAATCAGATCTTGAGGTTTTGAGATCATTTCTGAGTTTACATATTGTGCATAAGATGGTGAAATGGCATACCAATATTGACACATAAGATCCGAGGCGGTTTGAAAATTGCATTAAACTAAAAAAAAAAATAGTTTATCGGGACACCCGGTCCCGTCCCGAAATCCCGAAATTAAATCGGGTACCCGAAACTCTCGGGACCTTGGTTGATCTACCGGGTTTCGGGATTTGAATTTGAGATCCCGAAACCCGATATCCCTTCCCGAAATACCCGAATTCCCGAAAACCCGTCCCTATCCCACCCCTATCGAAAATTATGGGAGGGGGGTAAAGTGTATCAAGATAACTATGGACAAGGGCTATTCAAACCACTAGTTTCGCCAGTTCAATATGAATCTACCTACGTACAATTCTATCAAACAAACATGGATTGATATTTCGTTTTCTTGGTATACTGTGTCCTAAGTGATAAAAGAAGGAAGAATTTATCTTCTTTTATTTTTTTTGATTACCTTCCTCGCGTATGTATAAGGTCGAATCAATTTAATTTCTAAAAAAATTATTAATTCTTTACTTTTCGAGGAATCTTTCATTAGAGGTTGTGAATGACTGATTTTTAAAATCTTTTCGACCTTGGTTCCCTATGAGCAAGTCAGAAATAGGGTTGTGCATGGTTCGATAAATTGATTGAACCGAAATTCGATTTGATAATCCGTCCATGATTTTTCAGGATTGACCGTCTAGGAATCAAAAATTTGGTTCGGTTCGTAGTTTCGGACCGAATCTCACACGAAATAGGATCGAACCAAAAAAAATTTGATAGTTGGTTTTTTTTTTTTTTTTTTACCAAACCGGAAAAATTGATTGTTTCTTCGGACCGAACCAGAACGAATTGGACCAAGCCATTAAATTTTGTGGTAAAAAATCGAAAAAATTTAGAAATCGGGAAATAATGGATCGAATCGGACCTGACTGTTCGGTTTTTGTACCAAACCCGGAACACAAAATTCGATCCGATAAACAGTTCATGAATTTTCATGATCAAACCGGTCAAGAATCGAACTTCGGTCCGGTTCTGTCCAAATGCTCACTCATAGTCAGAAAGATTGAGAAATATAATCGGGAGAGAACGAGAAAATCCCATATGACCCAATATACCAGGAATTTGAGAAGGAACTTTTGGAACATCAATAGTCATGAATTGAAAACTAAAATTAAGAACTTTTGAAAAAAATTATTTGAACTAGAACCCCATGTAAGGTGCAATTTGCTGAAAGATAGCCATATAAAGTCAGCCAAAATCAAAGAGATTTGCCGGGATTCAGTCAAGAAATTAACTTGAAGCATTGAACAACAAACAATGGTAACTTCAACCAAAAATTTGCAAGTAAACAAAAAATAATTGATATTCAATTTGCCGGGAATCTTTTGTGGTTTCGCATGCTACCTCACTAATTTATAGTACATCTACATTTCTGTTGAACTATGATATGATTATGGGGCAAAACCAATGCTTCCCTAATTAGAACAATTCTACACGTGCCCACATCTAAAGAGTGGAATTTACTCGGTCAGAGGAGCAGAACCATGGATCAAAATTTATATCTTTTCCATCGAAAACATCGAAAAGTTTTTAATTTTGAATCAAGCGAAACTAAACAAGATGTAATTTCGAAACTATTCATTTGCCTTAAACTCTGTTATTTTTCTAAATTTAGTAATTTTTTTTACAATTTTTTCTTAGTGTTTTTGAAACATTCGCCAATAATCTCGAAAAGTTTTCAATATTTGACTGATCGAAAGATACATTCGAAACGAAATTTTGATCTATGAGCGGAACTAGAGAGTTTCGGTTTTGGGGTGGGATTTTTTTAATAATTGAGACGATATTTTTTTCTGTATTGTCATAAAATGACAATTAAATGAAATAACTTACAAATGTATTTTTCTTCAATAAAATATGAAAAAATATACTTCCAAAGAGAATTTAAAAGTCCATTTGATAGCAAATGTTCAAGATATTTAGGAATTGATAAAACATAAAAAAAATTGACAACACAAAACCACTTCTTTAAAAACAATGTTATAAAAAGTATCAAAATTAATACTTATTTTATTTTATTTGAGAATAATACTAAAACTTATATTCAGTCTCCCTAAATACCATTATTTATCTATGTATAGTTTTTTCCCCCAACACTTAAAACTCCAATTTTATGCCCATAGTTTGAACAATTGCTAAACATTTGTTTTAATCATTGTTTTTACCTTTGCTTAATATTTTATCTTATTATATGTTGATAGTCTTAATTTAATTTTTTGCATATTCTGATGCAAACAAGAAAGTTAAATTTTCACTGAAAACTTTTTAAATTAAGAAAAAAAATTGATATATTTATCTACTGAAAAAAAAATCAAATACGTTTTTACATAAAAGTATTGATGTAGGAGTAAGATCCGCATCCTAGTTATCGAACTAACAAGTCATCTCCAGGAAGGCGAAAAGTCCCAACATAACGTTGCGATCGAGCAGCGAGCCGATTACAAATAAAATACCTTGCGAAGGGGATATCACGCATGGTAAAGACTCGTCTTGAGCAACTCACAATTAAACCCACAGGGAGAGCGACCGTCTAAACTTAGCGAGTCCCAGTCGTGAGACACAAAGCATAAGCGCCTTTTGCTTAATGCAACAAGCGATTCGATACAAAACCCAAAGAGTTTTCCCCCAAGAGAATCCTTTTCATAGAGTACTTCAATCGTGATTCTCTTACTTATAAGGAAGAGATATGGCAAATCAATTTATCTCCCTCTTTTAGGGAACATGCATCACCCAACAAGGAAACTCTCGTGAACTCCCATAAAAATGCAGAAATTATGTTTCCTTATTTTTATTTCTTGTTCTTCCTTGTTTATTCAACAATCCTTTCTTTATTTAAATAACATAGATTTTTATATCAATTAAGTGTAATCATGTTATGATACATAATTCATTTTAAAAAGGAGATACATGTCAATTACATATTGGTATGATCAAGGGCGGACCTACATAAGGGTTAGTGGGGTCTATAGCCCCCACTCAGATCTAAAATATATATTTATTAGTAGTATTCTTTAATTATTAAGTGCAATTGCTCTCTGGATGGGGCATCCAAAATTTGGGATGATGTCTAGGGTTCGATCCCCGAATGTCACTTTCTTGCCCTTTATTTAGTTTTTCACCTTTTGTGAGAAGTATTGTTAAAATAAAATTAATATTACTTTTAGTTACATAAAAAATGCATTTGCTCATTGGTTTAGTTATGCATATTAATCAACATTGTCCTGAATTCAATTTCAAGGAGTATCATTTCCTTTGTTACTTTTTTATAGTTTTTTTGTTTCATAGCAATTATTCTTTTAAATTATTTTATTTTCTCAATAATTGTTTTTTTAATTTCTTTTTCTTTCTGAATAATTGTTCTTGATTTTTGTTATTTCCAAATATTTTTTTTAATTTTATTTCCTTTTTAATAATAATAAAGAGAATTCGAATTCTTTATTATACGTTTTATTTAATACATTACTAAATAAACCCCTCCCCCCCCCCCCCCCAAAAAAAATATTGATCTAACTCCGCACCTGGCTATTATGGACAAATTTCATAAAATTAAAAATGGATGCGATTAATTGTTGTTATATGAAATTGTATTTCGATTATTTAATTTATCCTAGATCTTATACTCCGAGTATTAAAGTTTCATTTTTTACATATGTTTCGGTCAGTTGTATATTAGAAACTTTTCGAAATTTTTGAGAAATCTTAGGAAGAATTGTAAATAAAAAAAATATGTTATAGAAACTACTATATATTCTCGTTTTGGTTAACTCAAATACAAGAATTTTGGTGTTTTCGGTGGTAACTTATCAAAAATTTAATCTATGCTTAGCCCCCACTGGCCTATATTCCTAGATCCGTCCCTGGATGTGATACAAATATGATAGGAAATCCATTTCGCTAATTCAGCCCACCTCGCAGATAGTGGCGGAGCCACATTGTAGGGAGGGGGGGTGCATGGACCCCCCTCAAATTTGCTCCAAGAAGTATATATATGTATCTTATATGGTATATTAATATATTTATATTAAATTTTAGAATAATTTATGATTTTTTTAGTGGACCCCCAATTAAAATTGAATTTCTAAATAAAAGGGGTCCATGTTTATTAAAATTTGATAAAGTTAAGAGTTACAATGTAGACATTAACTCAAATTCTAATATATTCTTTTTTAGTTTGTAATGTGAATCATACTTTAACACTAACAATATTTTTTAGGGAATGACACTTTTTAAATATCAAAAGTCACTTAATTTCATATCAATCTTTATTTCATCTTCTTCTCTATTCTCACAAAAGAACCTATTTTAAACAAAACGTGAAAAACAAAAATACTAAGTACAAAAAAAAAAAAAAATAAATAAATTGGGATCGGGTTTTTCATATTAAGAGGAAAAACCATTGATTCTTGAGGAAGACATAAGGTCTGAAATATGTATGTTTATGCTAGTGAATTATTTAATAATATATATGGTCTAAATTAGAGTTATGAATAAAAGATTAACTTTACTTTGATTCGATAATTATATTGATTTAGTATATAATTCCTTAAAAATACGATGTTATTTTCTAATGAAATTTTAGTTTATAATTGATTCTTGAGGAATACATAATGGATATCGTTTTCGTGTAGAGATTTTTAATCAAGTGGTTGATATGCAACTTCAGGTAATGAGTAGCCGTTTAACTGAGGTGAACTCAACGTTGCTTATATGTATTGCTTGCTTGAATATAGATGATTCATTTTCTTCTTTCAACTAGTAGTGTGTCTCATTGATTTGGATAAATATATCTTATAAGGACCCCGGTGAAAAAAAATGCTGGCTTCGTCACTGCTCGCAGATATAAATACCCCCAAGAATATATGGAATTAATATAATCTCTATGTACATACTTTATATTATTTTCTGCAAATTCATCTTAAGTTTTCAACAATATCTTGTTGACTTAAGCATCGGAGAAGGTTCTACCGACACGTCATTAGTGTGTGATCTTTCTTTTTTCAGGATTTGAAACACGGAGTATTCATATTTTAAAAGTAGATCATGTTGGGCCCGAATTTTTGGTATCATGCCTATATTAAGTATACATTATGATATGTGAAAACGTTTTATTTACATAAAAGTACGAATAGAAAAAGAAATTATGTGAATTATGTATTCATAAAATATTTTGAAAATTTTATTTAAATGAAAGAAAAATTAATATGTGTGTTATCTATCTTCACATACATAAGACTAGATTTGACTCAATATAAAGTTGGACTCTTATAATACTTGCTTTAGGAGTTTTGTTTTCTTTTGAGTCTTGGTCTTATAATATAAGTTTTGCCTTCAAATACGGTCTAACTAATGTAATTGAAGAATTTAATTGCTCTCATACCGAGTTATCAATTACTCCGTATTAAAGAGAATCAAAAGTCCATTTTCAGAAAAAATAATATTAATCCTACTTTGCATTCTGAAAATGTATTAATTTGGCAATTTACACCCTT
Source organism: Penstemon eatonii (assembly GCA_038501285.1). NCBI lineage: Eukaryota > Viridiplantae > Streptophyta > Magnoliopsida > Lamiales > Plantaginaceae > Penstemon > Penstemon eatonii. The sequence goes on from CM076711.1 coordinate 20,550,005, forward strand.
AAAAAAAATAATTTCACTTTATAACATCAAAACATATATTGCTTTTCACTTTGCACCATGACTGAATTTCAAACAAATAAACAGGGGTATATTGATCACTCCTTAAAAAAATCAACATGTATACCCTCCAAAATATAATAATAGAGAATGAAAACTATGGGTTGTTGTGGAAATTATTTGGCCCGGTTCCATTTCGATTTGGTTTTAAAAATGACTTTTTTGGGAAATATTTGAAACTAAACTCTAGTTGATTTTTCTATGGAATACTAAGACAATTTTAATACTTGTTAATGAGTTTCATAAATTGGATTGATTTTGATTGATTGGGTTCGAGAGAGAAAAGTTGGTGAATTGTGTAAAATTAGTAACTTTATAGAATTTGAGATATTTTTGCAAAAGATTTTTTTAGGTTTAATTTTATATTTTTTAATCAATTTGGGAGAGAAAAAACTTGTGATGGATCTTTGCGTTTGGGACTAGGATTGAAAATCAAACCAAAATACTTGATACTCGACTCGAGCTTGTTCGATTAAAGTTCGTTTAAGCTCAGTTCGTTACACTAATCAAACAAGATTGAACATTCTTTCTCGTTCGATAACTCGATAAGCTAAAAAATGAAAAAATACATGTAAAATATCAAGCTACTCGATACTCGGTTCGAGCTCGTTCGATAAAAGCTCATTTGAGCTCGGCTCTTGAAAATCAAGCTAGACCCAAACTCAAAATTTCAAGCTCGATAAAAATCAAACCAAGCTTGAATAGTCTGTCGTTCGATACTGCTCGACTTGATTGCACCCCTACTTTAGACAATGACTCAACTAATGAGGTTCTTACCGAGGCATATCTATTGTTAGTAGAAAACTATTTCCAAACCCCTCCTCGAGAATTTCTGGAAGAGCACTTTTTTTCATTAGGTGATGGTTCATCAAATCAATAAACTATTATAATATTTTAGATATAATATTATGATATTGTGTAATGATTGAGATAATAATATTTATAATATTGAAATTTGAGGTTTGAATCGAAACCTGATTGATGCTCATTACAAATAAAATTTAATGCAGTACTAGACGAAACCTTTTTCATAATATAAGTCTAAACTCGCTCTCAAATTATGGACCGAATTTAAGGCCCGGCCCATTAACATTTAAAATTCAATAAAAGAAAATCCAGATAAACGTAGAAGGCTCCAGAAATTCCGAATGCTTCGCCAGTATCTTCTTTCCCTCTTCTTTTCCTTTTCCCCAACTATATAAACCTCTCTCCTTCACTTTTCAATCATCAATTTCCGAAAAATTCATCCAAACAGCGCTCTTATTCTCAGCATATTGCAATTGCAAATTTTCTCATAATCGTTCGTTTTTAAATTTTATTTTGTTTTTGGAATTCGAAAAGCATGGCTGAATCGGGTGAGACGTTCGCATTCCAGGCTGAAATCAACCAGCTGTTGAGTCTGATAATCAATACTTTCTACAGCAACAAGGAGATTTTCCTCCGTGAACTGATCAGCAACTCGTCCGATGCATTGGATAAGATCCGATTCGAGAGCTTGACCGATAAAAGCAAGCTCGATGGGCAGCCCGAGTTGTTCATTCGGATCGTCCCCGATAAGGTTAACAAGACTCTTTCGATTATTGACAGCGGTGTTGGCATGACTAAAGCAGGTGAATTATTCGTTTCTTTTGTTTGGTTGAATGCATGTTGTAGTTTAGTTGATCTGTTGTGGTGAATTAATAATACATTGGACGATTTTTCGATTTATTTTAAATAGCTGAAAAATCCGTAATTAAAGGAAAATTGCGAGTATGATTTATTCTATACTTCCGTTTGGATTGATCGAATACATAATTTATTTTCTGTTTTCAGTGGAATTTTTTTGATTTAATGTGCACGAGTTTGTCGTGCTGATGGTGTAAAAATTTGGCAGATTTGGTGAACAATTTGGGGACGATTGCTAGGTCTGGTACGAAGGAATTCATGGAAGCATTGCAAGCTGGTGCTGACGTCAGCATGATTGGGCAATTTGGTGTTGGTTTCTACTCTGCTTACCTTGTGGCAGATAAGGTGATTGTTACCACAAAGCACAATGATGATGAGCAATACATTTGGGAATCTCAAGCTGGTGGTTCATTTACTGTTACAAGGGATGTTGATGGTGAACAACTTGGTAGAGGAACCAAAATCACCCTCTTCCTCAAAGAGGATCAGGTACAGTTGTTTGATCAATTCATGGATTAAAATTCTTTTTTGGTTGCATATACCAGTCATTTAAAAATTAGAAATACTTTTGAGAATTTCCTTAAATATATTGGGTTTATTTTGGAAAGCATATTGAGAAAATGTAAATAACTGATTGAAAGACTGTAAATCAGGGGATGGGTATTTTTTAATTCCAAGGAAGACATAATTTTCATTTCTATTTTTCTGATTGACTCCAAAAATGGAAATATTTTGGTGTTTTTATGAGAATCTATGCATTTGATCAATGGTTTGATGTTACATGAGAATATAAGATGATTTGATACCCTGTTTAATGCCAATTAATTGGTTATGTTTTTGTTTTCAATGTACAGTTGGAATATCTAGAGGAGAGAAGAATTAAGGATCTTGTGAAAAAGCACTCTGAATTCATCAGCTACCCAATATACCTCTGGACCGAGAAGACAACTGAGAAAGAGATAAGCGACGATGAAGATGATGAACCTAAGAAAGAAGAGGAGGGTAAAATTGAGGAAATCGATGAGGAGAAAGAGAAAGAAAAGGGCAAGAAAAAGAAGATCAAAGAAGTTTCACATGAGTGGGAACTAATCAACAAACAAAAACCCATTTGGCTTCGAAAGCCAGAAGAAATCACAAAAGAAGAGTACGCCTCCTTCTACAAGAGCTTAACAAATGATTGGGAGGATCACCTTGCTGTCAAGCACTTCTCTGTCGAGGGTCAACTTGAATTCAAGGCAATCCTCTTCGTTCCAAAGAGGGCTCCTTTCGACCTATTCGACACTCGCAAGAAGATGAACAACATTAAGCTCTATGTAAGGAGGGTGTTTATCATGGATAATTGTGAAGAACTAATGCCAGAGTATCTAGGATTTGTCAAGGGTGTAGTCGACTCTGATGACTTGCCATTGAACATTTCTCGAGAAACGCTGCAGCAGAACAAGATTCTGAAGGTGATCAGAAAGAACCTTGTCAAAAAGTGCATTGAGATGTTCAATGAAATTGCTGAGAACAAAGATGACTACACCAAGTTTTACGAGGCTTTCTCGAAGAACTTGAAATTGGGTATTCACGAAGACAGCCAGAACAGGGCCAAATTAGCTGATTTACTGAGGTACTACTCCACCAAGAGTGGTGATGATCTCACTAGCTTAAAGGACTATGTTACAAGAATGAAGGAGGGACAAAAGGACATTTACTACATTACCGGAGAAAGCAAGAAGGCCGTGGAGAATTCACCATTCTTGGAGAGGCTAAAGAAGAAAGGGTACGAGGTTCTTTACATGGTAGACGCAATTGATGAATATGCAGTTGGGCAGTTGAAGGAGTACGATGGAAAGAAACTCGTCTCTGCAACAAAAGAAGGGCTGAAACTCGATGATGAAACTGAAGAAGAAAAGAAGAAACGAGAGGAGAAAAAGAAGTCATTTGAGAACCTTTGCAAAGTAATCAAGGACATTCTTGGCGACAAAGTCGAAAAGGTTGTTATCTCAGACAGGATTGTAGACTCTCCTTGCTGTTTGGTTACGGGCGAATACGGATGGACTGCGAATATGGAGAGGATTATGAAAGCTCAGGCTTTGAGGGACAGTAGTATGGGTGCTTACATGTCTAGTAAAAAAACTATGGAGATTAATCCGGATAATGGGATTATGGAAGAGTTAAGGAAAAGGGCTGAGGCGGATAAGAACGATAAGTCTGTTAAGGATCTCGTGTTGCTGTTGTTTGAGACTGCTCTATTGACTTCAGGGTTTAGCTTGGATGATCCGAATACGTTTGCGTCGAGGATTCATCGAATGTTGAAGTTGGGTTTGAGCATTGATGAGGATGAAGGTGGTGAGGAGGATGCCGATATGCCCGCTTTGGAGGAAGAAGGAAATGAGGAAAGCAAAATGGAAGAGGTTGATTGAAAGGGTCAAATATGATTGCTTGTGATGAGGATAAATAATATTCTGGGTTTTTGAAGTTTAGTAGTTTGTTTGAGAGTTGTGGGTCTAAACTTCTGTCTTGTGTCTTCTTTTTTCCTTGTAGGAAGTTTTTGGTTTTGTTCTGTTATTAACGTGTCTTATTTTGTGAATGTTAAGTACAAGGTTGTTTACTGGTTTATTTGGAATTAAGTGATATTGTTCCTTTCAAATTTGCCTTCTTTATTTATGTTTTACTTTGTTTAATTTCTTCTACAAATATTATTTCTCATTCTCTTTAGACTGTAAATTTAATACAGTCAAAGTGAACAAATAATACTTAGATAATCTCTACTATCATGATCATGTCGTATATATTAGCAAACTTTTAATGAGTGGTTTTTTTTTTATATGTTTGATCTATTTATTTATGTTTGATTTGTTTATTTATTTGAAACGTTGAAGGTTATTTCAGTTAGCTAATAAAGATTTTGCAAATTTTGCTTACAAATTGCCCACAATATGTGTTCAAATTTTATATTTTTATATTCGTGTTAGCAAATAGACTGACAGAAACTATAGAGATAAAAAATTACATTATTTAAAAAAAAAATTTAAAATATTTGAAATATCTTTAAAGAGGAGTATTGTATTGTGCTTTTGTTTTGATTGATTTAAAAACAGATGTTAAGATGAAACGAAAAAATTTTGATTCATGATAAAATATGCATTCTCATGTCAATTAACTATGAAAGCGTACACATTTGGGAAGCTTATATATTTATTCCCTGAATAAATTTGATTCAAATGTTAAAACGATATTGTAATTTTAATTTATTGAGTTAAATTTTTGCTCCAACATTTTTGGAAAAAACGGTTGAATTTCAAAAGATTGCACCCTCGACATCTTCAATCACCTAAATATTGTTAAATTCATTTACAACTGCTGCAGTGGCATGTTTTGTACTATCAACTAATAATTTTTTAAAACCTCACTTAAATCTTTATTCTTTTCTTCAATGTTTTCAGAACCGGACCGGACAGTGAACCGGTAAGTCAACTGGTCACTGATTTTACCGGTCGAATCGGTCGGACCGTTGATCGGATCGGATGATGTCATTTTGATATATTATTAATTATTAATAAATCATTATATATAACATATTCCAACATAAAATAATAGACACAAATAAACATTTATTGAATGTATAAATTTTGTCCAATGCATAGTTAAAAATGAAAATAAAGTTACAAAAGTAACAAGTTACAACATCATAACATGTTTACCGATGTATAGATTCTAAATAAAAAAATTGACAAATTAAAACATAAGTTCAAAATAATCAATCAAACATCTAAGCCAAAGGAGAAGATGAACTTGTTATAACTACTACTACCCTAACTAATTTAAGTATTAACCAATATTAAAGAAAAAAAATAAAAAAAGTGTAATATCCAGTAACTATTTTTGTGATTTTTTGAAAATTAATGTGACAACAATATATAGAGATTGTATGTAAACTAGGTTAAGAATTGAGAGAGACAAATTATATTTTATCATGTAATAGCTGTGTATTTCCTGCTAAAATGCATTACATATATTGTGCACCATAGCTACATAATATGTAATAATATTAATTGGGCTATCATGGATTGCTACTAACTGGGCCATATTAATACACTCCGGCCCAATTCTCTTCTTTGACCCGTTCCAACTCCATTTCCAGTCAAAAGACTGAAAAGACAACAAGGAATCATCTCTATTTACAAATATCTTCCTCCATCTCCAAAAATCTCACTTTGTTCCTCCTCCTCTTTCTTTCTTAAAATTCTCTCCAATATCTTCAATAATAAAACACTTCTCACCTTTTAGATCTTGAATTTCAGCTAAACTCTCAACCTTTGTTCTGTTTCTTCATTTTTGTTCTCTGTCCAGTTTCAAAGCAGCGGCGTGCCCTAATTTTTTTTTTTTTTAATTCAAAACTCAAAACCGCGGTTTAAACCGGTTCACCGGTTTTGAACCGATTCGCAGCGGTTCAGACTGGTTTTTCGGCTCCACGGTTTTAGGGGGTTGTCCGGACCGGAGAGGCCGGTTCACGGTCAAACCGGTCGGACCAGCCGGTCCAGTCCAGTCCGATTTTAATAACATTGCTTTTCTTGCTTCATTGACAAATAAAATCTAAGAGAGCAAGTCATGGCGAGGAGAGCTTCCTTCTCCAGTGGCTAAAAAACGTACTGACATTATAGTGAACAGATTTCGATTTCATTTTATATTTTTAATTTCAGATTGTGTTGTATAATTCTTTTGCATATTTGAAATTTAAGAAAGTTGGAGTTCTTCCAATTGTATATTCCAAGGGTTCGAGGTGTAAATTAGAAAAAAATATTTTCATACTCGTTCATCAATAATTGAAAGAAGTAAACTACAGTGTCCAGTTATTCGTGAAAAAAAATGAAAACGACTTTACCGACAGGATGCAAAGTGGCATCATTAAGGTGATAGTGCAATGTGGGATAATTAATTTCGTTCGAGAATGCAAAGTGTCAAATTAATTTAACCCTAACTTCTAATGAGAAATTCGTACTCAGTTACCATAGAAATTAAAACGAAAATTAAACAAAAAAGGGTTACCCAATGTCGTTCATTTCAAACATTGTGACTATAAACTCAACAGGGCAGAATAATGCATGAAGTTTAAAAGCAACAAACCAAGTGAATCCAAGCTTACCCGATATCGAATTGAGAAAGAAAATAATTGTCCAACAGTTAAATACTAGAGACTCTACTTAAAAAAGGTTGACAATTCCCTATCGTAAGAGATATAAATAGAAGTTAAGTTGAAGGTGCTCCTCCAAAGCCACCTGAACCTCGGCCAAAACCAGGACGACCACCAGCACCCTGCAAGTTGAACAAAGTCCAAGTTTAATAATAGCTATGAGTAATATAGAATACATGTGGAAGAGTTGATTTTCGAGTATGAGATTGTATATGGTATACCATTGATTCAATTTTATGAGATGTAATGCATTAGTGTAGAACTAAGTACAACAATGAACAACAAAATACAATCACGGTCATCAATATTCAATACTTTTAACTCAAGCTACTCACTCTGTACCATAATTCGTAATCCGAACGTCCGAAAACAAATGATATTTCCTCAAAACAGATTCGTCCCCCTTCAAAACTACACTATCATATAAAGTAATGATGTGACATCACTAATTCTCAACCGCTACTCTTGAGGACATTAATATAAAAATACATGAATTTCCACTTTTTGCTCCTTGCCTATACTTCGTACCAAAACAAATAAGAATAAAAGAATGGAGGGAGCTGAAGATATATGTATGCTCTAGTAGCATTAAACCACTGAAAAAGATTAATGGGAAATAAATATTATAGGAAAGATCCATAACCTTGACATCTTCAACAAAAAACTCAAGAAATAAATTCACTTGTATTGTAAGATAATGAAACTTACAAATACAAATGTCAATGGTATAATTTCATTTCATAATATTGAATTGATTAAAACTCAAAAACCTTTTTAGTTACAATTTATTGAATAAATGACAAAGTGGCATGGGGGAGGGGGGTTGTGCTACCAACATAATCAATGGGGATCACGAATCCATAGACACTCGCATTTGTACCCAGTTAAACACATTACAACTCTTATTTGCTTAAGGTGGATCATGCTCTCAAGCAAAAACACAAAACAAACAAATGGCCATTTACACGATAGGTAAGATATAAGCAGTAATGTATTACATACAACATATACAGATATATTGTTAGTAAAGAAAAATCAAAATTACCCTGAAAGCAGGTTGGTAATCAGCTGGTGCTCCACCCTTTTCACCACCGAATTCACCGGGTGGCCCTCTTGGCCCACCACGATATCCATCACGATCGCCAAATCTTGGCCTGTCACCTTCGAATCTTGGAGGTCCACTATAACAACAAAACCAAATCACACATAAACACCACACCTTAAAGAATAGCATTCTCATTAAAGTAACTCAAGATTCAATAAACCCTAAACCACTAGACTAACAAAATAAAACCCATAAATTACTTGCACATTATCAACAATCAAAACGACATTCACCATGTAAACCAAGAGCTCCCAAATATTACAAAACACTACATACCAACTAATAACCCCTCAAACATTATATGTGAAAGACATAAAAATCAAAACTTGAACAGCCAAAATACAAAAATAACATATTAATCAACATTTCTAGCATATCTTCACAGCAGAAAACATAATTCAAACAAAAATAAGTTTAATTATAATTTACCGGGGGCGATCGCCAGGGGGCCCACCCATGGGACGGCCAAGGGGCTTGGCGGACTTCTTCAGAGTCGCCGGAACAATCTCAGATGGAAGGTTAAGGTATGTGCGTAGAAACTCAATTCCATCATTGGTAAGATACCAATAATAATGCATCCAAGCAAAAGTTTCACGCACATACTCCTTCGATTTGAAGCTCTGCATAAGCTTAATCACCTGAAGATTCGGGACATCAATGTCGGGGTGCTTCGCTAAGTTGAAATCCTTCTTCGCATAGCACACACCCTCTGTAAACATCACACGAAAACGTCACCAATAAAATACTTAACAAATTAACACTTAAATTATAAATTACATGAACTACTCTGACCTTGGAAAAGGTATTTGGAGATCTCTCTTCGGTTCTTCTCTGAAATAATCTGAGACAAAAACACGACATGATTAATACATTAATTCGTGAAAAAAAATGAAAAATAGAGCGTGTAAAGGAGATTGAGATAAGATTTGTACCATGATTGCTGAGCAATGTGCGTGCAAGAGAAGGAAAATGAAGAGGATAACAGCAGCTTGTAAGTGAATGGAGAAACCCTAGAAAAGGTTGGGTTCGGTTTTATTTCGGCGTTGATTGAAATTTATGGGCTTGGGCCAAAGTTTGATTCGTGTTCAAGGGAATATGGGCCATATTTGAAATTGGGATTATGCGAATTTAATTTAAGTAATTAAGTTAAAATTAGGGCTATCAATGGGCTGGGTTCTAATCCAAATTCGGTTTGATCTATAATAATATATTTATTTGATTAGATTAAAGATTTCATGGATCTGATCGATTGGAGGTGATTTCCGACAGACACTCCCGATCGTTGTGCGTGGATCAAGAGAATCTATGATTGGGGCAAGCTTTCTTAGTTCACCATTATGGAGAAAAGTTACCAAATTTAACTTGCACGAGAATATGAGAGCTAGGGAAGATCCCGAGTTTACGTCATTTATTCTAAGGGTTGGAAATGGTGAAGTCCCATACATATTTGATGAAAATATTCGCATACCTTCCCACTTGTTAATTCCTTTTACAAACACAAACACTTCTCTTGATCGATTAATTGACAGCGTCTATCCTTCTTTTCACGATTTTATGACAAATCCACTTTCCTTGGTAGACAAAGCTATTTTAACTACAAAAAATGATTGTGTAGCTGAAATCAACGATTTACTCATGCATCGATTTCCTGGTCAGGTTAAGGAATATATAAGTTTCAACAGATCTAATGATTCTTCGCAGTAGGCCGAGTATGAGGATTTTTTGAATAGTGTTTCAGCTAGCGGATTACCTCCTCATGTATTGAAGCTAAAGAAGAACTCTCCCATTTTGTTACTAAGAAATCTTAATCCAGTACAAGGCCTATGTAATGGAACACGGTTGATATGCAAAGAGCTAGGTGATAATTTTATTGGTGCAGAAATTGCAACTGAGACTTTAGAGGAACTTATGTTTTTATACCACGAATACCTATTGAATCATCCGATAAATTAAAATGTCCTATACCTTTTAAGAGGATGCAATTTTCTGTGCGTCCATGTTTTGCCATGCCAATAAACAAAGCTCAAGGACAAACATTAGAGTTTGTCGGTATATATCTCAAAGAACTAGTTTTTTCTCATGGGCAATTGTATGTTGCGCTATCTAGAGCTAAATCAGCTGCATCAGTCAGACTACTTATTCATCCACATTCAAAACAAGAAGGCGAAATAGATTATACAAAGAATATGGTGTATGGAGAGGTCTTTTTGCTGGCTTCAGGTTTATTGTTTGTTATTATTGATTTTCTTGCATGTGAACTTTGCTGTGCTTATGTTGTGATGTGACAGTGTATTTCTTCTTCCAAATGTGTTTGCCTGATTAGCATGACTTCTCTGTGTTGTTTTCAGTGTGTATTTGCTTCAGTTTTGTTTGATTGAGATATAAATATGTACTTATGTTATATCTATAGGTTTAGTATCTTTTTTTATTTAATATAGTTTCATTCTTTGCAGTAATATGACTACTAATAAGTTATATATCAAGGACATAAATAAGGATACAAATGTATGGGCTATTAGGGTTATGGTTGAGGCTAAAACGCAACCAAGACGCATATCAGGTGGTTCAAAGCGTTACCAGCGTATCTTATTTGTGGACGAAACTGTAAGCATTGTTATTGGTTTTCCTTTTATATCATCGCTCTGTTTTGTTGTCCTATATAGTTATTATACTAAACTAATTTTTTTGTGACCAGGGCCAAAAAGTTTCTGCTACTATATTTGATCCAGATTTCGATAAATTCAAGAACACGTTTCTCCTGTACAAAACTTATACAGTGTCTAATGCACATGTCTCGAAAATTGAGGCTAAATATGACAAATCCGGATATCCTCAATGGATTATCAATGCAAAAACAGCTTGCAATGCAGATCCAGAACATGGTATATCAAGTTCTATTGTAAAAAATAAACATACGTCTCTCACACATCTGAAAAGTTTGATTGGCCAGAATGTCTTAGTAGGTTAAGTACTTCAGCCTTTTATTTTTTTTTACCTTATAAACGGTTATGACATTTTTGCTTACCAATATACATTCTGTTTTATAATTGGTCCCAAAGTTTTTACTTTTCTAATACACATTTTTAACATTTTGATGGATATTACTTCAATAGTTGTGTTAGGCATTGTCATTAAAAAAGGAGACATGAAATCATTTAAGAAAGATGGAAAAGATTTCTCGTTTCGTGAGTTTGCCATTATAGACCAAGAGTAAGCTTTCTTGAGCATGCTATTTATTTTCTTCTTGCTTGTTTGTATGAATGACTATTCTTTTTCTTTATAATGATTATTGTTTTCTCTTTATAAATAAGGAAAAAAGGTTGTCGTTTTGACTTTATGGAATGCTATTGCTGAGGCTGAAGGTGATCTTATCGACAAATCTTCAGACGGGCTACCCGTTATAAGAGCAACATGACTTACCATTTCTCCCTTTTTTGGTATGGAAATTTAAAATAATGTATTAACATACTGATTAACATGAAAAAATATTATTCTGTTGTACAAAGTATGAATAAATATTGATTTGTAACATTTTCAGATGGCTCTCTTGGTTCTACAACAACTACTATTGTGGAGATTGATCCACAAATTCCTGAATCTCACAACTTAAAAACTTGGTATAACTTTTTATGAATTATATTTATTCATGAATTCAGTTGATATTTATATTGGAGCAGAAAACATAAAATGTGTGATCATAGATAGATACTCATATCCGTGTAGGAGTAGGCATAATTGTACTCAGGTTTGCCTAGGAAGTAGACTATGAATCTGAACAGATTCAACCCCATTGTTTGCACATTAACAAGTATACTATTTCTTTGGGTAACAAAAGAATGTTTTCTCAACACAAAAAACATTACAATAAATGAATCACTTATTTATAAAGTTCAATTAACTCGCATTAATAAGCTTAGCTCTTTTACATGTTTTGGGGTATTTACTTGTCTGTGTTTTTTTATAGGCGGTCAAATAACCTAAAATTCATTGTCGAAACAATTGCTGCGAAAAACCATCTCCAACAAAAAGAATCTTCTGGTGTTTTTCCAATTGATCATATTTCACTTATCGCTGATGCTGTAGCTGATGAAAAAGTATGAAAGTTATTATCTAAGTTAATTTCATTTATTCATTTTGTTTATAACAGGACGACTTTGGAAACATCTAATATATCAACTCTTTAGCTTTGAAACAGATGGCATCAGATTTTCTGATTTTTTTTAATGATATATAACAATAGTACTTATGCTTAATGTTCCAGATTGAGAAATTTACAGTAGAGGTTCATGCAAAGGTCACAAACTGTGAACAAAAGTTCTATTATATGGCTTGTCAAAAATGTTATTTTGCCACAGATGCTGCATGTGATTACAATTACATGTGTGGAGAAAATACTCAAGCAAAGCCAAGGTTTGTAACTTTCACAATTATATAGTTAAGTTAACAAATGACTATTATTTCCAATATTGTTTATAACTATTCTTGGTTTTATAAATTGATAGAGAAAGAATCCATCTTAATGTTTATGATGCAACTGGATCACTTGATGTTACTGCTTTCGGATCTCCAGCCATATACATCATGCAAATGGATTCTACAATGTGATTGCAGCTTTCAGATAGGGTAATATTTAATTCCGGATTATTCAATGTCATGCCAATACAAAATACATGCATTAAAAACACACACACACACACACACACACACACATATATATATATATATATATATATATATATATATATATATATATATATATATATATATATATATATATATATATATATATATATATATATATATATATATATATATATATATATATATATATATATATCACATATGTGCACACTTGGTGCAGGGGGAACCAATTACTGGTAATTGGATAAATCAAAAGTTATCAGGCAAGACTTACTTTATGAATATCAGAAGAAAAGAAAACCAAGTGGGTGGCACTTTGCGACAGCAGTATATAATTCTCAATGTACAACTCAAGCAAACGGACATCAACGCAAGTACTTCTACCTCTCAGACAACAGATGAAGTGGACACAAACAAAGATGGTCCACACTCTAAACATCCACTTGCTAAAGAACTTTTTCCAGAAAGTACGTAATATAAACCTTTCTAAATATTGTATTAATTTAATAAATCATTATCTGATACAATTATACAGGTAAACAAACTAATTCTAAAGACGAAGATGTTCCAAGTCTGTTTGATTCATCCGTTTGAGGATAATATCAGAATGCTACTCTAATGCACTTTTGATGGAGATATGAAATTCTGCAAAATGATCATCTACAATCTTTTGTCTGTTTAATATAATGTATATATATATATATATATATATATATATATATAGTTGTTTAAAAAGTTGAATCCTAACATCTTTTAACTTAACAGATCATCTCGAATGTATGTACAATATTTTGTGGGCATGGATTTTGTAATCTTTTGACTGGTAAGTAATGGAGATGTAATTGTGTGTTTCATAAGCAAAATGCACTGGTTTTATTTAGTGTGACCAAATGGTCCAAATCGTCATAAATTGTACTACTACTATATTTCCGTTTACCAGAATTAGACCGTTGAAAATTGTGATCCATATCTTGCCTTCCCTAGGCAGAGTTCCTTCTTAATTAATTGTTCATATTAATTAGATTAGTTTGTATTAACAGACTGTATGCAATTGTCCTGCATACTTAATTGGCTTGACAAGCAGTATCATCATGAATCATGACAAGGATAGCTGTTTCTAGTGTTTGTTTTTTGCCCATTCTTTATTTGCTGATTGAAAGTTTTCCTTTTCCGTATTGCTTTTTCTAAAGTCAAAGTTTCAACTTGCAAACTTCCAGGTAATACTTCTGGTCTTGAATCTTGAATGTTAGTAATACTTGATTGCTTATCTGAAGAATTTACATATATATCAAATCAATTATATATAAAAGTATCTTTGGTTGAATTGACAAATTTCAATCTTCTCAAACTTAGTTGGGGGCTTCTAGGAGCAGTTCAACTTGTGGAAAACTGCTGGCAGTTTTCCCCAATTTTGAACTGCTGGAATATTTTATTATTAAAAAAGTCACTTGTTGTTCATGTTACTCATAGCAGGTAACATTAGTTCCTTTTACACATTTGCCCCTCCTTATTAATAATATAGCAACTAACAGTAGCTATTTCTATTGTTCGTAATATACAAATTCTTTTAGCAGCTATGAAAGAAAGAGAGAGAGAGCCATTAACATCCATAAACAATTAAAACTAACTCTTGGAGACAAATGCAATTTTATAATATATAAACTAATTTTCTGCTTACTTATGGATCATTGCTGGAAAACAACACCTACGAAAACAATTAAAAATATATAACTTCAGGAGCAGGAATTTTAAAACTAACCTGCTGGAATTTTAAAACTAAAACGTACGAAAATATATAACTTCAGCAGCAGGAATTTTAAAACAACACGTACGAAAGCAATTATTTTTAATTTTCCAGCAATTATTCAATTTTCCAGCAATTAAAAATAAACTCTAATATATAAACTAACCTGCTGCTAATTTTATAACTTCACGTACGAAAACAATCATATAAAATCTTTTGACATCACGTAGAGACAATTGCTGCTCGTTACTCTTCTCTAGGGCATGGGTAGAGTGTTTTCGAAGTTAATTTCACACTACATACACTAATTGAGCTAGAATTTAATTCGGGCCGTGAAGAACTTAAACGGGCCGTGAGATTTCTGTTGGATTTTGATAGGAAAACACTCCTGGAGTGTTTAATTGCTGTTTGTCGTGTTCATTTAAGTGATTCAGAGGTTCGGGCCCTCAAGAACTTAAACGGGCCATGAATTCCATTCAAAATTGGTTCGGATTTCTTGAGGAATCTTCTTCTTTTTGTTCGGAGGTTTGATTACAACCTATTTCATACGCAATTAACAGCATCTCTTGTTGAATTTTGCAAATTGGGCTTCAAATCAGATTTTGGGTTATTCGATTCCAGCGATTTTTTAGTGTTTTTGTTCTTGATTCTTATTCTACATTGCTTGTTTTGGTTCGTAGTGTTTAATTTCAGGTGTTTTTTGGTTAAATTTGATGATCTATTAAATGGCATACTGCTCTGTTTTAAGAAGAATGGAAGAAGAAGAAGAAGAAGAAGGGAAGAAGAAGAAGAAGAAGAAGGGAAGAAGAAGGGAAGAAGAAGAAGAAGAAGAAGGGAAGAAGAAGGGAAGAAGAAGAAGAAGACATGGGCATAGAAGTCATTTCTCACGATCCTATAGTGTAAATTTTTATCAGGTAACATGTGAACTTTTTGCCACATGGCGCCCGGTAAGTGGTGAACTGCCCGTGTGCCGCCAAACGTGAACTGCAATTAGCAAGCCCGAACTTACTTTATTGATTGTGTATTATCTTGAGAAATAGGATTACTTTTTGTTCTGTTTTTTGTCTTTCTTTTACAGACAAATATTGGTGTTAGGAAGTACTCCTTTTTAGACTATATAAATAATTATTCAAAATTTGGGACCAATCGGGCATTGTGAACTGAACTCTAAATAATTCAAACTGAAATACTGTCGGGCTTCATATTTCTAGGCACAAATTCGGCTCATAAATTTTTTAATTTATGTGGCTCAAACTTGGTCCATGTTTCGGGTTTCAAGTCTAAATCAATTTTATATCGAGTTTTTTGATATAGGCACAAATAACTTGATATATAAAATATTTAGATGACCGAAACACATATGAACAAACAACTTTTACTTAATATGGGTATATATCATTAAATAATACATAACTGAAAATTTTGAGTCTTGCTCGAGCCGGATGATAAAAAATTATCATGTCCGGTTCCTTCGGGGCTTAGCCGATCCAAAGCTATATGATAGCACCCAATTTTTCCGATTCGGCGGTTAATTCTCAAATTGGCTTAAATATTAAATTGTTTTGCAGCTTTGTAAAGAAGAAATTTATGTAACTCATAATGAAAAGCAACATTATGGCACCAAAATAAACGATGGAACGAACTCCAGGTAAACGTATTTCCTTTGTTTTAATTAATTATTATTCTTCCACAGTTTTCATATAAAAATAAAATTTCGTCATAGTTTGGGCAGTAACTTAAGTCAACACCGTCAAAGGCCATTGTGCAAAGCTCCAAACTATCTTCGTAAATACGTTGAGAAACCCAGAGAATCAAATTCAGAGCAGTGAGAAATGTAAATGTAATTTAGTTTTTATCGCAGTATTTCAAAGTTTATTTCAGTTCTATTTTAATATTATGTACTAATTTTGGTTGTCATATATATAGATTATTATAATCAAAACATCAATATGTGGACTCAAATTGAATATATCAATGTACATTAATAAATGTGCCTTGGCTTTACAACACATGTGAATACCACATAAATACAAAAAATCAATAAAGATAAACCTTCAACAATTGATTCATAAAAAATATACACGTGTTTACATATACAAGTTTTAGCACTTTGTACTTCAATTTAAAAGTTTTCTTACTTTGTATATCACAAATATAATTTATCTAGCACTTTGTGCCCTACTGTGTGTTTTTATGAGAAAATTCATTGGTTGAAGAATATAATAGTACTTTTTCATTTTTTTTGACACTTTACACTCTAATGTATATTTCGATAAGAAAATTAATTGGTAACAATAATTAATAAATACGTTATTTTTAATTTATTTATAAATTGTCAAAACTTTTAGATTATGATGCAAAGCGTTAAAAAACCAAATTTATCCATCTGTTCATCAACCACTATCTCCAAAGTAATATAGTAACTGGACTGTTCATTTTAGATTCATAAATTTTCCATATTTGTTAAACTGAACCCAAACAAAAATTATGCAACAACTTGGGTCTATTAGACTAAGAACTGAAACTTAACTCAATGAATAAATTGCACTACTAAATTAACATGAGTCTTTTCCCATCAATGAGCCTATCGTCATAATTATTCATTTACTAAATTATTATTACAGCTATTGTTATTTCTTATGACACATAAATAGAACAAATCTATTTGGTTAGACTATATAGCTGCGTAAAACTTTTGAAACCCCATACTGTAACCCCACTTTGATTAGTCTTAAATATTTACAAATGGAACAATAAAATAACATGAAAAACTTAAGGATTACCACATCAAAAATAAAATTAATTATTTTTACTAAATCTAATAATCAATAGCTTTAAATTTTTAGTTCTCATATTACCTAATAAAATATATAGTCCTAAAAAACCAATATTATTTATTTCACATAAAAGCAGACCACTTCATATTAGCCCAAAGTGTTTTGTTTAGTTAATTCACAATTCGATCTAAGCATTATAATAATAAAAGTTTCTCATAAATTATTGTGCTTATCCTTCGTGAGTTCTCACCCAAGAATTACAATACTTACAAACGACAACTCATCGTAACATTGAATTCTACTACAAAAAATAAAATTATACTACCTCATCATGTGAAATACCCTTTTTATTCTATATTTTATTTCCGATGAAGTCAAACATGATTTAATCCTCTATTAAAAAAACTTTATTGAATTAATCAATTCCATATTATTTCATTATAAGTTACCTTACACAAAATTAGACTGAAATTACCAACACCAAAACAATGTTTAATATATACAAACTGTACCTTTTCTTTTCAATTTCATTAACTCATGGATTAGGCAATTGTATTAACATAGCCAATTGTAATTATAACTCCAACATAATGTGGCTGAATCTATACTAGGCCGACTTTTGTGACACTCCAATTGGGATGTTGACAAAATCGGAGAATATTTAAGAAATGCCTAAATGTATATATAGCGCCCTAGCTTACATTAGTCATCATTCTACTAAATAGCTTACACGAGTCGTCTCTATAACACAAATGACTCACCCTTTGCATCTCTATCTCAAAAAATGATACATGAATGAGAATTAAATCACCCGTCCTCACCATATTCAACTCAAGTTCTGAAGCATACTTTTAATTTAATACTATTTATAATATCATATGTATGAAACATAATTACCTATTAAAACCCTACAAAGACTACTACAAAAAATATTTTCCAAAGGATAAAATAATTACAGAACCAATAACTACAACAAAATATATTCATAGTGATTACAATTTTGTTACCTCAAAACAAGGAAAAAATAATAAATAAGACTTAAAAAAAAATTTAAATGTTATAAATTCATATATGTGGATCTTCAATTCAACACGAAATAACTTTGTCAATATCTGAAAAAATTCTACTAAGTACTAAGTTTTTAAACATATTTATATAAAATAGTAAAATAATACCGACTCAATAATCATAGCTTTGTTAATGCATGTAACAAGTTCCAAAGCATGCATCACTTGCTATGGACGTATTAATGACAATTACAGTGGCATAATCCAGTACTTATAAAAAATTAAAACATAATAAAAAGAATACTATAATAATTTATCAACCTCTATACAATCAACAAATCAGTTTTATACTCTACAAATCGACAAAACACAATACAATCAAAATGATAACAAACACTCTCATTGCTGAAATTTTTCAACAGAAAGTAAGAACACTTGATCCAGAACTAATAACACCTTACTCAATGCAACTCATATTAGAGGAATACATCCACCGTGATCTGAATTCGTATTTCATATCTGAACTGGTTGACAACTACGCATTAGCTGGATATTCATTAGAGGATCCAGAAAGTGGAATAATTAGTAGTGAAGAACCTGCACAGGTGCAAAATCTGCGAAACATGAGAGGAGTATTTTTCATGTTAACAAATTCAGATACTAAACCAATCAAGGTATGTACGAAATATATATATTTCTCCTTAGTACACTAATTACATGAAAAGTTTCAAATAATAACGCTCCATTAAAAAAAAATTACAGAACTTCCCAGAACATATTAAGTCAGCCTTAATAACAGCTCCAGCGGATACAATAATCGTTCGAAACGGCACAAAATATTGGCCACTACAGATCAAGGAAAATGATTTCTCTATGTTGTGTAACCAGGTGATTGCAGATAATAGTATCGAACATGGCGACAAAATACTACTCTATCAGTCACATACAAACATGTTTGAGATTAGTGCATTCACGTTGTCGGGACTCAAAAAATAGCAATGGTTCAATGAGCATCTATGCTTCAGGTATATAAGCACACCTTACAATGGACAAGTGCAAATTAGAAACTTGAAGACATCGTTCATACCCGAAAATGTGGATCATTCTGCAAAAACAAATGCATTTCATGTTGACATCGTCGATACTACAAATTACTTGGTAAGATTACAAAGCATTGTTAAATATACTACTTCCAAATTTCAGATTAATAAATACCAAAAAATGCATTCTTATCTAATGAATTTCTCCACAGATGATACCCATACAGTTCGTTCACTATGCAGCAATAAACAAGAAATATCAAGCAAAACTGAAAACTGAAGGAAGAACTTGGAAAGTTATATTAAACAATGTTGGATTCACAGAAGGATGGAGACAGTTTTCTGAAGATCATGATCTATACAGCCATACATTGTTTTTTATGCTGACTTCTGAAATGACATTCTCCGTTATCATATTCGACAGCAACGGAATGGAAGTTTTGTACGACTGGTACACAAACTTGTCAATCAATTGTGCATGATAAACTACTTGGAAGTCCAGTTTAGTCACTACAACGAAGAAACTTTGTGCATATATATGACGCTACTAATAGTTTTTGTTCCAAATATATAAGTATAAGATAGACAATATAAGTAATTTTTAGTCATAAAGACAACTCAGGCACCCTATAAATGGGTCCATTTTGATGTGTTCTTTTTTTTTTTTAATCTATTTTGATTGTATAACAAATGTAATCAAGGTTTTATCATGTAAATATAATACAAACCCTACGAAAGGGGTTATTTTGTTATACCAATTCATATGTATATAGTTTATGCAATAAATAATTATGCAATAATATACAATCCTATTAACGAAGTAAACAAAATATCCCATTCACATGAAATAACTCCGTCAAAATTATAAGTGAACATTTAAAAATTCAGAAATCACAAAAATCAGACCATTAAACATCAGATTTCTTTGAACATGATAAGCGTCCGTTCATCTATTTCGCAGATTGTGAGCTTAAAACAAAAAAAACTAACTTGGGTAACATAGTTACCTCGACAAAAAAATTTAACCTACTGCTGGTAAAAATGAAAAATAAATTAACCCACAAATAAATACATAACCAAATGGGTCAAAAATATTTATCTAAACAATCTTAAATATAACAAAGCCCATAATATATAAAAAAATGTTACCCAAACTAACAAGAGGCCCTAAGCAATCTTAATTACAACAAAGCCCATAATATATAAAAAAAATGTAACCCAAACTAAACAGAGACCCATAATAAAATCCAAGACAGAAACATCTACCTATATATACATATAGATAAAATTCATAACTTCAAATTTAAATACAATTTTATTCTACATTCACTACAAGAAAACTGGGCTTCACCTACGGCAGATTCCGTTGGTGAAGCCTTAATTTCCGTTGGTATTCATGCGTAGCGACGCTTTTTTTTCCGTTAGTTGATTCGTAGGTGAAGGCCCCGTAGGTAAATGAAGCAACGGTTTTTTTTCGTTGGTAAATGTTGCGACGGTTCATTTTTGTTGGTATTTTTGTTGGAAAAAGCGTCGGATGAACGATCGGGCCCAATTATTTTTTGCCACAATTTTGTTATTGGAAATGCGTAGGAAAGTTACTAACTGATTTCCAACGGCATAAATATGTCGGTATTTTGTCGCCAATCGGTTGGAATCATTCTGACGGATTTAGCATTGAAATGTTTCCGTTAGTTTATTTTTGTCACTAATTTGAAGGAAATCAGTTGGAACCTAGTGATAACTTATTTGTTGCTGATTTCGTTACTAGCAATCGGGTTGGAGCAAAAAATTCAACCTCGACTTAGAATTGACTGAGTCGTTCTTGAGCGCGACTGAGCCTGACCCGGGCACCTATGTCTCGTCTGGGCTTGGCTGAGGTGCCTAGGCCATGCTTGGTTTTTGTTGCTGATTCCGTTATTAGCAATCGGGTCGGAGCAAAAAATTGAACCTCGACTTAGCATTGACTGAGTCGTTCCTGGGCTCGCCTGAGGCTAGGTCTCGCCTAAGCTTGAGGCGCCTAGGCCATGCTTGGTTATAGCCCAGGCGTCGGGGCCACTCATGGGGCTGACCCGGGCGCCTCTGTATCACCTGGGCTTGGCCTAGGCGCCAATGCCACTCATGGGACTGCCTCTAGCTCGCCTGGGCTTGGCCTAGGCCACGCCGGGGTCTTGCTTGGGCCACTCATGGGGCTGCCTCGGATGCCTAGGTCTCGTCTGGGCTTGGCCTAGGCAATGTGCGCCCAGGCGACGCCTGGGCGACTAGGCAATGTAATTTCATTAACTTGTTGGATGTGGGATTTGAACCCTTGACCTCATATATATACATATTAAAGGATCAAACCAGTTGAGCTGGACAACTTTATTGTATTTTCATTAGACAATTGTATATATGAGCCAACTAATAGTTTATTTCATCAATTTTTTCAATGATTTAACTCATTTTTCATTAATTTGATCGATTTAAACCATTTTGACCTTTCCCACGATTTTCGTCAATTTTTATCACTAATTTTGTTGATTCAAAACTTTTTTTACGATTATGATCGAATTAACCTAATTTTCATCGATTTCATCTTTTTTTTTCCAAATAATTTCATTGAGTTGCACTATTTTGATCAATTTAAATTATTTTCACCAAGTTTTCATCGATTCAAATCATTTTTAACGTTTGACCCATTTCCCACCGATTTCATCTGTTTTATCATTAATTTCATTGATTATAATTTTTTTTTATTTACTTAACCCGTTTTGTTCACAAATTTCAGCGATTTAAACTGTTTTGGACCAACTTAACTCATTTTTTCACCAATCTCATAAGTTTTTTTTTCAATTTCATCGATTGAACCCATTTTTTCATTGATTTCACCCATTTTTTCCCCAAATTTATTGATTTAATTACTTTTTTATCGATATAACTAGTTTTTCCCCTTAATTTCATCAATTTAAATCGTTTTGACCAATTTAACTAGTTTTTCAATCATTTTCATTATTCTCTTTTTACTAATTTAATCAAATTTAACAATATTCACCCATTTTTCATCGACTTCACTTATTTAAATCGTTCACTTATTCTTGTCACAAATTTTATAGTTGACTCCAATAAGACCATATACGGTACCCACCCACCCCAACCCCGAACCGCATAGCCACGTAGACTATTTTGATAGTATGAAATATTATAGAATAAAATTATTAGTTAAGATAAGTATTAGCATAAACTTTGCTATAAAACTTAACTGTCGCATCACAAATTAATAATGATTTTTAACAACGATATCAAATGTGTCATAATTTAAATAAAATAACAAAAAAAAAAAAAAAACATCAACCGTGTGAAGTTTGCAGGTAACTAAGTTTTTTTTGTTTTTAATTATGTTGTTGCAGTCTTGTTTATCTATATAGAGATATCACATTTATGCAGCTTATTTGCAAAATACACCCATGTGTTAATTCTAATTGACTAATATAGGCCTGTATTATTCATGTTTTAAAGCAAAAAGACCTCTATGCACTGAAAGCCACGTATCTCTGAATAATCGTGATTTACAACCTTTATATATATGTCCATATCATGTTATAAAAGTCAATCAATTTAAAACAACTTTATATAAAGACACGTACGAAAATGAAAACAACACATAGACACAAAGCATTCATATATAACTGACACCTACACAAATAAAACAATTATCATCATCAACACTTCATTCTAAGCAAAATGAAAAAAAGATAAAAACAGAAAAGGAACAAAGAACAAGAACAAGGGATAATTAGAAAAAGACAACATCAATTCAGTGGATAATAGGTTAGTACATGTCTTACATCTCCTTATCTGCACATTCAAGTTTTCAATATTTGTTACCGTCTTCAAGATTGAACTCGAACTTCATATCACGAGATCATCAGATTTACTTTTATTCATGCTACATAATACCAAATTAACCATGAAAACACTACTTTGATATTACACAATAAGTATAATTCCTTATACTTTAAACAAATTATTTATCTTCTGCCATACTAATCCACAATATTTTAAAAAAGTAATGCTTTCATTCCTTGAAAAAAAAAATCTTCAGCCAAATTGTAACTTTTTTCTACAATTTTTGCATACATAATTATTTAATTTTTTATACATGACCAAACCAACTGCTAAGAAAAGTATTTTTTCTTTTAACTTTAAATTTGCAGAAGAAAAATGGATCGTCACTTCATAGAAGACGACACAATAGGATTGTACTTCGAAGTGGATAAGAAGTTGTTTAGCAATATTATCGTAACCCATGAAATTGTTGCAATGCTAATGAAAATAACCATGCCAATTGATACATACTCAAAGATACGAATTCACAGTAGCAGATAAGCAAGATGAACAAGCACATCCTTTCAGAACAATCGCGTTATGGAATGTAGCTGGTATAAGCCCAACTGACTATGAAATGATGTTCTATAAATTAAACGATCAACATGCTCCGTCAATGTTCATTTTCTTCAACACATAAATGCCATTCAGTTTCATGTTCCCCTTATTTACAGAGACACAATTCGACGGATTTTCAATCTTGGAAAGCATCGAACAACCCAAGCCTTTCTGGATAATATGGATAAATGAACACTTCAATGTTATCCATAAGAAAACTGGAGACACAATCTCCGTGTATACAATTGTACCTTTGTAATGTAGTTTGCAATCTTATGTACAAAAATAACCATGTAGATTAAAAAGCTATAAATTAGGTAGTTGTATAGTTGTAAATTAAGTAATATAGTTAACTTATTATAAAAAAGTATAAAACCTTGACAAAAAGATTAATTTCCCTTTAATTTTTAAGTTCTTTACATAAAAATTTATTTATCTCAATTTTATACACAATTTTTTAACAAGAGAAAAACAAAACCAATACCTATTGCCGTGAACTGCTTCTCATATATAATTATCTTCAACCTTATCAATAATACAATTCTACCAAAACCAAAAACTTATATAAGGAGAACAACCCTAATACATTACACAAATCCATAAAATTCCAAAAACATCAACCTTCACCCAAAGCATCATCAAGGTAATATTGAATTCAATATTCCTCATATTAATTAGAATCGCACATACTTTAAATTCCAATCTAAATTCTTATTTTCTTAATTTTTACATGCAGAAACGAGATCCATATGGCTAATCAACAAAACAAACAATCCATACATCGAAACTGTTCAATAGAAGGATGTTGTACATCGATGCACTCCGAAAATACAAAACCAGGCTCCCAATGTAGCTCCTAATAATACTGTTATTATGCCTATCAACGAGATAAAATTCATTATAAAAGGTATAACAATGAAAAGAGGAAGAAGGCGAGCTACAAGAAAAATCCCCGCTGCGACCATAGTAGCAGCATGTATGAGAGCCGAAATAGGAGTGGGTCCCTTCATAGCATCAGGTAACCATACATGAAGGGGAAATTGTGCAGATTTAGCAACTGCACCGCCAAATAATAGAGCAGCACAGAAAGTAACAAATGGAGAATTAACAAATTAACTTCATTATTATAAATAAAGTTATTGAATATTTAAAATAAATCCCGAAATTCAAAATTACCTGTTATCCAATAAAAACCTAAAATTCCTAATAATAAACTAAAATCCCCTACCCGATTCGTTATAAAGGCCTTTTGACAAGCATTTGCTGCAAGAGGTCGTGTGAACCAAAACCCTATTAAGAGATAGGAACAAACTCCAACCAATTCCCAAAAAATACAAAATTGGGCATATCATCTATCAAAAGCTACACAACAATAACAAGTTTGATCTCTTACAAGAAATAAAGGATGAAATCGAAGCACTCTTGACTGCTTAACAACCACGCACTGTGCAATCTATTATATGCATATTTAAATATGTCTTTGTCTTAATTATCATTTAGAAAAAATATATTATGTAAAACCGTGTACACAAAGGTTTATAATAGTAGAATATAATTTGTTTGTATAGCTAACCAAAATGACAGCTTAATATATCACAAAGTGGTAAATACAAGATTTTATCAACTCAAATTATAGGCACAAGCATATGCGCCTCCTGCAGTATCCACTATGTAAGAATTCTCGTGTACCGCAGGCTGCACAACAAATGAGAAGTTTGATCTTTTTCAAGGAATTGAAGATCAGATAGAAGCACGCCTCAATGCCCACCACAAACGATGGGCACAAGGCACCGCGCCTTGCGCGGAAAGAATCCCCCTAGTATATATATATATATATATATATATGTGTGTGTGTGTGTGTGTGTGTGTGTGTGTGTGTGTGTGTGTGTGTGTTGGTTTAGAAAAGAATTCAAGTTTTAAATTAGTGCTCTAGTTTAGTACTAGCATTTGAATTTACTTTGATACCAATATAATAGATGCAATTCAATATAATATTTGATATAACGATGTATTTATCATATGAAAAAACAATAGTATGTAAGAATACAATTTCTACGCATTAAGTACCACTAAAACTTGCATGAACATTTGCAATTAAATTACATTGCAATATCATATATACTTTTTTGGGTTTAAAAAAGAATTCAGGTTTTAAATTCATTTAATTTCTTTTAAGACGTGAATCAGACAAATTACATATAAACTTCTATAAACGAGGAGCTTAAATTTAATGTGAAAACTACTCTATTTCACTTGATCAATCCCACATTGTTAATGCATGATGAAGTTGTTATACTAATTCGGTAACTAGAAGAAGACTTGCATAGTCACCCCACCATAAAAGTGAATCCACCATTTTTGAAAGAAAACACGTCACAACACAAATAGTGCAAATTGACTGATTAAATTTGGACATTCAAATTCTTTAGATATCAGCTCTTTCATTTTTCTTTTATCTAAACCAGCTTTATAGAAATGGCAAAATTACACTTCTAGTTCAATAACTCTCTGATTCGGGACAAAAATAGTCATTCATATTTAAATCAACAATGACCCAAAACGAAAGTACAAATTAGCAAGACTAACGTCAAAACTAAAACTTTATTCTCAAAACTGTGAAAATAAATATAAAGCAAAAGTGATCGTGACGGTGCCCTTAAACTTATAAGGCTTTAAATAGTCTAATCCTCGTTCCTCATGTTAAAACTTACCAAAAATAACAAAAGCGTGAAATAAAAATATAAATTATTCCTATCTCTCTTAAATTTACAGTAAGTAAATTGAAGTTTACTACGAAAAGGTATTAATCATTTATAACCGTTGAAATGAGTTAATAGATTAGCATGCCTGATAGGCACCATTAATCATAATGCCTGCAATCATGGCAATGAGCATCCTTACATTTTTTCCCCTTAAAATTCAATATTTCACAATATCAAATACAATTCTCACTGTAGTAAAAATATACATGTAATATGATAACAAAATTCTTTAACTAATGACATTTTATTGCTATATTTCGCCACCTACTTGCAACAAACAATCGTCGAACACGAACCCATTACTGTACATCTCAAACCTTTAATGATCCCATTCGTTAAATTATTTGCATTCACGAATGCTATCCATCTGGCAGAGAACATATAACGTTCCTCCAACACTATAATCCTCACGTCCCAAACCTAGATCTCCAAGAGCCTTTCTAAGAACAAACATTCTTTAACAATCCAAATTATCACGAGAAAAAGCTACAAGTATCGACACTAATGCGTGACCACCCAACATGCTTGGGTACATTCTATTTTGAAAAAAAACTCAACACTAACACGTGACCACCCAACATGCTACATTTTCTTTTGAAAGAAAACTACAATGCGAATCCTTGTACTGCCATTTATTAGATGACTTGTTTTCTGCCCCGCGGTTTCAGCCTCTCTCGATATGTTAAAAAAACGCTAAGTGAATGTAAAATGAAAAAAACTAAGATTGCTAGAAAATAACTCTTTACTTCTGTAGAAAAACTTACAACTTTGTTGAATAGTTTACAAATGAAATGAGCAACCTATTTATACAATTTATGGTTGAAATGAATGGCTAAGATCAAACTAATATAAGGGATGAGATTAAGTCTCTAGAACTCTCTACACTACTAGAACATTCTACACAACTCTAAGGACCTTCTTGACTTACTTACAATGTTCTACAATATTCTATGGTCTTCCATATGACCACAACAATCCAAAGTATTCTAGGATGGCCTAGAATGTTTCACATTATTCTCCAAGTGTGTAGACTCTTCAAGATTGCTCTAGATTATTCTAGAACCCTCCGATCTTGTGTGTAATCCTTCTGGAATTCCCGGGAACCTTCAGTCCCATATTTGGTTGCAACAAATCCCACTGTGTCAGCCCTGGCCCGCTAGCATGGCATCCCTTGGTTGATCTTTGTGACATGGTTGGGCCGTGGCCTGTTTGTTTGCCTTGGCCACACCCAAGGTCTTGCGGTACTTGCCCGGCTAGTGTTGTAATTATATGGATGAATACCTAATTACAAGGTTGAAATCCATAGATAAATTGTTATATATATATAAAGTGGGGAAAAACCAATATTTTCAAATAGATAATGTGTATGTGAGCTTGTCCCACATTGGTCTAAGACTCCCACATTGACTTTTTATATTTGTGTGTACTAGTATATATGAACTAAGTGTATAGACTTGGTATAAGTCTTTACAAAGAGGGTCATATGAGTAAACCACACGCGCGCAGCCACTGCCCGACCTGCCTCGGCTCGGCTCTAATCTGGACTGGACTGGGCTCGGGCGTTTGGGCGAATTGTCTCGTCTCGGACTTATCTTTTTGGAGGAATTTTGAATTAATATAAAATTAATTTTTTAAATATTAAATTTGAATAATTCAGCTGAGATTCAATTGTGTAACGTTTCAGTTATAGAAATTGAATTGATGAAACATTTTTCTCATCATTCCAGTCGTTTTATTCAGATTTAATGGACAGTTTTAATTGCAAAAGGCTCCCCCCAGCAACTATATATAGGGGTGGGCGTTGGGTTCGGGTAACCCAAATCCGACCCGTCCCGTTTTTAAAATACCCGAACGGTACGAGTATTTTTTGGGTTTGGGTACCCGAACTTGAATACCCGTATTTTATTACGAAATACGGGACGGGTTTGGGATTGGTCTCTCCAACCCTGAATACCCGAACCCGCGTATATAATATTATTAATTTTATAATTTATACACTTTACTAGTTTACTTGTATAACATTATCTAATAAATGAACTTTTTTAATTTTACCCTAATATTCATTTTAAATGTTACATTAATTTAGTAATTAATATTAAGTCAATCCTAAAAAGTTAAAAACTCTCAATCTCTCATAATCCCTTGTAAGTTGTACATTTTATCATTAGCTCATTATATGATTTTACTTTTTGTTCGTATTTGGATATATTTGAAATAATCGTTATGATGACTTGATGATATGTTTAATGTATTAATGAATTAAAAAGTAATACGATTTAGCAAAAGGAAAATGACGAAATATAATTACGTAAGATTGTATTATTTTGTTAGATGGATGAAGAATTAATGAATAAAAATAATATGGGACCCGTAATCCCGTCCCGTCCCGACCCACAATAATTCGGGTACCCGCTTCCGGGTACCCGAATTATTACGGGGCGGGTTTGGGATGAAAAGTGTCAATCCCGAAATTTAGTATACCCATATCTCTAACCCCAAATCAGTCCCAAACCCGCCCCGTGCCCACCCCTAGCTATATATATGAGTGTTTTTCAGCTTCGAAAAACACACCAACACAAACACAATTCTCTCTGTTCTCTCTCCAAAACAAAACCTCTCTGAAAAATTATATTTTGGTTATTTTTGCTTCTGAGTGTTCTTCGAGGTGGAATCTCTGTTACAGTGCAGTGGAAAAATTCCTGTAGTCAAATTATCATGGAAGAAGTGTTCGTGATTCCTAATTGCACCGAAGGTGGGTCGATAATTTCTTCAAGGCAAGTAGACTTATTTCTGCGATTTGGTTGGATCAATTTTGTTACTATACAGAATTCTGAGATAAGTTTGTTTAAATTTATCTGTTCGGTTCTTTAACTGATTATACTTTCCTTTACAGTTCAAATTGGTTTGTTTGTATTAGTTTCAATTTGTGTTCAGTTTTTGATAATCTTAAAACTGAGTTATCCAACAGCTAGGTTGGCTTGTTCCTTTGTCCCGTCCTCATGCATGAACCTCTGAGCAATGTCTTATCCATGACGAACAATTTCTTCCTTTGGTTAAGTCACGCCCAATGCCTCTCGTGTCAATTGTCCCACATGCCCGACCGCCTCGTTTAGGAATAATGTTAGGGCGTGACATCAAGGTCATGTTGTTGCTGAAGTTCCCTATGGTGTTGAAGAACCTTAAGCTGGTGTTGGTATTGGAAAAGCTCATTCTAGTGTTGGTATTGAAAAACCTCAAGCTCATGTTGGTGTTGAAGTTCGCCATGGTTTTGAAGAACTCAAGCTTGTGTTGGTGTTAATTCTCCTCATGTACAATTACATGTTGTTGCAGCTGGTGTTGTTGAACTTGTTCCTGTCCAAGGTCAAGTTCTTGTTGAAGTTATTAATGGTCATATCGAACAAGGTAGTGTTGAAGAAGCTCAAGATGGAATGGTTTACAACTACCTGTTGCGTATGTCATGATCAGTCATGTTAGTACTACATATTTAGTTCCTTGTTTTTGTTATACTCCTGCTTGTTTTCGTTAGAAAAAGTTTTTTAATATTTCAACTGAAGTATTTTATTTTTTTTTAAAAAAAAAAACAAGTAATGTACTGTGAAAAGATTATCAGGCAACTTGGGGTAATTAATTGTTGGCTCTAAACCTACGTTACATTACTATTATATTGATGAAGATGCATATATGTACTGCGAAATTAGCTCTTGTCCCAAAATGCTATATTATATTAATTAACAATTCCCACATTGCCCTTCGATAGGATGCATCGCCCCATCGGTGCTGTCATCATCATCGGTGCAGATAAAGTTTTAGGTCCGAACTATCGGTGCATTTCTAAATGTGCCGTGGGAAAACTGTCGATAGGAATAGTGTCATTGGTGACATTGCAGATAGTATGCTCGATGATCAATAAGTTGGCTACGTTAACATCATGGCCTAAATAAATGGAAGAGATAAGACCGCGTGAATGGACTCATTCTCCCACTTAACACGGCGACATAAACACCCAAGAAGCATGATTGACCAGGTCTCTTAAGCGCATGCAAATAGACGGGAGTTACAACTGAACCTATCACCGATCCGAATTCAATGCTAAAATTCAAGAGCTATCGATGGAAGACAAGTCCACTTCCTGAAAAAAAAATATAAATAGAGGCCTCATGTCAACGTGAAAGAGACACCCTCCAACACAACAACGTAAATCTCACTCTCTATGAGTCATTTAAGTATGCATGCCATCAACGGCTTGCTTCTAAGCTCCACAACATAGACTTCACACTCATCTTGTCTGATCATAGCTTATGGTGACGTGTACCCTTTTTATTTTATTTCAATTAATCAATGGTTTGTGATAGGACAGGACATTGGCGATTTAAACATTGTTTACATAGCAGTCTTAGTAGATTCATGTGTATTCCGACTATTTATCAATAAATCGTTCAACTATTCATATCTTTACCATTTCAGTTATAATTGCAACACACACACATCGATTGCACGACCATCATTGGTTCAACGTGTAATACGATCCCTTTGAATTCCCTTTAAAGCTGAATATACACTAGATAAATATTTATAATTAGATGTAAGAATAATATATTTATAATTCATAAAGGGGCTGTTTGGTAGGGCCTAATAGGGTATTAGGTCATATTATGTTAGTTAATATGGGTTAATACAACGTTTGATGACATTGCTCTAATACCGGGTCAAATGAATTAGATCCTTACGACCCGGTATTAAGACTAGATTATAATCCACCCAGGCATGAGTGGATTAGTTAATGCGGGTGAATATAGATTAAGTAAAATATCACTAATAACCTCAAATTTACATATTTCCTTTTTAATATATCATTAAATATCATAAATTCTTCTCAGATCTCTGGAAATGAAAACACATTATACATAAATAAATCACAAATTAAAATATATATCAATTTACAATTAACATCGAGGCATTCAAGCTAAAATATTGAACAAACATTTATCAACTCATAACCTTATACTTATTAAACAAATGACTTCGATGAATTGATATATCTTAACTAACATAATATGTTCAATTAAGTAGTGAAAATATATTAATATATGTCTAAACTCATAACTCTTCAAAACATATTACGGTAGATTGTTTTAATGTAATATGACTCAATCAATATGACCTTCAATCCGGCTCCAATCTAATCCTCATTAATCCCATACACCCTACCAAACGGCCCCAAATAGTATAGCTCAAGAAAGTTTGTGTTGTTAAGCACATGGCCCAATTTAAAAGGTTGGCCTAATTTTATGAAGCAAATAAAAGAAAAACCACACACCATTTATTTCTTCAGCCTAAAACAGTGTATTTAAAAATTTCCTTTTAGAATATTTGAATTATTTGTGATTGGTTGTGAAATGCTCAATTTTATTTGAATCGTTAATTGCTTTTAATTTTGTATATTTCTTTATTGACTTAGTGATTTATTGTAATATTTCTTTAAGTTATTTTTGTCAGCTTATATGTGTGTTAAAATTTATTGTTCTTGAACCTATTCATATTGAAGATATTTAGAAGATTAATTTGACTTGCTTTAGTGGATTTATATTATTTAAATTGTAAAATAATATAGAATTTTTATTTTCATATATTTATGTTAATAAAATAACATGAATATCATTGAAAATAAGACAACGATATTACGTTTGCGCCCCCCCTCCCCCCAACTCTACAATCCTGGATCCGCCCTTGTACATGCATGTATTTAGAACTATCAAAGACCAATATTTTGGATTGTTCTATCAATCATTTGACTTAGTTATGTTTCACATAGGTGCACTACTCGGCAACCAATTTTCATTAGTTATGTTGTACATTTTTCGTCAAATGTACTGACACGTCCGCGCATTAGCTTTCTCTCTCCTGATCGTCGATAGGACACAAGGGAGATTTCCAACCACACAAATAGGAGTAGGGAAAGAACAAATTATTAAATTGTAAAGTCCACATGAGAATTGGAGTGGATCTACAATTTCTTTCTATTTTTTCCCCAAGAGTTTAACCCTTTTCGAAGCGTGTTGGACATATTAAGTGAGAATCTCTCCCTACAAGTATCCGAACCTAGGTTCCCTAGTTTGTAGTGACTAAGTCCTTGCCACGTTGCCTTCTATTGATAACAAAACTGGAAAAACTCCACAACTATTCAAAAAAATATTTTGTTTATTATATATGAACTAATATAAAATCAATTACTCCCTCTGTCCCAATTTTTTTGCTCTCCAGGTACAGTTGACCGGTCAATTTGACCAAATTTGTAAAAATTATAATAAATAATTTAATTAATATATTTCACTAATAAGTTGATAATATATTATGACACTATATATATTAATATTTAAAAGGTTTAACACACCATAAATGTGAATAATTTAATATGATAAGTCACCTAAAAGATTAAAAAGTTTGACCGAGTACTGTAGCAAAGGGAGCAAAATAAATGGGACGGAGGGAGTATTAGTTAATAATCAAACTTGATTTATTTATTTAATGACATATAACGAGAAGGCACTATTAAGAGTTTCTAATCATTTGGTGCTACTAGAATCTTTTTTAAACATACGAGATAAAATATTAGTTTGAAAATCATGATAAATGATACTTCAGAAAATTAAAAACTTTTGCAGGAAATCATTGGAAAACATATGCGAATTGGAATATTACACATTCTTTTAATGAACAAAAACCATGTACGTTTAAAGATATGGATGCATATGTAAGTCTAATTTAACATACATTATTACTACTATTATTAATCCCTTGTATCGTAATCTACAAAATCGATGTCCGTAGTGTATTGTTCCTGGAGCCATGGTTTAAAGTTGAGAAATTATAGTGACAAGTTTTTAAAATTAATAATTTTGTAATTCATGTGTCTTCATAACTATTAGAAAGTTAGAGAAATTATTAATTTTAAAAACTCACGGAATTGAACCACAAGACAATCACAAAAATAATAGAACAAAATTGTGGAATCCGTCACAAATTAAGTGCCAACTTTAGGTTTCGTCTCAAACTTTATCATTTCAGCGAATTTCATCCCATAATTTAATATTTTCCCTGAACTTCATCCTACCATTAAATTTTTGACGGAAAGTACTGTTACGTGCCACATTGGCGATGTACAAATAGGTAAAATTGTGAATTCATCCCATACTAATTGATAATTTAGATTTTCATCCCAAACTAATTGACGGTTTTGGATTTTGTCCCGTAATTTAGTATTTTACCGAGTCTCATCCTGTAATTTCTCTATTTTCCTTTTTTAGTCCCAACTTGGATGGAGGATGAATGAGATAAAATGAAAAAAAAAAAGAACAAACCCTATAAATAGTTGGGATGAAAGTGTTATCTTTTAAGGCACAAAACTTAATGGAGTTTATGTGATAACCCAAAAATTTCGATTTTGAGTTTATGTGATAACCCTATAAATTTTTACTTTTGTTTAGTTCAAAATCTTTTTCAAAGTTACGTATTTTGAGAAAATTTAGTTAATTTAAATTTATTTTGTTAAGAAATGAAGTTGTGCTTCTATATTAAGCTAAAATGATTCTGAAAATAAAAGATATTGGAGACTAAATTTATTTTGAACGAAAAGAAGGTTAATGATTTTGAAGAAATAAATGAAGCCATCAAGATTGCGACTGACTTTCCATTCTTCATCGAACTTATTGCGATGTTGAATTCTTAGACGAAGGATATGTGGCCAGAGGTTAGTGAATAAAGGAAGAACGTTATTGGAGGTAGACTATTGGAAAAAAAATCACTTATGGACTAAGGAAAGGAACCACAAATACCTCATTTATATTAAAAAAACTTCAAATATCCACAATCCCTCAAAAGTGAATTAATTCCTAAATCTATAAACTTTTGATGACGTGAGAGAATTCACATCCTAACATATGTTACTCGTTTATGTCATACGAATAGCCTCTATTTGAACTCTAGAATAGTTCATTATTCATTTTTCATCACTTCCATATGCGATAGTCAGTTTCTTTCTCCCAGTTCTACTTCAGAAGTGATCAAAATTTCCTTGAACCTTTGTTGAGCCTTATTCATGAACTTTCTTACCTTGATCTCGTACTTTTAATTACAATGATTAATAACCATTAACTAAAAACAAAATGACAATGTTGCCCTTTTTGTTTCTTTCTCTCTCCCAGTGTTCGGGTTACTGTTTTCCTCCATAAAAGGTATACAGTGTACTGTTTTACAGAAATGATTTGAAGTCTTCTTCATACAGCCATTTTCATTTCACAATTTCCCATTTCATTTCACACTATTTATCACTCAAAATTCCGTTTTCACTTTAATCATTCCCACGCAGTCACAGTCAAAGAAAAATGGCGTATCTTCTTCGCTCTTTCTTCACCAGAAGATCTCCTCTAACCTCCGCCTCCACCTTCTCCATCTCCTACACCACCGCCTCTGTGTTTCACACACAATTTCGCCGTGTTTTACCAATGGAGGTCACGAGGAGAGATTATGCAAAAGCTTCAGGAAGATTCCCTAGTGATAATACGCTTGTACTACAGGGATGTAAGATGTAACTTTGAGCACTGGTTGGTGGGAGTGGCGAGCATTTATTCCAAAAACACCAGAGAAGAAATCGTTAAATCGTACTTCAACATCTTGAGCAAAGCAATGAAAAGGTTTACAGACACACACACACACACACACACATATATATAAATATATATATATACTTTGATTAGTTTTTCCTGTTCATATTAATGAAAGAGAGTAGCTAGCTTTTATTTTTATTTTTTCGTATTATGCATTTTTTATTTCAATTTAATATTAGGTAAATTTCGTTTTTGTCATGTATATTTGCCATTTTCCGAGATACTTGCAAGCTCTAGAACTTGCACTCAATGCCAGGCTTCCTCAATCGAAGATACTACTCAAGCATATCAACTCGAAATTGACAGTGTGGAAGAAAACTTATTATCATGTTTTGGGTATGTAGGGGACAAGTGGTTTCGGGTGGAATGAAAGTGGTAAAACAGTAACAGCAGTTGATGATTTATGGGCGTTATATGTAAAGGTGATTTTTTTTTACATGTTACAAAAATCCCCCGTTAATCGTTCTTATTATTACATGATGTTTCTAAATATGACTTGATCCTATGCACTTTGAATCGTAGGCACACCCAGATGTTGCCAATATGCACCGCCTCTGTGTTTCACACACAATATCGCCATGTTTTACCAACGGCGGTCACGAGAAAAGATTATGCAAAAGCTTCAGGAAGATTTCCTAGTGATAATACGCTTGTACTACCGGTATGTGACTTTGAGCACTGGTTGGTGGGAGTGGCGAGCATTTATTCCAAGAACACCAGAGAAAAAATCATTAAATCGTACTTCAACATCTTGAGCAAAGCCATGAAAAGGTATACACATACACACACACACACACACAGATATATATATATATATATATATATATATATATATATATATATATATATATATATATATATATATATATATATATATATAAGAGTGCACCGCTTGCATGAGCAGTACACTCCAATTTATTTTCTATTTTTTTTCAAACTTTTTATTGCCAAATATAAGAGGGTACCGCTTGTATGAGCAGTACACTCCAATTTATTTTCTATTTTTTTTCAAACGTTTTATTGCCAAAACGACGTCGTATTGGTAATTTCTTTCCAACTTACACGCTGAAATTGTTTCTTTCTTCTTTTCTTTTTACTTAAATTGATCGCGATCGTCCTCTTCCATAGGGCGCACTCCAAATTTCAATTTTCTTTTTTCCTGCAAATTTCTCTTGTAAATCAACGACTTGGGCAGAAATTTCTTCAATTTAATCTATTCCTCTGACATGCTCTGCTGCCAATTCACCGTCCAATTCTACCTGCCGCAGCCTACCATTGCCGCCCCTGTCTTGCTACAAGGTTAGATTTATTCTCTATTGCTCTTTGTTAAATAATAAAGGAAAAGTAAAGTGCTGTAAAGTAAATCATTATGATGAATAAGAAAATGTTTTCTTCATTGCTTGATCAATGTACAGAGGGCCTTTATATAGGCAATTACAGAATCAAAGTGCATATAATTTTATTTTCTAATGTGAGTGGATGTACAAGGAAAATATTATTCTGCTGATTCTTGATTTGATTTTATTTGATTGACGATTCTGATTTGATTTTTCCTTACTGAGTCTTCCATATTGCTAATACGCCCCCGCGAGCCAAGCTGCTTAGGAAGTACAACGAGGCTCGACCGTAATGTCTGAAATCTGGAAGTGGAGAGGGGTTTCGTCAATATATCTGCTAGTTGGTCCTTGCTGTATAGAAAAGATACACGAATGGCTTTAGCTTGAATCTGATCATGAACAAAATGGAAGGCAATATCAACATGTTTGGTGCGTGAGTGCATAATGGGATTCTTGGAAAGGTATGTTGCTCCCAAGTTATCACAGTAAAGAGTTGGAGGAGTGGATGAGGGAATACCCAGCTCCGTCAAGAGTGATTGAATCCAAAGTAGCTCACATGTGGCATGTGCAAGTGCCTTATATTCAGCCTCTGTGCTCGATAAAGCAATAGTAGATTGTTTCTTTGAGCTCCAAGATATTAAGTTTTTACCAAAGAACACACAATATCCTCCTGTAGATTTGCGATCATCTGGACATCCAGCCCAATCCGTATCACTGAATGCAGCGAGAGTAGGATGGTCACCATACTTGAAATGTAGGCCAAAATCAAGTGTTTGTTTCAAGTACCGAAGGATCCGTTTCATGCCTTGCCAGTGGGAGATACAAGGGGAATGCATATACTGGCACACTTTGTTCACAACGAATGAAAGATCAGGCCTCGTGAATAAGAGATATTGAAGGCTACCTACAACACTTCGATACAATGTAGGATTTTCAAAAGACGGAGAATCAAAGGCCGAGAGCTTTGTGGAAGGAGCCATGGGACTTCCAATAGGTTTACAATTTGACATGTTTGTTCGTTGGAGAAGATCCAAAATATATTTTCGCTGTGAGAGAACAAGTCCTGTGGTATCGCGAAAGCACTCAAGACCCAAAAAATAGTGTAAACCTCCCAAATTCTTAATGGGAATGTCTATGCTGAGAGTAGATATTAAGTTCTTCATAGTTTGGGAACAAGAACCTGTAAGTACAATATCATCAACGTAGACTAAAAAGTACAAGATTACCGACTGATTTTTGTAAATGAATAGAGAAGGATCAGATCGAGATATCACAAAACCCAATTCAAGAAGTCGAGAACTAAGCCTAGAGTACCACGCTCTAGGTGCCTGTTTTAAGCCATATAGTGCACGGTTCAATTTACAAACATAATTAGGGAATGATTCATCCAAAAGTCCATGTAGAAAGGCATTCTCAACATCCAATTGTGTAATTGACCAGTTTAACGAGACAGCAATTGAGATCACTAACCGTATGGATGTTGGTTTTACAACAGGACTAAATGTTTCAATATAATCAATCCCTTCCAATTGAATGTATCATTTTGCAACTAAGCGAGCTTTTCGTCGCTCAATCGATCCATCTGCAAGAAATTTGGTTTTAAATATCCATCGACAACCCACTAAATTCTGACCTGGAGAAGGAGGTACAAGGGACCATGTCTTCGTATTTAATAAGGCATCAAATTCCTTTTGCATTGCAAGACGCCATTCAGGGAATTTTGAGGCTTGAGTAACCGAGGTGGGTTCATATGGTACGGCAGATGAAGTTATAAGAGCACGGGGAGGAGGCCACGGGATGGTTCCATCGGTCCTGATTTTGGGTTGTGGATTGTTGGTTTTTGATCGGGTTTTCATTTGGTGAAGGGACGGTAAGGAGATGGGCGGAAGAGCTACGGTCATCGAAGGAGTTGGAATGAGGGGACGATGGTGGTTATGGTCGAGAGTTTCAGCATGTGAAGAAATCGTATTTGCTATGGGAGACGAGAGACAGGGTGTATTTTGCTGAGATTGGGATGTGGTGAGTGAGTTGTGAGGTTGGTCAGGTGGTAATGGAGAGTGGGCCAAAGTAGGAGTATTAGTCCCGGGCTGATTGGCTATTGGAGAGTTTGAGTCAGTATCGGGTTTTAAGGGGTTTGAGTTTTGTGGAGCATTATCAAAATGAACGGGTAGGACAACAGGAGAAGTAGAAGTAGAGGTAGATGGACTGGACTTAGAAATGGAAAAGGGGAAATTGGACTCATCAAAACGCACATCCCTAGAGATATATACACGTGAAGTGGGTTCATGCAAACAAATGTAGCCATGATGCATCGGACTATATCCGAGAAAAATGCATGGAAGAGAGCGAAAATTCATTTTGTGCTTATTGAATGGCCTAAGATTGGGCCAACATCGACACCCAAAAGTTTTGAGAAAAAGATAATTGGGCTTTTTTGTTAAATAAAATCTCATATGGTGATTTATCTTTTAAAGTTTGAGATGGAAGTCGATTATGAGATAAACAGCTGTAGTAAAAGCATCTGACCAAAAAGAATGTGGAAATGATGCATGAGATAGTAAAGCAAGACCAGTTTCGACTATGTGGCGATGTTTTCGCTCAACAGTGCCATTTTGAGAGTGTGCATAAGGACATGATAAACGATGAGTTATACCAAAAGAGTGCAACACTTTATTTAAAGAACGAAATTCACCTCCCCAATCTGATTGTAAAGCAACGATTTTTGTATTAAAAGAATTTTCAACATTTCGTTTAAAAGAGAGAAAAACATTTGTCACATCGGATTTACATTTTATAGGAAAAATCCATGTGTACCTACTAAAGTCATCTACAAAAGACACATAAAATCTAAAACCACCTCTAGATAAAATAGGAGCAGGACCCCAAACATCTGCGAACAAAAGCTGAAGAGGGCTTGTTGAGTTGTGCGACACAGAGTTGTATGGAAGCTGGTGTAATTTGGCTTGGCAGCAAGCCGAACAAAGACCCGATGACTTGCTACGTGTGATTGGAAGAGAGACTTGATTAATGATATGATGGACAAGCTGCATTGATGGGTGGCCCAAACGGTTATGCCATTCGGACGAGGAAGTACGTTCACTAATGTGCATTTGAGGAGAAGATGAGAGAGGAGGAAAGACATACATCCCATCTTTAGTAATGCCCTGGATTAGAGTCTTCCGGGTTCGAGTGTCCTTTACACAAAAAAAGGAAGCATGAAATTCAAAGAAAACAGAATTATCTTGACAAAATTTAAGAACAGAGATCAAATTTTTAGTAATTAAAGGAACATGATAGAGTTGAGAGAGTAGAAATTTGCCATGAGGAGAGGAGAAGTGAGAACTGCCAACATGATGTATGGGTAGGGTCGTGCCATCACCTATGTTAACTTGATCCATCCCTTTGTAGTCAGACGGATTAATTTGTAGATTCACAAAGTCATTGGTGAAGTGATGTGTTGCTGCCGTATCGGGGTACCAGTTTTCATCAGTGTTAGGAGAAGTAGAGGTTGGTCCATAAGTATAGTTTGCGGAGAGTGATGGAGGAGGTGGGGGTTGGTAGTTGTAATCGAATCGGTGGTAGCAAGATGAGGCTGTGTGACCAAATTTGTGGCAAACTTGGCAAGTAGGTCTGTTTGGTGTAGGAAAAGAGGGGTTAGTCGGAGGTCCACGGCCAGAAAAACGTCCTCTACCTCCCCTGCCCCTAAAAGATCCTCTGCCACGAGAAGAACCACGACCCCTGCCTGAATTAGGAGTATATTGTCTAGTGGACATATTTGCAGAAAACTCCGTTGATGCCGTTAGATTGGTTAACTGGTGATTCAACCTGGATTCATGTGTCAACAAAAGACTATATACTTGGGGAGGGGTAATATCATCAATCCGAGAGGTAATAGTAGTAACAACAGAGTCATAATCAGATCCCAAACCGGATAACAGAAAAGCAATGAATTCAGAGGGTGGTATAGTTTTACCCGCCATAGCAAGTGTATCAATCAGTAATTTGGCTCGCCAATAATAGTCGGTAATTGACTCAGAGCCCTTCTTGAGATAAGTTAGTTGAAAAAATACCTGCATGGCTCGTGCTTGTGATGTGGCAGAAAACATATCTTCAAGGATCATCCATATTTCTTGAGAGGAGGAAGCTCCTAGTACATGGGCTATAATTGGTTCGGATAGGGATGATATGAGTAGGCTCATAATAGATTGGTCCCGTTGTTGCCAGTCTAAGAATGTGGAATCTGGTTTAGACTTTTCATCAAGCATAGGTGGTGCTTTATAGGTGCCATCGATGAAGCCATACAAGTTTTGCCCTCTAAGATATGGGAGAAGTTGGGCTTTCCAGACGAGGTAATTGTCGTTTGTAAGTTTAATAGTGATCATACTCGAAGGAGGGGGAAGCGGAATGGTTGATGGATATGGTGTAGTGCTTGCATCGGAGGACACAGTTTTCTCCATGGAAAGGAATAAAAAACCAAAAAAAAAGAATTTGGTACAGACGTGAGTCCTTTAATTAGCTCATGATACCATGTTAAATAATAAAGGAAAAGTAAAGTGCTGTAAAGTAAATCATTATGATGAATAAGAAAATGTTTTCTTCATTGCTTGGTCAATGTACAGAGGGCCTTTATATAGGCGATTACAGAATCAAAGTGCATATAATTTTCTTTTCTAATGTGAGTGGATGTACAAGGAAAATATTATTCTGCTGATTCTTGATTTGATTTTATTTGATTGACGATTCTGATTTGATTTTTCCTTACTGAGTCTTCCATATTGCTAATACTCTTTTCTTCTCTTGATAAATTCATTTTTTTTTATTTTAGGTGACCTGACCTCCAATTCTACCTGTCACAGCCTACAATTGCCACCCCTACTCTTGCTACAAGGTTAGATTTATTCTCTATTGCTCTTTTCTTCTCTTGGTAAATTCATTTTTATTGTTACTTTTTTATTTTAGGTGACCTGACCTCCGATCGGTCATTTAAATGGAGGTCTCCACTTCAATCCGGTTCAGTTTTGTTACGACAACCAACATCACCATCTCCAAATTCACAAAACCCAGATACCAAACAACCAAAATCCGCTGCATCCGATGGGTAACTGATGAGAATTGTTGTTTTTTATTGTTCAAAAGTTGCTGCATCCGATGGGTAACTGCCTATTCAGTTCCTCTCTAATTTATTTTACACACACATAATTAATTAGTGGGTAAACACCACTTTTGGTCCCTCTTATCATTAATTTTTTACAGAGTGGTCCCTTTTATGTTTTTTTTCCCACTTTAGTCCCTACTATGAATTATTTATTTCACTTTAGTCCTTTTCAAGTGGTCCAAGGCGATTCCGATAACATGTGATATGCTCATGAGGGCAATTTTGTCATTTCAAGTATACTAACATGGATATTTTCGTTTTTCTAATTATTTAAAAAAAAAAACTAAATTTCCAAACTAGGCTTTCATTCCAATCGTACTTAATCGTACATTTCGTTCCAAACTAAAGTTTTTTCCTAAAATCTTTTTCAAACACCAAAATTGCTCACCAATTAAAAAATATCTCAGATAGTCTCAACAGTGAACGGACGAAAATGCCCTAAAAAATATTCATACGCATGTCACGTGTTTTCGGAACCACCTGATAAGGACTAAAGTGAAACACATAATTCATAGTAGGGACTAAATTGAAACAAATAATTCATAGTAAGGACTAGAGTGGGAAAAAAAACATAAAAGGGACCACTCTGTAAAAAGTTAATGATAAGAGGGACCAAAAGTGGTATTTACCCTTAATTAGTTGTATATTTGTATACATTACTCTTATATATCTGATATGTTTCATAAGAATTTGCTGACTTCTTTCTTATTATGTTTCTAGATAGATATACATAGGAGAATTTTTGAAAGTTGGAGGTTGAAGATTGAAGGTTTAAAATTTTCATTTTCTTTCTTTTTTCCTACGGTTTTTGCTATAGAGGATTACTTTCATTATTTGGAGTTGACAAACCCATTTTCCAGTAACTATAAAGATTTTAATTTTTACCCAAATCTTCTATCTCACAAATATTCCAAGTTATAAGTTTCACCCAAAAAGAGTTCTTTTAGTCAAATTGAATTTGTCGTACGTACTATAGAAAAAGATAGTGCTACTGTGTCAATATGAAGAGTTGGAAGTATGAAACACTGGGTTTGGTAGCAAGTTCCGTGTTGAACAACTCATATGTTGGTTCTTTTTAATCCTTAGGTCTGTCAAACACTTGTCGTGGTCAATTTTCTGGCTTTTTCACTAGAATTAATGCTATCTGAATTAATCGATAAACAATATTTTTAATCTTTCAGGGAGCTAGCTAGCC
The DNA here is from genome assembly GCA_038501285.1 of Penstemon eatonii. NCBI lineage: Eukaryota > Viridiplantae > Streptophyta > Magnoliopsida > Lamiales > Plantaginaceae > Penstemon > Penstemon eatonii. The sequence continues at coordinate 20,592,751 of CM076711.1, forward strand.
GCACAGGCAGAAAAAGAATACTGCTTCTAGATGTTTTGCTTGTAAGGGACTTCCTTTATTTGTCTGATTATTCAATCCACCAAGCCAAGGTAAACTTATGTGGCTTATCTCCTTTTGTTTGGTTTTTATACATTTTCCCATTCTTGTATGTCCAATTTTAATTTATTGGATTCTAAATATATGTTTCAAATCTTTATATTTTTGTTCATTTCTGACTTCATTAATCTTCTGTAGCTGATCAGAGAGATCATTACTTTAAGCAAGGTAATTTCATATTTTTATATTTTGCCCTTTTTTAGTTGTAATTTAACTTCTTGTTGCTTATTTGTTACAGAGACTTCAAATATGTTGTTTCACTTGCAGGAATTCTTGCCTGCAGTTTGATACCTACCCGTTTCTAGGTACATGGTACCCAAATCTACACATTTTTCCCGTTTGGTCTATGTATGTTTATTTTTCTCAGCTCAGGAAAGCCACAATTTCTCATTAATTCTCCATTCTCATGCTCAATAGCACTTACTTTCTGGGAATTTTTTAATCAGACAGTCATTCCATTTTCTTGCTGATTTTTTGTTTTTGTTTTTGTTTTTTTTTCAGGGTTATATTTTCAAATGCATTTCATGTACGGTCTAAAGTTAAAAGGTTAGATTTCTCTATTTTTTCTATGTCTTGCTATATTTTGATGTTAAATGTCAACTTTTTTTAATCGTATAACTGTAGACCATGGTGTTGAGTTTGGTTTGGTATGCTATATTGTGCTTTTGCTTTGTATTAGATTGTTCTTTGCTAACATTTTTTTTCTTTATCTTGGATGCTTTTGTCTATTACCTTGTTCCAGACAGTATTTGGTCTTGCAGTCTCTTGTTTTTTGACCTATGCATACACTTTGGCAGAATATTTTTATTTTGTCTTGGAACTTTAGGTCATTAGTTGGAAAACAAGATGGAAAATTAATGGATTATCATTTGTAAGTTTCTTATTTTGATATGGTCTCATTTTTTGGGTATTTACTTCAAGTGGCACAACTACATATCCAGGCGATCAAATTTTATTTTTTATTTTTGGGTTGCTTCATTCTTTATTCCATATTTGTAATTAACTTTTAATTTTTCCCTTGCAGTTTTTGGCATCTTCTCGAGCAGGCAATTAATTTTTATCACATGGTTCAATATTTAAGCTTTGTGGTTTCCCTAAAAAATGTTGCAGGTATAGGTTAATTTTATTCTCTATTATTGAACTATTCTTCATAACACTAATTTTTATTTTATTTTATTTTATCTTAGGTGACCTCCGACCAGTCATTTAAATGGAGATAATCATTCAACAGAGGCAATGTCCAGAATGATCGGTGGTTCATATAGGTCTTGCCTTTTTCTCCGCGAGGAAAATTGGTCCGTCTATTCTCTGCCCCTATATTTCTCGATGCACCAATTCTTGTTTCTTTGCTTTGCTTCACTTTGGATTGGTTGTTAAAGTGAATTTACAGTATGCTGTTGTTTAATCTCACTTTGATTTGGGTGGTAAGGGGAAAATTGGTCCGTAACTTTTTTTCTTCTTCGTATTTCTGCTTTGCTTTTTTAATTCTGAGTATATTTTTGTTTATCTACTAAGTTTGAATTGAAGTTGGTTTTTGATCATTGTTAGCTGAAAACCTAATATCATTAATTGGTTGTTCAATTTACTGTGCTTCTTTATAAAAGTTCAATATTTCCTCATTTGCTTTTCATAATTTTGCTTGGTAAGTCGAAATAATTCTTGCCTTTTTTTCTCTAGCTTACAGTTTCTGAAATTTATTGAGATTAAAGTACGTCCTCTTTTTGGTGTAATCTACAGTCAGAGTAGAAAATATGGGTTCAAAGTATTGTTTAATTTATGGGAATGGTTTTGTGTGTAGAGGTTTTCTTTGCGGTTGAGTTGTGGTATAATGGTTTATTGTTTATTTTTGATGAAATCCTTATTCCAAGGTATTTTGCGATTTAAAAGAGGCTACATCTTGTTTGAATGGGTCTACGTATATGGTTTGGAAATCAACATGCTTAACAGACAGACTTTACAAAGAAGAGCCGCGTCAAGTCGTTCAATACATGGAAGAGTTTCATAAACGGTTTGCCTAAACCATGATTGACACGCGTGGATATATGAGCAATAGCAGCAGAGGCAGAAGAATATAGAATTGTCATAACCATGTAGTATTAATTCTGAACATGGGTACTATATTTTTTGTCAAAAAAGAGGTGTTGTATATTTTGTATGGCTGTCCCATGGTGATAATAATTAAGCATACATTGTAACAAGCTTCTATAGGTCAGTAATGATGAATTAAGCTTACGCAGAAATAGCATACTTGCTCTTAATTTATTTCATTAATATTTATATAAATCATTTTAAAATGATAAATTTGTAAAACTAAAGAGTACATTAAAGTTGGGCATGAACCTCCGCGCCTTGCGCGGTGCACTCCCTAGTATATATATATGCACTACCTGTGTGCCCAGATCTTGTGTTATATTATTTGAGCTTTATTAAGGTGTACCTTTATTAATGGATTATATAAATTTTTGTTAGAGAGGATTTGAATAGTTTTCCTAAGGTTGTTAAGTTATGATTTAAGGAAAAAGGAAGTGTGCTTTAAATCATCTTTGAATCAGACGTGTTAAATATTTATGCTCTAATGGACTAATCAATGTTTGATTTAGTTTTTAGGTATTTTACATGTAAGTTTGTTAGGTGAGATTTTAATGTATCTTCCAAAATATTAAATTAGATTTCAAGGTGAAGGGAGTGACATCCATATTTTACAAATTAAAGTGAAGAAAAAATCCTACGCATAATTGTTTGTTTGTGATGTTGTAGATAACCATAGACCGTTGATAAAATTACCCATTTGGGGTACTTGAGGATGTTTAGTAAAATTTGACGCTATTTTATAATTGGAACAAATAGTAAAAGAAAACAAGTATTTGTAGATATTTAAAATAAATGAGAAGGTTAGAAAAATTTATAATATTTTAAGCATAAGGGAAATGATATAACCGACTTGAGAATGCATTTAATATATAGCTTGAAAAGACCTTAAAGTAGTTTACACGTAATGATTTTTTAAATTTAATGAACCTATGAATATAAAATTTTCAAAAAATGATCACAAAAAGCGAAAGGATATTGTAAAATTTGAATAGAACAATTTACTCTAATGTGACAATTATGAAGCTGCAATTTAATCATTTATGTCGGAGACTGTAACTCACTTGCTAGAATTGAGAGCGGACATGAAAAGAGTTTTGTAACATGTGAAGGTAAATTGACAAATTTATCATAACACATGATGATAAACTGCAACATTAATCATAACAATGGGGTTAAAGTGCTACATATAAAATGTTAGAGAGGCGGTGTGAAACTTTTATAAAATTATAGGACAATTTTTATTGCTCAATTTTAAATAACATGGAGAAAAATTGACTATTATGAATATTACAGAGGATTAACTTGTCATTAATTCCACAAAAAAAATGAGCTTTGCATGAAAGTTGCAAAACTTTATTTTAATCCAATTGTACCAAAATTGCAATGTGGATCACGAGGTACAAAAAAACATGTGCCCCTTTTTTTTTATTATAACAACATTGTGAATGAGTTGTTCATAAGAAAAAGAAATTGTTTGAATGAGTTGACTAAGTTAGAGAAGCTTTAGGGGTGCAATCAATACGAGTAATATTCAATGGAAAATTATTAGTTAAATTGTGTGCGGTTGAATTAAACATGACAAGTGCAATATATTTGCTTAAAAAAAGTGATCAGTCACAAAGTAGGTGTTATATACTTACTTTGTGATTAGATAAGCTTGATTCGACTGTATTCTAATTTTTCATATCGAAGAAGCATATAATTCTTTAAAAACATAAGTAGATGTTCCACCGGATTAAATTGAGATATACGAATTTTTCATATTCTATAAAAGTTTGACCTTAATATTTCCAATTAATTAAGTTATAAAAATAAGTTTAATATCAGGACAATATGGAGATTGTTATTTAATTTTGTAACTTTTTTAAGTATAAGTGTATTGATATATCTGCATTAGAATGCATTAAATATGGCTTTTTTGGGTGTTGTGTGTCTATTTCATGCGTGCTATTCATGTGTTAATATCTTATGATCCAGTTGAATTATTCTATAAGAAGTGCAAGTTAAGGAATTTTATACATAAGTAGGTGAGAGTGATGTAGTTTGAGCAACAATAATGAATTCAATACTTCAAGGATAATAGTAATGAATTCAGTATCTTAAAGATAGTTTGAGCAATTTCTCTAATATATAGGGTGCCATGTGTAATTATATTAAACCTCATAGTTTTTTTACTTTTGAGTAATTCTTCCTATATATTAAATTAAAGTTAAATTTTAATAATCATTGTTACTGATATTTGGAACTAAAACAACACACATCAATAAAAAGATTAAAAATCATAATTCAATTAGATTACACTTGATGAACAAAAATTTCAAAGCATATATGCTTCATATGTACTCATACAAAGCCAATGAAATCCCAGAAGGTTGAATTAGCTGTCCACCCAAAACAAAATAAAACAGAGAACCTTTGTTGGGGCTCTTATTATGCTAAATCTGCAAGAAACTATCTTGTGAAATTTTATTGTGCCAAATTTTCTTGCGTTTTTAAGAACCCTGCAAAATACACACAATTTGTAAAAAATAGGTCGTTTTGGATCGATATATTCAAGAATCAAGAAATAATTTTAAAAATATAACACGTGAAGTTATAGGGACCAACTTGAAGTATTTTAAAAATAAATTATTGAAATATGTCGATCCAAAATGACATATTTTTTTACAAATTTGGTGTTTTTTACAGGATTTTTTAAAATACAAGGAAATTTAATGCAATAAAAAATTTACAGGATAATTTCTTGCAGTTGCAGGTATTTTGCATTTAACCCCTCTTGTTGCTACTTATAAGTTATGTTCAAAATAAACCATACACCAAAATACAGAAAAATAACTGAAAAGCACCTAAACTCAAACTCTATTAATTATATTCTCCACTTTTTCCCCATGATTCTTCAAATCTCCCCCTTCACCAGAATAATAACTTTTTACCAGAATTTATTGTTACAATTTTTTATATTTATGCTTCCCATATATATAAGCAACAAGAAAGGTTAAGGGTCTGTTTGTTTAGTGTTTGAGAAAGTAGTTTGGGAGAGTAGTGGAGGTTTGTGAAATAATCTCGATTTGCATAATGTTGTTTGTTTGGATTTTGAGAGAGTGATTTGGGAAATAAAGTACGTAGGTATAGGTTGTTTTGGAAGAGTAAGGTTGTAGATGTAAAATTTGTGAAAGAATCTCGATTTGTTTGTTGTGAGATAAATTGTGTAAGAGATATATTATTTTATGTCAAATCAGAGTAGAGTTTATATAGGTTTTGTTTGGAGATAAGAAAATTGTTGCTTGTTTGGATTTTGAGAAAATTGAGAGATGAAAAATTTATTTAAGAAAATAGAGAACATGTTTGTTTGGCATTTCCCAAACACGAATTTTTTTTGAGAAACGCCAAACAAACATGCCCTAAATTTTTTCCAAATTGTCATAAGTGAAAAAAGGTTCTAGTAAGAAAGTCGGAACATTGTTCATTATATAACTTAATTCTACATGTACAAACCATATATATACAAGCAAAAAGAGGCATTAATGAAGGCTACCTACAGAGACGTCAAAATTGCCAAGGGGATTAACAAAATTATAAGTGGGTTGACCTTTAAAAAAGGAAAGCCCAAAAAAATCCAATTTAAATACGAGTGAATGGATTCTTACAATGCACGCCAATATGAAAATATATAAATACATGATCAACACCGAAAAACCCCAAAAAATAAATAAAATTTTCCTAAAATCCATGTCTTGAAAGAAACGGTATTCTCTTTAAAAATTTGAACATCAAAAGTTCACACCATACAAAATAACATTGAAAATGCAGCACCGAGGATTGGGGAACGACACTCCCGTCGCGTATTTGAAGTAGCCTAATAATTCAGCTCATCCAGTCCTAACATAAAAAAATTATATGTAAGTCTCAAATGTAAGAATCTGTAATATGATTCAATCCATAAGAAAGACGACGCAATATGGTTAAACACATGACATTAAAACACAAGGCATTCGAGCAGATTAATAGTAATATAATTAGATATGAAAATAACGATTAATGTGTGGTCCAACCTGGTCGTCTGCAAAGATCACCAAACAACAAAAAATAAAGTAAAAAGAAGAATCAGGAATAAGTCAAAATTGGAAAATCATTGCGACTTACCAAACATTTCATTATCCGAAATCACAGCAAGAGGAAGAACATATAGCCAACCTTTTTCGGTGTAAATTTTTTTGGAAATGTTAAATTATAATATCAATGCGCTACCAGTCGAGTAGAAGAAAGAGTTGCAATAATTTAAGAAGTAACACACACTACAAATAGCACGATTAAAAGGCAAAATATAATTATGAAAGCAATAACTTTCTGAATAGCACCCTCCATATGTTGAAAAACAGAACACCACTCCTCTGGAATACAAACTCATCCTTATCGTATAAACTTTGGCTTAATAAAAGAAATATTGGTCAATTAAGAAAAAAAAAAGTACAAACCTTTTGCTTGCCTGTAAAATAGTACTCCCTCCATTCTTTTTTACATGTCACTTTAGAGAGAAAAAAAATTCCACAATACATGTCATTTTAGAATTTCAAGATAGACTTAAATGCTAGTTTGATATTTTTACCCTTCTTCATTAAAAATTGGAATCTTAAATATATTTAATATCTCCCAATTTTTAAAATATTTACTCATGTTTCTCAAGGATAATTTTTTCCAACTATCCTTTTATTTTCCTAAAATCTAGAACATTAAATGATTTCTTAATCCTTGTGAAACAACCTTAAGCGACATGTAAAAAGGAATGGAGGGAGTAAGCTCCAACCTTCTAACCGCGTCAGAAAAATTAAATGGAGGTCAACTTGGGTGAAATGAGAGACCAAATGTCCGATTGAATGAAACTGCAAATTAATCTCATATTTCTTGGAACCTTTCAAACTTCAATGGAACTTATGGAAGTCAATGTAAATAAGAAATACACAAATCTCGGCACGACAAGCGAGTAATCTACAAGCAGGCAGAACTCTGTAGCCTATACATGAAACCTACAATAAAAATTCATAAATTAATAAGTATAAAAGATACCATATGATATTTCTCACAAGCACAAAAACAACAAAAAACCATTGTTACATATACAAGAAAAAGTTAAAAATTGATAAATAGCAATTATTCCTTTTGACAAAAATAAAAAAATTAAAACAAGCAGGGAAAATCATACCGAGGATATCAGAAGGCTACATATCTAATTCAGCAAAATAGAGTAAAATTACACAATCCATCAAAACTGCATCAAGATACCAACAAAATTATTTAATTCGAAGCGGTGTCAAGATAGAAGCAAAATTACCTAATTAAAACACTCACCTGTCAAAATGCATGAGCCAGAGTAGCACCAACAATGGCTGATAGAACTCTAAAAAGGATAAAAACAACAATAATTAAATTAGAATCAAAATTAACCAACTTGTGAAAACGGCATCAAAATGGATACGCGGTTACTCAAATAGTCAATGAGATAACTCAACCATTGAAGGCAAGAAAAATACTGTCGCAACACTGACATTACGAACCCTGCTAAATCAAAATCAGAGAAACAACTCAATAATTTGGTATCAGTGTATTCTAAAATAGAAGGAAAATTATCCGTTGCAGCAAAAATAGTGAAAAACAAAATATGTATATCAAAGAAACTAAATCAGAGAAACTTAGAAAAAAAAAAAAATCTATAAATTTAAATTCGATTGGAACACATTAGAAAGAATCAACATGTCATTAAACAAAGAAAATGAACCAAAAAAACACTTCCGAAAATGGATACGCGGTTATGAAGAAGTCTTCAAGTCCTGCTAGTAAGGGGTTTCACACCTTTTTACTATAGCCTGTGAAAAAATTGACCAAACATACACCTGGAAAGCAAAAAATGAAGCATCTAATAACAACTCGCTTTGGTCGTGCAGGGAAGACATGCCCAACATAAAAGAAAGTAAGGTAAGATAAAGGCATATATCTGGATGTATATCTGCAGACAAAAATAAATAAAGAATAGCTAGCCTTCTTAGTGAGGGTGTGGAAGTACCTATTAAAATGAGAGAAATAAGAAATCATCATAATCTTAACAAAAAATAGAGAAACGATCAATCAACATAATACATAATAAAGTTTTAAATGCCGGTGAAAGGAGCGACAAGAACAAAAAATTACGCGAATACTATCTTCATATTCTTCTAGGAAAAAACAAACACAATGAGGAAAAATTTAGAAAAATTACCACAATACAATGTCATTTAAAATTTAATAAAATATAATACCTAATAAGATAAGTCAAACAAATTAACAACTGTCAAACATACTGGATCATGGATTATGAAGATGTGTTAATTTGGTTAAATGCTTTAATTTCCAATTACTCTCCGAAAACGCACTGCCGAACAATGGAATCAATATTAGAAAAATATTCCAAACAAATCAACAAGTAAACAACCCAAATGACTATTAAGAAACAAATAACGAAGAATAGTACCACATCTAAACTCAAAAGACAAAGCACTGTAGAGATTGCTTTAAAGAACTAACACATATGGGCAACATAAAAAAGTAAATAAAAAAGCATAAATCGAACCAAGAATTCAAGCATAAACGGGATGATACATCCAAGGCATTCCAAGATTTTTAAAAAAAATTCGGTACCGAAAAAATTCAAGTACCTATTTTACCTTGCATTCCTGTGTTATTTGTCATTCCTTCCCGCATCAAGGTTTTTCAGAAAGGATTAATTGCATATATATAACCTAAACAGAATTAGAATTGTGCATAAAAAGGAAAAACGAATAAATGGAAGATAGAGACAGAGGAGAAGAGAACCTTACCTTATGTCCAAGAGAGAGAGAGAGGGAGTGAGAAGAAGATAAATTTGTCTTGAGAGGTTTTGGAGGAGAGAGACTGATATGCGATTGATTTGACAAAAAGCCTGTAATGTAATGATGTATTTGAGACAAAGTCCGTAAATTATTGTTAGTCTCAATAAATGAGTACAGACTATAATATAAAAAAAGAAATACAGTTTCAATTGCATGAAGGAATTACTGAAAATAGCGATCGGGGCCCATCAATGTGAGGAACACGATCAATATCGGCAAAACAATAAATGAGAAAGAAACTAAATTGCAGTTCATTTTGTCCAAGAAATACCTAAAACGATGTCGTTTTTGGGGCAGTAATAACAGTTGATGATGATGTGTGGGCGTTATATGTAAAGATGATTTTAATGTGAATATTTTACATGATGTTACAAAAATACCCCGTTAATTGTTCTTATTATTACATGATGTTTCAAAATATGACTTGGTCCTACGCACTATGAATCTTAGCCACACCAAGATGTTGCCAATATGCACCGTTCACACACAATATAGCCTTGTTTAACCAACGGCGGTCACGAGAAGAGATTATGCAAAAGCTTCAGGAAGATTCCCTAGTGATAATACGTTTATACTACCAGGATGTGACTTTGAGCACTGGTTGGTGGGAGTTACGAGCATTTATTCCAGGAACACCAGAGAACAAATCGTTAAATCGTTCTTC